>CM057337.1:205436299-207936299 GCA_030015575.1 Agapanthus africanus
TAAAGAAAATTTTAAGAAGAACTCAAAAAGAGAAAAAGGTAAACCCTTTGAATAAAAAAAGAAGAATTTCTTCTGAAAAGATCATTGATCTAAGAACAAGATCAAGGATCCTCAATAAAAAATATAATAAATAACAAAAGGCATTGCCTTTTTATGAACCACTGGTTCTGGAATCTTAAAGATTCTTTTCTTGAATCCAAAATTGGATCAAGATATTAAAACAGTGCCTTGCACTTGTAAATCTGCACTGTTGCGCTCTTGGGTTGGCGCAAGCCACCAGAGAGCGCCACGTGTCAGCTCCAGAACAGCTTGCGCTATGCGCTTTTAAAACAGAGCACTGCTCTCATGAATTGGCGCAACTCACCAGAGCGCGCCACGTGTCAGCAGCGCAACAGCGCAGCGCACTGGCGCAGCGTTCACCGGAGCGTGACACGTGTCACCTCCACATGGACTTGCGCCTTGCGCTCCTCAATTGGCGCAAAGCGCCTGACAAGCCACGTGGCGCTCTGTCAGACTAATTAATGCAACGCATTATTAAAGGGCAGAGCCCAATAGAAAGGCCTATCAGACCAAACAACAGTGCTATGCACTATTAAAAGGGACAGGGCCCAAATCAAAAAGGCCTAACAGGCCAGAATAAAATGCAGTGCATTATTAAACAGGGGCAAAGCCTTAGCACAGGCCTAATAGGCCAAAGACAAATAAAAACGTTGAACATTTTCGACTGGACTTAGCCCAATCATGGCCGTAAGTTCTCAAATTAAATTGACTGAGTATGGCTGCTCTCTTAAATCAATTTACACTTGGTTCAAGGGTACATCTCTGAACTCCTTTGACACCTGTCGTTGTAATCCTTCAACGTCGTCAGAGAGTTGATGGGTCCCGACGGCCATACATAACATAGACCACCATGTCCCTAAACTGGCAATGGACCGCAATGTCCTTAAACTACCTATGGACCACTACGTCCCTAAACTGGAACAATAGAGCCCCAAATGCTCTTTTGTCGGATCTAAACGATCCCGTTTAAGTTGATCTTAGCCTCAAAAATGGCTAACGTATCCTTAAACTTTCAAACAGACTTTAGTCCCAAATCGGACTATAGATTCCGTAATCAACTTTGGTTCAAGGGTACATCTCTGAACTCCTCTGATATCTGTCATTGTAATCCTTCAACGTCATCATAGAGGTGACGGGTCCCGACGGCCATACATTCAATGGACCACTATGTCCCTAAACTGGAACAATAGAGCCCAAATGCTCTTTTGTCGGATCTAAACGATCCCGTTAAGTTGATCTTAGTCTCAAATTAGACTAACGTATCCTTAACAAATATTTAAGTTGATCTTAGCCTCAAATATGGCTAACGTATCCTTAAACCAAAACCCCAAACCCAAATCTAAGAAAATACGGATTTGGACTAATCCACGTCCTACGGGCGACGACATAAATTAGTCTCCGTATACAATCCACGGGCAACCACAAACAAAACAAATACCCACGATACGATGTGAAATTCTAGAGAAGGAGAAAGTTGTTATCGTGATGCGGTAGCGTAATTAACTACAGGGGCTTGCGCCTGCAGGGAAGAGCGTCCCCACAATCAAAAACCCCTCAAGCGAGGGGGAATCTGACGAAATCTGCTACATCGGCCGTATCCGTCTAAACCTCCGATACACGGTGCTATAAATCAACTTGGCATCTTCGGAGAGGTGGACGGATAAAACCAAATAGTATCTGCCCCGAATCTCAGCGCCAGGACTTCGCAGTCTTGTGCGCCGTCTTTCGGAGGGGAACAGATTCTGGCACGCCCGGTGGGACCTTTTCCTCTTTCCACTCCACACTTCGTGTGTCGTGTTCGCGAACAAATCGCGGTTTGCTGTGGTTGCCTGTGGATTCGAGGTACTTAGATTTGGTGTCTTGCTCCGTGCAGAAAACAGAAGATCAATGGCTTCAGACTGCACTACCTGCAGCTGCAACTCTCACTCCGTCCTTGCCGGAGGAGTGACTTACGGGCCCCAAGCGGCCTCCCTTTTCAAGATGCCAGTGGAGAAGGTAACTCAAGCCACCGCTGGATTATTCTTCGGGACCATGCTCCCACCGATGAGCTTCAATGCCTCAATGACGTTGCAAGAAGCCCAAAAGAAGTTGGTCTTTGATCGACTTACCACTGTCGCGGCCCCTCTCAACGGGTTGCCCAACTTCAATACTTCAGTTTTCAACAGACTGGGCCAGAACGTCTACAAGCCCGCGATACCCGAAGTTGCCATCTCAAAGCGGATAACCATCCCGGCTCAAGCGAACGAAATCATTGGAAAGGCTCCTCCTTCCAAGAAGTCAGTTTTTACAAGGCTGGCCATTCCGGTTGCTGCTCCAGGCGAAGTCATCAAAGCTGCCCATAGGGGCATGACGACGTTACCCTTATAGCCGAAACAACTCCATCCGCACGACACACTCGACGTCGCCACTGGCGCCGAGTGAGGAAGGCTGGGGGCAACTCCCCTTTTGGGATAACTGCACCAGCTCCGACAGTGGAAGTTGATGCTGCCGTTCCAACCGGGAACATCTTTGAACTACTTAACAAGGTGCGCAGGAACTCGCCAACTGCTGTGCTGAAAAGATCTACTCCACCTATAGAGAAGTCCCCAAAGGCGAAGCTGGAGCAGCCCCCTCAGCGGCTGTCCTCTAAGATTTACAAGGTCTGGCGTCAAGTCCAAGACTCCGTAATGGATCAAGACTATATCCGCCGAAAGAAAAAGATGAAGGTTCAGCAGGAGAAGGACTACTCAAAGCCACAGAAAGTGACAGCTGGCTGGGTGCCCGCTGCAACGGCTCCCTCAATGTCAATCACTCAAAAGAAAAGGAGGCCGCAAAAAGCCCCTATGAACATGGCGAACCGTAAAAGCGCTGAACGCAAACGCCCCAAGTCTGGGGGCATAGTGGTGCATACTGTTTATATGGCTTCCGGAAAGGAGGAAGGCCGTGCTTCGATGGGCCACTGACCGCTCACCTGATCCGTGACAAAAGCCCAGGAGCAGCAACAGAAGCTTCAGGAAATGATGACTGCGACGGCCGCACTTACCGGGCCAAAAGAAAGCTCGGAGGCATTGTTAGAACAACGTCACAAACAAGAAACTGATGCTGACTTCTTACGCAGAGTCCTTGAAAAGAAGGACAGAGAAGCCGCAGAGCAAGCGGCTAACATAAAACAAATGGCGCTTCTCTTCCAAGACATGGTAGGGATGATGTTAGAGCCGGACCCTCCAGCTGATGACCCTCCGATCATTATTGAAAACGATAAAGGGGAGACATCTAATCCTCCTCCGGCTCTTTCAGCAGCCAAGGAAGAAACCATTTCCAAGGCCGCACTGGATGACTATATAGCTCAGCAAATACGAGCTCATCAGGCGAATGAGGCGGCTGGGCAAATTGCTAGAACCGGATGACCCTACCCGGGCTGGTATGACCAAATCAGTTACCCGCCGGGATATACGATCCCTAAATTCCATATGTACAAGGGGACAGGGAATCCACATCAGCATGTCGCTCAATTCAGAGCCTTATGCGGCAATACTGGAGGCGATGACAAATTGTTACTTCGACAATTCGTCGGCAGCTTAGCAGAAACAGCCTTTGAATGGTATTCGGAGCTACCTAACGACTCCGTCAAAATATTTGCGGAGATGGAGCTACTGATTACACAAAGATTCACGAGTGCTAGTGGACGCACCCCGATAACAGCACTGATCAATGCCAGGATAAGGCCAGGCGAAACGTGGGTCCAATATGCAACACGATGGCGGAACCTATGGTCGAAATGCGAACAACGTATCGAAGAAGCGCCAGCGGTGGGCATGTTCGTGGGTACTCTCGATCCGCAGGCGACTATATCCCAATTCATGATGTTCTTCAGGCCGACCACTTTCCAGGCCTTGATCGACAAATTAGCCCAAATGGACCAGATGGGCCATGGACTGTCTCCTCCAAAACCGGACTCTCGAAATGAGAAGAAAGGAAAAGCGATCGTTGTTGCCAATACTCAACAACGGCCGAGCATATCAAAGCCGGTTACTCGCCAAAACAACGTGCGTCCACGCCCATCCCTCGAGGAGAGACTGGGACGTCCTTACTCGTTTCGTCAGAATAAAACAAAGAAACTGTTCGAGCTGGCCACGCGCAACGGACTCATCAATTTGCCGAGTCCAAAATATCCGTTGCAGCCAGGCGATATCAACGAGCCCGATTATTGCCCTTACCACCACACGGTAAGTCACCCGATCGAGGACTGTTTCGTCTTTAAGGGATGGATCGAAGATCAGTACCTACAAGGCAAGTTCAAGCTGTCTGAAAAGTGGAATGTAAACCCACCACAGCCGCACACTTCAAAGAAGACGGACACGCCGTGGGCAGCTTGTTCTTTTGTTGAGGACGAAAATGATAGAGAAGACTCATCATATGAGTCCGAAGACTACGTAGCGAGTTGTCATGTGATCTCTTACTCATTGATAGATGATGAAGAGGCTCTTTGTGCCGAGAAACCAAGGGGGGACCCTGAACCAGAAATTCTGCGGCCGTCAGACGAGATGATCGATGCCTTCCTGAATGAGATTCGTCTGAAAGTTAAAGCCAATCAAGAGCGTGAGATGGCCATACTGGAAGGAGCCAAACACCGCCGACTAGACGAAAGAGTCGAGGCACTCTCGTCAAATCAAAAGACATCCACTGCCGATAAAAACAAATTCAAGACGAGGAAAAGGTTTGCTAAAGCCATATCAATGGGAATGAAGCTGCCGCTCTCTGAAGAAAACACTCTCGATGGAGTAGAGATGCATCCTAATTATTGCTTGTATCATCAGAAGATCGCACATCCCACTGAAGACTGCGACTCCTTTAAGTGTTGGTGGTAAGGGTATGTCGCTCATAGACACCACGTCAACAAAATAAAGTGGGAAGCTCGTAGACAGCGGAAAAATACGACAGATGAGCATAAAAGAGTCGCCGACAATTGTCACAGGGACGAGCCCGGGGGATCACGAGTTCTCACCTTTGGGAACGACCCCGACGAAGAAACAGCTTTCAACCCTCTCTTCAAGGAATCCATCTCTGAAGAATTGAAGAATTATGAGAACATTCATCCGTGCAAAGACATACTACCCGGAAAGAATCTCGGACCCGCAAACGACGGAGCAAATGAAATGAGAAAGGAAAAGGGAAAAACGGCCTTTGTTGCCAACACTCAACAACAATCAAGTGGCCCTAGACCGGTTGTTTGTCAAAACAATATGCGTCCACGCATATCCCTCGAGGAGAGGCTAGGACGTCCTTACTCGTTTCCTCAAGATGAAATAAGGAGACTGTTCGAGCTGGCGGTGCGCGGCAGACTCATTAATTTGCCCAGTCCAAAACGTCCGTTGCAGCCAAGCGATATCAACGATCCCAATTATTGCCCTTACTACCAAACGGTAAGTCACCCGATCGAGGATTGCTTCGTCTTTAAAGGATGGATCGAAGATCAATACCAACAGGGCAAGGTCGCGTTGTCCGACAACTGGAAGGTGAGCCCGCCACAACCGCATGCTTCGAGAAGGGTGGATACGCCGGGGGCATCATGCTCAGTCATTGAGAAAGCCCCGTAGACCGAAAAGTCAGTAAACTAGAGATTCGCCTCAAATACGGCGACGGCGGACCGAAACGTCCTTAAACTAATGACGGACCGAAACGTCCTTAAACTAATGATGGACCGAAACGTCCTTAAACTAACGACGGACCACTACGTCCTAAAACTAGCTGACGGCCGAAACGTCTTTAAACTACTACCGCAGCATCCTCAGGCTGACGAGATAAAAATAAATAAATAAATAAAATAACGGTATGTCCATAAGCAAAATGGGCATGGATGAAAACCCAAAAGGGCTCCGTGAGTAAAAACAGCAGGGCCACCGGCGAGTGTTTGTGAAAACCCGAAAGGGCGCAACCTCGTTAAGAGACACTTGCAGGGTCCTCTCGACCTTGTAAGGAGAAACCACCCGCGTGAGATCCTTACGACTCACAGGGGAGCAACATACTTAGGGATCCTCACGATTCCTAAGGAGAAATTATACTTGCGAGATCCTCACGACTCGTAAGGAGAACTCTTTTATGGGACCCTCACGGCTCATAAGATTTGAAAGTCTTAAGTTACAGAGACCCGAACCTGTTCTTAAGCAACCCCCACAACCTTCGATACTGCCCTACAAGTGGCTCAATGCCGACCCTTGTATATAATTCACGGGCGCGTATAAATATTTCCCTAACCAGGTCCCACCCGTGGCTAGGGATATGTCCATATGGTGAACGACCCTTGTAAGTCCTCTCGACTTATAAAAAAAAAACCTTTTGTAAGATCCTTACGACTTACAGAGGAACATGCACTTAGGAATCCTCACGATTCCTAAGGAGAAAATACACCCACAAGATCCTCACGACTTGTAGGGAGAAATACCTTTATGAGACCCCTACGGCTCATGAAGTTAAAAGCCTTAGTCGACGGGATCCTAACCCTGTTCGCTAAGCCACCTTTATTCAACGTCGACAGAGGCAAATGATGATTCGCTCCTGGCAATATCCCAGTTGTAGCGATGCCGATGCCTAAACCGGTATCAAATTCCAAGCCCTTTCAAGGCAAATGATGATTCGCTCCTGGCAATATCGCAGTTGTAGCGATGCTGATGTCTAAACCGGTATCAAATTCCAAGCCCTTTTATGGCAAATGTTGATTCACTCCTGGCAATATTCCAGTTGTAGCGATGGTGATGCTGAGATTGGCGCCAGATTCTAAATTCCACACCCGCGATAAAAGAAAATCAGCGAGCAATACATGCATACGAAACAGTCGAAATGATTGGGCAACTCGCAATAAAAAACAGCGAGTAAAAATAAAATAAATAGCCGAAATGATTGGGCAGCTCGTAATAAAAAGCAGCGAGTAAAAATAAAGAAAAAATAGCCGAAATGATTGGGCAACTCGCAATAAAAAACAGCGAGTGAAAATAAAATAAATAGCCGAAATGATTGGGCACCGCGAAAAATAGCCGAAATGATGGGGCAATCGTGACTTTCGCGATATAAAGCTGAAATGATAGAGCATCGCGGAAAGAAAATAAAAAAAAATAAAAATGAATGAAACTGCTGCCCTACAGGTGAGATCACATCGATCCCTGTATACAATCCAGGGGCACAAACAAAGAGGGAACCATACCTTCCCAACAGGCTCCACCAGAAAGCGAAGCCAAATCTTGACGGTTCATAGTCAACCTAGAGACAAGCTCGACATTTGTCGCAATATTGCAGACACGATGTCAACACATGGAGCAAAAGAAGATCCCTAGCTTCAGGGTCTCGACGTCGGTATCGACAACTTAGAGATCGCTGACGGTGTTTCTCCTCACTCCAACCAAATGCAGACATGACGTCAACAACCGACCTCAGAATCGCAATGAAACGGAGCCACGACATAGTCCCTAGTTCCAAATCTTAACGGCAATATCTACAGCCTAAAGAATCAACAAAGGCGTTCCTTCGCAGTCCAGCAAGATGTAGATACAACGTCAACAAAAGACCCCATGGTCAGTAAAGCGGAGTGACGGCAAAATCCCAGCTCCACCTCAGTGGTCGTCTCGATACAGCAGATGCAATGTCAACAATAATGTCCTTCCTCCAACAGGATTCGGACATGACAAAGAAAATGAAGCGAAGGCCAAATTCCTAGCTTCGAGGTCTTAACGGCAAGTCATATAAAGCCTGAAAGACAACCGGAGATCATCCCACACCAACGTAGAATGGTCACCACCTTGACGTTCGTCTTGATACAGCAGACGAGATGTCACCCCAGCATTCTTCCTCCAGCATTCTTCAGACGCGACAATCAAACAAATAGAGCCACAGCAAAATTCCCAGTTCCAAGCCTCGACGGTTCACCAACAACCTAGAGACAACCGCGACATTCGTCTCGATATAGCAGACGCAGTGCCAGCAAACGAAGCGAAGGCCAAATTCCTAGCTTCAGGGTCTTGACGGCAACTCCTATAAAACCTGAAAGACCATCGGAGATCATCTCACATCAGTGCGGAGTGGTCACCATCTCGACATTCGTCTCGATACAACAGACGAGATGTCACCCCAGCGTTCTTCCTCCAGCAGGGTTCAGACGCGACAATCAAACAAATGGAGCCACAGCAAAATTCCCAGTTCCAAGCCTCGACGGTTCACCAACAACCTAGAGACAACCGCGACATTCGTCTCAATACAGCAGACGCAGTGCCAGCAAACGAAGCGAAGGCCAAATTCCTAGCTTCAGGGTCTTGACGGCAACTCCTATAAAGCCTGAAAGACCATCGGAGATCATCTCACATCAGTGCAGAGTGGTCACCACCTCGACGTTCGTCTTGATACAGCAGACGAGATGTCACCCCAGCGTTCTTCCTCCAGCAGGGTTCAGACACGACAATCAAACAAATGGAGCCACAGCAAAATTCCCAGTTCCAAGCCTCGACGGTTCACCAACAACCTAGAGACAACCGCGACATTCGTCTCGATACAGCAGACGCAGTGCCAGCAAACGAAGCGAAGGCCAAATTCCTAGCTTCAGGGTCTTGACGGTAACTCACATAAAACCTGAAAGACTATCGGAGATCATCCCACACTAGCGCGGAGTGGTTATGACTCATCGGGGCTCTCCAAAATGAGCCTAACCTCAAGTAAAAAGCGGCATGGCAAAATTCCTAACGCTTGCTTTTTTGACGGTAAGATCACCTGGAAGCTTACTTGAAGACGTTTTGTCCAGCCCTCGAAGGGATCAGAGACACGACAGTCGCAGGACTACTCGAACAACACGATTGCCTATCGAGAAATATATCAGCTGATGCGACGGTACGACGGCCAAAACCCTAAGTACCATAGACCCTAACGGACTTCTGTCGTAAAGAACAAAGGTTAACTGTGACGTTAGGATATTCTTGCGAGAAATGCTCGATTCGTCTTGACTTGTGAGGAAATTGATGTCTTTGTGAGAACTGCTCGATTCGTCTCGACTCGTGAGGTAAAGCCTTAGACAGCAGGGATTAAAAAAAAACTTGTTTCCTAAGCAATGGGATCCTGCAAGTCGGCCCAAAACGGTCTCTTGCATACTATCCACGGATCTCACTCTCCGAAGTCGAATCTCGACAAGGAGGGAAACAACCGCTTACGGGTCCTCTCGACTCATAAAAGGGAAAATTCTTTTATAAGATCCTTACGACTTATAAGAGAAAACGCACTTAGGAATCCTCACGATTCCTAAGGAGAAAATACACCTACGAGATCCTCTCGACTCGTAGGGAGAAAAGTCTTTATGAGACCCTCATGGCTCATGAAGTTGAAAAGCCTTAGGCAGCAGACCTGAACCTGCTTCCTAAGCTATCACTACTCCCCGAGATGTTCAAGACATAATGTTCTATATCGCTTACAGGCTATGCTTATTTAAAGAATGTGCCAGTAACAAAGCAGAAAATAAAAGGAAGGAGGCAAAAGATTTGTCATTCATACTTGGAAAGTTTTTACATCAATAAAGGCAATAAACAAAGATATTATCCAAATGATTACAATGGCAAAACCTCAAATCCAGGACATGGATTGAGGAACTCAAAAGTAACCTTGTCCAAGACTTTCCAAGCCTGGCGAACCATCCTAGTGTGCTTTCTTTCGCGAGCCCGAGCGTCGAGATCCCCACTGATGTCCTCCTCCCTCCGATAGGCAGCAAGTATTGCAGACTGTTGAAAAATTTGGTGCAGAAGATCGATAAGGTTATCTCGCCTCCTCTTTGAGATTAGGCTCATCAGATACACCGAGTGCATCTTATCCTCGGCGGCATCCAATACCCCAAGTGGCACACCAGTACAGAATAGAGGAAGCGCTTCCCAAATTGCTCCCACAATAAGCTTCAGGAGAGGGGAGCGCCGAGGAAGCAGTTGGCCGTTGTATGCGTCAAAGCGGCTCATGATTTCGGCACACTCGACATTGGTAAATTCTTGGTTCTGAGAACGGCCGAGTCGGCGGATGTCCCCGTAAGAAATGATCTCGTTAAGGTCGTACATGTGGGCGTCCATTACTTCTGTAAAATAAACCTAACAAAATTAGCAGACGGACTGATTAAGCAAGACAGTATAATTCATTAAAAAATAGAACATCATCTCTAACCACCAGGATCTATGAAAAACTCTTAAGAGTTCTTCTATATGATTTGGAAGGAGCGAAGCTCTATTGGTGAATCAGGAATATACAAGAAAAAATCTTTCATAGAGCAGAACTCTATTAATGGAACTCTAATAGGGTTCCCTTTAGTTCTCTTTAGACCCCCTTAGAGCAAAGCTCTGCTAAGTGAAACCCTAAATGGGTTTTCTTTAGATCAGGGATCTATTGAGAGCAAGGCTCTTAAAATTGATTTAATTTAATCCAAATTAATTTTTACCTAAAATTTTCTAGAGTTTGAACTTTTAAAAGTGCTTAAACAAAAGAGCAGGGCTCTGAACAAAATTCTTAGGAAGAGATGAAAATCATCTAAGGGACCAAAGGTCCTATTTATAGGCATTGAAAAGCCGTTTCAACTTCCAAGGGATAGCGCGACGGTTGGAATTCTGCCACCGCTGCACTCACGTTTGGAGACCACGTAAGCGTAACGGTGGGGGGACATTTGTTTACACCAATCAGAGTAAAGCTCTGTTCAAATTCCAAGGCGTGAAACGAACCAACGCTTCTGTTTCCCCCAATCAGAGTAAGGCTCTGTTCTAAAAATTAAAATAAAAAATTAAAAAATTAAAGAAGCAACGCTTCAGGTGATTTGCGCTCTGCGTTGCGCGCTACGTGGCAGCGCAGTTGCGCTGCGCGCCACATGGCAGCGCAGTTGCGCTGCTCTCTGCGCTGCACGACACGTGTCAAGCGCAGGTGCGTTTGCGCCAAACAGAATTAAAATTCCAGTAAGATCTTTCTCAATCTTGTTAAAAACAAGAAAATTGCCTTCTGTAAAACAGAAGCCCTTGGATCAAAGATCCAACGGTGAGGAAAAATCTCCAAATCACTCAGAGAAAGATCTCTCTAACCAATTCAACAAATCATTGGCACTATAAAAAGGCCCCCAGACCCCAACACAAAAGGACATCAACAACACAGAGAGAACACCTCTAAAGAAAATTTTGAGAAGAACTCAAAAAGAGAAAAAGGTAAACCCTTTGAATAAAAAAAGAAGAATTTCTTCTGAAAAGATCATTGATCTAAGAACAAGATCAAGGATCTTCAATAAAAAATATAATAAATAACAAAAGGCATTGCCTTTTTATGAACCACTGGTTCTGGAATTTAAAGATTCTTTTCTTGAATCCAAAATTGGATCAAGATATTAAAACAGTGCCTTGCACTTGTAAATCTGCACTGTTGCGCTCTTGGGTTGGCGCAAGCCACCAGAGAGCGCCACGTGTCAGCTCCAGAACAGCTTGCGCTATGCGCTTTTAAAACAGAGCACTGCTCTCATGAATTGGCGCAACTCACCAGAGCGCGCCACGTGTCAGCAGCGCAACAGCGCAGCGCACTGCGCTTGCGCTCACCGGAGCATGACATGTATCACCTCCACATGGACTTGCGCCTTGCGCTCCTCAATTGGCGCAAAGCGCCTGACAAGCCATGTGGCGCTCTGTCAGACTAATTAATGCAACGCATTATTAAAGGGCAGAGCCCAATAGAAAGGCCTATCAGACCAAACAACAGTGCTATGCACTATTAAAAGGGACAGGGCCCAAATCAAAAGGGCCTAACAGGCCAGAATAAAATGCAGTGCATTATTAAACAGGGGCAAAGCCCTAGCACATGCCTAATAGGCCAAAGACAAATAAAAACGTTGAACATTTTCGAATGGACTTAGCCCAATCATGGCCGTAAGTCCTCAAATTAAATTGACTGAGCATGGCTGCTCTCTTAAATCAATTTACACTTGGTTCAAGGGTACATCTCTGAACTTCTTTGACACCTGTCGTTGTAATCCTTCAACGTCGTCAGAGAGGTGATGGGTCCCGACGGCCATACATAACATGGACCACCATGTCCCTAAACTGGCAATGGACCGCAATGTCCTTAAACTACCTATGGACCACTACATCCCTAAACTGGAACAATAGAGCCCCAAATGCTCTTTTGTTGGATCTAAACGATCCCGTTTAAGTTGATCTTAGCCTCAAAAATGGCTAACGTATCCTTAAACTTTCAAACAGACTTTAGCCCAAATCGGACTATAGATCCCCTAATCAACTTTGGTTTAAGGGTACATCTCTGAACTCCTCTGATATCTGTCGTTGTAATCCTTCAACGTCGTCAGAGAGGTGACGGGTCCCGACGGCCATACATTCAATGGACCACTATATCCCTAAACTGGAACAATAGAGCCCAAATGCTCTTTTGTCGGATCTAAACGATCCCGTTAAGTTGATCTTAGTCTTAAATTAGACTAACGTATCCTTAACAAATGTTTAAGTTGATCTTAGCCTCAAATATGGCTAACGTATCCTTAAACCAAAACCCCAAACCCAAATCTAAGAAAATACGGATTTGGACTAATCCACGTCCTATGGGCGACGACATAAATTAGTCTCCGTATACAATCCACGGGCAACCACAAACAAAACAAATACCCACAACACGAAGTGAAATTCTGGAGAAGGAGAAAGTTGTTACCGTGATGCGGTAGCGTAATTAACTGCAGGGGCTTGCGCTTGTAGGGAAGAGCGTCCCCACAATCAAAAACCCCTCAAGCGAGGGGGAATCTGACGAAGTCTGCTATATCGGCCGCATCCATCTAAACCTCCGATACACGGTGCTATAAATCAACTTGGCATCTGTTAGTTATATGTATGCCCTAGAGGCCATTACTGCACATTGGATGTATATTGTAGTGGATGCTGGGACATATATAGGGAGGACTTTCTTGCTCGACATGATAGTATGCTATCTGGTTACTCTTTACCTTAACGTGTACATTGATTGTCTCTCTGTTACATGTTGGTAAAGCCCTTAGGATGTGTACTTGACAACCTGGACAATGATGCGGATCATACTAGTGGGGATATGGTAGTCCATAAGTACATCCTTCAAGGTCCCTAGTCGTGGGTGTATCGAGACGGGGCATCGATATACCAGAGTAGACTAGCGTATACCTTCTCGACCCATACAGATGGGCGATGGATGATCCCATATCCATTGGTGTTTGACATCAGAGATGATATACGGGTGCTCAGTGGAGACTGGGTACACTGGACGGACTCGCCGAGAACTCCCAGATGGTATTATACCTTACGTCAGATGGCAGTTCTCTGGTGACACTGGTACAGAGTAGTCTGTTGACCCGAGATCGTCATAGAGTCTTGTGTGGTTCCCACTGTGCTTTGATTTCCACCTTACCACGTCCAAGAGGGCGTGCAAAACGGTGGTTTTTGGGTACAGTCCCGAATCACATGGAGGCAATGAGCGATTGGAGGGGATTCGTCTCTCCCGGTATAGGGAGTTGATGTTGCGCTGTGTTCGATTGGCTATAACCGGAAATCCCTGGCCAGGGTTGCTGAGATTTACTGGTAAGTGTTACCAGTAGTTTCTCGAACTGTTATAGACCTCATATCGACACGACTTATCGAGCTATTGGGGTCTGACGTTTACCACCCCTAGGCGAGATATGCGACATATCAGACGACGAGACCGGACTGTACGGTAAGTGTTACTGGTTGGACTCACAGGAGTATGAGCGGGCTTGCTCGTCGATCTTCTGATCGCTCAATACCCGGGTGGCCGTTACGTTTAGCAGACCGCTTGCGGCTTGTGGGTGTTTGATATGATCATCACCTGCTGCCGGCGTATTGACGAGTCTTTAGAGTCCTACACAGAGGTTTCCTGGCTCAAGCAAAACGAAATAGGAGCGCATATGAGATATGTGCGGGACCGAGAATAATGCGTGTATGTGATACCGTATTCTATTCTCGCGATGAATGTATCGATTGGTTGTATGCGATATAACCTAGTTATCGAATCAAGGATTGATTCGATAAGCCGATACATTGAATATTAGTCGGTTATATGCGATATGACCGGATCGTTAAATCAAGTGTTGATTTAATGATTTAATGCATAATTATATATTTGATATATTACTTTGCATTAACTAGTATTTGTTCACTTTAAAAGGATTTTCTCACTTGATTGTATCATGTTTGATGATACATGATTGCTAGGGTTTGTGTAAAGAATTAAACCTTGGATAAGTAAATGGTTAGGGTTTTTATTTATTTATTCATTCATTTATCTATTTATTTTGGATTAAAAAATAAAATGAGAAAAGAAAACAAAATGGTTGCTTTCTTACATGAAGCTTCTTGAAGCTTCATGCAACTTTGACTAAAGCAACCATTCTTGTCTTCTTCTCCTAACCCTAACCATTCAACCTAACCTTAGTTAATTCTCTACATCTAACCTTGGTTGAAATTATGATAAGAATGATCTATTTTCTATTTTTTCTCATTCTTCTTATCATAATCCTCTTCTTCTTCTTCTTCAAAAAAGAAGAAAACCTTGCTTCCATCAATGGTGATTTGATAAAAAGAGTGAGAAATCCAATTCTAAAGTGAACCCACTTCCTATTTCTTCATTCTCTACCTCTTGCCAAGTAGTATAGGGTGTTTTCTTCACAAGTTTCATGACTTGGTGAAGTGGGAGCTTGATCTTGTGATGCCTCGACGTAGATCATCTTCGGCATCGAAGTCGACGACCTAGCCCGCCCATTTCTCCGATGAAGCCGATGCTAGAGCCCGAGATCCGATGATCGCAGCGATGGGACTTCATCACGGCGCTATGGAGGTGGAGGACCGGATCTACAAAGGTCGTATTTCCGTTCAACTCTTAGTTAAGTTGTTAACTAGCTTCTTGTTTCGCCTAAACTCTAGTCAACGATCCGTATTAGGGTTTCTCGGCACTTGTAAAATTTGAAATTGGCATGGTTGATGCCTTGTGAGACCTCATTAGCGTGCCTAGGAACCTTACAGTGGTATCAGAGCCTAACTAGAGCCTTAGGCGATGCGTAGGCGATGTTAGAAACCCGATCGAACCCGAAACCCCAATTTTTCACCCTCTCTCGATATTTTTACAAAACTGGGTTTTTTCCAGATTAAAAATTCTTAAAAATTCAGCAGGGAATTCTAAGAATTACGGTGCAAAAATTACCTAAAGATGTGTCTAAAGCGCGGCGGAACCGCGGCAGAAGCATGGCTTCTGCGGTGGTTCCGCGGCCAAATGATGGGATCTGCCTTCAATTTTTGCACAGTAATTCATGTTTTCACGTGCTGAGTTTTCTGGGAATTTTTAATTTGCACTCAAGAGTTGAGTTTTCTGGGGTGTTTTGGAGCTTCGATGATTCGATCGGAAATTTCAAACTTTGTCTATGTGCTTTCCGGATATTTAGAATATGTTAAAAGGTTCGACCGGATATAAATACCCAATTTTTCCCCTGCCGGGAAATTTCCAAGTGTTGGATTTTTCCGTAGTTTAAAGACGTTCTAAGTAGTGCAAGTAATGCGATGGTCCCTCTAGAAGACAACAAACCTTAACTCGATTATGTGACCGTCTTGAACTGCCCTTTGAACCTTCGGGTTTGGGGCAGTACGGCGTGCCACATGTGAGGCGTTGGCTTGACCCTTCTACGGCTGGACCGTTGGTACTGAGGCACGAAGTGAATGTTTTTAAACTTATTTCATGTGTTAAGCTGTTTCGGAAAAACTTGGGTGTTCGATTGTTCGATCGGAAAGTTTAACATTTTCTATTTATCCGGAATGTGATACAATATTTGGAATTCACAAGTAGTTATAAGATAACTAATATGAATGTTATAAACATAGCAGTTTAGTCTCACTTGATCGGTTGCCACGGAATTTTGATGTGATCAAAAGTCCGTCGCAATCACGTAGCGTACGCGGATACTCGCCGGATAAACTTATTAGACAGCTACATCCCTTAGCCCCGACCAGGTGACTGTAGGAGAACCCCGTCGCCGAAAGCATCCGTTTGGGTGCTCGCGGCAGCGGTGTTCCGCCTTGGTGCACTTCGTCGACGGTATCGGGGGTGCGGCCGTCTACTAAAGTTTGCGACGAGCATTCGATCAGTTTTTCGGGAATCTTGTTGAATTGCCCGACTTGATATTGAAAAGAGTTTTCAATAATGAGACTAAAATGCGGGGTTTATAATTGTTAGGCATGTGATGTCTAAGGAATTCATTGGATTAGGCATGCGATGTCTATGTAGGTTGCGGATTCCAACTGTTGTAGTTTTACACTTTCTTTTCCGTGACCGTAAGTGTAATATGTGATATCGCCGGTTTCGTTGCTATATGTCAACGACAATTGGGATGCGCATATTTTCTTACGTTGATGACATGTATTGTTATGTGTTGCTGGATATGTTATATTGGATCGTCGTGTTTGCATAGCCGGGGTTTTTTATGTGAGATGAGTGTTTTTCATTTTCATTCATGTAAAAACTTGTATGTAATATTCTTTTATTGGGGCACTTCCAGGTTGCGGAAGATGTCACCCTTTGTATATTATTTACTTTTCCGCACTAGGATAGACCCAAGGAGGGGAGCACAAGTAACCGGGTTCTGGAGTCCAGTGGGAGACCAACTCGAGGAGTCGAGTCCGGGTCTCCTAACTCTAGAATTGGTAGGGTTGCTTGCCGCTCTCGTAGGGGTCTGGGGGTGTGGGTTTGGCTATTCATCGCGACCGTGGAATCCGTGTTTTATACTGGCTCGTATTGAAAACACGGACGTCCTAGTATATCCAATATTTCATATGATTCTCCTGCTGCTTTATCTGTGATGTGATCATGTGATGTTCTGTGATAAATACTATATATAGTATATATGATATATTATATAGACGTTACTTATGTTTTACACCCGCGCTAGCCCTGCCCCGCTCTGCCGTTAGTTACCTAACCTAACGGTGCACGAGGGGACATCGAGGCGAATGCGGATGGCATAAGTGTACGTCGTATTTATCTGTGATGTTTAGGTTTTGAAATGATGGGACTTCATTAATATGATTAATGAAAATAAAAGAAACCTAAAGATGTTGTAGAATCGAATTTCAAAAATAAAACAGGTAGCTGCAGTTCTTGCTTTGCACAGCGGTATATATGATATATCCTGCACCTTATTTGATAAGGAAAGGACCGAGATCCCTTCACCGGGAGTGACTCCTTTAGCAATAACTGGCAGATGCTACAACTCTCGGTTTGTCTTTTGATTGCTTCTATAGTTTCTGCTTTGCACAGTGATATATATGATATATCCCGCACCTCATTCGACGAGGAAAGGACCGACGATCCCTTCACCGGGAGTGACTCCTTTAGCAAAACTAGAAAAGCCTCAAAAACACTCCATTTTAAAATCATTTGATTCTACAACGATATCAAGTTCATTACGCAATAGGTTTTCAGAAAAACCTGTCGTAGCCCTCCGTCATTTCAGATAAGTTGTATATAGTATTCGTGCTGCATTTGTTGGCTTTCGTCAAGGTGCAGTGTGCGGTAGCTATATGCTGCTTATCTGCTGCATACGATGCGATTGGATTAGGGTAGTCGTGCAGCTTTGTTGGCTTTCGTCAAGGGTCGTGCGGGTGGGTTTAATTCAATCAAGAAATGTACGGGTTGAACTTGACTAGCGGGCTATGGTTTGTTGGCTTTCGTCAAGGTCATAGCACGTTAGGGGCAAAATATTATCGGGAATTTCAAGTGTTGAAATTTGCAATGAGATTGCATACCTTCTATGAGATAGTTGGATCCCGATACCCGCTGCGAGTAAGAGTTACTCCTGGGAGAGTTTTACACATTACAATTAGCCGATCAAGTAGGTGTCTAGAAAAGTGTTAACGAGGTTACGCCTCTGGGAAAAACGAGGTTTACTGTAATTAGGTTCGTGCGAATGCACGGGGGACCTCTCTCAAAGTACCGACACTGGCCTGGCTGAAAGATTGGCGAACTTGTAGTGTGTAATTAACCCCGGCTAGTATTTCCTTTTAGGGTTTGAAGGAAGATTTGACAAAAACAGTGGGAGCCATCCTGATTAGATAAAATAATAACCAATCTATTCTTGCAAGAGCGCACGCTGAGTGTTTTCTTCTCTCTCTCTCCAGGTAGCGACCATATCATGCCTTAATCAAGATAATAATATGGATGTATTGACCGAACCCGCTTGTTATACTGAGCTGGGGAACGTTGGTCCCGCTCCAACTTATAATTGTTATAAGACAGAGCAGGAAATTGGGGATTACCAGAATTCCCGTGCCGCCCAAACGAAGAGAGTGCATGCTGATGCATCATCTTCGGGTGTGTTCATTACAAAGAACTGTTTCTCAGTATCCTCCGCATCCTGGGTATATGATACCGGATCAGGATCCCAGATATGTAATCTGTTACATAGGGCTGCAAATAGGTAGAAAAACTGAGAACGGGTGATAAGTTTCATGAGGCAGAAAACGGGGCAAGTGTTGCAGCCAAGTCTGTTGGTCACTGTCACCCTGTATTACCAATACATTGATTCTGAACAAATGTTATTAGAAACCGAACCTGATATACAAAATCATATCAGTCTCTTTATTAGTAAAGAAATGATAAAATTTTGTATAGTTGGATAATGTTTTGGACATTTCCGATATCAAAAGTTAATCGGTTCAGGCACGTTATCTAAAAGCATTGATGTTCTAAATCAAACTACAGTTCTTTAGTATACTGAACACACAAAAGAGGAAGAGTTCAGAAATGAATGAATCCTTCTTAAGGCATTGTAGACTAGGTCATATCAATGCGACCCGACTGGCTGAAGTTACATTTAGATGCATATTTAAATTAGTTTGAATTTACATCTTGTGAAACTTGCCGGTCATGTCACAAAGATACGATGACCATAGCTCTGTTTACTGGAAACAGAAAAAGAGTTAGTGAACTCTTGGGATGATACATGCTGATGTATGTAAGGTCCCCTGTCTACACATGACAAGACCGGTTCTTTGTACTTTATTACATTCTCTGATGATCTCTTTAGATTTAGACATATGTTCCTGTTGAAACACAAGTCCGAACCTTTTGAGATATTCACAGAATATAAGTTAGAAGTAGAGAATCAAAATGGGTATAAGTATTATGTCCTTTGATGTGATCAAGAAGGAGAATACTTGAGCACGAAATTCCTGGACTATTCTAAAGGAAAATGAGATTCTCTCTCAGCATTACTCCTCCGTATACACCATAGCACGATGGTATATCGGGGCGGAACATTAGCACCTAATGTGATAAGGTGTGCTCTATGATGAGTACTACCGAGTTACCTATTTCCTTTTTGGGAGTTATGCACTTGAGAAGCTGCATACCTATTGAATAGGGTTCAAATCAAATCAGTTGCCTACCACTTCATATTTGATATGATAAGGGAAGAGCCCATCTCTTAAGTTAGTTAAGATTTGGGGTTGTCCAGCCTATGTCTGAAAAGAAAAATCCGGAAAAGCTCGAGGCAAGATCTGTTATGTAGAACTGGAAATGTTCCAGCTATACAAACTGCAGTTGATGATTTGAAAGAACCAAAGGATTCAATAGTCACCAACGAACCTCAGCCTCTCCGCCGATCTAGTAAGGTTCCTCACCCGCCTGAGAGATACTTTGGTTTCTCTATGACAGTGGGAGCGAGGATTGCATCATGAGATGATGACCCAACTAGTTTCGAGCTGGCCATCAGGAGTGGGACACTGTAAGAATAGCTGGATGCTTAGCGATCTGAGATGGAATCCATGTACACCAACAATGTATGGACTTTGGTTGCTATATCTGAAGGGTTAAATCCCCATCAGGAGCAAGTATATCTTGAGAAGATTACTTGGTGTAGATGGAAAAGTTGAGACTTTCAAAGCTAGACTTGTTAAAGCTTTTCGTCATCGACCAGGCATGGATAATGATGAAACCTTTTCAAGTGGCTATGCTTAAGTCCATCCAGATCCTACTTGCCACGGCTACATACCATGACTACGATATCTGGCGGTTGGGTGCCATGACTGCTTTTCTAAATGATGTTTTAGAAGAGAACGTCTATAAGTACACAGCCAGAGGGCTTCGTAGACAGTGGGAGCAGCGGAAACGTGTACAAGATGCTATATAGGATAAAGCAGGTATCGCGGAGTTGGAACATCTGTTTTGATGTATTAGTCAAACAGTTTGACATCATCAAAATGGTAGATGAACCTTGTATATACAAAAAGGTAGTAGGGAGTATGGTGATGATCCTTGTAGAGTACGTGGATGACATACTCTTGATAGGGAAGGAGTTTCCTATGCTACGCTCGGTCAATCTCCGCTTATCACAATGATTCTCCATATAGGATCAAAGTGATACCTCCTAAATCCTGGGTTTTGGATCTATGAGATAGATCTAATTGGATGTTAGGATTCTCACTAGTTGTAGTGAGATGGTATCAACCGATCCTGGGGAGAATCACTGGAAGGGTTCCAGGGTGATAAGGACGACTGAAAGTCAGTCGCAGGCATTGTCTTTACCCTCAGTAAAGGGACGGTATGTTGGAAGAGTTCCAAGCTAGATACCGTGGCATACTAGACGATAAAGGCTCGATACATCGCTACTTAAGATGCTACCAAAGAGGCTGTCTGGGTGTATATTTGTTCATGAGATGAACTTAGTTCCTACCATTGTGAGACAATGGAGTTATGGCTTATGCCAAGGAACGCCGGTCCCATCAGTGATCCAGACATATTCTGAGACAGCATCACCTGATCATGGAGATAGTTGATCTCCAAGGAGATCGAGGTTAGGAGAGTAGACTCAGAGGACAACACGGCGGATCCACTCACAAAGGCCTTTTCCCAGAGAGAGACTTTTATGGGATGGTTGAGTATGGGATACTACAACCACTGCTATCAGATGGCCCTAGTGCAAGTGGGAGATTGTTAGTTATATGTATGCCCTAAAGACCATTACTGTACATTGGATGTATATTGTAGTGGATGCTGGGACATATATAGGGAGGACTTTCTTGCTCGACATGATAGTATGCTATCTGGTTACTCTTTACCTTAACGTGTACATTGATTGTCTCTCTGTTACATGTTGGTAAAGCCCTTAGGATGTGTACTTGACTACCTGGACTATGATGCGGATCATACTAGTGGGGATATGGTAGTCCATAAGTACATCCTTCAAGGTCCCTAGTCGTGGGTGTATCGAGACGGGGCATCGATATACCAGAGTAGACTAGCGTATACCTTCTCGACCCATACAGATGGGCGATGGATGATCCCATATCCATTGGTGTTTGACATCAGAGATGATATACGGGTGCTCAGTGGAGACTGGGTACACTGGACGGACTCGCCGAGAACTCCCAGATGGTATTATACCTTACGTCAGATGGCAGTTCTCTGGTGACACTGGTACAGAGTAGTCTGTTGACCCGAGATCGTCATAGAGTCTTGTGTGGTTCCCACTGTGCTTTGATTTCCACCTTACCACGTCCAAGAGGGCGTGCAAAACGGTGGTTTTTGGGTACAGTCCCGAATCACATGGAGGCAATGAGCGATTGGAGGGGATTCGTCTCTCCCGGTATAGGGAGTTGATGTTGCGCTGTGTTCGATTGGCTATAACCGGAAATCCCTGGCCAGGGTTGCTGAGATTTACTGGTAAGTGTTACCAGTAGTTTCTCGAACTGTTATAGACCTCATATCGACACGACTTATCGAGCTATTGGGGTCTGACGTTTACCACCCCTAGGCGAGATATGCGACATATCAGACGACGAGACCGGACTGTACGGTAAGTGTTACTGGTTGGACTCACAGGAGTATGAGCGGGCTTGCTCGTCGATCTTCTGATCGCTCAATACCCGGGTGGCCGTTACGTTTAGCAGACCGCTTGCGGCTTGTGGGTGTTTGATATGATCATCACCTGCTGCCGGCGTATTGACGAGTCTTTAGAGTCCTACACAGAGGTTTCCTGGCTCAAGCAAAACGAAATAGGAGCGCATATGAGATATGTGCGGGACCGAGAATAATGCGTGTATGTGATACCGTATTCTATTCTCGCGATGAATGTATCGATTGGTTGTATGCGATATAACCTAGTTATCGAATCAAGGATTGATTCGATAAGCCGATACATTGAATATTAGTCGGTTATATGCGATATGACCGGATCGTTAAATCAAGTGTTGATTTAATGATTTAATGCATAATTATATATTTGATATATTACTTTACATTAACTAGTATTTGTTCACTTTAAAAGGATTTTCTCACTTGATTGTATCATGTTTGATGATACATGATTGCTAGGGTTTGTGTAAAGAATTAAACCTTGGATAAGTAAATGGTTAGGGTTTTTATTTATTTATTCATTCATTTATCTATTTATTTTGGATTAAAAAATAAAATGAGAAAAGAAAACAAAATGGTTGCTTTCTTACATGAAGCTTCTTGAAGCTTCATGCAACTTTGACTAAAGCAACCATTCTTGTCTTCTTCTCCTAACCCTAACCATTCAACCTAACCT
Organism: Agapanthus africanus; assembly: GCA_030015575.1. NCBI lineage: Eukaryota > Viridiplantae > Streptophyta > Magnoliopsida > Asparagales > Amaryllidaceae > Agapanthus > Agapanthus africanus. Next base: position 205,458,936 of record CM057337.1, read on the forward strand.
TAGTTAATTCTCTACATCTAACCTTGGTTGAAATTATGATAAGAATGATCTATTTTCTATTTTTTCTCATTCTTCTTATCATAATCCTCTTCTTCTTCTTCTTCAAAAAAGAAGAAAACCTTGCTTCCATCAATGGTGATTTGATAAAAAGAGTGAGAAATCCAATTCTAAAGTGAACCCACTTCCTATTTCTTCATTCTCTACCTCTTGCCAAGTAGTATAGGGTGTTTTCTTCACAAGTTTCATGACTTGGTGAAGTGGGAGCTTGATCTTGTGATGCCTCGACGTAGATCATCTTCGGCATCGAAGTCGACGACCTAGCCCGCCCATTTCTCCGATGAAGCCGATGCTAGAGCCCGAGATCCGATGATCGCAGCGATGGGACTTCATCACGGCGCAATGGAGGTGGAGGACTGGATCTACAAAGGTCGTATTTCCGTTCAACTCTTAGTTAAGTTGTTAACTAGCTTCTTGTTTCGCCTAAACTCTATTCAACGATCCGTATTAGGGTTTCTCGGCGCTTGTAAAATTTGAAATTGGCATGGTTGATGCCTTGTGAGACCTCATTAGCGTGCCTAGGAACCTTACAGTGGTATCAGAGCCTAACTAGAGCCTTAGGCGATGCGTAGGCGATGTTAGAAACCCGATCGAACCCGAAACCCCAATTTTTCACCCTCTCAGGACATTTTTACAAAACTGGGTTTTTTCCAGATTAAAAATTCTTAAAAAATTCAGCAGGGAATTCTAAGAATTACGGTGCAAAAATTACCTAAAGATGTGTCTAAAGCGCGGCGGAACCGCGGCAGAAGCATGGCTTCTGCGGCGGTTCCGCGGCCAAATGATGGGATCTGCCTTCAATTTTTGCACAGTAATTCATGTTTTCAGGTGCTGAGTTTTCTGGGAATTTTTAATTTGCACTCAAGAGTTGAGTTTTCTGGGGTGTTTTGGAGCTTCGATGATTCGATCGGAAATTTCAAACTTTGTCTATGTGCTTTCCGGATATTTAGAATATGTTAAAAGGTTCGACCGGATATAAATACCCAATTTTTCCCCTGCCGGAAAATTTCCAAGTGTTGGATTTTTCCGTAGTTTAAAGACGTTCTAAGTAGTGCAAGTAACGCGATGGTCCCTCTAGAAGACAACAAACCTTTACTCGATTATGTGACCGTCTTGAACTGCCCTTTGAACCTTCGGGTTTGGGGCAGTACGGCGTGCCACATGTGAGGCGTTGGCTTGACCCTTCTACGGCTGGACCGTTGGTACTGAGGCACGAAGTGAATGTTTTTAAACTTATTTCATGTGTTGAGCTGTTTCGGGAAAACTTGGGTGTTCGATTGTTCGATCGGAAAGTTTAACATTTTCTATTTATCCGGAATGTGATACAATATTTGGAATTCACAAGTAGTTATGAGATAACTAATATGAATGTTATAAACATAGCAGTTTAGTCTCATTTGATCGGTTGCCACGGAATTTTGATGTGATCAAAAGTCCGTCGCAATCACGTAGCGTACGCGGATACTCGCCGGATAAACTTATTAGACAGCTACATCCCTTAGCCTCGACCAGGTGACTGTAGGAGAACCCCGTCGCCGAAAGCATCCATTTGGGTGCTCACGGCAGCGGTGTTCCGCCTTGGTGCACTTCGTCTACGGTATCGGGGGTGCGGCCGTCTACTAAAGTTTGTGACAAGCATTCGATCAGTTTTTCGGGAATCTTGTTGAATTGCCCGACTTGATATTGAAAAGAGTTTTCAATAATGAGACTAAAATGCGGGGTTTATAATTGTTAGGCATGTGATGTCTAAGGAATTCATTGGATTAGGCATGCGATGTCTATGTAGGTTGCGGATTCCAACTGTTGTAGTTTTACACTTTCTTTTCTGTGACCGTAAGTGTAATATGTGATATCGCCGGTTTCGTTGCTATATGTCAACGACAATTGGGATGCGCATATTTACTTACGTTGATGACATGTATTGTTATGTGTTGCTGGATATGTTATATTGGATCGTCGTGTTTGAATAGCCGGGGTTTTTTTATGTGAGATGAGTGTTTTTCATTTTCATTCATGTAAAAACTTATATGTAATATTCTTTTATTGGGGCACTTCCAGGTTGCGGAAGATATCACCCTTTGTATATTATTTACTTTTCCGCACTAGGATAGACCCAAGGAGGGGAGCACAAGTAATCGGGTTCTGGAGTCCAGTGGGAGACCAACTCGAGGAGTCGAGTCCGGGTCTCCTAACTCTAGAATTGGTAGGGTTGCTTGCCGCTCTCGTAGGGGTCTAGGGGTGTGGGTTTGGCTATTCATCGCGACCGTGGAATCCGTGTTTTATACTGGCTCGTATTGAAAACACGGACGTCCTAGTATATCCAATATTTCATATGATTCTTCTGCTGCTTTATCTGTGATGTGATCATGTGATGTTCTGTGATAAATACTATATATAGTATATATGATATATTATATAGACGTTACTTATGTTTTACACCCGCGCTAGCCCTGCCCCACTCTGCCGTTAGTTACCTAACCTAACGGTGCACGAGGGGACATCGAGGCGAATGCGGATGGCATAAGTGTACGTCGTATTTATCTGTGATGTTTAGGTTTTGAAATGATGGGACTTCATTAATATGATTAATGAAAATAAAAGAAACCTAAAGATGTTGTAGAATCGAATTTCAAAAATAAAACAGGTAGCTGCAGTTCTTGCTTTGCACAGCGGTATATATGATATATCCTGCACCTTATTCGATAAGGAAAGGACCGAGATCCCTTCACCGGGAGTGACTCCTTAAGCAATAACTGGCAGATGCTACAAATCTCGGTTTGTATTTTGATTGCTTCTATAGTTTCTGCTTTGCACAGTGATATATATGATATATCCCGCACCTCATTCGACGAGGAAAGGACCGACGATCCCTTCACCGGGAGTGACTCCTTTAGCAAAACTAGAAAAGCCTAAAAAACACTCCATTTTAAAATCATTTGATTCTACAACGATATCAAGTTCATTACGCAATAGGTTTTCAGAAAAACCTGTCGTAGCCCTCCGTCATTTCAGATAAGTTGTATATAGTATTCGTGCTGCATTTGTTGGCTTTCGTCAAGGTGCAGTGTGCGGTAGCTATATGCTGCTTATCTGCTGCATACGATGCGATTGGATTAGGGTAGTCGTGCAGCTTTGTTTGCTTTCGTCAAGGGTCGTACGGGTGGGTTTAATTCAATCAAGAAATGTACGGGTTTAACTTGACTAGCGGGCTATGGTTTGTTGGCTTTCGTCAAGGTCATAGCACGTTAGGGGCAAAATATTATCGGGAATTTCAAGTGTTGAAATTTGCAATGAGATTGCCGTCTTTCGGAGGGGAACATTACATACTTCATTGCCACTCCTACTTTTACCCTTTGCGTTTCTCCGGAACATTCCGTATCACTACGAAGATCCACATTTATTGGATATGACCATCGTATAGTTACATACGAACTCGAAGAAACTCGTTTCAGATTCAAGGATGGTTTCCGGTTCAGGAGAAATTGAATAGGATTATTCAGTTGTCTTTTCCTTTTACCTTCTCTCAGGTTGTGAGGGCTCCTAGGACTAGGAGAGGGTACACCTATTGAGCTTATTGGTTAGTCTTCTTCCAAACCATAGGCAGGTGCCGAAAGGTAGGGAAAGAAGAAAACCAATTAGCCTAAGTGTGGTGTACAGGAGGTAATAAGTAAAGACAGATAAAGGGATTAGAAAGAGGGCAAAGTAAATTGCGACTGCTATCATTCACGACCAAACCACGTATTTCATTGCCACTCCTACTTCACCTTTGTATTTCTCAAGAACACCCCGTATCACTACGAAAATCCATATTTATTGGATAATCCATCGTATGGTTATATACAAACTCGAAGGAACTAGTTCCAGTTCGGGGATGGATTCTGGTTTAGGAGAAATAGACTAAGATTTATTCAATTGTCTTAAGGTTTATTTAATTGTCTTTTATCTTTATCTTCTCTCAAGTTGCGAGTACTTCTAGGATTAGGAGAGTACACCTATTATGCTTATTGGATAGTCTTCTTCCAAACCATAGGCTGGTGCCGAACGGTAGGGAAGGAAGAAAACCATTTAGCCTAAGGGTGGTGTACAGAAGATAATGAGTAAAGACAAATAAAGAGATTATGAGAGATGGCAAAGAAAACGGTTATAATTATGAATCGGATAATGGAAGAGGCATTACTAGAAATACCCGGATACCCCTTCGAAACATTTTCATGTTTCAGTTTCTCCATGCATTGTTAATAGAAAACCGATTTTCCAATTAGATCCTTACTCCAGGGTATGTATTTACCAGGCATGATTCTCACATCTGTATGGGTTTACAGATGATGAGTGGGAGTAAATTATTGGGAATTAGGTGATCATCCTCATTATATCGGGATTTGTTGTAATTGGTGATATTTGAGGAAATCACCTGGGTTTTTGCCAGACGACAAATATTTGGTTTTGAATATCCGTTGTTATGCACCAATTTCAAACTGATATATCTGTACGTTTATTTTATAAAGTGAGATATAACCTTTTGAAATTATGTCTATGACATTTATCTATATCAGTTGATGATTAGGTAAGGAGTATTAAACAGCGATATAATTCTTCTTAAGCATAAGTACAGTTTTCAACCTACGACGCACAGGGTTTGAGTTATTCAACTCAGAGGACTTATACAAAGTATTGTATGTTGTCCAGTGTTCATTAGGACAGAGGAGTTGGTTCTCGTACTATATTCTGTTTACTTGTGGCTTCTCTAGTTTTAGACAAGTGTTTCGTAGAAATAAAAGGTCTAAGTTTTGAGAAGTTGTAGGTATAAGAATAAAGTAGAGAACCACGTGATGCAAGTATCAGGATTCTTCAAGGTGATCGAAGATGTAAATATTTGTGTTTGGTATTTAGTTGATAATAATGGTTTTGAGAACTTGCTTCTCTTTCAGATTACTCATATCTGGATGTACTCCTAAGTTGAGTAATGCTGATATGCCTTTCTCCATTTAGTTGACATGCACTGGAGACAGCTGCATGATTTGAATTTGGTTCCAATTAAATCAGTGTCTCTGTTTCTATATTGAATATAGAATGGTTCATATCTTAACGATGTTAAGGTATATGGAGTTTTCCGGCTTATGCTTAGAACCAGACTCTGGATAACTCAAGGCATGTTTCTGTAATGGCAGTTTGTGGGTTATCCTGGGCTATGACGAGGGTTAACTTTCTACCATCTGGAAGATCAATAGTGATATTGTTCTTGACTCGCCACAGTTTTAGCAAAATTGACTTTTTCAGAAAACAGTAGTGGGAGTATGGTAGAACTGGAAGTGATTCCAGAACTACAAACGATTACTGAAAATTTAATAAGAACCTAAAGATTCAATCAGATTTGATATTCCATTAGCCACTCCGCAGATATGGTGGGTAACCTCAGGCACCCGAGAGGTACTTCGGTATCCTCAAAGACGGTACCAGGGAGGTTCTTGTTTACTCAGTCTTGACACTACTGTTGCTCCAGACTATGAGACCCGGTAGGAGGATGAGTATAGCGTCATTCTAAACTAGCTTTAGAAGTGCACGTGTATATGACTCTGCCAGAGAGTTGTTGTAGTCAGTGGGAGCAGTGGAAGCATAGTGGACAAGTAGTTTATATCTATTTATAGACTAAAGCGGATATAGCGGAGATAGATCATCTATTTTTGATGTGACAGTCATAGGTTTTGACTTCATCAGAATAGGAGATGGATCTGTTGAGAAGGTAGTAGGGTGTGATGTCCTGGTATTTGGATAACATACACATAGTAGGAAGTGAAATTCCTATACTACGATCGGTTATACTGTGGTTGTCATACAGTGGTTTCTCCACATAGGATATGGATATTATATCAGGCATTCTGGTTACTAGATCTATGGTTTTAGATCTAGATTTGGGTAGTTTCCCAATCTGGGTACTTAGACAATATTCTAAAGGTGTTTTAGAATGGAAGACTCCTAGTATGGTGGTTTACCTGCAGGTGATGGAGTCACCCTCTCTAAAAGTGTCTTACAGACTAAAGGGGAGAGGGATGTGCATGATTGGCATATCACTTGCTTAGGCAATTGAGTCAATCATGAGATGTTAAGTACCACACCAGATGTTGTTTTTGCATTAGTTGCAATAAGTTGATATATTAATCTAATCCTGGAGAAACGTTTGGAAGTAGTTTATGAACATAAGCAGATGTTCTAGGGATTTGATAATGACAGCCTCCTTCGGGAGACGATTATCATTCCAGGCTTCCAAGGTGACCTGGATGACAGAGTGACTGTCAGAGTTATAGTTTTCCCTCTTGACGAGAGGCAGTAGTTTGGACAGGTGGTCCAAGCGGATACTGAGGGAGGCATGGCGCAGGATACCGATTAAATTCAGTTGACGATACAGTCTAAGAAGTTTGCTGGATTTGGAGTTCATTTGTGAACTGGGGTCCCATCAGACATCCAGATATATTAACGAGCTTTGTGAAACTGATTAGTAGAGCAGTTGGGTGTTCGGTATCACACGGGCTGTGAGTATGCGACACCGCAATAATTAGCCTTAAGTGCAAGTGGGAGATTGTTGGATATAATGCCTTCAAAATCAAATATTGGATCGCAGGCACGTGATTGCAATGATTGAGGGAGGACCTATACCGGTAGAACAGTCCTACTCGAGATGATAGTATGCTATCTGGTTTGTCTTTATCATCGTGTACATGCTTTAGGCGACATTACAGATCACTATTACATATTAATAGAGCCCATAGGATTCTTGCTTGACTACCAGCAGTATGATGGCGATCATATACGTGAGAGTTGGGTAGTCTATAAGCACATCCTTAAAGTGTCCCTAGTCATGAGAGTTTCAAGACTGGGCATCGATACTCCATAGTAGACTAGTGTATATGGATCGAGACCCTGACGAGGGCGGTGGCCGGTTTTCACAAACCATTGGTGTCGGCTGGTTCACCTAAGATAGTATACAGGTGCTCATTAGGTTATAAGTACACCGGATGGACTCGCCGGGAACATGGTAGTTGGTATTATACATATTATCAGATAGCAGTTCCCTGGTGACATATGTACAGGTTAGTCTATCGACTTGAGATCATCATTTGTCTCGTATGAGTTCTACTGTGCTTTGATTACTACCCTACTACGGCTCAAAGGAGTCGTGCAAACAGGTTTTAGTTGGGTACAGTCCCGAGCCACATGGAGGCAGTGAGCGGATCGTCAGGGGATTCGTCTCTCCCGGTATTGGGGGTAGAGGTCGCGGTGTGCATGGGTGGCCATCACTAGAAATCTTTGGCCAAGGTATCGAGAATTACTGATTCGGATCAGTAGTTTCTCAGGTGGTGATGGGCTTCATACCGATACTGAATATTACGTTATTAGGGGTCTGACTTTACCCAACCCCCTAGACCCGATATGCGATGCTCATAGACGAACGGACTGGACTATACGGATATTGTCACTGTCAGGCTCTATAGGGTTTTAGGATGAGTTCGCTCGTCGGCCTCCCTTTCGCTCAATACCTGGGTAGTCGTTACGTACAGCTAGTGCCACTGACGTGCTTGTGGTTAAACCCACTGCCAGCGTATTGACGAGTCTTTAGAGTCCTACACAGAGAGTTTTCCAAGTTTGGGCGAAACGTTGTAGAGGACGTATTGTTTTATAGCAGGGTTCGATCATATATGTGCACTCGTGCACGGATCATGATCGGACGGATCATACTAGTGGGCTTTAGTTTAAGCCGGATCCTAGTATTAGATTGTTGGATTATTTTCGTCTCGTTGTATTCGTATTCAGTCGGAATACAGATGCAGATATGTATATACAGATGAAGGGTATTCTTATAATCCGTTACAAGATTACTTTTGAAGATGCCATTTCTTTTTATTGTATTAAACATTTAGGGTTTTTGTAAATATTTAATATTAATAAGGTGTAAAGTGTGAGCTTAAGTTTTGGCTTGTGGCATTTAATGATAGCATGGTTCAAGTGGCGACTCATGGTGGCACTATTGCACCATGCTTGATTTAATTAGTTTTCTGAGATATTTTGTGGGTGTGGATTTTTCTTTAGTTGCTAGAAAACACTCAAAAATACCTCATAACAATAAGAGGGCAGCCACTCCATTTCCTTTCATGAGTTGCTTTCTCTTTTCATTTTTGGTGCTAAGTCTTGAGCTCACATCTTTTACCATGGGCATCTTCTTCAACCTCCACTCTATCCCTCTCATGTGTTGAGAATCCTAGAGTGTTATGAGACAAAATAATCACACACTATCTCTACTTCATTTTGGACACCTAGGCTACCAAACTAGTTGTTCGAGTTGTTTCGGTTTATGAAGCGGAAGCCTGTATAAAAAATCCTCGACGTGGAGCCTCTTCGACGAGGAAGACGGGAGAGTGAACTCGTTCGGGGCAGCCGCGACAAGCTTAGGTCGGAGGTTGAAGACCAAAGGACACGGATCGATCGGTATAATCTCTTAAACCACTTTACAGTTTACTAGTATAGGGTTAATGGTACGATCTGAGTTTTACGGTTACGTTAGCGCCACTTTGAAAAGTTTTTGTTCCGTATTTGGTCTCGGATTGACGGCCGGGGCACTGGTGTAGCCTTACAAAGGAACCCCGAATCTAGTTACGATCTAAACTCCTAAACTAGCAAACCAAGCATGCAAAGATACAAAATACTACCTTTGACGCGTGTCCACCCAATTGTTGAAGACCCTTCCAAGCTCGTAGCTGTCGGGATCGCTTTTGAGAATCGACCACCCTTGCCGAAGGCAATCCACCCGAGAGAATGCGAAGGAGGCTCTATCCGACGATCCAAAGTTGCTAGGTTTGAATGGTCGGTGATGTAGGAATGCCGCACTAAAAATTTCTTTCTAAATCTATGTTAAAAAATGAAAGCAAGAAGAAGAAGGTGAAGGAGAAGATGAAGCATGGAGCATGTGAGAAAAATCATCAAGTGATGAGAGTGGGCATGACATGCTCTTTATCAACCATACATGAATAGTGCACCCAAATGAATATCTCATTTTTTAAAAGAATCAAGCCATACCACTCTAATCTTGTAGCCATGCTTCATTGTCTCTTACTTTCCACCTCATTTCCATTTTTATTTTTCTAAAATAGAAAAATAAATATGAGATCTTCATCTTCTAGAAGTATTCCCGTATAAATACGGAATACTTCACCTGGTATATGTATCGCTACATATACACGTATCCTTATAAAAAAATACGGATAGCACCAAAGAGAGAAAATGAATAGTGAACAATAATACTAAAATATATGTATTAAAAAATATATATAAATTATTAAATCAAAACCTGATTTAATAATCCGGCTTAATCCTAATTCGGCTAGTATTATCAACCGCCCGATTAAAGTCCATATAATGCGTACACATATTTAATCGGACCCTTGCACGTACCACCGTACGGCTCCTACATCTGTCGCTTGAACCGGGAAAACCCTCTGTGTCGGACTCTAAAAACTCGACAATACGCTGGCAGTGGGTTTAACCACAAGCACATTAGCGGCACTAACTATACTTAACGGCTACCCAAGTAGTTGTCGAAAGGGGGGTCGACAATCAAGTGCGTCCTTACCCTACTGAGACTGAATGTGACAGTATCCGTACAGTCCGGTCTTTTCGTCAAAGAGTATCGCATATAGGGTCTAGAGGTGGATAACGTCAGACCCCTACTAACCCGATAAGTCGTGTCTGAGTCAAGCTCATCACCAACTGAGATACTACTGATCAACTATCAGTAAATCTTCCTTACCGTGGCCACGGATTTTTGGTGATAGCCATCCGAACACAGCGTGACATCGACTCGTAATACCAGGAGAGATGAATCCCTGACAGTCGACCACTGCCACCATGTGGCTCGGGATTGGACCCAACTAAAACCTGCTTGCACGACTCCTTTGAGCCATGGTAGGGTAGTAATCAAAATACAATGGGAACTCACATGAGACAAATGACGACTTCAGGTCGAGGGACTAACCTGTACTCATGCTACCTGAGAACTTCCATCTGACGATAAGTATAATACCATCTAGAAGTTCTCGGCGAGTCCGTCCAGTGTACTCACCTCCAGTGAGCACCTGTATATTATCTTAGGTGATATAACACCAATGGCTTGTAAGACCGGCCATGGCCCCTCATCGGGGTCTCGAAATGTATACACTAGTCTACTCCGGAATATCGATGCCTAGTCTTGATACTCCTAGGACTAGGAACACTTAAGGACGTGCTTATAGGCTACCCAGCTCTCACGTATATGATCACCATCATAATACTGGTAGTCAAGCAAGAATCCTACGGGCTTCATCATTTTGTATTAGCGACACACAATAACAAGTAAAACATGTACACATCAATGATAAAGACAAACCAGATAGCATACTATCATTTCAAGTAAGATTGTTCTACCTGTACAGGTCCTCCTTCAGTTATTATAATCACGTGCCTGCAATTACAATAATTGCATTGAGGGCACTATATCCAACAATCTCCTACTTGCACTTAAGGCTGATTATTTCGGCATCGCATACCTACATCCTGTATGCTATCGAATACCCAACTTCTCTACTAATCAGTTTCTCAAATCTCGTTTGAAGAATATCCGTGTTCGAGAAATAGCCTCAGTGAGTGGGTCCGCTATAATGTTTCAACTTCTTCTCTCTATATCTCAACTTTGCAGAGATCAACAATCTCCCAAACTGAGCGATACCCCGCCACAAGAATTTGTCTGGATACCTGATAAGACCAAGTTCATCAATGAACAACTCCTATCCAACAAACTTCTTAGGCTGTATCCTCTGTTGAGTTATAACCAGCATCCTGCACCATGATTACCTCAGTATCCTTATTGGAACACTATCTAATACACCGATCCTCAGAAGAGGCTAAACTCATAACTCTGACAGCATCTCTGTCATCCATGTCACCTTGAAAACCTGAACTGATAACCGCCTCTAAGAGGAGTCTACCGTTTGTTAGTGTATATGCCCCAGGGGCCATTATTGTATCATACTAAATTGTATATTACTTAATGGAAGCTTAGGATATTCACAGTTGTATATACAGTCTTGCTAAAAATGGTAGTATGCTACTTGGTTTGTGTCTACTTTAATATGTGCATATGTTTCTTGTAACGTATCACTTATACATATTAGTAGAGCCCATAGGTTCTTTGCTTGATTACCAGCGTTGTGATAGCAGTCACACTAGTAGGGGCTGGGTAGTCTATAAGCAACATCCTATACAGGTCCCTGGTCATTGGATTATCGAGATAGGGCATCAATATTCCAGAGTAGACTAGTGTGTACGCTTCTCATCCCAGTTGGGGAGATGGTCTGTCCCATAGCCATTAGTACGTCGTACTGGAGATAGTATACAGGTGCTCGTTAGGTTACGGGTACACCGGACAGGACTCGCAGGGGAACTGATTGGTTGGTATTATACCCGTCGTTAGTTAACAGTTCCCAGATGATATGAGTACAGCATAGTCCGCAGACTTGACACTGCTACTTCACCTCGAGTGTGTCCCACTGTTCTTAGATTGCTACCCTACCACGGCTCAAAGGAGTCGTGCAAACAGGTAGCAGTTGGGTGCAGTCCCGAGCACTTGGAGGCAGTAGTGGTTAGACAGGATTCGTCTCTCCCGGTATTGGGAGATGATATCGCGCTGTGTCAGAGAGCCATTACGCAAAGTCCCTGGCCAGGGAAAGGGAGATATACTGGTAGGTTCCAGTAGCTTCTCAGGGTGTAATGGGCTTCGCTCCGACACGACTTATACAGCTATTAGGAGACTGATGCTTGCTGCCCCCTAGGCTTGATATGCGATAGTCTTAGACGAACAGACCGGACTGTACGGAGATTCAGGCTCAGTAGGGGTTCGGATGGTTTTCCTCATCGGCCTTCTTATCGACATCTACCTGGGGACCGTTACGTACAGCTAGTACCGCTTGCGGTCTGTGGTTAAACCCACTGCCAGCGTAGTGTCGAGTCTTTAGAGTCCCACACAGAGAGTTTCCCTGCTCCAGGCGAAACGATATAGAGGTCGTATGGTTTTACGACAAGGGTTCGGACGCATACGTGTGTTTATGCACGTACGACTTTTTCGGACAGTTTTTACTAGTCGGCTTTGGTTTAAGCCAGATTCTAGTATCGGGTTACTGGATTTATACAGTGTAAAGTTTTCCGTGTTTTCATGGATTGGAGAGGCGTTCTCGTAATTTTTCGGGAAGTTTCTAGAAAAGTGGTGACTAAGGGGTTAAGGTGGCATTGCATTAAATGAGATTAGTGACTCATTTGTGTGATTCATCCAAGTCATTAATGCATCATAAATGCTTAATGACTCATGGAGATGAATCACTCATAGATATTTATGAAGCATGGTTGTTAATTCTATTTTTTGATTTTTGGATAAATAATAATGCTTCATATATATTATGATAACATCATTATCTCATTTCATTCTCATCTTCACCTTCTCTCTCCTCAAGCTCACTCTCTCTTCAAACCCTAACCCTAACCTCTCATGTGTTGAGATCAAGGGTTAGCTAGACTAATACTTCCATAACCTCACTCTATATCCCCTAGGTAGCTTAGATTAGCACTTTAAGCAACCTAGTTATCTCAAGTTTGAGATTAAGCTTGTAGTAGGAGCTCTCGGGTGGATCGTCTTTGATTCGAGGAGGCCGTTGAGGTGCCAATGTTCCAAGGAGCCTACGAGGAGTGGAGGACCGCGATGAAGACCCGAAGGACTAGTATCGTGAGGTATAACTTCGTATCCGAATAGTTAAACCTCTAGTAGATAGTTAGCAATGGTTTAGATAACGATTCATGCGCTCAAGTCCATGTTACGAAGCTTTGATAATCGTTTTTCATATATTCCGCCTCCCCGTAAGTTCGTGGGGTGCGTGACATGGACTTACATTGGAATCAGAGCCAACTAAACCATTACTAGCTTGTTAGCAACTGATTAGAAGTTCGATCGACAGAAAAACACGAAAACAAAAATTCGAAAACCTAAGTTTCTGTTAATTTTAAAAGTGTCTGCAAAAATATTTGACATACCTTAAAATTCACAGGAGGGAAATTAATGAATACTGGGAAAATACGAGCCAGTGAATCAGCAAAACGGCCGCGGATCCGCGGCATTAGAGTGCTTATGCCGCGGATCCGCCGCCGAGTCAACACCGAGTTGACTTGGAGTTTCACAGTAATTCATAATTTTTGGGTTTTTGTCTTCCTGTATGTTCTGTTTCTACCCAGGTTACTTCAGTACAGGTTTGCTTTTGGGGTAGACACGAAATTTGGTATTCGATCGATGTTCTAAGATATTTGCTAATTGGGTCTTGATCTGTAATGTTTTATGTGTTCGTAAACCTCCCCTAACTGCTAGTATGTCGGTTGGCAAGGGGTTGCACATATTTGTGATGGTTTTTAACTGTTTGTGGATATGAACTGTGTTGGACTGTTGTGATGATTAGCCGGGGTTTTGTATTAATTCATTCGATATAATTGTAATAAGTTGTAATATTATTTCGTGGGGCACATCCAGGTTGCGGTTGTAGCCACCGTTGTATTATTTCTTTTTACTGTTTTTGCTCCTAGGATTGACCCAAGGTGGGGTACACAAACTACTGGGTACGTCAAAGTGTTTAGTGGCCTACTCACGTTGTTGAGGGAGACCGCTTCACTTCGGGTACTTGACGGGTAGTTTGCCGTACCCGTAGGGGTCTGGAGTGGGGTAAATGGCTATTCATCACAACTGTGTAATCCGTCTTTTATTGCAGGCTCAAAGAAAATGCGGATTGCTAATAAATCCAATAAAGTTCATCTGTGATCTGGAATGCTTATTATTGCGTCTGACGAATGTACAATATCTATATATGATAGCTATTAGACGTCACTTATGTTTTACACCCGCGCTAGCCCAGCCCCCGCTCTGTCGTTAGTTAAGTAACCTAACGGGTGATGACGGGACCCAATGGCGAATGCGGATGGCATAAGAGGACGTGGTATTTTCGTTGTTTTCTGCAATGATAGGATAAAAGATGGGACGCATTATAATAATGCAAAGAAAATAAACCAAAGTTGAATCGTTGGAACAAATTTAAAAGAAACCACTCGGTTATTTTAAAAGAGCAAAATTTTTTAATTGCGGAGCTTTAACCACTCCTTTTAAAAAAGTTATCAGGTTCCTTCGATTATATCAAGTTCACTACGTTCACGGTTTTGCCAAAACCAGTCGCAGCCCTCCGTCATTTCAGTTAAATATTCAGTAGTATTCAAGCTATGTATTTTGACCTTCGCCAAGGCATAGTGATTGGTAGCTGCTGGATATTTATCTGTAGCATAGATAGATGCGTTGGTTTGGGACAGTCGTACTACTATTTTGGCCTTCGTCAAGGGTATGTACGGGTGGGTTCAAATTAACCTGGATAATGACGAGTAGAACTTGACATGTGACTTATGATATGTTGGCCTTCGTCAAGGTCATAAGAGCATGGGGCAAAAATCCACATCGGGAATTTCTAAAGAAACTGAAATTTGCAGAGAGATGCATACCATTTTGGAGTTTGATGAATGTTGGTAGGATTCCTTCAACATTATCATACGATGATATTTTGGATCCCGATCCTACTGTGAGTATATGCTACTTATCAGGAGATTCGTCACTTAACGATCAATGCTATAAACCAAGTAGGTGCCTAGAAAGGTGTCAGCGGGGTTACGCCCCCAGAGAAAAGAGGTTATTTAATTAAGGAACTTCGCGAAAGCGTTGGAAAACCTCCCTCGAAGTATCGACACTGGCCTGGCTGAACGGTTAAGCAAGTATTGTATGGTGAGAATTGTTCTGGCTAATTCTTCTTTTATGGTTTGAGGAAGGATTCGAGAAACAGTGGGAGCCATCCTGTTTAGAAACTTAAAACCAATCTAAACTTGCAACAACATCATGCTAAAATGTTTTCTTCTCTCTCTCTTAATTGCAGCGACCTTGTGACCACACATAGGTTACATCTAGATAACAAATTGACTGAATCTGACTTATATGACTGGAAAAGGTCTGTCCAGATGTCCATTGGCTATGACAAGCTGGACCACCCTATTACTACTAAAGATCCCACCGTCCCAGGTCCAGTTTCCACTGTCGCGGATATGGATATCTGTCAGACAAGAGAAAAAGATAAAGCGAAAGCTAAGTGCCTCGTGTTAGCTTCAGTTGATGGTGTATACCAGAAGCAGCACGAGAAGATGGACTTAGTTTCCATCTTTCTCCATAATAAAGGTTTATATGGAGAGCAATCTCATATCACTAGATATGAAACCTCGAATGAATTAATTCAAGCGAGGTTGGCTGACGGGTCATCTGTAGGGGACAACGTCCTTACAATGACTAGCTGTATTGATGAGCTTCAGGACCTGGAGACCGCATTGGGAAACAAGTCAAATACTGACTTGATTCTACAGTCTCTGCCTTCTACCCTGAAGGAAACCAGGGAAGGAGAAGGAAAGAGAAAAGCAAAAGTTTCGGGACTGGATATAGGAAAACAGGGACGTTCCTATTGTTACAGGAATGAACATTGGCAGAAAGATTGCAGGGCTTTAGAAGCCAGTAGCCAGGATTCGAAGCATGTTGTGGCTTCAGCTTCGGGTATGCTTATGATAGAAAACTGTATGTCAGTTAACCCTACTTCCTGGGTATTGGATACCGGGTCAGGAACTCATATATGTAATTCTTTACAGGCTCTGAGAAACCGTAGGGTTATTGGGATAGGTGATATGACCCTCACAGTTGCTAACGGAATGAACATGGACGCTAAATCCGTAGGGGAATATCATCATGGACTGACAACTGGGCAGATATTGATTCTGCGTAACTGTTTTTTGTACCAGGTACGACTTGTAATATCATATCTGTACCCTTACTTTCTAAGGAAGGATATGATTTTACTTTTGCAAGAGATGTGGTTCACATCCACCTAAATCAAGTTTTGATTCGGTCAGGTACATTAGAAAACGGAATATACGTATTAAATCAAGCTCAGATTTTCAGTGTCCAGAACACACTTAAAAGAAAGTCTCCGGAAACAAATCAGGCTTTCTTATGGCATTGTAGACTGTTAGTGTATATGCCCTAGAGGCCATTACTGTATCATACTAGTATGTATATTACTTAATGGAAGCTTGGGATATTCACCTTGTATTGACAATCTTGCTCAAAATGGTAGTATGCTACTTGGTTTGTTTCTACTTTAATATGCGCATGTGTTTCTTTTAGCATATTGCTTATACATATTAGTAGAGCCCTTAGGATCTTTGCTTGATTACCAGCGTTGTGATGGCAGTCACACTCGTGGGGGCTGGGTAATCCACAAGCACATCCTTATGCAGGTCCCTAGTCGCAGGACTATCGAGACAGGGCATCGATACTCCGGAGTAGACTAGCGTATGCGCTTCTTATCCCAGCTTGGGAGACGGTCTGTCCCACAGCCATTAGTACGTCGTACTTGAGATAGTATGCGGGTGCTCGTTAGGTTACGAGTACACTGGACAGGACTCGTCGGGAACTGACTGGTTGGTATTATACCTATCGTCAGTTATCAGTTCTCAGGTGACATGAGTACAGCTTAGTCCGCTGACTTGACACTGTCACTTCGCCTCGAGTGTGTTCCCACTGTACTTTGATTACTACCCTACCACGGCTCAAAGGAGTCATGCAAACAGGTAGTAGTTGGGTGCAGTCCCGAAGCACTTGGAGGCAGTGACGGTTAGACAGGATTCGTCTCTCCCGGTATTGGGGGTTGACATCGCGCTGTGTCTAGAAGAGCCATTACACGAGTAGTCCCTGGCTAGGGCAAGCGAGATATACTGGTAGGCTTCCAGTGTTATCTCAGGGTGTTTTGGGCTTCACTCCGGCACGACTTATACCGCTATTAGGGGAATGACGTTTACCGCCCCCTAGGCCCGCCATGCGATGTATCAGACGAACAGACCGGACTGTACGGAGACTGTCACATTCAGGCTCAGTAGGAGTTCAGATGGGTTTCACCTCGTCAGTCTTCTTGTCGGCATCTACCTGGGGACCGTTACGCACAGCTAGTGCCGCTTGCGGTCTGTGGTTAAACCCACTGCCAGCGTAGTGTTGAGTCTTTAGAGTCCCATACAGAAAGCTATTCGCCTTTAGGCAAAAGAGTAGAGGTCGCATGGTTTTGCGACAGGGTTCGGTCACATCCGTGCACTTGTGCACGTTTAGTGTCCGGACAGTTAACACTAGCGGGCTTTGGTTTAAGCCAGATCCTAGTGTACGTTTTGGGATTGATTTTATCTCGTATGTATTCGTGTTCCTCGGAACGCGGATACGGGTGTGTATGCACAGTTGACAGAGAGACAGAGGCAGATGATTCTCATTAGGGTTGTTGACTGTTGACTGTTGACCATTGACTTTTTGCTAAACCCTAATGAGAATATGATATATGATTAACAATAATATTAATTAAGTATTATGGTGACATGGTTGTTGAGGGGTTGACTTTGTTGACTTGTTGACTTTGTTGACCGGTTGACTAGGTTGGACTAGTTGACCATCATCACGACAATAGCTATCATTTCATGGTAAAGACTTTTACTTGCTTGTTTATCTTGTGCAAAATGAGTGCATGAAATGATTTGGCTATTTTGACTTAAACCATCACATAATACTTGATTGCTATTATTGGTTATGATGGCTTTGGATTATGAGAGCCAAGAGAGAAAAGTCTTACTCATTCTCTCATTTCCTTTCTCTCTCTTGGCTTGAGCTCTCACCCTCTTCCTCTTGCTCTCTCTCTTTCTCTAGTCTATGGTTCACTTGTCTCATGTGTTGAGAAGCAAGAACCATAGAGAAAAATCCCAACACACTCTCCTCTACTCATTCTAGTTCACAAGGTTTAGCAAACCAAGTGAACTAGTTTCTTCAAAGTTCGAAGAAGAAGCCAAAGGTAGAAGCTTTTGGGTGGATCGATCTTCGGCGCAAGGAGATGACAGGGTGAAACCGATCTGTACACCATCAAGAGTTGAAGACGAAGGAGTTCAAGAAAGAAAGGTATAACCCCCTAACCGAGTAGTTAACAACTCCTAGTTAGGTTGTTAGGTAGATAGTTTAATAAAGATCCGTTTGAGTCCATGTTACCGCATCTTGAAAAATCGTTTTTCATCAAATTCCGCTAGCCCGTAAGTACCGGGAGAGGTAGCATGGACTTACAGTGGTATCAGAGCCTAGTTAAACACTACCTAACATGTTAGCATAGTAACTAGAAATTCGATCGGAGAAAAAGTCGCGAAATACACCCCGATATCAAGCTTGCTGTCGATTTTCAAAGTTCTGTAAAATTAATAAATCATGCTTTAAAAATCGACTCAGGGTTTTTATAAGATACTGTTGAAAAACGGTCCAGAGAACCCATCAAACCGCCGCGGAAACGCGGCAAGAGCTTGCTCTTGCCGCGGTTCCGCGGCCGATTTAGCTCTTCTGTGGATCGTCTTCATTGCAGTTTGTTCTGTGGGGTATTTTGGGATTTTTGGTATATGTTTTATCAGCCCAGATTTTCCAGAAAGAAAAATTTGTTTTTGGGGCTTTAAAAACCGTATTTTGATCGAGTTTCTAAAGACTTAAGCTGACGGGTATTTATCTGTGATGTGATATTTGTATTGAACGTCTGCTAATCGCTATATGTCGATTAGGGAGGGTTATACAAATCTGTGATCTGTAATGTTGCTGGTATGTGTATATGAATTCATTGGATTGTCGCGGGTGAATAGCCGGGGGGTTGTGAGACGAGAGTTTTCTTTTCTTTCAATTCATGTAAATTTGTAAATTGATGTAATATTATTTGTATGACCGCACAACCGGGTCGGGGTTGTAGCCGTCATTGTATAATTTTTTTTTACTGTTTTTGCTCCTAGGATAGACCCATGGAGGGGGTGCACAAACTACCGGGTATCTCGAAGTGCCGAGTGGCCTACTTACGGTATTGAGGGAGGTTGCTCCGCTTCGGGTACTTGGCGGGTAGTTTGCCGCACCCGTAGGGGTCTTGGGTGGGGTATTGGCTATTCACCATGACCGTGTAATCTGCTTTTCGTTACAGGCTCGTACGAACCGCGGATTCCTAGTATATCCAATGTGTTCATCTGTAATCTGAAATGGCTATCATTGCAATATATATCTATATATGATATTATTTAGGCGTTGCTTATGTTTTACAGCTGCGCTAGCCCAGCCCCCGCTCTGTCGTTAGTTAAGTAACCTAACGGGTAATGACGGGGCCCCGTGGCGAATGCGAATGGCATAAGCGTACGTCATATTTTAGTTGTTTTATGCAATGGTAGGATTAAATGATGGGACGCATTAAAAGAACTAATGCAAGAAAATAAACCAAGTAAAAGTCGTTGGAACACTTTTAAAACCACTCGGTTCTTTTCAAAAACCAACTTTTAAATGCGGAGTTTGAGCCACTCCTTTTAAAAGCTATCTCGTTCCATCGATCATATCAAGTTCACTACGTTCACGGTTTAGCCAAAACCATTCGTAGCCCTCCATCATTTCAGTTAAATATTCGGTAGTATTCAAGCTATGTAGTTTGACCTCACGCCAAGGCATAGTGATTGGTAGCTACCGGATATTTATCTGTTGCATAGATAGAATGCGTTGGTTTGGGACAGCCGTACTGCCATTTTGGCCTACGTCAAGGGTAGGTACGGGTGGGTTCAAATCAACCTGGATAATGATGGGTAGAACTTGACATGTGACTTATGACATTTTGACCTCACGCCAAGGTCATAAGAGCATGGGGCAAAAATCCACATCGGGAGTTTCAAAAGAACTGAAACTTGCTAGCGCTGCATACCATTTGGAGTGTGATGATTCTGGTAGGATTCCTTCAGTTTTGTCACGCAATGATATTTGGATCCCGATCCTACTGTGAGTATATGCTACTCCTCGGGAAATTTCTCACTTAACGATTAATGCTATAAACCAAGTAGGTGTCTAGAAAGGTGTTAGCGGGGCTACGCCCACAGGGAAAAGAGGTTATTTAATTAAGGAACTTTGCGAAAGTGTTGGAAAACCTCCCTCGAAGTACCGACACCAGCCTGGCCGAACGGTTAAGCAAGTATTGTACGGTGAGATTGATCCTGACTAATTCTTCCTTTTTGGTTTGAGGAGGGATTCGAGAGACAGTGGGAGCCATCCTGTTTAGACAAACTAAAAACCACTCTAAACTTGCAAGAGCATCATGCTGAGTGTTTCTTCTCTCTCTCCTAATTGCAGCGACCAATCGACATGACCGGACTTAAGTTATTACTAGATAAAAACATAATGACAGGGCCAAACTACAAAGATTGGCTCAGGAATGTCAAGATGGCAATCACTTACGACAAGCTGGGGTATCTTCTTACCACCAAAGCTCCCCCTGTCCCAGGTCCCAAAACCAGCGTCGCGGATAAGGAAATCCGTAAGACCTGGGAAATCGACTGCGCGAAGGCCAAGTGCCTCGTGCTTGCCTCTATGGACAACGAACATCAGAGGAGGCACGAGAATATGGACCTCGAATCCATATTTCTCCATACAAAAGAACTGTATGGAGAGCAATCTCGTATCGCAAGATACGAAGTGTCGAAAAAGTTATTTTCGGCAAGATTGGCCGTCGGATCATTGGTAGTGGAACACGTGCTTAAGATGATTGGCTACATTGAGGAGCTCGTGGACCTTAGGACCACGTTGGAGAATGAGCTCTATACGGACTTGATTCTCCAGTCCCTTCCTTCCACTTACGCCCAGTTTATCCTGAACTTCAACTTACAAGAAAAGGAAGTTGAACTTTCAGAACTCCTCAACATGCTGAGGAGCGCAGAGGGCACCCTACAGAAAGGTAGGGAAACATCCACTTTGTTTGTAGGAGGATCTTCTTCTTCTAGGTCCAAAGCGAAAGCCAAGGAAAAGAAGAAGAAAGCCCCCGCCAAACCAAGGGGCGGTGTTAGTAAAGTGGATACGAAGGGAAAGGCAAAAGCAACAAAGAAAGTGGGGAAGCTTTTGGATAAAGAAGAATGCTTCTATTGTCATAAGAGTGGACACTGGAAGAAAGATTGCAGGACTTGGAAGGCCAGAACACAGGATCTGAAGCAGGTTGCGGTTTCAGCTTCAGGTGTGTATGTTATTGAAAACTGTCTATCAATAAACTCTACTTCCTGGGTATTGGATACCGGATCAGGATCTCATATCTGTAATTCTTTGCAGGCGTTGAGAAACCGTAGGTTTTTGAAGGCAGGTGACATGACCCTTAAAGTTGCAAACGGAGCTAGCATGGATGCTAAGGCCGTGGGGGACTATCACCTGGGAATGTCAGATGGACATGTTTTGGTTTTGCGTAATTGCTATTTTGTACCCAACGCAACTTGTAATATCATTTCTGTATCTTTGGTTTCTAAAGAAGGTTATGAATTTGCGTTTGTAATCAATGTTGTAAACATTCACCTTAATCAAGTTCTGATTGGGTCAGGTACATTGAGCAATGGTATATACGTATTAAACCAACCACAGATTTTCAATGTCTAGAATACACACAAAAGAAAGTCTCCAGAAATCAATTAGACTTTCTTATGGCATTGTAGACTGGGTCACATCAATGAGAGAAGGTTGACGAAGTTACATACAGAAGGATATTTGAATCCGTTCGAATATCAATCGTATGCTACTTGTCAATCTTGTCTCAAAGGAAAGATGACAAAGACTCCGTTCACTGGACACGGAGTAAGAGTGAGCGAGCTCTTGGGACTCGTACACAGCGACGTGTGCGGTCCAATGTCTACACATGCGCGAAGCGGTTTTTCTTACTTCATTACTTTTACGGATGATTTTTTAAGGTTCGGACATGTCTTCTTAATGAAATATAAGTCCGAAGCCTTTGGAAAATTCCAGGAATACAAGAATGAGGTAGAAAACCAAACCGGCAAAAGTATCAAGACACGAAGATCTGATCGAGGTGGTGAATACTTGAGTGCCGAATTCCTGGATTACTTAAAAGAGAATGAAATTCTCTCTCAGCTTACTCCTCCATACACTCCGCAACATAACGGTGTATCGGAGAGACGGAACCGCACCCTATTGGATATGGTACGGTCCATGATGAGTAACGCTGAGTTACCGCGATCATTCTGGGGATATGTGCTAGAATCAGCCGCATACCTTTTGAACCGAGTTCCCACTAAGACTGTGCCTACCACACCATATGAGTTATGGAGTGGGAAGAAACCCTATCTTCAATATCTGAAGATCTGGAGATGTCCAGCTTTTGTCAAAAAGCAGCATGCGGACAAACTCGAGGCACGCTCAGTACCGTGTTAGTTTGTGGGATACCCAAAGAACACCAGGGGGTATCTTTTCTACCACGCAGAGGAACAAAAGGTCTTTGTTTCTCGTAATGCCCACTTTCTAGAACACCAGTTCTTGGAAAAGGAAATTAGTGGGAGCGCAGTAGAACTGGAAGAAATTCCAGAACCACAGACTATTACTGAAAGCTTAGTGGAACCAGAGGGTTCAAAAGAACAGGACATTCCTACGCCACTCCGCAGGAGTAGTAGGCAGTCTCATCCGCCCGAGAGATACTACGGTTTTCTCATAGACGGGGATAGAGAGGATTGCATCATAGATTATAATGAGCCTACTAGCTTCCAGCAGGCCGTTCAGAGCGTTGACTCGGTAAAATGGTTGGATGCAATGCGGACCGAAATAGAGTCCATCTACACCAACAAAGTATGGACATTGGACATTGCTCCAGACGGGGTAAAACCCGTAGGATGCAAGTGGATCTTCAAAAGGAAGATTGGTGTAGATGGACAGGTTGAGACCTATAAAGCTAGACTTGTTGCAAAGGGTTCTAGTCAAAGACCTGGTTTGGACTATGACGAAACCTTTTCTCCAGTGGCTATGCTGAAATCCATTCGGATCCTTCTTACCATTGCTGCCTTCCACGATTATGAGATTTGGCAGATGGACGTAAAGATCGCTTTTCTAAATGGAAATTTAGAGGAGTGTATCTATATGGACCAGCCAGAGGGTTTCATTCAGAGTGGGAGCAGCGGAAAGGTGTGCAAGTTGCTTAAGTCCATCTATGGACTAAAGCAGGCATCGCGGAGTTGGAACATCTGTTTTGATGAGACGGTCAAAGAATTTGGCTTTATCAAAAATCCAGATGAACCATGCATCTATAGTAGATTTGTAGCAAGAACTGTCGTATTCCTCGTTTTATACGTGGATGGCATTCTTCTGATAGGAAATGACATTCCTATGCTACAATCTGTCAAGGGGTTCTTGTCACACAGGTTCTCCATGAAAGACCTGGGTGATGCCTCATACATCCTGGGGATCCAGATCCATCGTGATAGATCCAAGAGGATATTAGGACTTTCACAGTCCAGGTACATTGACACCATACTGAAAAGATTCAGTATGGAAGATTCCAAGCGCGGTAACTTACCGGCTTGTCACGGGATCACCCTCTCTAAAGAGATGTGTCCCAAGACTGATTTGGAGAGGGATCGCATGTCTATTATACCCTATGCTTCTGCGGTAGGCTCTATAATGTATGCGATGTTGTGTACCAGACCGGATGTAGCTTATGCACTGAGTGTGGTAAGCCGGTATCAGTCAAACCCTGGGGAGAAACACTGGATAGCGGTAAAGAACATTCTCAAGTACCTGAGAAGGACTAAAGAGATGTTCTTGGTGTATGGTGGAAAAGACCTCCAGATCGAGGCCTTTGCTGACTCCAGCTTCCAGAGTGACAAGGATGATTCCAAGTCCATGTTGGGTGTTGTCTTTACCCTCAATGGAGGGGCGGTGTGTTGGAAGAGTTCCAAACAGGAAACCGTTGCTGACTCGACTATGGAAGCGGAATACATCGCTGCATCTGATGCCGCAAAAGAAGCCGTCTGAATGAGGAAGTTCTTGAAAGAACTTCAGGTGGTTCCGTCGATTGTTGATCCAACACCTCTGTATTACGACAACAACGGGGCTATAGCTTTAGCGAAGGAACCCAGGTCCCATCAGAAATCCAGACACATCTTGAGGCAGTATCACTTGATCAGGGAGATCGTGGATCGCCAGGAGATCGAGGTTCGGAGGGTTGCTTCAGAAGATAACACTGCAGATCCATTCACCAAGGCCTTTCCCCAGACTCAGTTCGAGCGGCTGATCGAGATGATAGGTCTTCGATACGCCAGTACATGGCCTTAGTGCAAGTGGGAGATTGTTAGTGTATATGCCCTAGAGGCCATTACTGTATCATACTAGTATGTATATTACTTAATGGAAGCTTGGGATATTCACCTTGTATTGACAATCTTGCTCAAAATGTTAGTATGCTACTTGGTTTGTTTCTACTTTAATATGCGCATGTGTTTCTTTTAGCATATTGCTTATACATATTAGTAGAGCCCTTAGGATCTTTGCTTGATTACCAGCGTTGTGATGGCAGTCACACTCGCGGGGGCTGGATAATCCACAAGCACATCCTTATGCAGGTCCCTAGTCGCAGGACTATCGAGACAGGGCATCGATACTCCGGAGTAGACTAGCGTATGCGCTTCTTATCCCAGCTTGGGAGACGGTCTGTCCCACAGCCGTCAGTACGTCGTACTTGAGATAGTATGCGGGTGCTCGTTAGGTTACGAGTTCACTGGACATGACTCGTCGGGAACTGACTGGTTGGTATTATACCTATCGTCAGTTATCAGTTCTCAGGTGACATGAGTACAGCTTAGTCCACTGACTTGACACTGTCACTTCGCCTCGAGTGTGTTCCCACTGTACTTTTATTACTACCCTACCACGGATCAAAGGAGTCGTGCAAACAGGTAGTAGTTGGGTGCAGTTCCGAAGCACTTGGAGGCAGTGACGGTTAGACAGGATTCATCTCTCCCGATATTGGGGGTTGACATCGCGCTGTGTCTAGGAGAGCCATTACATGAGTAGTCCCTGGCCAGGGCAAGCGAGATATACTGGTAGGCTTCCAGTGTTATCTCAGGGTGTTTTGGGCTTCACTCCGGCACGACTTGTACCGCTATTAGGGGACTGACGTTTACCGCCCCCTAGGCCCGCCATGCGATGTATCAGACGAACAGACCGGACTGTACGGAGACTGTCACATTCAGGCTCAGTAGGAGTTCAGATGGGTTTCACCTCGTCAGTCTTCTTGTCGGCATCTACCTGGGGACCGTTACGCACAGCTAATGCCGTTTGCGGTCTGTGGTTAAACCCACTGCCAGCGTAGTGTCGAGTCTTTAGAGTCGCACATAGAAAGCTATTCGCCTTTAGGCAAAAGAGTAGAGGTCGCATGGTTTTGCGACAGGTCGCATGGTTTTGCGACAGGGTTCGGTCACATCCGTGCACTTGTGCACGTTTAGTGTCCGGACAGTTAACACTAGCGGGCTTTGGTTTAAGCCAGATCCTAGTGTACGTTTTGGTATTGATTTTATCTCGTATCTATTCGTGTTCCTCGGAACGCGGATGCAGGTGTGTATGCACAGTTGACAGAGAGACAGAGGCAGAGGATTCTCATTAGGGTTGTTGACTGTTGACTGTTGACCATTGACTTTTTGCAAAACCCTAATGAGAATATGATATATGATTAACAATAATATTAATTAAGTATTATGGTGACATGGTTGTTGAGGGGTTGACTTTGTTGACCGGTTGACTAGGTTGGACTAGTTGACCATCATCATGACAATAGCTAGCATTTCATGGCAAAGACTTTTACTTGCTTGTTTATCTTGTGCAAAATGAGTGCATGAAATGATATGGCTATTTTGACTTAAACCGTCACATAATACTTGATTGCTATTATTGGTTATGATGGCTTTGGATTATGAGAGCCAAGAGAGAAAAGACTTACTCATTCTCTCATTTCCTTTCTCTCTCTTGGCTTGAGCTCTTACCCTCTTCCTCTTGCTCTCTCTCTTTCTCTAGTCTATGGTTCACTTGTCTCATGTGTTGAGAAGCAAGAACCATAGAGAAAAATCCCAACACACTCTCCTCTACTCATTCTAGTTCACAAGGTTTAGCAAACCAAGTGAACTAGTTTCTTCAAAGTTCGAAGAAGAAGCCAAAGGTAGAAGCTTTCGGGTGGATCGATCTTCGGCGCAAGCAGACGACGGGGTGAAGCCGATCTGTACACCATCAAGAGTTGAAGACGAAGGAGTTCAAGAAAGAAAGGTATAACCCCCTAACCGAGTAGTTAACAACTCCTAGTTAGGTTGTTAGGTAGATAGTTTAACAAAGATCCGTTTGAGTCCATGTTACCGCATCTTGAAAAATCGTTTTTCATCAAATTCCGCTAGCCCGTAAGTACCGGGAGAGGTAGTATGGACTTACATAGACTGGGTCACATCATTGAGAGAAGATTAACAATGTTACATAGAGAGGGATACTTGGATCTGTTCGAGTATCAGTCTTATGCCACTTGTGAATCTTGTCTCATGGGAATGATGACAAAGACTCCGTTCACTGGACACGGAGTATGAGCGAGCGAGCTCTTAGGACTCATACACAGTGACATGTGTGGTCCAATGTCCACACATGCGTGAGGTGGTTATTCCTACTTCATTACTTTTACTGATGATTTCTCTAGGTATGGACATATCTTCTTGATGAAGCATAAATCCGAGGCCTTTGAGAAATTTCAGGAATACAAGAATGAAGTGGAAAAACAAACAGGCAAGAGTATAAAGACTGTTAGTTATATGTATGCCCTAGAGGCCATTACTGTACATAGGATGTATATTGTAGTGGATGCTGGGACGTATATAGGGAGGACTTTCTTGCTCGACATGATAGTATGCTATCTGGTTGCTCTTTACCTTAACGTGTACACTGATTATCTCTCTGTTACATGTTGGTAAAGCCTTTAGGATGTGTACTTGATTACCTGGACTATGATGCGGATCATACTAGTGGGGACATGGTAGTCCATAAGTACATCCTTCAAAGTCCCTAGTCGTGGGTGTATCGAGATGGGGCATCGATATACCAGAGTAGACTAGCGTATACCTTCTCGACCCATACAGATGGGCGATGGATGATCCCATATCCATTGGTGTTTGACATCAGAGATGATATACGGGTGCTCAGTGGAGACTGGGTACACTGGACGGACTCGCCGAGAACTCCCAGATGGTATTATACCTTACGTCAGATGGCAGTTCTCTGGTGACACTGGTACAGAGTAGTCTGTTGACCCGAGATCGTCATAGAGTCTTGTGTGGTTCCTACTGTGCTTTGATTTCCATCTTACCACGTCCAAGAGGGCGTGCAAAATGGTGGTTTTTGGGTACAGTCCCGAATCACATGGAGGCAATGAGCGATAGGAGGAGATTCGTCTCTCCCGGTATAGGGAGTTGATGTTGCGCTGTGTTCGATTGGCTATAACAGGAAATCCCTAGCCAGGGTTGCTGAGATTTACTGGTAAGTGTTACCAGTAGTTTCTTGAATTGTTATAGACCTCATATCGACACGACTTATCGAGCTATTGGGGTCTGACGTTTACCACCCCTAGGTGAGATATGCGACATATCAGACGAACATACCGGACTGTACGGTAAGTGTTACTGGTTGGATTCACTGGAGTGTGAGCGGGCTTGCTCGTCGATCTTCTGATCGCTCAATACCCGGGTGGCCGTTACGTTTAGCAGACCGCTTGCGGCTTGTGGGTGTTTGATATGATCATCACCTGCTGCCGGCGTATTGACGAGTCTTTAGAGTCCTACACAGAGGTTTCCTGGCTCAAGCGAAACGAAATAGGAGCGCATATGAGATATGTGCGGGACCGAGAATAATGCGTGTATGTGATACCGTATTCCATTCTCGCGATTTGTGACATTGATCGGTTATATGCGATATAGCCGGGTTATCGGATCAAGTGTTGATTCGATAAGTTGTTACTAATGATACTAGTCGGTTATGTGCGACATGACCGGATCATTGAATCAATTGTTGATTTAATGATTTAATGTATAATTATATATTTGATATATTACTTTGCATTAACTAGTATTGGTTCACTTTAATAGGATTTTCTCACTTGATGCACATTGTATATGTGATATATTTTTATGCACCTTTTTGTATCATGTTTGATGATACATGCTCACAAGGGTTTGTGTAAAGATTAAACCATGGTTGTGTAATGGTTAGGGTTTTCTTTTGCTTAATCATTTATTTATTTTGTTTATTTATTTTGCAAAATAAATGAATGCTGGCTTTCTTTGGATGCTAGTTGAAGTTTCATGAAGCTTTGACTATGTGACCATTTTGTCTCATGCTTAACCCTAACCACTTCACTTAACCTTGGTTCATTCTCTACACTTAACCATGGTAACTATTATGATAAGAATGAATGGGATTATCTTTTCAAGTTAATCTTTTTATTCTATCATAATATTATCATCATCTTCTTCTTCTTCTTCAAGATGAAGAACCTTGACTTCATCAATGGTGATTGATGAAAAAGAGTGAAAAATCCAATTCTAAAGTGAACCCACTTCCTATTTCTTCATCATCTACCTCTTGCCAAGTAGTAGAGTGCGTTTCCTTCACATGTTTTCTTGACTTGGTGAAGTTGGAGCTTGATCTTGTAATGCTTCGACGTAGATCATTTTCGGCATCGTAGTCGATGACCTAGCCCGCCCTTCTCTCCGATGAAGCCGACGCTAGTGCCCGGGATTTGATTTGGACAGTAAGGAGACTTCATCATGGAGCTATGGAGGTGGAGAACCGGATCTACAAAGGTTGTATTTCCGTTCACTTAGTTAAGTTGTTAACTAGTTGCTTTTGTCGCCTATATATCTAGTTAACGATCCGTATTAGGGTTTCTCGGCACCTGTAAAATTTGAAATTGGCATGGTTGATGCCTTGTGAGACCTCATTAGAGTGCTTAGGAACCCTACAGTGGTATCAGAGACTAGCTAGAGTCTTAGGTGATGCGTAGACGAAGTTTGAAATCCGAACGAACCCGAAACCCTAACACAAACAAGCTCTCTGGACTTTTTCCAAAATCTGGAGTTTTTCGATATTAAAAATATGCAGAAAAATCAGCAGGGAAATTTAAGAATTACTGTGGAGCACGTGATCATGAATCCTCTAAAGTGCGGCGGAAGATATTAAAAATATGCAGAAAAATCAGCAGGGAAATTTAAGAATTACTGTGGAGCACGTGATCATGAATCCTCTAAAGTGCGGCGGAACCGCGGCACAAGCTGGCTTGTGCGGCGGTTCCGCGGCCAATATGTCACATCATGTTTTACTTTTTACACAGTAATTCTTAGTTTGAAGCACTGGTTTTCCTGGGAATTTTTAATATTTATTCAAGAGTTGAATTTTCTGGGGTTGTTTTGGGGATTCGGTGTTTCGATCGGAGCATCAGATTTTGTCTATGTGGCTTTCCGGATAATTTTTGAATATGTTAAAAAGTTCGACCGGATATAAATACCCAATTTTTCCCCTGTCGGGAAATTTCCAAGTGTTGGATTTTTCCGTAGTTTAACGACGTTCTAAGTAGTGCAAGTAACGCGATGGACCCTCTAGAAGACAACAAACCTTAACTCGATTATGTGACCGTCTTGAACTGCCTTTTGAACCTTCGGGTTTGGGGCAGTACGGCGTGCCACATGTGAGGCGTTGGCTTGACCCTTCTACGGCTGGACCATTGGTACTGAGGCACGAAGTGAATGTCTTTGAACTTATTTCATGAGTTGAGCTGTTTCGGGAAAACTTGGGTGTTCGACTGTTCGATCGGAAAGTTTAACATTTTCTATTTATCTGGAATGGGATACAACAATTGGAATTCACAATAAGTTATGAGATAACTGAAGGAATATTATAAACATAGCAGTTTAGTCTCACTTGATCGGTTGCTACGGAATTTTGATGTGATCAAAAGTCCGTCGCAATCACGTAGCGTACGCAGATACTCACCGGGTAAACTTAATAGATCACTCCATAGCCCCGACCAAGTGACTGTAGGAGAACCCCGTAGCCGAAAGTATCCGTTCGGGTGCTCGCGGTGGCGGTGTTCTGCCTTGGTGCACTTCGTCGACGGCGTCAGGGGTGCGGCCGTCTACTGAAGTTTGCGACGAGCATTCGATCAGGATGTCGAGAATCTTGTTGAATTGCCCGACTTGATATTGAAAAGTGTTTTCGATAATGAGACTAAAATGCCGGGTTTATAATTGTTAGGCATGCGATGTCTAAGAAATTCATTTGGTCAGGCATGCGATGTCTGAGGTGGTTGCGGATTCCAACTGTTGTAGTTTTACACTTTCTTTTCTGTGACCATAAGTGTAATATGTGATATCGCCGGTTTCGTTGCTATATATCAACGACAATTGGGATGCGCATATTTACTTACGTTGATGACATGTGATGTTATGTGTTGCTGGATATGTTATATTGGATCGTCGTGTTTGAATAGCCGGGGTTTTTTATGTGAGATGAGTGTTTTTCATTTTCATTCATGTAAAAACTTGTATGTAATATTCTTTTATTGGGGAACTTCCAGGTTGCGGAAGATGTCACCTTTTGTATATTATTTACTTTTCCGCACTAGGATAGACCCAAGGTGGGGAGCACAAGTAACCGGGTTCTGGGGTCCAGAGGGAGACCAACTCGAGGAGTCGAGTCCGGGTCTCCTAACTCTAGAATTGGTTGGGTTGCTTGCCGCTCTCGTAGGGGTCTAGGGGTGTGGGTTTGGCTATTCATTACGACCGTGGAATCCGTGTTTTATACTGGCTCATATTGAAAATACGGACGTCCTAGTATATCCAATATTTCATATGTTTCTTCTGCTGCGATATCTGTGATGTGATCATGTGATGTTCTGTGATAGATACTGTATATAGTATATATATGATATATTATATAGACGTTACTTATGTTTTACACCCGCGCTAGCCCTGCCCTGCTCTGTCGTTAGTTACCTAACCTAACGGTGCATGAGGGGACATCGAGGCGAATGCGGATGGCATAAGTGTACATCGTATTTATCTGTGATGTTTAGGTACTTAAATGATGGGACTTCATTAATGTGATTAATGAAATAAAAGAAACCTAAGATGTTGTAGAATCGAATTTCAAAATAAAACAGGTAGCTACAGTTCTTGCTTTGCACAGCGGTATATGTGATATATCCTGCACCTTATTCGATGAGGAAAGGACCGAGATCCCTTCACCGGGAGTGACTCCTTTAGCAATAACTGGCAGATGCTACACACTCGGTTTGTCTTTTGATTGCTTTTAAGAGTTTTTGCTTTGCACAGTGATATATATGATATATTTCGCACCTCATTCGACGAGGAAAGGACCGACGATCCCTTCACCGGGAGTGACTCCTTTAGCAAAACTAGAAAAGCCTCAAAAACACTCCATTTCAAAATCATTCGATCCTACAACGATATCAAGTTAATTACGCAATAGGTTTTCAGAAAAACCTGTCGTAGCCCTCCGTCATTTCAGATAAGTCCTGTTTAGTATTCGTGCTGCGTTTGTTGACCTTGTCAAGACGCAGTGTGCGGTAGCTAACCAGTATTTATCTGCTTATGCATATGATGCAGATTGGGTTAGGGTAGTCGTGCGGCCTTGTTGACCTTGTCAAGGGTCGTGCGGGTGGGTTTGATTCAATCAAGAAATGACGGGTTGAACTTGACTTGCGGTCTATGGTTTGTTGACCTTGTCAAGGTCATAGATCGTTAGGGGTAAAATATTATCGGGAATTTCAAGTGTTGAAATTTGCAATGAGATTGCATACCTTCTATGAGATAGTTGGATCCCGATATCCGCTGCGAGTAATTGTTACTCTTAGGAGAGTTTTACACATTACAATTAGCCGATCAAGTAGGTGTCTAGAAAAGTGTCAACGAGGTTACGCCTCTGGGAAAACGAGGTTTACATTAATTAGGTTCGTGCGAAAGCACGGGGGACCTCCCTCAAAGTACCGACACTGGCCTGGCTGAAAGATTGGCGAACTTGTAGTGTGTAATTAATCCCGGCTAGTCTTTTCTTTTAGGGTTTGAAGGAAGATTTGATAAAAAGCAGTGGGAGCCATCCTGATTAGATAAAATAATAACCAATCTATTCTTGCAAGAGCGCACGCTGAGTGTTTTCTTCTCTCTCTCTCCAGGTAGCGACCATATCACGCCTTAATCAAGATAATAATATGTATATTTGACCGAACCCGCTTGTTATACTGAGCTGGGGAACGTTGGTCCCGCTCCAACTTATAATTGTTATAAGACAGAGCAGGAAATTGGGGATTACCAGAATTCCCGTACCGCCCAAACGAAGAGAGTGCATGCTGATGCATCATCTTCGGGTGTGTTCATTACAAAGAACTGTTTCTCAGTATCCTCTGCATCCTGGGTATTTGATACCAGATCAGGATCCCAGATATGTAACCTGTTACATAGGGCTATAGAAAGGTAGAAAAACTGAGAACGGGTGATAAGTTTCATGAGGCAGAAAACGGGGCAAGTGTTGCAGCCAAGTCTGTTGGTCACTGTCACCCTGTATTACCAATACATTGATTATGAACGAATGTTATTAGATACCGAACCTGATATAAAAAATCATATCTGTCTCTTTATTAGTAAAGAAACGGTAAAATTTTGTATTGTTGGATAATGTTTTGAACATTTCCTATATCAAAAGTTGATCGGTTCAGGCACGTTATCTAAAAGCGTTGATGTTCTAAATCAAACTACAGTTCTTAGTATACGGAACACACACAAGAGGAAGAGTTCAGAAATGAACGAATCCTTCTTGAGGCATTGTAGACTAGGTCATATCAATGCGACCCGACTAGCTGAAGTTACATGTAGATGCATATTTAAATCAGTTTGAATTTACATCTTATGAAACTTGCCAGTCATGTCACAAAGATAAGATGACCAGAGCTCTGTTTAATGGAAACAGAGAAAGAGTTAGTGAACTCTTGGGATTGATACATGTTGATGTATGTAAGGTCCCCTGTCTACACATGCCAGGACCGGTTCTTTATACTTCGTTACATTCTCTGATAATCTCTCAAGATTCAGACATATGTTCCTATTGAAACACAAGTCCGAACCTTTTGAGATATTCACAGAATATGATTTAGAAGTAGAGAACCAAAATAAGGGTATAAGTATTATGTCCTTTGATGAGATCAAGGAGGAGAATACTTGAGCACGGAAATCCTGGATTATTCTAAAGGAGAATGAGATTATCTCTCGGCATTACTCCTCCGTATACACCATAGCACGATGGTATATCGGGGCGGAGCAAAAGCACCCTATGTGATATGGTGTGCTCTATGATGAGTACTACTGAGTTACCTATTTCCTTTAGGGAGTTATGCACTTGAGAAGCTGCATACCTATTGAATAAGGTTCAAATCAAATCAGTTGCCTACCATTTCATATGTGATATGGAAAGGGAAGAGCCCATATCTTAAGTTAGTTAAGATTTGGGGTTGTCCGGCCTATGTCTAAAAGCAAAATCCGGACAAGCTCGAGGCAAGGTCTGTAATGTAGAACTGGAAATGTTCCAGCTATACAAACTACAGCAGATGATTTGATAAAACCAAAGGATTCAATAGTTACCAACGAATCACAGCCTCTCCGCCGATCTAGTAGGGTTCCTCACCCACCTGAGAGATACTTTGGTTTCTCTATGACAGTGGGAGCGAGGATTGCATCATGAGATGATGACCCAACTAGTTTCGAGCTGGCCATCAGGAGTGGGACTCTGTAAGAATGGCTGGATGCTTAGCGATCTGAGATGGAATCCTTATACACCAACAAAGTATGGACTTTGGCTGCTATATCTGAAGGGTTAAATCCCCATCAGGAGCAAGTATATCTTGAGAAGATTACTTGGTGTAGATGGAAAAGTTGAGACTTTCAAAGCTAAGCTTGTTAAAGCTTTTCGTCATCGACCAGGCGTGGATAATGATGAAACCTTTTCAAGTGGCTATGCTTAAGTCCATCCAGATCCTACTTGCCACGGCTACATACCATGACTACGATATCTGGCGGTTGGGTGTCATGACTGCTTTTCTAAATGATGTTTTAAAAGAGGGCGTCTAT
This sequence comes from Agapanthus africanus, assembly GCA_030015575.1. Taxonomy (NCBI): domain Eukaryota; kingdom Viridiplantae; phylum Streptophyta; class Magnoliopsida; order Asparagales; family Amaryllidaceae; genus Agapanthus; species Agapanthus africanus. The sequence goes on from CM057337.1 coordinate 205,493,175, forward strand.
AAGTACACAGCCAGAGGGCTTCGTAGACAGTGGGAGCAGCGGAAACGTGTGCAAGATGTTTTATATGATAAAGCAGGCATCGCGGAGTTGGAACATCTGTTTTGATGTAGTAGTCAAAGAGTTTGACATCATCAAAATGGTAGATGAACCTTGTATATACAAAAAGGTAGTAGGGAGTATAGTGACGATCCTCGTAGAGTACGTGGACGACATGCTCTTGATAGGGAAGGAGTTTCCTATGCTACGCTCGGTCAATCTCCGCTTATCACAATGATTCTCCATATAGGATCAAAATGATACCTCCTAAATCCTGGATTTTGGATCTATGAGATAGATTTAATTGGATGTTAGGATTCTCACTAGTTGTAGTGAGATGGTATCAACCGATCCTGGGGAGAATCACTGGAAGGGTTCCAGGGTGATAAAGACGACTGAATGTCAGTCGCAGGCATTGTCTTTACCCTCAGTAAAGGGACGGTATGTTGGAAGAGTTCCAAGTTAGATACCGTGGCATGCTAGACGATAAAGGCTCAATACATCGCTACTTAAGATGCTACCAAAGAGGAAGTCTGGGTGTATATTAGTTCATGAGATGAACTTTGTTCCTCCCATTGTGTGACAATGGAGTTGTGGCTTATGCCAAGGAACGCAGGTCCCATCAGTGATCCAGACATATTCTAAGGCAGTATCACCTGATCATGGAGATGGTTGATCTCCAAGGAGATCGAGGTTTGGAGAGTAGACTTAGAGGACAACACAGCGGATCCACTCACAAAGGCCTGTTCCCAGAGAGAGATTTTTATGGGATGGTTGAGTATGAGATACTACAACCACTGCTATCAGATGGCCCTAGTGCAAGTGGGAGATTGTTAGTTATATGTATGCCCTAGAGGCCATTACTGTACATATGATGTATATTGTAGTGGATGCTGGGACGTATATAGGGAAGACTTTCTTGCTCGACATGATAGTATGCTATCTGGTTGCTCTTTACCTTAACGTGTACACTGATTGTCTCTCTGTTACATGTTGGTAAAGCCCTTAGGATGTGTACTTGATTACCTGGACTATGATGCGGATCATACTAGTGGGGATATGGTAGTCCATAAGTACATCCTTCAAAGTCCCTAGTCGTGGGTGTATCGAGATGGGGCATCGATATACCAGAGTAGACTAGCGTATACCTTCTCGACCCATACAGATGGGCGATTGCTGATCCCATATCCATTGGTGTTTGACATCAGAGATGATATACGGGTGCTCAGTGGAGACTGGGTACACTGGACGGACTCGCCGAGAACTCCCAGATGGTATTATACCTTACGTCAGATGGCAGTTCTCTGGTGACACTGGTACAGAGTAGTCTGTTGACCCGAGATCGTCATAGAGTCTTGTGTGGTTCCCACTGTGCTTTGATTTCCATCTTACCACGTCCAAGAAGGCATGCAAAATGGTGGTTTTTGGGTACAGTCCCGAATCACATGGAGGCAATGAGCGATAGGAGGGGATTCGTCTCTCCCGGTATAGGGAGTTGATGTTGCGCTGTGTTCGATTGGCTATAACAGGAAATCCCTGGCCAGGGTTGCTGAGATTTACTGGTAAGTGTTACCAGTAGTTTCTCGAATTGTTATAGACCTCATATCGACACGACTTATCGAGCTATTGGGGTCTGACGTTTACCACCCCTAGGTGAGATATGCGACATATCAGACGAACAGACCGGACTGTACGGTAAGTGTTACTGGTTGGATTCACTGGAGTGTGAGCGGGCTTGCTCGTCGATCTTCTGATCGCTCAATACCCAGGTGGCCGTTACGTTTAGCAGACCGCTTGCGGCTTGTGGGTGTTTGAAATGATCATCACCTGCTGCCGGCGTATGGACGAGTCTTTAGAGTCCTACACAAAGGTTTCCTGGCTCAAGCGAAACGAAATAGGAGCGCATATGAGATATGTGCGGGACCGAGAATAATGCGTGTATGTGATACCGTATTCCATTCTCGCGATTTGTGACATTGATCGGTTATATGCGATATAGCCGGGTTATCGGATCAAGTGTTGATTCGATAAGTTGTTACTAATGATACTAGTCGGTTATGTGCGACATGACCGGATCATTGAATCAATTGTTGATTTAATGATTTAATGTATAATTATATATTTGATATATTACTTTGCATTAACTAGTATTGGTTCACTTTAATAGGATTTTCTCACTTGATGCACATTGTATATGTGATATATTTTTGTGCACCTTTTTGTATCATGTTTGATGATACATGCTCACAAGGGTTTGTGTAAAAATTAAACCATGGTTGTGTAATGGTTAGGGTTTTCTTTTGCTTAATCATTTATTTATTTTGTTTATTTATTTTGCAAAATAAATGAATGGTGGCTTTTTTTGGATGCTAGTTGAAGTTTCATGAAGCTTTGACTATGTGACCATTTTGTCTCATGCTTAACCCTAACCACTTCACTTAACCTTGGTTCATTCTCTACACTTAACCATGGTAACTATTATGATAAGAATGAATGGGATTATGTTTTCAAGTTAATCTTTTTATTCTATCATAATATTATCATCTTCTTCTTCTTCTTCAAGATGAAGAACCTTGACTTCATCAATGGTGATTGATGAAAAAGAGTGAAAAATCCAATTCTAAAGTGAACCCACTTCCTATTTCTTCATCCTCTACCTCTTGCCAAGTAGTAGAGTGTGTTTCCTTCACATGTTTTCTTGACTTGGTGAAGTTGGAGCTTGATCTTGTGATGCTTCGACGTAGATCATTTTCGGCATCGTAGTCGATGACCTAGCCTGCCCTTCTCTCCGATGAAGCCGACGCTAGAGCCCGGGATTTGATTTGGACAGCAAGAAGACTTCATCATGGAGCTATGGAGGTGGAGAACCGGATCTACAAAGGTTGTATTTCCGTTCACTTAGTTAAGTTGTTAACTAGTTGCTTTTGTCGCCTATATATCTAGTTAACGATCCGTATTAGGGTTTCTCGGCACCCGTAAAATTTGAAATTGGCATGGTTGATGCCTTGTGAGACCTCATTAGAGTGCCTAGGAACCCTACAAAGACACTGAGATCTGATCGAGGTGGTGAATACTTAAGTGCCGAGTTCCTGGGTCACTTAAAAGAGAATGTAATTCTCTCTCAGCTTACTCCTCCATACACACCACAACACAACGGTGTATCAGAAAGGAGGAATCGAACCCTATTGGATATGGTTCGTTCCATGATGAGTAAGGCTGAGTTACCGCGATCTTTCTAGGGTTATGCACTAGAATCAGCTGCATATCTTTTAAACAAAGTTCCAACCAAAACTGTGCCTACCACACCATATCAGATGTGAAGTGGGAAGAAACCCTGTCTTCAGTACCTGAAGACATGGGGATGTCCAGCTTTTGTAAAAAAGCAGCATCCGGACAAGCTCGAGGCACGCTCAGTACTGTGTAAGTTTGTGGGATACCCAAAGAACTCCAGAGGGTATTTTTTCTATTACGCAGAGGAACAAAAGGTTTTTGTTTCTCGTAATGCCCATTTTCTAGAATATCAATTTTTAGAAAAGGAAACAAGTGGGAGCAAAATAGAACTGGAAGAAATTCCAGAACCACAAACTACTACTGAAGGTATGGTAGAACCAGAGGTTTCAGAAGAAAGGGACATCCCGACGCTACTCCGCAGGAGTAATAGGCAGTCTCATCCGCCCGAGAGATACTACGGTTTTCTCATAGACGGGGATAGAGAGGATTGCACTATTGACTATGATGAGCCTACTAGCTTCCAGCAAGCCATTCAGAGCGGTGACTCAGTAAAATGGCTGGATGCAATGCGGACCGAAATGGAGTCCATGTACACTAACAAAGTATGGACTTTGGACGTTGCTCCACATGGGGTAAAACCTGTAGGATGCAAATGGATCTTCAAAAAGAAAATTGGTGTAGATAGACAGGTTGAAACCTATAAGGCTAGACTTGTTGCAAAGGGTTTCCGTCAAAGACCTGGTTTGGACTACGACGAAACCTTTTCTCCAGTGGCTATGCTTAAATCTATTCGGGTCCTTCTTGCTATTGCTGCCTTCCACGATTATGAAATCTGGCAGATGGACGTAAAGACGGCCTTTCTAAATGGTAATTTGGAAGAGAGCGTCTATATGGATCAGCCAGAGGGATTCATTCAGAGTGGGAGCAGCGGTAAAGTATGCAAGCTGCTTAAGTCCATTTATGGACTAAAGCAGGCATCGCGGAGTTGGAACATCTGTTTTGATGATGCTGTCAAAGAATTCGACTTCATCAAAAATCCAGATGAACCTTGCATATACAGTAAGATTGTAGGGAGAGCTGTAGTATTCCTCGTCTTGTACGTGGATGACATTCTCCTAATAGGATATGATATTTCTATGTTACAGTCAGTCAAAAGATTCTTGTCACATAAATTCTCCATGAAAGACCTGGGTGATGCCACCTACATTCTGGGGATCCGGATCTATCGTGATAGATCAAAGAGGATGTTGGGACTTTCGCAGTCCAGGTACATAGACACCATAGTGAAGAGATTCAGTATGGATGATTCTAAGCGTGGTAACCTACCGGCTTGTCACGGAATCACCCTCTCCAAAGAGATGTCTCCCAAGACTGATTTGGAAAGGGATCGCATGTCAATTATACCCTACGCTTATGCGGTTGGCTCTATAATGTATGCGATGTTATATACCAGACCAGATGTAGCATACGTATTAAGCGTTGTAAGCCGGTATCAGGCAAACCCAGGGGAGAAACACTGGATAGCCATAAAGAACATTCTCAAGTACCTGAGAAGGACTAAGGAGATATTCTTAGTGTATGGCGGAAAAGACCTCCAGATTGAGGCCTTTGCCAACTCTGGCTTCCAAAGTGACAAAAATGACTCCAAATCCATGTCGGGTTATGTCTTTACCCTCAATGGAGGGGCGGTCTGTTGGAAGAGTTCCAAGCAGGAGACCGTTGCTGACTCAACAATAGAAGTGGAGTACATAGCTACTTGCGATGCCGCAAAAGAAGCTGTCTGGATGAAGAAGTTCCTCACAGAACTTCAGGTGGTTCCTTCCAGTGTTGGTCCAATACCTCTGTATTGTGACAACAACGGCGCTATAGCTTTAGCGAAGGAACCCAGGTCCCATCAGAAATCCAGACACATCTTAAAGCGGTATCACCTGATCAGGGAGATCGTAGATCGCCGGGAGATCGAGGTGAAAAGAGTAGAGACAGAGAATAACATTGCTGATCCATTCACAAAGGCCCTTCCTCAGACGCAGTTCGAGAGGCTATTCGAGATGATAGGTCTACGATATGCCAGCTCATGGCCCTAGTGCAAGTGGGAGATTGTTAGTGTATATGCCCTAGGGGCCATTATTGTATCATACTAGATTGTATATTACTTAATGGAACCTTGGGATATTCACAGTTGTATATACAGTCTTGCTAAAAATGGTAGTATGCTACTTGGTTTGTGTCTACTTTAATATGTGCATATGTTTCTTGTAACGTATCACTTATACATATTAGTAGAGCCCATAGGTTCTTTGCTTGATTACCAGCGTTGTGATGGCAGTCACAATAGTGGGGGCTGGGTAGTCTGTAAGCAACATCCTATACAGGTCCCTGGTCGTTGGATTATCGAGATAGGGCGTCGATATTCCAGAGTAGACTAGTGTGTACGCTTCTCATCCCAGTTGAGGAGATGGTCTGTCCCATAGCCATCAGTACGTCGTACTGGAGATAGTATACAGGTGCTCGTTAGGTTACGGGTACACCGGACATGACTCACAGGGGAACTGATTGGTTGGTATTATACCCGTCGTCAGTTAACAGTTCCCAGATGACATGAGTACAGCATAGTCCGCAGACTTGACACTGCTACTTCGCCTCGAGTGTGTCCCACTGTTCTTAGATTGCTACCCTACCACGGCTCAAAGGAGTCGTGCAAACAGGTAGCAGTTGGGTGCAGTCCCGAGCACTTGGAGGCAGTAGTGGTTACACAGGATTCATCTCTCCCAGTATTGGAAGATGATATCGCGCTGTGTCAGAGAGCCATTACGCAAAGTCCCTGGCCAGGGCAAGCGAGATATACTGGTAGGTTCCAGTAGCTTCTCAGGGTGTAATGGGCTTCGCTCCGACACGACTTATACAGCTATTAGGGGACTGATACTTGCCACCCCCTAGGCTTGATATGCGATAGTCTTAGACGAACAGACCGGACTGTACGGAGATTGTCACATCAGGCTCAGTAGGGATTCGAATGGTTTTCCTCATCGGCCTTCTTATCGACATCTACCTGGGGACCGTTATGTACAGCTAGTGCCGCTTGCGGTCTGTGGTTAAACCCACTGCCAGCGTAGTGTCGAGTCTTTAGAGTCCCACACAGAGAGTTTCCCCGCTTCAGGCGAAACGATATAGAGGTCGTATGGTTTTTCGACAAGGGTTCGGACGCATACGTGTGTTTACGCACGTACGACTTTTTGGGACAGTTTTTACTAGTCGGCTTTGGTTTAAGCCAGATTCTAGTATCGGGTTACTGGATTTATACAGTCTAAAGTTTTTCCGTGTTTTCACGGATTGGAGGGGCGTTCTCGTAATTTGTCGGGAAGCTTCTAGAAGAGTGGTGACTAAGGGGTTAAGGTGGCATTGCATTAAATGAGATTAGTTACTTATTTGTGTGATTCATCCAAGTCATTAATGCATCATAAATGCTTAATGACTTATGGAGATGAATCACTCATAGATATTTATGAAGCATGGTTGTTAATTCTATTTTTTGATTTTTGGATAAATAATAATGCTTCATATATATTATGATAACATCATTATCTCATTTCATTCTCATCTTCACCTTCTCTCTCCTCAAGCTCACTCTCTCTTCAAACCTTAACCCTAACCTCTCATGTGTTGAGATCAAGGGTTAGCTAGACTAATACTTCCATAGCCTCACTCTATATCCCCTAGGTAGCTTAGATTAGCACTTTAAGCAACCTAGTTATCTCAAGTTTGAGATTAATCTTGTAGTAGGAGCTCTCGGGTGGATCGTCTTTGATTCGAGGAGGCCGTTGAGGTGCCAATGTTCCAAGGAGCCTACGAGGAGTGGAGGACCGCGATGAAGACCCGAAGGACTAGTATCGTGAGGTATAACTTCATATCCGAGTAGTTAAACCTCTAGTAGATAGTTAGCAATGGTTTAGATAACGATTCATGCGCTTAAGTCCGTGTTACGATGGTTTGATAATCGTTTTTCATATATTCCGCCTCCCCGCAAGTTCGTGGGGTGCGTGACATGGACTTACACCGTTATCCTATACCAAGAACATTCTCTTATGTTCTTTACTGCTTCCCTTTGTTTCTCGAGGATTGGATTAATATATGCTTATTGCAACTAGTGCAAAAGCAATATCTGGTATTGTATAAGACTTTGCATGATTGACTCAATTGCCTAAGCAAATGATGTGTCTTTCATGCCTTCCCCTCTCTTCATTAGTCAAAAAGACATCATTTAGAAAGGGTGACTCCATCACTTTCGGGTACACCACCACTCCAGGAGTCGTCCATTCTAAAATACGTTTTAGAATGCTGTCTAAGTACTCGATTTGGGAAACTTCCCAAATCTAGATCTAAGAACCATAGATCTAGTCACCAGAACTCCTAATATACTATCAATATCCAACGTGGAGAAAACACTGTGTGCCAACCAAAATCTGACCGATTGTAGTATAGGAACATCACTTCCTATTTGGAGTATGTCATCCAAATCCAGAACAGTACTCCTTACATCTTTCTTACTAGGTTCATCTTTTGTTTTGATGAAGTCAATCACGTTGACTGTTACATCAAAATAGACGATCTGTCTCCGCTTTCCATGCTTCAGTCTATGAATAGACATAAGCATCTTTCACACTTTCCGCTGCTCCAATGACTAGGATAACCCTCTGGCAGAGTCATATACACGTGCACTTCCAAAATCCCATTTAGAAAGACGTTATAGTCACCCACTTACCAGATATCATAGCCATGAACTGCATCAGCGCCAAAACATATCCATATGGACTTCAGCATAGACACTGATGTAAAAGTCATATCACAATCCACAATGGGTATTTGATGAAAACACTTTACAACAAGTCTAGCCTTATTAGGTTAGCACCTTTCCACCTGTACAGATCTCGAAAGATCTACTTGCTCCTAATGGGATTTACCCTGTTCAGGAGCACCCAGCAAAATCCAAAATCCATAATTTGTTGAAGTGCGTGGAGTCCATCTTAGATATGAAGCATCTGGTCACCTGGAAATTACCACTTCCTATGACCTATTGATAACTAGTAGGGTCATCAATACCATGATGCTGACTTCCTTATCACCGTCTATGAGAAAACCGAAGTGTCTCTCGGGTGTCTGAGGTCACCTACTAAAATCTGCGGAGTGGCTAACGGTTTGTCAAGTCCAATTGAATGTTTAGGTTCTACTAAATTTTCTGTAACCGTTTGTGGTTTTGGAATCACTTCCAATTCTACCATACTCTTACTAGTTTTTTTTGCAAAAAGATTTCTTTTATAAAAAGGTGGCGAGTCAAGAATAATGTAACTATTGATCTTGAAAATGGTAGAAACAAAATCCTAGCGAATGCTCGGGATTATCCACAAACCGCCATTACCGAAGCGTGCCTCGAGTTTGTCCGGAATCTGCTTTTAAACAGAAATCAGATAACTCCATATCTTAACATCCTGAAGATATGTAACCATTCTATGTTCATATAGAATCAAAGCACTAATTTAGATGGAACCAGATTCAAAAGTCATGCAGCTGTTTCCAGTGCATGTTACCTAATAGAAAAAGGCCAATGCAGCATTACTTATCATGGAGCGTGTCCACGGATAAGTAATCTATGAGAGAATCAAGTTCACGATATTACTATGATGGAATACCTAGCAAAAGTATCTACATCTTCGATCAACTCGAAGAATCCCGATACTTCCAACGTATGGTTCTCTACTTTATTCCTATATCTACAAACTTCTCAAAATCGTTGGACCTTGCATTACTACGAATGCATGTCTAAAACAAGAGAACTCATAGGTAATCCTGAATGAAGTAAGAGTACCAACTCCTTTTTCCTAAAGGACACTGGACAACATACATTTTTATGTATAAGTCCCAAGAGTATACCAACTCAAATTCTGTGTTTTGTAAATTAAAAACTGTATCTTGGTTAAGAATATCTTACACCTGTTTCCCCCCAATAAAAAGAGCAAAGCTTTGTTCAAAATTTGAAGAGGCAGCGCCTCATGTGCCTTGCATGAAGGCGCCAGCGCCAAGAGTTAAAAACTCTGAGGCAGCGCCTCACGTGCCTTGCACGAGGGCGCCGGTGCTAAGAGTTAAAAATTCTGAGGTAGCGCCTCACGTGCCTTGCACGAGAGCACCAACGCCAAGAGTTAAAAAACTCAGAGGCAGCGCCTCACGTACCCCGTACGAGGGCGCTGGCGCCAGAACTAAAAGTTCTCTGCCGTTGGATCAAAGATCCAACGGAGATGATAAATCATCAAAACGCAGAATTAAATTCTGATTGAGGAAATACTCCTCAAATATTTCTAAACAAGAAAAATTATGCTCTGTAAAACAGAGCACCATTGGATTAAAGATCCAATGGTGATTAAAAATCACCAAGCTACAGAATAAGCTCTGTAGGGGAAAATATTTTCCCAATCTTTCTAAATAAGAAAGATTATGCTCTGTAAAACAGAGCACCGTTGGATTAAAGATCCAACGGTGATTAAAAATCACCAAACTACAGTAAGCTCTGTATGGAAAATATTTTCCAATCTTGTTAAAAAACAAGAAAAATATCTTCTGTAAAACAGAAGTCCTTGGATCAAAGAACCAACAGTGGATAAAATCCCCAAATCAATTAAGGATCTCTCAATGAGAGATTTCTTTAACTGAATCAATAAATCTGCCTTTACAATATAAAGGCCCTAAGACTTCAAGTCTTAAAGAGAAGAAACCCCTCATAAACTTCAAGTTCAAAAAGTAGAGCAAGCAGAAAGAGCTTTAAGAGAGAAGAAAGAAGAAGAACTTTCTTCAAGGTAAATAGAGATCATAGTATCTCATCTGCATACCCAAAGGTTCAACTCTTATAAAAGGACATAGTTCTTTCCCTGGATTTAAGATCCATGAGACAAGTCTCTCACAAATGAGAATTTAATTCTCGTAGAGATGAATTTGTTCTTGAGGATTGAAGATCCAGGGAGAACAAAGAATTGAACTCTTCAGAAAAATGCATAAAGAAGGAAACAGCACTGAGTGCCTCACGTGCCATTCACGTGGGCGTTGCTTAATAAAGAGTGCCCAGCACTCAGTGGTTGGCACCCAGCGTCGAGCGCCCTACGTGCCTTTCACGTGGATGCTGCTTAATAAAGAGTGCCTAGCACTCAGTGGTTGGCGCCCAGCGCCGAGCGTCCCATGTGCCCCTCACGTGGGCGCTGCTTAATAAGGAGTGCTTATCACTCATCGGTTGGCGCCCAGTGCCAAGTGCCTCACGTGCCCTTCATGTGGGCACTAATAAAACAAAGAGTGCTCTGCACTCAATGGTCGGCGCCCAGTGCCAAGCGCCTCACATGCCCCTCATGTGGGCGCTGTTTAACATAAAGCACTCTGCAAACAGAGCCCAGCGCCATAAAGAGTGTTTAACACTCCATAAAAAACAAAGAAATAGGGTGAGCGTCAGAGCCCATATCAATGCTCAGCATTGTTGCACATAAAAAGGACTGAGTCCAAACAAGTGTTTAACACTTTATTCAAAACTGAGTGGGCTGGGTCCAAGTTGGCCAAAAGCCCCTAATTCAGATCAACCAAGCCCATGTGCTCACAATTTTTCTAAATTGGTCTTAGTCCCAAACCCAACTACAGATCTCTCTGTTAGTTATATGTATGCCCTAGAGGCCATTATTGTACATGCGATGTATATTATAGTGGATGCTTGGACATATATAGAGAGGACTTTCTTGCTCGACATGATAGTATGCTATCTAGTTGCTCTTTATCTTAACATGTATACTTGTCTCTTTATACTGTCTCATGGTTACATGTTGATAAAACCCTTAGGATGTATACTTGACTACCTGGACTATGATGCAGATCATACTAGTGGGAAAAGGTAGTCCGTGAGTACATCCTTTAATGTTCCTAGTCGTGGGTGTATCGAGACAGGGCATTGATATACTAGAGTAGACTGGCGTATACGCTTCTTGACCCATATGATGGGCGATGGATGATCCTACATCCATTGGTGTTTGACATCAAAGATGGTATACGGGTGCTCAGTGGAGACTGAGTACACTGAACGGACTCGCCGAGAACTCCTAGTTGGTATTATACCTATCGTCAGATAGCAGTTCTCTGGTGACACTGGTACAGGTTAGTCTGTAGACCCGAGATCGTCATAGAGTCTTGTGTGATTCCCACTGTGCTTTGATTTCCACCTTACCACGTTCAAGAGAACGTGCAAAACGGTGGCTTTTAGGTACAGTCCTGAATCACATGGACGCAATGAGCGATAGGAGGGAATTCGTCTCTCCCGGTATTGAGGGTTGATGTTGCGCCGTGCTCAATTGGCCATAACTGGAAGTCCCTGGCCAGGGCTACTACGGAGATTTACTGGTAAGTGTTATCAGTAGATTCTCTACCCATTATGAGCCTCACATCAGCATAACTTATAGGTTATTGGGGTCTGACGTTTACCACCCCTAGACTAGATATGCGACATATCAGACGAACAGACCAGACTGTACGGTAGTGTCACTGACGGGCCTTTGCAGGAGAAAGAGCATGCTTGCTTGTTGATCTTCTGATCACTCAATACCCGGGTAGCTGTTACGTCCAGCTAGTACCGCTGATGGCTTGTGGGTGCTTGATGTGATCATCACCTACTGCCAGCGTATTGACGAGTCTTCAGAGTCCTTCACAGAGGTTTCACTGGCCCAGGCAAATCGAGGTAAGAGAACATATGTGATATGTCCGGGACCGAGAATAATATGAGTATGTGATACCGTATTCTATTCTCGCGATTTATTCATATCAGTCGGTTATATGTGATATGGCCGGGTTATCGAATCAAGTGTTGATTCGATATGATGATACAAATTATATTAGTCGGTTGTATATGATATAGCCGGATTATTAAATCAAGTGTTGATTTAATGATTTAATGTATAATTATATATTTGATATATTAATTTACATTAACTAATATTTGCTCACTTAAGCATTTCTTTTTCTCACATGTGCATACTTATTATATATGTGATATATATTAATTGTGTTTTATATTTTGTGTCATGGTTGATGATACATGCAACATGGGTGTATGAGACTTACATCATGATAAAGATAATGAAGGGTTTATTTATTTAGTTTAAATCAATTATTAGTTGGATAATGGCCACATGGCATGAACCTTGTAGAAGCTTGGAGACCCATTGACTAGTCTACTAGTTTGTCTTATACTAGATATTTGTTAACCCAACCATTATCTAAACTCATGGTTAAGTCTCTACATGAGATATATTAGATATTTTCTCACCCATGGTTGCCATTCACTCTTTCATCTATTATTTTCTTCTTCTTCCTCAAAGCTCAAGAGAGCTCTCTAGGTTTTCATGAGAGGTGATAAAATAGTGAGAAAATTAATTCTAAAGTGAGCAAAAATCCTACTTCATCATCCTCTACTAAATTAGCACTTTAGTATAGGGTGTTGGCTTCACTAATCCCACATTAGTGAAGGGGGTAGCTTGGGTTAGTGTCTCCTCGACGTAGATCATTTTCGGCCTCGAAGACTTCGTGCAAGCTCGTTCTTTTCACCTTGTGGAGCCGTTCAAGAGTCCGCAAGATCACTACTTGGTGCGAAGGGACTACTACAAGGAGCTATTGAAGTGAAGGACCGGTCTATAAAGGTTGTATTCCTAGTTCACTTAGTTTTAAAGCAGTTTACATTTTGTATTGTCTAAATCTTTAGTTAAGATTCTAGGGTTAGGATTGTTTTGTACGGCAAATTTTTGAAAATGGCATGGACGATGCCTCTCGAAACCTTGCTGTCGTGCCAAGCAAACTTACAGTGGTATCAGAGCCATGCTAGAAAATTAGACGATATTTGTTAGATTACGAAACCAAAATGACTTTGGAACTTGAAACACGAAAACTTAGTTTCTGTCGATTTTAAAAGGTCTTAATTTTTTTTAAAAACAAGTACAGAATGGTGTATGAGATACAATATGAACACTACCAAAATTTGGAGCATTTTTGGCTCAAAGTTGCCGGCCACATCATGCTTAAAACCGGCGAGCTCGGCCCAATTTTGGAGTTTGGGCTTCAAATTTTCATGGTGTTCCAGTCTATGGTTTTGGTGTTTCAGGTGTTATTTGTTTTTACTAAATTTTCATGTGATGTTAACTTTCTTCAAAGGCAATTCGGAGTGTTTTACAGTCGTAATTCTAAAATGTATTCAGGTTATTTAGACGATATTAAAAAGTTTGAACGGATATCAAAAACCCATATTTTCCCTCACTGAAATTTTCCAAGAGTTGGATTTTTCCAAGTTTAAAATTTTCAAAAAATCATGCAAGCGATTATGTGGACCCTCTAGAAGAACGATACCCAAACTCAACTTTTTTGGATCGCGGAACCACGGTCATACCCTAGAGTTTGCTGCAGTTCCGTGGCGACATGAGTGAGGCATGGGTCGGCCCTTCTACGGATTGTTCATAGAAACTGTGGCAGTTTTTGGGAACTTTTTAAACTCCGCTCATGTGTTGAGCTTGTTGGGAAATTTTGGGTGCTTATTTATTCGATCGAAAAGTTTAACTTCGTCTAGCTATCTGTGATTGTGATACAATAATTAGAATCTATTTAGTTGCGTGCAAGTTTAACATTTCGGTCTCGGATGAAATCGGGAATCTTGTTGAATTACCCGACTTCTTTTGAAAAGTGTTTTCATAGTTGAGACCTAAATGTAAGATTTGCATTGTTAGGCATGAAATCCAGAATATGTGATATTCCGGGTTTATGATATCTAAGGGCAAGTGACGATTCCAATTGTTGTAGTTTTTCACTTTCTTTTCTGCGACCGTAAGTGTAATATGTGGTGTATCGTCGGTTTCGTTGCTATATGTCAACGATAATTGGGATACACATATTTACTTACGTTGATGACATGTGATGTTATGTGTTGCTGGGATATGTTATATTGGATCGTCGTGTTTGAATAACCGGGTTTTTTTAATGTGAGATGAGAGTTTTTCATTTTCATTCATGTAAAATCTTGTATGTAATATTCTTTTATTGGGGCACTTTCGGGTTGAGGAAGATGTCACCGTTGATTTATATTATTTAATTTTCCGCATTAGGATAGATCCAAGGAGGGGAGCACAAGTAACCGGGTTCTAGGGTCCAGTGGGAGACCATCTCGAGGAGTCGAGAACGGGTCTTCTAACTCTAGAATTGGTAGGGTTGCTTGCCGCTCTCGTAGGGGTCTAGGGATGTGGGTTTGGCTATTCATCATGACCGTGGAATCCGTGTTGTATGTGGGCTTGGCTATTCATCATGACCATGGAATCCGTGTTTTATACAGGCTTAAATTAAAACACGGAATTCCTAGTATATCCAATATTTCATATGTTATCTTCTGCTGCTGTTATTCTGTGATGTGATCACTGTGGATTTTGAGAAGAATGGCTATATATTATATATGAGATATATAATAGACGTTGCTTATGTTTTGCACCCGCGCTAGTCCCGTCCTGGTATGCCGTTAGTTAAGTAACCTAACGGTGCATAACGGGACATTGTGGCGAATGCGGATGGCATAAGCGTATGTTATATTTTCGTTTCATTTTCTGTGATGCTTAGGAAGCTTTAAATGATAGTACTTCATTAATGAGATTAATTGTAACATTTCAGAAAAATAAAATATTATTTTTGGGAATTTTTATAATTAAATAATAAATATTATGAATATTTTAATATGGCGGTATAATTAAATACCGATAAATTGGGGAACATTTGGAAAATTATAAGAATTACTGAAATGAGGGTGTTTTATGTGATTTAGGCAAATTATGAATTTTTATAACTAATTATATTCCATTTTAATGCTAATCGCGATTAAATATTGCTAATCGTGCATTAACCCGATTTTGTGCACATGACATGCACCATGTCATAATACACATTTTTTTTACATTTTCTTACATAGTATTTTCTTTATTCTTCATGCATGGTTTAGTTTTGGGTTCAAAAGAAAAGAAAAGATAAAGAGAAGAAAAGAAAAGAAAAGAAAAAGAAAAGGTTAAAGAATTGCGTATGGGCAAGAGAGAGAAGAGAGGGTGAGGGGTCTTGTGTTGACCTTAGCCATTTATTTCCCTCTCATTTCCTCACCATTTCCCTCTCCTCTTTCTCCATGGCAGCCCTCATCTCCACCTTCACTACAACCCTCACTACAACACCGAAAACAACTCAAAACCCCATCCCCACTTCATTAAAAACATGCACAAGCTTCCCACAAACACTTTGGACCAAGAAAGCAAGGATTTCGGGCACTTAGGGCAACTCAAGAAATTTCTTGAGTTGCCAAATGAGATACTTTCATTGCCATTAGCATTGTATTTCTTTCACTTTAGTATCCATATGTGTTTAGAACCGATTTAGTGTAGAATTGTGAACTTTGAAAATTCTAAGTTAGGGTTTTGAGAAATTCTTGAGTTGTGAAGTGTAATTGAGGTTAGTAGAGGCCATACAACCCATGTAGTGATGATATATTAGATTAAACCATGGACTTAAACCCCAATTAGCGAACTTAGAAATCCCCGACATCGTATTTTGTAGAAATTGTGAAGGGAAATTGATATCTGCTAACACCCGGAGGCTCTAAAAATTATTTAGCAAACACTGTGAGTCATGCAGGAACCCAGGAAGCTACCACAGAGACCCGAGACCCCAACTCCAGCTATAGGCCGCAGATTTAATCATTCTGGCCGTAATTTACGGCCAGAGTAAGGTTGATTTGGTCCATGTTTGTTCCAGGGCTTTATCCCCAATAAAATAGACCCTTTACATATGCAAAATTGGCTGGTTTGACCTAGGGTAAAATCTGGGACCATTTTCATGAGTTGCTGCCTTGTATTTCGTGATATTTATGAAATGAAGTTTTGATATTTGTGTTTTTATCGATCGATTCACGTTTATACGTTAATCATCGAGAGTTGTTGGTTATTCTTGCATGCGTAAACTATAGGTTTTAACTATGTGTGATTCGTACGACATTTTGGTTTTCGTGCATGATTTCCGTTTACGATGCTATATGTTTGATATGTAGGTACCCCCATGTGGATTCGAGATGACGAGGAGAGCGTAGCGTCATCGACTCCAGCAAGAGAGGATCAAGGTGAATAGATATATATCTACGGGATAAGTCGGGTGGATGGCGTATAGCACCCCTGCAGTTCGTAGTATAGAATATGATATTCGTTATATATATGATATATTATGTGTATTGCGAGATTATTAGTCGATAAAGATGGTTTATAGATGTATATGTTATAGTTTAGTGTAATTAGGAGTAGCTTGTTTAGTTGCGAAACCCTAGAGTAAGATTACACCCATACGCACACACACACATGCATTCATTTTATACTTGTGCGTATATGGGGATATGTATATATATACACACACATAGGTATGAGACTGTGTGTATATATATATATATACACACACATAGGTATGAGACTGTGTGTGTGTGTATATATATATATATATATATATATATATATATATATGTACGTATACGTATACTTGGATTATGAGGATAGTATATGATACTTAGAGATGAGTCGATGAGATTGGGCTTGAGGCCATGAGAGCGGTAATGTGACATGGTTTGTATTTGAGATACGACATGCTGTTTAGCGGGTCTTTAGGCATGGTGTTTTCATACACACGCATATATATTATGTAGATGGTATCAGTATTGTACTAGACGTAGATCAGTACCCCAGATTATGATATATGATAAAAAGGATACCAGATGAATAAGGTGATAAATGTGATATTGACCCGTACCCAGATTTGGGATGCCGTACGACGGATTTACCGTACGAGCTATTTATTGATATTAGATCCACACTCTTGACTAGAGAATGTCATATGATATATTGTATCGTGCGTGATACTATTGAGACGGGATCACCAACTATTACACACACACACACACATATCGACTCAGACTTAGGTGATTTTCCTTACCTTTTCGATTAGTCTGGTAGTTTAGACCTGTAGTTTACTTAGTAGATGTTAGACTAGACTCAAGTCATACCTATTTCAAAACTATCGAATCGTGAGTATTTTAAAGACAGGCCAAGGGATTCTACGGATATTTCAAAGGACGTACATTTTCTTAAAAACACCGTAGCCCTATTTTCAAAACACCATGATTTGTATTATTTTAAATGGCAAAATGGCATGACACATATATAGTAATGTAGATTATTTATTGTTGTGTTTATTATTCAGCTCCCGCATATTATTGCTATATTTACTATTCAGTTACCATTTATTCTGCTATTCTCATCGCATTGCATGTATAAATGTACTTTTATTGTTATCATGAAACCATGCTGTCAGGACACCAGCACCATTACCGATAATGGGTATGTCTACGAACACTTACTTACCGGCTCACACATATCATCATCGGTAATTACCATGTCACGTACACTTAGAGAATATTGCTCTATTGATATCGTTTGATAGCCGATAGTTCCAATATGTTATTATTTCATATGCTAGTATATTATTTTATTTATTGCTTGATATCTCATGCGTATTTATATTTCATTTGTTATGCGATATTATAAGGGCCAGTCCGGATTGCCGGAGCCCAGTATTCATTATTATTGACTATTCAGTTTTGGATTTCGGATTTCCATGAGATTTCTGGATTTGGAGAAATCGCAAGGATTTTATAAACTGATTATCATTTTAAAATGAAAGTTGCGGTTTTCTCATGATATGATTTGATATATGTCCACCATGAGTTTTCTTGGCTCTTGAGCGATATCATACACCCAATTTGAGGAGGAGGAGGAGCCGTCTGTGGGTGCATGGTAGACCCGGTGCGGTACCCTGGGGCGAGAAGGTCGCAGATGATGGCGTTGAGCCTGTGACAGGGGAGCTGTCACGATCCACCCCCAATACAGAGAGTATTGTTCGCTCTGACCGTAGCCGCACGGTTTTGTCCTTCGGGGCGAACTAGACCCGACCAGGGGCCACTTCCCAGGAGGTCACCCATCCTAGGACTTCCCTGGCCCGAGCACGCTTAACTACGGAGTTCTCAAACTCCTGTAGTACCAGTTCACTTAAAAGATGCCTCTGTATTGAAGAGCGGTATCATTCTATTTATAATACAGATCTGTCCTCTTTTGGAATGTATTCCGAAGATTTCCCATTGTTTTATAGTGGGTCCCTATGTTTATCTGGTATAAATGGGTATACCAGATAATACATGGGGTATTACATTCTCCCCCACTTAGAACAATGGTTCGTCCTCGAACCACAGACCTACTATTGAGGAACCAGCTCTGATACCATTCTGTCACGACCCACCCCCAATACAGAGAGTATTGTCCGCTCTGACCGTAGCCGCACGGTTTTGTCCTTCGGGGTGAACTGGACCCGACCAAGGGCCACTTCCCAGGAGGTCACCCATCCCAGGACTTCCCTGGCCCGAGCACGCTTAACTACGGAGTTCTCAAACTCCTGTAGTGCCAGTTCACTTAAAAGACGCCTCTGTATTGAGGAGCAGTAACATTCCATTTATAGTACAGATCTGTCCTCTTTCGGAATGTATTCCGAAGATTCCCCATTGTTTTATAGTGGGTCCCCATGTTTATCTGGTATAAATGGGTATACCGGATAATACATGGGGTATTACATGAGCACTACTGACCGGTGATATTATTATGACTCGACGGATATCCGGAGGATACCGATCGGTGTATAGGCCAGTCCGGATAGCCGGAGCCTGAGCTTTTGAGATTTGATGATATGGGCCAGTCCGGATAGCCGGAGCCCTAGATATTGAGATTCGAGGTTACAGGCCAGTCCGGATTGCCAGAGTCTAAGATATTGAGATATTTGGATTTATGTTTTGTGTCGATGCTTGACACTGATTTCATGTTGATTTCATTGATGATACCTCGATTTATAAATATACAGAAATCTCATTAAATAAAGAAAACAGTTTCACATTCATGATGCATTATGTTTTCATTATATTGCATTCATACCTCATATTTATGATACGTAGCTACCTGAGGCACTGACACGAGTACTTGGTAGTATACTTATGTATAGATGTTTACTTTTGCCACCTTATCATGCTTCAGACTTTATCATTTGAGGTTTTATATATATTTGATCGTATTGACCTAGGATTGAGTCATACCTACGATTTCTGCTTGATAATGTTTTCTACTCACGAGTTGGCAACTCACCCCCGTTGTGCCACAGTTTCCTGCAGATTTTGCCGTACAGATTTCGTTGCGGCTTTACTGGCGCACTGCTTCTTTTCGGGTGATTGCTTTGGTAGGTGGGTTCACTCGCATTGTGACCACCCTTGTGCTATACTTACATTGTTGTATCTAGAAACTCCATCAACCAAACTTGTATATTTATTTCAGACTTAGAGACCAGTTGTATATTATTTCGACCTTAAAGTCACGCGTTGTATTATTATGGTTTTCATGATGATTTGAGTTTCCTTTTTGAGTTTTGATCCTCGCCCTTCGGCGTTGTATATTATATTGCTTGCGTGGTTGTGACCGTCAATTGACGAAGAGCTAGCTCCCGCTTGGGGATGCCTTTATTCATATTATGCATATTGTACCCGTTTGGGGCCAGTATTTACAAAGGAAACTCTGCCGAAATTTTCAGAATAGACTTGATGTTTTAAAAATGCATATTCGGTTTATTTTAACAAAACACTTTCTTTAAAAATGGTTTAGATTTCTGCGATTTTGGCTTACTAGAATTAGATGGGGTCCTATAGACTTCATATGATTCAAGTGACAGTCACGTGCCATTTCGGATCATGACATTAATGAAAAGAAAGAAACCTAAAAGATGTTGTGGAATCAAATTTTCTAAAAGGGTAGCTCTGACCTCTTTAGCAAAACTAGTAAAAGCCTAAAAAACACTCCTTTTCAAAATCATTAGATTCCACAACGATATCAAGTTCATTACGCAAAAGGTTTTCATAAAAACCTGTCGTAGCCCTCCGTCATTTCAGATAAGTAATAATTAGTATTCGTGCTGCGTTTGTTGACTTTGTCAAGGCGTAGTGTGCGGTAGCTGATTACTGCTTATCTGCTTAAGCATGAGATGCGATTGGATTATGGTAGTCGTACGGCCTTGTTGACCTTGTCAAGGGTCGTGCGGGTGGGTTTAATTCAATCATGAAATGACGGGTTGAACTTAACTTGCGGTCTATGGTTTGTTGACCTTTTCAAGGTCATAGATCGCTTGGGGAAAAAGATATCGGGAGTTTCAAGTGTTGAGACTTGCAATGAGATTGCATACCTTCTATGAGATAGTTGGATCCCGATCCCGCTATGAGCAAGAGTTACTCTTGGGTGAGTTTTACACTTTACAATTAGCTAACCCATTAGGCGTCTAGAAAGGTGTTAACGGGGCTACGCTTTTGGGAAGACGAGGTTTATTTAATTAGGTCCATGCAAAAGCACAGGGAACCTCCCTCAAAGTACCGACACTGGCCTGGCTGAACGGTTAGCGAAGTTGTAGACTGTAATTAATCCCGGCTAGTCTTATCTTTTAGGGTTTGAAGGAAGACTTTATAAAAAGCGGTGGGAGCCATCCTGATTTGATAAGATAATAACCTATCTAATCTTGCAAGAGCATACGCTAAAGTGTTTTCTTCTCTCTCTCTCCAGGTAGCGACCATGTCAGGCCTTAATCAAGATAATAATATGGATGTATTAACTGAACCCGCTTGTTATACTGAGCAGGGGAACGTTGGTCCCGTTTTTTCTTATAATTGTTATAAGACTAAATAAGAAATAAGGGAATATCCGAATTCCCACGCCGCCCAAACGAAGAAGAAGCTTGATGATGTATCTTCTTCGGGTGTGTTTGTTATCGAGAACTGTTTCTCAGTTCACTCTACGTCCTGAGTATTAGATACCGGATCGGGATCCCATATATGTAATATATTACATGGGCTAAAGAAAGGTAGAGAACTGGGAAATGGTGATCATTCCGTAAGAGTGGGGAATGGTGCAAATGTTGCAGCCAAAGCAGTTGGCGAATATCACCTTGTATTACCAAATGGCAATACATTTGTTCTGAACGAATGCTATTACATACCGACCCTGATATGCAATCTTATATCAGTTTCTTTGTTAAGTAAAGAAGGATATAATTTTGTAGTACAGGATAATGTTATGAACATCTTCCTGAATCAAAAGTTGATTGGATCAGGCTCGTTAAATAATGGCATATATGTTCTAAATCAAACTACAGTTCTTAATGTACATAACACACACAAGAGGAAGAGTTCAGAAATGAATGAATTCTTCTTGTGGCATTGTAGACTAGGCCATATCAATGCGACACGACTTGCTAAGTTACAAAAAGATGGATATTTGAATCTGTTCGAATTTTCAACTTATGACACTTACCAGTCATGTCTCAAAGGCAAAATGACCAAAACTCCGTTTACTGGACACAGAGAAAGAGCTAGTGAGGTCTTGGGATTGATACATAGTGATGTATGTGGTCCTATGTCTACACATGCCAAGAATGGTTCTTTGTACTTCATTACATTCACTGACGATCTCTCAAGATACGGACATGTGTTCCTGATGAAACACGAAGCTTTTGATAAATTTAAGGAATATAAATCCAAAGTCGAGAACCAAACGGGTAAAAGTATTAAAATCCTACGATCTGATCGAGGAGGAGAATACTTGAGCAATGAGTTCCTGGACTATTTAAAAGAGAATGAGATTCTCTCTCAGCTTACTCTTCTGTATACACCACAGCACAACGGTGTATCGGAGCGGAGGAATCGCACCTTATTGGATATGGTGCGCTCTATGATAAGCACCGCTGAGTTACCTATTTCCTTTTGGGGTTATGCACTGGAGACAGCTGCAAACCTATTGAATCAAGTTCCATCTAAATCAGTGCCTACCACACCATATGAGATATGGAGTGGGAAGGGACCATATCTTAAACGAGTTAAGATATGGGGTTGTCCGGCCTATGTTAAAAGGCAAAATCCGGACAAACTCGAGGCATGATCCGTTCTTTGCAAGTTTGTGGGATATCCAAAGAATTTTTATGGATATCATTTTTACCACAGTAAGGAACAAAGGGTGTTTGCTGCTCAACATGCCACCTTTTTAGAAAAGAAATTTCTTGAAAGAGAAATTAGTGGCAAAGAGGTAGAGCTGGAAGTGGTTCCAACCGCACAAACTGCTACAGAACAAGTGATGGAACCAGAGGATTCAGTAGTACCCGATGAACCTCGGCCTTTCTGCCGATCTAGTAGGATTCCTCATCCATCTGAGAGATACTACGGTTTTCTCATTGATGGTGGGAGCGAGAATTGCTTCATGGTTGATGATGACCCAACTAGCTTCGAGCAGGCCATCACGAGTGGTGACTCTGTGAAATGGCTGGATGCAATGCGAACCGAGATGGAATCCATGTACACCAACAAAGTATGGACTTTGGAAGTTGCTCCTGAAGGGGTAAAACCCATTGGGAGCAAGTGGATCTTCAAGAAAAAACTTGGTGTAGATAGGAAAGTGGAGACTTTCAAAGCTAGACTTGTTGCAAAAGGTTTTCGTCAACGACCAGATCTGGATTATGACGAAACCTTTTCTCCAGTGGCTATGCTTAAATCCATCCGGATCCTACTTGCCATCGATGCATACCATGACTACAAAATCTGGAAAATGGATGTTAAGACCGCCTTTCTAAATGGTGATTTAGAAGAGAGCGTGTACATGACTCAGCCAGAGGGCTTCGTGGACACTGGGAGCAGCGGGAAGGTGTGCAAGCTGCTTAAATCCATCTATGGGTTGAAACAGGCATCGCAGAGTTGGAACATCTATTTTGATGTCGTAGTCAAAGAGAGTGACTTCGTAAAAAACGTAGATGAACCTTGTATATACAAGAAGGTGGCAGAGAGTAAGGCTGTCTTTCTCGTATTGTACGTGAATGACATACTCTTGATAGGAAATGACATTCCTATACTGCACTCGGTCAAGCTCTTCTTATCACAATGATTCTCAATGAAAGATCTAGGTGATGCCTCCTACATATTGGGGATTAAGATCTATAGAGATAGATCTAAAAGGATACTGGGATTGTCCCATCCAGGTACATCGACACCATACTAAAGAGGTTTAGTATGGAAGAATCCAAGCGTGGGAATTTACCCACGATCTCTGGACTCACTCTCTCCAAAGAGATGTCTCCCAAGACTGATTTAGAGAGAGCTCGCATGCAAAGGATACCCTATGCTTCGACAGTAGGCTCTATCATGTACGTGATGCTATGTACCAGACCCGATATAGCATACTCACTAAGTGTAGTGAGTAGGTATTAAGCAGATCCAGGAGAGAGTCACTGGACAGCTGTGAAGAGCATTCTCAAGTACTTGAGAAGGACTAAAGAGATGCTTTTGGTGTATGGTAACGGAGAACTCCAAGTGGAGTCCTTTACCTATTCGAGCTTCCAGAGTGATAAGGACAACTCTAAGTCGCACTCGGGATTTGTCTTTACACTCAATGGAGAGGCGGTATGCTGGAAGAGTTCTAAGCAGGAAACCGTGGCAGACTCGACGATGGAGGCTGAATACATCGCTGCCAACGATGCTGCCAAAGAGGCTGTCTGGATGAAGAAGTTCATAACTGAACTTGGAGTGGTTCCATCTATTGTGTATCCAATACCTTTGTATTATGATAACAATGGAGCGGTGGCTTTGGCTAAGGAACCCAGGTCCTATGAGCGATCCAGACATATTCTAAGGCGGTATCACCTGATCCGGGAGATACTTGATCGCCAGGAGATTGAGGTCAGGAGAGTTGACACGAAGGACAACACAGCGGATCCACTCACGAAGGCCATACCCAGATACAGTTTGAGAGACTCTTCGGGATGTTGGGTATGAGATACTACAACAACTGACCCTAGTGCAAGTGGGAGATTGTTAGTTATATGTATGCCCTAGAGGCTATTATTGTACATGTGATGTATATTATAGTGGATGCTTGGACATATATAGAGAGAACTTTCTTGTTCGAGATGATAGTATACTATCTGGTTGCTCTTTATCTTAACATGTATACTTGTCTTTTTATACTGTCTCATGATTACATGTTAGTAAAGCCCTTAGGATGTATACTTGACTACCTGGACTATGATGCAGATCATACTAGTGGGACAAAGGTAGTCCGCGAGTACATCCTTTAATGTTCCTAGTCGTGGGTGTATCGATACAGGGCATCGATATACCAGAGTAGACTAGCGTATACGCTTCTTGACCCATATGATGGGCGATAGATGATCCCACATCCATTGGTGTTGGACATCAAAGATGGTATACGGGTGCTCAGTGGAGACTGGATACACTGAACGGACTCGAAGAGAACTCCTAGTTGGTATTATACCTATCGTCAGATAGCAGTTCTCTGGTGACACTGGTACAGGTTAGTCTGTAGACCCGAGATCGTCATAGAGTCTTGTGTGATTCCCACTGTGCTTTGATTTCCACCTTACCACGTTCAAGAGAACGTGCAAAACGGTGGCTTTTGGGTACAGTCCTGAATCACATGGAGGTAATGAGCGATAGGAGGGGATTCGTCTCTCCCGGTATTGGGGGTTGATATTGCGCTGTGCTCAATTGGCCATAACTGGAAGTCCCTTGTCAGGGCTACTACGGAGATTTACTGGTAAGTGTTATCAGTAGTTTCTTGACCCGTTATGAGTCTCACATCGGCATGACTTATCGGTTATTGGGGTCTGACATTTACCACCCCTAGACTAGATATGCGACATATCAGACGGACAGACCAGACTGTACGGTAGTGTTACTGACATGCTTTTGCAGGAGAAAGAGCAGGCTTGCTTTTTGATCTTCTGGTCGCTCAATACCCGGGTAGCCGTTACGTCCAGCTAGTACTGTTGATGGCTTGTGGGTGTTTGATGTGATCATCACCTACTGCTGGCGTATTGACGAGTTTTTAGAGTCCTACACAGAGGTTTCACTGGCCCAGGCAAAACGAGGTAGGAACACATGTGTGATATGTGCAGGACAGAGAATAATACAAGTATGTGATACCGTATTCTATTCTCGCGATTTATTCGTATCAGTCGGTTATATGTGATATAGCCGGGTTATCGAATCAAGTGTTGATTCGATAGGATGATACAAATTATATTAGTCGGTTGTATGTGATATAGCCGGATTATTAAATCAAGTGTTGATTTAATGATTTAATGTATAATTATATATTTTATATATTAATTTACATTAACTAATATTTGCTTACTTAAGCATTTCTTTTTCTCACATGTGCACACTTATTATATATGTGATATATATTAATTGTGTTTTATATTTTGTATCATGGTAGATGATACATGTAATATGGGTGTATGAGACTTATACAATGATAAAGATAATGAAGGGTTTATTTATTTAGTGTAAATCAATTATTAGTTGGATAATGGTCACATGGCATGAAGCTTGGAGACCCATTGACTAGTCCACTAGTTTTTTCTTATATTAGATATTTGTTAACCCAACCATTATCTAAACTTATGGTTACGTCTCTACATGAGATATATTAGATATTTTCTCACCCATGGCTGTCATTCACTCTCTCATTTATTATTTGCTTCTTCTTCCTCAAAACTCAAGAGAGCTCTCTAGGTTTTCATAAAAGGTGATAAAATAGTAAGAAAATTAATTCTAAAGTGAGCAAAAATCCTACTTCATCATCCTCTACTGTAACGTTTTGAAAATCGTTTTGGTGAAATTTCGAAAAAAATCGGTAAAATAAGGGGGTTTTCTGTAAAAAGTCAAAATACAAATATCTTATTATAAAAATTAAATATACATATTCTAGTTAAGTAATTGCTATTATTTGGTGTTTATTGAGCCGCTGGTGAAATTTCAAATTTTCTGAAAAAAAATTATTTTATTATTATTTTAAGCCGTCACTAATACATTTAATTAGGGAAAATTACAAATTGGAATGAGTTGAAACAAATTTTGTGCATCATAAAACATTAAATAAAATTTTATCATGTGGTTTTTGGAACGAAATCATTTGCCAAAACGGTTTAGAAATTATTGAAGAAAAAAGGCTTTTTTTTAGCGTAAATGGATGTTTGGGGTATTGTATTTATCATTTTTCATCACCCCACACCCATACCCACACTCACACACCCCCATTTTTTACTTCCCTATGGCTGATTTCAGCAGTCCCCCCCTCAATTGTCCCCACTTGTGTTGCAAAAGAAAATAAAGAAAAGAAAAGAGAATGATAGAAGTAAAATGTTGACTTTTTGACCACATTCTCTCTCCAATCACCTCACACTCTCTTCTCTCCCCTCATTAGTCGAGCCCTTGCTGATTTCCTGCAGCCCTCCTCTCTCTTTACCTCATCTCATCTCTTCTCCAAAAATCCCACCCTTTTTTACCTTCAAAAATTCATCAAATTCCACCCAAAATCAAAACAAAATCAAAATCCAACTCCTACCCATTTTTCATTTGCCTATCTAGCATGGATCTAGGGAATAAGATTTCAATTTGGGAGGCTATGGGTGCTTGTGGATCTTCAAATGTTTTTGGGTATAATTTCTAAACCTTTTGCTTAATTTGTTAGTTAATTTCTTAAAGCTAATTTATTTAAGTGTTAATTGGGCTTTAGTTGCAAGTTTGGAAATTCTAGAATTGGGTATGGATCAAGTTAGGGTTTTAAATCACTTGATCATGGTTTAAGTGTATAATTTAACATATTATGGCATGTAAAATCTTACCTAGTAACTAGTTTGCTAATTGTTATTTTAAAATTTGTCTAATTAAGCTTTTTGTTGCAAACTAGGTTTTTTTGATTTAATTCGAAATATGAGATTAAAAATATGGTTAGGGGTTTTATCATATTATTAACTCTATTAAGTGTAGTTTAACACTTTAGTTCATGGAAATCCAACCTAAATTGTAATTTGTGCATTTTGCTATGAAATTGTTAAAAAAGGTATTTTGTAAACTAGAATATTAGGGTTTTTGGAATTTAATGAGATTAAATTCCGGGAATTGTTTATATGACTTATTTAAGATATTTAATAAATATATTGGCCGCTATATTCATTTAAACATTATGTTTTGTACAAAAACGGCGAATTGTGCTTGCTACATTTACGGAAAAATGACTTTTTAAGTGAAATTGGGGTTTTTGTGAGTTTTAACCTAGTTTATATTAAAATTAGTGTTCGTGAATATGCAAATGAGTGTGATTGGATTTTTTCTCGATGGTTTGACGTTTGTACATCGACATCGAGGGTTGGTTTGACTATTCTTGCATGCGTAGGCGATAGGTTTGGACCTATGCGTGATACGCGTGCTGATTTGATTTTCGTATGCCGTTTCGATTTCGAATTTAGTTTTAATGCGATACGGTGCGTTATGATATGTAGGTACCCCATGTGGACTTCGAGACGACAAGAAAGCGCGTCGCGACGTCGGCACCGGCTTAGCGAGGACCAGGTGAGTAGATTTATATCTACGGGGAGAAGTCGGGTGGATGGCGTATAGCACCCCCACAGTCCGTGGTGGTGTATACGGATGCGTATACACACCAACATTTATTATATGTTATTTGGGATTAATAACGTTGCTTAGGATGGATATTGGTGTGTTGAATTACCTTAGTGTTGCGAACCCTAGGGTAGTGTTGCACTACACATACACACATACATACTTGCATACATTCCTATTGATATGTGCTCATGGGATTCTTTATAGTTATGTGTTTACATGGGTATGGGACTATGTGTTCATATACGGATTGAGGATGATACTTGGGATTGAGCTGAGTCGATGAGATTCGATTTGAGGCCGTGAGATCGGTGATATAGCAGGGTTCGTATCTTAGATACGACATGACGTTGTAGCGGGTCCTTGACGTAGTGTTTCACACACGTCCATGCATACGTAGGCGGTATCAGTATGGTACTAGACGTACATCAGTACCCCGATCATGATATTTGATAAAGAGGATACCAGGTGAATAGTATGACGAATGTGATATTGACCCGTACCCAGATTGGGATGCCGTACGACTGATTTACGTACGAGCTATATTGATGATTGATCCGCACTCTTGACTTGGGATGCCTGATTATAGATATGGTATCGGATATGATATTATTGAGGCGGGATCACCGACTATACATATACAGGTATGTATATGTATCGACTCAGATGATAGGCGGTTTCCTTACCTGTAGTTCAGCTTGTTTGTTCAGCCGTATAGTTTAGTGTAGTTATTAGATTAGATTAGACTTCTTACCTATTTCAAAAACTAACGAATCGTGGGCATTTTTAAAGACATCCCAAGGGATCCTACGGATATTTCAAAAGACGTATCTTTTCATAAAAACACCGTAGCCCCTATTTTCAAAACCCCATGATTCGTGTTATTTCAAAAGGCACCATTTGTAGGACTTATATTAGTTTAATACTGATTAGTTATCGTTGTGTCTAGTATTCTGCTTCCGCACATTATTGCTGTTCGCTCTGCCCCGCATACTTATTTTGCTGCATACTCCATTATTGATATCATGCTGTTAGGACACCAGCACCATTACCGATGATGCGTATGTACCACATACACTTACTTGCCGGCTCACACACATCTTCATCGGTAATTGCCATGTCACGTACACTTAGAAAATACTATTGCTTGGCTTAGCTTGTTAGTTAGTAGTTGATACGATATTAGTGTACCTGGGTTATATGCCAGTTTAGACATTGTAGTTATTACTTGTCACTTCATACATACTGTTATTCCATTGTTCATGCCTAGTTATTAATCATACATTGCAACTTGGTTATTGATACCATATACATTCATTAGCATTGACATATGCACTTGTGATGACTTCTTGAGATTTATGATATTTCTGGATTTCGGGAGGAAAGCCGCAAAATTTCTAAACTTATTAACCTTTTAAAATATGTAAATTGCGGTTTTCTAGTGATATAAGTGTCGTCCACCATGAGTTTGCTGTGGTTTTCGAGATCCGTGTCGAGGAGTGGAGGAACCGTCACGGGTACATGGTGGGCCCGGTATGGTACCCCGGGACAAGATGAATGTGGTGTTGACGTTGAGCCTGGCAGGGGACAGATTACCTACCGGTGATATTACCCGACGCGTCGGATATCCGGAGGATACCGTCGTGGTCTTGAGATGGATGGTAGGGGCCGGTCTGGACTGACGGCGTCCTAGATATTGAGATTGAGACATTGATATTTCGAGACAGTGAGATTTATGTTTTGTGTCGATGCTAGACACTGTTGATACTGATTTCATTATGATACCTCATTTCTTTTAAAAATACGAAGGAAATCTCACTAATTTATGAAAACAGTTTCTTCATTTACATGTATTCTGTTTTCATGCATTCATACCTCATTCATATGATATATTGCTACCTGAGGCACCGACACGGGCATATGAGATTTCACTCGGTTAGATATTACCTTAGCCATTGTTATAGGCTGCATGTTATTCATATATTTGAGGATATATTATGATCATTGACCTAGGTTGCGTTATTTATGCGATTTCTATGCGTAGATGTTTTTCTATTCACGAGTTGGCAACTCACCCCCGTTGTGCCCCAGTTTCTTGCAGGTTTGCCGTACAGGTTTCATTACGGCTTTGTGGGCTCAGTTTCATTCGGGTGACTTGCTAGTAGGTGGGTTTTTCTTGTATCGTACCCATCATATTACCTTGTATAATAGTATTCCGTTGTATCTAGTAAATTCCATCAACCAAACATGTATTTTTGAGATAGAGACCAGTGTTGTTTATTCTTTCGACCTTAGAGTCGCTCGTTATGTTTTCTGGTGGTTTTGAGTTTCCTTTTGAGTTTTGATCCTCGCCGTTGGCGTTGTATATTATATTGCTTGTGTGGTTGTGACCGTCGATTAACGAAGAGCTAGCTCCCGCTTGGGGATGCCTTTTTCTTGATTTCATATACTATTCATGTTGTATCCCGTTTGGGGGCCTGTATTTACAAAGGAGACTCTCCCGAAATTTTCAGTAAATTTTTTATGTTGTTAAAAACCGCATAATTCGGCTTATGCTATTGAAACTACTTGCTTTAAGTTGGTTTTTCCTGCACTCTACTACTTTTCTTGGTTTGGATTTCTGGGTTTTCGGTTTACTTAGATTACGTACGCCTCGAGATGTTCGTAGTTTAAGTGCCGGTCATGTTCCGTACTTTCGGGTCGTGACAAAGTTGGTATCAGAGCGTTAGGTTTTACCTTCAGAGCGTAGGATGACCCTTGGTTGATGGAATAGGTGACTAAAGTAGAGTGACGTACCGTTGGTATGTTCCGCGGTATATTTACGATACGCTACTCCACTTAAGAAGCTTTAGGATGTACATTTCTTTGCTCAGTATTATATTCATTCCGATCTAGCGTCATCAGTACCGGTTATGGTTTTGCTGCCACGATTACGGGCAGGGAGAGCTACAGCTAGAGTTGCGGTCAGCACGAGCTCGTCACGAACGAGGACTGACCAGGGTGAAATTCTGGCGACACACGATTGCGGAGATGTGTCTTTTTACTGTGTTTCCACGCCACGAGCATTTGGCGGATCGCCTTTATGAGGTTACTCGGATGTGCTGATCGACACTAGAGGATTGAGCCAATGATAGAGGCCAGCCAGATTTTGATGACCGTTGGTGTGTTTCTTATTCATGATGATCGAGGTACTGTTCAGCGTGCGGACGAGCGAGCCAGTTAATGCTGCGAACGACGAGATATTGCCCCAGATGCTGGAATTAGTGCAGAACGAGTTGTACTAAGAGATGATAGAAGGTCGCTAGTCATCGAGAATGAATGACTAGGACATGTGGATCGTTCGCCTACCCCGATGCGAGGTCATCAGATAGATTGATTCCAGCTAGATACGACCTCACGCGGAGACGTTGGGAGTCGACAGAGACGATCGAATGTCAGAAACCTATTATTCCAAGCTTAAAGTAGTCGGAAAGACATGCAGGCAATTCTATGGTCCCTCTAGAAGAATGAAACCCTAACTCGACTTAATGACCGTGTGAAAGCCTTTGAACCTTCGGGTTTGCGGCAGTTCTACGGCGCCATTAGTGAGGCTTGGGTTTGCCCTTCTACGGCTGGACCATCGATGCTGTGGTATGTACTCGATACTATTAAACTGTGCCCAAGATGTTGAGCCCTTGGGGGATTATGAGGTTTTGACAATCGATTGGATGGTTCGACTTAATTCGGATGTTAGGTGGTGAGATGCATTTCTTGGGAGACTCCCGATACGAGGATAGCCGTTGGAGCTCAGTCCATGCAGCCACGACGAGACGAGTCCGAAGCGGTTGACATTAGAGAAAAGTGAAGTAAGATGTTTGTACCAGATCTAGATGAGATGACGTTCCACTCCGCCGACATCAGAGATGCGATGCGCATGCCGAGGCATGGTACTTGGATTTATCTTCTAGAAGGAGTCGTGATGAGTATGCAGTCATTCCAGAGCAAGATGCAGATATAGGAAAGGACAATGACTTCCGGACAGTTGGCAGAGACGAGACATGGAAGAGACCGTGAGCAGGATTCCTTCCAGGACACTGTTGCAATGATACTTGCACCCAGGATCAGATGCGTCACGTACATTCAGAGAGCCAGAGGCCGACGCCAGTGATATGCTGTCTTACTAGTGGTCGCGATGATTGACCGAGAGATGATCAGAGAAGTGCCAGAACGGGATCATCCCCGTTAGCACACCTGACAGGGCCGATGAACCGGTGGATCGTGAGATTGGTAATCCACAAGGAAGACTTGAAACCAGGAGCGGTCATGTTATGCACACCAGCAGGCCAGAGTTCAGGATCGTCGATGAGACATGCTATGAGTGACCACGACAGTTGGCCAGAGATTCTTGGAGGATGCGCTTGAGCGGGACTATTCCGCCATTGTTGATTACGATGTTTTTGGTGATTTATTCGTATGATTTGATTTTGATGATTGAGGATTTGCGATCTTTGCACAGTGTTGCACTTGATATCGTTTTCGTGCTTCAGTTTCCCATGTTTGTGATTTTACGATTTTAAACAGTTGAGTTGGTTTTGTGCGTATGCATGCACACGATTTCGTTCCTGCACTCGGTATAGTTTATATATACTTGCAGTGCAGTGATACGCCTTTTGTACACTTAGATGCACTGGACTTCGATTTCGATTGTGATACCCGATATTTGTTTTGTGCACCTTGTGCACCTGATTGATTTTGCGCACGTTCGGCGCTTGATATTGGATTTCATGATTTCGTGCACGATAGATGCACCTGATTTTGCTGTCAGGCACACATGTTGCCTACGGCAGATGTTTCGTGCACACCCGATGCACTTAGATGTTGTTTCTGTGCGCATGTATGGCACATTCATGGATTTTGATTTCCGTGCGCACCAGACGCACGTAGCATTCATGTGCATATTTTGGGATTGATTTCGTATAGAGCAGTACGTTTTTATGATATTGCTATGTATTTTCGTACTGAGCAGGACTAGTCAGAGGACAGTACCTGAATATATTTTGCATGCATTGATAGTTATTGAAGGGATTTCCAAAAAGCGAGCTATAGCCTCAGTATTTACCTACGTGTCTGATATGACACGAAATGTTTAAAACAAGGAGACCCTTCTAAATTGTTTCCAAAATGGCGGAACGTACATTTCAAACAAAGGTATATATGTATATAGTTATTTTCTTATGATAGACGTCCGCCACTGTGCAGTGTTATACGCGTTGCACAGCGACTTAAAGAGATTTGGCATGCATTTCCTTCTGATACTTACAGATATAGATTCGATATTTACATGTATAGTTTCGAGTTATGTCATATTGGTTTTGATTTGGATTTGGCATTGATGTCTTCTCCATGACTCCGATGATTGCGGGATACTTGACGGAGTTTTGATTTGAGTTATATACTCATTTTTCAAGCGCCTGCGCTGCGCTACGATTTGTTTTATGTATTTACAATTTCGGAGCCCCGACAACTTGATGGTTTTCTTAGATGTTTTAGTATTTGGGGGAGTTTGAATTTAAATTCGGGGACCGAATTTCTTTAAGGGGGGAAGATTGTAACGTTTTGAAAATCGTTTCGGTGAAATTTCGAAAAAAATTGGTAAAATAAGTGGGTTTTCTGTAAAAAGTCAAAATACAAATATCTTATTATAAAAATTAAATATACATATTCTAGCTATGTAATTGCTATTATTTGGTGTTAATTGAGCCGCTGGTGAAATTTCAAATTTTCTGAAAAAAAAATTATTTTATTATTATTTTAAGCCGTCACTAATACATTTAATTAGGGAAAATTACAAATTGGAATGAGTTGAAACAAATTTTGTGCATCATAAAACATTAAATAAAATTTTATCATATGGTTTTTGGAACGAAATCATTTGCCAAAACGGTTTAGAAATTATTGAAGAAAAAAGGCTTTTTTTAGCGTAAATGGATGTTTGGGGTATTGTATTTATCATTTTTCATCACCCCACACCCATACCCACACTCACACCCCCCTATTTTTTACTTCCCTATGGCTGATTTCAGCAGTCCCCCCCTCAATTGTCCCCACTTGTGTTGCAAAAGAAAAGAAAGAAAAGAAAAGAGAATGATAGAAGTAAAATGTTGACTTTTTGACCACATTCTCTCTCCAATCACCTCACACTCTCTTCTTTCCCCTCATTAGCCGAGCCCTTGCTGATTTCCTGCAGCCCTCCTCTCTCTTTACCTCATCTCATATCTTCTCCAAAAATCCCACCCTTTTTTACCTTCAAAAATTCATCAAATTCCACCCAAAATCAAAACAAAATCAAAATCCAACTTCTACCCATTTTTCATTTGCCTATCTAGCATGGATCTAGGGAATAAGATTTCAATTTGGGAGGCTATGGGTGCTTGTGGATCTTCAAATGTTTTTGGGTATAATTTCTAAACCTTTTGCTTAATTTGTTAGTTAATTTCTTAAAGCTAATTTATTTAAGTGTTAATTAGGCTTTCGTTGCAAGTTTGGAAATTCTAGAATTGGGTATGGATCAAGTTAGGGTTTTAAATCACTTGATCATGGTTTAAGTGTATAATTTAACATATTATGGCATGTAAAATCTTACCTAGTAACTAGTTTGCTAATTGTTATTTTAAAATTTGTCTAATTAAGCTTTTTGTTGCAAACTAGGTTTTTTTGATTTAATTCGAAATATGAGATTAAAAATATGGTTAGGGTTTTTATCATATTATTAACTCTATTAAGTGTAGTTTAACACTTTAGTTCATGGAAATCCAACCTAAATTGTAGTTTGTGCATTTTGCTATGAAATTGTTAAAAAAGGTATTTTGTAAACTAGAATATTAGGGTTTTTGGAATTTAATGAGATTAAATTCCGGGAATTGTTTATATGACTTATTTAAGATATTTAATAAATATATTGGCCGCTACATTCATTTAAACATCATGTTTTGTACAAAAACGGCGAATTGTGCTTGCTAGATTTACGGAAAAATGACTTTTTAAGTGAAATTGGGGTTTTTTCTGAGTTTTAACCTAGTTTATATTAAAATTAGTGTTCGTGAATGTGCAAATGAGTGTGATTGGATTTTTTCTCGATGGTTTGACGTTTGTATATCGACATCGAGGGTTGGTTTGACTATTCTTGCATGCGTAGGCGATAGGTTTGGACCTATGCGTGATACGCGCGCCGATTTGATTTTCGTATGCCGTTTCGATTTCGAATTTAGTTTTAATGCGATACGGTGCGTTATGATATGTAGGTACCCCATGTGGACTTCGAGACGACAAGAAAGCGCGTCGCGACGTCGGCACCGGCTTAGCGAGGACCAGGTGAGTAGATTTATATCTACGGGGAGAAGTCGGGTGGATGGCGTATAGCACCCCCGCAGTCCGTGGTGGTGTATACGGATGCGTATACACACCAACATTTATTATATGTTATTTGGGATTAATAACGTTGCTTAGGATGGATATTGGTGTGTTGGATTACCTTAGTGTTGCGAACCCTAGGGTAGTGTTGCACTACACATACACACATACATACTTGCATACATTCCTATTGATATGTGCTCATGGGATTCTTTATAGTTATGTGTTCACATGGGTATGGGACTATGTGTTCACATACGGATTGAGGATGATACTTGGGATTGAGCTGAGTCGATGAGATTCGATTTGAGGCCGTGAGATCGGTGATATAGCAGGGTTCGTATCTTAGATACGACATGACGTTGTAGCGGGTCCTTGACGTAGTGTTTCACACACGTCCATGCATACGTAGGCGGTATCAGTATGGTACTAGACGTAGATCAGTACCCCGATCATGATATTTGATAAAGAGAATACCAGGTGAATAGTATGACGAATGTGATATTGACCCATACCCAGATTGGGATGCCGTACGACGGATTTACGTACGAGCTATATTGATGATTGATCCGCACTCTTGACTTGGGATGCCTGATTATAGATATGGTATCGGATATGATATTATTGAGGCGGGATCACCGACTATACATATACAGGTATGTATATGTATCGACTCAGATGATAGGCGGTTTCCTTACCTGTAGTTCAGCTTGTTAGTTCAGCCGTATAGTTTAGTGTAGTTGTTAGATTAGATTAGACTTCTTACCTATTTCAAAAACTAACGAATCGTGGGCATTTTTAAAGACAGCCCAAGGGATCCTACGGATATTTCAAAAGACGTATCTTTTCATAAAAACACCGTAGCCCCTATTTTCAAAACCCCATGATTCGTGTTATTTCAAAAGGCACCATTTGTAGGACTTATATTAGTTTAATACTGATTAGTTATCGTTGTGTCTAGTATTCTGCTTCCGCACATTATTGCTGTTCGCTCTGCCCCGCATACTTATTTTGCTGCATACTCCATTATTGATATCATGCTGTTAGGACACCAGCACCATTACCGATGATGCGTATGTACCACATACACTTACTTGCCGGCTCACACACATCTTCATCGGTAATTGCCATGTCACGTATACTTAGAAAATACTATTGCTTGGCTTAGCTTGTTAGTTAGTAGTTGATACGATATTAGTGTACCTGGGTTATATGCCAGTTTAGACATTGTAGTTATTACTTGTCACTTCATGCATACTGTTATTCCATTGTTCATGCCTAGTTATTAATCATACATTGCAACTTGGTTATTGATACCATATACATTCATTAGCATTGACATATGCACTTGTGATGACTTCTTGAGATTTATGATATTTCTGGATTTCGGGGGGAAAGCCGCAAAATTTCTAAACTTATTAACCTTTTAAAATATGTAAATTGCGGTTTTCTAGTGATGTAAGTGTTGTCCACCATGAGTTTGTTGTGGTTTTCGAGATCCGTGTCGAGGAGTGGAGGAACCGTCACGGGTACATGGTGGGCCCGGTATGGTATCCCGGGGCAAGATGAATGTGGTGTTGACGTTGAGCCTGGCAGGGGACAGATTACCTACCGGTGATATTACCCGACGCGTCGGATATCCGGAGGATACCGTCGTGGTCTTGAGATGGATGGTAGGGGCCGGTCTGGACTGACGGCGCCCTAGATATTGAGATTGAGACATTGATATTTCAAGACAGTGAGATTTATGTTTTTTGTCGATGCTAGACACTGTTGATACTGATTTCATTATGATGCCTCATTTCTTTTAAAAATACGAAGGAAATCTCACTAATTTATGAAAACAGTTTCTTCATTTACATGTATTCTGTTTTCATGCATTCATACCTCATTCATATGATATATTGCTACCTGAGGCACCGACACGGGCACATGAGATTTCACTCGGTTAGATATTACCCTAGCCATTGTTATAGGCTGCATGTTATTCATATATTTGAGGATATATTATGATCATTGACCTAGGTTGCGTTATTTATGCGATTTCTGTGCGTTGATGTTTTTCTATTCACGAGTTGGCAACTCACCCTCGTTGTGCCCCAGTTTCTTGCAGGTTTGCCGTACAGGTTTCATTAT
Source organism: Agapanthus africanus (assembly GCA_030015575.1). NCBI lineage: Eukaryota > Viridiplantae > Streptophyta > Magnoliopsida > Asparagales > Amaryllidaceae > Agapanthus > Agapanthus africanus. The sequence continues at coordinate 205,530,625 of CM057337.1, forward strand.
GGCTTTGCGGGCTCAGTTTCATTCGGGTGACTTGCTAGTAGGTGGGTTTTTCTTGTATCGTACCCATCATATTACCTTGTATAATATTATTCCGTTGTATCTAGTAAATTCCATCAACCAAACATGTATTTTTGAGATAGAGACCAGTGTTGTTTATTCTTTCGACCTTAGAGTCGCTCGTTATGTTTTCTGGTGGTTTTGAGTTTCCTTTTGAGTTTTGATCCTCGCCGTTGGCGTTGTATATTATATTGCTTGTGTGGTTGTGACCGTCGATTGACGAAGAGCTAGCTCCCGCTTGGGGATGCCTTTTTCTTGATTTCGTATACTATTCATGTTGTATCCCGTTTGGGGGCCTGTATTTACAAAGGAGACTCTGCCAAAATTTTCAGTAAATTTTTTATGTTGTTAAAAACCGCATAATTCGGCTTAAGCTATTGAAACTACTTGCTTTAAGTTGGTTTTTCCTGCACTCTACTACTTTTCTTGGTTTGGATTTCTGGGTTTTCGGTTTACTTAGATTACGTACGCCTCGAGACGTTCGTAGTTTAAGTGCCGGTCATGTTCCGTACTTTCGGGTCGTGACATCTACTAGATTAACACTTTAGCATAGGTTGTTGGCTTCACTAATCCCATATTAGTGAAGAGGGTAGCTTTGGTTAGTGTCTCCTCGACGTAGATCATTTTCGGCCTCGAAGACTTCGTGCAAGCTTGTTCTTTTCACCTTGTGGAGCCGTTCAAGAGTCCGCAAGATCACTACTTGGAGCGAAGGGACTACTACGACGAGCTATTGAAGTGAAGGACCGGTCTACAAAGGTTGTATTCCTAGTTCACTTAGTTGTAAATTAGTTTACACTTTGTATTGTCTAAATCTTTAGTTAAGATTCTAGGGTTAGGATTGTTTTGTACAGCAAATTTTTGAAAATGGCATGGACGATGCCTCCCGAAACCTTGCTGTCGTGCCAAGCAAACCTACAGTCTCAACCGACATTGGTTCAAGGGTACATCTCCCTAAACCTCTGATACATGTCGTTGTAATTCTTCAACGTTTTCAGAAAGGTGGCGGGTTCCAACAATCAACAATTCCTTGGACCGTGATGTCCTTAAACTAGCTGTGGACCGTAATGTCCCTAAACTAGCCATGGACCGTAATGTCCTTAAACTAGCTGTGGACCGTAACGTCTTTAAACTAAAACGATAGAGCCCAAATGCTCTTTCGTTGGATAAAAAATGATCCCGAATCCCCGTTAAGTAGATCTTAGTCCAATATCGGATTAACGTATCCTTAACAAATATTTAAGTTGATCTTAATCTCAAATAAGGTTAACGATCCTTAAATCAACCCAAACCCAAATCGAAGAATATACGAATTTAGACTAATCCACGCCCTACGGGCGACAACACAAATTAGTCTCCGTATACAATCCACGGGCAACCAAAAATGAAACACATACATACGACACGAAGTGACCTTCTCGAGCCGGAGAAAGTGGTTACCGCGATGCAGTAGCGTAATTAACTGCAGGGGCTTGCGCCTACAGGGAAAAGCGTCCCCACAATCAAAACCCCTCACAAACAAGGAGGAATCTGACGAAGTCTGCTACAACGGCCGCATCTGTTTAAACCTTCGATACACGGTACCATAAATTAACTTGGCATCTTTGGAGAGGTAGATAAATAAATTCAAATAGCATCTGCCCCCAAAATTCAGACCAGACGTCCTAACGTCCCGGTCGCGTCTTTCGGCGGTAAACAGATTCTGGCACGCCCGGTGGGACCTTTTTCTCTTTCTACTCCACACTTCGTGTGTCGTATTCGCGAACGAATCGCGGTCTTATATCGTTGCCCCTGGATTTGGGGTACTAAGATTTGATGTCTTGCTCCGTGCAGAAGAGAAGATGACATCGATGGCTTCCAACTGCACCAATTGCAACAGCAACTCCCACCCCGTCCCTGCTGGAGGAGTGACTTATGGGCCCCCAGTGACCTCCATCTTCGCAATGCCAGTGGAACAGGTGACTCAGGCCACCACTGGACTGTTTTTCGGGACCATGCTCCCGCCAATGAGCTTCAATGCTTCAGTGACATCACACGAAGCTCCGAAGAAGTCGGTTTTTGATCGGCTTGCAACTACCGTGGCCCCTCTCAACGGGTCATTCGATTCCAACGCCTCAGTCTTTAACAGTCTGAGCCTAAGCTCAAGTAGGCCCGTAAAGAGGCCTGCAATACATGAAGGAGTTATCCCGAAGCAGATAGCCATTCCAGCTCCGGTAAACGAAGTCATCAAAGGGGCTTCTCCTGTTAAGGGATCGGTCTTCGCAAGACTGGTCGTTCCAACTCCTGCTATAGGTGAGGTCATTACAAGTGCTTCCCCTATTTGAAAGTTAGTCTTCGACAGGTTAGACGTTCCCTCTCAGCGGACGTCGGTTTTCGACAGGCTGACACCAACAACACCCCATCAGAATAGGGGGCATGATGAAGCCGCTCCCATAACTGAGCCATTCCTATCTGCACGACATGCTTGACGTCGCCACTGGTGCCGAGTAAGGAAGGCTGGGGGCAGTTCCCCCTCTGGACTTACCCCACCAGCTCTAATGGTGGAAATTGATGCTGCTGTTCTAACTGGGAACAGTTTCGAACTGCTCAGGAGGGTGCACAAGAACTCTCCAACCGCTATATTGAAGAAGTCTCCTCCGCCTATTGAAAACACAACGCAAGCAAAACCGGAACAGCCTCCTCAGCGGCCATCCTCCAAAATCCACAGGGTCTGGCGGAGAGTCCAAGACTCTGTAATTAACAAAGACTACTCTCGCCGGATCAAGAAAACGAAGGCTCGGCAAGAGGAGGACTATCCTTCCGTCGTACCACGAAAGGTATCATTTGCATGGATGCCTGTCGCAACGCCCCCCTCAACCTCGACCTCCCACAAAAAGAGAATGCATGAGAATCTCCCACCACTGGCGGCAAATATCGAAGGCAGTGGACCCAAACGCCTCAACTCTGGGGGCATGGTTGTGCATACCGTCTACATGGCATCCGAAAAAGAGGATAGTCATGCTTCCGTGAGTCATCGACCACTCACGTGGTCTGTGATGAAAGCTTAGGAGCAACAACAAAAGTTCCAGGAGATGTTGACAAGGATTGCCATACTTACTGGGCAGAAATAAAGCCCGGGAGCATCATTGGAACAACGCCAAGAGTAGGAGACCGACACCGAATTCCTACGGAGGGTTCTTGAAAAAAAAGACAAGGAGGCCGCGGAACAAGCGGCTAATATAAAAAAAATGGCGCTTTTGTTCTAAGACACGGTGGGGATGATGATCCAACCGGATCCTCAGGCCGAAGACGCTCTAATAATCATTGAAGAAGACAGAGGAGAGACATCAAACCCTCCTCCGGCTTTATCAGTAGCCAGGGAGGAGACGATTTACAAAGCTACCCTTGATGACTACATAGCTCAGCAAATATGAACTCATCAAGCGAACGAAGCAGCAGGTCAGGTCGTTAGAACTGGACGATCTTACCCAGGCTGGTACGACCAAATTAAGTACCCGCTAGGATATACGATCCCCAAATTCCATGTGTATAAGGGGACAGGCAATCCGCACCAACATATTGCTCAATTCAGAGCTCTATGCGGCAATACTGGAAGCGATGACAAACTATTGATTCGCCAATTAGTCGGCAGCTTGGCGGAGACAACGTTTGAATGATACTCCGAGCTCCCAAATGACTCCGTCAAGACATTTACGGAGATGGAACTACTTTTCACACAACGGTTCGCAAGCGCAAGCGAGCGCACCCCAATCATGGCATTAATCAACGCTAGGGTGAAACTGGGAGAGACCTGGGTTCAATACGCAATTCGGTGGCGTAACCTATAGTCAAAGTGTGAACAACACATAGAAGAAGCTCCTGCTGTGGGCATATTCGTAGGGACCCTTGATCCTCAGGAAACTATATCCCAGTTTATGATATTCTTCAAGCCAACCACCTTCCAGGCCTTGATTGACAAACTGGCCCAAATGGACCAGATGGGCCATAGGCCGTCCTGTTCAAAGACAGATCTTCGGAATAAAAAGGGCAAAGGGAAGAGACCTTCATCGCTAACGCTCAACAACAATCGAGTGACCCGAAACCGGTTATTCGCTAAAACAGCAGACCGCGGGCCCTCAAAGAGAAGTTGAGACATCCTTACTCGTTTCCCCGGGACAAAGCGAGGAGACTATTCGACCTGGCGGTGCACAACAGGCTCATCACTCTGCCGGATCCGAGACGTCCACTGCAATCGGGCGATGTCAACAATCCCAATTACTGCCCCTACCACCGAATAGTGGGCCACCCAATCGAAGATTACTACGTCTTTAAAAATTGGGTCGGAGACCACTACCAGCAGTGCAAGTTCGCGTTGTCCAAAAACTGAAAGGTAAACTCGCCGCAGCAGCACGCTCCTAAAAAGGTGGATACGCCGGGGGCATCATGCTCATTTATGGAAGAAGCTCCGTGGGAAGTGGTCCTTTTAGCTAAAACTAAAAGAATGCCGATTTCAAGTATATCCGGCGATTAGGTGGGAAAGCCCGCTGGAGCCTGAAATTATTGACGAAATGCTGAAGCCGCGCCCAACGCTAAAAGTTGGTAATGATGGACAAAACCTCCAGGCCAAGCCTCCGAAGTTTTCAAAGAAAAAGAAGAAGGCCAAGAAGCCCATGCAGCTTGACATCAATCATACGGGTCTGCAAAGTACATCGACGCGCTGGAGGAATACAACCAAAAAGCGCGGACCCCAGTCACACTGAAAGAATTCCTCAAGTATATTCTTAAAAATGGAGATAGTGACATTGATGAAGGAGATGACTCGTCAGAAGAACCTGAGGAGTATGTGGAGAGCTGCCACATGATCTCTCACTTGTCGATAAACGGCAAAGAAGCTCCTGACGTAGAGAAACTAGGGGCAGATCCAGAACCAAAACCTATGGAACCGTCAGATGACCTCATCGATAAGCTATTAAACGAAGCTCTTTAAAAGAGCAAAGCTGATCGAGGACGTGAAGCGGCCATATACGAAAAGGCCAAGCGTCGGCGTCAAGCCGAAGAAACCCCGGTGATGAGAAGCCATAAAGTACCTCAACCAGATCAAAGCGCCCCTGCCACTAGCAAGAGCAGAATCAAAATAAGTAAACAGTTCGCCAAAGCTCTATCGATGGGAATGAAGCTGCTACCTTCTAAAGAAAATAATTCTGGAAATACGTGCCCCGACGAACCGGATGTCCATCCAAAATACTGCTTGTATCATCGAAGGGTCACACACTTTACCGAAGAGTGCAAAGCCTTCAAGAAGTGGTGGCAGGGATACGTTGCCCACCGATAACGCTTCAAGCGAGTAAAGCGCAAAGCCCGTCGGGAGCAGAGAAGCACGACAGACGTGCGTGAAGGAACAACCGGTAACTGTCATATGGTTGATGCCATCTTGACAAGAGCAAAACCTCAAGTTCTTACCTTGGGGAGCGATTCTGACGAAGAAATAACCCTCGGCCCTCTCTTCAAGGAATCCACCTCTGAAAAAGAAGAGGAGATGAAGAACTGTGAGAACATTCAGCTGCGTAACCGTACGTTGCTTGAAAAGAATCTCAGAACTTCAAACGAAAGTTCAGCCAAAAGGGACAAAGGAAAGGAAAAAGTCCCTGAGGAGATTGCTCTCGATGATAGAGTTGTCGAAGAGCTCACAGCTAAAGACCCGCTCATGAAGAACAAGCTGGATTACAATATCCTGGCGCATCTGAGAAAGATACCTTCACAATTGAGTATTTTGGATGCTCTTTTCCTGTCTAAAGAAGCACGAGATTCCTTGATCAAGGCGTTACAAGAGCCCGACCAATTTCAAGCCTTCCTGGCAGAACAAAAGATGAAGGACGAGCTGGAAGAAGTCTACACGGCTGATATCACCTTCAGCGATGAAGACTTCCTTCTCGGAACGTGCGAGTACAACCGTCCGCTGTATGTAACCGGGTATTGTCACGATATCAAGATAGGGAAGATTCTGGTCGACAACGGGGTCCTCCGTCAACCTTCTGAACATAAGGGTGTTGAGGAAGATTTGCATGAACGTGCAGCACCTGGCTCAGGATAAAATTACCATCTCCGGTTTTGACTCCCAATCATCACAAACACTTGAGTCTGTAATACTGACATTGCGCTTCAGGCTGCTCATCACTGACATCAAGTTCCATGTTATTGATGCCCAAACTTGCTACAACGCTTTACTCAGCAGGCCTTGGTTACATGAGTACACCATCATCCATTCTACACAACATCAGTGTATGAAGTACTTCAAGGACGGCCTTGAGTACACAGTTACAGGGGAGCCGAACCCATTCTCCATAAATGAAGTTCTCAAATACGAAGACGCCAAATACTTCTTACCAGACTTCGAAAACATGGAAAGATATCGCAAACCGGAGAACAAATAAAAAGCCATCGCCACTATCCCGATATTTGGGAGCGATATCGAAGAAGATGAAGAGATGGTCTACTCTGGGCAACCCCAAGGCAATAGGCCAGGACCATCTACTCCTATGCTGGTCTTTGGCAGTGACTCTGAGGATGAGACCAACGCAGTATTCTCCGTCCGCCCGTCAATACAGACCTGTCACGACCCAAATTTTGGCACGTGACTGGCACTTAAACCACGTGACGTCAACAGGCATACGGAATTTAAGTAAGCTGAAACCCAGAAATCTAAACCACCCAAAAAGGGATAAGTGGAGAAAACATAGTTAAAAACCTTCGGAAATCTCAAGTAAAAATCTTTAAACTTAAGTTTACTTTCTTAAAAATTTCGGCAGCACCTCCTTTGTAAAAACTAGCCCCGAAAATGGGTACAACATAGAATATAAATAAAGCATCCCTAAACGGGAGCAAATCATGCCCAACGGTGGAAAAAACCACCACAAGCATATACACGACGCCGTAACGAAGAAATATAAATGAAAACAGCATAAGGAGGTAAAACTTTATAACAAGGCCGGCTCCCATGAGTACGACATCCAGAGTCACAAAATAATACAACATCGATACTCACAACTCGTCTCTAAGTCAAATACATGAAGTGGTAGATGGAGAGTACTAGATACAAAAGATAAATAATGAACATCATCGGATAACCGCAAACCCAGCTATAGCAAAAGGCCTTACAGCCAACCGTAGCGGTATCCGCAAAAGTAGAGATAATAAGAAGCCCTGCCGCGACTACTCTGAGGGTCTAACCTACAAAACACTGTGGCACAACGGGGGTGAGTTGCCAACTCGTGAATAGTAAATAACATCATACTGTAATTGCAAGTATGCACGAACAGCGATAATCATGCAATCTTATAGCATAAGTATGGCAATATGGATATGTAACAATCATGATCAAGATACTCCATCAGGTACTAAAAATACATGAAGCAGTGGATATCAAATAAATGCTGAGTATGGGATAAAACATAGCATCATCAATGAATCATCATCATGAAAAATCCTGGTGTCTATCAACGACACCCCAAATCCCAATACCTCAGGCGCCGTCACTCTGATCGGCTCTCAAATCTGTAAATCTCATGGAACCTGAGTGTCCAACATCGACACCCGAAACCTCATGAAAACATGTGCCTGTGTGTGTGTGTGTGTGTAAGGATATCTACCTCGTGTGTCCATCAACGACACATCAAAATCATGGAACCTGAGTGTCCAACATCGACACTCGAAACATCATGAAACCCGTGTCCAGCATCGACATGTAAATCCTCATATCTCAGGCGCCACATTCTCAGATCGGTCCTTATATCCATCCACTATACAATCACCGGTAGGTAATACTCGCTCTGCCAGGCTCATCGTCTACACCACGAAAATCACCTCTTGCCCCGGGGAACCATACCGGGTTCACCATGTACCTGCAGACGGTGCCTCCCGTTCCTTGAATCGGGTTTCTAACACAAGTCTCAGAACCGAGAAAACTCATGATGGACGCACTGAAATATCATATCAAGAGAAACCGGGTTTTCAAACAATACATAAATTCTTGAAATACCCCCACGGTTCTCAAATCCATAAGTCACATGAAATCCATATCTCAATGTGTAAATCCATGAAAAATGATATATGCAACATAGAACAGTAATATGAGCATATCAAGGGAAAACCATTATTTAAATGCATCAAGTTATTAAATATATCATGCGGTTCCCAATTCCTCCGAAATCAAGTGCAACATCATATGAGGTGTACATGTAGCTATAGCAAGATATGTGTATCTACATGTAAGCATGTATGTATGATGTATTTCATATGCGCAATAGCACAATAATCAACGTCTCAATGTCAATGACAATACAATACCACATAGGGGTATATGTAATTATAGCAAGGTATGTGGGTGTACATGTAAGTATGTATGCATGATGTACAAGTAGCTATAGCAAGGTATGTGTTGCACGTGTCATGGCAATTACCAACGGTGTGAGTGTAGCATACAATTTAGTGCTCGTGCAACATGAACCGTCAGTAATGGTGCAGTGTCCAATAGGTACCAAGTTAAGGCACAACAGGTAATAATATGCAATGATGCTCATGCGCAATCAACTCATATGCGTATAAATATACAGCTCTAATATCATATCCAGCCCTGATGCATAACGCCATATGGGCGATTTCCCCGTAGAAGTTAAATCTACTCACCGATGATCTCGAGCTAAGAAAATCCGACCACCTACTTCCCTTTCTTCGCAGCGTCCAAAGTCCCCGCTTGCAATCCTAAAATTTCACAAACACAACATATAAGGCTAAATATCCTGCGCTGACACAAAGACAACGAAACGCAAGGATAACGTCCACAAGATATACACACTGTGCACCTAGTGCACAAAACGCGTACGACATCGGTACAACCCTAACTAGGATCGCTAAACTACACAACCACCAAGCCTAGACCCTGATCGTACCGATCGCGCATTCACAACACAATATATGTCGTGGAAGATACTATATATAATATCGCAACGTCCATTGAAATCCACGTCTAATTTTACCGAAAACCTAATAAGCAACTTTTAATTATTTTAGCTCAATTCTAGAAGTTTAAACAATTCTAGCGATCACAATCATCACAAAATAGCTTAATTAAGTCACACAAACCTTTATTACAATTTTAATCTCATCCATATAAGATTTAGTAAAAGTTAGTTTGCAATTAAGTTTAATTAGATAATTAGGAAAATATCATTTAACAATCTCACAACTAGGTTAAGTTTTCCAAGTCTAAACTTCTCCATTAACCATTTCAAACAATCAAAACCCTAACTTGATCTTCATAACCCTTTCTATAATTTCCAAAACATGCTAATTAAAACCATATTTAAATATCTAATAACTAGATTAAGGTATTTAAACAACACTAAAGTTTAGAGTTAGGATTTTATACCTCACACTAGATTCATAAACTTGCAACTAGATCATCAAAATAGCCTCCAAAATACTAACTTTCATGAAGATCCAAGCTTGGTTAAGGCTAAAGAATAATGGGTATGGATTTTTTTTTGAGTTTGTGGGATTATTTGATGATTTTTGATGAATTATTGGAGCTTTTAAAAGTGAAAATGGGGTGAAGAAAATGAGAAGGCAGCAGGGAGGGGGGGAGGGCTCGGCCAAACATGGAGGAAGTGGGAAAGTTGTGGAGTTGTGTGGAAAAATCTAGAATAAAAACACTATTAAAGCTTAACAATAACTTTACTTTATGCCACCTCAAATCCTTTTAATTAAAATTTCCTTAAAACCCTTCAAATATCTAGATATTTCCAAGATATTTTGCAAAGTAGTCAAAGTGCTTAATCTTGTGATTAAGTTAGCATGGATTCACATTAGCATAATTAACCCAAAAAAATTTGTAATTACCACTAATTAAGTGCATAATTAAAATATTATAATAATATTTTAATTAAGGAAAAATATTTAAGTGAACTAAAATTTTCAAGTGACTAACTAAATTCTGCATACTAGCAATTTCCTAGTTAAACTAGGTGCAGTTAAGTCTATACTGAAAAATGATCACTTCTAGGTTTTTACGGAAAACACAATTTATTTTACCTAATATCGGAAAATTCGCCTAAACGATTTCTAAAACGTTACAAGACCTTTGCTGGAGCTGACCAAAGTTTACAGATTACCCTGGTCCCGCAGCGGTATTACAAAGAACCTGATGCACTTGGTACGTATAGTGTGCAAGAGCTGCAGACCTTCTACGCCCCCTCGCCAAAGAAGTGGGAAGGCGATCCTTTTCTACAAATCCACGGAGACTAAAGTGGAGAAAGAAGTATGGCACGGTGCTGAGCCTGCTCTCGACAAACTTCAACCAATCCGTCTTCCCAGATACTATGTAGAGGGACTAAAAAGGTTATTAAGATGCCAAGACGTACCCTTCAAACAGACTGCTCGACAAGCCCAGTTCTATAACAAGATTTGGGACGTGCTCGGGACTCGGCAAAAGATGTCCAACGGGAGAATGAAGACGACTGGCCTCGGATACGTTCGGTCCAAGAAACGGGAGCGATTCCATGGCTGCCATGTCATAAATAACGCCGGTGGAGAAACAGATACATTTCTGGACAGCGTTGATGTCGAACCAGAGCATGATCCCGCCGTACTAATATCAAGTCTATCATTCGAAGAGTAGATTGACAAACTAATAAGAGAAGTGGGTCAAAGGGTTCGGGATGACCACAGCCGCGAAATGACCATTTACGAAAAAGTCAGGACGCAACGTATCATTCAGCAGGCTACGGAGGACGACGATCTCTTTCACCCCAACCCGCTATGCACACTCATGGCAAAAAGAAAGCCCGAATTAGCGGTTCCTATCAAGCTGGGCCAAAGATGAAGCTGAAGATCAGAAGAATGGGCTACTATTGGCCCACAATGGTTCAGGACTGCCTCGAATATGCAAAGCAGTGTCACTCGTGCTAAATTCACGGGGACTTTATCCATCAACATCCAAATCCGCTACATTCGACAGTGGTTAGTTGGCCATTCGAAATGTGGGGAACCGATATAATCGGGCCCATCGAGCCAGCATCATCCAAGGGACATCGGTTCATACTGGCAACAACTGATTACTTCTCTAAGTGGGCAGAAGCAATACCGCTAAGAGAGGTGAAGACGGAGAATATCCTCCATTTCTTCAAGACACACATCCTCTACCGGTTCGGCACTCCGTGACGGATTATCTATGATAACAGGCCAGCCTATAAAAGCCATAAGATCAGCCGCTTCACACAGCAGCATAAAATAGATTGGAGATATTCTTCAGTTTATAATCCCCGAGCTAACGGTCTAGCTGAGGCTTTCAACAAGACCTTGGCAAAAGTCATAAAGAAAACGGTGTCCAGAAATAAAAAGGACTGGCACGAGAGATTGCATGAAGCTCTCTGGGCTTATCGGACTACGTTCAAGATGGCCACGAACACAATGCCATTTGCGTTGGTATTCGGAACGGAAGCGGTACTTCCCTTGGAGATAGAGCTACCCTCTTTACGAGTAGCAGTTAGATATGAGCTGACGGATGAAGAAAATGTTAGTTATATGTATGCCCTAGAGGCCATTACTATACATAGGATGTATATTGTAGTGGATGCTGGGACATATATAGGGAGGACTTTCTTGCTCGACATGATAGTATGCTATCTGGTTGATCTTTACCTTAACGTGTATACTGATTGTCTCTCTGTTACATGTTGGTAAAGCCCTTAGGATCTGTACTTGACTACCTGGACTATGATGCGGATCATACTAGTGGGGACATGGTAGTCCATAAGTACATCCTTCAAAGTCCCTAGTCGTGGGTGTATCGAGACGGGGCATCGATATACCAGAGTAGACTAGCGTATACCTTCTCGACCCATACAGATGGGCGATGGATGATCCCATATCCATTGGTGTTTGACATCAGAGATGATATACGGGTGCTCAGTAGAGACTGGGTACACTGGACGGACTCGCCGAGAACTCCCAGATGGTATTATACCTCACGTCAGATGGCAGTTCTCAGGTGACACTGGTACAGAGTAGTCTGTTGACCCGAGATCGTCATAGAGTCTTGTGTGGTTCCCACTGTGCTTTGATTTCCATCTTACCACGTCCAAGAGGGCGTGCAAAACGGTGGTTTTTGGGTACAGTCCCGAGTCACATGGAGGCAATGAGCGATAGGAGGGGATTCGTCTCTCCCGGTATAGGGGGTTGATGTTGCGCTGTGTTCGATTGGCTATAACAGGAAATCCCTGGCCAGGGTTGCTGAGATTTACTGGTAAGTGTTACCAGTAGTTTCTCGAATTGTTATAGACCTCATATCGACACGACTTATCGAGCTATTGGGGTCTGACGTTTACCACCCTAGGCGAGATATGCGACAGATCAGACGATCAGACCGGACTGTACGGTAGTGTTACTGGTCGGATTCACTGGAGTGTGAGCGGGCTTGCTCGTCGATCTTCAGATCGCTCAATACCCGGGTGGCCGTTACGTTTAGCAGACCGCTTGCGGCTTGTGGGTGTTTGATATGATCATCGCCTGCTGCCGGCGTATTGACGAGTCTTTAGAGTCCTACACAGAGGTTTCCTGGCTCAAGCGAAACGAAATAGGAGCGCATATGAGATATGTGCGGGACCGAGAATAATGCGTGTATGTGATACCGTATTCCATTCTCGCGATGAATGTATCGATTAGGTTATATGCGATATACCCTAGTTATCGAATCAAGGGTTGATTCGATAAACCGATGCATTGCATACTAGTCGGTTATATACGATATGACCGGATCGTTAAATCAAGTGTTGATTTAATGATTTGATGCATAATTATATATTTGATATATTACTTTGCATTAACTAGTATCGGTTCACTTTAAATGGATTTTCTCGCTCGGATGTGCGCATTAAATATGCGATATGATTTTGTGCACATGTTTGTATCATGTTTGATGATACATGGTTTTTGGTTAAGTATATAGAATTAAACAAAGGTTAAGATGATGGTTAGGGTTTATTATTTGTTATTCATTTATCTTATTTAATTATCCATTTATTTATGATAAATGAATAAAAGAAAATGAAATGAAATGGTTGCTAATTTTGGATTCTAGTTGAAGCTTCTTGATCTTTTGACTAAGTGACCATTTTGTCTCTAGTTTGACCCTAACCATTCCTTTAACCATGATTAGCTCTCTACACTTTACCATGGTTCACTTATGATAAGAATGGATTATTCTTTTCATTTTAAAATTAACATATCATAACTATTTCCTTCTTCTTGTTCATTCTTCAAGTGAAGAAAACCAAGCTCCATCAATGGTGATTGTTGGAAAGGAGTGAGAAATCCAAAACTAAAGTCTACCCACTTCCTATTTCTTCATCCTCTACCTCTTGCCAAGTAGTAGAGTGTGTTTACTTCACAAGTTTCATGACTTGGTGAAGTTGTGAGCTTGATCTAGCGATGCCTCGACGTAGATCATCTTCGGCATGGACATCGACGACCTAGCTTGCCCATTCTCCGACGAAGCCGACTCTAGAGCCCGGATTTGATTTGAACAGCGGAGACGACCTCGTTGCGGAGCCGTGGAGGTGGAGGACCGGATCTACAAAGGTTGTATTTCCGTATTCCCGTAGTTAAGTGTTAACTAGTTTACTTTTTCGCCTAAACATCTAGCAAACGATCCGTAGTTTAGGGTTTGTAGGCACCGTAAAATTTGAAATTGGCATGGTTGATGCCTTGTGAGACCTCTTGAGAGTGCCTAAAAACCCTACACTGGTATCACAGCCTAGCTAGAGCCTTAGGCGAAGTCCAGACGGAATTTGAAGTCCGAACGACCCAAAACCGAAACCCAAAATATGCTCTCTGTCCTTTTTCTAAAAACAGGGATTTTTCCAAATTAAAAATTGCTAAAAAATTCAGTAAGAAAAAATAAGAATTACGATGCAAAAATTATTGGATGAACAGTAACTTCGGCGGCGGAACCGCGGCAGAAGCCCTGCTTCTGCGGCGGTTCCGCGGCTCAATCATGACGTCATCCATTACTGTTTGCACAGTAATACCTGATAAATTCTTCTGGATTTTCTGGGAATTTTTAAAATTTATTCAAGAGTTGAATTTTCTGCAGTTGTTTTGGGGATTCGGTGTTTCGATCGGAATATCAAATTTTGTCTGTGTGGCTTTCCGGATAAATTTTAGAATATGTTAAAAAGTTCGACCGGATATAAATACCCAATTTTTCCCCTGTCGGGAAATTTCCAAGTGTTGGATTTTTCCGTAGTTTAACGACGTTCTAAGTAGTGCAAGTAACGCGATGGTCCCTCTAGAAGACAACAAACCTTAACTCGATTATGTGACCGTCTTGAACTGCCCTTTGAACCTTCGGGTTTGGGGCAGTACGGCGTGCCACATGTGAGGCGTTGGCTTGACCCTTCTACGGCTGGACCGTTGCTACTGAGGCACGAACTGAATGTTGTTAGACTTATTTCATGTGTTGATCTGTTTCGGGAAAACTTGGGTGTTCGATTGTTCGATCGAAAAGTTTAACATTTTCTGTTTATCCGGAATGGGATACAATAATTGGAATTCACAATAAGTTATGAGATAACTGAATGGATGTTATAAACGTAGCAGTTTAGTCTCACTTGATCGGTTGCCACGGAATTTTGATGTGATCAAAAGTCCGTCGCAATCACGTAGCGTACGCGGATACTCGCCGGGTAAACTTAATAGACAGCCTCACTCCATAGCCCCGACCAAGTGACTGTAGGAGAACCCCGTCGCCGAAAGCATCCCCCCGGGTGCTTGCGGTAGCGGTGTTCCGCCTTGGTGCACTTCGTCGACGGTATTGGGGGTGCAGCCGTCTACTGAAGTTTGCGACGAGCATTCGATCAGGATGTCGGGAATCCTGTTGAATTGCCCGACTTGATATTGAAAAGAGTTTTCGATTTTGAGACTAAAATGCGGGGTTTATAATTGTTAGGCATGCGATGTCTAAGTAATTCATTTGGTCAGGCATTAGATGTCTGAGGTGGTTGCGGATTCCAACTGTTGTAGTTTTACACTTTCTTTTCTGTGACCGTAAGTGTAATATGTGATATCGCCGGTTTCGTTGCTATATGTCAACGACAATTGGGATGCGCATATTTACTTACGTTGATGACATGTGATGTTATGTGTTGCTGGATATGTTATATTGGATCGTCGTGTTTGAATAGCCGGGGGTTTTTATGTGAGATGAGTGTTTTTCATTTTCATTCATGTAAAAACTTGTATGTAATATTCTTTTATTGGGGCGCTTCCAGGTTGCGGAAGTTGTCACCGTTTGTATATTATTTACTTTTCCGCACTAGGATAGACCCAAGGAGGAGGGCACAAGTAACCGGGTTCTGGAGTCCAGTGGGAGACCAACTCGAGGAGTCGAGTCCGGGTCTCCTAATTTCAGAATTGGTAGGGTTGCTTGCCGCTCTCGTAGGGGTCTTGGGGTGTGGGTTTGGCTATTCATCACGACCGTGGAATCCGTGTTTTATACTGGCTCGTATTGAAAACACGGACGTCCTAGTATATCCAATATTTCATATGATTCTTCTGCTGCGATATCTGTGATGTGATCATGTGATGTTCTGTGATAGATACATATATAGTATATATGATATATTATATAGACGTTACTTATGTTTTACACCCGCGCTAGCCCTGCCCCACTCTGCCGTTAGTTACCTAACCTAACGGTGCATGAGGGGACATCGAGGCGAATGCGGATGGCATAAGCGTACGTCGTATTTATCTGTGATGTTTAGGTACATTTTAATGATGGGACTTCATTAATGTGATTAATGAAATAAAAGAAACCTAAGATGTTGTAGAATCGAATTTCAAAATAAAACAGGTAGCTACAGTTCTTGCTTTGCACAGCGGTATATATGATATATCCTGCACCTTATTCGATGAGGAAAGGACCGAGATCCCTTCACCGGGAGTGACTCCTTTAGCAATAACTGGTAGATGCTACACACTCGGTTTGTCTTTTGATTGCTTTTAAGTGTTTTTGCTTTGCACAGTGATATATATGATATATCCCGCACCTCATTCGACGAGGAAAGGACCGACGATCCCTTCACCGGGAGTGACTCCTTTAGCAAAACTAGAAAAGCCTCAAAATCACTCCATTTCAAAATCATTTGATTCTACAACGATATCAAGTTCATTACGCAATAGGTTTTCAGAAAAAACCTGTCGTAGCCCTCCGTCATTTCAGATAAGTTGTATATAGTATTCGTGCTGCATTTGTTGGCTTTCGTCAAGGTGCAGTGTGCGGTAGATATATGCTGCTTATCTGCCAGCATACGATGCGATTGGATTAGGGTAGTCGTGCGGCTTTGTTGGCTTTCGTCAAGGGTCGTGCGGGTGGGTTTAATTCAATCAAGAAATGTACGGGTTGAACTTGACTAGCGGGCTATGGTTTGTTGGCTTTCGTCAAGGTCATAGCACGTTAGGGGCAAACTATTATCGGGAATTTCAAGTGTTGAAATTTGCAATGAGATTGCATACCTTCTATGAGATAGTTGGATCCCGATACCCGCTGCGAGTAAGAGTTACTCCTGGGAGAGTTTTATACATTACAATTAGCCGATCAAGTAGGTGTCTAGAAAGGTGTCAACGGGGTTACGCCTCTGGGAAAACGGGGTTTACATTAATTAGGTTCGTGCGAAAGCACGGGGGACCTCCCTCAAAGTACCGACACTGGCCTGGCTGAAAGATTGGCGAACTTGTAGTGTGTAATTAATCCCGGCTAGTCTTTCCTTTTAGGGTTTGAAGGAAGATTTGATAAAAAGCAGTGGGAGCCATCCTGATTAGATAAAATAAAAACCAATCTATTCTTGCAAGAGCGCACGCTGAGTGTTTTCTTCTCTCTCTCTCCTGGTAGCGACCATATCACGCCTTAATCAAGATAATAATACGGATTATTGACCGAACCCGCTTGTTATACTGAGCTGGGGAACGTTGGTCCCGCTCCAACTTATAATTGTTATAAGACAGAGTAGGAAATTGGGGAATACCAGATTTCCCGTGCCGCCCAAACGAAGAGAGTGCATGCTGATGCATCATCTTCGGGTGTGTTCATTATACAGAACTGTTTCTCAGTATTCTTTACGTCCTGGGTATGTGATACCAGATCAGGATCCCAGATATGTAATCTGTTACATAGGGCTACAGAAAGGTAAAGAACTGAGAACGGGTGATAAGTTTCATGAGACAGAAAACGGGGCAACTGTTGCAGCCAAGTCTGTTGGTCACTGTCACCCTGTATTACAATACATTGATTCTGAACGAATGTTATTAGATACCGAACCTGATATACAAAATCATATCTGTCTCTTTATTAGTAAAGAAACGGTAAAATTTTGTATTGTTGGATAATGTTTTGAACATTTCCTATATCAAAAGTTGATCGGTTCAGGCACGTTATCTAAAAGCATTGATGTTCTAAATCAAACTACAGTTCTTAGTATACAGAACACACACAAGAGGAAGAGTTCAGAAATGAACGAATCCTTCTTGAGGCATTGTAGACTAGGTCATATCAATGTGACCCGACTAGCTAGAGTTACATTTAGATGCATATTTAAATCAGTTTGAATTTACATCTTGTGAAACTCGCCAGTCATGTCACAAAGATAAAATGACCACAGCTCTGTTTATTGGAAACAGAGAAAGAGTTAGTAAACTCTTGGGATGATACATGTTGATGTATGTAAGGTCCCCTGTTTACATATGCCAGGACTGGTTCTTTGTACTTCGTTACATTCTCTGATAATCTCTCAAGATTCAGACATATGTTCCTGTTGAAGCAAAAGTCCGAACCTTTTGAGATATTCACGGAATATAAGTTAGAAGTAGAGAACCAATATATGGGTATATGTATTATGTCCTTTGATGTGATCAAGGAGGAGAATACTTGAGCACGGAATTCCAGGACTATTCTAAAGGAGAATGAGATTCTCTCTCAGCATTACTCCTCCGTATACACCATAGCACGATGGTATATCGGGGCGGAGCAATAACACCCTATATGATAAGGTGTGCTCTATGATGAGTACCACTGAGTTACCTATTTCCTTTTGGGAGTTATGCACTTGAGAAGCTGCATACCTATTGAATAGGGTTCCAATCAAATCAGTTGCCTACCGCTTCATATGTGATATGGAAAGGGAAGAGCCCATATCTTAAGTTGGTTAAGATTTGGGGTTGTCTGGCTTATGTCTAAAAGCAAAATCCGGACAAGCTCGAGGCAAGGACTGTTATGTAGAACTGGAAATGTTCCAGCTATACAAAATGCAGCTGATGATTTGAAAGAACCAAAGGATTCGATAGTTATCAACGAACCTCAGCCTCTCCGCCGATCTAGTAGGGTTCCTCACCCACCTGAGAGATATTTCGATTTCTCTATGACAGTGGGAGCGAGGATTACATCATGAGATGATGACCCAACTAGTTTCGAGCTGGCCATCAAGAGTAAGACTCTGTAAGAATGGCTGGATGCTTAGTGATCTGAGATGGAATCCTTA
The DNA here is from genome assembly GCA_030015575.1 of Agapanthus africanus. Classification (NCBI taxonomy): domain Eukaryota; kingdom Viridiplantae; phylum Streptophyta; class Magnoliopsida; order Asparagales; family Amaryllidaceae; genus Agapanthus; species Agapanthus africanus. Next base: position 205,549,245 of record CM057337.1, read on the forward strand.
TACACCAATAAAGTATGGACTTTGGTTGCAATATCTGAAGGGTTAAATCCCCATCAGGAGCAAGTATATCTTGAGAAGATTACTTGGTGTATATGGAAGAGTTGAGACTTTCAAAGCTAGACTTGTTAAAGCTTTTCGTCATCGACCAGGCGTGGATTATGATGAAACCTTTTCAAGTAGCTATGCTTAAGTCCATCCAGATCCTACTTATCACGGCTACATACCATGACTGCGATATCTGGTGGTTGAGTGTCTTGACTGCTTTTCTAAATGATGATTTAGAAGAGTGCGTCTATAAGTATACAGCCAGAGGGCCTCGTAGACAGTGGGAGCAGCGGAAACGTGTGCAAGATGCTTTATTTGATAAAGCAGGCATCGCGGAGTTGGAACATCTGTTTTGATGAATCAGTCAAAGAAGTTGACATCATCAAAATGGTAGATGAACCTTGTATATACAAAAAAGGTAGTAGAGAGTGTGGTGTTGATCCTCGTAGAGTACGTGGATGACATACTCTTGATAGGGAAAGAGTTTCCTATGCTACGCTCGATCAATCTCCGCCTATCACAATGATTCTCCACATAGGATCAAAATGATACCTACTAAATCCTGGGTTTTGGACCTATGAGATAGATCCAAATGGATGTTAGGACACTCACTAGTTGTAGTGAGATGATATCAACTGATCCTGGAGAGAATCACTGGAAAGGTTCCAGGGTGATATAGACGACTGAATGTCAATCGCAGGCATTGTCTTTACCCTCAGTAGAGGGACGGTATGTTGGAAGAGTTCCAAGCTAGATACCGTGACATACTAGACGATAAAGGCACGATACATCGCTACTTAAGATGCTACCGAAGAGGCTGTTTGGGTGTATATTGGTTCATGAGATGAACTATGTTCCTCCCATTGTGTGACAATGGAGTTGTGGCTTATGCCAAGGAACGCAGGTCCCATCAGTGATCCAGACATATTCTAAGGCAGTATCACTTGATCATGGAGATGGTTGATCTCCAGGGTGATCGAGGTTAGGAGAGTAGACTCAGAGGACAACACGGCGGATCCACTCACGAAGGCCTGTTCCCAGAGAGAGACTTTTATGGGATGGTTCGGTATGAGATACTACAACCACTGCTACAGATGGCCCTAGTGCAAGTGGGAGATTGTTAGTTATATGTATGCCCTAGAGGCCATTACTATACATAGGATGTATATTGTAGTGGATGCTGGGACATATATAGGGAGGACTTTCTTGCTCGACATGATAGTATGCTATCTGGTTGATCTTTACCTTAACGTGTATACTGATTGTCTCTCTGTTACATGTTGGTAAAGCCCTTAGGATCTGTACTTGACTACCTGGACTATGATGCGGATCATACTAGTGGGGACATGGTAGTCCATAAGTACATCCTTCAAAGTCCCTAGTCGTGGGTGTATCGAGACGGGGCATCGATATACCAGAGTAGACTAGCGTATACCTTCTCGACCCATACAGATGGGCGATGGATGATCCCATATCCATTGGTGTTTGACATCAGAGATGATATACGGGTGCTCAGTAGAGACTGGGTACACTGGACGGACTCGCCGAGAACTCCCAGATGGTATTATACCTCACGTCAGATGGCAGTTCTCAGGTGACACTGGTACAGAGTAGTCTGTTGACCCGAGATCATCATAGAGTCTTGTGTGGTTCCCACTGTGCTTTGATTTCCATCTTACCACATCCAAGAGGGCGTGCAAAACGGTGGTTTTTGGGTACAGTCCCGAGTCACATGGAGGCAATGAGCGATAGGAGGGGATTCGTCTCTCCCGGTATAGGGGGTTGATGTTGCGCTGTGTTCGATTGGCTATAACAGGAAATCCCTGGCCAGGGTTGCTGAGATTTACTGGTAAGTGTTACCAGTAGTTTCTCGAATTGTTATAGACCTCATATCGACACGACTTATCGAGCTATTGGGGTCTGACGTTTACCACCCCTAGGCGAGATATGCGACAGATCAGACGATCAGACCGGACTGTACGGTAGTGTTACTGGTCGGATTCACTGGAGTGTGAGCGGGCTTGCTCGTCGATCTTCAGATCGCTCAATACCCGGGTGGCCGTTACGTTTAGCAGACCGCTTGCGGCTTGTGGGTGTTTGATATGATCATCGCCTGCTGCCGGCGTATTGACGAGTCTTTAGAGTCCTACACAGAGGTTTCCTGGCTCAAGCGAAACGAAATAGGAGCGCATATGAGATATGTGCGGGACCGAGAATAATGCGTGTATGTGATACCGTATTCCATTCTCGCGATGAATGTATCGATTAGGTTATATGCGATATACCCTAGTTATCGAATCAAGGGTTGATTCGATAAACCGATGCATTGCATACTAGTCGGTTATATACGATATGACCGGATCGTTAAATCAAGTGTTGATTTAATGATTTGATGCATAATTATATATTTGATATATTACTTTGCATTAACTAGTATCGGTTCACTTTAAATGGATTTTCTCGCTCGGATGTGCGCATTAAATATGCGATATGATTTTGTGCACATGTTTGTATCATGTTTGATGATACATGGTTTTTGGTTAAGTATATAGAATTAAACAAAGGTTAAGATGATGGTTAGGGTTTATTATTTGTTATTCATTTATCTTATTTAATTATCCATTTATTTATGATAAATGAATAAAAGAAAATGAAATGAAATGGTTGCTAATTTTGGATTCTAGTTGAAGCTTCTTGATCTTTTGACTAAGTGACCATTTTGTCTCTAGTTTGACCCTAACCATTCCTTTAACCATGATTAGCTCTCTACACTTTACCATGGTTCACTTATGATAAGAATGGATTATTCTTTTCGTTTTAAAATTAACATATCATAACTATTTCCTTCTTCTTGTTCATTCTTCAAGTGAAGAAAACCAAGCTCCATCAATGGTGATTGTTGGAAAGGAGTGAGAAATCCAAAACTAAAGTCTACCCACTTCCTATTTCTTCATCCTCTACCTCTTGCCAAGTAGTAGAGTGTGTTTACTTCACAAGTTTCATGACTTGGTGAAGTTGTGAGCTTGATCTAGCGATGCCTCGACGTAGATCATCTTCGGCATGGACATCGACGACCTAGCTTGCCCATTCTCCGACGAAGCCGACTCTAGAGCCCGGATTTGATTTGAACAGCGGAGACGACCTCGTTGCGGAGCCGTGGAGGTGGAGGACCGGATCTACAAAGGTTGTATTTCCGTATTCCCGTAGTTAAGTGTTAACTAGTTTACTTTTTCGCCTAAACATCTAGCAAACGATCCGTAGTTTAGGGTTTGTAGGCACCGTAAAATTTGAAATTGGCATGGTTGATGCCTTGTGAGACCTCTTGAGAGTGCCTAGGAACCCTACAGAAAATGCCCATCTTCGACTTGGGGAGCTCGATGCCCTCGATGAAACTCGTCTCATGGCACAGCAAAACCTAGAGGCTTACAGAGTAAGGATGATGCGCTCATACGAAAGATTCACTAAGCCGAGAACATTCCACCAAAGCGAACTCGTGTTTGTCGTAAAAAGACCTATGATCCCCAACCGTGCCAAATGGGGAAATTCGAGCCGAACTATGAGGGTTTGTACATTATAGACAAGGTCTACCAAGGTGGAGCCTACTTGCTCATGGATATGCATGGCGAAAGACCTTTCCGGCCAATATACGGCCAATTTCTGAAAAAATACTACGTCTGACGAGTTACGGCCCAAGTCAATGATAGATGACGACGCTTATGTCCGCTCTCTATCTTCTTGAGTCAAGACTTTAAGAGTAGTACCCAACAGTTCTCTATCGCAAACATGGAGAGTTACGGACCGTAACGTCCTAAAACTAGCTACGGACCGTAACGTCCTTAAACTAGCAACGGACCACAACATTCTTAAACTAGCTATGAACCGCAACGTCCTTAAACTAGCTATGTACCGCAACGTCCTTAAACTAGCTAAGTACCGCAACGTCCTTAAAACTAACAACGGACCGCAACGTCTTTAAACTAGCTACGGACCGCATCGTCCTTAAACTAGCTACGGATCGTAACGTCCTTAAAACTAACAACGGACCACAACGTCCTTAAACTAGCTACAGACCATAACGTCCTTAAACTAGCTATGTACCGAGATGTTCTTAAACTAACAATGGACCGAGATGTCCTTAAAAACTAACATTGGACCGAGATGTTTTTAAACTAACAATATTGCCTCAAACACGGCGATAGTGGAGTGCAAGTCCACAAACCCCAGCGATGAGGACTGCGGCTCAAATCCCACCGTTTAAAAAAAAAGGTACGTCCACAAGCGAAATGGGCATGGACGAAAACCCGAAAGGGCACCATGAGTAAAAGCAGTAGGACTACCGGCGAGTTTGTGAAAATCCGAAAGGGCGCAATCTCGTTGAAATAAAGACACCTGCAAGGTACTCCCGACCTTGTAAGGAGAAAATACCCACGTGAGATCCTTACGACTCACAAGGAAGCAACACACTTAGGGATCTCCATGATTCCTAAGGAGAAATTACACTTACGAGATCCTCACGACTCGTAAGGAGAATCCCCCTTATGAGACCCCCATGGCTCGCAGGATTCAAAAGCCTTAAGCTACAGGGATCTGAACCTGTTCTTAAGCCATCACCTTCCCCAAGTTGCCCTACAGACGGTTCAATATTGACCCTTGTATATAATCCACAGGCACAAATAAACGTTTCCCTCACCGAGTCCTACCAACGACGAGGAATGTCCTCATATGGTGAACGACGCTTGTAAGTCCTCTCAACTTATAAGAAGAGAACACTCTTGTAAGATCCTTACGACTTATAAGAGAACATACACTTAGGAGTCCTCACGATTCCTAAGGAGAAAATGCACCTACGAGATCCTCACGACTCATAGGGAGAAACATTTTTATGAGACCCTTACGGCTCATGAAGTCAAAAGCCTTAGTCGATAGGATCCTAACCTTCTTTGCTAAGCCACCTTTGTTTGAACCGACAAAGGCAAATGATGATTCACTCCTGTAATGTCCCAGTGGTAGCGATGCTGATGCCTAAATCGATATCAAATTCCAAGCCCTTTCACGGTAAATGATGATTCGCTCCTAGTAATATTCCAGTCGCAGCGGTGCTGATGCTAAGATTGGTATCAGGTCTTGAGTTCTATACTCGCGGTAAAAAGTCAGCGAGCCATAAATGCATATGAAATAGCCGAAATGATAGGAAAAATTGCAACAAAAATCAGCAAGTAAAATATAAGAATAGCCGAAATGATTGGGCAACTCGCAATAAAAAGCAGCGAGTAAAGAAAAAGAAAAATAGCCAAAATGATTGGGCACCGCGAAAAATAGCCGAAATGATTGGGCAATCGCGACTTTCGCAATATAAAAAGCTGAAATGATAGAGCATCGCGGAAAGAAATAAAATAAAATGAAACTTTTGCCCTGCAGGTGAGATCACATTGACCCCTGTATACAATCCATGGGCACAAACTGAAAGGGAACCATATCGTTCCACCAGGCTTCGCCAAAGGGAAGACACATCTCGATGGCTACACCTACAGCCTAGAGATCAACAACGGCGTTCCTTCACGTTACAACCAGAAGCAGATACGACGTCGGCAAAACAGAGCCATGGCAAAGTCCACTAGTTCCAAATCTCGACGGTTTACAGCCAACCTAGAGGCTACCTCGGATCCACGGCAAAGTCCTCTAGTTCCAAACCTCTACGGTTCACTGACAACCTAGAGACTAGCTCGGAATCATGGCAAAATCCCTAGCTCCAAGGCTTGACGACTACATCTACAACCTAGAGATCAACCAACAACGTTCTTTTTCCCTCCAGTAGGATACAGGCGCGACATCAACAAACGGAGCCACGACATAGTCCCCTAGTTCCAAACCTCGACGGTTCACAGACAACCCAGAGACGACCTCAACATTCATCACAATATCCCAGACACAATGTTAACAAACAAAGCAAAGGAAGATCCCTAACTTCAAGGTCTTGACGGAAACTCAAATGAGACCTGAAAGACTATCGGAGATCATCCCACTCCAGCGCGGAGTGGTCATGACTCATCGGGGCTCCCAAGCTGAGCCTAACCTCAAGTAAAAAGCGACATAGAATATCCCTAACGCTTGCTCTTTTGGCGGTAATATCACCTGGAAGATTACTTGAAGACGTCTTGTCCAGCCCCCGAAGGGATCAGAGACATGACAGTCGTGGGGCTACTCAAACAGCAAGATTGCGTATCGAGGAATATATCGGCCAACGCGATGGTGCGACGGGTAAAAAACCCTAGTACCACAGGCCCTAACGGATTTCTATTAGAAGGAGTTAACTGTGACGTTAGGAAACCCTTGCGAGAACTTCTCGATTCGTCTTGACTCGTGAGGAAATTAGTGTCTTTGCGAGAACTTCTCGACTCGTCTCGACTCGTAGAGAAAAGTCTTAGGCAATGGGAATAAGGACATGTTTCCTAAGCACTGGAGCCCTGCAAGTCGGTCCAAGATGGACTACTGCATACTATCCACGGACCACACTCTCCAAAGTCGAATCTCGACAAGGAGGGAAACAACCACTTACGAGTTCTCTCGACTTGTAGGCAGAAAAAATTCTTTTGTGAGATCCTTACTACTCTCAAGAGAAAACGCACTTAGGAGTCCTCACGACTCCTAAAGAGAAAAGACACCTACGGGATCCTCTCGACTCGTAAGGAAAAAATCTTTATGAGACCCTCATGGCTCATAAAGTTGAAAAGTCTTAGGCAGAAGATCTGAACCTGTTTCTTAAGCCATCGTTGCTCTGCAAGGAGATCAAGGTAGACAATCTACAAGACACATTTGCTAAAGGGACATGCCTATATAAAATGAAATATGTCTTTTATTCATAAATTCAAGTGAATACAAGATACATTTTACAAAGGAATCAAAATGAATACATGTTATTCATAAATTGCAAGTTTACAGTAAAAAAAAGAATGGGTACAAAAAACGGTTGTTCCCCTCCGAATCACGGAGACGCAACCACGTAGGTCCGACTTGCCTGAAATTCGGGGCAGATGCTAATTGGTGCTATCCGTCCACCTCTCCGAAGATGCCAAGTTGATTTATGGCACCATGTATCGAAGGTTTAAACGGATGCGGCCGATGTAGCAGACTTCGTCAGATTCCCCCTCATCTGAAGGGTTTTTGATTGTGGGGATGCTCTTCCCTGCAGGCGCAAGCCCCTGCAGTTAATTACGCTACAGCATCGCGGTAACAACTTTCTCCTTTTCTATATGGCCACTTCGTGTCGTGGGTGTTTGTTTTGTGTTTGGTTGCCCATGGATTGTATATGGAGACTAAGTTACGTTGTCGTCCGTAGGGCGTGGACTAGTCCAAATTCGTATCTTTCTTAGATTTGGGTTTGGGGGGTTGGGTTTAAGGATACATTAGTCTCATTTCAGACTAAGATCAACTTAAACATATGTTAAGGATACGTTAGTCTAATTTTAGACTAAGATCAACTTAACAGGATCGTTTAGATCCAACAAAAGAGCGATTGGGCTCTGTTGTTTAGTTTAATGACATTGCGGTCGATTAGTTTAAGGACATTACGGTCCAATGTTAGTTTTAAGACATCGTGGTCGAGGTTAAGGACATCATAGTTCGTGGATTTAAGGACTCCACAGTCCGTTATTAGTTTTAAGACATCACGGTCGAGGTTAAGGACATCATAGTCCATGGGTTTAAGGACTCCACAGTCCATTGTTAGTTTTAAGACATCACGGTCGAGGTTAAGGACATCATAGTCCATGGGTTTAAGGACTCCACAGTCCATTGTTAGTTTTAAGACATCACGGTCGAGGTTAAGGACATCATAGTCCATGGGTTTAAGGACTCCACAGTCCAGTTTAAAGACGTCATAGTCTATGAAATGTGTGGTTGTCCGGACCCGTCACCTCTTTGAAGACGTTGAAGGATTACAACGACAAATATCAGAGAAGTGAAGAGATGTACCCTTTAACCAAAGTGGATTAAGTGATCTGTAGCCCAATTTGGAACTAAGATCAATTAATTAGAATTATGAGCGCATAGGCTCAGTTAAATGTGAATTGAGGACTTATAGCCAACTTGGGCTATGTCCAATTGGATTTGAAGTGTTGGCCCTTTGTTGGACCATTGGAAATTTGTCTGGGTTCAAGCCCACATTATTTAGCAATGCTAAACGAGAGTTTGAGGGCTTTGTTATCATTTTGGTCTTTGACTATGCATTAAACATTATAGCTCTGAGTTTTTACTCAATTTTGAGATTCAATTGAAGGGGAAGCCTTGCCTCTGGAAAATTAACCAATTTGGTTAAAAATAGTATTAAACACTAGATAACAACAGTGTTAAACACTGGAAATAAGATTATCAAATTAGTGTTAAACACTAGAAATGTGATTCTCAAATTAGTGTTAAACACTAAAACATAACAGTGTTAAACACTGGAAACAAAATTGTCAGATTAGTGTTAAACACTAGAAGAGGAAGGGGTCACGTGGGAGCACGTGATGGCCTCAAAAAGTGGGGCCAGATCCCCTTTATTTTGTTCTGCAAACAAGTGTTAAACACTTTTTAATTTTCATAGCCATCACATGTGGGCACGTGATGTATACTCATGCCCTGATTTATTAGCATATTTATTAGAGGTCACGTGGTAACACGTGAGAGCGCCCTAGGCTTAGATTTTCGTTGCTTTTTCTTTCTGTGCTTTGGAGGTCACGTGGGAGCACGTGAGGCGTTGTCTCAGTGCTTTTTCCTTCTCATTTTTGGGGATCTTTTCAGGGGTCACGTGAGGACACGCGACCTTAGTCCTTTTCATGCACAGAGATCTCTTTAGTCTCTTTATTTTATTTTGAGAATTAAATTCTCTGTAGGGTTAAACCCTGATCATGATTTGGAGGAATTAAATTCCTATTATGAAAGAATTAAATTCTTATATAGGGTTAAACCCTAATTTTCTTTTAGAGGAATTAAATTCCCATATATGTAAAAGAATTAAATTCTTGTATAGGGTGAAACCCTAACTTCATTTTTTAAGAGGAATTAAATTCCTGTGAATTTGAGAGAATTAAATTCTCAATTAGGGTTAAACCCTAGTTTTATCTTGGAGGAATTAAATTCCTATAATTTTGGGAGAATTAAATTCTCATACAGGGTTAAACCCTAACTTTGTTTTGGGAGAATTAAATTCTCTAAACTCAATTCCCTCTCTAAGTTTTGGATCTGCATGGCAGGATCTCAACCCGATGAGAATTAAATTCTCAACTTATGGGGGGATGTGCTCTTTGCAGATCTTCAATCAGAGGAAGAACTAAGTTCTTTTGCAGAAGAGTTAAACTCTTAGATTTCGAGAATTAAATTCTCTGTTTGAAGTTTCGATCCCCTTTCTTTTCTCACCTAGGGTTTTCTTTATTGAGAATTAAATTCTCCTTTCTTTTCTCTCTGAAATTTCAAGATTCCAAAACTCTATATCAAAATTCTCTCCCTCCTTTCTTTTCTCTTGGCTCCTATTTATAGGAGAAGGAAAAGAATCAATTTGTGTAGCAAATCTTTCATTGAAAGATTTTGTTTGTTTTCATAATTAATATGATCCTTTAGATCACACAGTGAATTTTACTCACCGTTGGATTTTAAATCCAAAGATATTCTGTTTGTTATTTCTGGTGAGATTTTAGGGGAAATCTTTCCTTGTCTAAGATTTTTCCATAAATTAGTGATATTTAATCACCCCTGGATTTTTAATCCAACGGTTCTCCTTAATCCTTTCCCATTTGGAAAGATTTTAGAGAAATTTAGAATTTTAATTCTATTAAACTGTAAGGTTTTCGAAGCCTGTTACGTGCTGGCACGTGACCCTTGGTCACGTGTGAGCACGTGACCCCCCTTTGGGGTCTTTCTTCAGCCACTTATTTTACTTAGGATTTTTAATTCTGTAAATAGATCACGTGTCGACACGTGACCCTTGGTCACGTGTGAACACGTGATGCCTCATTGAGGCCTTTATAACTTGATAGAATTAAACCCTACATTTCAACTGGGCTAAAGACCACCACGTGTCAGCACGTGACCCTTGGTCACGTGTGAGCACGTGACGCCCCTTTGGGGTCTTTCCTCAGCCGCTTACTTCTGCTTGCTTAAAACTTTAACTCTGTAAATAGATCACGTGTCAAGACGTGACCCTTGGTCACGTGCGAACACGTGATGCCTCATTAATGAAATTCCTGATTTTTAGTCAGGGAACGAATGCCCCCACAGCATTGCTTTCACGTGTCTGCACGTGAGTGCAACGCTGTCACTTTTGTGGCCGTTGGATCTGTCTAGGGAATAGCGTAGATGAAGCGTTTCCCATCACATCCTATAAATGCCAGTGTCCCTTCAGAAGCGCCTCCACTTTGCTCATCTTCTTCCTTGTTTACTTTTTCCCTTTGAGAATTTAATTCTCTTTTCTCAGAGCTTAGTTCTCTGTCTTGAAAATTTTTCAGAGTTTAACTCTGTTAAAAGATTCCCTTTTCTCAGGTAATGATCTTGAACGGATGAAGAACTTTTGCAGAAATCTCCGTTGGATTTTAAATCCATACCAAGGGGTTTTCCCTTTAACAAGAACCCATTTTTTTAAAGTTCTTTAAAAAGAAAACTATTCAATCTTTAAACAATAGACCTTTTAGGGTTTCTCTGATCTTCAGGGGTTAATGGTGGTGTTGTCTTTTCCATGGAATTTAATTCCATCTACAAAAAACTTTTGGCTCTGAAAAAATGTCTCTGGGAATTTAATTCCCTTTTTTCAAAAGGAATTTAATTCCTACGAAGAACTCAGTTCTTCCCACAGAACTCTTTGGGTTCTCTTGCCCTGAGTTGTCTTCTTCACAACCAAGAAGAAGAAGTTTGCAATATTGTTTTCTAGGAATTTAATTCCCTTGATTCTGTTTGATTTGTCACAGAGTCCAAGATGGATTTCTCTTTAGGGGAATGTGTAGGGTCAGTTGAAATCCACTGTCTATTTAATGAGAATCTTCTTTTTGTCTCGTTATATTTGCTTTGCCTCATCATTAGCCAATCGCCATCTTGATTTTGTGGGACCCATGTGTTTTGTAACCAATGGTCCCATAAGATGAGTCCTCTGTCACTGTCTTTATACATACACACACACACACACACACACTTTTGGCTTCGCTTTAACAGTTTCCCCTTATTTTATTTCAGGTACGATGACGTCTGTTCCGTATTTCCCTTTCACCCGCTCGGAAGCCACTTTCCCCCAATCGCCATCTGACGAGGAGGTGATGGCAATGATCAGGGGTCACGACCCGAATCACACCAATTTGTTTCTGTGGGGGACCTGGTACAGTCACATCATCCGGGGTCGCCGGAGTTTTCTCTGCGAAGTACCGACGGAGCCTACCTTTCCGTTCCTGCCGATGGATCCTCCAGGGACAGTCTTTGCTGTAGAGATGCCGAATTGGACCCCGATGGGACGGCTTGAGCCTTCGACGACTGGCATTCCGAACCATCCTATCCCGGCCATAGATATACTCGGACGCCGTATTTGCCAGGGCGAGGCCCAACCGTGGGGGCAGATTTATAAGATAGGGCTTACCCCTCGACACCCTACGGGCTACCTTCTTTGGGCTCGCTACGTCTTATCCACCCATCGCGTGCGACTGCAGAAGGTTGGGCTTTATCAGGCAATCTATGCGTCCCACTTCCACTACCCGTCTCCTTACGTCTGGTGGGTTAAGGCCTTCCTGAACCAGTGTAATCTTCCCACCAACACTTTCCTCTTGGGGGACCGTGAAGTTTCGATTTCTTTGGAAGAATTTCGCGAGATCTCGGGGTTGCCAATCAGAGGGACACTTTACGAGGAATTGTTGCCTTCTGACGAGTACGTCTTTGAGACTGAGCCCGCCACGCTCAACGGTTTGTCTATCGAGAACGCCGTCCGCCACAAGCGTCCGAGTTTGATCAAGGCGCTGGGCATCTTCGACAAACTGTTCACAGAATCTGAGGAGCAGGGTGTCACTTTCAAGAGCTTCATCAATTGCTTCCTTCGCTTGGATGTCCTGTCGAAGACGGTTCCCAAGTTTGCAAGCATCAACGACCCCTTTGGGTTTAGTTTGAACAGGCGGCCGACTAAGGAATCGGATTTACCGCAGTATTATATGCCTATCATGTCGCCGGTATCTTTCGAATCGATTGCAGCTCCCAGCATGGACGAGGAGACATTCTTTGTAGGCTTTATTAGTGTCTGGCTTAGCTGGTTCGTCATCCCCATGCATCACCGCTTCATGAGAGTTTCAGTTATCTATCCGGCTCATCGTATCGCTGAGGGGATACGGTTGGCCGTAGGCATCCCAGCGCTATCGCACCTTTATCATGGGTTGGGCACCGCAGCTAACACCTCAACTCCCGGCGTGGATGTAGTAAACTTTTCTCTCCATTACTTCACATCTTGGATTGAGATGCACGTGTTGGAGGTTTTTGCTGCGCATCAGAGACCCGCATTTTATGATGCCTACACTTTTCCGCGACTCATGCGGCTGGTGGACGCTTCTGCTCCCGATCTGACTCAGTTCGGGGCTATTCACGTGTTGATTGCTCCCTATGCTAGCGCGGGCGGATTGGTATTTGTTGATCGGGTTCTATCTGCTCCTTCAGGTCCGATTCAACAACTCCATGACCAGTCGAAAGGTGAGGTGCCTTCTCTGAAGCCCCGGGAGACCACGCACTTGTACACGATCAGACCAGGTTATCTGGTATTCCTTCAGAACAGTGCGGCTCTTTTTATGTGGTACAATCCACATCGCTTCGCCCGACAGCTTGGATATGATCAGGGCATCCCCTTTGAGGCTTTCACAGTTGCGCCGGTTCCTTCACCCGAAGCTGTTCGTGATGCTGCTCATCACTTCGTGAGGCTGAACACTGGTTCTTACTTCATGATCCCTAAAGCTGACGACATTCCCCGATGCGTGGGGTCCTTTACGGGCTGTTACCTTCATCGGGTCAGCCCGATTATTGCTGAGGAGAAGAGGGTGCTCCTTGGATATGGTACTCCTGCTCAGGTTCAGGCCACGGGAGTTCTGCCGCGACCGCGCGCACCGGTCCGCTTTCCCCTGAGGGATACCAGTGTTGCGCTCATTCCGGGAGAGTTGAAGGTGGACCTCACCCCCACAATTGGCATGCCATTGGACACCCGGGCTCGGTCGAGGGGTAAAAGGGCTCCGGTAGCAGTACCACCACCCATGGCGTCGACAATGGCTGTGTCATCCTCAGTCACAGCGCCAAGCGATGGTGATGGGAACGAGGGTGTTGAAGGTGAGGTGGGTCGGCGTCGTGCCAAGGCTCCACGGGGGAAGAAACGGTCGTCCTCGGCGGTCGGCTCTAGATCCAAGCAGCGGAGGAAAGTGGCTACCAACTTGCTCGATTCCTTAGTAGAGTCTGAGCCCATTCTTCAGGATGAACCGTTGGCCATGCAAGAGTCAGACGCTGGCTTACTTTTTCCGAGTTCAACTGCCGAGGAAGCCGCACAATTGGTTGAGGCTATAAGACATTCTAAAGACGAGTCTCAGAACGTGAGGGTTTCGAAGAAGCCCTATCCCGCCGTAATCTTTTATGAGGATCCTTCGTGGATCTGGCGGCGTTTCATTGGCCCTTTGGCGGAATGGGGCGAAAGGGCCCTTAAGAAGGCTGCTTCGGAGGATGCTGCGGATGCGCTTTCATTGTGGACTGGCGACCACGAGTCCACCCTTGAACCTCGGCGAGTACATTTCCTCGAGAAGGAGCATCGGCTTGAACAAGCCATATTGAAAGCTTCCTTACGCGTTGGTATGTTCCTGTATTTCTTTGTAATAGTTCATATTGCCTGCACATGTATATATGTATTCTTATTCTTGTGTGAATTGTGCAGAGACTTCGGCGATGGGGGAGGTTCGTACGGGCTTACTGACGGTAGAGCCTGCTGATACCCCCAATGAAACACTGCTCTGTGTGGAGGGGGTTGATGAAACGGTCCCTCTTGTGATAGAGCCTCCTGCGGTGGTTCTTGCTCCCGAAGCACTCGCTCCTTCGGGAGAGGCACCCTTGGTGGTCGCCGTCCCAACGGATCTCCATAGGGGCGGCCCGGAGGCTAGGATGGAGGTAGTCGAGGCTACCCCCCTTTGTTGGAGCCCGAGGTTGCGGCAGAGGCCGTTGAAGCTGCTATCCCTCCTATTTAGAATGGGAGAAGCATCGAAGGTAACCTTCCACATTTTGAATTAATATCCTTTCCATTATCTGAACTTTTTCTGTCTTTTCAGAGTTGCGCGGATTGGCGGCTTCGATTGCTGACTTGTCCCCCAGGCAGTCTTTTCAGCGCCCGTTGGAGATGGCTGCTCCAAAAACGATATCTCCTCAACGCATCGTTCTCTCATCTGGGCAAGGTTAGTGTTGTCCGCCATCTTTTCATAGCATTGTTGTTATTTTGCAAAATGACATTGATGTCCTTTAGAGTTCTGGAGGCCGACGACGAGGTTGAGGTCCTCGAAGGACCAGGGGAGCCTTCAGCTCCTTCCTGCATGACTGTGGGTAAGTAAAGCCCCCACGTTGTTCCTTTTGTTCTTAATTTACAAGCTTCATTAACTGTTTATAAATCTGAACAGCTCTGCCAATCCCTACTGTGTTGGAGTCGCGCGTCATTATGCCACCCGGCCCCTATGCCCTGCGTGCTTCGGAACGGATGGCCAAGCTAAGCCTTGCTTCTCTGTCATCTTTGATCGAGGAACTTCGCACTGGCAACGCGATTACGGCCGAAGCATTTGCTGTCGAAGCTAACGGTTCTCTTCCTTTTCTTACCACTTATCATAGCGAAGCGGTGGTGCAAGTTTGGGTTGAGTTCTGCCGGCAGGTGGAAGCTTGCTTGCATGTGCTTGAGTGTACCCGCCTTTCTTCGGAGGCTGTGGCTGCGAAGGCAAGCTTACGGGGCTTGATTGAGCGGTGCGCGGCGAATATGATATCTTGTGAGAAGAGGCTCGGCCGCAAGTTTTCGGAGAGGGAGCTGGCTTCGAAGGCGCTGAACGAGCTCCAAGCTAACCTTACAGCCAAGGCCAATAAAGCGTATGAACTCTGGCGAGTACTTCAAGAGGCTCTCAAAGAGGTGGTGGCTATCGATAAAGCTGCGGTGTTCACTCGTGAAAGGGTTGAGGCTCACAAAGCTAGCGAGAAAGAACTCGAAGGCCGGCTCGCCTCATATCAGGCCCAGCAAGCTCAGGCGGAGGCCCGTCTCTTGGCGATTTTGAATTACGAAGGCGAGGCCCAGCGAAAGAGGGACGAGCTGACCAAGCTGCTAAATCGCCCACCGGCCTGAAGACTTGTACATACTTTTTTTATTTTTCCTTTGTACATACTCCTGAATAAGAGTACATTATTTTTTGTTCTTCCACGAATTATACTCTGTATCTATTCTGATTCGTGAATAAAAGACGTATTTTTCTTCATCATGGCATCTCCCTTTTTATTGAATATATTCCGTGGATAGTCTATCTCAATTTCTCTGCAGGATAATGATGGCTTAGGATTCAGGGTTAAGGTCTGCCTCTTAAGACTTTTCAATTTTATGAGCCGTGAGGGTCTCATAAAGAATTTTCTCCCTACCGGTCGAGAGGATCCTGTAGGTGTGGTTTCTCCTTAAGAATCGCGAGGATTCCTAAGTGCCTGTTTTCTCTTGAAAGTCGTAAGGATCCCACAAGAGAATTTACTCCCTTACGAGTCGTGAGGACCTGCAAGTGATGGGTGAAGTTGCCCTTATCCGTATTTCACGGGGTCGAGGGTTGCTCCGGATGCTTCCCACAGGGTCACTGCCGTGTTTAGCGAGGACCGGGCTCCGCTCTGGATGTTCTCTAGGGTATCGTAGTTTAAAGACATCGCGGTCGAGGTTAAGGACATCATAGTCCGTGGATTTAAGGACTCCATAGTTCGTTGCTAGTTTTAAGACATTACGGTCGAGGTTAAGGACATCATAGTCCATGGATTTAAGGACTCCACAGTCCGTTGTTAGTTTTAAGACATCACGGTCAAGGTTAAGGACATCATAGTCCGTGGATTTAAGGACTCCACAGTCCGTTGTTAGTTTTAAGACATCACGGTCGAGGTTAAGGACATCATAGTCCGTGGATTTAAGGACTCCACAGTCCAATTTTCGCTCTGGATGCTTCCCACGGGTTCACTGCCGTGTTCGGCGAGGACCAGGCTCCGCTCTGGATGCTTCACACGGGTTCATTGCCGTGCTCTGCGTAACCAGGAATTTTGCTCTAGATGCTTCCCACGGGTTCACTGCCGTGTTCGGCGAGGACTAGGCTCCGCTCTGGATGCTTCATACGGGTTCACTGCCGTGCTTTGCGAGGACCAGGATCTGCTCTGGAAGTTTACCACGGGGTCATTGCCGCGTTCCACGTAACCAGGAATTTTGCTCTAGATGCTTCCCACGGGTTCACTGCCGTGTTCGGCGAGGACTAGGCTCCGCTCTGGATGCTTCACACGGGTTCACTGCCGTGCTCTGCGAGGACCAGGATCCGCTCTGGACGTTTTCCACGGGGTCAGAAGTGACATAATCCACGTTCCACGTAGCCAGGAATTTGCTCTGGATGCTTCCCACGGGTTCACTGCCGTATTCGGCGAGGACCAGGCTCCACTCTGGATGCTTCACACGGGTTCACTGCCGTGCTCTGTGAGGACCAGGATCCGCTCTGGACGTTTCCCATGGGGTCAGAAGTGACATGATCCGCATTCCACGTAGCCAGGAATTTGCTCTGGATGCTTCCCATGGGTTCATTGCCGTGTTCGGCGAGGACCAGGCTCCGCTCTGGATGCTTCACACGGGTTCACTGCCGTGCTCTGCGAGGACCAAGATCCGCTCTGGACGTTTCCCACGGGGTCAGAAGTGACATGATCCGCGTTCCACATAGCCAAGAATTTGCTCTGGATGCTTCCCACGGGTTCACTGCCGTGTTCGGCGAGGACCAGGCTCCGCTCTGGATGCTTCATACGGGTTCACTGCCGTGCTCTGCGAGGACCAGGATCCGCTCTGGATGTTTCCCACGGGGTCAGAAGTGACATGATCCGCGCTCCACGTAGCCAGGAAGGGTTGACTTTATCCGCATTTCACGGAGTCGGAGTTTGACTCTCGGTCATCTGTACACCGTTGAGTCATGAAACTGGGAGTTGCCGCTGTTCTGCTTTGCTTGATGTTGTGTCCATTGTAATAAGACGAATGTTGAGATGATCTCTAGGCTGTCTATGAACCATTGAGATTTGGCATCTCCTTCTGATGAAACCTGGGGAGGGAAGGTGTGATTCCTTCTTTGTTTGTGCCCCTGGATTGTATACAGGGATCGATGTGATCTCACTTGTAGGGCAAAAAGTTTCATTCTTTCATTATATTTTTTTATTCTTTCCGCGATACTCTATCATTTCAGCTTTTTGTATCGCGAAAATCACGATTGCCCAATCATTTCGGCTATTTTTTGCGGTGCCTAATCATTTCGGCTATTTTTCTTTTTACTCGCTGCTTTTTATTGCGAGTTGCCCAATCATTTCGGCTGTTTTTGTATGCATACATTTTTACTTGCTGATTTCGTTGCAAGTTGCCCCATCATTTCGGCTATTTCGTATGCATGTGTGGCTCGTTGGCTTTTCGCTGCAAGCTTGGAATTAGACAGCGATTTTAGCATCGGCATCACTACAACTGGGATATTGCCAGAAGCGAATCATCATTTGCCTCTGTCGATATCGAACAAAGGTGGCTTAGTAGACAGGGTTAAGATTCTGTCGACTAAGGCTTTTGACTTCATGAGCCGTAAGGGTCTCATAAAGATATTTCTCCGTGCGAGTCGTGAGGATCTCGTATGTGCGTTTTCTCCTTAGGAATCGTGAGGACTCCTAAGTGTGTGGTCTCTTATAAGTTGTAAGGATCTTGCAAGAGTGCTTTCTCTTTATAAGTCGAGAGGACCTACAAGGGCAGTTCACCATGCAGACATATCCCTAGCCATGGATGGGACCTTGTTAGGGAAATGTTTATTCGCGCCCGTGGATTGTATACAAGGTTCAGCATTGAGTCGCTTGTAGGGCAGTATTGAAGGTTGTGGGGGCTGCTTAAGAACAGGTTCAGGTCCCTGTAGCTTGAGACTTTCAAATCTTATGAGCCGTGAGGGTCTCATAAGAGGGTTCTCCTTACGAGTCGTGAGGATCTCGCAAGTGTATTTTCTCCTTAGGGATCGTGGGGATCCCTAAGTGTGTTGCTCTCTTGTGAGTCGCAAGGATCTCACACGGGTGGTTTCTCCTCACCAGGTCGAGAGGACCCTACAAGTGTCTCTTAACAAGGTTGCGCCCTTTCGGGTTTTCACAAAACTCGCCGGTAGCCTTGCTGTTTTTACTCACGGAGCCCTTTCGGATTTTCACCCGTGCCCATTTTGCTTATGGACGTACCGTTTCTTTTTTCTTTTCTTCTTTTTCTTTTTTTATTTTTTAACGAGGTTGCGCCCTTTCGGGTTTTCAGAAGACTCGCCGGTATCCCTGCTGTTTTTACTCATGGAGCCTTTTCGGGTTTTCATCCGTGCCCATTCTGCTTATGGACATACCGTTTTCTCTTTTTTTTATATTCTTTTTCTCTCTTTTATTTTATCAGCTTTGGAATGTTGCAATCCACCGTAGTTTATCGACATCTCGGTCAACAGTTAGTTTCAGGACATAGTGGTCCGTCGTTAGTTTAAGGACGTTTCGGTCCGTCGTTAGTTTAAGGACGTTTCGGTCCGTTGTTAGTTTAAGGACATTTCGGTCCCATAAGTCGGCTATTACTTATAGAGTTTTGGGCTTAGGAAGATAGTGAGCGGACATAGACGTCGTCATCTATCATTGACCTAGGCCGTGACTCGTCAAGCGTAGTATTTCTTCAGGAAGCGACCGTTTATTGGCCTGAAAGGTCTTTCACCATGCATGTCTATGAATAGATAGGCTCCACCCTGGTAAACTTTGTCTATAATATACGGGCCTTCATAGTTCGGCTTGAATTTCCCCCGCTTGGCGCGGTTGGGGATCATAGGTCTTTTGACCACTAGCACGAGTTTGCCTTGGCGGAATGTCCTCGGCCTAGTCAATCTTTCATACGAGAGCGTCATCTTTGCTTTATAAGCCTCCAGATTTTGTTGCGCTATGAGCCGGGTTTCATCAAGGGCATCGAGCTCCTCAAGCCGTAGGTGAGCATTCTCTTTATCCGTTAGCTCGTAAAGAACTGCCATTCGTAGAGAGGGTAACTCTATCTCGAGGGGGAGTACCGCTTCTGTACCGAATACTAATGCGTATGGAGTTGTGTTCGTGGCTGTTTTGAACGTAGTTCGATACGCCCAAAGAGCTTCATGCAGTCTCTCATGCCAGTCCTTTTTATTTCGAGACACCGTCTTTTTCACGATCTTCGTTAAGGTCTTGTTAAAAGCCTCGGCTAGACCGTTAGCTCGGGGATTATAAACCGAGGAGTATCTCTAGTCTATGTTATGCTGTTGTGCAAAGCGGCTGATCTTGTGGCTTCTGTAGGCTGGCCCGTTATCGGAGATGATCCGTCGCGGAGTGCTGAATCGATAAATGACGCGTGTCTTGAAGAAATGGAGGATGTTCTCGGTCTTCACTTCCTTCAGCGGTACTGCTTCTGCCCATTTGGAGAAGTAATCAGTTGTCGCCCAAATGAACCGATGTCCTCTGGACGATACTGGCTCAATGGGGCCAATTATGTCAGTCCCCCACATTTCAAACAGCCGGCTAGCCACCGTTGGATGTAGTGGATTTGGGTGCTGATGGATGAAGTCCCCGTGAATCTGGCATGAGTGGCATTGCTTTGCATACTCAAGGCAGTCCTGGATCATTGTGGGCCAATAATAACCCATCCGTTTGATCTTCAATTTCATCTTCGGCCCGGCTTGGTGAGAAACGCAAAGTCCATCATGAGTTTCTTGGATGACTCTCTTTGCTTCTTTAGGTCCCAGGCATCTTAACCATAGAGAATCAAATGACTTCTTGTACAGAGAATCATTGACGAGGGCAAAAGATAGGGCTCGCTTCATGAGCTGATGTTTTGAGGACGCATCTTCAGGCGTTCGACGGGATTTGAAGTAGTCTATGAAGACTTCTCTCCAATCCTCAACCTTTTCTTGGTCTTTTACTTATAGAGCCATTTGCTCGGTCGCTCCCTTATCCTCGGACGACTACGGAGATATTTCTGCCGGTGCAAGAACCCGACGGCTTTGTACCGTGATTCTTACATCATCGAGGTTCTCATCGGCCTATTCTTTAGCAAGCTTTGCTAATGCATCCGCTTTACTATTCTCCACACGTGGTATGCTTTCCAAGGTATAGGAAGGGATTTGGGTCAGCAGTTGTTGTACCCTCTTGCCGTACTGCACCAGCTCTGGTTTGCACGTTTGATAGTCGCCGTTTACTTGACTGACGACCAGTTGGAAGTCTCCGTATATGAGGAGGTTCTCAATTCCTATGTCAATGGCGATCTCGAGACCTGCTATCAACGCTTCATACTCGGTTTCATTGTTTGTCCTCGGCTCTGTTAAGGAGAAGGCAAAACGCATTATCCTTCCTTGTGGAGTTACGAAAATGAGGCCTACCCCTGATTTGATTATGGGGGTTCTTTGCTTGCACTTCTTCATGGAAGATGCTCCATCGAAGTAAAGTTCCCATCGGGTATCACTTACGTAGATCGTGTCAAACGCATGTTCGTCTGGCAATTCGCAGTTCAAGGGAGAATTGGCAGGTATCGGATGCTCAGCAAGGAAGTCGACGATGGCCTGTCCCTTCACTGCCTTAAGAGGCTGATATGTTATTGAGAATTCCATCAAGAGCAAGGCCCATTTAGCGAGCCATCCCGTCAATATGGCCTTTGACATCAAATACTTGTGGGGATCCACCTTCGATATGAGACGGACTTCATGCGCCAACGCATAGTGCCTGAGCTTCGTTATCGCGAAGATTAATGCCAGGCAGTGTTTTTCGATAGGAGAGTAATTACTTTCTTTCCCCAGTAGAACTCGACTCAAATAGTAGAGGGCTCTTTCCTTCCCTTGGTCGTTCTCTTGTTCCCATAATGCGCCTAAGGAACCTTCAAGGGCGTTGAATACAGAATGAGAGGCTTTCCCTTGACCGGAGCAGCCAGCACTGGCGGATTCTGTAGGTATCGCTTGATTTCATCCAGCGCGCTTTAGCATTTGTTATCCCAGACGAACGGGGTTCCCTTCTTCATTAGGTGGCTGTAGGGACGGCACTTGCCGGAGAGATTGTCTATAAATCGTCGAATATATGCGAGCTTTCCTTGGAGAGACCGCAATTGCTTGAGAGTCTTTGGCGGAGGCATTTCCATGATCTCCTTGATCTTTGACGGATCTATCTCGATGCCTCGGTGTCGGACGATGAATCCTAGGAATTTGCCCAAGGAAACTCCGAACGCGTATTTAAGAGGGTTCATCTTCAAGTTGTATTGCCGAAGGCGTTGAAACACGATTTTCAGATGTTCGAGATGTTCCTCGTATGATTTGGTTTTAACCACGAGGTTGTCGATATAACATTCGACGATTTCATGTATGAGGTCATCGAAGATCTTTGTCATGGCCCTCTGGTAGGTGGCACCGGCGTTCTTTAGACTGAAAGGCATCACCTTGTAGCAGAATATACCCAAAGGGGTCCGAAAAGCAGTATGCTTCTGGTCTTCGGGATGTATCTTTATCTGATTGTATCCCGACGATCCGTCCATGAAGGAGAAAACCTCGTGAGTGGACGTATTGTCTATCATCAGCTCGGTGACCGGTACTGGGAAATCATCCTTTGGGCAAGCTTTATTGAGATCTCGAAAATCCACACATATGCGTACTATCCTATTTTTCTTCATCATTAGGACAATGTTGGCGATCCAATCAGGATACTGGACCTCTTAGATGAAACCAGAGTCGATTAGCTTCATGACCTTAGCGTTGATGCTCATTTCAAGCTCGAGCCGCATTCTTCTCGGTGCTTGTTTGGTTGGCTTGACATCCGGGGATATTGCCAATTTGTGGACAGCAACTTCTGGATCTAGTCCCGGCATCTCGTAATAGTTCCATGCAAAGCAATCCTTATGTTGCATAAGCACGTCCTTCAGCATAGCCACCCTTTCTTCAGACAACAGCTCACTGACGAACGTCGGTCGCGGGTCACTTGCAGTCCCCAAGTCAATTTTCTTGAGCTCATCTGCAGTGGTATGTATTCCATCTTCCATCTCTTTCGGTGTTGGTGGGAATTCTGAGATCACCTGGTCATCATCGTTTTCGAAGCACCAGGGGAGGTCATCCATATTCTCAGGCCCTTCTTCTGACAGCGTTATTAAGTGGCAGGTACGAGCTCGCTTCCAAGACCGATGTTGATCTGGTTCTACCCTCGTGGATTTAGGTTCATGCTTCTGCAGCGGGGTTACCCTCCAGTTGCTGGATAGAGCGAATCTGCCTTGTCGATATTGGTCTTCGACCCAGTTCTTGAAGGTGAAGCAGTTTTCAATAGGATGTCCTATTGCCCTATGATAGGAGCAATAGTCCGGATGAGAGACTTCGTTTGCTTGCTCGGGGTGCTTGGACTCCGGGAGTGTAATCATTTGATGTCTTATGGCGAGATTAAGTATCTTCCGTGTTTTGTTCTGAGGAAAAGAGTATGCTCGACCCATTTTCTTTATAAGAGACGAATCTGGATTGCTCGATCCCCGATCGCATGGCTTCTTGGTCCTGCTTTGTTGCTCTCGAACGCTTTTCCCGTTCTTTGATTTACTTCTGCCTCTGAGTCGGGCCTTTTGTACGACGGGTTGATAAGGAAGAGCATTTCCATTCTCCGTGGCCTGTTGAAGGAGACACTGTGTCCTGGCTTTTTCGTAAATGGCCATCTCGTGGTTATGGTCACCTCAGATCTTTTGACCCGCTTCCCTGATAAGCTTGTCCATTCGTTCTTCAAATGACGGACTCGGCATTTTGATGGTAGGATCTCGTTTTGGTTCAGGGTCAGCGTTTTTTGACGGGGCGTCCTCTTCTTCATCGAAGTCATATATGACGTAGCTACCATGGACTCGTTCCCATTTCTTGGATCGAATATATCCAAGCTCGAGCGTTTCCATTCTCCCGTTGGGCAACTTGCACTGGGTTTCAGGGACATCCCAAATCCTGTTATAGAACCGAGCCTGTCGAATGGTCTGTTTGAAAGGTATGCCTTGGCGCCTTAACAGCCTTTTTAGTCCGTTCGTATAATATATGGGCAAACGGATGGGCTGGATCCTGTCAAGTGTAGAATCCGCGCCATGCCATATTTCTTTTTCCACTTTGGTTTCCACGGATCGGTAGAATAGGATCACCTTTTCATCTTCTCTCCTGGGAGGGACATAAAACGTCTGCAGCTCTTCCACATTGTAGGTAGCAAGCGCGTCTAGTTCTTTATGATGCTTGGGCGGGACCATGGCAACCTGCAAACTTTGTTCTTCATCAGTGAAGGTTTGTATTGAAGGCCGAGCAGAGAATATGGTATGGACGTCATCTTCTGAGTCGCTGCCGAAGATCAACATAGGAGCGGACGGTCCCGGCTTGTTGTACTGGGGCGGACCTGAGTAAACTATCTCTTCTTCTTCCTCGGTATCACTCCCGAAGACCGGAATGGTGGTGATAGCTTTGTTCTCCGGTTTATGGCATCTCTCTGTGTCTTCAAATTCTAGCAAGAAGTATTTTGCATCTTCATACTTGCGGACTTCGTTCACGGAGAATGGGTTTAGCTCTCCTGTCACAGTATATTCGAGACCATCCTTGAAATACTTCATACACTGGTGTTGTGTCGAAGGGATGATGTTGTACTCGTGTAACTAGGGTCGGCCGAGCAAAGTGTTGTAGCATGTCTTGGCGTCAATGACGTTTAATTTAATATCTGTGACAAGTAGTTCGAAGCGTAACGTCAGTATCACAGACCCGAGAGTCCGTGCACTACTACAATATGGGGTTGCCCCTACGGATGATTAAATCCGTAGGGGCGGATTTTTCTTTCCCCTACGGACTAAGCCGTAGGGCCAAATGGTTGTCCCTACGGTGCCCGACATTTTAATTTAAAAATATTAAATCGTAATTTGTTGTTTGGCCCTACGGAGCCCCAAACCAATAACCTACGGTTATGTCCGTAGGGGCATCTAAATGGGAATTTAATAAAAAAAGGCACAGAAATGCCCTACGCCTCGATCTTTTTCCCTCTCGTTCCCAAAATTTTCTCTCGTTCCCGCGTCTCCAAAATTTTCTCTCGTTCCCGCGTCTCCAATTTTCTCTTCGTCGCCACCGCGCGCCCTCCGTTCTCAGCCCGCCACCGCCCTCCGTTCTCGGCCCGCCACCGCCATCGTTCTTCCTCGTCGCCGATTGCGTGCGTCGTCGATCGCCAAGCGTCTCCGTCGTCTTCTTCACCATCTACAGGTAAGTAAATCTCTAATTAAACATAATTGTGATGATGTTAGGGCTAGGGTTCAGGGTTCGGGTAGGGATGAGGGTTAGGGTTAGGCATCGGGTTCAGTTTATGTTAGGGTTAGGGTTAGGGTTAGGGCTCGGCTGGGGCTGGGGCTGGGGTTGGGGTTTAGCTGGGGCTGGGGTTAGGGTTAGGTTAGGGCTGGGGCTGGGGCTGGGGCTGGGGTTAGGGTTAGGTTGGGGTTGGGGTGGGGCTGGGGCTGGGGTTAGGATTAGGTTGGGGTTGGGGTTGGGGTTTGCTGAATTTGGCAAACCTGAGAGGAATTTCCAGCAATTTTAGCCTAGTTTGATTACTAAAATTATTGTTGATCGAGAAAATCTTGGGTCCTTCTAATCAAACATTGTTTGTTACTGAATGTCAACGAGTACTGATAAAAGAAAAAACCGATTTCAAGTGGAAATTAGGTATGTACAATGTTCTAATATAAAAATTAAGAAATCCCTTTTATTTAAATATAAAGCATATGTTTCATGTTAACAATAGGAGTTTGGCAAATCAAGCATGGTTAATTATATACGGATCTATGTTTATAATTATGAAAAAGAGTATCAACTTAGAACTATCATACTATCATGTTGATCTGCATGGTGATCTGATGAATGTGTCTAAATTTTATGTCATCTCCTAGAAATACCTTGATGCCTTGTATCGATAAATTTCAGGTTAATTAGTTAATTAGGCATATGGATTGTTATATTATAGGTGAGCCGAATATCAAGAAATTGTAGGATTATTGGATTTATGAGTTTTGATAAACATTGATTTGATAAAAAAATGGTAATTTGTAATATCTTAGTTTTTCCAAAGTTAGGGTTTCTATTTAATTAATGATGGGTGCATTATTTAGGACATTCATTTACTATCTAAAATATTAGTTTACTTAAAGACATACTCATGGGTGAGGCATATATTTAGTTACATGCGGAACATTTCCATATTATTGCATTTTTCTCTAATATGAATTGTGCATGTCTATTGATCTAAAGAGTACTGATTTATATTTGTCATAACAAGAACATTGACATTACTTGTTAAAATTCTTCCATATCTACGAGCCAAGTTGATAATTCTCTTAATTAACTTCATGTGCATGTTTCAATGACGGAGCTAGGATTTGGGGTCAGGTGAGGCTAGAATCTAAATCATTGGAAACTAATTTTGCATGTGTTTCGCACGTTTGCATATATAGTTTCTGTTTTATGTGTATATGTACGTATATGAGCGAGTTGGCTGTGTTGGGGTTGGATTTTTTTCTGTTGTAGGGAGGGGGGAGGTTAGGGTGTGTGTGTGTGTGAGAGAGAGAGAGAGAGAGAGATTACTTATAGCGGGTTTGTGTTTCTCAGGTTCTCGATCTTTTTTTGCGGTATCTTATGGATGATCACAAGTTGATCTACACATCTTACATAAGATATGTATAGAAAAACACGTTGTTTGAAAGTACTTTACATGTTCAAAACGGTCTTTTAATTCTATAAATATTACACTTCTGAAATTAGTCCACGTATTTATGTACATATTAGAGAATTAATAATACATAACCTGTGAATTCTTATTTCAAGACTATTTGTTTATTATGAACCTAATAAACTGCCTAATTAGTATGGTTCTATTATTAATTTGCAGGATCGCTATATCTGTGCAATTATGAACACATTTTCAGATGTGCCGCCAGGGTTCCGCTTCTACCCTACCGGAGAAGAACTCGTTGGTTACTACTTAAGAAAAAAAGTAGCTTCCAAAAGAATTGACCTAAATGTCATAAGAGATGTAGATTCATACAAGATTGAGCCATGGGATCTTCAAGGTGACGTATATGATTGATTTCCTATTATTTCTTGTCCCATTACATGGGTTACTCATTGACTAGTTTACTCAAGTAGAATATTGTAGGATTGCGGCAGAAGAACAAAGTGAATGGCACTTTGTTATCCATAAAGATAAGAAATATCCAACGGGAACTCGCTCAAATAGAGCAACAAAAACTGGTTTTTGGAAAGCAACAGGAAGGGATAAACCAATATACTCGAAATACAATTTGATTGGAATGAGGAAGGCCTTGGTCTATTATATCGGTAGAGCACCAAATAGGCAAAAGACAGATTGGATTATGCATGAGTATCGACTTGAATCAAATGAAAATGGTGCCCCTCAGGCAAGCATTAACTTTTATTTTGTTGATTTTTCTATCTTATATATTGATCATACCAATTATCTTTCTTGTTAATTTACACAAATAAAATGGAATAGAAAAGTAATTCAAAGTCAACATTTTGTGTTGTCTTGGGGTATCTCCTATATTGAAGAATGATAATTCATGGTGAATTTGATTTGTCCTATCGCCTTTAATTAATCTTAGAAAATCAGTACAATCTCTCTCGGGCCAAAAGGTTGCCCCTACAGTCCTTACATATTAATTTAAAAAATATTAAATCGTAAATTGTTGTTTACCCCTACGGAGCCGCAAACCAAGAACCTACGGACTTATCCGTAGGGCATCTAAATAGAGATTTAATTAAAAAGGCACGGATCGATCCCTACGCTCATTACCTAAAAATTATTTTCTCATCGCGCGGGGGGTTGCGGTTGGGGTTGGGGTTGGGGTTAGGCTGGGGTTTGGGCTGGGGCTGTGGTTAGGGTTAGGGTTAGAATTGGGGTTGGGGTTAGGGTTAGGGGAGAAGTGAGAATTGTTTTAATGACGCAAGTTTAACAGAATAGAACGAAAGAAACAGAGTCATATAAACGGCTCTAAAAATTTGGAATAAAACGAGGAAATGGTCATGTGATATGTATGCATGTGTTTATGTGATATGTGCGTATGTATGCATTTAAGTAAAAACAACCCTACACTTAAGCGAAATCATAAATTGAAACACACATATATAGAATACAACTCATACATGGGTATCCTCAAATCTAACTTTGATTATCGATAATTTATTCTTTTCAACGACAAACACACACACAAAGCATATACACGGATTTTCTCCTTTGTCAGTAACCATCCCATTTTTAGATTGCTCAATATAGTCATCATAACCTACAATTTATATGATACAGTCTAACATGGCCCATGAGTACGTCAGGGTTAAGGACCGGATGTATGTGAATTGGCAACAACGTATGCAACCTAAGTTTGTCACTGGAGTTTCTGCTTTCATTGAATTTGCACGCGCACATAATAAGAAGGAGAAGACAGTAATGTGGCAGAAGAAGAAGGAGAAGACAGTAATGTGGCAGAAGAAGAAGAAAATGAGATTCCTTGTTCTCTGTTTCAGCATCAATCTTCTGATATGAACTAATGATGGCTTTCACATTGGCTTTTCCTTTTAGAGACTTCTTAGTGTCCAATGGAAAGTATACATCAGATTTGTGCAGGTCAGGTTCTTCTATGACTTTCAAGAGTTTCAACTGATTCTGTAAATTACACCCTTGTTGGGTGATACTTTTACCACTTCTCACTGCAGGTGCGCTCTCTAATATCCATTTTGAATGTAATATTATAGATATTCATACCCGTTTATGTCAAAATTACTTATATTGTCAATGTTTGATTGTCTAGTTGTTGGTGATGCGTCCATATCAGGGACAGAGGCCACTCCCGCTCCTCCAGGTATGTTTATATATTATATAGTGCATGTATATTGATTTAGAATGCTATATCATAAATATACACACATTCCTTTTGCTCTTACTTAAATAGTAATTTTTATTATTGTCTAGCTGTAGGTGGTGACAGTAGTTGACAATAAAATTTGTCATCCTAGAAACTATGATTTTTATATATGCTCGCATGCGGGAATGATTATAAGTCGTGGACCTGTACAATAAATTCTTATTTGGTATTTGTTTGAAATCAAATTGAATACTATATAATTGATAAATTTGTTATATTTGTATTTAGTTTGGAATTAACACAATATTTATTCACGCAGCATGCACTTATGAGAAATAGGGCACCACGCGTCCAACTCATTATCATGTGTTGCTTGATGAGATTAGATTTGCGCCTGATGATCTACAAGAGCTTGTTCACTCCCTGTCTTATATATAAGCAGCGCTATATGCGAGTTTATCTTGTTAATATGTATCTACTGAAATTAATTAATATTATTCAAATTTTGATACATGCAGATACCAGAGGAGCACATCTGCTATCTCTGTAGGTAAGGCTTTGAATTTGTTGATTTTGGTATTTCTTGTCAATTTTATAGACCAGTATGTACTAAATATAATGTTCTAACAGTTGCTAGGGGGAAGGCAGCATTCCTCCTCTTTTTTACCCTTGATTATCGCTATACCGGTCCTTATACCGAGAGGTTCGGCCGGTAT
Organism: Agapanthus africanus; assembly: GCA_030015575.1. Taxonomy (NCBI): domain Eukaryota; kingdom Viridiplantae; phylum Streptophyta; class Magnoliopsida; order Asparagales; family Amaryllidaceae; genus Agapanthus; species Agapanthus africanus. The sequence continues at coordinate 205,578,141 of CM057337.1, forward strand.
ATGGGGGATGAGATCCGGCTCGTGAAGAACTATCCACTTCACGTTGAGTGGGGAGAGCAGCACCGACGCTCATTCGCCCTCTTCTTTGATCAGGCTCGGGTATTAATATATATTTTCATTTGTGATATAATACAATATTAAGAGTTATTTTCTAATATACCTCATATTAAGAGTTATTTTCTAATATTGCAGACAGCTCAGACCCTGGCGCAAGGTGGTACACCGAGCGTGCTGTCCGCATATCTTGCCGTCCACGGCACCTCGACAGATCCCGCCACGGGCGAGCTTCGATATCCCGACGTCGCTACCCAGGAGTATTGCGTAAGTGTTAATATTTTTTCTACCCAAATTTGAAATTTTAGTTTTGGAAGGTTCAAATTTCAATTTTATACTTATACTTTACTGCTTGAGCAGGCCGAGGCCTCGGGGATCGATTTTACCGGACAGAGCGATCCGAGGCCGCTGACCCCAGTTCTGGACGCCGCACACGGAGGGCACCACAGACTCCCGCTCGCGCCGAACTGCAGAGTTTATTGACCGAGGAGCAGGCACGCGTTATTCTATCGTTATTCAGAGGTGGAGCTGGACCGAGCTAGGGTAGCTTTTTGGTTCTTGTTTTTTGAAACATGTATTTATTTATATCATACACATTGTACTACATTTTGAAACAATATTGATATTGGTTTATATTTATATCATATTCAGTTTTTGGGTTTCTTTTGTATATTATATATATGCATGAGATGTGATTATGAATACTGCGATATATGTTGTGTGATGATTAATTTTATATTTGATTGATGTATATATTATTGTGCACAGGGCGGGAAAAAATCAAGCAGCCCATTTTATAAAAAACAAATACAGATAAGCACAATATCAGCAGTAACTGATATTTCCCCCCTGATCTCAGTACCAGGGGGTTGGGAGTGTCCCTACGGACATATCCGTAGGGGCCACTGCTTCGCCCCTACGGCGTTATCCGTAGGGGCAAAATATCAGGATTCCTGATATTTTGCCCCTACGGATAGGTACCTACGTAGATATCCGTAGGGGGTAGTACGCGGCCCTACGGTTATGTCCGTAGGTACATTTAATATATTAAAAAAACCCGTAAATAATATAACTTTTTTTACCCTACGGCCTACTCCGTAGGTGCAACAGGACCTACACAGAAATCCGTAGGGGCAAGATTTTGCCCGTAGGGGCAAGTTCAGGGCTTCAACTTGCACCTACGGCCTTTGCACCTACGGGGTATTTTTTTGCCCCTACGCATATATCCGTAGGGGCAGTGGGTTGCCCCTACGGATAAATCCGTAGGGGCAACCCTTATTTGTAGTAGTGGTGATGACTGGGAGTCGAAGCCAGAGATGGTGATTTTATTACGAGCGAGGTGTTGGATGCTCATGCAGATTTCCTTCAACACTCGCACGTTGAGGAGATTGACGGAGGACCCATTGTCGACCAGGATCTTGCCTATCTTAATATCGTGACAGTATCCGGTGACATAAAGGGGACGGTTGTGCTCGCACGTCCCGAGTAGGAGATCTTCATCGCCGAAGGTAATATCGGCTGTGTGTACTTCTTCCAGCTCGTCCTTCATCTTTTCTTCGGCGAGAAAAGCTTGGAATTGCTCTGGCTCTTGTAGCGCCTTGATCAATGAATCTCTTGCTTCTTTTGATAATAAAAGAGTGTCAAGAATGCTGAGCTACGAGGGTAACTTCCTCAAGTGCGCCAGCACGTTGTAGTCCACCTTACTTTTCTTCGGCGGGTCCTTGGCGGTCAGCTCTGTCATAACTTGGTCATCTAGGGCGATATCTTTAGAGACCTTCTCTTTTCTTTTATTTTTTCTGTTCGCGGGTCCGAGATTCTTTCCTAGAAGTGTACCATTGCGGAGCTGGATACTTTCGCAAGCCTTCGGTTCTTCCTTTTTTTCCCAAAGTGGACTCTTTAAAGAGAGGGCCAAGAGCCATTTCCTCGTCAGAGTCGCTCCCGAATGTGAGAACTTGTAATCCCCCGGCGTTAATTACGCGACAATTTCCGGTGGTTCTTTTATGCTCCTCGGTCGTATTTCTTTGCTCCCGGCGAGTTTTGCGTTTCATCCGCTTGAAATACTGCCGGTGAGCAACATGTCTCTGCCACCATCTTGTAAAAGCGTTGCACTCCTCGGTGGGGTGCGTAATCTTTCGATGATATAGATAGTAGCTAGGACGTGTTTCTCCTTCACCAAGGGCGTTCGCTTCGGAGGATGGCAGCTTCATTCCCATTGATATGGCTTTAGCAAACCTTTTCTTCGTCTTGGACTTGTTTTTATTCGTGACGGATGTACTTTGATCTGGCAGGAGTGTTTCAACTCTTTCATCCTATCGCCGGCGTTTGGCCTTTTCAAATATGGCCATCTCACGCTCCCGATCAGCTTTACTTTTCAGGAGAGCTTCGTTTAGGAATGCGTCGATCATTTTGTCTGATGGCCCTGGAAGTTCCGCTTCAGGACCTGCCCCTAGTTTCTCTATGTGAGGAGCTTCTTCATCGTTCATCGATGAGTGAGAGATCACATGGCAACTTGCTACGTAATCCTCAGATTCGTCCGATGAGTCTTCTCCATCATCTTCGTCCTCAAGGACGTGACCGAGGAACTCTTGGAGTGTGATTGGAGTCCGCGCCTTCTGGTTATACTCTTCCAGCGCGTCGATCCGTTTCTGCAGGTCCGTGTACTTGTCGCCAGGCTTCACGGGCTTCTTGAATTTCTTCTTCTTTTTCGAAGATTTCGACGGATGGGTGTATGTGCTTTGGCTATTGCCACCGACTGTTGGAGTCGGGCGCGGTTTTAGCATCCCCTCGATGATCTCAGGCTCCAACGGATTCTTCCACCTGATCGTCGGGCATGTCTGGAGATCATTCAGCATCCTTTTGGTTTTGGCCGAAAGAACAACCTCCCATGGGGCTTCCTCAACAAAAGAGCACGTTGCCCCCGGTGTGTCCGTCTTCTTAGGAGTGTGCGGTTGTGGTGGGTTTACTTTCCACTTCTCAGACAGCGCAAACTTGCCTTGTAGGTACTGATCCTCGATCCATCCCTTAAAGACGAAGCAATCTTCGATCGGATGGCTTACCGTTTGGTGGTAAGGGCAATAATTGCGATTATTCACTTCGCCGGGTTGCGATGGTCGTCTGGATTCGGCAAATTGATAAGCCTGTTGCGCATTGCTAGTTCGAACAACCTCTTCGTTTTATCCCGCGGGAATGAGTAAGGGCGCTTCATTTTCTCATTATAATACCGCCGTCTCTCTTCCAGTTGATCCGCTAGCTTTGGGGCACTGGGCTGCTGTTGGGTGTTCGCAACGAAAATCGCCTTCCCTTTACCCTTTTCGTTCCGCGGTTCCGGCTTCGGGGGAGACGGTCTATGACCTATTTGATCCATCTGGGCTAGCTTGTCGATTAAATCCTGGAACGTATTCGGTTTGAAGAACATCATGAACTGTGAAATAGTTGCATGAGGGTCTAGGGTGCCTATGAACATGCCCACCGCTGGTGCTTCTTCGATGCGCTGCTCGCATTTTGACCACAGATTCCGCCATCGGATCGCGTACTGAACCCACGTCTTGCCCGTCTTCACCCTGGCATTGATCAATGCCGTTATAGGGGTGCGTTCACTGGCACTTGCGAATCGCTGGGTGAACAACAACTCCATTTCTGCGAAAGTCTTGATGGAGTCATTTGGAAGTTTGGAGTACCACTCAAACGCCGTCTCCGATAAGCTGCCGACGAATTGGTGGAGTAAGAGCTTATCATCGCCACCAGTATTGCCACAGAGAGCCCTGAACTGAGCGACATGTTTATAGGGATTGCCTGTCCCCTTTTATACATGGAATTTGGGGATCGTGTAGCCCGGCGGGTACTTTATCTGATTATACCAGCCTAGATACGGTCGCCCAGTTTTGACGACTTGGCCGGCCGCTTCATTTGCCTGGTGAACTCGTATTTGTTGAGCAATATAATCATCCAGGGCGGCCTTAGAAATGGTTTCCTCCTTGGCTGCTGAAAGAGCCGGTAGGGGATTTGATGTTTCTCCTCTATCGTCTTCAATAATAACCGGAGGGTCCTCAGCTGGAGGATCCGGCTGTAACATCATTCCTACTATGTCTTGGAAGAGAAGCGCCATTTGTTTTATTTTAGCAGCTTTCTCTACGGCTTCTTTGTCCTTCTTTTCGAGGACTCTGCGAAGGAAGTCAGCATCGGTTTCTTGTTCATAACGCTGCTCTGATGACGCCTCTAGGCTTTCTTTTGGTCCGGTGAGTGCGGCCATTGCAGTCAGCATCTCCTGAAGTTTCTGCTGTTGTTGTTCTTGAGCTCTCGTGATGGATCGGGTGAGTGGTCGGTGGCCCGTAGAAGCACGGCTATCCTCTTTCCCGGCTGCCATGTAGACGGTATGCACCACCATGCCCCTAGACTTAGGGCGTTTGGGCTCAGTGCCTTTGACATTTGTCGCAGGCATGGGGATCTTCTCCGTTCTTCTCTTCTTATGAGCGGTCAAAGTTGAAGGGCCGTCGCAGTGGGCACCCAGATAGCCGTCGTCTTTTATGGCTTAACAGGACAGTTTTCTTCCTGTCGGACCTTCAGCTTCTTCTACCGGCGGGGATAGTCTTAATCAACCACCGACTCTCGGACTTGTCGCCAGATTTTGTAAACTTTAGAAGACAGTCGTTGGGGGGACTGTTCCGGCTTCATTTCTTTGACAGTCTCCACCGGCGGCGGAGATCTTTTTAATACGGCGGTAGGCGAATTCCTACGCACCTTGTTCAGCAGCTCAAAGCTGTTCCCGGTTGGAACAGCAGCATTAATTTCCACCATTGGAGCCGGTGGAGTTAGCCCAGAGGGGGAGTTGCCCCTAGCCTTCCTTACTCGGCGCCAGTGGCGACGTCGAGCATGTCGAGCGGACGGTGTTGGTTCGGCGATGGGGATGGCTTTGTCTTGCCCTCTGTCCAGATGAGGTGCCGATGGTACCAGCCTCTTGAAGACTGACGTCTTTTGAGTAGCAGTATCCAATCTGTCAAAAACAGACTTCTGAGCGGGAGTGGGAGTGGGAGCAGTCAGTCTTGTAAAGACCAACCCTTTGGGAGGAGAAGCCGCCTTAATGACTTCAGGAGCAGGGATGGCTATCTTCTTTGGGATGGCCACTTCGGGTATCATAGGCTTCTTGGCGGACCCATTGGAGTTCAAGCTCAGCCTGGTGAAGACCGAGGAGTTGGAGTTGGACGACCTGTTGAGAGGGGCCATGGTAGTAGCAAGTCGATCGAAGACTGACTTCTTGGGAGCTTCCGATGCGGGCATAGGAACGGTGAAGCTCGCTGGCTGGAGCATGGTCCCGAAAAACAATCCCATGGTGGCTTGAGTGACCCGTTCCATGGGCATCGTGAACAGGGAAGCAGCTTGGGGCCCGTAGGCTATGCCCCCAGTTGAGGCAGGACGTGGGTTGCAGTTGCATGTGGAACACTTCGAGCAGGTGAACGCCATTGATCTTTGCTTTCTGCACCAAGCAAAACGCCAAATCTTAGTACCTCGAAACCCAAGGGCAACCATTGGCAAACCGCGATTCGTTCGCAAACACGACACACGAAGTGTGGAGTGGAAAGGGGAAAAGGTCCCACCGGGCGTGCCAGAATCTGTTCCCCTCCGAATCACGGAGACGCGACCGTGTAGGTCCGTCTTGCCTGAAATTTAGGGCAGATGCTAATTGGTGCTATCCGTCCACCTCTCCGAAGATGCCAAGTTGATTTATGGCACCATGTATCGAAGGTTTAAACGGATGCGGCCGATGTAGCAGACTTCGTCAGATTCCCCCTTATCTGAAGGATTTTTGATTATGGGGACGCTCTTCCCTGCAGGCGCAAGCCCCTGCAGTTAATTACGCTACCGCATTGTGGTAACAACTTTCTCCTTCTCCATATGGTCACTTCATATCGTGGGTGTTTGTTTTGTGTTTGGTTGCCCGTAGATTGTATACGGAGACTAAGTTACGTTGTCGCCCGTAGGGCGTGGACTAGTCTCAATCCGTATCTTTCTTAGATTTGGGTTTGGGGGGTTGGGTTTAAGGATACGTTAGTCTCATTTGAGACTAAGATCAACTTAAACGTATGTTAAGGATACGTTAGTCTAATTTTAGACTAAGATCAACTTAACAGGATCGTTTAGATCCGACAAAAGAGCGATTGGGCTCTGTTGTTTAGTTTAATGACATTGCGGTCGATTAGTTTAAGGACATTACGGTCCAATGTTAGTTTTAAGACATCACGGTCGAGGTTAAGGACATCATAGTCCATGGATTTAAGGACTCCACAGTCCGTTATTAGTTTTAAGACATCACGGTCGAGGTTAAGGACATCATAGTCCATGGGTTTAAGGACTCTACAATCCATTGTTAGTTTTAAGACATCATGGTCGAGGTTAAGGACATCATAATCCATGGGTTTAAGGACTCCACAGTCCATTGTTAGTTTTAAGACATCACGGTCGGGGTTAAGGACATCATAGTCCATGGGTTTAAGGACTCCACAGTCCATTGTTAGTTTTAAGAAATCACGGTCGAGGTTAAGGACATCATAGTCCATGGGTTTAAGGACTCCATAGTCCAGTTTAAAGATGTCATAGTCTATGAAATGTGTGGTTGTCGGGACCCGTCATCTCTCTGAAGACGTTGAAGGATTACAACGACAAATATCAGAGGAGTGAAGAGATGTACCCTTTAACCAAAGTGGATTAAGTGATCTGTAGCCCAATTTGGAACTAAGATCAATTAATTAGAATTATGAGCGCATAGGCTCAGTTAAATCTGAATTGAGGACTTATGGCCAACTTGGGCTAAGTCTAATTGGATTTGAAGTGTTGGCCCTTTGCTGGACCATTGGAAATTTGTCTGGGTTCAAGCCCACATTATTTAGCAATGCTAAACGAGAGTTTGAGAGCTTTGTTATCATTTTGGTCTTTGACTGAGTATTAAACATTATAGCTCTGAGTTTTTATTCAATTTTGAGATTCAATTGAATGGGAGGCCTTGCCTCTGGAAAATTAACCAATTTGGTTAAAAATAGTGTTAAACACTAGATAACAACAGTGTTAAACACTGGAAATAAGATTATCAAATTAGTGTTAAACACTAGAAATGTGATTCTTAAATTAGTGTTAAACACTAAAAGATAACAGTATTAAACACTGGAAAAAAAATTGTCAGATTAGTGTTAAACAGTAGATGAGGAAGGGGTCACCTGGGAGCACGTGATGGACTTAAAAAGTGGGGCCAGATCCCCTTTATTTTGTTCTGCAAACAAGTGTTAAACACTTTTTAATTTTCATAGCCATCACGTATGGGCACGTGATGTATACTCATGCCCTGATTTATTAGCACATTTATTAGGGGTTACGTGGTAACACGTGAGAGCGCCCTAAGCTTAGATTTTCGTTGCTTTTTCTTTCTGTGTTTTGGAGGTCACGTGGGAGCACGTGAGGCATTGCCTCAGTGCTTTTTCCTTCTCGTTTTTGGGGATCTTTTCAGGGGTCACGTGGGGACACGTGACCTTGTTTCCTGATTTAAAATCAGAAAAGCTTATGGAAAAAGCTTCAGAAAAGGGTCACGTGCTTACACGTGACCAGCAGTCACGTGCTTACACGTGACCAGCAGTCACGTGTTGGCACGTGACACCTAAAAGCATCAGCAAGACAAGTTCAGTTTCCCAACTACATCGAAGAAAAGGGCTTCAGAAAGAGTCACGTGCTCCCACGTGACCAGGGTCACGTGTCGGCACGTGACATTTAAAAGCAAGCGGCATAGGCACATTGGTTCCCTGATCAAATCAAGGAAAAGGCTTCAGAAGAGGTCACGTGCTCCCACGTGACCAGGGTCACGTGTTGGCACGTGACGCTCAAAACATCAGACTCATTCTCCGGTTAAATCAAGAAAAAGACTCCAGACGAGGGTCACGTGCTCACACGTGACCAGGGGTCACGTGGTGGCACGTGACGGCTAAGCAGCAGAAGAAGGCAGAGTAAAAAGAAGGAAGAAGGCTCGTTACAAGGGGGTCACGTGCCCACACGTGACCAAGGGTCACGTGGCCGCACGTGACCAGCTTTCAAAGCCCATTTGTTAAACAGAATTAAATTCTGAGAAAAGACCTCTCAAGTCTTTCCAAAAGCAACCGATTGAATTAAAGATTTAGAGTGATTAAATATCATCTATCTATGGGAAAATCTCGAATTTGGGAAGATTTCCCTTTTAAATCTAACAGAAATCACAAAGGAGAATCGCTGGATTTGAAATCCAATGGTGAATAAAATTCACCTAATAATCCAAAGGTCCAGAACGAATGATGGATGCAAATCAAATCTCTCAATGAAGATACGTTAAAAAACTAATTGACTCGGCTGCTTCTCCTATAAATAGGAGCCGAGACACACAAAAATATACACGCAGAGGGAAGAAAAGGGAGAGAGCCTTGATACTTTGAGGAATTTGGATCTTCTGCAAAAGAAAACCCTAGGTGAGAAAGGGAAGGCTTTTTGAAAGAAAGAGAATTTAATCCTCAACAGAGTTCAACTCTGATGTAAAACAGAAGAACATATTTCTTCTCTCTTAGATGGAGGATCTGTAAAGCGCACATCTCCCCTTGAAGTTGAGAATTTAATTCTCAATGGGTTGAGATCCTGCCATGCAGATCCAAAGCATAGAGAGGGAATGGAAGCACGAGAATGTAATTCTCACAGAACTATAGGAATTTAATTCCTTTAAAATAAAATTAGGGTTTGACCCTGTGTCATGGGAATTTAATTCCTTCAGAATAAAAAGAAACAGGGTTTAACCCTAATTAAGAACTTAGTTCTGTTAAAACAACAAGAACGTAATTCCCTTAATCTTACTCCCCAGAATAATTCTCTAACAGAGAGTGGGAGTTTAATTCCTTAAAGCTTTTATTAGGGTTTAACCCTATTCAGTTCTTCATATATATGAGGAATTTAATTCCTGCAGAAAATTCAGGGTTCAACTCTTCAAAAGGAACTAGGAATTTAATTCCTCTGGAATTATTGTCAGGGTTCAACCCTACGAGGAATTCAATTCCTGAAAGGGATTAACAGATCTTCTAAACAACTACAGAAAAGAAGGGTCACGTGTCACCACGTGACCCCCCCAAAAGATCTACAGAAAGCCCTTTGAGGCAGTGCCTCACGTGACCCACGTGACCCTTGACAGAAGCTTTAACATACCTCATTTAAACACCCGTCACGTGATGACACGTGATGCTCCAAAAGATGTGATCTTTTCAGCAGAACAAACGAGGGGAGGGTGCCCTCACGTGCTACCACGTGACCCCTCTTTCCTCAGCGTCTAACGCTAAATTGGAACTCCCGAATCCAGTGTTAAAACATTGTTGGGCCTTAGTGTTCAACACTAATCAAAGAACTTTATTTGCAGTGTTCAACACTGATTACCTTAGTGTTTAACACTAATTTGAGATCTCCGTTGCCAGTGTTTAACACTGATCTGTTTTAGTGTTTAATGCTAATTTGAAAGCCTTGTTGCTGGTGTTTAACACCAATTATCTTTTAGTGTTAAACACTAACTTGTCAATTTCATTCCCAGTGTTCAACACTGATTGGTCTGTAGTGTTTAACACTAGGCTTTGGCCCAATTGGCTAAATGGCCAGAGACAAAGTCTCTCCTTCAATGGACCAACAGGAAGCCAATATTCCAGACATGATTGGACTTAGCCCAAGCTTGCCATAAGTCCTCAATTCGTAATTAACTGGGCTAATAGGCTCATAACATAATTAATTGGTCTTGATCCCAAATTGGGCCAAGGACTATTTAATCCACTCCGGTTCCAGGGTACATCTCTTCACTCCTTTGATACTTGGCGTTGTAATCCCTCAACGTCTTCAAAGAGGTGACGGGTCCCGATGACCACACATTGATACGGACTGTGGGGTCCTTAAACCCATGGACTACGACGTCCTTAACCTCGACCGAGATGTCTTAAAACTAACAATGGACTGTGGGGTCCTTAAACCCATGGACTATGACGTCCTTAACCTCGACCGAGATGTCTTAAAACTAACAATGGACTGTGGGGTCCTTAAACCCATGGACTACGATGTCCTTAACCTCGACCGAGATATCTTAAAACTAACAATGGACTGTGGGGTCCTTAAACCCATGGACTACGACGTCCTTAACCTTGACCGAGATGTCTTAAAACTAACAACGGACTGTGGGGTCCTTAAACTCATGGACTACGACGTCCTTAACCTTGACCGAGATGTCTTAAAACTAACAATGGACCGCAATGTCCTTAAACTACCCATGGACCGCAATGTCCTTAAACTAGCGATGGACCACTATGTCCCTAAACTGGAACAATAGAGCCAATCGCTCTTTTGTTGGATCTAAACGATCCCGTTTAAGTTGATCTTAGCCTCAAATATGGCTAACGTATCCTTAAACCTTCAAACAGACTGGACTATGAATCCCCCCAATCAACTTCGGTTCAAGGGTACATCTCTGAACTCCTCTGATATTTGTCGTTGTAATCCTTCAACGTCGTCAGAGAGGTGACGGGTCCTGACGGCCATACATTCAATGGACCACTATGTCCCTAAACTGGAGTAATAGAGCCCCAAATGCTCTTTTGTCGGATCTAAACGATCCCGTTAAGTTGATCTTAGTCTCAAGTTAGACTAACGTATCCTTAACAAACGTTTGAGTTGATCTTAGCCTCAAATATGGCTAACGTATCCTCAAACCAAACCCCCAAACCCAAATCTAAGATAAATACGGATTTGGACTAGTCCACGTCCTACGGGCGACGACGTAACTCAGTCTCCGTATACAATCCACGGGCAACCACAAACAAAACGAACACACACGACACGAAGTGACCATCTGGAGAAGGAGAAAGTTGTTACCGCAACGCGGTAGCGTAATTAACTGCAGGGGCTTGCGCCTGCAGGGAAGAGCGTCCCCACAATCAAAAACCCCTCGTGCGAGGGGGAATCTGACGAAGTCTGCTACATCGGACGCATCCGTTTAAACCTTCGATACATGGTGCCATAAATTAACTTGGCATCTTCGGAGAGGTGGACGGATAGCACCAATTAGCATCTGCCCCGAACCTCAGGCTCGGACGTCCCCGCGTCTCGGCCGCCGTTCGGAGGGGAACAGATTCTGGCACGCCCGGTGGGACCTTTTCCTCTTTCCACTCCACACTTTGTGTGTCGTGATTCGCGAACCAATCGCGGTTCGCTAATGGTGGCCCTTGGGTTTCAAGATACTAAGAATTGGCATCTCGCTTATTGCAGAAAGCAAAGGATCGATGGCTTCTACTTCCGTGAAATTCTCCAACTGCTCAGACTGCAATTGCGACCAACGCTTTGCCTCGCCAGGAGGTATAGCCTACGGACCCCAAGCTGCTTCGTTATTCACAATGCCGGTGGACCAGGTGACTCAGGCCACTACCGGATTGTTCTTCGGGACTATACTCCCACCAACAAGCTTCACAGCGCCGGTGCTGACAAAGGAAGCTCCCAAGAAGTCGGTCTTTGATTGTCTTACCCCTGCCGCGGCTCATCTCAACGAGTCGCCCAACATCAGCGCCTCGGTCTTCTCTAGATTAGGCCAGAAATCCGGTAGACCCATCATGAGGTCTGCAATCCCGGAGAAGGCTGTTTCTAAGAAAGTGGCTGCTCCTGCTCCCGAAATTGCCAAGGCGGATTCTCTGGCCAAAGAGTCGGTCTTTACAAGATTGACGGCTTCAGCTCCCGCCCCTGCTACCCAAATGACGTCGGTCTTTGACAGGCTAACACCAACAGCGACCCCCCACCTACACAAGGGGCAAGATGAAACCATTCTTACCGCTGACCCAACGCCGTCCGCTCGACACGCTCGACGTCGCCATTGGCGCCGAGTGAGGAAGGCTGGGGGCAACTCTCCCTCCGGGTTAACTCCATCAGCCCCGATGGCAGAAGTTAATGCTGCTGTTCCAACTGGGAACAGCTTCGAGATGCTAAATAAGGTGCGAAGGAATTCTCCTACTGCAGTGCTAAAGAGGTCTCCTCCCCCATTAAAAAAGGTTGTGGAAATAAAATCAGAACAGCCCCGATCCCCTCAACGGCTGTCTTCCAAAATCTACAAGGTTTGGCGACAGGCCCGAGACTCGATCATCGATCCAAACTTCTCCCGCCAGCACAAGAAGCTGAAAATCCAACCAGAAGCTGGTCACCAGGCTAAACCCCGAAAGGCTGTCTGGACGCCCACCTCAACGGCCCCCTCAACCTCCATGGCTCATGAAAGGAGGAAGCCAGAGAAGATCCCCCAGCCTGCAACGACTGCTAATAGCACTAAGCCCAGACGCCCTAAGTCTGGGGGCATGATGGTCCACACCGTATACATGGCGTCAGGAAAAGAAGACAGCCGCACGTCCACGGGTCATAGACCGCTTACACGGTCGGTAACCAAAGCCCAGGAGCAGCAGCAAAAGCTCCAAGAAATGATGAATGCTATGGCCGCACTTACCGGGCCAAAAGAAAGCCCAGAAACGTCCTCAGACGCACTCCAGGAGGAAGAAACCGACGCTGAATTCCTTCGCCGGATACTGGAGAAAAAGGACAAAGAGGCTGCCGAACAAGCAACCAACATACAGCGTATGGGCCTTCTCTTCCAAGATATGATAGGAATGATGATCCAGCAGGACCTACCCGCCGAGGATCCCCCAATCGTTCTTGAAGACGACCGAGGAGAAACGTCAAATCCACCGCCAGCCCCCTCAACGGCCAAGGAAGAGACAATCTCTAAAGCTGATTTGGTTGACTATATAGCCCAGCAAATCCGGGTTCATTATGCGACTGAGGCAGCTGGTCAAGTCGTAAAGACGGGCCGGCCGTATCCAAGCTGGTACGACCAAATTAAATACCCGCTAGGCTATACGATACCGAAATTCCACCTGTATAAGGGGACCGGCAATCCCCATCAACATGTTGCCCAGTTCCGGGCCCTCTGCGGTAACACCGGCGGTGATGATAAACTGCTGCTTCGCCAGTTCGTGGGCAGGTTATCAGAAACAGCGTTCGAATGGTATTCGGAACTCCCGAACGATTCTATCAAGACGATCGCTGAAATGGAGTTGTTATTCACTCAGCGATTCGCAAGTGCCAGCGAACGCACTCCAATAACAGCACTGATTAACGCCAGGATAAAACCAGGCGAAAGCTGGGTCCAGTATGCTATACGCTGGCGGAATTTGTGGTCAAGATGCGAACAACGCATTGAGGAGGCACCCGCAGTGGGCATGTTCGTGGGAACCCTAGACCCCCACGCAACTATCTCCCAGTTTATGATGTTCTTTAAGCCAACCACATTCCAGGTTTTAATCGACAAGTTGGCTCAGATGGACCGGATGGGTCATAGACCACCTCCCCCGAAGTCGGAACCTCGGAGTGACAAGGGTAAAGGAAGGGCAACCTTCGTCGCGAATGCCCAATAGCAACCTAACGCCCCGAAACCGGCAGATCAACTGGAAGAAAGACGCCGGTATTATAATGAAAAGATGAAACGTCCTTACTCGTTCCCACGAGACAAGACGAAACGGTTATTCGAGCTGGCAATACGCAACAGACTTATAAACCTACCAAATCCAAGGCGACCGCCGCAACCCACGGAGGTGAATAACCCTAATTATTGCCCTTACCATCAAACGGTAAGTCATCCGATCGAAGATTGCTTCGTCTTCAAAGGATGGATTGAAGATCAGTATCTCCAGGGGAAGTTTATACTATCCGAAAAGTGGAAGGTGAACCCACCACAGCCGCATACTCCTAGGAAAGCGGATACACCGGGGGCAACCTGTTCTTTTATTGAAGAAGCTCCATGGGAGGTCGTGCTATCAACTAAAACCAAAAGAATGCTGAGAGACCTTTATGCGTGCCCTGCGATCGAATGGAAGGACCCTCTGGAACCTCAAATTATCGAAGGAATGTTGAAGTCTCGCCCAACTACGGAGACTCGCGATAAGGGCCCAAATACTCACGCCCAACCGTCAAAATCTTCGAAGAAAAAGAAGAAGAAATCCAAGAAGTCCGTGAAGCTTGGAAACGAGCACACGAACTTGCAGAAGCAAATCGACGCGCTGGAAGAATACAATCAAAAGGCGCGAACTCCTGTCACACTGCAAGAGTTCCTCAACCACATCTTTCAAGAGGAAGATGATGGAGAGAGCTCGTCGGATGAATCCGAAGGATATGTGGCGAGTTGTAACGTAATCTCCCACTCGTTTACCGATGATGGGAAAACTCCTGGCACTAAGAAGCTGGAGGCAGAGCCTGTACCAGAGCGTGCATGGCCAACAGACGAAATGATCGACGCTTTTCTAGACGAGATTCGCCTAAAGAGTAAAGCGGATCAGGAGCGTGAGATGGCCGCTTCAGAAGGAGCCAAACGCAGGCGACTGAACGAAAGAGTTGAACTACCCCTGCCAGAGCGAAAGGCATCCAAAGTAGACAAGAAGATATTCAAGACGAGGAAAAGGTTTGCCAAAGCCATGTCAATGGGAATGAAGCTACCACCCTCGGAAGGAAATACGCACGATGGGGTGGAGAGGCACCCTGATTATTGCGCATATCATCGGAAAATCTCACACCCCACGGAGGAGTGCGACGCCTTTAAGATATGGTGGCAAGGATATGTTGCTCATCGGCAACATTTTAAGCGCATGAAACGCAAGATCCGTCGGGAGCAAAGAAGTACCGTCGATGGGCACAACAGAACTACTGGCAACTGTTACATGGTTAACGCCAGGGGGTCACAAGTTCTCACCTTTGGGAGCGACTCTGATGAAGAAATGGCTCTGGGCCCTCTCTTTAAAGAATCTGCTTTAGGGAAAAAGGAGAAATCGGAGGCCTGCGAGAACATTCAGCTGCGCAATCGCACACTCCCAGAAAAGAATCTCGGGCCCGCGAGTAGGAAAGATAAGGGAAAGGAAAAGGTCACTGAAGATATCACTTTAGATGACCAAGTCATGAGAGAGTTGGCTGCCAAAGACCCTCCTAGAAAGGGTAAAGTGGACTATAACATCCTAGCGCACCTAAGGAAGCTACCTTCTCAGCTTAGCATCCTCGATGCCCTCCTATTATCAAAAGAGGCGCGAGACTCACTAATTAAGGCGTTACAAGAACCTGAGCAATTCCAAGCCTTCCTCGCCACTGAAAGGATGAAGGATGAACTAGAGGAAGCGCGCACGGCCGACATCACTTTCGGTGACGAAGACCTCCTTCTCGGGACGTGCGACCACAACCGTCCCCTATATGTCTCTGGATACTGCCATGATATCAGGATAGGCAAGATCCTGGTGGATAATGGATCCTCCGTCAATCTCCTTAATGTTCGGGTGTTGAAGGAAATCTGCATGAGTGTGCAGCACTTCGCTCGTGACAAAATCACTATCTCCGGTTTCGATTCACAATCGTCACGGACTCTCGGATCTGTAATACTAACATTACGCTTCGGACTTCTCGTCACAGACGTCAAATTCCATGTCATTGAAGCCAAGACCTGCTACAACGCCTTGCTCGGTCGTCCTTGGCTACACGAGTACAACATCATCCCTTCTACACAACATCAGTGTATGAAGTACTTTAAGGATGGTTTCGAGTATACTGTAACAGGTGAGTTGAACCCGTTTTCCGTCAACGAAGTCCGCAAATACGAAGATGCGAAGTACTGTTTGCCAGATTTCGAGGATACAGAAAGGTGTCGCAACCCGGAGAACAAAGCCGCCGCCACCATCCCTGTTTTCGGGAGCGATACCGAAGAAGAGGAAGAGATAGTTTATGCAGGGCCATCTCAACGCAACAACCTAGGGACGTCCGCCCCCATCTTGGTCTTCGGAAGTGATTCAGAAGATGAAGTTAATGTCGTGTTCTCCAATCGGCTGTCGGTACAAGCACCCCCTGGCGATGACCATAGTTTGCAAATCACCATGGTACCGCGAGAACACTACAAAGATCTCGACGCACTTCAAGCCCACAATGTACAGGACCTGCGAACATTTTACGTCCCTCCCAGGCAAAGGGGTGAGAAGGTGATCCTATTCTACCGATCCTCAGAGTCGAAAGTAGAGAAAGAGATCTGGCATGGTGCGGATGCGACACTCGACAGGCTCCAACCCATCCGTCTGCCTAGATACTATACAAAGGGATTAAAGAAGCTATTGAAACGCCAAGAGGTACCCTTAAAACAGACTGTTCGGCAGGCCCGGTTCTACAACAAGATTTGGGATGTCCCTGGGACCCAACACAAATTGCCCAACGGGAAAATGGAAACACTTGGGCTTGGATACGCGAGAACCGGAAAACGGGGACGGGCCCACAGCATCTACGCTATATATACTTTTGATGAAGAAGAGGACGCCCTGTCAGGAGATGCCAACCCCTCATCAAAACTAGATCCCGCGATTGAAATGCCGGGTCCGTCGTTTGAACAACGAATGGACAACCCTATCAGGAAAGTGGGTCAGAAAGCTCGGGAAGACCACAACCGCGAGACGGCCATCTACGAGAAAGCCAAGACGCGATGCCTTCTTCAACAGGCTGTAAAAGATGAAAATGCCGCTCCTTGTCAACCTGATGTAAAGAAGGCTCAACGCAAAAGCAGAAATAAGTCGAAAGGCCAAAAAGGCGCTCAACAGCAGCAAAGCAGGGCTAAGAAGCCACGCGAACGGGAATCGGGCGTTATTGACCTATCCCTCATAAAGAAAATGGGTCGAGCATACTCGTTTCCTCGGGAAAAGACGAAGAAGATACTCGATCTTGCCCTAAAGCACCAAATGCTTACATTGCCGGAGTCTAAACACCCCGAACAAGCAGGCGAAGCCTCACTCCCAGACTATTGCTCTTACCATCAAGTGATAGGTCATTCTCTCGAAGATTGCTTCGCCTTCAAGAATTGGGTCGAGGATCAGTATCAGCTTGGCAGATTCGCCTTATCCGACGGCTGGAGGGTAACACCACCACAAAAGCACGAACCCAAAGCCGCAAAAGCAAAACCAGATCCACCTCAGTCCTGGAAGCGGATTCGCACCTGTTACACGATTACGATATTAAAAGAAGAGCCCGAGAATATGGATGACCTTCCCTGGTGCTTTGAGAACAGCGATGATGAGGTGGTCTCAGAATTTCCGCCAGCTCCGAAAGAACTGGAAGATGGTTTACATACTACTGCAGATAACCTCAAGAAGATTGAGTTGGGATCGGCAGATGACCCGCGACCGACATTTGTCAGCGAGCTGCTATCTGAAGAAAGGGTGGCTGCGTTAAAGAACGTGCTTCTACGGCATAAAGACTGCTTCGCGTGGAACTACTCCGAGATGCCAGGATTAGATCCGGAGATTGCTGTGCATAAATTAGCAATATCCCCAGATGTCAAGCCAGTCAAGCAGGCACCAAGAAGGATGCGGCTCGAGCTTGAAATGAGCATCAACGCTGAAGTCAAGAAGCTGATCGATTCTGGATTTATCCAAGAGGTCCAATATCCCGACTGGATCGCCAATATCGTCCCGGTAATGAAGAAGAATGGGACAGTACGCATATGCGTGGATTTCAGGGATCTCAATAAAGCTTGCCCGAAGGACGATTTCCCAATACCAGTAACCGAGCTAATGATCGATAACACGTCCACTCACGAGGTTTTCTCCTTTATGGACGGTTCGTCAGGATACAACCAGATAAAGATGCATCCCGAAGACCAGAAGCACACCGCTTTCCGGACCCCTTTGGGTATATTCTGCTACAGGGTTATGCCCTTTGGTCTAAAGAACGCCGGCGCTACCTATCAAAGGGCCATGACAAAGATCTTCGACGATCTCATACATGATATCGTCGAGTGCTATATCGATGACCTTGTAGTGAAGAGCATGTCATACGAAGAGCATTTAAAGCATCTGGAGACTGTATTTCAACGCCTTCGGCAATATAATTTGAAAATGAATCCCCTCAAATGCGCGTTTGGAGTCTCCTCGGGCAAATTCCTGGGATTCATCATCCGACATCGAGGTATCGAAATAGATCCATCTAAGATCAAGGCGATCATGGAAATGCCTCCGCCAAGAACCCTCAAACAGTTGCGGTCTCTCCAAGGGAAGCTCGCATACATCCGGCGGTTTATCGCTAATCTTTCAGGCAAATGCCGTCCTTACAGTCACCTGATGAAGAAGGGAACTCCATTCGTTTGGGATCAAAAATGCCAAAGCGCGCTAGACGAGATCAAGCAATACCTGCAGAACCCGCCGGTGTTGGCTGCGCCGGTCAATGGAAAACCCCTCATTCTTTATACAACCGCCCTTGAAGGTTCCTTAGGCGCATTATGGGCACAAGAGAACGACCAAGGGAAAGAGAGAGCACTCTACTACTTAAGTCGGGTCCTACTGGGGGCAGAAAGCAATTACTCTCCCATTGAAAAACATTGCTTGGCGTTAATCTTCACGATAACAAAGCTCAGGCATTATGCATTGGCACATGAAGTCCGTCTCATCTCGAAGGTGGACCCTCTTAAATATCTGACGTCAAAGGCTATATTGACGGGTCGACTCGCTAAATGGGCTCTACTCCTGATGGAGTTCTCAATAACGTATCGACCTCTTAAGGCAGTAAAAGGCCAGGCCATTGCCGACTTCCTCGCTGAGCATCCAGTACCTGCTGGTTCTCCTCTGAGCTGCGAGTTGCCAGACGAGCATGCATTTGATGCGATTGGCGGCAGTAGTACCCGATGGGAACTCTATTTTGATGGAGCGTCCTCCGTAAAGAAACGGAAACAAGGTATCCCAATGATCAAATCAGGGATAGGCCTCATCTTTGTAACTCCACAGGGAGGGATAATGCGCTTCGCCTTCTCATTAACAGAACCGAGGACAAACAATGAAGCTGAATACGAAGCTCTGATAGCAGGCTTCGAGATCGCTATCGACATGGGAATTGAAGTCCTCCTTATATACGGGGATTCTCAACTGGTCGTTAGTCAAGTAAATGGTGACTACCAAACGTGCAAACCAGAATTGGTGAAGTACGGCGAAAAGGTGCAACAACTATTGACCCAAATTTCCTCCTATACTTTGGAGAACATACCGCGTGCGGAAAACAGCAAAGCAGACTCGTTGGCCAAACTTGCTAAAGAACTGGCTGACGAGAACCTTGATGACGTCAGAATCGTGGTACAAAGCCATCGAGTGCTCGCCCCGGTAGAAATACCTCCGGAATTATATAAAGAGAAGGGAGCAACTGAGCAGGCGACCCTATAAATAAAAGACCGCGAGAAGGCCGAGGACTGGAGAGAAGTCTTCATAGACTACTTTAAGTCCCACCGAATGCCCGAAGAAGCGTCTTCAAGACATCAGCTCATCAAACGAGCTCTATTTTTTGCTTTTGTTAATGACACTTTATACAAAAGATCGTTTGATTCTCTATGGCTGAGATGCCTAGGACCTGACGAAGCAGAAAGAGTCGTTCAAGAGGTTCATGACGGAATCTGTGGTTCTCATCAAGCAGGCCCGAAGATGAAGTTAAAAATTAAACGGATGGGTTACTATTGGCCTACGATGGTCCAAGACTGCCTCGAGTATGCGAAGCAATGCCACTCGTGCCAGATTCATGGAGACTTTATCCACCAACATCCGAATCCACTACACCCAATGGTGGCTAGCTGGCCATTCGAAATGTGGGGGACTGACATAGTCGGCCCCATCGAGCCAGCATCGTCCCGAGGACATCGTTTTATCCTGGCGACAACTGATTACTTCTCCAAATGAGCAGAAGCAGTACCGCTGAGGGAAGTGAAGACGGAGAATATCCTCCACTTCTTCAAGACGCACGTCATCTATCGGTTTGGAACTCCACGGCGGATTATCTCCGATAACGGGCCAGCCTACAGAAGCCATAAGATTAGCCGCTTCGCGCAGCAGCACAATATAGACTGGAGATATTCTTCAGTTTACAATCCGCGAGCTAATGGTCTAGCCGAGGCCTTCAATAAGACCTTGACAAAAATCATGAAAAAGACCGTTTCCCGGAATAAGAGAGACTGGCACGAGAGGCTACAAGAAGCCCTATGGGCCTATCGAACTACGTTCAAGACGGCCACGAACACAACACCGTACGCGTTGGTATTTGGGACGGAAGCAGTGCTCCCCCTCGAGATAGAGATACCCTCTCTACGAGTGGCAGTCCACTACGAGCTGACGGACGAAGAAAATGCTCACCTTCGGCTTGAGGAGCTTGATGCCCTCGATGAAACCCGGCTCATAGCGCAACAACATCTAGAAGCCTACAAAGCAAAGATGACGCGCTCGTATAAAAGATTGACCAGGCCGAGGACATTCCGCCAAGGCGAACTCGTACTAGTGGTCAAAAGACCTATGATCCCCAATCGTGCCAAGCGGGGAAAATTTGAGCCAAACTATGAAGGCCCGTACATCATAAACAAGGTCTACCAGGGTGGAGCCTGTCTACTCATGGACATGCACGGTGAAAGGCCTTTCAGGCCAATAAACGGCCGCTTCTTAAAGAAGTACTATGCTTAATAAGCCACAGCCTGGGTCAATGATAGATGACGACGACTATGTCCGCTCGCTATCTTCCTAAGCTCAGACTTTACAAGCAGTAGCTGGCCCTCCCCTGAACAACGGACCGAAATGTCCTTAAACTAACAACGGACCGAAATGTCCTTAAACTAACAACGGACCGAAACGTCTTTAAACTAACGACGGACCGATACGTCATTAAACTAACGACGGACCGAAATATCTTTAAACTAACGACGGACCGAAACGTCCCTAAACTACTACCGCAGCATCCTTAGGCTGACGAGATGGATAAAAAAAAAGAAGATAAAAAAACGGTATGTCCATAAGCAAAATGGGCACGGATGAAAACCCGAAAGGGCTCCGTGAGTAAAAACAGCAGGGCTGCCGGCAAGTGTTCGTGAAAACCCGAAAAGGCGCGACCTTGTAAAAAAAAAAGGAGAAAAAGAATTAAAAAAACGGTATGTTCATAAGCAAAAGGGGCACGGATGAAAACCCGAAAGGGCTCCGTGAGTAAAAACAGCAGGACTACCGGTGAGTGTTTGTGAAAACCTGAAAGGGCGCAACCTCGTTAAAGGACACTTACAGAGTCCTCTCGACCTTGTAAGGAGAAACCACCTGCGTGAGATCCTTACAACTCACAAAGGAGCAACACACTTAGGGATCCCCACGATTCCTAAGGAGAAAATGCACTTGCGAGATCCTTACGACTCGTAAGAAGAATTCTCTTATGGGACCCTCACGGCTCATGAGATTTGAAAGTCTTAAGTTACAGAAACCTAAGCCTGTTCTTAAGCAAATCCTCCACAACCTTCGATATTGCCCTACAAGAGGCTCAATACTGACCCTTGTATACAATCCACGGGCGCGAAAAAACATTTCCCCAGCAAAGTCCCACCCGTGACTAGGGATATGTCCATATGATGAGAAACCCTTGTAGGTCCTCTTGACCTATAAGGAGAAAACCCTCTTGTAAGATCCTTACGACTTGCAGAGGAACATACACTTAGGAATCCTCACGATCCCTAAGGAGAAAATACACCTGCAAGATCCTCACGACTTGTAGGGAGAAATACCTTTGTGAGACCCTGAGACCCTTACGGCTCATGAAGTCAAAAGCCTTGGTCGACAGGACCCTTAACCCTGTTTACTAAGCCACCTTTGTTCAATATCGACAGAGGCAAATGATGATTCGCTCCTGGCAACATCCCAGTTGCAGCGGTGCTGATGCCGAAATCGGTGTCTAAAATCCAAGCTTGCGGCGAAAAAGCTAGCAAGCCATACATGCATACAAAATAGCTGAAATGATGGGGCAACTTGCAATAAAAAGCAGCAAGTAAAAATGTATGCATGAAAAATAGCCGAAACGATGGGGCAACTCGCAATAAAAAGCAGCGAGTAGAAAATAAATAAATAGCCGAAATGATTGGGCACCGTGAAAAATAGCCGAAATGATGGGGCAATCGCGACCTTCGCGATATAAAAGCTGAAACGATAGAGCATCGCGGAAAAAGAAATAAAATAAAAATAAAATGTATGCCTTACAGGTGATGTTCCATCACACCCTGTATACAATCCAATGGCATAAACAAAAAGGGAACATACCTCCCTCCCCCAGGTTTCACCAAAGAAAGAAGCTAAATCTCGACAGGCCACAAGCGACCTAGACATCATCCCAACACTCGTCTCGTAACAACGGACACAACTTCAAGCTAAGCGGAACAGCGGCAACTCCCAGTTCCATGGCTCGGTGGTATACATATCGCCAACAGTCAAACCTCCATCCCGTGAAATGCGGATACAATCAGCAAAATTCCTGGTTACGTGGAACGCGGATAACGTCACTCTTTGACCCCGTGGAAAACGTCCAGAGCGGAGCCTAGTCCTCGCCGAGCACGGCAGTGAACCCGTGTGAAGCATCTAGTGCAAAATTCCTGGTTACGTGGAACGCGGATAACGTCACTCTTTGACCCCGTGGAAAACGTCCAGAGCGGATCCTGGTCCTCGCAGAGCACGGCAGTGAACCTGTGTGAAGCATCCAGAGCGGAGCCTAGTCCTCGCCGAGCACGGCAGTGAACCCGTGTGAAGCATCTAGTGCAAAATTCCTGGTTACGTGGAACGCGGATAACGTCACTCTTTGCCCCCGTGGAAAACGTCCAGAGCGGAGCCTAGTCCTCGCCGAGCACGGCAGTGAACCCGTGTGAAGCATCTAATGCAAAATTCCTGGTTACGTGGAACGCGGATAACGTCACTCTCTGACCCCGTGGAAAACGTCCAGAGCGGATCCTGGTCCTCGCAGAGCACGGCAGTGAACCCGTGTGAAGCATCCAGAGCGGAGCCTAGTCCTCGCCGAGCACGGCAGTGAACCCGTGTGAAGCATCTAGTGCAAAATTCCTGGTTACGTGGAACGCGGATAATGTCACTCTTTGACCCCGTAGAAAATGTCCAGAGCGGAGCCTAGTCCTCGCCGAGCACGGCAGTGAACCCGTGTGAAGCATCTAGTGCAAAATTCCTGGTTACGTGGAACGCGGATAACGTCACTCTTTGACCCTGTGGAAAACGTCCAGAGCGGAGCCTAGTCCTCGCCGAGCACGGCAGTGAACCCGTGTGAAGCATCTAGTGCAAAATTCCTGGTTACGTGGAACGCAGATAACGTCACTCTTTGACCCCGTAGAAAACGTCCAGAGCGGAGCCTAGTCCTCGCCGAGCACGGCAGTGAACCCGTGTGAAGCATCTAGTGCAAAATTCCTGGTTACGTGGAACGCGGATAACGTCACTTTTTGACCCCGTGGAAAACGTCCAGAGCGGAGCCTAGTCCTCGCCGAGCACGGCAGTGAACCCGTGTGAAGCATCTAGTGCAAAATTCTTGGTTACGTGGAACGCGGATAACGTCACTCTTTGACCCCATGGAAAACGTCCAGAGTGGATCCTGGTCCTCGCAGAGCACGGCAGCGAACCAGTGTGAAGCATCCAGAGCGGAGCCTAGTCCTCGCCGAGCACGGCAGTGAACCCGTGTGAAGCATCTAGTGCAAAATTCCTGGTTACGTAGAACGCGGATAACGTCACTCTTTGACCCCGCGGAAAACGCCCAGAGCGGAGCCTGGTCCTCGCCAAGCACGGCAGTGAACCCGTGCGAAGCATCCAGAGCAAATACCGGACTATGGAGTCCTTAAAATCCACGGACTATGATGTCCTTAACCTCGACCGTGATGTCTTAAAACTAACGATCAACCACCCCGATTCCCTACGGATTCTGCCTTGGTTTAAGGGTACATCTCTTCACTCCTTTGATACCTGGCGTTGTAATTCCTCAACGTCTTCAAAGAGATGACGTGTCCCTGCAACCAAACATCGGACTGTGGAGTCCCTAAATCCACGGACTATGAGGTCCTTAACCTTGACCGTGATGTCTTAAAACTAACAGCGGACTGCGGAGTCCTTAAATCCACGGACTATGAGGTCCTTAACCTTGACCGTGACGTCTTTAAACTACAATACCTGGAGAAACCCCTAACTCCGTAAAACACGGACAAGGGTAGCCACATCCAGCACTTACAAGTCATCACGACCTGTGAAGAAGAAAAACTCTCTTGTGAGATCCTTATGACTCTCAAGGGAAAACCCGCTTAAGAATCCTCACGATTTTTAAGAAGAACTTACACCTATGGGATCCTCTCGACCTGTAGGGAGAAAAACTCTTTATGAAACCCTCGTGGCTCATAAAATGCAAAAGTCTTGGGAAGCAGATCTTAACCCTGAATCCTGAGCCATTGCTGTCCTGCAAGGAGATTAAGGTAGAATATCCGCAGAATACATTCAATGAAAAGGAGACACATCATTGAGAAGAAAAATGTATCTTTTATTCATAAACCAAAATGGGTACAAAGTACAATTCATGAAAGAAACAAAAAGAAAATACTCTCATCCATGAGTATGTACAAAAAGGAAGGAAAAGATACAAATGTTTCAAGCCGGCGGGCGATTCAGCAGCTTGGTCAGCTCATCCTGCTTTTGTTGGACCACGGCTTCATGACGCAAGATCTCCAAAAGACGAGCCTCCGCCTGAGCTTGTTGGCCTGATATGAAGCAAGCCGGGCTTCAAGCTCTTTCTCAGTGGCTTTATGAGCCTCGACCCTCTCACGAGTGAACGTGGCAGCTTTATCGAGGGCCACCACCTCTTTTATGGACTCCTGGAGCACTCGCCAGAATTCGTATGCTTTGTTGGCCTTGGCTGTGAGGCTGGCCTGAAGCTCGCTCAGGGCCTTAGAAGCCAATTCTCTCTCCGAAAATTTACGGCCGAACCCTCTTCTCGCACAACAATATGTTCGCTACGTGTCGCTTTATCAGGCCACGTAAGCTCGCTTTCGTGACCACAGCCTTGGAAACAAGACATTTACAAGACCGTATAAATGGGCTTCCAGTCGACGGGAATAATCGATCTAAAACGCGCTCACATCACCTGACGTGAAAGGCAACAAGAAAGATTTCCGACATATTTCAAGCATGCGTTCGCAATCATATGAGTATTCAAAAAGAGAATAATAATAATAGCATTTGCAATCGCATGAACGTTCATAATACCCAAAAAGGTCTGATGCACAGGAAAGTAATAATAGCATTTGCAACTAAAGAAAATTCTCATGAGAAGAATATGAAGTTTATTTATGCAAGCGGAAACATACATACTAGTACCAAGCCTACATGGAAGTTCGGCATAAAGCGTAAAAAAAAAGGGGAGGGACTAATTTAAAAATGTTCTACGCTAACAGAAAAGGTCACCAAACATGGGATCAACGGCACAGGGGTTAACGAAGCAGAGGACAAAATTCTCCATCTCTCTCTCTGCTTTCTCCAGCACATCAAAGCGACGGTTCTCACGAGGAGTCGCTCCCCATCGATTGGTGCCGTGTTTGTCCGCGAAAGCAGACAAAATAGCTCGCCGGGCCTTGATTTGGCTTAGCAGATGAATTGAGCAATCCTTCAAAGCCTGAGTAATCAGGCACGCTTCATGAAAGCCCTCGAGCTTTTCTTCCGCCGCGTCGAGCATCGCCAGGGTCATCTCCGCCGGGTGAGGAGGGATGTCGGCAAGCACGGCCGTGAGAATCATCCGGAGCCAGAAGGAACCCATCGGGAGGGGGGACCCCCTACGGATCGAGAGTTCATGCATGGCTGAGTCGCATTCGTCGTCGGTAAGAAGTGGATCCACTAACCGAGCAGCAAAGCGGGGGATCATCTCCTCGATAGGCACTTCCCATGGCTGTCGACGAGCATGTGGACGGTTGCAGGCCATGGCACTCAGATACTCCTCAAATTAAATCACGTCA
The DNA here is from genome assembly GCA_030015575.1 of Agapanthus africanus. Taxonomy (NCBI): domain Eukaryota; kingdom Viridiplantae; phylum Streptophyta; class Magnoliopsida; order Asparagales; family Amaryllidaceae; genus Agapanthus; species Agapanthus africanus. The sequence continues at coordinate 205,604,065 of CM057337.1, forward strand.
ATATGGGAATGAATTTCTCTGTGGGGAGAAAATAGGCTATGGCCTCAAGAATATAAAGAAGTGCATTAAGTGCTGTGCGCGGAAGATCTTGCATGGTGAAGCTATTTCCAAGGCCCAAAAAAGGAAAGGCATCGAAAATCAAGGAGATGGAACTATTTCCAAGGCCCTTTTTTCTGCGTCTGATATTGTGCACTGAAAATAGAGCATGGGAAGATTTTGTGAACAGCCCCATCAAGGGACCCCACTTGCAGAATACGTGAACCCTAAACCTGATGTACATTAAAAAAAAAGAAAAATGGAGTAACACCCTGCATATTGAAAGCACCAACAACAACAGTGGCAAAATGATAAAATCCCAGAGAAAGGCATGCAAACATGGAAAGACATAATAAAACTTGTCACTCATACTTCAAGAAGTTCATACAAAATAAAGAGGACACATTTACAATGGTAAGACTTCAGACGCGGGACATGGGTTGAGAAACTCAAGCTTGACCTTGTCCAAGATCCTCCAAGCATTTCGAACCGCCCGAGTATGTTTTCTCTCACGATCGCAAGCGTCTGGGTCCTCGCGAATGTCCTCCACCCTCCGGTAGGCAGCAAGTATGGCCGACTGCTGAAATGCCTGGTGCAAAAGATCAATGAGGTTGTCACGCCTTCTCTTCGAGATCAAACTCATTAGATACACCGAATGTATCTTATCCTCGGCAACGTCCAATGCCCTGAGCGGCACACCGGCGCAGAAGAGAGGAAGCGCCTCCCAAATCGCCAGCACGATGAGCCTCAGAAGAGAAGAGCGACGGGGGAGTAGCCGATGGTCGTACTCGTCAAAGCGGCTCATAATCTCAGCACACTGAGCATTGGTGAACTCCTGATTCTGACTATGGCCCAGGGCACGAATATTCCCGTAGGAAATGATTTCGTTGAGATCATACAAATGAGCGTCCATGATACCTGAAATAAAAAATCAGGACGATTTATTACAAACCCTCCTCTTCTTCACTAATCATAGAAAGACAAGGAAACCCCAAGAAGCCTCCGTGTGAAGAAACTGAATTCTTCCTTGGAATTAAATTCCTTATTAAGAGAAGGGAATTAAATTCCCAGAAACATTTTTGGGATGGAATTAAATTCCATGGATTTGAACCGCCATCATCATCTCCCTAAGGATCATCTATACCCTAAGAGATCTACTGTGGGAGGTTAGGTGGTCTCATATTTTGGTTAAAGAACTTGAAGAGAAATGGGTTCTTTGTGAAACCCTTGATATGGATTTAAAATCTAGAGAGTTTTGTCAAAATGAAGGTGCTTCGATTACCATTACCTGAGGAGGAAGAGTCCTTTTAAACAGAGTTAAACTCTAAAAATATTTCAAGGCAGAGAACTAAGCTCTGGAAGAAGAGAATTAAATTCTCAGAAAAAGTTCTCAAAAGAAGGAGATGAGCAAAGTGAAGGCTCTTCGGAAGGGACATGAACATTTATAGGATGTGATGGAGACGCTTCATCTCCTCAAATCCCTAAAGGAATCCAACGGTCACAAAAGGTGACAGCGTTGCACTCACGTGCTGACACGTGAGAACAACGCTGTGGGGGCATTTGTTTCCTGATTTAAAATCAGAAAAGCTTATGGAAAAAGCTTCAGAAAAGGGTCACGTGCTTACACGTGACCAGCAGTCACGTGTTGGCACGTGACACCTAAAAGCATCAGCAAGACAAGTTCAGTTTCCCAACTACATCGAAGAAAAGGGCTTCAGAAAGAGTCACATGCTCCCACGTGACCAGGGTCACATGTCGGCACGTGACATTTAAAAGCAAGCGGCATAGGCACATTGGTTCCCTGATCAAATCAAGGAAAAGGCTTCAGAAGAGGTCACGTGCTCCCACGTGACCAGGGTCACGTGTTGGCACGTGACGCTCAAAACATCAGACTCATTCTCCGGTTAAATCAAGAAAAAGACTCCAGACGAGGGTCATGTGCTCACACGTGACCAGGGGTCACGTGGTGGCACGTGACGGCTAAGCAGCAGAAGAAGGCAGAGTAAAAAGAAGGAAGAAGGCTCGTTACAAGGGGGTCACGTGCCCACACGTGACCAAGGGTCACGTGGCCGCACGTGACCAGCTTTCAAAGCCCATTTGTTAAACAGAATTAAATTCTGAGAAAAGATCTCTCAAGTCTTTCCAAAAGCAACCGAATGAATTAAAGATTTAGAGTGATTAAATATCATCTATCTATGGGAAAATCTCGAATTTGGGAAGATTTCCCTTTTAAATCTAACAGAAATCACAAAGGAGAATCGCTGGATTTGAAATCCAATGGTGAATAAAATTCACCTAATAATCCAAAGGTCCAGAACGAATGATGGATGCAAATCAAATCTCTCAATGAAGATACGTCAAAAAACTAATTGACTCGGCTGCTTCTCCTATAAATAGGAGCCGAGACACACAAAAATATACACGCAGAGGGAAGAAAAGGGAGAGAGCCTTGATACTTTGAGGAATCTGGATCTTCTGCAAAAGAAAACCCTAGGTGAGAAAGGGAAGACTTTTTGAAAGAAAGAGAATTTAATCCTCAACAGAATTCAACTCTGATGTAAAACAGAAGAACATATTTCTTCTCTCTTAGATGGAGGATCTGTAAAGCGCACATCTCCCCTTAAAGTTGAGAATTTAATTCTCAATGGGTTGAGATCCTGCCATGCAGATCCAAAGCATAGAGAGGGAATGGAAGCACGAGAATGTAATTCTCACAGAACTATAGGAATTTAATTCCTTTAAAATAAAATTAGGGTTTGACCCTGTGTCATGGGAATTTAATTCCTTCAGAATAAAAAGAAACAGGGTTTAACCCTAATTAAGAACTTAGTTCTGTTAAAACAACAAGAACGTAATTCCCTTAATCTTACTCCCCAGAATAATTCTCTAACAGAGAGTGGGAGTTTAATTCCTTAAATCTTTTATTAGGGTTTAACCCTATTCAGTTCTTCATATATATGAGGAATTTAATTCCTGCAGAAAATTCAGGGTTCAACTCTTCAAAAGGAACTAGGAATTTAATTCCTCTGGAATTATTGTCAGGGTTCAACCCTACGAGGAATTCAATTCCTGAAAGGGATTAACAGATATTCTAAACAACTACAGAAAAGAAGGGTCACGTGTCACTACGTGACCCCCCCAAAAGATCTACAGAAAGCCCTTTAAGGCAGTGCCTCACGTGACCTACGTGACCCTTGACAGAAGCTTTAACATACCTCATTTAAACACCCGTCACGTGATGACACGTGATGCTCCAAAAGATGTGATCTTTTCAGCAGAACAAACGAGGGGAGGGCGCCCTCACGTGCTACCATGTGACCCCTCTTGCCTCAGCGTCTAACGCTAAATTGGAACTCCCGAATCCAGTGTTAAAATATTGTTGGGCCTTAGTGTTTAACACTAATCAAAGAACTTTATTTGCAGTGTTCAACACTGATTACCTTAGTGTTTAACTCTAATTTGAGATCTCCGTTGCCAGTGTTTAACACTGATCTATTTTAGTGTTTAATGCTAATTTGAAAGCCTTGTTGCTGGTGTTTAACACCAATTATCTTTTAGTGTTAAACACTAACTTGTCAATTTCATTACCAGTGTTCAACACTGATTGGTCTGTAGTGTTTAACACTAGGCTTTGGCCCAATTGGCTAAATGGCCAGAGACAAAGTCTCTCCTTCAATGGACCAACAGGAAGACAATATTCCAGACATGATTGGACTTAGCCCAAGCTGGCCATAAGTCCTCAATTCGTAATTAACTGGGCTAATGGGCTCATAACATAATTAATTGGTCTTGATCCCAAATTGGGCCAAGGACTATTTAATCCACTCCGGTTCCAGGGTACATCTCTTCACTCCTTTGATACTTGGCGTTGTAATCCCTCAACGTCTTCAAAGAGGTGACGGGTCCAGATGACCACACATTGATACGGACTGTGGGGTCCTTAAACCCATGGACTACGACGTCCTTAACCTCGACCGAGATGTCTTAAAACTAACAATGGACTGTAGGGTCCTTAAACCCATGGACTACGACGTCCTTAACCTCGACCGAAATGTCTTAAAACTAACAATGGACTGTGGGGTCCTTAAACCCATGGACTACGACGTCCTTAACCTCGACCGAGATGTCTTAAAACTAACAATGGACTGTGGGGTCCTTAAACCCATGGACTACGACGTCCTTAACCTTGACCGAGATGTCTTAAAACTAACAACGGACTGTGGGGTCCTTAAACTCATGGACTACGACGTCCTTAACCTTGACCGAGATGTCTTAAAACTAACAATGGACCGCAATGTCCTTAAACTACCCATGGACCGCAATGTCCTTAAACTAGCGATGGACCACTATGTCCCTAAACTGGAACAATAGAGCCAATCGCTCTTTTGTTGGATCTAAACGATCCCGTTTAAGTTGATCTTAGCCTCAAATATGGCTAACGTATCCTTAAACCTTCAAACAGACTGGACTATGAATCCCCCCAATCAACTTCGGTTCAAGGGTACATCTCTGAACTCCTCTGATATTTGTCATTGTAATCTTTCAACGTCATCAGAGAGGTGACGGGTCCCGACGGCCATACATTCAATGGACCACTATGTCCCTAAACTGGAGTAATAGAGCCCCAAATGCTCTTTTGTCGGATCTAAACGATCCCGTTAAGTTGATCTTAGTCTCAAGTTAGACTAACGTATCCTTAACAAACGTTTGAGTTGATCTTAGCCTCAAATATGGCTAACGTATCCTCAAACCAAACCCCCAAACCCAAATCTAAGATAAATACGGATTTGGACTAGTCCACGTCCTACGGGCGACGACGTAACTCAGTCTCCGTATACAATCCACGGGCAACCACAAACAAAACGAACACACACGACACGAAGTGACCATCTGGAGAAGGAGAAAGTTGTTACCGCAACGCGGTAGCGTAATTAACTGTAGGGGCTTGCGCCTGCAGGGAAGAGCATCCCCACAATCAAAAACCCCTCGTGCGAGGGGGAATCTGACGAAGTCTGCTACATCGGACGCATCCGTTTAAACCTTCGATACATGGTGCCATAAATCAACTTGGCATCTTCGGAGAGGTGGACGGATAGCACCAATTAGCATCTGCCCCGAACCTCAGGCTCGGACGTCCCCGCGTCCCGGCCGCCGTTCGGAGGGGAACAGACCTTAGTTCTTTTCATGCACAGAGATCTCTTTAGTCTCTTTATTTTATTTTGAGAATTAAATTCTCTGTAGGGTTAAACCCTGATTATGATTTGGAGGAATTAAATTCCTATTATGAAAGAATTAAATTCTTATATAGGGTTAAACCCTAATTTTCTTTTAGAGGAATTAAATTCCTATATATGTAAAAGAATTAAATTCTTGTATAGGGTGAAACCCTAACTTCATTTTTTAAGAGGAATTAAATTCCTGTGAATTTGAGAGAATTAAATTCTCAATTAGGGTTAAACCCTAGTTTTATCTTGGAGGAATTAAATTCCTATAACTATGGGAGAATTAAATTCTCATACAGGGTTAAACCCTAACTTTGTTTTGGGAGAATTAAATTCTCTAAACTCAATTCCCCCTCTAAGTTTTGGATCTGCATGGCAGGATCTCAACCCGATGGGAATTAAATTCTCAACTTATGGGGAGATGTGCTCTTTGCAGATTTTCAACCAGAGGAAGAACTAAGTTCTTTTGTAGAAGAGTTAAACTCTTAGATTTCAAGAATTAAATTCTCTGTTTGAAGTTTCGATCCCCTTTCTTTTCTCACCTAGGGTTTTCTTTGTTGAGAGTTAAATTCTCCTTTCTTTTCTCTCTGAAATTTCAAGATTCCAAAACTCTATATCAAAATTCTCTCCCTCCCTTCTCTTCTCTTGGCTCCTATTTATAGGAGAAGGAAAAGAATCAATTTGTTTAGTAAATCTTTCATTGAAAGATTTTGTTTGTTTTCATAATTAATATGATCCTTTAGATCACACAGTGAATTTTATTCACCGTTGGATTTTAAATCCAAAGATATTCTGTTTGTTATTTCTGGTGAGATTTTAGGGGAAATCTTTCCTTGTCTAAGATTTTTCCATAAATTGGTGATATTTAATCACGCCTGGATTTTTAATCCAAAGGTTCTCCTTAATCCTTTCCCATTTGGAAAGATTTTAGAGAAATTTAGAATTTTAATTCTATTAAACTGTAAGGTTTTCGAAGCCTGTTACGTGCTGGCACGTCACCCTTGGTCACGTGTGAGCACGTGGCCTCTGGTCACGCATGAGCACGTGACCCCCCTTTGGGGTCTTTCTTCAGCCACTTATTTTACTTAGGATTTTTAATTCTGTAAATAGATCACGTGTCGACATGTGACCCTTGGTCACGTGTGAACACGTGATTCCTCATTGAGGCCTTTATAACTTGATAGAATTAAACCCTGCATTTCAACTGGGCTAAAGACCACCACGTGTCAACATGTGACCCTTGGTCACGTGTGAGCACGTGACGCCCCTTTGGGGTCTTTCCTCAGCCGCTTACTTCTGCTTGCTTAAAACTTTAACTCTGTAAATAGATCACGTGTCAACATGTGACCCTTGGTCACGTGCGAACATGTGATGCCTCATTAATGAAATTCCTGATTTTTAATCAGGGAACAACGGTTATTGAGGAGGATGCGTCTTCAACAAATCAACAAGCCGCTCGCGCGCTCCTCTTAATCTTTTCTCGTGATCAGCCGCCGCGGCCAACTCCGCTTCAACTTGAGCCCGTTGTCGCAGACAGAATGATAGATTTTCGTCGGTTCCTAGCATGGCAGCTTCGCAGTCCTGTACAACCCGGTCAGTAGAGTCAAGCGTCCGCCTCAGCGTCAACCCATCCGAAATAGACCTCTGGAGATTATCGAAGACAACTTTTAATTGCACAGCATTCGCTTCAACCAGGGCGCGTAACCGGGCAGACTCGCTTGAAGCCACTTCATATTCCTTTCGCCTCAAGATCGCCTCTTGTTCAAATTGGCGAATGAAAGGAATACTACACTCGACCCACGCAGCCCGTTGTGAGTTTGAAGCTAATACTATAGGAGCAATACGCTTTAGCTCAATCTCGTGCAGGCAAGTCTCGATCTTTCTGCAGTAATCAACCCAAGAGCCGACAAGATCTTCATCATAGAAGTTCACGAGTGTTGCCAGTATTGGATTGACTTCAACAGCAAAATCCGTTGTAGAACTGAGGGCCTCGACATCGAGATCTTCGATGAATTCGCTTAACATTCGCTGGCTATTCGCAGCGCCCCTGGAAGATGTGCGTTTAGCAAAAGGCCCTGCAGGTATTGGAATGCGGGACTCAAAAGGAGCTGGAGCCGGTGCAATTGCTGCAAAACAAATTATGGTTAAATTTCGACTCGGGAGGTAAAGAAAAATACATGAGGGATGGAGTCTATTATACCGGCTGTGGCAGGTGGCAGAATGGGGAGTACCGGAGTAGCGGCTATTCTCTCGTCTCCTCCTCCGATTTGTGATGCTACGATCGATATAAAGAAGACTTAGCAACAATATGGCTATTCATAAAAGAAAGAGGGAGACATTAGCTGAAGAAAATACTAACCAATACATTAGGTGGAATGACTTCTGACTGGAAGGAGAAATGCGGGTTCAACACCTGGTATATATGGTCGAAAAGGACTCCTGCAGAGTTGCGACAATATACTGTCAATATAAGGAGGATGGTACCCATAGAAAAACAGATAAGTCGCAAACCCATACCTTCTAATATTTGAGAGGGCACGGGAGAAGGCGAAGGGACGGCGACCGTTAGAGCAACGACTGGTGACGCTTTTTCATATGGCACAGCCATGGGATTCACCGCGCCTGTACTCAAGACGAACAAAATATCATTAGAAGGGCTGAACAAGATTGAAAATCTTGAAGATAGCGATTCAGCGATTACCTGATAAATCAGGGACCAAAACTATAGTGGAGGCGTCACCGGGTGTAATGGCTTCTTCGCTCTCTCTCAGAGGGGTAGATTCTACGCCCATAGCTTCATCCCCTGACTCGACGAGGGCCGTCGCGACGCTTGCGACGCCCGCCGACACTAAGGAGCCACAGGGAGAAAGGGAAGTGGTCTGAACAATCCCAGATTTCAGAGAGAGGGTAGCAACTTCGGGCATGGTAACCGCTAAGGTTTCACCCGTCATCCCATCGCCAAGATTTGGTCCTGCAGAAAATGCATATGTCAAAATTCGAAGATCAAGTTCTAGTAAAAGACTCAGCGTTACGTTTCTTTTCGGTTTCTTCCCGATCCGCGCGTGCAACCTGTCTTCGGGCGGTAGACAACGTAGAGGGAACATCCGCCGAAGGAGTATCAGCGAGTAGAATGTTGCTTGAGCCTGCACCCATGGCCAAACTGGCATTGCGTTCCCTCACCGCATGCTTCCTACGCTTCCTTTTGGTCTGAGTAGTGAGAGATGATCTCCTCAAGACCTCTGACAAAGGGACTTCATCGTCCGAACCAAGCTCTGCCTCTAGAGCCGTTACGGCATCCGTCATCGATTGCTTTAGCAAAGCCTCCTGCGGTATCGTTAGGAGAGCCGGGGCCACAATAGCTGGCTCTGGAGGTTTTTCCGCATCGCTGCTCGGGATTGGATTTGCACTTGGAATAACCCGAGTCAAGGTATTCCCTGCAAAAAGATGAAAGAGAGGGTCAGAGCACAAATAAAAAAGGAATAAAGGCGCAATGAACTGAATTTTACCAAGGCCCAAGGAAGAGCGGAGCCTCTCTTCTTCTTCGAATGTCTTGAGGGAAGCCGCGAGAGCCTCTTCGGTAGAAATACCTGTTCAAGAAGAAAGCGTCAGTAGAAGCATAATAAAAGAAGATAGCCGCGACAGAATGTAACTGAAGTATACCTGACTGCGTGATAGTGATCAGCGCCGCTTCATCGTGAGCTAGTCGCTCGGAAGCCACAAGGGTAGCCTGGAGATCAGTATAATCCATAGGAGGGATGTATAAACCCTCATTGGTCCCATACTCGCACAAACCCTCGCTGTAAGGAGTATGTGGCTCCTGGCCAAATATGACGTTGGCAGAAAACAGCGACTTCTTCTTCTTTTGTGAGCGAGCTCTAGCGGCCGATGACAGAAGCTTGCGCTTAACGGGCATATTTGGGCGGCGGGTCCTGATTTCTACGCCAACGATAGACTCCGGCGATGCTACAGCTACCGTTTCTATAGGAACACGGGGTAGAGGCTTCTCAGGGAAAGCGCGCGGGACCACAACTGTAGCAGCTTCTCTTAAGGAAGGACGAATGGTGGTCCATCGCTTCAAAGGAACTGCTGGATTACCAGCTGGGATAACGTCCTTGTGATCAAGCAATAGCCGCCTCTCTTCTCTGATAACAGCACCTGTCGCATGCTGATACCAAGCCATGTAGGCGTTCGAAGCTTTCGGCACGTAGCTTGGTTCGCTGATGAGAAAGCTAGACCCCGTGTTTAGCCCCATGAAGTGGTGCAGCGCGCTGTGGATACCCTCTTCCGTAGCAACCGGCTCAGCTAAGAAAGCCTCAAGCGGGACACCCTGATCATAACCCGACTGTTGAGCAAAACGGTACGGGTTATACCTCATGAACAGTGCCGAGGCACCTTGCCCGAACACTAGAAAGCCTGTCCTGATCGAATATAAGTGCAGGATCTCCCGGTCCTTCAATGTAGGAGCCCCGTCTTTGAAAGTATCGCGCAGCGGTTGCACTGCCTTGGTGGATTCCTTGCCGATAGTTAAGACTCTGTCATCAAAAGTCATACTATCCCCGACCATACGCGGGCGAAGGACCAGGCGCCGAGCCTCTCGCTGCGACGGATCTAATGCGGAAGCGTCCACTAGAAACATAACCCGGAGAAAGTTATAGCTGTCATAGGAGCGGGGCCGTTTGTGGACTCCGAAAGCACCAAGCACATGCATTTCGACCCAGGACGTAAAGTAAAGTAGTGCAACGGAAGATGCACAGGTTTTACTCCAGGTTGAGTAGTATCCGCTGCTAAGCTCAGGCCATGGTATAGATGTACCAGCCCCACAATTCCAACGGCCACACATGTCCCCGCAACCATGCGGTGGGTTGGATAAAAGACTGACGGCCTCATATAGCGAGGGTGCATCTGAATGTCACGACCCAAGGTTCGGCCTGTGACCGGCACTTAACCACGTAACGTCTACAGGCGTAACGCGACTAAGTAAGACGAAACCCAGAAATCAAAAACCATTAAAGTAGTGAGTGTGAAAGCATTTGGTTTAAAACATTTAGAAAACTCGAATAAAAATCATTAAAGTTTGAGTTATTTTCTTAAAAATTTCGGTAGCACCTCCTTTGTAAAAACTGGCCTCGAAAACGGGTGCAAAATATGATATAAGTAAAATGACATACAATAAGAAATAAGCATCCCCAAATGGGAGCAGTCACGCCCAACGGCGGAAATAACCACCACAAGAATAATGCACGACGCCGTAGCGAAGAATGAACGAAATAAGTGAAAAATAGTATAAATGATAAAACTGCATAATTAAGGCCGGCTCACACGATCTCGACATCCAGAATAAAAAATAATAATATACATCGTCCTCACAACTGATCTCTAAGTCAATACTGTTGGAGATAGTGCCCTCAGAGTCAATTATTGGATCACAGGCACGTGATTGCAATGATTGAGGGAGGACCTATCCGGATGGAACAGTCTTACTCGAGATGATAGTATGCTATCTGGTTTACCTTTATCATCGTGTACTGCTTTAGATGACCTGACAGGTCGCTATTGCACGTTGATAGAGCCCTGGGATTCATGCTTGACTGCCAGCAGTATGAGGGCGATCATATAAGTGAGAGCTGGAGTCTACAAGCACATCCTTAAAAGGTCCCTAGTCGTGGGAGTTTCGAGACAGGGCATCGATTCTCCAGAGTAGACTAGTGTATACAGTCGAGACCCCGACGAGGGGCGGTGGCCGGTCTCACAAGCCACTGGTGTCAGTTGGTTCACCTAAGATGTATACAGGTGCTTATTGGGTTATGAGTACACCGGACAGGACTCGCCGGGAACATACTAGTTGGTCTTATACCTGACGTCAGATAGCAGTTCCCAGGTGACATGTGTACAGGTTAGTTCATCGACCTGGGGATCGTCATTTGCCTCGTGTGAGTTCCCACTGTACTTTGATTACTGCCTTACCACGGCTCAAAGGAGTCGTGCAAACAGGTTTTAGTTGGGTACAGTCCCGAGCCACATGGAGGCAGTGAGCGGATCTTCGGGGGATTCGTCTCTCCCGGTATTGGGGGTGAGGTCGCACTGTGTCTAGGAGAGCCATTACACGAAGACCTTGGCCAAGGCAGGAGATTTACTGGTAGGTATTCCAGTAGTATCTCAGGGTGTTCTGGGCTACACTCCGACACGACTTGTACCGCTTTTGGGGGTCTGACTTTTACCAACCCCCTAGGCCCGACATGCGATGCTCGTAGACGAACGGACCGGACTGTACGGATATTGTCACTGACAGGCTCAGTAGGGTGTCAGGATGAGTTCACTCATCGACGTCCCTTTTAGTCAATAGCTGGTGGCCCGTTACGTATTGGCTTATACCTCTGACGTGCTAGTGGTTAAATCCACAGCCATAGTATTGACGAGTCTTTAGAGTCCACCACACTTTCAGTTACTCAAGCTTTCGGGCGAAACGCTGTAGAGGCCGTATGGAGATATGGAAGGGTCCGATCAGATACGTGCGGTATTGCACGGATCAGGATCGGACAGCTTTGTACTAGTGGCCGTATGGATATATGGCAAGGTTCGATCAGATACGTGCGGTATTGCACGGATCAGGATCGGACAGTTTTTACTAGCCGGTTTTGGTTTAAGCCGGTCCTAGTTTAGTACAGTGTAGATTTTGTCTCATTGCATTTGTATCCGGACGGAATACAGATGCGGGTGTGTATGCACAGTATGGGGTTTTCCTGTAATTTATTACGGGACCAGTTTTCTGGAGTTGCCAGTTTGCTTTCCGTTCCGGCCGGTTTTCCTTTGTTCTTTCCCGGCGGACTTTTCCGATGGAGGGGGTAATTTGCATTTTTGCAAATTACACTTTGTGGAGGACTTTTTTGCATAAGGGTTGATATGATAAGCATCTTTGCTTTTCATGCTTTTATGTGATTTGATGAGATTAGAAATGAAGTGAGGTTTGATGTTGATTTAGTGATGATTATGTTTTAGGATGTGGTCACCACTTTTTGCTTCCTACACTCACCTCCCTCTTGCTATCATATTGTTTTTGCTCCACCATTTTATACTTCACTTGAAGAGAGAGTTTGTTTGATGGTTGAGAAAAAGAAAGAGAGAAAGAAAAGAGAAGAAGAGAGTTTCATCTTCATCCTTGAGAGTGTTTCATTTTCTTGATCTCATTTCATGTTAAGAAAAATGCAAGCACCATTTTTCTTGTCTTGTTTACTCCATCATCCACAAATGGCAACAAACCCCAAAGTGAGACATACACTCTACACTATATTCCTACAGCAAATCTTGGACGCGTCGATTCGCCAGCTTCGCGCCCGAGTTGCCTCGGTATTGAGGTGGGAGCCCGTAAAAGTACCCGGCTTCGTGGTGCCCTTTCTGACGAGGAGGAGACGGACGGAGATCCCGCGAGGAGATCGGAGTAGAGATGAAGACCGGAGGACTCGGATCAGTCGGTATATCTCTAACCCATCCTCTTGTTAGCTTAGACTAGTTTAATGGCACGATCCGGGTGTTTAGTGCGCGGTGGTGCCGGTTTGCTAAGTCCGCAAAATTAAAGTTTATTACCGTTTCCGCGTTTGGCCGTCGGATTGACGGCCGGGGCGCCGCCGTGCACTTACAGTGGTATCAGAGCCTCGCCATTAACTTCGTCTAGCTTCGTTTGATGTGTTTTGCATTTCCGATCGACCAAAATTCCAAAACTTGCATTTTTGTTCACATCAGTTTCTGTTGAAATATTTTGGTCTCGAAAATTTTTTCAGGTTGTAAAATATTGATGTACTGGAAAATCTAAGAACTCTGTAAAATTTCGATGAAGTGATTCCACAGTTGGAGCGCGGAAGCGCCGCACAAACCCCCATTCCGCCGCCCTTCAGCCGCGAACTGTAGAGATCACTGCACCAATTTTTTTCAGAGGCTTTCTGGGATTAAAATATGGGTTTTGGAATATTAAAATTGGGCCCAGGTTTTCTGTGAGTGCTACAGTTTTGATTGGGGGCCCACTTGTTAATTTTTGGTCAATCGGAAAATTTTAAACACATTTTTCACAGTATTTACATTATATCTGCGACCGTGAATGTCACTTGATCGGTAAATCCGGTCTAACTGCTATAGCCCGGTTAGACGGATTTGCGAACGTGACTTTCACGTTGATGTTCTTTGTTTATGCTGTGATGTTGCGGATCGGTCGTGGGGATAGCCTGGATGCAATACTAGTACAGTGTTGTTGTTTATGTACTTTTGATATTGCGGGGCGAGCGTCCGACATGTGGACTGCTGTCACTGCCTGATTGTATTATTATTTTGGGGCACGACCTGGTTGCGGTCGATGTACCCGGTGTATGTATATTTTACATTCTGTACTAGGTTTACCCCGCGGTGGGGTGCACGGATGGCCGGGTTCTAGAAGGCAACAAGCCCGCATCTCATGGCATTGGGACGGAGGGGGCTTCACTCTAGGATTGGCGGGCTATTCGCCGCACTCGTATGGGGTACTGGTTGACCCAGGAGGGGTGCCCAAGTTGCCGGATTCCGTGGAGTGCTGGGTGGTCCATTCACGGAGCTGAAGGGGGCTGCCTCGCTTCAGGTTTTGGCGGGTGACTTGCCGCGCCCGTAGGGGTCTAGGTTTTCATTGCACAGGTTATCCACACGACCAGGGGAACGTCGGGTTTCAGTAGTGGCTCTGTGAAACCCGGGGATCCCAGATATCTGTATTGTTCTGTGATGCTGTATATTTCTGTGATGTTGCATTTCTTTTCACGCCTTGAGCGAAATATAATATATTGGTATATATATTAGTAGATGTTGTATATGTTTTTCATCCGCGCTAGTCCAGTCCCCGCTCTGTCGTTAGTAAGCTAACCTAACGAGTGATGACGGGACCCAGTGGCGAATGCGGATGGCATATACGTACGTCAGTATATTTTCGTTCTTTGTGGTGTGATCAATTGATGGGACTGCATTGATTCGGATCAATGCAAGTTAAACAAACCTATTCTGATATTGTTGGAACACTTTTCAAAAAGCTGTTATTGCAAGGACGTTTACTTTTGTTTTGCATCGTGGTATTCATTTGGAATATCCTGCTCCTCAGTCGACGAGGTAAGGGCCGAGATCCCTTCACCGGGAGTGACCCCTTGGACAAAATTTTGCGTCAGGGCAGTAACTTCATTATAGCCGATTACTTTTGCTTTGCATCGCGGTATTCATTTGGAATATCCTGCACCCCATTCTACGGGGAAAGAGCCGAGATCCCTTCACCGGGAGTGACCTCTTTAGTAAAGGTTTTCGTCACTATATTTTTATAAAGCTATCCGTTCCTTCAACGATATCAAGTTCATTACGTTAAAGGTTTTCGCCAGAAACCATTCGTAGCCCTCCGTCGTTTCATATGGGTAGTCAATAGTATTCAAGCTGTGTTTGTTGGCCAAAGTCAAGGCACAGTGTTTGGTAGCTGTTGGTTATTCATATGCAGCATAGATAGATGCGTTGGTTTGGAACAGTCGTACTGCCTTGTTGGCCAAAGTCAAGGGTAGGTACGGGTGGATTCAAATTAACCTGGAGAATGACGGGCAGAACTTGACATATGACTTATGATTTGTTGGCCAAAGTCAAGGTCATAAGAGCATGGGGTAAAAATCACATCGGGAGTTTCAAAAGAACTGAAACTTGCCAGATATGCGCATACCTTCTGGAGTGTGATACCGTGAGCGGATTCCGTCACGTTATCATGCGATGATAGTTGGATCCCGATTCCCACTGATGAGTTGGTTTACTCCTCGGGTGACCCCGACTAATTCTTCTTTCAGGTTTGGAGGAGAATTTGAGGTACAGTGGGAGGTTTCCAGATTAGATAAATTGGTAACCATTCTGATCTTGGTTAGAGTGCACGCTGAGTGTTTCTTTTCTCTCTCTCTGGCAGCGACCATTGACCCGACCCTAGACTTTGACTCAGAGACCAAGTTGACCGAACCTTCTTTACACTGGCTTTTGGATTGTCAGAGTTGCAGACCTCATTGCCACTCCTACTTTTACCCTTTTCTCCAGGACACCCCGTATTACTACGAACGTCCACTTCCATTGGACAAAACCATCGTATGGTTAGATACGAACTCGAAGGGATTCGAGGATGGTTTCCGGTTCTGGAGAAAACGGATAGGATTATTCAGTTGTCTTTTCCCTTTTACCTTTTCTCAAGTTGTGAGTACTCCTTGGTTTAGGAGATAGTACACCTATTATGCAAATTGGATAGTCTTCTTCCAAACCATAGGCTGGTGCCGACCGGTAGGGAATAAAGAAAACCAATTAGCCTAAACGGTGTGCAGAAGGTATTAAGATTAAGACAAAGCAAGGGATTAGTAAGAGGGCAGAGTAAATTGCGACTGATATTCACGACCAAACCAAATATTTCTTCGCCAATCCTAAATCACCTTTGTATTTCTCCAGGACACTCCGTATCACTACGAAGATCCACAGTTTATTGGATACTCCATCGTATGGTTATATACGAACTCGAAAGGAACTTGTTCCAGTTCGGGGATGGATTCTGGTCCAGGAGAAATAGGAATAAGGTTTATTCGGTTGTCTTTTGTTTTCACCTTCTCTCGCATTGCGAGTGCTCCTAGGACTAGGACAGTACACCCATTATGCTTATTGGATAGTCTTCTTCCAAACCATAGGCTGGTGCCGAAGGTAGGGAAGGAAGAAAACCATTTGGCCTAAAGGGGTGTGCAGAAGGTAATGACTAAAGACATATAAAGGGATTTGAAGAGGTGGCAAAGAATTATACGGTTATAGTTGTGAATCTGGATAATGGTAGAGGCATTACTAGGAATACCAAGATACCCCATCGAAACATTTCAATGTTTCAGTTCTACTGTGTACTGTTAAAGGAAAACTGATTTCCCGATTAGACACTTGCTCCAGGGTATGTATTTATCAGGTTTGATTCTCACATCTGTATGGTTTTACAGATGATGAGTGGGAGTAAGTTATTGGGAATAGGGTAATCATCCTCATTATATCGGGATTCGTTGTAATCGGTGATATTTGAGGAGATCATCTGGGCTGTTTGCCGGTCGGCAAATATTTGGTTTTGAATATCCGCTGTTGTGCACCAATTTCAAATTGATATATCTGTACGTCTATTTTCATAGAGTGAGATATACCTTTTGATATTATGTCGATGATATTTACCTATATCAGTGGATGGTTAGGTAAGGAGCATTAAACAGCGGTGTAATTCTTCTTAACCATAAGTACAGCTTTCAACCTACGACACACAGTGAAAGAGTTGTTAGACTCAGCGGACTTATACAGAGTGTTGTATGTTGTCCAGTGTCCATTAGGACAGAGGGGTTGGTCCTCATACTATATTCTGTTTACTTTTAACTTCTCTAGTTCTTAGACATGTGTTTCGTAGAAACACAGGGTCTAAGTTTTGAGGAGTTATAGGTATTTGAATAGAGTAGAGAACCAGGTGTAGCAAGTATCGGGATTCTTCAAGGTGATTGAAGATGTAGATACTTGTGTATGGTATTCAGTTGATAGTAATAATAAAGAGAAATTGCTTCTCTTTCAGGTTACTCATAATTGGAAGCATTCCTAAGTTGAGTAACGCTGATCGGCCTCCTTCCATTTAGTTGACATGCACTGGAGATAGCTGCATGATTTGAATCTGGTTCAATTAAATCAGTGCCTCTGGTTCTATATTGGATATAGTACAGTTCATATCTTAACATTGTTAAGGTACGGGGTGTTGTCCGGCTTATGATTAAAACCAGACTCTGGATAACTCAAGGCACGTTTCTGTAATGGCTGTTTGTGGGTTGACCCAGGCTATGACGAGGGTTGATTTTCTACCATAAGAAAGATCAATAGTGATATTGTTCTTGACTCGCCACAGTTTTAATAAAAATGGATTTTTTCAAAATCAGTAGTGGGAGTATGGTAGAACTGGAAGTGATTCCAGAACCACAAACGATTACTGAAGATTTGATAAGGAACCTAAAGATTCAATCTGGTTTGACATTCCATTGGCCGCTCCGCAGATAAGGTGGGTAACTTCAGGCACCCGAGAGGTACTCCGGTAGCCTCAAGGACGGTGACAGGGAAGTTCTTGTTTACCCACACTTGCCGCTGTTGTTGTTCCAGGCTGCGAGACCCGGCAGGAGGATGAGTATAGCGTCGTTCTAAACTAGCTTTAGAAGTGCACATCTATATGACTCTGCCAGAGGGTTTTCGTAGTTAGTGGGAGCAGCGGAAGCATTGGTGGACGTCAGGCTTATGTCTATTTATAGACTAAAGCAGATATAGCGGAGTTAGATCATCTGCTTCTGATGTGACAGTCATAGGTTTGACGTCATCAGAATAGGGGATGGATCTGTTGAGAAGGTAGTAGGAAGTGATATTCCTATACTACGATCGGTCATACTTTGGTCGTCACACAGTGGTTTCTCCACATGGGACTTGGACATTATATCAGACATACTGGTTACTAGATCTATGGTTTTAGATCTGGATTTGGGTGGTTTCCCAATCTGGGTACTTTGACAGCATTCTAAGAGTATTTAGAATAGACGACTCCTGGCACGGTGGTGTACCTGCAGGTGATGGAGTCACCCTCTCTAAATGTGTCTTATAGACTAAAGTAGAGAGGGATGTGCATGATTGGCAGATCACTTGCTTAGGCAATTGAGTCAATCATGAGATGTCAAGTACCACACCAGATGTTGTTCTTGCACTAGATGCAATAAGTTGATATTGATCCAATCCTGGAGGAACAGTCGGAAGCAGTTTTAGAACATAAGTGGATGTTATAGGGATATGATAACGACAGCCTCATTAGGGAGACAGTTATCATTCCAGGCTTCCAAGGTGACATGGACGACAGGGTGATCGTCAGAGTTATAATTTTCCTTCTGACGAGGGGCAGTATTTTGGACAGGTGGTCCAAGGCAATACTGAGGGTGGCATGGCGCAGGATACTGATTAAGTTCAGTTGACGATACAGTCTAAGAAGTTTGGATTTGGAGTTCATTTATGAGCTCGATCCCATCAGACATCCAGACATTCTAAGACAGGTATTGCTCATTTCGGGAGATGGCATTCTCCGCGAACTTGAGATTTAGAGAGACATAGAAAGAAACTTCAGAGCGGATCCACTCGCTGAGGCTATTCCTCGAACGCAATAGTCTCGCAAACGAGCTTTATGAGACTGACTAGTAGAGGAGCTGGGTGTTCGGTATCACACGGGCTGTGAGTATGCGACATCGCAATAATTAGCCTTGAGTGCAAGTGGGAGATTGTTGGAGATAGTGCCCTCAGAGTCAATTATTGGATCACAGGCACGTGATTGCAATGATTGAGGGAGGACCTATCCCGGTGGAACAGTCTTACTCGAGATGATAGTATGCTATCTGGTTTACCTTTATCATCGTGTACTGCTTTAGGTGACCTGACAGGTCGCTATTGCATGTTGATAGAGCCCTGGGATTCATGCTTGACTGCCAGCAGTATGAGGGCGATCATATAAGTGAGAGCTGGAGTCTACAAGCACATCCTTAAAAGGTCCCTAGTCGTGGGAGTTTCGAGACAGGGCATCGATTCTCCAGAGTAGACTAGTGTATACAGTCGAGACCCCGACGAGGGGCGGTGGCCGGTCTCACAAGCCACTGGTGTCAGTTGGTTCACCTAAGATGTATACAGGTGCTCATTGGGTTATGAGTACACCGGACAGGACTCGCCGGGAACATGCTAGTTGGTCTTATACCTGACGTCAGATAGCAGTTCCCAGGTGACATGTGTACAGGTTAGTTCATCGACCTGGGGATCGTCATTTGCCTCGTGTGAGTTCCCACTGTACTTTGATTACTGCCCTACCACGGCTCAAAGGAGTCGTGTAAACAGGTTTTAGTTGGGTACAGTCCCGAGCCACATGGAGGCAGTGAGCGGATCTTCGGGGGTTTCGTCTCTCCCGGTATTGGGGGTGAGGTCGCACTGTGTCTAGGAGAGCCATTACACGAAGACCTTGGCCAAGGCAGGAGATTTACTGGTAGGTATTCCAGTAGTATCTCAGGGTGTTCTGGGCTACACTCCGACACGACTTATACCGCTTTTGGGGGTCTGACTTTTACCAACCCCCTAGGCCCGACATGCGATGCTCGTAGACGAACGGACCGGACTGTACGGATATTGTCACTGACAGGCTCAGTAGGGTGTCAGGATGAGTTCACTCATCGACGTCCCTTTTAGTCAATAGCTGGTGGCCCGTTACGTATTGGCTTATACCTCTGACGTGCTAGTGGTTAAATCCACAGCCATAGTATTGACGAGTCTTTAGAGTCCACCACACTTTCAGTTACACAAGCTTTCGGGCGAAACGCTGTAGAGGCCGTATGGAGATATGGCAGGGTCCGATCAGATACGTGCGGTATTGCACGGATCAGGATCGGACAGCTTTGTACTAGTGGCCGTATGGATATATGGCAAGGTTCGATCAGATACGTGCGGTATTGCACGGATCATGATCGGACAGTTTTTACTAGCCGGTTTTGGTTTAAGCCGGTCCTAGTTTAGTACAGTGTAGATTTTGTCTCATTGCATTTGTATCCGGACGGAATACAGATGCGGGTGTGTATGCACAGTATGGGGTTTTCCTGTAATTTATTACGGGACCAGTTTTCTGGAGTTGCCAGTTTGCTTTCCGTTCCGGCCGGTTTTCCTTTGTTCTTTCCCGGCCGGACTTTTCCGATAGAGGGGGTAATTTGCAGTTTTGCAAATTACACTTTGTGGAGGACTTTTTTGCATAAGGGTTGATATGATAAGCATCTTTGCTTTTCATGCTTTTATGTGATTTGATGAGATTAGAAATGAAGTGAGGTTTGATGTTGATTTAGTGATGATTATGTTTTAGGATGTGGTCACCACTTTTTGCTTCCTACACTCACCTCCCTCTTGCTATCATATTGTTTTTGCTCCACCATTTTATACTTCACTTGAAGAGAGAGTTTGTTTGATGGTTGAGAAAAAGAAAGAGAGAAAGAAAAGAGAAGAAGAGAGTTTCATCTTCATCCTTGAGAGTGTTTCATTTTCTTGATCTCATTTCATGTTAAGAAAAATGCAAGCACCATTTTTCTTGTCTTGTTTCCTCCATCATCCACAAATGGCAACAAACCCCAAAGTGAGACATACACTCTACACTATATTCCTACAGCAAATCTTGGATGCGTCGATTCGCCAGCTTCGCGCCCGAGTTGCCTCGGTATTGAGGTGGGAGCCCGTAAAAGTACCCGGCTTCGTGGTGCCCTTTCCGACGAGGAGGAGACGGACGGAGATCCCGTGAGGAGATCGGAGTGGAGATGAAGACCGGAGGACTCGGATCAGTCGGTATATCTCTAACCCATCCTCTTGTTAGCTTAGACTAGTTTAATGGCACGATCCGGGTGTTTAGTGCGCGGTGGTGCCGGTTTGCTAAGTCCGCAAAATTAAAGTTTATTACCGTTTCCGCGTTTGGCCGTCGGATTGACGGCCGGGGCGCCGCCGTGCACTTACAAATACATGAAATGGTAGATGGAGAGTACTAGATACAATAGAATGTACAAATGGAAAATAAACGGATACCGCAAAAACCCACCTATAAGCAAACGGCTCACATGCCAACTGCAGTGGTATCCGTAGCAAAAAGATACAAGGAAGTAGCCCTGCCGCAACTACTCTGAAGGTCGACCTGCAAATACTGTGGCACAACGGGGGCGAGTTGCCAACTCGTGAATAGTAAATAACATATACATGTAATCGCGAGTATGCACGTACTGCGATACTCTAACATGTGTAAACAGATAACATCTATATGATGAGCTGGGTACGCAATAATCATGCATAACATGCAATCTAATAACATCGATATGATGAGTTGGGTACGCAATAATCATGCAAAGTACTCTATCAGGTACTACGACTACATGATGCAATGCATAACAGAGAATGCTGAGCATGGGATAAAAATATCATCTACACGGATCATCAACGTGGAAAACCCCGGTGTCTACCAAAAACACCCCAAAATCCCGATAACTCAGGCGCCGTCACTCTATCCGGCCCTCAATCCTGTAAATCTCATAGGAGCGGGGTGCCCAACATCAGCACCCGAAAATATCATGAAATGCTCATGTCCAGTATCGACACGCAAATCCTTATATATCATGCTCCGTCAGTCCGGATCGGCTCACGGGCTCCGTCTGCGGAATTGGCCCTCGGCCCCGGCAGTACGGGTCGGCCCATATCCATCTCTCAACTCTGGTCAGTATCCTCCGGATAACCGCCAGGTCCAACCAATCACCGGTAGGTATTAGTCCCTCTGCCAGGCTCACCGTCTGTATACACAGCATCCCTTTCTTGCCCCGGGGTACCATACCGGGTCCACCATGTACCCGCAATCGGCCTCATCCAGCTCCTCGATTCGGGTTCACATGTCACACGTCTCAGAACCGAGAAAACGCATGGTGGACGCACTAAAATATCATATCAAGAGAAACCGGGTTTTCAAAACAGTGCACATTTTCTTAAAATAATACCACGGTTCTCAAATCCAGAAATCTGAGGAAATCCAAAACTCAATGCGTAAATCCATGCAATGTGACGTATGCCACTAAGAGTAAAAAGGAAAACCGCTCTTTTAAATGGATCCGGTTTTTGAAAATATCTCATGCGGTCCCCATTTTCTAGAAATCAAAGCCAGTATCATCCATGTATGTGAAATATGTTTGTATATAGGTATGGATGTGCAAGTGGATATATACACAAGTATGAGTGTACCAATATATATGTGCACCAATATGGATATACAATGTGTATGTGCGCAATATGGATATATCAATGTATGTGTGCACCAATATGGATATACAATGTGTATGTGCGCAATATGGATATATCAATGTATGTGTGCACCAATATGGATATACAATGTGTATGCGTGAATATGCGACAGAATCATGTCTAATCATCAATGATGCGGTAATCAAAATGATATATGATTCGTAGCAATCTTATAGTGCAAGTGTCATGGCAATCACTAACGGTGTGAGTGTAACATACAAATAGTGCTCGTGCGGCTTGAACCGTTAGTGACAGTGCGGTGTTACATAACTACTATTTCTATATGCAACAAAAGATGGGTATGCTATAATGGTACATATGCACAAGCAATATATATATAAATATATATATGTGACTACAATATCCTATCAAGCCCTGACGCTTAACGCCATACGGGCGATTTCCCCGTAGATGTTAAATCTACTCACCGTGATCTCGTGCTAAGTGTAGCCGACTATCTGCTTTCTCTTCTTTGCGACGTCCGAAGTACCCGCCTGCGAACCTAGAAATTACACAAAGAATACACATAAGCTAAAATCCTGCAATACGCGATATTAAAACCAAACGAGAAACTCGCGTCGCGAACTAAACGCGTATGTATACGTAACGTGTGTGCATACGTCAAAAACCAACGCGACAAGCTGTGACACACAGTGCACCAACTCAACTCGTATCGTACGTGTTGCGTAAGTCCCGCTACGCTAAATAATAGGTAAACGGTCCCAGATTTAATCTGGAGCAAAAACAAGAAAATCAAATAAGGCCAAACCTCTCACAATACCTATAGCAAGCTAACTGCAAAAAATTTAATAAGTTTTACAAAAATTGGGCCGGCCGCCATAGGGATCATATCGGCCAAATTCAGGTGAAAAAGGTCCAGGTTTCTACATTACACTCTTAGCACAATTCATAGCCTAATGTATATGTTTGCTTACAAAATTTTCTACCCTAGATACAGCAGATTCTACGTATCTTAAGGTTTAGTTTTAAAAACACTTAATTTGCAACAATAGGGTGCACAAGTGATATTAGGTGAAATTACAGGAATCAAGTGATACCAACAGCACATATTAAAGCTAATCTAACCTTAAAAACCCTAGTCTACCCTATTCTCCAACCAAACCATCAACAACATCATCAAAGTCCACAAAAGCACTACAACTAAACAAACTCTCCCAGATTTCACCAACTGCTAAACCCTAAAAACCAAACAATACCAAACACAGACAAAAACCTACAGGCACCACTAGCCAAAACACCAACACTCATCTCACCAGGGGGCCGGCGACGCCGGAAAAACAAGGTAAGTCGCCGGATTTTCAAGAGGAAAATCGGCATGAAACCCTACACACTACTCTAAAAAGCCTGCACATTAAACTGAACATGTTTGCTAACCTATAAAATGATTACAGATATAGCAGATCTCATATCTCTTACAACTTGCTTCAAAACCGTATTTTAAATTTTCAAATTTGAGATTTTAAGGTGTTTTAGTGAACTATAGTGATACTACTAGGTTTAAACAGCAATACTAACACTTAATTAGGTTCATTAAGCTATAATAATCCCAACTTAGCTTAAACCCCACTTAAACCACAAACTAGCACTAAAAATCCATATTAAACACTAATTTAGCTAAATAACTACATGCTAGCAAAGAAGGGAGTTGAGTTTAAGAAATTATACCCCACTTGATCCTAGGATGCAGGAAGAAGGAGAAGAAGAAGAAGAGGTTCTACTGCTGCTGCTGCTGCTGCTTGCTACTGCTGTTGCTGTTGTTGTGTTGCTGCTGCTGCTGTTGCTAGTGCTGCTGCTGCTGCTGATGCTACTTGTTGCTGCTGCTGTTGTTGCTGCTTGTTGCTACTGCTGCTGTGTGTGCTGCTGCTGGAGTGTGTGTGTGAGTGAGAGAGAAGTGAGAATGAATGGGGAAAAATAATTGATTGAAAACAAAGAAAAGAGAGTCAACCCTCTCTCTCTCCTCATTAATTACTAAGCATGGCTCACCCCATCATGCGCTCTCTCTCTCTCTCTCCAACTCAAGTCAACCCACAAAACACAAATCACTTTTATTTTAAAAAGAAAAACTAATACACTTAATAAATTCAAATTAACTTAATAAAATGGGTTAGTCCACCATGGTTGTCTAAACATGGTTTAGCCCTAAACTTAACCCTAGTTAACATGCACATGTGTGTGCAAGCCTAATTAAATTCTAATAAAATATTTATTAATTTTGATAAAATATTTGAAAATCGTTTTGGTAAACTTTTTACTAAAAACCACACATTATAGTATAATTAGCCACTAATCACATTCTAAGGTGTTACACTGAAGCACGAACCAGTTCCGCCACAAGCCAATAAACCCCAAGAAGAACGTCTCTTCATCGACGTCTGAAGCAGCAAGCTCTGCGAAAAGAACAACCGGAGTGTCTGGAATAAAGAAGCTTCTTAAATCTGCTTCTGGCGTAGGCTGGTTATCCAAACCAAAACCAAACGGGTCGTCAAGCTTGGCGAATTTCGCAGCTTGTTTTGATAATACTTCTGGGTGAAGAAAGCGATCGATGAAGTCTGTGAAGCTGACTCCATGCCCTCCAGACTCTAGAAATAGGCTCCCGTAAATATTTACCACCTTGATCAGACTTGGGAATTGATGTTGAATGGCATTCTCCGGGGTAAGGCCCATCACCACTGTTTTGGTGGCAAATATGTACTTGTCAGGGGGATGTATCTCCTCGTAATGTTCCCCTCTGACGGGTAAGCTGGAGATCTCCGCGAACTCCTCCAAGGAGATTGAAACTTCCCGATCTGATAGAAGAAAGGTGTGAGTCGGGATATTCAATTGTTCCAAGAAATCTTTGACCCACCATACAGGGGGCATGTAATACTGGAAAAGAGACGCATAAATCGCGGGGTACAACTCGAGCTTCAGCAGCAGCGATTTCTTGGCCGACAAGATGTATCGAGCCCACTGCAGATATCCGGCTGAATGGTGAGGAGTCAAGCCAATCATGTACACTTGTCCTTAAGGGCGTGACTCGTCTTGACATATGCGCCGCCCCAAAATATCCAAAGCCATCGGCGGCTGTACAGGTATTGAGGCTATAGAAGGCTGAAGGTAACCCTCTGAGGTCCAGTTGACCTCCTCTATGGCGTAATCCACCTAAGGCGAGTCGGTATAGTGAATCGCTGAAATGGGCTCTGAGGGTACTCGGCAAGAAAAACTACGCTGACCCTGGATGATTTGATTGTACCACAACCCCCATAAATGAAGAGATTTCTGCTCCAGGTCATGATCTTTAATGAGCGCGAAGACTTCCCTATCCACGGGCGCGTCAGTGAAGGCGCTCTCTGAATGAACAAAAGGAAAGGAAGAATCGAAAGCCTTAATACCTACACGAAAAAAGGTGAGGGTTAGTTGCCAACGCTATTTTGACACTTGGTACTTTAAAATTGTACCACACTGCAATGCAGGAGAAAGGGACTAAGGGGGACCCACAAAATTAAAGTGATGGCTCATCATTGATGAGACATTCACTCATTAAGGAGGAAATCCTAAAAGGATTCTCATTTAATGAGAGACTCATTGGGCCAAGGAGTTGAACTCCCTCGAGAGCAGTACTCTGTAGACAGAATTTACATCTGTCAATTAAGAAGGGAATAAAATTCCCAATTTTTTTTCTTTCTAAAGAGTTATGCTCTGTAAAACACCAAGATCTTTAAAGATCTGAAGAAGAAATCCTAGTATCTCTAAGAGTTCTTCATCAACGAGTTAAGAAACCCTAAAAAGGATTTCTTTAGATCTATGATCTAAGAAGAACAAAGCTCTGTTCTAATTAACGGTTTAAAAAAACCCTAAAATACATCTTAAAAGATCGGTGATCTAAAAAAAAGCAAAGCTCTGTTTAATGGGTTCGATTATGATCCTTACCAAAAAATGTGGGCAAAGTTATAACTCTAAAAGAGTTTCCTTGGGTAGAGATCTAAGCTCTGGAAAGAGAATTGAATTCTCAGAAAGAAGAAAAATGAAAGATGAACAGCAGTCATCTCGAGGGCTAAAGGTCCTACTTATAGGCATGGGAAGACGATCCAACTTCCAAGAATATCCAACGGTGGAAAAGCTGCCACCGCTGCACTCATGTGTAAGCCACTTGAGCGCAACGGTGGGGGGCATTTGTTTCCCCCCATAAAAAGAGAAAGAGCTCTGTTCAAAATTTAAAAGAGGCAGCACCTCACGTGCCTTATACGAGGGTGCCAGCGCCAAGAGTTAAAAACTCTGAGGCAGTGCCTCACGTGCCCCGCACGAGGTCGCTGGCGCCATAACTAAAAGTTCTCTGCTGTTGGATCAAAGATCCAACGGAGATGATAAATCATCAAAGCGCAAAATTAAATTCTGATTGAGGAAATACTCCTCAAATCTTTCTAAACAAGAAAGATTACGCTCTGTAAAACAGAGCACCATTGGATTAAAGATCCAATGGTGATTAAAAATCACCAAGCTACAGAATAAGCTTTGTAGGGGAAAATATTTTCCCAATCTTTCTAAACAAGAAAGATTATGCTCTGTAAAACAGAGTACCGTTAGATTAAATATCCAATGGTGATTAAAAATCACCAAACTACAGAATAAGCTCTGTAGGGGAAAATATTTTCCCTAATCTTTCTAAATAAGAAAGATTATGCTCTGTAAAACAGAGCACCGTTGGATTAAAGATCTAATGGTGATTAAAAATCACCAAATTACAGAATAAGCTTTGTATGGAATTTTTTTTCCAATCTTGTTAAAAAACAAGAAAAATATTTTCTGTAAAACAGAAGTCATTGGATCAAAGATCCAACGGTGGATAAAATCCCCAAATCAATTAAGGATCTCTCAATAAGAGATTTCTTTAACTGAATCAATAAATCTGCCTCTACTATATAAAGGCCCCAAGACTTTAAGTCTTAAAGAGAAGAAACCCCCCATAAATTTCAAGTTCAAAAAGAAGAGCAAGAAGAAAGAGCTTTAAGAGAGAAGAAAAAAGAACTTTTTTCAAGGTAAATAGAGATCATAGTATCTCATCTGCATACCCAAGGGTTTAACCCTTATAAAAGAACATAGTTCTTTCCCTGAATCTGAGATCCATAAGACAAGTTTTCCACAAATGCGAATTTAATTCTCATAGGGATGAATTTGTTCTTGGGGATTGAAGATCCAGGGGAGAACAAAAAATTGAACTCTTCAGAAAAATACATAAAGAAGGAAACAGCGTCGAGCGCCTCACGTGCCCTTCATGTGGGCGCTGCTTAATAAAGAGTGCCTAGCACTCAGTGGTTGGCGCCCAGTGCCCCACGTGCCCTTCACCTGGACGTTGCTTAATAAAGAGTGCCCAGCACTCAGTGGTTGGCGCCCAGCGCCGAGCGTCCCATGGAACCCTCATGTGAGCGCTGCTTAATAAGGAGTGCTTAGCACTCATCGATTGGCGCCTAGCGCCAAACGCCTCACGTGCCCCTTACGTGGGCGCTAATAAAACAAAGAGTGCTCTGCACTCAATGGTCGGCACCCAGTGCCAAGCGCCTTATGTGCCCCTCACGTGGGCGCTGTTTAACATAAAGCACTTTGCAAACAGAGCCCAGCACCATAAAGAGTGTTTAACACTCCATAAAAAACAAAGAAATAGGGTGAGCGTCAGAGCCCATATCAATACTCATCATTGTTGCACATAAAAAGGACCGAGCCCAAACAAGTGTTTAACACTTTATTTAAAATTGAGTGGGCTGGGTCCAAGTTGGCCAAAAGTCCCTAATTCAGATCAACCGAGCCCATGTGCTCATAATTTTTCTAAATTGGTTTTAGTCCCAAACCCAACTACAGATCTCTCAACCGACATTGGTTCAAGGGTACATCTCCCCACATCTCTGATACATGTCGTTGTAATTCTTCAACGTCTTCAGAGAGGTGGCGGGTCCCAACAATCAACAATTCCTTGGACCGTGATATCCTTAAACTAGCCGTGGACCGTAATGTCCCTAAACTAGCCATGGACCGTAATGTCCTTAAACTAGCCGTGGACCGTAACGTCCTTAAACTAAAACGATAGAGCCCAAATGCTCTTTCGTTGGATAAAAAATGATCCTGAACCCCCGTTAAGTAGATATTAATCCAATATCGGATTAACATATCCTTAACAAATATTTAAATTGATCTTAATATCAAACAAGGTTAACGATCCTTAAATCAATCCAAACCCAAATCTAAGAATATACGGATTTGGACTAATTCACGCCCTACGGGCGACAACACAAATTAGTCTCCGTATATAATCCACGGGCAACCAAGAATAAAACACATACACATGACACGAAGCGACTTTTTGGAGCTGGAGAAAGTGGTTACCGCGACGCGGTAGCATAATTAACTGCAGGGGCTTGCGCCTGCAGGGAAAAACATCCCCACAATCAAAAACCCCTCGCAAACGAGGGGGAATCTGATGAAGTTTGCTACAACGGCCGTATCTGTTTAAACCTTCGATACACGGTACCATAAATTAACTTGGCATTTTCGGAGAGGTAGACAGATAAATCCAAATAGTATCTGCCCTCAAAATTCAGGCCAGACGTCCTAACGTTCCGGTCGCGTCTTTCGGCAGTAAACAACACCGTTATTCAATGCACCTTATTTTATCCTTAACTGATAATGGTAAATGTTTACAACACAATTTTCAAAATGTATATCTCACTTTATAAAAATAAAGGCACGGATATTTCATTTTAAAATCCGGTACATAACAACGGTTATTCGAAACCAAATATTTGCCGTCAGGCAAAAACCAGGCGATTTAACTTAATATCACCAATTACAATGAATTCCGATATTGAGGATCAAATTGCCCATTCCCAATATTCTGCTCCTACTCATCATCTGTATCACCGTACAGATGTGAGATCCAAAACTGGTAAATATATACCCTGGAGTCAGAATTAATTGGGAAACAGTTCTCTTTTACATGTACACAGAAAAACTGAAACATGAAAATGTTTCATAGGGGCTGGTCAGGTATTCCTAGTAATTCCTTTTCCATTATCCAGATTCATGACAGTAGTCACAATTTCCTTTGCCCTTACTCCAGTCCTTTTATGTGTCTCTACTTATTACCTTTTGCACACCGTCCTTGTGCTAACTGGTTTTCTTCCTTCCCTACCTTTCGGCACCAACCTAAGGTTTGGAAGAAGACTATCCAATAAGCGTAATAGGTATACTCTTCTAATCAAGAAGCTCTCGCAACCTGAGAGAAGGTAAAGGGAAGAGACAACCGAATAATCCTATTCAATTTCTTCAGAACCTATGGCCATCCTCGATTGAAGCAACTTCTTCGAGTTCGTATGTAATTATACAATGGCCACTCTAAGCAATATGGATCATCGTAACGATACAACGTGTTCTGAAGAAATCCTACCCGAGTATTACTTATCATGGAGCGTGTCCACGGATGAGTAACCTGGACTGTTGGATGCTAGATCCAATGGCCCAGGAGCGATGGCAGCTGTCCACGAGGGTGGGACCACGCGCTTGCGCTGCAAGGGCGTGAGACCACGCCTCATGGCCACGTTGTGAGCGACAACGGACTCTGGGCCGTTAGATTCAAATCCAACGACCACGAATCATGCTAGAGGCGGCAGAAATCATGGGAAAATTCATTGGGCACGGATTTTTGGGGGGATTTGATAGATTTTTGGATTTTATGGTTGGGAAAAAGACCCTATAAATAGAGACCGTCAAACACCGATTTCTCACACCTCAGAACTCCAAAAATTCTGAAAAAAATACCCAGGCCTTCATTTCGACGACACCGACGCTGTGGTTCCACCCAAGCATCGAGGAAAAATCTAAGCACGGAGCTATTGAGGATTTAGTACGAGTCTACATTTTCGACCCCTCGACATCCAATTCAAAGCAAAGATAGGATCCGCCTCCCTCCTCTTGTCTGTCACCTTCTTTCTTTTAAATGATCTTAGTTTCAAATCCTAATCCCCAACCTTATATTAAAATGATGTTAAAAATATTTCTGCATGCCTATTGTGGTACCTTATAATAATTAAATTTGAC
Organism: Agapanthus africanus; assembly: GCA_030015575.1. Lineage (NCBI taxonomy): Eukaryota > Viridiplantae > Streptophyta > Magnoliopsida > Asparagales > Amaryllidaceae > Agapanthus > Agapanthus africanus. The sequence continues at coordinate 205,634,295 of CM057337.1, forward strand.
CCATGTTTAAAATGGTTTAATTAATTACCTCCATATGCGTAAATATTGCACTCTCATCCTACATGAAATATAATATGCTTGATCTTATAACTCATGGGGTATAAATCCACCCTATGTGTACACTCACTTACCCATGTTACCAATAAGATCTCGAAATAGGTTACTTCCACAAAATACCCTCATTTTATTAAAATGTTATACGTATTTAAAATACCCTTATTATATGAGATGTTTTGAACAAATACTTTAGACACCCTAAAACGATTTGTTTGTGCTTGCACTTTTAATTCACCAATTAATCTAGCTTTGTTGAAATCCATTTTCCTTCTGTAAAGGGTTAATACTAATTTAAATAATTAAGCTATGATTTTCAATTTAATCCCCTCCCACTTAGAGGGAATATTTTCATATAAAATCTTTCTTAGTTTATTTACTAAGGTTTAATAAGGTACCCTAATAGGATAAAATTTTACATGAATCACCCCGTGATTATTAGACAATCGTCCCTGAAAAGGATATAAATCTTGCCGCCCATGTGTGTTGGAGATAGTGCCCTCAGAGTCAATTATTAGGTCACAGGTACGTGATTGCAATGATTGATGGAGGACCTATCCCGGTAGGACAGTCTTACTCGAGATGATAGTATGCTATCTGGTTTACCTTTATCATCGTGTACTGTTTTAGGTGACCTGACAAGTTGCTATTACACGTTGATAGAGCCCCTAGGATTCTTGCTTGACCACCAGCAGTATGAGGGCGATCATATAAGTGGGAGCTGGGGTCTATAAGCATATCCTTAAATGGTCCCTAGTCGTGTGAGTTTCGAGATAGGGCATCGATACTCCAGAGTAGACTAGTGTATACAGTCGAGACCCCGACGAGGGGCGGTGGCCGGTCTCACAAGCCACTGGTGTCAGTTGGATCACCTAAGATGTATACAGGTGCTCATTGGGTTATGATTACACCGGACAGGACTCGCCGGGAACATGCTAGTTGGTCATATACCAGACGTCAGATGGCAGTTCCCTGGTGACATGTGTGCAGGTTAGTTCATCGACCTAGGGATCGTCATTTGTCTCGTGTGAGTTCCCACTGTACTTTGATTAGTACCCTACCACGGCTCAAAGGAGTCGTGCAAACAGGTTTTAGTTGGGTACAGTCCCGAGCCACATGGAGGCAGTGAGCGTATCTTCAGGGGTTCGTCTCTCCCGGTATTGGGGGTGAGGTCGTGCTGTGTCTAGGAGAGCCATTACACGAAGTCCTTGGCCAAGGCAAGAGATTTACTGGTAGGTATTCCAGTAGTATCTCAGGGTGTTCTGGGCTACACTCCGACACGACTTGTACCGCTTTTGGGGGTCTGACTTTTACCAACCCCCTAGGCCCGCCATGCGATGCTCATAGACGAACGGACCGGACTGTACGGATATTGTCACTGACAGGCTCAGTAGGGTTGTCAGGCTGAGTTCGCTCACAGACGTCCCTTTTAGTCAATACCTGGTAGCCCGTTATGTATTGGCTTATACCTCTGACGTGCTAGTGGTTAAATCCACAACCAAGATGTTGACGAGTCTTTAGAGTCCCCCACATTCAGTTACTCAGCTTTCGGGCGAAAGGTTGTAGAGGCCGTATGGAGATATGGCAAGGTCCGGTCAGATACGTGCGGTATTGCACGGATCAGGATCGGACAGTTTGTACTATAGGCCATATGGTTATATGGCAGGGTTCGATCAGATACGTGCGGTATTGCACGGATCAGGATCGAACGGATATCACTGGCCGGCTTTGGTTTAAGCCGGATCCTAGTATAGTACAGTGTAGATTTTGTCTCATTGCATTTGTATTTCGGTCGAAATACAAATGCGGGTGTGTATGCACAGTATTGGGGTTTTCCTGTAATTTATTACGGGACCAGTTTTCTGGAGTTGCCAGTTTGCTTTCCGTTTCGGCCAATTTCCTTTGTATCGTTCATTGGCCGAAGATTGGTGGAGGAGGGCTTATTTGCATTGTTGCAAATAAGTATTTGGAAGGGGGTTCTTTGCATATTCTTGTGTCATGATAGCTTTTCATTGACCTTGACTTCTTGACTTCTTCTTGTCATGTTGGCATGAGTTTTGTGGACATGATTGTTGATGATAGGAGATGATATGGTTGTTGAGTGAGGACTTTTCTTTGTGATCATTATTTTCCATATGATAACCTTTCCTCTCTCTCTCTCTTGCATGATAGATGAGAATGGCTCCCATTATCTTTTGATACACCATACTCTCATTCTCTCCCCATTCACAAGCATTGGCCGGCCATGATAGGGGTGGGGCTGTCCAAATATTTGGGTATGGGTTTTTGCTTCATTTCATGCTCCAAAAATCCCCAAGTCCCTCGACATTGTTCTTGTATCATCCCTCCATCAAAAGGGCACCTCCAAGAACCCCAAATGAGACACAAGTCTATACACTACATTCTACAGCAAACCTTGGGCACGTCGAGTAGCCAGCTTCGTGCCCGAGTTGCCTCGGCATTGAGGTGGGAGCCCGTAAAACATGGAGACGATGTGGTGCCCTTCCGGCAAGGTGGCGACGACCGGAGATTCCGCAGGAGATCGGGACGATGATGAGAAGACCGGAGGACTTGGATCGTCGGTATATCTCTATTCCCCTTCTTGTAGATGTAAGTCCACGTTGCGACCCCCGGTTCTTACGGGGAGGCAGAAACGGTATAAAAATCAAATTTTTAGCGCATGGGGCAACATGGACTAACAAAGTCGGGATCTTTTCCTAAACTAAAACTAGCAAACTTGCTAAAGAGAGTTAGCTACTCGGAAAGATGGTTATACCTAAACTTGAACTCCTTCTTCTTCAAACTTTGTAGAGGTTGATGGTTCTTTCCTCGTCGCCTTCTTCCGTCGAAGATGGATCCACCTGAGGGTTCAACCTTCGGGCTCTTACTCGAACTTTAAGTGAACTAGGATCTCCGGCTTGCTAAACCTTGAACCCTAGAGAGAGTAGAGAGTATCTATGGGGTGCTTTCTTTTTCAAGATGAGGGATTCTCAACACATGAGAAGGAATCATCTTGAGCTTGAGGAAGAAGAAGATGAAGTGAGGAGAGAGAATGGTTATGAAAGAATGAGCTCTCTTTTTCCTTTTTGCAACCATATCAAAAGAAAAAGAATTATCTAATTAGTAATAATAATTCAAATGAGAATAGTTGATGGTAGTTTTGGAATGACCACTATCATGCTTCATTAAATGAATGTAAGCAAGAATCAAGGAGTATCCTTGCAAAGCATGATGGTGGTCAACATTCAACCATGGTCAACAAGTCAACCATGGTCAACAAGTCAACAAAATCAACCATAACATAATTTTCATTTAATTACTATTATTAATTGATAATCCATAAATCCATTAGGGTTTGGAAAATGATGACTGTCAACTGTGCATACGCACCCGTTCCGAAACCCTAATGAAAAACCTCATCCTCCGCCTCAAGCAACTGTGCATACACACCTGCATTCTCGTTCCGAGGAACAAGAATACCGAGATATAAAAGCAACCCCAAAACATATACCAGTATCTGGCTCAAACCAGAGCCTGCCAGTATAATCCGTCCGGACTCCAAACGTGCACAAGTGCGCGGATGAGAACGAACCCTGCCGCAAAACCATGCGACCTCTACTCTGTTTTGCCCAGAGGCGAATACCCTCTGTGTGGGACTCTAAAGACTCGACACTACGCTGGCAGTGGGTTTAACCACAGACCGCAAGCGGCACTAGCTGTGCGTAACGGTCCCCAGGTAGATGCCGATAAGAAGGCTGACGAGGTGAACCCCATCTGAACTCCTACTGAGTCTGAATATGACATTCTCCGTACAGTCCGGTCTGTTCGTCTGATACATCGCATGTCGGGCCTAGGGGGCGGTAAAACGTCAGTCCCCCAATAGCGGTACAAGTCGTGTCGGAGTGAAGCCCAAAACACCCTGAGATAACACTGGAAGCCTACCAGTATATCTCGCTTGCCCTGGCCAGGGACTACTCGTGTAATGGCTCTCCTAGACACAGCGCGATGTCAACCCCTAATACCGGGAGAGACGAATCCTGTCTAACCGTCACTGCCTCCAAGTGCTTCGGGACTGCACCCAACCACTACCTGTTTGCACGACTCTTTTGAGCCGTGGTAGGGTAGTGATCAAAGTGCAGTGGGAACACACTCGAGGCGAAGTGCCAGTGTCAAGTCAGCGGACTAAGCTGTACTCATGTCACCTGGGAACTGATAACTGACGATAGGTATAATACCAACTTGTCAGTTCCCGATGAGTCCTGTCCAGTGTACTCGTAACCTAACGAGCACCCGTATACTATCTCCAGTACGACGTACTGATGGCTGTGGGACAGACCATCTCCCACACTGGGATGAGAAGCGCATACGCTAGTCTACTCCGGAGTATCGATGCCCTGTCTCAATAGTCCTGCGACTAGGGACCTGTATAAGGATGTGCTTACAGATTACCCAGCCCCCACTAGTGTGACTGCCATCACAACGCTGGTAATCAAGCAAAGATCCTAAGGGCTCCACTAATGCGTACAGGTGATATCGCAAAATAAGCACATGTACACATTGAAGTAGAAACAAACCAAGTAGCATACTACTATATTGAGCAAGATTGTTTATACAAGGTGAATATCCCAAGCCTCCATTAAGTAATATACAAACTAGTATGATACAGTAATGGCCTCTAGGGCATATACACTAACAATATCCCACTTGCACTAAGGCCATGTACTGGCGTATCGAAGACCTATCATCTCGATCAGCCGCTCGAACTGAGTCTGGGGTCGGGCCTTGGTGAATGGATCTGCAGTGTTTTCTTCTGAAGCAACCCTCCGAACCTCGATCTCCTTGCGATCCACGATCTCCCTGATCAGGTGATACCGCCTCAAGATGTGCCTGGATCTCTGATGGGACCTGGGTTCCTTCGCTAAAGCTATAGCCCCGTTGTTGTCGCAATACAGAGGTATTGGGTCAACAATGGACGGAACCACCTGAAGTTCTTTCAAGAACTTCCTCATCCAGACAGCTTCTTTTGCGGCATCAGATGCAGCGATGTATCCCGCTTCCATAGTCGAGTCTGCAACGGTTTCCTGTTTGGAACTCTTCCAACACACCGCCCCTCCATTGAGGGTAAAGACAAAACCCGACATGGACTTGGAATCATCCTTGTCACTCTGGAAGCTGGAGTCAGCAAAGGCCTCGATCTGGAGGTCTTTTCCGCCATACACTAAGAACATCTCCTTAGTCCTTCTCAGGTACTTGAGAATGTTCTTTACTGCTATCCAGTGTTTCTCCCCAGGATTTGACTGATACCGGCTTACTACACTCAGTGCATAAGCTACATCCGGTCTGGTACACAACATCGCATACATTATAGAGCCTACCGCAGAAGCGTAGGGTATAATAGACATGCGATCCCTCTCCAAATCAGTCTTGGGAGACATCTCTTTAGAGAGGGTGATCCCGTGACAAGCCGGTAGGTTACCGCGCTTGGAATCTTCCATACTGAATCTTTTCAGTACGGTGTCGATGTACCTGGACTGTGAAAGTCCTAATATCCTCTTGGATCTATCACGATGGATCCGGATCCCCAGGATGTATGAGGCATCACCCAGGTCTTTCATGGAGAACCTGTGTGACAAGAAACCCTTGACAGATTGTAGTATAGGAATGTCATTTCCTATTAAGAGAATGTCATCCACGTATAAAACAAGGAATACTACAGTTCTCGCTACAAATCTACTATAGATGCATGGTTCATCTGGATTTTTGATAAAGTCAAATTCCTTGACCGTCTCATCAAAACAGATGTTCCAACTCTGCGATGCCTGCTTTAGTCCATAGATGGACTTAAGCAACTTGCACACCTTTCCGCTGCTCCCACTTTGAATGAAACCCTCTGGCTGATCCATATAGACACACTCCTCTAAATTTCCATTTAGAAAAGCGGTTTTTACGTCCATCTGCCAAATCTCATAATCGTAGAAGGCAGCAATGGCAAGAAGGATCCGAATGGATTTCAGCATAGCCACTGGAGAAAAGGTTTCGTCATAGTCCAAGCCAGGTCTTTGACGGAAACCCTTTGCTACAAGTCTAGCTTTATAGGTCTCAACCTGTCCATCTACACCAATCTTCCTTTTGAAGATCCACTTGCATCCTACGGGTTTTACCCCGTCTGGAGCAATGTCCAACGTCCATACTTTGTTGGTGTACATGGACTCCATTTCGGTACGCATTGCATCCAGCCATTTTACCGAGTCAACGCTCTGAACGGCCTGCTGGAAGCTAGTAGGTTCATCATAGTCTATGATGCAATCCTCTCTATCCCCGTCTATGAGAAAACCGTAGTATCTCTCGGGCGGATGAGACTGCCTACTACTTCTGCGGAGCGGCATAGGAATGTCCTATTCTTTTGAACCCTCTGGTTCCACTAAGCTTTCAGTAATAGTCTGAGGTTCTGGAATTTCATCCAGTTCTACTGCGCTCCCACTTATCTGATTTTCTAAAAACTCAGTTTCCAAGAAGTGGGCATGGCGAGAAACAAGGACTTTTTGCTCCTCTGCGTAATAGAATAGATACCCCTTGGAGTTCTTTGGGTATCCCATAAACTTATACTGTACTGAGCGTGCCTCGAGCTTGTCCGCATGCTGCTTTTTTACAAAAGCCGGACATCCCCATGTCTTAAAGGATTTAAGACAGGGTTTCTTCCCACTCCATATCTGATATGGTGTGGTAGGCACTGTCTTAGTAGGAACTTGGTTTAAAAGATGTGAAGCTGTTTCTAGTGCATAACCCCAGAAAGATCGTGGTAACTCAGCCTTACTCATCATGGAACGAACCATATCCAATAGGGTTCGATTCCTTCTTTCCGATACACCGTTATGTTGCGGAGTGTATGGAGGAGTACGCTGAGAGAGAATTCCATTCTCTTTTAAATAGTCCAGGAACTCGGCACTCAAGTATTCACCACCTCGATCCGATCTTAGAATCTTAATACTTTTGCCTGTTTGTTTTTCAACTTCATTCTTGTAATTCCGAAACTTCTCAAAGGCCTCGGATTTGTGCTTCATTAAGAAGACATGTCCATACCTAGAGAAATCGTCTGTGAAAGTAATGAAGTATGAATAACCGCTTCGCGCATGTGTATACATTGGACCATACACGTCACTGTGTATGAGTCCCAAGAGCTCGCTCGCTCTTTCTCCGTGTCCAGTGAACGGAGTCTTTGTCATCTTTCCCATGAGACAAGATTCACAAGTGGCATAAGACTGATACTCGAACGGATCCAAGTATCCTTCTTTATGTAACTTAGTCAACCGTGTCTCATTGATGTGACCCAGTCTACAATGCCATAAGAAAGCCTGATTGATATCTGTTGGGGTAAAAATTTACACCCCGGTTGACCGAGTCAAAGTCAAGGTCAACCCCCAAGCTAGGTGGGCCCAAGCCCAGGTCAAGCGGGCCCATGCCCAAATCGAGCCCGCAGCCAGCCTCCCCATGCCAACAACAAAATCATGTAATAAATAATTTTTATGTAATTGTTTATGCATGAATGTAAAAAAAAATGGGCATAAAGCCAATATTTTGTAAGCCCATGGCTTATGTGCAAAAATGAAATGGCACATGTGCCATGGGATGGCTAAAATGCCATTTTTGTAAAGCCCAAGGGGCTATATGTAAATATGTAAGCCTATATAAGGCAAAATGATGATGAATAAAGAACAACTTTTTCTCTCTCCAAACAAAAAAGTCTCAGAGCTGAGCTCTTTCTTCCATCTTCAAGGTTCCAAAACCTTCTTCTTTCTCTTGAATTAAATCGAGAGTTTTACTTTTCCTTTTTCAAAACAAATTAGTTTTTCACCACAAAACCCACAAAGGGGAACTTGGATCTATCATTAGATCTGAAAAAGAAGAGATTTTGAGATTTCATATCTCTTGATCTTCAAGATCCAGCAAGCAACAGGAGGAAGAAGAATATCGTTCACTAAACCCAAAAAAAAACACACACTTAGGAGTCCAACTCCTCTCTGATTTCTCTTCTGAGAAATTTGTTTTAGCAGCGCGCAGCGTAAGTGCGCAAAGCGCCCGCGTGCCGACACGTGGCGCGCGCACCTGCGCGCTCGCGCAAGTGCGCAAAGCGCCCGCGTGCCGACACGTGGCGCGCGCACCTGCGCGCTCGCGCAAGTGCCCACGTGCCGACACGTGGCGCGCTTGCGCACCTGCACGCTTGCGCAAGTGCGCAAAGCGCCCGCGTGCCGACACGTGGCGCGCGCGCTTGCGCACCTGCGCGCTTGCGCATGTGCGCAAAGCGCCCGCGTGCCGACACGTGGCGCGCTTGCGCACCTGCGCGCAGCGCTCATGTGCAAAGCGCCCACGTGCCGACACGTGGCGCACTTGCGCCTGAGCGCACAGCACCTAAGCGCACAGCGCCCAAGGTGCTGCCCCACGCATCCTTTGGATGCCCTTTTCCCCTTTATTTATATATACATGTATATATATACATATGTATACAAATGTACACATACATATACTCCGCCACACTCTCCCCCTCCAAAAACTTTTTCGGGCCGGGGCGCTGCCCCGAACCCCGCAAGGGGGCTGCTAGCCCTCTTGACCCCCAGCCCTCTATCCGGGTAGAGGGACCCCCGTAAAAACTCTGCGTGGCTCCCGATATATCCAAAACCCCCCTTTCAAAACAGAACACACGTACACTGCACATTGAGTTCGCATGACCATTTTAACCCGTTAATCGGAGGTTCCCTCGCCCCAAAGGCGAGGGGTAATTAACGGCAGCTTAGTCCGCGGCTGCCGGAGATTCGGATCCCCACAATCATTAAACCCCCGCCTACCCTAGGCAGGGGGAATCTGTAGTACGCCTGACAAGCGCGCGCGTATTCCCATCTCAATGGGGTGACAAAAAACACCCTACAGATTCTGGCACGCCCGGTGGGACCAATCTCTCCTCCCATATTTCGGGTTAAACGCTCATGCGAACTCAATCAATATACATGTCTGTATTTATACTAAAATAATGCTCTTTCATGCAGGTTCTCAAGCAATCACTTCTCAACGATGTCTCCAAAAACCTACTCAGCTCTCAACACGGCTCCCATCTCATACACGATGAAGATAGACTCCAGGACGGTCCTTCCGGCCAGTCTTGGACGACAATGGGAGGAGCCGCTGCTACCATTCGGCTCTATCATGTTCATACCAGTTGGCGCCATCCTAGCTCCTCAAGCCCCGGTGGTAAACAAACCGGTCTCGAAAGGTAGGAGGCCAAATGTGGTGGTCACGAGGGCACCCCAGCCCAAGCGCAAGTCGGTGTCTGAACGACTTTCTTTGACCCCAACTGGGGGCAAGGCCATCGACACCAACAAAGCTGCAAGGCGTTTCAAGCAAGCTCCAGCGGTACCCTCAACAACTGCTCGATCAGGTGCTTTCTCTAAGCTCCCCGCCAATGAGAAAGAAATGGCTGGATATGTGGTCCACACTGTCTACATGGTGGGCACGCGCAGCAAGAGCAAGAACGGGGCCGCTACATCTCAAATCCAATCTGGCTTGAATGTGGTGGCCGCTTCCCAAGAACAGCCGCCTCTGCTGGATGGTGAAGACCCTCTCGATGAGGATGATAGGCAGAAAGACCCTTCGGTCCATGAGGAGTCAGGCTCGGAAAGCGAAGAAGAGCCGACTTTCCGCCCCAGGACTGCGGAGCAAGAGCTGCTTTAAGAGCTCCGAAAGCAGCTCAGAAGCAAAGACAAGGAGATGGCCAAGCTCTACACAAAGATCGACGACTTGACAAATGTCGTCTTACGGCTTACGGCCCAACTTGCCTCTCAGCCGCCCAATCAAGCACGGGGCTCTGCTCATGAACCGGGAAACGTTGACCCGAGACAGCCGGTGCCTATTCCCTCAAATCCAAGGGTGGGCGGACCGCACGAAAGTCAGTCGCATCCTATCTCGGCAAATGTCTTGGCTACCGATGACAATAGCCCGCTAACTCAAGATCAAATCATGGATTTGGTTACCGACAAAGTCAAAACCTTGGTAGCCGAAGCCGAAGCGCGAAAAGATGTCAGCAGTAGTGGGAGACCATATCCTGCTCAGTATGATCTGGTAGAATTTCCTAGCGGCTATGTCATCCCCAAATTCGGAAGATTCAACGGGACGGGAAATGCGAATCAGCACATCGCCCACTTCAAAGCCTCATGCGGGAATACTGGGGGCAATGATGCGCTTCTCCTCCGCCAGTTCGTTAATAGCCTGACCGATGTTGCTTTCGACTGGTACGCGAGCATACCGGATGGCTCCGTTACAACTTTTGTCCAAATGGAGTCTCTGTTTCGGCAGAGGTTCATGAGCGTCAGCGATAAGATTACCATTGCCGAGCTCGTAAGGACCAAGCCCAAGAGCGACGAAAGCAACACGGATTTTATAACCCGATGGCGTAATCTCTCCGTCAAATGCGAACCGCCGATAGAGCAGGACCAATCTGTCAGTCTCCTTATCGGAAATCTCAACAACTGGATGGCCCCGTTTCTATGTACCGCGGGTCTCAAAACATTCCAAGAGCTGACCAAAAAGGTCCAAACGTTGAAACGCTCAAAGCCCGAGTCCGCTCAGGATCTTCAGTTCACAAACAGACCGAAACCTTGGAGGGACGACAACCGAAAAGGCGGAAGTTCTAACATCACCGATTCTCCAAATAAGCAGAGAATGGGCGGAGCAAAAACTGACCAGTCTCGAGGGCCAACTTTGGAGGAAAGAAGAAATAAGGTCTACTCATTCCGAAGGGACAAGGTCCACAAAATTTTTAAAGATGCTCTGAAGAATGGCCTGCGGCTACCAGAACCGAAAAGGCTAAGTGAAGCAAACAAGACTGATCATCCCAACTTTTGCCCATACCACCGAGTGTTGGGGCACACTATTGAAGACTGTTGCATCTTCAAGGATTGGGTCGAGAAATAATACAAGGCAGGAGAAATATCATTGTCCCCTGGCGTGTTAACAAACAATCGAGCTGCGACCGTCAATTTCATACAAACGGGGACCGAAGTCCTTCAGGGGCCTGATTCTCTCAAACACCCGCCTTTCTCTGGAAACAACAGACCACCAAGTCTTTAAACTGGGAATAATCGACCACCATGTCATTAAACTGGGAAACAATCGACCTCTAAGTCGTTAAACTGGGAATGTAAAAAAAAAATGTAAATAAAAAAAATGTGTAAATAAAAGAAAAATAAAGAAAAGCTGAAATGATGGGGCAACTCGCAATAAAAATCAGCGAGTAAAATAAAAATGAAAATAAAACCGAAATGATGGGGCAACTCGCAATAAAAATCAGCGAGTAAAAATGAAAATAAAGAAAAGCCGAAATGATGGGGCAACCGCGAATAAAAGCCGAAATGATGGGGCAATCGCGACCTTCGTGATAAGAAAAGCTGAAATGATAGAGCAATCGCGGTAAAAAATAAAAAATAAAAAATAAAACAAAAAAAAAACAAGGGCGGATGATGAGTTGCTCCTGGTATTATACCAGTGCAGCAATGCAGACGCCAAACAAAAATTCAAATTTCCAAAATTCTCCCAGCCCTACGTTTAGTCCCCAAATTGACTACCGTATACAATCCACGGGCTCAAATAATTCTCAGCATACCCATGCCCCACCGCAACCACCAGTTACGCGGCTGGTCTCCGCCTTTGGAATTATGGTTCATTGAAAAGACCCACTCATGTGTCCTCACGATGCATGAGGAGAACAAACCTTCGTGAGATCCTTACGACTCACCAAGGAAAAACACACTTAGGAGTCCTCACGACTCTTAAGGAGAAAATACACCTGCGGGATCCTTACGACTCGTAGGGAGAAAATTCTTTTATGGGACCCTTACAGCCCATAAAATTGAAAAGTCTTAGGTGATAGGGATCCAAACCTGTCTCCTAAGCCATCGCTCCCCATACCCCAAACGGCGAATGATGAGTCGCTCCTGGTACCATATTCCAGTGCAGCGATGCAGACGCCAACCAAATTCCAAATCCCAATCCCCTAAGTGGCGAATGATGAGTCGTTCCTGGTACCATATTCCAGTGCAGCGATGCAGACGCCAACCAAATTCCAAACTCAAATTCCAAAACGGCGAATGATGAGTCGCTCCTGGTACCATATTCCAGTGCAGCGATGCAGACGCCAACCAAATTCCAAATCCCATACCCCCAACGGCGAATGATGAGTTGCTCCTGGTACCATATTCCAGTGCAGCGATGCAGACGCCAACAAAGACCCAAAATGCTTTTGGCCCTACGGTCTGGATCATACATCCTGCAAAACCGTATACAATCCACGGGCGTAAACAAATCCAAATCCTTCCGGGGCAAATGATGAGTTGCTCCTGGCATTATTCTAGTGCAGCAATGCAGATGCCAAACAAAAAAACAAATCCAAATTCTCTCGGGGCACATGATGAGTTGCTCCTGGCATTATTCCAGTGCAGCAATGCAGATGCCAAACAAAAAAAAAACAAATCCAAATCCTTCTGGGGCACATGATGAGTTGCTCCTGGCATTATTCCAGTGCAGCAATGCAGATGCCGACAAAAAAAAAACCGATTCCCAAATCCTCTCAAAAACAGATGATGATTCGCTCTTTAGTACCATATTCCAGTATAGCGATGCTGATGTCAACTCAAATCAAACCAACAAATTCCAACATCGACCTCTGCGTCAAATCTACAGGCACTCCGTCTCGGGGATACGTCCTACCACAGGCACTCTGTCTCGGGGAAACGTCCTACCACAGGCACTCCGTCTCGGGGAAACGTCCTACAACAGGCACTCCGTCTCGGGGATACGTCCTACCACAGGCACTCCGTCTCGGGGATACGTCCTACCACAGGCACTCCGTCTCGGGGATACGTCCTACCACAGGCACTCCGTCTCGGGGAAACGTCCTACCATAGGCACTCCGTCTCGGGGAAACGTCCTACCACAGGCACTCCGTCTCGGGGATACGTCCTACAACAGGCACTCCGTCTCGGGGATACGTCCTACAACAGGCACTCCGTCTCGGGGAAACGTCCTACCACAGGCACTCCGTCTCGGGGAAACGTCCTACAACAGGCACTCCGTCTCGGGGAAACGTCCTACCACAGGCACTCCGTCTCGGGGAAACGTCCTACCACAGGCACTCCGTCTCGGGGAAACGTCCTACAACAGGCACTCCGTCTCGGGGATACGTCCAACACAGACACTCCGTCTCGGGGAAACGTCCTACAGCAGGCACTTCGTCTCGGGGAAACGTCCAACACAGACACTCCGCATCAGGGAAACGTCAACCAGCGACATTCTGCATCGGGGACACGTCTACTAAATCGCTTCGGATCAGAGCACCGACCGTCCATGTCGTAAAAAGGGCAGTGCATCCCAAAAAGTGGGAACCAAAGCAAGTCGCTTCCACGCGAAAGAAGATCCATCAATTTCATGCACACGACCTACATATGCTGTGTGCATTTATTGATGGGGGGCAATTTGTTGGGGTAAAAATTTACACCCCGGTTGACCGAGTCAAAGTCAAGGTCAACCCCCAAGCTAGGTGGGCCCAAGCCCAGGTCAAGCGGGCCCATGCCCAAATCGAGCCCGCAGCCAGCCTCCCCATGCCAACAACAAAATCATGTAATAAATAATTTTTATGTAATTGTTTATGCATGAATGTAAAAAAAAAGGGCATAAAGCCAATATTTTGTAAGCCCATGGCTTATGTGCAAAAATGAAATGGCACATGTGCCATGGGATGGCTAAAATGCCATTTTTGTAAAGCCCAAGGGGCTATATGTAAATATGTAAGCCTATATAAGGCAAAATGATGATGAATAAGGAACAACTTTTTCTCTCTCCAAACAAAAAAGTCTCAGAGCTGAGCTCTTTCTTCCATCTTCAAGGTTCCAAAACCTTCTTCTTTCTCTTGAATTAAATCAAGAGTTTTACTCTTCCTTTTTCAAAACAAATTAGTTTTTCACCACAAAACCCACAAAGGGGAACTTGGATCTATCATTAGATCTGAAAAAGAAGAGATTTTGAGATTTCACATCTCTTGATCTTCAAGATCCAGCAAGCAACAGGAGGAAGAAGAACATCGTTCACTAAACCCAAAAAAAAAACACACTCAGGAGTCCAACTCCTCTCTGATTTCTCTTCTGAGAAATTTGTTTTAGCAGCGCGCAGCGTAAGTGCGCAAAGCGCCCGCGTGCCGACACGTGGCGCGTGCGCTTGCGCACCAGCGCGCTTGCGCAAGGGCGCAAAGCGCCCGCGTGCCGACACGTGGCGCGCGCACCTGCGCGCTTGCACAAGTGCGCAAAGCGCCTACGTGCCGACACGTGCCGACACGTGGCGCGCTTGCGCACCTGCACGCTTGCGCAAGTGCGCAAAGCGCCCGCGTGCCGACACGTGGCGCGCGCGCTTGCGCACCTGCGCGCTTGCGCATGTGCGCAAAGCGCCCGCGTGCCGACACGTGGCGCGCTTGCGCACCTGCGCGCAGCGCTCATGTGCAAAGCGCCCACGTGCCGACACGTGGCGCACTTGTGCCTGAGCGCACAGCACCTAAGCGCACAGCGCCCAAGGTGCTGCCCCACGCATCCTTTGGATGCCCTTTTCCCCTTTATTTATATATACATGTATATATATACATATGTATACAAATGTACACATACACATACTCCGCCACACTCTCCCCCTCCAAAAAATTTTTCGGGCCGGGGCGCTGCCCCGAACCCCGCAAGGGGGCTGCTAGCCCCCTTGACCCCCAGCCCGCTATCCGGGTAGCGGGACCCCCGTAAAAACTCTGCGTGGCTCCCGATATATCCAAAACCCCCCTTTCAAAACAGAACACACGTACACTGCACATTGAGTTCGCATGACCATTTTAACCCGTTAATTGGAGGTTCCCTCGCCCCAAAGGCGAGGGGTAATTAACGGCAGCTTAGTCCGCGGCTGCCGGAGATTCGGATCCCCACAATCATTAAACCCCCGCCTACCCTAGGCAGGGGGAATCTGTAGTACGCCTGACAAGCGCGCGCGTATTCCCATCTCAATGGGGTGACAAAAAACACCCTACAATATCTGAAGACTTTCTTTTGTGTGTATTCTGGACATTGAAAATCTGTGGTTGGTTTAACACGTATATACCATTGCTCAGTGTACCTGACCCAATCAGAACTTGATTAAGGTGAATGTTTACAACATTACTTACAAACGCAAATTCATAACCTTCTTTAGAAACCAAAGATACAGAAATGATATTACAAGTTGCGTTGGGTACAAAAAAGCAATTACGCAAAACCAAAACATGCCCATCTGACATTCCTAGGTGATAGTCCCCCACGGCTTTAGCATCCATGCTAGCTCCGTTCGCAACTCTGAGGGTCATGTCACCTGCCTTCAAAACCCTACAGTTTCTCAACGCCTGCAAAGAATTACAGATATGAGATCCTGATCCGGTATCCAATACCCAGGAAGTAGAATTTATAGAAAGACAGTTTTCAATAACATACACACCTGAAGCTGAAGCCGCAACCTGCTTCAGTTCCTGTGTCCTGGCTTTCCAAGCCCTGCAATCTTTCTTCCAGTGTCCACTCTTGTGACAATAGAAGCATTCCTCTTTACCCACAAGCTTCCCCGCTATCTTTGTTGCCTTTTCCTTTCCCTTCGTACCCACTTTACTAACACCGCCTCTTGGTTTGGTGGGGGCTTTCTTCCTCTTTCCCTTGGCTTTCGCCTTGGACCTAGAGGAAGAAGATCCTCCTACAAACAAAGCGGGTGTTTCCCTACCCTTCTGTAGGGTGCCCTCTGCGCTCCTCAACAAGTTGAGGAGTTCTGAAAGTTCAACTTCCTTTTCTTGTAAGTTGAAGTTCAGTATAAACTGGGCGTAAGTGGATGGAAGGGACTGGAGAATTAAATCCGTATAGAGTTCACTGTCCAACGTTGTCCCAAGTTCTGCGAGCTCCTCAGTGTAGCCAATCATCTTAAGCACGTGGTCCGCTACCGATGATCCGACGGCCAACTTTGTCGAAAATAACTTCTTTGACACTTCGTATCTTGCGATACGAGACTGCTCTCCATACAGTTCTTTTGTATGGAGAAATATGGACTCGAGGTCCATATTCTCATGCCTCCTCTGATGTTCGTTGTCCATAGAGGCAAGCACGAGGCACCTGGCCTTCGCGCAATCAATCTCCCAAGTCTTACGGATTTCCTTATCCGCGACGCTGGAGGTGGGACCTGGGACGGGGGGAGCTTTGGTGGTAAGAAGATACCCCAGCTTGTCGTAAGTGATTGCCAATTTTACATTCCTGAGCCAATCTTTGTAGTTTGGCCCTGTCAGTATGTTTTTATCTAGAAGTAACTTAAGTCCGGTCATTTCGAATTTGGTCGCTGCAGGGGGGAGAGAAGAAACACTTTAGCACGATGCTCTTGCAAGTTTAGAATGGTTTTTAATTTGTCTAAACAGGATGGCTCCCACTGTCTCTTGAATCCCTCCTCAAACCACAAAGGAAGAATTAGCCGGGATCAATCCCACCGCACAATACTTGCTTAACCATTCAGCCAGGCTAGTGTCGGTACTTCGAGGGAGGTTTTCCAACGCTTTCGCGAAGTTCCTTAATTTAAGAACCACTTTTCCCTGGGGGCGTAGCCCCGCTAACACCTTTCTAGGCACCTACTAGGTTTATAGCATTGATCGTTTAGTGAGAAATTTCCCGAGGAGTAGCATATACTCACAGTAGGATCGGGATCCAAATATCATCGCGTGACGAAACTGAAGGAATCCTACCAGAATCATCACACTCCAAATGGTATGCAAATCTAGCAAGTTTCAGTACTTATGAAACTCCCGATGTGGATTTTTGCCCCATGCTCTTATGACCTTGACTAAGGCCAACAAATCATAAGTCACATGTCAAGTTCTTCCTGTCGTTATCCAGGTTAATTTGAACCCACCCGTATATACCCTTGACTATGGCCAACAAGGCAATACGACTGTCCCAAACCAACGTATTCTATCTATGCAACATATGAATACCTACCAGCTACCAAACACTGTGCCTTGACTAAGGCCAACAAACACAGCTTGAATACTGTTGAATATTCATATGAAACGACGGAGGGCTACGGATGGTTTTGGCGAAACCGTGAACGTAGTGAACTTGATATAATCGATGGAACGATATAGCTTTTAGAAGGAGTGGCTCAAGCTCCGTATTTAAAAGTTAGTTTTGAAAAGAACCGAGTGGTTTTTCGAAAGTGTTCCAACGACTTTAGCTTGGTTTATTATCTTGCATTAGTTCTTTTAATGCGTGATATTCTTGCATTAGTTCTTTTAATGCATCCCATCATTTAATCCTACCATTGCAGAAAACAACCAAAATATGACGTACGCTTATGCCATTCGCATTCGCCACGGGGTCCCGTCATCACTCGTTAGGTTACTTAACTAACGACAGAGCGGGGGCTGGGCTAGCGCGGCTGTAAAACATAAGCAACGCCTAAATATAAAGCAATGATAGACATTACAGATCACAGATGAATACATTGGATATACTAGCAATCCGCAAACCGTTCGAGCCTGCAACGAAAAGCGGATTACACGGTCGCGGTGAATAGCAAATACCCCACCCAAGACCTCTACGGGTGCGGCAAACTACCCGCCAAGTACCCGGTAGTTTGTGCACCCCTCCATGGGTCTATCCTAGGAGCAAAAACAGTAAAAAGAATTATACAATGACGGCTACAACCCCGACCCGGTTGTGCGGCCATACAAATAATATTATTACATCAATTTATATTTACAAATGAATGAAAGAAAAACAAAAGCTCATCTCACATCCACCCCGGCTATTCACCCGCGACAGTCCAACACATTCATATACACATTCCAATATCAAACACAGATCACAGAGATGTATAACCCCGACTAATCGACTTATAGCGATTAGCCGACGTTCAATACATACAAATATCACAGATATAACCATCATAGTCAAAGTGCAGTGAAGTTCGGAAAAAATACGGAATTATAGGACCCCAAAAGTAAATTTCTGTTCTGGAAAATCTGGGCACATATAATATATCTTAAAAATCCCAAAACCCTACTAGGAGAACACTGCACAAAACCCGATCACGAGAGGACTCCAAACGGCGGCGGTTCCGCGGCAAATGCCTACCTCATGCCGCGGAACCGCGGCGGTTTGAATGAATCAGGGGATCGTTTTTCTTGGGTGTTCACACAAAACCCTGAGCCGAATTTAGGTGTATAACAAAACTTGTTTTGACCAGAAATTTTTTTAACAGAAACTAGGGTTTTGTAAAAGTTTGGTTTTTGGATTTTTCGGTTCCGAACTTCGTTACACATCACTACCAAGCTAGTTTAAGTTTAGTTAGGCTCTGATACCACTGTAAGTCCACGTTGCGACCCCCGGTTCTTACGGGGAGGCGGAAACGGTATAAAAATCAAATTTTTAGCGCATGGGGCAACATGGACTAACAAAGTCGGGATCTTTTCCTAAACTAAAACTAGCAAACTTGCTAAAGAGAGTTAGCTACTCGGAAAGATGGTTATACCTAAACTTGAACTCCTTCTTCTTCAAACTTTGTAGAGGTTGATGGTTCTTTCCTCGTCGCCTTCTTCCGTCGAAGATGGATCCACCTGAGGGTTCAACCTTCGGGCTCTTACTCGAACTTTGAGTGAACTAGGATCTCCGGCTTGCTAAACCTTGAACCCTAGAGAGAGTAGAGAGTATCTATTGCAGGGTTCCTAGGCACTCTAGTGAGGTCTCCCAAGCCATCAACCATGGCATTTCAAAAATTACGGTGCCTACAAACCCTAAAGTACGGATCGTTTGCTAGATTTCTAGGCGAACAAGTACTAGTTAACAGTTAACTATATAAAATACGGAAATACAACCTTTGTAGATCCGGTGCTCCACCTCCATAGCTCCGCAACGAGGTCCTCTCCGCTGTCCAAATCGAATCTGGGCTCTAGGATCGGCTTCGTCGGAGAATGGGCAAGCTAGGTCGTCGATGTCCATGCCGAAGATGATCTACGTCGAAGCATCGATGAATCAAGCTCCACCTTCACCAAACCCTAAAATCTTGTGAAGGAAACACACTCTACTACTTGGCAAGAGGTAGAGGATGAAGAAATAGGAATTGGGTTAACTTTAGAATTGGATTTCTCACTCATATCCAACAATCACCATTGATGGACTTTGCTTTTCTTCACTTGAAGAATGAAGAAGAAGAAGAAAGATATTATGATAAGTTCAAAGAATAATGAAAAGAAAATGAATTCTTATCATAATTCTAACTATGGTAAAGTGTAGAGAGTTAACCAAGGTTAGTTGTATGGTTAGGGTTAAGAATGAGATAAGAATGGTGGACTTAGGTCAAAGCTTCATGAAGTTTCAACTAAACAACAAAAGATGCCACCATTCTTTTCTCATTTTCTTTTATTCATTTATCAAAAAGAATAAATGAATAATTAAGAAAATAAAACCCTAAACATAAACACAACCATGGTTCAAACTTTACACTTAACCAAAGTGTTATGCATCATCAAACATGATACAATCAAGTGCACAAAAACATATCGCATATGCAATGCGCACGAACCAAGTGAGAAAATCCGTCTAAAGTGAACCGATACTAGTTAATGCAAAGTAATATATCAAATATATAATTATACATTAAATCATTAAATCAACATTTGATTCAATGATCCGGTCATGCGCACATAACCGACTGGTATCTAATATATCGGCTTATCGAATCAACGCTTGAATCGATAACTAGGTTATATCGCATACAACCATTCGATATATTTATCGCGAGAATAGAATACGATATCACATACTCGTATTATTCTCGGTCCCGCACATATCTCATATGCGCTCCTATTTCGTTTCGCTTGAGCCAGGAAACCTCTGTGTAGGACTCTAAAGACTCGTCAATACGCCGGCAGCGGATGATGATCATATCAAACATCCACAAGCCGCAAGCGGTCTGCTAAACGTAACGGCCACCCGGGTATTGAGCGATCTGAAGATCGACGAGCAAGCCCGCTCACACTCCAGTGAATCCGACCAGTAACACTACCGTACAGTCCGGTCTGATCGTCTGATATGTCGCATATCTCGCCTAGGGGTGGTAAACGTCAGACCCCAATAGCTCAATAAGTCGTGTCGATATGAGGCTCATAACGGGTCGAGAAACTACTGGTAACACTTACCAGCAATTCTCTGAGCAGCCCTGGCCAGGGACTTCCTGTTATAGCCGATCGAACACAGTGCAACATCAACCCCCATATACCGGGAGAGACGAATCCCCTCCTATCGCTCATTGCCTCCATGTGACTCGGGGCTGTACCCAAAAACCACCGTTTTGCACGCCCTCTTGGACGTGGTAAGATGGAAATCAAAGCACAGTGGGAACCACACAAGACTCTATGACGATCTCGGGTCAACAGACTACTCTGTACCAGTGTCACCAG
The DNA here is from genome assembly GCA_030015575.1 of Agapanthus africanus. Taxonomy (NCBI): domain Eukaryota; kingdom Viridiplantae; phylum Streptophyta; class Magnoliopsida; order Asparagales; family Amaryllidaceae; genus Agapanthus; species Agapanthus africanus. The sequence goes on from CM057337.1 coordinate 205,654,873, forward strand.
AGAACTGCCATCTGACGTGAGGTATAATACCATCTGGGAGTTCTCGGCGAGTCCGTCCAGTGTACCCAGTCTCTACTGAGCACCCGTATATCATCTCTGATGTCAAACACCGATGGATATGGGATCATCCATCGCCCATCTGTATGGGTCGAGAAGGTACACGCTAGTCTACTCTGGTATATCGATGCCCCGTCTCGATACACCCACAACTAGGGACTTTGAAGGATGTACTTATAGACTACCATGTCCCCACTAGTATGATCCGCATCATAGTCCAGGTAGTCAAGTACAGATCCTAAGGGCTTTACCAACATGTAACAGAGAGACAATCAGCATACACGTTAAGGTAAATATCAACCAGATAGCATACTATCATGTCGAGCAAGAAAGTCCTCCCTATATATGTCCCAGCATCCACTGCAATATACATCCTATGTATAGTAATGGCCTCTAGGGCATACATATAACTAACAATCTCCCACTTGCACTAGGGCCATCTGTAGCAGTGGTTGCAGTATCTCATACTCAACCATCCCATAAAAGTCTCTCTCTGGGAACAGGCCTTTGTGAGTGGATCCGCTGTGTTGTCCTCTGAGTCTACTCTCCTTGCCTCGATCTTCCTGGAGATCAACCATCTCCATGATCAAGTGATACTGCCTTAGAATATGTCTGGATCACTGATGGGACCGGCGTTCCTTGGCATAAGCCACAACTCCATTGTCACACAATGGGAGGAACATAGTTCATCTCATGAACCAATATACACCCAAACAGCCTCTTTGGTAGCATCTTAAGTAGCGATGTATCCAGCCTTTATCGTCTAGTATGTCACGGTATCTAGCTTGGAACTCTTCCAACATACCGTCCCTTTACTGAGGGTAAAGACAATGCCTGTGACTGACACTCAGTCGTCTTTATCACCCTGGAACACTTCCAGTGATTCTCCCCAGGATCGATTGATACCATCTCACTACAACTAGTGAGAATTCTAACCTCCAATTAAATCTATCTCATAGATCCAAAATCCAGGATTTAGTAGGTATCACTTTGATCCTATATGGAGAATTCTAATGATAAGCGGAGATTGATCGAGCGTAGCATAGGAAACTCCTTCCCTATCAAGAGTATGTCATCCACGTACTCTACGAGGATCGTCACCATACTCCCTATTACCTTCTTGTTTATACAAGGTTCATCTACCATTTTGATGATGTCAAACTCTTTGACTGCTTCATCAAAAACAGACGTTCCAACTCCGCGATGCCTGCTTTATCTTATAAAGCATCTTGCACACGTTTCCGCTGCTCCCACTGTCTACGAAGCCCTCTGGCTGTGTACTTATAGACGCTCTCTTCTAAATCATCATTTAGAAAAGCAGTCAAGACACCCAACCACCAGATATCGCAGTCATGGTATGTAGCCGTGGCAAGTAGGATCTGGATGGACTTAAGCATAGTCACTTGAAAAGGTTTCATCATGATCCACGCCTGGTCAATGACGAAAACCTTTAACAAGTCTAGCTTTGAAAGTCTCAACTCTTCCATGTACACCAAGTAATCTTCTCAAGATATACTTGCTCCTGATGGGGATTTAACCCTTCAGATCTTGCAGCTAAAGTCCATACTTTGCTGGTGTATAAGGATTCCATCTCAGATCACTAAACATCCAGCCATTCTTACAGAGTCTTACTCCTGATGGCCAGCTCGAAACTAGTTGGGTCATCATCTCATGATGCAATCCTCGCTCCCACTGTCATAGAGAAACCGAAGTATCTCTCAGGTGGGTGAGGAACCCTACTAGATCGGCGGAGAGGCTGAGGTTCGTTGGTATCTACTGAATCCCTTGGTTCTATCAAATCATCTGCTGTAGTTCGTATAGCTGGAACATTTCCAGTTCTACATTACAGACTTTGCCTCGAGCTTGTCCGGATTTTGCTTTTAGACATAGGCCGGACAACCCTAAATCTTAACTAACTTAAGACATAGGCTCTTCCCTTTCCACATCACATATGAAATGGTAGGCAACTAATTTGATTCGAACCCTATTCAATAGGTATGCAGCTTCTCAAGTGCATAACTCCCAAAAAGGAAAAAGGTAACTCAGTATTACTCATCATAGAGCACACCATATCATATAGGGTGTGATTGCTCCGCCCCGATATACCATCGTGCTATGGTGTAATCGGAGGAGTAATGCTGAGAGAGAATCTCATTCTCCTTTAGAATTATCCAGGATTTCCGTGCTTTAGTATTCTCCTCCCTGATCACATCAAAGGACATAATACTTATACCCGTATTGGTTCTCTACTTCTCACTTATATTCTGTGAATATCTCAAAAGGTTCGGACTCATGTTTCAACAGGAACATAGGTCTGAAACTCGAAAGAGATCATCAGAGAATGTAATGAAGTACAAAGAACCGGTCTTGGCATGTGTAGACAGGGGACCTACATACATCAACATGTATCATCCCAAGAGTTTATTAACTCTTTCTCTGTTTCCAATAAACAGAGCTGTGGTCATCTTTTCTTTGTGACATGACTGGCGAGTTTCACAAGATGTAAATTCAAACTGATTTAAATATGCATCTTTATGTAACTCTAGCTAGTCGGGTCACATTGATCTGACCTAGTCTACAATACCTCAAGAAGGATTCGTTCATTTCTGAACTCTTCCTCTTGTGTGTGTTCCATATACTAAGAACTGTAGTTTGATTTAGAACATCAACGCTTTTAGATAACGTGTCTGAACCGATCAACTTTTGATATAGGAAATGTTCAAAACATTATCCAACAATACAGAATTATATCCTTTCTTTACTAATAAAGAGACAGATATGATTTTGTATATCAGGTTCGATATCTAACAACATTCGTTCATAATCAATGTATCGGTAATACAGGGTGACAGTGACCAACAGACTTGGCTGCAACACTTGCCCCGTTTTCTGCCTCATGAAACTTATCACCCGTTCTCAGTTCTCTACCTTTCTGTAGCCCTATGTAACAGATTACATATGTGGGATCCTGATCCGGTATCATATACCCAGGACGTAAAGGATACTGAGAAACAGTTCTGTATAATGAACAAACCCGAAGATGATGCATCAGTATGCACTCTCTTCGTTTGGGCGGCACGGGAATTCTGGTATTCCCCTATTTCCTGCTCTGTCTTATAACAATTATAAGTTGGAGCGGGACCAACGTTCCCCAGCTCAGTATAACAAGCGGGTTCGGTCAAATATCCGTATTATTATCTTGATTAAGGCGTGACATGGTCGCTACCAGGAGAGAGAGAGAAGAAAACACTCAGCGTGCGCTCTGTCAAGAATAGATTGGTTTTTATTTTATCTAATCAGGATGGCTCCCACTGCTTTTTATCAAATCTTCCTTCAAACCCTAAAAGGAAAGACTAGCCGGGATTAATTACACACTACAAGTTCGCCAATCTTTCAGCCAGGCCAGTGTCGGTACTTTGAGGGAGGTCCCCCGTGCTTTCGCACGAACCTAATTACTGTAAACCTCGTTTTCCCAGAGGCGTAACCTCGTTGACACCTTTCTAGACACCTACTTGATCGGCTAATTGCAATGTATAAAACTCTCCCAGGAGTAACTCTTACTCGCAGCGGGTATCGGGATCCAACTATCTCATAGAAGGTATGCAATCTCATTGCAAATTTCAACACTTGAAATTCCCGATAATATTTTGCCCCTAGCAGCTTATGACCTTGGCTAAGGTCAATAAATCATAAGTGCTAGCCAAGTTCAACCCGTCATTTCCCGATTGAATTAAACCCACCCGCACGACCCTTGGCTAAGGTCAACAAAGTCGCACGACTACCCTAACTCAATCGCATCATATGCTGTGTAGGAAGACATCACTTAGCTACCGTACACTACGCCTCGGCTAAGGTCGACAAACGTAGCACGAATACTAAGTACTCTACTTCCTAAAATGACGGAGGGCTACGACAGGTTTTTCTGAAAACCTATTGCGTAATGAACTTGATATCGTTGTAGAATCAAATAAATTTTGAAATGGAGTGTTTTTGAGGCTTTTCTAGTTTTGCTAAAGGAGTCACTCCCGGTGAAGGGATCGTCGGTCCTTTCCTCGTCGAATGAGGTGCGGGATATATCATATATATCACTGTGCAAAGCAAAAACACTTAAAAGCAATCAAAAGACAAACCGAGGGTTGTAGCATCTGCCAGTTATTGCTAAAGGAGTCACTCCCGGTGAAGGGATCTCGGTCCTTTCCTCGTCGAATAAGGTGCAGGATATATCTCATATACCGCTGTGCAAAGCAAGAACTGTAGCTACCTGTTTTATTTTGAAATTCGATTCTACAACATCTTAGGTTTCTTTTATTTCATTAATCACATTAATGAAGTCCCATCATTTAAGTACCTAAACATCACAGATAGATATGACGTACACTTATGCCATCCGCATTCGCCTCGATGTCCCCTCGTGCACCGTTAGGTTAGGTAACTAACGGCAGAGCAGGGCAGGGCTAGCGCGGGTGTAAAACATAAGTAACGTCTATATAATGTATCATATATACTATATACTATATCCATCACAGAAACATCACATGATCTCATCACAGATATCGCAGCAGAAGAATCATATGAAATATTGGATATACTAGGACGTCCGTGTTTTCAATACGAGCCAGTATAAAACACGGATTCCACGGTCGTGATGAATAGCCAAACCCACACCCCTAGACCCCTACGAGAGCGGCAAGCAACCCTACCAATTCTGGAGTTAGGAGACCCGGACTCGACTCCTCGAGTTGGTCTCCCACTGGACTCCAGAACCCGGTTACTTGTGCCCTCCTCCTTGGGTCTATCCTAGTGCGGAAAAGTAAATAATATACAACAGGTGACAACTCCCGCAACCTGGAAGCGCCCCAATAAAAGAATATTACATACAAGTTTTTTACATGAATGAAAATGAAAAACACTCATCTCACATAAAAACCCCCGGCTATTCAAACACGACGATCCAATATAACATATCCAGCAACACATAACATCAGATGTCATCAACGTAAGTAAATATGCATACCCCAATTGTCGTTGACATATAGCAACGAAACCGGCGATATCACATATTACACTTACGGTCACAGAAAAGAAAGTGTAAAACTACAACAGTTGGAATCCGCAACCACCTCAGACATCGCATGCCTGACCAAATGAATTACTTAGACATCGCATGCCTAACAATTATAAACCCCGCATTTTAGTCTCAAAATCGAAAACTCTTTTCAATATCAAGTCGGGCAATTCAACAAGATTCCCGACATCCTGATCGAATGCTCGTCGCAAACTTCAGTAGACGGCTGCACCCCCGATACCGTCGACGAAGTGCACCAAGGCGGAACACCGCTACCGCGAGCACCCGAACGGATGCTTTCGGCGACGGGGTTCTCCTACAGTCACTTGGTCGGGGCTATGGAGTGAAGTTGTTTATTAAGTTTATCCGGCGAGTATCCGCGTACGCTACGTGATTGCGACGGACTTTTGATCACATCAAAATTCCGTGGCAACCGATCAAGTGAGACTAAACTGCTACGTTTATAACATTCATTCAGTTATCTCATAACTTTTTGTGAATTCCAATTATTGTATCCCATTCCAGATAAACAGAAAATGTTAAACTTTTCGATCGAACAATCGAACACCCAAGTTTTCCCGAAACAGATCAACACATGAAACAAGTCTAACAACATTCCGTTCGTGCCTCAGTACCAACGATCCAGCCGTAGAAGGGTCAAGCCAACGCCTCACATGTGGCACGCCGTACTTCCCCAAACCCGAAGGTTCAAAGGGCAGTTCAAGACGGTCACATAATCGAGTTAAGGTTTGTGTCTTCTAGAGGGACCATCGCGTTACTTGCACTACTTAGAACGTCGTTAAACTACGGAAAAATCCAACACTTGGAAATTTCCCGACAGGGGAAAAATTGGGTATTTATATCCGGTCGAACTTTTTAACATATTCTAAAATTTATCCGGAAAGCCACACAGACAAAATTTGATACCCCGATCGAAATACCGAAGCCCCAAATCAACTCAGAAAAATTCAACTCTTGAAAATATATTAAAAATATCCAGGAATACCAGAAATGTTAAATAGGAGTTACTGTGCTGTCAAGACCTCACAACACGACAAAACCGCCGCGCTTGCGCGGCACAAGCCAGGCTCGTGCCGCGGAAGCGCGGCGCTTTAAGGGAATTAGGGCTTACGTCTTCACAGTAACTCTTAGATATTCCTGCATGTTTCTCTGAATATTTTTAATACTGAAAATTCCCTGTTTTTAAAAAATGTACAGAGAGCAACTTTGAAACGGGGTTTCGGGTTCGTTCGGACTTCAATTTCCGTCTGGACTTCGCCTAAGGCTCTAGCTAGGCTCTGATACCACTGCAGGGTTCCTAGGCACTCTAGTGAGGTCTCCCAAGCCATCAACCATGGCATTTCAAAAATTACGGTGCCTACAAACCCTAAAGTACGGATCGTTTGCTAGATTTCTAGGCGAACAAGTACTAGTTAACAGTTAACTATATAAAATACGGAAATACAACCTTTGTAGATCCGGTGCTCCACCTCCATAGCTCCGCAACGAGGTCCTCTCCGCTGTCCAAATCGAATCTGGGCTCTAGGATCGGCTTCGTCGGAGAATGGGCAAGCTAGGTCGTCGATGTCCATGCCGAAGATGATCTACGTCGAAGCATCGATGAATCAAGCTCCACCTTCACCAAACCCTAAAATCTTGTGAAGGAAACACACTCTACTACTTGGCAAGAGGTAGAGGATGAAGAAATAGGAATTGGGTTAACTTTAGAATTGGATTTCTCACTCATATCCAACAATCACCATTGATGGACTTTGCTTTTCTTCACTTGAAGAATGAAGAAGAAGAAGAAAGATATTATGATAAGTTCAAAGAATAATGAAAAGAAAATGAATTCTTATCATAATTCTAACTATGGTAAAGTGTAGAGAGTTAACCAAGGTTAGTTGTATGGTTAGGGTTAAGAATGAGATAAGAATGGTGGACTTAGGTCAAAGCTTCATGAAGTTTCAACTAAACAACAAAAGATGCCACCATTCTTTTCTCATTTTCTTTTATTCATTTATCAAAAAGAATAAATGAATAATTAAGAAATAAAACCCTAAACATAAACACAACCATGGTTCAAACTTTACACTTAACCAAAGTGTTATGCATCATCAAACATGATACAATCAAGTGCACAAAAACATATCGCATATGCAATGCGCACGAACCAAGTGAGAAAATCCGTCTAAAGTGAACCGATACTAGTTAATGCAAAGTAATATATCAAATATATAATTATACATTAAATCATTAAATCAACATTTGATTCAATGATCCGGTCATGCGCACATAACCGACTGGTATCTAATATATCGGCTTATCGAATCAACGCTTGAATCGATAACTAGGTTATATCGCATACAACCATTCGATATATTTATCGCGAGAATAGAATACGATATCACATACTCGTATTATTCTCGGTCCCGCACATATCTCATATGCGCTCCTATTTCGTTTCGCTTGAGCCAGGAAACCTCTGTGTAGGACTCTAAAGACTCGTCAATACGCCGGCAGCGGATGATGATCATATCAAACATCCACAAGCCGCAAGCGGTCTGCTAAACGTAACGGCCACCCGGGTATTGAGCGATCTGAAGATCGACGAGCAAGCCCGCTCACACTCCAGTGAATCCGACCAGTAACACTACCGTACAGTCCGGTCTGATCGTCTGATATGTCGCATATCTCGCCTAGGGGTGGTAAACGTCAGACCCCAATAGCTCAATAAGTCGTGTCGATATGAGGCTCATAACGGGTCGAGAAACTACTGGTAACACTTACCAGCAATTCTCTGAGCAGCCCTGGCCAGGGACTTCCTGTTATAGCCGATCGAACACAGTGCAACATCAACCCCCATATACCGGGAGAGACGAATCCCCTCCTATCGCTCATTGCCTCCATGTGACTCGGGACTGTACCCAAAAACCACCGTTTTGCACGCCCTCTTGGACGTGGTAAGATGGAAATCAAAGCACAGTGGGAACCACACAAGACTCTATGACGATCTCGGGTCAACAGACTACTCTGTACCAGTGTCACCAGAGAACTGCCATCTGACGTGAGGTATAATACCATCTGGGAGTTCTCGGCGAGTCCGTCCAGTGTACCCAGTCTCTACTGAGCACCCGTATATCATCTCTGATGTCAAACACCGATGGATATGGGATCATCCATCGCCCATCTGTATGGGTCGAGAAGGTACACGCTAGTCTACTCTGGTATATCGATGCCCCGTCTCGATACACCCACGACTAGGGACTTTGAAGGATGTACTTATAGACTACCATGTCCCCACTAGTATGATCCGCATCATAGTCCAGGTAGTCAAGTACAGATCCTAAGGGCTTTACCAACATGTAACAGAGAGACAATCAGCATACACGTTAAGGTAAATATCAACCAGATAGCATACTATCATGTCGAGCAAGAAAGTCCTCCCTATATATGTCCCAGCATCCACTACAATATACATCCTATGTATAGTAATGGCCTCTAGGGCATACATATAACTAACATCTATGGGGTGCTTTCTTTTTCAAGATGAGGGATTCTCAACACATGAGAAAGAATCACCTTGAGCTTGAGGAAGAAGAAGATGAAGTGAGGAGAGAGAATGGTTATGAAAGAATGAGCTCTCATTTTCCTTTTTGCAACCATATCAAAAGAAAAAGAATTATCTAATTAGTAATAATAATTCAAATGAGAATAGTTGATGGTAGTTTTGGAATGACCACTATCATGCTTCATTAAATGAATGTAAGCAAGAATCAAGGAGTATCCTTGCAAAGCATGATGGTGGTCAACATTCAACCATGGTCAACAAGTCAACCATGGTCAACAAGTCAACAAAATCAACCATAACATAATTTTCATTTAATTACTATTATTAATTGATAATCCATAAATCCATTAGGGTTTGGAAAATGATGACTGTCAACTGTGCATACGCACCCGTTCCGAAACCCTAATGAAAAACCTCATCCTCCGCCTCAAGCAACTGTGCATACACACCTGCATTCTCGTTCCGAGGAACAAGAATACCGAGATATAAAAGCAACCCCAAAACATATACCAGTATCTGGCTCAAACCAGAGCCTGCCAGTATAATCTGTCCGGACTCCAGACGTGCACAAGTGCGCGGATGAGAACGAACACTGCCGCAAAACCATGCGACCTCTACTCTGTTTTGTCCAGAGGCGAATACCCTCTGTGTGGGACTCTAAAGACTCGACACTACGCTGGCAGTGGGTTTAACCACAGACCGCAAGCGGCACTAGCTGTGCGTAACGGTCCCCAGGTAGATGCCGACAAGAAGGCTGACGAGGTGAACCCCATCTGAACTCCTACTGAGTCTGAATGTGACATTCTCCGTACAGTCCGGTCTGTTCGTCTGATACATCGCATGTCGGGCCTAGGGGGCGGTAAAACGTCAGTCCCCAAATAGCGGTACAAGTCGTGTCGGAGTGAAGCCCAAAACACCCTGAGATAACACTGGAAGCCTACCAGTATATCTCGCTTGCCCTGGCCAGGGACTACTTGTGTAATGGCTCTCCTAGACACAGCGCGATGTCAACCCCCAATACCGGGAGAGACGAATCCTGTCTAACCGTCACTGCCTCCAAGTGCTTCGGGACTGCACCCAACCACTACCTGTTTGCACGACTCCTTTGAGCCGTGGTAAGGTAGTGATCAAAGTGCAGTAGGAACACACTCGAGGCGAAGTGCCAGTGTCAAGTCAGCGGACTAAGCTGTACTCATGTCACCTGGGAACTGATAACTGACGATAGGTATAATACCAACCTGTCAGTTCCCGACGAGTCCTGTCCAGTGTACTCGTAACCTAACGAGCACCCGTATACTATCTCCAGTACGACGTACTGATGGCTGTGGGACAGACCATCTCCCACACTGGGATGAGAAGCGCATACGCTAGTCTACTCCGGAGTATCGATGCCCTGTCTCGATAGTCCTGCGACTAGGGACCTGTATAAGGATGTGCTTACAGATTACCCAGCCCCCACTAGTGTGACTGCCATCACAACGCTGGTAATCAAGCAAAGATCCTAAGGGCTCCACTAATGCGTACAGGTGATATCGCAAAATAAGCACATGTACACATTGAAGTAGAAACAAACCAAGTAGCATACTACTGTATTGAGCAAGATTGTTTATATAAGGTGAATATCCCAAGCCTCCATTAAGTAATATACAAACTAGTATGATACAGTAATGGCCTCTAGGGCATATACACTAACAGTAGATAGCTAGGACTAATTAATGGTTCGATCCGGGTATTAGTGCGCGGCGGTTTGCCAGTTCAAGTAAAATTTAAAGTTTATCACCGCTTCCGCATTTGGCCGTCGGATTGACGGCCGGGGCGCCGCCGTGCACTTACAATGTGCAGCGGTTGTCAACGCGGAGTTGTTGTAGAATAGCACCTTTAATAAAATACCCTAATAATATGGTAATGTTTTACATAAATACCTCGTGGTTGATAGGCAATCGTCCCTGAAAAAGACACAAATCCTGCCGTCCATGTGCAGCAGTTGCCAACACGGACGTATTTCTAAAATGTTACATCCAAATTAAAACCATAATTTTTATAAATGTTATTGTCCAAAGAGAATACCTGATCATTTATTAAAAGATAATTTAAAATAAATACCATAAACTTTCATTAAAATGACATTTTCTCATTAAATATCATGGGTTTCCAAAATGACAAGTACTCTAAACATCAGGGTTTTCCTTATAAACAATAATTATCATTAAACACTATTATCTTTTAACTAAGTATTTTTATAAAATGATATGAAACACCTTACCAAGTTTAAAAGATAATAAGATAAAATGAGCGGTTGTGGAAGGCCATGTTAAATGAGATCAACTTTTGAACACAAGTTTATGACATACATGAAACATGATATGGTTAGGGTTAGAATGCGCGGACCTAGGTATGGAATACTTATAAATGAAGATCCCTGCAGGCAGGGTGAGCAGTCCAAAATGTGGACGAATACTAACCCGATATTCGGGCGAATACTAACCTACTTGAGGATGAATGGTTTAATGTGTGGATGAATACTAATCCTACTTTGAGGGCGAATAATCCAATATGTGGATGACATACAATGTGGAAATTCCATGCCTAGATGTATACGCACTAATTCTAATTCGTCAAGACTTTTACACTGAATATCGGGGATGGGTAGTTTGATTAGGCAAGGAGATACGGAATTTTGATTCTCTTACTACTCGATCATGATCTTGGGAAGTGAAATGATACATTTCACTTCCCCAGTTGTTATTTCGTAACCACAACGGAATAATCACGAGTATCCTGACCCTTGTGTAACAAACTAATGCGAACTTTTACCTTCACTTATACCTTATACAAATATACTCATATTCCATATACCTCACGCAACATACCCTTATTAACGTATACCTCATACAAAAATATTCATATTCACATATACTTCTGTCAGCATGTTTTATTTGTATACACATCATACCCTCATACCCACATACATTATATGTGCAAATACGCATCATACTTATATATATACTCACCCGTTTCTCTATCTTTACTTCCTTATGAGGAAATCCTACCGAGTATAACTCGCTGACGGACTTTTCTTTTCTCTCTCAATTTTTAGAATGTCCGTCAGATGGGATTGAGTATTATGATGAGGATCAAGGTGTGGAGCCAACTAATGAAGATTATGCAAATTTGACGACGGAAGATTAGCTAGTTTTTTATTGCTCATCTATTTAGGGCTTTGCTTCTCTTTCAATGTAATTAAACTATTTAGTTTCTTTTATTCTTTCCTTTGGAATGTAATAAAGTTTGGATAATGGAAATAAATACCTTTCACTTTTATTATTTTGTTTTAGTACACATCCTGCAGGTTATAGATACTCCTACGCCTAATGTAACTATATTGAATAGACCACTTTCAATACAGTTAGGTTGCGGACTATGCCATGTCACCCTTCACCTTTTTTTGGAAAGCAGGGCATAACAAACATGAAAATATAAGTCCAAATTCAAGTCCAACACGAATGGCTGAGTCCAAATGCAAATCCAACACGTAATTAAGTCCGACTCCAAAACCAAATCCCAAATCCATGAAATTGTCCGGTAATAACAATTGTCGGACTCGTACATTAGAATCCACTTTGAATAAGGTAGATAGTATTTCTAGAATGTCTAGAGATTTCTATATTTTTTTTTATAAATGTGTGAGATAAAACAATTTGGATTTTCTAGAACTTTCTTTTTGTACATATTCTATTATTTTGTACTCTACAACATTCTTATAAATTTATTACCAAAAAGTAATAGGTCTCATGCTATGCTGGCCCGTCGGAATCAAAGGAAGGTTGAAAGACCATTCAATTCATTAAGGGCGGAAACCTAGCCTATTTGTTTGATTTCTGATCCTAAAGTATTTTTTTTAGTTTGGATAAAAGATTATCTTCATATAGCTGCAATTCCAAAATATGGTGCAACAAAATTCATAAAATGAAAGAAAGTGGCAGGAACATTGGTCAGGACAAAAAAGGCATAACACCAAACTTAAACACACCATATCGGGTAACATAGTAGTGTTTGGCTCATCTTCATCCTCTATTCGGACTTGCTTGATAGTACCGGGAGCTTAAGCCTACTTTTATAGATGATTCTAGATAGTTCTTAATAATTGTTATCTTGCTTCTCTTGATTATTCTAAATAATTGAATGTAGAAAGTGTATCAACTTTTAATAATATCTCTCAATGTAATGATTGTGTTTCCTTGTTTCCTTTTTCTTTTGCTTTCATTTGCAATTGATGGTATTTTAATTAAAATCCTTTTCTTCTTCTGTTGTTAGCTTAACTCTTTTGCCATGTTCTTTTGATTCAATTAGTCCTTTGTGCAGTGCAAGAATCTTAGCCTATATGTCTCAAGTTCAAATCCTACTGACCATTTCTTTTTATTTTTACTTTAAATTTTGACTTTGACTTGGTCTTCGAGGCCAAGTCAAGTCTTGTTGAATGATATCAGATTCTGCGGAGATTCTGGAGACTTTTGATTTTTTTTTGAAATTTAAACTATGCATATCTATGTTTTTATAAACATATTATTTTTATACTTCTCCTTAAGTTTTAAAACATCTTACTTTTTCTTCCTCCTCATTAAAGAAAAGAAAGCTTGTTGCCCTAGCCCATCCCCCCTACACATTCTAAATCTTCATCAACAACATGAAGGAGGCTCCGGTTTTCATCCCTCTCCTCGCTAGGTGCCTCGATTCGACAATCGAGGTTTTCTCTACATCTTGGTCGTACGAGTACGTATCGATTCTTGTGTAAGTCCCTTTTTCTTTCTCCTCATCCCAACGCTTTTAATATGGTTTCTACCTAAGTCCCGAACAGTCCCTATTAAAATTTAATCTCTAATTTTACAACTTGGCATATAAGTTTAAGGTGTTATGTGGAATTAAACTAGGAATTTTAGGTTTACAAGTTTCTAGGTCATTAAATGTCTGCACGCTTAATTTAGATCGTGATCAAATGAAAGTTTGTTTGAAATAGAACTACAAAGAAATATGCACATTTTCTATATTCATGACCTTTTCTAAAAATCGATATAATTTACGGCTTTCTACGTTTTAAGTTTTTGACTATAATCTGGACTACTGCTGGCCAAATCCAGCGCAGTGACACGAAAAATAGCATAACTCTCTTTTTTGGAACTCAAACTGGGCAAACTCAAGTTGTAAACTCATTACGACAGAGAGCTTTTCGACTCTCGTGTAGACTTGTAAACCGTAAAACTAACTGAAGTTTATCAAATAGGCCCTACAAGTCGTTACTTAAAATTTGGACTTATGCAGAACCCTTTTATGCAGTCGTAGTAAAATGGGCATAACTACTTCGGTAGTAGTGGGATTGATGTGTTTCTTGTTGCGTTTTAACCATAATTGATAGACGCCCGATTTCTGTTTTGCAAGTATTTTCTTAAGCTGAACGGAAACACCATACAACAATATATATAATCGAGGGTGTTTTTTGAAATAGATTCTGGAATGAAGTGTGCAATGTCATCGCAAACACTATAACTCCCTCATTCAAACTCCGTATGAGGCAAGCTTAGTTTTCTTATTTTCAGGACTCCCTGAATTGCAACTTTCATGTTGTAAGAAAAATCACATTAGTACTTTAACTTGCACCTTTCTGCCGTTGAATATGTGATTACTTTTTCTGTCTTAAAACCCTAAACTCTTACACTTTGACTAATGTTTAAGGTTTATTAATTGTATATGCTATGGTTTTCCGACTAGAACGTCATGTATGCATGTTTAACATGAATCCGTGCATCTGTGAGCTTGACATGTACCTGAATAAATCATATGCATTCGTGACTTGTGTTAGAACTATTGAATGATGCAATTGAACATTAAGTTATTGATGAGATACTTAGGGAAGTTTTGGAATGGGAGGTACGACTGCTTCGAAAGTCCTATTACTAACACGTGAATCCATATAGCTGTGGAGCCGGAATGGTGCAATACTAACTCATGAACCCATGAATTCATTGTTTCGTGGGGTAAATGGAATACCTTTGAAATAAGTCGAACGCCGTGTACGTAAACTCTACGTTAGTTAATTTTATTTATGTTGCACATATTCACTGACTTGTATAATTGTTAAATATTTCATGCTTTAGTATATGACATCATATCTGCATGCTTATTAACCAGGGTTAGCACCTATATCATGTTACCCTAGTTAATTATCATATTTTCTTTAAAAATAGGACTTACTGAGTTGAAGATCGCTGACAGGTATTTCTCCTCCCTTTTTTTTGAAATGTATGTCAAGTGATATAGGCAACGTCGAGGAAACTACCTTCGAACTAGAACTTGTGTAGGGGAACATTCAGCATTTCACGAGCCATGCAGATTACTAGCTCTAGCGGACCATACAAGCTTTGTTTCAGTTCTTTCTTTTATCATGCTTTGAACTCACTTTGAACTTGTAATAATTAACGCCGAACCTTGGCTTGTAATAAGAATTGTTGTTGAATGTTGATGTGTTTAAATTCTTGTTTATTTTATTATCTGTTCCAGATGCTTAGTGTATTTGTATCGATAAGGATTATTTATCAGTATGAATACATCACAGGACTTGTTGCGTCTCTACCCCAATACTTTAGGAAGATGGACATAATAGGTTTTAGTGGTGGCCCATGTCGGTCATTCTGCATGACCGTTTAAAATAGATAATGCAAGAGTTTGTTAATCCAACAACGCTTATTCCCCTTCTTTGAAATTCTACTCCTTTGAATCCTTTTAATCCGTCTACATTCCTTACAATTATCTATGGTTCCTACTCGCACCACCAACGACAGTCCCAATGTTGGTAGTTCAGACAACCCCTACCACCACCTCCACCACCACCACCAGCAGAACCTCCATCCACGGAGACGCTTGTACTATTGGGGGCTATTAGAGGATTACTCGAGGGTCAGAATGCCCAGGCCGCTAATCAGTGAGAGCTGACCGAGATAGTGTAAGAGAGTCTTTCCCAAACAACACCAGATACTCTAGGGGCAAAACAGTTTCGAGCGATGCACCCGAAGACCTTCTCTGGTAGGGAGAGCCCCTAGAGTCAGAGGAATAGGCCCAGAGCATTGAGGACAACCTTGCCGCAGCCAGAGTTTCACAGGAAGGGTGGGTTGCGGTAGCGAGACATCAGCTTACCGACAACGCCAGGGCCTGGTGGAAGTCAGAGGAGAGCAAGCTTATGAGGCCCATTTCTTATGCCGTGTTCAGGGAGCATTCGACGCTATGTACTTCCTAGAGACCTCCCGTTTCGAGATGGAGCACCGTTTCATCCATTTACAACAAGGATCTATGTGGGTCATGTCAGTAGATGAGTATGACGCTGACTTCTTGACTCTCAGCAAGTAAGCAGTGGATCTAAATTGTTTGCTTACTTTCTATGCATGTGAATGATATGCTGATACCTCAACGCTTTAGGTACGCTACTCACTTGGTCGACACCCTGGATATTCGTATGCGATGCTTTCAGCAGGGTTTGTTCCTCAAAGTGGTGCTCGATATCCCCAATGCGAATTTTATAGTGCTCGACATTCCCAACTTTGATGTGGTGCTAGGTATGGATTGGTTGGTACCTTTTACGCTACTCTTGATTGCCTCCAAATTATGGTAGTTTTTTAGACTCCCAATCACCTGATGTTTTACTTCCAAAGAGACAAGAGGAATCTGGAACCACCAATTTTTTGAGCTAAACTGAAGTCGGTTATGAGTTCTTCATTGCAAGTCAGCAAGGATAAGCCCGAGGTAGTCCGAGATTTCGACGACGTCTTCCCGATGATATAATAGGTCTGTCTCCTGATCGAGAACTAGAATTTTCAATTGATTTAACACCCGGTGCAAAACCCGTGTCTAAGGTCCCTTACGGAGTGGAACCCTCGGAGTTAGAAGAACTCCGAACTTAACTAGACAGTCTTTTGTAGAAGAGTTGGATCTGACCCAGTGCGTCATCATAGGGAGCCTCTGTGCTCCTACTGAAGAAGAAGGATGGGACTCACAGAATGTGTGTCGACTACAAAGCGATAAATGAGGTCACCATCAAGAACAAGTACCTGCTTCCGCGCATTGACGATCTCTTCGACTAATTGAGTGGGTCATTTGTCTTCTCCAAGTTGGATATGTGCTTCGATTATCATCAGGTTAAGGTCAAAGTATTAGACATTCATAAGACGGCTTTTAGGTATAAGAATTTGTTAGTGATATATGCCCTAGAGGCCATTACTGTAACATACTGGATTGTATATTACTTAATGGGAGCTTGGGATATACACAAATATAGTAACAGTCTTGCTGGAAATGGTAGTATGCTACCTGGTTTGTTTCTACCTCAATATGTGCATTTGTTTTCTTAGCATATCGCTTATACATATTGGTAGAGCCCTTAGGATCTTTGCTTGATTACCAGTGTTGTGATGGCAGTCACACTAGTGGGGATTGGGTAGTCTATAAGCACATCCTATACAGGTCCTTAATCATAGGATTATCAAGACGGGGCATCGATACTCCATAGTAGACTAGTGTATACGCTTCTCATCCCAGCAGGGGATATGGTCTGTCCCACAGCCATTAGTACGTCGTATTGGAGATAGTATGCAGGTGCTCATTAGGTTATGAGCACACTGGACATGACTCGTCGGGAACTGTTGGTAGGTATTATACCTGTCTTCGGGTGGCAGTTCATAAGTGAAATGAGTATAGCTTAGCCCGTCGACTTGACACTACTGCTTCGCCTCAAGTGTGTTCCCACTGTACTTTGATTACTACTCTACCATGGCTCAAAGAAGTCGTATAAACAGGTAGTAGTTGGGTGCATTCCCGAAGCACTTAGAGGCAGTGGCGGTTAGATAAGATTCGTCTCTCCCGGTATTGGGGGTTGATATTGCGCTGTGTTCGGAAGGCCATTAGACAAAGTCCTTGCCCAAGACAACCGAGATTTACTGGTAGGTACTCCAGTAGTTTCTCAGTGTGTTTTGGGCTATTCTCTGGCATGACTTATTGCGCTATTAGGGGTCTGACGATTACTGCCCCCTAAGCCCGATATGCGATACTCTTAGACGAACAGACCGGATTGTACAAAGATTGTCATATTCAGGCTCAGTAGGAGTTCGGATGAGTTAGCTCATCGGCTTTCTTATCGACATCTACCTGGGGACCGTTACGTGCAGCTAGTACCGCTTGCGGCCTGTGGTCAAATCCACTGCCAGCGTAGTGTCGAGTCTTTAGAGTCCCACATAGAGAGTTTCCCTACACCGGGCAAAAGGTGTAGAGACCGTATGGTTTTACGGCAGGGCTTCGATCACTTACGTATACTTGTGTACGTATGATGATCAGGTGGATAATACTAGTGGGCTTTGGTTTAAGCCAGATCGTAGTATTATATTGATGGGCCAATTTCGTCTCTTTGTATTTGCGTTTCTCAAAACACGGATGCGGGTATGTATATACGGATGAGAGGGGCATAGAAGGAGACACCTCATTAGGGTTTTGACCATTGACTTGATTAAAACAATTATGAGGTGAAGGAAAGTATTTGTTATTTTTGTAAATGATAATTGAGGCATGGCTACTTGGTTTGACCATTTGACTTGGTTTGACTACTTGACTTGGTTTGACTCTTTGACTAAGATATTTCTTGTGAGATATTTTTGTGGTACTAGATATTTCTTTGGTGAGATATTTTCTTGCCATGCTTGTAGTCAAATCAAGTGAGCCATCTCATTTTTTATCATTATCAAAAACCATTTCTCTTTCCTCAAGTGAACTCTCTTCTTCTTCCTCTCAACTAAAAACCCTAAAAGCTCTCATGTGTTGAGAATCCTAGGGTTCCAAGAGACAAAGCACTCCATCTTCACACTCTACATCCTCTAGCACTTCTAGTTTAGCGAACTAAAAGCCGTAGTTACCTCGGATTTGAGGTAGGAGCTCGGACTATAGACTCTCGGGTGGATCTGTAGGGTTATTTGGCACAACCACAAGGTTTCACAAGGCATCTAACATGCCGTATTTTAAAATTTCTAGTGTTCCAAACAACCTAACCTAGGATCTAACTAGAGTTTTAGGAGCTAAACTAAAATGTAAACAACTTTACATAGAAAATGAATGAGGAATACAACCTTTGTAGACCGGTCCTTCACTTCTAAAGCTCCGTGTAGTAGTCCTTTCGCTGCGAGTGTGGATCTCCCGAACTCTAGTATGGGTTCCCTTGGAGAAATGAACAATCTTGCTCGAAGTCTTCGAGGCTGAAGATGATCTACGTCGAGGAGACTCAAACCCAAGCTACCTCTTCACTAGGTAATGAACTTTGTGATGAGAACACCCTAAACTAAATGGCAAGTAGTAGATGATGATGAAGTAGGAAATGGGCTCACTTTAGATTTTATTTTCTCACAATATTTTCTCACCATTTTGGAAGCTAGAGAGCTTTCATGAGGAGAAAGAAGATGAAAAATCAAGATGAGAAATGAAAACTAACTAGGTGAGAATAGCAACCATGGGTGAGTTAGTGTCATACATTAACTCATGTAGAGAATAAACCATGGGTTAACAATAATGGTTGGGTTAATAAATATTTTCAAGTAAAACAAAAAAGAGTGGACTTGGTTAATGGTTCCACAAGTTTCTACAAGCTTCAACCATGTGAGAATTTCCAACCAATTTCAATTTACTTTAAATAAATAAAAACCCTTCATTATTATTTGTATAGTGTGAGTCTCATACACCCATGTATCATGTGGCATCTAGCATGACATAAAATAATGTACATTAATATATATCACATATATACTAAGTGTACACTAGTGAGAAAAAGAAATGTTTAAGTGAGCTAATATTAGTTAATGTAAATTAATATATCACATATATAATTATATATTAAATTATTAAATCAACACTTGATTTAATAATCCGACTATATCACATACAACCGACTAATATCAAATGTAACAATCCTATCGAATCAACACTTGATCCGATAACCTGGCTATATCACATATAACCGACCGATATCACATATCGCAAGAATAGAATGCGGTATCTCATACACGTATTAATCTCGGTCCTGCACATATCACATATGTGCTCCTACTCCATTTCGCCTGAGCCAGAAAACCTTTGTGTAGGACTCTAAAGACTGGTCAATACGCCGGCAGTAGGTAATGATCATATCAAACACCCACAAGCCGCAAGAGTCTTGCTAAACGTAACGGCCACCCGGATATTGAGCGATCAGAAGATCAACAAGCAAGCCTGCTCATACTCCTATGAATCCAATCAGTAACACTACCGTACAGTCCGGTCTCTTCGTCTGATATGTCGCATATCTCATCTAGGGGTGGTAAATGTCAAACCCCAATAGCTTGATAAGTCACGCCGATGTAAGGTCTATAATGGGTCGAGAAACTATTGATAACACTTACCAATAAATCCCATCTGCCCTGGCCAGGGATTTCAGTTATGGCCAATCGAGCATAGCACAACATCAACCCCCAATACAGGGAGAGACGAATCCCCTCCTATCGCTCATTGCCTCCATATGACTCAGGACTGTACCCAAAAACCACCTGTTTGCATGACTCAGTAGAGCCGTGGTAGGGTGGAAATCAAAGAACAGTGGGAGACACACAAGACTCTCTGACAATTTCGGGTCGACAGACTAACCTGTACAAGTGTCAACAGAGAACTGCTATCTGACGTGAGCTATAATACCATCTAGGAGTTCTCGGCGAGTCCGTTCAGTGTACCCAGTCTCCACTGAGCACCCGTATACCATCTCTGATGTCAAACACCAATGGATATGGGATCATCCATCGCCTATCATATGGGTCGAGAAGATATACTCTAGTCTAGTCTGGAATATCGATGCCCTGTCTCGATATTCCCACGACTAGGTTCATTGAAGGATGAACTCATGGACTACCCAGGCCCTACTAGTATGATCTGCATCATAATCCTGGAAGTTAAGTACACATCCTATGGGCTTTATCAACATGTAACAAAGAGACAGTAGGTGTACATGTTAAGATAAAGAGTAACCGGTTAGCATACTATCTTGTCGAGCGAGAAAGTTCTCCCTATATATGTCCCAGCATCCACTATAATATACATCTCATGTACAATAATGGCCTTTAGGGCATACATACAATTAACAATCTCCCACTTGCACTAAGGCCAGTTGTTGTATTATAGCATACCCAATGTCCTATAAAAGTCTCTCGTAGGAAGGCCTCAGTGAGTGGATTTGCCGTGTTAACTTCTGAGTCTACTCTCCTTACCTCGATCTCCCTGGAGATCAGCCATCTCCATGATCAGGTGATACTGCCTTAGAATATGTTTGGGTCACTGATGGGATCGGGGTTCCTAGGCCAAAGCCACATCTCCATTGTCACACAATGGTAGGAACCTAGTTCATCTCATGAACATTTATACACCCAGACTGCCTCTTTGGTAGTATCTTTGATAGCGATGTATCCAGCCTTTATCGTCTAGTTTGCCTCGGTATCTAGCTTAGAACTCTTCCAACATACCGCCCCACTTCTGGGGTAAAAGACAAAGCCTGTGACTGTCTCACAGTCGACCTTATGACTCTGGAAGCTCAAGTCGGTAAAGGACTCCCACTGGAGTTCATCGTTACCAAACTCTAAGAATATTTCTTTAGTGCTTCTCAAGTACTTAAGAAGGTTCTCCAAAACTGTCCAGTGATTCTCCCCAGGATCATCTGATACCATCTCACTAAATCTAGTGAAAATCCTAACATCCAATTAGATCTATCTCATAGATCTAAAAACTAGGATTTAGGAGGTATCACCTAGATCCTACATGGAGAATCAATGTGATAAGAGGGGATTGACCGAGTGTAGCATAGGAAACTCCTTTCCTATCAAGAGTATGTCGTCCATGTACAATACGGGGAAGACCACCTTACTCTCTACTACCTTTTTGTATATATAAGGTTCATCTACCATTTTGATGAAGTCAAACGCTTTGACTATCACATCAAAATAGATGTTCCAACTCCGCGATACCTGTTTTAATACATAAAGCAACTTGCACACGTTTCCGCTGCTCCCACTGTCTACGAAGCCCTCTGGCTGTGTACTTATAGACGCTCTCTTCTAAATCAGTATTTAGAAAAGCAGTCATGATACCCAACCACCAGATATCGTAGTTATGGTATGTAGCAATGGTAAGTGGGATCCGGATGGACTTAAGCATAGCTACTAGAAAAGGTTTCATCATAGTCCACACATGGTCGTTGACGAGAATCTTTTACAACAAGTCCAGCTTTGAAAGTCTCAACTTTTCCATCTACACCAAGTAATCTTCTCAAGATATATTTGCTCCTGATGGGGATTTAACCTTTCAGATATAGCAACTAAAGTCCATACTTTGTTGGTGTACATGGATTCCATCTCAGATCGCTTACCATCCAGCCATTCTTACAGAGTCCCCACTCTTGATGGCCTGCTCGATACTAGTTGGGTCATCATCTCCATGATGCAATCCTCGCTCCCACTGTCATTGAGAACACCGAAGTATCTCTCAGGCGGATGAGGAACCCTACTAGATCGGCGGAGAGGCTGAGGTTCATTGGGAACTATTGAATCCTCTGGTTCTACCAAATCATCAGCTGTAGTTTGTATAGCTGGAACCCCTTCCAGTTTTACCTCATGACCACAAATTTCATTCATAAAAAATTCCTTTTCCTAAAAAGGTGGCATGCCGAGAAATAAAACACCTTTTGTTTCTCGGTGTGGTAGAAGATATTCCCTTGCGAATACTTGGGATATCCAACAAACTTCCATAGAACTGACATTGCCTCGACCTTGTCCGGATTTTGCTTTTAGACATAGGCCGGACAACCCCAAATCTTAACTTGCTTAAGAGATGGGCTTTTCCCATACCATATCATATATGAAGTGGTATGAACTGATTGGATTGGAACCTAATTCAATTGGTATGCAGCTTTGCATAACCCCCAAAAGGAAATAGGCAACCCAGCAGTACTCATCATAGAGCGCACCATATCTAATAGGGTGCGATTGCTCCGCCTCGATACACCGTTGTGCTGTGGTGTATACAGAGGAGTGATGCTGAGACAGAATCTCATTCTCCTTTAGAATAGTCCAAGAATTCCATGCACAAGTATTCTCCTCCCTGATCCCATCAAAGGACATAATACTTATACCCGTTTTGGTTCTCTACTTCGGATTTATATTTATTGAATTTCTCAAAAGCTTCAGGCTTGTGTTTCAGCAGGAACACATATCCGAATCCTGAGAGATCATCAGTGAATATAAAGTAATACAAAGAGCCAGTCCTGGCATGTGTAGACAGGGGATCACATACATCATTATGTATCAGTCCCAAGAGTTCACTAACCCTTTCTCTGTTTCAAGTAAACGGAGCTATGGTCATCTTATCTTTGTGACATGACTGGAAAGTTTCACAAGATGTAAATTCAAAATGATTTAAATATACATCTAAATGTAACTTAGCTAGTTGTTTCGCATTGATATGACCTAGTCTACAATGTCTTAAGAAGGATTCGTTCATTTCTGAACTCTTCCTCTTGTGTGTGTTCTGTACATTTAAGAACTGTGGTTTGATTTAGAACGTATATGCTATTAGATAACGTGTCTGAACTGATCAACTCTTGATATAGGAAATGTTCAAAACATTATCCAACAATACAAAATTATATCCTTCTTTATTAAATAAAGAGACTGATAAAATGTTGTATATCAGGTTCGATATCTAATAACATTCGTTCAGAATCAATCTATTACCATTTGGTAATAGAAGGTGATAACTGCCAACACCTTGGCTGCAACAATTGCACCGTTCTCTATACTTAGAGACAGATCACCCATTCCCAGTTCTCCACCTCTCAGTAGCCCATGTAACAGATTACATATGCGGGGTCCTGATCCGGTATCAAATACCCAGGACGTAGAGGATACTGAGAAACAGTTCTAGGTGACGAACATACCCGAAGAAGATGCATCAACATGCACTTTCTTCGTTTGGGCTGCATGGGTATCCTGGTATTACCCTATTTCCTGCTCGGTCTTATAACAATTATAAGTTGGAGCGGGACCAACGTTACCCAGCACAGTATAACAAGCGGGTTCGGTCAATACATCCATATTATTATCTTGATTAAAGTGTGACATGGTCGCTACCTGGAGAGAGAGAGAAGAAAACACTCTACGTGCGCTCTTGCAAGATTAGATTGGTTATATATTTTATCTAATCAGGATGGCTCCCATTGTTTTTATCAAATCTTCCTTCAAACCCTAAAAGGAAAGACTAGCTGGGATTAATTACACTCTACAAGTTCGCCAATTTTTCAGCCAGGCCTGTGCCGGTACTTTGAGGGAGGTTCCCCGTGCTTTCGCACGGACCTAATTAAAATAAACCTCGTTTTCCCAGGGGCGTAACCCCGTTGACACCTTTTTAAACTCCTACTTGATCAACTAATTGTAAAGTGCAAAACTCTCTCAGGAGTAACAATTACTCGCAGTGGATATCAGGCATAGAAGGTATGCAATCTCATTGCAAATTTCAACACTTGAAACTCCTGATAATGGTTTTTACCCCTAGTTGCTCATGACCTTAACTATGGTCATCAAATCACAAGCACTAGTCAAGTTTTACCTGTCATTTCTTGATTAATTAGACCCACCCACATGACCCTTAACTATGGTCAACAAAGTCACATGACTGTCTTAATTAATCGCATCATATGCTGTGTAGGAAGACATCACTTAACTACCGTACACTGCGTCTTAACTATAGTCAACAAACGCAGCACGAATACTAAGTACTCTACTTTCTAAAATGACCGTGGGTTGCAGATATTTTTTAAGAAAACCTTTAACGCTTTGAACTTGATCTCGTTGCAGAATCATAAGATTTAAAATGGAGTGTTTTTGAGGCTTTTGCTAGTTTTGCTAAAGGGGTCACTCCCGATGAAGGGATCTTGGCTCTTTCCTCATCGAATGAGGTGCAGGATATTCTCAATATCACTATGCAAAGTAAGAACTAGAAAAGCAATCAAAAGACAAAACCGAGAGTTGTAGCATCTGCCAGTTATTGCTAAAGAGGTCACTCCCAGTGAAGGGATCTCGGCTCTTTCCTCATCGAATAAGGTGCAGGATATTCTACAAGGAATACCGCTATGCAAAGCAACAACTAGAGCTACCTGTTTTGAAAATTCGATTCCACAACATCATTAGGTTTATTTTCTTTCATTAATCTCATTAATGAATGTCCCATCATTTAAGTTACTTAAGCATCACAGATAAATACAACGTACGCTTATGCTATCCGCATTCGCCACGAAGTCCCGTCATGCACCATTAGGTTAGGTAACTAACGGCAGAGCGGGGCAGGGGTAGCGCAGGTGAAAAACATAAGCAATGTCTATAATATATCATATATATTATATGTAAAGTATCTATCTCAGAATATAAAATGATCACATCACAGAATATCAGCAGCAGAAGACAACATATGAAATATTGGATATACTAGGATTTCCGGATTTTAATTTAAGCCTGTATAAAACACGGATTCCACGGTCGTGATGAATAGCCAATCCCACATCCCAAGACCCCTACGAGAGCGGAAAGCAACCCTACCAATTCTAGAGTTAGGAGACCCGGACTCGACTCCTCGAGATGGCCTCCTATTGGACTCTAGAACTCGGTTACTTGTGCTCCCCTCCTTGGGTCTATCCTAATGCGGAAAAGTAAATAATGTACATCAACGGTGACATCTTCCTCAACCTAGAAGTGCCCCAATAAAAGAATATTACATACAAGTTTTTACATGAATGAAAAAGAAAAACTCTCATCTCACATAAAAACCCCCGGCTATTCAAACACGATGATCCAATATAACATATCACAGCAACACATAACATCACTTGTCATCAACGTAAGTAAATATGCGTATCCCAATTGTCGTTGACGTATAGCAACAAAACCGGTGATACACCACATATTACACTTACGGTCTCAGAAAAGAAAATGAAAACTACAACAGTTGGAATCCACAACCACCTTAGACATCATAGACTTGTAACATTTCATATTGCGGATTTCATTCCCAACAATATGAATTCCTTAGATATTGCATGCCTAACAATTATAAACTCCGTATTTTAGTCTCGATATCGAAAAAACTTTTCAATATCAAATCGGGTAATTCAACAAGATTCCCGACATCCTGATCGAATGCTCGTCGGAAACTTTATTAGACAGCTGCACCCTTCGATTCCATCGACGAAGTGCATTGAGGTGAAACACCGCGGCCGCGAGCACCCGAACGGATGCTTTAGGCAACAGGGTTCTCCTACAGTCACTTGATCGGGGCTAAGGGCGTGGCTATCTAATAAGGTTATACGATGAGTATCCGCGTACACTATGTGATTGTGATGGACTTTTAATCCACATCAAAATTCCGTGGCAACCGATCAAATGAGACTAAACTGCTAGATTTATAAAATTTAAATTAGTGTGGATTCCAAGTATTGTATCCCAATCACAGATAGCTAGACGATGTTAAACGTTTCGAACGAATTAACGAATTCCTAAAATTTCCCAGAGAGCTCAACACTTGAGCAGTGTTAGAAGTACCCAGAACCATACCACAGTGCCTATGGACCAGCAGCTGAAGGCCCGTCCCAAGCCTCTCAAGTGGCGCCGCGGAACCGCCGCCAAAACCATGTTTTGGCCGCGGTTCCGCGGTCACTTAGACGAGTTAGGAACTCGTTCTTCAGGTGGGTCCATGGAATTACCTACATGATTTTTAGAGTATTTTTAACAAGGAAAAATCCAAATTTTGGAAAAATTTCCAGAGAATGGGCAAGATCGGGTTTTCGGAGTTCGTTTGAACTTCTAACTTCTCTTAGACAACTCCTAATGCTCTAGCAAGGCTCTGATACCACAGTAGGGTTATTTGGCATGACCACAAGGTTTCACAAGGCATCTAACATGCCGTATTTTAAAATTTCTAGTGTGCCAAACAACCTAACCTAGGATCTAACTAGAGTTTTAGGAGCTAAACTAAAATGTAAACAACTTTACATAGAAAGTGAATGAAGAATACAAGCTTTGTAGACCGGTCCTTCACTTCTAAAGCTCCGTGTAGTAGTCCTTTCGCTGCGAGTGTGGATCTCCCGAACTCTAGTATGGGTTCCCTTGGAGAAATGAACAAAATTGCTCGAAGTCTTCGAGACCGAAGATGATCTACGTCGAGGAGACTCAAACCCAAGCCACCTCTTCACTAGGTGATGAACTTTGTGAAGAGAACACCCTAAACTAAATGGCAAGTAGTAGAGGATGATGAAGTAGGAAATGGGCTCACTTTAGATTTTATTTTCTCACAATATTTTCTCACCATTTTAGAAGCAAGAGAGCTTTCATGAGGAGGAAGAAGGTGAAAAAATCAAGATGAGAAATGAAAACTAACTAGGTGAGAATAGCAAGCATGGGTGAGTTAGCAAGCATGGGTGAGTTAGTGTATGGATCATATATGTGCTCCTACTCCATTTCGCTTGAGCCAGGAAACCTCTGTGTAGGACTCTAAAGACTCGTCAATACGCTGGCAGTAGGTAATGATCATATCAAACACCCACAGGCCACAAGAGGCTTGCTAAACGTAACGGCTACCCGGGTATTGAGCGATCAGAAGATCAACAAGCAAGCCTTCTCATACTCCTGCGGATCCAATCAGTAACACTACCGTACAGTCCGGTCTCTTCGTCTGATATGTCGCATATCTCGTCTAGGGGTGGTAAACGTCAGACCCCAATAGCTTCATAAGTCATGCCGATATAAGGTCTATAACGGGTCGAGAAACTACTGATAACACTTACCAGTAAATCTCATCTACCCTGGCCAAGGATTTTAGTTATGGCCAATCGAGCATAGCGCAACATCAACCCCCAATACCGGGAGAGATGAATCCCTTCCTATCGCTCATTGTCTTTATGTGACTCGGGACTGTACTCAAAAACCACCTGTTTGCATGACTTAGTAGAGCTGTGGTAGGGTGGAAATCAAAGCACAGTGGGAGACACACAAGACTCTATGACAATCTCGGGTCGACAGACTATCCTGTACAAGTGTTAACAGAGAATTACTATCTGACATGAGGTATAATACCATCTAGGAGTTCTCGGTGAGTCCGTTCAGTGTACCCAGTCTGCACTGAGCACCCGTTTACCATCTCCGATGTCAAACACCTATGGATATGGGATCATCCATTGCCCATCACATGGGTCGAGAAGATATACGCTAGTTTACTCTGAAAATATCGATGCCCCGTCTCGATATTCCCACGACTAGAAACATTGAAGGATGAACTCATGGACTACTCAGGCCTCACTAGTATGATCTGCATCATAATCCTGGAAGTCAAGTACACATCCTATGGGCTTTATCAACATGTAACAGAGAGACAGTAGGTGTACATGTTAAGATAAAGAGCAACCAGTTAGCATACTATCATGTCGAGCGAGAAAATCCTCCCTATATATGTCCCAGCATCCACTATAATATACATCTCATGTACAGTAATGGCCTCTAGGGCATACAAAAATTAACGGGATCGTCTTTGACTCAAGGAGGCCGTCGAGGTTGCTACGATCTGTTACGATCCTTGGAGCCGACGATGAGTGGAGGACAGCGATGAATACCCTAAGGACTTGAATCGTGAGGTATAACTTCGTATCATAGTAGTTAAACCTCATGTAGTTTGCTAGTTATGGTTTATGTTCGATCCTTGGTTCTAATCGGTGTTGCGAAGCCCGTAAAAATCATTTTTGGCAATTTCCCCTCCCTGCGAACACGTGGGGCGTGTGACATCGACTTACAGTAGTATCAGAGCTTCTCATAAAGCTTAGATAGCTTGTAATGTTGTTAGAAATCCACCATTTTTGTCGTGCAAAAACTGCCGACAAAAACAGTTTTCAAAATTGATGTTTTGAGTTGTTTGCACATCCCACAGGCTCACGGTTTGAACCGAGAAGTCGCGGGGTTGAGCGTGCATACCCCGAGGACCCTTCGAGGGGGGGAGCAAACGGCTGGGTCCATTCCCCAAGACCACCACAAAGTGGTCTTGGTGGTGGGGACCCGAAACTGCCCTACCTTGGGCAGTTTCGGGTCTGCCTCACCCCCTGGCCATCTCGTGGTGGTCTCGGGGATGGGGTACCCCCTCTAGGTCTCCCGACTCGAACTTAATTTCGTTCTATAACTTCTCGCGAAGGTTCGGACGCATTTCATTTTGATTCGGACTTTCGAATTGGCTTAAAATGATCGATTTTGGAACTTTAGCTCACTGGATTTTCATGTCTTGGGAAATTGGTTAAGTTTGCTAATTGCGCGCGGAATTCTAATGTCATAATTACTTTACAAGCTTTGTGATGTGTATATGTGTTTGGAAACGCCGACTAATTTCTATACGTCGATTATTCAGGGTTGCGCATATCTGTAATGATGTTATTGTTGGATATAGTGCCCTCAGAGTCAATTATTGGATCACAGGCACGTGGTTGCAATGATTGAGGGAGGACCTGTACCGGCAGGACAGTCTTACTCAAGATGATAGTATGCTATCTGGTTTATCTTTATCATCGTGTACTGTTTTAGGTGACCTTACAGGTCGCTATTACACGTTGATAGAGCCCTTAGGATTCTTGCTTGACTGCCAGCAGTATGATGGCGATCATATACGTGGGAGCTGGGGTCTATAAGCACATCCTTAAGTGGTCCCTAGTCATGGGAGTTTCGAGACAGGGCATCGATACTCCAGAGTAGACTAGTGTATACAGTCGAGACCCCGACGAGGGGCGGTGGCCGGTCTCACAAGCCACTGGTGTCAGTTGGTTCACCTAAGATGTATACAGGTGCTCATTGGGTTATGAGTACACCGGACAGGACTCGCCGGGAAAATGCTAGTTGGTATTATACCTGACGTCAGATAGCAGCTCCCTGGTGACATGTGTACAGGTTAGTTCATCGACCTGAGATCGTCATTTGTCTCGTGTGAGTTCCCACTGTGCTTTGATTACTAACCTACCACGGCTCAAAGGAGTCATGCAAACAGGTTTTAGTTGGGTACAGTCCCGAGCCACATGGAGGCAGTGAGCGGATCTGCAGGGGTTTATCTCTCCCGGTATTCGGGGTGAGGTCGCGCTGTGTCTAGGAGAGCCATTACACGAAGTCCTTGGCCAAGACAGGAGATTTACTGGTAGGTATTCCAGTAATATCTCAGGGTGTTCTGGGCTACACTCCGACACGACTTGTACCGCTTTTGGGGGTCTGACTTTTACCAACCCCCTAGGCCCGCTATGCGATACTCATAGACGAACGGACCGGACTGTACGGATATTGTCACTGACAGGCTCAGTAGGGTGTCAGGATGTGTTCGCTCATCGACGCCCCTTTTGGTCAATACCTGGTATCCCGTTACATATGGCTAATACCTCTGACGTGCTAGTGGTTAAATCCACAGCCAAAGTATTGACGAGTCTTTAGAGTCCCCCACAGACAGTTTCTCAAGTTTCGGGCGAAACGCTGTAGAGGCCGTATGGATATATGGCAGGGTTCGATCCTATACGTGCGGTATTCCACGGATCATGATCGGACGGATAATACTAGTGTGCTTTGGTTTAAGCCGGATCCTAGTATTGTACAGTATAGATTTTGTCTCATTGCATTTGTATTCGGTCGGAATACAAATGCGGGTATGTATATACAGTCACGGGGTTTTCCTGTAATTTATTACGGGATCAGTTTTTTGAAGTTGGCAGTTTGTATTCCGTTTCGGCCAGTTTTCCTTTGTTCCTTCATGGCCGGATTTTTCTGATGGAGGGGCTAATTTGCAAATGTGCAAATTAGCAATTTGGAGGGTGTTATTTGTAAATGGAGGCATTATGATGGGTATAGCATCTTTAGATTCTTTTTGAATCATTTTCCTTTGCAATTAATGTGATGGGATTTGATATGGCTTTGGAGTGACTTTTATTCCTCATTATCAACACTTTTTTCCCTTATGCTCACCATTGTTTCTCCTCTTGTGCTCACCCCCCTTTGGTATATAAGAATACTGAGAAAATTTGATATGCTGATTTTACTGTAGCGCGGTGGATCCGCGGCCAAAACCACGTTTTGGCCGCGGATCCGCGGCCGTACTGTAGCCACAGTGCACCAAATTTTTTTAGTGGGTTTCTGACTTGGAATTGGGGTTTATGGTATATTCTTTTTGGGCCCAGATTTTTTTTGAGTGCTGCAGTTGTACTTGGGGGCCCACTTCGGGAAATTTAGTCGATCGAAAATTTTAAACATGTTAGTGCACAGTATTTACATTATAACTGCGACCGTGAATATCACTTGATCGGTAAATCCTGTCTAACTTCTATAGTCCTTTTAGACGGAATTGCGAACGTGACATTCACGTTGATGTTCTGTGTTGTGCTGTGATGTTGCGGATTTGTCGTGGTGGATAGCCTGGATGCAATGGTAGTACAGTTTGGTTGTATATGTACATTTGATACTGCGGGGCGAGCGTCCGACATGTTGACTGCCGTCACTGCCTGTTTGTAAATTATTCTTTTGGGGTACGACCGGGCTGAGGTCGATGTACCCGTTGTATATTTTACTTTCTGTACTAGGATTACCCCGCGGAGGGGTGCACAGGTAGCCGGGTTCTAGAGAGCAACGGGCCCGCATCTCATGGCATTGAGATGGAGGGGGCTTTACTCTAGAATTGGCGAGCTATTCGCCGCACTCGTAGGGGGTACAGGTTGACCCAAGGAGGGGTGTCCAAGTTACCGGATTCCGTGAAGTGCTGGGTGGTCCATTCACGTTGTTGAAGGGGTCTGTCTCGCTTCAGGTTTTGGCGGGTAACTTGCCGCGCCTGTATGGGTCTAGGATTTCATTGCACAGGCTATCCACACGACCAGGGGAACGTCGGGTTTTAGTAGCGGCTCTATGAAACCCGAATATTCCAGATATCTGTATTGTTCTGTGATGCTTATTACATTTATGTGATGTTGCATTTTATCACGCCTTGAGCGATTATTATATATTGATATATATACTAGTAGATGTTGTATATGTTTTACATCCACGCTAGTTCAGTCCCCGCTCTGTCGTTAGTTAAGTAACCTAACGGGTGATGACGGGACCCAGTGGCTAATGCGGATGGCATATACGTACATCATTATTTTCGTTCTTTATTGGTGTGATCAATTGATGGGACTGCGTTGATTCGGATCAATGCAAGCTAAACAAACCTATTCTGATGTTGTTGGAACATTTTTCAAAAAGCTGTTATTGCAAGGACGTTCTCTTTTGTTTTGCACAGTGGTATTCGGTTATGAATATCCAGCACCTCAGTCGACGAGGCAAGGGCCGAGATCCCTTCACCGGGAGTGACCCCTTGGACAGAAATTTGCGTCAGGGCAATAACTTCACTATAGTCGATTACTTTTGCTTTGCATCGTGGTATTCAGTTGGAATATCCTGCATCTCATTCTACGGGGAAAGAGCCGAGATCCCTTCACCGGGAGTGACCTCTTTAGTAAAGGTTTTCGTCACTATATTTTTATAAAAAACTATCCGGTTCCTTCAACGATATCATGTTCATTACGTTAAAGGTTTTTTGCCAAAATCCATTCGTAGCCCTCCGTCATTTCAGACTGGTAGCACGTAGTATTCATGCTATGTTTGTTGGCCAAAGTCAAGGCATAGTGTATGGTAGCTATTTGTTACTTTTCTGCAGCATAGATAGATGCGTTGGTTTAGGACAGTCGTATTGCCTTGTTAGCCAAACTCAAGGGTAGGAATGGGTGGGTTCAAATCAACCTGGATAATGATGGGTAGAACTTGACATGTGACTTATGATTTGTTGGCCAAAGTCAAGGTCATAAGAGCATGGGGTAAAAATCACATCGGGAGTTTCTAACGAAACTGAAATTTGCCAGATATGCGCATACCTTCTGGAGTGTGATAATGTGAATGGATTCCATCACATTATCATGCGATGATAGTTGGATCCCGATTCCCACTGATGAGTTGGTTTACTCCTCGGGTGATCCCGACTAATTCTTCTTTCAGGTTTGGAGGAGAATTTGACGTTACAGTGGAAGGTTTCCTGATTAGATAAATTGATAACCATTCTGATCTAGGCTAGAGTGCACGCTGAGTGTTTCTTTTCTCTCTCTCTTTGGCAGCGACCATGGCCCGACCCTAGACTATGACTCAGTGACCAAAATTAACCGAACCTTTTTAAATACTGGTTTTTGGATTGTCAGAGTTGCAAACCTCATTGCCACTTCTACTTTTACCCTTTTCTCTAGGACACCCCGTATTACTACGGACGTCCACTTCCATTGGATAAAACCATCGTATGGTTATATACGAACTCGAAGGAATTTATTCGAGGATGGTTTCCGGTTCTGGAGAAAACGAATAGGATTATTCAGTTGTCTTCTCCTTTTACCTTCTCTCAGATTGCGAGTGCTCCTTGGATTAGGACAGTACACCCGTTATGCCTATTGGATAGTCTTCTTCCAAACCTTAGGCTGGTGCCGAACGGTAGGGAATGAAGAAAGCCGATTAGCCTAAGTGTGGTGTGCAGAAGGTATTAGGTTAAGACAAATAAAGGGATTAGTGAGAGGGCAAAGTAAATTGCGACTGCTATTCATGACCAAACCAAGTATTTCATTACCACTCCCACTTCACCTTTGTATTTCTCCAGGACACTCCGTATCACTACGAAGATCCACAGTTATTTGGATATTCCATCGTATGGTTATATACGAACTCGAAAGGAACTTGTTCCAGTTCGGGGATGGATTCTGGTTCAGGAGAAATATGAATAAGGTTTTATTCAGTTGTCTTTTATCTTTACCTTCTCTCGCATTGCGAGTGCTCCTAGGATTAGGACAGTACACCCATTATGCTTATTGGATAGTCTTCTTCCAAACCATAGGCTGGTGCCGAACGGTAGGGAAGGAAGAAAACCATTTGGCCTAAAGGGGTGTACAGAAGGTAATGACTAAAGACATATAAAGAGATTTGGAGAGATGGCAAAGAAATATACGGTTACAGTTGTGAATCTGATAATGGAAGAGGCATTACTAGGGATACCCGGATACCCCTTAAAACATATTCATGTTTCAGTTTCACTGTGTACTGTTAAAGGAAAACTGATTTCCCAATTAGACACTTGCTTCAGGGTATGTATTTACCAGGTATGAATCTCACATCTGTATGGGTTTACAGATGATGAGTGGGAGTAAGTTATTGGGAATTGGGTGATCATTCTCATTATATCGTGATTCGTTGTAATTGGTGATATTTGAGAAAATCGCCTGGGTTGTTTGTCGGACGGCAAATATTTGGTTTTGAATATCGCTGTTATGCACCAATTTCAAATTGATATATCTGTACGTCTATTTTTATAGAGTGAGATATACCTTTTTGAAATTATGTCCATGACATTTACCTATATCAGTGGATGGTTAGGTAAGGAGCATTAAACAGCGGTGTAATTCTTCTTAACCATAAGTACAGTTTTCAACCTACGATACACAGGTATTGAGTTATTAAACTCAGGGGACTTATACAGAGTATTGTATGTTGTCCAGTGCCCATGAGGACAGAGGGGTTGGTACTCATACTATATTCGGTTTACTTATGACTTCTCCAGTTTTTAGACATGTGTTTCGTAGAAATGCAAGATCTAAGTTTTGAGAAGTTATAGGTATAAGAATAGAGTAGAGAACCAGGTGTTGCAAGTATCGGGATTCTTCAAGGTGATCGAAGATGTAGATACTTGTGTATGGTATTCAGTTGATAGTAATGATTAAGACAACTTGCTTCTCTTTCAGGTTACTCATAATTGGATGCACTCCTAAGTTGAGTAATACTGATCGGCCTCTCTCCATTTAGTTGACATGCACTGGAGATAGCTGCATGATTTGAATCTGGTTCCAATTAAATCAGTGCCTCTGTTTCTGTATTGGATATAGAACAGTTCATATCTTGACGATGTTAAGGTACGGGGAGTTGTCCGGCTTATGCTTAAAACCAGACTCTGGATAACTCAAGGCACATTTCTGTAATGGCTGTTTGTGGGTTGACCCGGGCTATGACGAGGGTTAACTTTCTACCATCTGGAAGATCAATAGTGATATTGTTCTTGACTCGCCACAGTTTTAAAAGAAATGGATTTTTTCAGAAAACAGTAGTGGGAGTATGGTAGAACTGGAAGTGATTCCAGAACCGCAAACGATTACTGGAGATTTGATAAGAACCTAAAGATTCAATCTGATTTGACATTCTATTGGCCACTCCGCAGATAAGGTGGGTAACCTCAGGCACCCGAGAGGTACTCCGGTAGCCTCAAGGACGGTGGCAGGGAGGTTCTTGTTTACCCAGACTTGCCATTGCTGTTGTTCCAGACTGTGAGACCCGGCAGGAGGATGAGTATAGCGTCGTTCTAAACTAGCTTTAGAAGTGTACGTCTATATGACTCTGCCAGAGGGTTATCGAAGTCAGTGGGAGCAGCGGAAGCATAGTGGACAAGTAGCTTATGTCTATTTATAGACTAAAGTAGATATAGCGGAGATAGATCATCTATTTCTGATGTGACAATCTTAGGTTTGACTTCATCAGAATAAGGGGTGGATCTGTTAAGAAGGTAGTAGGGTGTGATGTCCTGGTATTTGGATGACATACACAGAGTAGGAAGTGAAATTCCTATACTACGGTCGGTTATAATTTGGTTGTCACACAGTGGTTTCTCCACATAGGAATTGGATATAATATCAGACATTCTGGTTACTAGATCTGTGGTTTTAGATCTAGATTTGAGTAGTTTCCCAATCTGGGTGCTTAGAAAACATTCTAAAGGTGTTTTAGAATGGACGACTCCTGGCACGGTAGTGTACCTGCAGGTGATGGAGTCACCCACTCTAAAGGTGTCTTACAGACTAAAGGGGAGAGGGATGTGCATGATTGGCAGATCACTTGCTTAGGCAATTGAGTCAATCATGAGATGTCAAGTACCACACCAGATGTTTTTGCACTAGATGCAATAAGGTGATATTGATCCAATCCTGGAGAAACATTCGGAAGCAGTTTTAGAACATAAGTGGATGTTCTAGGGATATGATAACGACAGCCTCATTCGGGAGACGGTTATCATTCCAGGCTTCCAAGGTGACCTGGATGACAGAGTGACTGTCAGAGTTATAGTTTTCCCTCTGACGAGGGGCAGTATTTTGGACAGGTGGTCCAGACGGATACTGAGGGAGGCATGGCGTAGGATACTGATCAAGTTCAGTTGACGATACAGTCTAAGAAGTTTGGATTTGGAGTTCATTTCTGAACTAGGTCCCATCAGACATCCAAACATATTCTAAGACATGTATTGCTCATTTCGGGAGATGGCTTTCTCCGTGAACTTGAGATTAAGAGAGAAATAGAAAGAAACATCAGGGCGGATCCACTTACTGAGGCTATTCCTCGAACGCAATAGTTTTGCAAACGAGCTTTGTGAGACTGATTAGTAGAGGAGTTGGGTGTTCGGTATCACACGGGCTGTGAGTATGCGACATCGCAATAATTAGCCTTGAGTGCAAGTGGGAGATTGTTGGATATAGTGCCCTCAGAGTCAATTATTGGATCACAGGCACATGGTTGCAATGATTGAGGGAGGACCTGTACCCGCAGGACAGTCTTACTCAAGATGATTGTATGCTATCTGGTTTATATTTATCATCGTGTACTGCTTTAGGTGACCTTACAGGTCGCTATTACACGTAGATAGAGCCCCTAGGATTCTTGCTTGACTGCCTGCAGTATGATGGCGAACATATACGTGGGAGCTGGGGTCTATAAGCACATCCCTAAAGTGGTCCCTAGTCATGGGAGTTTCGAGACAGGGCATCGATACTCCAGAGTAGACTAGTGTATACAGTCGAGACCCCGACGAGAGGCGGTGGCCGGTCTCACAAGCCACTGGTGTCAGTTGGTTCACCTAAGATGTATACAGGTGCTCATTGGGTTATGGGTACACCGGACAGGACTCGCCGGGAACATGCTAGTTGGTATTATACCTGACGTCAGATAGCAGTTCCCTGGTGACATGTGTACAGGTTAGTTCATCGACCTGAGATCGTCATTTGTCTCGTGTGAGTTCCCACTGTGCTTTGATTACTACCCTACCACGGCTCAAAGGAGTCGTGCAAACAGATTTTAGTTGGGTACAGTCCCGAGCCACATGGAGGCAGTGAGCGGATCTGCAGGGGTTCGTCTCTCCCGGTATTGGGGGTGAGGTCGCGCTGTGTCTAGGAGAGCCATTACACGAAGTTTTTGGCCAAGGCAGGAGATTTACTGATAGGTATTCCAGTATTATCTCAGGGTGTTCTGGGCTACACTCCGACACGACTTGTACCGCTTTTGGGGGTTTGACTTTTATCAACCCTCTAGGCCCGCCATGCGATACTCATAGACGAACGGACCGGACTGTACGGATATTGTCACTGACAGGCTCAGTAGGGTGTCAGGATGTGTTCGCTCATCGACGCCCCTTTTGGTCAATACCTACCTCTGACGTGCCAGTGGTTAAATCCACGGCCAAAGTATTGACGAGTCTTTAGAGTCCCCCACAGACAGTTTCTCAAGTTTTGGGCGAAATGCTGTAGAGGCCGTATGGATATATGGCAGGGTTCGATCCTATACGTGCGGTATTGCACGGATCATGATCGGACGGATAATACTAGCAGGCTTTGGTTTAAGCCGGATCCTAGTATTGTACAGTGTAGATTTTGTCTCATTGCATTTATATTCGGTTGGAATACAAATGCGGGTATGTATATACAGTCGTGGTGTTTTCCTGTAATTTATTACGGGATCAGTTTTTTGAAATTGCCAGTTTGTATTCCGTTTCGGCCAGTTTTCCTTTGTTCCTTTATGGCCGGATTTTTCTGATGGAGGGGCTAATTTGCAAATGTGCAAATTAGCAATTTGGAGGGTGTTATTTGTAAATGGAGGCATTATGATGGGTATAGCATCTTTAGATTCTTTTTGAATCATTTTGCTTTGCAATTAATGTGATGGGATTTGATATGTCTTTGGAGTGACTTTTATTCCTCATTATCAACACTTTTTTCCCTTATGCTCACTATTGTTTCTCCTCTTGTGCTCACCCCCCTTTGGTATATTTTTTCCTCCTCCATATTGTTATGGCCGGCCACACATTTGAGGGAGAGGGAGAGGGGTTCATTTTTGGTGGTGGGGGAAAATGTTCATCTCATATTTTTGCTTGCTACAAAATTCTAGTTGATCTCCATATCTCATTCTTCCATCAAAAAGGCAACTTCAACAACCCCATGAGACAAAACATTCTACACTAGCCTACAGCATTCTTGGACACGTCGGCTTGCCAACTTCGTGTCCGAGTTGCCTCGGTCCAGAGGTGGGAGCCCGTAAAAATACCCGGCAGTGTGGTGCCCTTTCCGACGAGGAGGTGAAGACCGGAGATTCCGCGAGGAGATCGGGATGGAGGCCGAAGACCGAAGGACACGGATCGCTCGGTATAGCATTCTACCCATTCTCTTGTTAGCTAGCATTAGGTTAATGGCCCGATCCGGGTTTTAAAGTATGCGGTAGCGCCGGTTTTAAAGTTAAAGAAAAGTTTCATTTCCGCATTTTGGCCTCGGACAAACGGCTGGGGCGCTGCCGTGCACTTACAGTTATGTTGGTTTGTGTATATGAACTTGTTAGATCGTCATGGATGAATAGCCGGAGATGTGAGATGAGGGTTTTCATTCTTTCATTCGATGTAAAATTTGTAAAGTGATGTAATATTATTTTTCGGGGTACATCCGGGTTGAAGTTGTAGCCACTGATGTATTATTTCTTTTACTGTTTTTGCTCCTAGAATAGACCCAAGGTGGGGTGCACAAACTACCGGATTCTTGAAGTGCCGAGTGGCCTACTCACTTTGTTGAGGGAGGCTGTTTCACTTCGGGAATTTGGCGGGTAGTTTGCTGCACCCGTAGGGGTCTAGGGTGGAGTTTGGATATTCATCACGACCGTGGAATCCTTCTTTCGTTACAGGCTCAAACGAAACGCGGAATTCCTAGTATATCCAATGTGTTCATCTGTGATCTGGAATGTCTATCATTGCGTCTGACAAATGGATATTATTATATATATATATATATATTATATAATAGACGTTGCTTATGTTTTGCATCCACGCTAGTCCAGCCCCCGCTCTGTCGTTAGTTAAGTAACATAACGGGCGATGACGGGGCCCCGTGGCGAATGCGGATGGCATAAGCGTACGTTGTATTTTTGTTGTTTTCTGCAATGGTAGGTTAATTAATGGGACTGTATTAAATTAATGCAAAGAAAACAAACCAAAGCTGAATCGTTGGAACAAATTTTAAACCACTTGGTTATTTTAAAGCAGGAGACTTTTAAATGCGGAGCTTAAAACACTCCTTTTAAAAGCTATCAGGTTCCTTCGATTATATCAAGTTCACTACGTTCACGGTTTCGCCAAAAACCATTTATAGCCCTCCGTCATTTCAGTTGAATATTCAGTAGTATTCAAGCTATGTATTTTGACCTTCGCCAAGGCATAGTGTTTGGTAGCTGCTGGATATTCATCTGTAGCATAGATAAATGCGTTGGTTTGGGACAGTCGTACTAATATTTTGGCCTTCATCAAGGGTATGTGTGGGTGGGTTCAAATTAACCTGGACAATGACGGGTAGAACTTGATATTTGACTTATGATGTATTGGCTTTCGTCAAGGTCATAAGAGCATGGGGAAAAATCCACATCGGGAGTTTCTAAAGAAACTGAAACTTGCTAGTGCTGCATAGCATTTGGAGTTTGATAATGTTACTAGGATTCCTTCAGCATTATCGCATAATGATATTTAGATCCCGATCCTACTGTGAGTATCTGCTACTCCTCAGGAGATTCTTCACTTAACGATTAATGCTATAAACCAAGTAGGTGTCTAGAACAGTGTTATCGGGGCTACGCTTCCAGGGAAAAGAGATTTTTTAATTAAGGAACTTCGCGAAAGCGTCGTAAAACCTCCTTCGAAGTACCGATACTAGCCTGGCCGAACGGTTAAGCAAGTATTGTACGGTGAGATCAATCCTGACTAATTCTTCTTTTATGGTTTAAGGAAGGATTCGAGAAACAGTGGGAGCCATCCTGTTTAGATAAATTAAAAACCAATCTAAACTTGCAAGAGCATCATGCTGAGTGTTTTATTCTCTCTCTCCTAATTGCAGAGACCAGGTGACCAGATTAGGGTACAGATAGATAATAAAATGACTGAGTTATATTATATTGACTGGCAAAGATTTTTCTATATGTCCATTACCTATGACAAGCTTGACCACCTCATTACTACTCAAGCCCCCGCCATCCCAGGTCCAGTTTCCACCGTCATGGATGTTGATATCCGTAAGACAAGGGAAAAAGACTGTGTGAATGCCAAGTGCCTCATGTTGGCCTCAGTTGATGGTGTATACCAGAGGCAGCACGAGAAGATGGACTTAGTTTCTATCTTCCTCCATAACAAAGTTTTATATGGAGAGCGATCTCATATTGCAAGATATGAGGTCTCGAAGGAATTGCTTCAAGCGAGATTGGCTGTCGGGTCATCTGTAGGGGACCACGTCCCTACAATGATTAGCTATATTAAAAAGCTCACGGACTTAGAGACCACGTTGGAGAACGAGTCATATACTGATTTGATTCTACAGTCCCTACCTCCTACTTACGTCCAGGGGAAGAAAGTTATACTTCCAGTTGAGGGCACCCTGAAGGAAACCAGGGAGACACCCGCTCTACTTATTGGGGAATCTTCCTCTTTTGGATCTAAGGCGGATGCCAAGGGTGAGAAGAAGAAGACCTCCACAAAACCGATAGGCGGTGTCAGTAAGGTAGAATAAAAGGGTAGGGAAAAAGTTTCGGGGTTAACAGTAGGGAAGGAGGGATGTTCCTACTGTTACGGGAAAGGGTATTGGCAGAAGGGATGCAGGGCTTGGAAAGCCAGAATCCAGGATCCGAAGCATGTTATGGCTTCGACTTTGGGTGTGTTTGTGATTGAAAATAGTCTGTCAATTAACTCTACTTCCTGGGTATTAGATACCGGATCAGGATTTCATATCTGTAATTCATTACAGGCTTTGAGAAACCATAGAGTTATCAGGCAAGTGATATGACTCTCAGGGTTACTAATTGTTAGTTATATGTATGCCCTAGAAACCATTACTGTATATAGGATGTATATTGTAGTGGATGCTTGGACATATATAAGAAGGACTTTCTTGCTCGACATGATAGTATGCTATCTGGTTGCCCTTTATCTTAACATGTACAATGATTGTCTCTATGTTACATGTTGATAAAGCCCTTAGGATAAGTACTTGACTACCAGGACTATGATGCAGATCATACTAGTGGGGACAGAGTAGTTGCTAAGTACATCCTTCAAATGTTCCTAGTCGTAGGTGTATCGAGACAGGGTATCGATATACCAGAGTAGACTAGCGTATAGCTTCTCGACCCATGTAGATGGGCGATGGATGATCCCATATCCATTGGTGTTTGAAATCAGAGACAGCATACGGGTGCTCAGTGGAGACTGGGTACACTTAACGGACTCACCGAGAACTCCCAGATGATATTATACCTAACGTCAGATGGCAGTTCTCTGGTGATACTGGTACAGGTTAATCTATAGACCCGAGATCGTCATAGAGTCTTGTGTGATTCCTACCGTGCTTTGATTTCCACCTTACCACGTTCAAGAGAACGTGCAAAACGGTGGCTTTTGGGTACAGTCCCGAGTCACATGGAGGCAATGAGCGATAGGAAAGGTTTCGTCTCTCCCGGTATTGGGAGTTGATGTTGCATTGTGCTTGATTGACTATAACAGGAAGTCTTTAGCTAAGGCTGATTCAGAGATATACTGGTAAATGTTATCAGTAGTTTCTTGACCCGTTATGAGTCTTATATCGACACGACTTATCGAGTTACCGGGGTCTGACGTTTACCGCCTCTAGACGAGATATGCGACATTTCAGATGAAGAGACCGGACTGTACGGTAGTGTTACTGATTGGATTCGCAAGAGTGTGAGCAGGCTTGCTTGTTGATCTTCTGATCGCTCAATACCCGGGTGGCCGTTACGTTTAGCAGACCGCTTGCGGCTTATGGGTGTTTGATATGATCATCACCTACTGCCGGCGTATTGATGAGTTTTTAGTGTCCTACACAGGGGTTTCCTGGTTCAAGCGAAACGGAGTAGGAGCACATATGTGATATGTGCGGGACCGAGATTGATACGAGTATGAGATACCGTATTGTATTCTCGCGATGTGTGACATGAATGGTTATATGTGATATAACCGGATTATCGGATCAAGTGTTGATTCGATAAGATATTACATTTGATATTAGTCGGTTTTATATGATATGACCGGATCATTAAATCAAGTGTTGATTTAATGATTTAATGTATAATTATATATTTGATATATTACATTACATTAACTAATATTAGCTCACTTAAGATTACTTTTTCTCACTTGATGATACATTGATATATATGTGATATATGTTAATTGTATTATTTTCCTTTGTTACAAAGTATTATATATGTTATATATAATATTGTAATATGCAAGGTTATACATGCACCTAGGGTTTGTGAGATTCACACTATAACTAGTGATTAGGATTAGGTTAATTATCTTAGTTAATTCTAAATGGTGGATTAATGTTAAGATATTATGATATGGTTGACTTAGTCCACACTTAGATATTTTCTAAGATATTTATTAACCTAACCTCTAACCCTAGCCTATGCTTTATTCTCTACATGAGTTAGCCATGACACAATTAAATCATGGTTGCATTTCTAACCTCATCACAATTCATTCTCACTTGAGCTTTGAGCTTCTTCTTCTTCTTCATTGATCTTGCTCTCTTGATTTTTCATGTGATGGAAAAAGTGTGAGAAAAACAATTCTAAAGTGAGCCCACTTCCTACTTCATCATCCTCTGCTACTTTCCATTTAGTATAGGGTGTTTGCTTCACTAATTCCGTAATTAGTGAAGAGATAGCTTGGGTTAGTGTCTCCTCGACGTAGATCATCTTCGGCCTCGAGGACATCGAAGCAAGCATGTTCATTTCTTCATGGGAGCCTCTTTAGAGTCCGGAATTCACGATCGCAGCGAAAAGGACTACTACACGGAGCTATTGAAGTGAAGGACCGGTCTACAAAGGTTGTATTCCTTTCTCACTTGACTTGCAAAGTGTTTGCATTTATATTTCCGTTGATTTCTAGTTAACGATTCTTAGTTAGGGTTAGCTAAAACAGCAAAAATTTGAATTTGGCATGGACGATGCCTCCCGAAACCTTGCTGCTGTCTTAGGTAACCCTTCACTAATGGAATGAGCGTGGACGCTGTATCCGTAGGGTATATCACATAGAATTGACAAGTGGGCAGATATTGATTCTATGTAACTGTTTGTGTGTACCAAGTCTAGTTTGTAAGCAACGTGGTTCACATCCACCTAAATCAAAGTTTGATTGGGTCAGGTATACTAGAGGACATTATATATTGAATCAAGCCCAGGTTTTCAAACGTTCAGAACACACTTAAAAGAAAGTCTCCAGAATTAAATAAAACTTTCTTATGGCATTGTAGACAGGGTCACATCAATGAAATATGGTTGACGAAATTACATAGAGAGGGATATTTGGATCCGTTCGAATATCAGTCTTATGCAACTTGTCAATCTTGTCTCATAGGAAAGATGACAAAGACTCCGTTCACTGGACATGGAGTAAGTGCAAGCTCTTGGGACTCAAACACAGCGACGTGTGTACTCCAATATCTATAGATGCACGAAGTGGTTATTCCTATTTCATTACTTTTACGGATAATTTGTCTCGGTTAGGACATGTCTTCTTGATGAAGCATAAATCCGAACCTTTTGAAAAATTCCGGGAATATAAGAATGAAGTGGAAAAATAAACAAGAAAAAGTATCTGTTAATTATATGTATTCCCTAGAG
Source organism: Agapanthus africanus (assembly GCA_030015575.1). NCBI lineage: Eukaryota > Viridiplantae > Streptophyta > Magnoliopsida > Asparagales > Amaryllidaceae > Agapanthus > Agapanthus africanus. The sequence goes on from CM057337.1 coordinate 205,698,749, forward strand.
GCCATTACTATACATGGGATGTATATTGTAGTAGATGCTTGGACATATATAGGGAGGACTTTCTTGCTCGACATGATAGTATGCTATCTGGTTGCACTTTATCTTAACATGTTGACTTGTATAAGTGATGCTGTCTTGCTCTCACATGTTGATAAAGCCCTTAGGATGTGTACTTGACTACCAGGACTATGATAGAGATCATACTAGTGGGGCCAAGGCTAGTCCACAAGTACACCCTATAACTGTTCCTAGTCGTGGGAGTATCGAGACAGGGCATCAATACTCCAGAGTAGACTAGCGTATGCGCTTCTCAACCCATATGATGGGCGATGGATGATCCCATAGCCATTGGTGTTTGACATTAGAGAAGGTATACGGGTGCTCAGTGGAGACTGGGTACACTGGACGGACTTGCCGAGAACTCCTAGATGGTATTATACCTATCGTCAGATAGCAGTGTAAGTCTACGGTAGCGCCCCGGCCATCAATCCGAGGCCAAACGCAGAACAAAAACTTTTTATAAAACTGGCGCTAACGTAGCCTTTTACCCGGATCGTTCCATTAACTCTAAACTAGCTAACTACAGCTATACCGATCGATCCATATCCTTCGGTCTTTAGCCACCATCCTTAGCTCCTCGCGGCATCTCTGATCTCGCTCGATCTCCGGTCTCCTTGTCGAAGTGGCACCACGTCAAGGAATCTTTTTATGGGCTCCCGCTTCAAAACCGAAGCAACTCGGACATGAAGTTTGCTAGCCGACATATCCAAGGTGAAGTAGAGAATGTTTATAATTACTTTGTCTCATGACATCCATTGATTCTCAACACATGAGATGGTATTGGTGGAAGTTGAAGAAGAAGCTATTAATGGAAGTTGTGAGCACAAGAAAAAAACTAGTGAAGAAAAAGAAGAGCTTGCTTATTGCGTGGGATAAATTGTGAGAGCTCTCTCCCCAAATCAAGAGCGAAGCCCCACCTCTAGTGGCTGTACTCTCTCTCTCCACATATCAATTCTACACAATAATCAATCAAGAAAATTGACATGGCACAAAAAATAACACCATGAGTCACCAAATATGCACATGTCACATTTAATGCTCTTCATCATGACTAGCACTCACAATTTCCACTTAATAAACATTAACCCAAATGTTTAGAACAATAAATAGAATGGCATCTTCTAAAGTAAACTCATGACGAATCACAAGGATACCTCTCAACTGTATATACATACCTGCATCCGCATTCCGACAAAATGCGAATACTACGAGACGAAAATAATCCAACAAATCTAATACTAGGATCCGGCTTAAACCAAAGCCCACTAGTATGATCTGTCCGATCATGATCCGTGGACAAGTGTAAGTGCATGGCAGCGCCCCGGCCGTCTGAACGAGGCCAAAATGCGGAATCAAAACTTTTCTATAAACTAGAACCGGCGCTACCGCGGACTTTAAAACCCAGATCGGGCCATTAACCTAATCCTAACTAACTAGAGAAGGGGTAGAGAGATATACCGAGCGATCCGTATCCTTCGGTCTTCTGGTCGTCGTCCCGATCTCCCCGCGGAATCTCCGGTCTTCATCTCCTCGTCGGAAGTGAAAGGTTCCTAGGCACCCTATAGTGGTCTCACAAGGCATCGAACATGCCAATTTAAAATTTTTAGTGCCGAGAAACCCTAGACTACGGATCTTTAACTAGATGTTTAGGCGAAATAGATAACTACTAAGATACGGATATACAACCTTTGTAGATCCGGATTTCCGCCTCCTTATCTCCACGTGGTGATGTCCTCGCTGTCCATCATGAATCTTCGACTCGATCATCGGCTTCATCTGGAAAATAAGCGGAATAGGTCGTCGGCTTTGTGTCAAAGACGATCTACGTCGAGGTTGCACAAACTCAAGCTCCGACTTCACAAACTTGTGAAACTTGTGAAGTAAACACCCAAAACAACTTGGCAAGAGGTAGAGGGTGAAGAAATAGGAGGTGGGTTCACTTTAGAATTGGATTTATCTCACTTTAACTCAAGTTGCCATTGATGGACCTTGAGCTTTTCTTTTGAAGATGAAGAAGAAGAAGAAGAGCTAGAATTATGATAAGTCTTATATAAAATAAAAAGAAAAACTATACTTATCATAACTCTAACTCAAGTTAGGTGTAGAGAATAAACCATGGTTAGTAGAGTGGGTTAGGGTTAAGCAAGAGGATAAGAATGGTTGCTAAAGTCAAGGGTTCAAGAAGCTTCATACAAGAAACAAATATAGCCACCATTCTCATTTTGAATTTATCCACATAAATAAATAAATAAATGGATAAATAAATATGGAAAACCCTAATTACAAAATAACCATGGTTTAATTCTATTCACTTAACCATATGATCAAGTATCATCAAACATGATACAAAAAGTGCACAAAAGTATATCACATATACAATGTGCAATCCAAGTGAGAAAAATCCGTTTAAAGTGAACCAATACTAGTTAATGCAATGCAATATATCAAATATATAATTATGCATTAAATCATTAAATCAACATTTGATTCAATGATCCGGTCATGTCGCACATGACCGACTAGAATTCAATGTATCGATTTATCGAATCAATGATTCGATAACTAGGTCATATCGAATATAACCAATCGAAACATTTATCGCGAGAATGAAATGCGGTATCACATACACGCATCATTCTCGGTCCTGCACATATCTCATATGCGCTCCTATTTCGTTTCGCTTGAGCCAGGAAACCTCTGTGTAGGACTCTAAAGACTCGTCAATACGCCGGTAGCAGGTGATGATCATATCAAACACCCACAAGCCGCAAGCGGTCTGCTAAACGTAACGGCCACCCGGGTATTGAGCGATCAGAAGATCGACGAGCTAGCCCGCTCACACTCCTGCGAATCCGACCAGTAACACTTACCATACAGTCAAGTCTCTTCGTCAGATACGTCGCATATCAAGTCTAGGGGTGGTAAACGTCAGACCCCAATAACCCGATAAGTCGTGCCGATGTGAGGCTCGTAACGGGTCGAGAAACTACTGGTAACACTTACCAGTAAATCTCTGATCAGCCCTGGCCAGGGACTTCCCTGTTACGGCCAATCGAGCACTGCGCAACATCAACTCCCAATACCGGGAGAGACGAAACCCCTCCTATCGCTCATTGCCTCCATGTGACTCGGGACTGTACCCAAAGACCACCGTTTTGCACGCCCTCATGGACGTGGTAAGGTGGAGATCAAAGCACAGTGGGAATCACACAAGACTCTATGACGATCTCGGGTCTACAGACTAATCAGTACAAGTGTCACCTGAGAACTGCCATCTGACGTGAGGTATAATACCATCTGGGAGTTCTCGGCGAGTCCGTCCAGTGTACCCGGTCTCCACTGAGCACCCGTACACCATCTCTGATGTCAAACACCAATGGATATGGGATCATCCATCGCCCATCACATGGGTCGAGAAGCGTATACGCTAGTCTACTCTGGTATATCGATGCCCCGTCTCGATACACCTACGACTAGGGACCTTCAAGGAGGTACTTATGGACTACCATGTCCCCACTAGTATGATCTGCATCATAGTCCAGGTAGTCAAGTACACATCCTAAGGGCTTTACCAACATGTAACTATAAGACAGTATAAAGAGACTAGTGTACATGTTAAGATAAATGGCAACCAGATAGCATACTATCATGTCGAGCAAGAAAGTCATCTCTATATATGTCCAAGCATCCAATATAATATACATAATTTGTACAATACTGGCCTCTAGGGCATACATACAACTAACAATCTCCCACTTGCACTAGGGCCAGCTGCTGTAGTATCTCATACCGAGCATCCCGAAGAGTCTCTCAAACTGTATCTGGGGAATGGCCTTCGTGAGTGGATCCGCCGTGTTGTTCTTCGTGTCAACTCTCCTGACCTCGATCTCCCGGCGATCAACTATCTCCCGGATCAGGTGATACCGCCTCAAAATATGCCTGGACCGCTGATGGGACCTGGGTTCCTTGGCCAAAGCCACCGCTCCATTGTTATCGCAATACAAAGGTATTGGATGCTCAATGGATGGAACCACTCCAAGTTCAGAAATGAACTTCTTGATCCAGACAGCTTCTTTAGCAGCATCGTTGGCAGCGATGTATTCAGCCTCCATCGTCGAGTCTGCCACGGTTTCCTACTTGGAACTCTTCCAGCTAACCGCCCCTCCGTAAAGGGTAAAGACAAAGCCCGACTGCGACTTTGAGTCGTCCTTATCACTCTGGAAGCTCGAATCGGTAAAGGACTCCACTTGTAGTTCTCCGTTACCATACACCAAGAACATATCTCTAGTCCTTCGCAAGTACTTGAGAATGCTCTTCACAGCTGTCCAGTGACTCTCTCCAGGATCAGCTTGATACCTGCTCACTACACTTAGTGAGTATGCTACATCGGGTCTGGTACATAGCATCGCATACATGATAGAGCCTACTGCCGAAGCATAGGGTATCCCTTGCATGCGAGCTCTCTCCAAATCAGTTTTGGGAGACATCTCTTTGGAGAGAGTGACTCCAGAGATCGTGGGTAAGTTCCCACGCTTGGACTCTTCCATACTAAATCTCTTTAGTATGGTGTCAATATACCTGGATTGGGACAATCCCAAAATCCGTTTGGATCTATCTCTATAGATCCTAATCCCCAATATGCAGGAGGCATCACCAAGATCTTTCATTGAGAATCTTTGTGATAAGAAGAGCTTGACCGATTGCAGCATAGGAATATCATTTCCTATCAAGAGTATGTCGTCCACGTACAATACGAGGAAGACAATCTTACTCTCTGCCACCTTCTTGTAGATACAAGGTTCATCTAGATTTTTGACGAAATCAAACTCTTTGATAACGACGTCAAAGCAGATGTTCCAACTCCGCGATGCTTGCTTTAATCCATAAATGGATTTAAGCAGCTTGCACACCTTCCCGCTGCTCCCACTGTCTACGAAGCCCTCTGGCTGAGTCATGTACACGCACTCTTCTAAATCACCATTTAGAAAGGCGGTCTTAACATCCATTTGCCAGATTTCGTAGTCATGAAAGGCAGCAATGGCAAGCATGATTCGGATGGATTTAAGCATAGCCACTGGAGAAAAGGTCTCGTCATAGTCCACACCTGGTCTTTGACGAAAACCCTTTGCTACAAGTCTAGCTTTGAAAGTCTCCACTTTCCCATCTACACCAAGTTTCTTCTTGAAGATCCACTTGCTCCCAATGGGTTTTACCCCTTCAGGAGCAACTTCCAAAGTCCATACTTTGTTGGTGTACATGGAATCCATCTCGGACCGCATAGCATCCAGCCATTTCACTGAGTCCCCACTCGTGATGGCCTGCTCGAAGCTAGTTGGGTCATCATCCTCCATGATGCAATCCTCACTACCACCATCAATGAGAAAACCATAGTATCTCTCAGGTGGACGAGAAACCCTACTAGATCGGCGGAGAGGCTGGGTTTCGTCGGGTACTACCGAATCTTCCGGTTCCACTAAATCTTCAGTTATAGTTTGTGTTTCTGGAACTTCTTCCAGTTCTACCTCAGAGCCACTAATTTCTTTTGCAAGAAATTCCTTTTCTAAAAAGGTGGCATGTTGAGCAACAAACACTTTTTGTTCCTCACTGTGGTAGAAAAAATACCCATAAGAATTCTTTGGATATCCCACAAACTTGCAGAGAACTGACCGTTGCCTCGAGCTTGTCTGGATTTTGTCTTTTGACATAGGCTGGACAACCCCATATCTTAACTCGTTTAAAATATGGTCTCTTCCCACTCCATATCTCATATGGTGTGGTAGGTACAGATTTAGATGGAACTTGATTCAATAGGTATGCTGCTGTCTCCAGCGCATAACCCCAGAAGGAAATAGGTAACTCAGCTGTGCTCATCATAGAGCGCACCATATCTAATAGGGTGCGGTTCCTTCGTTCAGATACACCGTTGTGCTGTGGTGTATATGGAGGAGTCAGCTGAGAGAGAATCCCATTCTCTATTAGGAAGTCCAGGAATTCATTGCTCAAGTATTCACCTCCTCGATCAGATCGAAGGATTTTAATACTTTTTCCGGTTTGGTTCTCAACTTCTTGTTTATATTCCCTAAATTTCTCAAAAGCTTCTGATTTGTGTTTCATCAGGAACACATATCCGAATCTAGAGAGATCGTCAGTGAATGTAATGAAGTACGAAGAACCATCCCTGGCATGTGTAGACATGGGACCGCATACATCACTATATATCAGTCCTAAGAGTTCGGTAACTCTTTCTCCGTGTCCCGTAAACGGAGTCTTGGTCATCTTGCCTTTGAGACATGACTGGCAAGTGTCATAAGATGAAAATTCAAACGGATTTAAATATCCATCTTTATGCAACTTAGCTAGTCGTGTCGCATTGATGTGACCCAGTCTACAATGCCACAAGAAGGATTCATTGAGTTCAGAACTCTTCCTCTTGTGTGTGTTTGTTATGCTCAGGACTGTTGATTGGTTTAGAACATAAATTCCATTGCACAACGTGCCTGATCCAACCAACTTTTGGTTATGGAAAATGTTCATAACATTGTCCTGTAATACAAAATTATATCCCTCTTTACTTAATAAAGAAACCGATATAATGTTGCATATCAGGTTCGGCATGTAATAGCATTCGTTCAGAACCAATGTATTACCAGTTGGTAATACAAGGTGATATTCCCCGACAGTCTTAGCTGCAACAATTGCACCATTTCCAACTCTAATGTCTTTATCACCTTCTCCAAGTTCTCTACCTTTCCTAAGCCCATGTAACCGATTACATATATGGGATCCTGACCCGGTATCTAATACCCAGGACGTAGAGCAAATGGAGAAACAGTTCTCAGTAACGAACACACCCGAAGAAAATGCATCATCATGTACTTTCTTCATTCGGGTGGCATGGGAATCCTGGTATTCCCCTATATCCTGTTCATTCCTATAACTCTTATAAGAAAGAACGGAACCAACGTTCCCCAGCACAGTATAACATGCGGGTTTGGTCAATACATCCATATTATTATCTTTATTAAGGCATGAAATGGTCGCTACCTGGAGAGAGAGAGAAGAAAACACTTTAGCGTATGCTCGTGCAAGATCAGATTGGTTATTATCTTATCTAATCAGGATGGCTCCCACTGCTTTTTATCAAATCTTCCTCCAAACCCTAAAAGGAAAGACTAGCCGGGATTAATTACACACTACAAGTTCGCCAATCTTTCAGCCAGGCCAGTGTCGGTACTTTGAGGGAGGTCCCCCGTGCTTTCGCACGAACCTAATTAATGTAAACCTCGTTTTCCCAGAGGCGTAACCTCGTTAACACCTTTCTAGACACCTACTTGATCGGCTAATTGCAATGTGTAAAACTCTCCCAGGAGTAACTCTTACTCGCAGTGGGTATCGGGATCCAACTATCTCATAGAAGGTATGCAATCTCATTGCAAATTTCAACACTTGAAATTCCCGATAATATTTTGCCCCGAACGATCTATGACCTTGACAAGGTCAACAAACCATAGACCGCAAGTCAAGTTCAACCCGTCATTTCTTGATTGAATCAAACCCACCCGCACGACCCTTGACAAGGTCAACAAGGCCGTACGACTACCCTAACTCAATCTGCATCATATGCATAAGCAGATAAATACTGGTTAGCTACCGCACACTGCGCCTTGACAAGGTCAACAAACGCAGCACGAATACTAAACAGGACTTATCTGAAATGACGGAGGGCTACGCAGGTTTTTCATAAAAACCATGAGCGTAATGAACTTGATATCGTTGTAGAATCAAATGATGTTTTGCAATGGAGTGATTTTGAGGCTTTTCTAGTTTTGCTAAAGGAGTCACTCCCGGTGAAGGGATCTCGGTCCTTTCCTCGTCGAATGAGGTGCGGGATATATCATATATATCGCTGTGCAAAGCAAAAACCAAAAAGCAGTCAAAAGCAAACCGAGTGTGTAGCATCTGCCAGTTATTGCTAAAGGAGTCACTCCCGGTGAAGGGATCTCGGTCCTTTCCTCATCGAATAAGGTGCAGGGTATATCATATATACCGCTATGCAAAGCAAGAACTGTAGCTACCTGTTTTATTTAAAATCTGATTCTACAACATCTTAGGTTTCTTATCTTTCATTAATCACATTAATGAAGTCCCATCATTTAAATACCTAAACATCATAGATAGATATGACGTACACTTATGCAATCCGCATTCGCCTCGATGTCCCCTCGTGCACCGTTAGGTTAGGTAACTAACGACAGAGCAGGGCAGGGCTAGCGCGGGTGTAAAACATAAGTAACGTCTATATAATATATCATATATACTATATCCATCACAGAACATCGCATGATCACATCACAGATATCGCAGCAGAAGAAACATATGAAATATTGGATATACTAGGACGTCCGTGTTTTCAATACGAGCCAGTATAAAACACGGATTCCACGGTCGTAATGAATAGCCAATCCCACACCCCTAGACCCCTACGAGAGCGGCAAGCAACCCTGCCAATTCTAGGGTTAGGAGACCCGGACTCGACTCCTCGAGTTGGTCTCCCACTGGACCCCAGAACCCGGTTACTTATGCTCCCCTCCTTGGGTCTATCCTAATGCGGAAAAGTAAATAATATACAAAGGGTGACAGCTTCCGCTACCTGGAAGTGCCCCAAATAAAAGAATATTACATACAAGTTTTTACATGAATGATAATGAAAAACACTCATCTCACATAAAAAACCCCGGCTATTCGAATACGACGATCCAATATAACATATCCAGCAACACATAACATCACATGTCATCAACGTAAGTAAGTATGCATACCCCAATTGTCGTTGACGTATAGCAACGAAACCGGCGATATGAACATACTACACTTACGGTCACAGAAAAGAAACTGTAAAACTACAACAATTGGAATCCGCAACTACTTTAGACATCACATGCCTAACAGTTACAAACCCCGCATTTTAGTCTCATTATCGAAAACTCTTTTCAATATCGTATGGGACTAAACTGCTAGATTTATAACATTCATCCAGTTATCTCATAACTGTTTGTGAATTCCAATTATTGTATCCAATTCCGGATAAATAGAATATATTAAACTTTCCGATCGAACATTCGAACACCCAAATTTTCCCGACACCGATCAACACATGAAATAGGTTCAAAGACATTCACTTCATACCTCAGTACCAACGGTCCAGCCGTAGAAGGGTCAAGCCAACGCCTCACATGTGGCACGCCGTACTGCCCCAAACCCGAAGGTTCAAAGGGCAGTTCAAGACGGTCACATAATCGAGTTAAGGTTTGTGTCTTCTAGAGGGACCATCGCGTTACTTGCACTACTCAGAATGTCTTTTAACCACAGAAAAATCCAACACTTGGATATTATAGGCAGGGGAAAGATTGGGTATTTATATTCGGTCAAACATTTTAACATATTCTACAGTTATCTGGAAAAACACAAAGACGAAATTTGATAATCCGATCGAATCATTGATTTCCTATACAACCCTAGAATACTCTTCTGTAAAGTCACAATAAAAATATCCCAGAAAATATAGCATTATATTACAAGAGTTACTGTGCATAAATAATTATGAAAGGGAACAGTAAGGCCGCGGAAGCGCCGCACATGCCTAGCATGTGCCGCTCTTCCGCGGTGGAAAAGTTGATTTAGCCCCTCGTGTTTCACAGTAATTCTAATAACACCCTGCTTGATTTTCTACATATTTTTAATTGACAAAAATCCGAATATTTAGAAAAAGTCCAGAGAGCATTTTACGGTTTTGGATTTCGGTTCGATCGGGTTTCAAACGTCGTCGGGACTTCGCCTAAGGCTCTAGCTAGGCTCTGATACCAATGAAAGGTTCCTAGGCACCCTATAGTGGTCTCACATGGCATCGAACATGCCAATTTAAAATTTTTAGTGCCGAGAAACCCTAGACTACGGATCTTTAACTAGATGTTTAGGCGAAATAGATAACTAGTTAACAGTTAACTACTAAGATACGGATATACAACCTTTGTAGATCCGGATTTCCGCCTCCTTATCTCCACGTGGTGATGTCCTCGCTGTCCATCATGAATCCTCGACTCGATCATCGGCTTCATCTGGAAAATAAGCGGAATAGGTCGTCGGCTTTGTGTCAAAGACGATCTACGTCGAGGTTGCACAAACTCAAGCTCCGACTTCACAAACTTGTGAAACTTGTGAAGTAAACACCCAAAACAACTTGGCAAGAGGTAGAGGGTGAAGAAATAGGAGGTGGGTTCACTTTAGAATTGGATTTATCTCACTTTAACTCAAGTTGCCATTGATGGACCTTGAGCTTTTCTTTTGAAGATGAAGAAGAAGAAGAAGAGCTAGAATTATGATAAGTCTTATATAAAATAAAAAGAAAAACTATACTTATCATAACTCTAACTCAAGTTAGGTGTAGAGAATAAACCATGGTTAGTAGAGTGGGTTAGGGTTAAGCAAGAGGATAAGAATGGTTGCTAAAGTCAAGGGTTCAAGAAGCTTCATACAAGAAACAAATATAGCCACCATTCTCATTTTGAATTTATCCACATAAATAAACAAATAAATGGATAAATAAATATGGAAAACCCTAATTACAAAATAACCATGGTTTAATTCTATTCACTTAACCATATGATCAAGTATCATCAAACATGATACAAAAAGTGCACAAAAGTATATCACATATACAATGTGCAATCCAAGTGAGAAAAATCCGTTTAAAGTGAACCAATACTAGTTAATGCAATGCAATATATCAAATATATAATTATGCATTAAATCATTAAATCAACATTTGATTCAATGATCCGGTCATGTCGCACATGACCGACTAGAATTCAATGTATCGATTTATCGAATCAATGATTCGATAACTAGGTCATATCGAATATAACCAATCGAAACATTTATCGCGAGAATGAAATGCGGTATCACATACACGCATCATTCTCGGTCCTGCACATATCTCATATGCGCTCCTATTTCGTTTCGCTTGAGCCAGGAAACCTCTGTGTAGGACTCTAAAGACTCGTCAATACGCCGGTAGCAGGTGATGATCATATCAAACACCCGCAAGCCGCAAGCGGTCTGCTAAACGTAACGGCCACCCGGGTATTGAGCGATCAGAAGATCGACGAGCTAGCCCGCTCACACTCCTGCGATTCCGACCAGTAACACTTACCATACAGTCAAGTCTCTTCGTCAGATACGTCGCATATCAAGTCTAGGGGTGGTAAACGTCAGACCCCAATAACCCGATAAGTCGTGCCGATGTGAGGCTCGTAACGGGTCGAGAAACTACTGGTAACACTTACCAGTAAATCTCTGATCAGCCCTGGCCAGGGACTTCCCTGTTACGGCCAATCGAGCACTGCGCAACATCAACTCCCAATACCGGGAGAGACGAAACCCCTCCTATCGCTCATTGCCTCCATGTGACTCGGGACTGTACCCAAAGACCACCGTTTTGCACGCCCTCATGGACGTGGTAAGGTGGAGATCAAAGCACAGTGGGAATCACACAAGACTTTATGACGATCTCGGGTCTACAGACTAATCAGTACAAGTGTCACCTGAGAACTGCCATCTGACGTGAGGTATAATACCATCTGGGAGTTCTCGGCGAGTCCGTCCAGTGTACCCAGTCTCCACTGAGCACCCGTACACCATCTCTGATGTCAAACACCAATGGATATGGGATCATCCATCGCCCATCACATGGGTCGAGAAGCGTATACGCTAGTCTACTCTGGTATATCGATGCCCCGTCTCGATACACCTACGACTAGGGACCTTCAAGGAGGTACTTATGGACTACCATGTCCCCACTAGTATGATCTGCATCATAGTCCAGGTAGTCAAGTACACATCCTAAGGGCTTTACCAACATGTAACTATAAGACAGTATAAAGAGACTAGTGTACATGTTAAGATAAATGGCAACCAGATAGCATACTATCATGTCGAGCAAGAAAGTCATCTCTATATATGTCCAAGCATCCAATATAATATACATAATCTGTACAATACTGGCCTCTAGGGCATACATACAACTAACAGGAAGGGCACCACATCGCCGGGTTCTTTTACGGGCTCCCACCTCTGGACCGAGGCAACTCGAGTACGAAGTTGGCGAGTCGACGTTCCTAAGGATACTGTAGATGAAGTGTAGAAAGTTTTGTCTCATTGGGGTTACTAGAAGTTGCCATTTTGGTGAAGGAATGAGGTGAACTTTTGGAGATGGAGCTATGGGATTTTACAAAGCCAAAGAGATCAAAAAAATCCCTACAACAACTTTTGGATAGCCCCCTCCTTCACTTGGCCGGCCATTCTCTTTTGGAAATGAGAGAATTGAGAGCAAGAGAATGAATGAGTGAGTTAAGATGATGCAAGGTTGAGTGTAAGGGAAAAAGCAAGTCTCACATCCATCATCATAACCCTCCATCATCATCAATCATCATTACTCCAAAAGTCAAGCAATCATGATCAAAAGAAAGTCAAGGAATGGTGGAACCATCATGAAACCATCATGATGCAACTACTTGCAAAAACAACCCTCCAAATTGCTAATTTGTACATTTGCAAATTAGCCCTCCTCCACCATTTTTCAGCCAAGGAAAGAAACAAAGGAAAATGGCCGAAACGGAATGCAAACCGGCAACTTCAAAAAACTGATCCCGTAATAAATTATAGGAAAACCCCGCGACTGTATATACATACCCGCATTTGTATTCCGACCGAATACAAATGTAATGAGAAAAAAATCTACACTGTACAATACTAGGATCCGGCTTAAACCAAAGCCCGCTAGTATTATCTGTCCGATCATGATCCGTGCAATACCGCACGTACATGATCGAACCCTGCCATATCTCCATACGGCCTCTACAGCATTTCGCCCGAAACTTGAGAAACTGTCTGTGGGGGACTCTAAACACTCGTCAACAGTTTGGCTGTGGATTTAACCACTAGCACGTCAGAGGTATTAGCCATACGTAACGGGCTACCAGGTATTGACCAAAAGGGACGTCGATGAGCGAACTTATCCTCACACCCTACTGATCCTGTCAGCGACAATATCCGTACAGTCCGGTCCGTTCGTCTATGAGCATCGCATGGCGGGCCTAGGGGGTTGGTAAAAGTCAGACCCCCAAAAGCGGTACAAGTCGTGTCGGAGTGTAGCCCAGAACACCCTGAGATATTACTGGAATACCTACCAGTAAATCTCCTGCCTTGGCCAAGGACTTCGTGTAAGGGCTCTCCTAGACACAGCGCGACCTCACCCCCAATACCGGGAGAGACGAACCCCTGAAGATCCGCTCACTGCCTCCATGTGGCTCGGGACTGTACCCAACTAAAACCTGTTTGCACGTCTCCTTTGAGCGTGGTAGGGTAGTAATCAAAGTACAGTGGGAACTCACACGAGACAAATGACGGTCTCAGGTCGATGAACTAACCTGTACACATGTCACCAGGGAACTGCTATCTGACGTCTGGTATAAGACCAACTAGCATGTTCCCGGCGAGTCCTGTCCGGTGTACTCATAACCCAATGAGCACTTGTATACATCTTAGGTGAACCAACTGACACCAGTGTCTTGTGAGACCGGCCACCGCCCCTCGTCGGGGTCTCGACTGTATACACTAGTCTACTCTGGAGTATCGATGCCCTGTCTCGAAAACTCCCACGACTAGAGACCTTTTAAGGATGTGCTTATATACTACCATCTCCCACATATATGATCGCCATCATACTGCTGGCTGTCAAGCAAGAATCCTAAGGGCTCTATCAACGCGCAATAGTGAACTGTAAGGTCACCTAAAGCAGTACACGATGATAAAGGTAAACCAGATAGCATACTATCATCTTGAGTAAGACTGTTCTAACGGTATAGGTACTCTCTCAATCATTGTAATCACGTGCCTGTGATCCAATAATTGACTCTGAGGGCACTATCTCCAACAATCTCCCACTTGCACTCAAGGCTAATTATTGCGATGTCGCATACTCACAGCCCGTGTGATACCGAACACCCAACTCCTTTACTAATCAGTCTCACAAAACCTGTTTGCGAAACTAATGCGTCCGAGGAATAGCCTCAGTGAGTGGATCCGCTCAGATGTTTCTTTCTATGTCTCTCTTTATCTCAAGTTCGCGGAGAAAAGCATCTCTCGAAATGAGCAATACCTGTCTTAGAGTATGTCTTGATATCTGATGGGACCTAGTTCATAAATGAACTCCAAATCCAAACTTCTTAGACTGTATCGTCAACTGAACTTAATCAGTATCCTGCGCCTTGCCTCCCTCAGTGTCCACCTGGACCACCTGTCCAAATACTGCCCCTCATCAGAGGGAAAACTATAACTCTGATAGTCACTCTGTCATCCAGGTCACCTTGGAAGCCTGGAATGATAACTGTCTCCCGAATGAGGCTGTCATTATCAAATCCCTAGAACATTCACTTATGTTCTAAAACTGCTTCCGAATGTTTCTCCAGGATTGGATCAATATCAACTTATTGCATCTACTGCAAAAACAACATCTGGTGTAGTACTTGACATCTCATGATCGACTCAATTGCCTAAGTAAGTGATCTGCCAATCATGCACATCCCTCTCCCCTTTAGTCTGTAAGACTTCTTTAGAGAGGGTGACTCCATCACCTGCAGGTATACTACCGTGCCAGGAGTCGTACATTCTAAAACACCTTTAGAATGCTGTCTAAATACCCAGATTGGGAAACTACCCAAATCTAGATCTAAAACCATAGATCCAGTAACCAGAATGTCTTGATATAATATCCAAGTCCCATGTGGAGAAACTACTGTATGACATCCAAAGTATAACCGATCGTAGTATAGGAACTTCACTTCCTACTCTGTGTATGTCATCAAAATACCAGGACATCACACCTTACTACCTTCCCAACAGATCCATCCTCTATTCTGATGAAGTCAAACATGTGACTGTCACATCGGAAATAAATGATCTATCTCCGCTATATCTGCTTTAGTCCATAGACATAAGCTACTTGTCCACCAATGCTTCCGCTGCTCCCACTGACTACGACAACCCTCTGGCAGAGTCATATAGACGTACACTTCTAAAGCCAGTTTAGAACGACGCTATACTTATCCTCCTGCCAGGTCTCACAGTCTGGAACAACAGCAATGGCAAGTCTGGGTAAACAAGAACCTCCCTGTCACCGTCCTTGAGGCTACCGGAGTAGCTCTCGGGTGGCTGAGGTTATCCACCATATCTGCGGAGTGGTCAATGGAATGTCAAACCAGATTGAATCTTTAGGTTCTTATCAAATTTTCAGTAATCGTTTGCGGTTCTGGAATCACTTCTAGTTCTACCATAATCCCACTACTGTTTTTTGAAAAAATCCATTTCTTTTAAAACTGTGGCGAGTCAAGAACAATATCACTATTGATCTTCCAAATGGTAGAAAGTTAACCCTCGTCATAGTCCGGGTCAACCCACAAACAGCCATTACAGAAACGTGCCTTGAGTTATCCAGAGTCTGGTTTTAAGCATAAGCCGGACAACTCCCCGTACCTTAACATCGTTAAGATTTGAACTGTTTTATATCCAATATAGGAACAGAGGCACTAATTTAATTGAACCAGATTCAAATCATGCAGCTGTCTCCAGTGCATGTCAACTAAATGGAAAGAGGCCGATCAACATTACTCAACTTAGGAATGCTTCCAATTATGAGTAACCTGAAACAGAAACAAGTTTCTCAAAACCATTACTATTAACTGAATACCATACACAAGTATCTATATCTTCGATCACCTTGAAGAATCCCGATACTTGCAACACCTGGTTCTCTATTTTATTCTTATACTTATAACTTCTCAAAACTTAGACCCTGTGTTTCTACGAAACACCTGTCTAAAAACTAGAGAAGTCATAAGTAAACCGAATGTAGTATGAGAACCAACCCCTCTGTCCTCATAGACGCTGGACAACATACAATACTCTGTATAAGTCCCTTGAGTCTAATAACTCATTCACTGTGTGTCGTAGGTTGAAAACTGTACTTATGGTTAAGAAGAATTACACCGCTGTTTAATACTCCTTACCTAACCATCCACTGATATAGATAAATGTCATAGACATAATTTCAAAAAGGTATATCTCACTCTATAAAAATAGACGTACAGATATATCAATTTGAAATTGGTGCATAACAGCGGATATTCAAAACCAAATATTTGTCGTCCGGCAAACAACCCAGGTGACTTTCTCAAATATCACCGATTACAACGAATCCCGATATAATGAGGATGATCACCCAATTCCCAATAACTTACTCCCACTCATCATCTGTAAAACCATACAGATGTGAGAATCAAACCTGGTAAATATATACCCTGTAGCAAGTGTCTAATTGGGAAATCAGTTTTCCATTAACAGTACACAGTGAAACTAAAATATTGAAGTGTTTCGTAGGGGTATCCGGGTATTCCTAGTAATGCCTCTTCCATCATCAGATTCACAACTGTAATCGTATATTTCTTTGCCATCTATCCAAATCCCTTCATATGTCTTTAGTCATTACCTTCTGTACACCCCTTTAGGCCAAATGGTTTTCTTCCTTCCCTACCGTTCGGCACCAGCCTATGGTTTGGAAGAAGACTATCCAATAAGCATAATGGGTGTACTGTCCTAATCCTAGGAGCACTCGCAATGCGAGAGAAGGTGAAGATAAAATACAACCGAATAAACTTTATTCCTATTTCTCCTGAACCAGAATCCATCCCCGGACTGGAATAAGTTCCTTTCGAGTTCGTATATAACCATACGACGGAGTATCCAATAAACTGTGGATCTTCGTAGTGATACGGAGTGTCCTGAAGAAATACAAAGGTGAAGTGGGAGTGGTAATGAAATACTTTGTTTGGTCGTGAATAGCAGTCGCAATTTACTTTGCCCTCCTTCTAATCCCTTTATTTGTCTTTACTTAATACCTTCTGTACACCATCGTTAGGCTAATTGGTTTTCTTCATTCCCTACCGGTCGGTACCTGCCTATGGTTTGGAAGAAGACTATCCAATTTGCGTAATAGGTATACTGTCCCCTAATCCAAGGAGCACTCGCAACCTGAGAGAAGGTAAAAGGAAAAGACAACTGAATAGTCCTATTCGTTTTCTCCAGAACCGGAAACCAACCTCGAATAAATTCCTTCGAGTTCGTATATAACCATACGATGGTTTTATCCAATGGAATTGGACGTTCGCAGTAATACGGGGTGTTCTGGAGAAAAGGGTAAAAGTAGGAGTGGCAATGAGGTATGCAACTCTGACAATCCAAAAGCCAGTCTTATAAGAAGGTTCGGTTAATCTTGGTTACTGAATCATAGTCTAGGGTCGGGCCATGGTCGCTTCTAAAGAGAGAGAGAAAAGAAACACTCAGCGTGCACTCTAACCTTGATCAGAATGGTTACCAATTTATCTAATCAGGAAACCTCCCACTGTACCGTCAAATTCTCCTCCAAACCTGAAAGAAGAATTAGTCGGGATCACCCGAGGAGTAAACCAACTCATCAGTGGAAATCGGGATCCAACTATCATCGCATGATAACGTGACGGACTCCGCTCACGTTATCACACTCCAGAAGGTATGCGCATATCTGGCAAGTTTCAGTTTCTTTAGAAACTCCCGATGTGATTTTTGCCCCTATGACCTTGACGAAGGTCAACAAATCATAAGTCACATGTCATGTTCTACCCGTCATTATCCAGGTTAATTTGAACCCACCCGTACATACCCTTGACGTAGGCCAAAATAGTAGTACGACTGTCCCAAACTAACGCATCTATCTATGCAACAGAAAGGTAACAAGCAGCTACCATTCACTATGCCTTGACGAAGGTCAACAAACATAGCATGAATACTACGTGCTACCCATCTGAAATGACGGAGGGCAACGAATGGTTTTTGGCGAAAAACCTTTAACGTAATGAACTTGATGTCGTTGAAGGAACCGGATAGCTTTATAAAAATATAGTGACGAAAACCTTTGCTAAAGAGGTCACTCCCGGTGAAGGGATCTCGGCTCTTTCCCCGTAGAATGGGGTGTAGGATATTCCAACTGAATACCACGATGCAAAACAAAAGTAAACGACTATAGTGAAGTTATTGCCCTGACGCAAACTTCTGTCCAAGGGGTCACTCCCGGTGAAGGGATCTCGGCCCTTGCCTCGTCGACTGAGGTGCTGGATATTCATAACCGAATACAACTGTGCAAAACAAAAGAGAACGCCCTTGCAATAATAGCTTTTTGAAAAATGTTCCAACAACATCAGAATAGGTTTGTTTAGCTTGCATTGATACGAATCAACGCAGTCCCATCAATTGATCACACCAATAAAGAACGAAAATAATGATGTACGTATATGCCATCCGCATTCGCCACTGGGTCCCGTCATTACCCGTTAGGTTACTTAACTAACGACAAAGCGGGGACTGGACTAGCGCGGATGCAAAACATATACAACATCTACTAGTATATATATCAATATATAATAATCGCTCAAGGCGTGATAAAATGCAACATCACAGAAATGTAATAAGCATCACAGAACAATACAAATATCTGGGATCCTCGGGTTTCATAGAGCCGCTACTGAAACCCGACGTTCCCCTGGTCGTGTGGATAGCCTGTGCAATGAAATCCTAGACCCCTACGGGCGTGGCAAGTTACCCGCTAAAAGCTGAAGCGAGGCAGCCCCCTTCAGCAACGTGAATGGACCACCCAGTACTTCACGGAATCCGGTAACTTGGGCATCCCTCCTTGGGTCAACCTGTACCCCCTACGAGTGCAGCGAATAGCCTGCCAATTCTAGAGTAAAGCCCCCTCTGTCTCAATGCCATGAGATGCGGACCCGTTGCCCTCTAGAATCCGGCTATCCGTGCACCCCTCCGTGGGGTAATCCTAGTACAGAAAGTAAAATATACATACAACGGGTGCATCGACCTCAGCCCCGTCGTGCCCCAAAAGAATAATATACAAACAGGCAGGGACGGCAATCCACATGTCGGACGTTCGCCCCGCAATATCAAATGTACATAATAATACCAAAACTGTACTACCATTGCATCCAGGCTATCCACCACGACAATCCGCAACATCACAGCATAACACAGAACATCAACGTGAATGTCACGTTCGCAAATCCGTCTAAAAGGGCTATAGCAGTTAGACAGGATTTACCGATCAAATGACATTCATGGTCGCAGATATAATGTAAATACTGTGAACTAACATGTTTAAAATTTTCGATCGACTAAATTTTCCCGAAGCGGGCCCCAAGCACAACTGTAGCACTCAAAAACATCTGGGCTCAAAAATAATATTCCAAAACCCCCATTTTCAACTCAGGAATCACTGGAAAAAATTTTGTGCAGTGTTTCCTCTTTACTGCGGCGGAACCGCGGCCAAAGCAGGGGTACAGCCGCGGTTCCGAGGCTAAAGAGGAAGATCACTCGACGAAATTTTCCCAGATTCCATTAAAAACCCTACTTGTATTTATGCAATGTATCAAATAATTTTTCGAGCCAAAAAAAATTCGACAGAGAACTGAACCAGAAAATACGGGTTTTCGGAAAATTCGTTCGATCGAACTTGTAAACACGTTAGAGCAAGCTAGAATAGGTTAATGGCGTGGCTCTAATACCAGTGTAAGTGCACGGCGGCGCCCCGGCCGTCAATCCGAAGCCAAAATGCGGAAACGATACTTTTACGGAACTTATAAACCGGCACCACAGCGCACTATAAACCCGGATCGGGCCATTAACCTAATCCTAACTAACTGGAGAAGGGATAGAGAGATATACTGAGCGATCCGTGTCCTTCGGTCTTCTCGTCGTCGTCCCGATCTCCCCGCGGAATCTCCGGTCTTCATCTCCTCATCGGAAGGGCACCACATCGCCGGGTTCTTTTACGGGCTCCCACCTCTGGACCGAGGCAACTCGAGCACGAAGTTGGCGAGTCGACGTGCCCAAGGATACTGTAGATGAAGTGTAGAAAGCTTTGTCTCGTTGGGGTTACTAGAAGTTGCCATTTTGGTGGAGGAATGAGGTGAACTTTTGGAGATGGAGCTATGGGATTTTACAAAGCCAAAGAGATCAAAAAAATCCCTACAACAACTTTTGGACAGCCCCCTCGTTCACTTGGCCGGCCATTCTCTTTTGGAAATGAGAGAATTGAGAGCAAGAGAATGAATGAGTGAGTCAAGATGATGTAAGGTTGAGTGTAAGGGAAAAAGCAAGTCTCACATCCATCATCATAACCCTCCATCATCATCAATCATCATTACTCCAAAAGTAAAGCAATCATGATCAAAAGAAAGTCAAGGAATGGTGGAACCATCATGAAACCATCATGATGCAACTACTTGCAAAAACAACCCTCCAAATTGCTAATTTGCACATTTGCAAATTAGCCCTCTCCACCATTTTTCAGCCAAGGAAAGAAACAAAGGAAAATGGCCGAAACGAATGCAAACCGGCAACTTCAAAAAACTGATCCCGTAATAAATTACAGGAAAACCCCGCGACTGTATATACATACCGGCATTTGTATTCCGACCGAATACAAATGCAATGAGACAAAATCTACACTGTACAATACTAGGATCCGGCTTAAACCAAAGCCCGCTAGTATTATCTGTCCGATCATGATCTGTGCAATACTGCACGTACATAATCGAACCCTGCCATATCTCCATACGGCCTCTACAGCGTTTCGCCCGAAACTTGAGAAACGGTCTGTGGGGGACTTTAAAGACTCGTCAACACTTTGGCTGTGGATTTAACCACTAGCACGTCAGAGGTATTAGCCATACGTAACGGGCTACCAGGTATTGACCAAAAGGGACGTCGATGAGCGAACTCATCCTGACACCCTACTGAGCCTGTCAGCGACAATATCCGTACAGTCCGGTCCGTTCTTCTATGAGCATCGCATGGCGGGCCTAGGGGGTTGGTAAAAGTCAGACCCCCAAAAGCGGTACAAGTCGTGTCGGAGTGTAGCCCAGAACACCCTGAGATATTACTGGAATACCTACCAGTAAATCTTCTGCCTTGGCCAAGGACTTCGTGTAAGGGCTCTCCTAGACACAGCGCGACCTCACCCCCAATACCGGGAGATACGAACCCCTGAAGATCCGCTCACCGCCTCCATATGGCTCGGGACTGTACCCAACTAAAACCTGTTTGCACGTCTCCTTTGAGCATGGTAGGGTAGTAATCAAAGTACAGTGGGAACTCACACGAGACAAATGACGATCTCAGGTCGATGAACTAATCTGTACACATGTCACCAGGGAACTGCTATCTGAGGTCTGGTATAAGACCAACTAGCATGTTCCCGGCGAGTCATGTCCGGTGTACTCATAACCCAATGAGCACCTGTATACATCTTAGGTGAACCAACTGACACCAGTGGCTTGTGAGACCGGCCACCGCCCCTCGTCGGGGTCTCGACTGTATACACTTGTCTACTCTGGAGTATCGATGCCCTGTCTCGAAAACTCCCACGACTAGGGACCTTTTAAGGATGTGCTTATAGACTACCAGCTCCCACGTATATGATCGCCATCATACTGCTGGCTGTCAAGCAAGAATCCTAAGGGCTCTATCAACACGCAATACTGACCTGTAAGGTCACCTAAACCAGTACACGATGATAAAGGTAAACCAGATAGCATACTATCATCTTGAGTAAGACTGTTCTAACGGTATAGGTCCTCTCTCAATCATTGTAATCACGTGCCTATGATCCAATAATTGACTCTGAGGGCACTATCTCCAACAACAAGTGCACATATATGATCGAACCCTGCCATAAAACCATACGGCCTCTACAACGTTTCGCCCGAACTAGGGAAACTTTCTGTGGGGACTTTAAAGACTCGTCAATACGCTGGCAGTGGGTTTAACCACAAGCACGTCAGTGGTACTAGCTGTACGTAACGGCTGCCCATGTATTGAGCGAAAGGGAAGCTGATGAGAGAACTCATCCTGAAACCCTACTGAGCCTATCTGTGACAATCTCCATACATTCCGGTCTGTTCGTCTATGAGTATCACATATCGGGCCTAGGGGGATGGTAAACGTCAGACCCCCAATAGCGGTATAAGTCGTGTCGGAGTGTAGCCCAGAACACCTTGAGAAACCACTAGAATACCTACCAGTAAATCTCACTTGCCTTGGCCAAGGCCTTTGTGTAATGGCTCTCCAGACACAGCGCGATATCAACCCCCAATACCGGGAGAGACGAATCCTATCTAACCGCCACTGCCTCCAAGTGCTTCGGGACTGCACCCAACTACTACTTGTTTGCACGACTCCTTTAAGCTGTGGTAGGGTAGCAATCAAAGAACAATGGGAACACACTTAAGGCCATGTAGCAGTGTCAAGTCAACGGAATAATCTGTACTTATGTCACCTGGAAACTGCTCCTAACGATAGGTATAGTACCAATCAGCAGTGCCCCTACGAGTCCATCCGATGTACTCATAACTCAATGAGCACATGTATACGTCTTAGGTGAACCAACTGACACCAATGGATTGTGAGACTAGCCACCGCCCCTCGTCAGGGTCTCGATCCATATACACTAGTTTACTCTCGGAGTATCGATGCCCAGTCTCGAAACTCCCATGATTAGGGACACTTTAAGGATGTGCTTATAGACTACCCAACTCTCATGTATATGATCACCATCATACTGCTGGTAGTCAAGCAAGAATCCTAAGGGCTCTATTAACGTATAATAGTGATCTGTAATGTCATCTAAAGCATGTATACGATGATAAAGACAAACCAGATAGTATACTATCATCTCGACTAAGACTGTTCTACTGGTATAGGTCCTCCTTCAATCATTGCAATCACATGCCTGTGATCTAATAATTGACTTTGAGGGCACTATATCCAACAAGCAGTTCTCTGGTGACACTGGTACAAGTTAGTCTGTTGACCCGAGATCGTCATAGAGTCTTGTATGATTCCCACTGTGCTTTGATTTCCACCTTACCAGGGTCAAGAAATCATGCAAAACGGTGGTTTTTGGGTACAGTCCCGAGTCACATGGAGGCAATGAGCGATAGGAAGGGATCCGTCTCTCCCGGTATTGGGAGTTGATGTTGCGCTATGCTTGATTGGCCATAACAGGATATCCCTGGCCAGGGTTGCTGAGATCTATAGGTAAGTGTTATTAGTAGTTTCTCGAACCGTTATAGACCTTGCATCGGCATGACTTATCAGGCTATTAGGGTCTGACGTTATACCACCCCCAGGCCATGATATGAGACATATCAGATGAAGAGACCGGACTGTACGGTAGTGTTAATGATTGGATTCGAAGGATTACGAGCAGGCTTGCTTGTTGATCTTCTGATCGCTCAATACCCGGGTGGCCGTTACATTTAGTAGACCGCTTGCGGCTTGTGGGTGTTTGATATGATCATCACCTACTGCCGGCGTATTGACGAGTCTTTAGAGTCCTATACAGAGGTTTCCTGGTTCATGCGAAACAGAGTAGGAGCACATATGTGATATGTGCGGGACCGAGATTAATACGTGTATATGATACCGTATTCTATTCTCGCGATATGTGACATAGGTCGGTTATATGTGATATAGTCAGGTTATCGGATCAAGTGTTGATTCGATAAGTTGTTACATTTGATATGTATTAGTCGGTTGTATGAGATATAGCCGGATTATTAAATCAGGTGTTGATTTAATAATTTAATGTATAATTATATATATTTGATATATTACATTACATTAACTAATATTAGCTCACTTAAGTATTTCTTTTTCTCACTTATGATACATTGATATATATGTGATATATGTTAATGTGTCATGCTAGGTTACACATGCAACATGTATGTATGAGACTTATGCCATGCTAGGGTTTATGTTATGGTTTATATTTATTTCAAGCAAATTCAAAATTGTGGATATTTTGTCATGGTTCAAAGCTTGTAGAAGCTTGTAGTTTGCATTGACTTGGTCCACTCTTTTGTCTAGCTTAAGATATTTATCAACTCAACCTTAACTCACTACTATAAATAAGGGTTGCCCCTACGGATTTACCCGTAGGGGCAAACCACTGCCCCTACGGATATATCCGTAGGGACAAAAAAATAATCTGTAGGTGCAAACGCCGTAGGTGCAAGTTGAAGCCCTGAACTTGCCCCTACGGGCAAAAACTTGCCCCTATGGAGTTCTGTGTAGGTCCATTTTCACCTACGGAGTAGGCCGTAGGGGAAAAAAGTTATTTTATTTACGGTTTTTTAAAATATATTAACTGTACCTACGGAGGTATCCGTATGGGCAAGTACTATCTCCTACGGATACATGCGTAGGTACATATCCGTAGGGGCAAAATATCAGAAATCCTGATATTTGGCCCCTACGGATAACGCCGTAGGGGTCTTTGTTTGCCCCTACGGATATATTCGTAGGGGCAAGCCCAACCCCCTGATACTGAGATCAGGGGGGAAATATCAGTTAATGCTGATATTTTGCCCCTACGGTTTAAACCGTAGGGGCAACGTGTGTACCTACGGATTAATCCGTAGGTACACATTATCTGTTTTTTTTAAAAAAGGGCTGCCTGATTTTTTCTCGCCCTATGCACAATAATATATATATATCAATAAAATATAAAATTAATCATCACACAACATATATCACAGTATTCATAATCACATCTCACGCATATATTATACAAAAGAAACCCAAATACTGAATATGATATAAATATAAACCAATATCAATATCAATATCGTTTCAAAATGTAGTACAATATGTATGATATAAATAAATACATGTTTCAAAAAATAAGAATCAAAAAGCTACCCTAGCTCGGTCCAGCTCCACCTCTGATAAACGATAGAATAAGGCGCGCCTGCTCCTCGGTCAATAAACCATGCAATTCAGCGCAAGCGGGAGTCTGAGCGTCCTGTGGAGCTGGCGATGTGGTCAGCGCAGCCGCCGTCGAGGTAGTCGCTTGCGGAGCCGCGGCTGCGGGAGTCTGAGCGGGCGGTGGAGCTATAGGAGCTGTCTGCGGAACCGCAGCCCATGTAGTGGCTTGCGGAGCCGCAGCCGAAGGAGATGCATGTGGAGGCTCGGCCCATGTACCCTGTCGCGTCTGGACCTAACGTGTGTAAGAAGCGTGTAAGAACTGTGTATTATTCGAATTCGTATCATTATCAAGTTATTTCGAAATCCCATTTGGATATCTAGTTTGGAAAACCGTTGTTTATTTTAATTACATATGTATGTATGATTAGTCAAACCTAAGTCTAAAACCAAATAAGCTCAAGCTACGTACTAATTATGGATATGTTGATATCTATAATATGACATGATATTTTACTATAAAATAGTATACATACCAGCATCTCCTTCAACTCCTGAACGGTGGCCCTCAAGCTCTCCAGTTCCTGCTGGATACGCCGCTCACTGGAAACGGAGGAAGTAACCGCCGGGGTGGAGTCTAACCTTATATGGGCCCTGCTAGGGCCCAGTCCCTAGCCTCTCTCCCAACCTCCGTGGTGCCCTCTGTGTGCGGCGTCCAGAACTGGGGTCAGCAGCCTCGGATCGCTCTGTCCGGTAAAATCGATCCCCGAGGCATTGGCCTGCTCCTCCACCCGCTCCTCCACCCACATTAAGTAGTAAAGTATAAGTATAAAATTTAAACTTGAACCTTCCAAAACTAAAATTTCAAATATGGGTAGAATAAATATTAACACTTACGTAATACTCCTGGGTAGCGACGTCGGGATATCGAAGCTCGCCCGTGGCGGGATCTGTCGAGGTGCCGTGGACGGCAAGATATGCGGACAGCACGCTCGGTGTACCACCTTGCGCCACGGTCTGAGCCGTCTACAATATTAGAAAATAACTCTTAATATTAGAAATATTAGAAAATAACTCTTAATATTGCAGAATATCATAAAGGTCGGTCTATTGTAATTTACCGATAACTCCATGGCTCGAGTAATATTCCTTGAGCCACCTGTGTAAGTGGGGCGACCCCTCTTCGCCGACTTCCTGTTCTCTGTATTCTGAGCGGCCTGTTTTTGCACAACACATTAACATTTAGTTTTCTAATTAAGGAACACAAAAAAATAAATTATATCCTAAACAATGAATTACATTTAAAATACATACCTGTTTGCGTTGGGAGTCGAAATATTCGCACAATAGAGGCCATGTCTCTACGTCGACTCTCGCAAACGCCGGAGTAGATAGGAGGGCCGCTCTCTCTGCCTCGGGAGTCGCCATCCACAGGGAGTAGCAGTCGGCCTTCAGCTCATTCCTGTTGTATCGGACCTTGGTCTGCATGTTCTTCATCAGGCCATTGTACAGAGCATGAAGGTCGAGCACCCTCCCAGGGTGATCAGGGTCGGGTACAGGCTGAAAATCGTAATCCGACTGAAAATACAAAAAAACATTGTTATTAGATTGCAAGTGTTAATAATAAATATATTGGATAAATCAAATGAAAATATATATTAATACGTACCCGAGCCTGATCAAAGAAGAGGGTGAATGAGCACCGGTGCTGCTCGCCCCACTCAACGTGAAGTGGATAGTTCTTCATGAGCCGGCTCTCGTCCCCCATATACAGGCCGAACCTCTCGGCATGAGGACAGGTATAGCGATAGTCAAGGGTAAAAAAGAGGGGGAATGCTGCCTCCCCCTTAGCTCTGTCAGGCCTCAGTCTATGGGACTGATTCGGGCCTCGAGTTCCCCTCTGGGGATGGGGAGGCCCTGCGTCTGCACGAAATATCAAGACAATCAATATTAAGACAAAGTTGTATTAAGAAATCAAGCTTAAACAAAAATTAAAGTGTGATATATACCTCCGGTGACTATCGCACGAGCCTGGGCCCGGGCAGCAGCACGAGCGGGACGATAGTTCCTCCGGTGAGGAACAACCAGAGTCTCGGATGCGGACGCATCCCCTCCAACTAGAAAATAAACATTGACGCTAAATTTCCATGAAGTTCATATTTATTCTATAGAGCAAATGTAAAATGAATAAATATTTTATATTTATTCATACTAACCTGCAGACGATGCGGATGGTATGGAAGCGGCAGGAGTGGCCCCTGCGGAAGATGTGGACGCACCACCTATAATTAGACAATTAAAAATAGATTATATAATTAATTGCAAAAAGAATGTGCAGATCAATAATATAACGTTCTAAATCAATATGCATGCACTATAGGATATATAAACATACCCGCAGGTGCGGTGGTGTCACCACCTACAGCTAGACAATAATAAAAATTGCTAAGTAAGAGCAAAAGAAATGTGTGTATATTTATGATATAGCATTCTAAATCAATATACATGCACTATATGATATATAAACATATCTGGAGGAGCGGGAGTGGCTTCTGTCCCAGATGTGGACGCATCACCAATAACTAGACAATCAAACGTTGACAATATAAGTAATTTTGACATAAACAGGCATGAATATCTGTAATATTACATTCAAAATGGATATGCGTGCAGTATACCTGGAGGTGTGACAAAATCCACACGGAAGGAGGCATCCGAAGGCGTCTCCGATCTGGGTGCAAGACCGGCCCTCGGAAGCTCCCTACGAAGCTCTCCGGGCGGCAGAACCGCTCTGCCTCTGCCTCTGCCGCGGCTGGAGCTCCTGCCGCCCCTCGCTGCTCCCGACATCGTCATCAAATCTAGATAAACGGCTCGCGGACGCATTAGACAATCATTAAAAGTATTGACTATATATGTATAGAGCGTAAAATGTGAAGTAATAATATAACATTACTGATAACCTTTTTCGTTTCGTGGGCGCATTATACATATCTACTTGGATTTCATCGTCGATGTCATTTCTAACCCACGTAACTTCATGATCGGTCGAAGACAACCCGTCCTTCGAAACAGACGGTCGGAGCACTTTAAGCCTTCTCACTTCTTTGTCCTCATCGCTGTCATCGAATTCTGGGACATCGTAGACATCTCTGGGATTCCATCGGCATACAACACTCCATCCCGGATGCTTCAAACACTGTGAGTAGTATACTTGGAACGCTTGGTTTGGAAAGATAAACGGATCTTCCTGACCGTAAAATCGAAGTGTGTTCACACTGGTCAATCCATATTCATTTTTCTAAGTCCCAAGATTGCTTCTCCACTTGTTCGTATCGGTTCGCGTATCATACCAGGTACACTGGAATATATAAAAGGGTTATGATCGTCCGGGATAGTAGATGCCGAGTATACAATTTAAGTACCCATAATAAATCACACCGTCCGATCCTACCGTCGCAATCCCACTATTCTGAGTGGTTCTAGATGTTTCTATGTCCTTAATTTTGAATTTGTATCCAAGGACACCAAATCCTTTGTAATATGCAACCTCTGTGCTAGGAAATTGAGCTAAACATCTTGAATCACTCTCAAATGATGCAGAAAAGTTCGGATCGTGGATCTAACAAAACAAATTTTACGAAAAATACATAACGATACAAGTTTAGATTAAAACTGCTAGCAATAAAATGTTATTCAAATAACTTACATGATCTGTGACCCAATCACAAAAATTATCCTGATGATATTTTTCCAATCGTTCTTCGTTCTAATCAGGATGCCCCTCACGTACCTCGTTAAAATGAATTCTGTTTTCGACAAATAATGGTGACATTAATATTATATCATTTCATACACACACAAACACAGATATAACAATTAATCCAAAAAAACTTACTCTCTAATTTGTTCAAGACATGCGCAATTAAGCAAGATAAACCGGTATATCTTGTTGATAAACATAGTGTCTACCCTCTTATACTCGGCTTTACCATATGGTCCGTCTTGAATTCTTCGTGGCCGGTTAAGTCTTGTCTCAATGTTCTCATCCAGATAGCGGGAACAAAACGTGGTTGCTTCATCAAGAAGATAACCTTGCATGATAGAACCCTCTGGTCGATTTTTATTGCGTATATACTTCTTAAGAGTGTAGAGGTACCTAATGAAAATATGTTGAATAAATAAATACGGGTATACAGGACAACAATAAATTTATAAATTGCGCGAAACGAAAAATTACACGTACCTCTCGACGGGATACATCCATCGATATTGTACCGGTTCGGCTAACTTCGCCTCAGTTGCAAGATGAACCGTCATGTGTATTATGATATCGAAGAATGACGGTGGGAAAATACGCTCAAACTTGCAAAGTATCAACGCAATAGAATTTTCTAGTTTATCCAGCGTCACAACCTCCAGTGTTTTAGCACACAACTCCCTGAAAAAACAACATAAGTCGTTAATTACTAGACCAACCGATTCGTGGAGAGAAGTCCTGAGGGCTAATGGAAGAAGGTGCTCCACGATATCATGGTGATCATGACTTTTCAGCCCATCGATCTTGCCCTTCACAATTTTTATTTTCTTGCTGAATGATCCTGAGAAACCTGTGGGAACTTTCAAATCATGCAACACTTGCAGGAATCTTTTCTTCTCCGGTTTTGACATATGATAAGCGGCATTGGGAAGTACAAACTTGCCCGGTTTACCCGCTACCGGTCTAGGGTGCAATTCACTTCTTATTCCCCACTCTTATAGATCCATCCGAGCATTCAGGTTGTCTTTCGATTTCCCGTCTTTACAAAGAAGCAAGTTAAGTATGTGCTCTGATACTCCCTTCTCTATATGCATGATGTCCAGACAATGACGCACTGAATTTGTAGACCAGTACGAAAGCTCGAAGAAAATGCTTAACTTGTTCGTGGTTTGACCTGTTTCGTCGGATCCATCCCGAAGGTCACATTATTGTAACCATCCCATTTAGCAGTCACGTCCTCTCCGGACAATGGGGATGGAGGTCTAAGAAGCTCTTGATGACCATCAAAGTGAACCGTGTCTAACCTATAAGGGTGGTCTAGAGGCAGGAAACGTCGATGGCCGCAATAACAAACCTTCCTGCTAAAATTCAAGAATTTCGATGTTGTGTGTTCATGGCAATAAGGACATACTTTGTGACCATGTACAGACCAACCTGATAGCATTCCATACGCAGGAAAGTCATTAATTGTCCACATTAGAGCCACACGCAGTATGAAGGTTGTATTTGTGTTTGCATCATATGTCTCTACACCATCAATGAACAAAGATCCCAACTCCTCGATCAGAGGTCGGAGATAGATATCAATATTGTTCCCCGGTGAGTTTGGTCCATCGATAAGAAGAGGCATCATAAAGTATGATTGGTCCATAACCAACCAAGGCGACAGATTATAAATTATCATTACAACGGGCCATGTGCTGTGACTTCCAGCCATATAGTTGAATGGGCAGAAGCCATCAGTAGCCAGTCCGAGCTGGACATTGCGAGGATCGCTACTGAATATTGTGTGCCTCCTATCGAAATCCTTCCATGCCGGTGAATCTCTTGGATGGCTCATTTTTCCATCTTCACTTGGAGGAGCACGGTGATGCCAAATCATTGCCTTAGCTGTTTTCTTGCACCTAAATAGCCTCTGTAGCCTCTGTGTTATGGGAAAGTATCGTGCTATCTTGATAGGTATATCGGGCTTCTTATCAGAATCTTTCGGCTTATACCTGGCTTCTCCGCATGTTGGACACTCTTTCAAATCTGAATTCTCTTTCCGGTACAACACGCAATTTTTAGGACATGCTTGAATTTTCTCGCACTTTAGACCCAAATCAGACATCATCTTCTGGGCTCCGTACCAGCTGTCGGGCACGTTATTTCCCGAAGGCATAGAATCTTTCAAGAACGAAAGAAGCATTGTGAATGACTTGTTGGTCCATCCATTTAGGCACTTAATCTGGAAAAGTTGGACGAACCATGAGAGGGTGGAATACTTCGCATTCTCATAAATTGGTTTCCTAGCATCATTCATGAAATTTTCATATTTATCCGGATGCGGTCCTTGACCGGAAGGAATGTCATCTTCGGTACGAATAGATTCACCTAGGGCAGCCTCTATCATATCTGTTGCGCCACGGCAGCGCCCCGGCCTCGTACTCGAGGCCAAAATGCGGAAAATTTTTTTTCCTTGCTCGGAAACCGGCGCTACCGCGGACAAAGAAAACCCGGATCGTTAACCATTAACCTACGCTAGCAATCAAGAGATAGGGTGAGAAGTATACCGAGTGATCCGAGTCCTCCGGTCTTCTCTTCATCATCCCGATCTCCCGCGGAAAAGCTTGGCTCCACATCGTCGCCTCCTCGCCGGAAAGGGCACCACATCGCCTTCGTCTTTTACGGGCTCCCGCCTCAATACCGAGGCAACTCGAGCATGAAGCCGGCAACTCGACATGCTCAAGATTTGCTGTAGGAAGTAGTGTAGAAACTTTGTCTCTTGGAGTTTATGTAGTTGCCATTGATGGATGGAGGAAGAGGTAAAGAAAATTGGTGCTTTCAATTTTCTAGCAAGAAGAAGATGAAATGAACTCTCTCATTCTTTTTCTTTCTCTCTTTCTTTTTCTTCTACTCTCTTTTTTTTTTCATAACCATGAAAGACTTTCTTCAAGTGAGAATGAGAATGGTGGAGGAATGAAAACATAAGGCAAAGGGAGGTGAGTGTAGGAGCATTCAAGAGGTGACCACATCCAAGGTCAAAGAAAACATCAACCATGCTTAAAACACTATGCACTCCATAACCTTTCACTTCTCATATAAATCAAGTGATGGATGAAAGAAATGAAATCTATCATAATCTAACTTTATGCAAGAAACCCCCCCACAAAGTGTAATTTGCAAAACTGCAAATTACCCCCCTCCATCAGAAAAGTCCGGCCGGGAAAGAACAAAGGAAAACCGGCCGGAACGGAATGCAAACTGGCAACTCCAGAAAACTGGTCCCGTAATAAATTACAGGAAAAACCCCGACACTGTGCATACACACCTGCATCTGTATTCCGACCGGATACAAATGCAATGAGACAAAATCTACACTGTACTAGACTGGGACCGGCTTAAGCCAAAGCCGGCTAGTAAAATCCGTTCGATCCTGATCCGTGCAATACCGCACGTATCTGATCGAACCCTGCCATATACCTATACGGCTACTAGTACAAACCGTCCGATCCTGATCCGTGCAATACCGCACGTATCTGATCGGACCCTGCCATATCTCCATACGGCCTCTACAGCGTTTCGCCCGAAAGCTGAGTAACTGAAAGTGTGGTGGACTCTAAAGACTCGTCAATACTATGGCTGTGGATTTAACCACTGGCACGTCAGAGGTATAAGCCAATACGTGACGGGCCACCAGCTATTGACCAAAAGGGACGTCGATGAGGAAGCTCACCCCGACACCCTACTGAGCCTGTCAGTGACAATATCCGTACAGTCCGGTCCGTTCGTCTATGAGTATCGCATGGCGGGCCTAGGGGGTTGGTAAAAGTCAGACCCCCAAAAGCGGTACAAGTCGTGTCGGAGCGTAGCCCAGAACGCCCTGAGATACTACTGGAATACCTACCAGTAAATCTCCTGCCTCGGCCGAGGGCTTTGCGTAATGGCTCTCCTAGACACAGCGCGACCTCACCCCCAATACCGGGAGAGACGAACCCCTGCAGATCCGCTCACTGCCTCCATGTGGCTCGGGACTGTACCCAACTAAAACCTGTTTGCACGACTCCTTTGAGCCGTGGTAGGGTAGTAATCAAAGCACAGTGGGAACTCACACGAGACAAATGACGATCTCAGGTCGATGAACTAACCTGTACACATGTCACCTGGGAACTGCTATCTGACGTCTGGTACAAGACCAACTAGCAGGTTCCCGGCGAGTCCTGTCCGGTGTACTCATAACCCAATGAGCACCTGTATACATCTTAGGTGAACCAACTGACACCAGTGGCTTGTGAGACCGGCCACCGCCCCTCGTCGGGGTCTCGACTGTATACACTAGTCTACTAATGGAGTATCGATGCCCTGTCTCGAAACTCCCACGACTAGGGACCTTTTAAGGATGTGCTTATAGACTATCAGCTCCCACGTATATGATCGCCATCATACTGCTGGTGGTCAAGCAAGAATCCTAGGGGCTCTATCAACGTGTAATAGCGACATGTCAGGTCACCTAAAGCAGTACACGATGATAAAGATAAACCAGATAGCATACTATCATCTCGAGTAAGACTGTCCTACCGGGATAGGTCCTCCCTCAATCATTGCAATCACGTGCCTGTGATCCAATAATTGACTCTGAGGGCACTATCTCCAACAATATCCTCCATTTCTTCTGATAGAAATAAATTACCGTCTTCTCCTTCTGCCGCATTACCGAATTCTTCTTCTTCTCTTGCCGCATTATCGTGTTCTCCTTCTTCTTCTGCCGCAGTACTGCATTCTTCTCCTTCCCCGTGATATTTCCAAGTTGTATAAAGTCTAGTAAACCCATATTTTACAATATGAAGCTCTGCCAATTCTACCTTCTGCCAGTACTTATTGCCACATCTATCGCACGGACAGAGAATCTTCTCTATTATGATCTTATTATGTGAGCGTGCAAATTCAATAAAAGCAGCAACTCCTGCGACAAACTTAGGTTGCATACGTTGTTGCCAATCCACATACAACCAGTCCTTAACTCTGACGTACTCATGGGCCATGTTAGACTGTATAACATATAAATTGTAGGTTATGGTGACTATATTGAGAAATATAAGAACGGGATAGTTACTGACAAAGGAGAAAATCCGTGTATATGCTTTATGTGTGCGTTTGTCGTTGAAAAGAATAAATTATCGCACGTATGTTAACCGATAGACGGGGACTACGTGGCGTTTTTAGTTTCATATATGAGTATCGATGGGAACATGAAGGTTTCATATTATCATCGAGTATCATATATTGGTTTTAACCTGAACATCTCGAATCACTCTCTAATTATGCGTTTGTTGTGTATTCTTGTTGTATGTGTGTTCTGGATGTCAGGGGTAGGCTTCTATCCCATTAAGAATGTATAGAGCGAACACCAATCACTTGTGCTTTCAACCGTTTCGAGTAAATTTCGGCAGCACCTCCGTTCTGTTCTCCGAGTACACTGTAATAGAATAGATAATCATTTCAAAGCTGTGAAATAACGTTGAAATGAACATCTAATCTATCTTTGTACATGGAGAACCAGCGGAAAGGTACCGACGAAATATCTCGAAATGGATGAAAACACAAGTGAATGAAGGCGTTTGCTTTATACATTCTTAACTTGTCCACACGGGACAAATCTATGGGTTACCATACGATTGAATTTTCTCGCCGCGTAGACTATACGACGGTTGTTAGTATTGAGCTATACCGTTCGATATTTAACAAGCTTCGTATAGTTCTATGTCACGACGAACATCGCACGTATGTTAACCGATAGACGGGGACTAAGTGGCGCTTTTAGTTTCATATATGAGTATCGATGGGAACATGAAGGTTTCATATTATCATCGAGTATCATATATTGGTTTTAACCTGAACATCTCGAATCACTCTCTAATTATGCGTTTGTTGTGTATTCTTGTTGTATGTGTGTGTTCCGGCTGTCGGGGGTAGGCTTCTATCCCATTAAGAATGTATAGAGCGAACACCCATCACTTGTGCTTTCAACCGTTTCGAGTAAATTTCGGCAGCACCTCCCTGCTGTTCTCTGAGTACACTGTAATAGAATAGATAATCATTTCAAAGCTGTGAAACAACGTTGAAATGAATATCTAATCTATCTTTGTACACGGAGAACCAGCGGAAAGGTACCGACGAAATATCTCGAAACGGATGAAAACACAAGTGAATGAAGGCGTTTGCTTTATACATTCTTAAGTTGTCCACACGGAACAAATCTATGGGTTACCATACGATTGAATTTTCTCGCCGCGTAGACTATACGACGGTTGTTAGTATCGAGCTATACCGTCCGATATTTAACAACCTTCGTATAGTTCTATGTTACGACGAATATCGCACGTATGTTAACCGATAGACGGGGACTAAGTGTCGCTTTTAGTTTCATATATGAGTATCGATGGGAACATGAAGGTTTCATATTATCATCGAGTATCATATATTGGTTTTAACCTGAACATCTCGAATCACTCTCTAATTATGCGTTTGTTGTGTATTCTTGTTGTATGTGTGTGTTCCGGCTGTCGGGGGTAGGCTTCTATCCCATTAAGAATGTATAGAGCGAACACCCATCACTTGTGTTTTCAACCGTTTCGAGTAAATTTCGGCAGCACCTCCCCGCTGTTCTCCGAGTACACTGTAATAGAATAGATAATCATTTCAAAGCTGTGAAACAACGTTGAAATGAACATCTAATCTATCTTTGTACATGGAGAACCAGCGGAAAGGTACCGACGAAATATCTCAAAACGGATGAAAACACAAGTGAATGAAGGCGTTTGCTTTATACATTCTTAACTTGTCCACACGGGACAAATCTATGGGTTACCATACGATTGAATTTTCTCGCCGCGTAGACTATACGACGGTTGTTAGTATCGAGCTATACCGTCCGATATTTAACAAGCTTCATATAGTTTTATGTCACGACGAACATCACACGTATGTTAACCGATAGACGGGGACTAAGTGGCGCTTTTAGTTTCATATATGAGTATCGATGAGAATATGAAGGTTTCATATTATCATCGAGTATCATATATTGGTTTTAACCTGAACATCTCGAATCACTCTCTAATTATGCGTTTGTTATGCATTCGTGTTGTATGTGTAACATGATTTTAAACCATTGAGATCAAGATTTGAGAAAATTTAATAAGTGGCCGTTAACATGATAACAATCATATCTTCTTATCGGTCCATATCTGAATTCTAAAGGGCAGTATATTTGCTATTAAAAGATCATGTTCAACTCTAAAGTAAGGGAAAAACAGAGGAATATAAATCTATTAAAGTTAAGCCATAAAGCTAATCACATATTTATAACATTGCAAATACATTGACGCAAAACATAGTTATGATGCTTCAAAAGAATCAATTATCAAGGATCTGGGAGTGGAGATGAACGTACAGTTTCCCGTCAATAAGATCAACAGGAAAGAGACAGATAAAATATAAGATTAGAATGATGAACAAGATAATATGCTTGAAAGATACCATATTTGCTGATTGAACAACTATCACCTTATCATCGAATGTTATGTCCACAAAAGTGAAGGTAACAGAATAAATGCACCAGTACAAACTCGACCTCGAATTAGCCTAAAGCTTTGCCGGGATGGATTTAGTTAGATGATGAGAGAAGAGACAAGACGCGACACCTTAAAGAATTGCATTCCTACCACTAATGACAAAGCTGATAGATATTGCGGACATAATCAAGTATGAAAATTCTTACAATGTCTAAATACAAATGAGAAGCAAGCAAATGGTTATAAATAATCTTGATATTTATGTTACGCTGTTATGTTGCTCGAATGGAGATGATAAATACTTAAATACACATCGAAATTGCTTGACTTTCACCAATAAAATCCATGGAACTGCAGAAAGTCTAGAGTTCAAATTTTACTGAAGCAAAGTTTCTCCACCAAAGGTTTTGAAATTTGTATGCCCCTGTTTTTATTTATATGAAAATTGTTAAAATGAGGGATTTCAGGCACCATCAAATCTCATCAGAATAGAAGAATGTAATAGAAATGCAGATAAGATAAATCTCATATCCAAGTTTTAAGGCGAAACGCTCATCAACGTCAGGGCTCTCTGAGAAAATTAAAACTTAATACGTTCAAAATTTATCCACTTCTTAATTTCAGGGCCCGAGAACCATCCACATTTATCAATTGAATTAAAAGGCAGAAATCAGTCCAGTAATGCCAAAAGCTAACCAAATTCCCCAAAAACCAAAAACAGAAAATAAAATATAACCTCCAAATAACATCAAGCAAGCCCAACCGAGCCCTAGCCCCAGCCCCAGCTAAACCCTAGCCCCAGCCCCAGCCCAGCCCTAGCCCCAGCCCCAGCCCCAGCCCCAACCGAACCCCACAACCTAACCCTAACCCTAACCGAACCCGATCGATGCTGACGCCGACGCCGATGCCCTCACCCCTACCCGAACCTAGCCTGAACCCTAGACTACAACGTCAAAATTAAAAATTATTTGAGATTTACTTACAAACCGTGCGCGCGGTGGAGGAGACGGTAGAAATTGGTGGTCGTCGACGATCGGCGAAGGTGGAGACGAGGCGCGGGAAGTCGACGAAGGTGTGGGGAATTCCGACGAAGCTGGCGCAGGCTCGCGAGCGCTGGTGGCGACGAAGCGCGGGAACAGGCGACGAGAGGCGCGGTAGTGAGAGAGAGAAATTTGGGAATGATGAATATAATTTTTCTGTGCTTTTTTTATTTATTAATAATCTATGTAGATGCCCCTACGGAAATAACCGTAGGTCCCCGGCTTGCAGCTCCGTAGGGCCAAAGAAAAAATTAGAACGTAAGGCACCGTAGGGACAACGATTTGGCCCTACGGATAAATCCATAGGGACAAGAAATATTTGCCCCTACGGATTTCTGAGTCCGTAGGGGCAACCCCATATTGTAGTAGTGACTCATAGCTATGGTTTAGTCTCTACAATAGTTAGTGCATGAGATATACTCACCATGGTTGAATTTCTAACCTCACTTGAGTTCATTCATCTCTTCATCACTTCTTCTTCTTCCTCATGAGAAAAAGCTTGCTAGCTTTTTCTAAGTGATGAAATATTATGAGAAAAAGAAATCTAAAGGGAGCCCAATTCCTACTTCATCATCCTCTACTATTAGCTATTTAGTTTAGGGTGTTTGCTTCACTAAACCCTATTTTAGTGAAGAGGTAGCATGAGCTTGAGTCTCCTCGACGTAGATCATCTTCGGCCTCGAAGACTTCGAGCAAGTTTGCATCTTTGACCTTGTGGATCCTCTCAAGAGTTCGGGAGATTATTACTCGCAGCGAAGGGATATATACACTGAGCATTTGAAGTGAAGGACCGGTCTACAAAGGATGTATTCCGCATTCGCTTAGTTTTTAAGATGTTAACTATGCTAGTTCGTTTGATTCTCTAGTTAAACATCCTTGTTTAGGGTTCCTTAATACGGCAAAATTTTAATTTGGCATGGACAATGCCGCCCGAAACCTTGCTGCCGCGCTAAATAACCCGACAGTGGTATCAGAGCCTAGCTAGAGAATTAGATGGATATTGTTATATTACAAAGCCGAAATTACTCCGAAACTTGAAACCCTAATAGCTAGTTTCTGTCGAATTTTTAAAGGGCTCTAAAATTTTTTTAAACAATTGCAGAATATTGTATGTGATATGACATGAATATAGAACAAAATTGAAGCATTTTGGCCGGAATATGGCCGGCCACATGTAGGGAATTTCCGAGCTCCTCGGCCATTTCATGGAGTTTTGGCTTCAATTTTTTCCTGTGTTCCAGTCTCTGGGTTTTGGGGTTTCAGGTGTTGCTAGTTTTTGCTAAAATTGCATGTGATGTTAATTTTCTGCATAGGCAACTTGGACTGTTTCGTATTCGTAATTCTAATGCTTTTTTCGGGTATTTTAGACGGTGATAAAAATTTCGGACGGATATCAATAACCCAATTTTTCCCTTACTGAAAATTATCCAAGTGTTGGATTTTTCCAAATTTAAAATATTCAGAAAATCATGCAGGTGATTCTGTGGACCCTCTAGAAGAACAAAACCTTAACTCAATTCTGTGACCATCAGAACAACCATCAAACCCTAGGGTTTGTGGTAGTTCAGCAGCGCCACAGGTGAGGCATTGGTTGACCCTTCTACGGCTGGTTCATAGGTACTGTGGCATGTTCTGGGTGCTTTTTTAGACTCTGCTCAAGTGTTGAGCTTGTCAGAAAATTTTGGGTGTTTGTTTATTCAATCGGAAAGTTTAACATCGTTTAATTATCTGAGATTGTGATACAAAAATTGGAATCTATTTATTTGCGTGCAAGTTTAACATTTCGGTCTCGGGCGAAATCGGGGATCTTGTTGAATTACCCGACTTCTTTTAAAAAGTATTTTCATCGTTGAGACCTAAATGTAAGATTTGCATTGTTACGCATGAAATCCAGAATATGTGATATTCCGGGGTTTATAATGTATAAGGGCAGTGACGATTCCAATTGTTGTAGATTTTCACTTTCTTTTCTGGGACCGTAAGTGTAATATGTGGTGTATCGCCGGTTTCGTTGCTATATTTCAACGACAATTAGGATACGTATATTTACTTACGTTGATGACATGTGATGTTATGTGTTGCTGTGATATGTTATATTGGATCGTCGTGTTTTGAATAGCCAGGGGTTTTATGTGAGATGAGAATTTTTCATTTTCATTCATGTAAAATTCAATATATGTAATATTCTTTTATTGGGGCACTTCCGTGTTGAGGATGATGTCACCATTGTATATTATTTACTTTTCCGCATTAGGATAGACCCAAGGAGGAGAGCACAAGTAACCGGGTTCTAGGGTCCAGTGGGAGGTCATCTCGAGGAGTCGAGAGCTGGTCTCCTAACCCTAGAATTGAGAGGGTTGCTTGCCGCTCTCGTAGGGGTCTAGGGATGTGGGTTTGGCTATGCATCGCGACCGTGGAATCCGTGTTTATTACTGTCTTGATATTAAACACAGAAATCCTAGTATATCCAATATTTCATATATTATCTTCTGCTGCTCTGTGATGTGATCACTGTGAAATGTTCTGAGACGAATGCTTATATATATATATATATATATATATATGATATATTGATGCTTTCATTTTTTCTGTGATGCTTAGGATGCATAATTGATGGGAATTCATTAATGAGATTAATGAAAGAAAAAGAAACCTAAAGATGTTGCAGAAACTTGTCTTGAAAACTGGTAGCTCTAGTTCTTGCTTTGCATAGCGGTATTCCTTGTAGAATATCCAGCACCTTATTCGATAAGGAAAGTGGCGAGATCCCTTCACCGGGAGTGACCTCTTTAGCAAAACTGGCAGATGCTACAACCTACTTAGTTTGTTTTTGATTGCTTTTATAGTTTTTGCTTTGCATAGTGGTATTTGTGAAATATTCTGCACCTTATTCGATAAGGAAAGAGCTGAGATCCTTTCACCGGGAGTGACCTCTTTAGCAAAACTAGTGAAAGCCTCAAAAACACTCCTTTTCAAAATCACTCGATTCTAAAACGATATCAAGTTCATTACGCAAAGGGTTTTCATAAAAACCTGTCGTAGCCCTCCGTCTTTTCAGATAAGTACTACTTAGTATTCGTACTACGTTTGTTGGCTTCCGTCAAGGCGTAGTGTGCGGTAGCTAACTAGTGCTTATCTGCTAGCATATGATGTGATTGAGTTAGGGTAGTCATGCGACTTTGTTGGCCTCCGTCAAGAGTCGTGCGGGCGGGTTTAATTCAATCATGAAATGTACGGGTTGAACTTGACTAGCGGCCTATGGTTTGTTGGCCTCCGTCAAGGTCATAGGACGCTAGGAGCAAAATATTATCGGGAATTTCAAATGTTGAAATTTGCAATGAGATTGCATACCTTCTATGAGATAGTTGGATCTCGATACCCACTGCGAGTAAGAGTTACTCCTGTGAGAGTTTTACACATTACAATTGGCCGATCAAGTAGGTGTCTAGAAAAGTGTTAACGGGGTTACGCCCCTGGGAAAATGAGGTTTATTTTAATTAGGTCCGTGCGAAAGTACGGGGAATCTCCCTCAAAGTACCGACACTGGCCTGGCCGAAAGATTGGCGAACTTGTAGGGTGTAATTAATCCCGGCTAGTCTTATCCTTTTAGGGTTTGAAGGAAAATTTGATAAAAACAGTAGGAGCCATCTTGATTACATAAAATAATAACCAATCTGATCTTGCAAGAGTGCACGCAGAGTGTTTTCTTCTCTCTCTCTCTCCTGGTAGCGACCATGTCACGCCTTAATCAAGATAATAATATGGATACATTGACCAAACCTGCTTATTATACTATGCTAGGGAACATTGGTTCCGCTCTATCTTATAATTGTTATAAGTCCGAGCAGGAAATAGGGGAATATCCGGATTCTCATGCCACCCAATCGAAGAAAGTGCATGTTGATGCATCTCCTTCGGGTGTGTTCATTACCGAGAACTGTTTCTCAGTATCCTCTACGTCCTGGGTATGTGATACCGGATCAGGATCCCGCATATGTAATATGATACATGGGCTACATAAAGGTAGGGAACTGAGAATGGATGATATATCTCTAAGAATTAGAGAATGGTGCAATTGTTACAGCCAAACCAGTTGGTAAATATTACCTTGTATTAGATACATTGATTCTGAACAAATGTTATTAGATATCGAACCTGATATACAAATCTACATCGGTTTCTTTAATGAGTTAAAGAAGGATGTAATTATGTAATGAAGGATAATGTTGTGAACATTTTCCTGAATTAAGAGTTGATTCGATCAGGCACGTTATATAATAGCATATACATTCTAAATTAAACCACAGTTCAAAGTATCTAGAGCATACACAAGAGGAGTAGTTCAGAAATGAACGAATCCTTCTTATGGCATTGTAGACTAGGTCATATCAATGCGACACGACCAGCTAAGTTATATAAGGATAAATATAAGAACCTGTTCAAATTTTCATCTTATGATACTTACCAGTCTTGTCACAAAGGTAAAATGACCAATACTCTGTTTACTGGAAACAGAGAAAGAGTTACTGAATTGTTGGGACGGATACATGATGATGTATATAGTCTTATGTCTACAAATGCCAAGGTTGGTTCTTTGTACTTCGTTATATTCACTGATCATCTCTCAGGATTCAGACATATTTCCTGTTGAAACACAAGTCTGAAACTTGTAAGGTTCCTAGACACACTAGTGAGGTCTCACAAGGCATCAACCATGCCAATTTCAAAAATTCTAGGTGCCGAGAGACCCGACTACGGATCGTCGGCTAGAAGTTTAGGCGAAAAGTAAACTAGTTAACACTTAACTAAGAGATACGGAAATACAACCTTTGTAGATCCGGTCCTTCACCTCCACGGCTCCGAGATGAGGTCCTTTCCGCTGTCCAAATCAAATCCGGGCTCTAGCGTCGGCTTCATCGGAGAATGGACGGGCTAGGTCGTCAACGACGTGCCGAAGATGAGCTACGTCGAAGCATCACTAGATCGAGCTCCACCTTCACCAAGTCTAGAAAACTTGTGAAGGAAACACACTCTACTACTTGGCAAGAGGTAGAGGATGAAGAAATAGGAAGTGGGTAGACTTTATTTTTGGATTTCTCACTCTTTTTCATCACTTGCCATTAATGGAGCAAGCTTTCTTCATGTGAAGAAATGAAGAAGAAGAAGAAGCTAATTATGATAAGTTAATTCAAAAAGAAAAGAATAACAATACTTATCATAATATTAACTCTAGTCAAGTGTAGAGAATGAATCATGGTTAGTGGGAATGGTTAGGGTTAAGGATGAGATAAGAATGGTTGACTTGATTAAAGTTTCATGAAGCTTCAACTAAACTCCAAAATAAGCCACCATTCTTATCTCCTTTCCATTTATTTTCCAAAAGAAAAAACAAATAAATGAATAAATAAATAATGGGAGAAGAAACAAAACCCTAACCACTCTCACAACCATGGTTTAATCTTCACACAAATCCAAGTTTCCATGTATCATCAAACATGATACAATCATATGCACAAAACTATATCAAATATACAATGTGCACATCCGAGCGAGAAAATCCGTTTAAAGTGAACCGATACTAGTTAATGCAAAGTAATATATCAAATATATAATTATGCATTAAATCATTAAATCAACACTTGATTCAATGATCCGGTCATGTCGCACATAACCGACTGGTATCATTAGTAACAACTTATCGAATCAACACTTGATCCGATAACCCGGCTATATCACATATAACCGATCAATGTCACATCGCGAGAATCGAATACAGTATCACATACTGGTATTATTCTCGGTCCCGCACATATTGTAAGTCCACGTTGCGACCCCCGGTTCTTACGGGGAGGCGGAAACGATATAAAATCAAAATTTTAACGCAAGAGGCAACATGGACTAAGCTAGGTCGGGATCTTTACCTAAACTAAAACTAGCATACTAAGCTAAAGATATTTAGCTACTCGGATGAAGATGGTTATACCTAAACTTGAACTCCTTCTCTTCAAGCTCCGATGGTGGTTCGATGGCTCCTTCTCGTTGTCTCCGTACGCCGAAGATAGATCCACTTGAAAGCTCCAACCTTTAGCTCCTTCTTCGTTCTTTGAAGAAACTAGTTCACTTGGTTTGCTAAACCTAGTGAACTAAAATGAGTAGAGATGATTTAGAATGGGATTTTATCTATGGTTCTTGATTCTCAACTCATGAGACAAGAGAACCATAGATCAAGAGAGGGAGCAAGAGGTTGAGGGTGAGAGCAAGAGGAGAGCTCAAGAACAAGAGAGAGAGTGAGCAAGAAAGAATGAGCAACTCTTTTATCTTTCACCCTCTCATAATCCAAAGTGATCATAACTCATCATATCAAAAAAAGTCTTATGTGATGGTTAGAAGCAACCATAACCTTATCATGTCATGCACTCATTTTACTCAAATGAGCAAGCAAGAAAAAGTCTTTGGCATGAAATGATAACCATGGTTATCATGATGGTCAACTAGTCAAGCCTAGTCAACCGGTCAACAAGTCAACAAAAGTCAACAAGTCAACAAGTCAACAAAAGTCAACAAGTCAACAACCATATCACCATAATACTTAATTAATATAATAGTTAATCACATATCATATTCTCATTAGGGTTGAGCATAAAGTCAAATAGTCAACGGTCAATTGTCAACAACCCTAATGAGAATCCGCAGCCTCTGCCTCCCTGTCAACTGTGCATACACACCCGCATCCGCGTTCCGAGGAACACGAATGCAAACTGGATAAATCCAATCCCATAAGGCACACTAGGATCTGGCTTAAACCAAAGCCCGCTAGTGTAAACTGTCCGGACAC
Organism: Agapanthus africanus; assembly: GCA_030015575.1. NCBI lineage: Eukaryota > Viridiplantae > Streptophyta > Magnoliopsida > Asparagales > Amaryllidaceae > Agapanthus > Agapanthus africanus. The sequence continues at coordinate 205,742,915 of CM057337.1, forward strand.
TGTACGTGCACAAGTGCACGGATGTGACCGAACCCTGTCGCAAAACCATGCGACCTGTCGCAATACCATGCGACCTCTACTCTTTTGCCTAAAGGCGAAAAACTTTCTGTGTGGGACTCTAAAGACTCGACACTACGCTGGCAGTGGGTTTAACCACAGACCGCAAGCGGCACTAGCTGTGCGTAACGGTCCCCAGGTAATGCCGACAAGAAGACGGACGAGGCGAAACCCATCTGAACTCCTACTGAGCCTGAGTGTGACATTCTCCGTACAGTCCGGTCTGTTCGTCTGATACATCGCATGGCGGGCCTAGGGGGCGGTAAACGTCAGTCCCCCAATAGCGGTACAAGTCGTGCCGGAGTGAAGCCCAATACACCCTGAGATAACACTGGAAACCTACCAGTATATCTCGTTTGCCCTGGCCAGGGACTACTCGTGTAATGGCTCTCCTAGACACAGCGCGATGTCAACCCCCAATACCGGGAGAGACGAATCCTGTCTAACCGTCACTGCCTCCAAGTGCTTCGGGACTGCACCCAACCACCACCTGTTTGCACGACTCCTTTGAGCCGTGGTAGGGTAGTGATCAAAGTACAGTGGGAACACACCCGAGGCGAAGTGACAGTGTCAAGTCAGCGGACTAAGCTGTACTCATGTCACCTGGGAACTGAAAACTGACGATAGGTATAATACCAACTAGTCAGTTCCCGACGAGTCCTGTCCAGTGTACCCGTAACCTAACGAGCACCCGCATACTATCTCAAGTACGACGTACTGACGGCTGTGGGACAGACCGTCTCCCACACTGGGATGAGAAGCGCATGCGCTGGTCTACTCCGGAGTATCAATGCCCTGTCTCGATAGTCCTGCGACCAGGGACCTGCATAAGGATGTGCTTATAGATTACCCAGCCCCACTAGTGTGACGGCCATCACATCGCTGGTAATCAAGCAAAGATCCTAAGGGCTCTACTAATGTGTATAGGCGATATACAAAATAAACACATGTACACATTGAAGTAGAAACAAACCAAGTAGCATACTACTATTTTGAGCAAGATTGTATATACAAGGTGAATATCCCAAGCATCCATTAAGTAATATACAAACTAGTATGATACAGTAATGGCCTCTAGGGCATATACACTAACAATCTCCCACTTGCACTAAGGCCATGTACTGGCGTATCGAAGACCTATCATCTCGATCAGCCGCTCGAACTGAGTCTGGGGCAAGGCCTTGGTGAATGGATCTGCAGTGTTGTCTTCTGAAGCGACTCTCCGAACCTCGATCTCCTGGCGATCCACGATCTCCCTGATCAGGTGATACCGCCTCAAGATATGCCTGGATCTCTGATGGGACCTGGGTTCCTTCGCTAAAGCTATAGCCCCGTTGTTGTCGCAATACAGAGGTATTGGATCAACAATGGACGGAACCACCTGAAGTTCTTTCAAGAACTTCCTCATCCAGACAGCTTCTTTTGCGGCATCAGATGCAGCGATGTATTCCGCTTCCATCATCGAGTCTGCAACGGTTTCCTGTTTGGAACTCTTCCAACACACCGCCCCTCCATTGAGGGTAAAGACAAAACCCGACATGGACTTGGAATCATCCTTGTCACTCTGGAAGCTGGAGTCAGCAAAGGCCTCGATCTGGAGGTCTTTTCCGCCATACACCAAGAACATCTCCTTAGTCCTTCTCAGGTACTTGAGAATGTTCTTTACCGCTATCCAGTGTTTCTCTCCAGGGTTTGACTGATACCGGCTTACCACACTCAGTGCATAAGCTACATCCGGTCTGGTACACAACATCGCATACATTATAGAGCCTACCGCAGAAGCATAGGGTATAATAGACATGCGATCCCTCTCCAAATCAGTCTTGGGAGACATCTCTTTAGAGAGGGTGATCCCGTGACAAGCCGGTAGGTTACCGCGCTTGGAATCTTCCATACTGAATCTCTTCAGTATGGTGTCGATGTACCTGGACTGTGAAAGTCCTAATATCCTCTTGGATCTGTCACGGTAGATCCGGATACCCAGAATGTACGAGGCATCACCCAGGTCTTTCATGGAGAACCTGTGTGACAAGAACCCCTTGACAGATTGTAGCATAGGAATGTCATTTCCTATTAAGAGAATGTCATCCACGTATAAAACGAGGAATACTACAGTTCTCGCTACAAATCTACTATAGATGCATGGTTCATCTGGATTTTTGATAAAGCCAAATTCTTTGACCGTCTCATCAAAGCAGATGTTCCAACTCCGCGATGCCTGCTTTAGTCCATAGATGGACTTAAGCAACTTGCACACCTTTCCGCTGCTCCCACTCTGAATGAAACCCTCTGGCTGGTCCATATAGACACACTCCTCTAAATTTCCATTTAGAAAAGCTGTCTTTACGTCCATTTGCCAGATCTCATAATCGTGGAAGGCAGCAATGGCAAGAAGGATCCGAATGGATTTCAGCATGGCTACTGGAGAAAAGGTTTCGTCGTAGTCCAAGCCAGGTCTTTGACGAAAACCCTTTGCTACCAGCCTAGCTTTATAGGTCTCAACCTGTCCATCTACACCAATCTTCCTTTTGAAGATCCACTTGCATCCTACGGGTTTTACCCCGTCTGGAGCAATGTCCAACGTCCATACCTTGTTGGTGTACATGGACTCCATTTCGGTCCGCATTGCATCCAGCCATTTCACTGAGTCAACGCTCTGAACGGCCTGCTGGAAGCTAGTAGGCTCATCATAATCTATGATGCAATCCTCTCTATCCCCGTCTATGAGAAAACCGCAGTATCTCTCGGGCGGATGAGACTGCCTACTACTCCTGCGGAGCGGCGTAGGAATGTCCTGTTCTGTTGAACCCTCTGGTTCCACTAACCTTTCAGTAATAGTCTGTGGTTCTGGAATTTCTTCCAGTTCCACTGCGCTCCCACTATTTTCCTTTTCCAAGAACTGGTGTTCTAGGAAGTGGGCATTACGAGAAACAATGACTTTTTGTTCCTCTGCGTAGTAGAAAAGATACCCCCTGGTGTTCTTTGGGTATCCCACAAACTTGCACAGTACTGAGCGTGCCTCGAGTTTGTCCGCATGCTGCTTTTTGACAAAAGCTGGACATCCCCAGATCTTCAGATATTGAAGATAGGGTTTCTTCCCACTCCACATTTCATATGGGGTGGTAGGCACAGTCTTAGTCGGAACTCGGTTCAAAAGGTATGCAGCTGATTCTAGCGCATACCCCCAGAACGATCGCGGTAACTCAGCGTTACTCATCATGGACCGCACCATATCCAATAGGGTGCGGTTCCGTCTCTCCGATACACCATTATGTTGCGGGGTGTATGGAGGAGTAAGCTGAGAGAGAATTCCGTTCTCTTTTAAATAGTCCAGGAACTCGGCACTTAAGTATTCTCCACCTCGATCCGATCTTAGAATCTTAATACTTTTGCCGGTCTGTTTCTCTACTTCATTCTTATACTCCTGGAATTTTCCAAAGGCCTCGGACTTATGTTTCATTAAGAAGACATAACCGTACCTTGAGAAGTCATCCGTAAAAGTAATGAAGTAAGAATGTCCGCTTCGGGCATGTGTAGACATTGGACCGCACACGTCACTGTGTACGAGTCCCAAGAGCTCGCTCGCTCTTACTCCTTGTCCAGTAAACGGAGTCTTTGTCATCTTTCCTTTGAGACAAGATTGACAAGTGGCATATGATTGATATTCGAACGCATTCAAATATCCTTCTGTATGCAACTTAGTCAACCTTCTCTCATTGATGTGACCCAATCTACAATGCCATAAGAAAGTCTGATTTATTTCTGGAGACTTTCTTTTGTGTGTATTCTGGACATTAAAAATCTGTGGTTGGTTTAACACGTATATACCATTACTCAATGTACCTGACCCAATCAAAACCTGATTAAGGTGAATGTTTACAACATTACTTACAAACGCAAATTCATAACCTTCTTTAGAAACTAAAGATACAGAAATGATATTACAAGTTGCGTTGGGTACAAAAAAGCAATTACGCAAAACCAAAACATGTCCATCTGACATTCCCAGGTGATAGTCCCCCACGGCTTTAGCATCCATGCTAGCTCCGTTCGCAACTTTGAGGGTCATGTCACCTGCCTTCAAAACCCTACGGTTTCTCAACGCCTGCAAAGAATTACAGATATGAGATCCTGATCCGGTATCCAATACCCAGGAAGTAGAGTTTATTGAAAGACAGTTTTCAATAACATACACACCTGAAGCTGAAGCTGCAACCTGCTTCAATTCCTGTGTTCTGGCCTTCCAGGCCCTGCAATCATTCTTCCAGTGTCCTTTCTTATGACAATAGAAGCATTCTTCCTTATCCACAAGCTTCCCCGCTATCTTTGTTGCTTTTCCTTTTCCCTTCGTATCCACTTTACTAACACCGCCCCTTGGTTTGGCGGGGGCCTTCTTCTTCTTTCCCTTGGCTTTCGCCTTGGACCTAGAAGAAGATGATCCTCCTACAAACAAAGTGGATGTATCCCTACTTTTCTGTAGGGTGCCCTCTGCGCTCCTCAGCATGTTGAGGAGCTCTGAAAGTTCAACCTCTTTTTCTTGTAAGTTGAAGTTCAGTATAAACTGGGCGTAAGTGGAAGGAAGGGACTGGAGAACTATATCCGTATATAGCTCACTCTCCAATGTGATCCCTAGGTCAGCGAGCTCCTCAATGAAGCCGATCATCTTTAGCACGTGCTCGGCTACTGACGATCCGACGGCCATTCTTGTCGAAAATAACTTTTTCGACGCTTCGTATCTTGCGATACGTGATTGCTCTCCATACAGTTCTTTTGTATGGAGCAATATGGACTCCATGTCCATATTCTCATGCCTCCTCTGATGTTCGTTGTCCATCGAGGCAAGCAGGAGGCACTTGGCCTTCGCGCTATCAATCTCCCAAGTCTTGCGGATTTCCTTATCCGCGATACTGGAAGTTGGACCAGGGACAGGGGGAGCTTTGGTGGTAAGAAGATACCCCAGCTTGTCATAAGTGATTGCTATCTTGACATTCCTGAGCCAATCTTTGTAGTTTGGCCCTGTCAGTTTGTTTTTATCTAGGAGTAACTTAAGTCCAGTCATGTTGATTGGTCGCTGCAATTAGGAGAGAGAAGAAGAAACACTCAGCATGATGCTCTTGCAAGTTTAGAGTGGTTTTTAATTTGTCTAAACAGGATGGCTCCCACTGTTTCTCGAATCCCTCCTCAAACCATAAAGGAAGAATTAGTCAGGATTAATCCCACCGTACAATACTTGCTTAACCGTTCAGCCAGGCCGGTGTCGGTACTTCGAGGGAGGTTTTCCAACGCTTTCGCGAAGTTCCTTAATTAAAGAACCTCTTTTCCCTGGGGGCGTAGCCCCGCTAACACCTTTCTAGGCACCTACTAGGTTTATAGCATTGATCGTTAAGTGAGAAATTTCCCGAGGAGTAGCATATACTCACAGTAGGATCGGGATCCAAATATCATCGCGTGACGAAACTGAAGGAATCCTACCAGAATCATCACACTCCAAATGGTATGCAAATCTAGCAAGTTTCAGTACTTATGAAACTCCCGATGTGGATTTTTGTCCCATGCTCTTATGACCTTGGCGTGAGGTCAAAATGTCATAAGTCACATGTCAAGTTCGTCCCATCATTATCCAGGTTAATTTGAACCCACCCGTACATACCCTTGACGTAGGCCAAAATGGCAGTACGACTGTCTCAAACCAACGCATTCTATCTATGCAACAGATAAATATCCGGCAGCTACCAATCACTATGCCTTGGCGTGAGGTCAAAATACATAGCTTGAATACTACCGAATATTTAACTGAAATGATGGAGGGCTACGGATGGTTTTGGCAAAACCGTGAACGTAGTGAACTTGATTTGGTCGATGGAACGAGATAGCTTTTAAATGGAGTGGCTCAAACTCCGTATTTTAAAAGTTTGTTTTGAAAAGAACCGAGTGGTTTTTCGAAAGTGTTCCAACGACTTTAACTTGGTTTATTATCTTGCATTAGTTCTTTTAATGCGTGATATTCTTGCATTAGTTCTTTTAATGTGTCCCATCATTTAATCCTACCATTGCAGAAAACAACCAAAATATGACGTACGCTTATGCCATTCGCATTCGCCACGGGGCCCCGTCATTACCCGTTAGGTTACTTAACTAACGACAGAGCGGGGGCTGGGCTAGCGCGTCTGTAAAACATAAGCAACGCCTAAATAATATCATATATAGATATACTGCAATGATAAACATTTCAGATCACAGATAAATACATTGGATATACTAGCAATCTGTAATTTGTACGAGCCTGTAACAAAAACAGATAACACGGTCGCGGTGAATAGCCAAAACCCCACCCAAGACCCCCACGGGTGCGGCAAACTACCTGCCAAGTACCCGAAGCGTAGCAACCTCCCTCATCTCCATGAGTAGGCCACTCGACACTTCGGCATACCCGGTAGTTTGTGCACCCCTCCATGGGTCTATCCTAGGAGCAAAAACAGTAAAAAGAAATTATACAATGACGGCTACAACCCCTTCCCGGTTGTGCGGCCATACAAATAATTATTACATCAATTTACAAATTTACATGAAATTGCAAGAAAAGAAAACTCTCGTCTCACAACCCCCGGCTATTCACCCGCGACAATCCAACATATTTATATACACATTCCAGCACATTACAGATCATGTATAACCCCGACTAATCGACTTATAGCGATTAGCCGACGTTCAATACATGCAAACATCACAGATATAACCATCAAAGTCAAAGTGCAGTGAAGTTCGGAAAAAATACGGAATTATAGGACCCCAAAAGGAAATTTCTTTTCTGGAAAATCTGGGCACATATAATATATTCCAAAAATCCCAAAACCAACACAGACACACACTGCACGAAAAACGATGCACAGAAGACGACAAAGAGCGGCGGTTCCGCGGCGGATGCCTAGCTCGCGCGGCGGAAGGGCGGCGGTTTGGACGAATTACTGTATCGTTTTTCTTGGGTGTTCACACAAAACCCTGAGCCGAATTTACAAGTGTAAAGTTTTTCATTTTGAGCCAAAAAAATTTCAACAGAAACTCAGTTTTTGTAAAAGTTTGTTTTTTGGATTTTTCCGGTTCCGAACTTCGTTACACTTCACTACCAAGCTAGTTTAAGTTTAGTTAGGCTCTGATACCACTGTAAGTCCACGTTGTGACCCCCGGTTCTTACGGGGAGGCGGAAACGATATAAAATCAAAATTTTAACGCAAGAGGCAACATGGCCTAAGCTAGGTCGGGATCTTTACCTAAACTAAAACTAGCATACTAAGCTAAAGATATTTAGCTACTCGGATGAAGATGGTTATACCTAAACTTGAACTCCTTCTCTTCAAGCTCCGATGGTGGTTCGATGGCTCCTTCTCGTTGTCTCCGTACGCCGAAGATAGATCCACTTGAAAGCTCCAACCTTTAGCTCCTTCTTCGTTCTTTGAAGAAACTAGTTCACTTGGTTTGCTAAACCTAGTGAACTAGAATGAGTAGAGATGATTTAGAATGGGATTTTATCTATGGTTCTTGATTCTCAACTCATGAGACAAGAGAACCATAGATCAAGAGAGAGAGCAAGAGGTTGAGGGTGAGAGCAAGAGGAGAGCTCAAGAACAAGAGAGAGAGTGAGCAAGAAAGAATGAGCAACTCTTTTATCTTTCACCCTCTCATAATCCAAAGTGATCATAACTCATCATATCAAAAAAAGTCTTATGTGATGGTTAGAAGCAACCATAACCTTATCATGTCATGCACTCATTTTACTCAAATGAGCAAGCAAGAAAAAGTCTTTGGCATGAAATGATAACCATGGTTATCATGATGGTCAACTAGTCAAGCCTAGTCAACCGGTCAACAAGTCAACAAAAGTCAACAAGTCAACAAAGTCAACAAGTCAACAAAAGTCAACAAGTCAACAACCATATCACCATAATACTTAATTAATATAATAGTTAATCACATATCATATTCTCATTAGGGTTGAGCATAAAGTCAAATAGTCAACGGTCAACTGTCAACAACCCTAATGAGAATCCGCAGCCTCTGCCTCCCTGTCAACTGTGCATACACACCCGCATCCGCGTTCCGAGGAACACGAATGCAAACTGGATAAATCCAATCCCATAAGGCACACTAGGATCTGGCTTAAACCAAAGCCCGCTAGTGTAAACTGTCCGGACACTGTACGTGCACAAGTGCACGGATGTGACCGAACCCTGTCGCAAAACCATGCGACCTGTCGCAATACCATGCGACCTCTACTCTTTTGCCTAAAGGCGAAAAACTTTCTGTGTGGGACTCTAAAGACTCGACACTACGCTGGCAGTGGGTTTAACCACAGACCGCAAGCGGCACTAGCTGTGCGTAACGGTCCCCAGGTAATGCCGACAAGAAGACGGACGAGGCGAAACCCATCTGAACTCCTACTGAGCCTGAGTGTGACATTCTCCGTACAGTCCGGTCTGTTCGTCTGATACATCGCATGGCGGGCCTAGGGGGCGGTAAACGTCAGTCCCCCAATAGCGGTACAAGTCGTGCCGGAGTGAAGCCCAATACACCCTGAGATAACACTGGAAACCTACCAGTATATCTCGTTTGCCCTGGCCAGGGACTACTCGTGTAATGGCTCTCCTAGACACAGCGCGATGTTAACCCCCAATACCGGGAGAGACGAATCCTGTCTAACCGTCACTGCCTCCAAGTGCTTCGGGACTGCACCCAACCACCACCTGTTTGCACGACTCCTTTGAGCCGTGGTAGGGTAGTGATCAAAGTACAGTGGGAACACACCCGAGGCGAAGTGACAGTGTCAAGTCAGCGGACTAAGCTGTACTCATGTCACCTGGGAACTGAAAACTGACGATAGGTATAATACCAACTAGTCAGTTCCCGACGAGTCCTGTCCAGTGTACCCGTAACCTAACGAGCACCCGCATACTATCTCAAGTACGACGTACTGACGGCTGTGGGACAGACCGTCTCCCACACTGGGATGAGAAGCGCATGCGCTGGTCTACTCCGGAGTATCAATGCCCTGTCTCGATAGTCCTGCGACCAGGGACCTGCATAAGGATGTGCTTATAGATTACCCAGCCCCACTAGTGTGACGGCCATCACATCGCTGGTAATCAAGCAAAGATCCTAAGGGCTCTACTAATGTGTATAGGCGATATACAAAATAAACACATGTACACATTGAAGTAGAAACAAACCAAGTAGCATACTACTATTTTGAGCAAGATTGTATATACAAGGTGAATATCCCAAGCATCCATTAAGTAATATACAAACTAGTATGATACAGTAATGGCCTCTAGGGCATATACACTAACACATATCTCATATGCGCTCCTATTTCGTTTCGCTTGAGCCAGGAAACCTCTGTGTAGGACTCTAAAGACTCGTCAATACGCCGGCAGCAGGTGATGATCATATCAAACACCCACAAGCCGCAAGCGGTCTGCTAAACGTAACGGCCACCCGGGTATTGAGCGATCTGAAGATCGACGAGCAAGCCCGCTCACACTCCAGTGAATCCGACCAGTAACACTACCGTACAGTCCGGTCTGATCGTCTGATATGTCGCATATCTCGCCTAGGGGTGGTAAACGTCAGACCCCAATAGCTCGATAAGTCGTGTCGATATGAGGTCTATAACAATTCGAGAAACTACTGGTAACACTTACCAGTAAATCTCAGCAACCCTGGCCAGGGATTTCCTGTTATAGCCAATCGAACACAGCGCAACATCAACTCCCTATACCGGGAGAGACGAATCCCCTCCTATCGCTCATTGCCTCCATGTGACTCGGGACTGTACCCAAAAACCACCGTTTTGCACGCCCTCTTGGACGTGGTAAGATGGAAATCAAAGCACAGTGGGAACCACACAAGACTCTATGACGATCTCGGGTCAACAGACTACTCTGTACCAGTGTCACCAGAGAACTGCCATCTGACGTGAGGTATAATACCATCTGGGAGTTCTCGGCGAGTCCGTCCAGTGTACCCAGTCTCTTCTGAGCACCCGTATATCATCTCTGATGTCAAACACCGATGGATATAGGATCATCCATCGCCCATCTGTATGGGTCGAGAAGGTACACGCTAGTCTACTCTGGTATATCGATGCCCCGTCTCGATACACCCACGACTAGGGACTTTGAAGGATGTACTTATGGACTACCACGTCCCCACTAGTATGATCCGCATCATAGTCCAGGTAGTCAAGCACACATCCTAAGGGCTTTACCAACATGTAACAGAGAGACAATCAGTATACACGTTAAGGTAAAGTGTAACCAGATAGCATACTATCATGTCGAGCAAGAAAGTCCTTCCTATATACGTCCCAGCATCCACTACAATATACATCCTATGTACAGTAATGGCCTCTAGGGCATACATATAACTAACAATCTCCCACTTGCACTAGGGCCATCTGTAGCAGTGGTTGTAGTATCTCATACTCAACCATCCCTTAAAAGTCTCTCTCTGGGAACAGGCCTTTGTGAGTGGATCCGCTGTGTTGTCCTCTGAGTCTACTCTCCTAACCTCGATCTTCCTGGAGATCAACCATCTCCATGATCAAGTGATACTGCCATAGAATATGTCTGGATCACTGATGGGACCGGCGTTCCTTGGCATAAGCCACAACTCCATTGTCACACAATGGGAGGAACATAGTTCATCTCATGAACCAATATACACCCAAACAGCCTCTTTGGTAGCATCTTAAGTAGCGATGTATCCTGCCTTTATCTTCTAGTATGTCACGGTATCTAGCTTGGAACTCTTCCAACATACCGTCCCTTTACTGAGGGTAAAGACAATGCCTGTGACTGACATTCAGTCGTCTTTATCACCCTGGAACCCTTCCAGTGATTCTCCCCAGGATCGATTGATACCATCTCACTACAGCTAGTGAGTATTCTAACATCCATTTGGATCTATCTCATAGGTCCAAAACCCAGGATTTAGTAGGTATCACTTTGATCCTATATGGAGAATCATTGTGATAAGCGGACATTGATCGAGCGTAGCATAGGAAACTCTTTTCCTATCAAGAGTATGTCATCCACGTACTCTACGAGGATCACCACCATACTCCCTACTACCTTTTTGTATATACAAGGTTCATCTACCATTTTGATGATGTCAAACTGTTTGACTATTACATCAAAACAGACGTTCCAACTCCGCGATGCCTGCTTTATCATATAAAACATCTTGCACACGTTTCCGCTGCTCCCACTGTCTACGAGGCCCTCTGGCTGTGTACTTATAGACGCACTATTCTAGGATATCATCTAGAAAAGCAGTCAAGACACCCAACCACCAGAGATCGTAGTCATGGTATGCAGCCGTGGTAAGTAGGATCTGGATGGACTTAAGCATAGCTACTTAGAAAAGGTTTCATCACCATCCATACCTGGTCAACGATGTAGACCTTTAACAAGTCTAGCTTTGAAAGTCTCAACTTTTCCAAGTACACCAAGTAATCTTCTCAAGATATACTTGCTCCTGATGGGGATTTAACCCTTCAGATATAGTAGCTAAAGTCCAAACTTTGCTGGTGTATAAGGATTCCATCTCAGATCACTAAGCATCCAGCCATTCTTACAGAGTCTTACTCCTAATGGCCAGCTCGAAGCTAGTTGGGTCATCATCTCATGATGCAATCCTCGCTCCCACTGTCATAGAGAAACCAAAGTATCTCTCAGGTGGGTGAGGAACCCTACTAAATCGGCGGAGAGGCTGAGGTTCGTTGGAATTTACTGAATCCTTTGGTTCTATCAAATCATCAGCTGTAGTTTGTATAGCTGGAACATTTCCAGTTCTACATTACAGACCTTGCCTCGAGCTTGTCCGGATTTTGCTTTAAGACATAGGCCGGTCAACCCCAAATCTTAACTAACTTAAGCTATGGGCTCTTCCCATACCATATCTCATATGGAGTGGTAGGCAACTGATTTGATCGTGACCCTATTCAATAGGTATGCAACTTCTCAAGCGCATAACACCCAAAAGGAATTAGGTAACTCAGTAGTACTCATCATAGAGCACACCTTATCACATAGGGTGTGATTGCTCCGCCCCGATATACCATCGTACTATGGTGTATACGGAGGAGTAACGCTGAGAGAGAATCTCATTCTCCTTTAGAATAGACCAGGATTTCCGTGCTCAAGTATTCTCCTCCTTGATCACATCAAAGGACATAATACTTATACCCATATTTTGGTTCTCTACTTCTAACTTATATTCTGTGAATATCTCAAAAGGTTCGGACTTGTGTTTCAACAGGAACATATGTCTGAATCTAAAGAGATCATCAGAGAACGTAATGAAGTATAAAGAACCAGTCTTGGCATGTGCAGACAGGGGACCTACATACATCAACATGTATCATCCCAAGAGTTTACTAACTCTTTCTCTGTTTTCAGTAAACGAAGCTGTGGTCATCTTATCTTTGTGACATGATTGGCGAGTTTCACAAGATGCAAATTCAAACTAATTTAAATATGCATCTTTATGTAACTCTAGCTAGTCGGGTCGCATTGATATGACCTAGTCTACAATGCCTCAAGTAGGATTCGTTCATTTCTGAACTCTTCCTCTTGTGTGTGTTCCGTATACTGAAGAACTGTAGTTTGATTTAGAACATCAATGCTTTTAGATAACGTGTCTGAACCAATCAACTTTTGATATAGGAAATGTTCAAAACATTATCCATCAATACAAAATTATATCCTTTCTTTTCTAACAAAGAGAGTGATATGATTTGGTATATCAGGTTCAGTATCTAATAACATTCGTTCAGAATCAATGTATTGGTAATACAGGGTGACAGTGACCAACAGACTTGGCTGCAACTCTTGCCCCGTTTTCTGCCTCATGAAACTTATCACCCGTTCTCAGTTCTCGACCTTTCTGTAGCCCTATGTAACATATTACATATCTGGGATCCTGATCTGGTATCTCATACCCAGGGCGTAGAGGATACAGAGAAACAGTTCTTTGTAACGAACACACCCGAAAATGATGCATCAGCATGCACTCTCTTCGTTTGGGCGGCACGGGAATTCTGGTAATCCCCAATTTCCTGCTCTGTCTTATAACAATTATAAGTTGGAGCGGGACCAACGTTCCCCAGCTCAGTATAACAAGCGGGTTCGGTCAATAATCCGTATTATTATCTTGATTAAGGCGTGATATGGTCGCTACCTGGAGAGAGAGAGAAGAAAACACTCAGCGTGCGCTCTTGCAAGAATAGATTGGTTATTATTTTATCTAATCAGGATGGCTCCCACTGCTTTTTATCAAATCTTCCTTCAAACCCTAAAAGGAAAGACTAGCCGGGATTAATTACACACTACAAGTTCGCCAATCTTTCAGCCAGGCCAGTGTCGGTACTTTGAGGGAGGTCCCCCGTGCTTTCGCACGAACCTAATTAATGTAAACCTCGTTTTCCCAGAGGCGTAACCCCGTTGACACCTTTCTAGACACCTACTTGATCGGCTAATTGTAATGTATAAAACTCTCCCAGGAGTAACTCTTACTCGCAGCGGGTATCGGGATCCAACTATCTCATAGAAGGTATGCAATCTCATTGCAAATTTCAACACTTGAAATTCCCGATAATATTTTGCCCCGAACGATCTATGACCTTGACAAGGTCAACAAACCATAGACCGCAAGTCAAGTTCAACCCGTCATTTCTTGATTGAATCAAACCCACCCGCACGACCCTTGACAAGGTCAACAAGGCCGCACGACTACCCTAACCCAATCTGCATCATATGCATAAGCAGATAAATACTGGTTAGCTACCGCACACTGCGCCTTGACAAGGTCAACAAACGCAGCACGAATACTAAACAGGATTTATCTGAAATGACGGAGGGCTACGACAGGTTTTTCTGAAAACCTATTGCGTAATGAACTTGATATCGTTGTAGAATCAAATGATTTTAAAATGGAATGCTTTTGAGGCTTTTCTAGTTTTGCTAAAGGAGTCACTCCCGGTGAAGGGATCGTCGGTCCTTTCCTCGTCGAATGAGGTGCGGGATATATCATATATATCACTGTGCAAAGCAAAAACTCTTAAAAAGCAATCAAAAGACAAACCGAGTGTGTAGCATCTGCCAGTTATTGCTAAAGGAGTCACTCCCGGTGAAGGGATCTCGGTCCTTTCCTCATCGAATAAGGTGCAGGATATATCTCATATACCTCTGTGCAAAGCAAGAACTGTAGCTACCTGTTTTATTTTGAAATTCGATTCTACAACATCTTAGGTTTCTTTTATTTCATTAATCACATTAATGAAGTCCCATCATTTAAGTACCTAATCATCACAGATAAATACGACGTACACTTATGCCATCCGCATTCACCTCGATGTCCCCTCGTGCACCGTTAGGTTAGGTAACTAACGGCAGAGCGGGGCAGGGCTAGCGCGGGTGTAAAACATAAGCAACGTCTATATAATATATCATATATACTATATACTGTATCTATCATAGAACATCACATGATCACATCACAGATATCGCAGCAGAAGAAACATATGAAATATTGGATATACTAGGACGTCCGTGTTTTCAATACGAGCCAGTATAAAACACGGATTCCACGGTCGTGATGAATAGCCAAACCCACACCCCTAGACCCCTACGAGAGCGGCAAGCAACCCTACCAATTCTAGAGGTAGGGGATCCGGACTCGACTCCTCGAGTTGGTCTCCCACTGGACTCCAGAACCCGGTTACTTGTGCCCTCCTCCTTGGGTCTATCCTAGTGCGGAAAAGTAAATAATATACAAAGGGTGACATCTTCCGCTACCTGGAAGTGCCCCAATAAAAGAATATTACATACAAGTTTTTACATGAATGAAAATGAAAAACACCCATCTCACATAAAAACCCCCGGCTATTCAAACATGACGATCCAATATAACATATCCAGCAACACATAACATCACATGTCATCTACGTAAGTAAATATACGCATCCCAATTGTCGTTGACATATAGCAACGAAACCGGCGATATCACATATTACACTTACGGTCACAGAAAAGAAAGTGTAAAACTACAACAGTTGGAATCCGCAACCATCTCAAACATCGCATGCCTGATCAAATGAATTACTTAGACATCGCATGCCTAACAATTATAAACTCCGCATTTTAGTCTCTTTATCGAAAACACTTTTCAATACCAAGTCGGGCAATTCAACAGGATTCCCGACATTTTGATCGAATGCTCGTCGCAAACTTCAGTAGACGGTCGCACCCCCGATACCGTCGACGAAGTGCACCAAGGCGGAACACCGCTACCGCGAGCACCCGAACAGATGCTTTCGGCGACGGGGTTCTCCTACAGTCACTTGGTCGGGGCTATAGAGTGAGGCTGTCTATTAAGTTTACCCGGCGAGTATCCGCGTACGCTACGTGATTGCGACGGACTTTTGATCACATCAAAATTCCGTGGCAACCGATCAAGTGAGACTAAATTTCTATGTTTATAATATTCATTTCGTTATCTCATAACTTTTTGTGAATTCCAATTATTGTATCCCATTCCGGATAAATAGAAAATGTCAAACTTTCCGATCGAACAATCGAACACCAAGTTTTCCCGAAACAGCTCAACACATGAAATAAGTCTAACAACATTCCGTTCGTGCCTCAGTACCAACGGTCCAGCCGTAGAAGGGTCAAGCCAACGCCTCACATGTGGCACGCCGTACTGCCCCAAACCCGAAGGTTCAAAGGGCAGTTCAAGACGGTCACATAATAGAGTTAAGGTTTGTTGTCTTCTAGAGGGACCATCGCGTTACTTGCACTACTTAGAACGTCGTTAAACTACGGAAAAATCCAACACTTGGAAATTTCCCGACAGGGGAAAAATTGGGTATTTATATCCGGTCGAACTTTTTAACATATTCTAAAAATTTATCCGGAAAGCCACATAGACAAAATTTGATACTCCGATCGAAACACCGAATCCCTAAAACAACTGCAGAAAATTCAACTCTTGAATAAAATATAAAAATTTCCAGAATACTCAGCTCTTTGACACAAGAATTACTGTGCAAGACACGTGACCCAAATCACCATCATGGCCGCGGAACCGCCGCGAAACCCAGGGTGGGGCCGCGGTTCCGCGGCTCTTTGATCGATTTACAGTCACGTGATTCACAGTAACTCATAGGATTCCTTGCTGAATTTTTTGGCAATTTTTAATTCTGGAAAATCCCAGATTTTAGAAAATTTCCAGAGAGCAATTTCCGGTTGGGGTTTCGGGTCGTTCGGACTTCAAAATCCGTCTAGACTTCGCCTAAGGCTCTAGCTAGGCTCTGATACCACTGTAAGGTTCCTAGGCACACTAGTGAGGTCTCACAAGGCATCAACCATGCCAATTTCAAAAATTCTAGGTGCCGAGAGACCCGACTACGGATCGTCGGCTAGAAGTTTAGGCGAAAAGTAAACTAGTTAACACTTAACTAAGAGATACGGAAATACAACCTTTGTAGATCCGGTCCTCCACCTCCACGGCTCCGAGATGAGGTCCTCTCCGCTGTCCAAATCAAATCCGGGCTCTAGCGTCGGCTTCATCGGAGAATGGACGGGCTAGGTCGTCGACGACGTGCCGAAGATGATCTACGTCGAAGCATCACTAGATCGAGCTCCACCTTCACCAAGTCTAGAAAACTTGTGAAGGAAACACACTCTACTACTTGGCAAGAGGTAGAGGATGAAGAAATAGGAAGTGGGTAGACTTTATTTTTGGATTTCTCACTCTTTTTCATCACTTGCCATTAATGGAGCAAGCTTTCTTCATGTGAAGAAATGAAGAAGAAGAAGAAGCTAATTATGATAAGTTAATTCAAAAAGAAAAGAATAACAATACTTATCATAATATTAACTCTAGTCAAGTGTAGAGAATGAATCATGGTTAGTGGGAATGGTTAGGGTTAAGGATGAGATAAGAATGGTTGACTTGATTAAAGTTTCATGAAGCTTCAACTAAACTCCAAAATAAGCCACCATTCTTATCTCCTTTCCATTTATTTTCCAAAAGAAAAAACAAATAAATGAATAAATAAATAATGGGAGAAGAAACAAAACCCTAACCACTCTCACAACCATGGTTTAATCTTCACACAAATCCAAGTTTCCATGTATCATCAAACATGATACAATCATATGCACAAAACTATATCAAATATACAATGTGCACATCCGAGCGAGAAAATCCGTTTAAAGTGAACCGATACTAGTTAATGCAAAGTAATATATCAAATATATAATTATGCATTAAATCATTAAATCAACACTTGATTCAATGATCCGGTCATATCGCACATAACCGACTGGTATCATTAGTAACAACTTATCGAATAAACACTTGATCCGATAACCCGGCTATATCACATATAACCGATCAATGTCACATCGCGAGAATCGAATACAGTATCACATACTGGTATTATTCTCGGTCCCGCACATATCTCATATGCGCTCCTATTTCGTTTCGCTTGAGCCAGGAAACCTCTGTGTAGGACTCTAAAGACTCGTCAATACGCCGGCAGCAGGTGATGATCATATCAAACACCCACAAGCCGCAAGCGGTCTGCTAAACGTAACGGCCACCCGGGTATTGAGCGATCTGAAGATCGACGAGCAAGCCCGCTCACACTCCAGTGAATCCGACCAGTAACACTACCGTACAGTCCGGTCTGATCGTCTGATATGTCGCATATCTCGCCTAGGGGTGGTAAACGTCAGACCCCAATAGCTCGATAAGTCGTGTCGATATGAGGTCTATAACAATTCGAGAAACTACTGGTAACACTTACCAGTAAATCTCAGCAACCCTGGCCAGGGATTTCCTGTTATAGCCAATCGAACACAGCGCAACATCAACTCCCTATACCGGGAGAGACGAATCCCCTCCTATCGCTCATTGCCTCCATGTGACTCGGGACTGTACCCAAAAACCACCGTTTTGCACGCCCTCTTGGACGTGGTAAGATGGAAATCAAAGCACAGTGGGAACCACACAAGACTCTATGACGATCTCGGGTCAACAGACTACTCTGTACCAGTGTCACCAGAGAACTGCCATCTGACGTGAGGTATAATACCATCTGGGAGTTCTCGGCGAGTCCGTCCAGTGTACCCAGTCTCTTCTGAGCACCCGTATATCATCTCTGATGTCAAACACCGATGGATATGGGATCATCCATCGCCCATCTGTATGGGTCGAGAAGGTACACGCTAGTCTACTCTGGTATATCGATGCCCCGTCTCGATACACCCACGACTAGGGACTTTGAAGGATGTACTTATGGACTACCACGTCCCCACTAGTATGATCCGCATCATAGTCCAGGTAGTCAAGCACACATCCTAAGGGCTTTACCAACATGTAACAGAGAGACAATCAGTATACACGTTAAGGTAAAGTGTAACCAGATAGCATACTATCATGTCGAGCAAGAAAGTCCTTCCTATATACGTCCCAGCATCCACTACAATATACATCCTATGTACAGTAATGGCCTCTAGGGCATACATATAACTAACAAAACTTTTGAGAAATTTAAGGAATATAAGCTTGAAGTTAAGAACCATACGGGTAGAAGTATTAAGTCCTTCGATGTAATCGAGGAGGAGAATACTTGCGCATGGAGTTCCTGGAGTTTCTAAAAGGAGAATGAGATTCTCCATCATCTTACTCCTTCGACTACACCACAGCACAGCGGTGTATCGGGGCGGAGGTATCACACCCTATGAGATATGGTGAACTCTATGATGAGTACTACTGAGTTACCTGTTTCCTTTTAGGTGTTATGCACTTGAGAAGCTGCATACCTATTGAATGGGGTTCCATCCAAATCAAGGCCTACCACTACGTATGAGATATGGAATGGGATGAGACCATGTCTTAAACGAGTTAAGATATGGGGTTGTCCGGCCTATGTTGTGTTAGTTATATGTATGCTCTAAAGGCCATTACTGTACATGAGATGTATATTGTAGTGGATGCTTGGACATATATAGGGAGGACTTTCTTGCTCGACATGATAGTATACTATCTGGTTACTCTTTATCTTAATATGTATACTGATTGTCTCTCTGTTACATGTTGGTAAAGCCCTTAGGATGAGTACTTGACTATCAGGATTATGATGCAGATCATACTAGTGGGGACAGAGTAGTCGGTAAGTACATCTTTCAAATATTCCTACTCGTGGGTATATCGAGACAGGGCATCGATATACCAGGGTAGACTAGCGTATAGCTTCTCGACCCATGTAGATAGGCGATGGATGATCCCTTATGCATTGGTGTTTGACATCAGAGATAGTATACGGGTGCTCAGTGGAGACTCGGTACACTGGATGGACTCGCCGAGAGCTCCTAGATGGTATTATACCTATCGTCAGATAGCAGTTCTCTGGTGACACTGGTACAGGTTAGTCTGTAGACCCGAGATTGTCATAGAGTCTTATGTGACTCCCACTATGCTTTGATTTCCACCTTACCACGTTCAAGGGAACGTGCAAAATGGTGGCTTTTGGGTACAGTCCCGAGTCACATGGAGGCAATGAGCGATAGCAGGGGTTTCGTCTCTCCCGGTATTGGGAGTTGATGTTGCGCTGTGCTCGATTGGCTATAACAGGAAGTCCCTGGCCAGGGCTGCTTCAGAGATATACTGGTAAGTGTTATCGGTAGTTTCTCGACCCGTTATCAGCCTCACATCGGCGCGACTTATCGAGTTACTAGAGTCTGACGTTTACCATCCCTAGACGAGATATGCGACATATCAGATGAAGAGACCGGACTGTACGGTAGAGTTACTGATTGGATTCGTAGGAGTATGAGCAGGCTTGCTTGTTGATCTTCTGATCGCTCAATACACAGGTGGCCGTTATGTTTAGCAGACCGCTTGCGGCTTGTGTGCGTTTGATATGATCATCACCTACTGCCGGCGTATTGACGAGTCTTTAGAGTTCTACATAGAGGTTTTCTGGCTCAAGCGAAACGGAGTAGGAGCACCTATGTGATATGTGCGGGACCGAGATTGATACGATATGAGATACCGTATTCTATTCTCGCGATATGTGATATCGGACAGATATATGTGATATAGCCGGGTTATCGAATCAAGTGTTGATTCGGTAAATTGATATTATTGATATTAGTCGGTTGTATGTGATGTAGCCGGATTATTAAATCAAGTGTTGATTTAATAATTTAATGTATAATTATATATTTGATATATTACATTACATTAACTAATATTAGCTCACTTAATATTTCTTTTTTCACTTGATGTGCACATTGTATATATGTGATATATATATTTATGAAATTGTATTTACTATGCTAGGTTACACATGCAACATAGTTGTGTGAGACTTACACCATCCTAGGGTTAGGTTAAGGTTTTATTTATTAGTAAGTAAATTCAAAAATGGTGGAATTAGTCATGGTTAGGGTTTGTAGAAACTTGTAGAACCATTGACTTTCTCCACCTCTTTTGTTTTGCTTAAAGATATTTGTTAACCTAACCTTTAGCCCTTAGCCATAGTTTAGTCTCTACAAGGGTTAGTGTATGTGATACACTCACCATGGTTGCATTTCTAACCTCACTTGATTATTCATCACTTGGTTAGTTCCATATGAGTTCATTCTTCTTCTTCTTCTAGAAAAGCTTTCTAGCTTCAATGGAGATGTGAGAAAAAATGTGAGAAAATCAATTCTAAAGTGAGCCCACTTTCTACTTCATCATTCTCTACTACTTTCCATTTAGTATAGGGTGTTTGCTTCACTAATTCCATAATTAGTGAAGAGATAGCTTGGGTTAGTGTCTCCTTGACGTAGATCATCTTCGGCCTCGAAGTCTTCTAGTAAGCTTAATCCGTACATCTTGTAGAACCTCTCTAGAGTCCGGGAGTTCATGATCGCAGCGAAGGGACGACTACATGGAGCTAATGAAGTGAAGGACCGGTCTACAAAGGTTGTATTTCTTGTTCACTTTACTTGCAAAGTCGTTTGCATTTCATTCCGTCGGATTTCTAGTATACGATTCTAGGGTTAGAGTTAGCTAGAACGGCAAAATTTTAATTTCACATGTAAGATGCCTTCTGAATCCTTGCTTCCGTGCTAGGAAACCCTGCAGTGGTATCAGAGCCATGCTAGTAAATTAGACAGATTTTGTTAAGATTACGAAACCGAAATACTCCGAAACTTGCAACGCCAAAAACTGGTTTCTATCGATTCTAAAAAGTTGTCAAATTTTTTTTAAACAAGTACAGAATGTTATATAGGATATATCATGAACACCATGAAAATTTCATGAAGTTTGCTCGGATTTTGGTCGAGGACAAGGTAGTTGGGGCCGGCCACTTTTTGTTGCTTTTGCTTGAAATTTTCAGTGTGTTCCAAGACTTGGGTTTTGGTGTTTCAGGTGTTGTTTGGTTTTGCTAATTTTACATGTGATGTAATATTACACTATAAGCAATTTGGAGTGTTTCGTATTCTTAGTTTTAACATTGTTTCGGGTTGTTGCATGTTGTCTAGGCGAAGTTAAAAAGTTCGATCGAATGTCAAGAACCTATTTTTCCAAGTCTAACGTATTCGGAAAAACATGCAAGTAATTCTATGAACCCTCTAGAAGAATGAAACCCTAACCCGACTTTTTGGATCGCGGAACCGCGGTCATACCCTAGGGTTTGCCACAGTTCCGTGGCGACATGAGTGAGGCTTGGGTCTGCCCTTCTATGGATGGTGCATAGGTACTGTGGCATATTCTGGGTATTATTGAATTGTGCTCAAGTGTTGAGTCGTCGGGAAATTGTAGGACTTTGATGAATCGATCAAAAAGTTTAACATCGTCCGGATATCATGTGATGGGATACAATATTTAGAATCCACAAATGTAGTTATGAGATAACTAGTTTGAATTTTATAAATCTAGCAGTTTAGTCTCATTTGATCGGTTGCCACGGAATTTTGATATGATCAAAAGTCCATCGCAATCACATAGCGTACGCGGATACTCACCGGGTAACATTATTAGATAGCCATGCCCTATAGCCCCTGCTAAGTGACTGTAGGAGAACCCCGTCGCCAAAAGCATCCTTTTAGGTGCTCGCGGCATCGGTGTTCCACCTTAGTGCTCTTCGTCGACGGCATCGGGGGGTACAGCCATCTACTAAAGTTTCCGACGAGTATTCGATCAGGATGTTGGGAATCTTGTTGAATTGCCCGACTTGATATTGAAAAGTGTTTTCGAGATCGAGACTAAAATGCAAGGTTTATAATTGTTAGGCATGTGATGTCTAAGGAATTCATTTGGTTGGGCATGAAATCCAAAGTATGTGATACATTGGGTTTATGATGTTTAAGGTGGTTGCGGATTCCAACCGTTGTAGTTTTTCACTTTCTTTTCTGCGACCGTAAGTGTAATATATGGTGTATCGCCGGTTTCGTTATTATATATCAACGACAATTGGGATACGCATATTTACTTACATTGATGACATGTGATATTATGTGTTGCTGTGATATGTTATATTGGATCATCGTGTTTTGAATAGCCGGGTTTTATGTGAGATGAGAGTTTTTCATTTTCATTCATGTAAAATTCATTGTATGTAATATTCTTTTATTGGGGCACTTCCGGGTTGAGAAAGATGTCACCGTTGATGTATATTATTTACTTTTCCGCATTAGGATAGACCCAAGGCGGGGAGCACAAGTAACCGGGTTCTTGGGTCCAGTGGGAGACCATCTCGAGAAGTCGAGACCGGGTCTCCTAACTCTAGAATTGGTAGGGTTGCTTGTCGCTCTCGTAGGGGTCTAGGGATGTGGGTTTGGCTTTTTATCATGACCGTGGAATCCATGTTTTATATAGGCTTAATCTAAAACACGGAAATCCTAGTATATCCAATATTTCATATGTTTTATTCTGCTGCGATATTCTGTGATGTGATCATTGATTATATTCTGAGACGAATTCTTATATGATATATATTATATATTGTTGCTTTCGTTTCATATGTGATGCTCAGGAAGCATAATTTGATGGGACTTCATTAATGAGATTAATGAAATAAAAGAAACCTAAAAGATATTGTAGAAACTTGTTTTTAAAAACTGGTAGCTCTAGTTCTTGTTGCGCCATGGCAGCGCCCCGGCCGTCTTACTCGAGGCCAAATTGCGGAATCAAAAATTTTCCTTACTCGGAAACCGGCGCTACCGCGGACAAAGAAAACCCGGATCGTAACCATTAACCTAATGCTAGCAATCAAGAGATAGGGTGAGAAGTATACCGAGTGATCCGAGTCCTCCGGTCTTCTCGTCATCGTCCCGATCTCCCGCGGAAAGTCTTGCCTCCACATCGTCGCCTCCTCGCCGGAAAGGGCACCACAACGCCTGCGTCTTTTACGGGCTCCCGCCTCAATACCGAGGCAACTCGAGCATGAAGCCGGCAACTCGACATGCTCAAGATATGCTGTAGAATGTGTAGTGTAGTGTCTCACTTGGGGTTTGTTGCCATTTGAAGATGATGGAGGAAATGAGATAAGAAAAATGGTGCTTGCATTTTTCTAGCATGAATGAGATCAAGAAATGAAACTCTCAAGAACAAGCTCTCTTCTTCTTCTTCTCTCTTTCTTTTTCCTCTCATGAAAAACTTATCATTTTTTTCAAGTGAGAAGAAGAATGGTGGAGGAATGAATATCAAGCATGAAGGGAGGTGATGGTAGGAGCACAAGTGGTGACCATAGCCAAACATGATCATTACAAACTTACATCAACCATTCTTATCAATTCTAATCAAAATAAAGCATGAAAAGATCAAGGAAAAGAATGGCATCTAAAGATGCTATCATAACAAATACATTTGCATGAAAAACCCTCCACAAAGTGTAATTTGCAAAACTGCAAATTACCCCCTCCATCAGAAAAGTCCGGCCGGGAAAGAACAAAGGAAAACCAGCCGGAACGGAATGCAAACTGGCAACTCCAGAAAACTGGTCCCGTAATAAATTACAGGAAAACCCCGATACTGTGCATACACACCCGCATCTGTATTCCGTCCGGATACAAATGCAAAGAGACAAAATCTACACTGTACTAGACTAGGACCGGCTTAAGCCAAAGCCGGCTCATGATATCCGTTCGATCCTGATGCGTGAAATACCGCACGTATCTGATCGAACCCTGCCATATAACCATACGGCTACTAGTACAAAACTGTCCGATCCTGATCCGTGCAATACCGCACGTATCTGATCGGACCCTGCTATATCTCCATACGGCCTCTACAGCGTTTCGCCCGAAAGCTTGAGTAACTGTAAGTGTGGTGGACTCTAAAGACTCGTCAATACTATGGCTGTGGATTTAACCACTGGCACGTCAGAGGTATAAGCCAATACGTGACGGGCCACCAGCTATTGACCAAAAGGGACGTCGATGAGCGAACTCATCCTGACACCCTACTGAGCCTGTCAGTGACAATATCCGTACAGTCCGGTCCGTTCGTCTATGAGCATCGCATGTCGGGCCTAGAGAGTTGGTAAAAGTCAGACCCCCAAAAGCGGTACAAGTCGTGTCGGAGTGTAGCCCAGAACGCCCTGAGATACTACTGGAATACCTACCAGTAAATCTCCTGCCTCGGCCGAGGGCTTTGCGTAATGGCTCTCCTAGACACAGCGCGACCTCACCCCCAATACCGGGAGAGACGAACCCCTGAAGATCCGCTCACTGCCTCCATGTGGCTCGGGACTGTACCCAACTAAAACCTGTTTGCACGACTCCTTTGAGCCGTGGTAGGGTAGTAATCAAAGCACAGTGGGAACTCACACGAGACAAATGACGATCCTCAGGTCGATGAACTAACCTGTACACATGTCACCAGGGAACTGCTATCTGACGTCAGGTATAAGCCCAACTAGCAGGTTTCCGGCGAGTCCTGTCCGGTGTACTCATAACCCAATGAGCACCTGTATACATCTTAGGTGAACCAACTGACACCAGTGGCTTGTGAGACCGGCCACCGCCCCTCGTCGGGGTCTCGACTGTATACACTAGTCTACTAATGGAGTATCGATGCCCTGTCTCGAAACTCCTACGACTAGGGACCTTTTAAGGATGTGCTTATAGACTACCAGCTCCCACGTATATGATCGCCATCATACTGCTGGCAGTGAAGCAAGAATCCTAGGGGCTCTATCAACGTGTAATAGCGACATGTCAGGTCACCTAAAGCAGTACACGATGATAAAGATAAACCAGATAGCATACTATCATCTCGAGTAAGACTGTCCTACCGGGATAGGTCATCCCTCAATCATTGCAATCACGTGCCTGTGATCCAATAATTGACTCTGAGGGCACTATCTCCAACAATCTCCCACTTGCACTCAAGGCTAATTATTGCGATGTCGCATACTCACAGCCCGCGTGATACCGAACACCCAACTCCTCTACTAGTCAGTCTCACAAAGCTCGTTTGTGAAACTATTGCGTTCGAGGAATAGCCTCAGTGAGTGGATCCGCTGTGATGTTTCTTTCTATGTCTCTCTATATCTCAAGTTCGCGGAGAAAGCCATCTCCCGAAATGAGCAATACCTGTCTTAGAATGTCTGGATGTCTGATGGGACCTAGCTCATAAATGAACTCCAAATCCAAACTTCTTAGACTGTATCATCAACTGAACTTAATCAGTATCCTGCGCCATGCCTCCCTCAGTATTGCCTTGGACCACCTGTCCAAAATACAGTCCCTCATCAGAGGGAGAACTATAACTCTGACAACCTCCTTGTCGTCCATGTCACCTTGGAAGCCTGGAATGATAACTGTCTCCCAAATGAGGCTGTCGTTATCATATCCCTAGAACATCCACTCATGTTCTAAAACTGCTTCCGACTGTTTCTCCAGGATTGGATCAATGTCAACTTATTGCATCTAGTGCAAGAACAACATCTGATGTGGTACTTGACATCTCATGATTGACTCAATTGCCTAAGCAAGTGATCTGCCAATCATGCACACCCCTCTCTACTTTAGTCTATAAGACACCTTTAGAGAGGGTGACTCCATTACCTGCAGGTATACTACCATGCCAGGAGTCGTCCATTCTAAATACTCTTAGAATGCTGTCAAAGTACCCTGATTGGGAAACCACCCAAATCTAGATCTAAAACCATAGATCTAGTAACCAGTATGTCTGATATAATATCCAAGTCCCTTTTGGAGAAACCACTGTGTGACGACCAAAGTATAACCGATCGTAGTATAGGAATATCACTTCCTACTACCTTCTCAACAGATCCATCCCCTATTCTGATGACGTCAAACCTATGACTGTCACATCAGAAACAGATGATCTAACTCCGCTATATCTGCTTTAGTCTATAAATAGACATAAGCCTGATGTCCACCAATGCTTCCGCTGCTCCCACTGACTACGACAACCCTCTGGCAGAGTCATATAGACGTGCACTTCTAAAGCTAGTTTAGAACGACGCTATACTCATCCTCCCACCGGGTCTCGCAGCCTGGAACAACAGCAATGGCAAGTGTGGGTAAACAAGAACTTCCCTGTCACCGTCCTTGAGGCTACCGAAGTACCTCTCGGGTGCCTGAAGTTACCCACCGTATCTGCGGAGTGGCCAATGGAATGTCAAATCAGATTGAATCTTTAGGTTCCTTATCAAATCTTCAGTAATCGTTTGCGGTTCTGGAATCACTTCCAGTTCTACCATACTCCCACTACTTTTTCTGAAAAAATCCATTTCTTTTAAAAAGTGGCGAGTCAAGAACAATATCTCTATTGATCTTCCAGATGGTAGAAAGTCAACCCTCGTCATAGCCTGGGTCAACCCACAAACAGCCATTACAGAAACGTGCCTTGAGTTATCCAGAGTCTGGTTTTAATCATAAGCCGGACAACTCCCCGTACCTTAACAATGTTAAGATATGAACTGTACTATATCCAATATAGAACCAGAGGCACTGATTTAAATGAACCAGATTCAAATCATGCATCTATCTCCAGTGCATGTCAACTAAATGGAAGGAGGCCGATCAGCGTTACTCAACTTAGGAATGCTTCCAATTATGAGTAACCTGAAAGAGAAGCAATCTGTCTTCATCTTTACTATCAACTGAATACCATACACAAGTATCTACATCTTCGATCACTTGAAGAATCCCGATACTTGCAACACCTGGTTCTCTACTCTATTCAAATACCTATAACTCCTCAAAACTTAGACCCTGTGTTTCTACGAAACACCTGTCTAAAAACTAGAGAAGTCATAAGTAAACCGAATATAGTACGAGGACCTACCCCTCTGTCCTGATGGACCCTGGACAACATACAATACTCTGTATAAGTCCGCTGAGTCTAACAACTCTTTCACTGTGCGTCGCAGGTTGAAAACTGTACTTATGGTTAAGAAGAATTACACCGCTGTTTAATGCTCCTTACCTAACCATCCACTGATATAGGTAAATGCCATCGACATAATATCAAAAGGTATATCTCACTCTATGAAAATAGACGTACAGATATATCAATTTGAAATTGGTGCATAACCGCGGATATTCAAAACCAAAAAAAAAAAATTGCCGTCCGGCAAACAACCCAGGTGACTTCCTCAAATATCACCGATTACAATGAATCCCGATATAGTGAGGATGATCAACCAATTCCCAATAACTTACTCCCACTCATCATCTGTAAAACCATACAGATGTGAGAATCTTACCTGGTAAATACATACCCTGGAGCAAGTGTCTAACTGGGAAATCAGTTTTCCATTAACAGTACACAGTGAAACTGAAACATTGAAATGTTTCGTCGGGGTATCCTGGTATTCCTAGTAATGCCTCTTCCATTATCCAGATTCACAACTGTAACCTTGTAATTCTTTGCCATCTTTCTAAATCCCTTTCTATGTCTTTAGTCATTGCCTTCTGTACACCCCTTAGGCCAAATGGTTTTCTTCCTTCCCTACCGTTCGGCACCAGCCTATGGTTTGGAAGAAGACTATCCAATAAGCATAATGGGTGTACTTTCCTAATCCTAGGAGCACTCGCAATGCGAGAGAAGGTGAAGATAAAAGACACCTGAATGTACTTTATTCCTCTTTCTCCTGAACCATCATCCATCCCCGAACTGGAACAAGTTCCTTTCGAGTTCGTATATAACCATACGATGGAGTATCCAATAAACTGTGGATCTTCGTAGTGATACGGAGTGTCCTGGAGAAATACAAAGGTGATTTAGGATTGGCGAAGAAACACTTGGTTCGGTCGTGAATAGCAGTCGCAATTTACTTTGCCCTCTTACTAATCCCTTGCTTTGTCTTAACTTAATACCTTCTGCACACCATCGTTATACTAATTGGTTTTCTTCATTCCCCACCGTTCGGCACCAGCCTAAGGTTTGGAAGAAGACTATCCAATTTGCGTAATAGGTGTACTACTCCTAAACCAAGGAGTACTCGCAATGAGAGAAGGTGAAAAGAAAAGACAACTGAATAATCCTATTCGTTTTCTCCAGAACCAGAAACCATCCTCGAAGTCCTTCGAGTTCGTATATAACCATACGATGGTTTTGTCCAATGGAAGTGGACGTTCGTAGTAATACGGGGTGTCCTGGAGAAAAGGGTAAAAGTAGGAGTGGCAAAGAGGTCTGCAACTCAGACAATCCAAAAGCCTGTGTTAAGAAGGTTCGGTCAACTTGGTCACTGAGTCATAGTCTTAGGGTCGGGTCAATTGTTGCTGCCAAAGAGAGAGAGAAAAGAAACACTCAGCGTGCACTCTAACCTAGATCAGAATGGTTACCCATTTATCTAATCAGGAAACCTCCCACTGTACCTCAAATTCTCCTCCAAACCTGAAAGAAGAATTAGTCAGGATCTCCCGAGGAGTAAACCAACTCATCAGTGGGAATCGGGATCCAACTATCATCGCATGATAACGTGACGGAATCCACTCACGTCACCACACTCCAGAAGGTATGCGCATACCTGGCAAGTTTCAGTTCTTTTGAAACTCCCGATGTGATTTTTACCCCTAGGACCCTAGTGACCTTGACGAATAATCAACAAATCAAAAGGTCCTAGTCAAGTTCAACCCGTCATTATCTTGATTGCGTTAAACCCACCCGCACGACCCTTGACGAATAATCAACAAAGTCGTACGACTTTCCTAACCAATCCACATATCCATACGACAGAAAGCATTACAGAGCTACCGCACACTACGCCTCGGTGAATAGTAACGACAAACGTAGCGCGAATACTAAGCAATACTAATCTGAAATGACGGAGGGCTACGGCTGGTTTTTGGCGAAAAACCTTTAACGTAATGAACTTGATATCGTTGAAGGAACTGGATAACCTTTTAGAAAATATAGTGACGAAAACCTTTACTAAAGAGGTCACTCCCGGTGAAGGGATCTCGGCTCTTTCCCCGTAGAATGAGGTGCAGGATATTCCAACTGAATACCACGATGCAAAGCAAAAGTAATCGGCTATAGTGAAGTTAATGCCCTGACGCAAACTTCTGTCCAAGGGGTCACTCCCGGTGAAGGGATCTCGGCCCTTGCCTCGTCGACTGAGGAGCAGGATATTCCAAATGAATACCACGATGCAAAACAAAAGTGAACGTCCTTGCAATAACAGCTTTTTTTTTTGAAAAATGTTCCAACAACATCAGAATAGGTTTGTTTATCTTGCATTGATCCGAATCAACGCAGTCCCATCAATTGATCACACCATAAAGAACGAAAATATACTGACGTACGTATATGCCATCCGCATTCGCCACTGGGTCCCGTCATCACCCGCTAGGTTAGCTAACTGACGGCAGAGCGGGGACTGGACTAGCGCGGATGAAAAACATATACAACATCTACTAATATATATACCAATATATATTATTTCGCTCAAGGCGTGAATAAAATGCAACATCACAGAAATGTACAGCATCACAGAACAATACAGATATCTGGAAGCCCCGGGTTTCACAGAGCCGCTGCTGAAACCCGACGTTCCCCTGGTCATGTGGATAGCCTGTGCAATGAAATCCTATACCCCCTACGAGTGCGGCGAATAGCCAGCCAATCCTGGAGTGAAGCCCCCTCCGTCCCAATGCCATGAGATGCGGGCTTGTTGCCTTCTAGAACCCGGCTATCCGTGCACCCCTCCGCGGGGTAACCCTAGTACAGAAAGTAAAATATACATACACCGGGTACATCGACCGCAACCAGGTCGTGCCCCAAAAGAATAATACAATCAGGCAGTGACGGCAGTCCACATGTCGGACGCTCGCCCCGCAATATCAAATGTACATAATACAACAGCACTGTACTAGCATTACATCCAGGCTATCCCCCACGACCGATCCGCAACATCACAGCATAAACATAGAACATCAACGTGAAAGTCACGTTCGCAAATCCGTCTAACCGGGCTATAGCAGTTAGACCGGATTTACCGATCGAGTGACATTCACGGTCGCAGATATAATGTAAACACTGTGAAATAATGTGTTTAAAATTTTCCGATTGACCAAAAATTAACAAGTGGGCCCCCAATCAAAACTGTAGCACTCACAGAAAACCTGGGCCCAATTTTAATATTCCAAAACCCATAATATAAGCCCATAAGCCCACTGCAAAAAACTAAGCACACGAACCCACACTCCTGCGGCGGAAGCGCGGCCAAAAGGGGGTTTTGGCCGCCCTTCCGCGGTCGTACGGAGGAGTCATGTCACCAAATTTTTGCAGTGTTCTTACGACTCCCTGCACATCATTCTGAGACCACCTGAAAAATTTTTAGACTACAAAAAATTTCGACAGAAACTGATTGTGCTAGAAAAATACGGTTTTTGGAAATTTTGGTCGATCGGAAACGCAAACACATCAAACGAAGCTAGGTAAGGTTAATGGCGTGGCTCTGATACCATGTTGCGCCACGGCAGTGCCCCGGCCGTCTTACTCGAGGCCAAATTGCGGAATCAAAAATTTTCCTTACTCGGAAACCGGCGCTACCGCGGACAAAGAAAACCCGGATCGTAACCATTAACCTAATGCTAGCAATCAAGAGATAGGGTGAGAAGTATACCGAGTGATCCGAGTCCTCCGGTCTTCTCGTCATCGTCCCGATCTCCCGCGGAAAGTCTTGCCTCCACATCGTCGCCTCCTCGCCGGAAAGGGCACCACAACGCCTGCGTCTTTTACGGGCTCCCGCCTCAATACCGAGGCAACTCGAGCATGAAGCCGGCAACTCGACATGCTCAAGATATGCTGTAGAATGTGTAGTGTAGTGTCTCACTTGGGGTTTGTTGCCATTTGAAGATGATGGAGGAAATGAGATAAGAAAAATGGTGCTTGCATTTTTCTAGCATGAATGAGATCAAGAAATGAAACTCTCAAGAACAAGCTCTCTTCTTCTTCTTCTCTCTTTCTTTTTCCTCTCATGAAAAACTTATCATTTTTTTCAAGTGAGAAGAAGAATGGTGGAGGAATGAATATCAAGCATGAAGGGAGGTGATGGTAGGAGCACAAGTGGTGACCATAGCCAAACATGATCATTACAAACTTACATCAACCATTCTTATCAATTCTAATCAAAATAAAGCATGAAAAGATCAAGGAAAAGAATGGCATCTAAAGATGCTATCATAACAAATACATTTGCATGAATAACCCTCCACAAAGTGTAATTTGCAAAACTGCAAATTACCCCCTCCATCAGAAAAGTCCGGCCGGGAAAGAACAAAGGAAAACCGGCCGGAACGGAATGCAAACTGGCAACTCCAGAAAACTGGTCCCGTAATAAATTACAGGAAAACCTCGATACTGTGCATACACACCCGCATCTGTATTCCGTCCGGATACAAATGCAAAGAGACAAAATCTACACTGTACTAGACTAGGACCGGCTTAAGCCAAAGCCGGCTAGTGATATCCGTTCGATCCTGATGCGTGCAATACCGCACGTATCTGATCGAACCCTGCCATATAACCATACGGCTACTAGTACAAAACTGTCCGATCCTGATCCGTGCAATACCGCACGTATCTGATCGGACCCTGCCATATCTCCATACGGCCTCTACAGCGTTTCGCCCGAAAGCTTGAGTAACTGTAAGTGTGGTGGACTCTAAAGACTCGTCAATACTATGGCTGTGGATTTAACCACTGGCACGTCAGAGGTATAAGCCAATACGTGACGGGCCACCAGCTATTGACCAAAAGGGACGTCGATGAGCGAACTCATCCTGACACCCTACTGAGCCTGTCAGTGACAATATCCGTACAGTCCGGTCCGTTCGTCTATGAGCATCGCATGTCGGGCCTAGAGGGTTGGTAAAAGTCAGACCCCCAAAAGCGGTACAAGTCGTGTCGGAGTGTAGCCCAGAACGCCCTGAGATACTACTGGAATACCTACCAGTAAATCTCCTGCCTCGGCCGAGGGCTTTGCGTAATGGCTCTCCCAGACACAGCGCGACCTCACCCCCAATACCGGGAGAGACGAACCCCTGAAGATCCGCTCACTGCCTCCATGTGGCTCGGGACTGTACCCAACTAAAACCTGTTTGCACGACTCCTTTGAGCCGTGGTAGGGTAGTAATCAAAGCATAGTGGGAACTCACACGAGACAAATGACGATCCTCAGGTCGATGAACTAACCTGTATACATGTCACCAGGGAACTGCTATCTGACGTCAGGTATAAGCCCAACTAGCAGGTTCCCGGCGAGTCCTGTCCGGTGTACTCATAACCCAATGAGCACCTGTATACATCTTAGGTGAACCAACTGACACCAGTGGCTTGTGAGACCGGCCACCGCCCCTCGTCGGGGTCTCGACTGTATACACTAGTCTACTAATGGAGTATCGATGCCCTGTCTCGAAACTCCTACGACTAGGGACCTTTTAAGGATGTGCTTATAGACTACCAGCTCCCACGTATATGATCGCCATCATACTGCTGGCAGTGAAGCAAGAATCCTAGGGGCTCTATCAACGTGTAATAGCGACATGTCAGGTCACCTAAAGCAGTACATGATGATAAAGATAAACCAGATAGCATACTATCATCTCGAGTAAGACTGTCCTACCGGGATAGGTCCTCCCTCAATCATTGCAATCACGTGCCTGTGATCCAATAATTGACTCTGAGGGCACTATCTCCAACAGTTCTTACTTTGCATAGCGGTATTCCTTGTAGAATATCCAGCACCTTATTCGATAAGGAAAGAGCTGAGATCACTTCACCGGGATTGACCTCTTTAGTGAAACTAGCAGATGCTACACACTCGGTTTGTCTTTTGATTGCTTCTATAGTTTTTGCTTTGCATAGTGGTATTTGTGAAATATCCTTCACCTTATTCGATAAGGAAAGAGCCGAGATCCCTTCACTGGGAGTGACCTCTTTAGCAAAACTAGTAAAGGCCTAAAAAACACTCCTTTTCAAAATCACTCGATTCTACGACAATATCAAGTTCATTACGCAAAAGGTTTTCTTAAAAACCTGTCATAGCCCTCCGTCATTTCAGATAAGTCCTACTTAGTATTAGTGCTACGTTTGTTGACCTCTGTCAAGACGTAGTATGTGGTAGCTGACTAGTATTTATCTGCTGCATGAGATGCGATTGTTTTAGGGTAGTCGTGAGACCTTGTTGACCTCCGTCAAGGGTCATGCGGGTGGGTTTAATTCAATCAGGAAATGACGGGTTGAACTTGACTAGTAGCCTATGGTTTGTTGACCTCCGTCAAGGTCATATGATGTTAGGGGCAAAATATTATCGGGAATTTCAAGTGTTGAAATTTGCAGTGAGATTGCATACCTTCTATGAGATAGTTGGATCCCGATACCCACTGCGAGTAAGAGTTACTCCTGGGAGAGTTTTACACATTACAATTAGCCGATCAAGTAGGTGTCTAGAAAGGTGTTAATAGGGTTACGTCCCTGGGAAAATGAGGTTTATTTTAATTAGGTCCGTGCGAAAGCACGGGGAACCTCTCTCAAAGTACCAACACTGGCCTGGCTGAAAGATTGGCGAATTTATAATGTGTAATTAATCCCGGCTAGTCTTTCCTTTTAGGGTTTGAAGGAAGATTTGATTAAAACTGTGGGAGCCATCCTGATTAGATAAAATAATAACTAATATAATCTTGCTAGAGCATACGCTGAGTGTTTTCTTCTCTTTCTCTCCAGGTAGCGACCATGTCACGCCTTAATCAAGATAATAATATGGATGTATTGACTGAACCCGCTTGTTATACTGAGCTGGGGAACGTTGGTCCCGCTCCAACTTATAATTGTTATAAGACCGAGTAGGAAATAGGGGAATACCAGGATTCCCGTGCCGCCCAAACGAAGAAAGTGCATGCTGATGCATTTTCTTCGGGTATGTTCATTATAGAGAACTGTTTCTCAGTTTCCTTTACGTCCTGGGTATGAGATACCTGATCAGGATCCCACATATGTAATATGTTACATGGGCTAAAGATAGGTAGAGAACTGGGAATGGGTGATAAGTTTCAAGAGTTGGAAACGGTGCAAGTGTTGCAGCCAAGCTTGTTGGCAGTTATCACCCTGTATTACCAGAATACATTGATTCTGAATAAATGTTATTAGATACTGAGCCTGATATACAACATCATATCAGTCTCTTTATTTAGAAAAAGAAAGATATAATTTTGTATTGTTGGATAATGTTTTGAACATTTCCTAGATCAAGAGTTGATCGGTTCAGGCACGTTATCTAAAAGCATATACGTTCTAAATCAAACCACAGTTCTTAACGTACAGAACACACACAAGAGGAAGAGTTCAGAAATGAACGAATCCTTCTTGAGGCATTGTAGACTAGGTCATATCAATGCGACACAACTATATATATTACATTTAGATGCATATTTAAATTAGTTTGAATTTACATCTTGTGAAACTTACCAGTCATGTCACAATGATAAGATGACCATAGCTCTGTTTATTGGAAAAAGAGAAAGAGTTAGTGAACTCTTGGGATTGATACATGATGATGTATGAAGGTCTCCTGTCTGCACATGCCAGGACTGGTTCTTTGTACTTCATTACATTCATTGATG
The DNA here is from genome assembly GCA_030015575.1 of Agapanthus africanus. Lineage (NCBI taxonomy): Eukaryota > Viridiplantae > Streptophyta > Magnoliopsida > Asparagales > Amaryllidaceae > Agapanthus > Agapanthus africanus. The sequence continues at coordinate 205,778,140 of CM057337.1, forward strand.
ATCTCTTAAGATTCAGACATATGTTCCTGTTGAAACACAAGTCTGAAGCTTTTGAGAAATTTAATGAATATAAGATTCAGACATATGGTGCATACCGCTCCATATGAGATATGGTATGGGAAGAGCCTATATCTTAAGTAAGTTAAGATTTAGGGTTGTCCGGCCTATGTCTAAAAGCGAAATCCAGACAAGCTCGAGGTAAGGTCAGTTTTGTGGAAGTTTGTTGGATATCCCAAGCATTCACAAGGGAATATCTTCTACCACACCGAGGAACAAAAGGTGTTTTATTTCTCAGCATGCCGTCTTTTTAGAAAAGGAATTTCTTGTGAAGAAATTAGTGGTCATGAGGTAGAACTGGAAGGAGTTCCAGCTATACAAACTACAGCTGATGATTTGGTAGAACCAAACGATTCAATAGTTCCCGACGAACCTCAGCCTCTCCGCCAATCTGGTAGGGCTCCTCACCCACCTGAGAGATACTTCGGTTTTCTCTATGACAGTGGGAGCGAGGATTGCATCATGAAATGATGACCCAACTAGTTTCGAGCAGGCCATCAAGAGTGGGGACTCTTTAAGAATGGTTGGATGCTAAGCGATCTGAGATGGAATTTATGTACACCAACAAAGTATGGACTTTGGTTGATTTATCTGAAGGGTTAAATCCCCATCAGGAGCAAGTGTATCTTGAGAAGATTACTTGGTGTACATGGAAAAGTTGAGACTTTCAAAGCTAGACTTATTGCAAAAGATTCTCGTCATCGACCAGGTGTGGATAATGATGAAACCTTTTTCTAGTGCCTATGCTTAAGTCCATCCGGATCCTACTTTCTATTGCTACATGCCATGACTACCATATCTGGTGGTTGGGTGTCATGACTGCTTTTCTGAATAAAGATTTAGAAAAGAGAGCGTCTATAAGTACCCGGCCAAAGGGCTTCGTAGACAGTGGGAGCAGCGGAAACGTGTGCAAGTTGCTTTATAGGATAAAACGGGTATCGCGGAGTTGGAACATCTGTTTTGATGTGGTAGTTAAAGAGTTTGACTTCATCAAAAGGGTAGATGAACCTTGTATATACAAAAAGTTAGTAGGGAGTATGATTGAGTTCCTCGTATTGTACGTGGATGACATACTCTTGATAGGAAAGGAGTTTCATATGCTACACTTGGTCAATCTCCTCTTATCACAAGGATTCTCCATATAGGATCAAGGTGATACCTCCTAAATCCTGGGTTTTGGATCTATGAGATGGATCTAAGTGGATGTTAGGATTCTCACTAGGTATAGTGAGATGGTATTAATCGATCCTGGGGAGAATCACTGGATAGCTTGATAAGGTCGACTGAACGTCAGTCACAGGCATTGTCTTTACCCTCAGTGGAGAGACGGTATGTTGGAAGAGTTCCAAGCTAGATACCGTGACAAACTAGATGATGAAGGCTGGATACTTTGCTACCAAGGATACTACCAAAGAGGTAGTCTGGATGTATATAAGTTCATGAGATGAACTTCGTTCCTACCATTATGTAACAATGGAATTGTGGCTTTGGCCGAAGAACCCCCGTCCTATCAGTTATCCAGAAATATTCTGAGGCAGTATCACCTGATCATGGAGATGGTTAATCTCCAGGAAGATCAAGGTTAGGAGAGTAGACACAGAGGACAACAGGGCGGATCCACTCACAAAGGCCTTTTCTCAGAGAGAGACTTTTATGGGATGGTTGAGTATGAGATACTACAACCATTGCTATATGATGTCCCTAGTGCAAGTGGGAGATTGTTAGTTATATCTATGCCCTGGAGGCCATTACTGTACATGAGATGTATATTGTAGTGGATGCTCGGATATATATAGGGAGGAATTTCTTGCTCGACATGATAGTATGCTATCTGGTTACTCTTTATCTTAACATGTACACTGATTATCTCTCTGTTACATGTTGGTAAAGCCCTTAGGATGAGTACTTGACTACCAGGATTATGATGCAGATCATACTAGTGGGGACAGAGTAGTCGGTAAGTACATCCTTCAAATGTTCCTAGTCGTGGGTATATCGAGACAGGACATCGATATAGAGTATAACTTCTCGACCCATGTAGATGGGCGATGGATGATCCTATATCCATCGGTGTTTGACATCAGAGATAGTATACGGTTGCTCAGTAGAGACTGGGTATACTGGACGAACTCGCCGAGAACTCCTAGATAGTATTATACCTATCGTCAGATAGCAGTTCTCTGGTGACACTAGTATAGGTTAGTCTGTAAACCCGAGATCGTCATAGAGTCTTGTTTGATTCCTACTGTGCTTTGATTTCCACCTTACCACGTTCAAGAGAATGTGCAAAATGGTGGCTTTTGGGTACAGTCCCGAGTCACATGGAGGTAATGAGCGATAGGAGGGGTTTCGTCTCTCCCGGTATTGGGAGTTGATGTTGCGCTGTGCTCGATTGGTTATAACAGGAAGTCCCTGGCCAGGGCTACTTCAGAGATATACTGGTAAGTGTTATCAGTAGTTTCTCGACCCGTTATGAGCCTCACATCGGCACGACTTATCGAGTTACTGGGGTCTGACGTTTACCACCCCTAGACGAGATATGCGACATATCAGATGAAGAGACCGAACTGTACGGTAGTGTTACTGATTAGATTCGCAGGAGTATGAGCAGGCTTGCTTGTTGAATTTCTGATCGCTCAATACCCGGGTGGCCGTTACGTTTAGCAGACCGCTTGCGGCTTATGGGTGTTTGATATGATCATCACCTACTGCCGGCGTATTGACGAGTCTTTAGAGTCCTATACAGAGATTTCCTGGCTCAAGAGAAACAGAGTAGGAGCATATATGTGATAAGTGCGGGATCGAGATTGATATGATATGAGATACCGTATTCTATTCTCGCGATATGTGATATCGGACAGATATATGTGATATAGCTGGGTTATCGAATCAAGTGTTGATTCGGTAAATTGATATTATTGATATTAGTCGGTTGTATGTGATGTATCCGGATTATTAAATCAAGTGTTGATTTAATAATTTAATGTATAATTATATATTTAATATATTATATTACATTAACTAATATTAGCTCACTTAAGATTTCTTTTCTCACTTGATGTGCACATTGTATATATGTGATATATATATTTGTGAACATGTATTTGTCATGCTAGGTTACACATGCAACATAGTTGTATGAGACTTACACCATGCTAGGGTTAGGTTAAGGTTTTATTTATTATTAAGTAAATTCAAAAATGGTGGAATTAGTCATGATTAGGGTTTGTAGAAACTTGTAGAACCATTGACTTTCTCAACCTCTTCTGTTTTGCTTAAAGATATTTGTTAACCTAACCTTTAACCCTTAGCCGTAGTTTAGTCTCTACAAGGGTTAGTGTATGTGATACACTCACCATGGTTGCATTTCTAACCTCACTTGATTATTCTTCACTTGGTTAATTCCATATGAGTTCATTCTACTTCTTCTTCCAAAAAAGCTTTCTGTCTTCATTGGAGATGTGAGAAAAAATGTAAGAAAATCAATTCTAAAGTGAGCCCACTTCTTACTTCATCATCCTCTACTACTTGCCATTTAGTACAGGGTGTTTGCTTCACTAATTCCACAATTAGTGAAGAGATAGCTTGGGTTAGTGTCTCCTTGACGTAGATCATCTTCGGACTCGAAGTCTTCTAGCAAGCTTGATCCGTACATCTTGTGGAACCTCTCTAGAGTCCGGGAGTTCATGATCGCAGCGAAGGGACGACTACATGGAGCTAATGAAGTGAAGGACCGGTCTACAAAGGTTGTATTCCATGTTCAGTTTACGTGCAAAGTCGTTTGCATTTCATTCCGTTGGATTTCTAGTATACGATTCTAGGGTTAGGGTTAGCTAGAACAGCAAAATTTTAATTTGGCATGTAAGATGCCTCCCGAAACCTTGCTGCTGTGCTAAGGAACCCTGCATATTGAAAGGCAGAATCCGGACAAGCTCGAGGCAAGGTCTGTTCTGTATAAATTTGTTAGGATATCCCAAACATTTGTGAGGGTATATCTTCTACGTAACTGAAGAGCAAAAGATGTTTTGTTTCTCAGCATGCCATTTTTTTAGAAAAGGGATTTCTTATGAAGAAATTTATGGACTTGAGGTAGAACTGGAAGTTGTTCCAGCTTGACAAACTAACAGCTGATGATTTGGAGAAACCAAAGGATTCAATAGTCTCCAACGAACCTCAGCCTCTCCGTGAATCTGGTAGGGTTCCTTATCCACTAGAGAGATACTACGGTCTTCTCGGTGATAGTGGGAGCAAGGATTGCATCATGGTAGATGATGGCCCAACTAGGTTCAGGCAGGCCATCACGAGTAGCGACTCTGTGAAAAGGCTGAATTCTATGCAATCAAAGATTGAATCCATGTACACCAACAAAGTACAACTTTGCATGTTGCACCTGAAGGGGTAAAACCCATTGGGAGCAAATGGATCTTGAGAAGATTCTTGGTGTAGATGGAAAAGTTGAGACTTTCAAAACTATGCTTAAGTCCATCAGGATCAATACACGCACCGCGGAGTTGGAACATCTATTTTGACGTGGCAGTCAAAGAGTTTGACTTCATCAAAATGGTAGATGAACCTTGTATATACAAGAAAGTTGTAGAGAGTGAGATTGTCTTACACGTATTGTACGTAGATGACATACTCTTGATAGGAAATGGTTTCCTATGGTACACTCGGTCAAGCTCCTCTTATCATGAGGATTCTTAATATAAGATCTGGATGATACCTACTACATCTTGTGGATTATGATCTATGGTGATAGATCTAAGTGGATGTTGGGAGTGTCCCATATCCAGGTACATTAACACCATACTAAAGGGGTTTAGTATGGAGGATTCTAAGCGTGGTGGTTCGTCCACGTACTCAGGAATCATTCACTCCAAAAAGATGTCTTTCAAGACTGATTTGGAGAGAGCTCGCGTGCAAGGGATGACCTATGCTTCGGCAGTAGTCTCTATCAGAGTATGCGATGTTATGTACCAGACCAGATGTGGATGACTCACTAGGTATAGTGATCAGGAATCAATCAGATTTTAGGAGAATCGCTGGATAGCTGTGGAGGACATTCTTAAGTACCTGAGAAGAACTAAAAGAATGTTATTGGTTCGAGCTTTCAGAGTGATAAGGTCGACTGAAAGTCAGTCATAGGTATTGTCTTTACCCTCAGTAAATGGACGGTATGTTGGAAGAGTTCCAAGCTAGATACCGAGACATACTAGACGATAAAGGCTGAATACATTGCTACCAATGATGCTGCCAAAGTGGCTGTCTGGGCATTTCTTGTTCATGAGATGAACAAGGTTCCTACCATTGAGTGTCCAATAACTGTTATTGTGACAACGATGGAGTTGTGGCTTTGGCCTAGGAATGTAGGTCCCATCAGCGTTCCAGACATATTCTGAGGCAAGTATCACCCTGATCAGGGAGATGGTTGATCTCCAAGGGATCAAGGTCAGGAGAGTAGACACGGAGGTTAACATGGAGGATCCACTCACCAAGGCCTGCTTCCCTAAATACTATTTAAGAGATTTTGGGATGGTTGAGTATGGGATACTACCACCACTGCTAAACTGTTGAGTATGAGATACTGCAATAAATGACCTTAGTGCAAGTGAGAGATTGTTAGTTATATGTATGCCTTAGAGGCCATTACTGTACATGAGATGTATATTGTAGTGGATGCTTGGACATATACAGGGAGGACTTTCTTGCTTGACATGATAGTGCTATTTGGTTGCATTTTATCTTAACATGTTGACTTGTATAAGTGATGTTGTCTTGCTCTCATATGTTGATAAAGCCCTTAGGATGTGTACTTGATAACCGGGACTATGATGGAGATCATACTAGTGGGGCCAAGGGTAGTCCACAAGTACACCCTATAACTGTTCCTAGTCATGGGAATATCGAGGCAGGGCATCGATACTCCAAAGTAGACTAGCGTATGCGCTTCTCAACCCATATGATGGGCGATGGATGATCACATATCCATTAGTGTTTGACATCAGAGAAGGTATACGGGTGCTCACTGGAGACTGGATACACTGGACGGACTCGCCGAGAACTCCTAGATGGTATACCTATCGTCAGATAGCAGTTCTCTGGTGACACTGGTACATGTTAGTCTGTCGACCCGAGATCGTCATAAAGTCTTGTGTGATTCCCACTGTTCTTTGATTTCCACCTTACCACGGTCAAGAGATCATGCAAAACGGTGGTTTTTGGGTACGGTCCTGAGTCACATAGAGGCAATGAGCGATAGGAAGGGATTCGTCTCTCCCGGTATTGGGAGTTGATGTTGCGCTATGCTCGATTGGCCATAACAGGAAATCCCTGGCCAAGGTTGCTGAGATCTACTGGTAAGTGTTATCAGTAGTTTCTCAAACCGTTATGGACCTTGTATCGGCATGACTTGTTAGGCTATTGGGGTCTGACATTATACCACCCCCAGGATATGATATGCGACATATCAGACGAAAAGACCGGACTGTACGGTAGTGTTACTGATTGGATTCACAGGAGTATGAGCAGGCTTGCTTGTTGATCTTCTGATCGCTCAATACCCGGGTGGCCGTTATATTTAGCAGACTGCTTGCGGTTTGTAGGTGTTTGATATGATCATCACCTACTGCCGGCGTATTGACGAGTCTTTAGAGTCCTACACAGAGCTTTCCTGGTTCATGCGAAATGGAGTAGGAGCATATATGTGATATGTGCGGGACCGAGATTAATACGTGTATGTGATACTGTATTCTATTCTCGCGATATGTGACATAGGTCGGTTATATGTGATATAGCCGGGTTATCGGATCAAGTGTTGATTCGATAAGTTGTTACATTTGATATTAGTCAGTTGTATGAGATATAGCCGGATTATTAAATCAAGTGTTGATTTAATAATTTAATGTATAATTATATATATTTGATATATAACATTACATTAACTAATATTAGCTCACTTAAGTATTTCTTTTTCTCACTTATGATACATGTATATATATATGATATATTTTAATGTGTCATGCTACGTTACACATGCAACATGTATGTATGAGACTTATACCATGCTAGGGTTTATGTTATGGTTTATATTTATTTCAAGCAAATTCAAAATTGTGGATATTTTGTCATGGTTCAAAGCTTGTAGAAGCTTGTAGTTTGCATCGACTTGGTCCACTCTTTTGTCTAACTTAAGATATTTATCAACCCAACCTTAACTCATAGCTATGGTTTAGTCTCTACAATGGTTAGCGCATGAGATACACTCACCATGGTTGCATTTCTAACCTTGCTTGAGTTCATTCATCTCTTCATCACTTCTTTTTCTTCCTCATGAGAAAAAGCTTGCTAGCTTTTTCTAAGTGATGAAATATCATGAGAAAAAGAAATCTAAAGAGTGCATAATTCCTACTTCATCATCCTCTACTATTAGCCATTTAGTTTAGGGTGTTTGCTTCACTAAACCCTATTTTAGTGAAGAGATAACATGAGCTTGAGTGTCCTCGATATAGATCATCTTCGGCCTCGAAGATTTCGAGCAAGTTTGCATCTTTCACCTTGTGGATCCTCTCAAGAGTTCGAGAGATCATTACTCCCAGTGAAGGGACATCTACACAGAGCATTTGAAGTGAAGGACCGGTCTACAAAGGTTGTATTCCACATTCACTTAGTTGTTAAGATGATAACTATGCTAGTTCGTTTGATTCTCTAGTTAAACATCCTTTTTTAGGGTTCCTTATGTAAGTCGACGTTAGACACTCCACATGATGCGGGGAGGCGGAATAGGTAAAATAATCATTTTGTTTAAACTAACATCGACTAACTTTATGAATCTTTGCCAAACCCTAACTAACAACAACATAGAAGTCATTAGCTACTATGAAAGAAGATTATACCTAATGAATCAAGTCCTTCTTGTTCTCTTTGATCACCTCCTCGTCGGCCTTCTCTTTGTGATAGAAGATTCACCCGAGAGCTACTTCTCCAAGCCTAACCTCTAATCTTGAGGTAACTAGGTAACTAAGAGTGCTAATCAAAGCAACCTAGAGGATATAGAATAGGATTAGGGATCAATTAGTCTTGCTAACCCTTGATCTCAACACATGCGAGGTTAGGGTTAGGGTTTGAAGAGAGAGAGCTTGAGGAGAAAGAATGTGATAATAATTATGAAATAGAAATTCACTCATTTGTGTATATATATGAAGCATAAAATATCTTGCACAAAAATATCTTTGCACAAATATCTTCATGCTTCATTTAATACATAATGAATCATCAAATGAGTCATTAAAAGCATTAATGCTTCATTAACTCTCTTGATGAATCATCTCCATGAGTCACAAAACCATTTAATGCATATAACACCTAAGCTCTCCACCTCATCAACCTTCTAGAAGCTTCTCGACAATTTACGAGAACGCCCCTCTTATCCGTGAAAACACGAAAATACTTAGACTTTATAAATCCAATAATCCAATACTAGAATCTGGCTTAAACTAAAGCCCGCTAGTAAAAACTGTCCGAATATCGTACGTGCGGAAAAACACGTATGTGTCCGAACCTTGTCGTAAAACCATACGACCTCTATATCGTTTCGCCCGAAGTAGGGAAACTCTCTGTGTGGGACTCTAAAGACTCGACTACTACGCTGGCAGTGGGTTTAACCACAGACCGCAAGCGGCACTAGCTGTACGTAACGGTCCCCAGGTAGATGTCGATAAGAAGGCCGATGAGGAAACCCACCCGAACTCCTACTGAGCCTGATGTGACAATCTCCGTACAGTCCGGTCTGTTCGTCTAGGACTATCGCATATCGGGCCTAGGGGGCGGCAAGCTTCAGTCCCCTAAAAGCGGTATAAGTCGTGTCGGAGTGAAGCCCATTACACCTTGAGAAGCTACTGGAAAACCTACCAGTATATCTCGCTTGCCCTAGCCAGGGACTTTGCGTAATGGCTCTCCAGACACAGCGCGATATCAACTCCCAATACCGGGAGAGATGAATCCTGTCTAACCGCCACTGCCTCCAAGTGCTTCGGGACTGCACCTAACTGCTACCTGTTTGCACGACTCCTTTGAGCTGTGGTAGGGTAGCAATCTAAGAATAATGGGAACACACTCGAGGCAAAGCAGCAGTGTCAAGTCTGCGGACTATGCTGTACTCATGTCACCCGGGAACTGTTAACTGACGACGGGTATAATACCAACCAACAGTTCCCTGCGAGTCCTGTCCGGTGTACCCGTAACCCAACGAGCACCTGTATACTATCTCCAGTACGACATACTGATGGCTATGGGACAGACCATCTCCCCAACTGGGATGAGAAGCATACATACTAGTCTACTCCGGAGTATCGATGCCCTATCTCGATAATCCTACGACTAGGGACCTGAAAAAGAATGTGTTTGTAGACTACCCAGCCCCCACTAGTGTGACTGCCATCACAACGCTGGTAGTCAAGCAAGATCCTAAGGGCTCTATCAATACTGTAGGGTTCCTAGGCACACTCAAGAGGTTCCACAACTGATCAACCATGGCAAAATCAAATTTTACGGTGCCGAGAAACCCTAAACTAGATCGTTAACTAGAGATTAGACGAAAACAAAACAAGTAAACAACTTTACTAGAAAGAGAAAGTGACTACAACCTTTGTAGATCCGGTCCTCCACTTCCTTAGCTCCATGATGATGTCCCTCCGCTGCGATCATCGGATCCTGGACTCTAGCGATGGTTTCGTCGAAGAAATGATCGGGCTAGGTCGTCGACTTCGATGCCGAAGATGATCTACGTCGAGGCAACTCAAGATCAAGCTCTAACTTCACCAAGTCATGAAACTTGTGATGAAAACATCCTATACTACATGGCAAGTGGTTGAGGATGAAGAAATAGGAAGTGGGTTCACTTTGGATTTGGATTTCTCACTTGGAATCATCACTTAGAATTTTCTAGCCATGGTTTCTTCTCTTCAAGAAGAAGATGAAGAAGAAGAAAGAAAAAGAGTTATTCCCAAAAAGAAAATCCAAGTGATATCTATCATATTGCAACCATGGGTGAGATAAACTCATGTAGAGAATAAACTAGGGTTTGTTGGAGATAGTGCCCTCAGAGTCAATTATTGGATCACAGGCACGTGATTGCAATGATTGAGGGAGGACCTATCCCGGTAGGACAGTCTTACTCGAGATGATAGTATGCTATCTGGTTTACCTTTATCATCGTATACTGCTTCAGGTGACCTTACAGGTCGCTATTACACGCTGATAGAGCCCCTAGGATTCTTGCTTGACTGCCAGCAGTATGATGGCGATCATATATGTGAGAGCTGGTGGTCTATAAGCACATCCTTAAAAGGTCCCTAGTCGTGGGAGTTTCGAGACAGGGCATCGATTCTCCAGAGTAGACTAGTGTGTACAGTCGAGACCCCGACGAGGGGCGGTGGCCGGTCTCACAAGCCACTGGTGTCAGTTGGTTCACCTAAGATGTATACAGGTGCTCATTGGGTTATGAGTACACCGGACAGGACTCACCGGGAACCTGCTAGTTGGGATTATACCAGACGTCAGATAGCAGTTCCCAGGTGACATGTGTACAGGTTAGTTCATCGACCTGAGATCGTCATTTGTCTCGTGTGAGTTCCCACTGTGCTTTGATTACTACCCTACCATGGCTCAAAGGAGTCGTGCAAACAGCTTTTAGTTGGGTACAGTCCCGAGCCATATGGAGGCAGTTAGCGGATCTGCAGGGGTTCGTCTCTCCCGGTATTGGGGGTGAGGTCGCACTGTGTCTAGGAGAGCCATTACACAAAGCCCTCGGCCGAGGCAGGAGATTTACTGGTAGGTATTCCAGTAGTATCTCAGGGTGTTCTGGGCTACACTCCGACACGACTTGTTCCGCTTTTGGGGTCTGACTTTTACCAACCCCCTAGGCCCGCCATGCGATACTCATAGACAAACGGACCGAACTGTACGGATATTGTCACTGACAGGCTCAGTAGGGTGTCAGGATGAGTTCGCTCATCGACGTCCCTTTTGGTCAATAGCTGGTGGCCCGTCACGTATTGGCTTATACCTCTGACGTGCTAGTGGTTAAATCCACAGCCATAGTATTGACGAGTCTTTAGAGTCCACCACACAGACAGTTACTCAAGTTTCGGGAGAAACGCTGTAGAGGCCGTATGGAGATATGGCAGGGTTCGATCAGATACGTGCGGTATTGCATGGATCGTGATCGGACGGTTTTTATTAGCCGGCTTTGGCTTAAGCCGGATCCTAGTATTAGATAGTGTAGATATTGTCTCTTTGCATTTGTGTTCAGTTGGAATACAAATGCGGGCATGTATTTGCAGTAGCGGGGTTTTCCTGTAATTTATTACGGGATCAGTTTTCTGAGGTTGCCAGTTTGCATTCCGTTCCGGCCGGTTTTCCTTTGTTCCTTCTCGGCCGGACTTTTCGATGGAGGGGGTTATTTGCAAGTTTGCAAATAACATTTGTGGAGGGGGTTTCTTGCATATGGATTGATTATGAAAGCATATTTTGATACCATTCTTTTCTATCATCATTTCTTGCTTTATTGTGATTAGAATTTGATTTGATATGGTTATCATTTCCTTTTGATGTGGTCACCCTTTTGCATCTCCTACACTAACCTCCCTTCTTGTGTTGCTTTTTTCTCCTCTCCCATTCCTAGATGAGGCAGGCCACCTTATAGAGAGGAGGAGAAGGTTTTCATTTTTAGTGTGGCATTTTTCTTGATCTCATTTCATGCTAGGAAAAATGCAAGCACCATTTTTCCTTATCTTGATTCCTCCATCATCTTCAAAGGCAACAACTACCCCAAATGAGACAACCATTCTACACTAGCCTACAACACTTCTTGGACGCGTCGGCTAGCCAACTTCGCGCCCGAGTTGCCTCGGTCCAGAGGTGGGAGCCCGTAAAAAGAATCCGGCTACGTGGTGCCCTTTCCGACGAGAAGACGACGAATGGTGATTCCGCGGGAGATCGGGACGACGACGAGAAGACCGGAGGACTCGGATCGCTCGGTATATCTCTCACCCCATCTCTAGTTAGCTAGTATAGGTTAATGGTTACGATCCGGGTTTATTGTCCGCGGTAGCGCCAGTTTAAAAGTTAAGAAAATTCTTGATTCCGCATTTTGGCCTCGGATAGACGGCCGGGGCGCTGCCGTGGCGCAACATGGTATCAGAGCCACGCCATTAACCTTGCCTAGCTTGTTCTAGTGTGTTTTACTTTTCCGATCGAACAAAAATTCCAAAACCGCGTTTTCTTCACATCAGTTTTCTGTCGATTTTTTCCGGGCTCTAAAAATTTTTCAGGTTATAGAAAACTAATGTACTGGAAGTTCTAAGAATACTGGAAAAAGTTGATGACCCGATCCCTCCGTACGACCGCGGAACCGCGGCCATAACCCCTCTTTGGCCGCGGTTCCGCCGCAGGAATGTGGGTTCATGTCATCATTTCTTTGCAGTGGGCTTGTGGGCTGAAAATAGGGGTTTTGGTATACTTTGTTTGGGCCCAGATTTTCTGTGTGTGCTACAGTAAGTACTTGGGGGCCCACTTGGTAATTTTGATTGATCGGATATTTTAAACACATTGGTTCACAGTATTTATATTATATCTGCGACCGTGAATGTCACTTGATCGGTAAATCCTGTCTAACTGCTATAGCCCGGTTAGACGGATTTGCGAACGTGACTTTCACGTTGATGTTCTATGTATTGCTGTGATGTTACGGATCGGTCGTGGGGAATAGCCTGGATGCAATGCTAGTACAGTTTTGTTTTATATGTACATTTGATATTGCGGGGCGAGCGTCCGACATGTGGACTGCCGTCACTGCCTGTTTGTATTATTCTTTTGGGGCACGACCAGGTTGCGGTCGATGTACCCGTTGTATGTATATTTTACTTTCTGTACTAGGATTGCCCCGCGGAGGGGTGCACGGACAGCCGGGTTCTAGAGGGCAACGGGCCCGCATCTCATGGCATTGAGATGGAGGGGGCTTTACTCTAGAATTGGCGGGCTGTTCGCCGCACTCGTAGGGGGTACAGGTTGACCCAGGAGGGGTGCCCAAGTTGCCGGATTCCGTAAAGTGCTGGGTGGTCCATTCTCGTTGCTGAAGGGGGCTGCCTCGATTCAGTTTTTGGCGGGTAACTTGCCGCGCCCGTAGGGGTCTAGGATTTTCATTGCACAGGCTATCCACACGACCAGGGGAACGTCGGGTTTCAGCAGCGGCTCTGTGAAACCCGGGGCTTCCAGATATCTGTATTATTCTGTGATGCTAGTTATCTTTCTGTGATGTTGCATTTTATCACGCCTTGAGCGAAAATTATATATTATATATATACTAGTAGATGTTGTATATGTTTTGCATCCGCGCTAGTCCAGTCCCCGCTCTGTCGTTAGTTAAGTAACCTAACGGGTGATGACGGGACCCAGTGGCGAATGCGGATGGCATATACGTACATCATTATTTTCGTTCTTTTGTGGTGTGATCAATTGATGGGACTGCATTGATTCGGATCAATGCTAGATAAACAAACCTATTCTGATGTTGTTGGAACATTTTTCAAAAAGCTGTTATTGCAAGGACGTTCACTTTTGTTTTGCATCGTGGTATTCAGTTGGAATATCCTGCTCCTCAGTCGACGAGGCAAGGGCCGAGATCCCTTCACCGGGAGTGACCCCTTGGACAGAAGTTTGCGTCAGAGCAATAACTTCACTATAGCCGATTGCCTTTTGCTTTGTATCGTGGTATTCAGTTGGAATATCCTGCACCTCATTCTACGGGGAAAGAGCCGAGATCCCTTCACCGGGAGTGACCTCTTTAGCAAAGGGTTGTCGTCACTATATTTTTATAAAAAACTATGCAGTTCCTTCAACGATATCAAGTTCATTACGTTAAAAGTTTTTCGCCAAAAACTAGACGTAGCCCTCCGTCATTTCTTACAAGTATTACTTAGTATTCGTGCTGCGTTTGTTGACTGTGTCAAGGCGTAGTGTGCGGTAGCTAAGTAGTGTTTGTTTGTAGCATATTAATGGGATTGGTTAGGACAGTCGTACGGCCTTGTTGACTGTGTCAAGGGCTCGTACGGGTGGGTTTAATGCAATCCAAGATAATGATGGGTTGAACTTGACTAGTACTCTTTGATTTGTTGACTGTGTCAAGGTCACTTGAGTCCTAGGGGTAAAAATCTCATCGGGAATTTCTAAAGAAACTGAAACTTGCCAGGCATGCGCATACCTTCTGAAGTGAGGTGACTTGAGTGGATTCCGTCAAGTTATCATACGATGATAGTTAGATCCCGATTCCCACTGATGAGTTGGTTTACTCCTCGGGTGATCCCGGCTAATTCTTCTTTCAGGTTTGGGGAGGAATTTGACGTTACAGTGGGAGGTTTCCTGATTAGATAAAGTGATAACCATTCTGATCTAGGTTAGAGTGCACGCTGAGTGTTTCTTTTCTCTCTCTCTTTGGCAGCGACCATTGACCCGACCCTACACTATGACTCAGTGACCAAGTTAACCGAACCTTCTTATAAGACTGGCTTTTGGATTGTCAGAGTTGCAGACCTCATTGCCACTCCTACTTTTACCCTTTTCTCCAGGACACCCCGTATTACTACGAACGTCCACTTCCATTGGACAAAACCATCGTATGGTTATATACGAACTCGAAGGACTTTATTCGAGGATGGTTTCCGGTTCTGGAGAAAACGAATAGGACTATTCAGTTGTCTTTTCCTTTTACCTTCTCTCAGGTTGCGAGTACTCCTTGGTTTAGGAGATAGTACACCTATTACGCAAATTGGATAGTCTTCTTCCAAACCCTAGGCTGGTGCCGAACGGTAGGGAATGAAGAAAACCAGTTAGCCTAAACGGTGTACAGAAGGTATTAAGTTAAGACAAAGAAAGGGATTAGAAGGAGGGCAAAGTAAATTGCGACTGCTATTCACGACCAAACCAAGTATTTCTTCGCCAATCCTAAATCACCTTTGTATTTCTCCAGGACACTCCGTATCACTACGAAGATCCCAAGTTTATTTGGATACTCCATCGTATGGTTATATACGAACTCGAAAGGAACTTGTTCCAGTTCGGGGATGGATTCTGGTTCAGGAGAAATAGAAATAAGGTATATTCGGCTGTCTTTTATCTTCACCTTCTCTTGCGTTGCAAGTGCTCCTAGGATTAGGACAGTACACCCATTATGCTTATTGGATAGTCTTCTTCCAAACCATAGGCTGGTGCCGAACGGTAGGGAAGGAAGAAAACCATTTGGCCTAAAGGGGTGTGCAGAAGGTAATGACTAAAGACATATAAAGGGATTTGGAAAGATGGCAAAGAATTATACGGTTATAGTTCTGAATCTGAATAATGGAAGAGACATTACTAGGAATACCAGGATACCCCATCGAAACATTTCAATGTTTCAGTTTCACTGTGTACTGTTAAAAGAAAACTAATTTCCCAATTAGACACTTGCTCCAGGGTATGTATTTACCAGGTATGATTCTCACATCTGTATGGTTTTACAGATGATGAGTGGGAGTAAGTTATTGGGAATTAGGTGATCATCCTCATTATATCGGGATTCGTTGTAATTGGTGATATTTGAGGAAGTCACCTAGGTTGTTTGCCGGACGGCAAATATTTGGTTTTGAATATCCGTTGTTATGCACCAATTTCAAATTGATATATCTGTACATCTATTTTCATAGAGTGAGATATACCTTTTGAAATTATGTCTATGACATTTACCTATATCAGTGGATGGTTAGGTAAGGAGCATTGAACAACGGTGTAATTCTTCTTAACCATAGTACAGTTTTCAACCTACGACACACAGTGAATGAGTTGTAAGACTCAGGGACTTATACAGAGTATTGTATATTGTCCAGTGTCCATTAGGATAAAGGGGTTGGTCCTCGTACTATATTCTGTTTACTTTTAACTTCTCTAGTTCTTAGACATGTGTTTCGTAGAAACACAGGGTCTGAGTTTTGAGGAGTTATTGGTATAAGAATAAAGTAGAGAACCAGGTATTGCAAGTATCGGGATTCTTCAAGGTGATCGAAGATGTAGATACTTGTGTATGGTATTCAGTTGATAGTAATGATTAAGAGAACTAGCTTCTCTTTCAGGTTACTCATAATTGGTAGTACTCCTAAGTTGAGTAACGCTGATCGGCCTCCTTCCATTTAGTTGTCATGCACTGGAGACAGATGCATGATTTGAATCTGGTTCAATTAAATCAATGCCTCTGTTTCTATATTGGATATAGAACAGTTCATATCTTAACGATGTTAAGATACGGGGAGTTGTCCGGCTTATGCTTAAAACCAGACTCCGGATAACTCAGGGCACGTTTCTGTAATGGCTGTTTGTGGGTTGACCCAGGCTATGACGAGGGTTGATTTTCTACCATCTGGAAGATCAATAGTGATATTGTTCTTGACTCGCCACATTTTTAAAAGAAATGGATTTTTTCAGAAAAACAGTAGTGGGAGTATGGTAGAACTGGAAGTGATTCCAGAACCGCAAACGATTACTGAAGATTTGATAAGAACCTAAAGATTCAATCTGTTTTGACATTCCATTGGCCACTCCGCAGATAAAGTGGGTAACCTCAGGCACCCGAGAGGTACTTCGGTATGCTCAGGGACGGTGGCAGGGAGGTTCTTGTTTACCCAGACTTGCCATTGCTGTTGTTCCAGACTGTGAGACCCGGCAGGAGGATGAGTATAGCGTCGTTCTAAACTAGCTTTAGAAGTGTATGTCTATATGACTCTGCCAGAGGGTTGTCGTAGTCAGTGGGAGCAATGGAAGCACAGTGGGAAAGAGGCTTATGTCTATTTATAGACTTAAGCAGATATAGCGGGGATAGATCATCTATTTCTGATGTGACAGTCATAGGTTTGACTTCATCAGAATAGGGGATGGATCTGTTAAGAAGGTAGTAGGGTGTGATGTCCTGGTATTAGGATGACATACACAGAGTAGGAAGTGATATTCCTATACTACGATCGGTTATTCTTTGGTCGTCACACAGTGGTTTCTCCACAAAGGACTTGGATATTATATCAGATATTCTGGTTACTGGATCTATGGTTTTAGATCTAGATTTGGGTGGTTTCCCAATCTGGGTACTTAGACAGCATTCTATAAGTATTTAGAATGGACGACTCCTGGCACGGTAGTGTACCTGCAGGTGATGGAGTCACCCTCTCTAAAGGCGTCTTACAGACTAAAGGGGAGAGGGATGTACATGATTGGCAGATCAATTGCTTAGGCAATTGAGTCAATCATGAGATGTCAAGTACCACACCAGATGTTGTTCTTGCACTAGATGCAATAAGTTGATATTAATCCAATCCTGGAGAAACAATCGGAAGCAGCTTTAGAACATAAGTGAATGTTCTAGGGATTTGATAACGGCTGCCTCCTTTAGGAGACGGTTATCATTCCAGGCTTCCAAGGTGACATGGATGGCAGAGTGGCTGTCAGAGTTATAGTTTTCCCTCTGACGAGGGGCAGTATTTTCGACAGGTGGTCCAGGTGAATACTGAGGGAAAGGCATGGCGCAGGATACTGATTAGGTTCAGTTGACGATACAGTCTAAGAAGTTTGGATTTGGAGTTCATTTATGAGCTAGGTCCCATCAGATATCCAGACACATTCTAAGACAAGTATTGCTCATTTCAGGAGATGGCTTTCTCCGCGAACTTGAGATATAGAGAGACATAGAAAGAAATATCATTGCGGATCCACTCACTGAGGCTATTCCTCGAACGCAATAGTTTCGCAAACGAGCTTTGTGAGACTGACCAGTAGAGGAGTTGGGTGTTCGGTATCATACGGGCTGTGAGTATGCGACATCGCAATAATTAGCCTTGAGTGCAAGTGGGAGATTGTTGGAGATAGTGCCCTCAGAGTCAATTATTGGATCACAGGCACGTGATTGCAATGATTGAGGGAGGACCTATTCCGGTAGGACAGTCTTACTCGAGATGATAGTATGCTATCTGGTTTACCTTTATCATCGTGTACTGTTTCAGGTAACCTTACAGGTCGCTATTACACGCTGATAGAGCCCCTAGGATTCTTGCTTGACTGCCAGCAGTATGATGGCGATCATATACGTGAGAGCTGGTGGTCTATAAGCACATCCTTAAAAGGTCCTTAGTCGTGGGAGTTTCGAGACAGGGCATCGATTCTCCAGAGTAGACTAGTGTGTATAGTCGAGACCCCGACGAGGGGCGGTGGCCGGTCTCACAAGCCACTGGTGTCAGTTGGTTCACCTAAGATGTATACAGGTGCTCATTGGGTTATGAGTACACCGGACAGGACTCACCGGGAACCTGCTAGTTGGGATTATACCAGACGTCAGATAGCAGTTCCCAGGTGACATATGTACAGGTTAGTTCATCGACCTGAGATCGTCATTTGTCTCGTGTGAGTTCCCACTGTGCTTTGATTACTACCCTACCACGGCTCAAAGGAGTCGTGCAAACAGGTTTTAGTTGGGTACAGTCCCGAGCCACATGGAGGCAGTGAGCGGATCTGCAGGGGTTCGTCTCTCCCGGTATTGGGGGTGAGGTCGCGCTGTGTCTAGGAGAGCCATTACACAAAGCCCTCGGCCGAGGCAGGAGATTTACTGGTAGGTATTCCAGTAGTATCTCAGGGTGTTCTGGGCTACACTCCGACACGACTTATACCGCTTTTGGGGGTTTGACTTTTACCAACCCCTAGGCCCGCCATGCGATACTCATAGACGAACGGACCGGACTGTACGGATATTGTCACTGATAGGCTCAGTAGGGTATCAGGATGAGTTCGCTCATCGACGTCCCTTTTGGTCAATAGCTGGTGGCCCGTCACGTATTGGCTTATACCTCTGACGTGCTAGTGGTTAAATCCACAGCCATAGTATTGACGAGTCTTTAGAGTCCACCACACAGACAGTTACTCAAGTTTCGGGCGAAACGCTGTAGAGGCCGTATGGAGATATGGCAGGGTTCGATCAGATACGTGCGGTATTGCACGGATCGTGATCGGACGGTTTTTACTAGCCGGCTTTAGCTTAAGCCGGATCCTAGTATTAGATAGTGTAGATATTGTCTCTTTGCATTTGTGTTCAGTGGGAATACAAATGCGGGCATGTATTTGCAGTAGCGGGGTTTTCCTGTAATTTATTACGGGATCGGTTTTCTGAGGTTGCCAGTTTGCATTCCGTTCCGGCCGGTTTTCCTTTGTTCCTTTTCGGCCGGACTTTTCGATGGAGGGGGTTAGTTGCAAGTTTGCAAATAACATTTGTGGAGGGGGTTTCTTGCATATGGATTGATTATGAAAGCATCTTTTGATACCATTCTTTTCTATCATCATTTCTTGCTTTATTGTGATTAGAATTTGATTTGATATGGTTATCATTTCCTTTTGATGTGGTCACCCTTTTGCATCTCCTACACTAACCTCCCTTCTTGTGTTGCTTTTTTCTCCTCTCCCATTCCTAGATGAGGCAGGCCACATTAGAGAGAGGAGGAGAAGGTTTTCATTTTTAGTGTGGCATTTTTCTTGATCTCATTTCATGCTAGGAAAAATGCAAGCACCATTTTTCCTTATCTTGATTCCTCCATCATCTTCAAAGGCAACAACTACCCCAAATGAGACAACCATTCTACACTAGCCTACAGCACTTCTTGGACACGTCGGCTAGCCAACTTCGCGCCCGAGTTGCCTCGGTCCAGAGGTGGAATCCCGTAAAAGAATCCGGCTACGTGGTGCCCTTTCCGACGAGAAGACGACGAATGGTGATTCCGCGGGAGATTGGGACGACGACGAGAAGACCGGAGGACTCGGATCGCTCGGTATATCTCTCACCCCATCTCTAGTTAGCTAGTATAGGTTAATGGTTACGATCCGGGTTTATTGTCCGTGGTAGTGCCAGTTTAAAAGTTAAGAAAATTCTTGATTCCGCATTTTGGCCTTGGATAGACGGCCGGGGCGCTGCCGTGGCGCAACAAGGTTAAGCTAAATGGTTAGGGTTTAGGAATAAAACAAAATGGTAAGACTTATTCAAAGATGCTAGAAAAGTCATGAAGCTTCTTGCCAAAAATAAGAAAAGCCACCATTTTTTTTTTCCAAAAATAAATAAAGAAAAGAAAATAATACCTTAACCATTAACCTAAACCATGTTTTAATGCATACACACCCAAGTTTGCATGTATCATCAAACATGATACAAACTAGTGCACAAAACTATATCATATATACAATGTGCACATTCAAGTGAGAAAATAATCTTAAGTGAACCAATACTAGTTAATGTAAAGTAATATATCAAATATATAATTATACATTAAATCATTAAATCAACACTTGATTTAACGATCCGGTCATATCGTATATGACCGACTAATATCCAATGTATCGACAACGAATCAATCCTCGATTCGATAATTAGGTTATATCGCATACAACCATTCGATACATTCATCGCGAGAATAGAATACGGTATCACATACACGCATTATTCTCGGTCCCGCACATATCTCATATGCGCTCCTATTTCGTTTCGCTTGAGCCAGGAAACCTCTGTGTAGGACTCTAAAGACTCGTCAATACGCCGGCAGCGGATGATGATCATATCAAACATCCACAAGCCGCAAGCGGTCTGCTAAACGTAACGGCCACCCGGGTATTGAGCGATCAGAAGATCGACGAGCAAGCCCGCTCACACTCCAGTGAATCCAACCAGTAACACTACCGTACAGTCCGGTCTGATCGTCTGATATGTCGCATATCTCGCCTAGGGGTGGTAAACGTCAGACCCCAATAGCTCGATAAGTCGTGTCGATATGAGGTCTATAACAGTTCGAGAAACTACTGGTAACACTTACCAGTAAATCTCAGCAACCCTGGCCAGGGATTTCCGGTTATATCCAATCGAACACAGCGCAACATCAACTCCCTATACTGGGAGAGACGAATCCCCTCCTATCGCTCATTACCTCCATGTGATTCGGGACTGTACCCAAAAACCACCGTTTTGCACGCCCTCTTGGACGTGGTAAGGTGGAAATCAAAGCACAGTGGGAATCACACAAGACTCTATGACGATCTCGGGTCAACAGACTACTCTGTACCAGTGTCACCAGAGAACTGCCATCTGACGTGAGGTATAATACCATCTGGGAGTTCTCGGCGAGTCCGTCCAGTGTACCCAGTCTCCACTGAGCACCCGTATATCATCTCTGATGTCAAACACCAATGGATATGGGATCATCCATCACCCATCTGTATGGGTCGAGAAGGTATACGCTAATCTACACTGGTATATCGATGCCCCGTCTCGATACACCCATGACTAGGGACCTTGAAGGATGTACTTATGGACTACCATGTCCCCACTAGTATGATCCGCATCATAGTCCAGGTAGTCAAGTACACATCCTAAGGGCTTTACCAACATGTAACAGAGAGACAATCAGTGTATACGTTAAGGTAAAGAGCAACCAGATAGCATACTATCATGTCGAGCAAGAAAGTCCTCCCTATATATGTCCAAGCATCCACTACAATATACATCCTATGTATAGTAATGGCCTCTAGGGCATACATATAACTAACAAATACGTACACACATATTAAGATAGATATAAACCAAGTAGCATACTACCATGTTTAGCAAGACTGTTAATATAACTGTGAATATCCCAAGATTCCATTAAATAATATACAAGCTAGTATGATACAATAATGGCCCCTAGGGCATATACACTAACAATCTCCCACTTGCACTAGGGCCATGCACTGGCGTATCGAAGACCGATCATCTCGAGTAGCCTCTCGAACTGAATCTGAGATAAGGCTTTTGTGAATGGATCAACAGTATTCTCCTCTGTAGCAACTCTCCGGACCTCGATCTCCCGGTGATCTATGATCTCCCTGATCAGGTGATACTGCCTTAAGATGTGTCTGGACTTCTGATGGGACCTGGGTTCCTTTGCTAAAGCTATAGCTCCGTTGTTGTCGCAATACAGCGGTATTGGATCAACAATGGTAGGAACCACCTGATGTTCTGTTAGGAACTTCTTCATCCATACTGCTTCTTTTGCGGCATCGCAAGCAGCGATATACTCCGCTTCCATCGTCGAGTCAGCAACGGTGTCCTGCTTGGAACTCTTCCAGCACACCGCCCCTCCATTGAGGGTAAAGACATAACCTGACATGGACTTGGAGTCATCCTTATCACTCTGGAAGCTGGAATCAGCAAAGGCCTCGATCTTGAGGTCTTTTGCGCCGTAAACCAAGAACATCTCCTTAGTTCTTCTCAGGTACTTGAGAATGTTCTTTACTGCTATCTAGTGCTTCTTCCCTGGGTCTGTCTAATACCTGCTTACCACGCTCAGTGCGTAAGCTACATCTGGTCTGGTGCACAACATCACATACATTATAGAGCCAACCGCAGAAGCGTAGGGTATAATGGACATGCGATCCCTTTCCAAATCAGTTTTAGGAGACATCTCTTTGGAAAGGGTGATTCCGTGACAAGCCGGTAAACTACCGCGCTTAGAATTTTCCATACTGAATCTTTTCAGTATAGTGTTGATATACCTGGACTGTGAAAATCCCAACATCATCTTGGATCTATCACGATAGATCCGGATCCCCAGAATGTAAGAGGCATCACCCAGGTCTTTCATGAAGAACCTGTGTGACAAGAATCCTTTGACTGATTGTAGTATAGGAATGTCATTTCCTATTAATAGAATGTCATCCACGTACAAGATGAGGAATACGACCGTTCGTGCTACAATTTTACTATATATACATGGTTCATCTGGATTTTTGATAAAGTCATATTCTTTGACCGTTTCATCAAAACAGATGTTCCAACTCAGCGATGCCTGATTTAGTCTATAAATGGACTTAAGCAACTTGCACACTTTCCCGCTGCTCCCACTCTGATTGAAACCTTCTGGCTGATCCATATAGACACACTCTTCCAAATTACCATTTAGAAAAGCCGTCTTTACGTCCATCTTCCAGATCTCATAATCATGGAAGGCAGCAATGGCAAGAAGGATCCGAATGGATTTGAGCATAGCCACTGGAGAAAAAGTTTCGTCATAGTCCAAACCAGGTCTTTGACGAAAACCCTTTGCAACAAGTCTAGCCTTATAGGTTTCCAACTGTCCATCTACACCAATCTTTTTCTTGAAGATCCATTTGCATCCTATGGGTTTTACCCCATATGGAACAAAGTCCAAAGTCCGTACTTTGTTGGTGTACATGGACTCCATCTCGGTCCGCATTGCAATCCAGCCATCGTACCGAGTCGCCGCTCTGGATGGCCTGCTGGAAGCTAGTAGGTTCATCATCATCAATGATGCAATCCTCTTTATCCCCATCTATGAGAAAACCGTAGTATCTTTCAGGCGGATGAGACGGCCTACTACTCCTGCGAAAGGGTGCGGGAATGTCTTGTTCTTTTTGAACTACTGGTTCTACCAAACTTTCAGTAGTATTTTGTGGTTCTGGAATTTCTTCCAGGTCTACTGCGCTCCTACTTGTTTCCTTTTCTAAAAACTGATGTTCTAGAAAATGGGCATTACGAGAAACAAAAACCTTTTGTTCCTCTGTGTAATAGAAGAAATACCCCTTGGAATTCTTTAGATATCCCACAAACTTACACTGTACTGATCGTGCCTCGAGTTTGTCCGTATGCTGCTTTTTAACAAAAGCTAGACATCCCCATATCTTCAGATACTGAAGATAGGGTTTCTTCCCACTCCACATCTGATATGGCATGGTAGGCACAGTCTTGGTAGGAGCCCTGTTCAAAAGATATGCTGCTGATTCTAGCGTATAACCCCAGAAAGATCGCGGTAACTCAGCATTACTCATCATGGAACGTACCATATCCAATAGGGTTCGATTCCGTCTCTCCGATACACCGTTGTGCTGTGGAGTGTATGGAGGAGTAAGCTGAGAGAGAATTCCTTTCTCTTTTAGGTAACCTAGGAACTCGGCACTTAAGTATTCACCATCTCGATCAGATCTCAGTGTCTTGATACTTTTGCCGGTTTGGTTTTCTACTTCATTCTTATATTCTTGGAATTTCTCAAAGGCCTCGGATTTATGTTTCATCAAGAAAATGAATCCGTACCTAGAGTAATCATCCGTAAAAGTAATGAAATATGAAAAACCACCTCTTGCATGTGTAGACATTGGACCACACACATCGCTGTATATGAGTCCTAAGAGCTCGCTCGCTCTTACTCCATGTCCAGTGAATAGAGTCTTTGTCATCTTTCCTTTGAGACATGATTGACAAGTTGCATAAGATTGATATTCCAACCGATCCAAATATCCTTCTTTATGTAACTTAGTTAACCTTGTCTCATTGATGTGACCCAGTCTACAATGCCATAAGAAAGCCTGATTTATATCTGGAGACTTTCTTTTTAGTGTGTTCTGGACATTGAAAATCTGTAATTGGTTTAATACGTATATACCGTTATCTAGTGTACCGGACCCAATCAAACCATGATTAAGGTGGATGTTAACAACATCGCTTACAAACGTGAAATCATAACCTTCTTTCGATAACAATGATACGGATATGATATTACACGTTAAACTAGGTACACAAAAACAGTTACGCAAAACTAAAATATGTCCACTCGTCAATTCTAGGTGATAATCCTCTATGGACACAGCACCCACGCTAGCTCCGTTAGCAACCTGGAGGGTCATATCACCAACTTTCAGCACTCTACGATCTCTCAGTACCTGCAATGAATTGCATATATGAGATCCTGATCCGGTATCCAATACCCAGGAAGTAGAGTTGATTGACAGACAATTTTCAATTACAAACACACCTGAAGTCGAAGCCACAGCTTGCTTCGGTTCCTGGTTCTTGGCATTCCAAGCTTTGCAATCTTTCTTTCAATGACCTTTTCTATGACAGTGGAAGCACTCGTCCTTTGCCACTACTGGCATTGCAACCTTTGTCTTTCCCTTAGCTCCCACCTTACCAACACCTCCTCTAGGTTTGGTAGCGGCCTTCATCTTCCTTCCTTTGGCCCTTGCCTTGGACCAGGAAGAGGAAGCACCGCGAAAAAACATAGTGGGTGTATCCCTTGCTTTCTGCAAGGTGCCCTCTGCACTCCTCAACATGATAAGGAGTTCTGGAAGTTCAACTTCTTTTCCTTGAATGTTGAAATTCAGAAAAAACTGGGTGTAGGTGGAAGGAAGGGACTGAAGAACCAAGTCTGTATAGAGCTCGTTCTCCAAAGTCGTCCCGAGGTCCGCGAGCTCTTCTATATAGCCAATTATCTTTAGGACATGTTCTCCTACAGATGATCCGACGGCCAGCCTCGACTGAAACAAGTTCTTCGAGGTCTCGTATCTAGCTATATGAGATTGCTCTCCATACAAATCCTTTGTGTGGAGAAATATGGATTCAAGATCCATATCCTCGTGCCTCCTCTGATGTTCATTATTCATAGAGGCAAGCACGATGCATTTGGCTTTCGCGCAATCAAACTCCTAGGTCTTATGGATTTCCTTATCCGCAATACTGGAATCTGGACCAGGGACAGCAGGTGCCTTAGCAGTAAGGACATACCCCAATTTGTTATAAGTCAAAGCTATCTTAACATTCCGGAACCAATCTTTATAGTTTGGCCCTGTCAATATATTTTTCTCTAATAGTAACTTAAGGCCTGTCATGTTTTTGGGTCGCTGCAATGAGAGAGAGGGAACACTTTAGTATGATACTCTTGCAAGTTTAGAGTGGTTTTTAGTTTATCTAAACTGGATGGCTCCCACTGTTTCTCGAATCCCTCCTCAAACCAAAAAGGAAGAACTAGTCAGGACTATTCTCACTGTACAATACTTGCTTAACCGTTCATCCAGGCTGGTGTCGGTACTTCGAGGGAGGTTTTCTAACGCTTTCGCGAAGTTCCTTAATTAAATAACCTCTTTTCTCTGGGGGCGTAACCCCGCTGACACCTTTCTCGATACCTACTTGGTTTATAGCATTGATCGTTAAGTGACGAATCTCCTGATGAGTAGTGGATACTCACAGTAGGATCGGGATCCAAATATCATCGTGTGATAAAGCTGAAGGAATCCTACCAAAATTATCACACTCCAAATGGTATGCATCTCTTTGCAAATTTCAGTTTCTTTAGAAATTCCCGATATAAAGTTCTGTCCCATGCTCTTATGACCTTGGCGTTGGTCAAAATGTCATAAGTCACATGTCAAGTTCTACCCATCATTATCTTGTTAATTTGAACCCATCCATACATACCCCTGACGTTGGCCAAATGATAATACGACTGTCCCAAACTAACTCATCTATCTATGCAACAAATGAATACCCAGCAGCTACCAAACACTATGCCTTGGCGTTGGTCAAAATAAATAGCTTGAATACTATTGAATACCCAAATGAAATGACGGAGGGCTACGAATGGTTTTGGCGAAACCGTGAACGTAGTGAACTTGATATGATCGAAGGAATCTGATAGCTTTTAAAAGGAGTGGTTAAAGCTCCGCAATTTAAAAAATATCCTCTGTTTTAAAATAACTGAGTGGTTTCTTTTAAACTGTTCCAACGATTCAACTTTGATTTATTTTATTTGCATTAATATAATGTGTCCCATCAATTAACCTATCATTGTAGAAAATAATGAAAATACAACGTCCTCTTATGCCATCCGCATTCGCCACTAGGTCCCGTCATTTGCCCGTTAGGTTACTTAACTAACGACAGAGCGGGGGCTGGGCTAGTGCGGATGTAAAACATAAGTGGCATCTAATAGCTATCATATATAGATATTGTACATTCGTCAGACGCAATAATAGGCATTCCAGATCACAGATGAACATATTGGATTTTCTACGAATCCGCATTCCTTTTGAGCCTGCAAAGAAAGACGGATTACACAGTCGCGATGAATAGCCAAAACCCCACCCTAGACCCCTACGGGTACGGCAAACTACCCGCCAAGTACCCGAAGTGAAGCGGTCTCTCTCAACAACGTGAGTAGGCCACTAAACACTTCAAAGTACCCGGTAGTTTGTGCACCCCACCTTGGGTCTATCCTAAGAGCAAAAATCAGTAAATGAAATAATACAACGGTGGCTACAATCTCAGCCCGGATGTGCCCCGCAAAAGAATATTACAACAATTTACAAATTACATTTGAATGAAAGAAACACTCGTCTCACATCCCCGGCTATCCATTCACGACAATCCAACAAGTCCACAAACACAAACCATTACAGAAATGTGCAACCCCCTGCTAACCGACATACTAGCAGTTAGGGGAGGTTTACGAACACATTAAACAAATCACAGATATAATCAAATTAGCCAAACATCTTAGAATTTTGATCAAGCAAACGCAAATGATTCTACTCCAAATAATTCTCTGTACACCTGAAACCTGAGCAGAAACAGAACATCCCAGAAAATACAAAATTAACACAGAAGAGTTACTAGGGAATTTCGGGCTGACTCGGCCCCAACTCGGCCGCGGATCCGCGGCGGATCGCTTTGGATCGGCCACGGTTCCGCGGCGGTTTGGACGAGTTATGATCCCAAATTTCTCCAGTAACCTTATATTTCCCTGCTTGTATTTTTAAGGGTCCCTGAAAAATTTTTAGACCCCGTTTTAAAATCAGCAAAAACATGGTAAAAAAGTCGTATTTTTGGGTTCGTTTTGCGATCGAATTTCTAACGATTTTGCTAATAAGTTAGTTATGGTTTAGCGAGGCTCTAATACCACTGTAAGTCGACGTTAGACACCCCACATGATGCGGGGAGGCGGAATAGGTAAAACAATTATTTTGTTTAAACTAATATCGACTAACTTTACGAATCTTTTCCAAACCCTAACTAACAACAACATAGAAGTCATTAGCTACTATGAAAGAATATTATACCTAATGAATCAAGTCCTTCTTGTTCTCTTTGATCACCTCCTCGCTGGCCTCCTCTTTGTGATAGAAGATCCACCCGAGAGCTACTTCTCCAAGCTTAATCTCTAATCTTGAGGTAACTAGGTAACTAAGAGTGCTAATCAAAGCAACCTAGAGAATATAGAATAGGATTAGGGATCAATTTGTCTTGCTAACCCTTGATCTCAACACATGAGAGGTGGGTTAGGGTTTGAAGAGAGAGAGAGAGCTTGAGGAGAGAGAATGTGATAATAATTATGAAATGGAAATTCACTCATTTGTGTATATATATGAAGCATAAAATATCTTGCACAAAAATAACTTTGCAAAAATATCTTCATACTTCATTTAATACATAATGAATCATCAAATAAGTCATTAAAAGCATTAATGCTTCATTAACTCTCTTGATGAATCATCTCCATGAGTCACAAAACCATTTAATGCATATAACACCTAAGCTCTCCACCTCATCAACCTTCTAGAAGCTTCTCGACAATTTACGAGAACGCCCCTCCTATCCGTGAAAACACGGAAATACTGAGACTGTATAAATCCAATAATCCAATACTAGAATCTGGCTTAAACTAAAGCCCGCTAGTAAAAACCGTCCGAACATCGTACGTGCGTAAAAATACGTATGTGTCCGAACCTTGTCGTAAAACCATACGACCTCTATATCGTTTAGCCCGAAGTAGGGAAACTCTCCGTGTGGGACTCTAAAGACTCGACTACTACGCTGGCAGTGGGTTTAACCACAGACCGCAAGCGGCACTAGCTGTACGTAACGGTCCCCAGGTAGATGTCGATAAGAAGGCCGATGAGAAAACCCATCTGAACTCCTACTGAGCCTGATGTGACAATCTCCGTACAGTCCGGTCTATTCGTCTAGGACTATCGCATATCGGGCCCAGGGGGCGGCAAGCGTCAGTCCCCTAAAAGAGGTATAAGTCGTGTCGGAGTGAAGCCCATTACACCTTGAGAAGCTACTGGAAATCCTACCAGTATATCTCGCTTGCCCTGGCCAGGGACTTTGCGTAATGGCTCTCCAGACACAGCGCGATATCAACTCCCAATACCAGGAGAGACGAATCCTGTCTAACCGCCACTGCCTCTAAGTGTTTTGGGACTGCACCTAACTGCTACCTGTTTGCACGACTCCTTTGAGCTGTGGTAGGGTAGCAATCTAAGAACAATGGGAACACACTCGAGGCGAAGCAGCAGTGTCAAGTCTGCGGACTATGCTGTACTCATGTCACTTGGGAACTGTTAACTGACGACGGGTATAATACCAACCAACAGTTCCCTGCGAGTCCTGTTCGGTGTACCCGTAACCCAACGAGCACCTGTATATTATCTCCAGTACGACATACTGATGGCTGTGAGACAGACCATCTCCCCAACTGGGATGAGAAGCGTACACGCTAGTCTACTCCGGAGTATCGATGCCCTGTCTCGATAATCCTACGACTAGGGACCTGAAAAAGGATGTGCTTGTAGACTATCCAGCCCGCACTAGTGTGACTGCCATCACAACGCTGGTAGTCAAGCAAGATCCTAAGGGCTCTATCAATACGTACACATATTAAGATAGATATAAACCAAGTAGTATACTACCATGTTTAGCAAGACTGTTAATATAACTGTGAATATCCCAAGCTTCCATTAAGTAATATACAAGCTAGTATGATACAATAATGGCCCCTAGGGCATATACACTAACACCTTAATACGGAAAAATTTTAATTTGGCATGGACGATGCCGTCCGAAACCTTGCTGCCGTGCTAAGTAACCCGACAGTATCAAGACACTGAGATCTAATCGATGTGGTGAATACTTAATTGCCGAGTTCCTGGATTACATAAAAGAGAATGAAATTCTCTATTAGCTTACTTCTCCATACACATCGCAACACAACGGTGTATAGGAAAAGCGGAACATAACCCTATTGGATATTGTTCGTTCCATTATGAGTAACGCTGAGTTGCCGCGATCCTTCTGAGGTTATGCACTAGGATCAGCTGCATATCTTTTGAATAAGGTTCCTACCAAGACTGTGCCTAGCACACCATATCAGATGTGGAGTGAGAAGAAACCCTATCTTCAGTATCTGAAGATATAGGGATGTGCAGCTTTTGTTGAAAAGCAGTATGCGGACAAGCTCGAGGCACGCTCAGTACTGTATATGTTTGTGGGATACCAAAAAAACTCTGGGGGTATCTTTCCTATTACACAGAGGAACAAAACGGTTTTGTTCCTCGTTATGCCCATTTTTTAGAAAATCAAATTTTTGTAAAAGGAAATAGTGGGAGCATAATAGAACTAGAAGAAATTCCAGAACCATAAACTATTACTGAAAGTATGGTAGAACCAGAGGTTTCAAAAGAACCGGACATCCCTACGCCAATCTGCAGGACTAGTAGGCAGTCTCATCCACCCGAGAGATACTACGGTTTTCTCATAGACGGGGATAGAGAGGATTGCATCATTGACAATGATAAGCCAACTAGCTTCCACTAAGCTATTCAGAGCGGCGACTCGGTAAAATGGCCGGATGCAATGCGGACAAAAATGGAGTCCATGTACACCAACAAAGTATGTACTTTGAACATTGCTCCAGAAGGGGTAAAACCCGTAGGCTGCAAATGGATCTTTAAAAAGAATATTGGTGTAGTTGGATAGGTTGAAACCTATAAGGCTAGACTTATTGTAAAAGTTTTTTTGTAAAAGACCTGGTTTGGACTATGATGAAACCATTTCTCCAGTGACCATACTCAAGTCCATTCGGATCTTTCTTGCCATTGCTGTCTTCCAAGATTGTGAGATCTGGCAGATGGACGTAAAGATGACTTTTCTAAATGGTTATTTGGAAGAGTGCGTCTATATGGATCGGCCAGAGGGTTTCAATCAGAGTGGGAGCAGCGGGACAGTGTGCAAGTTGCTTAAGTTAATTTATGGACTAAAACAGGCATCGCGGAGTTGGAACATCTGTTTTTATTGAGACAGTCAAACATTTCGACTTTATCAAAAATCCAGATGAACCATGCATTTATAGTAAGATTGTAGCAAGAACTGTGAAATTCCTTGTAGAGTATGTGGATGACATTCTCTTGATAGGAAATGGCATTCCTATGCTACAATCAGTCAAAGAATTCTTGTCATAGAGGTTCTCCATAAAAGACCTAGGTGATACCAACTACATTCTGGGGATCCAGATCTATCGTGATAGATCAAAGAGGATGGTGGTACTTTCACACCATGCTGAAAATATTTAGTATTGAAGATTCAAAGCGCGGTAGTCTACCGACTTGTCACTGAATCACCCTATCCAAAGAGAAGTTTTCTAAGACTGATTTTGAAAGGGCTCGCATCACATCTATACCCTACACTTCTGCGGTAGGTTCTATAATGTATGCGATGTTGTGTACCAGAACAGATGTTGCTTACGCACCCAGCATAGTAAGCCAGTTAAACCCAGGGGAGAAGCACTGAAAAGCAGTAAGGAACATTCTTAAGTACCCGAGAAGGACTAAGGAAATGTTCTTGGTGTATAGCAGAAAAGGACTTCCAGATCGAGGTCTTTGCTAACTCCAGCTTCCAGAGTGATAAGAATGACTCCAAGTCCATGTCAGGTTATGGCTTTACCCTCAATGGAGGGGTGGTCTGTTGGAAGAGCTCCATGAAGGACACCGCTGTAGGGTTCCTAGGCACTCCAAGGAGGTCTCACAAGGCATCAACCATGCCCGTTTCAAAAAATCTAGGTGCCGAGAAACCCGACTACGGATCGTCGGCTAGAAATCTAGGCGAAAAAGCTAACTAGTTAACACTTAACTATGAGAATACGGATATACAACCTTTGTAGATCCGGTGCTCCACCTCCACGGCTCCGAGATGAGGTCCTCTCCGCTGTCCAAATCAAATCTGGGCTCTAGTGTCGGCTTCATCGGAGAATGGACGGGCTAGGTCGTCGATGTCCATGCCGAAGATGATCTACGTCGAGACATCGCTAAATCAAGCTCCGACTTCACCAAGTCAAAAAACTTGTGAAGAAAACACACTCTACTACTTGGCAAGAGGTAGAGGATGAAGAAATAGGAAGTGGGTAGACTTTAGAAATGGATTTCTCACTCTTTATCATCAATCACCATTGATGACCTCAAGGTTTTCTTCTTGAGTTCAAGGAGGAAGAAGAAGAAATGATATGATAAGTTAATTAAAAAGGAAAATAATAATCCATTCTTATCATAACACTAACCATGGTAATGTGTAGAGAATCAATCATGGTTAAATGGGATGGTTAGGGTTAAACATGAGACAAAATGGTTGCTAAAGTCAAAGTCTTCATGAAGCTTCAACAAGCTTCCAAATAAAGCCACCATTTTGCATTATGCTTATCATTTTCCAATAATGAATAAACAAATAAATAAATAGATATGAAAATGAAAACCCTAACCATTACATAACCATGGTTTAAACTTTACACAAAACACAAGTTAGCATGCATCATCAAACATGATACATACAAGTGCACAAAAGTATATCGCATATACAATGCGCACATCCGAGTGAGAAAATCCATCTTAAGTGAACCAATACTAGTTAATGCAAAGTAATATATCAAATATATAATTATGCATTAAATCATTAAATCAACACTTGATTCAATGATCCGGTCATGTCGCACACAACCGACTAGTATACAATGTATCGGCTTATCGAATCAATCATTGATTCGATAACTAGGTTATATCACATACAACCATTCGACACATTCATCGCGAGAATGGAATACGGTATCACATACACGCATTATTCTCGGTCCCGCACATATCTCATATGCGCTCCTATTTCGTTTCGCTTGAGCCAGGAAACCTCTGTGTAGGACTCTAAAGACTCGTCAATACGCCGGCAGCGGATGATGATCATATCAAACATCCACAAGCCGCAAGCGGTCTGCTAAACGTAACGGCCACCCGGGTATTGAGCGATCTGAAGATCGACGAGCAAGCCCGCTCACACTCCAGTGAATCCAACCAGTAACACTACCGTACAGTCCGGTCTGATCGTCTGATATGTCACATATCTCGCCTAGGGGTGGTAAACGTCAGACCCCAATAGCTCGATAAGTCGTGTCGATATGAGGTCTATAACTATTCGAGAAACTACTGGTAACACTTACCAGCAAATCTCAGCAACCCTGGCCAGGGATTTTCTGTTATAGCCAATCGAACACAGCGCAACATCAACCCTCTATACCGGGAGAGACGAATCCCCTCCTATCGCTCATTGCCTCCATGTGACTCGGGACTGTACCCAAAAACCACCGTTTTGCATGCCCTCTTGGACGTGGTAAGATGGAAATCAAAGCACAGTGGGAACCACACAAGACTCTATGACGATCTCGGGTCAACAGACTACTCTGTACCAGTGTCACCAGAGAACTGCCATCTGACGTGAGGTATAATACCATCTGGGAGTTCTCGGCGAGTCCGTCCAGTGTACCCAGTCTCTACTGAGCACCCGTATATCATCTCTGATATCAAACACCAATGGATATGGGATCATCCATCGCCCATCTGTATGGGTCGAGAAGGTATACGCTAGTCTACTCTGGTATATCGATGCCCCGTCTCGATACACCCACGACTAGGGACTTTGAAGGATGTACTTATGGACTACCATGTCCCCACTAGTATGATCTGCATCACAGTTCAGGTAGTCAAGTACACATCCTAAGGGCTTTACCAACATGTAACAGAGAGACAATCAGCATACACGTTAAGGTAAAGATCAACCAGATAGCATACTATCATGTCGAGCAAGAAAGTCCTCCCTATATATGTCCCAGCATCCACTACAATATACATCCTATGTACAGTAATGGCCTCTAGGGCATACATATAACTAACAATCTCCCACTTGCACTAGGGCCATCTGTAGCAGTGGTTACAGTATCTCATACTCAACCATCCCATAAAAGTCTCTCTCTGGGAAAAGGCCTTTCGTGAGTGGATCCGCTGTGTTTGTCCTCTGAGTCTACTCTCCTAACCTCGATCTCCCTGGAGATCAACCATCTCCATGATCAAGTGATACTGCCTTAGAATATGTCTGGATCACTAATGGGACCTGCGTTCCTTGGCATAAGCCACAACTCCATTGTCACACAATGGGAGGAACATAGTTCATCTCATGAACCTATATACACCCAAACATATTCCTTGGTAGCATCTTAAGTAGCGATGTATCCTGCCTTTATCGTCTAGTATGTCACGGTATCTAGCTTGGAACTTTTCCAACATACCGTCCCTTTACTGAGGGTAAAGACAATGCCTGTGACTGACATTCAGTCGTCTTTATCACCCTGGAACCCTTCCAGTGATTCTCCTCAGGATCGATTGATACCATCTCACTACTACTAGTGAGAGTCCTAACATCCAATTAGATCTATCTCATAGATCTAAAAACCCAGGATTTAGTAGGTATCACTTTGATCCTATACGGAGAATCTTTGTGATAAACGGAGATTGATCGAGCGTAGCATAAGAAACTCCTTTCTTATCAAGAGTATGTCATCCACGTACTCTACGAGGATCACCACCATACTCCCTACTACCTTTTTGTATATACAAGGTTCATCTACCATTTTGATGATGTCAAACTGTTTGACTATCTCATCAAAACAGATGTTCCGACTTCGCGATGCCTGTTTTATCATATAAAACATCTTGCACACGTTTCCGCTGCTCCCACTGTCTACGAAGCCCTCTGGCTGTGTACTTATAGACGCACTCTTCTAAATCATCATTTAGAAAAGCAGTCAAGACACCCAACCACCAGAGATCGTAGTCATGGTATGTAGCCGTGGCAAGTAGTATCTGGATGGACTTAAGCATAGGTACTGGAAAAGGTTTCATCATTATCCACGCCTGGTCGATGACGAAAACCTTTAACTAGTCTAGCTTTGAAAGTCTCAACTTTTCCATCTACACCAAGTAATCTTCTCAAGATATACTTGCTCCTGATGGGGATTTAACCCTTCAGATATTGCAACCAAAGTCCATACTTTGTTGGTGTACATGGATTCCATCTCAGATCGCTAAACATCCAGCCATTCTTACAGAGTCTTACTCTCGATGGCCAGCTCGAAGCTAGTCGGGTCATCATCTCATGATGCAATCCTCGCTCCCACTGTCATAGAGAAACCGAAGTATCTCTCAGGTGGGTGAGGAACCTTACTAGATCGGCGGAGAGGCTGAGGTTCGTTGGTTTCTACTGAATCCTCTGGTTGTACCAAATCATCTGTTGTAGTTTGTATAGCTGGAACACCTCCAGTTCTACATAACAGACCTTGCCTCGAGCTTGTCCGGATTTTGCTTTTAGACATAGGCCGGACAACCCCAAATTTTAACTAGCTTAAGATATGGGCTCTTCCCTTTCCATATCTCATATGGAGTGGTAGGCAATTGATTTGATTCGAACCCAATTCAATTGGTATGCAGCTTCTCAAGTGCATAACTCAAAAAAAAAGAAGGAAATAGGCAACTCAGTAGTACTCATCATAGAGCACACCTTATCATATAGGGTGCTTTTGCTCCGCCCCAATATACCATCGTGCTATGGTGTATACGGAGGAGTAATGCTGAGAGAGAATCTCATTCTCCTTTAGAATAATCCAGGATTTCCGTGCTCAAGTATTCTCCTCCTCGATCACATCAAAGGACATAATACTTAAACCCGTATTGGTTCCCTACTTCTAATTTATATTCTGTGAATATCTCAAAAGGTTCAGACTTGTGTTTCAACAGGAACATATGTCTGAATCTTGAGAGATTATCAGAGAACGTAATGAAGTATAAAGAACCGGTCTTGGCATGTGTAGATAGGGGACCTACATACATCAACATGTATCATCCCAAGAGTTCATTAACTCTTTCTCTGTTTCCAGTAAACGGAGCTATGGTCATCTTATCTTTGTGACATGACTAGCGAGTTTCACAAGATGTAAATTCAAACTGATTTAAATATGCATCTACATGTAACTCCAGCCAGTCGGGTCGCATAGATATGACCTAGTCTACAATGACTTAAGAAGGATTCGTTCATTTCTGAACTTATCCTCTTGTGTGTGTTCCGTGTACTAAGAACTGTAGTTTGATTTAGAACATCAACGCTTTTAGATAACGTGCCTGAACCGATCAACTTTTGATATAGGAAATGTTCAAAACATTATCCAACAATACAGAATTATATCCTTTCTTTACTAATAAAGAGACTGACATGATTTTGTATATCAGGTTCGGTATCTAATAACATTCGTTCAGAATCAATGTATCGGTAATACAGGGTGACAGTGACCGACAGACTTGGCTGCAACACTTGCCCCGTTTTCTGCCTCATGAAACTTATCACCCGTTCTCAGTTCTCTACCTTTCTGTAGCCCTATGTAACAGATTACATATCTGGGATCCTGATCTGGTATCACATACCCAGGACGTAGAGGATACAGAGAAACAGTTCTTTGTAATGAACATACCCGAAGATGATGCATCATCATGCACTCTCTTCGTTTGGGCGGCACGGGAAATCTGGTATTCCCCAAATTCCTACTCTGTCTTATAACAATTATAAGTTGGAGCGGGACCAACGTTCCCCAGCTCAGTATAAAAAGCGGGTTCGATCAATAATTCGTATTATTATCTTGATTAAGGCGTGATATGGTCGCTACCTGGAGAGAGAGAGAAGAAAACACTCAGCGTGCGCTCTTGCAAGAATAGATTGGTTTTTATTTTATCTAATCAGGATGGCTCCCACTGCTTTTTATCAAATCTTCCTTCAAACCCTAAAAGGAAAGACGAGCCGGGATTAATTACACACTACAAGTTCGCCAATCTTTCAGCCAGGCCAGTGTCGGTACTTTGAGG
This sequence comes from Agapanthus africanus, assembly GCA_030015575.1. NCBI lineage: Eukaryota > Viridiplantae > Streptophyta > Magnoliopsida > Asparagales > Amaryllidaceae > Agapanthus > Agapanthus africanus. Next base: position 205,815,115 of record CM057337.1, read on the forward strand.
GAGGTCCCCCGTGCTTTCGCACGAACCTAATTAATGTAAACCTCGTTTTCCCAGAGGCGTAACCTCGTTAACTCCTTTCTAGACACCTACTTGATCGGCTAATTGTAATGTATAAAACTCTCCCAGGAGTAACTCTTACTCGCAGCGGGTATCGGGATCCAACTATCTCATAGAAGGTATGCAATCTCATTGCAAATTTCAACACTTGAAATTCCCGATAATATTTTGCCCCTAACGTGCTATGACCTTGACGAAAGCCAACAAACCATAGCCCGCTAGTCAAGTTCAACCCGTCATTTCCCGATTGAATTAAACCCACCCGCACGACCCTTGACGAAAGCCAACAAAGCCGCACGACTACCCTAATCCAATCGCATCGTATGCTAGCAGATAAGCAGCATATAGCTACCGCACACTGCACCTTGACAAAAGCCAACAAATGCAGCACGAATACTATATACAACTTATCTGAAAAGACGGAGGGCTACGACAGGTTTTTCTGAAAACCTATTGCGTAATGAACTTGATATAGTTGTAGAATCAAATGATTTTAAAATGGAGTGTTTTTGAGGCTTTTCTAGTTTTGCTAAAGGAGTCACTCCCGGTGAAGGGATCGTCGGTCCTTTCCTCGTCAAATGAGGTGCGGGATATATCATATATATCACTGTGCAAAGCAAAAACTCTTAAAAGCTATCAAAAGACAAACCGAGTGTGTAGTATCTGCCAGTCATTGCTAAAGGAGTCACTCCCGGTGAAGGGATCTCGGTCCTTTCCTTATCGAATAAGATGCAGGATATATCATATATACCGCTGTGCAAAGCAAGAACTGTAGCTACCTGTTTTATTTTGAAATTCGATTCTACAACATCTTAGGTTTCTTTTATTTCATTAATCACATTAATGAAGTCCCATCATTTAAATACTTAAACATCACAGATAAATACGACGTACACTTATGCCATCCACATTCGCCTCGATGTCCCCTCGTACACCGTTAGGTTAGGTAACTAACGGCAGAGCAGGGCAGGGCTAGCGCGGGTGTAAAACATAAGTAACGCCTATATAATATATCATATATACTATATACTGTATCTATCACAGAACATCACATGATCACATCACAGATATCGCAGCAGAAGAAACATATGAAATATTGGATATACTAGGACGTCCGTGTTTTGAATACGAGCCAGTATAAAACACGGATTCCACGGTCGCGATGAATAGCCAAACCCACACCCCTAGACCCCTACGAGAGCGGCAAGCAACCCTACCAATTCTGGAGTTAGGAGACCCGGACTCGACTCCTCGAGTTGGTCTCCCACTGGACTCCAGAACCCGGTTACTTGTGCTCCCCTCCTTGGGTCTATCCTAGTGCGGAAAAGTAAATAATATACAAACGGTGACAACTTCCGCTACCTGGAAGCGCCCCAATAAAAGAATATTACATACAAGTTTTTACATGAATGAAAATGAAAAACACTCATCTCACATAAAAACCCCCGACTATTCAAACACGACGATCCAATATAACATATCCAGCAACACATAACATCACATGTCATCAACGTAAGTAAATATGCGCATCCCAATTGTCGTTGACATATAGCAACGAAATCGACGATATCACATATTACACTTACGGTCACAGAAAAGAAAGTGTAAAACTACAAAAGTTGGAATCCGCAACCACCTCAGACATCGCATGCCTGACCAAATGAATTCCTTAGACAATGCATGCCTAACAATTATAAACCCCGCATTTTAGTCTCATCATTGAAAACACTTTTCAATATTAAGTCGGGTAATTCAACAAGATTCCCGACATTTTGATCAAATGCTCGTCGCAAACTTTAGTAGACGGCTGCACCCCCGATACCGTCGACGAAGTGCACCAAGGCGGAACACCGCTGCCGCGAGCACCCGAACGGATGCTTTCGGCGACGGGGTTCTCCTACAGTCACTTGGTCGGGGCTATGGAGCGAGGCTGTCTATTAAGTTTACCCGGCGAGTATCCGCGTACGCTACGTGATTGCGACGGACTTTTGATCACATCAAAATTCCGTGGCAACCGATCAAGTGAGACTAAACGGCTATGTTTATAACATTCATTCAGTTATCTCATAACTTCTTGTGAATTCCAATTATTGTATCACATTCCAGATAAAATAGAAAATGTTAAACTTTCTGATCGAGCAATCGAATACCCAAGTTTTCCCGATACAGATCAACACATGAAACAAGTCTAACAACATTCAGTTCGTGCCTCAGTACCAACGGTCCAGCCGTAGAAGGGTCAAGCCAACGCCTCACATGTGGCACGCCGTACTGCCCCAAACCCGAAGGTTCAAAGGGTAGTTCAAGACGGTCACATAATCGAGTTAAGGTTTGTTGTCTTCTAGAGGGACCATCGTGTTACTTGCACTACTTAGAACGTGATTAAACTACAGAAATATCCAACACTTGGAAATTTCCCGACAGGGGAAAAATTGGGTATTTATATCCGGTCGAACTTTTTAACATATTCAAAAAAATTATCCGGAACGACACATAGACAAAGTTTGACAATCCGATCGAATGTATGAACTCCCAATACAACCCAAAATACTCAACTCTTGATTTCAGATTAAAAATTCCCAGGAAAACCAGCACTGAAAAATAGGAGTTACTGTGCAAAATTCAATGGCAGATAAGACAAAAGGGCCGCGGAAGGGCCGCATTAGCACGCTAATGCCGCGGTTCCGCCGCACTTTAGAAAGATCATTAGGTAATTTTTGCATCGTAATTCTTAGATTTACCTGCTGATTTTTCTACATATTTTTAATTTGCAAAAATCCACATTTTACAAAAATGTCCAGAGAGCATTTTAAAGTCGGGGTTTCGGGTCGATCGGACTTCTAACTCCGTCTACGCATCGCCTAAGGCTCTAGCTAGGCTCTGATACCACTGTAGGGTTCCTAGGCACTCCAAGGAGGTCTCACAAGGCATCAACCATGCCCGTTTCAAAAAATCTAGGTGCCGAGAAACCCGACTACGGATCGTCGGCTAGAAATCTAGGCGAAAAAGCTAACTAGTTAACACTTAACTATGAGAATACGGATATACAACCTTTGTAGATCCGGTGCTCCACCTCCACGGCTCCGAGATGAGGTCCTCTCCGCTGTCCAAATCAAATCCGGGCTCTAGCGTCGGCTTCATCGGAGAATGGACGGGCTAGGTCGTCGATGTCCATGCCGAAGATGATCTACGTCGAGACATCGCTAAATCAAGCTCCGACTTCACCAAGTCAAAAAACTTGTGAAGAAAACACACTCTACTACTTGGCAAGAGGTAGAGGATGAAGAAATAGGAAGTGGGTAGACTTTAGAAATGGATTTCTCACTCTTTATCATCAATCACCATTGATGACCTCAAGGTTTTCTTCTTGAGTTCAAGGAGGAAGAAGAAGAAATGATATGATAAGTTAATTAAAAAGGAAAATAATAATCCATTCTTATCATAACACTAACCATGGTAATGTGTAGAGAATCAATCATGGTTAAATGGGATGGTTAGGGTTAAGCATGAGACAAAATGGTTGCTAAAGTCAAAGTCTTCATGAAGCTTCAACAAGCTTCCAAATAAAGCCACCATTTTGCATTATGCTTATCATTTTCCAATAATGAATAAACAAATAAATAAATAGATATGAAAATGAAAACCCTAACCATTACATAACCATGGTTTAAACTTTACACAAAACACAAGTTAGCATGCATCATCAAACATGATACATACAAGTGCACAAAAGTATATCGCATATACAATGCGCACATCCGAGTGAGACAATCCATCTTAAGTGAACCAATACTAGTTAATGCAAAGTAATATATCAAATATATAATTATGCATTAAATCATTAAATCAACACTTGATTCAATGATCCGGTCATGTCGCACACAACCGACTAGTATATAATGTATCAGCTTATCGAATCAATCCTTGATTCGATAACTAGGTTATATAACATACAACCATTCGACACATTCATCGCGAGAATGGAATACGGTATCACATACACGCATTATTCTCGGTCCCGCACATATCTCATATGCGCTCCTATTTTGTTTCGCTTGAGCCAGGAAATCTCTGTGTAGGACTCTAAAGACTCGTCAATACGCCGGCAGCGGATGATGATCATATCAAACATCCACAAGCCGCAAGCGGTCTGCTAAACGTAATGGCCACCCGGGTATTGAGCGATCTGAAGATCGACGAGCAAGCCCGCTCACACTCCAATGAATCCAACCAGTAACACTACCGTACAGTCCGGTCTGATCGTCTGATATGTCACATATCTCGCCTAGGGGTGGTAAACGTCAGACCCCAATAGCTCGATAAGTCGTGTCGATATGAGGTCTATAACTATTCGAGAAACTACTGGTAACACTTACCAGCAAATCTCAGCAACCCTGGCCAGGGATTTCCTGTTATAGCCAATCGAACACAGCGCAACATCAACCCTCTATACCGGGAGAGACGAATCCCCTCCTATCGCTCATTGCCTCCATGTGACTCGGGACTGTACCCAAAAACCACCGTTTTGCACGCCCTCTTGGACGTGGTAAGATGGAAATCAAAGCACAGTGGGAACCACACAAGACTCTATGACGATCTCGGGTCAACAGACTACTCTGTACCAGTGTCACCAGAGAACTGCCATCTGACGTGAGGTATAATACCATCTGGGAGTTCTCGGCGAGTCCGTCCAGTGTATCCAGTCTCTACTGAGCACCCGTATATCATCTTTGATATCAAACACCAATGGATATGGGATCATCCATCGCCCATCTGTATGGGTCGAGAAGGTATACGCTAGTCTACTCTGGTATATCGATGCCCCGTCTCGATACACCCATGACTAGGGACTTTGAAGGATGTACTTATGGACTACCATGTCCCCACTAGTATGATCTGCATCACAGTCCAGGTAGTCAAGTACACATCCTAAGGGCTTTACCAACATGTAACAGAGAGACAATCAGCATACACGTTAAGGTAAAGATCAACCAGATAGCATACTATCATGTCGAGCAAGAAAGTCCTCCCTATATATGTCCCAGCATCCACTACAATATACATCCTATGTACAGTAATGGCCTCTAGGGCATACATATAACTAACAACCGCTGCATACTCGACAATGGAAACGGGGTAGTTCGCTGCATGAGACGCCGCAAAAGAGGCAGTCTAGATGAGGAAGTTCTTAATTGAACTTCAGGTGGTTCCTTCCATTGTTGGTATAATACTTTAGTATTGTGACAACATACGGCGCTATAGCTTTAGGGAAGGAACCCAGGTCCCATCAGAGATCCAGACATATCTTGAGGCGGTACCACCTGATCAGGGAGATCGTTGATCCTTAGGAGATCGAGGTGAGGAGAGTAGATACGGAGAAAAACACTACAGAGGCCATCCCTCAGACAGTGCTCGAGCGGCTATTCGAGATCTTCGGTCTGCGATATGCCAGTATATGGCTTTAGTGCAAGTGGGAGATTGTTAGTGATATATGCCCTAGAGGCCATTATTGTATCATACTAGATTGTATATTACTTAATGGGAGCTTGGGATACACACGGATATAGTAAGAGTCTTGCTCGAAATGGTAGTATGCTACCTGGTTTGTTTCTACCTCAATATGTGCATGTGTTTTCTTAGCATATCGCTTATACATATTGGTAGAGCCCTTAGGATCTTTGCTTGATTACCAGCATTGTGATGGCAGTCACACTAGTGGGGGTTGGGTAGTCTATAAGCACATCCTATACAGGTCCCTAGTCGTAGGATTATCGAGACGGGGTATCGAGACTCCATAGTAGACTAGTGTATACCCTTCTCATCTCAGCAGGAGAGATGGTCTGTCCCACAGCCATTAGTACGTCGTACTGGAGATAGTATGCAGTTGCTCATTAGGTTATGAGTACACTGGACAGGACTCGTCGGGGACTGTTGGTGGGTATTATACCTGTCGTCGGGTAGCAGTTCCAGGTGAAATGAGTATAGCTTAGTCCGTCGACTTGACACTGCTGCTTCACCTCAAGTGTGTTCCCACTGTACTTTGATTACTACCCTACCACGGCTCAAAGGATTCATGCAAACAGGTAGTAGTTGGGTATAGTCCCGAAGCACTTGGAGGCAGTGGCAGTTAGATAAGATTCGTCTCTCCCGGTATTGGGGGTTGATATCGTGCTGTGTTCGGAAGGCCATTACACAAAGTCCTTGGCTAAGGCAACCGAGATTTACTGGTAGGTACTCCAGTAGTTTCTCAGTATATTTTGGGCTATTCTCCGGCATGACTTATTGCGCTATTAGGGTCTGACGATTACTGCCCCATAAGTCCGATATGCGATACTCTTAGACGAACAGACCGGACTGTACAGAGATTGTCATATTCAGGCTCAGTAGGAGTTCGGATGAGTTAGCTCATCGGCCTTCTTATTGGCATCTACCTGGGGACCGTTACGTGCAGCTAGTACCGCTTGCGGCCTATGGTTAAACCCACTACCAGCGTAGTGTCGAGTTTTTAGAGTCCCACATAGAGAGTTTCCCTACACCGGGCAAAAGGTGTAGAGGCCGTATGGTTTTACGGCAGGGCTTCGATCATTTACGTATACTTGTGCACGTATGATGATCAGGTGGATAATACTAGTGGGCTTTGGTTTAAGCCGGATCGTAGTATTATATTGATGGATCAGTTTCGTCTCTTTGTATTCATGTTTCTCGGAACACAGATGTGGGTATGTATATACGGATGAGAGGGGCATAGAAGGAGACACCTCATTAGGGTTTTGACTATTGACTTGATTAAAACAATTATGAGGTGGAGGAAAGTATTTGTTATTTTTGTAAATGATAATTGAGGCATGGCTACTTTGTTTGACCACTTGACTTGGTTTGACCACTTGACTTGGTTTGACTCTTTGACTAAGATATTTCTTGTGAGATATTTTTGTGGCACTAGATATTTCTTTGGTGAGATATTTTCTTGCCATGCTTGTAGTCAAATCAAGTAAGCCATCTCATTTTTGATCATTATCAAAAACCATTTCTCTTTCCTCAAGCGAACTCTCTTCTTCTTCCTCTCAACTAAAAACCCTAAAAGCTCTCATGTGTTGAGAATCCTAGGGTTCCAAGAGACAAAGCACTCCATCTTCACACTCTACACCCTCTAGGACTTCTAGTTTAGTGAACTAGAAGCCGTAGTTACCTCGAATTTGAGGTAGGAGCTCGGACTATAGACTCTCGGGTGGATCATCTTTGACTCGAGGAGGCCGTCGAGGTTGCTACGATCTGTTACGATCCTTGGAGCCGGCGACGGGTGGAGGACAGCGATGAAGACCCGAAGGACTTGAATCGTGAGGTATAACTTCGTATCATAGTAGTTAAACCTCAAGTAGTTTGCTAGCTATGGTTTATGTTCGATCCTTGGTTCTAGTCGGTGTTGCGAAGCCCGTAAAAATCATTTTTTGCAATTTCCGCCTCTCCGCGAACACGTGGGGTGCGCGACATCGACTTACAGAACTATGAATATCTGGTTATGCCTTTTTGTGTGACCAATGCCCCTGCGATCTTTATGAATTTGATGAACTAAGTCTTCTACAAGTACCTGGACAAATTCGTAGTGATCTACATTGATGACATTTTGGTATATTCTAAGAGTTTGGCTGAGCATGCCGTTTATTTGCGTACTGTCTAGAGAGTCTACGTCAGCATAAGTTGTACGCTGAATATAGCAAGCGCAAATTTTGGCTCGACCAAGTGGGATTTCTAGGGCATATCATTTCTGGAGAAGGTATTTCCATAGACCTTGCCATGGTTACTGCAGTTATTGATTGGCCAATTCCAAATACAGTCAAGGATATAGGAAGCTTCTTAGGCTTAGCAGGGTATTACAGCCATTTTATCGAAGGCTTTTTGAAGATTGCGGAACTACTAACCAAGTTTACTCAGAAGGATGAATCTTTTGAGTGGTCGGAAGCCTATACATGAGCCTTTGAGGTATTGAAGTCTAGGTTGACATCGGCTCCTATTCTCACCATTCTAGACTGATCTGGAGGCTTTGACATTCACTGTGATGTGTCAGGAAAAGGGTTATGATGCGTGTTGCATCAGCACGTTAACGTCATGGCGTTTGTGTCGAGATAGTTGAAGACACACGAGCGTAATTACCCCATGCACGGTCTTCAGCTAGCAATGTTCTTTGCTTTGAAGATTTGGCGACACTACCTACTTAGGGAGCAAGTTGATATCTATACCGACCAAAAGAGCCTAAAGTATGTATTCTCGCAAAAGGAGCTCAATATGCGGCAGATGCGATGGTTAAAAATCATGGCAGATTCTGACATCAACTTGCAATATCACCCAGGAAAAGTAAATGTAATTCTCGATTCCCTGACCCGACAGCCGTTGGTAATGGAGCTCACTTCGCAGTAGAAGTTGCAGCAGGATATACATGTGATGCAGATCGAAGCTGTATTACCAGGAGTCATCGCGTCATTGTTGAATCTGTAGATCCAGTCTATACTGAGCATATTAAGGTAGCCCAGGCAGGTGATGCTAAGTTGCAGAGGATCAGAGAGCGGGTTAAAGATGGCCACCGAACAGATTTCTAAGTGCATAAAGATGGGTATTTGCATTTTGGGAGTCATTTGTGCATGCCTTTAGGTTCAGTTAAGCAAGCATTGATGAAGGAGGCTCACAACTTCTCATACTCGGTACATCCAGGCAGCACGAAGATATACAAGGACCCATGACAGAAATACTGATGGAATAGTATGAAGTGTGATGTTGCTCAAAGTGTTTCAAGTTTTTGGTATGTCAGCAGGTGAAGGATGAGCATCAGAGATCAATAGGACTACTCTAGCCATTACCTATTCCAGAGTGGAAGTGGCAGCAAATCACCATTTTCTTCATGACTGCACTCCTTCCTAATACGAAAGTCAATGACCCAGTTTGGATGATTATGGATCGACTCACTAAGTCAGCACATTTCATTCCTTTTCATTTAGGTCAGTCAACAGAAAGTTTGTCATGGTGGTAAATGGAGGAATTTATGAGATTGCATGGAGTACTGGTCAGCATTGTCTCCGATCGAGATACCAGATTTCGGTATCAGTTTTGGCATAGTCTGCAAGCCAATTTGGGGACGAATCTCAGTTTCAGCATAGAGTACTATCTGCAGGCAGACCGTCAGACTGAGCGAATTATCTAGATTCTAGAAGATATGCTTCGAGCTTATTTGCTCGACTTCAGAGGATCGTAGAAGGATAACCTGCATCTCGTGGAGTTTGCCTATAACAACAGTTATCAGGCCAGTATTGGGATGGATCCATTCGCAACACATTATAGTCGGCGAGGTCATTTCCCTTTAAGTTGGGACGACGTGGGAGAGAGGGAACTACTGGGTCCAGAGAAGATCGTGGCGACAGTTGAGTGACTGCGCACGATCCGCGATTATGCTTAGCTCAGGATCGAAAAAAGCATTGGGCTGACGTAAAGCGTCGACATTAGGAGTTTCAGCCAGGAGATCATGTGTTTCTGAAGATTTCCTCTAACCGAAGAGTGATCTGTTTCGGGAGACATGAGAAGCTCAGTCCCCGATATATTGGACCGTTCGATGTCTTGGAGAGAGTAGGAGAGGTGCCCTATCGCTTGACCTTGCCACTGTCCTTGGAAGGCGTGCACGACGTCTTCCAAATATCTCGGCTACGCCGGTATGTGAGAGAACCTAATCACATACTCAACCACTCGGAGCTAACTGTCGGGGATGATATGACCCTTGAGCAGTAGCCAGTCGAGATCCTGGATCGGAAAGAGAAGACCTTATGAAAGAAGGTCGTTCTGTTGGTTCACGTAATATGGAGAAGGGACTCCTTGAGAGAGTCGGCATGGGAACGAGAGGATGATATGTGAAGATGATATCCATATTTGTTTTTTCTTATAACAGTCACCCCTAGAAATTTCGAGGACAGATTTTTTTTAAGGAGGGCAGATTGGATTGTAACGACTGTGTTTTCTTGTTTCCTTTTTCTTGTGCTTTCATTTGTAATTGATGGTATTTTAATTAAAATCCTTTTCTTCTTCTGCTGTTAGCTAAACTCTTTTTCCTAGTTCTTTTGAATCAATAAGTCCCTTTGTACTGAGTTGGTTGTGTAAGTCGATGTACAACACCCCACGACTTGCGGGGAGGCGGAAATATGAAAAACGATCTTGTTCTTATGCTAAACATCGATTAACCGCATGAATCGAAGCTAAACGATAACTAACATCAAACATAGTTGTTAACAACTACTATGTAAAGGGATTATACCTAAAGAACCGTGTCCTTCGTCTTTATGAACTCCACCTCCTCCTCGGCCTTCTCCAAGTAGTAGACGATCCACCCGAGAGCTTTACTCCAAGCTTAGCCTCTAAACTTGAGGCAACTAAACTTCTTTAAGTGCTAATCAAAGAAGCTAGGTGAAATAGAGTGAGGGTTATGGTTTAATAAGTCTAACTAATCCTTGTACTCAATACATGAGAGGGGAGGATTAGGGTTTGAAGAGGGAGAGCTTGAGGGGAGAGAAGGTGAAGATAATAATGAAGTGAGAATAATGAGTTATGATAATATATATCAAGCATTTCTTTTTATCAAGAAAAGAAAATAAATCAATTTAACAACCATGCTTGATAATATCTAGTGATGATTCATCTCCATGAGTCATTAAGCATTTATGATGCATTAATGACATGGATGAATCATCCATATGACTCACTAATCACATTCAGTGTATATGCCACCTAAACCCCCTTTAGTCACCACCTTCTAGAAGCTTCTCGCGCAATTACGAGAACGCCCCTCCTTTCCGCAAAAATACGGAAAAACTTTAGACTGTATAAATCCAATAACCGGATACCAGTAACTGGCTTAAACCAAAGCCGACTGGTAAAAACTGTCCGAAAGTCGTACGTGCGTAAACACACGTATGCGTCCGAACCCTTGTCGTAAAACCATACGACCTCTATATCGTTTCGCCCGGAGTAGGGAAACTCTCTGTGTGGGACTCTAGAGACTCGACTACTACGCTGGCAGTGGGTTTAACCACAGACCGCAAGCGGCACTAGCTGTACGTAACGGTCCCCAGGTAGATGTCGATAAGAAGGCCGATGAGGAAACCTATCCGAACTCCTACTGAGTCTGATGTGACAATCTCCGTACAGTCCGGTCCGTTCGTCTAAGACTATCGCATATCGGGCCTAGGGGCGGCAAGCGTCAGTCCCCTAATAGCGGTATAAGTCATGTCGGAGCGAAGCCCATTACACCCTGAGAAACTACTGGAACCTACCAGCAAATCTCGCTTTCCCTGGCCAGGGACTTTGCGTAATGGCTCTCTGACACAGCGCGATATCAACCCCCAATACTGGGAGAGACGAATCCTGTCTAACCGCCACTGCCTCCAAGTGCTCGGGACTGCACCCAACTGCTACCTGTTTGCACGACTCCTTTGAGCCGTGGTAGGGTAGCAATCTAAGAACAGTGGGACACACTCGAGGCGAAGTAGCAGTGTCAGGTCTTCGGACTATGCTGTACTCATGTCACCTGGGAACTGTTCACTGACGATTGGTATAAAACCAACCAACAGTTCCCTGTGAGTCCTGTCCGGTGTACCCGTAACCTAACGAGCACCTGCATACTATCTCCAGTACGACGTACTGACGGCTGTGGGACAGACCATCTCCCCAACTGGGATGAGAAGCGTACACACTAGTCTACTCCGGAGTATCGATGCCCTGTCTCGATAATCCAACAACTAGGGACCTGAATAAGGATGTGCTTGTAGACTACCCAGCCCCCACTAGTGTGACTGCCATCACAACGCTGGTAGTCAAGCAAGATCCTAAGAGCTCTATCAATACGTATACTCACATATTAAGATAGAAAAACCACGTAGCATACTACCATGTTTAGCAAGACTGTTATATACATGTGAATATCCCAAGCTTCCATTAAGTAATATACAAACTAGTATGATACAATAATGGCCCCTAGGGCATATACACTAACAATCTCCCACTTGCACTAGGGCCATGTACTGGCATATCGAAGACCGATGATCTCGAGTAGCCTCTCGAACTGAATCTGAGGTAGGGCCTTTGTGAATGGATCAGCAATGTTCTCTTCAGAAGCAACTCTCCAAACCTCGATCTCCCGACGATCAATGATCTCCCTGATTAGGTGATACCGCCTTAAGATGTGTCTGGATTTCTGATGGGACCTTGGTTCCTTCGCTAAAGCTATAGCTCCGTTGTTGTCGTAATACAGAGGTATTGGATCAACTATGGTAGGAACCACCTGAAGTTCTGTTAGGAACTTCTTCATCCAGACTGCTTCTTTTGCGGCATCGCAAGCAGCTATATACTCCGCTTCCATCGTTGAGTCAGCAACGGTGTCCTGCTTGGAGCTCTTCCAGCATACCGCCCCTCCGTTGAGGGTAAAGACATAACCCGACATGGACTTGGAATCGTCCTTATCACTCTGGAAGCCGGAATCAGCAAAGGCCTCCAACTTGAGGTCTTTTCCGCCGTAAACCAAGAACATCTCCTTAGTCCTTCTCAGGTACTTGAGAATGTTCTTTACTGCTATCCAGTACTTCTTCCCTGGGTCTGACTGATACCGGCTTACCACGCTCAGTGCGTAAGCTACATCTGGTCTGGTGCACAACATCGCATACATTATAGAGCCTACCGCAGAAGCGTAGGGTATAATAGACATGCGTTCCCTTTCTAAATCAGTCTTGGGAGACATCTCTTTGGAGAGGGTGATTCCGTGACAAGCCGGTAGATTACCGCGCTTAGAATCTTCCATACTGAATCTTTTCAGTACAGTGTCGATATACCTAGACTGCGAAAGTCCCAACATCCTCTTGGATCTATCACGATAGATCCGGATCCCCAGAATGTAAGAGGCATCACCCAGGTCTTTCATAGAGAACCTGTGTGACAAGAATCTTTTGACAGATTGTAGCATAGGAATGTCATTTCCTATCAATAGAATGTCATCCACGTACAAGACGAGGAATACGACACTTCTTGCTACAACTTTACTATATATGCACGGTTCATCTAGATTTTTGATAAAGTCATTTTCTTTGACTGTCTCATCAAAACAGATGTTCCAACTCCGCGATGCCTGCTTTAGTCCATAAATGGACTTAAGCAGCTTGCATACTTTCCCGCTGCTCCCACTCTGATTGAAACCCTCTGGCTGATCCATATAGACGCACTCTTCTAAATTTCCATTTAGAAAAGCCGTCTTTACGTCCATCTGCCAGATTTCATAATCATGGAAGGCAGCAATAGCAAGAAGGACCCGAATGTATTTGAGCATAGCCACTGGAGAAAAAGTTTCGTCATAGTCCAAACCAGGTCTTTGACAAAAACCCTTTGCAACATGTCTAGCCTTATAAGTTTCCACCTGTCCATCTACACCAATCTTTTTCTTGAAGATCCATTTGCATCCTATGGGTTTTACCCCATCTGGAGCAAAGTCCAAAGTCCATACTTTGTTGGTGTACATGGACTCCATTTCGGTCCGCATTGCATCTAGCCATCGTACCGAGTCGCCGCTCTGGATGGCCTGCTGGAAGTCAGTAGGTTCATCATCATCTATGATGCAATCCTCTCTATCCCCATCTATGAGAAAACCGTAGTATCTCTCAGGCGGATGAGACGGCCTACTACTCCTGCGGAGGGGTGCGGGAATATCCTGTTCTTTTTGAACTACCGGTTCTACCAAACTTTCAGTAGCAGTTTGTGGTTCTGGAATTTCTTCCAGTTCTATTTCGCTCCCACTTATTTCCTTTTCTAAAAACTGATATTCTAGAAAATGGGCATTACGAGAAACAAACACGTTTTATTCCTCTGCGTAATAGAATAGATACCCCTTGGAGTTCTTTGGATATCCCACAAACTGACACTTTACTGATCGTGCCTCGAGCTTGTCCACATGCTGCTTTTTAACAAAAGCTGGACATCCCCATATTTTCAGATACTGAAGATAGGGTTTCTTCCCACTCCACATCTGATATGGCGTGGTAGGCACAGTCTTGGTAGGAACCATGTTCAAAAGATATGCCGCTGATTCTAGCGCATAACCCCAGAAAGATCGCGGTAACTCAGCATTACTCATCATGGATCGTACCATATCCAATAGGGTTCGATTCCGTCTCTCCGATACACCATTATGCTATGGAGTGTATGGAGGAGTAAGCTGAGAGAGAATTCCTTTATCTTTTAGGTAACCTAGGAACTCGGCACTCAAGTATTCACCACCTCGATCAGATCTAAGTGTCTTGATACTTTTGCCGGTTTGGTTTTCTACTTCATTCTTATACTCTTGGAATTTCTCAAAAGCCTCGGATTTATGTTTCATCAGATAAATGAATCCGTACCTTAAGTAATCATCCATGAAAGTAATGAAATAGGAAAAACCACCTCTTGCATGCGTAGACATTGGACCACATACATCACTGTGTATGAGTCCTAAAAGCTCGCTCGCTCTCACTCCTTGTCCAGTAAATGGAGTTTTTGTCATCTTTCCTTTGAGACAAGATTGACAAGTGTCATAAGTTTGATATTCGAACGAGTCCAAATATCCTTCTCTATGCAACTTAGTCAACCTTCTCTCATTGATGTGACCCAGTCTACAATGCCATAAGAAAGCTTTATTTAAATCTGGAGACTTTCTTTTTAGTGTGTTCTGGACGTTGAAAATTTGGAGTTGGTTTAAAATATATATACCGTTATTTAGTGTACCGGACCCAATCAAACCATGATTAAGGTGGATGTTAACAACATCTCTTACAAACGTGAAATCATAACCTTTATTTGATAACAAGGAAACTGATATGATATTACACGTTAAGCTTGGTACAAAAAAACAGTTATGTAAAACCAAAATATGTCCACTCGTCAATCCCAGGTGATAATCCCCGACGGACGCAGCTCCCACGCTAGCTCCGTTAGCAACCTTTAGGGTCATATCACCTTCCTTCAACACTCTACGGTTTCTCAGTGCCTGCAATGAATTGCAAATATGAGATCCTGATCCGGTATCTAATACCCAGGAAGTAGAGTTAATTGACAGACAATTCTCAATTACAAACACACCTGAAGTCGAAGCCACAGCTTGCTTCGGTTCCTGGTTCTTGGCGTTCCACGCCTTGCAATCTTTCTTCCAGTGCCCTTTCCTATGACAATGGAAGCACTCATCCTGGCCCACTACCGGTACTGCAAACTTTTTCTTTCCCTTCCCTCCCACCTTACTAACACCTCCTCTAGGTTTGGTGGCGGCCTTCTTCTTCCTTCCTTTGGCCCTAGCCTTGGACCCGGAAGAAGATGCACCGCCAACAAACATAGCGGGTGTTTCCCTTGTCTTCTGTAAGGTGCCCTCTGCACTCCTTAACATGTTTAGGAGTTCCAGAAGTTCAACTTCTTTTCTTTGAAGGTTGAAGTTTAGGATAAACTGGGCGTAGGTGTGAGGAAGGGACTGGAGAATAAGGTCTGTATAGAGCTCATTATCCAAAGTCGTCCCAAGGTCTGCGAGCTCTTCAATATAGCCGATCATCTTTAGGACATGTTCTCCTACCGATGACCCGACAGCCAACCTCGCTCAAAACAAGTTCTTAGAGGTCTCGTATCTTGCTATACGAGATTGCTCTCCATAAAGTTCCTTTGTATAGAGAAATATGCCATCTAGGTTCATATCCTCGTGCCTCCTCTGATGTTCATTGTTCATTGAGGCAAGCACGATGCACTTGGCTTTCGCGCAATCTAAATCCCAGGTTTTGTGGATTTCCTTATCCGCATTACTGGATTTGGGACCAGGGACAGCAGGTGCCGTAGCGGTGAGGACGTACCCCAGTTTGTCATAGGTCAAAGCCATTTTGACATTCCGCAGCCAATCTTTATAGTTTGGCCCTGTCAGTATATTTTTCTCTAAAAGTAACTTAAGTCCAGTCATTTTCAGGGTCGCTGCAATTAGGAGAGAGAGAAGAAAACTCTTTAGCATGATGCTCTTGCAAGTTTAGAGTGGTTTTTAGTTTATCTAAACTAGATGGCTCCCATTGTTTCTCGAATCCTTCCTCAAACCATAAAAGAAGAATTAGCCAGGACTATTCTCACCATACAATACTTGCTTAACCGTTCAGCCAGGCTAGTGTCGATACTTCGAGGGAGGTTTTCCAACGCTTTCGCGAAGTTCCTTAATTAAATAACCTCTTTTCTCTGGGGGCGTAACCCCGCTGACACCTTTCTTGACACCTACTTGGTTTATAGCATTGATCGTTAAGTGACGAATTTCCTGATAAGTAGTATATACTCACAGTAGGATCGGGATCCAAATATCATCGTATGATAATGTTGAAGGAATCCTACCAACATTCATCAAACTCCAAATGGTATGCATCTCTTTGCAAATTTCAGTTTCTTTAGAAATTCCCGATATATATTTTTGCCCCATGCTCTTATGACCTTGGCGTTGGTCAAAATATCATAAGTCACATGTCAAGTTCTACCCATCATTATCTTGTTAATTTGAACCCATCCGTACATATCCTTGACGTTGGCCAAAATGATCATATGACTGTCCCAAACTAACTCATCTATCTATGCAACAAATGAATACCCAGCAGCTACCAAACACTATGCCTTGGCGTTGGTCAAAATACATAGCTTGAATACTACTGAATACCCAGATGAAATGACGGAGGGCTACGAATGGTTTTGGCGAAACCGTGAACGTAGTGAACTTGATATAACCGAAGGAACCTGATAGCTTTTAAAAGGAGTGGTTAAAGCTCCGCATTTAAAAATATCTGTTTTTAAAATTAACCGAGTGGTTTCTTTTAAATTGTTCCAACGATTAAACTTTTGGTTTATTTTCTTTGCATTATAAATAACGCGTCCCATCATTAACCGATCATTGCAGAAAACAACGAAAATACAACGTCCTCTTATGCCATCCGCATTCGCCACGGGGTCCCGTCATCACCCGTTAGGTTACTTAACTAACGACAGAGCGGGGGCTGGGCTAGCGCGGGTGTAAAACATAAGTGACATCTAAATAGCTATCATATATAGATATTGTACATTCGTCAGACGCAATAATAGGCATTCCAGATCACAGATGAACTTTATTGGATTTGCAAGCAATCCGTGTTTGTTTTGAGCCTGCAACAAAAGACGGATTACACAGTTGTGATGAATAGCCATTACCCCACCCAAGACCCCAACGGGTACGGCAAACTACCCACCCGGCAGTTTGTGCACCCCACCTTGGGTCTGTCCTAGGAGCAAAAACAGTAAAATGAAATAATACAACGGTGGCTACAACCGCAACCTGGATGTGCCCCGCAAAATAATATTACAACAAATTACATTTACATCAAATGAATTAAATAATAACCCATCACATAACCCCGGCTATACATCACAACAGTCCAACACAGTTCATATACACAAACAGATAAAATCAATTACAGAAATGTGCAACCCCCTGCCAACCGACATACTAGCAGTTAGGGGAGGTTTACGAACACATTATACAAACACAGATATAATCAAACAAGCAAATACTGTATAATTTCGATCTATTAAACACTTTTAATTTTGCTCCAATACTTCTCTGTAAACCTGAAACCTGAGCAAAAATAAAAAATTCCAGAAAATACCAAATATCCCAGAGAACCAACACAGAAAAATTGGGTTCCTGAATCGCCAACTCGGCGGCGGAATCGCGGCGGATCGGTGGGATCCGCCGCGGTTCCGCGGCGCTTTAGGCGATTCAGGGGCCCAATTTTCTTGGGTGTTCTTCTACTGTCTTTTCAAGCTTTCTGAACATCCCTGAAAAATTTTTGCACTTCATTTAAAAATCGACAGAAACTTGTGATTTCGGGCTTTTCCGGTTTCGTTTTTTCCGTTCGAAATTCATACAAATTTGAAAGTAAGTTATTTATTGTTTAGCGAGGCTCTGATACCACTGTAAGTCGATGTACAACACCCCACGACTTGCGGGGAGGCGGAAATATGAAAAACGATCTTGTTCTTATGCTAAACATCGACTAACCGCATGAATCGAAGCTAAACGATAACTAACATCAAACATAGTTGTTAACAACTACTATGTAAAGGGATTATACCTAAAGAACCGTGTCCTTCGTCTTTACGAACTCCACCTCCTCCTCGGCCTTCTCCAAGTAGTAGACGATCCACCCGAGAGCTTTACTCCAAGCTTAGCCTCTAAACTTGAGGCAACTAAACTTCTTTAAGTGCTAATCAAAGAAGCTAGGTGAAATAGAGTGAGGGTTATGGTTTAATAAGTCTAACTAATCCTTGTACTCAACACATGAGAGGGGAGGATTAGGGTTTGAAGAGGGAGAGCTTGAGGAGAGAGAAGGTGAAGATAATAATGAAGTGAGAATAATGAGTTATGATAATATATATCAAGCATTTATTTTTATCAAGAAAAGAAAATAAATCAATTTAACAACCATGCTTGATAATATCTTGTGATGATTCATCTCCATGAGTCATTAAGCATTTATGATGCATTAATGACATGGATGAATCATCCATATGACTCACTAATCACATTCATTGTATATGCCACCTAAACCCCCTTTAGTCACCACCTTCTAGAAGCTTCTCGCGCAATTAAGAGAACGCCCCTCCTTTCCGCAAAAATACGGAAAAACTTTAGACTGTATAAATCTAATAACCGGATACCAGTAACTGGCTTAAACCAAAGCCGACTGGTAAAAACTGTCCGAAAGTCGTACGTGCGTAAACACACGTATGCGTCCGAACCCTTGTTGTAAAACCATACGACCTCTATATCGTTTCGCCCGGAGTAGGGAAACTCTCTGTGTGGGACTCTTGAGACTCGACTACTACGCTGGCAGTGGGTTTAACCACAGACCGCAAGCGGCACTAGCTGTACGTAACGGTCCCTAGGTAGATGTCGATAAGAAGGTCGATGAGGAAACCCATCCGAACTCCTACTGAGTCTGATGTGACAATCTCCGTACAGTCCGGTCCGTTCGTCTAAGACTATCGCATATCAGGCCTAGGGGACGGCAAGCGTCAGTCCCCTAATAGCAGTATAAGTCGTGTCGGAGCGAAGCCCATTACACCCTGAGAAACTACTGGAACCTACCAGCAAATCTCGCTTGCCCTGGCCAGGGACTTTGCGTAATGGCTCTCTGACACAACGCGATATCAACCCCCAATACCGGGAGAGACGAATCATGTCTAACCGCCACTGCCTCCAAGTGCTCGGGACTGCACCCAACCGCTACCTGTTTGCATAACTCCTTTGAGCCGTGGTAGGGTAGCAATCTAAGAACAGTGGGACACACTCGAGGCGAAGTAGCAGTGTCAAGTCTTCGGACTATGCTGTACTCATGTCACCTGGGAACTGTTCACTGACGAATGGTATAAAACCAACCAACAGTTCCCTGTGAGTCCTGTCCAGTGTACCCGTAAGCTAACGAGCACCTGCATACTATCTCCAGTACGACGTACTGACGGCTGTGGGACAGACCATCTCCCCAACTGGGATGAGAAGCGTACACACTAGTCTACTCCGGAGTATCGATGCCCTGTCTCGATAATCCAACGACTAGGGACCTGAATAAGGATGTGCTTGTAGACTACCCAGCCCCCACTAGTGTGACTGCCATCACAACGCTGGTAGTCAAGCAAGATCCTAAGAGCTCTATCAATACGTATACTCACATATTAAGATAGAAAAACCAAGTAGCATACTACCATGTTTAGCAAGACTGTTATATACATGTGAATATCCCAAGCTTCCATTAAGTAATATACAAACTAGTATGATACAATAATGGCCCCTAGGGCATATACACTAACAGGTTGTAGTGCAAGAATCATAGCCTATAGGTTACAAGCTCAAATCCTAGTGACCCATATCATTTTATTATTTTTTTTTAATTTTTACTTGGTCTTCGAGGCCAAGTCAAGTCTTGTTGAATGATATCGGATTCTGGGGAGATTCTGGGTGCTTTTTGAATTTTTTTGAAATTTAAACTATGGATATATATGTTTTTATAAACATATTATTTTTATACTTCTCCTCCCTAAGTCTTAAAACACCTTACTTCTCCTTTCTCTTCATTAAAGAAAAGAGAGCTTGCTTCCCTATCTCACACACACCCTCACACACTCTCAAGCTTCATCAACAAGGTGAAGGAGGCTCCGAGTTTCATCCCTCTTCTCGCTAGGTGCCTCGATTCGACAATCGAGATTTTCTCTACATCTCGGTCGTATGAGTACATACCGGTTCTTGTGTAAGGCCTCTCATCTTTTTCCTAATCCTAATGCTTCTAATATGGCCCCTACCTAAATCTCGAACAGTCCCTATTAAAATTTAATCTCTAATTTTATAAATTGGCATATAAGTTTAAGCTGTTATATAGAATAAGATTAGGAATTTTAGGTTTATAAGTCGCTGGCTCATTAAATGTTTGCATGCTTAATTTAAATCATGATCGAATGAAAGTTTGTTTGAAATAGAACTACAGGGAAAGATGCACATTTTCTGTATTCATGAATTTCTCTGAAAATCAATGTAATTTACGGATTTCTACATTTTAAGTTTTTGACTATAATCTGGACTGCTGCTGGCCAAACCCAGCGCAACGACACAAAAAATAGAATAACTCTCTTTTTTGGAACTCAGGCAAACTCAAGTTGTAAACTCATCACGATAGAGAGCTCTTCGACTCTGGTGTAGAATTTTAAACCATAAAACTAATTGAAATTTATCAAATTGACCCTACAAGTCATCGCTTAAAATCTGGACTGATGTAGAACCCTTCTGCGCAGTCATAGTAAAATGGGTATAACTCCTTCGATAGTAGTAGGATTGGTGTGTTTCTTGTTGCATTTAACCATAACTGATAGGCTCCCGATTTCTGTTTCGCAAGTTTTTTCTTAAGCTGAACCGAAACACCTTAAAACAACACATATAGTCGAGGGTGTTTTCTAAAAAATATTCTGGACTAAAGTGTGCAATGTCACCGTAAGCACCATAACTCTCTCATTTGGAATCCGAATGAGGTAAGCTCGGCTGTCTTATTTTCAACTCTCTGAACTGCAACTTTCATGTTGTAAGCAAAATCAGATTAGTATTTTAACCTGCATCTTCATGCTGTTGAATATGTGATTACTTTTTCTGTCTTGAAACCCTAAACTATTACACTTTGACCCATGTTTAAGGTTTATTAATTGTATACGCTATGGTTTTCCGACTCGAACGTCATGTATGCGTGTTTAACATGAATCCGTGCATCTGTCAGCTTGACATGCACCTGATTTAATCATATGCATTCATGATTTGTGTTAGAACTATTGAATGATGCAATTGAATGTTAAGTTATTGACTGGGTACTTGGGATAGTTTGAGAATGGGAGGTACAACTGCTTCGGAAGTCCCCGTACTAACATATGAATCAGTGAATCCATGGAGCCGGAACGATACAATACTAACTCATGAACCCGTGAATCTGTTGTACCATAGGGAAAAATGAAATACTTTCAAAGCAAGTCGGACATCCTGTACCTAAACTCTATGTTAGTTAAATTTATTTATGTTGCACATATTCACTGACTTGTATAACTGTTAAATATTTCATGTTTAAGTATATGACAACCTATCTGCATGCTTATGAACCAGGGTTAGCACCTATATCTTGTTACCTTATTTAATTATCATATTTTCTTTAATATAAGACTTACCGAGTACAAGATCGCTAACGGGCTTTTATTCTCCCTTCTTTTTGAAATGTCTGTCAGGTGATATAGGTAGCGCCGAGGAAACAACTTTCGAGCTAGAACCTGTGCATGGGGACATTCAATATTTCATGAGCCAAGCAGATTACTAGCACCACCCGACTGTACATGCTTTGTTTCAGTTCTTTCTTTTATCATACCTTGAACTTTCTTTGAACTTGTAATAATTATCACTGAACCTTGGCATATAATAAGAATTGTTGTTGGATATAGGTGTATTTAAATTCTTGTTTATTTTATTATCTGTTCCAGACGCTTAGCGTGTTTGTATCAATAAGGAGTTCTTATCAGTATAAATACATCGCGGGTCTTATTGCGTCTCCGCCTCTATACTTTGGGAAGCAGGATGTGACACTCAATCTACATTATTAAAATATACGACTCTTGACCTTTTTATTTTCTTCCAGCATGAGAGAACAAGGCATCATAATATGTACATACCCATACATGAATCATAAAACACACACACGTGTTAGTTATATGTATGACCTAGAGGCCATTATTGTACATATGACGTATATTATAGTGAATGCTTGGACATATATAAAGAGGAATTTCTTGCTCGACATGATAGTATACGATCTGGCTGCTCTTTTTCTTAACATGTAGATTTGTATTAAGATACTGTCTTGCTCTCACATGTTGATAAAGCCCTTAGGATGTGTACTTGACTACCAGGACTATGATGGAGATCATACTGGTAGGGCCAAAGTAGTCCACAAGTACATTCTTTAATTGTTCCTAGTCAAGGGTGTATCGAGACAGCGCATCGATATTCCAGAGTAGACTAGCGTATACGCTTCTTGACCCATATGATGGGCGATGGATAATGTAACACCTTAGAATGTGTTTTGTAGCTAATTATATTTTAATATATGGTTTTTAAATAAAAAGTTTACCAAATTGAGTTTTAAATATTTTATCCTAATTATTGTGTATTTTATTAGAATTTTATTAGGCACACACACACTTGTGCATGATAACTAGGCTTGTTTTTGGTGTTTAACCATGATTGGTAACATGGTGAACTAACCATTTCTCTAGTCTAGGGTTAAGTTTGGTTTAGGTGTTATGGGTTGTTAAGTGTTATGGTTGTAATTAGTCATGATAGTTTTAAAAAGGAAAATGATTTTAAAAGGGTTTTTATTATTTGTTAATGTGTTGACTTTGGGAGAGAGAGGGAGAGGGAAAGCATGGGCATCATGGCTCATGCCATGCCTCATTATGAGAGAGAGAGTGAGAAGGGGTCTTTGTGGTGTTCTCATTTCTACCTCTCATTTTCCTTCTCTCATTTCCCTCACACTCACACACACACACTCACAGCAACAGCTGAAGCAGCAGCCTTCAGGAGCAGCAGCAGCATCATCACCAGCAGCAACAACAACAACAAGAACAACAACAACATCAGCTACAACAACAACAGCATCATCATCATCTTCAGCAACAGTTGCAGCAGCACCAGAAGCAGCAGCTGCAGGAGGAGCCCCAGCACTTGCAGGAGCTCTCACCTCCTCCCTACACCTCTTCACCAGCTCTCTAGGGTCCAATTGGGTATATTTCTGAACCCCCAATCCCTAGTTTGCTTATTTGTGTGTGGTTTTGTGTCGATTAGTGTTAAATTGCTATTTTAGTGCTAGATTATGGTATATTGTGTGGAAATTGGTTAAGTCTCGATTGTGTTGGTTAACCTAGCTCAGTGTAGTGTTAATAAGGCCACTTCAACTGAGTTTAACCCAGATTACACTAAAATACCATAAGGTTTCTTAAATTGTGCAAATTAGTGTTTTTAAAGTGATTTTTGTGACTTTTGAAATCTGCTATGGACCCGGACCCTACAGAACAAAATTGAGAAGACTGGGACATGATACCTAGGTCTAGATACCACCACCAGAGCACGAACCCATCCCTCCCTAGCCTGGCCGCCAATTTCTCTATATTGGCCGCAAATTGCGGCCAAGTGGGGGACTTGGGTGTTAGGATTTGGTGTGGGGTTCCCTGCTGTGTAGTGTAGTGTTTTGGTATGTCTAGTTTTGTAAGTTTTGGCCTGTAGGAAAATCTGGGATCATATATCGTTTTTGTGTCCGTTGTGTTTGCGCGATACGTGAGTGGGTTCTGTGATCCAGCGTATCGCGGCGTGTCGCGATGGGTTTTTGACGCATACACACACGATTCAGCGTATCGTGCACACGCGCGTTTAGTTCGCGACGCGAGTTTCTCGTTTTGGTTCGATATCGCGTTTCGCGGAATATTTTGGCTTATATGTGATATTCATGTCGTATTTACAGGTTTGCAGGCAGGAGTTACGGACACTACTACAGGGGGAGCCGATGGTAGGATTCACCTAGCATGGAGTATAGGTGAGTAGATATAACATCTACAGGGGAATCGCCCGCATGACGTTATACGTCTGGGCTAGGATTCAATTACCTGCCGCACATTCTACGTCATTGTAGAATTGCGCATTTACTGCATTTCCTTGATATAGTTATATACTGTGACTAGCAGCCGTAGGACACTGCACACATTATTGACGGTTCATGTTGCACGAGCACGGATTGTATGCTACACACACGCCGTCAATAATTGCCATGTCACACACTACCCCTTATAGCTACTATTGCTTGCCACACATGACATCTAGCTTATCGGTATACCTATAGTGTATCATACCTTTAGTGATAGGTATATTTTCACTTTGCGATACAGCTACAGGTATACCTCCTACATATTTTACCTACACCGGGAGGGATTTCCTACATATGTTACTTATACCCAGGGGGGTATACGACATCAGTTCCTATAGGTAGATACCTATACATTGCTACACCTGTATGTTAGACACATATTCAGTTGTTGTCGCATATTTACATTTACTGATATTACTTAGCTGTACCTCATCTTGATTTCGCATACATCTGGTTCAGCTATATACTTGTGTTTACCTGCTCGCATTCAGATATATCTCATATATTTATTCTTGGATTGCGCATTGTTTATCTGGATTTTATATGATGTTTTCGGGATTTGGGAACCGCGGGGGTTCATGAAATTATGCATACATGAACAACCCGGTTTCCTTGATATGATATTTGAGTGTCCCCCATGAGTTTTATCGGTGCTGATTATATCTCCATACGAGGTGTGGTTGCCGTATGAGAGTACATGGTGGGGCCCGGTATGGTTCCCCTCGGCAAGAAGATCGATGGGTTTGCCGATTGAGCCTGGAGGCGGGCGAGTACCTACCGGTGATTGTTTGGACCTGGCAGTTGTCCGGAGGCTACTGGCCAGAGTCGAGAGTTGGATGCGGGAGGATCTGTACTGGCGGGGCCGAGGGCCGATACCGCAGACGGACCCCATGGGCTGATCCGGACTGACGGAGCCCGATATACGAGGATTTCTGTGTCGATGCTTGGCACACGGTTTCATGATATTTCTTTAACCCCTTTTTGTATATATAACAGGGGATTTAGCCGTTGTTATATATACCCTTACACCAATATTAGTGGAATGGGACACTAATATATGTGTATTGCCCCCATCATATTTATTTCTGTACATATATATACCTTTAGGATGCTAGAAACTTACTTGAGATTGGACTTGGGATACTAGGTGATTCATTGGGATTGGACATTGGATATACCTATGTGATTGGTGATTTGTACATTCGGGATATAGGAGATTACTCGATATTGTACATTGAGGAGATGTGAGACTGATATGATGTGAGTGCCCTATGTGGGGGCTGATTTGAGGATTTGGGATTGGAGCATCTTGATGGATTGTGATCCTGCCACGACGTCAGGTTTCCGTGGAAAATGACATATTCTACCCTATACCTCACCCTTACCTACCTTATGCACAGATTCATATGTTGGTAGTACTTGTAGTGTACCCTTATGATAGTTGCATATTTGCTTTCTCATATCTCTATTGCATAGTTAGTGCATACTATTGTCATGTTACTATTGCTTCGCATATTGATTGTACCTGCTAGTGTACTCTCCTTATTTCAGCATTGCATGACACATCATTATTGTAATCGCATATCGTAGATTCATGCTGTACGTACATTCCTGCGATTACCTGCATATGTTTTATACTATTCACGAGTTGGCAACTCACCCCCGTTGTGCCACAGGTGTTTCAGGTTTTTCCCCAGAGTAGTCGAGGCAGGCTATTCCTCTATTCAGCTATCCAGCTACTACCTTTTGCTACAGATACCGTATCAGCTCACAGTACCATTTTGTTTAGGTGGGTTAGATGGTTATCTGTATTTCATATTGTATATTCGTTGTATTTTGTACTCTCCATCTACTACTGTATTGTTGACATAGAGACTTGGTGAGGACGTTATGTGTATTATTGTGGATTTGATGTCTTTTATATACAGCTTTTTCTCTACTGTCATTATTTTTGTGTTGCCTTCATCTTGACTTGTCTTTACAAAAAGGGGGTGTTGCTAAAATTTTAAAGAAAGAAAGTAAGACTTTTAAAGAATTTGGGTTGCGATTTCAATTGTTTCAAAACTTATATTATGTTTTCCGTAATTTTCATGGTTTAGATTTCTGGGTTGGCTTTCTTTTACTACGTTGCGTCTTTAGGCGTTGCGTAGTATTAGGGCCGTCACGGGCCAAATTTTGGGTCGTGACAGATAATCCCACATCTATTGGTGTTTGACATCAAAGATGGTATACGGGTGCTCAGTGGAAACTGGGTACACTGAATGGACTAGCCGAGAACTCCTATATGGTATTATACCTATCGTCAGATAGCAGTTCTCTAGTGACACTGGTACAGATTAGTCTGTTGACTTGAGATCGTCATAGAGTCTTGTGATATTCCCACTGTGCTTTAATTTCCACCTTACCACGTTCAAGTGAACGTGCAAAACGGTAGCTTTTGGGTATAGTCTCGAGTCACATGGCGGTAATGAGCGATAGGAGGGGATTCGTCTCTCCCGGTATTGGGGGTTGATGTTGCGCTGTGCTCGATTGGCCATAACAGGAAGTCCCTGGCCAGGGCTGATATGGAGATTTACTGGTAAGTGTTATCAGTAGTTTCTCGACCCATTATGAGCCTTACATCGGCACGACTTATCGGTTACTGGGGTCTGACGTTTACCACCCCTAGACTAGATATGCGACATATCAGACGAAGAGACCGGACTGTACGGTAGTGTTACTGATAGGCTTTACTAGAGTATGAGCAGGCTTGCTTGTTGATATTCTGATCGCTCAATACCTGGGTAGCCGTTACGTCCAGCTAGTACCGCCGACGGCTTGTGGTTGCTTGATATGATCATCATCCACTGCCGGCGTATTGACGAGTCTTTAAAGTCCTACACAGAGGTTTTCTGGCTCAGGCGAAATAAAGTAGAAGCACATATGTGATATGTGCGGGACCGAGATTAATATGTATATATGATACCGTATTCTATTCTCACGATATGTAATATCGGCCGGTTATATGTGATATAGCCGGGTTATCGAATCAAGTGTTGATTCGATAAGATGATACATATGATATTAGTCGGTTATATATGATATAGCCGGATTATTAAATCAAGTGTTGATTTAATAATTTAATGTATAATTGTATATTTGATATATTAATTTACATTAACTAATATATGCTCACTTGTGCATTTCTTTTTATCACATGTGCACACTTAATATATATGTGATATATATTATTGTGTCATGCTTGATTATACATGCAACATGGGTGTATGAGACTCACCCCAGGCTCATTATAATGTAGGATTTGTTTATTTAAAGTAAATCAAAAATTGGTTGGAAATTTTTCCATGGTTGAAGCTTGTGGAACCATTGACTTAGTCCACTAATTTTGTTTTACTTAAAATATTTATTAACCCAACCATTACCTTAAGCCATGGTTAAGTCTCTACATGAGTTAATATGAGATATTATCTCACCCATGGTTGCTATTCTCACACACAACATTATTGCTTCATCTTCTTCTTCATCAAGAGTAAGCTCTCTAGCTTTTAAGGAGGTGAAGAAAATTAGTGAGAAAATTAATTCTAAACTGAGCAAAAATCCTATTTCATCATCCTCTACTAGACTAGCCATTTAGTTTAGGGTGTTAGCATCACTAATTACATATTAATGAAGAGGTAGCTTGAGTTGGTGTCTCATCGACGTAGATCATCTTCGGCCTCGAAGACTTTAAGCAAGCTTATTCCTTTCATCTTGTGGAGCCATTCTAGAGTCTGGGAGATTACTGCTTGGAGCGAAGGGACTACTACACGGAGCTATAGAAGTGAAGGACCGGTCTACAAAGGTTGTATTTCTTGTTGACTTGATGTAAAGTTGTTTATATACTTAGTTCGTCTAGTTCTCTAGTTAAGATTCTAGGGTTAGTGTTATTTCGCATGGCAAATTTTTGAAAATGGCATGGTCGATGCCTCCCGAAACCTTGTTGTCGTGCTACGTAACCCTACAATGGTATTAGAGCCAAGCTAGAGAATTAGACGATATTTGTAGAATTACGAAACCGAAACAACTCTGTAACACTCGAAATAAAAACCAAGTTTCTGTCGAATTTTTAAGAGTGTATAAATTTTTTTAAGTAATTGCAGAATGTTATATGAGATGTAATATGAACACCAGACAAAAACGAACCCTTTTCACCCATTTTGACCCGGTGACATGCTCTGAAATTCTGGCCTGGCCGGTCCCATGTTGGATTCTTGGGTTCATTTTGGTGTGGTGTTCCGGTCTCTGGGATTTGGTGTTTCAGGTGTTGCTTGTTTTTACTGAAATTGCATGTGATGTTATTTTTCTATAAAGGCAATTTGGAGTGTTTCGTAGTCGTAATTCTAACATCATTTTAGGTATTTTAGACGGCGTTAAAAAGTTCGAATGAATATCAATAACCCATTTTCTCCCTCCCTGGAAATTTTCCAAGAGTTGGATTTTTTCAAAGTTAAGAATATTCAAAAATCATGTAAGTAATTCTGTGGACCCTCTAGAAGAATGAAAGCCTAACTTGATTCTATGACCGTAGGAATCGCCTCCAAACCCTAGGGTTTGCGGTAGTTCTGCGGCGCCATAGATGAGGCAAAGGTTGGCCCTTCTACGGTTGGTCCATTGGTACCGTGGCATGTTCTGAGTATTTTTAAACTGTGCTCAAGTGTTGAGCTCTTCGGGAAATTTTGGGTGTTTGGTGATTCAATCGGAATGTTTAACATCGTCTAACAATCTATTGAATGTGATACAATATTTGGAATCTACAGTAATTAGTTTTATGAAAATTGATTAGTTGCTTGTAAATTTAACATTTCGGTCTCAGTGGGAATCCGGAATCTTGTTGAATTACCCGGTTTCTTTTGAAAAGGAGTTTTCATGAGTTAGACCCAAATGTAAGATTTACAATGTTAGGCATGAAATCCGAAATATGTGAAATTCCGGGTTTATGATGTCTAAGGGCTGTGTTGATTCCAAATGTTGTAGTTTGATTTTTTTTTTCTGCGACTGTAAGTATAATATGTGGTGTATCGCCGGTTTCGTTGCTATATGTTAACGACAATTGGGATACCAATATTTACTTACGTTGATGACATGTGATGTTATGTGTTGCTGGGATATGTTATATTGGATCGTCATGTTTTGAATAGCCGGAGGTTTTTGCGTGAGATGAGAGTTTTTCATTTTCATTCATGTAAAAATTGTGTGTAATATTCTTTTATTGAGGCACTTCCGGGTTGAGGATGATGTCACAATTGATGTATATTATTTACTTTTCTGCATTATGATAGACCCAAAGTGGGGAGCACAAGTAACCGGGTTCTAGAGTCCAGTGGGAGACCATCTCGAGGAGTCGAGACCGGGTCTCCCAACTCTAGAATTGGTAGGGTTGCTTGCCGCTACCCTAGGGGTCTAGAGATATGGGTTTGGCTATTCATCGCGCCCATGGAATCCATGTTTTTTATAGGCTTAATATAAAACACGGACCTCCTAGTATATCCAATATTTCATATGATGACTTCTGCTGCTGATATTCTGTGATGTGATCACTTTATATGCGTGAGACGAATGCTTTATTATTATATATATGATATATAATAAACGTTGTTTATGTTTTGCACCCGCGCTAGTCCCACCTCGCTATCCCGTTAGTTAAGTAACCTAACGGTGCATAACGGGACACTGTGGCGAGTGCGGATGGCATAAGCGTACGTTGTATTTTCGTTTCTTCTGTGATGTTTAGGAAGCATAAATGATGGGACTTCATTAATGAGATTAATGAAAAAGAAAGAAACCTAAAGATGTTATAGAATCAAATTTTCAAAAAGGGTAGCTCTAGTTTTTGCTTTGCATAGCGGTATTCCTTGAAGAATATCCAGCATCTCATTCGATGAGGAAAGAGCCGAGATACCTTCACCGGGAGTGACCTCTTTAGCAAAAGCTAGCAGATGCTACAACCAACTTGGTTTTATTTTTGATTGCCTTTTTAGTTTTTGCTTTGCATAGCGGTATTCCTTGTAGAATATCCAACACCTCATTCGATGAGGAAAGAGCCGAGATCCCTTCACCAGGAGTGACCTCTTTAGCAAAGCTAGCAAAAGCCTAAAAAACACTCCTTTTCGAAATCACTCGATTCTGCAACGATATCAAGTTTATTACACAAAAGGTTTTCTTAAAATCCTGTTGTAACCCTCCGTTATTTCAGATAAATAGTATTTAGTATTCGTGCTACGTTTGTTGGCTTTCGTCAAGGCGTAGTGTGTGGTAGCTACTTACTGCTTATCTGCTGCATATGATGTGATTGGATTAGGGTAGTCGTATGACTTTGTTGGCTTTCGTCAAGGGTCGCACAGGTGAGTTTAATTCAATCATGAAATGTAACAGGTTGAACTTGACTAGCGGACTATGGTTTGTTGGTTTTCGTCAAGATTATAGGACGCTAGAGGCAAAAAATTGGCGAACCTCTCTCAAAGTACGAACACTGGCCTGGCTGAAAGATTGGCGAACTTATAGGGTGTAATTAATCCCGGCTAGTCTTACCATTTAGTGTTTGAAGGAAGATTTGATAAACCCAGTAGGAGCCATCCTGATTAGATAAGATAATAACCAGTCTAATCTTGCAAGAGCATACGCTAAGTGTTTTCTTCTCTCTCTCTCTCTAGGTAGCGACTATGTCAGGCCTTAATCAAGATGATAATAAGGATGTATTGACTGAACCCGCTTGTTATACTGAGCTGGGAAACGTTGGTTCCTCTCCTACTTATATTTGTTATAAGTCCGAGCAGAAATAGGGGTATATCCGGATTCCCACGCCACCCAAACGAAGAATAAGTATGTTGATGCATCTTCTTCAGGTGTGTTAGTTATCGAGAACTGTTTCTCAATACACTCTACGTCCTGGGTATTAGATACCGGATCGGGATCCCACATATGTAATATGTTACATAAGCTAAGGAAAGGTAGAGAACTGGGAATAAGTGATCATTCCATAAAAGTAAAGAATGGTGCAAATGATGCAGCCAAAACAGTTGGCGAATATCACCTAGTATTACCAAATGATAATACATTGATTCTGAACGAATGCTATTACATACCGAACCTGATATGCAATATTATATCAGTTTCTTTATTAAGTAAAGAAGAATATAATTTTGTATTGTAGGATAATATTATAAACATATTCCTGAATCAAAAGTTGATTAGATCAGGCTCGTTAAATAATGGCATATACGTTCTAGATCAAACGACGGTTCTTAAAGTACAAAACACACACAAGAGGAAGAGTTCAGAAATGAATGAATCTTTCTTGTGGCATTATAGAATAGGTCATATCAATGCGACACGATTAGCTAAGTTACACAAGGATGGATATTTGAATCCGTTCGAATTTTCATCTTATGAAACTTGCCAGTCATGTCTCAAAGGCAAGATGACCAAAACTCCGTTTACTGGACACGAAGAAAGAGTTATGGAACTCTTAGGACTGATACACAGTGATGTATGCGGTCCCTTGTCTACACATGCCAGGGATGGTTTCTCATACTTCATTACATTCACTAACGATCTCTCAAGATACAGACATGTGTTCCTGTTGAAACACAAGTCTAAGCATTTGAGAAATTCAAAGAATATAAGTATAAAGTCGAGAACCAGATAGGAAAAAGTATTAAAATCCTACGATCTGATCGGGGAGGAGAATGCTTGAGCACAGAATTCTGTGACTATCTAAAGAGAATAGGATTCTCTCTCAGCTTACTCCTCCGTATACACCACAACACAATGGTGTATCGGAGCGGAGAAACCGCATCCTATTGGATATGGTGCGCTCTATGATGAGTATTGCTGAGTTACCTATTTTCTTTTGGGGATATGCGCTTGAGACAGCCATGCACCTATTGAATATGGTCCCTACCAAATCAGTGCCTACCACTCCATATGAGATATAGAAAGGGAAGAGACCATGTCTTAATTATGTTAAGATATGGGGTTTTCTGGCCTATGTCAAAAGGCACAATCCGGATAAACTCGAGGCAAGGTCTGTTCTGTGCAAGTTTGTAGGATATCCCAAAAACTCACAAGGGTATATCTTCTACCACACCGAGAAACAAAAGGTGTTTGTTTCTCGGCATGCCACCTTTTTAGAAAAGGAATTTCTTTAGAAAGAAATTAATGGCCTTGAGGTAGAACTGGAAGAGGTTCCAGCTATACAAACTACAGCAGAAGATTTGGTAGAACCAGAGGATTCGACAGTTCCCAACGAACCTCAGCCTCTCCGCCGATCTAGTAGGATTCCTCATCCACCTGAAAGATACTACGGTTTTCTCATTGATGGTGGGAGCGAGGATTGCATCATGGAAGTTGATGACTTAACTAGCTTCGATCAGGCCATCACGAGTGGGGACTCTGTGAAATGGTTGGATGTAATGCGGTCTGAGATGGAATCCATGTACACCAAGTATGGACTTTGGAAGTTGCTCATGAAGAGGTAAAACCTATTGGGAGCAAATGGGTCTTTAAGAAGAAACTTGGTGTAGATGGAAAAGTTGAGACTTTCAAAGCTAGACTTGTTGCAAAAGGTTTTCGTCAATGACCATGTGTGGATTATGATGAAACCTTTTCTCCAGTGGCTATGCTTAAGTCCATCCGGATCCTACTTGCCATTGCTGCATACCATGACTACGAAATCTAGCAAATGGATGTTAAGACCTCCTTTTTAAATGGTGATTTAGAAGAGAGTGTGTACATGACTCAGCCAGAGGGCTTCATGGATAGTGGGAGCAGCGGAAAGGTGTGCAAGCTGCTTAAATCCATCTACGGGTTAAAACAGGTATCGCGGAGTTGGAACATCTATTTTGATGTGGTAGTCAAAGAGTTTGACTTCATCAAAAACGTAGATGAACCTTGTATATACAAGAAGGTGGTAAAGAGTAAGGTTGTCTTCCTCGTATTGTACGTCGATGACATACTCTTGATAGAAAATGATGTTCCTATGCTGCACTCGGTCAAGCTCTTCTTATCACAAAGATTCTTAATGAAAGATCTACGTGATGCCTCCTACATCTTGGAGATTAAGATCTATCGAGATAGATCTAAACGGATGCTGAGATTGTCTCAATCCAGGTACATAGACACCATACTAAAGAGGTTTAGTATAGAGGATTCCAAGCATGGGAATTTACCCACGATCTCAGGACTCACTCTCTCTAAAGAGATGTCTCCCAAGACTGATTTGGAGAGAACTCACATGCAAGGGACACCCTATGCTTCGGCAGTAGGTTCTATCATGTACGCGATGTTATGTACCAGACCCGATATAGCATACTCACTAAGTGTAGTGAGTAGGTATCAAGCAGATCCAGGAAAGAATCACTGGACAGCTGTGAAGAACATTCTCAAGTACTTGAGAAGGACTAAAGAGATGTTCTTGATGTATGGTAACGGTGAACTCCAAGTGGAGTCCTTTACCGATTCGAGCTTCCAGAGTGACAAGGACGACTCTAAGTCGGTCTCGGGATTTGTCTTTACCCTTAATGGAGGGACGGTTTGTTGGAAGAGTTCCAAGCAGGAAACCGTGGCAGACTCGACGATGGAGGCTGAATACATCGCTGCCAACGATGCTGCCAAAGAGGCTGTCTGGATGAAGAAGTTCATAAACGAACTTGGTGTGGTTCCGTCCATCGAGCATCCAATACCTTTGTATTGTAATAACAATGGAGCAGCGACTTTGGCCAAGGAACCCAGGCCCCATCAGCGATCCAGGCATATTCTGAGGCGGTATCACCTGATCCGGGAGATAGTTGATCGCCGGGATATTGAGGTCAGGAGAGTTGACACGAAGAACAACACGGCGGATCCACTCACGAAGGCCATACCCCAGATACAATTTGAGAGACTCTTCAGGATGTTGGGTATGAGATACTACAACAACTGGCCTTAGTGCAAGTGGGAGATTGTTAGTTATATGTATACCCTAGAGGCCATTATTGTACATATGTATATTATAGTGAATGCTTGGACATATATAGAGAGGACTTTCTTACGCGAGATGATAGTATGCTATCTGGTTGCTCTTTGTCTTAACATGTAGACTTGTATTGAGATATTATCTTTCTCTCACATGTTGATAAAGCCCTTAAGATGTGTACTTGACTACTAGGACTATGATGGAGATCATACTAGTGGAGCCAGGGTAGTCCATAAGTACATACTTTAATTGTTCTTAGTCGAGGGTGTATCGAGACAGGGTATCGATATTCCAGAGTAGACTAGCGTATACGCTTCTTTACCCATATGATGGGCGATGAATGATCCCACATCCATTGGTGTTTGACATCAAAGATGGTATACGGGTGCTCAGTGGAGACTGGGTACACTGAACGGACTCGCCGAGAACTCCTAGATGGTATTATACTTATCGTCAGATAGCAGTTCTCTGGTGACACTGGTACATGTTAGTCTATTGACCCGAGATCGTCGTAGAGTCTTTTGTGATTCCCACTGTGCTTTGATTTCCACCTTACCATGTTAAAGAGAACATGCAAAACGGTAGCTTTTGGGTACAGTCCCGAGTCACATGGAGGCAATGAGCAATAGGAGGGGATTCGTCTCTCCCGGTATTGGGGGTTGATGTTGCGCTGTGCTCGATTGACCATAACAGGAAGTCCCTGGCCAGGGCTGATATAGAGATTTACTGGTAAGTGTTATCAGTAGTTTCTCAACCCGTTATGAGCCTCACATCTGTAGGGTTCCTAGGCACACTAAGGAGGTCTCACAAGGCATCAACCATGCCAATTTCAAAAAAAACGGTGCCGAGAAACCCTAGACTACGGATCGTTAGCTAGATGTCTAGGCGAAAAAGAAACTAGTTAACAGCTTAACTAAAGTTTAAACGGAAATACAACCTTTGTAGATCCGGTGCTCCACCTCCAAAGCTCCGCAACGAAGTCCCCTCGCTGTCCAAATGAATTCCCGGGCTCTAGCGTCGGCTTCGTCGGAGAAATGGCGAGCTAGGTCGTCGATGTCCATGCCGAAGATGATCTACGTCGAGGCATCGCTAGATCAAGCTCCAACTTCATCAAGTCAAGAAACTTGTGAAGAAAACACACTCTACTACTTGGCAAGAGGTAGAGGATGAAGAAATAGGAAGTGGGTAGACTTTAGAATTGGATTTCTCACTTGTTTTCATCAATCACCATTGATGAAGTAAGCTTCTTCATGGAAGAAGAAGATGAAGAAGAAGAAGAATATTATGATAAGTTGATTATAAAATGAATAATCAAATCATACTTATCATAATATTAACCATGGTAATGTGTAGAGAGTTAATCATGGTTGAATGGAATGGTTAGGGTTAAGCATGAGACAAAATGGTCACTTGGTCAAAGTCTTCATGAAGCGTCAACAAGCTTCCAAAGAAAGCCACCATTTTGCATTATGCTTATCATTTTCTAAAATGAATAAACAAATAAATAAATAGATATGAAAATGAAAATCCTAACCATTACATAACCATGGTTTAAACTTTACACAAAACACAAGTTAGCATGCATCATCAAACATGATACATACAAGTGCACATCCGAGTGAGAAAATCCATCTTAAGTGAACCAATACTAGTTAATGCAAAGTAATATATCAAATATATAATTATGCATTAAATCATTAAATCAACACTTTATTTAACGATCCGGTCATATCACATATAACCGACTAGTATCCAATGTATCGGTTTATCGAATCAATCCTTGAATCGATAACTAGGTTATATCGCATACAACCAATCGATAAATTCATCGCGAGAATGAAATACGGTATCACAGACACGCATTATTCTCGGTCCCGCACATATCTCATATAAGCTCCTATTTCGTTTCGCTTGAGCCAGGAAACCTCTGTGTAGGACTCTAAAGACTCGTCAATACGCCGGCAGCGGATGATGATCATATCAAACATCCACAAGCCGCAAGCGGTCTGCTAAACGTAACGGCCACCCGGGTATTGAGCGATCAGAAGATCGACGAGCAAGCCCGCTCATACTCCAGTGAATCCAACCAGTAACACTACCGTACAGTCCGGTCTGATCGTCTGATATGTCGCATATCTCGCCTAGGGGTGGTAAACGTCAGACCCCAATAGCTCGATAAGTCGTGTCGATATGAGGTCTATAACAATTCGAGAAACTACTGGTAACACTTACCAGTAAATCTCAGCAACCCTGGCCAGGGATTTCCTGTTATAGCCAATCGAACACAGCGCAACATCAACTCCCTATACCGGGAGAGACGAATCCCCTCCTATCGCTCATTGCCTCCATGTGACTCGGGACTGTACCCAAAAACCACCGTTTTGCACACCCTCTTGGACGTGGTAAGATGGAAATCAAAGCACAGTGGGAACCACACAAGACTCTATGACGATCTCGGGTCAACAGACTACTCTGTACCAGTGTCACCAGAGAACTGCCATCTGACGTAAGGTATAATATCATCTGGGAGTTCTCGGCGAGTCCGTCCAGTGTACCCAGTCTCCACTGAGCACCCGTATATCATCTCTGATGTCAAACACCAATGGATATGGGATCATCCATCGCCCATTTGTATGGGTCGAGAAGATATATGCTAGTCTACTCTGGAATATCGATGCCCCGTCTCGATATTCCCTCGACTAGGAACATTGAAGGATGTACTCATGGACTATCCAGGCCCCACTAGTATGATCTGCATCACAGTCCTAGAAGTCGAGTACACATCCTAAGGGCTTTACCAACATGTAACAGAGAGACAATCAGTGTATACGTTAAGGTAAAGTTCAACCAGATAGCATACTATCATGTCGAGCAAGAAAGTCCTCCCTATATATGTCCAAGCATCCACTACAATATACATCCCATGTATAGTAATGGCCTCTAGGGCATACATATAACTAACAATCTCCCACTTGCACTAGGGCCATCTGATAGCAGTGGTTGTAGTATCTCATACTCAACCATCCCATAAAAATCTCTCTCTGGGAACAGGCCTTTGTGAGTGGATCCGCTGTGTTGTCCTCTGAGTCTACTCTCCTAACCTCGATCTCCTTGGAGATCAACCATCTCCATGATCAGGT
Organism: Agapanthus africanus; assembly: GCA_030015575.1. Taxonomy (NCBI): domain Eukaryota; kingdom Viridiplantae; phylum Streptophyta; class Magnoliopsida; order Asparagales; family Amaryllidaceae; genus Agapanthus; species Agapanthus africanus. The sequence continues at coordinate 205,852,602 of CM057337.1, forward strand.
GATACTGCCTTAGAATATGTCTGGATCACTGATGGGACCGGCGTTCCTTGGCATAAGCCACAACTCCATTGTCACACAATGGGAGGAACATAGTTCATCTCATGAACCAATATACATCCAGACTGCCTCTTTGGTAGCATCTTAAGTAGCGATGTATCGAGCCTTTATCGTCTAGTATGCCACGGTATCTAGCTTGGAACTCTTCCAACATACCGTCCCTTTACTGAGGGTAAAGACAATGCCTGCGACTGACTTTCAGTCGTCCTTATCACCCTGGAACACTTCCAGTGATTCTCCTCAGGATCGATTGATACCTTCTCACTACAACTAGTGAGTATCCCAACATCTAATTAGATCTATCTCATAGATCCAAAACCCAGGATTTAGGAGGTATCACTTTCATCCTATATGGAGAATCCTTGTGATAAGCGGAGATTGACCGAGCGTAGCTTAGGAAACTCCTTCCCTATCAAGAGCATGTCGTCCACGTACTCTACGAGGATCGTCACCATACTCCCTACTACCTTTTTGTTTATACAAGGTTCATCTACCATTTTGATGATGTCAACTTCTTTGACTAATTCATCAAAACAGATGTTCCAACTCCACGATGCCTGCTTTATCCTATAAAGTATCTTGCACACGTTTCCGCTGCTCCCACTGTCTACGAGGCCCTCTGGCTGTGTACTTACAGACGCACTCTTCTAAAACATCATTTTAGAAAAGCAGTCATGACACCCAACCACCAGATATCGTAGTCATGGTATGTAGCCGTGGCAAGTAGGATCTGGATGGACTTAAGCATAGCTACTGAAAAAGGATTCATCATTATCCACGCCTGGTCGATGATGAAAACCTTTAACATGTCTATCTTTGAAAGTCTCAACCTTTCCAAGTACACCAAGTAATCTTCTCAAGATATACTTGCTCCTGATGGGGATTTAACCCTTCAGATATAGCAACCAAAGTCCATAATTTGTTGGTGTATAAGGATTCCATCTCAGATCACTAAGCATCCAGCCATTCTTACAGAGTCCCTACTCTCGATGGCCTGCTCGAAACTAGTTGGGTCATCATCTCATGATGCAGTCCTCGCTCCCACTGTCATAGAGTAACCGAAGTATCTCTCAGGTGGGTGAGGAACCCTACTAGATCGGCGGAGAGGCTGAGGTTCGTTGGTAACTATTGAATCCTTTGGTTTTATCAAATCATCTGCTGCAGTTTTGTATAGCTGGAACCTTTCCAGTTCTACATAACAGATCTTGCCTCGAGCTTGTCCGGTATTTTGCTTTTAGACATAGGCCGGACAACCCCAAATCTTAACTAGCTTAAGACATGGGCTCTTACCATACCATATCACATATGAAGTGGTAGGCAACTGATTTGATTCGAACCCAATTCAATAGGTATGCAGCTTCTCAAGCGCATAACTCCCAAAAGGAAACAGGTATTTCAGTAGTACTCATCATAGAGCACACCTCAACATATAGGGTGTGATGGCTCCGCCCCGTTATACCATCGTGCTATGGTGCATACGGAGGAGTAATGCTGAGAGAGAATCTCATTCTCCTTTAGAATAGTCCAAGAATTTCGTGCTCAAGTATTCTCCTCCTTGATCACATCATAGGACATAATACTTATACCCGTATTTTGGTTCTCTACTTCTATCTTATATTCTGTGAATATCTCAAAAGGTTCAGACTCATGTTTCAACAGAAACATATGACTGAATCTAAAGAGATTATCAGAGAATGTAATGAAGTACAAAGAACCGGTCTTGGCATGTGTAGACAGGGGACCTACATACATCAACATGTATCATCCCAAGAGTTCACTAACTCTTTCTCTGTTTCCAGTAAACAGAGCTATGGTTATCTTATCTCTGTGACATGACTCGCAAGTTTCATAAAATGTAAATTCAAACTAATTTAAATATTCATCTAAATGTAACTTCAGCCAGTCGGGTCGCATTGATATGGCCTAGTCTACAATGCCTCAAGAAGGATCCGTTCATTTCTGAACTCTTCCTCTTGTGTGTGTTCCGTATACTAAGAACTGTAGTTTGATTTAGAACATCAATGCTTTTAGATAACGTGCCTGAACCGATCAACTTTTGATATAGGAAATGTTCAAAACATTATCCAACAATACAAAATTTTATCGTTTCTTTACTAACAAAGAGACAGATATGATTTTGTATATCAGGTTCGGTATCTAATAACATTCGTTCAGAATCAATGTATTTGTAATACAGGGTGACAGTGACCAACAGACTTAGCTGCAACACTTGCCCCGTTTTCTGCCTCATGAAACTTATCACCCGTTCTCAGTTTTCTACCTTTCTGTAGCCCTATGTAACAGATTACATATCTGGGATGCTGATCTGGTATCACATACCCAGGACGTAAAGAATACTGAGAAACAGTTCTCTGTAATGAACACACCCGAAGATGATGCATCAGCATGCACTTTCTTCGTTTGGGCGGCACGGGAATTCTGGTAATCCCCTATTTCCTGCTCTGTCTTATAACAATTATAAGTTGGAGCGGGACCAACGTTCCCCAGCTCAGTATAACAAGCGGGTTCGGTCAATATTTCCGTAGTATTATCTTGATTAAGGCGTGATATGGTCGCTTCCTGGAGAGAGAGAGAAGAAAACACTCAGCGTGCGCTCTGTCAAGAATAGATTGGTTATTATTTTATCTAATCAGGATGGCTCCCACTGCTTTTTATCAAATCTTCCTTCAAACCCTAAAAGGAAAGACTAGCCGGGATTAATTACACACTACAAGTTCGCCAATCTTTCAGCCAGGCCAGTGTCGGTACTTTGAGGGAGGTCCCCCGTGCTTTCGCACGAACCTAATTAATGTAAACCTCGTTTTCCCAGAGGCGTAACCCCGTTGACACCTTTCTAGACACCTACTTGATCGGCTAATTGTAATGTATAAAACTCTCCCACGAGTAACAATTACTCACAGCGGGTATCGGGATCCAACTATCTCATAGAAGGTATGCAATCTCATTGCAAATTTCAACACTAGAAATTCCCGATAATATTTTGCCCCTAACGTGCTATTGTAAGCGCACGGCGGCGCCCCGGCCGTCAATCCGACGCCGGAATGCGGAAACGGTGAAAACTTTAATTTTTGCGGACTTAGCAAACCGGCACCACCGCGCACTAAACACCCGGATCGTAACCATTAACAAGTCTAAGCTAACTAGAAGATGGGTTAGAGAAGTACCGACGATCCAAGTCCTCCGGTCTTCTCGTCATGGTCCCGATCTCCTGCGGAAAAGTCCCGTCTCCTCCTCGTCGCCGGAAGTGCACCACATCGCCTACTTTGTTTACGGGCTCCCACCTCAATGCCGAGGTAACTCGGGCACGAAGCCGGCTACTCGACGTGCCCAAGGTTTGCTGTAGAATGTAGTGTAGAGATCCATGTCTCATTTTGGGGTTAAGGAGGTGCCATTTGGTGGAGGGATGAAACAAGAACAAAATGTGGAGGAGCTTGGGGTATTTTGGAGCATCAAATGAACAACATTTCCCCACCTCCAATTTTGGACAGCCCCCCCTCAAAAAGAATGGCCGGCCAATTAGAGAGAGGAGAGAAAAAAAAAGTGGATAGCATGAAGAAGTGAGTGGATCAATAATGCAAGAGGGCATCATGAAAGAATATGATGACAACACCAAAACCACACTCAACACACAACCATCACAAAACATGATGACTCCAAAAGTCAAGGTATGATGGAAAGGAGAAGTCAATGAAGGTGCACATCATGAAAACCATCATGATGCTACAATAAGCAAAGACCCCCTCCACAAAAGCCTATTTACAACAATGCAAATAAACCCTCCTCCACCAATCTTCGGCCAATGAACGGAACAATGGAAATCGGCCGAAACGGAAAGCAAACTGGCAACTCCAGAAAACTGGTCCCGTAATAAATTACAGGAAAAACCCCGATACCGTGCATACACACCCGCATCTGTATTTCGACCGAAATACAAATGCAATGAGACAAACTCTACACTGTACTATACTAGGATCCGGCTTAAACCAAAGTCGGCCAGTAATATCCGTTCGATCCTGATCCGTGCAATACCGCACGTATCTGATCGAACCCTGCCATATATCCATACGGCCTATAGTACAAACTGTCCGATCCTGATCCGTGCAATACCGCACGTATCTGATCCGACCTTGCCATATCTCCATACGGCCTCTACAACCTTTCGCCCGAAAGCTGAGTAACTGAATGTGGGGGACTCTAAAGACTCATCAACACCTTGGTTGTGGATTTAACCACTGGCACGTTAGAGGTATAAGCCAATACATAACGGGCTACCAGGTATTGACTAAAAGGGACGTCCGTGAGTGAACTCAGCCTGACAACCCTACTGAGCCTGTCAGTGACAATATCCGTACAGTCCGGTCCGTTCGTCTATGAGTATCGCATGGCGGGCCTAGGGGGTTGGTAAAAGTCAGACCCCCAAAAGCGGTACAAGTCGTGTCGGAGTGTAGCCCAGAACACCCTGAGATACTACTGGAATACCTACCAGTAAATCTCCTTGCCTTGGCCAAGGACTTTGTGTAATGGCTCTCCTAGACACAGCACGACCTCACCCCCAATACCGGGAGAGACGAACCCCTGAAGATACGCTCACTGCCTCCATGTGGCTCGGGACTGTACCCAACTAAAACCTGTTTGCACGACTCCTTTGAGCCGTGGTAGGGTAGTAATCAAAGTACAGTGGGAACTCACACGAGACAAATGACGATCCCCAGGTCGATGAACTAACCTACACACATGTCACCAGGGAACTGCCATCTGACGTCTGGTATATGACCAACTAGCATGTTCCCGGCGAGTCCTGTCCGGTGTACTCATAACCCAATGAGCACCTGTATACATCTTAGGTGATCCAACTGACACCAGTGGCTTGTGAGACCGGCCACCGCCCCTCGTCGGGGTCTCGACTGTATACACTAGTCTACTAATGGAGTATCGATGCCCAGTCTCGAAACTCCCACGACTAGGGACCTTTTAAGGATAAGCTTATAGACCCCAGCTCCCACTTATATGATCGCCCTCATACTGCTGGTGGTCAAGCAAGAATCCTAGGGGCTCTATCAACGTGTAATAGCAACCTGTAAGGTCACCTAAAACAGTACACGATGATAAAGATGAACCAGATAGCAAACTATCATCTCGAGTAAGACTGTCCTACCGGGATAGGTCCTCCCTCAATCATTGCAATCACGTACCTGTGATCCAATAATTGACTCTGAGGGCACTATCTCCAACAATCTCCCACTTGCACTCAAGGCTAATTATTGCGATGTCGCATACTCACAGCCCGTGTGATACCGAACACCCAACTCCTCTACTAGTCAGTCTCACAAAGCTCGTTTGCGAAACTATTGCGTTCGAGGAATAGCCTCAGTGAGTGGATCCGCCTTGTTGTCTCTTTCCATGTCTCTCTATATCTCAAGTTCGCGGAGAAACCCATCTCCCGAAATGAGCAATACCTGTCTTAGAATGTGTCTGGATGTCTGATGGGACATAGCTCATAAATGAGCTCCAAATCCAAACTTCTTAGACTGTATCGTCAACTGAACTTAATCAGTATCCTGCGCCATGCCACCCTCAGTATTGCCTTGGACCACCTGTCCAAAATACTGCCCCTCATCAGAAGGAAAACTATAGCTCTGACAACCTCCTTGTCGTCCATGTCACCTTGGAAGCCTGGAATGATAACTGTTTCCCGAATGAGGCTGTCGTTATCATATCCCTAGAACATCCACTTATGTTCTAAAACTACTTCCGACTGTTTCTCCAGGATTGGATTAATGTCAACTTATTGCATCTAGTGCAAGAACAATGTCTGGTGTGGTACTTGACATCTCATGATTGACTCAATCGCCTGAGCAAGTGATCTGCCAATCATGCACATCCCTCTCCCCTTTAGTCTGTAAGACACCTTTAGAGAGGGTGACTCCATTACCTGCAGGTACACTACCGTGCCAGGAGTCGTCCATTCTAAATACTCTTAGAATGCTGTCTAAGTACCCAGATTGGGAAACCACCCAAATCTAGATCTAAAACCATAGATCTAGTAACCAGTTTGTCTGATATAATGTCCAAGTCCCATATAGAGAAACAACTGTGTGACGACCAGAGTATAACCGATTGTAGTATAGGAGTTTCCTTTCCTACTTTGTGTATGTCATCCAAATACCATGACATCACACCCTACTACCTTCTCAACAGATGCATCCCTTATTCTGATGAAGTCAAACCCATGACTGTCACGTCAGAAATAGATGATCTATCTCCGCTACTGGTGCTTCAGTCTATAAATAGACATAAGCTACCTGTCCACCAATGCTTCCGCTGCTCCCACTGACTATGACAACCCTCTGGCAGAGTCATATACACGTACACTTCTAAAACTAGTTTAGAACGACGCTATACTCATCCTCCCGCCGGGTCTCGCACCCTGGAACAACAGCAATGGTAATTGTGGGTAAACAAGAACTTCCCTGTCACCGTCCTTGAGGCTACCGTAGTACCTCTCGGGTGGCTGAAGTTACCCACCTTATCTGCGGAGTGGCCAATGGAATGTCAAACCAGATTGAATCTTTAGGTTCCTTATCAAATCTTCAGTAATCGTTTGTGGTTCTGGAATCACTTCCAGTTCTACCATACTCCCACTACTGTTTTCTGAAAAAATCAATTTTTATTAAAACTGTGGCGAGTCTAGAACAATATTTCTATTGTTCATCCAGATGGTAGAAAATCAACCCGCGTCATAGCCTGGGTCAACCCACAAACAGCCATTACAGAAACGTGCCTTGAGTTGTCCAGTGTCTGGTTTTAATCATAAACCGGACAACTCCCCATACCTTAACAACGTTAAGATATGAACTGTTCTATATCCAATATAGAAACAGAGGCACTGATTTAATTGAACCAGATTCAAATCATGCAGCTGTCTCCAGTGCATGTCAACTTAATGGAAGGAGGCCGATCAGCGTTACTCAACTTAGGAATGCTTCCAATTATGAGTAACCTGAAAGAGAAGCAATTTCTCTTTATCATTACTATCAACTGAATACCATACACAAGTATCTACATCTTCGATCACTTTGAAGAATCCCGATACTTGCTATACCTGGTTCTCTACTCTATTCAAATACCTATAACTTCTCAAAATTCGGACCCTGTGTTTCCGCGAAACACTTGTCTAAAAACTAGAGAAGTCATAAGTAAACCGAATATAGTACGAGGACCAACCCCTCTGTCCTGATGGACCCTGGACAACATACAATACTCTGTATAAGTCCCTTGAGTCTGATAACTCATTCACTGTGTGTCGTAGGTTGAAAACTGTACTTATGGTCAAGAAGAATTACACCGCTGCTTAATGCTCCTTACCTAACCATCCACTGATATAGGTAAATGTCGTAGACATAATTTCAGAAAGGTATATCTCACTCTATGAAAATAGACGTACAGATATATCAATTTGAAATTGGTGCATAACAGCGGATATTCAAAACCAAATATTTGCCGACCGGCAAACTACCCAGGTGATTTCCTCAAATATCACCGATTACAACGAATCCCGATATAATGAGGATGATCACCTAATTCCCAATAACTTACTCCCACTCATCATCTGTAAGACCATACAGATGTGAGAATCGTACCTGGTAAATACATACCCTGGAGTGAGTATCTAATCGGGAAATCAGTTTTCCTTTAACAGTACACAGTGAGACTGAAACATCGAAATGTTTCGATGGGGTATCCTGGTATTCCTAGTAATGCCTCTTCCAGATTCACTACTGTAACCATATAATTCTTTGCCACCTCTCCAAATCCCTTCATATGTCTTTAGTCTTTACCTTCTGCACACCCCTTTAGGCCAAATGGTTTTCTTCCTTTCCTACCGTTCGGCACCAGCCTATGGTTTGGAAGAAGACTATCCAATAAGCATAATGGGTGTACTGTCCCAATCCTAGGAACACTCGCAATGAGAGAGGGTGAAGATAAAAGACAACCGAATAAACCTTATTCCTATTTCTCCTGGACCAGAATCCATCCCCGAACTGGAACAAGTCCCATTCGAGTTCGTATATAACCATACGATGGAGTATCCAAATAAACTGTGGATCTTCGTAGTGATACGGAGTGTCCTGGAGAAATACAAAGGTGATGTGGGAGTGGTAACGAAATATTTGGTATGGTCGTGAATATCTGTTGCAATTTACTTTGCCCTCTTGCTAATCCCTTGCTTTGTCTGAACTTAATACCTTCTGCACACCATCGTTATGCTAATTGGTTTTCTTCATTCCCCACCGGTCGGCACCAGCCTAAGGTTTGGAAGAAGACAATCCAATTTGCGTAATAGGTGTACTATCCCTAAACCAAGGAGTACTCGTAACCTGAGAGAGGGTAAAAGGAAAAGACAACTGAATAATCCTATCCATTTTCTCCAGAACCGGAAACCATCCTCGAATAAATTCTTTCGAGTTCGTATCTAACCATACGATGGTTTTGTCCAATGGAAGTGGACGTTCGTAGTAATACGGGGTGTCCTGGAGAAAAGGGTAAAAGTAGGAGTGGCAATGAGGTTTGCAACTCTGACAATCCAAAAAGCCAGTGTTTAAGAAGGTTCGGTCAACTTGGTCACTGAGTCATAGTCTTAGGGTCGGGTCAAATGGTCGCTGCCAGAGAGAGAGAGAAAAGAAATACTCAGCGTGCACTCTAACCTAGATCAGAATGGTTACCAATTTATCTAATCTGGAATCCTCCCACTGTACCTCAAATTCTCCTCCAAACCTGAAAGAAGAATTAGTCGGGGTCATCCGAGGAGTAAACTAACTCATCAGTGGGAATCGGGATCCAACTATCATTGCATGATAACGTGACGGAATCCGCTCACGTCATCACACTCCAGAAGGTATGCGCATATCTGGCAAGTTTCAGTTCTTTTGAAACTCCCGATGTGATTTCTGCCCCATGCTCTTATGACCTTGACTTTGGCCAACATACACAGCTTGAATACTATTGACTACCCATATGAAACGACGGAGGGCTACGAATGGTTTCTGGCGAAAACCTTTAACGTAATGAACTTGATATCGTCGAAGGAACGGATAGCTTTTAAAAATATAGTGACGAAAATCTTCGCTAAAGAGGTCACTCCCGGTGAAGGGATCTCGGCTCTTTCCCCGTAGAATGGGGTGCAGGATATTCCAACTGAATACCACGGTGCAAAGCAAAAGTAATCGGCTATAGTGAAGTTAATGCCCTGACGCAAACTTCTGTCCAAGGGGTCACTCCCGGTGAAGGGATCTCGGCCCTTGCCTCGTCGACTGAGGAGCAGGATATTCCAACTGAATACCACGGTGCAAAACAAAAGTGAACGTCCTTGCAATAACAGCTTTTTGAAAAGTGTTCCAACAACATCAGATTAGGTTTGTTTTAACTTGCATTGATCCGAATCAATGCAGTCCCAACAATTGATCACACCAAAAAGAACGAAAATATACTGATGTACGTATATGCCATCCGCATTCGCCACTGGGTCCCGTCATTACCCGTTAGGTTAGCTAACTAACGACAGAGCGGGGACTGGACTAGCGCGGATGCAAAACATATACAACATCTACTAATATAAATACCAATATATAGTATTTCGCTCAAGGCGTGAATAAAATGCAACATCACAGAGAATGAACAGCATCACAGAAACAATACAGATATCTGGGATCCCCGGGTTTCACAGAGCCACTACTGAAACCCGACGTTCCCCTAGTCGTGTGGATAGCCTATGCAATGAAAACCTAGACCCCTACGGACGCGGCAAGTTACCCGCCAAAACCTGAAGCGAGGCAGCCCCCTTCAGCGCCGTGAATGGACCACCCAGCACTTCACGGAATCCGGTAACTTGGGCACCCCTCCTGGGTCAACCTGTACCCCCTACGAGTGCGGCGAACAGCCCGCCAATCCTAGAGTGAAGCCCCCTCCGTCTCAATGCCATGAGATGCGGGCTTGTTGCCCTCCAGAACCCGGCTATCCGTGCACCCCTCCGCGGGGCAATCCTAGTACAGAAAGTAAAATATACATACAACGGGTACATCGATCGCAACCAGGTCGTGCCCCAAAATAATAATACAAACAGGCAGTGACGGCAGTCCACATGTCGGACGCTCGCCCCGCAATATCAAATGTACATAATACAACAAAACTGTACTAGCATTGCATCCAGGCTATCCCCCACGACCGATCCGCAACATCACAGCAAAAACAAAACACCAACGTGAAAGTCACGTTCGCAAGTCCGTCTAACCGGGCTATAGCAGTTAGACCGGATTTACCGATCAAGTGACATTCACAGTCGCAGATATAATGTAAATACTGTGAAAAATGTGTTTAAAATATCCGATCGATCAAAAATTAACAAGTGGGCCCCCAATCAAAACTGTAGCACTCACAGAAATCCTGGGCCCAATTTTAATATTCCAAAACCCATATTTTAAGCACAGAAGGCCTCTGTAAAAAATTGGTGAAGTGATCTCCACAGTGTGCGGCGGAAGGGCGGCGGGAAGGGGGTTTTCGCGGCGGTTCCGCGCTCCCACTGTGGAGTTACTTCGTCGAATTTTTACAGAGCTCTTAGATTTTCCAGTACATCAATATTTTACAACCTGAAAAATTTTTCGACACCAAAAATTTCCAACAGAAAACTGATGCTAACAAAAATGTAGTTTTGGAACATTCGATCGATCGAAACAGAAAAACACACTACACCAAGCTAGACTAAGTTAATGGCGAGGCTCTGATACCAGTGTAAGCGCACGGCGGCGCCCCGGCCGTCAATCCGACGCCGGAATGCGGAAGCGGTGAAAACTTTAATTTTTGCGGACTTAGCAAACCGGCACCACCGCGCACTAAACACCCGGATCGTAACCATTAACAAGTCTAAGCTAACTAGAAGATGGGTTAGAGAAGTACCGACGATCCAAGTCCTCCGGTCTTCTCGTCATGGTCCCGATCTCCTGCGGAAAAGTCCCGTCTCCTCCTCGTCGCCGGAAGTGCACCACATCGCCTACTTTGTTTACGGGCTCCCACCTCAATGCCGAGGTAACTCGGGCACGAAGCCGGCTACTCGACGTGCCCAAGGTTTGCTGTAGAATGTAGTGTAGAGATCCATGTCTCATTTTGGGGTTAAGGAGGTGCCATTTAGTGGAGGGATGAAACAAGAACAAAATGTGGAGGAGCTTGGGGTATTTTGGAGCATCAAATGAACAACATTTCCCCACCTCCAATTTTGGACAGCCCCCCCTCAAAAAGAATGGTCGGCCAATTAGAGAGAGGAGAGAAAAAAAAAGTGGATAGCATGAAGAAGTGAGTGGATCAATAATGCAAGAGGGCATCATGAAAGAATATGATGACAACACCAAAACCACACTCAACACACAACCATCACAAAACATGATGACTCCAAAAGTCAAGGTATGATGGAAAGGAGAAGTCAATAAAGGTGCACATCATGAAAACCATCATGATGCTACAATAAGCAAAGACCCCCTCCACAAAAGCCTATTTACAACAATGCAAATAAACCCTCCTCCACCAATCTTCGGCCAATGAACGGAACAATGGAAATCGGCCGAAACGGAAAGCAAACTGGCAACTCCAGAAAACTGGTCCCGTAATAAATTACAGGAAAAACCCCGATACCGTGCATACACACCCGCATCTGTATTTCGACCGAAATACAAATGCAATGAGACAAACTCTACACTGTACTATACTAGGATCCGGCTTAAACCAAAGCCGGCCAGTAATATCCGTTCGATCCTGATCCGTGCAATACTGCACGTATCTGATCGAACCCTGCCATATATCCATACGGCCTATAGTACAAACTGTCCGATCCTGATCCGTGCAATACCGCACGTATCTGATCCGACCTTGCCATATCTCCATACGGCCTCTACAACCTTTCGCCCGAAAGCTGAGTAACTGAATGTGGGGGACTCTAAAGACTCATCAACACCTTGGTTGTGGATTTAACCACTAGCACGTTAGAGGTATAAGCCAATACATAACGGGCTACGAGGTATTGACTAAAAGGGACGTCCGTGAGTGAACTCAGCCTGACAACCCTACTGAGCCTGTCAGTGACAATATCCGTACAGTCCGGTCCGTTCGTCTATGAGTATCGCATGGCGGGCCTAGGGGGTTGGTAAAAGTCAGACCCCCAAAAGCGGTACAAGTCGTGTCGGAGTGTAGCCCAGAACACCCTGAGATACTACTGGAATACCTACCAGTAAATCTCCTTGCCTTGGCCAAGGACTTTGTGTAATGGCTCTCCTAGACACAGCACGACCTCACCCCCAATACCGGGAGAGACGAACCCCTGAAGATACGCTCACTGCCTCCATGTGGCTCGGGACTGTACCCAACTAAAACCTGTTTGCACGACTCCTTTGAGCCGTGGTAGGGTAGTAATCAAAGTACAGTGGGAACTCACACGAGACAAATGACGATCCCCAGGTCGATGAACTAACCTGCACACATGTCACCAGGGAACTGTCATCTGACGTCTGGTATATGACCAACTAGCATGTTCCCGGCGAGTCCTGTCCGGTGTACTCATAACCCAATGAGCACCTGTATACATCTTAGGTGATCCAACTGACACCAGTGGCTTGTGAGACCGGCCACCGCCCCTCGTCGGGGTCTCGACTGTATACACTAGTCTACTAATGGAGTATCGATGCCCAGTCTCGAAACTCCCACGACTAGGGACCTTTTAAGGATAAGCTTATAGACCCCAGCTCCCACTTATATGATCGCCCTCATACTGCTGGTGGTCAAGCAAGAATCCTAGGGGCTCTATCAACGTGTAATAGCAACCTGTAAGGTCACCTAAAACAGTACACGATGATAAAGATGAACCAGATAGCAAACTATCATCTCGAGTAAGACTGTCCTACCGGGATAGGTCCTCCCTCAATCATTGCAATCACGTACCTGTGATCCAATAATTGACTCTGAGGGCACTATCTCCAACAGCTATGACCTTGACGAAAGCCAACAAACCATAGCCCGCTAGTCAAGTTCAACCCGTACATTTCTTGATCGAATTAAACCCACCCGCACGACCCTTGACGAAAGCCAACAAAGCCGCACGACTACCCTAATCCAATCGCATCGTATGCTAGCAGATAAGCAGCATATAGCTACCGCACACTGCACCTTGACGAAAGCCAACAAATGCAGCACGAATACTATATACAACTTATCTGAAATGACGGAGGGCTACGACAGGTTTTTCTGAAAACCTATTGCGTAATGAACTTGATATCGTTGTAGGATCGAATGAATTTTGAAAATGGAATGTTTTTTTAGGCTTTTTCTAGTTTTGCTAAAGGAGTCACTCCCGGTAAAGGGATCGTCGGTCCTTTCCTCGTCGAATGAGGTGCGGGATATATCATATATATCACTGTGCAAAGCAAAAACTCTAAAAAGCAATCAAAAGACAAACCGAGTGTGTAGCATCTGCCAGTTATTGCTAAAGGAGTCACTCCCGGTGAAGGGATCTCGGTCCTTTCCTCATCGAATAAGGTGCAGGATATATCACATATACCGCTGTGCAAAGCAAGAACTGTAGCTATCTGTTTTATTTTGAAATTTGATTCTACAACATCTTAGGTTTCTTTTTATTTTCATTAATCACATTAATGAAGTCCCATCATTTAAGTACCTAAACATCACAGATAAATACGACATACGCTTATGCCATCCGCATTCGCCTCGATGTCCCGTCTGCACCGTTAGGTTAGGTAACTAACGGCATAGCGGGGCACGGCTAGCGCGGGTGTAAAACATAAGTAACGTCTATATAATATATCATATATACTAAATACTGTATCTATCACAGAACATCACATGATCACATCACAGATATCGCAGCAGAAGAAACATATGAAATATTGGATATACTAGGACGTCCGTGTTATTAATACGAGACAGTATAAAACACGGATTCCACGGTCGCGATGAATAGCCAAACCCACACCCCTAGACCCCTACGAGAGCGGCAAGCAACCCTACCAATTCTAGAGTTAGGAGACCCGGACTCGACTCCTCGAGTTGGTCTCCCACTGGACTCCAGAACCCGGTTACTTGTGCCCTCCTCCTTGGGTCTATCCTAGTGCAAAAAAGTAAATAATATACAAACGGTGACATCTTCCGCAACCTGGAAGTGCCCCAATAAAAGAATATTACATACAAGTTTTTACATGAATGAAAATGAAAACACTAATCTCACATAAAAACCCCCGGCTATTCAAACACGACGATCCAATATAACATATCCAGCAACACATAACATCACATGTCATCAACGTATGTAAATATGCGCATCCCAATTGTCGTTGATATATAGCAACGAAACCGGCGATATCACATATTACACTTACGGTCACAGAAAAGAAAGTGTAAAACTACAACAGTTGGAATCCGCAACCTCCTCAGACATCGCATGCCTGACCAAATGAATTACTTAGACATCGCATGCCTAACAATTATAAACCCCGCATTTTAGTCTCATTATCGAAAACACTTTTCAATATCAAGTCGGGTAATTCAACAAGATTCCCGACATCCTGATCGAATGCTCGTCGCAAACTTTAGTAGACGGCTGCACCCCCGATACCGTCGACGAAGTGCACCAAGGCGGAACACCGCTACCGCGAGCACCCGGACGGATACTTTCGGCGATGGGGTTCTCCTACAGTCACTTGGTCGGGGCTATGGAGTGAGGCTGTCTATTAAGTTTACCCGGCGAGTATCCGCGTACGCTACGTGATTGTGACGGACTTTTGATCACATCAAAATTCCGTGGCAACCGATCAAGTGAGACTAAACTGCTATGTTTATAACATTCATTCAGTTATCTCATAACTTTTGTGAATTCCAATTATTGTATCACATTCCGGATAAATAGAAAATGTTAAACTTTCCGATCGAACGATCGAACACCCAAGTTTTTCCGATATAGATCAACACATGAAATAAGTCTAACAACATTCAGTTCGTGCCTCAGTACCAACGGTCCAGCCGTAGAAGGGTCAAGCCAACGCCTCACATGTGGCACGCCGTACTGCCCCAAACCCGAAGGTTCAAAGGGCCGTTCAAGACGGTCACATAATCGAGTTAAGGTTTGTTGTCTTCTAGAGGGTCCATCGTGTTACTTGCACTACTTAGAACGTCGTTAAACTACGGAAAAATCCAACACTTGGAAATTTCCCGACAGGGGAAAAAGTGGGTATTTATATCCGGTCGAACTTTTTAACATATTCTAAAATTTATCCGAAAAGACACATAGACAAAATCTGATAATCCGATCGAACATTCGAATCCCCAAAACAAACCTGAAAATTAAAACTCTGGAAAAAATATTAAAAATACCCAGGAAAACCAGCACTGTTAAATAGGAGTTACTGTGCAAACTTCAACTCATAACACGACAAACAGGCCGCGGATCCGCCGCACGAGCCATGCTCGTGCCGCGGAAACGCGGCGCTTTAATGGAATTAGGGCATCGAAATTTACAGTAACTCTTAGATATTCCTGCTGATATTTCTACATATTTTTAATACTGAAAAATCCCTGTTTTTAGAAAAAGTCCAGAGAGCCATTTTGAGTTGGGGTTTCGGGTCGATCGGACTTCAAACTCCGTCCAAACTTCGCCTAAGGCTCTAGCTAGGCTCTGATACCACTGTAGGGTTCCTAGGCACACTAAGGAGGTCTCACAAGGCATCAACCATGCCAATTTCAAAAAAAATGGTGCCGAGAAACCCTAGACTACGGATCGTTAGCTAGATGTCTAGGCGAAAAAGAAACTAGTTAACAGCTTAACTAAAGTTTAAACGGAAATACAACCTTTGTAGATACGGTGCTCCACCTCCAAAGCTCCGCAACGAAGTCCCCTCGCTGTCCAAATGAATTCCCGGACTCTAGCGTCGGCTTCGTCGGAGAAATGGCGAGCTAGGTCGTCGATGTCCACGCCGAAGATGATCTACGTCGAGGCATCGCTAGATCAAGCTCCAACTTCATCAAGTCAAGAAACTTGTGAAGAAAACACACTCTACTACTTGGCAAGAGGTAGAGGATGAAGAAATAGGAAGTGGGTAGACTTTAGAATTGGATTTCTCACTTGTTTTCATCAATCACCATTGATGAAGTAAGCTTCTTCATGGAAGAAGAAGATGAAGAAGAAGAAGAATATTATGATAAGTTGATTATAAAATGAATAATCAAATCATACTTATCATAATATTAACCATGGTAATGTGTATAGAGTTAATCATGGTTGAATGGAATGGTTAGGGTTAAGCATGAGACAAAATGGTCACTTGGTCAAAGTCTTCATGAAGTTTCAACAAGCTTCCAAAGAAAGCCACCATTTTGCATTATGCTTATCATTTTCTAAAATGAATAAACAAATAAATAAATAGATATGAAAATGAAAACCCTAACCATTACATAACCATGGTTTAAACTTTACACAAAACACAAGTTAGCATTCATCATCAAACATGATACATACAAGTGCACATCCGAGTGAGAAAATCCATCTTAAGTGAACCAATACTAGTTAATGCAAAGTAATATATCAAATATATAATTATGCATTAAATCATTAAATCAACACTTGATTTAACGATCCGGTCATATCACATATAACCGACTAGTATCCAATGTATCGGTTTATCGAATCAATCCTTGAATCGATAACTAGGTTATATCGCATACAACCAATCGATACATTCATCGCGAGAATGAAATACGGTATCACATACACGCATTATTCTCGGTCCCGCACATATCTCATATGCGCTCCTATTTCGTTTCGCTTGAGCCAGGAAACCTCTGTGTAGGACTCTAAAGACTCGTCAATACGCCGGCAGCGGATGATGATCATATCAAACATCCACAAGCCGCAAGCGGTCTGCTAAACGTAACGGCCACCCGGGTATTGAGCGATCAGAAGATCGACGAGCAAGCCCGCTCACACTCCAGTGAATCCAACCAGTAACACTACCGTACAGTCCGGTCTGATCGTCTGATATGTCGCATATCTCGCCTAGGGGTGGTAAACGTCAGACCCCAATAGCTCGATAAGTCGTGTCGATATGAGGTCTATAACAATTCGAGAAACTACTGGTAACACTTACCAGTAAATCTCAGCAACCCTGGCCAGGGATTTCCTGTTATAGCCAATCGAACACAGCGCAACATCAACTCCCTATACCGGGAGAGACGAATCCCCTCCTATCGCTCATTGCCTCCATGTGACTCGGGACTGTACCCAAAAACCACCGTTTTGCATGCCCTCTTGGACGTGGTAAGATGGAAATCAAAGCACAGTGGGAACCACACAAGACTCTATGACGATCTCGGGTCAACAGACTACTCTGTACCAGTGTCACCAGAGTACTGCCATCTGACGTAAGGTATAATACCATCTGGGAGTTCTTGGCGAGTCCGTCCAGTGTACCCAGTCTCCACTGAGCACCCGTATATCATCTCTGATGTCAAACACCAATGGATATGGGATCATCCATCGCCCATCTGTATGGGTCGAGAAGATATATGCTAGTCTACTCTGGAATATCGATGCCCCGTCTCGATATTCCCTCGACTAGGAACATTGAAGGATGTACTCATGGACTATCCAGGCCCCACTAGTATGATCTGCATCACAGTCCTGGAAGTCGAGTACACATCCTAAGGGCTTTACCAACATGTAACAGAGAGACAATCAGTGTATACGTTAAGGTAAAGTTCAACCAGATAGCATACTATCATGTCGAGCAAGAAAGTCCTCCCTATATATGTCCAAGCATCCACTACAATATACATCCCATGTATAGTAATGGCCTCTAGGGCATACATATAACTAACAACATCGGCACGACTTATCGGTTACTGGGGTCTGACATTTACCACCCCTACACTAGATATGCGACATATCAGACGAAGAGACCGGGCTGTACGGTAGTGTTACTGACAGGCTTTAGTGGAGTATGAGCAGGCTTTCTTGTTGATATTTTAATCGCTCAATACTCGGGTAACCGTTACGTCCAGCTAGTACCACTAACGGCTTGTGGGTTCTTGATATGATCATCATCTATTGCCGGCGTATTGACGAGTGTTCAGAGTCCTACACAGAGGTTTCCTGGCTCAGGCGAAACGAAGTAGGAGCACATATATGATATGTGCGGGACCGAGATTAATACGTGTATGTGATACCATATTCTATTCTCATGATATGTAATATCGGTCGGTTATATGTGATATAGCCGGGTTATCAAATCAAGTGTTGATTCGATAAGATGATACATATGATATTAATCGGTTACATATGATATAGCCGGATTATTAAATCATGTGTTGATTTAATAATTTAATGTATAATTATATATTCGATATATTAATTTACATTAACTAATATTTTCTCACTTGTGCATTTCTTTTTCTCATATGTGCACACTTAATATATATGTACTATATATTATTGTGTCATGCTTGATTATACATACAACATGGGTGTATGAGACTCACACTATACTCATGATAATATAGGGTTTATTTATTTAAAGTAAATCAAAAATTAGTTGGAAATTTGTTCATGGTTGAAGCTTGTGGAACCATTGACTTAGTCCACTAATTTTGTTTTACTTAACATATTTATTAGCTCAACCATTACATTAAGCCATGGTTAAGTCTCTACATGAGTTAATATGAGATATTATCTCACCCATGGTTGCTATTCTCATGCACAACATTATTGCTTCATCTTCTTCTTTATCAAGAGTAAGCTCTCTAGGTTTTAAGGAGGTGAAGAAAATTAGTGAGAAAATTAATTCTAAAGTGAGCAAAAATCCTACTTCATCATCCTCTACTAGACTAGCCATTTAGTTTAGGGTGTTAGCTTCACTAATTCCATATTAGTGAAGAGGTAGCTTGAGTTGGTGTCTCCTCGACATAGATCATCTTCGGCCACGAAGATTTCAAGGAAGCTTGTTCCTTTCATCTTGTGGAGCCGTTCTAGAGTATGGGAGATCACTACTTGGACCGAAGGGACTACTACACAGAGGTATAGAAGTGAAGGACTGGTCTACAAAGGTTATATTTCTTGTTCGCTTTATGTAAAGTTGTTTACATACTTAGTTCATCTAGTTCTCTAGTTAAGATTCTAGGGTTAGGATTATTTAGCATGGCAAATTTTTGAAAATGACATGGCCGATGCCTCCCGAAAGCTTGCTCTCATGCTACATAACCCTACAACACGCACACAGGGGATCCTCGAATTTGTCCCAAAAACATTAAATTGTTGCCACTTCTCCTCCTGAGATCAAACACTGTACTCTCCCTAGTAAAGAAAGTACCATACCAACTGAGCTATTGCTCATAAATTGTTCCAATCTTAAAACGCATCATATAAATTACCCGCACTTAATTAATTATTGATTTGATTAACAACAAAAAGTTGTTGATACCGTGGAGTTTTCTTTCTCATACGTTTGAAGAAGAAAGGTTCAGACGTCTGACCAAGGCTCATGGCAATCCTGAGCCGGCTCAACCGTATCTTGAGACGACATGTCTGGAATTACTTATTCTCCTCTGTTCACATGAGATGGCTTATAGTTATATTAAGCTGGCTCAAAGGTTTTTCATGACGAACAGGGTATTTTTGTAATACTGTGTAATCCTAATTCAAGTGGGATTTAGGGTTGGCTATAAATAGGTTTTTCTCATTAGAGAAAGAGGTGCTTCTATTGACAATATAGAGGGTGACGGTTAAGACAAATTAAAGAGATTTGAAAGAAATCTCCTAAGGGTTGCTCTTGGTATAATCTTGACAAAAAAGAATTAGTGGAACTTTTGCAGATTCCGCTTTGCCACAGACTGGCCATATTGGGTGAACCTCATAAATAAATATTTTATCTCTCTGGTTTGATTCTCTTATTCCTGTATTGTTTTATCTATCGTTGTATATTTCATTTTGCGTGGTTGGCCGTTTAACATAGTTCTTGATTCTCCTGTTTTCTCAACAAGTGGTATCAAAGCGTATGGAACCGAAGGGTCTTCAATTCTATGGACTAAGTTAACAGTGGGTGACGACGCTTGTGTTTTCTCTATATCTTCTTAGATTATAATTTCGAAGGTTTGATTCAAAGATCCAAGGGAGAATGTTAAATTTACTGAGGCGATAAGCAAAAGATGTATGAGGATAAGATCAGAATCGAGAAATTTAATGGTCATAATTATAGTTGGTGGCATATGCAGATGGAGAACTACCTATGTCAGAAAGATTTGTATCTTCCATTATTGGGCGATAAGCCCGAGAAGATGTTCGATGAGGCATGAAATATACTGGATAGGAAAGCCCTGACAACGATTAGGCTATTATTGACTCTACAAGTAGCCTTCAATATTTTGAAGGAGAAAACAACCATATGACTAATAACTTCATTAACAAAGTTGCATGAGAAGCCTTCAACGTCAAATAAGATATTTCTGATGAAGAAGCTTTTCAATTTGAAGATGGCAGAAAACGGTTCAGTGACAGAACATCTGAACGAGTTCAGCAGTGCGACAAGCCAACTCGAATCAGTCTTAATCAAATTTGAAGATGAGATTCGAGCCCTATTGTTTCTATGTTCGTTGCCAGAGAGTTGAGAAAACATGGTTATGGCGGTCAGCAACTCGATCTCAAAGAATTTCACATTTAATGATGCGGTGAGCTGCATATTAAATGATGAGATGAGGAGAAAGGCTGTGAGTGGAAGTTCAGGAACTTCTGCACGCTCAGTAGAGAATCGTGGCAAGACAATGGAAAAAGGAAAAGGGAAGAAAGGCAGGTCAAAGAGCCGAGAAAATTCAAAAGGAGAGATCCAAGATGACTGTTGGAATTACGGAAAGAAGGGTCACAAGAAGAAGGACTGTAGACTCTTGAAGAAAGAAAAAGGCTTAGATGAAAAGTCAGATGATAAGGAAGCCAATATCGTTTATACGTAAACAAAGGGAACATGGACTTTGTCTTTCGGTGAGTGAGATCACAAAGGCAGATACTTGGTTTTTAGATTCGGGGGCATCTTTTCACTGCACTTCAAGTCGATATCATTTTAGCGATTATGTTCAAGAGGATATTGGGCATGTGACGGTGGGAAACGGCCAGCCGTGTAAAATCATTGGAAAAGGGACGATTATATTGAATCTGTCAGGAGGAGCTCAGATAAAACTGAAAAATACTAAACACATACCAGATCTGAAAAAGAATCTAACATCTAAAATTCAGCTGGACAACGAAGGGTACGTTACGGTATTTAGGAATTCTCTGTGGAAGATTTCCAAAGGATCGTTGGTAGTTGCAAGGGGTAAATTGATCAGTACATTGTATTCCTTCAGTAAGAACAGTGACGTTTCTATTGTATTGACGACAGGTCCAAATGCCGATTCTGAGACTTCGTTATGACACAAGAGATTGATGCACCTTAGCGAGAAGAATATGAAGATTCTTCAGGGTAAGGGGCTTTTATTTGGGCTGAAGAAAGTAGAGTTGGGACTCTGTGAGAGTTGTGTTTGTGGAAAGCAAAGTGCACTCAGGTTTCAGATTGGCGGTGTAGCAAAAAAGACTAAGAAGCTAGAGTTGGTTATGGATGTATGGGGACCGGCATCAGTAGAGTCTTAAGGTGGAAATTGGTACTTCGTTACATTCATTGATGATACAAGTAGGAAGACATGGGCTTATACAATGAAGAAGAAGTCCGATATGTTTGGTCACTTAAAATACTGGATTACACAGGTGGAGAACCAAACAGGTACGAAGGTTAAGTGTCTAAAATCCAACAATGGCAGGGAATATTGGACATAATAGTTCGAGGGGTTTTGCTCACAGAAAGGTATACGTTGGTTAAAGACGGTACCGGGGACACCGCAACATAATTGCATTGCTGAAAAGATGAACAAGACGATCCTAGAGCGGGCAAGGAGCATGACCTTGGATGTAGATGTGCTCAAATTTCTATGGGCAGCAGCTGTAAGTCCATGCTACCTCTCCCGGTACTTTCGGGAATGCGGAATTTGGTAAAAAACGATTTTCTTAAAGATGGTAACATGGACCTAAAACCCGGATCTTGGTTAAACATCTATCTAACATCCTAACTATGAGTTTTAGCTACTCGGTTAGGGGGTTATACCTTGCTTGTCTTGAACTCCTTCGTCTTCAAAGCTCCGATGGTGGTCCGATGGCTTCTTCTCGTCGTCTCCGTACGCCGAAGATTGATCCACCTGAAAGCTCCAACCTTTAGCTCCTTCTTCGTTCTTTGAAGAAACTAGTTCACTTGGTTTGCTAAACCTAGTGAACTAGAATGAGTAGAGAGGAAATAGAATGGGATTTTATCTATGGTTCTTGATTCTCAACTCATGAGACAAGAGAACCATAGATCAAGAGAGGGAGCAAGAGGTTGAGGGTGAGAGCAAGAGGAGAGCTCAAGAACAAGAGAGAGAATGAGCAAGAAAGAATGAGCAACTCTTTTGTCTTTCACCCTCTCATAATCCAAAGTGATCATAACTCATCATATCAAAAAAGTCTTATGTGATGGTTTGAAGCAACCATAAGCTTATCATGTCATGCACTCATTTTACTCAAATGAGCAAGCAAGAAAAAGTCTTTGGCATGAAATGATAACCATGGTTATCATGATGGTCAACTAGTCAAGCCTAGTCAACCGGTCAACAAGTCAACAAAAGTCAACAAGTCACCAAAGTCAACAAGTCAACAAAAATCAACAAGTCAACAACCATATCACCATAATACTTAATTAATATAATAGTTAATCACATATCATATTCTCATCAGGGTTGAGCATAAAGTCAAATAGTCAACGGTCAACTGTCAACAACCCTAATGAGAATCCGCTGCCTCTGCCTCCCTGTCAACTGTGCATACACACCCGCATCCGCGTTCCGAGGAACACGAATGCAAACTGGATAAATCCAATCCCATAAGGTACACTAGGATCTGGCTTAAACCAAAGCCCGCTAGTGTAAACTGTCCGGACACTGTACGTGCACAAGTGCACGGATGTGACCGAACCCTGTCGCAAAACCATGCGACCTGTCGCAATACCATGCGACCTCTACTCTTTTGCCTAAAGGCGAAAAGCTTTCTGTGTGGGACTCTAAAGACTCGACACTACGCTGGCAGTGGGTTTAACCACAGACCGCAAGCGGCACTAGCTGTGCGTAACGGTCCCCAGGTAATGCCGACAAGAAGACGGACGAGGCGAAACCCATCTGAACTCCTACTGAGCCTGAGTGTGACATTCTCCGTACAGTCCGGTCTGTTCGTCTGATACATCGCATGGCGGGCCTAGGGGGCGGTAAACGTCAGTCCCCCAATAGCGGTACAAGTCGTGCCGGAGCGAAGCCCAAAACACCCTGAGATAACACTGGAAACCTACCAGTATATCTCGTTTGCCCTGGCCAGGGACTACTCGTGTAATGGCTCTCCTAGACACAGCGCGATGTCAACCCCCAATACCGGGAGAGACGAATCCTGTCTAACCGTCACTGCCTCCAAGTGCTTCGGGACTGCACCCAACCACTACCTGTTTGCACGACTCCTTTGAGCCGTGGTAGGGTAGTGATCAAAGTACAGTGGGAACACACTCGAGGCGGAGTGACAGTGTCAAGTCAGCAGACTAAGCTGTACTCATGTCACCTGGGAACTGATAACTGACGATAGGTATAATACCAACTAGTCAGTTCCCGACGAGTCCTGTCCAGTGTACCCGTAACCTAACGAGCACCCGCATACTATCTCAAGTACGACGTACTGACGGCTGTGGGACAGACCGTCTCCCACACTGGGATGAGAAGCGCATGCGCTGGTCTACTCCGGAGTATCGATGCCCTGTCTCGATAGTCCTGCGACCAGGGACCTGCATAAGGATGTGCTTATAGATTACTCAGCCCCACTAGTGTGACGGCCATCACATCGCTGGTAATCAAGCAAAGATCCTAAGGGATCTACTAATGTGTATAGGCGATATACAAAATAAACACATGTACACATTGAAGTAGAAACAAACCAAGTAGCATACTACTATTTTGAGCAAGATTGTATATACAAGGTGAATATCCCAAGCATCCATTAAGTAATATACAAACTAGTATGATACAGTAATGGCCTCTAGGGCATATACACTAACAATCTCCCACTTGCACTAAGGCCATGTACTGGCGTATCGATGACCTATCATCTCGATCAGCCGCTCGAACTGAGTCTGGGGCAGGGCCTTGGTGAATGGATCTGCAGTGTTATCTTCTGAAGCGACTCTCCGAACCTCGATCTCCTGGCGATCCACGATCTCCCTGATCAGGTGATACCGCCTTAAGATGTGCCTGGATTTCTGATGGGACCTTGGTTCCTTCGCTAAAGCTATAGCCCCGTTGTTGTCGCAATACAGAGGTATTGGATCGACAATGGACGGAACCACCTGAAGTTATTTCAAGAACTTCCTCATCCAGACAGCTTCTTTTGCGGCATCAGATGCAGCGATGTATTCCGCTTCCATCGTCGAGTCTGCAACGGTTTCCTGTTTGGAACTCTTCCAACACACCGCCCCTCCATTGAGGGTAAAGACAAAACCCGACATGGACTTGGAATCATCCTTGTCACTCTGGAAGCTGGAGTCAGCAAAGCCCTCGATCTGGAGGTCTTTTCCGCCATACACCAAGAACATCTCCTTAGTCCTTCTCAGGTACTTGAGAATGTTCTTTACCGCTATCCAGTGTTTCTCCCCAGGGTTTGACTGATACCGGCTTACCACACTCAGTGCATAAGCTACATCCGGTCTGGTACACAACATCGCATACATTATAGAGCCTACCGCAGAAGCGTAGGGTATAATAGACATGCGATCCCTCTCCAAATCAGTCTTGGGAGACATCTCTTTGGAGAGGGTGATCCCGTGACAAGCCGGTAGGTTACCGCGCTTGGAATCTTCCATACTGAACCTCTTCAGTATGGTGTCGATGTACCTGGACTGTGAAAGTCCTAATATCCTCTTGGATCTGTCACGGTAGATCCGGATACCCAGAATGTACGAGGCATCACCCAGGTCTTTCATGGAGAACCTGTGTGACAAGAACCCCTTGACAGATTGTAGCATAGGAATGTCATTTCCTATTAAGAGAATGTCATCCACGTATAAAACGAGGAATACTACAGTTCTCGCTACAAATCTACTATAGATGCATGGTTCATCTGGATTTTTGATAAAGCCAAATTCTTTGACCGTCTCATCAAAGTAGATGTTCCAACTCCGCGATGCCTGCTTTAGTCCATAGATGGACTTAAGCAACTTGCACACCTTTCCGCTGCTCCCACTCTGAATGAAACCCTCTGGCTGGTCCATATAGACACACTCCTCTAAATTTCCATTTAGAAAAGCTGTCTTTACGTCCATTTGCCAGATCTCATAATCGTGGAAGGCAGCAATGGCAAGAAGGATCCGAATGGATTTCAGCATGGCTACTGGAGAAAAGGTTTCGTCGTAGTCCAAGCCAGGTCTTTGACGAAAACCCTTTGCTACCAGCCTAGCTTTATAGGTCTCAACCTGTCCATCTACACCAATCTTCCTTTTGAAGATCCACTTGCATCCTACGGGTTTTACCCCGTCTGGAGCAATGTCCAACGTCCATACCTTGTTGGTGTACATGGACTCCATTTCGGTCCGCATTGCATCCAGCCATTTCACTGAGTCAACGCTCTGAACGGCCTGTTGGAAGCTAGTAGGCTCATCATAATCTATGATGCAATCCTCTCTATCCCCGTCTACGAGAAAACCGTAGTATCTCTCGGGCGGATGAGTCTGCCCTACTACTCCTGCGGAGCGGCGTAGGAATGTCCTGTTCTTCCGAACCCTCTGGTTCCACTAAACTTTCAGTAACAGTCCGTGGTTCTGGAATTTCTTCCAGTTCTACTGCGCTCCCACTTATTTCTTTTTCTATGAACTGGTGTTCTAGAAAGTGGGCATGACGAGAAACAAGAACTTTTTGTTCCTCTTCACAGTAGAAGAAATATCCCTTGGAATTCTTTGGATATCCCACAAACTTGCACAGTACTGAGCGTGCCTCAAGCTTGTCCGCATGCTGCTTTTTGACAAAAGCTGGACTTCCCCATATCTTAATGTGATTAAGATGGGGTCTCTTCCCACACCACATCTCAAATGGCGTAGCAGGCACAGTCTTAGTGGGAACACGGTTCAAAAGGTATGCGGCTGATTCTAGCGCATATCCCCAGAATGATCGCGGCAACTCAGCGTTACTCATCATGGACCGCACCATATCCAATAGGGTGCGGTTCCGTCTCTCCGATACACCGTTATGTTGCGGGGTGTATGGAGGAGTAAGCTGAGAGAGAATTCCATTCTCTTTTAAATAGTCCAGGAACTCGGTACTTAAGTATTCTCCACCTCGATCCGATTTTAGAATCTTAATACTTTTGCCGGTCTGTTTCTCCACTTCATTCTTATACTCCTGGAATTTTCCAAAGGCCTCGGACTTATGTTTCATTAAGAAGACATAACCGTACCTTGAGAAGTCATCCGTAAAAGTAATGAAGTAAGAATGTCCGCTTCGGGCATGTATAGACATTGGACCGCACACGTCACTGTGTACGAGTCCTAAGAGCTCGCTCGCTCTTACTCCATGTCCAGTAAACGGAGTCTTTGTCATCTTTCCTTTGAGACAGGATTGACAAGTGGCATACGATTGATATTCGAACGCATTCAAATATCCTTCTGTATGTAACTTAGTCAACCTTCTCTCATTGATGTGACCCAATCTACAATGCCATAAGAAAGTCTGATTTATTTCTGGAGACTTTCTTTTGTGTGTATTCTGGACATTAAAAATCTGTGGTTGGTTTAACACGTATATACCATTACTCAAAGTACCTGACCCAATCAAAACCTGATTAAGGTGAATGTTTACAACATTGCTTACAAACGCAAATTCATAACCTTCTTTAGAAACTAAAGATACAGAAATGATATTACAAGTTGCGTTGGGTACAAAAAAGCAATTACGCAAAACCAAAACATGTCCATCTGACATTCCCAGGTGATAGTCCCCCACGGCTTTAGCATCCATGCTAGCTCCGTTCGCAACTCTGAGGGTCATATCACCTGCCTTCAAAACCCTACGGTTTCTCAACGCCTGCAAAGAATTACAGATATGAGATCCTGATCCGGTATCCAATACCCAGGAAGTAGAGTTTATTGAAAGACAGTTTTCAATAACATACACACCTGAAGCTGAAGCTGCAACCTGCTTCAATTCCTGTGTTCTGGCCTTCCAGGCCCTGCAATCATTCTTCCAGTGTCCTCTCTTATGACAATAGAAGCATTCTTCCTTATCCACAAGCTTCCCCGCTATCTTTGTTGCTTTACCTTTTCCCTTCGTATCCACTTTACTAACACCGCCCCTTGGTTTGGCGGGGGCCTTCTTCTTCTTTCCCTTGGCTTTCGCCTTGGACCTAGAAGAAGATGATCCTCCTACAAACAAAGTGGATGTTTCCCTACCTTTCTGTAGGGTGCCCTCTGCGCTCCTCAGCATGTTGAGGAGCTCTGATAGTTCAACCTCTTTTTCTTGTAGGTTGAAGTTCAGTATAAACTGGGCGTAAGTGGAAGGAAGGGACTGGAGAACTATATCCGTATATAGCTCACTCTCCAATGTGATCCCTAGGTCAGCGAGCTCCTCAATGTAGCCGATCATCTTTAGCACGTGCTCGGCTACTGATGATCCGACGGCCATTCTTGTCGAAAATAACTTTTTCGACGCTTCGTATCTTGCGATACGTGATTGCTCTCCATACAGTTCTTTTGTATGGAGCAATATGGACTCCATGTCCATATTCTCATGCCTCCTCTGATGTTCGTTGTCCATCGAGGCAAGCAGGAGGCACTTGGCCTTCGCGCTATCAATCTCCCAAGTCTTGCGGATTTCCTTATCCGCGACACTGGAAGTTGGACCAGGGACAGGGGGAGCTTTGGTGGTAAGAAGATACCCCAGCTTGTCATAAGTGATTGCTATCTTGACATTCCTGAGCCAATCTTTGTAGTTTGGCCCTGTCAGTTTGTTTTTATCTAGGAGTAACTTAAGTCCAGTCATGTTGATTGGTCGCTGCAATTAGGAGAGAGAAGAAGAAACACTCAGCATGATGCTCTTGCAAGTTTAGAGTGGTTTTTAGTTTGTCTAAACAGGATGGCTCCCACTGTTTCTCGAATCCCTCCTCAAACCATAAAGGAAGAATTAGTCAGGATCAATCCCACCGTACAATACTTGCTTAACCGTTCAGCCAGGCCGGTGTCGGTACTTCGAGGGAGGTTTTCCAACGCTTTCGCGAAGTTCCTTAATTAAAGAACCTCTTTTCCCTGGGGGCGTAGCCCCGCTAACACCTTTCTAGGCACCTACTAGGTTTATAGCATTGATCGTTAAGTGAGAAATTTCCCGAGGAGTAGCATATACTCACAGTAGGATCGGGATCCAAATATCATTGCGTGACGAAACTGAAGGAATCCTACCAGAATCATCACACTCCAAATGGTATGCAAATCTAGCAAGTTTCAGTACTTATGAAACTCCCGATGTGGATTTTTGCCCCATGCTCTTATGACCTTGACTTTGGCCAAAATATCATAAGTCACATGTCAAGTTCTACCCGTCATTATCCAGGTTAATTTGGATCCATCCGTACCTACCTTTGACTTTGGCCAAAATGGCAGTACGACTGTCCCAAACCAACGCATCTATCTATGCTACATATGAACACCCAATAGCTACCAATCACTGTGCCTTGACTTTGGCCAACATACACAGCTTGAATACTATTGACTATTCATGCGAAACGACGGAGGGCTACGGATGGTTTTGGCAAAACCGTGAACGTAGTGAACTTGATTTGGTCGATGGAACGAGATAGCTTTTAAAAGGAGTGGCTCAAGCTCCGCATTTAAAAGTTGTTTTTGAAAAGAACCGAGTGGTTTTTCGAAAGTGTTCCAACGACTTTAACTTGGTTTATTATCTTGCATTAGTTCTTTTAATGCGTGATATTCTTGCATTAGTTCTTTTAATGCGTCCCATCATTTAATCCTACCATTGCAGAAAACAACCAAAATATGACGTACGCTTATGCCATTCGCATTCGCCACGGGGCCCCGTCATTACCCGTTAGGTTACTTAACTAACGACAGAGCGGGGGCTGGGCTAGCGCGTCTGTAAAACATAAACAACGCCTAAATAATATCATATATAGATATACTGCAATGATAAACATTTCAGATCACAGATAAATACATTGGATATACTAGCAATCTGTAATTTGTACGAGCCTGTAACAAAAACAGATAACACGGTCGCGGTGAATAGCCAAAACCCCACCCAAGACCCCTACGGGTGCGGCAAACTACCCGCCAAGTACCCGAAGCGTAGCAACCTCCCTCATCTCCATGAGTAGGCCACTCGACACTTCGGCATACCCGGTAGTTTGTGTACCCCCTCCATGGGTCTATCCTAGGAGCAAAAACAGTAAAAAGAAATTATACAATGACGGCTACAACCCCTTCCCGGTTGTGCGGCCATACAAATAATTATTACATCAATTTACAAATTTACATGAATTGCAAGAAAAGAAAACTCTCGTCTCACAACCCCCGGCTATTCACCCGCGACAATCCAACATATTTATATACACATTCCAGCACATTACAGATCACAGATTTGTATAACCCCCACTAATCGACATATAGCGATTAGTAGACGTTCAATACAAATATCACATTACAGAAAAACCCGTTAGCTCAAGTCTTTTAGAAGTTCGATCAAAAATACGGATTTTCGGGACCCCAAAATAAAATTTTCGTTCTGGAAAATCTGGGTTGAAAATACATATACTAAAAATCCCAAAATACCCCAATTAGCAAACTGCAAAAAATAAAACCCATGACCGAGTCAACTCGGCCGCGGTTCCGCGGCGGGAGCGTGCTCCCGCCGAGGAACCGCGGCGCTTTGATCGAGTCATGGGCCCAAATTTTTGCAGTTTCTTTAAAAAAGCCTGAGTCGATTTTTGGTGTATATTAAAAAAGTTTTCCAGCACTTTTAAAATCGACAGAAAGTTTAAAATTCCGGGGTTCGTTTCGGGACTTTTTCGTTGATCGATCTTCTAGTTACTTGCTAACATGTTAGATAGAGTTTAACTAGTCTCTGATACCACTGTAAGTCCATGCTACCTCTCCCGGTACTTTCGGGAATGCGGAATTTGGTAAAAAACGATTTTCTTAAAGATGGTAACATGGACCTAAAACCCGGATCTTGGTTAAACATCTATCTAACATCCTAACTATGAGTTTTAGCTACTCGGTTAGGGGGTTATACCTTGCTTGTCTTGAACTCCTTCGTCTTCAAAGCTCCGATGGTGGTCCGATGGCTTCTTTTCGTCGTCTCCGTACGCCGAAGATTGATCCACCTGAAAGCTCCAACCTTTAGCTCCTTCTTCGTTCTTTGAAGAAACTAGTTCACTTGGTTTGCTAAACCTAGTGAACTAGAATGAGTAGAGAGGAAATAGAATGGGATTTTATCTATGGTTCTTGATTCTCAACTCATGAGACAAGAGAACCATAGATCAAGAGAGGGAGCAAGAGGTTGAGGGTGAGAGCAAGAGGAGAGCTCAAGAACAAGAGAGAGAATGAGCAAGAAAGAATGAGCAACTCTTTTGTCTTTCACCCTCTCATAATCCAAAGTGATCATAACTCATCATATCAAAAAAGTCTTATGTGATGGTTTGAAGCAACCATAAGCTTATCATGTCATGCACTCATTTTACTCAAATGAGCAAGCAAGAAAAAGTCTTTGGCATGAAATGATAACCATGGTTATCATGATGGTCAACTAGTCAAGCCTAGTCAACCGGTCAACAAGTCAACAAAAGTCAACAAGTCACCAAAGTCAACAAGTCAACAAAAGTCAACAAGTCAACAACCATATCACCATAATACTTAATTAATATAATAGTTAATCACATATCATATTCTCATCAGGGTTGAGCATAAAGTCAAATAATCAACGGTCAACTGTCAACAACCCTAATGAGAATCCGCTGCCTCTGCCTCCCTGTCAACTGTGCATACACACCCGCATCCGCGTTCCGAGGAACACGAATGCAAACTGGATAAATCCAATCCCATAAGGTACACTAGGATCTGGCTTAAACCAAAGCCCGCTAGTGTAAACTGTCCGGACACTGTACGTGCACAAGTGCACGGATGTGACCGAACCCTGTCGCAAAACCATGCGACCTGTCGCAATACCATGCGACCTCTACTCTTTTGCCTAAAGGCGAAAAGTTTTCTGTGTGGGACTCTAAAGACTCGACACTACGCTGGCAGTGGGTTTAACCACAGACCGCAAGCGGCACTAGCTGTGCGTAACGGTCCCCAGGTAATGCCGACAAGAAGACGGACGAGGCGAAACCCATCTGAACTCCTACTGAGCCTGAGTGTGACATTCTCCGTACAGTCCGGTCTGTTCGTCTGATACATCGCATGGCGGGCCTAGGGGACGGTAAACGTCAGTCCCCCAATAGCGGTACAAGTCGTGCCGGAGCGAAGCCCAAAACACCCTGAGATAACACTGGAAACCTACCAGTATATCTCGTTTGCCCTGGCCAGGGACTACTCGTGTAATGGCTCTCCTAGACACAGCGCGATGTCAACCCCCAATACCGGGAGAGACGAATCCTGTCTAACCGTCACTGCCTCCAAGTGCTTCGGGACTGCACCCAACCACTACCTGTTTGCACGACTCCTTTGAGCCGTGGTAGGGTAGTGATCAAAGTACAGTGGGAACACACTCGAGGCGGAGTGACAGTGTCAAGTCAGCAGACTAAGCTGTACTCATGTCACCTGGGAACTGATAACTGACGATAGGTATAATACCAACTAGTCAGTTCCCGACGAGTCCTGTCCAGTGTACCCGTAACCTAACGAGCACCCGCATACTATCTCAAGTACGACGTACTGACGGCTGTGGGACAGACCGTCTCCCACACTGGGATGAGAAGCGCATGCGCTGGTCTACTCCGGAGTATCGATGCCCTGTCTCGATAGTCCTGCGACCAGGGACCTGCATAAGGATGTGCTTATAGATTACCCAGCCCCACTAGTGTGACGGCCATCACATCGCTGGTAATCAAGCAAAGATCCTAAGGGCTCTACTAATGTGTATAGGCGATATACAAAATAAACACATGTACACATTGAAGTAGAAACAAACCAAGTAGCATACTACTATTTTGAGCAAGATTGTATATACAAGGTGAATATCCCAAGCATCCATTAAGTAATATACAAACTAGTATGATACAGTAATGGCCTCTAGGGCATATACACTAACAGCAGCTGTCGATGGAGGAATTCCGGAAGAAATTTGGTCTAGTAAACCAGTAAAATACTCGCACCTTAAAGTTTTGGTTTCATTGCTTATTTGCTGATAGATAAGACGAAAAGGAGTAAGCTTGACTCTAAGTCAAGGAAGTGTGCATTCATTGGTTATGGAGAAGATGAGTTCGGATATCGGCTATGGGATTACTCAAGAAAGAAGATAATATGGAGCTAGAACGCCTTCTTTGATGAACAACGCTTGTACAAGGAAGAAAAGTAAGACAATGTTAAGAATGGGGCAATATCTGAGTGTAAGGGATCCGTCCTAGGGTCGCAACATTTGTAAACCGTGGCGGAAATTAAAACAATAATTTTATGAAAACATAGAACAATTCACTAACCAAGATCAACTAAATACATGAAGTTGCAACCAAAAAGGAAACTGAAGAGGAGGGGAAAGGAGCTACAACCTTTGTAGTGTGTCCGATCACTCATCGGAAGATCCATGCTAAGCTCTGAGTCCTCGGGATCAAGCTTTGATGCCTAACCTTCACCTTAGATGATCCACTTGAAGGAAGCCAGTCATGCTTCATCTCCAATTCTCAAATAAAGAAACTTGCTCACAAATTTTGCCAGGTTTGTGAGGAAGGATGATGTTGTGTTGGATGCTCTCTTTTCTTTCACTCATTTTTCTTTTCATTTTCTTATCTTACAAAGAAGATGAAGAAGAAGAAGAAGAAGAAGAAGAAACAAGGAACCTCTCTCATTTTCTAACCCTTAGAAAAATTATGTTGCAGGGAATGAGAAAAAATTCTCTCTCTCTTATTCTCTCTTTTCCTCTCTACTCCAAGTGTCCATACTGTTAGTTATATGTATGCCCTAGAGGCCATTACTGTACATTAGATGTATATTGTAGTGGATGCTGGGTCATATATAGGTAGGACTTTCTTGCTCGACATGATAGTACGCTATCTGGTTGCTCTTTATCTTAACAGGTATACTTTCTGTCTCTCTGTTACTTGTTGATAAAGCCCTTAGGATGTGTACTCGACTTCCAGGACTATGATGCAGATCATACTAGTGGGGCCTGGGTAGTCCATGAGTACATCCTTCAATGTTCCTAGTCGTGGGAATATCGAGACGGGGAATCGATATTCCAGAGTAGACTAGCGCATATCTTCTCGACCCATGTGATGGGCGATGGATGATCCCATATCCATTGGTGTTTGACATCAGAGATGGCATGCGGGTGCTCAGTGGAGACTGGGTACACTGAACGGACTCGCCGAGAACTCCCAGATGGTATTATACCTCACGTCAGATGGCAGTTCTCTGGTGACACTGGTACAGCTTAGTCTGTTGACCCGAGATCGTCATAGAGTCTTGTGTGTCTCCCACTGTGCTTTGATTTCCACCCTACCATGGCTCTACTGAGTCGTGCAAACAGGTGGTTTTTGGGTACAGTCCCGATTCACATGGAGGCAATGAGCGATAGGAGGGGATTCGTCTCTCCCGGTATTGGAGGTTGATGTTGCGCTATGCACGACTGGCCATAACAGGAAATCCCTGGCCAGGGTTGCAGTGATATACTGGTAAGAGTTATCAGTAGTTTCACGATTGTTATGGACCTCACGTCGGCATGACTTATCGAGCTACTGGGGTCTGATGTTTACCACCCCTAGGCGAGATATGCGACATATCAGACGAACAGACCGGACTGTACGGTAAGTGTTACTGGTTGGATTCACAGGAGTGTGAGCGGGCTTGCTCATCGATCTTCTGATCGCTTAATACCCAGGTGGTCGTTACGTTTAGCAGACCGCTTGCGGCTTGTGGGTGTTTGATATGATCATCACCTGCTGCCGGCGTATTGACGAGTCTTTAGAGTCCTACACAGAGGTTTCCTGGCTCAAGCGAAACGAAATAGGAGCGCATATGAGATATGTGCGGGACCGAGAATAATGCGTGTATGTGATACCGTATTCCATTCTCGCGATGAATGTATCGAATGGTAGTATGTGATATAACCTAGTTGTCGAATCAAGGATTGATTCGATAAGCCGATACATAGGATACTAGTCGGTTATATGCGATATGACCGGATCGTTAAATCAAGTGTTGATTTAATGATTTAATGTATAATTGTATACTTGATATATTACTTTGAATTAACTAGTATTGGTTCACTTTAAATGGATTTTCTCACTTGAATATCACAAGTTGTATATATGATATACTTTTGTGCACTTGATTGTATCATGTTTGATGATACATGTTTACTTGGTTAAGTGTAAAGAATTAAACCATGGTTAAGTTAATGATTAGGGTTTTCTTTTTCTTACTTATTTATTTATTTGTTTATTTTGGAAAAGACAAGAAATGAAATGGTTGCTAGTTTTGTTTTTTCTTTGAAGCTTCTTGAAGCTTTGACTAAAGTGACCATTTTGTCTCATACTTAACCCTAACCATTCCACTTAACCCTAGTACATTCTCTACACCTAACTAAGGTTAGAAAATGATAAGTGTTGATTTTATTTCCTTTTTTTTAATAACACTTATCATATCTTTTTCTTCTTCTTCTTCATGAGCAAGAAAGAAAAGCTTTCTACATCAATGGCAAGTAATGAAATCAAGTGAGAAATCCAATTCTAAAGTGAACCCACTTCCTATTTCTTCATCCTCTACCTCTTGCCAAGTAGTATAGGGTGTTTTCTTCACAAGTTTCATGACTTGGTGAAGTGGGAGCTTGATCTTGTGATGCCTCGACGTAGATCATCTTCGGCATCGAAGCCGACGACTAAGCCCGCCCATTTCTTCGATGAAGCTGATGCTAGAGTCCGGAATCCGATTTGGACAGCGGAGGTACATCATCGCGGAGCTTAGGAAGTGGTGGACCGGATCTACAAAGGTTGTAGGCCCTTTCCTTTTAAAGTTAAAGTCGTTAACTTGCATCGCATAGCCTATAAATCTAGTTAACGATCCGTATTAGGGCTTGTAGGCACATGTAAAATTTGAATTAGCCATGTTTGATGCCTTGTGAGACTTCATTAGTGTGCCTAGGAACCCTACAGTGGTATCAGAGCCTAGCTAGAGCCTTAGGCGATGCGTAGACGGAATTAGAAGTCCGATCGAACCAAAACCCAAACCCAAAAATGCTCTCTGTACATTTTTGTAATTCGTGGTTTTTTGAGAATTAAAAATATGCAGAAAAATCAGCAGGAATATCTATGAGTCACTGTGCAATTCGAAACCCTAATTCTATCAAACCGCCGCGGTTCCGCGGCACGAGCATGCCTCGTGCGGCGGTTCCGTGGCAATTTTGTCGTATCTTGCATTGGATTTGGCACAGTAATTCATATTTTGCAGTGCTGGTTTTCCTGGGAATTTTTAATATTTATTCAAGAGTTGAATTTTCTGGGTTGTTTTGGGGACTCGGTGTTTCGATCGGATTGTCTAATTTTGTCTGTGTGCCTTTCTGGATAATTTTAGAATATGTTAAAAAGTTCGACCGGATATAAATACCCAATTTCTCCCCTGCCGGAAAATTTCCAAGTGTTGGGTTTTTTCCGTGGTTTAAAGACGTTCTAAGTAGTGCAAGTAACGCGATGGACCCTCTAGAAGACAACAAATCTTAACTCGATTATGTGACCGTCTTGAACTGCCCTTTGAACCTTCGGGTTTGGGGCAGTACGGCGTGCCATATGTAAGGCGTTGGCTTGACCTTTCTACGGCTGGACCGTTGGTACTGAGGCACGAACTGAATGTTTTTAGACTTATTTCATGTTTTGAGCTGTATCGGGAAAACTTGGGTGTTCGATTGTTCAATCGAAAAGTTTAACATTTTCTATTTATCCGGAATGTGATACAATAATTGGAATTCACAAGTAGTTATGAGATAATTGAATGAATGTTATAAATCTAGCGGTTTAGTCTTACTTGATCGGTTGCCACGGAATTTTGATGTGATCAAAAGTCCGTCGCAATCACGTAGCATACGCGGATACTCGCCGGGTAAACTTAATAGACAGCCTCACTCCATAGCCCCGACCAAGTGACTGTAGAAGAACCCCGTCGCCGAAAGCATCCGTTCGGGTGCTCGCGGCAGTGGTGTTCCGCCTTGGTGCACTTTGTCGACGGCGTCGGGGGTGCGGCCGCCTACTGAAGTTTGCGACGAGCATTCGATCAGGATGTCGGGAATCTTGTTGAATTGCCCGACTCTATATTGAAAAGTGTTTTCGATTTTGAGACTAAAATGCGGGGTTTATAATTGTTAGGCATGCGATGTCTAAGTATTTCATTTGATTAGGCATGAGATGTCTAAAGCGGTTGCGGATTCCAATTGTTGTAGTT
Source organism: Agapanthus africanus (assembly GCA_030015575.1). Classification (NCBI taxonomy): domain Eukaryota; kingdom Viridiplantae; phylum Streptophyta; class Magnoliopsida; order Asparagales; family Amaryllidaceae; genus Agapanthus; species Agapanthus africanus. The sequence goes on from CM057337.1 coordinate 205,889,498, forward strand.
TTACACTTTCTTTTCTGTGACCGTAAGTGTAATATGTGATATCGCCGGTTTCGTTGCTATATGTCAACGACAATTGGGATACGCATGTTTACTTACGTTGATGACATGTGATGTTTTGTGTTGCTGGATATGTTATATTGGATCGTCGTGTTCGAATAGCCGGGGGGTTTTTATGTGAGATGAGTGTTTTTCATTTTCATTCATGTAAAAACTTGTATGCAATATTCTTTTATTAGGGCACTTCTAGGTTGCGGATGATGTCTTCATTTGTATATTATTTACTTTTCTGCACTAGGATAGACCCAAGGAGGAGGGCACAAGTAACCGGGTTCTAGGGTCCAGTGGGAGACCAACTCGAGGAGTCGAGTCCGGGTCTCCTAATCCTAGAATTGGTAGGGTTGCTTGCCGCTCTCATAGGGGTCTAGGGGTGTGGGATTGGCTATTCATCACGACTGTGGAATCCGTGTTTTATACTGGCTCGTATTGAAAACACGGACGTTCTAGTATATCCAATATTTCATATGATATTTTCTGCTGCGTTATCTGTGATGTGATCATGTGATTTGTTCAGATAGATATTATATATAGTATATATGATATATTATATATACGTTGCTTATGTTTTACACCCGCGCTAGCCCTGCCTCGCTCTAGCGTTAGTTACCTAACCTAACGGTGCAGACGGGACATCGAGGCGAATGCGGATGGCATAAGCGTACGTTATATTTATCTGTGATGTTTAGGTAGACTTAAATGATGGGATTTTCATTAATGAGATTAATGAAAGAAAATAAACCTAATTGATGTTGTGGAATCGAATTTCAAAATAAAACAGGTAGCTACAGTTCTTGCTTTGCATCGCGGTGTTCATTACAGAACATCCAGCACCTTATTCGATGAGGAAAGGACCGAGATCCCTTCACTGGGAGTGACTCCTTTAGCAATAACTGGCAGATGCTACACACTCGGTTTGTCCTTTGATTGCTTCTATAGTTTCCGCTTTGCACAGTGATATATATGATATATCCCGCACCTCATTCGACGAGGAAAGAGCCGACGATCCCTTCACCGGGAGTGACCCCTTTAGCAAAACTAGAAAAGCATCAAAGACATTCCATTTAAAAACCATTTGATTCCGCAACGAGATCAAGTTCAAAGCGTTAAAGGTTTTCATAAAAACCATTCGCAACCCTCCGTCATTTTAGGAAGTAGAGTACTTAGTATTCATGCTGTGTTTGTTGACCTTAGTTAAGGCACAGTGTACGGTAGCTAAGTGATGTCTTCCTACACCGCATATGATGCGATTAGTTAGGACAGTCGCGTGACTTTGTTGACCTTAGTTAAGGGTCATGTGGGTGGGTCTAATTAATCACGAAATGACGGGTAGAACTTGACTAGTACTTATGATTTGTTGACCATAGTTAAGGTCATAAGTGCTAGGGGTAAAAACCATTATCGGAAGTTTCAAGTGTTGAAATTTGCAATGAGATTGCATACCTTCTATATGATAGTTGGATCCCGATACCCACTGCGAGTAATTGTTACTCCTGGGAGAGTTTTGCACTTTACAATTAGCCGATCAAGTAGGTGTCTAGAAAGGTGTCAACGGGGTTACGCCTCTGGGAAAACGAGGTTTATTGTAATTAGGTCCGTGCGAAAGCACGGGGAACCTCCCTCAAAGTACCGACACTGGCCTGGCTGAAAGATTGGCGAACTTGTAGAGTGTAATTAATCCCGGCTAGTCTTTCCTTTTAAGGTTTGAAGGAAGATTTGATAAAAACAGTGGGAGCCATCCTGATTAGATAAAATATATAACCAATCTAATCTTGCAAGAGCGCACGCAGAGTATTTTCTTCTCTCTCTCTCCAGGTAGCGACCATATCACGCCTTAATCAAGATAATAATATAGATGTATTGACCGAACCCGCTTGTTATAATGAGCTGGGGAACGTTGGTCCCGCTCCATCTTATAATAGTTATAAGACCGAGCAGGAGTTAGGGGAATACCAGAATTCCTATGCCGCCCAAACGAAGAAAGTGCATATGATGCATCTCTTTCGGGTGTGTTCATTACAAAGAACTGTTTCTCAGTATCCTCTGCATCCTGGGCATATGATACCGGATCAGGATCCCAGATATGTAATCTGTTACATAGGGCTACAAAAAGGTAGAAAAACTGAGAACGGGTGATAAGTTTCATGAGACAGAAAACGGGGCAAGTGTTGCAGCCAAGTCTGTTGGTCACTGTCACCCTTATTACCAATACATTGATTCTGAACGAATGTTATTAGATACCGAACCTGATATACAAAATCATATCAGTCTCTTTACAAGTAAAGAAATGATAAAATTTTGTATTGTTGGATAATGTTTTGAACATTTCCTATATCAAAAGTTGATCGGTTCAGGCACGTTATCTAAAAGCATTGATGTTCTAAATCAAACTACAGTTCCTAGTATACAGAACACACACAAGAGGAAGAGTTCAGAAATGAACAAATCCTTCTTAAGGCATTGTAGACTAGGTCACATCAATGCGACCCGACTGGCTGAAGTTACATTTTAGATGCATATTTAAATCAGTTTGAATTTACATCTTGTGAAACTTGGCAGTCATGTCACAGAGATAAGATGACCATAACCCTGTTTGTTGGAAACAGAGAAAGAGTTAATGAACTCTTGGGACTGATACATGATGATGTATGTAAGGTCTCCTGTCTACACATGCCAGGACCGGTTCTTTATACTTCATTACGTTCTCTGAAAATCTCTCAAGATTCAGACATATGTTCCTGTTGAAACATAGGTCCGAACCTTTTGAGATATTCACAGAATATAAGCTAGAAGTAGAGAACCAATACGGGTATAAGTATTATGTCCTATGATGAGATCAGGGAGGAGAATACTTGGGCATGGCATTCTTGGAATATTCTAAAAGAGAATGAGATTCTCTCTCCGTATTACTCCTCTGAATACACCATAGCACGTTGGTATATCGGGGCAGAGCAGTCACACCCTATATGATATGGTGCGCTCTATGATGAGTACTACTGAGTTTCCTATTTCCTTTTAGGGAGTTATGCACTTATGAAGTTGCATACCTATTGAATAGGGTTCGATTCAAATCAGTGACTACCACTCCATATAAGATATGGTATGGGAAGAGCCTATCTCTTAAGTAAGTTAAGGTTTAGGATTGTCCGGCCTATGTCTAAAGCAAAATCCGGACAAGATCGAAGCAAGGTCAGTTCTGTAGAACTGGAAAGGTTCCATCTATACAAAACTGCAGCTGATGATTTGACAGAACCAAAGGATTCAATAGTTTCCGACGAACCTCAGCCTCTCCGCCGATCTGGTAGGGTTCCTCATCCGCCTGAGAGATACCTCGGTTTCTCGATGACAGTGGGAGCGAGGATTGCATCATGAGATAATGACCCAACTAGTTTCGAGCAGGCCATCGAGAGTGGGGACTCTGTAAAAATGGCTGGATGCTTAGCGATCTGAGATGGAATCCATGTACACCAGCAAAGTATGGACTTTAGCTGCTATATCTGAAGGGTTAAATCCCCATTAGGAGCAAGTATATCTTGAGAAGATTACTTGGTGTAGATGGAAAAGTTGAGACTTTCAAAGCTAGACTTGTTAAAGGTTTTAGTCATCAACCAGGCGTGGATAATGATGATACCTTTTCTAGTGGCTATGCTTAAGTCCATCCGGATCCTACTTGCCACGGCTACATACCATGACTACGATATCTGGTGGTTGGGTGCCATGACTACTTTTCTAAATAATGATTTAGAAGAGAACGTCTATAAGAACACAGCCAGAGGGCTTCGTAAACAGTGGGAGCAGCGGAAACATGTGCAAGATTGCTTTACAGAATAAAGCAGGCATCGCGGAGTTGGAACGTCTGTTTTGATGTAATAGTCAAAATGTTTGACTTCATCAAAATAGTAGATGAACCTTGTATATACAAAAAGGTAGTAGAGAGTAAGGTGGTCATCCTCATATTGTACGTGGACAACATACTCTCGATAAGAAAAGAGTTTCCTATGCTACGCATGGTCAATCTCCTCTTATCACATGGATTCTCCATATAGGATCAAAATGATACATCCTAAATTCTGGGTTTTGGATCTATGAGATAGATCTAAATGGATGTTAGGATTCTCACTAGTTGTAGTGAGATGGTATCAATCGATCCTGGGGAGAATCACTGGAAGTGTTCCAGGGTGATAAGGACGACTGAGTGTCAGTCACAGGCATTGTCTTTACCCTCAGTAAAGGGACGGTATGTTGGAAGAGTTCCAAGCTAGATACCGTGACAAACTAGACGATAAAGGCTGGTAACATCGCTATTTAAGATACTACCAAAGAGGTAGTTTGGGTGTATATTGGTTCATAAGATGAACTAGGTTCCTACCATTGTGTGACAATGGAAGTGAGGCTTTGGCCCTGGAACCCTGGTCCCATCAGTGACCCAGACATATTCTGAGGAAGCATCACCTGATCATGGAGATAGTTGATCTCCAGGGTGATCGAGATTAGGAGAGTAGACTCAGAGGACAGCACGGCGGATCCACTCACAAAGGCTTTTTCCCAGAGAGAGACTTTTATGGGATGGTTGAGTATGTGATACTGCAACCACTGCTACAGATGGCCCTAGTGCAAGTGGGAGATTGTTAGTTATATGTATGCCCTAGAGGCCATTACTGTACATTAGATGTATATTGTAGTGGATGCTGGGTCATATATAGGTAGGACTTTCTTGCTCGACATGATAGTACGCTATCTGGTTGCTCTTTATCTTAACAGGTATACTTTCTGTCTCTCTGTTACTTGTTGATAAAGCCCTTAGGATGTGTACTCGACTTCCAGGACTATGATGCAGATCATACTAGTGGGGCCTGGGTAGTCCATGAGTACATCCTTCAATGTTCCTAGTCGTGGGAATATCGAGACGGGGCATCGATATTCCAGAGTAGACTAGCGCATATCTTCTCGACCCATGTGATGGGCGAAGGATGATCCCATATCCATTGGTGTTTGACATCAGAGATGGCATGCGGGTGCTCAGTGGAGACTGGGTACACTGAACGGACTCGCCGAGAACTCCCAGATGGTATTATACCTCACGTCAGATGGCAGTTCTCTGGTGACACTGGTACAGCTTAGTTGTTGACCCGAGATCGTCATAGAGTCTTGTGTGTCTCCCACTATGCTTTGATTTCCACCCTACCATGCCTCTACTGAGTCGTGCAAACAGGTGGTTTTTGGGTACAGTCCCAATTCACATGGAGGCAATGAGCGATAGGAGGGGATTCGTCTCTCCCGGTATTGGGGGTTGATGTTGCGCTATGCACGACTGGCCATAACAGGAAATCCCTGGCCAGGGTTGCAGTGATATACTGGTAAGAGTTATCAGTAGTTTCACGATTGTTATGGACCTCACGTCGGCATGACTTATCGAGCTACTGGGGTCTGACGTTTACCACCCCTAGACGAGATATGCGACATATCAGACGAACAGACCGGACTGTACGGTAAGTGTTTCTGGTTGGATTCACAGAAGTGTGAGCGGGCTTGCTCGTCGATCTTCTGATCGCTCAATACCCGGGTGGCCGTTACGTTTAGCAGACCGCTTGCAGCTTGTGGGTGTTTAATATGATCATCACCTGCTGCCGGCGTATTGACGAGTCTTTAGAGTCCTACACAGAGGTTTCCTGGCTCAAGCGAAACGAAATAGGAGCGCATATGAGATATGTGCAGGACCGAGAATAATGCGTGTATGTGATACCGTATTCCATTCTCGCGATGAATGTATCGAATGGTAGTATGTGATATAACCTAGTTGTCGAATGAAGGATTGATTCGATAAGCCGATACATAGGGTACTAGTCGGTTATATGCGATATGACCGGATCGTTAAATCAAGTGTTGATTTAATGATTTAATGTATAATTATATTCTTGATATATTACTTTGCATTAACTAGTATTGGTTCACTTTAAATGGATTTTCTCACTTGAATATCACAAGTTGTATATGTGATATACTTTTGTGCACTTGATTGTATCATGTTTGATGATACATGTTTACTTGGTTAAGTGTACAGAATTAAACCATGGTTAAGTTAATGATTAGGGTTTTCTTTTTCTTACTTATTTATTTATTTATTTATTTTGGAAAAGACAAGAAATGAAATGGTTGCTAGTTTTGTTTTTTCTTTGAAGCTTCTTGAAGCTTTGACTAAAGTGACCATTTTGTCTCATACTTAACCCTAACCATTCCACTTAACCCTAGTACATTCTCTACACCTAACCAAGGTTAGAAAATGATAAGTGTTGATTTTATTTCCTTTTTTTTTAATAACACTTATCATATCTTTTTCTTCTTCTTCTTCATGAGCAAGAAAGAAAAGCTTTCTACATCAATGGCAAGTAATAAAATCAAGTGAGAAATCCAATTCTAAAGTGAACCCACTTCCTATTTCTTCATCCTCTACCTCTTGCCAAGTAGTATAGGGTGTTTTCTTCACAAGTTTCATGACTTGGTGAAGTGGGAGCTTGATCTTGTGATGCCTCGACGTAGATCATCTTCGGCATCGAAGCCGACGACCAAGCCCGCCCATTTCTTCGATGAAGCCGATGCTAGAGTCCGGAATCCTATTTGGATAGTGGAGGGACATCATCGCGGAGCTTAGGAAGTGGTGGACCGGATCTACAAAGGTTGTATCCCCTTTCCTTTTAAAGTTAAAGTCGTTAACTTGCATCGCATAGCCTATAAATCTAGTTAACGATCCGTATTAGGGCTTGTAGGCACATGTAAAATTTGAATTAGCCATGTTTGATGCCTTGTGAGACTTCATTAGTGTGCCTAGGAACCCTACACATACAAATAGGATGGGTGTAAGGTTGTGGATCCCACCGCAACACGTGGTTCTTTTGTCATCAAATGACAACCATCCTTGTATGTATGGAAGCATGCATCATATGCATGCAACTAGAGAAAGAGATAGGGATGGTTATGTATCATATACATAACTCATATATGTATACATACACATAGATCTAATATACAAACACAAACACATATAAATTCCAAAATAGAGAGATAATGTATCATATACATCAATAAAGGTACATTAGTATCATATACCAATGCGAGAGAGAGAGGGGGGGTATCATATACATAATGCTAGCAACCATATCGCATATGTGATTATTAAGTCAACACTTGAGTTTATAATCCGGCTATCAAATAGACCGGCTAGAATTATCCAATATCTGATTATATTACATGTATCGCATACACGTATTTAATCAAACTCCCGGACGTATCCCTATATGCCCGTCACGTCATCGTTTCTCCTGAACGGGAAAACCTTCTGTATGGGACTCTAAAGAATCAACAATATGCTAGCAGTGAGTTATAGGATCAAATCCATAACCACAAGTATGTCAGTGGCACTAGCTGTACGTAACGGCTATCCAGATAGTATGAGATGAAAGGTCGACAAGTAAGCTCGACCGTACCCTACAAAAGTCTATCAGTAACGCATACTATACAGTCTGGTTTCTTCGTCAAAGAGTATCGTATACCAGGCCTGGGGGTGGAATCTGTTAGAACCCCAATAGCCCAATAAGTCGGGCATACATCGAACTACATAATCAACCGAGATGCAACTGATGACACTTACCGGTTCATCTCATCTACCCTGGCCAGGGATTTCTGGTTATAGTTCTGTCATGTACAATGCGATATCGAGTCACAATACCAGGATGTTGGATATAGTGCCCTCAAAGTCAATTATTGGATCGCAGGTATATGATTGCAATGATTGAGGGAGGACCTATACCGATATGAAAGTCTTGCTCGAGATGATAGTATACTATCTGGTTTGTCTTTATCATCGTTTACATGCTTTAGTTCTCTATTGCATGTTGATAGAGCCCATAGGATTCTTGCTTGACTGCCAGCAGTATGATGGCGATCATATACGTGGGAGCTGGGGTCTGTAAGCACATCCTTAAAGTGTCCCTAGTCGTAGGAGTTTTGAGACAGGGCATCGATACTCCAGATTAGACTAGTGTATACAGTCGAGACCCCGACGAGGGGCGGTGGCAGGTCTCACAAGCCATTGGTGTCAGTTGGTTCACCTAAGATGTATACAGGTGCTCATTGGGTTATGAGTACACCGGACAGGACTCACCGGGAACATGCTAGTTGGTATTATACATATCGTCAGATAGCAGTTCCCTGGTGACATGTGTACAGGTTAGTTTGTCGACCTGAGATCGTCATTTGTCTCGTGTGAGTTCCCACTGTGCTTTGATTTCGACCCTACCACGCTCAAAGGAGACGTGCAAACAGGTATTTTTTGGGTACATTCCCGAGCCACATGGAGGTAGTGAGCGGATCGTCGGGGATTCGTCTCTCCTAGTATTGGGGGTTGATATCGCACAGTGCACCGGTGGCCATCACTACAAATCCTCGGCCGAGGTAGTGGAGAATTACTGATTTGGATCAGTAGTTTCTCAGGTGGTGATGGGCTTTATGCCGACACGATTTATCGCGTTATTAGGGGTCTGACTTTGTCCACCCCCCTAGACTCGATATGTGATACTCTTTAGACGAACGGACCGGACTGTATGTATATTGTCACTATTAGGCTCAGTAGGGTTTATGGATGAGTTCGCTCGTCAGCTTCCCTTCCAATCAATACATAGGCAACCATTACGTACAGCTCGTACCTCTGACGTGCTAGTGGTTATACCCAGTGCCAGTGTGTTGATGAGTCATTAGAGTCCCCCACAGACCGTTTCCCAAGTTCGGGCGAAACGTTGGAGAGGCCTTATGGTTTTATGGCAGGGTTCGGAAAATGCATGTGCGTTTACGCACGTGTCATATTTCGGGCAGATAATACTGGTGGGCTTTGGTTTAAGCCGGATCCAAGTATTATACTGTGTAGATATAATATCTTTGTCTCAGTTGCATTTGTATTCGGTCGTAATACAAATGCGGGTATGTTTATACTGTTACGGGGTTATCCTGAAATTCGTTTCAGGGTCACTTTTGGAAGTTGCCAGTTTCCAGTTTTCTATCGGCCGTATTAAACATTCGGTTAAATGCGGATTTATCTTTTCTTCATAAGGGTGAGTCATGAGTGGAATCTTCTTGTTGTGGTGACTAGGATTGGTGACTCACTTGTTGCATTAAATGAATGGTGACTAGGTTGATGACTAGGTTAATGATCATTGGTGTGCATTTAATGAATGCAAGGTGTCATTAGTGACTCATTTGTATTCATTAAGTGTGATGATAAGGTTTCTTCTTGTGGTCAACTCCTTAGCCCCTACACTCACCTCCCCCCTCCTATTTAGTGGCCGGCCCCCTCACTTGTGAGGGTGTGGATAATTTTTGGGAAAAAGATTATGGTTTTGGCTTCATGGAAATTTCATATATTCATTTCTCATTTCATTTGAATCCAAAAGGCAACTTCATTAACCGTTCGTCCATAGCCTTGGACGTAACGAGACAAAGTATTCTACTCATTCTCTATATCAATCTTGGCCATCTCTTTTAGCAAACTTGATGATCGAGTTGCCTCGGTTCAGAGGCGGGAGCCCGTTTAAAGATCCGTTGACGTGGTGCCACCTGGACAAGAAGACTGGAGATTCAGGAGATCGGAGCAGCCGCAATAAAGCGTGGGATGATGTTTGAAGACTGAAGGACTCGGATCGTTCGGTATAACATTTCTACCCACTTTGTAGTTTGTTAGTTTAGCTTTAATGGCAGATCCGGGTTATAGTACGCGATAGCGCCAGTCGAAAAAGTTTTTGTTCCGCATTTGGCGTCTGTTAGACGGCCGGGGCGCTACCGTAGACTTACAGTGGTATCAGAGCCTCACCATTAAGTTTTACTAACTTGTGCTAACGCGTTTAAAATATCGATCGAACCGAATTTCAAAAATCGCAATTTTCTGCACAATAGTTTCTGTCGATTTTTTAAAGGGCCTAAAAATTATTTTGCATATCACAGAAAACAAAGCAGGCTTTTCTAAGCACACGGAAAAAATTTGATCACGTGATCCCACAAGACCGCTGCGGATCCGCGGTCCAAGCATGGGTTTGACCGCAGAACCGCGGCCATTATGTGGAAACAGTACATCAAAATTTTCCAGTGAGCTTTTTATTGGAAATTGTGGTTTTTGGTACTGTTCATTTGGGCCCAGTTTTTGTTACTGTACAGCAAATGTATGTGGGGCCCACTTTGGGATATTTTGTCGATCGAAATTTAAACGTGTTAGTTTACAATACTTATATTATATCTCCGACCGGGAATGTCATTTGAGCGGTAAACCGCGTCTAATTGCTATAGTTCTTTTAGACGGGTTTGCGAATGTAACATTCGCGTTGATGTTCTATGTTGTGCTGTGATGTTGCGGATATGTCGTGGTGGATAGCAGTGCGCAATGGTAGTGCAGTTTCAATTTATTTGTACATTTGATATTGCGGGGCGAGCGTCCAACATGTGGACTGCCATCACTGCCTGTTTGTATAATATTCTTTTGGGGCACGACCGGGCTGAGGTCGATGTACTCGTTGTATATATTTTTTTTCTATACTAGGATTACCCCACGACGGAGTGCACGGATAGCCGGGTTATGGAGGGCAATGGGTCCGTATCTCATGGCTTTGAGAGGTAGAGGGACCTCACTCTAGAATTGGCAGACTATTTGCCGCACTCGTAGGGGGTACAGGTTGACCCAAGGAGGGGTGCTCAAGTTACCGGATTCAGTGAAGTGCCGGGTGGTCTATTCACTATGCTGTAGGGGCTGCCTCGCTTCAGGTTTTGGCGGGTAATTTGCCGCACCCGTAGGGGTCTAGGTTTCATTGCACAGGCTATCCACACGACCAGGGGAACGTCGGGTTTCAGTAGCGGCTCTGTGAAACCCGGGGATCCCAGATTATCTGTATTGTTCTGTGATGCTTATTACTTTTTATGTAATGTTGCATATTATCACGCCTGGAGCGATTATTGTATATTGGTATATATACTATTAGATGTTGTATATGTTTTACACCCGCGCTAGTCTAGTCCCCGCTCTGTCGTCAGTTAAGTAACCTAACGGGTGATGACGGGACCCAGTAGCGAATGCGGATGGCATATACATACATTATATTGTCGTTCTTTTCTGGTGTGATTGATTGATGGGACTGTGTTGATTCTGATCAATGCAAGGATAAAACAAACCTTTTTTTTTATGTTGTTGGAACAAATTTAAAAAGTGTTATTACAAAGATGTTTCCTTTTGTTTTGCATAGTGATATTCGGTTGGAATATCCTGCACCTCATTCGACGAGGCAAGGGCTGATATCCCTTCACCGGGAGAGACCCCTTGGGCAGAAGTTTGCGTCAGGGTAATAACTTCACTATAGTCGATTATAAGTTGCTTTGCATCGCGGTATTCAGTTGGAATATCCTGCACCTCATTCCATGAGGAAAGAGCCAAGATCCCTTCACCGGGAGTGACCTCTTTAGCAAAAGGTTTTCGCCACTATATTTTTATAAAAAGCTATCAGGTTCCTTCAATGAGATCAAGTTCATTACATTAAAGGTTTTTCACCAAAAACCAGCCGTAGCCCTCCGTCATTTCTTTTGGGTATTCAGTAGTATTCAAGCTATGTATTTTGACCAACGCCAAGGCATAGTGTTTGGTAGCTGCTAGGTATTCATTTGTTGTATAGATAGATGAGTTGGTTTGGGACAGTCGTTCTGCCATTTTGGCCAACGTCAAGGGCATGCGCGGGTGGGTTCAAATTGACCTGGATAGTGACGGGTAGAACTTGGCATGTAACTTATGACATTTTGACCAACGCCAAGGTCATAAGAGCATGGGGCAAAAATTATATTGGGAGTTTCTAAAGAAAATGAAACTTGCCAGACATGCGCATACCTTCTGGAGTGTGATAACGTGAGTGGATTCCGTCACGTTATCATGCGATGAGAGTTGGATCCCAATTCCCACTGATGAGTTGGTTTACTCTTCGGGTGATCCCGATTGATTCTTCTTTTAGGTTTGGAGGAGAATTTGACGGTACAGTGGGAGGTTTCCTGATTAGATAAAGTGATAACCATTCTGATCAAGGTTAGAGTGCACGCAGAGTGTTTCTTTTCTCTCTCTCTCTCTTTGGCAGCGACTTTTGACCGACCCTAGACTATGACTCAGTGACCAAGTTGACCGAACCTTCTTAAAATACTGGCTTTTGGATTGTCTAAGTTGCATAAGTCATTGCTGCTCCTTCTTTTACCCTTTGTATTTCTCAGAACACCCCGTATTACTACGGACATCCACTTCCATTGGATAGATCCATCGTATGGTTATATACAAACTCGAAGGAACTTCTTCGAGGATGGATCCAGGTTCAGGAGAAATAGAATTGGTTTATTCAGTTGTCTTTTATTATCACCTTCTCTCAGGTTGCGAGGGCACCTTAGTTTAGAAGAGTACACCTATTACGCTTATTGGATAGTCTTATTCCAAACCATAGGCTGGTGCCGAAAGGTAGGGAATGAAGAAAACCAATTAGCCTAAGTAAGGTGTACAGAAGGTAATAACTAAAGACAAAATAAAGGGATTAGAAAGAGGGCAAAGTAAATTGTGACTGTTATCATTCACGACCAAACCGCGTACTTCATCGCCACTCCTATTTCACCTTTGCTTTTTCCCAGTTCGGGAGAAATAGAATAAGTAATTATTCAGTTGTATTTTATCATCACCTTCTCTTAAGTTAAGAGTACTCCTTGATTTAGGAGGGTACACCTATTATGCTTATTGGATAGTCTTCTTCCAAACCATAGCCGGTGCCGAATGGTAGGGAAGGAAGAAAACTATTTAGCCTAACGAAGGTGTACAGAAGGTAACGACTAAAGACAAATAAAGGGATTTGGAGAGATGGCAAAGAAATATACGGTTATAGTCATAAATTGAATTATGGAAGAGGCATTACTAGGAATAGCAGGATACCCCTACGAAACATTTTCATGTTTCAGTGCATTGTTAAAGGAAAACTGATTTCCCGATTAGATACTTACTCCAGGGTATGTATTTACCAGGTATGATTCTCTCATCTGTATGGTTTTACAAATGATGAGTGGGAGTAGGTTATTGGGAATAAGGTGATCATCCTCATTATATCGGAATTCGTTGTAATTGGTGATATTTGAGGAAGTCGCCTGAGTTTTTGCCGGACGGCATGTATTTGGTTTTGAGTATCCGTTGTTGTGCACCAATTTCAAAATGATATATCTGTACGTTTATTTTTTATAAAGTGAGATATAAATTTTTGAAATTATGTCTGTGACATTTACCTATATCAGTTGATGATTGGGTAAGGAGCATTAAACAACGGAGTAGTTCTTAACCATTAGTACAGTTTTCAATCTACGATGCGCAGGTTTTGAGTTATTTAACTCAGCGGACTTATACAGAGTATTGTATGTTGTCCAGAGTCCATTAGGACAAAGGGGTTGGTCCTCGTACTATGTTCTGTTTACTTATGACTTCTTTAGATTTTAGACAAGTGTTTCGTAGAAATACAAGGTCTAAGTTTTGAGAAGTTGTGGGTATAAGAATAAAGTAGAGAACCAAATATCGCAAGTATCGGGATTCTTCAAATAGATCGAAGATGTAGATACTTGTGATTGGTATTCAGATGAAATTAATGGTTTTGAGAAACTTGTTTCTCTTTCAGGTTACTCATAATTGGATGGATTCCTAAGTTGAGTAATACTGATTAGCCTCTCTCCATTAAGTTGATATGCACTGGAGACAGCTGCATGATTAGAATCTGGTTCCAATTAAATAAGTGCCAAATGTTTCTATATTGGATATAGAATGGTTAATATCTTAACGATGTTAAGGTATGGTGAGTTGTCCAGCTTATGCTTAAAACCAGACACTGGATAACTCAAGGCACGTTTCTGTAATGGCAGTTTGTGGGTTGACCCTGGCTATGACGAGGATTGACTTTCTACCATCTGAAAGATCAATAGTGATATTGTTCATGACTCGCCACAGTTTTAGTAAAATGGATTTTTTCAGAAAACAGCAGTGGGAGTATGATAGAACTGGAAGTGATTCCAGAACCGCAAACGATTATGGAAAATTTAATAGGACCTATATATTCAATTAGGTTTGACATTCCAATAGCCACTCCGTAGATATGGAGGGTAACCTCAGACACCCGAGAGGTACTCCGGTAGCCTCAAGGACGTTGACAGGGAGGTTCTTGTTTACCCAGACTTGACACTATAGTTGTTCCAGGCTGTGAGACCGGGCAGGAGGTTATGTATAGCGTCATTCTAAACTAGCTTTAGAAGTGCACGCATATATTATTCTGCCAGAGGGTTGTTGTGGTCAGTGGGAGCAGCGGAAGCATAGTGGGCAAGTAGCTTATGTCTATTTATAGACTTGAGCAGATATAGCAGAGATAGATCATCTAATTTTGATGTGACAGTCATGGCTTTGACTTCATCAGAATAGGGGATGGATTTGTTAAGAAGGTAGTAGGGTGTGATGTCATGGTATTTGGATGACATACACAGAATAGGAAGTAAAATTCCTATACTGCGATCGGTTGTACTGTGGTCGTCACACAGTTGTTTCTCCAGAAAGGATATGGATATAATATCTGACATTCTGGTTTCTAGATCTACGGTTTTAGATCTAGATTTGGGTAGTTTCCCAATGAGGGTACTTTGACTGTATTCTAATGGTTTTTTAGAATAGATGACTCCTAGCATGGTGGTGTACCTGCAGTTGATGGAGTCACCCTCTCTAAAGGTGTCTTAAAGACTAAAGGAGAGAGGGATATGCATGATTGGCAGATCACTTGCTTAGGCAATTGAGTCAATCGTGAGATGTCAAGTACCACACCAGATGTTGTTTTTGCAGTAGATGCGATAAGTTTATATTAATCCAATCCTGAAGAAACATAAGGAAGCAGTTTTAGAACATAAGTACATGTTCTATGGATTTGATGACGGCAGCCTCCTTCGGGAGACGGTTATCATTCCAGGCTTCCAAGGTGACCTGGATGACAGAGTGATTGTCAGAGTTATAGTTTTCCCTCTGACGAGGGACAGTATTATGGACAGGTGGTCCAAGAGGATACTGTGGGAGGCATGGTGCGCGATACTGATTAGGTTCAGTTATCAATACAGTCTAAGAAGTTTGGATTTGGAGTTTATTTATGAACTAGGTCCCATCATATATCCAGACATATTCTAAAACAGGTATTACTCGATTCGGGAGATGGCTTTCTCCACGAACTTGAGATTAAGAGAGACATAGAAAGAAACATCATGACGGATCCACTCATTGAGGCTAGGATTTGTGAAACTGATTAGTAGAGGAGTTGGATGTTCGGTATCACACGGGCTGTGAGTATACGACATCGCAATAATTAGCCTTAAGTGCAAGTGGGAGATTGTTGGATATAGTGCCCTCAAAGTCAATTATTGGATCGCAGGTACATGATTGCAATGATTGAGGGAGGACCTATACCGATATGAGAGTCTTGCTCGAGATGATAGTATGCTATCTGATTTGTCTTTATCATCATTTACATGCTTTAGTTCTCTATTGCATGTTGATAGAACCCATAGGATTCTTGCTTGACTGCCAGCTGTATGATGGCGATCATATACGTGGGAGCTAGGGTCTGTAAGCACATCCTTAAAGTGTCCCTAGTCGTAGGAGTTTCGAGACAGGGCATCGATACTCCAGAGTAGACTAGTGTATACAGTCGAGAACCCGACGAGGGGCGGTGGCCGGTCTCACAAGCCATTAGTGTCAGTTGGTTCACCTAAGATGTATACAGGTGCTTATTGGGTTATGAGTACACCGGACAGGACTCGCCGGGAACATGCTAGTTGGTATTATACATATTGTCAGATAGCAGTTCCCTGGTGACATGTATACAGGTTAGTTTGTCGACCTGAGATCGTCATTTGTCTCGTGTGAGTTCCCACTGTGCTTTGATTTCTACCCTACCACGCTCAAAGGAGACGTGCAAAAAGGTATTTTTTGGGTACAGTCCCGAGCCACATGGAGGCAGTGAGCGGATCGTCGGGGATTCGTCTCTCCCGGTATTGGGGGTTGATATCGCACAGTGCACGGGTGGCCATCACTAGAAATCCTCGGTCGAGCTAGTGGAGAATTACTGATTTGGATCAGTAGTTTCTCAGGTGGTGATGGGCTTCATGCCGACATGATTTATCGCGTTATTAGGGGTCTAACTTTATCCACCCCCCTAGACTCGATATGCGATACTCTTTAGACGAACGGACCGGACTGTATGTATATTGTCACTGTTAGGCTCAGTAGGGTTTATGGATGAGTTCGCTCGTCAGCTTCCCTTCCAATCAATACATAGGCAACCGTTACGTACAGCTCGTACCTCTGACGTGTTAGTGGTTATACCCAGTGCCAGTGTGTTGATGAGTCATTAGAGTCCCCCATAGACCGTTTCCCAAGTTCGGGCGAAACGTTGTAGAGGCTTTATGGTTTTATGGCAGGGTTCGGAAAATGCATGTGCGTTTACGCACGTGTCATATTTCGGGCAGATAATACTGGTGGGCTTTGGTTTAAGCCGGATCCGAGTATTATACTGTGTAGATATAATATTTTTGTCTCAGTTGCATTTGTATTTGGTCGTAATACAAATGCGGGTATGTTTATACTGTTACGGGGTTATCCTGAAATTCGTTTCAGGATCACTTTTGGAAGTTGCCAGTTTCCAGTTTTCTATCGGCCGTATTAAACATTCGGTTAAATACGGATTTATCTTTTCTTCATGAGGGTGAGTCATGAGTGAAAGCTTCTTGTTGTCGTAACTAGGATTGGTGACTTACTTGTTGCATTAAATGAATGGTGACTAGGTTGATGACTAGATTAATGATCATTGGTGTGCATTTAATGAATGCAAGGTGTCATTAGTGACTCATTTGTATTCATTAAGTGTGATGATAAGGTTTCTTCTTGTGGTCACCTCCTTAGCCCCTACACTCACCTCCCCCCTCCTATTTAGTGGCCGACCCCCTCACTTGTGAGGGTGTGGATAATTTTTGGGAAAAAGATTATGGTTTTGGCTTCATGGAAATTTCATATATTCATTTCTCATTTCATTTGAATCCAAAAGGTAACTTCATTAACCGTTCGTCCATAGCCTTGGACGTAACGAGACAAAGTGTTTTACTCATTCTCCACATCAATCTTGGTCATCTCTTTTAGCAAACTTGATGATCGAGTTGCCTCGGTTCAGAGGCGGGAGCCCGTTTAAAGATCCGTCGACGTGGTGCCACCTGGACAAGAAGACTGGAGATTCAGGAGATCGGAGCAGCCGCAATAAAGCGTGGGATGATGTTTGAAGACCGAAGGACTCGGATCGTTCGGTATAACATTTCTACCCACTTTGTAGTTTGTTAGTTTAGCTTTAATGGCATATCCGGGTTATAGTACGCGATAACGCCAGTCGAAAAAGTTTTTGTTCCGCATTTGGCGTCTGTTAGACGGCCGAGGCACTACTGTGGACTTACACAGGAGAGACGAATCTCTTCGACCGCTCACTGCCTCCATGTGCTTCGAGACTATAACCAACTAAAATCTGTTTGCACGACTCAGTAGAGCCATGGTAGGATAGTAATCAAAGTATAGTGGGAATACACACAAGACACTATGACGATCTAAGGTCAAATGACTACCCTGTACTATCGTCACCAGAGAACTGCTATCTAACATTGGTATAATACCATCTAGGAGTTCTCGGTGAGTCTGTCCAGTGTAACTCATTCTCCAATCAGCACCTGTATATAATTTTTGGTTTCAAACACCAATGGCTATAGGATCGGTCATCGTCCCGGTCGGGGTCAAGAAACATATACACTAGTATAAACTGGTGTACCGATGCCCAATCTCGATACTCTTATGACTAGGGATATTTAAGGATGCGCTTATGTACTGCCCAAGCCTCACTAGTATGATCCCTATCATAATCCTGGCAGTCAAGCAAAAATCTTATAGGCTCTATCATCATATATTAGCGATAGTGATAACGGGTAAAACGTATACACATGAAAGATGAAGACAAACCAGATAGTATACTATCATCTCGAGCAAGACTGTTATATCCGTATAGATCTTTCTTCAATTACACTAATTTCCGTCTTGCAATGACAATAATTTCCTTAAGAGCATTATATCCAATACTGAGTTCGTTGAATTAAATGAAATTCAGAAGAATTGTCAGGTGGTTATAAGTGTAGATCAGAATATGGAGAGACAAACATTGCAGTGCAGGATCAAGCTCAGGGATCGGTTGAAGACCGGTTTCAGTAACCAAATGTCCCAATTTTGAGAAGATCTACACGAGAGAGGAGACCACCTGAAAGATTAGTTACCGAGTTTATATTGTACACTGATTCGAGAGAGCCCGAATCCCTCACAGAAGCGATGCGGGACAGTGCTAGCAAGCATTGGGAGCAAGCCATGGATGAAGAGATAGATTCATTGAAAAAAATTATACATAGGATCTAGTGAAGCTACCCAAGGATCGAAAGGCATTGCTGAATAGGTGGGTTTACAGAATCAAGGATGATGCCGATGATATGAAGTGGTACAAAGCTCGCTTGGTAGTGAAAGGCTATGCACAGCAGTATGGAATAGCCTAGTAAAAAATATTTTCCCCAGTGATGAAGATGGCTTCAATTCGGGTTATACTTAGTATGGTGGCTGTGGAAGATTTGCATTTAGAACAGCTAGATGTGAAAACATCGTTCCTTTATAGAGATTTGGAGGAGAAAATTTAAATGATGCAGCCGCTAAGATACGATGATAAGGGGAAGGAAAGTTTGGTTTGTAGACCGCGAAAGAGTTTATATGGTCGTAAGTAAGCTCCGAGGCAGTGGTATCTTAAGTTTGATCGATTCATGTTGGAGTCAGGATTTGTGCGATATGATTCAGATCACTGTATTTACATTCAGAAATTTAAGGATGACGACTACATTATTTTATCACTCTATGTGGATGATATGTTGGTGGTATGTCCGAATTTCAAGAAAATTCAAAATCTGAAGAAGCTGATTGCTGAACAATTCTCGATGAAGGATTTGGGAGCAGCCAAACAAATTCTGGGCATGAAGATCATTAGAAATAGGCAGCAACGAAAGCTATGGTTGTCGCAACAGGACTACGTAGAGAAGGTTTTGAAGCGGTTCAACATGAGCAAAGCAAAACCAGTAAGTACGCTTTTAGCGATGCACTTCAAACTCAGTAAAGAGTTGTGCCCGACAACTCAAGAGCAGAAGGATGAAATGGCATGAGTGCTATATGTAACGGTGGTTGGGAGTTTGATATATGCAATGGTGTGTACACGATCAGATATTGCACAAGCAGTGAGAGTTGTAAGCTGGTACGTGCAAACCTTAAGGATGGAGCATTGGAATGCACTGAAATGGATGTTGAGATATCTCACAGGAGCATCCACTCGTTACTTATGTTTCGGAGGTGATACACTTAATGAGCAAGATTATGCTGATGCAGATCACTCAGGTGATCGAGATAGTGGGAGAAGCACGATAGGGTATGTATTCACGGTTGGGGGAATAACAGTCGGTTGGATTTCTCAGTTGCAAAAGATTATTGTGTTGTCAACGACAGAGGCCGAATATGTGACCATCACGGAAGCCATTAAAGAGATAATATGGTTACAAGGGTTACTCGAAGAATTGGGTAAGAAACATGAGTGCAATACCTTATGGAGCGATAGTTAAAGTGCAATACATTTGGCTAAGAATGCTGCATATCACTCTAGAACAAAGCATAGCAAGATGCGGTGTCATTTCATGCGTATAGCGTTGGAGGATAGTGAATTGACATTGCAGAAGATTGCCAGAGAAAAGAATCCTGTAGATATATTTACTAAGCTTGTATTCATAAATAACTTGGATCTGTATTGCAGGTTGGTGAATCTCTTTGAGAAGATTTGATGAGGAGAGAGCAGATAGCAGAATCGTGTAAAGTCTACTAGTATTTTGGAAGTCAAGCTGGAAGAATCTCCAAGTGGGAGATTGTTGATATCGTGGAGTTTTCTTCCTCAGACGTTTAAAGAAGAAATGTTTAGACATCTGACCAAGGATCATGACAATCCTGAGCCGGCTCGCCCTTATCTTGAGCCGGCTCGGCCCTATTTTGAGACGGCTTAGTAAATTCTGAGATGGCTCATAACATGTATGAAATTACCTATTCTCCTCTGTTCATATAAGACGGTTCATAGTTATATTGAGCCGGCTCAAAGGTTTTTCGTGACGAACAGAGTATTTTCGTAATACCGTGTAATCTTAATTCAAGTGAGATTTAGGGTTGGCTATAAATATGGTTTTTTCATTAGAGAAAGACGTTGCTAGTCACAATAAAGATGGTGACGGCTAAGAGAGATTAGAGAGATTTGAAAGAATTCTTCTACGGTTTGCTCTTGATAATGTAATCTTGATAAAAAAGAATTAGTGCAGGTTTTGCAAATTCCGCTCTGCCGGGAATTAACCGTATTGGGTGAACCTCGTAAACGAATATTGTGTCTCTCTCTGGTTTAATTCTCTTAATCTTGCATTATTTTATCTATCGTTGTATATCGCGTGTTGCGTGATTGGCCGTTTAGTATAGTTCTTGATTCTTCCCTTTTCAACAAAAGCATCTATCTATATGGAGTACACAAATTCAGTTATTTAAATAGAAGCATATTCACAAAGTACATTTGAAACTCTGAGTTTGTGTGAACAATTATTAACTAAAATAAGTACAGTATGTAAAGTGCTTAATTAACTCTTACGAATTTCCGTGGCAAATGAACACAGAATCTCTCTCTCTCTCTCTCTCTCTCTCTCTCCCCCCCCCCCCCGCCCCCCACCCCCCCCCCTCCATAACAAAACAAGAAAGCAACCATTGATGAAGTGTGTATGCATGCAAAATACGCATTAATAATTATAAGTATATAATCAAGGTACCGGAACATATTACACAAAATGCAACTTACATATATAATAAACACATTAAGTACTTACATTATATTACTTTAATAGAAATATAGTAACATTTGTAGCTTAATTAGGCAGATAAAAGAGAATCAGAATCAAAGAAACTCTTGAACATCTGGTGTCTACCTTACCCATTTCAAGTTTAACATAGAAAATAATCAATAATCTTGAAAATTTAAATAGAATATCTCATTCAATAGTTTACAACCTGCACGCAAATAGAATAAGCCGCATGCTAAATTGCATATAAAATGACATGACGAAGTTTGTTAGGCAGGAAAATGACAAATCTATAGACTTATAAAGAAGAATCAAGTCAATGATCTACCTAACCTCTTAGATCAATTAACTCAAACAAAAATATTATAATTAGTCACACAAGAAGAAAAACCTACATCCCACACAAAGATCTAGCATGTGCAATAATATGACAATCTTTTCTCAAGGTTTCATGTTGTTTTGCAAGATTGGAAGTTAAAGGAAACACATGCATAATATAAGTATTACTAGATACATATAATAAGTACAAAATCAAAATATTGGCTACAACCTTCTCTTTGGGCAAGTACTAACAAGATCTCACCACACCAACACTCATGTAGTCAGATCTAGAGTACTTGCCACTAATCTTTCATGCCTCTTCTTCCTCTAGCTTCAAACCTTTTGCGACCTTCTCGAAATCTCTAGAATATAAAGATAGAGTTAAACTACTATCAACTTCTTCTTCCTCGCAATCTCTTGCTCTTTTCGCCTTCTTCGACCCGATACTGAGTGATAGATCCAGGTCTAGCTCATGTTGATCGTGGTCGTGGTGTTTCCATCTAAACGTGTCTGAACCTTGTCTTGATCTCAAGATCCTTTCAAATCGGTGATCGTTAAACGTAACCGTTCTTTTGCATCTTTCGAAGATCATTTCGGCCGTTGAATCATAAACTCTTGATCCAATAGTAGTAGTATTAGCCCTGTCAAGGCATCTATTATACCCCCAATATCTGGATAAAGATCAAAGGTACATGGTTATCTGATTGCACAAACTAAAAACGGTTCGCAATTTATGTAAGATGATTAATTGTTTAGTGCTACCTTGAATTGGTGAAAGGCCTTTGATGAATTCCATGTAGAAGTGGAAGCTGCCTTAAATTGCTAATATGCTGCTCTTTTCCAGGCTCTCTCCTTGATTCACCTATAACTGTGATTTTCTCGATCAAATTTTACATAGAATTATTAGGATTCAACCCTAATTAATTGATTTTGTTCATTAAACCCCCACGCCTGCCTCCCCCCCCCCCCCCCCCAAAAAAAAAAAAAACCCACTTCAATTAAGAAATTGGCGTACCTTGGCCCGAATCATCAATCTTCTTGCTTCTATACATCTAAACAAAAAAGAGGGGGATAAAGTTAAGCAAAATGAGATTAATATTTTATATATGAAACTAATTAATCAAAACATGAAATCTTACTTGCAAGTGACTCTTTACATGGGAGATGCTAAGCCCTTTAACATTCATCAATTGGAGAACCAGTTTAGGGGTTGCTCCTGAAAGAGGGGGCGGGGCGGGCGAGTAAGAAGATAATTTAGCACTTGAAAGCCAAACTTGAGCATGTAACTAATAAATAACTTCAAGATCATTTAATTTACTCACTATCTTGGCCACCTAGCCTCTCAACTGCATGAACAAAGCAAAGATGAAGTTCCGGTGTCCATCGAAGTCGTGGAGTCTCGGATCGATTATATTGACGAACCGATCCTTGTCTTTCACTCTCTTCAATTGTGCTTGTACTTGAGCTCCTTCCATTTCTTGGGTTCCCTTCTTCTTCTTCTTCTTCTTCTTCTTCTTCCTCCTTAGAATTAGGGTTATTGGCCGAAATTTCGGAGCTTGGACTACCCATAACTTCTTCGGATGATAACTCAAAGATATGGAGAATGAAAGAGGAGTTATATGGATAACTCTAGGATTCTTCTTGGATTGTCTTCATTCTTTGTGATGCAATAATTCTTGATTTGGCAAAAAAGGTTTGCATAGATGATGGGATCATGATCAGAAAGAGCCATATGAGTCTAGCATCACAACATCTTTTTGCTGAGATAGATGGTGGGAAAGAAACAAGGTGGAAACTACCAAAAGAAATTAAAACCCTAACCCTAAAGAGTCAAGACTAAGAGACAAGTCCCTCTCTCCCTCTCTCCCTCTCTCTCATAATAGATAATGCATCAAGCATGCATTAATTGATGATGCATGTATGCATGTGCATATATGCATGTATGTGTTGATAAGGTTAGCTAGGGAGATAATGGGAAATTCTTTCTCCCCATTCCAACAAGATAAGAGAAATAATTGACCATTTGTTACCTCCAAAATCTCCTCACACACTATATAATGGAGATTAAAGAAAAAAAGTGAAGGACAAATTCAACTAACTAAAAGAATGAATGTCTATGCACAAAACATAACATATATAAAAAAGACGGTCATCATGCAACTAGAACTCAATTGATGCTTAATTTCAGATAGATTCTAATCTTGCAATTATAACATGCAATTACAAAAAGCAGTGTTTCGATGTACCTTTTTGATGTGGTCGTTTGCTTGCACCTTCTCGGGTATCTATATGCTATCTCCAGATATTCTTAATATCTAGTCACTGTTCGGATGATTTCCCTGTTAGACCATATCAAGATAACACGTTTATATGTATATAAGAACATTAAATCTTTTAATATAGGTTCTTGTAACATCTATAAGTCTTTTTGTGTGGCAAGACCAGATCAGCCGATTGCATCTTAAGCTGTTAATGAAGTTGATCCATCATGTTTTCGAACGTCTTACCCAACTTTAGTTACTTTTTTTTTCTATCCAAGTTGGAAATAGAATGGTTTATATATGTATAGAGATAATCTATTTTTTTTTAGTTGCCTCAATTGCAGTAAACCCCCCACTTTTATCCGAAAAGCAGGAAACTCTTATAAACTAAAAAAACATGCACTTTATCATAAAAACTCAAACAGTGTTAATTTTTCTATCCAGAAGGCATTTTAATGCCTTTAACAAATTTAATTGATTAACCTAATGTTCTTTTTTTATTCCCTTTATTTTTTTCTGAAGAGCTACACTTTTGAATCCATGCTCAATCTTTTGATGATCAGTAAGAAGATATGTTGTATTTTGAATTAGAGGTATTTGGAAAGAAACGAGGAAAAGAAGTTTGGTGCGAAAAATATTTAGAAATGAAAAATGGGAAAAAAATTGGAAGAAGAAAGGTTTTAGGGGCATTACCGTAAATATACATAAAAAATTGATGGTGTTAAATTTTGAGGGTAAAGTGCATGTTTTCCGAATTTATGTTGTTTTCTTGCAATTTAGCCTTCAAGTAGAGCAGGTATGCAATGTAGTATGAAGAGAAAATGTTGACGTAAGGAACATATATACAATTAATTGCGGTAGAATAATAAGAATGCATGGGAGTCAAATGTTGATGGGTGTGCAATGTCGGTGATGCCAACCCCAAGCAATATATAGAGATGGAAAAATGTGCATGCATGTCCTCCCATTTCTCACCTCTCATCCAAAATCACGGATTTGTCCATGTTTCTTTCACCACCAACAGCAAAAGGAGGCAAGAAATAGTGTATTTTGGGGACCAGTTATACCTATGTGCTCTTAATTTTCCACCCCCATGTACAAGCACGAAAAGTTTGATTTTTTTATTGCACTTTCCAGTGATACTCCAATATGGCTCACTTAGATTAAAACACACTTGTTTCTTGCATGCACGCACGTACCCGAAAACTTGTATTAGAAAAATATATGAACTTATGAAAATATCTTTTTCAACCAGGCCGGTGGGATCCATTTAACACAAAGGGGTTTCTTATTGGACAGTGGAGTGAGACGCAATATCCACTGCTTGAAAAAATTGTATCCAATGAAAGGCTCGGTATCTTATGTGGATCCTACCTATGTCGGTGAGCATAGATTGATAAAGATGAGGATGATAAATGCCGATTATTGAAAAAAATCATGGAGGGTATATTTTTTCGACGCCATGAAAGGAAACTTTCTCATATGGCACAATTTCCTTCTAAGCGTCGAAAAGTACACCTTCCATGATCTTTTTCGACGATCAGTGGCCATCATCTCCATCTCCATCTTTATCATCTAAGATGTGTATATACCAAATTTTATACGATTCTACCACTTTTTCACCGTTAATTTAGTGAGTGCAAAATTAACGGTTTACCGACAATATAACCTTTTACTTTGTTAGCTCAATGATGGAAAAAAGATAGAATCACATAAAATTTGGTGTATCCACACTTTAGAAGATAAATATGATGATGATGATTGTGCCGATCGTCAAATAAAATATTGGAGGGTATAGTTTTTTTTACCGTACCTGACCGAAAAGCCTTCTACAGCCTCTATTTTTTCTTCATTATTCTCATAGATCTGATTAAATCTAATAGAGTTTGATTTGGAATAAAATGAAGGAAATCCAAATCTAGGTAATATTACATCTTATTTAGATGCTTTCATCTTCATCTAGATCTGAGAAATACCAAATTTTTTAGTTGATGAAATCAAGAAAAAGACAAGTGTCAGGTGTAAAGTGTAAAGTTCCGTTCTTCTTCAAATTAAGTATTATCCTCTTCCCATGGATTAGACAACTTTGTGAACTTGTTAATCACTATATTTGATTTGCTATGTTGTGTGATTGTCTTTTTCGTTAAAAGGATTTCTCATTTTCACCACTTTCCGCAAAGCTGCGCACAAGAATTAATTCCTATCAATTGATATTACAGGTTGGTGCCTTTTATTCCCAATTATCGAGTAAAGGATGTCAAAGAAGATGAGGAAGGATCTGACAACGACCAAGTGCATGGTGAAGAAGTTTTATGGAAAGACAGATTTCCCCCGAGTAAGTTTGGGAATCTATTGACAAAATAGAAAACTCTTTGGACGATACGAGGCAAGGTGAACAAACATATGGACATGTCAAATTCAGAATGGAAAAATATTGATTCGAGTGCATAAACATTTATCAAATTTTGTCTTGCAGATGAGGTTGTTTATAGTATTATACGAAAAACACGACCACATGCATGAATTTGATTGAAGCTGGCACACTACTACAATTAGGGGTTGCCCTTACGGATATACTTAGCCGTAGGGGCAATAAATGTTTGCCCCTACGGATTAATCCGTAGATCCCCATGGTTGTCCCTACGGTGTCTACGTTTTAATTTAAAAATATTAAATCGTAATTTGTTGTTTGGCTTTACGGAGCAGCAAATAAATGACCTACGTTTAAGTCCGTAGGAGTATATATATGAGTTATTAATAAAAAAAAAGGGGCACAGAAAAGCCCTCGCCGTTCCTAAAAATTCTCTCTCTCACTCTTCCGCGCGCGCCTCTCGTCGCACCTCGATCCCATGCCTCGTCACCACCGCCCTCCGCCCGCGGCACGCCACCGCCCTCGATCGTTCCCAAAACTTTCTCGTCGACTTCCTCGTCGCCACCGCCCGCGACTCGTCGCCGATTGCGTCATCGGCCACCGGTCTCCTCCGTCGTCTCCTCCACCGCCCGCTACAGATTAGTAAATCTCAAATTTTTACTTCTAATAATACTTTTATTTATAATTTTGATGATGTTAGGGCTAGGGTTCAAGGTTCAGGGTTGGGGTAGGGGTAAGGGTTAGGGTTAGGCATCGGGTTCAGTTTAGGATAGGGTTATAGGGTTAGGGTTCGGTTGGGGTTGGGGTTAGGGTTAAGTTTAGGGTTCGGTTGTGGTTGTGGTTGTGGTTGGGGTTAGGATTAGGGTTAGGGTTCGGTTGGGGTTGGGGTTGGGGTTGGGGTTAGGGTTAGGGTTAATTAGCTGGGGTTAGAGTAATTAGGGTTAGGGTTAGGGTTTGGTTCAGGTTTAGGGTTAGAGGTTAGGGTTAATTTGGATTAATTAGAGGGTTGGGTTAATTAGTGATAATTTGAAAGGGTTAGGGTGTTGATTAGGGTAAATTAGGTTAATTTGAGTAAATTGGGTTAAGTTTGGGTTGATTAGGGTTAATTAGGTTAATTTGGGTAAATTGGGTTAAGTTTGGGTTAATTAGTGATAACTTGAAAGGGTTAGGGTATTGATTAGGGTTAATTAGGTTGATTAGGGTTAATTGGGTTATGTTTGGGCTGATTAGGGTTAATTAGGTTAATTTGGGTAAATTGGGTTAATTAGGGATAATTTGTTTTAGGGTAACGATTATGGTTAATTGTGGTTAATTAGGTTAATTTGGGTTATTTAGGATTAGGGTTTAGGGTGCACTAGTTCATTCAGTAGGATACTCGATAATAACGTAAACGTACAACTTTACCGTAAACGCAAGAAAAATTTACTCTAAACTTGAAATTTCGAACGCTTAATAACGAAACGTAAACGTAAAACCTATTCATGTTAAATGTTTGGGTTAATTTGGGTTAATTAGGTTAATTTGGGTAAATTGGGTTAAGTTTGGGTTAATTAGGGATAATTTGTGTTAGGGTAACGATTATGGTTAATTGTGGTTAATTTGGTTAATTTGGGTTATTTAGGGTTAGGGTTTAGGGTGCATTGGTTCATTCAGTAGGATACTCGATAATAACGTAAACGTACAAGTTTACCGTAAACGCAAGAAAAATTTACTCTAAATTTGAAATTTCGAACCCTTAATAACGAAACGTAAACGTAAAACCTATTCATGTTAAATGTTCAAGTTAAAACCAATATATGATACTCGATGATAATATGAAACTTTCATATTCTCATCGATACTCATATATGAAACTCAAAGCGTCACTTAGTCCCCGTCTATCGGTTAACATACGTTCGATATTCGTCGTAACATAGAACTATACGAAGGTTGTTAAATATAGGACGGTATAACTCGGCACTAACAACCGTCGTGTAGTCTATGTGACGAGAAGATTCAATCGTATGATAACCGATAGATTTGTCCTGTGTGGACAAGTTAGGAATATATAAAGCAAACACCTGCATTCACTTGTATTTTCATCCGTTTCGAGATATTCCTTCGGTACTTTTTTGCTGGTTCTCCGTGTACAAAGATAGATTAGATGATCATTTCAACATTATTTCACAGCTTTGAAATGATTATCTATTCTATTACAGTGTACTCGGAGAACAGCGTGGAGGTGCTGCCGAAATTTACTTGAAACGGTTGAAAGCACAAGCGAATGGGTGGCTGCTCTATACATTCTTAATGTGATAGAAGCCTTACCCCCGACAGTCGAAACATACACATACAACATGAATACACAACAAACACATCATTAGAGAGTGATTCAAGATGTTCAAGTTAAAACCAATATATGATACTCGATGATAATATGAAACTTTTATATTCTCATCGATACTCATATATGAAACTCAAAGAGCCACTTAGTCCCCGTCTATCGGTTAACATGCGTTCGAGATTCGTCGTGACATAGAACTATACGAAAGTTGTTAAATATCGGACGGTATAGCTCGGTACTAACAACTGTCATGTAGTCTATATGACGAGAAGATTCAATCGTATGATAACCGATAGATTTGTCCCATATGGACAAGTTAGGAATATATAAAGCAAACACCTGCATTCACTTGTGTTTTCATCCGTTTCGAGTTATTTCGTCGGTACTTTTCCGCTGGTTCTCCGTGTACAAAGATAGATTAGATGTTCATTTCAACGTTGTTTCACAGCTTTGAAATGATTATCTATTCTATTACAGTGTACTCGGAGAACAGCGGGGAGGTGCTGCCGAAATTTTCTCGAAACGGTTGAAAGTACAAGCGAATAGGTATCTGCTCTATACATTCTTAATGGGATAGAAGCCTTACCCCCGACAGCCGAAACACACATATATAACACGAATACACAACAAACGCATACACAACACATACACACTAACAACCCTACAATTAAGCAAAATCATAAATTGAAACACACATATATAGAATACAACTCATACATGGGTATTCTCAAATCTAACTTTGATTATCGATAATTTATTTTTTTCAACGACAAACGCACATACAAAGTATATACACGGATTTTCTCCTTTGTCAGTAACCATCCCATTCTTAGATTTCTCAATATAGTCATCATAACCTATAATTTATATGTTATACAGTCTAACATGGCCCATGAGTACGTCAGAGTTAAGAACTGGATGTATGTGGATTGGCAATAACGTATGCAATCTAAGTTTGTCGCAGGAATTGCTGCTTTTATTGAATTTGCACGCGCACATAATAAGATCGTGATAGAGAAGATTCTCTGTCCGTGCGATAGATGTGGGAATAAGTACTGGCAGAAGGTAGAATTTGCAAAGCTTCATATCGTTAAACATGGTTTTACTAGACTTTATACAACTTGGCTATATCACGGGGAAGGAGAAGAACAAAGTAATGCGGAAGAAGAAGGAGAAGAAGACAATAATGCGGCAGAAGAAGAAGAAGACGAAGACGGTAATGCGGCAGAAGAAAAAGACGGTAATTTCTTTCCATCAGAAGAAATGGAGGATATGGTACTAGATGAATTTATTCGTACCGAAAATGACATTCCTTCCGATTAAGGACCACGTGCGGATAAGTATGAAAATTTCATGAATGATACTAGAAAACCAATTTATGAGAATGCAAAGTATTCCACCCTCTTATGGTACGTCCAACTTTTCCAGATTAAGTGCCTAAATTGATGGAGTAACAAGTCATTCACAATACTTCTTTCGTTCTTGAAAGATTCTATACTCCCGGAAAATAACGTGCCCGACAGCTGGTACGAAGCCCAGAAGATGATATCTGATTTGGGTCTGAAGTGTGAGAAAATTCAAGTATGTTCTAAAAATTGCGTGTTATACCAGAAAGAGAATTCAGATTTGAAAGAGTGTTCAACATGCGGAGAGGCCAGGTATAAGCCGAAAGATTCTGATAAGAAGCCCAATATACCTGTCAAGATAGCACGATACTTTCCCATAACACAGAGGCTGCAGAGGCTATTTGTCACGCCCCGCTTCCCGGTATACGGCGCAGGGGACGCGACTGGTCCGCTACGTATTTACTGTGAAGTAAATACGCTAAGCGTATCTAAGCAATATAAAAGTAATCACAAGAGACAAGAGATATAAAAAGAACAACAACTTTATTTATTAACATTCTTTTGTACAATGCATGAAAAGGAAATACAACTGAAGTAAAAACGATGCCTAAACAATGACATAACAGGAAATTAAAGGTACTGAATGGAAATGTACAATGTCTAGAGCTCGGGGTCTTCGAGGAACTGATCCAAGTCTTCACTGGTGGGCTCGATCTCTGCTATGTCCAGATCACCTGACGACATTCAAAGAAAAAAGAAATAGAATGTCGTCAGCGAACAGGTCGCTCGGTAAGTTCCAAAGTTAAGGGAGAAATAGAAAAGACAGAATAAGAAGGTATTTTTTAAAGTTGTATAATATTGTAGAAAATTGTGTTAACGCTGTTGTTTGTAACTTGGTACAGAAGGATGCCAGTGTATACGAGAGGGGTCTCTATATGCTAGAGACCAGGGCAAACTGAAAGTACAAGGAACCGTTATGCCACGGTACAACAACAGGATTCATGTTAGGTGTCTTAATCTTACTGTCTCGTGCCACTTTTAACACCTTCTGTACCAATCTACCCCTTAAACCCCGTAGTGTTTTGATTGTATTGTTATATCGTATTGTATAAGTTGTATAGTTGGATGACTGACCGAAACCATGATATCAGTAACGGATGTAAACTGGAATCATGTAAATGGAAAGTATATCCATGGTTTGGTTCAGTCAAGTTGAATAGATTGATAACTGGATTCATGAATTCGTGTGTTCATGTTGAATTGTAATATTGTAGATTTATATGGTACTTGAATCATATTCAAGTTGAATTATAATCAGACTCAAATCCGAGTCAGACAGTAGAAATGTAAATCGAAGTCTTATATTTGCTAGGGTCCTTAGAGTAATTTATAAAACTTGAGAGGGTTTTATGTAATAATACTTTTAAATAATTTTCAAGATACACCCCAAATATTTATTATTCGTCTTTATAGTTGTGATGAGTGTAATTTTATTTTGTGATATTTCTAGTGAAAATATCTTAGTTTCATAAATAAAGCTATTTATGTGTAAATGGTGATTATATTGAATTCATGGTATTTTAGTGTAAACCGATTCTTGTGACATTTTTAGAAAAAGGTTGAACATTCATATCATAACAAAATAAATATTTTAATGATAAATATACATATATTTATACAAAAATAATTTTTTTATAAATATTTTATATTCTAAAAATCTCATTTTCTTAAGATGTCGTATTTTAAATCTTTCGAGACCGAATGCTCCTTGCGGAGGTCTGAATCTCGCACTATTAAGCCCGAGGATGTGCGATAATCCACACCATCCCGAACGGGTTCCCCAAAATGGGTTGTAGCGGCGCTTTGCAAAAATTTTATAAATACTAATCCTTTAGAATACGGTTTTATTAAGTAAATGGTATTTATTTGTAAAGATATCGTTTTCTCGTATTTTATGTTCTAGTGACAAGTTCAAATCGCCTCTTCACCGCCAATTGTGGTCAGGTAAGTACAAGTAAAGAAAGGAGGGATCCGCTCACGAATCACCATGAGACGGGCCTTTTAAAGTTACCTTTCTCACTTGTCTAGCCTAGACACCATAAAGTCTGGTTTAGATAAACGACTGAAAGTTCACGACTTTCCTAATAAATGCGACAGTCCTTAATTGGATGAGTCTAGATATATTTTATTATTTCAAAAGTTATGTATTTATAAAAATGTATCAATACTAAAAGTTTTATTAAGTAAAGGGTATTTTAGTGAAAAGGTTTGTTTTCTCGTATTCTAAATTTCCAAGATTACAGTACTATATCTAGATGGGAGTGTGTGAGGAGGTAGGTCATTACCTCGTGCTCTACTTATAGTTATAGCAAGTTTAATGGAGTTCAATGTGAAATTGGAACAATATGGTATTTAAGTGAAAAAATACGATAAATGGAAAAGTTATCATTTCATGTATTTAACTTTGATCAATTTAGTTGTTTAGTATTTAATAGTCAACATAATAGTGTTTAAACATAATTGAAATAATGAGAAGTGAAGTTTATAAGAAAACCGAATCGGAAATCGGTTTTGTTCCGGTTCTGTCGGGTTTGTAAATCCGTATTTTTTTTGAAAAGAAAAGAAAAAACTAGAAAGGGACTTACGGGTTTGGACAACACTAGAGAGTGAGAGGGAAGTAGAGGGTTCGCCGGTGCGTCGATTCGTCGCCGAGAGTTCCTAGTACGATCACCGGAAATGCGCCGTTGATTGCGTTAGCGCTTCACCCTTCTGTCGTTTCGAAAGTACACAAGGTTTTCTTGAGATTTTGAGAGAGTGGGCTCAGAATTTTGGGATGAGAGGGTAGGAGGTAGGGGTTTATTTATAGGGTTAGGCTAGTGTGAGGGTAGGTGTAGGGTTTTTAATTAAAAAATGTAAAAATAATAGAAAAATGTATTAAAAATGTAGTAAATAGGTGTTAATGGGTTCTCTGGAAGTGGTCTGAAGAATTAAAGTATACAGAGGGGTAGGGGAGACCAAGGGGCAAAAATTTCGTTCAGGGGACTCGGCGGTCCGGCCGAGTCTGGCCGGCGGCGCCGGCCCGAGTAGGCCGGTCCGCCGGTAGACTCGGTCGATCCCGGCTGAGTCCGGCGGTCGGGAGGTGGGGGTCGCCGGGGGTGCTCACTAGTATTTTTACATTATGGGGTGTAGTGGGATATTTGGGAGTTATGGCTGTTGGACTGTTGGGCTTCTATAAAATTTAAAACAAAACAAATACAAAAATAATGTGGGGTAGGGAATTTGAACTCTGGTGGTTAGGTTCAGCAGTGCAAGCTATTACTAATGAGTTACAAGCTCTTTCTTGTAATTATGGTGTGAAATAAATACTTAAAGAGATATCAGCAACATTAAATACTCTAAGTATATTTGAATTTAAATCAATTCTTTGTACATTAAAAATAGAGTTGTTACACTATTCTGGTGCAAGAAAACAGCCGAGACAATGATTTAGCATCACCGTGCTCCTCCAAGTGAAGATAGAAAAATGAGTCATCCAAGAGATTCACCGGCATAGAAGGATTTCGATAGGAGGCACGCAATATTTAGTAGCAATCCTCGCAATGTCAGGCTCGGATTGGCTAGTGATGGCTTCTGCCCATTCAACTATATGGCTGGAAGCCACAGTACATGGCCCGTTGTAATGATAGTTTATAATCCGTCGCCTTGGTTGGTTATGGACCAATCATACTTTATGATGCCTCTTCTTATCGACGGACCAAACTCATCAGGAAACAATATCAATGTCTATCTCCGACCTCTAATCGAGGAGTTAAAATCTTTATTCATTGATGGTGTAGAGAGTTACGATGCAAACACAAATACAACCTTCATACTGCGTGTGGCTTTAATGTGGACAATTAATGGCTTTCCTGCGTATGGAATGCTATCAGGTTGGTCCGTACATGGTCACAAAGCATGTCCTCATTGCCATCAATATACAATAACGAAATTTTTTGAATTTTAGCAGAAAGGTTTGTTATTGCGGCCATCGACGTTTCCTGCCTCTAGACCACCTCTACAGGTTAGACGCTATTCACTTTGATGGGCATCAGGAGTTTCTTGGACTTCCAGCCCCATTGTCCGGAGAGGACATGACTGCTCAGTGGGATAGTTACAATAATGTGACTTTCGGGATGAATCCGACAAAACAGGTCAAACCACCATTCTGGAACAAGTTAAGCATTTTCTTCGAGCTTCCGTACTGGTCAAAAAATTTAGTGTGTCATTTTCTGGACGTTATGCACATAGAGAAGCGAGTATCCGAGCACGTACTCAACTTGTTTCTTTGTAAAGACAGGAAATCGAAGGACAGCCTCAATGCACGGATGGATCTACAGGACTGGAAAATTAGAAGTGAATTGCATCCTAAACCGGTAGCGGGTAAACCAGGCAAGTTTGTACTTCCCAATGCCATGTATCATATGTCACAACCGGAGAGGAAAAGATTCCTGCAGGTGTTGCATGATTTTAAAGTTCCCACAGGTTTCTCAGGATCATTCATTAAGAAGATAAAATTGTGAAATGCAAGATCGATGGGCTGAAAAGTCATGATCATCATGTTATTATGGAGCACCTTCTCCCATTAGCCCTCTGGTCTTCCCTTCTCGAATCGGTCGGTCTAGTAATCAACGACCTATATTGTTTTTTCAGAGAATTATGCGCTAAAACACTGGATGTTGTAATACTGGAGAAAATAGAAAATTATATTGCGTTGATACTTTACAAGTTTGAGCGTATTTTCCCACCGTCATTCTTCGATATCATAATACACCTGACAGTTCATCTTGCAACTGAGGCTAAGTTAACCGGACCGGTACAATATCGATGGATGTATCTCATCGAGAGGTACGTGGAATTTTTCGTTTCGCACAATTTGTAAAATTATTGTTGTCCTGTATGCCCGTATTTATTTATTTAACATATTTTTCTTTAGCTATCTCTACACTCTTAAAAAGTATATACGCAATAGAAATCGACCAGAGGGTTCTATCATGCAAGGTTATCTTCTAGATGAAGTAATCACATTTTGTTCCCGCTATCTGGACGAGAACATTGAGATAAGATTTAACCGGCCTCGAAGAATTCAGGACGGGTCATATGGTAAAGCCGATTATAAGAGGGTAAACACTATATTTATTAACAAGATATACCGGTTTATCCTCCTCAATAGCGCATGTCTTGAAAAAATTAGAGAGTAAATTTTTTTGGATTAATTATTATATTTGTGTTTGTGTGTGTATGAAATGATATAATATTAATGTCATAATTTATTGTCGAGAACATAATTCATTTTAACGAGTTACGTGAGGGGCATCCTGATTGGAACGATGAACGATTGGAAAAAGATCATCAGGATAATTTTTGCGATTGGGTTGCAGATCATGTAAGCTATTCGAATAACATGTTATTGCTATCAGTTTTAATCTAAATTTATATCGTTATGTATTTGTCGTAAAATTTGTTTTGTTAGATCCACGATCCGAACTTGTCTGCATCAATAGAGTGTGGTTCAAGATGTTTAGCTCAGTTTCCTAGTATGGAGGTTGCATATTATAAAGGATTCGGTGTCATTGGATACAAATTCGAAGTTAAGGCCCATATGAGGTTGGACTCTACTCCGGCGGTTACTTCCTCTATCTCCCGTGACTGACGTCTAGAGCAAGAACTTGACACCTTGAAGGCTACCGTCCAGGAGTTGAAGGAGATGATAGTATGTATACTACTTAATAGTAAAATATTATATCATATTATAGATAGCAACATATCCAATATTAGTACGTAGCCTGAGCTTATTTGGTTGTAGACTTTGCTTTCATTAATCATACATACATAGAACTGTCTAATTAAAATAAATTACGGTTTTCCAAACTAGAAATCCAAACGAGGCCTAAGTCCCTAAGTATTCATAGATTGGGGTTTCACAATAACCTGATAATGATACGAATTCGACTAATACACAGTTCTTACTCGTTTATTATACACAAAACTGAACAGACGCGACATGGTATTTCAGCTGAGCCTCCACATGCATCTCTTTCGGTTGCGGCTCCGCAAGCCACTACCTCGGCTGCGGTTGCGCAGACCACTCCTACAACTCCACAGCCGGCTCAAACTCCCGCAGCTGCGGCTCCGCAAGCGACTACCTCGGCTATGGTTGCGCAGACCACTCCTACAGCTCCACAGCTCGTTCAGACTTCCGCACAGTCCGCATTTGTCGAGTTGTTGACTCAGGGTTTATCCGAAAAGCAGGTGCGCCAGATTACGGCGATTATCAAAGGTGGAGCTGGACCGAGCTAGGTTAGCTTTTTGATTTTTATATTTTAAACATGTATATACTTATATATTATATATTGCATATATTTTGGACGATATTGGTGGTGTTTGCGTGTTCATATTGATTTAGATCGATATCGTATTCTGCTTGTTGATTTCTTTTATATATTATGCGTGATATGTTGATTATGAATACTGCGGTATATATTCTGCTTGTTGATTACTTTCATATATGATGTATATATTATTATGCACAGGGCGAGGAAAAAACAGGCAGCCCTGTTTTAAAAGAACCTGATAATCTGTCTCTACGGATTAATCCATAGGGACACATGTTGCACCTACCGTTTAATCCGTAGGGTCCAACTTTGTCCCTACACATTTATCCGTAGGGACAAAATATCAGGATACCTGATATTTTGACCCTATGGACTCAGTAACAGGTGTTAGGCTTCTCCCTACGGAGTAATCCGTAGGGGCATTATCTTTACCCTTACACATTTACCCGTAGGGACAAAATATCAGGATACCTGATATTATGCCCCTACACATTTATCCCTATACATTTATTCGTAGGGGCATAAATATGGACCTACGGAGGGTTATATCGGGCCCTACGTATTAAGCTATAGGGGCATGTATTTGTCCCTACGGAGTTATCCGGAGGGGCAACTATTTTATTTTATAAAATGATAAATTAAATAAATATTTTGTCCCTACGGTTTAATCCATAGGGACATATGGACCTATGTATTAAACCATAGGGGCAATGATTACTCCGTAGGGGCATGTTTGAGACTAAGACTTGCACCTGCAGCGTATGCACTTACGGTGTATTTTTGTGCCCCTACGAATATATCCATAAGGGCAGTGCTTTGCTCCTACGGATTTATCCATAGAGGCAACCCCTATTTTTAGTAGTGCATACGAATTAATTTAAAAATATTAAAACGTAATTTGTTATTTGTCCCTACGGAGCCGCAAAAGAAGGACCTACAGGTTAATCCGTAGGGGCATGTATATGGGTTGGTAATAAAAAAATAAAGCACAGAAAAGTTCTCGATCCCAAAAAAATTACTCTCTCCCATCACTCGATCTCCCGTGCGCGTCTCTCGTCGCCACCACCCTCCCCCATGCGGCTCGTTGTCCCCGACATCACCGTCGACTTCCTTGTCGCCACCGCCCGCAATTCGTCGCCGATTGCGTCGTCGACCGTCCCCGGTCTCCTCCATCGCCGTCCTAGCTAAAGGTTAGTAAATTTCATGGTTTTACTTCTAATTATGCTTTTATTTCTGTTTTTGTTGATTATTGAGTTGCTACTTGGGCTAGGGTTAGGGTTCAGGGTTCGGTTAGGGTGAGGGTTAGGGTTCAGTTGAGGGTAGGGTTCAGTTGAGGGTAGGGTTGGTTAGGGTTCAGTTGAGGGTAGGGTTAGAGTTAGGGTTAATTAGTTGGGGTTAGGGTTAGGGTTAGGATAAGACTTAGGCTAGGGTTAGGATTAGGGTTCAGTGTATGGTTAAGGTTAGGGTTAGGGTTTAGGGTCAAGGTTTGGTTCAGGTTTAGGGTTAGAGGCTGGGGTTAATTTGGTTTAATTATTGATAATTTGAAAGGGTTAGGGTGTTGATTAGGGTTAATTAGATTAATTTGGGTAAATTGGGTTAAGTTTGGGTTGATTAGGGTTAATTAGGTTAATTTGGGTAGATTGGGTTAATTAGAGATAATTTGTGTTAGGATAACGATTATGGTTAATTTGGTTAATTTGGGTTATTTAAGGTTAGGGTTTAGGGTGCACTGGTTCATTCAGTAGGATACTCGATGATAACGTAAACATACAACTTTACCATAAACGCAAGAAAAATTTACGCTAAACTAAAAACATCGAACCCTTAATAATGAAACGTAAACGTAAAACCTATTCAAGTTAAATGTTCAACATAAAACCAATATATAATACTCGATGATAATATGAAACTTTTATATTCTCATCGATACTGATATATGAAAATCAAAGCGCGACTTAGTCCCCGTCTATCAATTAACATACGTTCGATATTCGTCGTGACATAGAACTATACGAAGATTGTTAAATATCAGACGGTATAGTTCGGTACTAACAACCGTCGTATAGTCTATATGATGAGAAAATGCAATTGTATGATAACCGATAGATTTGTCCAGTGTGGACAAGTTAAGAATGTATAAAGCAAACACCTGCATTCACTTGTGTTTTCATCCGTTTCAAGTTATTTCGTCGGTACTTTTCCGCTGGTTCTCCATGTACAAAGATAGATTAGATGTTCATTTCAACGTTATTTCACAGCTTTGAAATTATTATCTATTCTATTTGTCACGCCCCGCTTCCCAGAGTACGCAAGATTGGACACGTGACATAGCCAACCATGCTACCTGTGGGTA
Organism: Agapanthus africanus; assembly: GCA_030015575.1. Classification (NCBI taxonomy): domain Eukaryota; kingdom Viridiplantae; phylum Streptophyta; class Magnoliopsida; order Asparagales; family Amaryllidaceae; genus Agapanthus; species Agapanthus africanus. The sequence continues at coordinate 205,927,940 of CM057337.1, forward strand.
GGAAATATCCATCCACAGTCACATTACGGTTGTAGAGATATCAAGAACAAAATAATAAACTAATCTAATACATGTCTAAGTCCATAATAACAAGAATCAATAAACAATAAGTGCGGAAGCAAATGATCCAATGCAATAATAGAAAGGTACGTCCCGTAATGCGGGATCACACCTGGAAGTAAAATGCAATAAATGAACTAACCACTACAGAACTCACAAATCAGCCTGCTGGCTGAAGTACTCCTGCTCGGTCGTCGGTAGAGGTAAGGAATCTGGGCCATGCAAAACCCAGACGTCAGCGCGTCATGTCAACCAAATAATATAGTATAAACATGGTAATAAGCAATGCAAGTATGAACATGAATAAAGCAGTAATAAGAAATAACAAGCAGGGTAATGTGCAATGGTGACTAAACTGTCCTATCAGGTTTTCTACTCTATAGTCTTTGAAACCAATTGATGAATCGTCGATGTAACCCAATAGTATCCCGTACATACCCGGGACCACGGCCACAATGTTCTCGGTGGCAGCCGAGACATGCCGTTAGGCACAGAATAGGAAGGTGTTAGTATCCCGTACATACCCGGGACCACGGCCACAATATTCTCGGCTGAAACCGAGACATGCCGTTAGGCACAGAATGGGAAAGTGTTAGTATCCCGTACATACCCGGGACCACGGCCACAATATTCTCGGCTGAAACCGAGACATGCCGTTAGGCACAGAATGGGAAAGTGTACACTCGGTATTACCCCGTACATACCCGGGATCACGGCCACAATATTCTCGGCTGAAACCGAGACATGCCGTTAGGCACAGAATAGGAATGTGTACACTCGAACGGTAGTGAACTGTCGAGTTACAAGTCAGGTTCATCTTTGATTTCCCCATACCCCCAAGCTATGTATGTCAGGTCAGGTATTCAGTAGTCAAGGACTAATGCCAACACAAAATCCGGTAAGAGTAGGTCTGTCTGGATAGACAGCAGGAATGGTCAGGTTTGTCGGCATTAGGCATGAGATCAGGTAACAGGTCAGGTAATGTATAAAGGTGTCATGTCATGTCAAGAGTGTACGGTACCATATCATGTCAAGTAGGAAGTGTAACAGGTCATGTCAGGAGCACAAGATATCATGTGGGTGCTCATAATCAAACTAACATAAACATGTGTATAAATAAACAAGCATGAGTACTATCAGAACAATAACTGGAACATGTAATATGATATGCCAATAGATATAATTTCAAGGATATGGATGCACAGTTATCGATTAGGGTTACATTTATAGTTCCAATATTAATTAGGATACAATTTATTAAACATGGAGTGTTAATATCACATTATTATGTAGTGATGTGATCTATGGATGCAATTATATGTATCTTAAATGCGATGGATGCAAACGGGTATCCGAAAAGTTATAAAACTATAAAATGGTAATGTGGATGTACAACTAAACAATATGTGATATAAATATTTATATAATAATATTAATATGGATAGCATATTCAAAGCGATTAGTAACTATAAAAGCTGTATTGATTAACCATGCACAAGAAGGTTCCGTTCAGAAATTTAGCGTCACCCTAATTTGTAAAATAGCTTAAAAATAACAAATGTTCTCCAAAAGAGACGTATCTTATACCAAAACGAAGATAATTCAATAAGGTTTTCATTTTTATAAGTATAAGCATCTCAGGTTATCCCTACAAAAAGTTATGAATATTCAAAGTTGAAAGTTTGCTGCTGGAATTTCCCTGGACAGCAGTTTAAAGGCATTTTCACTTGCATTTTACGTTATTTAAACGATTTATTTTGCAAGTAAATATTTCATAGAGTTATATTATTCTGAATTAGCTTCGTAAAGAACTAAAGAACGTATACTAATGATTTTTCTATGATTTATAATGAATTTTATAAGATAAGGTGTACAGTAAATTTCAGATTTGTCATATCCGATTTTTCAACGATATTTCATATGTAAACTATAAAATTTTCAAATGTATAATATTATAAAATGAAGATTATAAAAGTATATAGCATGTAGCAAGATTAACTTGCCTCGATGGGTCGCGAATCGGGAAAACAGAACGTTAACCGTCGGCGGGGAAAACTCGCGACGGCGCACGGTTCACGGAATGAACCCAAATGACGAACAAAGGAACCACACGGGTCGGGGTATCTCGCTGGAACGTCGAGAAACGTCACCGGCACGACGGAATTCCGGTAATAAAAGAACAGTTAAAAGAAATGAGAAACGAGACATGAAGCAAGAAGAGAAAAATGATAAAGAGAAGTACGAGAGAATATATAAGGGGTAGAGAGAGAGAGAAAGTGGAGAGAGAGAGAAGAAGGAGAAAGAGAAAGTGGGGCCCACAGGGTTAAAGGGGAGGTTGCGATTGGCTGAGAGAATAAATTGAGAAGGATATAAAAGATTGTAAAAAATATTATATGGTTAACTTAAAGATTTAAAAGATAGGTAATGAACAGTAAGATATCAGATTAGTTAGAAAAATATATATGCGAAGGTTTTAATAATATTAAAAATTTGGGATTTTGGCGCCAAATGAAACATTTCCAAAATGCGCCCGGGTTGGGTCCAAAATTTTCGAAATTCAAATAATAGGATTTTAAGCGGGTTCCAAATTTTAAAATGAAATGTTTTATGATTAAAAAGCATACTCTCAAAACGGACACACGCACGTGCACGTAGCCATCCAAACTCGTCCGTTTCACTGAACGGGACGAGAACACAATGCACGGACGCTACCACGAGGCTAAGGGTGTCAAGTAGGCCAAGATGAATATTTTTAATTTTATTTTAGATGCTAAAATTTGTTATATGCAGAATGACTTAGCCAGATAAAATTTTACAGTAAGACCCAAATAAGCAAGATAAATGAAATGAGTAATCTCTAATGCTCAACCAAAAATAGAAAATAGTAGTATTGGGCTCGGGTGTTACATTATACCCAACTACAAAAGAATTTCGTCCTCGAAATTCCAAGAATACAAAGATAGATAACTACAAGAAAAGGTGAGGAAACTTCTGCCGGATTTCATCTTCTCGTTCCCAAGTGGATTCTCCATGCGATCGATTACCCCAAGAAACTAGCACAAGAGGGGTAACCTTGTTCTTAAGAACCTTTTCTCTTCGATCCTTGATTTCAACTGGTCGCTCTTCAAAAGTTAGGTCCTCCCGTACGGTCAACTCCGAATGATCCAATATGTGGGTTTCATCTCGAACATACCTCCGTAGTTGAGATATACGAACCACATCGTGCACACCTGCCAAGGACTGTGGTAACGCCAAACAGTACGCTACCTCTCCAACACGCTCCAATATCTCGAAGGGTCCAACGAATCGAGGACTAAGCTTTCCCCGACTTTCAAAGCGAATCACTCCTCTAGTCGGTGATATCTTCAGGAATACCAAATCACCCACGGCGAACTCTAGAGGTCTTCTTGACGTGTCGGCCCAACTCTTCTGTCTGTCTTGAGCTGCCTTCATAAGCTTCCTGATTGTATTCACCTTCTCGACTGTCTGTACCACCAAATCTGGTCCTAGTAACCTTCGTTCACCAATATCATCCCAACAGACAGGTGAACGGCACTTACGACCATACAGTGCTTCAAACGGGGCCATCTGAATAGTTGCTTGGAAGCTATTGTTGTACGAAAACTCCACCAGGTGTAGATGATCCTCCCAAGAACCTTTGAAGTCCAACATGCAAGCCCTCAACATATCTTCAAGGGTCTGGATCGTTCTCTCCGATTGTCCATCAGTCTGAGGATGATAAGCAGTGCTAAACTTCAATCGAGTCCCCAAACTTTCCTGTAAACTCCTCCAGAAGTGTGATAAGAACCGAGTGTCCTGATCGGACACGATGCTCACCGGTACGCCATGCAATCTTACAATCTCCTGCATGTACCGCTCTGCCAAAGTCTCCATTGATTGACCAACCCGGAAAGGAATAAAGTGAGCTGCCTTGGTCAACCGATCAACAATCACCCATACTGCATTGTTGCCTTTTGGACTCCGCGGTAAAGCCGTCACGAAATCCATGGTTATATGTTCCCACTTCCACTGAGGAATCGGAAGTGGTTGCAACAAACCAGCAACCCTTTGGTGTTCAGCCTTGACTTGCTGACACACCAAGCACTTAGCCATGAGGCGAGCAATTTCCCGTTTCATACCTTCCCACCAGAAGTGCTGTCGAATATCTCGGTACATCTTTGTCCCTCCTGGATGTACAGAGTAAGCTGAACTGTGTGCCTCCTTCATAAGCTCTTCACGAACATCCCCCTTTGGCACACACAAACGGCTACCATACCTCAACGAACCATCTTCGTGGACCAGTAAATCTGTTCGTAGTCCGGCTTCAACCTGTTCTCGAAACTTTTGTAGTCTAGGATCCTGCGATTGTGCTGTTTTAATCTTCTCAACTAAGGACGACTGTACTTGCAACTGCATCAACTGTCCTGTAGCATGGGGTAGCACAACCTCTAAGTCGAATCTCCGAAAATCCGCAATGATCTCCCTCTGTGCAGTCAATATCTGAATTGCTGGTAACCGACTCAGCGCATCCGGCACGACGTTGACTTTTCCTGGATGGTACTTAAGATCTAGGTCGTAGTCGGCCATCAGCTCCAACCATCTGCGTTGCCTCATGTTCAACTCCTTCTGAGTGAACACATACTTCAAACTCTTGTGATCTGTAAAGACTTCAACTCTCTCGCCCAAAAGGTAGTGTCTCCAAATCTTCAGGGCGAAGATCACGGCTGCAAGCTCAAAGTCATGAGTCGGATAGTTCTTCTCATGAGTCTTCAGCTGTCTCGATGCGTAAGCGACGACTTTCCCATTCTGCATTAAAACACATCCCAATCCTTTTCCAGATGCGTCGCTGTGAATCACCAGTCCTCCTGAATCATCCGGTACGGTCAGGATCGGGGCGGTTATCAACTTCTGCTTCAACGTCTCGAAGGCCAATGCACATCCATCCGTCCAAACAAACGGTACCTCCTTACGCGTAAGCTTGGTTAACGGCTCAGCTAAACACGCGAAGTTCTCCACAAATCTTCTGTAGTAACCGGCGAGTCCAAGAAAACTGCTTATCTCCGCAACATTCTTGGGAATAGGCCAATCTCGAACTGCTGCAATCTTTTCGGGATCGACGGCGATTCCATCGCCCGACACGACATGCCCCAGAAACTTCACTTCTTCCAGCCAGAATTCACACTTACTCATCTTCGCAAATAACTTCTCTTGTCTCAGCGTCTGCAGTGCGATCCTTCTTCCTCACTAAAAGAACTGGAGCTCCCCAAGGTGAGTTGCTGCTTCGAATCCATCCCTTCTCGAGTAGTTCACCAACTTGTTTCTTAACTTCTTCTAATTCCACCGGTGCCATTGGATAATAAGATTTTGATACTGGCGCTGCACCAGGAATAAGGTCAATCGCGAACTCCACATCTCGCTTTGGCGGTAAGCCCGATATATCTTCAAATACGTCCATAAAATCGCGAACAACTGCCAGCTCTTCATTACTATCAACTTCCATAGCTGCAAGAACACTGTTTGTCGGCCTAGCCCTAAACTCGACTGGCCCGACAGAACTGCTTCCTTACCGCAACTGCTGTCTACATTGTTGGCCACGAAAGGTCCAGCAAGACTACTGAGTCTCGTCCATTCTGCTGCATGCACGTCCACGGTTGCTCCATTCTGCCTTAGTCCGATGAACTTCTCTTCCATTTCCTCCGCGCAGTCCGCGGAAGGACTTCTCCAGTAAACTCTTAGAGAAATCCGCCCACTGCTTGGCCTGGGGCAAGTGGTTCTCCTCCACAAGCCACCACTCTCGGGCGTAATCCACTAGTTGAATGCGCACTACATCAACTCCTTTGTCCTCTGGAATCTGTGCCGCAATCAGCAAATTCTCCGTGTCACTAGCCACTGCTCGGCTGGCAACGGCTCCTCCAGACCAGTGAAAGTAGACGGACCCAAAAGTCTGAAATCTGCTACAGTCCCTACTCGTTCGACTGGTCTAGTTCCATCGTTGTTTACAAACTGCTGAACGATCTGCAAACCTTCCTGAAACGAATCTGCTATTGCTGGATCAGCTCAGTCTGTCTCTTTGATTTCCAGCATTCCTCTTATCACTCCAAGCATGGCGGCTCCGTTCACACGCCTCTGGTACGTCTTCAACTTCTTACCTGTCATAATCCTGAACTCCAAACACCCAATATTAGCATGATGATAGATTCTGAATATGGATTAAGGCTAGAACTCCAAGATACTTAAATAGAGTACTGCATTGTAGCTATGCCGCGGTATCATAGCCGCAATTACTTAACTCCACCCAAGTCGCCCAAGTCCTAGGGATAACAAGAAATCAGGTTTTCGAGTTGACAATGCAAAGTAAGTTTGCACGTCGTAAAAGATATAATCCGGAAGAATGATTCAAGGATGGTAAAACGGTCAAGGTGGCAGGACATGTTTCCTAATCACGGGTATTATGATTCGTGTATCGGGTGCAATACCCAACTACAAAGAATCAACCCAATTAACCTATGGCTCCGATACCAAAAGAACCATGTCACGCCCCGCTTCCCAGAGTACGCAAGATTGGGCACGTGACATAGCCAACCATGCTACCTGTGGGTAGGAAATATCCATCCACAGTCACATTACGGTTGTAGAGATATCAAGAACAAAATAATAAACTAATCTAATACATGTCCAAGTCCATAATAACAAGAATCAATAAACAATAAGTGCGGAAGCAAATGATCCAATGCAATAATAGAAAGGTACGTCCCGTAATGCGGGATCACACCTGGAAGTAAAATGCAATAAATGAACTAACCACTACAGAACTCACAAATCAGCCTGCTGGCTGAAGTACTCCTGCTCGGTCGTCGGTAGAGGTAAGGAATCTGGGCCATGCAAAACCCAGACGTCAGCGCGTCATGTCAACCAAATAATATAGTATAAACATGGTAATAAGCAATGCAAGTATGAACATGAATAAAGCAGTAATAAGAAATAACAAGAAGGGTAATGTGCAATGGTGACTAAACTGTCCTATCAGGTTTTCTACTCTATAGTCTTTGAAACCAATTGATGAATCGTTGATGTAACCCAATAGAATCCCGTACATACCCGGGACCACGGCCACAATGTTCTCGGCGGCAGCCGAGACATGCCGTTAGGCACAGAATAGGAAGGTGTTAGTATCCCGTACATACCCGGGACCACGGCCACAATATTCTCGGCTGAAACCGAGACATGCCGTTAGGCACAGAATGGGAAAGTGTTAGTATCCCGTACATACCCGGGACCACGGCAACAATATTCTCGGCTGAAACCGAGACATGCCGTTAGGCACAGAATGGGAAAGTGTACATTCGGTATTACCCCGTACATACCCGGAATCACGGCCACAATATTCTCGGCTGAAACCGAGACATGCCGTTAGGCACAGAATAGGAATGTGTACACTCGAACGGTAGTGAACTGTCGAGTTACAAGTCAGGTTCATCTTTGATTTCCCCATACCCCCAAGCTATGTATGTCAGGTCAGGTATTCAGTAGTCAAGGACTAATGCCAACACAAAATCCGGTAAGAGTAGGTCTGTCTGGATAGACAGCAGGAATGGTCAGGTTTGTCGGCATTAGGCATGAGATCAGGTAACAGGTCAGGTAATGTATAAAGGTGTCATGTCATGTCAAGAGTGTACGGTACCATATCATGTCAAGTAGGAAGTGTAACAGGTCATGTCAGGAGCACAAGATATCATGTGGATGCTTATAATCAAACTAACATAAACATGTGTATAAATAAACAAGCATGAGTACTATCAGAACAATAACTGGAACATGTAATATGATATGCCAATAGATATAATTTCAAGGATATGGATGCACAGTTATCGATTAGGGTTACATTTATAGTTCCAATATTAATTAGGATACAATTTATTAAACATGGAGTGTTAATATCACATTATTATGTAGTGATGTGATCTATGGATGCAATTATATGTATCTTAAATGCGATGGATGCAAACGGGTATCCGAAAAGTTATAAAACTATAAAATGGTAATGTGGATGTACAACTAAACAATATGTGATATAAATATTTATATAATAATATTAATATGGATAGCATATTCAAAGCGATTAGTAACTATAAAAGCTGTATTGATTAACCATGCACAAGAAGGTTCCGTTCAGAAATTTAGCGTCACCCTAATTTGTAAAATAGCTTAAAAATAACAAATGTTCTCCAAAAGAGACGTATCTTATACCAAAACGAAGATAATTCAATAAGGTTTTCATTTTTATAAGTATAAGCATCTCAGGTTATCCCTACAAAAAGTTATGAATATTCAAAGTTGAAAGTTTGCTGCTGGAATTTCCCTGGACAGCAGTTTAAAAGCATTTTCACTTGCATTTTACGTTATTTAAACGATTTATTTTGCAAGTAAATATTTCATAGAGTTATATTATTCTGAATTAGCTTCGTAAAGAACTAAAGAACGTATACTAATGATTTTTCTATGATTTATAATGAATTTTATAAGATAAGGTGTACAGTAAATTTCAGATTTGTCATATCCGATTTTTCAACGATATTTCATATGTAAACTATAAGATTTTCAAATGTATAATATTATAAAATGAAGATTATAAAAGTATATAGCATGTAGCAAGATTAACTTGCCTCGATGGGTCGCGAATCGGGAAAACGGAACGTTAACCGTCGGCGGGGAAAACTCGCGACGGCGCACGGTTCACGGAATGAACCCAAATGACGAACAAAGGAACCACACGGGTCGGGGTATCTCGCTGGAACGTCGAGAAACGTCACCGGCACGACGGAATTCCGGTAACAAAAGAACAGTTAAAAGAAATGAGAAACGAGACATGAAGCAAGAAGAGAAAAATGATAAAGAGAAGTACGAGAGAATATATAAGGGGTAGAGAGAGAGAGAAAGTGGAGAGAGAGAGAAGAAGGAGAAAGAGAAAGTGGGGCCCACAGGGTTAAAGGGGAGGTTGCGATTGGCTGAGAGAATAAATTGAGAAGGATATAAAAGATTGTAAAAAATATTATATGGTTAACTTAAAGATTTAAAAGATAGGTAATGAACAGTAAGATATCAGATTAGTTAGAAAAATATATATGCGAAGGTTTTAATAATATTAAAAATTTGGGATTTTGGCGCCAAATGAAACATTTCCAAATTGCGCCCGGGTTGGGTCCAAAATTTTCGAAATTCAAATAATAGGATTTTAAGCGGGTTCCAAATTTTAAAATGAAATGTTTTATGATTAAAAAGCATACTCTCAAAACGGACACACGCACGTGCACGTAGCCATCCAAACTCGCCCGTTTCACTGAACGGGACGAGAACACAATGCACGGACGCTACCACGAGGCTAAGGGTGTCAAGTAGGCCAAGATGAATATTTTTAATTTTATTTTAGATGCTAAAATTTGTTATATGCAGAATGACTTAGCCAGATAAAATTTTACAGTAAGACCCAAATAAGCAAGATAAATGAAATGAGTAATCTCTAATGCTCAACCAAAAATAGAAAATAGTAGTATTGGGCTCGGGTGTTACACTATTACAGTGTACTCGGAGAACAGCGGGGAGATGCTGCTGAAATTTACTCGAAATGGTTGAAAGCATAAGCGAATGGGTGTCTGCTCTATACATTCTTAATGGGATAGAAGCCTTACCCCCGACAGCCGAAACACACACATACAACACGAATACACAACAAACGTACACACATCACATACACATTAACAACCCTATATTTAAGCGAAATCATAAATTGAAACACACATATATAGAATATAACTCATACATGGGTATCCTCAAATCTAACTTTGATTATCGATAATTTATTCTTTTCAACGACAAACGCACACACAACACATATACACGGATTTTCTCCTTTGTCAGTAACCATCCCGTTCTTAGATTTCTCAATATAGTCATCATAACCTACAATTTATATGTTATACAGACTAATATGGCCCATGAGTACATCAGAGTTAATGACTGGATGTATGTGGATTAGCAACAACGTATGCAACCTAAGTTTGTCGCAGGAGTTGCTGCTTTTATTGAATTTGCACGCGCACATAATAAGATCGTGTTAGAGAAGATTCTCTGCCCGTGCGATAAATATGGGAATAAGTACTAGCAAAAGGTAGAATTTGCATAGCTTCATATCGTTAAACATGGTTTTACTGGACTTTATACAACTTGGCTATATCACCGGGAAGGAGAAGAAGACAGTAATGCGGCAGAAGAAGAAGGAGAAGAAGGTAATGCGGAAGAAGAAGAAGACGGTAATTTCTTTCCAGGTGAAGAAATGGAGAATATGGTAGAAGTTGCCCTAGGTGAATCTATTCATACCAAAGATGGCGTTCCTTTCGGTCAAGGACCGCGTGCGGATAAATATGAAAATTTCATGAATGATACTAGAAAACCAATTTATGAGAATGCAAAGTATTTCACCCTCTCATGGTTCATCCAACTTTTCCAGATTAAGTGTCTAAATGGATGGAGCAACAAGTCATTCACAATACTTCTTTAGTTCTTGAAAGATTCTATGCCCCCGGGAAATACGTGCCCGACAGCTGGTACGGAGCTCAGAAGATGATGTCTGATTTGGGTCTGAAGTGTGAGAAGATTCAAGCATGTCCTAAAAATTGCGTGTTGTACCGGAAAGAGAATTCAGATTTGAAAGAGTGTCCAACATGCGGAGAGGCCAGGTATAAGCCGAAAGATTCTGATAAGAAGCCCAATATACCTGTCAAGATAGCACGATAATTTCCCATAACACGGAGGCGGCAGAGGCTATTCAGGTGCAAGAAAACAGCCGATGCAATGATTTGGCATCACCGTGCTCCTCCAAGTGAAGATGGAAAAATGACTCATCCAAGAGATCCACTGTCATGGAAGGATTTCGATAGGAGGCACGAAATATTCAGTAGCGATCCTCGCAATGTCAGGCTCGGACTCGTTAGTGATGGCTTCTGCCCATTCAACTATATGGCTGGAAGCCACAGCACATGGCCTGTTGTAATGATAGTTTATAATCTGTTGCCTTGGTTGGATATGGACCAATCATACTTTATGATGCCTCTTCTTATCAACAGACCAAAATCACCGGGAAATAATATCGACGTCTATCTCTAACCTCTGATCGAGAAGTTAAAATCTTTATTCATTGATGGTGTAGAGATTTACGATGCAAACACAAATACAATTTTCATACTGCGAGCGGCTTTAATGTGGACAATTAATGACTTTCCTGCTTATCGAATGCTATCAGGTCCGTCCGTACATGGTCACAAAGCATGTACTTATTGCCATCAACAGACAATATCGAAATTCTTGAATTTTAGCAGAAATGTTTGTTATTGCGGCCATTGGCGTTTCCTGCCTCTAGACCACCCCTACAGGTTAGACGCTGTTCACATTGATGGTCATCAGGAGCTTCTTGGACCTCCAGCCCTATTGTCCGGAGAGGACGTGACTGCTCAGTGGGATGGTTACAATAATGTGATCTTCGGGATGGATCCGACAAAACAGGTCAAACCACCATTCTGGAACAAGTTAAGTATTTTCTTCGAGCTTCCGTACTGGTTAACAAATTTAGTGCGTCATTGTCTGGACGTCATGCACATAGAGAAGGGAGTATTCGAGCACGTACTCAACTTGATTCTTTATAAAGACGGAAAATTGAAAGACAACCTCAATTCTAAGATGGATCTACAGGACTGGGAAATTAGAAGTGAATTGCATCCTAAACCGATAGCGGGTAAATCAGACAAGTTTGTACTTCCCAATGTCACATATTATATGTCACAACCGGAGAAGAAAAGGTTCCTGCAGGTGTTGCATGATTTGAAAGTTCCCACAGGTTTCTCAGAATCATTCAACAAGAAGATAAAATTGTGAAAAGCAAGATCGATAAGCGGAAAAGCCATGATCACCATATTATTATGGAGCACCTTCTCCCATTAGCCCTCTGGACTTCCCTTCCCGAATCGGTTGGTATAGTAATTAATGATCTATGTTGTTTTTTCAGAGAATTATGTGCTGAAACACTGGATGTTGCGACGCTGGAGAAACTAGAAAATTCTATTTCGTTGATACTTTGCAAGTTTGAGCATATTTTCCCACCGTCATTCTTTGATATCATAATACACCTGACAGTTCATCTTGCAACTGAGGCTAAGTTAGCCGGACCGGTACAATATCGATGGATGTATCCCGTCGAGAGGTACGTGGAATTTTTCGTTTCGCGCAATTTGTAAAATTATTGTTGTCCTGTATGCCCGTATTTATTTATTTAACATATTTTTCTTTAGGTATCTCTACACTCTAAAATAGTATATACGCAATAGAAATCGACCAGAGGGTTCTATCATGCAAGGTTATCTTCTAGATGAAACAACCACATTTTGTTCCCGCTATCTGGACGAGACTATTGAGACGAGACTTAACCGGCCTCGAAGAATTCAGGACGGACCATATGGTAAAACTTATTATAAGAGGGTAGACACTATATTTATCAACAAGATATACCGGTTTATCCTCCTCAATAGCGCATGTCTTGAAAAAATTAGAGAGTAAGTTTTTTTGGATTAATTATTATATTTGTGTTTGTGTGTGCATGAAATGATATAATATTAATTTCATAATTTATTGTTGAGAACATAATTCATTTTAACGAGATACGTGAGGGGTATCCTGATTGGAACGATGAACGATTGGAAAAATATCATCAGGATAATTTTTGCGATTGGGTTGCAGATCATGTAAGTTATTCGAATAACATATTATTGCTACCGGTTTTAATCTAAACTTATATCGTTATATATTTGTCGTAAAATTTGTTTTGTTATATCTACGATCCGATCTTGTCTGCATCATTAGAGAGTGATTCAAGATATTTAGCTCAGTTTGCTAGTATGGATGTTGCATATTATAAAGGATTCAGTGTCCTTTAATACAAATTCGAACTTAAGGATATAGAAACATCTAGAACCACTCAGAATAGTGGGATTGTGACGGTAGGATCGGATGGTGTGGTTTATTATGGATACTTAAATTGTATACTTGGCATCCAATATCCCGGACGATCAGAACCATTTTATATATTTCAGTGTACTTGGTACGATACATGAACCGATACGGATAAGTGGAGAAGCAATCTTGGGACTTAGAAAGATAAATATGGATTGACCAGTGTGAATACATTTCGATTTTACGGTCAGGATGATCCGTTTATTTTTCCGAACCAAGCGTTCTAAGTATACTACTCACAGTGTTTGAAGCATCCGGGATGGAGTGACGTATGCCGTTGGAAACCCAGAGATGTTTACGATGTCCCAGAATTCGAGGACAGCGATGAGGATGAAGAAGAGAGAAGACTTAGAGTGCTTCGACCGTCTGTTTTGAAAGACGGGTTATTTTTGGCTGATCATGAAGTTACGTGGATTAGAAATGATATCGATGATGAAATCTAAGTAGATATGTCTAATGCATCCACGAAACGAAAAAAGTTATCAGTAATGTTATATTATTACTTCACATTTTACGATCTATACATATATAGCATGCATATGTAATGATTGTTTAATGCGTCGACGAACCGTTTTATCTAAATTTGATGACGATGACGGGAGCAGCGAGGGACGGCAGAAGCTCCAGCAGTGGCACCGGCAGATGCAGAGGTAGAGGCAGAGCGGTTCTGCCACCCAAAGAGCTGCGTAGGGAGCTTCAGAGGGCCGGTCTTGCACCCCGATCGAAGACCCCTTCGGATGCCTCTTTCCGTGTGGACTTTGCCACACCTCCAGGTATATTGGACGCATATTCATTTTGAATGTAATATTATAGATATACATGCATATTCATGTCAAAATTAGTTATATATTCAATGTTTAATTATCTAGCTGTTGGTGGTGTGTCCACATCAGGGACAGAGGCCACTCCCGCACCTCCAGATATGTTTATATATCATGTAGTGCATGTATATTGATTTAGAATGCTATATCATAATATACATACATTCTTTTTTCTCTTGCGTACTTACATCTCGGGTAGAGGCCACCACCGCATCTACGGGTATGTTTATATATCCTATAGTGTATGCATATTGATTTAGAATGTTATATTATTGATATACACATTCTTTTTGCAATTACTTATAGTCAATGTTTGATTGTCTAATTATAGGTGGTGCGTCCATGTCTGGTGCAGGGACCACTCCCGTCACTTCCATACCCTCCGCTCAGTCTGCAGGTTTGTATGAATAAATATAAAATATTTATTCATTTTACATATCCTTTAAGAATAAACATGAACTTCATGTAATATTATCGATGTTTATTTTCTAGTTGGAGATGCGTCCACGTCCGGGTCACCGGCTGTTCCTCACCGGAGGAACTATCGTCCCGCTCGTGCTGCTGTCCGGGCCTAGGCTCGTGTTTCTGTCGCCGGAGGTATATATCACACTTCAATTATCGTTAAACCTTGATTTCTTAATACCACTTTGTCTTAATATTGATTGTCTTGATATTTCTTGTAGATGCAAGGCATCCCCATTCCGAGAGAGGGACTCGAGGCCCGAATCAGTCCCACAGGCTGAAGCCCGACAGAGCTAGGGGGAGGCAGCATTTCCCCTCTTCTTTACTCCTGATTATCGCTATACCGGAGATTATGCGGAGATGTTCGGCCGGTATATGGGGGATGAGAGCCGCCTCGTGAAGAAGTATCCACTTCACGTTGAGTGGGGCGACTAGCACCGACGCTCGTTTGCCCTCTTCTGGGATCAGGCTCGGGTATTAATATATAGTTTCATTTGACTTACCCAATATATTTATTATTATTTAACACTTGAAATTTAATAACATTGTTTTTTTTGTATTTGCAGTTGGATTACGACTTTCAGCTTGTACCTGACCCTGATCACCGTAAGAGAGTGCTCAATCTTCACGCTCTGTACCAGGCCTGATGAAGAATATGCAATCAAAGGTCCGATACAATAGGAACGAGCTGAAGATCGACTGCTATTCCCTATGGATGGCGACCCCCGAGGCAGAGAGAGTGGCTCTTCTACATACTCCGGCCTTTGCGAGAGTCAACATAGATACATGGGCTCTCTTGTGCCAATATTTTGACTCTCAGCGCAAACATGTTTGTATTTTAAATATAATTCATTATTTAGTATATAATTTATTTTTTTTGTGTTGCTTAATTAGAAAACTAAATCTGAATGTATTGTGCAGAAACAGGCCGATCAAAATAAAGAGAATAGGAAGTCGGTGAAGAGGGGTCGCCCCACTTATACAGGTGGCTCGAGAAATATTACTCGTGCCATGGAGTTATCGGTAAATTACAATAGACCTACTGTGATATAATTTAATATTAAGAGTTATTTTATAATATATGTATTTTTTTTGCGAATTGCAGAGAGCTCAGACCCTGGCGTAGGGTGGTACACCGAGCGTGTTGTCTGCATATCTTGCCGTCCACGGCATCTCGACAGATCTTTCCACGGGCAAACTTTGATTCCTCGACACCGCTACCCAGGAGTACTGCGTAAGTGTTAATATTTATTCTAACAGGTTTGAAATTTTTATTTTAAAAAGTTCAAATTTAAATGATATACTTATATTTTAATGGTTAATGTGGGTGTAAGGGCGGGTGGTGGAGCAGGCGGAGGCATCGGGGATCGATTTTACTGGACAGAACGATCCGATCCTGACCCCAGTTCTAGACGGCGCACACGGAGGACATCACGGAGGTTGGGAGAGAGGCCGGGGACTGGGTCCTAGCAGGACCCATATGAGGTTGGACTCTACTCCGGCGATTACTTCCCTTACCCCTGTGAGCGACGTCTAGAGCAAGATGTTGTTACCTTGAAGACCACCGTCCAGGAGTTGAAGGAGATGATGGTATGTATACTACTTAATAGTAAAATATTATATCATATTATTGATAGTAACATATCCAATATTAGTAGCCTGAGCTTATTTGGTTGTAGATAACTGTGATTAATCTTAGATTGGGGTTTCGCAATAACCTGATAATGAAACTAATTCGACTATTACACAGTTCTTACTCGTTTATTACACACAAAATTGAACAGATGCGACAGGGTATTTCAGCTGTGGCTCCACATGCATCTCTTTCGGCTGCGGCTCCGCAAGCCACTATCTCGGCTGCGGTTGCGCAGACCACTTCTGTAGCTCCACAGCCCGCTCAGACTCCTGCACAGTCCACTCCTTCATTGGTCGAGTTTTTGACGACTTAGGATTGCACCGAGGAGCAGATGTGCCAGATTACGTCGATTATCAGAGATGGAGGAGCTGGACCGAGTTAGTGTAGCTTTATTTATATTTTTGAGAATGTATATACTTATCTGATACATATTGTATAAATTTTGGACGATAATGGTTGGTGGTTGTTTGTTTGTTCACGACAATTTATCTTAATATCATATTCTGGGTGTCTATTTTCTTATATATTATACGTGAGATGCTGATTAATTATGAATATTTCTATATGTGATTATATGATGTATATATTATTGTGCACAGGGCGGGTTAAAAACAGGAAGCCCTTTTTTAAAACAAACCCTGATATTATGTCCCTACGGATTAATCCGTAGGGCCATCTGTTGTACCTACGGATTAATCCGTAGGTCCACAGTTTGCCCCTACATATTTATCCGTAGGGACAAAATATCTGACATTTTGCCTCCATGGACTGAGTAACAGGCGTTACACACTTACCCCTATGGATATATCCGTAGGGGGCTTATATCTGGACCTACGGCTCACTCCGTAGGGACAAGTATTTTATTTTATAAACCACTAAATTAAATAAATATTTTGTCCCTACGGCATACACCGTAGGTACATAGTTCCCTACGCATGCAACCGTAGAGGTAATTTTTACTCCGTAGGGGCATGTTCAGGATGAAAACTTGCACCTGCGGCCATTACTCCTACGGTTATTTTTCTAGTCCTTACGAATATATCCGTAGGGGTAGTGTTTTGCCCCTACGGATAAAGCCGTAGGGGCAACCCCTTATTGTAGTAGTGGCAAGTTCATAGATATAACAAATAAGGAAGAACTTGAGTTCAATGACGTTGTCTCGTCTTTTTTCGGATCTATGAGACATGGCAAAGGAGAAAGTTCAAGTCAATGCAAGCTCATCAGGATTGATAGCCAAAGAAGAGAGGAAGGAAAAAAGCATAAGAATCGGTCGAAGTTTAAATCTAAATTTAAAATAAGATGTATGTTACGAACTTTTACAATAAACCATATCACTTTAGTATAAATTACAAAGAAATATATTAAAGATAAAAGAACATATCTCTATCAATGATTTCAATCGTATTGTCAAGAAATCGGAGGATGATAATCAACGTGAGATTGTGTTCAGCATTATATGGAGGCCATGTGACTCGTTGACGGGACTCAGCCGTAAAGGGGATTTTTCTGGTTGACGAATCTTAGTTTCAGATTGAT
This sequence comes from Agapanthus africanus, assembly GCA_030015575.1. Lineage (NCBI taxonomy): Eukaryota > Viridiplantae > Streptophyta > Magnoliopsida > Asparagales > Amaryllidaceae > Agapanthus > Agapanthus africanus. The sequence continues at coordinate 205,945,511 of CM057337.1, forward strand.
CTATCATATGTATCGTAATAAGAAGATGTTCGACAACTATAAAATTTCGCGATGATAAAATTTTGATGGGAAATAAATCAAAATAATTTAAGACCATGCATTGGAATTGTCAACATCAAGATAAAGATGCATGATGTGATGATGCAAACTTTCACAAATCATCACATGTTCTGAATTTAAGAAAGAACATGATCTTTCTCAAAAATTTCGAAACGGCGGGAAGGAAATTGTTGTCTCAAGATGGAGTTTTAACCGTCTCCGAAAGAGTCCCTATTGCTCAAAGAAGAGCAGGGGTCAACATTTGTATTGGATAACAAGCAGCATGGTGACTAATGGTGTAGCCATTGAAAAGGTTAAAGATTAAGTTCAAGAAAAGCACAACACGAAAGAAAATTAAGTACTTTGTCATTTGTGTCCATATGCCATACAAGGGAGAAAGGATTAAAGGTATTATTGCATGCGAAGTAAGTGGTTACTGAAGGGTGTGAAGAACGTTTGGATTCTATAGAAATTGCACTATAGAAAAATAACTTAATGTGAGTTCAAGCCGGCAATATATATGACTCGAAGTGTTCTAGACTACATTAATTAATTCGGATGTGAGGGCTTGTTCCACCGCGATAGAAAGAAGATGCGTTGTATTTCATGACATTTATTGTTGAAGTCTACTGCAAGGTATAGGTCTACTTCATGAAACGCAAGTTATATGTACTCAAGTGTATATGTACTCAAGTGATTCAACGAGCGGAAAACAACAATGGAAATAGAAAGGAATCGGCATATAAAGTTCTTGAGGTCGGAAAATGACGACGCTCACAAGTGATGTCTCCTCAGATTACGACACGTGGCAGATGACGTGTGCCGGACTCTACGCGGGTGGAATAAATGAGCCGCATTGGGAACATTTCCCGGGGTCCCTTCTCGGTGGACGTACCCGACCTTTCGGGAGATCTCCCCGAAGACATTCCACCTTCATCTAGGAGACTACCAACAGCTCGTCTCCGAGCTTCATCAATCTCCTCGCTCACCTCCGAGCCTCATCAATCTCCTCGTTCACCTCCGAGCCATCTCTCGTGCCGAGCTTCCTTGATCTCCCGCTCGTCTTTGAACTCCAAGCATGCCGAGCCTCCTCGACCTCCCGCTCGTCTCCGAGCCCCTGATGTGCCGAGCTTTCTCGGCCTCCCTGATCAACCGAGATTGCAGAGCCCTAGCGCCTCCGCGTATCTCGCCAAAGCGAGATAATCGTCTCCCCACGTCCCGCGTCCCACGCTGGCACCCCCATTAATGAGCGTATCCCGTCATTAATGAAGGGATCCCGTCATTCACGCACGCATAACGTCAGGGGCGTAACCGAAGATGAAGATCTCGCGCCTGCTCTGCGACCACAATAAAACCCCTCTCTTAGACGACTCAGGTAAGGCAACTTGAACCCAATAAGACACTACTCTGCTAAAATTTCTCGGCTAACTTAATCGTCGGAAGGTCTTAGAGTGGTCACCCCACCCCGGGACTTCTTTGCAGGTAGCTCGGCTTCCACCTCAAACTCAACCTATTGAGATCCACACACTCAAGAAGGCAACCTCCGAATCCAATCTCAACCGTCCAGCAACTCTCGCGACAGACTGATGGAGGACGGCATCTGAAGGAGATCCAGGCCTTTATCAATTGGCGCCGTCTGTGGGAAGCGAAATACTTATTTTGTTCCACCAAAAAAAAGTTGATCTTCTGCCCTTGATCCAACGGCAAGCGACGATTGCAACAATCCAAACACGGGCCGCCAGAACGGAGGTGGGAGCGGCTCACCTCCCCCTCCTAATGCCATCCACGCCTTGTTCGTCCGGATAGACCGGCTTACGATGCTGGTAGATGCATTCGTCTGTGTTCAAGCGGCGGGCCCTAACCACCAGCGCGCGGCTCCACCTCCCCACGATAACGACGTCCGCCAAAGGACTGACGGGCACACTCAAGCCCCCGATCTACCTCACCCTCGTCACAGCGCCACTGAGCGCCGGCGGGTCGACTCTGGACACCTTAACCTACACGCGGTGACTGATTTCATGACCAGCTGGGCGCCGTACAGCTCTATTCCACGGTCCCAGGGAAGACTGGGTCGTCGCCCCAATGCCCATCACGCGTTCTCTCCTCTGAAGAGGTGTCGGTCAGCTCGCCTGCCTCCAGGCATGACTGACTCCCCTACTCTCGCCGGGATCGCGCGAACGACGAGCGCAAGGTCCACTCGAGAAGGGCCTCGCCCGAGGATCTGAGACATCTGATAGAGCGGAATCGAAGCCGCACCCTGGTGCAGACACAGAGCGGGGATAGTAACCACTCCGACTGTGCGGAATCCTCGGGTTAACACCACCGGCTCGAGGCCTTTGAAAAGAAGATCGAGGGCATACGACGAGACGACCATCCGTTCGGCGGAGGGGGTAGGTATTCCACGGATTCTCTCATGAAGCACTTCACCGAGGAATTGCTGGCCGAACGTGTCTCATCCAAGAATAAGCTGCCCAAGGTGGCGCTCTTTGACGGTATGTCCGACCCAAAAGATCATTTGGACGCATTTACAGTAGGCATGAGCTTCCAAGATAACTCGGACGCAGCCCAAAGTCGTGCTTTCCCCACCACCCTCATCCAGGCTGGACGGTACTGGTTTCGAGGACTTACTCCACGCTCCATCTCGACCTTTGATGAGCTGGCTACCCAATTTCTCGGTCACTTCGTCTGGAATTGATGACAGAAGAGAACGGTCGACTATCTGTTCATCATCAAGAGCGAAGACAATGAATCCTTCAAAGGATATGTCACCCGCTTCTATAACGCGCTCCTCGAGGTCCCCGAACATCGTAAGGAAACGGTCATTACCGCGCTGAGGTCGGGTCTTAGGCACAAAGAGTGGCTCCGCTCTTTTGCATTAGCGCAACCTAAAACCATGGCCGAGGTAAAATCCTGGACTGACGGAGAAATCCAACTCGAGTCCGAGGTGAACTCGAATCTTCCCATAGGCGACCAAATCGACCAAAAGAAGCGGGGCAGAGAAGAGAAAAAGAGAGTCGACCGACCAAAACCTTACTCCGCGAAGTTCCAGGAGTATACTCATCTTAACATCTCCCAGACCGAGCTGCTAGAGGAGGCAAAGGGCGAGAGGTTCTTCAGGCTCCCGCCGGCTACCCGAAGCACGGGCAAGCGGCTCCGAGGCCCGTATTGTGCCTATCACCGGACGCAAGGACACCCGACCGAGGATTGTAAACAGCTGCGCTATTGCATCGAGAAGCTGATCCACTCCGGTCACTTGGCAAAGTACCTGCGAGATAAACTTCAAGCCGATCAAATTAAAGATGGAGAGCTGGCGATCGGACAGATCATGATTATCGCCGACTAACCCAAATCCGAGCAGCACGGACACCTACCAAAATTTATATTCAATGCAGGAGAATTTAAATTGAATCACATAATCTGTAATTTATTCAATAATAAATATTCTCGCTTCCCTGCAATTTGAACTACTTCTCTTTGTTTCCGTGCTAAAGCTCCCTGCAGGGCCGATGAATAGCTTCCCTACCCGGTCCATCCGCATTGGGTAGTTTTCTGCCCAACTGCGCTGTGGATCAAATCCTTCATCGCGAGGCGACTGAGTAGCTTCCTGCTCGGTCATCCCTAGCGGGTAACTTCTTACCCAACAACGCTAAGGATCAAAAGCCCTCCTCTCGAGGCTACCGAGCAGCTTCCCTGCCCGGTCCATCCGCAGTGGGTAGTTTCCTGTCTAACTACACTGTGGATCGAAGCCCTCCTCGCGCGGCGACCGAGTAGCTTCCTGCTCGGTCATCCCTAGCGGGTAGCTTCCTACCCAACAACGCTAAGGATCAAAAGCCCTCCTCTTGGAGCCACCGAGTAGCCTCCCTTCCCGGTCCATCCGCAGTGGGTAGCTTCCTGCTTAACTACGCTGTGGATCGAAGCCCTCCTCGCGAGACGACCGAGTAGTTTCCTGCTCGGTCATCCCTAGTGGGTGGCTTCATACCTATCCATGCTAAAGATCGAAAGCCCTCCCCGTGAGGCGACCAAGTAGCTTCCTGCTCGGTCATCCCTAGTGGGTAGCTTCCTACCCATCCACGCTAAGAATCGAAACCCTCCCTACGAGGCGACTGAGCTGCTTCCCTGCCCGGTCTATCCCAAGCGGGTAGCTTCCTACCTGTCAATGCTAAGGATCAAAATCCTTCCTCACGAGGCCACCGAACAGCTTTCCTGCCCGGTACATCCCTAGCGGGTATCTTTCTACCCATCCATGCTAAGGATCAAAGCCCTCCCATAAGGCCACCGAGTAGCTTCCCTATCCGGTCCATCCCTAGAGGGTAGATTCCTACCCATCTATGCTAAGGATCAAAGCCCTTCTCACGAGGCCACCGAGCATCTTCCCTGCCCGGTCCATCCCTAGAGGGTAGCTTCCTACCCATCTACGCTAAAGATCAAATCCCTCCCCATGAGGCCACCGAGCAGCTTCCCTGCCCGGTCTATCCCTAGCGGGTAGATTCCTACCCATCCACGCTAAGGATCAGAGCCCTCCTCATGAGGCCACCGAGCAGTTTCCCTGCCCGGTCCATCCCTAGCGGGTAGCTTTCTACCGATCCACGCTAAGAATCGAAGCCCTCCCCGTGAGGCCACGGAGCAGCTTCCCTGCCCGGTCCATCCCTAGCAGGTAGCTTCATACCCATCCATGCTCAGGATCAAAAGCCCTCCTAAAGAGACCACTGTGCAGATTCCTGCTCGGCTAGTCTCTGAGGGGTAGGTTCCTACCCTACGAAGACACGAGTCTAGGAACCACATCAGGGAGGAATCAGTGAATGCCGACCTATTCTACGTTTTTCAACTCATGCTAAAAGACGTGGTTGTCAACTCGACTATGAGGAATGGACTGATACCGATCTTCCTACACTTGGATATCTTTTGGTTCTTCCTAAATGAACGATCGCCCCCTCAACTCCGGGGAGCGGGAGGGCACCGACCTTCTTACACTTGGCCGGGAGGGCACAGACCTTCCTACACCTGGCAATTATTCGACTTACACTCGACACGCAATCGTCATCTAAAAACGCGACCGTCATCTAAAGTCTAAAGAGCCAGGAAGTGGCTTACGACCTAACACTTGCAGCAGAATGAAAATTCAAATAAGAAGAAGACTGACGAGCTAAAGTACTCACCTAGAAAGAACACAGTCATGTAGAGGAAAATAAGCTCAGCTTTATTTATATTCCAAAAATTTTTACAAGGTATTCTGGGCTCCTCAGCTTTACAAAACGCCCGGAGGCTTACAAAAATAAATCAATGGGAAAAGGAAGGAAAGCTCAGGCCGTAGGCCCGGGGAGGATATCGCTCTGCTCGACGCCAGCATCGGGAATCAAAACGGCGACCTCTGGGTCGGCGCTTCCACCGGCAGCCTCACCCCCGGCGTCATTCCTGGCAGCTTCCACCTGCGGCGCATCCTTGGAGAGAGGGTACTGGACCCGGAGCTCGTTGTCGGCGAACCCCGGCATCAAAAACTTGACGGCGTCGAGTGCCTGGTGCCAAACAATGGCCGAGGCGTCGGCGAGGTCGGCGTAGAACTGGTCCGACACCATGTACCGCTCCACAGACTTCGAAGCTCGGAGATCGACAAGCTTCACCGCATCGAGTGTCGCCTGGGTGTTGTTGCGCCACGGCAGCGCCCCGGCCGTCTATCCGAGGCCAAAATGCGGAATCAAAATTTTCTTAACTTTTAAACCGGCGCTACCGCGGACAATAAACCCGGATCGAAACCATTAACCGATACTAGCAATCAAGAGAAGGGGTGAGAGATATACCGAGTGATCCGAGTCCTCCGGTCTTCTCGTCGTCGTCCCGATCTCCCGCGGAAACTCCGGTCGTCGCATCCTTGCCGGAAGGGCACCACATCGTCTGCATCTTTTACGGGCTCCCGCCTCAATACCGAGGCAACTCGGGCACGAAGCTGGCATGTCGACGTGCCCAAGATTTGCTGTAGATTGTGTAGTGCTTTGTCTCTTTGGGGTTATGTTGCCTTGATGGAGGAATGAGGTTGAGAAATGAACTTGGGGATTTTTGGTAGCAATGGAAAAATGAGATGAATGAATAATTTTTTTCCACACCCTCACAAAAATGAAATGAACCATTCTTTTCTTCTCTTCCTCTAATGTGGCCGGCCAATCTCATGTGGGAAATGGTGGGGGGGAATCAACTAAGGGAGGTGAGTGTAGGATAAAGAGAATGGTGACCACATCCAAACATCAACCATGCTTATCACTCCATACCCTTTCAAATCTCATTAATGCAAAAATAATCATGAAAAAGCAAGGATGCTTATTCTATCATAATGAATACATTTGCAAGAAAACCCCCTCCACAAATGTTATTTGCACAATTGCAAATAACCCCCTCCATCGGAAAAGTCCGGCCGGGAAAGAACAAAGGAAAACCGGACGGAACGGAATGCAAACTGGCAACTCCAGAAAACTGGTCCCGTAATAAATTACAGGAAAACCCCGATACTGTGCATACACACCCGCATCTGTATTCCGTCCGGATACAAATGCAAAGAGACAAAAATCTACACTGTACTATACTAGGATCCGGCTTAAACCAAAGCCGGCTAGTAATATCCGTTTTATCCTGATCCGTGCAATACCGCACGTATTTGATCGAACCCTGCCATATATCCATACGGCCACTAGTACAAACCGTCCGATCCTGATCCGTGCAATACCGCACGTATCTGATCGGACCCTGCCATATCTCCATACGGCTTCTACAGCGTTTCGCCCGAAAGCTGAGTAACTGAATGTGTGGTGGACTCTAAAGACTCGTCAATACTATGGTTGTGGATTTAACTACCAGCACGTCAGAGGTATAAGCCAATACGTGACGGGCCACCAGCTATTGACCAAAAGGGACGTCGATGAGCGAACTCATCCTGACACCCTACTGAGCCTGTCAGCGACAATATCCGTACAGTCCGGTCCGTTCGTCTATGAGCATCGCATGGCGGGCCTAGGGGGTTGGTAAAAGTCAGACCCCCAAAGGCGGTACAAGTCGTGTCGGAGTGAAGCCCAGAACACCCTGAGATACTACTGGAATACCTACCAGTAAATCTCCTGCCTCGGCCGAGGGCTTTGTGTAATGGCTCTCCTAGACACAGCGCGACCTCACCCCCAATACCGGGAGAGACGAACCCCTGCAGATCCGCTCACTGCCTCCATGTGGCTCGGGACTGTACCCAACTAAAACCTGTTTGCACGACTCCTTTAAGCCGTGGTAGGGTAGTAATCAAATCACAGTGGGAACTCACACGAGACAAATGACGATCTCAGGTCGATGAACTAACCTGTACACATGTCACCTGGGAACTGCTATCTGACGTATGGTATAATCCCAACTAGCAGGTTCCCGGCGAGTCCTGTCCGGTGTACTCATAACCTAATGAGCACCTGTATACATCTTAGGTGAACCAACTGACACCAGTGGCTTGTGAGACCGGCCACCGCCCTTCGTCGAGGTCTCGACTGTATACACTAGTCTACTAATGGAGTATCGATGCCCAGTCTCGAAACTCCCACGACTAGGGACCTTTTAAGGATGTGCTTATAGACCCCAGCTCCCACGTATATGATCGCCATCATACTGCTGGTCGTCAAGAAAGAATCCTAGGGGCTCTATCAACGTGTAATAGCGACCTGTAAGGTCACCTGAAGCAGTACACGATGATAAAGGTAAACCAGATAGCATACTATCATCTCGAGTAAGACTGTCCTACCGGGATAGGTCCTCCCTCAATCATTGCAATCACGTGCCTGTGATCCAATAATTGACTCTGAGGACACTATCTCCAACAATCTCCCACTTGCACTCAAGGCTAATTATTGCGATGTCGTATACTCACAGCCCGTGTGATACCGAACACCCAACTCCTCTACTAGTCAGTCTCACAAAGCTCGTTTGCGAAACTATTGCGTTCGAGAAATAGCCTCAGTGAGTGGATCCGCTGTGATGTTTCTTTCTATGTCTCTCTATATCTCAAGTTCGCAGAGAAAGCCATCTCCCGAAATGAGCAATACCTGTCTTAGAATATGTCTGGATATCTGATGGGACCTAGCTCATATATGAACTCCAAATCCAAACTTCTTAGACTGTATCATCAACTGAACTTAATCAGTATCCTGCGCCATGCCTCCTTCAGTATTGCCTTGGACCACCTGTCCAAAATACTGCCCCTCGTCAGAAGGAAAAACTATAACTCTGACAGCCACTCTGCTATCCAGGTCACCTTGGAAGCCTGGAATGATAACCGTCTCCTAAAGGAGGCTGCTGCTATCATATCCCTAGAACATCAACTTATGTTCTAAAACTGCTTCCGACTGTTTCTCCAGGATTGGATCAATATCAACTTATTGCAACTACTGCAAGAACAACATCTGGTGTGGTACTTGACATCTCATGATTGACTCAATTGCCTAAGCAAGTGATCTGCCAATCATGCACATCCTCTCCCCTTTAGTCTGTAAGACACCTTTAGAGAGGGTGACTCCATTACCTGCAGGTATACTACCGTGCCAGGAGTCGTCCATTCTAAATACTCATAGAATGCTGTCAAAGTACCCAGATTGGGAAACCACCCAAATCTAGATCTAAAACCATAGATCTAGTGACTAGAATGTCTGATATAATATCCAAGTCCTATGTGGAGAAAACACTGTGTGACAACCAAAGAATAACCGATCGTAGTATAGGAATATCACTTCCTACTCTGTGTATGTCATCCAAATACCAGGACATCACACCCTACTACCTTCTTAACAGATCCATCCCCTATTCTGATGAAGTCAAACCTATGACTGTCACATCAGAAATATATGATCTATCTCCGCTACTGGTGCTTCAGTCTATAAATAGACATAAGCTACCTGTCCACCAATGCTTCCGCTGCTCCCACTGACTACGACAACCCTCTGGCAGAGTCATATACACGTACACTTCTAAAGCTAGTTTAGAACGACGCTATACTCATCCTCCCGCCGGGTCTCGCAACCTGGAACAACAGCAATGGCAATTGTGGGTAAACAAGAACTTCCCTGTCACCGTCCTTGAGGCTACCGGAGTACCTCTCGGGTGCCTGAAGCTACCCACCTTATATGCGGAGTGGCCAATGGAATGTCAAATCAGATTGAATCTTTAGGTTCCTTATCAAATCTTCAGTAATCGTTTGCGGTTCTGGAATCGCTTCCAGTTCTACCATACTCCCACTACTGTTTTCTGAAAAATAACCATTTCTTTTTAAAATGTGGCGAGTTAAGAACAATATCACTATTGATCTTCCAGATGGTAGAAAGTCAACCCTCGTCATAGCCTGGGTCAACCCACAAACAGCCATTACAGAAACGTGCCTTGAGTTGTCCAGTGTCTGGTTTTAATCATAAGCCGGACAACTCCCCGTACCATAACAACGTTAAGATATGAACTGTTCTACATCCAATATAGAACCAGAGGCACTGATTTAATTTAACCAGATTCAAATCATGCAGCTGTCTCCAGTGCATGTCAACTAAATGGAGAGAGGCCGATCAGCGTTACCCAACTTAGGAATGCTTCCAATTATGAGTAACCTGAAAGAGAAGCAAGTTCTCATTACTATCAACTGAATACCATACACAAGTATCTACATCTTCGATCACCTTGAAGAATCCCGATACTTGCAATACCTGGTTCTCTACTCTATTCTTATACCAATAACTCCTCAAAACTCAGACCCTGTGTTTCTACGAAATACATGTCTAAGAATTAGAGTAGTTAAAAGTAAACAAAATATAGTATGGGGACCAACCCCTCTGCCCTAATGGACACTGGACAACATACAATACTCTGTATAAGTCTGCCGAGTCTAACAACTCTTTCACTGTGTGTCGTAGGTTGAAAACTGTACTTATGGTTAAGAAGAATTACACCGCTGTTTAATACTCCTTACCTAACCATCCACTGATATAGGTAAATGTCATCGACATAATATCAAAAGGTATATCTCACTCTATTAAAATAGACGTACAGATATATCAATTTGAAATTGGTGCACAACAGCGGATATTCAAAACCAAATATTTGCCGACCGGCAAACAACCCAGGTGATCTCCTCAAAAATCACCGATTACAACGAATCCCGATATAATGAGGATGATCACCCAATTCCCAATAACTTACTCCCACTCATCATCTGTAAAACCATACAGATGTGAGAATCAAACCTGGTAAATACATACCCTGGAGCAAGTGTCTAATCGGGAAATCAGTTTTCTTTTAACAGTACACAGTTGAACTGAAACATTGAAATGTTTCGATGGGGTATCCTGGTATTCCTAGTAATGCCTCTACCATTATCCAGATTCACAACTATAACCGTATAATTCTTTGCCACCTCTCCAAATCCCTTTATATGTCTTTAGTCATTACCTTCTGCACACCCCTTAGGCCAAATGGTTTTCTTCCTTCCCTACCGTTCGGCACCAGCCTATGGTTTGAAAGAAGACTATCCAATAATCATAATGAGTGTACTGTCCTAATCCTAGGAGCACTCGCAATGCGAGAGAAGGTGAAGATAAAAGACAACCGAATAAACCTTATTCCTATTTCTCCTGGATCAGAATCCATCCCCGAACTGGAACAAGTTCCTATCGAGTTCGTATATAACCATACGATGGAGTATCCAAATGAACTGTGGATCTTCATAGTGATACGGAGTGTCCTGGAGAAATACAAAGGTGATTTAGGTTTGGCGAAGATATACTTGGTTTGGTCGTGAATAGCAGTCGCAATTTACTTTGCCCTCTTACTAATCCCTTGCTTTGTCTTAACTTAATACCTTCTGTACACCATCGTTATGCTAATTGGTTTTCTTCATTCCCCGCCGTTCGGCACCAGCCTAAGGTTTGGAAGAAGACTATCCAATTTGCATAATAGGTGTACTATCTCCTAAACCAAGGAGTACTCGCAACCTGAGAGAAGGTAAAAGGAAAAGACAACTGAATAGTCCTATTCGTTTTCTCCAGAACCGGAAACCATCCTCGAATAAATTCCTTCGAGTTCGTATCTAACCATACGATGGTTTTGTCCAATGGAAGTGGACGTTCGTAGTAATACGGGGTGTCTTGGAGAAAAGGGTAAAAGTAGGAGTGGCAACGAGGTCTGCAACTCTGACAATCCAAAAGCCAGTGTTAAGAAGGTTCGGTCAACTTGGTCACTGAGTCATAGTCCAGGGTCGGGTCTATGGTCGCTGCCAAAGAGAGAGAGAAAAGAAACACTCAGCGTGCACTCTAACCTAGATCAGAATGGTTATCACTTTGTCTAATCTGGAAACCTCCCACTGTAACCTCAAATTCTCCTCCAAACCTGAAAGAAGAATTAGTCGGGATCACCCGAGGAGTAAACCAACTCATCAGTGGGAATCGGGATCCAACTATCATCGCATGATAACGTGACGGAATCCACTCACGTCACCACACTCCAGAAGGTATGCGCGTGTCTGGCAAGTTTCAGTTCTTTTGAAACTCCCGATGTGATTTTTACCCCAAGCGGTTTATGACCTTGACTAGGTCAACAAACCATAAACCGCCAGTCAAGTTCAACCCGTCATTATTCTGGATTGCATTAAATCCACCCGTACGTGCCCTTGACTAGGTCAACAAGGCCGCACGACTGTCTTAACCAATCCTACTTTTGCAACAAACAAGTACCACTTAGCTACCGAACACTACGTCTTGACTAGGTCAACAAACGCAGCACGAATACCAAATAATACCTGTAGGAAATGACGGAGGGCTACGGCTGGTTTTTGGCGAAAAACCTTTAACGTAATGAACTTGATATCGTCGAAGGAACTGCATAGCCTTTTATAAAAATATAGTGACGAAAACCTTTGCTAAAGAGGTCACTCCCGGTGAAGGGATCTCGGCTCTTTCCCCGTAGAATGAGGTGCAGGATATTCCAACTGAATACCACGATGCAAAGCAAAAGTAATCGGCTATAGTGAAGTTAATGCCCTGACGCAAACTTCTGTCCAAGGGGTCACTCCCGGTGAAGGGATCTCGGCCCTTACTTCGTCGACTGAGGAGCAGGATATTCCAAATGAATACCACGATGCAAAACAAAAGTGAACGTCCTTGCAATAACAGCTTTTTGAAAAGTGTTCCAACAACATCAGAATAAGTTTGTTTATCTTGCATTGATCCGAATCAACGCAGTCCCATCAATTGATCACACCACAAAGAACGAAAATATACTGATGTATGTATATGCCATCCGCATTCGCCACTGGGTCCCGTCATTACCCGTTAGGTTAGCTAACTAACGACAGAGCGGGGACTGGACTAGCGCGGATGCAAAACATATACAACATTTACTAATATATATACCAATATATAATTATATTCGCTCAAGGCGTGATAAAATGCAACATCACAGAAATATACAGCATCATAGAACAATACAGATATCTGGGATCCCCGGGTTTCACAGAGCCGCTGCTGAAACCCGACGTTCCCCTGGTCGTGTGGATAACCTGTGCAATGAAAACCTAGACCCCTACGGGTGCGGCAAGTCACCCGCCAAAACCTGAAGCGAGGCATCCCCCTTCAGCACCGTGAATGGACCACCCAGCACTTCACGGAATCCGGTAACTTGGGCACCCCTCCTGGGTCAACCTGTACCCCCTACGAGTGCGGCGAATAGCCCGCCAATTCCAGACTGAAGCCCCCTCCGTCTCAATGCCCTGAGATGCGGGCCCGTTGCCCTCTAGAACCCGGCTATCCGTGCACCCCTCCGCGAGGTAATCCTAGTACAGAAAGTAAAATATACATACAACGGGTACATCGACCACAACCAGGTCGTGCCCCAAAAGAATAATACAATCAGGCAGTGACGGCAGTCCACATGTCGGACGCTCGCCCCGCAAAATCAAATGTACATAATACAACAGAAACTGTACTAGCATTGCATCCAGGCTATCCCCACGACCGATCCGCAACATCACAGTAAAATCACAAAACATCAACGTGAAAATCACGTTCGCAAATCCGTCTAACCGGGCTATAGCAGTTAGACCGGATTTACCGATCGAGTGACATTCACGGTCGCAGATATAATGTAAATACTGTGAAATAATGTGTTTAAAATATCCGATCGATCAAAAATTAACAAGTGGGCCCCCAAGCAATACTGTAGCACTCACAGAAAATATGGGCCCAATATTAATATTCCAAAACCCCTAAAATTAGCCCAGAAGCCCACTGGAGAAATTGGACACAGTGAGGACACCAATGTGCGGCGGAACCGCGGCCCAATGGGGGGTTTGGCCGCGGTTCCGCGCTTCACTGATCGACTCACTGCGTCGAATTTTTACAGCAGTCTTAGAACTCCCTGCACATCATTCTGAGACAACCTGAAAAATTTTTAGAGCCAGAAAAAATTTGACAGAAAACTGATGTGAGTGAAAATGTAGATTTTGGAATTTTGGTCGATCGGAAATGCAAAACACATCAAACGAAGCTAGACGAAGTTAATGGCGAGGCTCTGATACCATGTTGCGCCACGGCAGCGCCCCGGCCGTCTATCCGAGGCCAAAATGCGGAATCAAAATTTTCTTAACTTTTAAACTGGCGCTACCGCGGACAATAAACCCGGATCGAAACCATTAACCGATACTAGCAATCAAGAGAAGGGGTGAGAGATATACCGAGTGATCCGAGTCCTCCGGTCTTCTCGTCGTCGTCCCGATCTCCCGCGGAAACTCCGGTCGTCGCATCCTTGCCGGAAGGGCACCACATCGTCTGCATCTTTTACGGGCTCCCGCCTCAATACCGAGGCAACTCGGGCACGAAGCTGGCATGTCGACGTGCCCAAGATTTGCTGTAGATTGTGTAGTGCTTTGTCTCTTTGGGGTTATGTTGCCTTGATGGAGGAATGAGGTTGAGAAATGAACTTGGGGATTTTTGGTAGCAATGGAAAAATGAGATGAATGAATAATTTTTTTCCACACCCTCACAAAAATGAAATGAACCATTCTTTTCTTCTCTTCCTCTAATGTGGCCGGCCAATCTCATGTGGGAAATGGTGGGGGGGAATCAACTAAGGGAGGTGAGTGTAGGATAAAGAGAATGGTGACCACATCCAAACATCAACCATGCTTATCACTCCATACCCTTTCAAATCTCATTAATGCAAAAATCATCATGAAAAAGCAAGGATGCTTATTCTATCATAATGAATACATTTGCAAGAAAACCCCCTCCACAAATGTTATTTGCACAATTGCAAATAACCCCCTCCATCGGAAAAGTCCGGCCGGGAAAGAACAAAGGAAAACCGGCCGGAACGGAATGCAAACTGGCAACTCCAGAAAACTGGTCCCGTAATAAATTACAGGAAAACCACGATACTGTGCATACACACCCGCATCTGTATTCCGTCCGGATACAAATGCAAAGAGACAAAAATCTATACTGTACTATACTAGGATCCGGCTTAAACCAAAGCCGGCTAGTAATATCCGTCCGATCCTGATCCGTGCAATACCGCACGTATCTGATCGAACCCTGCCATATATCCATACGTTCACTAGTACAAACCGTCCGATCCTGATCCGTGCAATACCGCACGTATCTGATCGGACCCTGCCATATCTCCATACGGCTTCTACAGCGTTTCGCCCGAAAGCTGAGTAACTGAATGTGTGGTGGACTCTAAAGACTCGTCAATACTATGGTTGTGGATTTAACTACCAGCACATCAGAGGTATAAGCCAATACGTGACGGGCCACCAGCTATTGACCAAAAGGGACGTCGATGAGCGAACTCATCCTGACACCCTACTGAGCCTGTCAGTGACAATATCTGTACAGTCCGGTCCGTTCGTCTATGAGCATCGCATGGCGGGCCTAGGGGGTTGGTAAAAGTCAGACCCCCAAAGGCGGTACAAGTCGTGTCGGAGTGAAGCCCAGAACACCCTGAGATACTACTGGAATACCTACCAGTAAATCTCCTGCCTCGGCCGAGGGCTTTGTGTAATGGCTCTCCTAGACACAGCGCGACCTCACCCCCAATACCGGGAGAGACGAACCCCTGCAGATCCGCTCACTGCCTCCATGTGGCTCGGGACTGTACCTAACTAAAACCTGTTTGCACGACTCCTTTGAGCCGTGGTAGGGTAGTAATCAAAGCACAGTGGGAACTCACACGAGACAAATGACGATCTCAGGTCGATGAACTAACCTGTACACATGTCACCTGGGAACTGCTATCTGACGTATGGTATAATCCCAACTAGCAGGTTCCCGGCGAGTCCTGTCCGGTGTACTCATAACCTAATGAGCACCTGTATACATCTTAGGTGAACCAACTGACACCAGTGGCTTGTGAGACCGGCCACCGCCCCTCGTCGGGGTCTCGACTGTATACACTAGTCTACTAATGGAGCATCGATGCCCAGTCTCGAAACTCCCACGACTAGGGACCTTTTAAGGATGTGCTTATAGACCCCAGCTCCCACGTATATGATCACCATCATACTGCTGGTCGTCAAGCAAGAATCCTAGGGACTCTATCAACGTGTAATAGCGACCTGTAAGGTCACCTGAAGCAGTACACGATGATAAAGGTAAACCAGATAGCATACTATCATCTCGAGTAAGACTGTCCTACCGGGATAGGTCCTCCCTCAATCATTGCAATCACGTGCCTGTGATCCAATAATTGACTCTGAGGGCACTATCTCCAATAGGTGTCCCACCTGCTGGCATCCCTCGACTTCTTCATCGCGGCGTAGAGCTTGCTGACCTCCTCCAACTTAGCCCGGATGGCCTTGTTGGACTCACTCAGAAGTCGGTGAGACTCCTTACACTTGGAGTTCGTCAACTCCTCGGCCTCCACCCGGGTTTCGAGGACGGCTATCCTTTCCTTCGCCTGCTGCAGCTCCAGGCGCAGATCCTCCTCCCGCGAAGACGATTCGTCCGCCTTCCTCATGGCCGGGGCAATCTCCTCGGTTTTCATATTAACGATGAGGGGGCAGTGTTGGAGGACCTGAGTAAAGCAGCAAAAAGAGTTAGAAATGTTCAAACTGAGGAAAAATACTTTAAAAAATTCTTAAAGGAAAACGGATACCGACCTGAACCGCCTCCTGAGCGATAGCGGCCACTTGGGCCTTTAGGGTCTCCCGAGGAATTTTGCTCCCGGCCGATTGCTCCATGTCGGAGAGCAGGCTGTCGGTGATGGAAAGCCCCAAGGGCGCCTCAAAATAGACGTCCCCCTCCTGCACAAGGATCCCAGAGGGTGGCGAGCGAGAAATTGTCCTTTTGTACCTCTTAAGGGGGACCTCGATGAGGTCGGCTTCATCCTCTACCCCCCTCGCCCGGGGCTCTGGTCCCCGTGCATGCTTCTGGCTCTCCCTGCGGTGGACTTCCGGGGCTCAGGGCACAGCAGAAGGTTTCGCCGATGCAGTTAGTTTTGGTGCCGAGCTCGGACCAGGACGGGATGAGCTAGAGCCCCCGGTCTTCTTTCCTGCCTTCGCGGTCATGGCAGCTAAGAATTTGGATCGGTCCATTTGCTCTGTAGAAAGGAGAAAATATGAAAGAGAGTTAGCGACGCTGGAAACGGAAAGCAAAACTTATTAACATGTAAATAGATCGTCCAATGATCTAACTTATCTAAGAAGCAAGCGGGGCTGAGCCCGGCCCAGCTAAGAGCCTGCTCGGAAAGCAGAACGTCGAGCCGCTGGATCGGCTCCCACATGGATACCGCCCTCGCCTCAGGTGAGGACGATTGCCTCGCCCTCGGGTAGTCGGCTCTGTGCCACTGTGTAGGCATAGGCCAATCCTCACCCTCGGGTGGCCCGACGAATATGAACGTCTCCTTCTATTCATGAATGGAAGAAGGGACGACTACTATCCCGACCCGGCCACCCCATCCTTGCGTTTTTGAAAGAAAAATACACCCAGCTCGACTCATCCTTGTTGGTGCCGGGGTGATTCTTATAACAATGAAAGAAGACTAGGAGGGTCAAACTAAAGAGGATATTTTCAAGTTTCAACCGCACCAGAGACCCGAGGAGGATTCTCCACGAGTTCGGCGCTAGCTGGCCCGGGGAAAGATGGAAGCAACGAAGCACCCCACATACCTTGGTTGGGAAGGGCAGACGAATTTCCATCTGGAATGCTTCCAAATATAGGGCAATCTCCTTGTCCTGCACCTAGTCCGCCCGCTCACCCTCTCTGGCTAAACGAAGAGAATAGTTAGAGGGGATATGGAATCGAGCCCGGATCTCGGCAAGCTCGTCCACATTCCTCAAGACAGAAGGAGAATCACGGGAGTTCCCGACGCGCATCTTAGGAGCCCTTGTTGCCGTCCGACGACGGGTGACGGGGGTGGCCCCGACTCTCGGATGCGAACCCGACACAGAGGACGAAGAAGAAGAAGATGAACCCTCTTGGCTATCTGAAGCTGAATAGGAGGAAGACCCTCTGGACTCAGCTCCAACAACTGGAGCCTTATCGTCCGACCCTACCCTAACTATCTCTACAGACTTCTCTGATGAAGACATCTAACCCGACTCAAAGGAATGGGCTGGCCGAGGAAAAAGCACGGGTGATCCGATCTAAAAGGAAGGAGCACCGGGCAATCTCTGACAACAAAGGTGAATTATGGTGGAAGTGTTGGCCCTAGGGGGTCCCCTCCTATTTATTCACTCCACAGAAAGTATCCAACGACCCAGATCAATTTCTGCCAAAACGAAGCGTCGCGCCTGCCAGCCGTCAAAGCTCCAAGTGGCGATCGACCATTGGGGACGCCCCTTCGTTTGCAGGTGACAGCGACAGCCTGTCGCGTCATCTAACCCGCATCGGACACGTAGCCTGCAGCCCAACAGACGAGTGAGCGAAACGGCGCACCCTCTTTAAAGCGCGATCATTTGGTTGATCCGCTGACGCCGTCGTGGATACACGCGAAGATTCAGGCGAATGACGAAGCGACACGTGAGCCTAAGAATCGAAACGACGTAACCACCAAACGCCATGCCATTCCCGGGCGATCTGTATTACGATTCCTTGGCGCCAAATTGAGCAGAAGAAAGACCGAGCAGACTACCCTCGGCCCGACCTGTGGATAGGTCGGAACGAGAGTAGGGGGCTAATGGTGATACTCATAAGTGGCGTCTCTTCAGATAACGACACGTGGCATATGACGTGTCCCGGACTCTACGGGGGTGGAATAAATGAGCCCCATTGGGGACATTCCCTGGGCCCCCTTCTCGATGGACGTACCCGACCTTTCGGGAGACCCCCCCGAAGACATTCCACTTTCATCAAGGAGACTACCAACGGCTCGTCTCCGAGCTTTCTCAGTCTCCTCGCTCTCCTCCGAGCCATCTCTCATGTCGAGCTTCCTCGGCCTCCCGCTCATTTTCGAGCTCTAAGCATGCCGAGCCTACTCGGCCTTCTGCTCGTCTCCGAGCCCCTGATGTGCCGAGCTTCCTCGGCCTCCCCGATCAATCGAGATTGCAAAGCCCTAGCGCCTCCGCAACGGCTTCACGTATCTCGCCAAAGCGAGATAACCATTGCCCCACATCCCATCCTGGCGCGTCCCCCATTAATGAGCGTATCCCGTCGTTAGTGAAGGGATCCCGTCATTCACGCACGCGTAACGTCAGGGGTGTAACTGAAGGCGAAGATCTCGCGCCTGCTCGCTCCATGCGACCACTATAAAATCTCTCTCTCAGATGACTCAGGTAAGGCAACTTGAACCCAATAAGCTATTACTCTGCTCAAATTCCTTAGCTAACTTGATCGTCGGAGGGTCTTACGGTGGTCATCCATCCCGGGACTTCTTTGCAGGTAGCTCGGCTTCCACCTTAAACTCAACCCATTGAGATCCACATACTCAAGGAGGTTTAACCTCCGAATCTAATCTCAACCGTCCAGCAACGCTCATGACAGATCGATGGAGGACAGCATTTGAAGGAGATCCAGGCCTCCATCAGATAATGCATGGTAAAAAGTTTACCTTCAATGTCATGCCCCACTCCCAAACTATCAGAGCGGAGATGTGACTCGGTCCGCGACGTCTCTATACCGAGAAGCACACCTTCATGATATAGACACGCTAAGCGTCTAGTGAAGCAATAAAATAAAATAATACAAGAATTTAAAACATTAAACAATATCCAACAATATTTATTACAAGTTCAAGCTAGGCTGTGAAAAGGAAGCCTTAAACAATGAGCATACTGAAAATCAGAAAGAAAAAACTAGAGTTCGGTTTGAGATGATAGTTGGTCTAAGTCCTCTATCAGCTCTGTCTTGAGTGGTATCTCCTCTCTTACAACACCTAACGAACATTCCCAACATAAAACAACATAAACGAAAATGCCCATCAGCGAATTTGTGCTCGATAAATCCTACCGTTAAAACTTTATATTTAAATGCCAAGTATAATGTAACAAAAAGACATGAAACCAAACATTGGACATAACGTGAGCCGGTGGCATTTCTATGAATACGTAAACATGAAACAATTAATTAATAACATGTGAGGCATGGATATTGAGCATAGTTAGTTATTACTATCCTATCATAGAGTTCGAGTCATGAGTATTCAACCCGTCTGAGGAGTATTCCGTTTACCCTACGGAACAACGGACTCTTGGGTTCATGTAAATTAGCGTACCGTTTTGGTTCGGGACCACAACAACACGGAATCACGGATTTATGTAAGT
Source organism: Agapanthus africanus (assembly GCA_030015575.1). Classification (NCBI taxonomy): domain Eukaryota; kingdom Viridiplantae; phylum Streptophyta; class Magnoliopsida; order Asparagales; family Amaryllidaceae; genus Agapanthus; species Agapanthus africanus. The sequence continues at coordinate 205,965,297 of CM057337.1, forward strand.
TAGTAAGGAGACTCCTGAAGCACATTGTATGAGTCATTTCCCAAACCGCCCTAAACCCCGTCATAAAGTTCACCAAATTCACATTCAATTCTAACACGGTTTCATGGATACGGGTGAATAGTTCAGGTTCATATCGAGGATTCACGGGTTCATGTTGTACACGTATCATGATATTCATGCTAGGCTCATAAGAACACAAGTATCTAAGCATGCATATCATTGTATAAGTAGCAAAACAATACTTAGTATGTGCTGAGTATGGGTAATTTTATATGCAACGCGAACAAATTCAAACAAGTAACAGTCGTGTACATTTTCTAAAAGTAGTGCCAACATGAAAAACATAACCCTATATGTCTGAAATCGGTGAACATTGATTTTTTCTAATTCTGATTCCTAATCCGAGAGATAACTGAGTTTTAGTAATGCTGCACATGACAGGACAAAAACAGTCCAGATTTGACAGTCCCAATTCTTAAAAGGCAGAAAAGTATTCTCCAGGTCAATTTTCTGAAAAAGTTATAGACTAATAAAAGTTGCGTCTTCTTGTCTAGTTATGAATGTGTAAGGGGTGTTAGTCCCGAATAATCTTAGAATCAGGAATTTCTAAATGAAATGAGCACCATTTTGAAAAAATTCTTTTCTATTCCAAATACTTGCTAGTCATTTGATTTTCAAAATGCATATGTAATTTAGGACAATATATTTAATAGTGGAAGTTGGCCGGTATTCAACTGATGGAGGTTCGACGGATGCTGATCGATGGCAGTGAAGGCAAAGTTTGACTAGCGATGAGCATGGTTGGTCGATGGCGGCAAAGCCGACCGTCGGCCGCCGACGAGGATGGTCGGTTGGTGGTCGGAGGCGACGTTTGGCGTCGGTGAAGGCCGGCAATGTGGATGGCGGCGGCGATCGAGGACTATTAGTGGCGGCGGCGGTCGGCAACGGTGACGGACGACCGGTAGCGGTGGCGGTCGGCAACGGTGATTGGCAGCCGGTGTTCATTGTTTTCTGTTGAGAAGATTTGATCAAGTGAAGGGTTAAAGAAGTGAAAGAATCGTGTAGTGATATTTTCCGCAATTAAAAACTTTGCGGGATGCATAATAGTGAATTACAGGTCGTTCACAGAGATCTAGAGACTTTGGTGTTTTATTCCTCGAGTTATATGAGGGGGTTTTGAAGGTTTATTTTGTGAATATCAAGAAATAATGAGATGATATGCATAGGGGAAGGGGACTTGTTAGGAAATCGGATCAAGTAGCTCTCAATAGCATCTTCTAATCTAGACTCCCCTTTACGGATAATAAATTAGTGAAGAGAGTGTTGGGACTTCCTCAGCACCTACCCTAGGGTTTGCAAGCATCAAGTATGCCACAAAAAAAAATTTAAGGGGTGCTAAGCAAACATCCAAAGAATCATACTAGAAAACTAGGGTAACATAACATGTAATCAAATATTACATAAGAAGTGAACTAGAATACAACCTTTGTAGACCCGGTCCTTCACTTCTAAAGTTTCGTGTAATCGTCCCTTCGCTCCGAGCATCGATCTCCCGGACTCAAGATGAACTCCACAAAGCGTAGTGAGCAAGCATGCTTGAAGACTTTGAGGCCGAAATTGATCTACGTCGAGAGAACTCAAGCACAAGCTATCTCTTCACAAAGTGATGAACTTTGTGAAGCAAACACCCTAAACTAAATGGTAAGTAGTAGAGGATGGTGAAGTAGGAATTTTGCTCACTTTGGATTTGATTTTCTCACAATATTTCTTCTCATCTTCAAACCCTAGAAAACTTCTCAAGCTCAAGAAGAAGATGAAGATAAAAGATTAACAAAAGAATGAGAATAGAATAAGGTTAGATTTGCAACCATGGTGAGTTAGTGTCATACACTTAACCATTGTTGAGACTTAACCATGGGTTTTGGGTTTACAAATATCTTTAGTAAAACAAAAGAGTGGACTAAGTCAATGAAGCTTAACAAGCTTCTACAAGCTTCAAGCCATGAGATAATTCTCACAATTTTGAATTACTTATGATAATTAAAACCCTAAACTTATCATGGTTATGGTGTAAGTCCTACACACACAAGTTGCATATATAACCTTGCATGATACATTAATATATATCATATATATCATGTATACAAAATGAGAAAAAGAAATGGTTAAGTGAGCAATATTAGTTAATGTAAATTCATATATCAAATATATAATTATACATTAAATCATTAAATCAATACTTGATTTAATAATCCGTCTATATTACATATAACCGACTAATATCAATAATATTAATTTACCGAATCAACACTTGATTCGATAACCGGGCTATATCACATATACCCGGCCGATATCACAAATCGTGAGAATACAATACGATATCACATACTCGTATCAATCTGGGTCCCACACATATCACATATGTGCTCCTACTCCATTTCTCTTGAGCCAGGAAACCTCTGTATAGGATTCTAAAGACTCGTCAATACGCCGGCAATAGGTGGTGATCATATCAGTTACCTAAAAGCCGCAAGCGGTCTGCTAAACGTAACGGCCACCCAGGTATTGAGCGATTAGAAGATCAACAAGCAAGCCTGCTCATACTCCTGTGAATCCAATCAGTAACACTACCGTACAGTTCGGTCTCTTCGTCTGTGTAACGCTTCAAAAATCGTTTCGGCAGTTTTTCGATAATCTGCAAATAATCAGTCTTTTCCGTAAAAAGTCAAAATAAGTATTTTTTCAATATAGTTCTAATTATACAAAATTTATATAAGATATTGCTAGAAATTGGTCACTAAATTGTCACTTAAAATTTTCTAGTTATTTAAAATCTTTTCCTTAATTAATTATTTTTAATATTATTTTAAGCTTCTAAAAATACATTAAATTAGTGATAAATACAAATTTAAATGGGTAAATTACACACTTAGGAAACATTATAAACTAAAATATAGTAGTAACAAAAATTTTACCAAAACTTTCCAAGAATTGAGGTTTTATGGTTTAAAAAATGCATTAAAATGGGTTTTTTTTGTAAAAAATTGATGTGATAGTCATTTAATGTGCTTGGGAAAGGCTTTTTGTGTAGAAATTTCTACACAAATCTCTCACTACACTCTCCTCCTAGCTCAGGTCGAGCTCAACCTGCAGGTTCCCCCCCTCTTTCCCCATTTTCTTGCTTCAAAATTCTTGCTAAAATCAACAAAAAAACCACAAAAATACACACTTTTCTTCACTAATTCAAACCAAAACCCTTTTCCACCTCTTCCCAAACCCTAATTTGTTTAAAACAAGGAGAAAGAAGACATCTTTGGAGGCTTAGTGCAAGGGAATCAACACTTGGGAGGTATAAGTTCTAATCAAGTTGTTTAATTGTAGTTTAAATAAGCTAATTTAGAATTTTAATGTGTTAATTTCATTGTAATGGTTTGTTTTGAAAATTCTAGTAAAAGTTTGGAATTTTAATTAGGGTTTGAAGTTTTGTAAGTGGGTTGTAAATTGTGTTGTGGCCATCTAGTAGCTTGAATTGGATGGTTGTGCGATATTGCGATCGCTAAGTCTTTAATCCGCGAGGTTTGCATCGGAATTTTTACGTGAATGCTTACTAGGTTTTCTAAATTATTAGGAAGTAACTTAATTGCGTTATCGTGACGATATTATTAGCATCTACTATGACTTGTAGGGTGTGCGAATGCGGAGTTTGGTCTAGTCGGGTTTTAGTTTTGGCGGTTGCCCCGAAACGACGATTTTAGTTAAGGTTTTAGCGATTTTCATGTGTTTTCCGCGTACCGAGTGCACGTTGTGCCTAATTTTTGAGGGTCGATCTTTTCATATCGTGACATACGTTGTTTCATGAGGTGTAATCTTATGTTGTGTGTTATGCAATTTTAGGACCGGTTGCGGAAACATCGGACGCGGCGCGCAAAGGCAAACTGGTGGTTGGATAAGTTTAGCGAGGCATCCAGGTGAGTAGATGTATACATCTATGAAGAAATCGTTTGGATGGCGCGAGGCGCCCTATAGTTAGGATTACTTTATTACTTTCAACTATATGCCTAGTTAGTTAGTTAACCATCTCATTCATTGCATACCTTTATAGCTATTCGTCTGCTAGCATTGTATGGTTATCCATATACACACGTGTCATATCACCTCTAAGGATACGTATACCATTACCATTGGCTCATGTTGCACGTGCACTATTCATGTGACACACACGCCTTTGGTAATTGCCATGCCACGAGCACTGTAAAACCTGTTTAGTTTAGTATCACCACTTGCATTATACACGATATATTGAATCGCATAGCATGTATATACCTCGCATCACCATCATGCTTATATAGATTTCTAGCCACAAATCACATCGCATACCTTGATATCATAGGCATTTATCATATACATCATGTTGGGTATTATGATTTTCTTGAGGATTTCAGTATTGCTGCGATTTCTGGATTTTAGGAGAAAACCGCAAGAATTTAACAAAAGCTTATTATTATCATTTTTAAAATAAAGTTGCGGTTTTCTCGTGATGTGTGTGTCGTCCACCATGAGTTTTCATGTTTTCTGTTAGATTTCGAGACCCGATTCGATGAGTGGATGAACCGTCTCGGGTACATGGTGGGCCCGGTATGGTACCCCGGGGCAAGAAGATCGAGTTGTGGACGATGAGCCTGGTAGGGGAAGACTATCTACCGGTGATGTCTGGCGCGGCGGATATCCAGAGGATACCGACCATTGTCGTGAGATTTGATGAGATGGGCCGATCCGGACTGACGGAACCCGATATATTGAGACATTGATATAGTGAGACATTGAGATAGATATATTTCTATATTTGGTGTCGATACTTGACACGGTTTTCAGATGATTTCATTGATGGTACTTTAGCTATTGCACAGATATTCTTTTTCTAAGTTAAGAATGCAGAGCTTATAGTATTTTAAACACTTAAATATTTCGTATTGATGTTGCATACATGTGCATGCATACTAGTGGTATTACATCACATATAGACATACATGTTGTGACGCATTTGCGTGCATTCTTACGATAGCCTTATTAGATGTTATATTCTACTCACGAGCTGGCAACTCACCCCCGTTGTGCCACAGTATCTTGCAGGACAGACCCGTCAGCCTTGTAGCGGCGGGCTTATCTTATCATTGGCTTCTTTTGCTCAGACTCGCGACATTGCTCGTAGGTGGGTTGCGAGGACACTTTATCTGTTTTTGTATTATCATTGTATCTAGTATTCTCCATCTACCACTTCTTATTTGTATATGCGACCTAGTAATGAGACTGAGAGATTTGTGTATATGTGGTTTCTCTGGGGTTGAGCTCACTTGAGCCGACGTTGTGTTTTTCTTCTATTTTGCATTTCTTATGCTTATTTGCTCGATATTGCATATATATTGCGCGTGGTTGTGATCCGCCTTGGGCGAAGAGCTAGCTCCCGCTTGAGGATGCCATTTATCCATTACAGGTTATATATATTGTTGTACCCATTTTTTTTGGGGGGGGCAGTATTTACAAAGGAGACTCTGCCGAAATTTTTGGAAATTTTTAATGTTTTTAAAAAAAAAGAAGTTAATGCAACTTAATTGATTTTAAAGTCGTTTTCATGAAAGATGTTCCTTCACTCTTGTTGATTTTGGTTTAGATTTTCTGGGCTTTGGCTGACTTAGTTTACATTACGCCTTTAGACGTCTTGTAATCTAAGTGCCAGTCACGTTCCGTACCTTCGGGTCATGACAAAGTTGCTATCAGAGCGTAGGTTTTACCTTTCTTAGTGTAGGACGACCCTTGGTAGATAGAGTAGGTGACTTAAGCAGTGTGGCGTAGCGTGGGTATGTTCCGCGGCATACTTACGATACGGTACTCCGCCTAAGTGACCTTAGGACATAATTGCTTGTATTTCCCCTCTTGATTCCATGCATCCCTTGATTCAATCGCAATGTACGCTCCTGTTTCTTATTCCAGCTTCAATGCCGCCAAAGACTATGAGAGCTCAGCGGGCTGCCGCTAGGGATGAGCTTCGAGCGGGCTCGTCTGAGGCGAGGATCGAGCGGGATGATACGCCTACCCCTCAGGGTCAGATTGATCCGCCCTCTTCAGACCGTATTGCCAGATTAGAGGCCGGTATGCATGAGTTGCGAGAGATGATGGGATCGTTAGTTGAGTCCAGTCGGGCATAGAGATCTGAGGATGTTCCTTCCACCGTACATACCACGATTGTACCTGCTGCCCAGACGATTACTTCTGCTACTACTGCGACTATTCCCGTATCATTACAGGAGTTTATGAGACTGAGACCTCCAGCTTTTACCGGCACGGATGTGACAGAGGACCCACAAGCATTTCTTGATAGGATGGCTAGGATTTGCCGTTCGTTGAGGTATTCTGATGATAGATGGGTGGAGTTCGCGAGTTTTTGTCTAGAGGGCCTTGCCCAGACGTGGTACGATTCAGTAGAGAGAGGCCGAGCTGCAGGTCTATCTCCTATGACCTGGGACGAGTTCATAACTGTATTTCTTGCCCGTTTTCTTCCGGAAAGTGTCCGAGATGCTCGAGCCCGTAGTTTTGAGTCTTTGTGCAAGACTCCTAGGATGACAGTGTCGGAGTATGATATACAGTTTACCCAGTTGTCTCGATATGCTCTGTACCTAGTAGACACTGAAGAGAAGAGAATAAAGAGGTTTGTGCGAGAGCTTGACACACAGCTATTCTTTGCCATTGGCACCCAGCACTTTGACACATATGCAGCCGCGATGGATGCAGCCTTACTTATGGAGGAGCACATTTCTGAGACTCCGGTCGTTTCTGGACCGAAGAGGATCCGTACTGAAACGCCAGCCCAGCGGCAGATGGGTAGATACCGCGATAGATTATTTCCGGGAGATGGTGGCGGCAGAGGATTGAGACGAGGCCAGTTATTTGGTTCATATCCGCAGACCCAGCAGTCATCGCCAGGATGTTTTCGGTGCGGGAGTCAGTACCAATGTATCAGAGACTGTACCATGGGGCGCCAGGGCACGGCGACAGTCCCACATGTGACCTTACCACCTTCACCACCTCCTCAGAGAGCTCTACTTCCTACCCCTGATGAGGCTCCATGCCAGGCAGATGCTCCTAGAGGTCGTGGGCGTGGAGGTCCTGTTCAGAGATGACGAGGCGACAGAGGCAGAGGCAGAGGCAGAGGTAGAGGCAAAGGACAGCCATCTGTTAGTGGTGGACTGGCCCGAGTGTTCACGTTGACTCCTCAGGATGCACAGGCATCCAATGCCGTCGTGACAGGTACTCTGCCAGTATGTTCTTTTGATGCACGGGTATTATTTGATCCAGGCTCCGTACATTCTTATGTATCCGCATACTTTGCACCGAGGTTGGGCCGAAAGTCTTCTTCGTTAGATAGCCTCTTGTCGTTATTACTCCGGTAGGCGAGTCGTTTGTTGCCCGTTTTGTGTACCGATCGTGTCCCGTTCGTATCGGGGAGAGAGATTCTTCAGTTGATTTGATTCTCCTCGATATGCTAGACTTCGACGTTCTTCTTGGTATGGACATGCTAGCCACCTGTTATGCATCCGTGGATTGCCGTAAGAAGGCAGTCAGATTCAGTTTTCCTGGTGAGCCGGTTCTTGTTATTCAGGGAGATCATAGCGCTACACTTCCCAGTTTGATTTCTTCTCTTCGCGCTGGTCAGCTCTTGCGAAAAGGGTGTCAGGAATTCTTAGCCTATGTTTGTGATACTAGCGCCACAGAGGTTCCGTTGGACCAGGTCCCTGTTGTGAGAGAGTTTCCTGATGTATTCCTTGACAAGCTGCCTGGGCTGCCACCAGAGCACGAGATTGAGTTCTGCATCGACTTGATCCCCGGCACGGGGCCTATCTCTATACCTCCTTATCGGATGGCCCCGGTGGAGCTTAGAGAGCTGAAGGATCAGTTACAGGACTTGCTGGATAAAGGGCTTATCCGACCGAGTGTGTTACCTTGGGGTGCTCCCGTCCTGTTTGTTAAGAAGAAGGACGGCAGTATGCACTTATGCATTGATTATCGTCAGCTGAACTGGGTTGCTGTGCGGAACAGATATCCCCTACCCCGCATTGACGACTTATTCGATCATCTCCAGGGTGCAGGGTTTTTCTCGAAGGTTGATTTACGGTCAGGTTATCACCAGTTGCGGGTTCGGAAGGAGGATATTCCGAAGACCGCTTTCCGTACAAGTTATGGTCATTATGAGTTCTTGGTAGTGTCGTTCGGGCTCACCAATGCCCCGGCAGCATTTATGGACTTGATGAACCATGTATTCAGGCCGTATCTTGATCAGTTCATCATTGTTTTCATTGACGACATCTTGGTATATTCTAGGAGCCGGGAGGAGCACGAGCAGCACTTGCGTATCACATTGCAGACTTTGAGGGAGCATCAGCTGTTCGCCAAATTTTCTAAGTGCGCATTTTGGCTAGACAGTGTCGACTTCTTGGGTCATGTGGTGATGAGAGATGGTATTTGTGTAGACCCGAAGAAGGTGGAGGCAGTTCAGCGTTAGCCCAGACCGGTATCAGTTATAGAGGTTCGCAGATTTTTAGGTCTTGCCGGCTATTATCGACGTTTTGTCCAGGATTTCTCCCGTATTGCTGTACCGTTGACCGGGTTGACCCGGAAGGGGTTTATTTTTTATTGGACCGAGGCATGCGAAGATAGCTTCCAGCAGTTGAAGACTCGTTTGACTACTGCACCAGTACTATCATTGCCTTCAGGGTCGGGCGGTTTCGTGGTATATTGTGATGCTTCTCGAGTGGGGCTGGGCTGTGTATTGATGCAGCACGACAGAGTTATCGCGTATGCTTATCGGCAGTTGAGGAAACACGAACAGAACTACCCCACTCATGATTTAGAAATGGCTGCAGTGATATTTGCACTTATGATCTGGAGACATTACCTATACAGCGAGTCGTGCCAGATATTCACTGACCACAAGAGCTTGAAGTATATTTTTCAGCAGCGAGATCTAAATCTGAGACATCGCTGTTGGATGGAGTTGGTGAAAGATTATGACTGTGAGATTTTATACCATCCGGGCAAGATGAATGTGGTGGCAGATGCTTTGAGTAGGAGGCCCGGAGGTAGCTTATCCTGTTTGAGCACAGTACAGATGCAGTCGACGGCGGATTGGCAGGTTTTATGTGACAGCAGAGTGCAGTTCAAGTTTACTCCTACAGAGGGACAGCTGGCCCATTTCAGAGCACGCCCACGATTACTTGACCGTATCCGCGAGGCACAGTCCGGTGATGCCCGTATTTTAGAGATTACCAAGCAGATACGGCAGGGCAGAGTTTCCGAGTTCGTGATTGATGATCAGGGGATACTTCGATTTGGGACTCGACTGTGCGTACCAGATTCTGAGGGACTGAAACATGATATTCTTGAGGAGGCACATAGATAAGTGTACAGTGTGCATCCAGGTTCCACCAAGATGTATCGTGATTTGAGAGAGGTTTACTGGTGGGACGGGATGAAGAAGGATGTTACAGACTTTGTATCGAGGTGCCTGACTTGTCAGAAAGTCAAGGCCGAGCACCAGAGGCCAGCCGGCGAGTTACAGCCTTTTCCCATCCTTGAGTGGAAGTGGGAACAGGTCTCCATGGACTTCATTATGGGTCTACCCAGGACCAGTCGAGGGTATGACTCTATTTGGGTGATTGTGGATCGACTGACGAAAGCGGCTCACTTTCTGCCAGTGAAGACCACTTTTGGATTTGCTCAGTATGTCCATCTTTATATTGATGAGATCGTGCGACTGCATGGCGTCTAGACTTGCATCGTGTCCGACCGGGGTACCCAGTTTACTAGCCGATTGTGGCAGAAACTTCAGGAGGCTTTGGGCACCCGACTGAGTTTTAGCACAGCTTTTCATCCGCAGACTGACGGTCAGTCAGAGCGTACTATTCATACTCTTGAGGACATGCTCAGAGCTTATGTTTTAGATTTCGGTGGTAGCTGGGATCGTCATTTGCCTTTGATCGAGTTCTACAATAATAGCTTCCAGGAGACGATTCAGATGGCACCTTTCGAGGCTTTATATGGGAGGAGATGTCGATCGCCCGTATGTTGGACAGAGCTCAGGGAGAGCAGTATTTTGGGGCCGCAGATCATGCAGGAGACGACCCAAAAGATACAGCTGATTCGGGACAGGATGAGAGCGGCCCAGAGTAGGCAGAAATCATATGCTGATAGGCGCCGTCGCCGACTCGAGTTCGCTGTTGGCGATCATGTTTTCCTGAGGGTCTCTCCGATGAAGGGCGTGATGAGATTTGGCCAGAAAGGGAAGCTTAGTCCTAGATATGTTGGTCCCTTCGAGATCCTAGAGCGTGTCGGTTTAGTGGCTTATCGGTTAGTTCTTCCGCCCAGCTTCCCCGATGTTCACCTCGTGTTCCATGTTTCGATACTCCGCAAGTACCTTCATGACCCTTCCCATGCAATTCAGCACCAGACGATCCAGCTGGAGTGCGATCTTTCATTCACCGAGCAGCCGGTGGTCATTTTGGATCGGCAGGTGAAGAAATTGAGGTCGAAGGTTATACCGTCCGTCAAGGTTCTTTGGCGTGGCCCGAACAGCGAGGAGGTCACCTGAAAGACCGAGGTCGAGATGAGGAAGAGATATCCCCATCTTTTTGAAGGTACGCATAGTTAAATTTTAAATTCGGGGACCGAATTTCTTTAAGCGGGGAAAGATTGTAACGCTTCAAAAATCGTTTCGGCAGTTTTTCGATAATCGGCAAATAATCAGTCTTTTCCGTAAAAAGTCAAAATAAGTATTTTTTCAATATAGGTCTAATTATACAAAATTTAGATAAGATATTTCTAGAAATTGGTCACTAAATTGTCACTTAAAATTTTCTAGTTATTTAAAATCTTTTCCTTAATTAATTATTTTTAATATTATTTTAAACTTTTAAAAATACATTAAATTAGTGATAAATACAAATTTAAATGGGTAAATTACACACTTAGGAAACATTATAAGCTAAAATATAGTAGTAACAAAAATTTTACCAAAACTTTCCAAGAATTGTGGTTTTATGGTTTAAAAAAATGCATTAAAATGGGTTTTTTGGTAAAAAAATTGATGTGATAGTCATTGAATGAGCTTGGGAAAGGCTTTTTGTGTAGAAATTTCTACACAAATCTCTCACTACACTCTCCTCCTAGCTCAGGTCGAGCTAAACCTACAGGTTCCCCCGTCTTTCCCTATTTTCTTGCTTCAAAATTCTTGCTAAAATCAACAAAAATCCATAAAAATACATACTTTTCTTCACTAATTCAAACCAAAACCCTTTTCCACCTCTTCCTAAACCCTAATTTGTTTAAAACAAGGAGAAAGAAGACATCTTTGGAGGCTTAGTGCAAGGGAATCAACACTTGGGAGGTATAAGTTCTAATCAAGTTGTTTAATTGTAGTTTAAATAAGCTAATTTAGAATTTTAATGTGTTAATTTCATTGTAATGGTTTGTTTTGAAAATTCTATTAAAAGTTTGGAATTTTAATTAGGGTTTGAAGTTTTGTAAGTAGGTTGTAAATTGTGTTGTGGCCATCTAGTAGCTTGAATTGGATGGTTGTGCGATATTGCGATCGCTAAGTCTTTAATCCGCGAGGTTTGCATCGGAATTTTTACGCGAATGCTTACTAGGTTTTCTAAATTATTAAGAAGTAACTTAATTGCGTTATCGTGATGATATTATTAGCATCTACTATGACTTGTAGGGTGTGCGAATGCGGATTTCGGTCTAGTCGGGTTTTAGTTTTGGCGGTTGCCCCGAAACGACGATTTTAGTTAAGGTTTTAGCGATTTTCGTGTGTTTTCCGCGTACCGAGTGCTCGTTGTGCATAATTTTTGAGGGTCGATCTTTTCATATCGTGACTTGCGTTGTTTCATGAGGTGTAATCTTATGTTGTGTGTTATGCAATTTTAGGATCGGTTGCGGAAATATCGGACGCGGCGCGCAAAGGCAAACCGGTAGTTGGATAAGATTAGCGAGGCATCCAGGTGAGTAGATGTATACATCTATGGGGAAATCGTTTGGATGGCGCGAGGCGCCCCATAGTTAGGATCACTTTATTACTTGCAACTATATGCCTAGTTAGTTAGTTAACCATCTCATTCATTGCATACTTTATAGCTATTCGTCTGCTAGCATTGCATGGTTATCCATATACACATGTGTGATATCACCTCTTAGGACACGTATACCATTACCATTGGCTCATGTTGCACACGCACTATTCATGTAACACATACGCCTTTGGTAATTGCCATGCCACGAGCACTGTAGAACCTGTTTAGTTTAGTATCACCACTTGCATTATACACGATATATTGAATCGCATAGCATGTATATACCTCGCATTATCATCATGCTTATATAGATTTCTAGCCACAAATCACATTGCATACCTTGATATCATAGGCATTTATCATATACATCATGTTGGGTATTATGATTTTCTTGAGCATTTCAGTATTGCTGCGATTTCTGGATTTTGGGAGAAAACCGCAAGAATTTAACAAAAGCTTATTATTATCATTTTTAAAATAAAGTTGCGGTTTTCTCGTGAAGTATGTGTCGTCCACCATGAGTTTTCATGTTTTCTGTTGGATTACGAGATCCGATTCGAGGAGCGGATGGACCGTCTCGGTTACATGGTGGGCCCGGTATGGTACCCCGGGGCAAGAAGATCGAGTTGTAGACGATGAGCCTGGCAGGGGAAGACTACCTACCGGTGATGTCTGGCGTGGTGGATATCCGGAGGATACCGACTGTTGTCGTGAGATTTGATGAGATGGGCCGATCCGGACTGATGGAGCCCGATATATTGAGACATTGATATAGTGAGACATTGAGACAGATATATTTCCATATTTGGTGTCGATGCTTGAAACGGTTTTCAGATGATTTCATTGATGGTACTTTAGCTATTGCACAGATATTCTTTTTCTAAGTTAAGAATGCAGAGCTTATAGTATTTTAAACACTTAAATATTTCGTATTGATGTTGTATACATGTGCATGCATACTAGTGGTATTACATCACATATAGACATACATGTTATGACGCATTTGCTTGCATTCTTACGATAGCCTTATTAGATGTTATATTCTACTCACGAGCTGGCAACTCACCTCCGTTGTGCCACGGTGTCTTGCAGGACAGACCCGTCAGCCTTGTAGCGGCGGGCTTATCTTATCATTGGCTTCTTTTGCTCAGACTCGCGACATTGCTCGTAGGTGGGTTGCGAGGACACTTTATCTGTTTTTGTATTATCATTGTATCTAGTATTCTCCATCTACCACTTCTTATTTGTATATGCGACCTAGTGATGAGACTGAAAGATTTGTGTATATGTGGTTTCTCTGGGGTCGAGCTCACTTGAGCCGACGTTGTGTTTTTCTTATATTTTGCATTTCTTATGCTTATTTGCTCGATATTGCATATATATTGCGCGTGGTTGTGATCCGCCTTGGGCGAAGAGCTAGCTCCCGCTTGGGGATGCCATTTATCCATTATAGGTTATATATATTGTTGTACCCATTTGGGGGGGGGGACAGTATTTACAAAGGAGACTCTGCTGAAATTTTCGGAAATTTTTGATGTTTTTAAAAAAAAAGGAGTTAATGCCACTTAATTGATTTTAAAGTCGTTTTCATGAAAGATTTTCCTTCACTCTTGTTGATTTTGGTTTAGATTTTCTGGGCTTTGGCTGACTTAGTTTACATTACGCCTTTAGACGTCTCGTAATCTAAGTGCCAGTCACGTTCCGTACCTTCGGGTCATGACAGTCTGATATGTCGCATATCTCGTCTAGGGGTGGTAAACGTCAGACCCCAGTAACTTGATAAGTCATGCCGATTTAAGGTCCATAATGGTTCGAGAAACTACTAATAACACTTACCAGTAGATCTCAACAACCCTGACTAGGGATTTCCTGTTATGGCCAATCGAGCATAGCACAATATCAACCCCCAATACCGGGAGAGACGAATCCCCTCCTATCGCTCATTGCCACCATGTGACTCGGGACTGTACCCAAAAACCACCTGTTTGCACGACTTAGTAGAGCCATGGTAGGGTGGAAATCAAAGCACAGTGGGAGACACACAAGACTCTATGACGATCTCGGGTCTACAGACTAACCTGTACTAGTGTCACCAGAGAACTGCTATCTGACGTGAGGTATAATACCATCTAGGAGTTCTCGGCGAGTCCGTTCAGTGTACCCAGTCTCCACTGAGCACCCGTATACCATCTCTGATGTCAAACACCAATAGATATAGGATCATCCATCGCCCATCACATAGGTCGAGAAGCTATACGCTAGTCTACTCTGGAGTATCGATGCCCTATCTCGATATTCCCTTGACTAAGAACAATTAAAGGATGTACTTATAGACTGCCCAGGCCCCCACTAGTATGATCTGTATCATAATCCTGGTAGTCAGGTACACATCCTAAGGGCTTTATCAACATGTAACAAAGAGACATCATGTGTACATGTTAAGATAAAGAGCAACCAGATAGCATACTATCATGTCGAGCAAGAAAGTCCTCCCTATGTATGTCCAAGCATCCACTACAATATACATCATATGTACAATAATGGCCTCTAGGGTATACATATAACTAACAATCTCCCACTTGCACTAGGGCCATATGTTTTAGTATCCAATACCCAACAATCAGCAGTGGTTGTAGTATCACATATCCAACCATCCCATAAAAGTCTCTTTTGGGCAAAGGCCTTTGCGAGTGGATCTGCCGTGTTGTCCTCTGAGTCTACTCTCCTAACCTCGATCCCTGGAGATCAACCATCTCGTTGATCAGGTGATACTGCCTTAGAATATGTCTGGGTCACTGACGGGACGGGGGTTCCTAGGCCAAAGCCATAGCTCCATTGTCACATAATGGTAGGAACATTGTTCATCTCATGAACAAATATATACCTAGACTACCTCTTTGGTAGCATCGTTGGTAGCAATATATTCAGCCTTTATCGTCTAGTTTTCCACGGTATATAGCTTGGAACTCTTCCAACATACCGCCCCTCTACTGAGGGTAAAGACAGTGTCTGTGACTGACTTTCAGTCGTCCTTACCACCCTGTAAGCTATCCAGTGATTCTCCCCAGGATTGATTGATACCTTCTCACTACACCTAGTGAGAATCCTAAAATCCATTTAGATCTATCTCATAGATCCAAAACCCAGGATTAGGAGGTATCACCTTGATCCTATATGGAGAATCCTTATGATAAGAGGAGATTGACCGAGTGTAGCATAGGAAATACCTTCCCTATCAAGAGTATGTCATCCACGTACTATACGAGGAAGACCACCTTACTCTCTACTACCTTTCTGTATATACAAGGTTCATCTACCATTTTGATGAAGTCAAACGCTTTGACTATCACATCAAAAACAGATGTTCCAACTCCGCGATGCATGCTTTAACACATAAAGAAACTTGCTCACGTTTCCGCTGCTCCCACTGTCTACGAAGCCCTCTGGCTGTGTACATATATATGCTCTCTTCTAAATCAATATTTAGAAAAGCAGTCATGACACCCAACCACCAGATATCGTAGTCATGGTATGTAGCAATGGCAAATAGGATTTGAATTGACTTAAGCATAGCTTTGAAACTCTCAACTTTTCTATCTACACCAAGTAATCTTCTCAAGATATACTTGCTCCTGATGGGGGTTTAACCCTTCAGATAAAGCAACCAAAGTCCATACTTTGTTGGTGTATATGGATTCCATCTCAGATCACTTAGCATCCAGCCATTCTTACAGAGTCCCCACTCTTGATGGCCTGCTCGAAACTAGTTGGGTCATCATCTCATGATGCAATCCTCGCTCCCACTATCATTGAGGAAACCGAAGTATCTCTCAGGTAGATGAGGAACCCTACTAGATCGGCGGAGAGGTTGAGGTTCGTCGGGAACTATTGAATCCACCGGTTCTACCAAATCATCAGTTGTAGTTTGTATAGCTGGAACCGATTCCAGTTCTACCTCATGACCACAAATTTCTTTCCATAAAAAAAATTCCTTTTCTAAAAAGGTGGCATGCTGAGAAACAGAACACCTTTTGCTCCTCAGAGTGGTAGAAGATATTCCCTTGCAAATGGTTGGGATATCCAACAAACTTCCACAGAACCGACCTTGTCTCGAGCTTGTCCGAATTTTTCTTTTAGACATAGGTCGGACAACCCCAAATCTTAACTTACTTAAGAGATGGGTTCTTTCCATACCATATCTCATATGGAGTGGTAGACACCTGATTTGGTTGGAACCCAATTTAATAGGTATGTAGCTTCCTCAAGTGCATAACACCCAAAGAAAATAGGCAACTCGGTAGTACTCATCATAGAGCGCACCATATCCAATAGGGTGTGATTGCTCTGCCCCGATACACCGTTGTGCTGTGGTGTACACGGAGGAGTAATGCTGAGAGAGAATCCCATTCTCCTTTAGAATAGTCCAGGATCTCCATGCTCAAGTATTCTCCTTCCCGATCACATCAAAGGATATAATACTTATACCCGTTTTAGTTCTTGACTTCGTATTTATATTCATTGAGTTTCTCAAAAAGCATCAGACTCGCGTTTCAACAGGCACATATGCCCGAATCTTGAGAGATCATCAGTGAATGTAATGAAGTACAAAGAACTAATCCTGACATATGTGGACAGGGGGCCACATACATCATCATGTATCAATCCCAAGAGTTTATTAACTCTTTCTCTGTTTCCAGTAAACGGAGCTATGGTCATTTTATCTTTGTGACATGGCTGGCAAGTTTCAAAAGATGTAAATTCAAACTGATTTAAATATGCATCTTAATGTAACTTAGCTAGTCGGGTCGCATTGATATGACTTAGTCTACAATGCCTCAAGAAGGATTCGTTTATTTCCGAACTCTTCCTTTTGTGTGTGTTCAGTATGCTAAGAACTGTGGTTTGATTTAGAACGTATATGCTTTTAGATAACGTGCTTGAACCGATCAACACTTGATATAGGAAATGTTCAAAACATTATCCAACAATACAAAATTATATCCTTCTTTACTTAATAAAGAGACTGATATGATATTGTATATCAGATTCGGTATCTAATAACATTCGTTCAGAGTCAATGTATTTGGTAATACAAGGTGATAATCGCCAACATCTTGGCTGCAGCAATTACACTGTTTCCAACTCTTGAAAGTTATCACCCATTCCCAGTTCTCTACCTTTCTGTAGCACATGTAACAGATTACATATGTGTGATCCTGATCCGGTATCTCATACCCAGGACGTAGAGGATACTGAGAAACAGTTCTCGGTAATGAACACACCCGAAGAAGATGCATCAACATGTACTTTCTTCGTTTGGGCGGCACGGGAATCCTGGTAATTCCCTATTTCCTACTCGATCTTATAACAATTATAAGTTGGAGCGGGACCAACGTTCCCCAGCTCAGTATAATAAGCAGGTTCGGACAATACATCCATATTATTATCTTGATTAAGGCATGCCATGGTCGCTAACTGGAGAGAGAGAGAAGAAAACACTCTGCGTGCGCTTTTGCAAGATTAGATTGGTTATATATTTTATCTAATCAGGATGGCTCCCACTGTTTTTATCAAATCTTCCTTCAAACCCTAAAAGGAAAGACTAGTCGGGATTAATTACACCCTACAAGTTCGCCAATATTTCAGCCAGGCCAGTGCCGGTACTTTGAGGGAGGTTCCCCGTGCTTTCGTACGGACCTAATTAAAATAAACCTCGTTTTCCCAGAGGCGTAACCCCGTTGACACCTTTCTAGACACCTACTTGATTGGCTAATTGTAAAGTGCAAAACTCTCGCAGGAGTAACAGTTGCTCACAGTGGGTATCAGGATCCAATTATCTCATAGAAGGTATGCAATCTCATTGCAAATTTCAACACTTGAAATTCCCGATAATGGTTTTTACCCCTAATACTTATGACCTTGCCTATGGTCAACATATCATAAGTCCTAGTCAAGTTCTACCCGTCATTTCTTGATTAATTAGACCCAGCCATATGACCCTCGGCTATGGTCGACATAATCATGTAACTGTCCTAACTAATCACATCATATGCTTTATAGGAAGACATCACTTAGCTACCATACACTACGCCTCGGCTATGGTCGACATACGCAGCACGAATACTAAGTACTCTACTTCCTAAAATGATGGAGGGTTGCGGATGGTTTTTAAGAAAACCTTTAACGTTTTGAACTTGAAATCGTTGCAGAATCAAAATGATTTAAAATGGAGTGTTTTTGAGGCTTTTACTAGTTTTGCTAAAGAGGTCACTCCCGGTGAAGGGATCTCGGTTCTTTTCTCGTCAAATGAGGTGCAGGATATTCACAATACCACTATGCAAAGCAAGAACTAGAAAAGCAATCAAAAGACGAAACCGAAGATTGTAGCATCTGCCAGTTACTGCTAAAGAGGTCACTCCCGGTGAAGAGATCTCGGCTCTTTCCTTATCGAATAAGGTGCTGGATATTCTATAAGGAATACCGCTTTGCAAAGCAACAACTAGAGCTATCAATTTTAGAAAATTCGATTCCACAATATCTTTAGGTTTATTTTTCTTTCATTAATCTTATTAATGAAGGTCCCATCATATAAGTTATCTGAACATCACAGATAAATACAACGCACGCTTATGCCATCCGTATTCGCCTCGCAATCCTGCCATGCACCGTTAGGTTAGATAACTAACGGCAGGGCGGGGTAGGGCTAACGCGGGTGAAAAACATAAGCAACATCTATAATATATCATATATATTATAATGTAAAGTATCTATCTCAGAATATAAAATGATCACATCACAGAATATAAGCAGCAGAAGACAACATATGAAATATTGGATATACTAGGATGTCCGTATTTTGTATTTAGCCAACAATAGAAAATACGGATTCCACGTTCGTGATGAATGGCCAAACCCACATCTCTAGACCCCTACGAGAGCAGCAAGAAACCCTGCCAATTCTAGGGTTAGGAGACCTGGTCTCGACTCCTCGAGATGGTTTCCCACTGGACCCCAGAACCCGGCTACTTGTGCTCCCCTCCTTGGGTCTATCCTAATGCGGAAAAGTAAATAATATACATCAATGGTGACATCATCCTCAACCCGGAAGTGCCCCAATAAAAGAATATTACATACATTGAATTTTACATGAATGAAAATGAAAAACTCTCATCTCACATAAAAAAAACCCGACTATTCAAACACGACGATCCAATATAACATATCACAGCAACACATAGCATCACATGTCATCAACGTATGTAAATATGCGTATCCTAATTATCGTTGACGTATAACAACGAAACCGGCGATACACCACATATTACACTTACGGTCGCAGAAAAGAAAAAGAAAACTACAACAGTTGGAATCCGCAACCACCTTAGACATCATAAACCCGAAATATCTCATACTGCGAATTTCATGCTTAACAATATGAATTCCTTAGACATCGCATGCCTAACAATTATATACCCTGCATTTTAGTCTCGATATTGAAAACACTTTCCAATAACAAGTCGGGTAATTCAACAAGATTCCTGTCATCCCGATTGAATGCTCGTCCGAAAATTTAGTAGATAGCCGCACCTCCAATGCCGACAACGAAATGCACTAAGGTAGAACACCGCAGCCGCGAGCACCCGAACGGAGGCTTTAGGCGACGGGGTTCTCGTACAGTCACTTGGTCGGGGCTATGGGGCGTGGCTATCTAGTAAGGTTTGTTAGTTATATGTATGCCCTATAGGCCATTACTGTACATAGGATGTATATTGTAGTGGATGCTGGGACATATATAGGGAGGACTTTCTTGCTCGACATGATAGTATGCTATCTGGTTGCTCTTTACCTTAACGTGTATACTGATTGTCTCTCTGTTACATGTTGGTAAAGCCCTTAGGATGTGTACTTGACTACCTGGACTATGATGCAGATCATACTAGTAGGGACAGATAGTCTATAAGTACATCCTTCAAAGTCCCTAGTCGTGGGTGTATCGAGACGGGGCATCGATATACCAGAGTAGACTAGCGTATACCTTCTCGACCCATACAGATGGGCGATGGATGATCCCATATCCATTGGTGTTTGACATCAGAGATGATATACGGGTGCTCAGTGGAGACTGGGTACACTGGACGGACTCACCGAGAATTCCCAGATGGTATTATACCTTACGTCAGATGGCAGTTCTCTGGTGACACTGGTACAGAGTAGTCTGTTGACCCGAGATCGTCATAGAGTCTTGTGTGGTTCCCACTGTGCTTTGATTTCCATCTTACCACGTCAAAGAGGGCGTGCAAAACGGTGGTTTTTGGGTACAGTCCCGAATCACATGGAGGCAATGAGCGATAGGATAGGATTCGTCTCTCCCGGTATAGGGAGTTGATGTTGCGCTGTGTTCGATTGGCTATAACCGGAAATCCCTGGCCAGGGTTGCTGAGATTTACTGGTAAGTGTTATCTGTAGTTTCTCGAACTGTTATAGGCCTCATATCGACACGACTTATCGAGCTATTGGGGTCTGACGTTTACCACCCCTAGACAAGATATGCGACATATCAGACGATCAGACCGGACTGTACGGTAAGTGTTACTGGTTGGATTCACAGGAGTGTGAGCGGGCTTGCTCGTCGATCTTCTGATCGCTCAATACCCGGGTGGCCGTTACGTTTAGCAGACCGCTTGCGGCTTGTGGGTGTTTGATATGATCATCACCTGCTGCCGGCGTATTGACGAGTCTTTAGAGTCCTACACAGAGGTTTCCTGGCTCAAGCGAAACGAAATAGGAGCGCATATGAGATATGTGCGGGACCGAGAATAATGCGTGTATGTGATACCGTATTTCATTCTCGCGATGAATGTGTCGAATGGTTGTATGCGATATAACCTAGTTATCGAATCAAGGATTGATTCGATAAGTCGATACATTGCATATTAGTCGGTTATATGCGATATGACTGGATCGTTAAATCAAGTGTTGATTTAATGATTTAATGCATAATTATATATTTGATATATTACTTTGCATTAACTAGTATTGGTTCATTTTAAATGGATTTTCTCACTTGAAGTGCACAATGTATATGTGATATACTTTTGTACACAAGTTTGTGTCATGTTTGATGATACAAGCTAACTTGAGTTTGTGTAAAGTTTAAACCATGGTTGTGTAATGGTTAGGGTTTTCTTTTTCTTTATCATTTATTTATTTTGTTTATTTATTTTTCAAAATAAATGAATGGTGGCTTTTCTTTGGATGCTAGTTGAAGCTTCATGAAGCTTTGACTAAGTGACCATATTTGTCTCATGCTTAACCCTAACCATTCCACTTAACCCTAGTTCATTCTCTACACTTAACCATGGTTATAATTATGATAAGAATGTTTTTTATTATTCTTTTGAAAGACTTATCATATTATTCATCTTCTTCTTCTTCTTCTCCTTCAAGAAGAAAACCAAGTTTCCATCAATGGTGATTGATGAAAAAGAGTGAGAAATCCAAATCTAAAGTGAACCCACCTCCTATTTCTTCATCCTCTACCTCTTGCCAAGTAGTATAGGGTGTTTCCTTCACAAGTTTTCATGGCTTGGTGAAGGTGGAGCTTGATCTTGTGATGCCTCGACGTAGATCATCTTCGGCACGAAGCCGACGACCTTGCCCGCCCATTTCTCCGATGAAGCCGACGCTAGAGCCCGGGATTTCATTTGGACAGCGAGGAGACTTCATTGCGGAGCTAAGGAGGTGGAGGACCGGATCTACAAAGGTTGTATTTCCGTTCTTATAGTTATATTGTTAACTAGTTTCATTGTTTCGCCTATATATCTAGTTAACGATCCGTATTAGGGTTTCTCGGCACCCGTAAAATTTGAAATTGGCATGGTTGATGCCTTGTGAGACCTCATTAGTGTGCCTAGGAACCCTACAGGGTTACCTGGCGAGTATCCGCGTATGCTACATGATTGCGACGGACTTTTGATCACATAAAATCCCGTGGCAACCGATCAACTGAGACTAAATTGCTAGATTTATAAAATTCAATTATTGTGGATTCCAAGTATTGTATCACAATCAACTAGACGATGTTAAACATTTCGATCAAATCAACAAACACCTTCATCTCCCTAAGAACTCAACACTTGAGCAAAGTTGAAATACCCAAAACAAGCCACAGTACCCATGGACCGGCCGTAGAAGGGTCAAACCAACACCTCATCTATGGCACCGCGAAACTACGCCAAACCCTAGGGTTCGATCGCGGTTCCTTAGGTATAGAATCGAGTTAAGGGTTTTATTCTTCTAGAGGGTCCATAGAGTTACATGCACGACTATTGAATATACCCAACTTAGAAAACTCCAACTCTTGGAAAACTTCAGAGGGTATCATGAGGCAGTGTTCGAAGCTCGCTCGAAGTGTTAAACATCATCTAGGTTACCTTTACATTGTTAAAATATACGACTATGAAACACTCCGTATTAGTCCTCTATCAAAATTTACATCACATGCAATTTTGGACCAAACAAACAATACCTGAAACCCCACAATCTACAGTACAATGCACAGAACAAAAACGAGGCAGTTCTGGGTGAATGTGGCTGGTTTTGGGGGTATTGATCTAGGGTGAAATCTGAGCAAATGCTATCAAATTTTTTCTATGCACTATATGTATCACATACATCACTATGTAGTTGTTTGCATAATTTTTAAAGACTTTTTCAAAAACGACAGAGAGCAAAATTGCAGGGTTTCAGAAATCGTTGTTTACAGTTATGTTTTGGTTTCATATTAATCTAATATCATCTAAGTTTCTAGTTATTCTCTGATACTATTGTTGGGATTTCCTCAGCACCTAGCCTAAGCTTTGCAAGCATCAAGCATGCTACAACAAAAAATTTAGGGGGTGCTAAGCAAACATCCAAACAATCATACTAGAAAACTAGGGTAACATAACATGTAATCAAACATTACATAAGAAGTGAACTAGAATACAACCTTTGTAGACCCGGTCCTTCACTTCTAAAGCTTCATGTAGTCGTCCCTTCGCTCCAAGCATCGATCTCCCGGACTCAAGATGAAATCCACAAAGCGTAGTGAGGAAATATTGTCACGCCCCGCTTCCCAAAATACGGAATACGAGGGGTAGACAAGGCCAGCCATGCTCCTACGGTCAAGGAAAAGTCCCGCCGTAGTCACATTTCGGCTTCTAGCTTTTCATGGTAAACAGTAAATGATGCGCAGGTAATGGGAAAATGCAGTAACTGAAAGGAACAATGTAAAGACTGACCTGGAATGGAACCAATGAATGTAACTCGGGAAAGCGAGTCAGGAAGTCTGTGATGCACGTCTAGTTCTGGTCCAGGCTAAATATTCTCCTCACACTGAGCATGCATACTCAGGTCGTCAGAGCGACACAATAGCAATATAATGTATATAATCAAGTAACAGTTCTAACAGTGGTGAAGGATATAAATAACAGTAAATCAATAACAGCATGAATATAAATGAGCAGAGGTAAATGCAGCGGAGTAGAAAAGCAGTATAACAATATGTCACGAATGTCAAGACAGTATAGAATGAATGTAACTGACAGTAACCCTATCAGTCTCTAAGTCTCACTACACAGGTCAATAAGCCTATCGTCAGTCCAAGTGTGAGAGTCAACCACTCGCGAGTGTCCTCCACCTAAGGGTAGAACCCAAGGGCAAGGGACCACGGGCCCAACATGTAACGAATGTATCACGGTGTCTATAGCACATACCCTGTAAATCTCCATATAACTCCCTAAATATATAAGCCGGCATAGGACTCCCGAGATTCTGTTGAATTCACACTTGAACTACCCCACACCCCGTGGTCCACATCAAACGCTAACCACAACCCTAAATACTAATCGATCCGTGACAAGTCTGCGCGAGAACTGGAGGCAGGACCTCCATCAAGCACGTCCCGACTAATACCTAAGATAAATGGCAGTGTCGGATGCCTTATCTGTGACATCCGTGCAAGCGCTCCCATAAGTGTCCCATACCACTTATAGTCACACGTACACACATCCCACAGACGTCGACAATGCAATAGAATAAAAGAGACTCTGATTGTGCACAAGTACGTATCACTTTCACTTGATCACGAATGCACGAACACTGACGTACTTGCCACAATCATCATTAAAATCTAACACTGGGTAAATGCACGATGTCACTAGGTTATCAATACAATGATATGGGTATGATGTGATGCATGAACAGTATAAGAAGCACAATTAAGGTGTCATAAAAACAACAGTCTATCACTTGCACGATTTATCATGAAACATATGTATATAATTTAGCGAAATGATAAAAAGGTAGTAATCAATATGTTCAGTTATCTATCCATCTAATCTTGTTTCAAGCCAATCGGGTTTCAGGATCAAAAGTTATAACCATTTCATTTTAAGCGCTCGCGGCTGGAAATCCAATTCCAGAATCAGGAATCCATTTCGCAACGCATTTTAACCCCAGTTGGGATCATAATTTAGCGACGCTACAGTTGAAAGAATTCTAGGGTTTTCAGTAAAGTTTTCAACGCAATAAACGGATCTTAAATCGCGTCTGTATGTTAGGAGTTATTATCTGTTTAATATCAACATGCCAATTCTGATTCTGCTGGGACTGTTATGTGTCCCGATCTTCTAAATTACAGATTAAATAGTAAATGATAACGAAACAGGATGAAACTAATTGTGTTGTCTAGCTAACAGAGTTACCTACAATAAGCAGCGGAGTTCCGCAATCTACGAGTTAAGTAATTCCTGTGGTACCCATTGTGGAACAGCAACCAATAACTGGAGTCGCTCTGGACTGCAGTCCAGAGTCGCACTCCGATCCGAATATCATCACAGTTTAAGTACAGGATTGACTGGAAACTAGTATATGGTTAAATTTCATCGAGTCGGATTCGATTTGAGCCCTCGAACGCACCATTCTAATATGTATATGATTTATGGTGAATTTAACGGTTTTCAGGTACACTATAATTTCAGTTTTGCAATTAAACTTGGGGGTAGTCGTTTTGATCTTTAACAGTCGTATTTTCTAACAAAACTTGCACAGGGTATCCATCACAGCAAGGGCCAAAGCAATATATCTAGTTCCGTCAAATTGGATAATACTTTCCTAAGGGAACAAGCATCGAACGGTTTTATGGCAATATTTAGCATCAAGCAAAACATGGAATATCTACGATTTTGATTTGTAATTTAATGATAAATAGCATGAAAGCAAGTAAAAACTTGCCTGGAGGTGTCTAGACGATGCACGGCAGCGGTAAAGGCATGAACGCGCGACGGGCAAGCATCGCGACGGCTACGGCTCCGAGTGACAAAACCTCGATCCTGGCTCGAGCTTGACGGAGTTGACTGTTGCGGGCTCGGGCAACGTCCTGGCTAGGGGTCGCTGATGCTGTCGGGGCCGATGAAGTGAGTTATTGAGAGAGAGAGAGAGAGTGTAAGTGAACTGAGAGAGAGAGAGAGAATGAGATAGAGAGAGAGAATTGAGAGTGAGAGAAAGTGCACAGAGAGAGAGAGGGGGTTCATTGTGTATGCAGTGAGGGAGAGGAGAGGGATGAGCAGAGAGAGGAACAGGGGAGAGTGAGAATCAGAGAGAGAGGGTGAGAGAGAAAGAGGGTGTGCAGGCAGAGGAAGAGATGGGTGAGAGAGAGAGAAGACCGGGAGAGAGGGGGAGGTGAACGAAGAGAGGGAACCAGAGGGAGGTGATGATGGCGACGATGATGGGGCGGTCGACGTGGGGCGCAGGGTGGCCGGCGAGGCAAACGGGCTGTGGGTTTGGGGTGGAGCTCGGCTGGAGGACGGTGGAGGTCGGTTCTTGGGTTGAGATCGGGCATGCAGGTGAGGTGAGGAGGGGCTCGGGGTTTTGGAGGGAGGAGAGAGGAAGGCAGGCGAGGGTGATGTGATGAAAGAATGGAGATTGGTCGTCGTCGTCGTCGCCGGGAGTTGCGCGCAGGGACTCAAGAGAGTGAGAGAGAAGGAGGAAGGAGAACGAGTGACGTGGGGGAATGGAGGCGATGGGGGTTAGAGATGGGGTGCGCGTCGTGGGGAGTAACGGCCTGGCGACGTGGGCGTAGGCGGAGGAGGCGACGCGAGGAGCGCGCACGCGAGCGGGAAATTCGGCAGGGAGCCGTTGGAGGAAGACGTCACTGTAGGGAGCGGGTCGGGTGAGAGTGAAGCGGGCGCGAGAAGCTGAGGAGAGAGGTGGGCCGGGCCAAGGAGAAATAACAAAATAATTAAGGTGGGGAGCCGGGCTGAGTTGGGCTGGGCTGGATTTAGAAAGGATTAAAGATTAAAGAATAAAGGTAAAGAAGAGGAAGAGGCCGGGCTCAGTTTGAGTTAAAGAATAAAATTAATGAAGTGGCTGAGGGATATGGGGCTGTTGGAAGTTTTGTGGCCGAGAAATATAGAAAGGAAAAATGGAAGAGGCCGAGAATTGAAAGGAAAGGTCGGCTAAATATGTTAGGCTGAGAATTTTGAAGGTTAAATTAATTTAATTTGAGTTGGGCTTAGGGATATATGTAATATAGTTTTGGGCTTGTGCCAGAATTAAGATTTTAGCATAAAATGGAATAGGCTGGTGTTTTAAGAATAACAGGAAAACTAAATTTAATAAATAGGGAAAGGGCTCACTAGGGTAAATGGGCAGAGGGGAAAAATCAGATGAAAAAGATTTAGTTTTGGGTTCTAAATTCAATAACAGGAAAACGGCTGAGCTGAATAATAAAAATATTAGGAAATGAAATTTCAGTTAGGTTTAAGGTATGTAAAATAAAATAGATAAAATTATTTAAAATAAAATAGATAACATTATAAAATAAAATAAAATAAATAAAATTATAAAATAACCAATTACAGATTCTGGTATAAAAAGGGCTGGGTATTACATCATACCACCCTTACAAAAATTTCGTCCTCGAAATTTAAAATAACCGATAGGTTATACCAACATAAGCGAAAGCTATTATATTGCACACTAACATAAAAGATTTATTATCAGTATGAGGACGAAAAGTTTTAAAATAGGTATAAGTAAGAACAACGTACGGAAAGGTAGGTCTAAAAAGCTATAATGCAGGAATAACTATAAGGGTAACTTCATATATTGAAATATAAATAACAACAATAACGAACAATATCATTCGAGGCGTACTCGATAAAATCGAAATTTAACTATATGCACGTATAATCATAATAAAGTAGCATAGCAGAAATAATAAGTATCAAGTATAACCACCTATAATAGTAACAACACAACACTCGAAGATAAAGTAACCATAATGAGGTAGTGAAAGCTTATACGTTAGGTTAAAACATTTTAAGATAATTTATTGATCGCTTAGTTTAAATCAACTTAGAAAACTCTCATAACGGAAAAAAGAAACATGGAACAACATATACGCAGTGTAAGTTTGCGCTACTGAAAACGAGATTAATAATAGCGTACTTAAAATATGTGAAATAGAGTAATCAATAAAACGTACTCTTTGATAAATTTAAAGTACTGAAAACTAAATTTTGAATAACAGTGTCCCTAAATATAATTAGGGTAATAGAAAGAACACAAATAGGTATAGGGCTAGATAGGGTAATGATCATAAAGAAGTGTGGTTCAATCAGAAGGTTGAAGGGTGGCGGATTTAGGCTGAAGATCCAGAAGACTGTGATCGGGTCAGCACAGGATGTAGGGCGAACAACAAATGACTACATGGGAAGTAGTATGGGTAGGATAGTGGTCGGTATCAAGACGTGAAGGGTTAGCGAACTCGGAAGTTTTTCCAAAATTTCCTCCTCCCAGAAGGATTACAAACGAGGCACAGGCGAAGAATGAATGGTGGCTCAATCCAAGGATCAAGGGGCGGTACTTTCTAATCAAAACGGGGTGAAAACCATACAACGAGTAGGGGTGGACAGTCAGGGATCTCAGCAGAAAATAAATGGATAAGGGCAATAAACAGGTATCAAGCGAACTAATAAGCACAAAGTTTACGAATTCAGAAGATTTATCTCATTCAAGAAAGTTGAAACAGGGCATTCCCAAAGGCGAAAAGTGGCCCTAAACTATACACCTTTTATTTGGCCAAAAGACAATACCAAAAGAAATTCCGTCAGTCGCGGTTGTGAAGATTCAGTAGGTTGCGGTAGGCTCGCGCACTCAGGTAGGGACGTCCATTACCATATCACCTCGCGGCCATTGCCATTGGAAGTTCTTCCTCAGCAGGGTCTTGATCTTCTGGTTCTTCTTCCTCGGACGGGGCATCTTCCTCGAGATCCGATTCCATGTGATCCTCTCCTTCTAGGTTCTCTTCCTTGGGACCTTCTTCCACTGGATTTTCTTCTATCGGATCTTCCTCGGGATCTTCCTCTATCGGGTTCTCTTCAGGTTCTCCATTTTCTTCGTCGGAATCAGCTATCACGTTAAACTCTGGGACTGCTACTCCTTCGTCCTCTGAATCGTTGTTTCCGAAGTTGACCTGGGGACCATTGACCTCATCATCGGAACTCGTCACTGTGTGATTTAAGGAAACGCATGACTGTGCATCCTTATCTAGATGCGGCGCTGCTCCAGGGTGTGCCATGGCCCGAAAAGAAAAGTCATGATTAAACAATGGAATGAATAAGGAAAATGGCCAAGTGTACAAAGTATGGAAAGATATGCGGTGAAAGGAATTGGAAGCTCAGAATTTAAAATACTGTGATAATAAATAGAATTAGATAAAGAGAAAGCAAGAGAATGACACACATATTACGATTCAAATTCTTATTGCATTCGATCAAAAATTCAGCGGATACAAGATTTCAAATGGAACGAAATATTCATAGGAAGATGACAACTTTATTACTGAAAGTAGGGAAATATGAAAATTCTTCTTCGACTACTATAACGTGCATTCTCGTCGCGGGAGTTGAATTCTGTGTTTGATCCGTCTTATCGTCGAAGTCCGTACTATGCAGTAATCCTCACTTGGTAGAAGTGGGGAGTGTGGACGAGTTTCCTCCTTGCAGTTCTTTCCTTTCTGGACAACCGTTGATGAGATGTTTGTCGGAACCGTATATCAGACATTTCCCTTGGGCACGGCGACAATCCTTCTGGAGATGTCCTGGCCCCTTACAATATCCACAGCAAGGGTTCTTCTGATGCTTCTGTTGACGCTTCATCTTCTTCTCCTTTCCTCGTCCAATATGGATCCCTTGATGATAGGAGACTCCCGCTGGTGCCTGATTCACCTGTCTTCTCAGTCCTTCAGCTAATAAGTCGTTGGTTCGCTCCTGGGCTTCCTTTAAACCTTGCAGTACACTAAGAATCTCAACAGTCTGATTCTGAGGAGTGGAGATAGAGGAAGAGTCGTTGGAAGACATGATCCTGAAACAATGATTTTAAGGATGATATACGTCACTAGATATACGAGTCAAAACGTAATATGGATAGGACAAAGATTCAAGAATATTAGAGGTGATGAATCTATTACAAGTGAAGAATCAACGGTATGATTTTAAGTATACCAGAGCGAATAGATAGCTGAACACACGATATGAATATGGATCAAGGATATCAAGTTTACAATCTAGACCGAGTGATGTCTTAGACTGCCAAACCCTACACGGAAAACTGCAATCCCAATCGATGCAAAACCTGGCTCTGATACCAACTAAACCATGTCACGCCCCGCTTCCCAAAATACGGAATACGAGGGGTAGACAAGGCCAGCCATGCTCCTACGGTCAAGGAAAAGTCCCGCCGTAGTCACATTTCGGCTTCTAGCTTTTCATGGTAAACAGTAAATGATGCGCAGGTAATGGGAAAATGCAGTAACTGAAAGGAACAATGTAAAGACTGACCTGGAATGGAACCAATGAATGTAACTCGGGAAAGCGAGTCAGGAAGTCTGTGATGCACGTCTAGTTCTGGTCCAGGCTAAATATTCTCCTCACACTGAGCATGCATACTCAGGTCGTCAGAGCGACACAATAGCAATATAATGTATATAATCAAGTAACAGTTCTAACAGTGGTGAAGGATATAAATAACAGTAAATCAATAACAGCATGAATATAAATGAGCAGAGGTAAATGCAGCGGAGTAGAAAAGCAGTATAACAATATGTCACGAATGTCAAGACAGTATAGAATGAATGTAACTGACAGTAACCCTATCAGTCTCTAAGTCTCACTACACAGGTCAATAAGCCTATCGTCAGTCCAAGTGTGAGAGTCAACCACTCGCGAGTGTCCTCCACCCAAGGGTAGAACCCAAGGGCAAGGGACCACGGGCCCAACATGTAACGAATGTATCACGGTGTCTATAGCACATACCCTGTAAATCTCCATATAACTCCCTAAATATATAAGCCGGCATGGGACTCCCGAGATTCTGTTGAATTCACACTTGAACTACCCCACACCCCGTGGTCCACATCAAACGCTAACCACAACCCTAAATACTAATCGATCCGTGACAAGTCTGCGCGAGAACTGGAGGCAGGACCTCCATCAAGCACGTCCCGACTAATACCTAAGATAAATGGCAGTGTCGGATGCCTTATCTGTGACATCCGTGCAAGCGCTCCCATAAGTGTCCCATACCACTTATAGTCACACGTACACACATCCCACAGACGTCGACAATGCAATAGAATAAAAGGGACTCTGATTGTGCACAAGTACGTATCACTTTCACTTGATCACGAATGCACGAACACTGACGTACTTGCCACAATCATCATTAAAATCTAACACTGGGTAAATGCACGATGTCACTAGGTTATCAATACAATGATATGGGTATGATGTGATGCATGAACAGTATAAGAAGCACAATTAAGGTGTCATAAAAACAACAGTCTATCACTTGCACGATTTATCATGAAACATATGTATATAATTTAGCGAAATGATAAAAAGGTAGTAATCAATATGTTCAGTTATCTATCCATCTAATCTTGTTTCAAGCCAATCGGGTTTCAGGATCAAAAGTTATAACCATTTCATTTTAAGCGCTCGCGGCTGGAAATCCAATTCCAGAATCAGGAATCCATTTCGCAACGCATTTTAACCCCAGTTGGGATCATAATTTAGCGACGCTACAGTTGAAAGAATTCTAGGGTTTTCAGTAAATTTTTCAACGCAACAAACGGATCTTCAATCGCGTCTGTATGTTAGGAGTTATTATCTGTTTAATATCAACATGCCAATTCTGATTCTGCTGGGACTGTTATGTGTCCCGATCTTCTAAATTACAGATTAAATAGTAAATGATAACGAAACAGGATGAAACTAATTGTGTTGTCTAGCTAACAGAGTTACCTACAATAAGCAGCGGAGTTCCGCAATCTACGAGTTAAGTAATTCCTGTGGTACCCATTGTGGAACAGCAACCAATAACTGGAGTCGCTCTGGACTGCAGTCCAGAGTCGCACTCCGATCCGAATATCATCACAGTTTAAGTACAGGATTGACTGGAAACTAGTATATGGTTAAATTTCATCGAGTCGGCTTCGATTTGAGCCCTCGAACGCACCATTCTAATATGTATATGATTTATGGTGAATTTAACGGTTTTCAGGTACACTATAATTTCAGTTTTGCAATTAAACTTGGGGGTAGTCGTTTTGATCTTTAACAGTCGTATTTTCTAACAAAACTTGCACAGGGTATCCATCACAGCAAGGGCCAAAGCAATATATCTAGTTCCGTCAAATTGGATAATATTTTCCTAAGGGAACAAGCATCGAACGGTTTTATGGCAATATTTAGCATCAAGCAAAACATGGAATATCTACGATTTTGATTTGTAATTTAATGATAAATAGCATGAAAGCAAGTAAAAACTTGCCTGGAGGTGTCTAGACGATGCACGGCAGCGGTAAAGGCATGAACGCGCGACGGGCAAGCATCGCGACGGCTACGGCTCCGAGTGACAAAACCTCGATCCTGGCTCGAGCTTGACGGAGTTGACTGTTGCGGGCTCGGGCAACGTCCTGGCTAGGGGTCGCTGATGCTGTCGGGGCCGATGAAGTGAGTTATTGAGAGAGAGAGAGTGTGTAAGTGAACTGAGAGAGAGAGAGAGAATGAGATAGAGAGAGAGAATTGAGAGTGAGAGAAAGTGCACAGAGAGAGAGAGGGGGTTCATTGTGTATGCAGTGAGGGAGAGGAGAGGGATGAGCAGAGAGAGGAACAGGGGAGAGTGAGAATCAGAGAGAGAGGGTGAGAGAGAAAGAGGGTGTGCAGGCAGAGGAAGAGATGGGTGAGAGAGAGAGAAGACCGGGAGAGAGGGGGAGGTGAACGAAGAGAGGGAACCAGAGGGAGGTGATGATGGCGACGATGATGGGGCGGTCGACGTGGGGCGCAGGGTGGCCGGCGAGGCAAACGGGCTGTGGGTTTGGGGTGGAGCTCGGCTGGAGGACGGTGGAGGTCGGTTCTTGGGTTGAGATCGGGCATGCAGGTGAGGTGAGGAGGGGCTCGGGGTTTTGGAGGGAGGAGAGAGGAAGGCAGGCGAGGGTGATGTGATGAAAGAATGGAGATTGGTCGTCGTCGTCGTCGCCGGGAGTTGCGCGCAGGGACTCAAGAGAGTGAGAGAGAAGGAGGAAGGAGAATGAGTGACGTGGGGGAATGGAGGCGACGGGGGTTAGAGATGGGGTGCGCGTCGTGGGGAGTAACGGCCTGGCGACGTGGGCGTAGACGGAGGAGGCGACGCGAGGAGCGCGCACGCGAGCGGGAAATTCGGCAGGGAGCCGTTGGAGGAAGACGTCACTGTAGGGAGCGGGTCGGGTGAGAGTGAAGCGGGCGCGAGAAGCTGAGGAGAGAGGTGGGCCGGGCCAAGGAGAAATAACAAAATAATTAAGGTGGGGAGCCGGGCTGAGTTGGGCTGGGCTGGATTTAGAAAGGATTAAAGATTAAAGAATAAAGGTAAAGAAGAGGAAGAGGCCGGGCTCAGTTTGAGTTAAAGAATAAAATTAATGAAGTGGCTGAGGGATATGGGGCTGTTGGAAGTTTTGTGGCCGAGAAATATAGAAAGGAAAAATGGAAGAGGCCGAGAATTGAAAGGAAAGGTCGGCTAAATATGTTAGGCTGAGAATTTTGAAGGTTAAATTAATTTAATTTGAGTTGGGCTTAGGGATATATGTAATATAGTTTTGGGCTTGTGCCAGAATTAAGATTTTAGCATAAAATGGAATAGGCTGGTGTTTTAAGAATAACAGGAAAACTAAATTTAATAAATAGGGAAAGGGCTCACTAGGGTAAATGGGCAGAGGGGAAAAATCAGATGAAAAAGATTTAGTTTTGGGTTCTAAATTCAATAACAGGAAAACGGCTGAGCTGAATAATAAAAATATTAGGAAAGGAAATTTCAGTTAGGTTTAAGGTATGTAAAATAAAATAGATAAAATTATTTAAAATAAAATAGATAACATTATAAAATAAAATAAAATAAATAAAATTATAAAATAACCAATTACAGATTCTGGTATAAAAAGGGCTGGGTATTACAAATATGCTTGAAGACTTCGAGGCCGAAGATGATCTACGTCGAGGGAACTCAAGCACAAGCTATCTCTTCACAAAGTGATGAACTTTATGAAGCAAACACCCAAAACTAAATGGCAAGTAGTAGAGGATGGTGAAGTAGGAATGTTGCTCACTTTGGATTTGATTTTCTCACAATATTTCTTCTCATCTTCAAACCTTAGAAAGCTTCTCAAGCTCAAGAAGAAGATGAAGATAAAAGATTAACAAAAGAATGGGAATAGAATAAGGTTAGATTTGCAACCATGGTGAGTTAGTGTCATACACTTAACCATTGTAGAGACTTAACCATTGGTTATGATAAGTGGTTGTGTTTACAAATATCTTTAGTAAAACAAAAGAGTGGACTAAGTTAATGAGGCTTTACAAGCTTCTACAAGCTTCAAGCCATGAGATAATTCTCACAATTTTGAATTACTTATGATAATTAAAACCCTAAACTCATTATAGTTATGGTGTAAGTCCTACACACACAAGTTGCATATATAACCTTGCATGATCCATTAATATATATCATATATATATCATGTATACAAAATGAGAAAAAGAAATGGTCAAGTGAGCAATATTAGTTAATGTAAATTCATATATCAAATATATAATTATACATTAAATCGTTAAATCAATACTTGATTTAATAATCCGGTTATATTACATATAACCGACTAATATCAATAATATCAATTTACCGAATCAACACTTGATTTGATAACCGGGCTATATCACATATACCCGGCCGATATCACAAATCGCGAGAATACAATACGGTATCACATACTCGTATCAATCTCGGTCCCGCACATATTACATATGTGTTCCTACTCCATTTTGCTTAAGCCACGAAACCTCTGTGTAGGACTCTAAAGATTCGTCAATACGCCGACAGTAGGTGGTGATCATATCAGTCACCCACAAGCCGCAAGCGGTCTGCTAAACGTAATGGCCACCCGGGTATTGAGCGATCAGAAGATCAACAAGCAAGACTGCTCATACTCCTGCAAATCCAATCAGTAACACTACCGTACAGTCCAGTCGCTTCGTCTGATATGTCGCATATCTTGTCTATGGGTGGTAAACGTCAGACCTCAGTAACTTGATAAGTCATGCCGATTTAAGGTCCATAACGGTTCGAGAAACTACTAATAACACTTACCAGTAGATCTCAACAACTCTGGTTAGGGATTTCTTGTTATCGCCAATCGAGCATAGCGCAACATCAACCCCTAATATCGGGAGAGACGAATCCCCTCCTATCGCTCATTGCCTCCATGTAACTCGGGACTGTACCCAAAAACCGCCTGTTTGTACGACTCAGTAGAGCCGTGGTAGGGTGGAAATCCAAACATAGTGGGAGACACACAAGACTCTATGACGATCTCGGGTCTACAGACTAACCTGTACTAGTGTCACCAGAGAACTGCTATCTGACGTGAGGTATAATACCATCTAGGAGTTCTCGGCGAGTCCGTTCAGTGTACCCAGTCTCCACTGAGCACCCATATACCATCTCTGATGTCAAACACCAATGGATATAGGATCATCCATCTCCTGTCATATAGGTCGAGAAGCTATACGCTAGTCTACTCTGGAGTATCGATGCCCTCTCTCGATATTCCTTCGACTAGGAACAATTAAATGATGTACTTATAGATTGTCCAGGCCCCCACTAGTATGATCTGCATCATAATCCTGGTAGTCAAGTACACATTCTAAGGGTTTTATCGACATGTAACAAAGAGACATCACGTGTACATGTTAAGATAAAGAGCAACCAGATAGCATACTATCATGTCGAGCAAGAAAGTCCTCCCTATGTATGTCCAAGCATCCACTATAATATACATCATATGTACAATAATGGCCTCTAGGGCATACATATAACTAACAGAGAGTACAAACAATCAAACGTTACAAAAATTGTAATGGAGCATAATCTTTCAATCAAACACCTAATACATAATTCACAAGGTATAAGATTCTTGCTAGTCACTATCTTGATGCCATGAGCACGAAATATCAATCGCAACCACTAGTGAAGCGGAGTATGCTCTGTCAAATTGCACATCTAGCTAGTGAACAATTAGAGTAACTTGTGCTAAGGTCAAGCTCAATGAATGTGGATTTGGGACTTTGGTGGAATTGCTTGAGAAGGAGGCAAAGCCTACCATATTCAAGTACATCACCTAGTAATCCATGTCCTTCCATTCATTAATCTTGAGCCTAACCCTTAACTTGATACAACCACAACTCGTCTCATTTAGATCACAGAATCATGCTAGCCTTGCTGCTCTCGGCTAAGATTAGAGAGGAATCAATGCCTAAATTGAGATGGTTATGGATACAAGTTAAGATTCAACTTCAAATTATCATCAAGAGAAAGAGAGTGCAATTAGGAAATGTAATCAAAGATCCACTCTCTTCTCATTCCCAACAAGATTACTACTTAAAATTCATCACAAAATAAAAGAAAACAAAGATGAGATCATATAAAACTTCATGGTATTTAAATGCAAAAAGAGAGGGAAAGAGGGCAGAACTCCAATTGATCTTCAAATTTACCTTTAATTCAATTCATCATCAAGATCCTCTACAATTTTGATTGGATTCGAAAGTGGAAAAAAGAAAAACTATCCTAAGCTTAATCCATCTTTTGAGAGCTATGAGAAAGCTAAAAAAGGAAAAAGAAAAAGAAGAAGGTAATCCTAGAAATGAAAATTACAAGAATTCAAATTCAAGAATTAAAACTAATTCAAAAGCTAGCCCCAATTCTGATCAGATCTGCTGTCTATTTAGCTTTCTCAAGGATCTTCTAGAAGCTTTAGTGGAATCTTCGCTCTGTGACGAGGTAGTGGGCCAAAATCTTAGCCCAATAAGTTATGGTTTGACCGCGTTTCTGCGATGAAGATGAACTGTCCAGACAGCAGAACCGCGGTTGACCTGTAACCAATTGGGATCATATTTTCACGCCATTCTTATGGCATCCAATGGATTCTCTTTTTGTTCCTTCAGTGATTTTACCACCTCTTTAGAAATTTGCACCAGAGATCATATCCTGTATATTGTGTCAAACTCCGATGCGAAATGTTAAGCTCAGAATCCGTCTTTTTAGCTCTTAGACCTGTTGTTTGTACTCATGCAGCAGTCAAGGGTTAAAAGAGTTTATTTATATACAAATGGGGTAGGAATGGATGATACATATTTATCATTTTTATGAACTTTAACGATCGAAGATAAAGGTAGAGTTTAAAAAAACAAGTTTGAAATTTGAAAGTTTGACCAGAAGGTCCTGAGATTCAAGACTTCTGATAAGCTCAAATACTAACCGTTAATTATACCCTGTCGCCTTAGAAAATACCTAGATGTGATATCTTATTAGACCGTTTCTAAAACACATTATTTTAAATAAAGATCACATCATAGATACGTGTACTTGCAAAAAAAAAAAGACAATATAAAGTAGTCATCAAAAGACATTTCATTTATATTGTTTACTTACAATATAGATAATGGGTATTTCTTTACATCTCAAATTCAACATAAAGAGAAAAAAGATACAAATATGTTTCAACAGTAAGGAGATGTCCTTAATATCAAAATTTGATATTATACTTGATATTTAAAAGGATAAATCTATTTGTAGGACCCACACATAGCCAAACAGAGCAAAGCGGGATCTTCTGTGGATCATCATTGGACTTAAACCTTATATAGGGTGAATGCAGATATCTTTTAGATAGATATCCATGCAGACTTTGGCATTTGCAGGTATCTGGGTTAGAACTCATTTGGAGTGGATGCTGATATCTTCTAAAGAGATCTGCATCGAACTAGTATTTGTGGATATCTTCTAGATAGATATCTGCATCAAACTAGTAGTTGCAGATATTTTCTATTGATGCAGATATTTTCTAGGTAGATATCCACATCATCTTAAAATTTGCAGATATTTATTGAAGAGATATCCATCTTGCATTGATAATTTAAGGGTATCTATTTTATGGAGATATCCTCCTATATTTACGCCTGCAGATATATGTTTTCATCTCATGCAGATATCTTTTAGATGTCCAATATGTGTATTTCATGATATCCATTGGGGTGTTATCTGAGACACCCTCAATAGATGAGCTTTTAACGTGTCAAGCAGATATCTTTTGAGATACCTAATGGAGATGACTTTAGAGATATCCGCAAGTAAAGATATCATCTATATCTCTCTTTGTATTATGTTCGAATATCCTTTAATGGATTATTCTTCAAGAACAGTGATATGTGAATGTTCATTTTAAAGGGATCCATTAATATTTGGACAGCATTACCTCTTATATTTTTGGGTTTTTTTAATAAAGAAACATGGATTGTTCAGAGTCCATGTTCTTATATATATGTGTGGAAAAATAGAGTTTCCTGTATATTCTTACAAGAAATACTCTTGTATTCTCATTTATGAAAAAAAAACATGCACTTGGCCATTTTCTTAAGTTTTATGAGAATTTCTTGATTTATAGGAAATATAGGGATTCCTTCAAGCCCTTTGATTTCATGTAGTCCATGTCGAGTTTCAAGAAAAGAAGAGGATTTCTTAGAATAAATAGAAGTCTTCGTCGCCATTAACCTTCTTCTTTCTTTTCCTTCTTCTTCTTTCCTTGGCCGATAGCTTTTGCAATCTTCAACCTGTTAATAACATGTCAATTTGTTGTGTTATATCTTTTTATCCTCTTGAAGAGTTATTTATAGCCTCTTTGTGAATGTGGAAGTTAAAAAAGCACTACCCTCATTTTTAGGGGTAGTGAGAATGAAAATAGCCTACTGACAAGCCAAAACTGCTCATGTGGATATCTCTTTAGAGAAATTTTCAATCGCCTACAACTTGATGCGGATATCCCTTTTGATTCAGTCAAAAAAGATATCCGCAATTGGGGATTCCTGCTTCAGAGGTCCCCGCTTTTGAAGCCAAGGCATTTTACCTAAGGGATTTGATATTTTGGGTTTAACAAATGCCTCTCAACAATATTTATGTACATCATTTGCGTGCATCGCATTGTGCATTTATTCTTGAGATATCCACAGTAGACTAAAAAGAAGAGATATTCGCAAGTGCAGTATCTGCGTGAGGAGGATATGTGGCTTAGGCGAATATCCTAATGGGCCTTAGCCCAAGATCCCGCCTGTTTAAAGGAAGGGGCACGTGGCGACCATCCAACGGCTTGCGGGTATGCATCAGCCATCAATGGTTCATGGGTTGTCTCTTCATCTTCTTCACTTATAATAGAAATTTTTAAGGGTTCAAGGGAACCCATTTGCTTCTTTTCTTCTTGCAACGGCGATCAAAAGAGTAGGAGAGGAGATCTTCGATCAAAACCTAACTTTCCTTTCTCTTTTTTCTTTGCAGATCAGAGATAGGCTTTTAGCGAGGCCATGTGGGCGTTTCTTCTTCATTGACAACCTTGCTTGATCTCTATTATTGGAGATCAAGTGAGGGGAATGAACCCCTCGGGTCCTTTGAGCCAAATTAGGAAATAGGAAACCATTTTCCTTCATGAATTTGGGTTTTTGCCTATAATTCATTGTCAAATTGGGGTTTTCTCCAATTTCATCAATATATCTATAAATTGGCAAACACAAAGGAGATGTTGCCAATTTTTTTAGGGTTTTATATGTTCATGGACATATAAGCACATAGAATTTTGAACTAAGGGACAAAACCCTAGAACAAATGCCTTCCTCATTGAATCTGTGGAGTTTGCGAAATGTTTCGGGTACAAGCGCGTATCTAAGATTAAAGATACTCGCTGCAAGCATCATCTCAGCAGTCGGGTATCTCAAATTTTGAGATACCCGTTGCGGAGATCTCCATTTGTCGGGTATCTCAAATATTTGAGATACCCGCATGCGGACATTGGTTGTTTTGACTTATTTAAAAAGAAATAGCTAAGTGTGGGATTTACCCAAGTCTTTAACAATTATTGGCTGTTTAGCCAATCACTTGAACTGCCTTCATGACTCTTCAAGTTTTCAATCCTCTTTGCTAAGTTAAAATAGCTCAAGTAAAAAGTCTTTTCGAAGTAAAAACTTTGATTCATATTTAATTAACATGTCAAACTAAGTCGAGGAATTCTAAGTCTTCTAACTTACACACTTGTTAGTGTAACATTCTGCATTCGTGTGTACATTAGCGTATTTACGCTGTTTTGACACATATCCTCATTTTTTGTAGATATAACGTCGACAGCAAATGTGAACACTTCTACTGCTAAAGAGGATCATCCTATTGTTTAAGAGCGAGTGCAGGGACATAGGGTACAACCCACTGATCTTCAAATGACTATTGATCAGGGCACAGGCACACCGGTGGCCTATTTTGTTCTAGGTGAACACGAATCCAAGGATTATGATTGGTCCGGTTGTCACGACCCGAAATATTAGCTCATGACCAGTACTTAAATCACGCAACGTCTAAAGGCGTAACGTAATTCAAGTAAGCTGAAACCTAGAAATCTAAACCTTTTTAAGAAAATAAAGGAGGTGAAGTTTTGAAATAAAGGTATAATGAAATCAAGTTTTCTTAATGCATAGAAAAGGAACATGAAAATGCAAGTGAAATTTGCTAGTTTGAAAACGTGTTTCGTCTTTTTAAGAATTTGGGCAGCACCTCCTTTATATATTTTGATCCAAAACCATAAATACATAACAAGAATAATGGCATCCCCAAGCGGGAGCTACCTCTTCGCCAACCGGCGGATCACAACCACGCAAAGCATAAAAATAAGTATACGACGCCCAACGGCGAAGTTCACCACAAAAGATAAAGAAATAGGCAAGATATCAAAACCATAAGTAGCGGAAAACCCCTCGCTCTAAGTCTCGCAACCACAAATCTCACTAAGTCTCATTACTTATACAATTACTAAATTTGATTGATAGAGTTGACTAGATACAATATGAAATAGTAAATACAAGAGTGGGTACGATACAAATGTCCTACCTACCAAGCAAACCACCCAAAAGTAGGTATGTGCCAGCGATGCCGCTACTGATCCGTGCGGTCGACCTGCAAGAACTGTGGCACAATGGGGGTAAGTTGCCAACTCGTGAATAGAAAAACATCTACAAGTAGAAATCGAATAAACAATGACTCTTAAGTCAACTATATCATAAAGGTAATAGTATGATATCTAGGGTGACCGGGTTTGTATATGTGCCAAAACTAACATCAATGTCAATCAGCATGTGGATATCATCCAACAATATAATCAATGTATGTATGCATGTAGATCTCGTCCAACCATATAACCAATGTATGTATGCATATGGATCTTGTCCAACTATATAATCAATGTTTGTATGCATGCATCACAAAAGTATGTGCATGAAAGTATGAGGATGCAAATCAACGTGTGTCTCTCGCGACACATCAAAATCATGGATCCTGAGTGTCCAGCATCGACACTCGAAACATCATGAAACCCGTGTCCAGTATCGACACGTAAATCCTCATATCTCAGGCGCCGCATCCTCAAATCGGCCCTCAAATATCTCGTCTCAGGCGCCGCTTACTCTGGTCGGCTCTCATATCTATCTCATGATTCCGGTCGGTATCCTCCGGATAACCGATGGGTCCAAATACTATCACCGGTAGGTAGTGATCCCCTGCCAGGCTCACCGTCTAACAATACGAGTCTTTTTGCCCTGGGATACCTCACCGGGTCCACCATGTACCCGTAGACGGTGCCTACTGCTCCTCGAATCGGGTTTCACATGTCATACGTCTTAGAATCAAGAAAACGCATGGTGGACGTACTGAAATATCATATCAAGAAAAACCGGGTTTTTAAAACAGTACATGCTTTCTTTTGAAATAGCCACAGTTCTCAAATCCAGAAATCTTATGAAAACAAC
Organism: Agapanthus africanus; assembly: GCA_030015575.1. Classification (NCBI taxonomy): domain Eukaryota; kingdom Viridiplantae; phylum Streptophyta; class Magnoliopsida; order Asparagales; family Amaryllidaceae; genus Agapanthus; species Agapanthus africanus. Next base: position 206,006,887 of record CM057337.1, read on the forward strand.
ATATCTCAATGCGTAAAATCATAAAGCATGATGTATGCGACATATGATAAAATGTAAGCATATCCGAATATCATGCAACATGGAACAGTGATATGACATATTAAGGGAAAACCGCTCTTTTAAATGGATCCAGTTTTTAAAATATAACATGCGGTCCCCAATTCTCCAAAATCAAAGCCAGCATCATCTATGTATGTACAAATGTGTATGTACGTAGGCATGAATGCACAAGATATGTATGTGCGCTAATATCGATGTATCAGTGGTATATACGCAAGTATAAGTGTACAATATGTATATGCACCAATAAGGATGTACAAGTGGGTATATACGCAAGTATGAGTGTACAATATGTATGTGCGTCAATATGGATGTACAAGTGGGTATATACGCAAGTATGAGTGTACAATATGTATGTGCGCCAATATGGATGTACAAGTGGGTATATACGCAAGTATAAGTGTACAATATGTATATGCACTAATATGGATATACAAGTGAGTATATACGTAAGTATGAGTGTACAATATGTATGTGTGCCAATATGGATGTACAAATGGGTATATACGCAAGTATGAGTGCACAATATATATGTGCGCCAATATGGATGTACGATATGTATATCATGATGTAGCAACCCTACTGTGTAGTGATATGGCAATTATCGATGATGAAGTGTGTGAGCCGGCAATCTGTGTACGTGTAACATACGCATCATCGATAATGGTGCAGGTGTACTAGCACATGTATAAGTAATGCAATGCGAATAACATGAATGCAGCATAAGGTAAATCATATGCAAATGCTGACCAGTATACGTATCTATCCTGACCGAGTCAGTGAATCTATCAATCGGCATCTAGCTACACAATATCACGTACGGTATAATCCATCGTACGACATCCTCTAGTCAAGGGTATGGATCAAACCTCAAGTCAAACTCATCACGTACGAAAAATCATCGTACGGTGGCATTAAGCTATCGGGATCCTATCAACCTATGCGACAATGAGGAGTACGGACCTAACGTCTCGTACGATATATTACATATGATTCACGACATTCTATATATATATCTATATACCTATGTCCCAGGTCACATCCATAACAATCTCGTGACAGGGAACCGGCAAGGTATCAATCACCTCAATCGACTCGCATTCGTATACCAACATATCATCAAATCATCATATCACGTCATATATTCTTTTCATTGCATTTATATCCCACATCAAGTCAATTTTACAATACATTCTACCTTTACTATAAGTATACGTATCTAACCTAACATACACATCCGAACCATACAAACAGTTTTTGAAAGATGCGAATCGTAGTTTTGAAAGTAGGGGCTACGGTGTTTTTAAAGAAAAGATATCATTTGAAAATCCGTAACGTCCCTCAAAGTATCTATTTAAAAGATGCATACGATTCTTCAGTTTGGAAATAGGTACGGTTCGGATGACACATCTATGTCGACTATCTAGTCCTATAGTACCCTAAACGACAATATCATCAAATTTCATCCTCAAGTCCCGTCATCACATACTAGTCGTATCATATCACTTTTCTAACAATCCTTAGTTTCTAATATGGTTCTCTAACTACCCTTTTACTCTATCTATAGTTTTCTATTAAAGGTTTCATTAACCATAATCTATATATAAATCGGTTTCCATCAAAGTTTGCGGGGGTGCTATACGTCATCCACTCGACTTCCCCCATAGATATAGATCTACTCACCTTGATCTTGCTTGCCGAATTCGATATCACCACGCCCTCACTCGTCGTCCCGAAGCTTGGGCGGAGGTACCTACATGTCACAACGTATCGTATCGCATTAATGTCCGACTCGAAACCAAAACGACACGCGAAATGCCTGTAGGTTAAAACCTACGGACTACGCCTTCAAAACCACCAAACAACCCCCGTCGCTAACGTAAAAACATCAGACGACGGAACACAATATCAAATACCAAAACCAAGTTAAAACGAAGTCGTAAAACAATGCAGCAACTCAAGAAAATGGTCCCAGATTTTACCCTATGTGAAATTAGCTAATTTTGCATATGTAAAGGGTTTAATTTATAGCAAAAGGACCCATGGACCAAACACGGAGCATTTCCACTCAACCCAGGCCGCAAATTGCGGCCAAAAGAGGTAAATTTGCGGCCACAGTACGGAATTGGGGTCCTGGGTTTTGGGTATAGGTTCTAGGTTGCCTGCACAGCTCTCAGTCTCTGCTAAATAAATTTCCAGGTCCCCGAGTCACTCCAGATTCCTAAATACCATCACAATTCTCACAATTTTCCGATATCGACGAATCTAAAGTTCGTATTCTGGGGTTTAGTCACTGGTCCAGGTCAAGAATTGGTCTCTAGGGTCTTGTAACAGCCATTAGGAATCATCCAAACCACACAACACTCAAACCTTTCTCTAGGAATTTCTAAGTTCACAAATCCTTCTCCCCCCCTCTCTCTTTCTCACTCTCATTCTCTCTCCTAGCATTCTCTCATAACATCATTATGTCCCCTCTCTCTCTCTCCTCAATCATTCATCTTCTTTTCTTTTCTTTTCTCACCCCAAAAACCAACCATAACATAAAACAACACAAATGAAATAACATGTAACATGTCATAGTGGACTAACCATGAAAAACTGTAGAAACACGGATTTGTCTTAATCGCGATTAGCAGTGCACTAATTGGGTTTTTATCCAAATTGTATATAATAAATTTTAAAAATGCCAAATCCTTTAAATCTATTTTTAAATGAATAAATCATTTTAATTTCCGTTTATTTCACAATTATTGGTATATATTTATACCCTTTTCCGAAAACCCCAATTTTGCAAATCGGGCAGTTTTCGGGAAATATATTATTTTAATGTTAAATTCCAAAAATAATATTTTATATTTTCTGAAATATTACACCAGTGAGGATGATATTGAAGAAGAAATATCATCCCCTAGTAAGGCTGCTAAACCGGACCCTGAAACTTTAGTGATGATTCAAGGTATATCTACGGATCAAACATCGATGATGCCAGAAGGCAATGTCGTCGCTGGGGTTTCTGGTGAAGGAAGTGCTCTTGTTGATGACTTGAGGGCTTCCACAGCCATTTGTCCAACTGAAGCGCAAGCAACTTCAACCACCGAACTAAGGATTTCTAGTTCTGCCCAGTTTGTGATTCCCAGTCATCCATTTACTTGGATGAGAACAGGCGTTGTCCCGCTTCACGAACCAAATGAGACTTTTCTAGAGAAGTTCTGTCTTGAGCAGGAACCTAAAGAGTTGATATATAGGTCTATGCTTCATAAACATCTTCTGACAGGCCAAAAAACTTGGGGAGTTTTTTTCTAGCGTCAGCCCCCTCTTTTCATATGAATTTCCTATTAATGACAAGCATCTCTTCGTTCTTGATGGACAAGATCTGTGTCTGGTCATGAAGACACGAGTAGCTCATTTTGATGACAATAAGAATCCATTGGCAGCAAATGATTATCCTTCTGAATTTACCGTCATTAGCCCTTATACTGACCAGTCACTAACAAAATATCAATCAATGCTGGGAGTATAAGAAACTTGGTCTGCATTTAAGTTCAAGGGAAACCCTCCTTTTTTGCCAGGATTCGTTGAATGGGCTAAGTATTCTTTAGGCCACGATCATGAAAGATTGAAGTTCGTTGGCCTTTATGATGTCATCTACTACTCATTCTTTCTTTATCCTTCAGCACCGGATTACTTGAGAACTTTATTTTGGAAAACTTTAATACCCACACCAATACTACTGTCACTTCGGCAGGCGAATTTGGGTTTACTTTATTGGACATGTAGGATTGCTTTGGATTACCAATCACAGGGGAGATCTATGATGAATGTAGTCCCCAAAGAGTTATTATTTTGGTGGAATGCGAGATTTTGGTGTTATATCCCTCCTTTTTGCATGGATCTGTATAATGCCTATCATGCTCTTTCTGGTGCTGAGTTGAAATCACCTCTTAAACCAGTACTTTTTGAAGACTAAATCAATCATCTTTTGAAATTGCGCGATTCAAGTGATACAACAAATTTTTAGATATATGAGACCCCTTTCCTAAAGGTGATCCGGTTCCTCCTTTGCCACAAGCTAAGTAGACTAAGAAAGCAAGAAGGGTAAAAGCACTAAAGCCACTTCTCCTACAGATTCTGATCCGAAACCCTAAAACAATTATCGTATAATTGCATCAGCCTTCTTCCCACAACAATTCGCTATGATCTATTATCAAAAGGAGACTAGTTGAGATACTCTTTTAATTTCTTTTATTGCATTATGGATCTTTCATTTCGTCGTTCCTTCTTCTTTGGAGAAATCGATACGTCCAGAAGTATTTTGGATGGATTCAAGTATGGCTCCAGGAGTTAAGCATGCCATAGGCCTACATGTGTACGCTCACATTCATCGGAGTATTTGTCATTTTATGGAAGCAAAACCTCTCAGATCAGCATCCATTGTTGCTTCTATGCACTACATCTATACTTTTCTGGGTACTCACATCCGAGGCATGTATTCACCTGCTACTTCGAATCACTTTTGGATTCATCCTTGGCCCACTATGTCATGATTTCTTTCATGGCACCAGATGTGAGTTCCAATGTTCTCCAGAAGGCTAAATATGCTCTTCGATATCCCGAAGACTTTAAGATTTTTGAGCATAAGTTAATTGGGAGGGATTTCAAAGTCATATGTGTATGCACCTCAACTGAAAAATATTTTTCTAATGTTGCCGAACAAGATCCCATTGTTGTCGTCATTTCTTTAAGGTGTTGTTTGGTTACTTATCGGTGTAATAATGTATTGAGTGTTGAAACATATCTTACAAATCTCTTATGTCGGCAGTTGAGATTTGATCAATATATTCTCTGAGAGATAGAATATCTAACCCGACGTCCTTCTTTGAGGTTCTTGGAAGAATGTTGGTTTGAGCTAAGAGATTGCAATAACGAATCATCCTTTTCCATTGTTTCTTTCTCTCATAAAGGAGTCGTCACTCAAGGCTATTTACGTCCCTTTCTCAGAAATTACTTACCGTATTTGAACACTCAGGTGAAGAACCTTCGTCAGCTCAGAGGACAAGTTACACTCTAACAACAACTTGTTGATGCGCATTGTAGGGCTGTTACACGAAAGTGATATGAAGCCAAACTTCCAACCGTTCAAGAGATTGGTAAAGTTATCCCAAGAGGTTTGGATGCAACAGCGGGATTCACTATAGAAACTCTTCAAGACTTGGCGAATGATCCCGATATTGCTGCTGCTTTGAAAGACAAAGATCCTACCGCTGGCATCATAGGACAGTCCGAGGCATCATTGGATCGTCTATAAGGCTTCGTCGCGATGCAGCGGCGTCTTAATAATTGAGTTTCTGACCTCGAGATAAAACAAGAATTCTTCGACTCACTAAATCAGGAAATAAGCTATAGTATGATGTCTAATCGAAGTTGCATATATCATAGTAAAGTCTATGAAGTAGCCCAGAAGCTCCGTGGAGGTCGCAGGGCGATCCACGTTAGTAGGGCCGAAGCAATCTTTCATCAGAAACTTAATAGTAATAAGAAGTGGTGGAGACTGGAGGGAATTCTTCTTTCAGAGCCTCTGTTTGAAGAACAGATCCTATCGCCTAACTTCGGTAATTTTATCTCCTCTTTTTGACTGTGAATTTATGATTATATTCATTTTGTACGTTTCCTTGATAACATGTTTACGTATTTTTGTATAAGTAGAGTCTTATGAGCAGATGGTTGGAAGTGAGGAGTCGTTTTATGACCATCCAATCCCTGAAACGGAAGTTTTGGTGCCTCATCCTTCTGTCGTTGTCGTATGTTCTGTAGGGTTCCTAGGCACACTAATGAGGTCTCACAAGGCATCAACCATGCCAATTTTAAATTTTACAAGTGCCGAGAAACCCTAATACGGATCGTTAACTAGAATTTTAGGCGAAAACGATAACTAGTAAACAACTTTACTAAGTGATCGGAAATACAACCTTTGTAGATCCGGTCCTCCACCTCCATAGCTCCATGATGAAGTCTCCTTGCTGTCCAAATCGAATCCCGGGCTCTAGCGTCGGCTTTATCGGAGAAATGGGCGGGCTTGGTCGTCGGCTTCGATACCAAAGATGATCTACGTCGAGACAACACAAGATCAAGCTCCAATTTCACCAAGTCATGAAACTTGTGAAGAAAACACCCTATACTACTTGGCAAGTGGTAGAGAATGAAGAAATAGGAAGTGGGTTCACTTTAGAATTGAATTTCCCACTCTTTTCATCAAGTCACCATTGATGGTTGCAAGCTTCTTCATCTTGAAGAAGGAGAAGAAGATAATGAATATGATAAGAATTATTGGAAAATAGAAAATCATGTGATTCTTATCATATCTCAACCATGGTCAAGTGTAGAGAATAAACTAGGGTTAGGTTTAATGGTTAGGTTTAGGATGAAGACAAAGTGGTGGACTTTCAAAGATACTTTGAAGTTTCAAGAAGCTTCAAGCAAAGAAAGAAAAATAAAGCCACCATTTTATCTTTTCCAAAAAGAATAAATAAATAAATAAATAAATTAATTAAAACCCTAACCATTTACTTAACCAAGGTTTAATCAAATATATACTCAAGTTAGCATGTATCATCAAACATGATACAAACTTGTGCACAAAAATATATCACATATACAATGTGCACAAACAAGTGAGAAATACATCTTAAGTGAACCAATATTAGTTAATGTAAAGTAATATATCAAATATATAATTATACATTAAATCATTAAATCAACAGTTGATTTAACGATCCGGTCATATCGCATATGACCGACTAATGTTCAATGTATCGGCTTATCGAATCAATCCTTGATTCGATAACTAGGTTATATTGCATACAACCAATCGATACATTCATCGCGAGAATAGAATATGGTATCACATACACACATTATTCTCGGTCCCGCACATATCTCATATGCGCTCCTATTTCGTTTCGCTTGAGCCAGGAAACCTCTGTGTAGGACTCTAAAGACTCGTCAATACGCCGGCAGCAGGTGATGATCATATCAAACACCCACAAGCCGCAAGCGGTCTGCTAAACGTAACGGCCACCCGGGTATTGAGCGATCAGAAGATCGACGAGCAAGCCCGCTCACACTCCTGTGAATCCAACCAGTAACACTTACCGTACAGTCCGGTCTCGTCGTCTAATATGTTGCATATCTCGCCTAGGGGTGGTAAACGTCAGACCTCAATAGCTCGATAAGTCGTGTCGATATGAGGTCTATAACAATTCGAGAAACTACAGGTAACACTTACCAGTAAATCTCAGCAACCCTGGCCAGGGATTTCCGGTTATAGCCAATCGAACACAGCGCAACATCAACCCCCTATACCGGGAGAGACGAATCCCCTCCTATCACTCATTGCCTCCATGTGACTCGGGACTGTACCCAAAAACCACTGTTTTGCACGCCCTCTTGGACGTGGTAAGGTGGAAATCAAAGCACAGTGGGAACCACACAAGACTCTATGACGATCTTGGGTCAACAGACTACTCTGTAACAGTGTCACCAGAGAACTGCCATCTGACGTAAGGTATAATACCATCTGGGAGTTCTCGGCGAGTCCGTCCAGTGTACCCAGTCTGTACTGAGCACCCGTATATCATCTCTGATGTCAAACACCAATGGATATGGGATCATCCATCGCCCATCTGTATGGGTCGAGAAGGTATACGCTAGTCTACTCTGGTATATCGATGCCCCGTCTCGATACACCCACGACTAGGGACCTTGAAGGATGTACTTATGGACTACCATGTCCCCACTAGTATGATCCGCATCATAGTCCAGGTAGTCAAGTACTCATCCTAAGGGCTTTACCAACATGTAACAGAGAGACAATCAGTGTACACGTTAAGATAAAGAGCAACCAGATAGCATACTATCATGTCGAGCAAGAAAGTCCTCCCTATATATATCCCAGCATCCACTACAATATACATCCTATGTATAGCAATGGCCTCTAGGGCATACATATAACTAACAATCTCCCACTTGCACTAGGGCTATCTGATAGCAGTGGTTGTAGTATCTCATACTCAACCATCCCATAAAAAGTCTCTCTCTGGGAAAAGGCCTTTGTGAGTGGATCCGCCGTGTTGTCCTCTGAGTCAACTCTCCTTACCTCGATCCCCTGGAGATCAAACATCTCCATGATCAGGTGATACTTCCTTAGAATATGTCTGGATCACTGATGGGACGGACGTTCCTTGGCATAAGCCACAACTCCATTGTCTCACAATGGTAGGAACGAAGTTCATCTCATGAACTAATATACACCCAAACAGCCTCTTTGGTAGCATCTTAAGTAGCGATGTATCTAGCCTTTACGGTATGTATCTTGGAACTCTTCCAACATACTGTCCCTTTACTGAGGGTAAAGACAATGCCTGTGACTGACTTTCAGTCGTCCTTACCACCCTGGAACCTTTCCAGTGATTCTCCCCAGGATCGATTGATACCATCTCACTACAACTAGTGAGAATCCTAACATCCAATTAGATCTATCTCATATATCCAAAACCCAGGATTTAGGAGGTATCACTTTGATCCTATATGGAGAATCATTGTGATAAGCGGAGATTGACCGAGCATAGCATAGGAAACTCCTTCCCTATCAAGAGCATGACATCCACGTACTCTACGAGGATCATCACCATACTCCCTACTACCTTTTTGTATATACAAGGTTCATCTACCATTTTGATGATGTCAAACTGTTTGACTACTACATCAAAACAGATGTTCCAACTCCGCGATACCTGCTTTATCCTATAAAGCATCTTGTACACGTTTCCGCTGCTCCCACTGTCTACGAAGCCCTCTGGCTGTGTACTTATAGACGTTCTCTTCTAAAACATCATTTAGAAAAGCAGTCATGACACCCAACCGCTAGATATCGTAGTCATGGTATGTAGCCATGGCAAGTAGGATCTGGATGAACTTAAGCATAGCCACTTGAAAAGGTTTCATCATAATCCACGCCTGGTCGATGACGAAAAGCTTTAACAAGTCTAGCTTTGAAAGTCTCAACTTTTCCATCTGCACCAAGTAATCTTCTCAAGATATACTTGCTCCTGATGGGGATTTAACCCTTCAGATATAGCAACCAAAGTCCATACATTGTAGGTGTATAAGGATTCTATCTCAGATCGCTAAGCATCCAGCCATTCTTACAGAGTCCCACTCCTGATAGCCAGCTCGAAACTAGTTGGGTCATCATCTCATGATGCAATCCTCGCTCCCACTGTCATAAAGTAACCGAAGTATCTCTCAGGTGGGTGAGGAACCCTACTAGATCGGCGGAGAGGCTGAGGTTCATTGGTAATTATTGAATCCTTTGGTTTTATCAAATCATCTGCTGTAGTTTGTATAGCTGGAACCTTTCCAGTTCTACACAACAGACCTTGCCTCGAGCTTGTCCGGATTTTGCTTTTAGACATAGGCCGGACAACCCCAAATCTTAACTGACTTAAGATATGGGCTCTTCCCTTTCCATATCTCATATGAAATGGTAGGCAGCTGATTTGATCGGAACCCTATTCAATAAGTATGCAACTTCATAAATGCATAACTCGCAAAAGGAAATAGGTAACTCAGTAGTACTCATCATAGAGCACACCTTATCATATAGGGTGTGATTGCTCCGTCCCGATATACCAACGTGCTATGGTGTATTCGGAGGAGTAATACTGAGAGAGAATCTCATTATCCTTTAGAATAGTCTAGGAATTCCATGCTCAAGTATTCTCCTCCTTGATCACATCAAAGGACATAATACTTATACCCGTTTTGGTTCTCTACTTCTAACTTATATTCTGTGAATATCTCAAAAGGTTCGGACTTGTGTTTCAACAAGAACATATGTCTGAATCTAAAGAGATTATCAGAGAATGTAATGAAGTACAAGGAACCGGTCTTGGCATGTGTAGACAGGGGACCTTACATACATCAACATGTATCATTCCAAGAGTTCACTAACTCTTTCTCTGTTTCCAGTAAACGGAGCTATGGTCATCTTATCTCTGTGACATGACTGGCAAGTTTCACAAGATGTAAATTCAAACTAATTTAAATATGCATTTAAATGTAACTTCAGCCAGTCGGGTTGCATTGATATGACCTAGTCTACAATACCTCAAGAAGAATTCGTTCATTTCTGAACTCTTCCTCTTTTGTGTGTTCCGTATACTAAGAACTGTAGTTTGATTTAGAACATCAATGCTTTTAGATAACGTGCCTGAACCGATCAACTTTTGATATAGGAAATGTTCAAAACATTATCCAACAATACAAAATTTTATCGTTTCTTTACTAATAAAGAGACAGATATGATTTTGTATATCAGGTTCGGTATCTAATAGCATTTGTTCAAAATCATTATACCGTTAATACAGGGTGACAGTGACCAACAGACTTGGCTGCAACACTTGCCCCGTTTGCTGTCTCATGAAACCTATCACCCGTTCTCAGTTCTCTACCTATCTGTAGCCCTATGTAACAGATTACATATCTGGGATCCTGATCCGGTATCATATACCCAGGATGCGGAGGATACTGAGAAACAGTTCTTTGTAATGAACACACCCGAAGATGATGCATCAGCATGCACTCTCTTCGTTTGGGCGGCACGGGAATTCTGGTAATCCCCAATTTCCTACTCTGTCTTATAACAATTATAAGTTGGAGCGGGACCAACGTTCCCCAGCTCAGTATAACAAGCGGGTTCGGTCAATATTCCGTATTATTATCTTGATTAAGGCGTGATATGGTCGCTACCTGGAGAGAGAGGAAGAAAACACTCAGCGTGCGCTCTTGCAAGAATAGATTGGTTATTATTTTATCTAATCAGGATGGCTCCCACTGTTTTTATCAAATCTTCCTTCAAACCCTAAAAGGAAAGACTAGCCGGGATTAATTACACGCTACAAGTTCGCCAATCTTTCAACCAGGCCAGTGTCGTTACTTTGAGGGAGGTCCCCCGTGCTTTCGCACGAACCTAATTAATGTAAACCTCGTTTTCCCAGAGGCGTAACCTCGTTAACACCTTTCTAGACACCTACTTGATCGGCTAATTGTAATGTGTAAAACTCTCCCAGGAGTAACAATTACTCGCAGCGGGTATCGGGATCCAACTATCTCATAGAAGGTATGCAATCTCATTGCAAATTTCAACACTTGAAATTCCCGATAATATTTTGCCCCTAGCGTGCTATGATCTTGACGCATGCCAAACAACCCATAGTCCGCTAGTCAAGTTCAACCCGTACATTTCTTGATTGAATTAAACCCACTCGCACGATCCTTGACGCATGCCAAACAACGCCGTGCGAATACCCTAATCCAATCGCATCGTATGCTAGCAGATAAGCACTAGTTAGCTACCGTACACTACGCCTTGACGCATGCCAAACAACCGCAGCACGAATAGTAACTAGTACTTATCTGAAATGACGGAGGGCTATGACAGGTTTTTCTAAAAACCTATTGCATAATGAACTTGATATCGTTGTAGAATCAAATGATTTTAAAATGGAGTGCTTTTGAGGCTTTTCTAGTTTTGCTAAAGGAGTCACTCCCGGTGAAGGGATCGTCGGTCCTTTCTTCGTCGAATGAGGTGCGGGATATATCATATATATCACTGTGCAAAGCAGAAACTATAGAAGCTATCAAAAGACAAACCGAGTGTGTAGCATCTGCCAGTTATTGCTAAAGGAGTCACTCCCGGTGAAGGGATCTCGGTCCTTTCCTCATCGAATAAGGCGCAGGATATATTATATATACCGCTGTGCAAAGCAAGAACTGTAGCTACCTGTTTTATTTTTGAAATTCGATTCTACAACATTTTAGGTTTCTTTTATTTCATTAATCACATTAATGAAGTCCCATCATTTAAGTACCTAAACATCACAGATAAATACGACGTACACTTATGCCATCCGCATTCGCCTCGATGTCCCCTCATGCACCGTTAGGTTAGGTAACTAACGGCAGAGCGGGGCAGGGCTAGTGCGGGTGTAAAACATAAGTAACATCTATATAATATATCATATATACTATATACAGTATCCGTCACAGAACATATCACATGATCATATCACAGATATCGCAGCAGAAGAAACATATGAAATATTGGATATACTAGGACGTCCGTGTTTCCAATACGAGCTAGTATAAAACACGGATTCCACGGGCATGATGAATAGCCAAACCCACACCCCTAGACCCCTACGAGAGCGGCAAGCAACCCTACCAATTCTAGAGTTAGGAGACCCGGACTCGACTCCTCGAGTTGGTCTCCCACTGGACTCTAGAACCCGGTTACTTGTGCCCTCCTCCTTGGGTCTATCCTAGTGCGGAAAAGTAAATAATATACAAAAGGTGACATCTTCCGCAACCTGGAAGTGCCCCAATAAAAGAATATTACATACAAGTTTTTACATGAATGAAAATGAAAACACTCATCTCACATAAAAAAAAACCCGGCTATTCAAACACGACGATCCAATATAATATATCCAGCAACACATAACATCACATGTCATCAACCTAAGTAAATATGCCCATCCCAATTGTCGTTGACATATAGCAACGAAACCGGCGATATTACATATCACACTTACGGTCACAGAAAAGAAAAGTGTAAAACTACAACAGTTGGAATCCGCAATCTCTTTAGACACCGCATGCCTAACCAAATGAATTCCTTAGACATCGCATGCCTAACAATTATAAACCCCGTATTTTAGTCTCAAAATCGAAAACACTTTTCAATATAAAGTCGGGCAATTCAACAGGATTCCTGACATTCAGATCGAATGCTCGTCTCAAACTTTAGTAGGCGGCCGCACCCCTGATGCCGTCGACGAAGTGCACCAAGGCGGAACACCGCTGCCGCGAGCACCCCAAAGGATGCTTTCGGCGACGGGGTTCTCCTACAGTCACTTGGTCGGGGCTATGGGGTGAGGCTGTCTATTAAGTTTACCCGGCGAGTATCCGCGTACGCTACGTGATTGCGACGGACTTTTGATCACATCAAAATTCCGTGGCAACCGTTCAAGTGAGACTAAACTGCTATGTTTATAACATTCATTCAGTTATCTCATAACTTATTGTGAATTCCAATTATTGTATCACATTCCGAATAAGATAGAAAATGTTAAACTTTCCGATCGAACAATCGAACACCCAAGTTTTCCCGAAACAGTTAAACACATGAAATAAGTCTAAAACATTCAGTTCGTGTCTCAGTACCAACGGTCCAGCCGTAGAAGGGTCAAGCCAACGCCTCACATGTGGCACGCCGTACTGCCCCAAACCCTAAGGTTCAAAGGGCAGTTCAAGACGGTCACATAATCGAGTTAAGGTTTGTTGTCTTCTAGAGGGTCCATCGCGTTACTTGCACTACTTAGAACGTCTTTAAACCACGGAAAAATCCAACACTTGGAAATATCCCGACAGGGGAAAAATGGGGTATTTATATCCGGTCGAACTTTTTAACATATTCTAAAATATCCGGAAAAGCACGCAGACAAAATTAGAAAAATCCGATCGAATCATCGAAGTCCCAAAGCATCCCAGAAAACTCAACTCTTGAGTAAAATATAAAAATTTCCAGAAGACTCAGCACTTCAAGACAAGAATTACTGTGCAAGTCACGTGGTCTAATGATTGGTACGAAAAAAGTTGTGTTTGTAATTAACCGCAATCAGAACGGTGTCGCGCGTAGCTAGACCGAGATGAGTACGGGTCGTCCTTTGGGAAACGTGGAACCTTTTACTTTTACTTTAGATGTGTTGAGAAAGAGAGGAGGGATAAAAAATTTTATAGAATGGTTTCTAGATCTACGTTAAAGAAGAATGTAAAATATAGATATAGATTATTTTAAAGATGTAATTAATATAATAAGAGAGCTTGTAGGGTTCGTTAGGATTTAGTAGTTATGGACGATTAATTAAAAGTTACTATTTTTATCCATTAATAGATTTAGAACTAGAACGACGGTGATGCGTGTAGATTAGGGTTTCTGGAGGGAAAAGGAATCCCACTCTTAACCCTTATCTCGACACGGAACTCCGTTCATATCTAGCCTTTACCAAAACAATCATTAATCTAATCTCTAATCGCGGTCGGAACTAGCAAAGAATTACTAGCGCGCCCGATTAGGATGTTAATGATTCTTTTGATAAAGTTTCTAAACTTTATAGGACTTAAAAAGGATTTAGTTATTTTCATCATCCATTAGCCTACCCTAATCCTACGAACCCTAACAAGCGGAGAATTACTCGCGCATGTTTGGAGAAGAAGATGAAAAGACAGAGAGGGAAAACATAATGTAAAATGTAAAAACAATTAAAAAGAACTACCTTTATTAATCGATTTGAACAAACTACACTTTAATCCGTAGAAAATGATTACAAAACTAGTTGCTTCTCGTTCTTTCCTAAGGAGGTAGTCGAACAGTCGATGATCAGCCTGGATGCGTGAGCGTCGGGAGCTTCGTGATCTCTTCGGCTTGATAACTTTTCCAAGAGGCCCTCGGTGCCCTTTTATAGTGCAAAGCCAGAATCTTTTAGTTGGAAACTTGGTAAAATTCAGCAGAGATTTACTCCACAAAATTTTAGCACACAATCTCTCTAGATTGCCGCCGATCCGCGGCCAACAGGGGGGTTTGGCTGCGGTTCCGCGGCCAATGGTGAGGTTCTCTTCAGCAATTTTCTTGGGCTCTCTGATTTTGACATTTGGCAATCCTAGGCATCTTTAGAATTCAGAAATCTTCTCTCGGTTACTTCCAGACTTGGTCTCCAAGTTTTGCTTCTTAATTTGGCAAGTTTTCTTCAACAAATTGATTTGTTTGATAAATTCTTCATAACAACTTGGAAATATTCTGCACAACAACTCAAATAAGATTTTAGTAGACTTTGTTCTACTAGGATTAGGTCAATAATATTTGCATACATTTTCCTACCAAATGATAATTAAAATATATTAACACATGAAAAATAATGTTTTTACACATAAACCCTCATATGTATAATATATTATAATAAAGTCCTTTTTAATATGAAAATGGTAGGAAAAATGTAATACAAATGTGCAGTTTTATCAACTGAACAAATACCCCCAAACTTATCTTTGATCGTCCCGAGCAAACTAGTTTATTCAAGAGGAGAAAAGGAAAGGAGAAAACTAAGCACACTTTCATAGGCAGACACGATTGCACTGAGCACGTGCAACAAGCCGTTAAACCTCTAGGTATCCCTAGTAGGAGGAGTGTTGTCTCCTGAGGGTTTTCAGCGGATTACACCCACAAAATCCAATAGCAAAAGAGAGATGGTGAAATTTACATATAAAGATAAGAACCATAAAAGAAAGGCCTTGAAAAGAAGAGTTTCCAACTATACTAGCTTTTCAGTTGTCATGAGCCCTATCTTAATAGTCATGAAAAGATGTTAGAAATCACATTATCCCTCAATAAAACATCGTCTTTATTCTTCATTCCTACCTTTCTTCCAAACATTGATCATATACCCCTACATGTGTGTAATGGATATCCCTACACTCGGAGAATTCAATTCAAGCTATCATACTCTTGTCCATCTACCTCAGTACTTTTTAATTTGATGAATATTTAGATTTGCTCACACCTTTTCATGCGACCGTTAATACTTCTTGAGGTACTAACCGACCGATTACTCATGTGCTTGCTGATTCGGTGATAATATTTTCCTCGTCTTGCACCACCTAAGGCTTAGCAGTGACTCCCAGACCAGTTGACCTTAGGGCACTAGGTGAAGAGGTACCCTCGCTATATTTTTTTATTGCTGCCTTGGCGATACAAAACCAGTGTTCATTTTTCTTTTCACCATTTATATTTTCTTCATTTTTTTTTTCATTTCCTTCATACTTTGGCTTTTAGACAAGAGCATTTCAAGGTATCCTCTACTATCCCGAGTTTCAAGACGTGTGTAAGTGCATATAGTAGGGTATCAACATTCAAATGTTTGGCTTCCAGAATAGAAACTATTTTTCAGACTTATTTTTATCCTCAGATTAGTGACTTCCTTCATCTTACTAACCCTTGGGACAACAGCTCATAACTACTTATTACTAGTTCGTCTAAGAAAACTTCTAATTTTCTTGGTTTTCTTAAACTATTCCTATCTTTTGGATGTAATTTTTCACTTTCTATTCTTTTGTTATATAAAAAAAAAATT
This sequence comes from Agapanthus africanus, assembly GCA_030015575.1. Classification (NCBI taxonomy): domain Eukaryota; kingdom Viridiplantae; phylum Streptophyta; class Magnoliopsida; order Asparagales; family Amaryllidaceae; genus Agapanthus; species Agapanthus africanus. The sequence goes on from CM057337.1 coordinate 206,023,191, forward strand.
TAATGCCCGGTGTCAAAGATAATTCAGTGAATACAAACCTCCCCCCTAAACCTGTTTTCAGCAGTGTCCTCACTGATGTAGCCTTTTGAGAACAAGGACCTGTATACTATGGGAGAGATACAAGGGGTAAAATAATAGTTAAATGAAAAATTCCCCCAAACTTATTCTTTGACACGCACAGATATTCAATCAAATCATTTTTTACTCACCTCCATTCTTAAAAATGTGAAAAAGTTATCAAAACATGGAGGTGAGGCGGAGGAATTTTAGTTTTGATAAAGCGGCTCCTGTAAAAACAGGAGCTCCTCCGCGGGGTCAGCAGAAAAATACGGTTTTAATCTATACCCATTTACTTTAAAAATTGAACTGTTTTTCAAATTTTCGACTTCAACTGCCCCGTGCGGGTGTACATACCGCACCACAAAAGGTCCTTTCCAACGAGATTTAAGCTTACCCGGATGAAGATGGAGACGGGAATCGTAAAGAAGGACTTGTTGCCCCGATGTGAAGGTTTTTCTAAAAAGATTTTTATCGTGGAACACTTTAGTCCTATTCTTTACTATCACCGCATTATCGTAAGCTTCATCGCGGAGTTCACTTAGCTCATTCAATTGCAGCTTCCGATAGCTGCCTGCATGATCAAGATCAAAATTAAGCTCTTTAATAGCCCACATTGCCTTATGTTCAATCTCGACAGGGAGGTGGCATGCCTTCCCAAACACAAGACGGTATGGAGACATACCAAGATCGGTCTTATAAGCGGTGCGGAATGCCCAAAGAGCATCCGTCAATTTGGTTGACCAATCCTTACGGTTTTTCGAAACCGTCTTCTCCAATATCTGTTTGATCTGCCTATTTGAGATCTCAGCCTGCCCGCTTGTTTGGGGGTGATAGGGCGTAGAAAGCTTGTGAGTGATTGAATATTTCCGCATCAAGGCCTCGAAAGGCCTATTGCAGAAATGTGTCCCGTTGTCGCTAATGATAGCGCGAGGGTGTCCGAATCGCGAAAAGATATTTTCTTTAAGGAACTTAATGACAACTTTGTTGTCATTAGTGCGACACGGTACAGCTTCCACCCACTTCGAGACATAATCAACCGTTAACAAGATATATAGATTCCCAAAGGAGTTGGGAAAAGGGCCCATAAAATCAATACCCCAAACATCAAATATTTCCACAACCAATATAGGTTGGAGCGGCATCTCATTCCTTCGTGAAATCCGACCCAAATGCTGACATCGCGGACAAGTTTTGCAATGTTCAAATGCATCTTTAAATAATGTTGGCCAATAAAAGCCACATTGCAAAACTTTCTCCGCCGTTTTTCGAGGTCCAAAGTGACCGCCGCAGGCCTGATCATGACAAAATGATAACACGCTCTTGAATTCATCGTTAGGGACACACCTGCGAATGATTTGATCGGAACAATACTTGAATAGATATGGTTCATCCCAGTAAAAATATTTTACTTGGGATAAAAATCGAAGTTTGTCTTGTTTCGACCAATCGCTAGGTATAAGTCCCGTCGCAAGATAGTTCACGATATCCACGAACCAAGGTTCGTAGGATACATTCAAGAGCTGTTCGTCGGGAAATGAGTCATTTATCGGCACGGTCACAGTTGGCGAAGAAGTGATGCGTGAAAGATGGTCGGCTACAACGTTTTCACATCCACTCTTGTCTTTGATGACAAGATCAAATTCTTGTAACAATAGGATCCAACGTATTAGCCTGGCCTTCGCATCCTTCTTCGATAAAAGATGTCGTAGGGCGGAGTGATCTGTGTAAACCACAATAGGCGAGCCAATCAAGTAGGGTCTGAATTTCTCTAATGCAAATACAACTGCCAAGAGTTCTTTCTCGGTAGTTGTGTAATTTATTTGTGCATCATTCAAGGTCCTACTTGCATAGTAAATTACATGTGGCATCTTATCAATGTGCTGTCCTAAGACCGCACCAATAGCAAAATCCGATGCATCACACATAAGCTCGAACGGGTGGTTCCAATCCGGAGATGATAGAACGGGGGCTGTAGTGAGTGATTCTTTAAGCGATTCAAAAGCAGCCTCACAATCCGAATCGAAGTGAAAAGTAGTGTCCTTTACCAATAGAAGGGTTAATGGTCTAGCAATTTTGCTAAAGTCCTTAATAAATCTCCTATAAAATCCTGCATGACCAAGGAAGGATCGTATATCTTTGACGCAATTGGGACGAGGGAGGTTTTGAATGACATCTATTTTAGCTCTGTCGACCTCAATGCCTTTATGTGAAATTATATGTCCAAGTACAATACCTTCTTGGACCATAAAATAGCATTTTTCCCAATTCAAAGTCAAGTTCTTATCCTTACAGCGGGTAAGAACAGCGTCAAGATTACGAAGGCAGTCCTCAAAGGAGTCCCCAAAAATGGAGAAATCGTCCATAAAAATTTCCAGAAAATTTTGCACCATATCTGAAAATATCCCCATCATGCACCGCTGAAATGTAGCGGGAGCGTTGCATAACCCAAAGGGCATGCGTCTATAAGCAAAAGTACCGAAAGGACAAGTAAAAGTGGTTTTATCTTGATCCTTTTCGGCGATGGGGACCTGGTTATAACTAGAGTATCCGTCCAAGAAACAGTAGTATTCGTGTCCCGCTAGTCGTTCTAACATCTGGTCAATGAAAGGTAGAGGGAAGTGATCTTTCCTCGTCGCAGCATTGAGTTTCCTGTAATCGATACATACACGCCACCCAGTTTGGGTACGTGTTTGGATTAACTCATTAGCCTCATTAGTGATGACCGTGATGCCAGACCTTTTAGGGACCACATGAATTGGACTTACCCATTGGCTATCAGATATAGGGTAAATTATTCCACTATCAAGGCACTTGACGATTTCTTTCTTTACCGCCTCCTTCATAACGGGATTTAACCGTCTTTGTGGGTCTCGGGTTGGTTTGGCTTCATCCATCAGATGTATGTAATGTTCAACAATTAAGGGACTAATCCCTTTGATGTTAGCCATTGTCCAACCAAATGCTTCCCGATTCGATCTCAACACTGCCAAAAGTGCATTCTCTTGCTCTAAGGCTAGAGAAGCGGAAATAATCACTGGCAAAGTCTCATTCTCTCCTAAATATGCATATTTAAGATGAGAAGGTAGCGGTTTGAGATCAAGAATTGGCGGAGAGACTATAGAAGGTGGGGTAAGCGAATGATATTCGGACTCCCTAAGAGGTTCAAAACTTGCATAAGATATTGACTCGGAAAGTGCTGCTGACTTTTGCAACGAGTCAACGGGTTCAATCTCAAGGTCGGACTCATTGAACATATCCTCACTGTAAAGTGGTGCAAGATCAAACGATGTCTCATTAATGTTGTCGAGAACATCAAAGCAATCATCCATGCAGCTTTCGGAAGCTATCTCGTGGATGGAACAAACATCCAGCAATTGAGCAGAAGGTTCTGATGGCTGACTTCCTAGCTTGTAAATATTAAGCTCAATTGTCATTTTCCCGAAGGATAAGTTCACAGAACCGTTACGACAATTAATTACAGCGTTAGAAGTTGCTAGGAAGGGTCGACCAAGTATCACCGGGATTTGATTGCGTGGGTTTGCTACAGGTTGTGTATCTAAAACAATAAAGTCCACGGGAAATATGAATTCCCCGACTTTAATTAACACATCCTCTAGTTCGCCCCGAGGTTTGGTGATAGATCGGTCTGCCATTTGGAGAGTACAATGGGCGGGTTTTAACTCTCCAATTCCTAACTGCTCGTATACTGAATAAGGAAGCAAGTTGACGCTAGCGCCTAGATCGAGTAAAGCACGATTTATATTTTTACCCCTAATAGAAATAGAGATTGTAGGACAGCCGGGGTCCTTACGTTTCTTTGGTATTTGTTGGGTAAAAGCTGTACTAACATTACTCGTCATGAAAACCTTTTTAGGCACTTGAGTTTTTCTCTTCTTAGTGCACAAGTCTTTAAGGATTCTTGCATAAGATGGGACTTGTTGAATAGCATCTAGGAGAGGAATATTCACGCTAACTTGCTTAAACATTTCCACAATCTTCTCCATTTGCGGGTTAGGTCGGTTGGCCCTTAATCGGTTTGGAAATGGAGCTCGATCAATAAGTTTTGGGTCCAATGTTTGTGGAGAAGACTGTGGCGACGGATTCGATCCCAAAATTGGAGTGGGCATCGACTTAGATAGATTTGGCGAAATGTTTGAGCCTTGGGGAAAACGGAGAATAGGCTCGGATGAAGGTGGAAGACTAGACGAGTTAGGGGAAGAAGAAGAAGAAGAAGGGGTATCAAATGTGTCACTATCATCAAATTACTCACCCGCTCGGTTGTTCAGCACTCTCCTCGATCTCAACGTAGTGACGTCATTCACATTATGACTTTGTGAATGGCCAGGATTCGATAGGGGTTGAGATGGGAGTTTCCCTTTCTCTCTCGCACTCATTGCGGCGTTTAATTGTGTGATTTGGTTTTCTATTGATTTGATACTCTCACCATGGGAGGAGGAGTTTTTTGTTAGGTCATCAATAGAAGAGCTCATCTCAGCTGAATTTTGCATGGATTGTTTCATGAACATATCCAAAGTTTGTGCAAGTGAGTTGTCAGTACCGGCCACTTGTGGTGTAGAAATGTTGGCCGGATTTTGGAAATTCTGTGACTGAAAGGGGGGCTGATTCTGTGGTTGTGGTTGCTGTGGAGGAGGTCTTTGATAATTGCTTTGTTGGTTTTGGTTCCAAGCAAAGTTAGGATGATTCCTCCATCCTTGATTGTATGTGGAAGAATAAGGGTCGTTTCTAGGTCGCTGCTGAAAAGCAGCATTAGTTTGAAACGATGCATTCATAGGACATTCTTCCGTTAAGTGTGAACGATCCGAACAGCAACCACAGACAGTCTTGGGAAGCGTGACCTGAATTAGGGAGACTGATGAAAGTTTGTTCTCAATAGAATCAAGTTTCTTCTGCATCGCTGCCATTTCGGCTTTTACTGCGATGGAAACATCGAGCTGGTGAATACCTCCCTTAGTTGTAGGTGGTCTTACGCTTTCCCACTGCAACGTGTGTTCAGCGAGATCTTCCAGATATTTCCATGCTTCACCATCATCTTTAGACATGAAATTGTATTGACACATTGTTTCAAGCATCTGCTTTGTCGCTGGATTAATGCCCTCATATATAATCCGACATAAATCCCATCTTTGTATTCCGTGATGGGGGCATTGGACAAGCAGATCTTTGAAACGTTCAAAGCACTTCCAAAATGGTTCATTGGGAAGCTGGGTGAACTGGTTGATCTCGCTCCTAATGTGGGCAGTCTTATGGTTTGGGTAAAACTTCTTAAGAAATGCTACGACGAATTCATCCCAATTAGTGATAGAGTGTGCGGCAGTATTATAAATCCATTTTTCTGCCAAGTCGCACAGTGTGAATGGGAGAAGACGTAAGCGCATAGCATCTAAAGTCAATTGTGAAGTACCCATCATTGCGCATACGTTTTCGAATTTGGTGATGAAAACGTACGCGTCTTCCGACTCAAGCCCGTGAAATTTGGGCAGCAGATTGATGTAGTGGGGTTTAATTTCGAAATTATCCCTGTTAGGTGGTGGAAGAGATAGACAAGTAGGAAGAGGACCACGAATAGGATAGCATCTCTCTTGGAGAGAGATGCACGGTGGATTCTACGCACCTCCGGGCGGTGGCAGCGTGGTGTTATATTCTGATGGAGTGCCGTCCATCTCGGTCGTGGTGTGTTGTGGGGGAAAAGAAGATGAAGAAGTACCGACTTCGGTGTCGATAGAAGGAACGCGGACAAGACGGGCACTAGGATCCCGTGTCCAGCCGAGTATGCACTAAGCGGGTTTAGTGCAAGTGGCAGCGTGTGTGTGATTTTAAAATTGGCTTGTTTTTGAAAAAGTGGGACTCAATACAAATCACCCTAAGATGCATAAGCAACCCTAGAACTAAGGTCACCTAGGTCCAGTCTCTAGACCGCTCCTAGACTTCCAAAGGACAAGCCGCAGGATCAATCCTCTACCGCCTCCGTACTACCCTTATAGCCAGGTAAGTGCCAGGTAAGTGGGAAGGAACCACGTCGTGGGCCTAATTAAAAAACCACTAGCCTTTGTCACACTTTCCTAGGCACTACAAAAGTAATGCGGATAAACGATAGATTACCCACGACCTTCCTCTGTCCTTATTGAGCGCGACAGTCCTTAAAGTCTGGTCTAGATATTTTTTAAATTAATGAAGGGTTGATCTATATGCTCGGTTTGTGATTTGTGGGGCTTAGGAAGGGTGATGAAATCCCCACCTAATCTTGATTTGGTCTTTGCCCCTTAAAGTCCGTATTAAATATGCAAAACAAAACCAATCACAAAACTTTTGCAAAAAGATTTTTGAGCGGCGCAATTTTGCAAAGAATCCTGCAGAAAATAGATTTTATTGGATTTGAGGAGAGAGAGGAGTTAAGAAAGATACCAGAGAATTCTGTGGCCCTAACTTTTCTATCCTGCTGCGATTCCGCCGCACAAAGTGCCTTTATGCCGCGGTTCCGCCGCGTGGCAGAGGGATCACTTGATGAAAATTTTTGTATAGCCTTCTGTGCTCCTCTGGATCTCTAAAAATGTCTCTGTTTTCTGTTCTCCTTAATTCTGTGACTCCAGATCTCCTTGCAAAAATTCACGCACAAATCGTTAAATATGCAATTTGCGGTTTTGTTTTAATAATGATATGGCTCGTCTAAGAATTCAACACAAATAGTAAAAATAAAAAAATTACGCACGTATCCCCGGCAACGGCGCTATTTGATTGGTACGAAAAAAGTTGTGTTTGTAATTAACCGCAATCAGAACGGTGTCGCGCGTAGCTAGACCGAGATGAGTACGGGTCGTCCTCTGGGAAACGTGGAACCTTTTACTTTTACTTTAGATGTGTTGAGAAAGAGAGGAGGGATAAAGAATTTTATAGAATGGTTTCTAGATCTACGTTAAAGAAGAATGTAAAATATAGATCTAGATTATTTTAAAGATGTAATTAATATAATAAGAGGGCTTGTAGGGTTCGTTAGGATTTAGTAGTTATGGACGATTAATTAAAAGTTACCATTTTTATCCATTAATAGATTTAGAACTAGAACGACGGGGATGCGTGTAGATTAGGGTTTCTGGAGGGAAAAGGAATCCCACTCTTAACCCTTATCTCGACACGGAACTCTGTTCATATCTAGCTTTTACCAAAACAATCATTAATCTAATCTCTAATCACGGTCGGAACTTGCAAAGAATTACTAGCGCGCCCGATTAGGATGTTAATGATTCTTTTGATAAAGTTTCTAAACTTTATAGGACTTAAAAAGGGTTTAGTTATTTTCATCATCCATTAGCCTACCCTAATCCTATGAACCCTAACAAGCGGAGAATTACTCGCGCATGTTGGGAGAAGAAGATGAAAAGACAGAGAGAGAAAACATAATGTAAAATGCAAAAACAATTAAAAAGAACTACCTTTATTAATCGACTTGAACAAACTACACTTTAATCCGTAGAAAATGATTACAAAACTAGTTGCTTCTCGATCTTTCCTAAGGAGGTAGTCGAACAGTCGATGATCAGCCTGGATGCGTGAGCGTCGGGAGCTTCGTGATCTCTTCGGCTTGATAACTTTTCCAAGAGGCCCTCGGTGCCCTTTTATAGTGCAAAGCCAGAATCTTTTAGTTGGAAACTTGGTAAAATTCAGCAGAGATTTACTCCACAAAATTTTAGCACACAATCTCTCTAGATTGCCGCGGATCCGCGGCCAACAGGGGGGTTTGGCCACGGTTCCGCGGCCAATGGTGAGGATCTCTTCACCAATTTTCTTGGGCTCTTAGATTTTGACATTTGGCAATCCTAGACATCTTTAGAATTCAGAAATCTTCTCTCGGTTGCTTTCAGACTTGGTCTCCAAGTTTTGCTTCTTAATTTGGCAAGTTTTCTTCAACAAATTGATTTGTTTGATAAATTCTTCATAACAACTTGGAAATATTTTGCACAACAACTCAAATAAGATTTTAGTAGACTTTGTTCTACTAGGATTAGGTCAATAATATTTGCATACATTTTCCTACCAAATGATAATTAAAATATATTAACACATGGAAAATAATGTTTTTACACATAAACCCTCATATGTATAATATATTATAATAAAGTCCTTTTTTAATATGAAAATGGTAGGAAAAATGTAATACAAATGTGCAGTTTTATCAACTGAACATCTAACTCACCAAAATGGCCGCGGAACCGCCGCGAAACCCAGGATGGGGCCGCGGTTCCGCGGCGCTTTGGTAGAGTCAGCATCACGTGCTTCACAGTAACTCATAGAATTCCCTGCTGAAATTTTGGCAATTTTTAATTCACAAAAATCCAAATTTTCAGAAAATTTCCAGAGAGCAATTTGCTTTAGGGTTTCGATGTTCGTTCGGATTTCAAACGTCGTCTACACTTCGCCTAAGTCTCTAGCTAGGCTCTGATACCATTGTAGGGTTCCTAGGCACACTAATGAGGTCTCACAAGGCATCAACCATGCCAATTTCAAATTTTACAAGTGCCGAGAAACCCTAATACGGATCGTTAACTAGAATTTTAGGCGAAAACGATAACTAGTAAACAACTTTACTAAGTGAACGGAAATACAATCTTTGTAGATCCGGTCCTCCACCTCCATAGCTCCATGATGAAGTCTCCTTGCTGTCCAAATCGAATCCCGGGCTCTAGCGTCGGCTTCATCGGAGAAATGGATGGGCTTGGTCGTCGGCTTCGATGCCGAAGATGATCTACGTCGAGGCAACACAAGATCAAGCTCCAACTTCACCAAGTTATGAAATTTGTGAAGAAAACACCCTATACTACTTGGCAAGTGGTAGAGGATGAAGAAATAGGAAGTGGGTTCACTTTAGAATTGAATTTCTCACTCTTTTCATCAAGTCACCATTGATGGTTGCAAGCTTCTTCATCTTGAAGAAGAAGGAGAAGAAGATAATGAATATGATAAGAATTATTGGAAAATAGAAAATCATGTGATTCTTATCATATCTCAACCATGGTCAAGTGTAGTGAATAAACTAGGGTTAGGTTTAATGGTTAGGTTTAGGATGAAGACAAAGTGGTAGACTTTCAAAGATGCTTTGAAGCTTCAAGAAGCTTCAAGCAAAGAAAGAAAAATAAAGCCACCATTTTATCTTTTCCAAAAAGAATAAATAAATAAATAAATAAATTAATTAAAACCCTAACCATTTACTTAACCAAGGTTTAATCAAACATACACTCAAGTTAGCATGTATCATCAAACATGATACAAACTTGTGCACAAAAATATATCACATATACAATGTGCACAAACAAGTGAGAAATACATCTTAAGTGAACCAATATTAGTTAATGTAAAGTAATATATCAAATATATAATTATACATTAAATCATTAAATCAACAGTTGATTTAACGATCCGGTCATATCGCATATGACCGACTAATGTTCAATGTATCGGCTTATCGAATCAATCCTTGATTCGATAACTAGGTTATATTGCATACAACCAATCGATACATTCATCGCGAGAATAGAATATGGTATCACATACACACATTATTCTCGGTCCCGCACATATCTCATATGCGCTCCTATTTCGTTTCGCTGGAGCCAGGAAACCTCTGTGTAGGGCTCTAAAGACTCGTCAATACGCCGGCAGCAGGTGATGATCATATCAAACACCCACAAGCCGCAAGCGGTCTGCTAAATATAACGGCCACCCGGGTATTGAGCGATCAGAAGATCGACGAGCAAGCCCGCTCACACTCCTGTGAATCCAACCAGTAAGACTTACCGTACAGTCCGGTCTCGTCGTCTGATATGTCGCATATCTCGCCTAGGGGTGGTAAACGTCAGACCCCAATAGCTCGATAAGTCGTGTCGATATGAGGTCTATAACAATTCGAGAAACTACAGGTAACACTTACAAGTAAATCTCAGCAACCCTGGCCAGGGATTTCCGGTTATAGCCAATCGAACACAGCGCAACATCAACCCCCTATACCGGGAGAGACCAATCCCCTCCTATCGCTCATTGCCTCCATGTGACTCGGGACTGTACCCAAAAACCACCGTTTTGCACGCCCTCTTGGACGTGGTAAGGTGGAAATCAAAGCACAGTGGGAACCACACAAGACTCTATGACGATCTCGGGTCAACAGACTACTCTGTACCAGTGTCACCAGAGAACTGCCATCTGACGTAAGGCATAATACCATCTGGAAGTTCTCGGCGAATCCGTCCAGTGTACCCAGTCTGTACTGAGCACCCGTATATCATCTCTGATGTCAAACACCAATGGATATGGGATCATCCATCGCCCATCTGTATAGGTCGAGAAGGTATACGCTAGTCTACTCTGGTATATCGATGCCCCGTCTCGATACACCCACGACTAGGGACCTTGAAGGATGTACTTATGGACTACCATGTCCCTACTAGTATGATCCGCATCATAGTCCAGGTAGTCAAGTACTCATCCTAAGGGCTTTACCAACATGTAAAAGAGAGACAATCAGTGTACACGTTAAGGTAAAGAGCAACCAGATAGCATACTATCATGTCGAGCAAGAAAGTTCTCCCTATATATGTCCCAGCATCCACTACAATATACATCCTATGTATAGCAATGGCCTCTAGGGCATACATATAACTAACATGTTCATCATGAAAAACTGAATTTTAATATTGCTCATTCGTTATCATTTTTGTAAATATCGGTGCTATTAACTCGTGTCTGCTCAATAAGTTCAGAATAAAGGTATTCGTGATAGGAATACTGGAAACACACTCAAAATGCACAGATACGACATTTGTGAGCCTATATAGAAACCGGAATAGAAAACCGATCAAGATACAAATAATTTTTGCAACAAGTCAAGCGCACAACATTTTTAGCAAGAATGGTCCAAAATGATGCAAGTTGTGAAAAATGAATTCATTTTAGATACATGAATCTAGTGGGAAGCGTTGTCTTGGTGTGAACACTCCATCAAGTGGTACAAATAGGCATGCAAGTGAGCACAAGTGATAATTATTTGAAAAAAAGCTATGATGTGATTGATCTTTTCCCTCCAAAATCTTCAGATATCACTTGGATGATAATTAAAAGAAATTGCAAATACAGTGAAATGATATTGAAGATTGAAGATCACCACATCAAGACCGGCCCCTCCTCTCTCTCTGGCTGCAAATTTAATCAATATGGCCGCAATTTTTGGCCCAAGCTCCTCCAAACTGGCTCATTTTTCTTCTGTGGGTCCCACCTTGTCATGTCAGCATAATTGTATACTCTATTTTTGTACTTGTATTGAGTACAAATAGCAGATGAGATTTCAAGCCAAGGGTCCAAGTTTTAGACCACTTTTGTTTGATGCACATTTGTAATTTTCATTTGGTAGTCTTGAGTTCTTGCCCTTTTTCTTGACCTTATAACTTCTTAATTGAACTTACAAGCTTAAGACTTGGGTTCTTGAAATCAATAGTTTGTATTTGTTTTTGCAAGTTCAATAAAGTTTCATTTAAAGCTTCAAAGTATTTGGTTTGTGATATTTAGAACTTAGATATTGAATCCCTTGTTTCTCTCTCATTTTACAACCTCTTTATTGAGCTTGCAAGTTTAGATTGAGATTATTAGATTCATTTAATTGAACATACCCACAAGGATTCATTTGGCTACTCTTGCTTCACAAATTGGTTCTTAGTATTAATCTGACTCTCTTCTTAATTTGCTATGGTTTCTATGATTTCTCTTCTCTTTTGTATATTATTTGTTTTTGTGAATATGCGTGAGTAGTGCATCACTTGTTAAGGGTAGGAGAGGGGTAGTTTGACTAGAGGAAGTGTTTTGCTTATTTCCTTTAAAATCGTTAACTTGTAGTTGAAATTTCGACCAAACGAATCGCAATCTGCTCCATTAGGCATCCTATTTTACCACACTAGCGGTGGTTCCCAATTATGACCGGTTGCGATTAGTTTGCCAGAGATGAGGGTTAAGAGATAAGAACGGAAGGACAAGGGACGGGAAGTACGGATTTAGCGCACAATCGCAAATACCGTACTTAAACGCCCTAATCCACGTTGTTGCCTATTACCTTAGCATCAACATCAAGTTAAGTTCATAAGGATGCCACAAACATTATTCTAGCTCAAACTAACCTAAATCTACCCCTAACTAGTCCTTTTCTTTTGAACATATCGTTTGCAACACTTAGTATAACAACTAAATCCACGTTACAGACTTAACTCATTAAAACAAGACTAAAAACCTACCATCTCCCTGCGGACGACCCGTACTCATCTCGTCTGGCTACACACGACACCGTTTGATTACGGTACTTTTTAACTTAATATGACACGTGAAATCTTTACCAATCAAATGGTGCCGTTACCGGGAAGACGGTAACGCTTTTATTCTTGTAGTCTCGGGTTAATTTTTGTATATTTTGTGTATAAATCAAACTAACTTTCTTAAAAACCAACAAAATCTTGTAAATTTTCTAAAAAAAAATCAAAAATTTGTCACTTTTGAATTTTTGTTCTCTGGAATTTTGATCTGCTATCACTTGAAGATTTACAAAAAAATTTAGCGTAAAAAAATAGGATACTTATAGAGCTGAGACCATAATAGAAATTTGGAGCCCCAATTCTTGACTTTAACCGCTGAAATAAACATTTTGGCCGCAATTTGTGGCCAGACTTGCTTATTTGCCCTAATTTTTCTCGTGGCGATCTCTTGTTCTGTTTGTACTCTATTCTCATACTCTAAATTTCATAATTTTGTGTGAGCATAGAATTGGCTATCTATATCGTTTTCTCGCTAAACTATCCATTTTTCTGATATTTGCAGATTTTGACGGATTGACAAATAGCGATCATGCGGAGCGAAGTGCGTTTTCAAGTTCAAGGCGATAGAAAACTATAGTGCCAAAGATCCGGGTAGTTTGACCCGCGCAAGCGAACCATTCAATCACTCGGGGACTACTTCAACGCGGGTTTCTTAACCCGAAGCATTTCGGTGCGTATTCTTCTAACGCCTTCCATCTCAAATCTGACGCTCCAATATTCCATTTCTTTGCAGGATTCTTTGCAATTTGCCGCTAAAATCCAAATGAGAACTAACCATATTTGTTGCAGTGCCGCGCTTAAATTAAAAACCAATTGTTTGATAATTGTGAACAAACCTTTGATTTGAATTGCGCATTGCATTATTAATACGGACTTTAAAGGGCTATAACACCAATTTAGATTAGGTGGGAATTGCACCACCCTTTCTAAGACCCCATAAATCACAAAAAGTATACGCATCACCTTGAGCTTAATTAAAAAAATATCTAAACTCATCCAACTAAGGACTTGTCGCGCTCAATAGGACAGAGGAAGGTTGTGGGCATTCGGGCATTTATCTAAACTTGATTTTTGTGGTTTCTAGGCTAGACAAGTGAGGAGGTAACTGTAAAAAGGCCCGTCTCACAATGATTCATGGGCGGAACCCTCCTTATCTCACTTGTGCTAACCTGACCACAATTGGAAGTGAAGAGGCGATTCGAGGGTTATCTCATAACTTGTCGCTTTGGAATAATTAGGAGCAGATCTAGTTGGACTTTGAGAACCCTAGCTCTAAGTATTGGTTGTGCATTTGTGACTGTGCATTTATGATTTTGTTTGTTTGTTTTGAGCCCGTTATTTTTACATTCTTTCGAAACAAAACAAAAAATTCGCCATTTTTTGCCATATTTTTCTCTATTGACATTTTCTTATCCTCACCTTTTAAGCTTTGACTACACTAAACTCGTTTAGTGTATGTCCATTTGGGCTCGGGACCCTATTGCCCGTTTAGTCCACGTTTCGTTAGTCTCTACCGACTATGCGATTGACTCCGAAGTCGAAACCTCTTTCATGCTCTTTTCATCTTTACCTTTGCCGGTCAACTCCGACGTTGACCATGATTCTGTTCATACCTCTTCACCTTCATTTTCACCCAACTCTTCTTCCGAGATGTCAGGATTTCCTCCTAACATCACTTTACCTACCCAGGGAATAATTCCACCTCCACTTAGTGAGAATAACCCACCACCACCTGCAGGAGCACTGCCGCGAATCACGCTTCAAGATCATTTCTATCCAACACGCGCTATGCATCCCACTTGTCTTTCTCTTCCACCAGCCACACTTGATCAACATGCTGCCCAAATTCCACAGGCTTGAATCCGAAGATGCCTATATCTTCATCAACAATTCCAAAACGTATGTGTGATAATGAAAGCGACCCAACTGTCTGACGATACTATACGGCTACGTGTTATACCATTCACTATTTATGATCTTGTTGAAAAGTGGTTATATAGCACCGCATCTCATTCGACAACCAGTTAAGATGAATTTGTAAAGGCGTTTTTGAAGAAATTTTACCCAAATCACAAAACTGCAAGAATTCGAAATGAAATAAATCAATTCACCCAGCTTCCAACTGAACATTTTTGGAAGTGCTTTGACTTGTACAAAGATCTCCTTATTGAAAGTGTGTCTTAGCACCTCTACGAGGTTTCCACATGCATCAAGTATGCAATTTAAAAAAATCTAGAGGTCTAAGCTGCACTAATCAAGAATCGAACTGGTGAATTAGGGTTTGTAAGAATGTAAACAAGTTTTACACTAGGTGAATAGAGAATACAACCTTTATAGACCGGTCCTTCAATTCTAAAGCTTCAAGTAGTAGTCCCTTAGCTCCAAGTAGTGATCCCTAAAACTCTTCTTAGGCTCCACTTGGTGAAAAGAATGAGCTTGCTTCGTCGTCTTCGAGGCCGAAAATGATCCACCTTGAAGTTACTCTAACTCAAGCTACCTCTTCACTAATGAAGAATTAGTGAAGCAAACAATCTAATCTTATGGTCTAGATGAGAATATGTTGATAAAGTCGGAATTTTTCTCACTTAAGAAATTACTTTCTCTTTTTCTTTCTTCAACTCAAGAAAAACTAGAGAGCTCTTGAGAGAAGAAAAATAAACTTTGGTGAAGAAATATCTCCAAGTGATAAGTAGAGAGTTAACCATGGGCTAAAAATAATGGTTGGGTTATAAAATATCTAGAGTAAAACAAAAATTAGTGGGATGCGTCATGACTTCTACATGCCTCTACAAACATCTTAGCCAGACTCATTTCCACCTCATTTTGATTTTCCTCTAAATAAATTATTACCCTTATTATCTTTTGTTAGTTATATGTATGCCCTAGAGGCCATTACTATACATAGGATGTATATTCTAGTGGATGCTTGGACATATATAGGGATGACTTTCTTGCTCGACATGATAGTATGCTATCTGGTTGATCTTTACCTTAACGTGTACACTGATTGTCTCTCTGTTACATGTTGGTAAAGCCCTTAGGATGTGTACTTGACTACCTGGACTATGATGCGGATCATACTAGCGGGGACATGGTAGTCCATAAGTACATCCTTCAAGGTCCCTAGTCGTGGGTGTATCGAGACAGGGCATCGATATACCAGTGTAGACTAGCGTATACCTTCTCGATCCATACAGATGGGCGATGGATGATCCCATATCCATTGGTGTTTGACATCAGAGATGATATACGGGTGCTCAGTGGAGACTGGGTATACTGGCCGGACTCGCCGAGAACTCCCAGATGGTATTATGCCTTACGTCAGATGGCAGTTCTCTGGTGACACTGGTACAGAGTAGTCTGTTGACCCGAGATCGTCATAGAGTCTTGTGTGATTCCCACCGTGCTTTGATTTCCACATTACCACGTCCAAGAGGGCATTCAAAACGGTGGTTTTTGGGTACAGTCCCGAATCACATGGAGGCAATGAGCGATAGGAGGGGATTCGTCTCTCCCGGTATAGGGAGTTGATGTTGCGCTGTGTTCGATTGGCTATAACCGGAAATCCCTGGCCAGGGTTGCTAAGATTTACTGGTAAGTGTTACCAGTAGTTTCTCGAACTATTATAGACCTCATATCGACACGACTTATCGAGCTGCTGGGGTCTGACGTTTACCACCCCTAGGCGAGATATGGGACATATCAGACGAACAGATCGGACTGTACGGTAAGTGTTACTGGTTGGATTCACAGGAGTGTGAGCGGGCTTGCTCGTCGATCTTCTGATCGTTCAATACCCGGGTGGCCGTTACGTTTAGCAGACCGCTTGCGGCTTGTGGGTATTTGATATGATCATCACCTGCTGCCGGCGTATTGACGAGTCTTTAGAGTTCTACACAGAGGTTTCCTGGCTCAAGCGAAACGAAATAGGAGCGAATATGAGATATGTGCGGGACCGAGAATACTGCGTGTATGTGATACCGTATTCTATTCTCGCGATGAATGTATCGAATGGTTGTATGCGATATAACCTAGTTATGGAATCGAGGATTGATTCGATAAGTCGATACATTGGATATTAGTCGATCATATACGATATGACCGGATTGTTAAATCAAGTGTTGATTTAATGTATAATTATATATTTGATATATTACTTTACATTAACTAGTATTGGTTCACTTAAGATAGATTTTCTCACTTTATGTGCACATTGTATATATGATATAGTTTTGTGCACTAGTTTGTATCATGTTTGATGATACATGTAAACTTGGGTGTGTATGATTAAACCATGGTTATGTTAATGGTTAGGGTTTTGATTTACTTATTTATTTATTCTCTTTATTCATTTTGGCAAAGGAAAATAAAATGGTGGCTTGCTTTGTCTTTTGATGAAGCTTCATGAAGCTTTGAAGAAGTAACCATTTTGTTTCTTTCCTTTAACCTAACCATTCAACTTAACCCTAGTTTATTCTCTACACTCACCCATGGTTACAAAATGATAACTATCACTTGATTTTGTTTTAATTATTATTCTTTTTCATTCTTTTTCTTCTTCTTCTTCAAGAGAAAAAGAAAAGCTTTGCTTGAAAAATATCAAGTGTTGAAATCAAGTTAGAAATCCAAAACCAAAGTGAACCCACTTCCTATTTCTTCATCCTCTACCACTTGCCATATAGTATAGGGTGTTTTCTTCACAAGTTTCATGTCTTGGTGAAGGTGGAGCTTGATCTTGAGTTGCCTCGACGTAGATCATCTTCGGCATCGAAGTCGACGACCAAGCCCGATCATTTCTTCGACGAAACCATCGCTAGAGTCTGAGATCCGATGATCGCAGCGGAGGGACATCACCATGGAGCTAAGGAAGTGGAGGGCCGGATCTACAAAGGTTGTAGCCCCTTTCACTTTGCAGTTAAGTTGTTAACTTATATCGTTTTCGCCTTTACCTCTAGTCAACGATCGCATTAGGGTTGTTAGGCACATGGAAAAATTTTAATTTGGCATGGTTGATATCTTGTGAGACCTCATTAGCGTGCCTAAGAACCCTACAGTGGTATCAGAGCCTAGCTAGAGCCTTAGACGATGCGTTAATGAAGTTAAAACCCCGATCGAACCCAAATAAGACGAAATACACCCCTCTCTGGTCCATTTTTAAAATCTGGGATTTTCCCGAATTAAAAATGCCTAAAAAAATCAGCAGGAAATTGTAACAATTACTGTGCAAAAACGACACTGTTTGGAGCTCAAACCGCCGCGGAACCGCGGCATGAGCATGGCTCGTGCAGCGGTTCCGCCACCATTTTGTGACGTCACCCTCTTAAATTTGCACAGTAATGTCTCTTTTTAATTCCCTGATATTTTATGGGTATTTTTATCTGACTCAAGTGTTGAGTATTTTGGGGTTTATTTTGTAGTCGTTGTTTCGATCGGACTTTTTAATTTTGTAATGTTTTCCGGATATTTAGAATATGTTAAAAAGTTCGACCGGATATAAATACCCAATTTTTCCCCTGCCGGAAAATTTCCAAGTGTTGGATTTTTCCGTAGTTTAAAGACGTTCTAAGTAGTGCAAGTAACGCGATGGACCCTCTAGAAGACAACAAACCTTAACTCGATTATGTGACCGTCTTGAACTGCCCTTTGAACCTTAGGGTTTGGGACAGTACGGCGTGCCACATGTGAGGCATTGGCTTGACCCTTCTACGGCTGGACCGTTGGTACTGAGGCATGAAGTGAATGTTTTTTAAAACTTGTTTCAAGTGTTGAGCTGTTTCGGGAAAACTTGGGTGTTTGACTATTCGATCGAAAAGTTTAACATTTTTCTATTTATCTGGAATGTGATACAATATTTAGAATCCACATGTTGTTATGAGATAACTGAATGAATGTTATAAACATAGCACTTTAGTCTCACTTGATCGGTTGCCACGGAATTTTGATGCGATCAAAAGTCCGTCGCAATCACGTAGCGTACGCGGATACTCGTCGGATAAACTTAATAGACAGCTACATCCCTTAGCCCCGACCAAGTGACTGTAGGAGAACCCCGTCGCCGAAAGCATCCGTTCGGGTGCTCGCGGTAGCGGTGTTCCGCCTTGGTGCACTAAGTCGACGGTATCGGGGGTACGGCCGTCTACTAAAGTTTGCGACGAGCATCCGATCAAAATGTCGGGAATCTTGTTGAATTGTCCGACATGATATTGAAAAGTGTTTTCGATAATGAGACTGAAATGCCGGGTTTATAATTGTTAGGCATGTGATGTCTAAAGAGTTCATTTTGTTAGGCATGTGATGTCTTAAGGGGTTGCGGATTCCAACTGTTGTAGTTTTACACTTTCTTTTCTGTGACCGTAAGTGTAATATGTGATATCGCCGGTTTCGTTGCTATATGTCAACGACAATTGGGATACGCATGTTTACTTACGTTGATGACATGTGATGTTATGTGTTGCTGGATATGTTACATTGGATCGTCATGTTTGAATAGCCGGGGGTTTTTATGTGAGATGAGTGTTTTTCATTTTCATTCATGTAAAAACTTGTATGTAATATTCTTTTATTGGGGCACTTCCAGGTTGCGGAAGAAGTCACCTTTTGTATATCATTTACTTTTCTGCACTAGGATAGACCCAAGGAGGAGGGCACAAATAACCGGGTTTTGGAGTCCAGTGGGAGACCAACTCGAGGAGTCGAGTCCGGGTCTCCTAACTCTAGAATTGGTAGGGTTGCTTGCCGCTCTCGTAGGGGTCTAGGGTGTGGGTTTGGCTATTCATCGCGACCGTGGAATCCGTGTTTTATACTGGCTCGTATTGAAAACACGGACGTCCTAGTATATCCAATGTTTTATATGATTCTTCTGCTGCGATATCTGTGATGTGATCTTTTGATGTTCTGTGATAGATACAGTATATAGTATATATGATATATTATATAGGCGTTACTTATGTTTTACACCCGCGGTAGCACTGCCCCGCTCTGCCATTAGTTACCTAACCTAACGGTGAACGAGGGGACATCGAGGCGAATGCGGATGGCATAAGTATACGTCGTATTTATCTGTGATGTTTAGGTACTTAAAAATGATGGGACTTCATTAATATGATTAATGAAAGAAAAGAAACCTAAAGATGTTGTGGAATCGAATTTCAAAAATAAAACAGGTAGCTACAGTTCTTGCTTTGCACAGCGGTATATATGATATATCCTGCACCTTATTCAATGAGGAAAGGGCCGATGATCCCTTCACCGCGAGTGACCCCTTTAGCAATAATTGGCAGATGCTACACACTCGGTTTGTCTTTTGATTGTTTCTATAGTTTCTGCTTTGCACAGTGATATATATGATATATCCCGCACCTCATTTGACGAGGAAAGGGCCGACGATCCCTTCACCGGGAGTGACCCCTTTAGCAAAACTAGAAAAGCCTCAAAAACACCATTTTAAAATCATTTGATTCTACAACGATATCAAGTTCATTACGCAATAGGTTTTCATAAAAACCTGTCGTAGCCCTCCGTCATTTCAGATAAGTACTAGTTAGTATTCGTGCTGCGGTAGTTTGGCATTCGTCAAGGCGTAGTGTGCGGTAGCTAACTAGTATTTATCTGCTTATACATATGATGCAGATTGGATTAGGGTATTCGTACGGCGTTGTTTGGCATTCCTCAAGGGTCGTGCGGGTGGGTTTAATTCAATCAAGAAATGTACGGGTTGAACTTGACTAGTGGACTATGGGTTGTTTGGCATTCGTCAAGGTCATAGAACGCTAGGGGCAAAATATTATTGGGAATTGCAAGTGTTGAAATTTGCAATGAGATTGCATACCTTCTATAAGATAGTTGGATCCCGATACCCGCTGAGAGTAAGAGTTACTCCTGGGAGAGTTTTACACATTACAATTAGCCGATCAAGTAGGTGTCTAGAAAGGTGTTAACAAGGTTACGCCTCTGGGAAAACGAGGTTTACATTAATTAGGTTCGTGCGAAAGCACGGGGGACCTCCCTCAAAGTACCGACACTGGCCTGGCTGAAAGATTGGCAAACTTATAGCGTGTAATTAATCCCGGCTAGTCTTTCCTTTTAGGGTTTGAAGGAAGATTTGATAAAAAAAGTGGGAGCCATCCTGATTAGATAAAATAATAACCAATCTAATCTTGACAGAGCGCACGCAGAGTGTTTTCTTCTCTCTCTCTCCAGGTAGCGACCATATCACGCCTTAATCAAGATAATAATACGGATATATTGACCGAACCCGCTTGTTATACTGAGCTGGGGAACGTTGGTCCCGCTCCATCTTATAATTGTTATAAGACAGAGCAGGAAATTGGGGAATACCAGAATTCCTATGCCGCCCAAACGAAGAAAGATCATATGATGCATCTTCTTTGCGTGTGTTCATTACAAAGAACTGTTTCTCTGTATCCTCTACGTCCTGGGTATTTGATACCGGATCAGGATCCCAGATATGTAATCTGTTACATAGGGCTACAGAAAGGTAGAGAACCGAGAACGGGTGATAAGTTTCATGAGACAGAAAACGGTGCAAGTGTTGCAGCCAAGTCTGTTGGTCACTGTCACCCTGTATTCCAAATACATTGATTCTGAACGAATGTTGTTAGATACCGAACCTGATATACAAAATCATATCAGTCTCTTTATTAGTAAAGAAAGGATATAATTTTGTATTGTTGGATAATGTTTTGAACATTTCCTATATCAAAAGTTGATCGGTTCAGGCACGTTATCTAAAAACATTGATGTTCTAAATCAAACTACAGTTCTTAGTATACGGAACACACACAAGAGGAAGAGTTCAGAAATGAACAAATCCTTCTTGAGGTATTGTAGACTAGGTCATATCAATGCGACCCGACTAGCTGAACTTACATATAGATGCATATTTAAATTAGTTTGAATTTACTTCTTGTGAAACTTGCCAGTCATGTCACAGAGATAAGATGACCACAGCTCTGTTTATTGACAGGGAAAGAGTTAGTAAACTCATGGGATGATACATGTTGATGTATGAAGGTCCCCTGTCTACACATGCCAAGACCGGTTCTTTGTATTTCATTACATTCTCTGATAATCTCTCAAGATTCAGACATATGTTCGTGTTGAAACACAAGTCCGAACCTTTTGAGATATTCACAGAATATAAGTTAGAAGTAAAGAACCAAAACGGGTATAAGTATTATGTCCTTTGATGAGATCAAGGAGGAGAATACTTGAGCACGGAATTCTTGGACTTTCCTAAAGGAGAATGAGATTCTCTCTCAGCATTACTCCTCCGTATACATCATAGCACGATGGTATATCGGGGCGGAGCAATTGCACCCTATTCGATATGGTGCGCTCTATGATGAGTACTACTGAGTTACCTGTTTCCTTTTAAGGGTTATGCACTTGAGAAGCTGCATACCTACTGAATTAGGTTCGAATCAGATCACAGCCTACCACTCCATATAAGATATGGTATGGGAAGAGCCCATGTCTTAAGCTAGTTAAGATTTGGGGTTGACCGGTCTATGTCTAAAAGAAAAATCCGGACAAGCTCGAGGCAAGGTCTGTAATGTAGAACTGGAAAGGTTCCAGCTATACAAACTACAGCAGATGATTTGATAAAACCAAAGGATTCAATAGTTACCAACGAACCTCAGCCTCTCCACCGATCTAGTAGGGTTTCTCACCCACCTGAGAGATACTTCTGTTTCTCTATGACAGTGGGAGCAAGGATTGCATCATGAGATGATGACCCAACTAGTTTCGAGCAGGCCATCGAGAGTAGGGACTCTGTAAGAATGGCTGGATGCTTAGCGATCTGAGATGGAATCCATGTACACCAACAAAGTATGGACTTTGGTTGCTATATCTGAAGGGTTAAATTCCCATCAGGAGCAAGTATATCTTGAGAAGATTACTTGGTGTACATGGAAAGGTTGAGACTTTCAAAGCTAGACTTGTTAAACGTTTGCATCGTAGACTAGTTATGGCTATTAATGAAACCTTTTCTGGGGCCTATGCTTAAGTCCATCCAGATCCTACTTGCCACGGCTACATACCATGAATACGATATCTGGTGGTTGGGTGTCATGACAGCTTTTCTAAATGATGTTTTAGAAGAGGGCGTCTATAAGTACATAGCCAGAGGGCTTCGTAGACAGTGGGAGAAGCGGAAACGTGCCCAAGTTGCTTTATAGGATAAAGCAGGCATCGCGGAGTTGGAACGTCTGTTTTGATGTGGTAGTCAAAGAGTTTCACTTCATCAAAATGGTAGATGAACCTTGTATATACAAAAAGGTAGTAGGGAGTATGGTGGCGATCCTCGTAGAGTACGTGGATGACATACTCTTGATAAGGAAGGAGTTTCCTATGCTACGCTCGATCAATCTCCGCTTATCATAATGATTCTCCACATAGGATCAATGTGATACCTACTAAATCCTGGGTTTTGGATCTATGAGATAGATCTAAATGGATGTTAGGATTCTCACTAGTTGAAGTGAGATGGTATCATTTGATCCTGGGGAGAATCACTGGAAGTGTTCCAGGATGATAAGGACGACTGAATGTCAGTCACAGGCATTGTCTTTACCCTCAGTGGAGGGACGGTATGTTGGAAGAGTTCCAAACTAGATACCGTGGCTTACTAGACGATAAAGGCTGGATACATCGCTACTTAAGATGCTACCAAAGAGGCTGTCTGGGTGTATATTAGTTCATGAGATGAACTTAGTTCCTCCCATTGTGTGACAATGGAGTTGTGGCTTAGGCCTAGAAACGCCCGTCCCATCAGTGATCCAGACATATTCTGAGGCAGTGTCACCTGATCATGGAGATAGTTGATCTCCAGGGTGATCGAGGTTAGGAGAGTAGACTCAGAGGACAACACGGCAGATCCACTCACAAAGGCCTTTTCCCAGAGAGAGACTTTTATGGGATGGTTAAGTATGAGATACTACAACCACTGCTACAGATGGCCCTAGTGCAAGTGGGAGATTGTTAGTTATATGTACGCCCTAGAGGCCATTACTATACATAGGATGTATATTGTAGTGGATGCTTTGACATATATAGGGAGGACTTTCTTGCTCGACATGATAGTATGCTATCTGGTTGATCTTTACCTTAACATGTACACTGATTGTCTCTCTGTTACATGTTGGTAAAGCCCTTAGGATGTGTACTTGACTACCTGGACTATGATGCGGATCATACTAGTGGGGACATGGTAGTCCATAAGTACATCCTTCAAGGTCCCTAGTCGTGGGTGTATCGAGACAGGGCATCGATATACCAGTGTAGACTAGCGTATACCTTCTCGACCCATACAGATGGGCGATGGATGATCCCATATCCATTGGTGTTTGACATCAGAGATCATATACGGGTGCTCAGTGGAGACTGGGTACACTGGACGGACTCGCCGAGAACTCCCAGATGGTATTATACCTTACGTCAGATGGCAGTTCTCTGGTGACACTGGTACAGAGTAATCTGTTGACCCGAGATCGTCATAGATTCTTGTGTGATTCCTACCGTGCTTTGATTTCCACCTTACCACGTCCAAGAGGGCGTGCAAAACGGTGGTTTTTGGGTACAGTCCCGAATCACATGGAGGCAATGAACGATAGGAGGGGATTCGTCTCTCCCGGTATAGGGAGTTGATGTTGCGCTGTGTTCGATTGGCTATAACCGGAAATCCCTGGCCAGGGTTGCTGAGATTTACTGGTAAGTGTTACCAGTAGTTTTTCGAACTGTTATAGACCTCATATCGACACGACTTATCGAGCTGCTGGGGTCTAACGTTTACCACCCCTAGGCGAGATATGCGACATATCAGACGAACAGAACGGACTGTACGGTAAGTGTTACTGGTTGGATTCACAGGAGTGTGAGCGGGCTTGCTCGTCGATCTTCTGATCGTTCAATACCCGGGTGGCCATTATGTTTAGCAAACCGCTTGCGGCTTGTGGGTGTTTGATATGATCATCACCTGCTGCCGGCGTATTGACGAGTCTTTAGAGTCCTACACAGAGGTTTCCTGGCTCAAGCGAAACGAAATAGGAGCGCATATGAGATATGTGCGGGACCGAGAATAATGCGCGTATGTGATACCGTATTCTATTCTCGCGATGAATGTATCGAATGGTTGTATGCGATATAACCTAGTTATCGAATCGAGGATTGATTCGATAAGTCGATACATTGGATATTAGTCGGTCATATACGATATGACCGGATCGTTAAATCAAGTGTTGATTTAATGTATAATTAAATATTTGATATATTACTTTACATTAACTAGTATTGGTTCACTTAAGATAGATTTTCTCACTTGATGTGCACATTGTATATATGATATAGTTTTGTGCACTAGTTTGTATCATGTTTGATGATACATGTAAATTTGGGTGTGTATGATTAAACCATGGTTATGTTAATGGTTAGGGTTTTGATTTACTTATTTATTTATTCTCTTTATTCATTTTGGCAAAGGAAAATAAAATGGTGGCTTGCTTTGTCTTTTGATGAAGCTTCATGAAGCTTTGAAGAAGTAACCATTTTGTTTCTTTCCTTTAACCTAACCATTCAACTTAACCCCAGTTTATTCTCTACACTCACCCATGGTTACAAAATGATAACCATCACTTGATTTTTTTTAATTATTATTCTTTTTCATTCTTTTTCTTCTTCTTCTTCAAGAGAAAAAGAAAAGCTTTGCTTGAAAAATATCAAGTGTTGACATCAAGTGAGAAATCCAAAACCAAAGTGAACCCACTTCCTATTTCTTCATCCTCTACCATTTGCCATGTAGTATAGGGTGTTTTCTTCACAAGTTTCATGACTTGGTGAAGGTGGAGCTTGATCTTGAGTTGCCTCGACATAGATCATCTTCGGCATCGAAGTCGACGACCTAGCCCGATCATTTCTTCGACGAAACCATCGCTAGAGTCCGGGATCTGATGATCGCAGCGGAGAGACATCATCATGGAGCTAAGGAAGTGGAGGACCGGATCTACAATGGTTGTAGCCCCTTTCACTTTGCAGTTAAGTTGTTAACTTATATTGTTTTCGCCTTTACCTCTAGTCAACGATCGCATTAGGGTTATTAGGCACATGGAAAATTTTTAATTTGGCATGGTTGATGCCTTGTGAGACCTCATTAGCGTGCCTAGGAACCCTACATCTTTATCCTTGGTGTAAGTCTCATATACCTATGTCAAATGTATCATCCACCATAACACAATATATAAATACATATATTAATAAATATCACATATATATTAAATATATTTCAAAGAGAAGAAAATCTTTAGTCAGCTAATATTAGTTAATATATATTTATATATCAAATATATTAATATATATCAAATTATTAAATCAACACTTGATTCAATAATCCGTTCATATCATATATAACCGACTAATATCACTTATATGTATATCACATTATCGAATCAACACTAGATTCAATAACCCGGTCATATCACATATAACCGACAACATTCAATATACTATATCAAATCAACACTTGATTCAATAATCCGGCCATATCATATATAACCGGCTAATATCAAATATATATACATATAACATATCATTGAATTAACACTTGATTCAACAATCCGGTTATATCACATATAACCTAATCGATATCAAATATCACGAGATTATAATACGGTAATACATACTCATCTTTAATTAAGCTCCAGCACATATCACCATATGTGCCCTACTTCATTTCGCTTGAGCTAGGAATCCTCTGTGTGGGACTCTAAAGACTCGTCAATACGCCAGCAGTAGGTAATGATCACATCAGTCACCCACAAGCTATCAGCGGTACTAGCTGGACGTAATTGTTGGGGTCGAAAATTGCACCCCGGTTGACCAAGTCAAAGTCAAGGTCAACCCCAAGCCAGGTGGGCCCAAGCCCAGATCAAGTAGGCCCATGCCCGAGTCGAGCCGGAACATGAAGCGGCCGGCCTCCCCATGCAAATCATGTAAAAAATAATTTTGATGTATCTTTTTTATAGGCATAAAGCCAAATTTTTGTAAGCCCATGGCTTATGTGCAAAAGAAATGACACATGAGCCATGGGATGGGCAAAATGCCATTTTTTAATGCCCAAGGGGCTATATGCAAATATGTAAGCCTATAAAAGGCAACATGATGAAAATATCTAAGACAATTTTCATTCCACAAAAAAATAGGGTTCTTTGTGCCTCCTGCTCTTTCTCCAAGGTTCTAAACCTTCTCATTTCTTTTGAATTAAATTAAGAGTTTTACTCTTTCTTTTCCAAAACTAAATAGTTTTTCACCATAAAACCCACAAAGGGGAACTCAGATTTGCCATCAGATCTCAGAAAGGAGAGATTTTTAGATCTCACATCTCTTGATCTTCAAGATCTGGCTAACAAAGGAAGAAGAAGGAGACCCATCTCCAGAAACCCCACTTTGGGGAAGAACTAGGGCTCAAGGGGAGAAGCTCTTCATCAGCTTCAAAACATCTTAGGAGTTTAACTCCTCATATAAATATATATATATATATATATATATATATATATATATATACAGAATAATAAGTGCTCCTTTCCGGTAGTACAACTCACATTGCAGGGACCAAGTCCCTTTTGCTGCTCGAGTGCCCACGTGGTGCGCTAGCGCTCTGGCGCCCACGTGCTGACACGTGGCGCGCTAGCGCGCTTGCGCTCAGAGCTCTAGCGCCGAAAGCGCTAGCGCTCGAGCGTCCATGAGTTGACACGTGGCGCGTTAGCGCTCTTGCGCTCAGAGCGCTAGCGCCCGAGCGCCCACATGCTGACACGTGGCGTGCTAGTGCTCAGTGCTCTAGCGTTCTTGCGCTCAGAGTGCTAGCGCCCAAAGTGCTAGCGCCCGAGCGCCCACGTGCTGACACGTGGCGCGCTAGCGCTCAGTGCGCTAGCGCCCGTGCGCCTACGTGTAGACACGTGGCGCGCTAGCGCTCCGTGCGCCAGCGCTCTTGCGCTTAGAGCGCTAGCGCCCAAAGCGCTAGCGCCTGAGTGTCCACATGCTGACACGTGGTACGCTAGTGCTCAAAGCGCTAGCGCTCTTGCGCTCAAAGCGCTAGCGCTGGCCCCACGCATCCTTTAGATGCCTTTTCCCCTATTTTTATATATATACATATATATACATATGTATACATATGTACATATACACATACTCCATGACACTGTCCTTGTTAGAAAAAAATTTCTAACGGGACGCTGCCCCGCACCCCGCAAGAGGGCTGTTAGCCTCCTTGACTCCCAGCCCGCTATCCGGGTAGCGGGACCCCCGATATATCCAAAACCCCTTCAAAACACAACACTGCACATTGAGTTCGCATGACCAGTTTAACACGTCAATCGGAGGTTCGCTCGCTCCAAAGGCGAGGGGTAATTAACGACAGCTTAGTCCGCGGCTGTCGGAGATTCGGATCCCCACAATCATTAAACCCCGGCCTACCCTAGGCAGGGGGAATCTGTAATGCGTCTGACAAGCGCGCGCGTATTCCCATCTCATTGGGGTGACGAAAAACACCCTACAGATTCTGGCACGCCTGGTGGGACCTATCTCTCCTCCCACATTTCGGGTTAAACGTTCATGCGAACTCAATCAATATACATGTCTATATTAATACTAAAATAATGCTCTTTCGTGCAGGTTTTCGAGCAATCACCTTTCAACAATGTCTCCAAAGATGAACTCAGCTCCTATCTTCTACACGATGAAGATGGACGCCAGGACGGTCCTCCCGGCCAGTCTCGGGCGACAATGGGAGGAGCCACCGCTACTATTCGGCTCCATCCTGTTCGTGTCAGCTAACGCCATCCCAGCTCCTCAAGCTCCGGTAACCGACAAACCGGTCTCAAAAGGCAAGAGGCCAAATGTGGTGGTCTCGAAGGCGTCCCAACCCAAACGCAAATCGGTGTCTGGACGGCTTTCCATAGCCCCAACTGGGGGCAAAGCCATCAGAACAAAAGAAGTTGCCAGACGTCGTGGGCAAGCCCAGGCGATACCATCGACGGACACGCGGGCAGATGTCTTCTCAAGCCTCCCCATCACTCAGCCTATGGCGGCTTCCCGAAGAGCAGAAGCCTGCCAAGCGCTCAAGGCAGAGAAGCTGAGGCAGAAGCGGCTCAGATAAAGAGCCAACAAAAAGGCTAAGGCTCTGGTCATGTTAAAATTTATGAATTTCCAAAGGCCGGACCGCTCCGCAAAATCAGCCGCCAAAGATAAAGAGATGGCTGGGTATGTGGTCTGCACTGTCTATACGGTCGGACATGAAGAAACGAACCCTCTTATGCTTCACAGCCAGGGTGATGATACGGTGGACGCTACCCAACGTCAACTCGATCTAAATGATGAAGAGCCCGCTCAGGCCGATAAGCCAGAGGAACCTGTGGTTCCTGCGGAATTGAGCTCAGGCAATAAGGATGACCCGGTTGTCATATCCGGAACCACAGGACAAGCATTATTCCGATGGCTTCAGAGGCAGCTTCAGGACAGGGATGAGAAGTTAGCCAAGGTACAATCTAAGGTCGACGAATTGGCAAACGTCGCAGCAGATCTCGCGACCCAAGTCGCCCGATTGCAATTATAGCAGAATCAAATTTTGGTTCATGAGCCAGGGATTGATACTCGGGGGCAGCCAACTGATACCCCCTCCAACCTAAGAGCGGAGCGCCTTCGCGAAAAACGGCCGCGATCAGCCTCCAGTCCCTCCGATACATACACCGGAGGAGAATCTCCAATGAAAGAGAAGCTGGATAAAGTCTATTCCTTCAGAAGGGACAAAATCCGTAAAATATTCAAAGACGCCCTGAGGAACGGTCTACAACTGCCAGAATCAAAGAGACCGCAAGAAGAGAATATGACCGACGACCCAAAATATTGCCCCTATCACAGAGTGATAGGTCATGCCATTGAGGACTGCTTCGTCTTCAAAGATTGGGTCGAAAGGCAATACAAGATGGGAGAGATAGAATTGTCTAAAGGCGTGTTGGCAAACAGTCAATCTACGACCGCCGATTTCATACAAATGGAGACCGAAGCCTTTCGGGAACCCAATCCTCCCAGACATGTGCCACTATCTGAAAAGGGCGAACCAAAGACTGATCAGCCTCAAGAACCAGCATCAGTAAAGGCACCTACTCTAATGGAGAGAAAGAAGAAGGTGTACTCTTTCAGGAGGGATGATGTCCGTAATATATTCGAGGAAGCCTTGAACAACGGTCTGCAACTGTCTATTCTAAAGAGGCCACATGAAATGAATATGACCGGAAATCCCGTATACTGCCCATACCATAGGGTGGTGAGTCATGCCATCGAAGACTGATGTAACGTTTTAAAAATAATTAAATAAATAATTAAATGAATAAAATTGTTTAAGTGAATTTTATGATTTTCGGCAAAGTAAAATGTATTTTTCGTAAAACCTAACCGTGATTGTTTATCATTATAATTTCAAAAATACCTATTTTAATTATGTAATTACTAGTAAATGGTGTTTATTTAGCCACTTATAAATTTTTAGTTTAATTAAATATTTTTCCTAAACTAATTATTTTAAATATTAACATAAGCTTTATTTTTACACTAAATTAGTGTAAATTACAAATTTGAATGGTTTTAATTTGTAAAAGTGAGCCATGACATATTATAATTTAGTGAGTATCATGTAAAATTCATTTGCAAATTTTTCCAATTTTCTAGAGTTTTCTTGAGTTGCTATAGTAAAGAATTAAAAGAAAATTTAATAAAAGCATGAAAAGACATAATGATATGATATTTTGGTGGAACTTTCTACATCCTTCTTCACTTTTCTCATTCTCCACCCCCTTCTTCTAATTGTGGCCGGCCTCAACAACCCCATGGCAGCCCCCCCATTTCCCACCTCATTTTTATTCAAAATTCATCAAAAATACATCAAAAATTCAATTAAAATTCCACAAAATCCTATTTATTTCCTACCCTTCATTCTTTTCTTATTTTTATATGGAATTTGGAGATGGAAAGCATGCATTTTGGAGGCTCATTTCATGTTTGGATTTCATGGTTTGGAGGTATAAATTTCTTTCTTTTGATTTATTGTTATTAGATGTTCATTTAAGCTTAATTAGATTTAATATATTAATTATATTTACTACTTTTAAAATTCAAGTTAGGGTTTGAAAAATCAAGTTATGATTTTTATTAATTAATGAGGGTTATAATAACTAGTTTGACATATTTAGAAGTGGAAATTCTTGTAGGGATGGTATGTTGTAAATTGTTAATCTAAAATTGATTTAATTATACTTTTTAGCTAACTAGTTTTTTTATAAAATGTATTTGTGGGTAAAATAAAATTCTAATTAAGGTTGTTATCATTAGATTGTAGTTTTAGTGAGAATCTTAGCATGTTAATGGAAAGAAAAACTTAGTTTGATCACTAGTTTCTTGTGATAATTGGAAAAATACTAATAAAAGGCTATTTTTGTAAACTAGATTTTCGGAAATTCCTAAATAAATGAGGTTAAAAATATAATTATGGTTTAATCATATCATTATCATCATGAATTGTAGTTTAGTACATTAATTCATGCAAAATCATGTTTTGTGGTGGAATTGAGGTATTTTGCTTGAAAAATGTTGAAAATTGTTAAAGGTTGCAAACTAGAAATTTCAAATTAATACAAATTTGTGTAATAAAAATATAGTAATGGTTTGTATAGTCTAGTTATGCTATTTAATGAGTTTTATAACCATTGGTTTCATCTAAACGTCAAGTTTTGATGAAAAACGGTAAATTGGCATTTTCGGTTTTTACGAAATTGGACGGTTTGATAGATTTTAGGGTTTCGATGGATTTAATCATGTTTTATAATATAAGTAATGTGTTTTAAAACTACGAGTTATTTGTTAATGTTTATCTCGATCCATCGGAGTTTGTACGCCGATATCGAGCGATATTTGGTTCTTTTGCGTGGACGGGACATAGGTTTTAACCTATGCTTGTTCCTTGTATCGTTTGACTTTCGTATGTGATCCAGTTTACGATACTATTTATATGTTTGCGTTTAGGTACCACTCATGTGGACTACGGGCGATGAAGATGAGGATGGCGATACCGTCTTCGGCAGACATGGACCAGGTGAGTAGATGTATATCTACGGGAGGAAGTCGGGTGGATGGCGTTTAGCACCCCCGCAACGTAGAATAGGAATAGTACTTATTGACATTAGGAAACCAGATGTGACCCTAGATTCTTAATGAGTAGGACCCCAGTAATGACCCTAGGCTGGACTAGACTGATTTAGGAAAACCATACCAGAAGATGAATACCTTGGAAGAGGTTCGTAGGTTTCAGGTAGAAACACACACACGCACACACTGAAACTCGACATGGTGTATACGTGCATGTGTATATATATATATATATATATATATATATATATATATATATAGGACGAGGTATAGGTATATATATATATATACAACACGTATATGGGATACATTGATGTGATATGGTATCCGAGGTATTATGAAACAGTGTAACTGGGCTTGATGCCGTGATTCTTGGCTACAGTCGTATTAAGTGTTAGCAGATCATTAGAGAATGAGATAATGAACATGTATACTTAAATTATAAGGGGCAGTGATGATATTGAGGTACATGGGACTCTAAAATAGTACCCGGACTGTAACTTGTGATTGATCACGATATGGGATATGTATGACTTGATTACGACATCATATAGGTGTGACCTGATGTCGATATCATAGAGGTGTGAATTGAGGACGATACGATACATATGACATGATATTTCTGAGGATAAACTAATGATGCTTATTATGATGGCAATGATATATGATTGATGTATGCGATTACAGTTTAGCACCTTGATCATGAGATGTGTTGATGATGACATTATACTAATGATGAGACACCTAGGAGATACTTGACCCGTACTCTGATATTGGGATGCCGTACGATGGATTTTACCGTACGAGGCATAAATATGATGATTGATCCGCACTCTTGATTCGAGGAAGCCGTACTACGTACGTGACGCTATTGAGGCCGGATCGCCGACTATTAGAGATATTGATTCAGATCTTAGGTAGACTCTTGTTTCTTATTGACTAGTTTCTTAGGTTTTGTTCCTTAGGAGGTTAGATGGACACTAGGTTAGGTTCGAGTCATATAGTGGTAGTGGTAATGGTATATCAAATCAGTAGATAACACACATCCGTCTTTACTTTCACACTGGAATCATAATGACGCATGTTCTTACATATGTTGCTATAATCAGTATAAACCTTACCTGTTAGGACACTAGCACCATTACCGATGATGCGCATATTCCACGCACACTTATTTGCCGGCTCACACACATCATCATCGGTAATTGCTATGTCACGTACACTTTAGATTATATTATCTTTTATTGATAGAATCAGTTAACAACTTGACCGATATAATATTGTGATTACTCTCTGATGTTAGTATAGACATGATAATTATTACTTAGACATTCATGCATTCATGTTTTCATGTTATCATGCAGTATTATGGGCATATGCCGACACTTATCATATACTTACTCATGATTTTGAGATTTGGGTTTCTATGAGATTTCTGGATTTTTGGGGAAAACCGCAAGAATATATAAAAAACTTCTCTCTCTCTCCTCCTCTCTTTTTAAAATAAGATGCGGTTTTCTCGTGATGTATGTGTCGTTCACCATGAGATTTCATGTTTTCTGTTGGATTTCGAGACCCGATTCGAGGAGTGGATGAACCGTCTCGGGTACATGGTGGGCCCAGTATGGTACCCCGGGGCAAGAAGATCGAGTTGTAGACGATGAGCCTGGTAGGGGAAGGCTACCTACCGGTGATGTCTGGCGCGGCGGATATCCGGAGGATACCGACCGTTGTCGTGAGATTTAGTGATATGGGCCGATCCGGACTGACGGAGCCCGAGGTATTGAGACTATGAAACTTGAGATTTACATGTTTGTGTCGATGCTTGACACGGATTTCCATGGATTTCATTATTGAGATTTCAGATTCCTATACACATTTTACTATGATAACAGTTAAAGATTTCTTATATAGATATATCTGGATTTCAGGATTGATTGTTTTATATTCATGGTGCATGCATATCCATTCATATGACATAGTACTATATGAGGCACTGACACGAGCACGGAGTATCTGCACTTACACGTAGTATTACCCTGCTATTACTAGATGATTGGGACTTAGTAGTGTATTATTATGACCTAGGATAGCGTCGTGCATTCGATTTCTTTTTTGTAGATGTCTTCTACTCACGAGTTGGCAACTCACCCCCGTTGTGCCAAATTTTATTACAGGATCGATGTACAGGTTTCCCTGGCATCTTGCTGGCACATCTATTCTTTCAGGGCGATTTGCACGGTAGGTTGGTTCACTTGTATCCGAACCACCATTGTATTTTTATTCTTTCATTTGTATCTAGTAAGCTCCATCAACCATACTTGTATTACTTGATAAGTTTATTGGACCAGTCTTTTATTTTGACCTTAGAGTCGCGCATATATTATTCTGATCTGGTGGTTTTGTTTTATTTTGAGTTTTGAGCCTCGCTCTTTGGCGTTGTATATTATTGTGCTTGTTGTGGTTGTTTCTGCCAGTTGGCGCTGAGCTAGCACCCGTTTGGGGATGCTTTTTATTGTTTATGTATATTATACTTGTTGTACCCGTTTGGGGGCCAGTTTTTATAGAGGAGACTCTGCCGAAATTTTTGGAAAAATTTGCTGATGTTTTAAACTTGTTCCTTCATGTTTTCTTTTACTGCTTCTTCTTCTTTTTCATGGTTTAGATTTCTAGGCTTCGGCTTACTTAGGTTACGTGACGCCTCTAGACGCTTCGTAATCTAAGTGCCGGTCACGTTCCGTACTCTCGGGTCGTGACAACTGATGTGTCTTCAAAGATTGGGCAGAGGACCAATACAAGCTCGGAAAAACCTCACAGTCCTCGGATGTATCGGAAAGCCATAGAGCTAGGTCATCAATACAGCTCCGCCAAGATCAAAGTTCAAGGGGCTGGGATAAGCAAAAAGGACCACCACGTCTTTAAATTGGGAACACCAGACGACCACCACGTCATTAAACTGGGAACAATCGACCTCTAAGTCGTTAAACTGGGAATGTAAAAATATACATAAATATATGTGTGTGTGTGTGTGTGTGTAAATAAAAAAAAGGTGTAAATAAAAGAAAAATAAAAGCCGAAATGATGGGGCAACTCGCAATAAAAACCAGCGAGTAAAATAAAGATGAAAATAAAGCCGAAATGATGGGGCAACCGCGAATAAAAGCCGAAATGATAGGGTAATCGTGATCTTCGCGATAAGAAAAGCTGAAATGATAGAGCAATCACGGTAAAATAAAAAGAAACAAAAAAGGCGAATGATGAGTCGCTCTTGGTACTATATTCCAGTGCAGCGATGCAGACGCCAACCAAAATCCAGTTTCCCAAAATTCTTCCGGCCCTACAGTTAATCCCCAAATTGACTACCGCATACAATCCACGGGCTCAAATAATTCTCGTCATATCCATGCCCCACCGCAACCACCAGTTACGCGGCTGGTCTCTGCCCTTGGAATTATGGTCCATTGGAAAGACCCACTCATGTGTCCTCACGATGCATGAGGAGAACAAACCTTCGTGGGATCCTTATGACTCACAGAGGAAAAACACACTTGGGAGTCCTCATGACTCCTAAGGAGAAAATACACCTACGGGATCCTTACGACCCATAGGGAGAAAATGCTTTTATGAGACCCTTACGGCCCATAAAATTGAAAAGCCTTAGGTGATAGGGATCTAAACCTGTCTCCTAAGCCACCGCTTCCCAATAAGCAACGGCGAATGATGAGTCGCTCCTGGTACCATATTCCAGTGCAGCGATGCAGACGCCATCCAAAACTCAAATCCCTAAATGGCGAATGATGAGTCGCTCCTGGTACCATATTCCAGTGCAGCGATGCAGACGCCGTCCAAAACTCAAACCCTAATGGTGAATGATGAGTCACTCCTAGTACCATATTCCAGTGCAGCGATGCAGATGCCAACCAAGTTCTAAATCCCATACCCCAATGGCGAATGATGAGTCGCTCCTGGTACCATATTCCAGTGCAGCGATGCAGACGCCAACCAAGTTCCAAATCTCATACTCCAACGGCGAATGATGAGTCGCTCCTGGTATAATATTCCAGTGCAGCGATGCAGACGCCGACAAAGTCCCAAAATTTTTCCGGCCCTACGGTCTAGATCATACATCCTGCAAAACCGTATACAATCCACGAGCGTAAAACGATCCCTATCTCTCCCAAGTCTTACTGGTGAGACTACATTCAAAGTCCCACCAAAAATAATATATATATATATAATTAAAAAAAATGGTATGTCCACAAGCAAAATGGGCACGGATGAAAACCCGAAAGGGCTCCGTGAGTAAAAACAGCAGGACTTCCGGCAAGTTTGTGAAAACCTGAAAGGGCACAAACTCGTAAAAAAAAAGAGATGAAATGCACTCGCAAAGTCCTCTCGACTTTGCGAGGAGAAAATTCCCGCGTGAGATCCTTACGACTCACAAAGGAGCAACACCCTTAGGAATCCCCATGACTCCTAAGGAGAAAATACACCTACGAGATCCTTTCGACTCGTAGGGAGAAAATGCTTTTATGGGACCCTTACGGCCCATAAAATTGAAAAGCCTTAGGTGATAGGGATCTAAACCTGTCTCCTAAGCCACCAATCCTCAAATCCTCTCATGGCAAATAATGATTCGCTCTTGGTACCATATTCCAGTATAGCAATGCTGATGTCAGCTCAAATCACAATCAACAAGTCAACTTCAACTCCGACACCGCAGAAAGCGGGGCAAGTCAGAATCTAGTCTCGACACCGCAAGAAGCGGAGCAAGTCAAGTTCACCCCTGACACTGCAGGAAGCAGAGCAAGTCAAATAGAGCGTTGACCATCCAGGTCGTAAAAAGGGCAGTGCAGGCTTCCCACAAATCGGGAACCAAATCGCTCCGGATCAGAGTGTCGACCGTCCAAGTCGTAAAAAGGGCAGTGCAGGCTTCCCACAAATCGGGAACCCAAATCGCTCCGGATCAGAGCGTCGACCGTCTATGTCGCAAAAAGGGCAGTGAAGGCTTCCTACAAATCGAGAACCCAAATCACTCTGGATCAGAGCGTCGACCGTCTATGTCGCAAAAAGGGCAGTGCAGGCTTCCCACAAATCGGGAACCCAAATCGCTCCGGATCAGAGCGTCGACCGTCCAGGTCGTAAAAAGGGCAGTGCAGGTTTCCCATAAATCGGGAACCAAATCGCTCCGGATCAGAGCGTCGACCGTCCATGTCGCAAAAAGGGCAGTGTAGGCATCCCATAAATTGGGAACCAAATCGCTCCAGGTCAGAGCGTCGACCGTCCATGTCGCAAAAAGGGCAGTGCAGGCTTCCTACAAAGCAGGAACCAGATCACTCCGGGCCAGGGAAACGTCTACCACGGACACTCCGTCTTAGAGATGCGTCAAGCGTCGACCGTCCATGTCGCAAAACGGGCAGTGCAGGATTCCCACAAATCGGGAACCCAAATCGCTCCGGATCAGAGCGTCGACCGTCCATGTCACAAAAAGGGCAGTGCAGGATTCCCACAAATTGGGAACCAAATTGCTCCAGGTCAGAGCGTCGACCGTCCATGTCGCAAAAAGGGCAGTGCAGGCTTCCTACAAAGCAGGAACCAGATCACTCCGGGCCAGGGAAACGTCTTGTAACACCTTAGAATGTGTTTTGTAGCTAATTATTTTTTATATATATAGTTTTTAATAAAAAGTTTACCAAATTGGTTTTTAATTATTTTATCCTATTTAATGAGTATTTATTAGAATTTTGTTAGGCACACACACACTTGTGCATGATAACTAGGGTTGTTTTTGGGGTTAAACATGATTAGCAATCATGGTTAGCTAACCATTTTCCATAATCTAATTTTATGTTTTGTTTAATGTGTATGGTTGTTTTTAAATAAAATGAATTTAAAAGGATTTTTAAATTGGTTTGAATGTTGACTTTGTGTGAGAGAGGAGGGATGGGAAGCATGGTGTGAGCCATGCCTCATTATGAGGGAAGAGAGAGAGAGGGGGTCTTGGCTTTGTTCTCTCATTTCTCCTCTCATTTTCTGTTTCTCTCATTCTCTTTCACACACACACACACACACACACACACACCCCTACAGCAGTGGCAGCAGCAGCAGCAGCACCAAAGGCAGCAGCAACAACCTCATCATCATCATCAACAACAACAACAACAACAGAGACAGCAGCAGCCATCATCATCATCAGCAGGCAGCAGGCAGCAGCAGCAGGCAGCAGCAGCAGGCAGCAGGCAGCAGCAGCAGGCAGCAACAGCAGCAGCAGGAGCTCCAGCGACTTACAGCAGCTCCTTCCACTTCTTCACCTGCCTTCTAGGGTTCATTAGGGTATATTTCTTGAACCCCATTTCGTGGTTTGCTTAAGTTGTGTGTAGTTTAGCATCAGTTTGTGTTAAATAGTTAGTTTTGGTGCTAAAATGGTGAATTATATGGAACTTTGATTAAGTGATGATTGTGTTGGTAAACTCTACTTATTTAAGTGTTGTTAGGGTCACTTTAACTGAGAATTTCCCTGGATTACACTAAAATACCATAGGGTTTGTGTTTTGTGCAAATTGGTGCTTTTGAGCGATTTATTGTGACATCTGAGATCTGCTTTTGGCCCGGACCCTACAGAACAAAATTGAGGATACTGGAGCATGCTCACTAGGTTTAGACACCACCACAAGAACACGAGACCCCCATTCCCAACTGAGGCCGCAGATTTATTTGGTTTGGCCACAATTTACGGCCAAGTAGGGGGCATGGGTGTTGAGGTCTTGGCTAGGGTTGTCTGTAGGGTTGTATAGTGCTTTGGTATGTCTAGTTTTGTAAGTTTTGACCTGTAGGAAAATCTGGGATCAAATACCGTTTTTCATGTCCGTTGTGTTTGCACGATACGCGCGATACGTGAGTGGGTTCTGTGATCCAGCGTATCGCGGCGTGTCGCGATGGTTTTAGACGCGTATACACACGATTCAGCGTATCGTGCACACGCGCGTTTAGTTCGCGATGCGAGTTTCTCGTTTTGGTTCGATATCGCGTTTCGCGGAATATTTGACTTCTATGTGATTTCCATGTCTGATTTGCAGGTTTGCAGGCAGGGACTACGGACACTGCTACAGGGGGGAGCAGATGGTAGGATTCACCTAGCGTAGAATGTAGGTGAGTAGATTTAACATCTACAGGGGAATCGCCCGCATGGCATTATGCGTCTGGGCTAGAATTCAATACTTGTCGCATATTCTACGTCATTGTTAGAATTGCGCCTTTACCTATTTACTTAGATATAGTTGTACTGTGACTAGTAGCCGTAGGGCACTGCACACATTATTGACGGTTCATGTTGCACGAGCACGGATTGTATGCTACACACACACCGTCAATAATTACCATGTCACACACTAACCATTATAGATACTAGTGCTTGTCACACATGACATCTAGCTTATCGGTATACCTTGCACATATTTTAGTTATACCGGGAGGATATCCTACATATTTTACTTATACCCAGGGGGGTATACGACATCAGTTCTTATAGGTAGATACCTATACATTGCTACACCTATATGTACACACATATTCAGTTGCAGTCACATATTTACCTTTACTGATGTTACTTAGCTGTACCTTATTGATTTCGCATACATCTGTTTTCAGCTATATATTCTCTGTTATATGCTCGCATTTCAGATATCTCGTATATGTTTATTCCTGGATTGTGCATTATTATTTGGATTTACATGATGTATTCTGGATTTGGGAACCGCGGGAGTTCATGAAATTATGCATACATTGAAAAACCCGGTTTCCTTGATATGATATTTGCGCGTCCACTATGAGTTTTATCGGTGCTGATTATATACTCCATACGAGGTGTGATTGCCGTATGAGAGTACATGGTGGGGCCCGGTATGGTTCCCCTCGGCAAGAAGATCGATGTATTTTGCCGATTGAGCCTGGAGGCGGGCGAGTACCTACCGGTGACAGTACCATGACTCGGCTGGGGATTACGGAGACACCGCTGGGAGTCATGTACGTATGCATACGTCGAAAGGCGAGAGTCAGAGCTAGGCACTCGTGCTTTCGGGATAGCGTATGATACGTGATCAGGATTTCTGTGTCAATACTTGGCACATGGTTTTCATGATATTTCTTTAATACCTTTGTATATATAACAGGGGATTAGCCGTTGTTATATATACCCTTACACCAATATTAGTGGAATGGGACGCTAATATATGTGTATTGCCCCCATCATATTTATTTCTGCAGATATATATACCTTTAGGATGTTAGAAACTTACTTGAGATTCGACTTGGGATATAGGTGATTCATTGACATTGGATATTGGATATGAAAGAGATTGTTGATTTGTACATTCGAGATATAGGAGAGCTACTCGATATTGTACATTGAGGTGATGTGAGACTTATGATGTGAGAGCCCAATTTGGGGGCTGATTTGAGGATTTGGGATTTGAGTGTCTTGATGGATTGTGATCTGGCCACGATGTCAGGTTTCCGTGGAAATGACATATTCCACCCCATACCTCACACTGATCTATTCTTTGCACAGATTCATATATTTGTAGTACCTGATAGTGTACCCTTATGATAGTTGCATATTTGCTTTCTCATGTCCCTATTGCATAGTTATTGCATACTATTATCATGTCATCATTGCTTCATATATTGATTGTACCTGCTAGTGTACATTTCCTTTATTCAGCTTTTACATGACATGTTATTACTGTAATCGCATATCTTAGATTCATGCTGTACGTACATTCCTGCGATTACCTGCATATGTTATCTTCTATTCACGAGTTGGCAACTCACCCCCGTTGTGCCACAGGTGTTTCAGGTTATTCCCCAGAGTAGTCGAGGCAGGCTATTCAGCCATTCATCTTTTGCTACAGATACCGCGTCAGCTCACAGTACTATTTTGCTTAGGTGGGTTAAATGATTATCTGTATTTCATACTGTACATTCGTTGTATTTTGTACTCTCCATCTACTATTGTATTGTTGACTTAGAGACTTGGTGAGGACGTTATTGTATATTATTTGTGGATTTGTTACCTTTTATATACAGTTTCCTTCCTATTGTCTTTACTTCTTCGCTACGGCGTCGTATATTTGTATTGTATTCTTCTTGGGTTAGTTTTTATAAAAAGGGGTGTTGCCAAAATTTTAAAGAAATAAAGTAGGACTTTTAAAGAATTTGGGTTGCGATTTCAAATGTTTCAAGAACTTATATTATCTTTTCCGTATTTTTATGGTTTAGATTTCTGGGTTTTGGCTTTCTTTTACTACGTTACGTCTTAGGGCGTTGCGTAGTACTAGGGCCGTCACGGGCCAATTTCGGGTCGTGACACGTCTACCACAGACACTCCGTCTTGGAGGCGCGTGAAGCGTCGACCGTCCATGTCGCAAAACGGGCAGTGCAGGTTTCCCACAAATCGGGAACCAAATCGCTCCGGAACAGAGCGTCGACCGTCCATGTCGCAAAACGGGCAGTGCAGGTTTCCCACAAATCGGGAACCAAATCGCCCCGGATCAGAGCGTCGACCGTCCAGTCGTAAAAAAGGCAGTGCAGGCTTCCTACAAATTGGGAACCCAAATCGCTCCGGATCAGAGCGTCGACCGTCTATGTCGCAAAAAGGGAAGTGCAGGCTTCCCACAAATTGGGAACCCACATCGCTCCGGATCAGAGCGTCGACCGTCCATGTCGCAAAAAGGGAAGTACGGGATTCCTACGAATCGGGAACTAAATTGCTCCGAATCAGAGCATCGACCGTCCATGTCGAAAAACGGGCAGTGCAGGCTTCCCACAAGTCGGGAACCAAATCGCTCCAGATCAGAGCGTCGACCGTCCATGTCGCAAAAAGGGCAGTGCAGGCATCCCACAAATCGGGAACCAAATCGCTCCGGATCAGAGCTTCGACCGTCCATGTCGCAAAAGGGGCAGTGCAGGCTTCCTACAAAGCAGGAACCAGATCACTCCGGGTCAGGGAAATGTCTACCACGGACACTCCGTCTCGGAGACGTGTCAAGTGTGACCGTCCATGTCGCAAAAAGGGCAGTGCAGGCTTCCTACAAAGTAGGAACCAGATCACTCCGGGATAGGGAAACACATGCCACGGACACTCTGTCTCGGAGACGCGTCAAGCGTCGACCGTCCATGTCGTAAAAAGGGCAGTGCATCCCAAAAAGTGGGAACCAAAGCAAGTCGTCTCCACATGAAAGAAGATCCATCAATTTCATGCACACGACCCACATATGTGGTGTGTATTTATTGATGGGGGGCACTTTGTTGGGGTCGAAAATTGCACCCCGGTTGACCAAGTCAAAGTCAAGGTCAACCCCAAGC
Source organism: Agapanthus africanus (assembly GCA_030015575.1). NCBI lineage: Eukaryota > Viridiplantae > Streptophyta > Magnoliopsida > Asparagales > Amaryllidaceae > Agapanthus > Agapanthus africanus. Next base: position 206,065,181 of record CM057337.1, read on the forward strand.
CAGGTGGGCCCAAGCCTAGATCAAGTGGGCTGATGCCCGAGTCGAGCCGAAACATGAAGCGACCGGCCTCCCCATGCAAATCATGTAAAAAATAATTTTGATGTATCTTTTTTATGGGCATAAAGCCAAATTTTTGTAAGCCCATGGCTTATGTGCGAAAAGAAATGACACATGAGCCATGAGATGGGCAAAATGCCATTTTGTAATGCCCAAGGGGCTATATGCAAATATGTAAGCCTATAAAAGGCAACATGATGAAAATATCTAAGACAATTTTCATTCCCCAAAAAAATAGGATTCTTTGTGCCTCCTTCTCCTTCTCCAAGGTTCTAAACCTTCTCATTTCTTTTGAATTAAATTAAGAGTTTTACTCTTTCTTTTCCGAAACTAAATAGTTTTTCACCACAAAACCCATAAAGGGGAACTCAGATCTGCCATCAGATCCCAGAAAGGAGAGATTTTTAGATCTTACATCTCTTGATCTTCAAGATCCGGCCAACAAAGGAAGAAGAAGGAGACCCATATTCAGAAACCCCACTTTGGGGAAGAACTAGGGCTCAAGGGGAGAAGCCCTTCATCAGCTTCAAAATATCTTAGGAGTTTAACTCCTCATACACACACACACACACACACACACACACACAGAGAGAATTATAAGTGCTCCTTTCTGAGAGTACAACTCCCATTGCAGGGACCAAGTCCCTTTTGCTGCTCGAGTGCCCACGTGCTGACACGTGGTGCGCTAGCGCTCTAGCGCCTGAGCGTCCACGTGTTGACATAGCACTAGCGCTAGCGCTCATAGCGCTCGAGCGTCCATGTGTTGACACGTGGCGCGCTAGCGCTCTTGCGCTCAGAGCGCTAGCGCCCGAGCGTTCACATGCTGACACGTGGAGCGCCAGTGCTCAGTGCTCTAGCGTTCTTGCGCTCAGAGCGCTAGCGCCCAAAGCGCTAGCGCCCGAGCGCCCACGTACTGACACGTGGCGCGCTAGCGCTCAGTGCGCTAGCGCCCGCGTGCCTACGTGCTGACACGTGGCGCGCTAGCGCTCAGTGCGCTGGCGGTCTTGCGCTCAGAGCGCTAGCGCCCAAAGCATTAGCACCCGAGCGCCCACATGCTGACACGTGGTGCGCTAGCGCTCTTGCGCTCAAAGCGCTAGCGCTGGCCCCACGCAACCTTTAGATGCCTTTCCCCCTTTTTATATATATACACACATATATATATATATATATACATATGTATACATATGTACACACACACATACTCCACGGCACTGTCCCTGTTAGAAAAAATTTTCTAACGGGGCACTGCCCGCATCCCGCAAGGGGGCTGCTAGCCCCCTTGACCCCCAGCGCGCTATCCGGGTAGCGGGACCCCTGTAAAAACTCTGCGGGGCCCTCGATATATCCAAAACCCCTTCAAAACACAACACTGCACATTGAGTTCGCATGACCAGTTTAACCCGTCAATCGGAGGTTTCCTCGCTCCAAAGGTGAGGGGTAATTAACGACAGCTTAGTCCGCGGCTGCCGGAGATTCGGATCCCCATAATCATTAAACCCCGGCCTATCCTAGGCAGGAGGAATCTATAATGTGTCTGACAAGCGCGCGCGTATTCCCATCTCAATGGGGTGACAAAAAACACCCTAGAGTAACGGTTACCCAGGTATTGAGCGAATAGAAGATCAACAAGCAAACTTGTCCAAACTCCCGCAAAGCCTATAAACAACACTTACCATATAGTCCGGCCTTTTCATCTGATATGTCGCATATCAAGTCTAGGGGTGGAATCATCAGACCCCAGTAACTTGATAAGTCATGCCGATGTGTGGCCTATAACCATTCGAGAAACTACTGATAACTCTTACCAGTAAATCTCATCAGTCCTGGGCAGAGACTTGCTGTTATAGCTAATCGAGTATAGCGCAACATCAACTCGCTATACCGGGAGAGACGAAACCCTTCCTATCGCTCATTGCTTCAATGTGACTCGGGACTGTACCCAAAATCCACCTGTTTGCACGACTCCTTTAAGCCGTTGTAGGGAGGAAATCAAAGCACAGTGGGAACCACAGAAGGCTCTATGACGATCTCGGCTCTACAGACTAATCTGTACTAGTGTCACCAGAGAACTGCTATTTGACGATACGTATAGTACCAACTAGGAGTTCTCGGCGAGTCTTGTTCGGTGTACCCATTCTCTAATGAGCACCTGTGTACAATTTTTGATGTCAAACACCAATGGTTGTGGGATCAACTATTGCCCCCATATATGGTCAAGAAATGTATACACTAGTCTACTCTGGAATATCAATGCCCTGTCTCGATACTCCCTCGACTAGGAATAGTTAAAGGATGTGTTTGCGGACTACACAAGCCCTACTAGTATGATCTGCATCATAGTCCTGATAGTCAAGCTAACATCCTAAGGGATTTATCAACATGTATCAAAGAGGCAGTATAATAATACGAGTGTACATGTTAAGATAAAGACCAACCAGATATCATACTATCATGTCGAGCAAGAAAGTCATATATATATATATATATATATATATATGTCCAAGCATCCACTATATCGTACAATAATGGCCTCTAAGGCACACATATTCCTAACAATCTCTGTAACATTTCAGAAAAATAATATTTTATTTTTGGGAATTTTTATGATTAAATAATAAATATATTGAATATTTTATTAGTGCGGTATAATTAAATACCGATAAATTGAGGAAAATTTAGAAAATTATAGAAATTACTAAAATGAGGGTGTTTTAAATGAATTAAGCGAATTATGAAATTTTATGATTTAATATACACCATTTTAATGCTAATCGCGATTAAATATCGCTAATCGTGCTTTAAGCCGGATTTGTGCACATGACATGCACCGTGTCATTTTTCACACTTGTTACATTTCTTTCATGGTTCTTTCTCTTTATCATGCATGGTTTTAATTTATAAAAAAAGAAGAGAAAAGAAAAGAAAAGAAAAGAAAAAGAAAAGGAAAATATAAACAAATGAGGGATGGGGATGAGAGAGAGAGGGTGAGGGGTCAAACCTTGGTCATGGCACTTGCTCCCTTCATTGTTTCCTTCATCTCCTTTCTCTCTCTCACCCCCATGGCAACACCTATCTCCCTCTTCATCAAAACCCTCACAAACACCCTCATTCTCTCATCAAAACATCATCCCCACTTCACAAAAAGCATGCACAAGCTCATAAGCTACACTTTGGACCAAGAAAGGAAAGATTTTGGGTACTTGAGGCAACTTAAGAAAATTCTTGAGTTGCCAAATGAGGTAATTCCTATACCATTTGCATTGTATTTCCATTACTTTAGCACCTATGCAAGTTTAGAAGTGTTTGGATGCGGTTTTGTGAGCTTTGAAAATTCCTAGAAAGGGTTAGGGTTTGAATTGAATCCAAAGGTGAAATTGAGGCTTAATAGTGACCTTAAACCCCTGTAGGGATTGTAAACTGGACTAAAACCAGAGAATAAAACCCCAAACCCAAACATTGAAACCCCGACATTGGCAGATTTTAAGGAAATTGTGATGTATTTTGGTATCTGCTATCACCCGAGACACCTGAAAAATATTTAGCAAATACAGAGACACAAGCAGGCAACCTAGAACCTATACCCAAAACCCTAGCCCAAAATCCCTCACTGTGGCCGCAAATTTATTCATTTGGGCAGCAAATTGCGGTCTTGGTACTCCTAAATTGGTTCGTTTTGGTTCTGTGGCATTATCTCCAGTAAAATAGACCCTCCACATGTGCAAAATTGGCTAATTTGACCTAGGGTAAAATCTGTGACTTTTTTCCTAAGTTGTTGCATTATTTTACGACTTCGTTTTAACATGGATTTTGATATTTGATTTTGCGTTCCCATCGTGTGGAATTTGAATGTCAACAACTAGGGTTACTGATCGTGTTTTGCATGCTTAGGCCATAGGTTTTGACCTATGAACGATACGCGTGCCGATTTGGTTTTCGTGTGCTATTTCCATTTACGATGTCTTATGGTATGCTTGTAGGTACCCTCGAGTGGGTTTGGAGCAACAAGGAGGGGCATGGCGACATCGACATCGGCAAGCAAGAGCAGGTGAGTAGATATATATCTACAGGGGAAGTCGGGTGGATGGCGTATAGCACCCCCGTAGTTTCGTAATAGAACGCGTATGCGTTATATCTATATTATATATATACATATACAGATGTGATATGGAATAACTTTGGATTAGTATAGTGTACTTGTAAGTTAGTGTTTAGTCGTGAACCCTAGGGTAGTGATTTGCATACACGCACACACACATACATTCAGTTTATTTACCTGTGCGTATATGGGGATATGTATATATATACACACACAAGGGTATAGGACTATGTGTGTGTGTGTGTGTGTGTGTATATATACGGATACCTATACATGGATGATGAGGATTGTATATGGTATTTGGAGATGAGTTATGAGATTGGGCATTGTGCCATGAGATCGGTGATATAATGTGGTTCGTATCTGAGATACGGCATGCGATTTTAGCGGGCCTTTGGGCGTGTGTTTTCATACACGCATATATATGCAGATGGTATCAGTTTGTACTAGACTTAGATCAGTACCCCAGTTCATGAGATATGATGCTAAGGATACCAGATAAATGATGTGATGAATGTGATATTTGACCCGTAACCAGATTTGGGATGCCGTACGATGGATTTACCATACGAGCTATATATTGATGATAGATCCGCACTCTTGACTCGAGGATGTCATATTATATTTATATTGTATCGTACGTGATACTATTGAGGCGGGAACACCAACTATTATATTTATATGTATCGACTCAGATTTAGGTGGTTTTCCCTTACCCTTTTGGTTAGATTATTCGTTTAGTCCTGTAGTTTACTTGTAGATGTTAGACTAGACTCGATTCATATCTATTTCAAAATTAACGAATCGTGAGTATTTTAAAGACAGACCAAGGGATTATACGGATATTTTCAAATGACGCATCTTTTCTTAAAACACCGTAGCCCTTATTTTCTAAACACCACGATTCGTGTTATTTCAAATGGCAAAACTGTATGACACACACACACACACACACATATATATATATATATATTGATGTAGATTCTTCATTGTTGTGTTTATTATTCAGCTCCCGCTTATTATTGCTGTTCGCATCGCATTTGCATGCTTATATTGTGTTTTCATATGTCATTATTGAGATCATGTTGTCAGGACACCAGTACCATTACCGATGATGCGTATGCTCCACGTACACTTGCTTGCCGGCTCACACACATCATCATCGGTAATTTCCATGTCACGTACACTTTAGTGAATATTATTCCATTGACATAGCCTGCTAGCTGATAGTTGCAATATGTTATCGCTTTCATATGCTAGTTTAACTATTGCACTCATTGCATGATATCAGATGCACTCATGGTTATGCAGTATTTTGGGGTTTTATACAGATATTCACTGTTTGCTTACTCTTGATTTTTGGATTTCGGATTTTCATGAGATTTCAGGATTTGGGGGAAAACCGCAAGAATATATATAAACTTCTCTCTCTCTCTCTCTCTCTCTTTAAAATGCAAGTTGCGGTTTTCTCGTGATATATGAGTCGTCCACTATGAGTTTTCATGATAGCTGCTTAACCGTTCCAAAACCTCTACCCTGAACTTCTACGTTGGATTTCGAGACCCATTTCGAGGAGTAGTATGAACCGTCTCGGGTACATGGTAGACCCGGTATGGTACCCCGGGGCGAGAGTGATTTCATGGAGGATGATGAGCCCGGCAGGGCCAGACTGCTTACCGGTGATTGTTTGACGCGGCGGATATCCGGAGGATACCATTCGTGGTTATGTGATTGATGATATGGGCCGATCCGGACTGACGGAGCCCGGGGTATTGAGATATTGAGGTATTGAGATTTGATGATACAGGCCAGTCCAGATAGCCGGAGCCTGAGATATTAAGATATTGGGATTTATGTTTTGTGTCGATGCTAGACACTGATTATGTTGATTTCATTGATAATACCTCGTGTTATAAAAACAGAAATCTCACTAAAACAAGAAAACAGTTTCTTCATTTACATGTATACTGTTTTCATTACATTACATTCATACCTCATACATATAATATATTGCTACCTGAGACACTGACACGAGCACATGGGATTACACTTATGTATAGATGTTTACCCTTGCCACCTTTTCATGCTTCAGACATTATCTTTTGAGGATTTTATAAATTTGATCGTATTGACCTAGGATGAGTCATACATACGATTTCTGCTCGATGATGTTTTCTGCTCATGAGTTGGCAACTCACCCCCGTTATGCCACAGTTTCTTGCAGGTTTTGCCGTACAGGTTTCGTTACGGCTTGCTGGCACACTGCTTCCATTCCAGGTGATTGCTTAGTAGGTAGGTTCACTTGTATCGTGACCACCATTGTACTTTATTTTATTCATTGTATCTAGTAAACACCATGGACAAAACATGTATAGTATTTATTCAGACTAGAAACCAGTTGTATTATTCTTTCGACCTTAGAGTCGCGCGTTGTATTATTATGGTTTTCATATTGATTTGAGTTTCCTTTTTGAGTTTGATTCTCGTCCTTCGGCGTTGTATATTATATTGCTTGCGTGGTTGTGCCCGTCGATTGACGAAGAGCTAGCTCCTGCTTGGGGATGCTTTTTATCATTATATATGCTTTTATCATGTTGTATCCCAATCGTGGCCAGTATTTACAAAGGAAACTCTGCCGAAATTTTCAGAAAAGACTTGATGTTTTAAAAACGCATAATTAGGCTTATGCTATTAAAACCACTCGTTTTAAATAAGTTCTTCTTACGTAAAATGGTTTCAGATTTCTGGGCTTTTGGCTTACTTGAATTAGATGTGGTCCTATAAACTCCATATGATTCAAGTGCTAGTCACATGCCATTTCGGGTCGTGACAATCACCCACTTGTACTAAGGCCAGTTGTTATAGTATCTCATACCCAACATCCCAAAATGTCTCTTAAATTACATCTGGGGGGAGGGCCTTCATGAGCGGATCCGCTGTGTTATCTTTCGTGTCAACTCTCCTGACCTCGATCTCCCAGCGATCAACTATCTCCCGGATCATGTGATACCGCATAATATTTTTTCTGGATCACTGATGGGACCGTTGTTTCTTGGCCAAAGCCACAGCTCCATTGTTATCACAATACAAAGGTATTCGATGCTCAATGGATGGAACCACACCAAGTTCAGCTATGAACTTTTTATCCAGACAGCCTCTTTGGCAATATCGTTGGCAGCGATGTATTCAGCCTCTATCATCGAGTCTGCCACGGTATCTTTCTTGGAACTCTTCCAACATACCTCCCCTCCATTAAGGGTGAAGACAAAACCAGAGACCGACTTACTGTCGTCCTTATCACTCTGGAAGCTCGAATCGGTAAAGGACTCCACCTGGAGTTCTCCATTACCATACACCAAGAATATTTATTTAGTCCTTCTCAAGTACTTAAGAATGTTCTTCACAGCTGTCCAGTGCTTCTCCCTTGGATCTGATTGATACCTGCTTACCACACTAAGTGCGTAAGCTACATCTGATTTGGTACATAACATTGCGTACATGATTGACCCAACTGCAGAAGCATAGGGTATTCCTTGCATGCGAGCCCTCTCTAAATCAGTCTTGGGAGACATTTCCTTGGAGAGAGTGATTGCTGAGAAAGTGGGTAAATTACCACGCTTAGAATTATCACGACTCGAAATATTAGCTCATGACCAGCACTTAAATCACGCAACGTCTAAAGGCGTAACGTAATTCAAGTAAGCTGAAACCCAGAAATCTAAATCTTTTTAAGAAAATAAAAGAGGTGAAGTTTTAAAATAAAGGTATAAGGAAACCAAGTTTTCTTAATGCATAGAAAAGGGACATCGAAATGCAAGTGAAAATTCCTAGTTTGAAAACATGTTTCGTTTTTTTTAGAATTTGGGCAGCACCTCCTTTGTATTTTTTTGATCCAAAGCCATAAATACATAATGATAAAAAGGCATCACCAAGCGGGATCTAGCTCTTCGCCAAACAGCAGATCACAACCACACAAGACAGTATATATAAGTATACGATTTCCAACAGCGAAGTTCACCACAAAAGATAAATAAATAAGCAAGACATCCCCACTAAATGCGAACATAAAACACATCGCTCAAGTCTCGCAACTACAAGTCTTGCTAAGTCTCATTACTTATACAAATACTAGTTTGATTGATGGAGTTGACAAGATACAATATGAAATAAAAATACAAGAGTGGGTACGATACAAATGTCACACCTACCAAAGCAATCACCCGAAAGCAACTGTGTGCCAGCGATACCGCTACTGATCCATGCGGTTAACCTATAAGAACTGTGGCACAACGGGGGTGAGTTGCCAACTCGTGAGTAGAAAAACATCAACAAGTAGAAATCGAATAAACAACGACTCCTAGGTCAACTATATCATAAAGGTAATACTATGATATCTAGGGTGACTGTATTTGTATATGTGCCAAACAATACTCAAAGTCTATAATTATGTGGATATCATCCAACCATATAATCAATGTATGTATGCATGTGGATCTCGTCCACGTGTCAACTAATGACATAACAACATCATGCATGTAAATATTATAAAAACATATGCATGAAAATATGAGGATATAAATCAATGTGTGTCCTTCGTGACACCTTAAATCATTGAACCGAGTGCCTAGCATCGACACTCGAAACATCATGAAAAACCCGTGTCCAGCAGCGGCACGTAAATCCTCATAACTCAGGCTCCGTATCCTCGGATCGGCCCTCAAATACCTCGTCTCAGGCGCCGCCTACTCTGGTCGGCCCTCATATCCATCTCATGACTCCAGTCGGTATCCTTTGGATAACCGACGGGACCAAATACTATCACCGGTAGGTAGTGCTCCCCTGCCAGGCTCACCGTCTAACAATACGAATCTTCTTGCCTCGGGGTACTTCACCGGGTCCACCATGTACCCGCAGACGGTGCGTACCGCTCCTCGAATTGGGTTTCACATGCCACTCTCAGAACCGAGAAAACACATGGTGGACACACTGAAATATCATATCAAGAGAAACCGGGTTTTCAAAACAATACATACTTTCTTTTGAAATAATCATGGTTCTCAAATCCAGAAATCTCATGAAAACAGCATATCTTAATGCGTATGAACATAAATCATGATGTATGCGACATATAAAAGAATGTAAGTATATCCGTATATCATGCAGCATGGAACAGTGATGTGAGAATATCAGGGAAAACCGCTATTTTAAAATGAATCACATTTTTAAATATATCCGGCAGTTCCCAATTTCTCCTAAGTCAAATGCAACATCGTATAAGGTGCATATGTAACTATAGCAAGTAAACTATGCAAGGGGGTCATATCATGATATAGCAATCCTACTATGTAGTAACATGGAAATTATCGATGACGAAGTGTGTGAGCCGGTAAATCTGTGTAAGTGTAACATACGCATCATCGATAATGGTGTAAGTGTACTATCACAGGTATAAGCAATGCCATGAGAAAAACATGAATGCAGCATAATGTAAATCATCGGCTAAAAGCTATAAGGTATACGTATCTACATGATCTAGTCGGTGAATTAATCAATCCGCACCCAGCCACAACACCACGTACGGTATAATCCATCGTATGGCAACCTCTAGTCAAGGGTAAGGATCAATCGTCATAAAACTCATCACGTATGGAAAATCATCGTACGACGTCACTAAACCATAGGGGATCCTATCATCCTATATGACAAAGAAGGGTACGGAACTAACGTCTAGTACGACATATCACACATGATTCACAACATTTATATATCTATATACCTATGTCCCAGGTCACATCCATAACAAACTCATATCAGGGGACCGGTAAAGGTATCAATCATCTCAGTCAACTCGCATCCGTATACCAACATATCATCATATCACATGCCAAATCGTATTCTCTTTTCATCGCATCTAAATCTCATATACACACCCGAACTATACAATCAGTTTTTAAAAGATGCGAATCGTAGTTTTGAAAGTCGAGGCTACGGTATTTTTAAGGAAAAGGTATCATTTGCAAATCCATAACCTCCCTCAAGGTATCTGTTTAAAAGATGCATACGATTCTTCAGTTTGGAAATAGGTATGGTTCGGATGACACATTTACGTCGGCTATCTAGTCTTATAGTACCCTAAACGGCAATATCGTCAAACATCATCCTCAAATTCCGTCATCAAATATTAGCCGTATCATATCACTTCTAACTATTCTTTAGTTTCTAATATGGTTCTCTAACTATCTTTTAACTCTATTTATAGTTTTCTATATAAGGTTCCCTTAACCATATTCTATATATAAATCGGTTTCCATCAAGTTTGCGGGGGTGCTATACGCCATCCACCGGACTTCCCCTGTAGATATAGATCCACTCACCTGATCTTCGCTTGTTGGAGTCGATGACGCCACGCTCATCCTCACCGTCTCGAAGTCTATGTGGGGTACCTACAACCAATACACAATCGCAAATGCGTATTAAAAATCAAGGCGGAATACCAAAACGGCACACGCTTCGTTCACAGGTTAAAACCTATAGCCTTGCATGCAAAACACGACTAATAACCGTGGTCGTTGACGTTCAAACGCCACACGACGGAAACACAATACCAAATACCAAATTCAATTTCATTAAAAGCCGCAATAAAATTTCAGAAACCATGTAAAACACTCCCAGATTTTAGCCTAGGTGAAATTAGCTAATTTTGTATATGTGGAGGAGGGTCTAATTACAGGTAACAAAGCCATAGACCCAACACGATGCCATACCTCCTTGCTCTGGCTGCAAATTGCGGCCAGAATGGATTAATCTGTGGCTTGGGTTTGCAGTTGGGGTCCCGGGTCTCTAGGGTACACTCACAATCACCTGCTCATCTCACTGTCTTTGCTAAATAATTTTCCAGGTCCTCGAGTCACTCCAGATTCCTAAATACCATCACAATTCTCAAAATTTTCCGATATCGACGAATCTAAAGTTTGTATTTTGGGGTTTGGTCACTGGTCCAGGTCAATAATTCTAACACTAAAGCTTAGTAATAGCCACTACTCATCACCACAACACAACTCAAACCCTAATCCTTCTCTTGAAGTTTCCATGCTCACAAATCCACATCTTAACCCCATTTCTAACTAACTAGAATATAAAGAAACTTGAAACTAACTAAATGGTAGAAATTATACCTCATTTAGGCCACTCAAGAAAACCCTAGCTTCTCAAAGTTTGTCAAAATCCTATTTTGCTAGGTCCAATGCGATGAGGGTGAGGAGGTGATCATTTTTTTGTGAAAGGGGTATATGGTTTTGAGGAAGGGTTTGAGATGGGTCATGAGGGTAGAGGAGGGATCTTGAGATGTAGAAGGAGAAGAGAATGGTGGGGGGAAAATGAAAGGGGCAGCACTCTCCCCCTCTCTCTCTTTCTCACTCTCATTCTCTCTCCTAGCATGCTCTTATAACATCATTATGTCCCCTCTCTCTCCTCAATCATTCCTCTTTTCTTTTCTCACCGAAAAACCAACCATAACATAAATCAACACAAATGAACATGTCATGGTGCACTAACTATGAAAAACTGTAGAAACACGGATTTGGCTTAATCGCGATTAGCAGCGTACTAATCGGGTTTTTATCCAAACTGCATATAATAAATTTTAAAAATGCCAAATTCTTTAATTATATTTTTAAATGAACAAATCATTTTAATTTCCATTTATTTCATAATTATTGGTATATATTAATACCCTTTTTCGAAAACCCCAATTTCGCAAATCGGGCAGTTTTCTGGAAAAATATTATTTTAATATTAAATTCCAAAAATAATATTTTATATTTTCTGAAATGTTACAATCTTCCCCCCTAAATAAATTCTGTCCCCAAATTTAAATTTAAACCCCCAAATACTAAAACATTTCAATACTCAATTCAAATCAACGGGGCTCCGAAATCATGGAAGATGCAGAAATACCACAGCGCATCGCGTGGGCCTGAAAACGAATACGAAACTCAAAATCGAACTCCGTCATGCGTCACACAAATCATCTGATTTGCACACATATCCTCGGAGTTACAATGAAGATACAGATCTCAAAATCCACTACTGAAATCCAATATACACTAGTTAAATATTATAATAAGTATATATTACGCATCTTTGGAAAACCTTAAAACTGAATACAACATATGCAAAATATTTTCTAAATTGCCGTTTGATTCGTAACTCATGGCACAAGTGACAGACTCTCATTTTTAAAGTAATAAATATACCTTCATATATGTTTTGATAAATATGCGTTCCGTCGTTCCAAAATATTCAAAAGGTTTTCTTTGAAAAACTTTCGCGTCGCTCACGGACACGTAGGAAATAGCGAGACTATAGCACCTTTGAAAACCTCTTAGTAAGATTTTAATGCATTCAAGTACTCAAGTACTGTCTTCAGATCAGTTCTGTTCGGCTACTATATAATATATAGTACCTATCATGAAAACAAAGTGCTCAAAAAGCAAAGTCAGCCTCAAAAGGCGTACCCAACAATCACGTGCGTCTGGTGCGCATGGAAATCAAATCCAAATAAAGGTGCTACAATATGCACAAAATCCAAAACTAAGTGCAACAGGTGTGCACAAAAACATCTATCCAGTGCAACGGGTGTGACCGACAACAATATCTGGTGCATCTATTATGCACGAAAACAATAACTGGTGCATCAAATGCACAAAATACAATCAATAACTCAAACGCATAAAAAGCAACACCGAGTGCACCAAGGTGCATAAATCAAAAACGTGTGCAACTATGTGCACAATATCCGTATCAATGCACTGCAAGCACATGTGAGCTATACCGAGTGTAAAAATCACATCATTCGTATGAAATCCACGAAATCATAAACACATGCTACGAAGGTACAAAATCGACATCAAATGCAATGGATGTGCACAAATCACAAATCAACATAATGGTGTATAAAATATATGTCAAGCGCGATAACTATGCGCAAAATGTAAATACCCAGCAGGTGCAGCCGTGGTGCACGAAATCAATATCAGGAAACTCATCATCAAAACTCAAATCCAAGCAATATAAGCGTGATACTCGGATCACAACCGTAAATCGCAACAAATGATATTGAGGTACACCTCCTATAATGTCTAAAAATAAATCAGTGCGCCTAAAACCGGCAGAACAAGAATATCCTCTTCCCTCCTGCTCATGGTCTGGCGTCCTCAGTCTCTGGGTCCTTACCTTCTATGTGGATTTACCAATCTCGCAATCCATTGGCTCATCAGCTCGGTCAGGTGGGATAACGGGAACGATTCCGCTCTAGCACTTCTCTGGTCATCTCTCGGTCAATCATCACGACCACTCGTAAAGCAGCACGTCCCTAGCGTCAGCCTCTGGTCCTTTGAATATACGTGACACAGCTGATCCTGGGTGCAAATCTCATTGCAGTTGTGTCCTGGAAGGAATCCTGCTCAAGGTCCTTTCCGATCTCGCTTATGCCGAACTATATGAAGATTGGTACTCTTGCATAATCTATTCTTGCTTTCTGGACATCTGCACTCTCAGCACAGTATTTCCTCGAGAAATGGCCGCATCCCAATACCTCTGTACATGTATCAGGTCTCTAATCTCGACGGGGAGTAACAACATCTCGTCAGTATCTCACATGAACCTCTGGTCCCACTTGTCTGTATCATCGTCCACTTCGACGTCACGTCGCTATCTGCGTACTGCAAATTTTCTCGGCTACAGTCAATCCGAAGTCTCTCATACGGACTCGAAATCACGAACTCGGTATCTTCATCACTCTGTAGAAGATCTCTAGCCGAACACGTCCTCGGGAACTCGTCCCAACCATCGGAGGAATACTCAATACTTGTCCGTCCTCGATCAGCTCACAATGTATCTGGGTGAGATCCTCTATCTGAAGCTGGTCAGCTTACTGGTCTCTTATCACATGGTATCCAGACGGCGTTAAACTTTTTGATCGAGTCATCAAGGTCCCAAAATTTCCCGAAGGCTCAACACCTGAGCACAGTCTAAAATATCTGGTACATACCACAGTACCTCTGGACCAGCCGTAGAAGGGCAAACTCAAGCCTCACTGATGGCACCGCTAAACTGCCGCAAACCTTAAGGTTCAAAAGCGGTTCCATGGTCATCATGTCGAGTTAGGGTTTCATTCTTCTAGAGGGTCCACAGAATCACTTGCATGTTCCTCCGAACACTTTAAACATGGGGAAAATGGGTTTCTGACATTCGCTCGAACTTTTTAACCTTGCCTAGGCGACATGTGAATACCCTTCGTCCGCATGCTAAACAATGCCTCAATCCTCCAGGAAGGACGATACGTCAACGGTCATCTCTTGATCGGTCTAGTCTAGATCTGAGTAAGACTCTCCACACTGGAAATCTTCAATTCAACTGGGCCTGCATCGACGCATCAATCTGACGAATCACCCTCATCTCTCAACTCAGTATAGACTAGCTATCATCTGTCGCATCTCTGCCTGAAATCTCCAGCGATCTCAGCTCATAAGCCCTGGAAGCGACATCCTATCAATCTCAGCAACAGCTGGGTCATCTATCTGCGCAGTAGACGACATCGCAATTTCTGAGGTATACTGTACATCAACAGTCCTCTCACAACTGGCAGCTCTATCAATGGCCTGATCATCTGGTGAAAAACCAAACTTTCGCCTCACCCGGGAGGTCACAACATAAATACTAACTCAAGACGTTCCCGTGTCACCAGAAAACACGATGGTCAATCCTCATCCATAATGAGCTCGCCCTTACTGCAACACTAGCAGCAGCTCAAACTGCGCTCAAACCATGATGACAGGAACCTCAATCAAGTATCAAAGAAAACAGATCAAAGGCATGACAGGAAACAACAGATCCAGAATGGATACATGATCATATGAAGGAATAGCATCAATAAGAGTATGATCACGGAAACGAATAGAATCAAGTATCTCAAAATATGTATATCCTAAGGTTTCTTAAGTGGAGTATCGTATCATAAATATGTCGCGGAACATACATACGGTACGTCACTCTACTCAAGCTACCTACTCCATCAATCAGGGTCAGCCTATGAAATGAAAGTTCGGGTCTAATACCCCCCCTTCAAGTCTAAGTTCCGTAAGGTCAAGCCTAGGTTCCGAAATAGAATACGCCCCAGACTCCACATAGTCAAACCTAGACTCGAACAAAGGTTAAACCTAGCGCTCTGATACTAACTTTGTTATGACCCGAAATATTAGCTCGTGACCAGCACTTAAATCACGCAACGTCTAAAGGCGTAACGTAATTCAAGTAAGCTGAAACCCAGAAATCTAAACCTTTTTAAGAAAATAAAAGAGGTGAAGTTTTGAAATAAAGGTATAAAGAAACCAAGTTTTCTTAATGCATAGAAAAGGGACATAGAAATGCAAGTGAAAATTCCTAGTTTGAAAACATGTTTCATTTTTTAAAAAAAAAATTGGGCAGCACCTCCTTTGTATTCCAAAGCCACAAATACATAATGATAAAAAAAGGCATCCCCAAGCGGGAGCTAGCTCTTCGCCAAACGGCGGATCACAACCATGCAAGACAGTATATATAAGTATACGATGCCCAACGGCGAAGTTCACCACAAAAGATAAATAAATAAGCAAGACATCAACCCCAAATGCGAACATAAAACCCATCGCTCAAGTCTCGCAACTACAAGTCTTGCTAAGTTTCATTACTTATACAAATACTAGTTTGATTGATGGAGTTGACTAGATACAATATGAAATACAAATACAAGAGTGGGTACGATACAAATGTCCCACCTACCAAAGCAATCACCCGAAGGCAAATGTGTGCCAGCGATACCGCTACTGATCCATGCGGTCAACCTGCAAGAACTGTGGCACAACGGGGGTGAGTTGCCAACTCGTGAGTAGAAAAACATCAACAAGTAGAAATCGAATAAACAACGACTCCTAGGTCAACTATATCATAAAGGTAATACTATGATATCTAGGGTGACCGTATCTGTATATGTGCCAAACAATACTCAAAGTCTTTAAGTATGCGGATATCATCCAACCATATAATCAATGTATGTATGCATGTGGATCTCGTCCACGTATCAACCAATGACACAACAACATCATGCATGTAAATATCATAAAAACATATGCATAATAATATAAGGATATAAATCAATGTGTGTCTCCCGTGACACCTCAAATCATAGAACCTGAGTGCCTAGTATCGACACTCGAAACATTATGAAAAACCCGTGTCCAGCAGCGGCACGTAAATCCTCATAACCCAGACGCCATATCCTCGGATCGGCCCTCAAATACCTCGTCTCAGGCGCCGCCTACTCTGGTCAGCCCTCATATCCATCTCATGACTCCGGTCGGTATCCTCCGGATAACCGACGGGTCCAAATACTATCACCGGTAGGTAGTGCTCCCCTACCAGGCTCACCGTCTAACAATACGAGTCTTCATGCCCCGGGATACCTCACCGGGTCCACTATATACCCGCAGACGGTGCCTACCGCTCCTCGAATCGGGTTTCACATGCCACTCTCAGAACCGGGAAAACACATGGTGGACGCACTGAAATATCATACAAGAGAAACCGGGTTTTTAAAAAAATACATACTTTTTTTTGAAATAACCACGGTTCCCAAATCCAGAAATCTCATGAAAACAGCATATCTCAATGCGTATGAACTTAAAGCATGATGTATGCGATATATAAAAGAATGTAAGCATATCCGTATATCATGCAACATGGAACAGTGATGTGACAATATCAGGGAAAACCGCTCTTTTAAAATGAATCACGTTTTTAAATATATCTTGCAGTTCCTAATTTCTCCCAAATCAAATGCAACATCGTATAAGGTATATATGTAACTATAGAAAGTAAACTATGCAAGGGGATAATATCATGATGTAGCAATCCTATGTAGGGTTCCTAGGCACCCCAAGGAGGTCTCACAAGGCATCGAACATGCCATTCTTAAAATTTTACGGTGCCTACAAACCCTAAACTACGGATCGTCGGCTAGAAGTCTAGGCGAAAAACTAACTAGTTAACACTTGACTAAAAGTTTAACGGAAATACAACCTTTGTAGATCCGGTGCTCCACCTCCATAGCTCCGCAACGAGGTCCTCTCCGCTGTCCAAATCAAATCCGGGCTCTAGAGTCGGCTTCGTCGGAGAAAAAGGGAGCTAGGTCGTCGATGTCCATGCCGAAGATGATCTACGTCGAGGCATCGCTAGATCAAGCTCACAACTTCACCAAGTCAAGAAACTTGTGAAGTAAACACACTCTACTACTTGGCAAGAGGTAGAGGATGAAGAAATAGGAAGTGGGTAGACTTTAGTTTTGGATTTCTCACTCTTTTCCAACAATCACCATTGATGGAGCTTGGTTTTCTTCACTTGAAGAATGAAGAAGATGAAGAAGAATATTATGATAAGTTAATTAAAAACAATAGAAAAATCAAAACTTATCATAATGTTAACTAGAGTTAAGTGTAGAGAATGAATCATGGTTAGTGGGAATGGTTAGGGTTAAGGATGAGATAAGAATGGTTGACTTGATCAAAGATTCATGAAGCTTCAACTAAACTCCAAAATAAGCCACCATTCTTTTCTCCTCTTTTCCAAAATGAATAAACAAATAAATAAATGAATAAATAAAGGAAATGAAACCCTAACCATTCTTTTAACCATGGTTTAATTCTTTGCACTTAACCAAGTAATCATGTATCATCAAACATGATACAATCAAATGCACAAAATCATATCGCATATGTAATGCGCACACCCGAGTGAGAAAATCCATTTAAAGTGAACCAATACTAGTTAATGCAAAGTAATATATCAAATATATATAATTATACATTAAATCATTAAATCAACACTTGATTCAATGATCCGGTCATGTCGCACACAACCGACTAGTATACAATGTATCGGCTTATCGAATCAACGCTTGAATCGATAACTAGGTTATATCGCATACAACCATTCGATACATTCATCGCGAGAATGGAATACGGTATCACATACCCGCATTATTCTCGGTCCCGCACATATCTCATATGCGCTCCTATTTCATTTCGCTTGAGCCAGGAAACCTCTGTGTAGGACTCTAAAGACTCGTCAATACGCCGGCAGCAGGTGATGATCATATCAAACACCCACAAGCCGCAAGCGGTCTGCTAAACGTAACGGCCACCCGGGTATTGAGCGATCTGAAGATCGACGAGCAAGCCCGCTCACACTCCAGTGAATCCGACCAGTAACACTTACCATACAGTCCGGTCTGATCGTCTGATATGTCGCATATCTCGCCTAGGGGTGGTAAACGTCAGACCCCAATAGCTCGATAAGTCGTGTCGATATGAGGCTCATAACGGGTCGAGAAACTACTGGTAACACTTACCAGCAATTCTCTGAGCAGCCCTGGCCAGGGACTTCCTGTTATAGCCAATCGAACACAGCGCAACATCAACCCCCTATACCGGGAGAGACGAATCCCCTCCTATCGCTCATTGCCTCCATGTGACTCGGGACTGTACCCAAAAACCACCGTTTTGCACGCCCTCTTGGACGTGGTAAGATGGAAATCAAAGCACAGTGGGAACCACACAAGACTCTATGACGATCTCGGGTCAACAGACTACTCTGTACCAGTGTCACCAGAGAACAGCCATCTGACGTGAGGTATAATACCATCTGGGAGTTCTCGGCGAGTCCGTCCAGTGTACCCAGTCTCTACTGAGCACCCGTATATCTCCTCTGATGTCAAACACCGATGGATATGGGATCATCCATCGCCCATCTGTATGGGTCGAGAAGGTATACGCTAGTCTACTCTGGTATATCGATGCCCCGTCTCGATACACCCATGACTAGGGACTTTCAAGGATGTACTAATGGACTACCATGTCCCCACTAGTATGATCCGCATCATAGTCCAGGTAGTCAAGCACACATCCTAAGGGCTTTACCAACATGTAACAGAGAGACAATCAGTATACACGTTAAGGTAAAGTTCAACCAGATAGCATACTATCACGTCGAGCAAGAAAGTCCTCCCTATATATGTCCCAGCATCCACTACAATATACATCCTATGTACAGTAATGGCCTCTAGGGCATACATATAACTAACAATGGAAGTGGGTAGACTTTAGTTTTGATTTCTCACTCTTTATCATCAATCACCATTGATGGAGCTTGGTTTTCTTCACTTGAAGAATGAAGAAGATGAAGAAGAATATTATGATAAGTTAATTAAAAACAATAGAAAAATCAAAACTTATCATAATGTTCTTCTTCATCTTCTTCATTCTTCAAGTGAAGAAAACCAAGCTCCATCAATGGTGATTGATGATAAAGAGTGAGAAATCAAAACTAAAGTCTACCTACTTCCATTGTTAGTTATATGTATGCCCTAGAGGCCATTACTGTACATAGGATGTATATTGTAGTGGATGCTGGGACATATATAGGAAGGACTTTCTTGCTCGACATGATAGTATGCTATCTGGTTGAACTTTACCTTAACGTGTATACTGATTGTCTCTCTGTTACATGTTGGTAAAGCCCTTAGGATGTGTGCTTGACTACCTGGACTATGATGCGGATCATACTAGTGGGGACATGGTAGTCCATAAGTACATCCTTGAAAGTCCCTAGTCGTGGGTGTATTGAGACGGGGCATCGATATACCAGAGTAGACTAGCGTATACCTTCTCGACCCATACAGATGGGCGATGGATGATCCCATATCCATCGGTGTTTGACATCAGAGGAGATATACGGGTGCTCAGTAGAGACTGGGTACACTGGACGGACTCGCCGAGAACTCCCAGATGGTATTATACCTCACGTCAGATGGCTGTTCTCTGGTGACACTGGTACAGAGTAGTCTGTTGACCCGAGATCGTCATAGAGTCTTGTGTGGTTCCCACTGTGCTTTGATTTCCATCTTACCACGTCCAAGAGGGCGTGCAAAACGGTGGTTTTTGGGTACAGTCCCGAGTCACATGGAGGCAATGAGCGATAGGAGGGGATTCGTCTCTCCCGGTATAGGGGGTTGATGTTGCGCTGTGTTCGATTGGCTATAACAGGAAGTCCCTGGCCAGGGCTGCTCAGAGAATTGCTGGTAAGTGGTCACTTCGTCTAGTGAGTTCCTACTGTGTAGTGACATGGCAATTATCGATGACGAAGTGTGTGTGCCGGCAAATCTATGTAAGTGTAACATACGTATCATCGATAATGGTGTAAGTGTACTAGCACAAGTATAAGCAATGCCATGAGAATAACAAGAATGCAGCATAACGTAAATCATCGGCTAAAAGCTATAAGGTATACGTATCTACATAGTCGAGTCGGTGAATCAATCAATCGGCACCCAGCCACAACACCACGTACAGTATAATCCATCGTACGGCAACCTCTAGTCAATGGTAAGGATCAATCGTCATAAAACTCATCACGTACGGAAAATCATCGTACGTCGTCATTAAACCATCGGGGATCCTATCATCCTATATGACAAAGAGGGATACGGACCTAACGTCTCGTACGACATATCACACATGATTCACAACATTTATATATCTATATACCTACGTCCCAGGTCACATCCATAACAAACTCATATTAGGGGACCGGTAAAGGTATCAATCATCTCAGTCAACTCGCATCCGTATACCAACATATCATCATATCACATGCCAAATCGTATTCTCTTTTCATCGCATCTAAATCTCACATACACACCCGAACCATACAATCAGTTTTTAAAAGATACGAATCGTAGTTTTAAAAGTCGGGGCTACGGTGTTTTTAAGGAAAAGATATCATTTGCAAATCCGTAACGTCCTTCAAGGTATCTGTTTAAAAGATGCATACGATTCTTCAGTTTAGAAATAGGTATGGTTCGGATAACACATTTACGTCGGCTATCTAGTCTTATAGTACCCTAAACGGCAATATTGTCAAACATCATCCTCAAATTCCGTCATCACATATTAGCCGTATCATATCACTTCTAACTATTCTTTAGTTTCTAATATGGTTTTCTAACTATCTTTTAACTCTATTTATAGTTTTCTATATAAGGTTCCCTTAACCATATTCTATATTTAAATCGGTTTCAATCAAGTTTGCGGGGGTGCTATACGCTATCCACCCGACTTCCCCGTGGATATAAATCCACGCACCTGATCTTCGCTTGTTGGAGTCGATGACGCCACGCTCATCCTCGCCGTCTCGAAGTCCACGTGGGGTACCTACAACCAATACACAATCACAAATGCGTATTAAAAATCAAGGCGGAATACCAAAACGGCACACGCTTCGCTCACAGGTTAAAACCTATAGCCTTGCATGCAAAACACGACCAATAACCCTGGTCGTTGACGTTCAAACGCCACACGACGGAAACACAATACCAAATACCAAATTCAATTTCATTAAAAGCCGCAAAACAATTTCAGAAACCATGTAAAACACTCCCAGATTTTAGCCTAGGTGAAATTAGCCAATTTTGCATACGTGGAGGGTTTAATTTACAGGTAACAAAGCCATGGACCAAACACGATGCCATACCTCCCTGCTCTAGCCACAAATTGTGGCTAGAATGGATTAATCTGTGGCCTGGGTTTGGAGTTAGGGTCCCGGGTCTCTAGGGTACACTCACAATCACCTGCTCATCTTACTGTCTTTGCTAAATATTTTTCTAGGTCCCCGAGTCACTCCAGATTCCTAATTACCATCACAATTCTTAAAATTTTCCGATATCGACGAATCTAAAGTTCGTATTTTGGGGTTTGGTCACTGGTCCAGGTCAAGAATTCTAACACTAAGGCTTAGTAATAGCCACTACTCATCACCACAACACAACTCAAACCCTAATCCTCCTCTTGATGTTTCCATGCTCACAAATCCACATCTTAACCCCATTTCTAACTAACTAGAATATAAAGAAACTTGAAACTAACTAAATATTAGAAATTATACCTCATTTAGGACACTCAAGAAAACCCTAGCTCCACAAAGTTTGTCAAAATCCCACTTTGCTAGGTCCAATGCGATGAGGGTGAGGAGGTGATCATTTTTTGTGAAAGGAGTATAGGGTTTTGAAGAAGGGCTTGAGATCGGTCATGAGGGTAGAGGAGGGAGCTTGAGGTGAAGAAGGAGAAGAGAATGGTGGGGGAAAAATGAAAGGGGCAACACTCTCCCTATCTCTCTCTTTCTCACTCTTATTCTCTCTCCTAGCATGCTCTCATAACATCATTATGTCCCCCCTTTCTCTCTCCTCAATCATTCCTCTTTTCTTTTCTTTTCTCACCCAAAAACCAACCATGACATAAATCAACACAAATGAACATGTCATGATGCACTAACCATGAAAAACTGTAGAAACACGGTTTTGGCTTAATCGCGATTTGCAGTGCACTAATCGGGTTTTTATCCAAACTGCATATAATAAATTTTAAAATTGCCAAATTCTTTAATTATATTTTTAAATGAACAAATCATTTTAATTTCCATTTATTTCACAATTATTGGTATATATTTATACCCTTTTTCGAAAACCCCAATTTCGCAAATCGGGCAGTTTTCGGGAAAAATATTATTTTAATATTAAATTCCAAAAATAATATTTTATATTTTCTGAAATGTTACAATAATCTTCCATACTAAATCTCTTTAGTATGGTGTCAATGTACCTGAATTGGGACAATCCCAACATCCTTTTAGATCTATCTCTGTAGAGCTTAATCCCCATGATGTAGGAGGCATCACTTAGATCTTTCTTGGAGAACTTTTGTGATAAGAAGAGCTTGACCGAGTGTAGCATAGGAACATCATTTCCTATCAAGAGTATATCATCCACGTACAATATGAGGAAGACAAGCTTACTCTCTACAATCTTCTTGTATATACAAGGTTCATCTACGTTTTTTTATGAAGCCAAACTCCTTGACTGCCACATCAAAACAGATGTTCCAGCTCCGCGATACCTACTTTAATCCATAAATTAATTTAAGCAGCTTGCACACCTTTCCGCTGCTCCCACTATCTACGAAACCCTTTGGTTGTGTCATGTACACGCTCTCTTCTAAATCACTATTTAGAAAAGCGGTCTTGACATCCATCTGCCAGATTTCGTAGTCATGATATGCAACAATGGCATGTAGGATCCTGATGGACTTAAGCATAGCTACTGGGGAAAATGTTTCATCATAATCGACACCTAGTCATTAACGAAAACCTTTAGCAACAAGTCTAGCTTTGAAGGTCTCAACCTTTCCATCTACACCAAGTTTCTTCTTAAATATCCACTTGCTCCCGATAGGTTTTACCCTTTCAGGAGCAACTTCCAAAGCCATACTTTATTGGTGTACATGGATTCCATCTCAGACCGCATAGTATCCAACCATTTCACAGAGTCCCCACTCATGATGGTCTGCTCGAAACTAGTTGGGTCATCATCTTCCATGATGCAATCCTCGCTCCCACCATCTATGAGAAAACCGTAGTATCTCTCAGGTGGATGAGGTACCCTACTAGATCTACGGAGTGGCTGAGGTTTGTCAGGGACTATTGAATCCTCTGGTTCTACCAAATCATCAGCTGTAGTTTATGTAGCTGGAACTTCTTCCAGTTCTACCTTATTACCACTAATTTCTTTCACAAGAAGTTCCTTTTCTAAAAAGGTGGCATATTGAGAAACAAACACCTTTTGTTCCTAAGTGTGGTAGAAGATGTATCCATGTGAATTCTTTGGATATCCCACAAACTTTCAAGGAACTGATCGTGCTTTGAGTTTATCTGAATTCTGTTTTTTTAACATAGGATGAACAACCTCATATCTTAACTCGTTTAAGATATGGTCTCTTTCCACTCCATATCTCATATAGTGTTTTAGGCACTGATTTAGATGGAACTTGATTCAATAGGTATGCAGCTATCTCAAGTGCATAACCCCAAAAAGAAATAGGTAACTCGACATTATTCATCATAGAGCGCACCATATCTAATATGGTGCGATTCCTATGCTCCGATACTCCATTGCGTTGTAGTGTATACGTAGGAGTAAGCTGAGAGAGAAACCCATTCTCTTTTAAATAGTCACGGAATTCCGTGCTCAAGTATTCTCCTCCCCGATCAGATCAAAGGATTTTAATACTTTTACCCGTCTGGTTCTCAACTTCGTACTTGTATTCCTTGAATTTCTCGAAAGCTTCAAATTTGAGTTTCAACAAGAAAACATGTCCGAATCTTGAGAGATCATCGGTGAATGTAATAAAGTACGAGGAACCATTCCTGGCATGCGTAGACATAGGACCGCATGCATCACTATGTATTGGTCCCAAGAGTTCAGTAGCTCTTTCTCCGTGTCCAGTAAACGGAGTTTTGGTCATCTTACATTTGAGACATGACTCGCAAGTTTTATAAGATGTAAATTCAAACTAATTCAAATATCCATCTTTATGCAACTTAGCTAGTCTTGTCGCATTGATATGACCAAGTCTACAATGCCATAAGAAAGATTCGTTCATTTCTGAACTTTTCCTCTTGTGTGTGTTCTGTATATTTAGAACTGTAGTTTGATCTAGAACGTATATACCGTTATACAACGTACCAAACCCAATCAACACTTGATTTAAGAAAATGTTCATAACATTTTTCCCTAGTACAAAGTTATATCCTTCTTTATCTAATAAAAAAATTGATATTATATTGCACATCATTTTTGGTACGAAATAACAGTCGTTCAGAATCAATGTATTACCATTTGGTAATACAAGGTGATATTCGCCAATTGCTTTGGCTGCAACAAATGCACCATTCCTTACTACGAGAGGCTTATCACCCTTTCGTAGTTCTCTACTTCTTCTTAACCCATGTAACATATTACAAACGTGGGATCCTGATCTGGTATCCAATACCCAGGACGTATAGCATACTGAGAAACAGTTCTCGGTAACAAACACACCCGAAGAAGATGCATCATCATGCTCTTTCTTCGTTCGGGTTGCGTGGGAATCCTGATATTCTCCTATTCCTTGCTCTTACTTATGACAATCATAAGATAGAGCGGAACCAACGTTCCCCAGATCAGTATAATCAGCGGGTTCGGTCAATACGTCCATATTATTATCTTGATTAAGGCGTGTCATGGTCGCTACCTGGAGAGAGAGAGAAGAAAACACTTCAGCGTACGCTCTTGCAAGATTAGATTAATTATTATCTTATCTAATCAGGATAGCTCCCACTGTTTTTATCAAATCTTCTTTTAAACCCTAAAAGATAAGATTAACCGGGATTAATTACACCCTACAAGTTCGCCAATCGGTCAGCCAGGCAGGTATTGGTACTCCGAAGGAATCTCTCCATGCTTTCGCATGGAACTATAAATAACCTCGTTTCCACAGGGGCATAACCCCGTTTATACCTTTCTTAGACACCTGCTGGATCAGCTAATTGTAAAGTGCAAAACTTTCTCAGGAGTAACTCTTACTCGCAGTAGGTATCGGGATCCAACTATCTCATAGAAGGTATGGAATCTCATTGCAAATTTCAACACTTGAAATTCCCAATATCAGTTTTTACCCCTAGCAACTTATGACCTTAACAAGGTCAAAAAATCATAAGCGCTAGTCAAGTTCAACCCGTCTTTCGTGATTGAATTAAACCCACCCATACGACCCTTACTAAAAAGCCGTACGACTATCCTAATCCAATCGCATCATATGCGGAAGATAAGCACTAATCAGCTACCGTACACTACGTCTTGACAAGGTCAACAAACGTAGCACGAATTCTAAATAGCACTTATCTGAAATGAAGGAGGGCTAGGACTGATTTTGAATAAAACCTTTAACGTAACGAACTTGATATCGTTGTAGAATCTAGTGATTTGAAAAGGAGTGGTTTAAGCCCCGCTTTAAAATCGAGTAGTTTTCAAAACAAACCGAGTGGGTTGTAGCATTTGCTAGCTTTTGCTAAAGAGGTCATTCCCAGTGAAAGGATCTCGCTCTTTCCTCATCGAATGAGGTGCTGGATATCCATCAAGGAATACCACTATGCAAAGTAATAACTAGCGCTATCTTTTTGAAAAATTTGATTCTACAACATCTTTAGGTTTCTTTTCTTTCATTAATCTCATTAATGACGTTCCATCATTTATGTTTCCTAAACATCACAGAATAAACGAAAATAGAACGTATGCTTATGCCATCCGCATTCGCCACGAGGACTGGACTAGCGCGGGTGCAAAACATAAGCAACGTTTATTTTATATATATATATATATATAGCATTCGTCTCACGCGGTTATATGATCACATCACAGAACAGAAGTAACAGAAACAAACATATGAAATATATGATATACTAGGAGGTCCGTGTTTTAAATTAAACCAGTAATGAAAAACATGGATTCCACGGTCGTGATGAATAGCCAAACCCACATCCCTAGACCCTTACGAGAGCGGCAAGTGACCCTACCAATTCTAGAGTTAGGAGACCCGGTCTCGACTCCTCGAGATGGTCTCCCACTGGATTCTAGAACCCGGTCACTTGTGCTCCCCGCCTTGGTTCTATCCTAATGCGGAAAAGTAAATAATATACATCAATGGTGATATCATCCTCAACCCTAAAGTGTCCCAATAAAAGAATATTACATACAGTTTTTACTTAAATGAAAATAGAAAAACTTTTATCTCACGCAAAAACCCTCGGCTATACAATCATGACGATCCAATATAACATATCACAGCAACACATAACATCACATGTCATCAACGTAAGTAAATATACGTATCCAGAATGTTGTTGACGTATAGCAACGAGATCGGGATACACCATATATTACACTTACGGTCACAGAAAAGAAATGAAAACTACAATAACTATAATCCGCATATTCCTTAGACATCATAAACCCGAAATATCTCATATCTCGGATTTCATGCCTAACCCTATAAATCTTGCATTTATGTCTCGAATTGAAAAAACTTTTCAATATCAGTCGGGTAATTCAACAGGATTCCCGATATAATGATCGAATGCTCATCGGGAACTTTAGTAGATTGCCGCACCCCCGATGCCGTCAACGAAGTGCACTTGGGCAGAACACCATGGCCGCAAGCACCCAAGTGGATGCTTTTGGCAACGGGGTTCTTCTATAGTCACTTGGTCGGGGCTATGGGGCATTACTATCTAGTAGTTTTTTCTGGCAACTATCCACATACAATACGAGATTGCGACGGAGTTTTGATCCGAATCAAAACTCCGTGGCAATCGATCAAAAGAGACTAAAACGCGAGATTTACAAAACACAAACTAGTTTTCACAAAACTAATTAATGTGGATTCCAAATATTGCATCACTTATCATATATATTTAGACGATGTTAAACATTTCAATCGATACATCAAACATCCACAAATCACAGAGACCTCAACAACTTGAGCCTCATAGAAAATTCCTAGAAAATCCAAAATGACAAAATGGAGCAGCACAAGAAAAATCACCCCACAACTCTTTAAGATTGCGGTGGGACTGCGGCCAAACTAGGGTTTGGGCCGCGGTTCCGCAGCTCCATGATTGAGTTAGGGACTCGAATTTCTTAGGGCTCCATCATTTAACCTACATTATTTTTTGAATATTTTTAATCTGAAAAATATCAACTTTTGAAAAATTGGACAGAAACTTGTGATTTTCCAGGTTTCGAACTTCGATCGAACACTTTAACGTCGTTTAGACCAAACCTAATGCTCTAGCTTGGCTCTGATACCATGAAAGTGTGTCTTAGCACCTCTACTAGGTTTCCACATGCATCAAGTATGAAATTTTAAAAAATCTAGCGGTCTAAGCTACACTAACCTAGAATCGAACTAGAGAATTAGGGTTTGTAAGCATGTAAACAAGTTTTACACCAAGTGAATAGAGAATACAATCTTTGTAGATCGGTCCTTCACTTCTAAAGCTGCAAATAGTAGTCCCTCAGCTCCAAGTAGTGATCCTTAGAACTCTTCTTAGGTTCTATTTGGTTAAAGGAACGAGCTTGCTTCGTCGTCTTCGAGGTCGAAAATGATCCACCTTGAAGTTACTCTAACTCAAGATACCTCTTCACTAATTAAGAACTAGTGAAGCAAACAACCTAATCTTATGGGCTAGATGAGAATAGGTTGATGAAGTAGGAATTTTTCTCACTTAAGAAATCACTTTCTCTTTTTCATTCTTCAACTCAAGAAAAACTAGAGAGCTCTTGAGAGAAGAAAAATGAACTTTGATGAAGAAATATCTCTAAGTGATAAGTAGAGAGTTAACCATGGGCTAAAAATATTGGTTGGGTTATAAAATATCTAGAGTAAAAAAAAATTAGTAGGATGAGTCATGGCTTGTACATGCTTCTATAAGCATCTTAGCCATGCTCATTTCCACATCATTTTGATTTTCCTCTAAATAAATTATTACCCTTATTATCTTTATCCTTGGTGTGAGTCTTATACACCCATGTCCAATGTATCATCCACCATGACACAATATATAAATACATATATTAATATATATCACATATATATTAAATGTATTTCAAAGAGAAGAAAATATTTAGTGAGCTAATATTAGTTAATATATATTTATATATCAAATATATTAATATATATCAAATTATTAAATCAACATATGATTCAATAATCCGGTCATATCATATATAACCGACTAATATCACTTATATGTATATCACATTATCGAATCAACACTTGATTCAATAACCCGGTCATATCACATATAACCGACAACGTTCAATATACTATATCAAATCAACACTTGATTCAATAATCCGGTCATATCGTATATAACCGGCCAATATCAAATATATATACATATAACATATCATTGAATCAACACATGATTCAACAATCCGGTTATCTCACATATAACCTAACCGATATCAAATATCGTGAGATTAGAATACGGTATCACATACTCGTATTTAATCAAGCTCCCGCACATATCACCATATGTGACCTACTTCGTTTCGCTTGAGCTAGGAAACCTCTGTATGGGACTCTAAAAACTCGTCAATACGCCAGCAGTAGGTAATGATCACATCAGTCACCCATAAATCGTCAGGGTACTAGCTGGACGTAACGGCTACCCAGGTATTGAGCGAATAGAAAATCAACAAGCAAGCTTGTCCAAACTCCCGCAAAGCCTATAAGAAACACTTACCGTACTGTCCGGTCTCTTCGTCTGATATGTCGCATATCAAGTCTAGGGGTGAAATCGTCAGACTCCAGTAACATGATAAGTCATGCTGATGTAGGGTTCCCTAGGGTCGCCGCTGGGTTTCGGGAGGCATCGACCATGCCGTTTTCAAAAATTTGGCGCGCTAAAGAACCGTAACCTAGAATCTTAATTAGAGAATTAGACGAACAAGAATGTAAACATCTTTACATCTAAGTGAACAAAGAATACAACCTTTGTAGACTGGTCCTTCACTTCAATAGCTCCATATAGTAGTCCCTTCGCTCCAAGTAGTGAACTCCCGGACACTAGAAAGGCTCCACAAGATGAAAGAAACAAGCTTGCTTGAAGTCTTCGAGGCCGAAGATGATCTACATCGAGAAGACACCAACTCAAGTTACCTCTTCATTAATATGGAATTAGTGAAGCAAACACCCTAAACTAAATGGCTAATCTATTAGAGGATGATGAAGTAGGAATTTTTCTTCCTTTAGAAATAATTTTTTCACTCATTTTCTTCACCTCTCAAATTGCAAGAGAGCTTGAGGAAGGAGATGAAGTAAAGCAACCATGGAAAAAGTCAAGTATAGAATGGAAACCATGAGTGAGTTAATATCATATACTAAATCATATAGAGACTAAACCATGGCTAATCTTAATGGTTGGGTTAATAAATATCTTAAGTAAAAAAAAATTGGTGGACTTGGTCAATGGTTCCACAAGCTTCCACAAGCTTCAACCATGTGACTAATTTCCAACTAACTTGATTTACTTTAAATAAATAAAACTTTACATTATTATAAGCATGGTGTGAGTCTCGTACACCCATATCTCATGTATCATCTAGCATGACACAAAAGAATGTACATTAATATATATCACATATATACTAAGTGTACACATGTGAGAAAAAGAATTCTTAAGTGAGCTAATATTAGTTAATGTAAATTAATATATCAAATAAATAATTATACATTAAATTATTAAATCAACACTTGATTTAATAATCTGGTTATATCACATATAACCGACTAATATCAAATGTATCAACTTGTCGAATCAACACTTGATTCGACAGCCTGGCTATATCACATATAATCGACCGATATTACATATAGCGAGAATAGAATACGGTATCACATACACGTATTAATCTCGGTCCCGTACATATCACATATGTGCTCCTACTTTGTTTCTCCAGAGCCAAGAAACCTCTGTGTAGGACTCTAAAGACTCGTCAATACGCCGGCAGTAGGTGGTGATCATATCAGTCACCCACAAGCCGCAAGCGGTCTGCTAAACGTAACGGCCACCCGGGTATTGAGTGATCAGAACATCAACAAGAAAGCCTGCTCATACTCCTGCGAATCCAATCAGTAACACTACCGTACAATCCGGTCTCTTCGTCTGATATGTCGCATATCACAGCCTGGGGGTAGTAAACGTCAGACCCCAATAGCCTGATAAGTCATGCCGATGTGAGGCTCATACAGTTCAAGAAACTACTGATAACACTTACCAGTAGATCTCAGCAATCTTGGCCAGGGATTTCCTGTTATGGCCAATCGAGCATAGCGCAACATCAACCCCCAATACCGGGAGAGACGAAATCCCCTCCTATCGCTTATTGCCTCCATGTGACTCGGGACTGTACCCAAAAACCACCATTTTACATGATCTCTTGAACGTGTAAGGTGGAAATCAAAGCACAGTAGGAATCACGCAAGCCTCTGTGACAATCTCGGGTCGACAGACTAACCTGTACCAGTGTCACCAGAGAACTGCTATCTGACGATAGGTATAATACCATCTAAGAGTTCTCGGCGAGTCCGTTCAGTATACCCAGTCTCCACTGAGCACCCGTATACCTTCTCTGATGTCAAACACCAATGGATGTGGGATCATCCATCGCCCATCATATGGGCCAAGAAGCGTATACGCTAGTCTACTCTGGAATATCGATGCCCCGTCTCGATACTCCCACGCTAGGAACATTTGAAAGATGTACTTACCGACTACCTCTGCCCCACTAGTATGATCTGCATCATAATCCTGGTAGTCAAGTACTCATCCTATGGGCTTTATCAACATGTAATAGAGAGACTATAAGTGTACATGTTAAGATAAAGAGCAACCAGATAGTATACTATCATGTCGAGTAAGAAAGTCCTCCCTATATATGACCAAGCATCCACTATAATATACATCACATGTATAATAATGGCCTCTAGGGCATACATATAACTAACAATCTCCCACTTGCACTAAGGCCATTTGTTGTAGTATCTCATACTCAACGCCCCATAAAAGTCTCTCTAGGGAAAGGCCTCTGTGAGTGGATCCGCCTTGTTATCCTTCACGTCAACTCTCCTGACCTTGATCCCTTGGAGATCGACTATCTCCCTGATTAGGTGATACTGTCCTCAGAATATCTCTGGATGGCTGATGGGAACGACGTTCCTAGGCCAAAGCCACAACTCCATTGTTGTCACAATAACAATTATTAGACGCTCAATGGTAGGAACCATGTTCATCTCGAACAAGAATTATCCAGACATCCACTTTGGTAGCATCGTTGGTAGCGATGTACTCAGCCTTTATCGTCTAGTTTGCCACGGTATATAGCTTGAAACTCTTCCAACATACCGTCCCTCTACTGAGGGTAAAGACAAAGCCCGAAACTGACTTTCAGTCGACCTTATCACTCTGGGAGCTAGAATTAGTAAAGGACTCCCACTGGAGTTCACCTTCACCAAACCCCAAGAACATTTCTTTAGTGCTTCTCAAGTACTTAAGAATGTCCTACATAGCTGTCCAGTGATTCTCCCAAGATCTGATTGATTCCTGATCACTACACCTAGTGAGTCAGCTACACCTGGTCTGGTAATAACATCGCATACATGATAGAGCCTACTGCCGAAGCATAGGGTATCCCTTGCACGCGAGCTCTCTCCAAATCAGTCTTGGAAGACATCTTTTTGGAGAGAGTGATTCCTGAGTAAGTGGGTGAACCACCACGCTTAGAATCTTCCATACTAAACCGCTTTAGTACGGTGTTAATGTACCTGGATTTGGGACACTCCCAACATCCAATTAGATCTATCACCATAGATCATAATCCTCATGATGTAGTAGGTATCATCCAGATCTTCTTTGGAGAATCCTCGTGATAAGAGGAGCATGACCAAGTATAGCATATGAAACCATTTCCTATCAAGAGTATGTCATCTACGTACAATACGTGTAAGATAATCTTACTCTCTACAACCTTCTTGTATATATAAGGTCCATCTACTTTTTTGATGAAGTCAAACTCTTTGACTGCCACATCAAAACAGATGTTCCAACTCCGCGATACGTGCTTTAATCCTGATGTACTTAAGCATAGCCACTGGATAAAAGGTTTCATTATAATCCACATCTGGTTATTGACGAAAACCTTTTACTACAAGTCTATTATTGAAAGTCTTAACTTTTTCATCTACACCAAGAATCTTCTCATGATCCACTTGCTCCTGATGGGTTTTACCCCTTCAGGTGCAACATTCAAAGTCATACTTTGTTGGTGCACATGGATTCCATCTTTGATCGCATAACATCTATCCAGTTACAGAGTCCCCACTCATGATGACCTGCCTGAACCTGGTTGGGTCATCATCTACCATGATGCAATCCTCGCTCCCACCGTCACCAAGGAAACCGTAGTATCTCTCAGGTGGATGAGGAACCCTACCAGATTTGCGAAGAGGGTGAGGTTCGTCGGAGACTATTGAATCCTTTGGTTTCATCAAATCATCAGCTGTTAGTTTGTCTAGCTGGAACTCCTTCCAGTTCTACCTCATGACCACTAATTTCTTCACAAGAAATTCCTTTTCTAAAAAGGTGGCATGCTGAGAAATAAAACAGCTTTTGCTCCTCAGTGGGGTAGAAGATATACCCTCGCAAATATTTGGGATATCCAACAAACCTATACAGAACTGACCTTGCCTCGAGTTTGTCCGGATTTTGCTTTTCAACATAGGCTAGACAACCCCATATCTTAACTCGTTTAAGAGATGGTCTCTTCCCATACCATATCTCATATGGAGTGGTAGGAACTGATTTGGTTGGAACCCCATTCAATAGGTATGCAGCTTCTCAAGGGCATAACTCCAAAAGGAAATATGCAACTCAGCAAAACTCATCATAGAGCGTGCCATATCTCATAGGGTGCGATACCTCCGCCCCGATACACCATTGTGTTGTGGTGTACTCAGAGGAGTAAGCTGAGAGAGAATCCTATTCTCTTTTAAATAATCCAGGAACTCCATGCTCAAGAATTCTCCTCCTCGATCACATCGAAGGACTTTAATACTTCTACCCGTCTAGTTCTTAACTTCAAGCTTATATTCCATGAATTTCTCAAAAGTTCAGATTCGTGTTTCAACAGGAACACATGTCCAAATCTTGAGAGATCGTCGATGAATGTAATAAAGTACAAAGAACCAACCCTGGCATTTGTAGACATAGGACCGTATACATCACCATGTATCAGTCTAAAGAGTTCAATAACTCTTTCTCTGTTTCCAGTAAACGGAGTATTGGTCACTTTACCTTTGTGACAAGACTGGCAAGTATCATAAGATGAAAATTTGAACAGATTCAAATATTCATCCTTATGTAACTTAGCTAGTTGTGTCGCATAAATATGACCGAGTCTACAATACCACAAGAAGTATTCGTTCATTTCTGAACTACTCCTCTTGTGTGTGTTCTACATATTTTGAACTGTAGTTTGATTTAGAACTTATATGCCATTACATAACATGCCTGATCCAATCAACTTTTAATTAAGGAAAATGTTCACAACATTATCTTGTAATACAAAATTATATCCTTCTTTAACTCAATAAAGAAACTGATGCAATGTTGTATATCAGGTTCAGCATGTAATAACATTTGTTCAGAATCAATGTATTTACCATTTGGTAATAAAAGGTGATATTTACCAACAGACTTGGCTGTAACAATTGCACCATTCTTTAACACTTAGAGGCATATCACCCAATCTCATTTCTCTACCTTTCTATAGCCCATGTAACTCTTATATATACGGGATCCTGATCCGGTATCTCATACATAAGACGTAGATGATACTGAGAAATAGTTCTTGGTAACGAACACACCCGAAGAATATGCATCAACATGCTCATTCTTCGATTGGGTCACGTGGAAATCCGGATATTCCCCTATTTCCTTCTCGGACTTATAACAGTTATAAGATAGAGCGGAACCAACATTCCCCAGCTCAGTATAATAAGCAGGTTCGGTCAATGCATCCATATTATTATCTTGATTAAGGCGTGAGATGGTCGCTACCAGGAGAGAGAGAGAGAAGAAAACACTCTGCGTATGTTTTTGCAAGATCAGATTGGTTATTATTTTATCTAATCAGGATGGCTCCCACTGTTTTTATCAAATCTTCCTTCAAACCCTTAAAGGTAAGACTAGCCGGGTTTAATTACACCCTATAAGTTCCCCAATCTTTCGGCTAGGCTAGTATCGGTACTTTGAGGGAGATTCCCCGTGCTTTCGCACGGACTAAATTAAAATAAACCTCATTTTTCCAGGGGCGTAACCCCGTTAACACCTTTCTAGACACCTACTTGATCGGCTAATTGTAATGTGCAAAATTCTCTTAAGAGTAACTCTTACTCGCTGTGGGTATCGGGACCCAACAATCTTATAGAAGGTATGCAAATCTCATTGCAAATTTCAACACTTGAAATTCCCGATAATATTTTACCCCTAGCCTCCAATGACCTTGACAAAGGCCAACAAACCATAGGATGCTAATCAAGTTCAACCCGTACATTTCATGATTGAATTAAACCCACCCGCACGACCCTTGACAAAGGCCAACAAGGTCGCACGACTACCCTAATCCAATCACATCACATGCTCAAGCAGATAAGCACTAATCAGCTGCCGCACACTACGCCTTGACAAAGGCCAAACACAGCATGAATACTAAATAGTCCTTATCTGAAATGACGGAGGGCTACGACAGGTTTTTAAGAAAACCCTTTGCGTAATGAACTTGATATCATTGTAGAATCGAGTGATTTTGAAAAAGGAGTGTTTTTGAGGCTTTTACGAGTTTTGCTAAAGAGGTCACTCCCGATGAAAGGATCTCGGCTCTTTCCTCATCGAATGAGGTGCTTGATATTTCACAAATACCACTATGCAATGAATGAACTAAAAAGGCAATCAAAAACAAAACCGAGTAGGTTGTAGCATCTTCTAGTTTCGCTACGGAGGTCACTCCCGGTGAATAAATCTCGGCTCTTTCCTTATCGAATAAGGTGCTGGATATTCTATAAGGAATACCGCTATGCAAATAAAGAACTAGAGCTACCAGCTTTTAAAACAAGATTCTACAATATCTTTAGGTTTCTTTTATTTCATTAATCTCATTAATGAAGTCCCATCAATTATGCTTCCTAAGCATCACAGAAGTGTAAGTGCACGGTAGCGCCCCGGCCGCCAATCCGAGACCGGAATGTGGAAATGAAACTTTTACAGAACTTGTAAACCGGCACTACCGCACACTAAAAACCCGGATCGAGCCATTAACCTAATGCTAGCAAACATGACAATGAGTAGGAAGCTATACCGAGCGATCCGTGTCCTTCGTTCTTCGGCCTCCACTCCGATCTCCTCGCGGAATCTCCGGTCTTCATCTCTATATTGGAACGGGCACCACATCGCCGGGTTCTTTTACGGGTTCCTACCTCTGGATTGAGGCAACTCGGGCACGAAGTTGGTGAGTCGACGTATCCAAGAAATGCTGTAGGCTAAGTTTAGTAGCTTTGTCTCATGGGGTATTAAGTTGCCATGATGGAGGAATGAAACAATGGAGATCAACTAGAATTTTGAAGCAAGCAAAAATATATGAGGTGAGCATTTTTCCTCTCCACCAAAATGAACCATCTCCCTGTAGGGTTCCTAGGCACTCTCAAGAGGTCTCACAAGGCATCAACCATGCCAATTTCAAAAATTATGGTGCCGAGAAACCCTAGTGTACGGATCGTTGGCTAGATTTCTAGGCGAAAAGTAAACTAGTTAACACTTAACTAAGAGATACGGAAATACAACCTTTGTAGATCCGGTTCTCCACCTCCATAGCTCCGCAATGAAGTCTCCTCGCTGTCCATAACAAGTCCCGGGCTCTAGCGTCGGCTTCATCGGAGAATGGACGGGCTAGGTCATCGATGTCCATGCCGAAGATGATCTACGTCGAGGCATCGCTAAATCAAGCTCCGACTTCACCAAGTCAAGAAACTTGTGAAGAAAACACACTCTACTACTTGGCAAGAGGTAGAGGATGAAGAAATAGGAAGTGGGTAGACTTTAGAATTGGATTTCTCACTTGTTTTCATCAATCACCATTGATGAAGAATGGTTTTCTTCTTGAGTTCAAGGAAGAAGAAGAAGAAATGATATGATAAGTTAATAAAAAAGAATAGAAAAACAAAACTTATCATAATTTTAACTATGGTTATGTGTAGAGAATTAACCAAGGGTTAAAGGAATGGTTAGGGTTAAGGATGAGATAAGAATGGTGGACAAAGTCAAAGCTTCATGAAGCTTCAACTAAACAACAAATAAAGCCACCATTCTTTTCTCTTCTCATTTATTTTCCAAAATGAAATGGATAAATAAATAAGTGAATAAAACAAAACCCTAACCATAATCATGTAACCATGGTTTGATCTTTACACAAAAACCCCAGCATAACATGTATCATCAAACATGATACAATCAAGTGCACAAAAGTATATCACATATACAATGTGTACAATCCGAGTGAGAAAATCCATTTAAAGTGAACCAATACTAGTTAATGCAAAGTAATATATCAAATATATAATTATGCATTAAATCATTAAATCAACACTTGATTTAACGATCCAGTCATATCGCATATAACCGACTAGTATTCTATGTATCGGCTTATCGAATCAACCCTTGATTCGATAACTAGGTTATATCGCATACAACCTTTCGATACATTCATCGCGAGAATGGAATACGGTATCACATACACACATTATTCTCGGTCCCGCACATATCTCATATGCGCTCCTATTTCGTTTCGCTTGAGCCAGGAAACCTCTGTGTAGGACTCTAAAGACTCGTCAATACGCCGGCAGCAGGTGATGATCATATCAAACACCCACAAGCCGCAAGAGGTCTGCTAAACGTAACGGCCACCCGGGTATTGAGCGATCTGAAGATCGACGAGCAAGCCCGCTCACACTCCAGTGAATCCAACCAGCAACATTACCGTACAGTCCGGTCTGATCGTCTGATATGTCGCATATCTCGCCTAGGGGTGGTAAACGTCAGACCCCAATAGCTCGATAAGTCGTGTCGATATGAGGTCTATAACTGTTCGAGAAACTACTGGTAACACTTACCAGTAAATCTCAGCAACCCTGGCCAGGGATTTCCTGTTATAGCCAATCGAACACAGCGCAACATCAACCCCCTATACCGGGAGAGACGAATCCCCTCCTATCGCTCATTGCCTCCATGTGACTCGGGACTGTACCCAAAAACCACCATTTTGCACGCCCTCTTGGACGTGGTAAGATGGAAATCAAAGCACAGTGGGAACCACACAAGACTCTATGACGATCTCGGGTCAACAGACTACTCTGTACCAGTGTCACCAGAGAACTGCCATCTGACGTGAGGTATAATACCATCTGGGAGTTCTCGGCGAGTCCGTCCAGTGTACCCAGTCTCTACTGAGCACCCGTATATCATCTCTGATGTCAAACACCAATGGATATAGGATCATCCATCGCCCATCTGTATGGGTCGAGAAGGTATACGCTAGTCTACTCTGGTATATCGATGCCCCGTCTCGATACACCCACGACTAGGGACTTTGAAGGATGTACTTATGGACTACCATGTCCCCACTAGTATGATCCGCATCATAGTCCAGGTAGTCAAGCACACAACCTAAGGGCTTTACCAACATGTAACAGAGAGACAATCAGTATACACGTTAAGGTAAAGTTCAACCAGATAGCATACTATCATGTCGAGCAAGAAAGTCCTCCCTACATATGTCCCAGCATCCACTACAATATACATCCTATGTACAGTAATGGCCTCTAGGGCATACATATAACCAACAATCTCCCACTTGCACTAGGGCCATCTGTAGCAGTGGTTGCAGTATCTCATACTCAACCATCCCATAAAAGTCTCTCTCTGGGAACGGGCCTTTGTGAGTGGATCCGCTGTGTTGTCCTCTGAGTCTACTCTCCTAACCTCGATCTTCCTGGAGATCAACCATCTCCATGATCAAGTGATACTGCCTTAGAATATGTCTGGATCACTGATGGGACGGACGTTCCTTGGCATAAGCCACAACTCCATTGTCTCACAATGGTTGGAACATAGTTCATCTTATGAACCAATATACACCCAAACATCCTCTTTGGTAGCATCTTAAGTAGCGATGTATCCTGCCTCTATCGTCTAGTATGTCACGGTATCCAGCTTGGAACTCTTCCAACATACCGTCCCTTTACTGAGGGTAAAGACAATGCCTGTGACTGACATTCAGTCGTCTTTATCACCCTGGAACCCTTCCAGTGATTCTCCCCAGGATCGATTGATACCATCTCACTACTTCTAGTGAGATTCCTAACATCCAATTAGATCTATCTTATAGATCCAAAAACCAGGATTTAGTAGGTATCATTTTAATCCTATATGGAGAATCTTTGTGATAAGCGGAGATTGATCGAGCGTAGCATAAGAAACTCCTTTCTTATCAAGAGTATGTCATCCACGTACTCTACGAGGATCGTCACCATACTCCCTACTACCTTTTTGTAAATACAAGGTTCATCTACCATTTTGATGATGTCAAACTCTTTGACTAATCCACCAAAACAGATGTTCCAACTCCACGATGCCTGCTTTATCAAATAAAGCATCTTGCACACGTTTCCGCTGCTCCCACTGTCTACGAAGCCCTCTGGCTGTGTACTTATAGACACTCTCTTCTAAATCATCATTTAGAAAAGCAGTCAAGACACCCAACCACCAGATATCGCAGTCATGGAATGTAGCCGTGACAAGTAGGTGTTAGTTATATGTATGCCCTAGAGGCCATTACTATACATTGGATGTATATTGTAGTGGATGCTTGGACATATATAGGGAGGACTTTCTTGCTCGACATGATAGTATGCTATCTGGTTGATCTTTACCTTAACGTGTATATTGTTTGTCTCTCTGTTACATGTTGGTAAAGCCCTTAGGATGTGTGCTTAACTACCTGGACTATGATGCGGATCATACTAGTGGGGACATGGTAGTCTATAAGTACATCCTTCAAAGTCCCTAGTCGTGGATGTATCGAGACGGGGCATCGATATACCAGAGTAGACCAGCGTATACCTTCTCGACCCATACAGATGGGCGATGGATGATCCCATATCCATTGGTGTTTGACATCGGAGATGATATACGGGTGCTCGGTAGAGACTGGGTACACTGGACGGACTCGCCGAGAACTCCCAGATGGTATTATACCTCACGTCAGATGGCAGTTCTCTGGTGACACTGGTACAGAGTAGTCTGTTGACCCGAGATCGTCATAGAGTCTCGTGTGGTTCCCACTGTGCTTTGATTTCCATCTTACCACGTCCAAGAGGGCGTGCAAAATGGTGGTTTTTGGGTACAGTCCCGAGTCACATGGAGGCAATGAGCGATAGAAGGGGATTCGTCTCTCCCAGTATAAGGGGTTGATGTTGCGCTGTGTTCGATTGGCTATAACAGGAAATCCCTGGCCAGGGTTGCTGAGATTTACTGGTAAGTGTTACCAGTAGTTTCTCGAACAGTTATAGACCTCATATCGACACGACTTATCGAGCTATTGGGGTCTGACGTTTACCACCCCTAGGCGAGATATGCGACATATCAGACGATCAGACCGGACTGTACGGTAGTGTTACTGGTCGGTTTCACTGGAGTGTGAGAGGGCTTGCTCGTCGATCTTCAGATCGCTCAATACCCGGGTCGCCGTTACGTTTAGCAGTCCGCTTGCGGCTTGTGGGTGCTTGATATGATCATCACCTGCTGCCGGCGTATTGACGAGTCTTTAGAGTCCTACACAGAGGTTTCCTGGCTCAAGCGAAACGAAATAGGAGCGCATATGAGATATGTGCGGGACCGAGAATAATGCGTGTATGTGATGCCGCATTCCATTCTCGCGATGAATGTATCGGAAAGGTTGTATGCGATATAACCTAGTTATCGATTCAAGCGTTGATTCGATAAGCCGATACATTGAATACTAGTCGGTTGTGTACGACATGACCGGATCATTGAATCAAGTGTTGATTTAATGATTTAATGCATAATTATATATTTGATATGTTACTTTGCACTAACTAGTATTGGTTCACTTTAAACGGATTTTCTCACTTGGATTGTGCACATTACATATGCGATATGATTTTGTGCACTTGATTGTATCATGTTTGATGATACATGTTTACTTGGTTAAGTGCAAAGAATTAAACCATAGTTAAAAGAATGGCTAGGGTTTCATTTCCTTTATTTATTCATTTATTTATTTGTTTATTCATTTTGGAAAAGAAGAGAAAAGAATGGTTGCTAGTTTTGGAGTTTAGTTGAAGCTTCATGAAGCTTTGATCAAGTCAACCATTCTTATCTCATCCTTAACCCTAACCATTCCCACTAACCATGATTCATTCTCTACACTTGACTATGGTTAATTTTATGATAAGAATTCATTTTCTTTTCTTTTTCAATTAACTTATCATATCATTTTTCTTCTTCTTCTTCCTTGAACTCAAGAAGAAAAGCTTAGGTCATCAATGGTGATTGATGATAAAGAGTGAGAAATCCAATTCTAAATTGAACCCACTTCCTATTTCTTCATCCTCTACCTCTTGCCAAGTAGTAGAGTGTGTTTTCTTCACAAGTTTCTTGACTTGGTGAAGTCGGAGCTTGATTTAGCGATGCCTCGACGTAGATCATCTTCGGCATGGACATTGACGACCTAGCTCGCCATTTCTCCGACGAAGCCGACACTAGAGCCCGGATTCTTTTTGGACAGCGGAGACGACTTCGTTGCGGAGCTATGGAGGTGGAGCACCGGATCTACAAAGGTTGATTTCCGTATCTCATAGTTAAGTGTTAACTAGTTAGCTTTTTCGCCTAGAAATCTAGCAAACGATCCGTAGTCGGGTCTCTCGGCACCCATAAATTTTTATATTGGCATGTTCGATGCCTTGTGAGACCTCACTAGGGTGCCTAGGAACCCTACAGTGGTATCAGAGCCTAGCTAGAGCCTTAGGCGAAGTCCAGACGGAATTTGAAGTCCGAACGAACCCGAAACACCAAATCAATCTTGCTCTCTGTACTTTTTTGAAAACAGTGAGTTTTTCCAAATTAAAAATTGCTAAAAAATTCAGCAGGGAAAAATAAGAATTACGGTGCAAAAAGTTTCTGGTGAACAGTAATTTTCGCGGCGGATCCGCTGCAGAAGCATGGCTTCTGCGGCGGATCAGCGGCCCAATCATGACGTCATCCCTTACTGTTTGCACAGTAATACCTGATAAATTCTTCTGGATTTTCTGGGAATTTTTAAAATTTATTCAAGAGTTGAATTTTCTGGGTTGTTTTGGGGATTCGAATGTTCGATCGGATTATCGAATTTTGTCTGTGTGGCTTTCCGGATAAATTTTTAGAATATGTTAAAAAGTTCGACCGGATATAAATACCCAACTTTTCCCCTGTCGGGAAATTTCCAAGTGTTGGATTTTTCCGTAGTTTGACGACGTTCTAAGTAGTGCAAGTAACGCGATGGTCTCTCTAGAAGACAACAAACCTTAACTCGATTATGTGACCGTCTTGAACTGCCCTTTGAACCTTCGGGTTTGGGGCAGTACGGCGTGCCACATGTGAGGCGTTGGCTTGACCCTTCTACGGCTGGACCGTTGCTACTGAGGCACGAACTGAATGTTGTTAGACTTATTTCATGTGTTGATCTGTATCGGGAAAACTTGGGTGTTCGATTGTTCGATCGGAAAGTTTGACATTTTCTATTTATCCGGAATGGGATACAATAATTGGAATTCACAAGTAGTTATGAGATAACTAAATGAATGTTATAAACGTAGCAGTTTAGTCTCACTTGATCGGTTGCCACGGAATTTTGATGTGATCAAAAGTCCGTTGCAATCACGTAGCGTACGCGGATACTCGCCGGGTAAACTTAATAGACAGCCTCACTCCATAGCCCCGACCAAGTGACTGTAGGAGAACCCTGTCGCCGAAAGCATCCGTTCGGGTGCTCGCGGTAGCGGTGTTCCGCCTTGGTGCACTTCGTCGACGGTATCGGGGGTGCGGCCGTCTACTGAAGTTTGCGACGAGCATTCGATCAGTATTTCGGGAATCTTGTTGAATTGCCCGACTTGATATTGAAAAGAGTTTTCGATTTTGAGACTAAAATGCGGGGTTTATAATTGTTAGGCATGCGATGTCTAAGTAATTCATTAGGTCAGGCATGCGATGTCTGAGGTGGTTGCGGATTCCAACTGTTGTAGTTTTACACTTTCTTTTCTGTGACCGTAAGTGTAATATGTGATATCGCCGGTTTCGTTGC
Organism: Agapanthus africanus; assembly: GCA_030015575.1. NCBI lineage: Eukaryota > Viridiplantae > Streptophyta > Magnoliopsida > Asparagales > Amaryllidaceae > Agapanthus > Agapanthus africanus. The sequence continues at coordinate 206,108,323 of CM057337.1, forward strand.
TATATGTCAATGACAATTGGGATGGACATATTTACTTACGTTGATGACATGTGATGTTATGTGTTGCTGGATATGTTATATTGGATCGTCGTATTTGAATGGCCGGGGTTTTTTATGTGAGATGAGTGTTTTTCATTTTCATTCATGTAAAAACTTGTATGTAATATTATTTTATTGGGGCGCTTCCAGGTTGCGGAAGTAGTCACCGTTTGTATATTATTTACTTTTCCGCACTAGGATAGACCCAAGGAGGAGGGCACAAGTAACCGGGTTCTGGAGTCCAGTGGGAGACCAACTCGAGGAGTCGAGTCCGGGTCTCCTAACTCTAGAATTGGTAGGGTTGCTTGCCGCTCTCGTAGGGGTCTAGGGGTGTGGGTTTGGCTATTCATCACGACCGTGGAATCCGTGTTTTATACTGGCTCGTATTGAAAACACGGACGTCCTAGTATATCCAATATTTCATATGTTACTTCTGCTGCGATATCTGTGATGTGATCATGTGATGTTCTGTGATAGATACAGTATATAGTATATATGATATATTATATAGGCGTTACTTATGTTTTACACCCGTGCTAGCCCTGCCCCGCTCTGTCGTTAGTTACCTAACCTAACGGTGCACGAGGGGACATCGAGGCGAATGCGGATGGCATAAGTGTACGTCGTATTTATCTGTGATGTTTAGGTACTTAAATGATGGGACTTCATTAATGTGATTAATGAAATAAAAGAAACCTAAGATGTTGTAGAATCGAATTTCAAAATAAAACAGGTAGCTACAGTTCTTGCTTTGCACAGCGGTATATGAGATATATCCTGCACCTTATTCGATGAGGAAAGGACCGAGATCCCTTCACCGGGAGTGACTCCTTTAGCAATAACTGGCAGATGCTACACACTCGGTTTGTCTTTTGATTGCTTTTAAGAGTTTTTGCTTTGCACAGTGATATATATGATATATCCCGCACCTCATTCCACGAGGAAAGGACCGACGATCCCTTCACCGGGAGTGACTCCTTTAGCAAAACTAGAAAAGCCTCAAAAGCACTCCATTTTTAAAATCATTTGATTCTACAACGATATCAAGTTCATTACGCAATAGGTTTTCAGAAAAACCTGTCGTAGCCCTCCGTCATTTCAGATAAGTAGTAGTTAGTATTCGTGCTACGTTTGTTGACCTCTGTCAAGGCGTAGTGTGCGGTAGCTGATTAGTGCTTATCTGCATAAGCATATGATGTGATTGATTTAGGGTAGTCGTGCGACCTTGTTGACCTCTGTCAAGGGTCGTGCGGGTGGGTTTACTTCAATCAGGAAATGACGGGTTGAACTTGACTAGCAGCCTATGGTTTGTTGACCTCTGTCAAGGTCATAGGACGCTAGGGGCAAAATATTATCGGGAATTTCAAGTGTTGAAATTTGCAATGAGATTGCATACCTTCTATGAGATAGTTGGATCCCGATACCCGCTGTGAGTAAGAGTTACTCCTGGGAGAGTTTTATACATTACAATTAGCCGATCAAGTAGGTGTCTAGAAAGGTGTCAACGGGGTTACGTCTCTGGGAAAACGAGGTTTACATTAATTAGGTTCGTGCGAAAGCACGGGGGACCTCCCTCAAAGTACCGACACTAGCCTGGCTGAAATATTGGCGAACTTGTAGTGTGTAATTAATCCCGGCTAGTCTTTCCTTTTAGGGTTTGAAGGAAGATTTGATAAAAAGCAGTGGGAGCCATCCTGATTAGATAAAATAATAACCAATCTATTCTTGAAGGAGCGCACGCTGAGTGTTTTCTTCTCTCTCTCTCCAGGTAGCGACCATATCACGCCTTAATCAAGATAATAATACGGAATATTGACCGAACCCGCTTGTTATACTGAGCTGGGGAACGTTGGTCCCGCTCCAACTTATAATTGTTATAAGACAGAGCAGGAAATTGGGGATTACCGGATTTCCCGTGCCGTCCAAACGAAGAGAGTGCATGCTGATGCATCATCTTCGGGTGTGTTCATTACAGAGAACTGTTTCTCAGTATCCTTTACGTCCTGGGTATGTGATACCAGAACAGGATCCCAGATATGTAATCTGTTACATAGGGCTACAGAAAGGTAGAGAACTGAGAACGGGTGATAAGTTTCATGAGGCAGAAAACGGGGCAAGCGTTGCAGCCAAGTCTGTTGGTCACTGTCACCCTGTATTACCAATACATTGATTCTGAACGAATGTTATTAGATACCGAACCTGATATACAAAATCATATCAGTCTCTTTATTAGTAAAGAAAGGATATAATTTTGTATTGTTGGATAATGTTTTGAACATTTCCTATATCAAAAGTTGATCGGTTCAGGCACGTTATCTAAAAGCGTTGATGTTCTAAATCAAACTACAGTTCTAAGTATACGGAACACACACAAGAGGAAGAGTTCAGAACTGAACGAATCCTTCTTGAGGCATTGTAGACTAGGTCATATCAATGCGACCCGACTAGCTGAAGTTACATGTAGATGCATATTTAAATCAGTTTGAATTTACATCTTGTGAAACTTGCCAGTCATATCACAGAGATAAGATGACCACAGCTCTGTTTATTGGAAACAGAGAAAGAGTTAGTAAACTCTTGGGATGATACATGTTGATGTATGTAGGTCCCCTGTCTACACATGCCAGGACTGGTTCTTTATACTTCATTACGTTCTCTGATAATCTTTCGAGTTTCAGACCTATGTTCCTGTTGAAACACAAGTCCGAACCTTTTGAGATATTCACAGAATATAAGTTAGAAGTAGAGAACCAGATATACGGGTATAAGTATTATGTCCTATGATGAGATCAGGGAGGAGAATACTTGTGCACGGAAATCCTGGACTATTCTAAAGGAGAATGAGATTCTCTCTCAGCATTACTCCTTCGTATACACCATAGCACGATGGTATATCGGGGTGGAGCAATTACACCCTATGTGATAAGGTGTGCTCTATGATGAGTACTACTGAGTTACCTATTTCCTTTTTGGGAGTTATGCACTTGAGAAGCTGCATACCTATTGAATAGGGTTCGAATCAAATCAGTTGCCTACCATTTCATATGTGATATGGAAAGGGAAGAGCCCATGTCTTAAGCTAGTTAAGATTTGGGGTTGTCCGGCCTATGTCTGAAAGCAAAATCCGGACAAGCTCGAAGGCAAGGTCTGTAATGTAGAACTGGAAAAGTTCCAGCTATACGAACTACAGCAGATGATTTGATAGAACCAAGGGATTCAGTAGATACCAACGAACCTCAGCCTCTCCGCCGATCTAGTAGGGTTCCTCACCCACCTGAGAGATACTTCGGTTTCTCTATGACAGTGGGAGCGAGGATTACATCATGAGATGATGACCCAACTAGTTTCGAGCTGGCCATCAGGAGTGAGACTCTGTGAGAATGGCTGGATGTTTATCGATCTGAGATGGAATCCTTATACACCAACAAAGTATGGACTTTGGTTGCTATATCTGAAGGGTTAAATCCCCATCAGGAGCAAGTATATCTTGAGAAGATTACTTGGTGTACATGGAAAAGTTGAGACTTTCAAAGCTAGACTTGTTAAAGGTCTACATCATTGACCAGGTATGGGATGATGATGAAACCTTTTCTAAGTGGCTATGCTTAAGTCCATCCAGATCCTACTTACCACGGCTACATACCATGACTACGATATCTGGTGGTTGGGTGTCTTGACTGCTTTTCTAAATGATGGTTTAGAAGAGAGCGTCTATAAGTACACAGCTAGAGGGCTTCGTAGACAGTGGGAGCAGCGGAAACGTGTGCGAGATGCTTTATAGGATAAAGCAGGCATCGCGGAGTTGGAACATCTGTTTTGATGAGTTAGTCAAAGAAGTTGACATCATCAAAATGGTAGATGAACCTTGTATAAACAAAAAGGGAGTAGGGAGTATGGTGACAATCCTCGTAGAGTACGTGGATGACATACTCTTGATAGGGAAGGAGTTTCCTATGCTACGCTCGATCAATCTCCGATTATCACAATGATTCTCCATATAGGATCAAAGTGATACCTCCTAAATCCTGCATTTTGGATCTATGAGATAGATTTAATTGGATGTTAGGATTCTCACTAGTTGTAGTGAGACGGTATCAACCGATCCTGGGGAGAATCACTGGAAGGGTTCCAGGGTGATAAAGACGACTGAATGTCAGTCGCAGGCATTGTCTTTACCCTCAGTAAAGGGACGGTATATTGGAAGAGTTCCAAGCTAGATACCGTGACATACTAGACGATGAAGGCTGGATACATCGCTACTTAAGATGCTACCAAAGAGGCTGTTTGGGTGTATATAGGTTCATGAGATGAACTATGTTCCTACCATTGTGTGACAATGGAGTTGTGGCTTTTGCCAAGGAACGCCGGTCCCATCAGTGATCCAGACATATTCTAAGGCAGTATCACTTGATCATGGAGATGGATGATCTCCAGGGAGATCGAGGTTAGGAGAGTAGATTCAGAGGACAACACAGCGGATCCACTCACAAAGGCCTGTTCCCAGAGAGAGATTTTTATGGGATGGTTGAGTATGAGATACTACAACCACTGCTACAGATGGCCCTAGTGCAAGTGGGAGATTGTTAGTTATATGTATGCCCTAGAGGCCATTACTATACATTGGATGTATATTGTAGTGGATGCTTGGACATATATAGGGAGGACTTTCTTGCTCGACATGATAGTATGCTATCTGGTTGATCTTTACCTTAACGTGTATATTGTTTGTCTCTCTGTTACATGTTGGTAAAGCCCTTAGGATGTGTGCTTAACTACCTGGACTATGATGCGGATCATACTAGTGGGGACATGGTAGTCTATAAGTACATCCTTCAAAGTCCCTAGTCGTGGGTGTATCGAGACGGGGCATCGATATACCAGAGTAGACTAGCGTATACCTTCTCGACCCATACAGATGGGCGATGGATGATCCCATATCCATTGGTGTTTGACATCGGAGATGATATACGGGTGCTCAGTAGAGACTGGGTACACTGGACGGACTCGCCGAGAACTCCCAGATGGTATTATACCTCACGTCAGATGGCAGTTCTCTGGTGACACTGGTACAGAGTAGTCTGTTGACCCGAGATCGTCATAGAGTCTCGTGTGGTTCCCACTGTGCTTTGATTTCCATCTTACCACGTCCAAGAGGGCGTGCAAAACGGTGGTTTTTGGGTACAGTCCCGAGTCACATAGAGGCAATGAGCGATAGGAGGGGATTCGTCTCTCCCGGTATAGGGGGTTGATGTTGCGCTGTGTTCGATTGGCTATAACAGGAAATCCCTGGCCAGGGTTGCTGAGATTTACTGGTAAGTGTTACCAGTAGTTTCTCGAACAGTTATAGACCTCATATCGACACGACTTATCGAGCTATTGGGGTCTGACGTTTACCACCCCTAGGCGAGATATGCGACATATCAGACGATCAGACCGGACTGTACGGTAGTGTTACTGGTCGGATTCACTGGAGTGTGAGCGGGCTTGCTCGTCGATCTTCAGATCGCTCAATACCCGGGTCGCCGTTACGTTTAGCAGACCGCTTGCGGCTTGTGGGTGCTTGATATGATCATCACCTGCTGCCGGCGTATTGACGAGTCTTTAGAGTCCTACACAGAGGTTTCCTGGCTCAAGCGAAACGAAATAGGAGCGCATATGAGATATGTGCGGGACCGAGAATAATGCGTGTATGTGATGCCGCATTCCATTCTCGCGATGAATGTATCGGAAAGGTTGTATGTGATATAACCTAGTTATCGATTCAAGCGTTGATTCGATAAGCCGATACATTGAATACTAGTCGGTTGTGTAAGACATGACCGGATCATTGAATCAAGTGTTGATTTAATGATTTAATGCATAATTATATATTTGATATGTTACTTTGCACTAACTAGTATTGGTTCACTTTAAACGGATTTTCTCACTTGGATTGTGCACATTACATATGCGATATGATTTTGTGCACTTGATTGTATCATGTTTGATGATACATGTTTACTTGGTTAAGTGCAAAGAATTAAACCATAGTTAAAAGAATGGCTAGGGTTTCATTTCCTTTATTTATTCATTTATTTATTTGTTTATTCATTTTGGAAAAGAAGAGAAAAGAATGGTTGCTAGTTTTGGAGTTTAGTTGAAGCTTCATGAAGCTTTGATCAAGTCAACCATTCTTATCTCATCCTTAACCCTAACCATTCCCACTAACCATGATTCATTCTCTACACTTGACTATGGTTAATTTTATGATAAGAATTCATTTTCTTTTCTTTTTCAATTAACTTATCATATCATTTTTCTTCTTCTTCTTCCTTGAACTCAAGAAGAAAAGCTTAGGTCATCAATGGTGATTGATGATAAAGAGTGAGAAATCCAATTCTAAATTGAACCCACTTCCTATTTCTTCATCCTCTACCTCTTGCCAAGTAGTAGAGTGTGTTTTCTTCACAAGTTTCTTGACTTGGTGAAGTCGGAGCTTGATTTAGCGATGCCTCGACGTAGATCATCTTCGGCATGGACATCGACGACCTAGCTCGCCATTTCTCCGACGAAGCCGACACTAGAGCCCGGATTCTTTTTGGACAGCGGAGACGACTTCGTTGCGGAGCTATGGAGGTGGAGCACCGGATCTACAAAGGTTGTATTTCCATATCTCATAGTTAAGTGTTAACTAGTTAGCTTTTTCGCTTAGAAATCTAGCAAACGATCCGTAGTCGGGTCTCTCGGCACCCATAAATTTTTATATTGGCATGTTCGATGCCTTGTGAGACCTCACTAGGGTGCCTAGGAACCCTACAGTAGGATCTGGATGGACTTAAGCATAGTTGCTTGAAAAGGTTTCATCATTATCCACACCTGGTCAATGATGCAAACTTTAACAAGTCTAGCTTTGAAAGTCTCAACTTTTCCATCCACACCAAGTAATCTTCTCAAGATATACTTGCTCCTGATGGGGATTTAACCCTTTAGATATAGCAACCAAAGTCCATACTTTGTTGGTGTACATGGATTCCATCTCAGATCACTAAGCATCCAGCCATTCTTACAGAGTCTTACTCCTGATGGCCAGCTCGAAACTAGTTGGGTTATCATCTCATGATGCAATCATCGCTCCCACTGTCATAGAGAAACCGAAGTATCTCTCAGGTGGGTGAGGAACCCTACTAGATCGGCGGAGAGGCTGAGGTTCATTGGTAACTATTGAATCCTTTGGTTTTATCAAATCATCTGCTGTAGTTTGTATAGCTGGAACCTTTCCAGTTCTACATTACAGACCTTGCCTCGAGCTTGTCCGGATTTTGCTTTTCAGACATAGGCCGGACAACCCCAAATCTTAACTAACTTAAGAAATGGGCTCTTCCCTTTCCATATCACATATGAAGTGGTAGGCAACTGATTTGATTTGAACCCTATTCAATAGGTATGCAGCTTCTCAAGCGCATAACACCCAAAAGGAAATAGGTAACTCAGTATTACTCATCATAGAGCACACCTTATCACATAGGGTGTGATTGCTCCGCCCCAATATACTATCGTGCTATGGTGTATACAGAGGAGTAATGCTGAGAGAGAATCTCATTCTCCTTTAGAAAAGTCCAGGAATTCCATGCTCAAGTATTCTCCTCCTTGATCACATCAAAGGACATAATACTTATACCCTTATTGGTTCTCTACTTCTAACTTATATTCTATGAATATCTCAAAAGGTTCGGACTTGTGTTTCAACAGGAACATATGTCTGAATCTTGAGAGATTATCAGAGAATGTAATGAAGTACAAAGAACCGGTCTTGGCATGTGTAGACAGGGGACCTACATACATCAACATGTATCATCCCAAGAGTTCACTAACTCTTTCTCTGTTTCCAATAAACGGAGCTGTGGTCATCTTATCTTTGTGACATGACTGGCAAGTTTCACAAGATGTAAATTCAAACAGATTTAAATATGCATCTATGTGTAACTTCAGCTAGTCGGGTCGCATTGATATGACCCAGTCTACAATACCTCAAGAAGGAATCGTTCATTTCTGAACTCTTCCTCTTATGTGTGTTCCGTATACTAAGAACTGTGGTTTGATTTAGAACATTAACGCTTTTAGATAACGTGCCTGAACCGATCAACTTTTGATATAGGAAATATTCAAAACATTATCCAACAATACAAAATTTTATCATTTCTTTACTAATAAAGAGAGTGATATGATTTTGTATATCAGGTTCGGTATCTAATAACATTCGTTCAGAATCAATGTATTGGTAATACAGGGTGACAGTGACCAACAGACTTGGCTGCAACACTTGCCCCGTTTTCTGCCTCATGAAACTTATCACCCGTTCTCAGTTCTCTACCTGTCTGTAGCCCTATGTAACAAATTACATATCTGGGGTCCTGATCTGGTATCACATACCCAGGACGTAAAGGATACTGAGAAACAGTTCTGTATAATGAATATACCCGAAGATGATGCATCATCATGCACTCTCTTCGTTTGGGCGGCACGGGAAATCTGGTATTCCCCAATTTCCTGCTCGGTCTTATAACAATTATAAGTTGGAGCGGGACCAACGTTCCCCAGCTCAGTATAATAAGCGGGTTCGGTCAATAATCCGTATTATTATCTTGATTAAGGCGTGATATGGTCGCTACCTGGAGAGAGAGAGAAGAAAAAACTCAGCGTACGCTCTGTCAAGAATAGATTGGTTATAATTTTATCTAATCAGGATGGCTCCCACTGCTTTTTATCAAATCTTCCTTCAAACCCTAAAAGGAAAGACTAGCCGGGATTAATTACACACTACAAGTTCGCCAATCTTTCAGCCAGGCCAGTGTCGGTACTTTGAGGGAGGTCCCCCGTGCTTTCGCACGAACCTAATTAATATAAACCTCGTTTTCCCAGAGGCGTAACCCCTTTGACACCTTTCTAGACACCTACTTGATCGGCTAATTGTAATGTATAAAACTCTCCCAGGAGTAACACTTACTCGCAGCGGGTATCGGGATCCAACTATCTCATAGAAGGTATGCAATCTCATTGCAAATTTCAACACTTGAAATTCCCGATAATATTTTGCCCCTAGCTCGCTATGACCTTGACGGAGGCCAAACAACCCATAGTCCGCTAGTCAAGTTCAACCCGTCATTTCCTGATTGAATTAAACCCACCCGCACGACCCTTGACGGAGGGCCAAACAACGCCGTACGAATACTCTAATCCAATCGCATCATATGCTAGCAGATAAGCACTAGTTAGCTACCGTACACTACGCCTTGACGGAGGCCAAACAACCGCAGCACGAATACTAACTAGTACGTATCTGAAATGACGGAGGGCTACGACAGGTTTTTCTGAAAACCTATTGCGTAATGAACTTGATATCGTTGTAGAATCAAATGATTTTAAAAATGGAGTGCTTTTGAGGCTTTTCTAGTTTTGCTAAAGGAGTCACTCCCGGTGAAGGGATCGTCGGTCCTTTCCTCGTCGAATGAGGTGCGGGATATATCATATATATCACTGTGCAAAGCAAAAAACTCTTAAAAGCAATCAAAAGACAAACCGAGAGCGTAGCATCGACCAGTTATTGCTAAAGGAGTCATTCCCGGTGAAGGGATCTCGGTCCTTTCCTCATCGAATAAGGTGCAGGATATATCACATATACCGCTATGCAAAGCAAGAACTGTAGCTACCTGTTTTATTTTGAAATTCGATTCTACAACATCTTAGGTTTCTTTTATTTTCATTAATCACATTAATGAAGTCCCATCAATTATGTACCTAAACATCACAGATAAATACGACGTACACTTATGCCATCCGCATTCGCCTCGATGTCCCCTCGTGCACCGTTAGGTTAGGTAACTAACGGCAGAGCGGGGCAGGGCTAGCGCGGGTGTAAAACATAAGTAACGCCTATATAATATATCATATATACTATATACTGTATCTATCATTGAACATCACATGATCACATCACAGATATCGCAGCAGAAGAAACATATGAAACATTGGATATACTAGGACGTCCGTGTTTTCAATACGAGCCAGTATAAAACACGGATTCCACGGTCGTGATGAATAGCCAAACCCACACCCCTAGACCCCTACGAGAGCGGCAAGCAACCCGACCAATTCTAGAGTTAGGAGACCCGGACTCGACTCCTCGAGTTGGTCTCCCACTGGACTCCAGAACCCGGTTACTTGTGCTCCCCTCCTTGGGTTTATCCTAGTGCGGAAAAGTAAATAATATACAACGGGTGACTACTTCCGCAACCTGGAAGCGCCCCAAATAAAAGAATATTACATACAAGTTTTTACATGAATGAAAATGAAAAACACTCATCTCACATAAAAAAACCCCGGCTATTCAAACACGACGATCCAATATAACATATCCAGCAACACATAACATCACATGTCATCAACGTAAGTAAATATGCGCATCCCAATTGTCGTTGACATATAGCAACGAAACCGGCGATATCACATATTACACTTACGGTCACAGAACAGAAAGTGTAAAACTACAACAGTTGGAATCCGCAACCACCTCAGACATCGCATGCCTGACCAAATGAATTACTTAGACATCGCATGCCTAACAATTATAAACCCCGCATTTTAGTCTCAAAATCGAAAACTCTTTTCAATATCAAGTCGGGCAATTCAACAAGATTCCCGACATCCTGATCGAATGCTCGTCGCAAACTTCAGTAGACGGCCGCACCCCAGATACCGTCGACGAAGTGCACCAAGGCGGAACACCGCTACCGCGAGCACCCGGACGGATGCTTTCGGCAACGGGGTTCTCCTACAGTCACTTGGTCGGGGTTATGGAGTGAAGCTGTCTATTAAGTTTACCCGGCGAGTATCCGCGTACGCTACGTGATTGCGACGGACTTTTGATCACATCAAAATTCCGTGGCAACCGATCAAGTGAGACTAAACTGCTATGTTTATAACATTCATTCAGTTATCTCATAACTACTTGTGAATTCCAATTATTATATCCCATTCCAGATAAACAGAAAATGTTAAACTTTTCGATCGAACAATCGAACACCCAAGTTTTCCCGATACAACTCAATACATGAAATAAGTCTAACAACATTCCGTTCGTGCCTCAGTACCAACGGTCCAGCCGTAGAAGGGTCAAGCCAACGCCTCACATGTGGCACGCCGTACTGCCCCAAACCCGAAGGTTCAAAGGGCAGTTCAAGACGGTCACATAATCGAGTTAAGGTTTGTTGTCTTCTAGAGGGACCATCGCGTTACTTGCACTACTTAGAATGTCGTTAAACTACGGAAAAATCCAACACTTGGAAATTTCCCGACAGGGGAAAAATTGGGTATTTATATCCGGTCGAACTTTTTAACATATTCTAAAATTTATCCGGAAAGCCAAACAGACAAAATTTAATAAACCCGATCGAATCATCAAAGCTCCAAAACATCCCAGATTATCCAACACTTGAATAAATTTTAAAAATAACCAGAGAAGTTAGCACAGAAAACAATGAATTACTGTGTAAAATAGGATTCCAAATAAGACAAAATAGCCGCGGATCCGCTGCACGAGCCTTGCTCGTGTCGCAGAACCGTGGCTAAAAGAAGGAATTACAAATACGAATTTTACAGTAACCCTTATATTTTCCTGCTTATTTCTCTGCATATTTTTAATCATGAAAAATCACTGTTTTTAGAAAAAGTACAGAGAGCACATTTTGGAGTTGGTTTCGAGTTCGTTCCGGTTTCAAATTCCGTCTGGACTTCGCCTAAGGCTCTAGCTAGGCTCTGATACCACTGTAGGGTTCCTAGGCACTCTCAAGAGGTCTCACAAGGCATCAACCATGCCAATTTCAAAAATTATGGTGCCGAGAAACCCTAGTGTACGGATCGTTGGCTAGATTTCTAGGCGAAAAGTAAACTAGTTAACACTTAACTAAGAGATACGGAAATACAACCTTTGTAGATCCGGTTCTCCACCTCCATAGCTCCGCAATGAAGTCTCCTCGCTGTCCATAACAAGTCCCGGGCTCTAGCGTCGGCTTCATCAGAGAATGGACGGGCTAGGTCATCGATGTCCATGCCGAAGATGATCTACGTCGAGGCATCGCTAAATCAAGCTCCGACTTCACCAAGTCAAGAAACTTGTGAAGAAAACACACTCTACTACTTGGCAAGAGGTAGAGGATGAAGAAATAGGAAGTGGGTAGACTTTAGAATTGGATTTCTCACTTGTTTTCATCAATCACCATTGATGAAGAATGGTTTTCTTCTTGAGTTCAAGGAAGAAGAAGAAGAAATGATATGATAAGTTAATAAAAAAGAATAGAAAAACAAAACTTATCATAATTTTAACTATGGTTATGTGTAGAGAATTAACCAAGGGTTAAAGGAATAGTTAGGGTTAAGGATGAGATAAGAATGGTGGACAAAGTCAAAGCTTCATGAAGCTTCAACTAAACAACAAATAAAGCCACCATTCTTTTCTCTTCTCATTTATTTTCCAAAATGAAATGGATAAATAAATAAGTGAATAAAACAAAACCCTAACCATAATCATGTTACCATGGTTTGATCTTTACACAAAAACCCTAGCATAACATGTATCATCAAACATGATACAATCAAGTGCACAAAAGTATATCACATATACAATGTGTACAATCCGAGTGAGAAAATCCATTTAAAGTGAACCAATACTAGTTAATGCAAAGTAATATATCAAATATATAATTATGCATTAAATCATTAAATCAACACTTGATTTAACGATCCGGTCATATCGCATATAACCGACTAGTATTCTATGTATCGGCTTATCGAATCAACCCTTGATTCGATAACTAGGTTATATCGCATACAACCTTTCGATACATTCATCGCGAGAATGGAATACGGTATCACATACACGCATTATTCTCGGTCCCGCACATATCTCATATGCGCTCCTATTTCGTTTCGCTTGAGCCAGGAAACCTCTGTGTAGGACTCTAAAGACTCGTTAATACGCCGGCAGCAGGTGATGATCATATCAAACACCTACAAGCCGCAAGCGGTCTGCTAAACGTAACGGCCACCCGGGTATTGAGCGATCTGAAGATCGACGAGCAAGCCCGCTCACACTCCAGTGAATCCAACCAGCAACACTACCGTACAGTCCGGTCTGATCGTCCGATATGTCGCATATCTAGCCTAGGGGTGGTAAACGTCAGACCCCAATAGCTCGATAAGTCGTGTCGATATGAGGTCTATAACTGTTCGAGAAACTACTGGTAACACTTACCAGTAAATCTCAGCAACCCTGGCCAGGGATTTCCTGTTATAGCCAATCGAACACAGCGCAACATCAACCCCCTATACCGGGAGAGACGAATCCCCTCCTATCGCTCATTGCCTCCATGTGACTCGGGACTGTACCCAAAAACCACCGTTTTGCACGCCCTCTTGGACATGGTAAGATGGAAATCAAAGCACAGTGGGAACCACACAAGACTCTATGACGATCTCGGGTCAACAGACTACTCTGTACCAGTGTCACCAGAGAACTGCCATCTGACGTGAGGTATAATACCATCTGGGAGTTCTCGGCGAGTCCGTCCAGTGTACCCAGTCTCTACTGAGCACCCGTATATCATCTCTGATGTCAAACACCAATGGATATGGGATCATCCATCGCCCATCTGTATGGGTCGAGAAGGTATACGCTAGTCTACTCTGGTATATCGATGCCCCGTCTCGATACATCCACGACTAGGGACTTTGAAGGATGTACTTATAGACTACCATGTCCCCACTAGTATGATCCGCATCATAGTCCAGGTAGTCAAGCACACATCCTAAGGGCTTTACCAACATGTAACAGAGAGACAATCAGTATACACGTTAAGGTAAAGTTCAACCAGATAGCATACTATCATGTCGAGCAAGAAAGTCCTCCCTATATATGTCCCAGCATCCACTACAATATACATCCTATATAAAGTAATGGCCTCTAGGGCATACATATAACTAACACTCCCACTCCCAAAGAATGTGGCCGGCCAAAATGAATGAGGAGGAGAAAAAACAACAAGGGGGTGAGTGTAGGAAAATCCAATGGTGACCATAAGAAATATGTTGATATTTAGGAATAATGGTCACACCAAATCAAATCCAATCCTATCTCATTTAATGCTAAAGAAATGATCACAAGAAAAGCATCATAAGATGCTAGAAGTATCATGAAGCCACATTTATAAATGACACCCTCCACTAATCAAATTTGCACACTTGCAAATAAACCCCTCCATCACGAAAATCCGGCCATGAAGGAACAAAGGAAAACTGGCCGAAACGGAATGCAAACTGGCAACTTCAAAAAACTGATCCCGTAATAAATTACAGGAAAACCCCGCAATAAATTACAGGAAAACCCCGCGACCGTATATACATACCCGCATTTGTATTCCGACCGAATACAAATGCAATGAGACAAAATCTACACTGTACAATACTAGGATCCGGCTTAATCCAAAGCCCGCTAGTATTATCTATCCGATCATGATCCGTGCAATACCGCATGGATAAGATCGAACCCTGCTATATCTCCATACGGCCTCTACAGCGTTTCGCCCGGAACTTGAGAAACTGTCTGTAGGGGACTCTAAATACTCGTCAATACTTTGGCTGTGGATTTAACCACTAGCATGTCAGAGGTATTAGCCATACGTGACGGGCTACCAGCTATTGACCAAAAGGGACGTCTGTGAGTGAACTCATCCTGACACCCTACTGAGCTTGTCAGTGACAATATCCGTACAGTCCGGTCCGTTCGTCTATGAGCATCGCATGGCGGGCCTAGGGGGTTGGTAAAAGTCAGACCCCCAAAAGCGGTACAAGTCGTGTCGGAGTGTAGCCCAGAATACCCTGAGATACTACTGGAATACCTACCAGTAAATCTCCTGCCTTGGTGATTGAAAGAATTAAAGTTAACCGCAATCAAGACGGTGTCGCTATGCAGCTAGCCGGTTGAGCACGGGTCGATCCACAGGGAGATGGTTGTATGTCCATTCTTGCTTTAGACCAGTTAATAAAGAATTTGTGTATGTTTGTTCGATCTAACCTATGTGTATTATTTGCAAGTATAAAGTTGTTAAGAAAAGATACGATAATGTAAGCTAAAGAAATCCGTACTCAAAACCTTTGAGCCGAGTCTTAACCAATTGAAGCTAGGGCAATCGGCAACAACGTGGATTAGGGGATTTAAGCGTGGTATTCATGGAATCCGGCTTATTTACCCTTGTCCGTCCGTTCTTGTCTCTTGCTTTCGCCTCCGGCCAAACCGAACGCAACCGGTCGCAGTTAGGAATCACCGTTACCTTGTCAGGGTAGGGTGCCTAAAGGAGCGCTTGCGTAACGTTTGGGCGGAGTTCAATGGAAAATAACGGGAAAAGGAAATGAGCAAAGAAAATCTTAACTTACAATACCGTATTGATTCTTAACAACAATAATAATTACAACCATTCACAAAAGAACCAAAAAGAGCAAAAGAAAAGAACAAAGAAAAGAAAAGATTAAAAGTAAGTAAGTGCATGTAATTTAAATTGCAAATAAGTAAAGCAAGATAATAAAAAGCAAGTAATAAAAAGCGATAAAAAGAACAAGAAACTAGAACTCAAGACAAGCATGTGATCAATAGCCAACCCTTAAACTTGCAAGCTCAATCAAGAGGTTGCAAGATCAAGGGAAGGGTAGAGAACGCATGTGAAATGAAGCGCTAATTCCATAAGAAAATACGACCCTTGAGATCAATAACTAACCCTTAACCATTCAAGCTCAATGAAGAGGTTGAATGATCAAGAGAAAGCAAGAATCTCAAGGGGAAGAAGAAACAAAAGAGAATGATACAAAAAGCCCTCATCTTCATTGATCTCCCACTCAAAAAGCTCTCACTACAATTTTCATGGAAAAAGAAATGAAGAAGAAGAAGAAAAAGACTAAATCCTAACAAAAAGAGGAACAAAAGAATGACCCTTGGCTTAGCTCAATTCTGGAGTATTTATAGGCAGTTTACAGAAACCCTAGGGCAAGAAGCTGGCATAAAATGAAGTACCCAAACTACCCTAAAAAAACGACAATGAGAGGAGCCCACTTGGCCGCGGATCCGCGGCCAATACCCCCTATTGGCCGCGGATCCGCGGCCGTATAGGTGAGTTGGGTCCTCGAAATTTGTGTGCTTCCCTGGTTTCATTTTTCCTTGTGTCTGAAAACTTCATACTGCACAAAAGTCTTCCAGAATATCAGCAGAATTCTTAGTCCAAGATTGCTATCTTTTCTTCACTTTTGACTTTATCTCTCTTGAGCTCCGCGCACCCATTGATTCTTGTGCTGCCCCCCTCGTGCTCTGTGCTTGTCCGAGACACGAATGACCACTGTCATATATCTTGTCTCTGGAACTGGTACTCGGCACTGGACGGATATGGATGACCGGAACCCGGCTTTTATCTTCTGTGACAGATGTTCTGTATTTGGTGTAACTGTGGAGATTTTGTCTTGATTTGCAATATTTGGACTGAAAACCTGTACTCTGTAAATATGTAACAAACACGGATTAAAAGTACCTACCTATAAACACACGAGCGTAAGAATGGGCGGTATAAAATGCAGTATTCTGTTATGAACAAATACCCCCAAACTTAACTTTTGCTCGTCCCGAGCAAAACCAATTATTCACAAAATTAAAATCCTAACCGCACTTTCGCAGGGAACGCGATTGCACTGAGCACGTGCAACAAGCCGTTAAACCTCTAGGTGTTCCTAGTAGGAGGAGTGTTGTCTCCTGAGGGTTTTCAGCGGATACTACCCACAAAATCCCGTCAAGCTAGTGTCATAAGTTAACATCGATTCTACTCCTATAGTTTAGTATTTACGTTAGAATTTCTATCATCCTAAGTTAGAAATATCCAATCCTTATTTTTCACACCTCCTATCTATTTAACCTTAGGTCCTATACGTTCCAAAAAAGTTTAGAAAGATGTTGGTTCTCCTGAGTTTTCCTTCTAAAGTGCGGCCTCAAATCAGGGATTTTTATCAATTTTACAGAAAACACAAGTCTTATTCTTTATTTCTATCTTTTGTCCAAACATCGATCGTATACCCCTACGTGTGTGTATATTTGCACCCCTACACTCAAGAATTCAATTCAAGCTATAATACCCTTGCCCTAATACCTAATACTACTTCTTTTCATTAAGGATGGACGGATTTGCTCACACACTTTTCATGCGACTATTAATGCTTCTTGAGGCACTAACGGCCGATTACTGAATGTGTGAGCTTAAAGCGTAAATAGCAGTTTCCAGGTCTTGACTTTATTCTATTTTTTTTTCTTTTTTCTTTTTCTTTTTCTTTTTCAAGACCGGATATATTTTTCAATATGCTCTTTTGGTGTCTAGCTTTAAATACCGTTTTTTCTTTCATACTAGGATTTCAGGCAAGAGTATTTCTAGGTATCCTCTACTATCCCAAGTTTCAAGGTACGTGTAGGTGCAGTTGTAGGGTATATACTTTCTAAATTTGAACTCAAGAAAAGAAACTATTTTTCAGACTTATCCTTCAGCAAAGCTTCAATACTTTCCCTTTATCTTGACTTAACTCAAGAACTGAACTCTAGATTACCTATTTCTCAAAAAAAAACTGTAAGGACGTATACTTACCAAAGTTAGACAGAATGAGGGTTATTTTAAGGGTTTTCAATTCCTAAGCCTAGAATTTAGTTATTTCTAACATATCAACTAAACTTTCAGAATAAAAATCTAAGTTACCCTATTAGCTAACTTGACGACAAAGTTTTTATATTTTTGGAAAATTTTCGATTTTTGTGGGTTTTTAATAAGGTATGCAAATGCAAAATATACAAATGAATGCGAAGGAAGAAAGCTTACCGAGCACACCCCCAAACTTAAACTTGACAGTGCCCTCACTGTCAGGCTATACCAAGAGGGTCAAAATTGTCGGCGCTCCCCCTAAAAACAAATTTTATACAAAAAGGAAAACAAAAAATATATACAAAAAAGGTGTCCCCCCCAAACTTAAGTAAAACAGTGTTTCCACTGTTAAGCGATGAAGTTCAGGATTAGGGGGGAAAAAGAACAGTATCAAGCTATACAAGGCCTTACACAGGCCAAAAGTTAGTACCAACCATTCAAAGATTTTATCTCTATAATGTGTTGGTTGGTGAAAGAAGACGTAAAGAAAAGAGATGGAGAATACCCGAGACCGTATGGAGATAGAAGTGGTATACGGTCTCGGTATATGAGAGGAAGAAGAATGGCGGAAGGGAAAAAGACGTGGAGTACGAACTTGAGGGTGCAAATGGAGTAAATAGATTAGCACAATTTATGATGAGCGATGTGTAAAAAGCGATTGTGCTAATCTATTAACCCGTCGAGAAATGGGGTCAAATCCCTCAAGATTCATGAGAAACCATGGGTATGCCGAACTTGGTAAACCAGACACAGTAAATGAAAGTGAGACGGGTTCTTGCAAGGTCGGAACGATGGAAAGGATGGAGGGAAGTGGTTTAGGAAGGGTATCGGTTAAAGGTTCAGGAGGGTGTACACAGTCAGTGGAAGGAACAGGATGAATGGGAAAATCCGACTCATCAATTAAAACTGGTTCATCCTCAAAACTATCCTCAATATTCTCCTCAAAATTTAGCACATCCATGCACTTCTTTTCAAAATCCAGACGCATATGGGGTTCGGGAAAAACATTTAATGACTCGGGATGATGATTTGAAGAGAAAAACTCAGCCAAATCTATGGGTTCATCATCGAAAATATTCCCAGCGTCAATATCCTCAATCAAGTGAAAATCAATATTCTCAGACACCTCAACAAAAGCATGGATTTCAATCGATTCGGGTTCTAGAGTGGAGGTGTAGAGGTCAAAAGGTTTGGGATTGGTTTCACTTGGAAGTGACTCTTCACAATCGGGTAAATCAAACACTACAAAGTCACACAACTCATTAATCATTCTAGCTTCAATTGATAAATCATGTGGGATACTCGATAGACTTTCAAAACAGGAGTTGTGGGATTCAATTTGGGACTGGTAGGTTTGATTTGGAAGGGGGTACAGCTCACTCTCTCCACTCAAATTCACAGCCTGTCCGACCGCCTCTTCATACATTGGAAAATTTGGAGCTAGCTGAAAACTAGCTACCGGGTCACTAGGTTGCATGAGGGCGGCCATGGACGCATTCAAATCCATCATCTGTTGGCTTGACGCTACCCTAAAGTCTTCCAACGACTGTTCCAGACTAGACATGGGTTGTGAAGGGGTCTCAGTAAAAGATTCGAAGTTGTTTGGATACTGGAAACTCCCAAATGGCGGTTCTGAAGCAATGTCTAGGGAAGGTGCAAAAGTTGGGTAGGATTGATAGGAATTGAATGGCTGGATAGGAGCAGGATCAAAAGTTGGATAAGAAGGTGAATGAAATTGTTGATCCCAAGAATTTGAAGTGGTGAAAGGAGTGAAAGATCGGCTACGGGATTGTTCAATACGTTCAGCGATGGACAAAGGACGACTTGCAGAAGGGGTATCAACATAAGCGGGTGCGGGAGGTTGAAAAGGTTGATACAAAGTGGAATCAGGAGTGCAAGTGTTTGTCCTAGACGCTGCTATGCGATCTTTCAGTGAAACTTTGGGCATGGAGGGATCGTTCGACGTTCGGCCAAAGCAAGAACCGTAAGAAGTAATGTCTGGTTATGGGTACCAAAGTTCGGCAAGAGTTTTGCGAGGTGGAGTACCCATGATATGAAGAGAGAAAGAAAGAAAGGCAGAGAAAAGGAAGGGAGAAAGGATGTGATATTTATTTTATTTTATTTTATTTTATTTTATTTTTATATATATATTAACAGAAGAATGAAATATACACAAAAAAGAATATGGACAAAAACAATCATGACACAAAAATACCACACACCTAATCGTTCTAGGGTTCACCTAGGTCAACTAGACCTGCTCCAGAACTTGATTGTCGAAGTAAAACTGTGTCGAGAAACAGGCTCAAGATACACTGATCACGAGGCCAGGTAAGTGCAGAGATAAGGGGAGGTTTTCCAACGCTTTCGCGAAGTTCCTTAATTAAATAACCCTTTCTCTTTTGGCGGTTTCGCCGTTAACACTTTCCTAGACACCCCGTAAACAATATACCGTTAAGCAAGGTTCTAAACACAGTTAACTTCTCCTAGTGAGCGCGAAATCCTTAAGGATTAAAGTCTAGTTTCTTTTAAATTTTGTGCGGGTAAACGTTATGCTCAAGTTCGTGATTTGTGGGCCACGGAAAAGGTGATGAAATCCTTTACCGTATATTGTGGGGTTCGCTTGCCCTTAAGTCCGTATTAATGTATGCAATGCGCAATTCAATAAAAATTCTATAAAGAATCAAAAAATTGTTTTTAGTTTAAGCGTGGCACTGCAACAAATACGGGTTAGTCAATTTTTAGCGTTTGCTAGCGAACTTGCAAAGAATCCTGCAAAGAATAGTATATTGGATGCGTCGGATTTGAGAAGTAGGTGTTAGGAAAGTACGTACCGTTAAGTTTTTGGGTTAGGAAACCCCCGTTGAATCAAATCCGGTAAGCTTGAAAGGTTCTCTTGCGCGGGTCAAACTACCAGGATCTTTGGCACTGTACTTCGTAATCACCTTTGCCTTGAATGCACACTTTGCTCCCCACAATCGCAGTTTGCAAATACGCAAAAATCTGCACTCTTGCCACAAAAAATGATAAAAAAAAAACAAAAAACAAAAAGATTTTTTTTTTATTTATAAATATATACAAAAAGAATATTAACCCGAATAACAAGAAAGAAAATACGCTACCGTCTCCCCGGCAACGGCGCCATTTGATTGGAAGAATTAAAGTTAACCGCAATCAAGACGGTGTCGCTATGCAGCTAGCCGGTTGAGCACGGGTCGATCCACAGGGAGATGGTTGTATGTCCGTTCTTGCTTTAGAAGAGTTAATAAAGAATTTGTGTATGTTTGTTCGATCTAACCTATGTGTATTATTTGCAAGTATAAAGTTGTTAAGAAAAGATACGATAATGTAAGCTAAAGAAATCCGTACTCAAAACCTTTGAGCCGAGTCTTAACCAATTGAAGCTAGGGCAATCGGCAACAACGTGGATTAGGGGATTTAAGCGTGGTATTCGTGGAATCCGGCTTATTTACCCTTGTCCGTCCGTTCTTGTCTCTTGCTTTCGCCTCCGGCCAAACCGAACGCAACCGGTCGCAGTTAGGAATCACCGTTACCTTGTCAGGGTAGGGTGCCTAAAGGAGCGCTTGCGTAACGTTTGGGCGGAGTTCAATGGAAAATAACGGGAAAAGGAAATGAGCAAAGAAAATCTTAACTTACAATACCGTATTGATTCTTAACAACAACAATAATTACAACCATTCACAAAAGAACCAAAAAGAGCAAAAGAAAAGAACAAAGAAAAGAAAAGATTACAAGTAAGTAAGTGCATGGAATTTAAATTGCAAATAAGTAAAGCAAGATAATAAAAAGCAAGTAATAAAAAGCGATAAAAAGAACAAGAAACTAGAATTCAAGACAAGCATGTGATCAATAGCCAACCCTTAAACTTGCAAGCTCAATCAAGAGGTTGCAAGATCAAGGGAAGGGTAGAGAACGCATGTGAAATGAAGCGCTAATTCCATAAGAAAATACGACCCTTGAGATCAATAACTAACCCTTAACCATTCAAGCTCAATGAAGAGGTTGAATGATCAAGAGAAAGCAAGAATCTCAAGGGGAAGAAGAAACAAAAGAGAATGATACAAAAAGCCCTCATCTTCATTGATCTCCCACTCAAAAAGCTCTCACTACAATTTTCATGGAAAAAGAAATGAAGAAGAAGAAGAAAAAGACTAAATCCTAACAAAAAGAGGAACAAAAGAATGACCCTTGGCTTAGCTCAATTCTGGAGTATTTATAGACAGTTTACAGAAACCCTAGGGCAAGAAGCTGGCATAAAATGAAGTACCCAAACTACCCTAAAAAAACGACAATGAGAGGAGCCCACTTGGCCGCGGATCCGCGGCCAATACCCCCTATTGGCCGCGGATCCGCGGCCGTATAGGTGAGTTGGGTCCTCGAAATTTGTGTGCTTCCCTGGTTTCATTTTTCCTTGTGTCTGAAAACTTCATACTGCACAAAAGTCTTCCAGAATATCAGCAGAATTCTTAGTCCAAGATTGCTATCTTTTCTTCACTTTTGACTTTATCTCTCTTGAGCTTCGCGCACCCATTGATTCTTGTGCTGCCCCCCTCGTGCTCTGTGCTTGTCCAAGACACGAATGACCACTGTCATATGTCTTGTCTCTGGAACTGGTACTCGGCACTGGACGGATATGGATGACCGGAACCCGGCTTTTATCTGCTGTGACAGCTGTTCTGTATTTGGTGTAACTGTGGAGATTTTGTCTTGATTTGCAATATTTGGACTGAAAACCTGTACTCTGTAAATATGTAACAAACACGGATTAAAAGTACCTACCTATAAACACACGAGCGTAAGAATGGGCGGTATAAAATGCAGTATTCTGTTATGAACAAATACCCCCAAATTAACTTTTGCTCGTCCCGAGCAAAACCAATTATTCACAAAAATAAAATCCTAACCGCACTTTCGCAGGGAACGCGATTGCACTGAGAACGTGCAACAAGCCGTTAAACCTCTAGGTGTCCCTAGTAGGAGGAGTGTTGTCTTCTGAGGGTTTTCAGCGGATACTACCCACAAAATCCCGTCAAGCTAGTGTCATAAGTTAACATCGATTCTACTCCTATAGTTTAGTATTTACGTTAGAATTTCTATCATCCTAAGTTAGAAATATCCAACCCTTATTTTTCACACCTCCTATCTATTTAACCTTAGGTCCTATACGTTCCAAAAAAGTTTAGAAAGATGTTGGTTCTCCTGAGTTTTCCTTCTAAAGTGCGGCCTCAAATCAGGGATTTTTATCAACTTTACAGAAAACACAAGTCTTATTCTTTATTTCTATCTTTTGTCCAAACATCGATCGTATACCCCTACGTGTGTGTATATTTGCACCCCTACACTCAAGAATTCAATTCAAGCTATAATACCCTTGCCCTAATACCTAATACTACTTCTTTTCATTAAGGATGGACGGATTTGCTCACACACTTTTCATGCGACTATTAATGCTTCTTGAGGCACTAACGACCGATTACTGAATGTGTGAGCTTAAAGCGTAAATAGCAGTTTCCAGGTCTTGACTTTATTCTATTTTTTTTTCTTTTTTCTTTTTCTTTTTCTTTTTCAAGACCGGATATATTTTTCAATATGCTCTTTTGGTGTCTAGCTTTAAATACCGTTTTTTCTTTCATACTAGGCTTTCAGGCAAGAGTATTTCTAGGTATCCTCTACTATCCTAAGTATCAAGGTACGTGTAGGTGCAGTTGTAGGGTATATACTTTCTAAATTTGAACTCAAGAAAAGAAACTATTTTTCAGACTTATCCTTCAGCAAAGCTTCAATACTTTCCCTTTATCTTGACTTAACTCAAGAACTGAACTCAAGATTACCTATTTCTCAAAAAAAAACTGTAAGGACGTATACTTACCAAAGTTAGACAGAATGAGGGTTATTTTAAGGGTTTTCAATTCCTAAGCCTAGAATTTAGTTATTTCTAACATATCAACTAAACTTTCAGAATAAAAATCTAAGTTACCCTATTAGCTAACTTGACGACAAAGTTTTTATATTTTTGGAAAATTTTCGATTTTTGTGGATTTTTAATAAGGTATGCAAATGCAAAATATACAAATGAATGCGAAGGAAGAAAGCTTACCGAGCACACCCCCAAACTTAAACTTGACAGTGCCCTCACTGTCAGGCTATACCAAGAGGGTCAAAATTGTCGGCGCTCCCCCTAAAAACAAATTTTATACAAAAAGGAAAACAAAAAATATATACAAAAAAGGTGTCCCCCCCAAACTTAAGTAAAACAGTGTTTCCACTGTTAAGCGATGAAGTTCAGGATTAGTGGGGAAAAAGAACAGTATCAAGCTATACAAGGCCTTACACAGGCCAAAAGTTAGTACCAACCATTCAAAGATTTTATCTCTATAATGTGTTGGTTGGTGAAAGAAGACGTAAAGAAAAGAGATGGAGAATACCCGAGACCGTATGGAGATAGAAGTGGTATACGGTCTCGGTATATGAGAGGAAGAAGAATGGCGGAAGGGAAAAAGACGTGGAGTACGAACTTGAGGGTGCAAATGGAGTAAATAGATTAGCACAATTTGTGATGAGCGATGTGTAAAAAGCGATTGTGCTAATCTATTAACCCATCGAGAAATGGGGTCAAATCGCTCAAGATTCGTGAGAAACCATGGGTACGCCGAACTTGGTAAACCAGACACAGTAAATGAAAGTGAGACGGGTTCTTGCAAGGTCGGAACGATGGAAAGGATGGAGGGAAGTGATTGATGAAGGGTATCGGTTAAAGGTTCAGGAGGGTGTACACAGTCAGTGGAAGGAACAGGATGAATGGGAAAATCCGACTCATCAATTAAAACTGGTTCATCCTCAAAACTATCCTCAATATTCTCCTCAAAATTTAGCACATCCATGCACTTCTTTTCAAAATCCAGACGCATATGGGGTTCGGGAAAAACATTTAATGACTCGGGATGATGATTTGAAGAGAAAAACTCAGCCAAATCTATGGGTTCATCATCGAAAATATTCCCAGCGTCAATATCCTCAATCAAGTGAAAATCAATATTCTCAGACACCTCAACAAAAGCATGGACTTCAATCGATTCGGGTTCTAGAGTGGAGGTGTAGAGGTCAAAAGGTTTGGGATTGGTTTCACTTGGAAGTGACTCTTCAAAATCGGGTAAATCAAACACTACAAAGTCGCACAACTCATTAATCATTCTATCTTCAATTGATAAATCATGTGGGATACTCGATAGACTTTCAAAACAGGAGTTGTGGGATTCAATTTGGGACTGGTAGGTTTGATTTGGAAGGGGGTACAGCTCACTCTCTCCACTCAAATTCACAGCCTGTCCGACCGCCTCTTCATACATTGGAAAATTTGGAGCTAGCTGAAAACTAGCTACCGGGTCACTAGGTTGCATGAGGGCGGCCATGGACGCATTCAAATCCATCATCTGTTGGCTTGACGCTACCCTAAAGTCTTCCAACGACTGTTCCAGACTAGACATGGGTTGTGAAGGGGTCTCAGTAAAAGATTCGAAGTTGTTTGGATACTGGAAACTCCCAAATGGCGGTTCTGAAGCAATGTCTAGGGAAGGTGCAAAAGTTGGGTAGGATTGATAGAAATTGAATGGCTGGATAGGAGCAGGATCAAAAGTTGGATAAGAAGGTGAATGAAATTGTTGATCCCAAGAATTTGAAGTGGTGAAAGGAGTGAAAGATCGGCTACGGGATTGTTCAATACGTTCAGCGATGGACAAAGGACGACTTGCAGAAGGGGTATCAACATAAGCGGGTGCGGGAGGTTGAAAAGGTTGATACAAAGTGGAATCAGGAGTGCAAGTGTTTGTCCTAGACGCTGCTATGCGATCTTTCAGTGAAACTTTGGGCATGGAGGGATCGTTCGACGTTCGGCCAAAGCAAGAACCGTAAGAAGTAATGTCTGGTTGTGGGTACCAAAGTTCGGCAAGAGTTTTGCGAGGTGGAGTACCCATGATATGAAGAGAGAAAGAAAGAAAGGCAGAGAAAAGGAAGGGAGAAAGGATGTGATATTTTTTTTATTTTATTTTATTTTTATATATATATTAACAGAAGAATGAAATATACACAAAAAAGAATATGGACAAAAACAATCATGACACAAAAATACCACACACCTAATCGTTCTAGGGTTCACCTAGGTCAACTAGACCTGCTCCAGAACTTGATTGTCGAAGTAAAACTGTGTCGAGAAACAGGCTCAAGATACACTGATCACGAGGCCAGGTAAGTGCAGAGATAAGGGGAGGTTTTCCAACGCTTTCGCGAAGTTCCTTAATTAAATAACCCTTTCTCTTTTGGCGGTTTCGCCGTTAACACTTTCCTAGATACCCCGTAAACAATATACCGTTAAGCAAGGTTCTAAACACAATTAACTTCTCCTAGTGAGCGCGAAATCCTTAAGGCTTAAAGTCTAGTTTCTTTTAAATTTTGTGCGGGTAAACGTTATGCTCAAGTTCGTGATTTGTGGGCCACAGAAAAGGTGATGAAATCCTTTACCGTATATTGTGGGGTTCGCTTGCCCTTAAGTCCGTATTAATGTATGCAATGCGCAATTCAATAAAAATTCTATAAAGAATCAAAAAATTGTTTTTAGTTTAAGCGCGGCACTGCAACAAATACGGGTTAGTCAATTTTTAGCGTTTGCTAGCGAACTTGCAAAGAATCCTGCAAAGAATAGTATATTGGATGCGTCGGATTTGAGAAGAAGGTGTTAGGAAAGTACGTACCGTTAAGTTTTTGGGTTAGGAAACCCCCGTTGAATCAAATCCGGTAAGCTTGAAAGGTTCGCTTGCGCGGGTCAAACTACCCGGATCTTTGGCACTGTACTTCTTAATCACCTTTGCCTTGAATGCACACTTTGCTCCCCACAATCGCAGTTTGCAAATACGCAAAAATCTGCACTCTTGCCCACAAAAAATGATAAAAAAAAAACAAAAAACAAAAAGATTTTTTTTTATTTATAAATATATACAAAAAGAATATTAACCCGAATAACAAGAAAGAAAATACGCTACCGTCTCCCCGGCAACGGCGCCATTTGATTGGAAGAATTAAAGTTAACCGCAATCAAGACGGTGTCGCTATGCAGCTAGCCGGTTGAGCACGGGTCGATCCACAGGGAGATGGTTGTATGTCCGTTCTTGCTTTAGAAGAGTTAATAAAGAATTTGTGTATGTTTGTTCGATCTAACCTATGCGTATTATTTGCAAGTATAAAGTTGTTAAGAAAAGATACGATAATGTAAGCTAAAGAAATCCGTACTCAAAACCTTTGAGCCGAGTCTTAACCAATTGAAGCTAGGGCAATCGGCAACAACGTGGATTAGGGGATTTAAGCGTGGTATTCGTGGAATCCGGCTTATTTACCCTTGTCCGTCCGTTCTTGTCTCTTGCTTTCGCCTCCGGCCAAACCGAACGCAACCGGTCGCAGTTAGGAATCACCGTTACCTTGTCAGGGTAGGGTGCCTAAAGGAGCGCTTGCGTAACGTTTGGGCGGAGTTCAATGGAAAATAACGGGAAAAGGAAATGAGCAAAGAAAATCTTAACTTACAATACCGTATTGATTCTTAACAACAACAATAATTACAACCATTCACAAAAGAACCAAAAAGAGCAAAAGAAAAGAACAAAGAAAAGAAAAGATTACAAGTAAGTAAGTGCATGGAATTTAAATTGTAAATAAGTAAAGCAAGATAATAAAAAGCAAGTAATAAAAAGCGATAAAAAGAACAAGAAACTAGAACTCAAGACAAGCATGTGATCAATAGCCAACCCTTAAACTTGCAAGCTCAATCAAGAGGTTGCAAGATCAAGGGAAGGGTAGAGAACGCATGTGAAATGAAGCGCTAATTCCATAAGAAAATACGACCCTTGAGATCAATAACTAACCCTTAACCATTCAAGCTCAATGAAGAGGTTGAATGATCAAGAGAAAGCAAGAATCTCAAGGGGAAGAAGAAACAAAAGAGAATGATACAAAAAGCCCTCATCTTCATTGATCTTCCACTCAAAAAGCTCTCACTACAATTTTCATGGAAAAAGAAATGAAGAAGAAGAAGAAAAAGACTAAATCCTAACAAAAAGAGGAAC
The DNA here is from genome assembly GCA_030015575.1 of Agapanthus africanus. NCBI lineage: Eukaryota > Viridiplantae > Streptophyta > Magnoliopsida > Asparagales > Amaryllidaceae > Agapanthus > Agapanthus africanus. The sequence goes on from CM057337.1 coordinate 206,136,236, forward strand.
AAAAGAATGACCCTTGGCTTAGCTCAATTCTGGAGTATTTATAGGCAGTTTACAGAAACCCTAGGGCAAGAAGCTGGCATAAAATGAAGTACCCAAACTACCCTAAAAAACGACAATGAGAGGAGCCCACTTGGCCGCGGATCCGCGGCCAATACCCCCTATTGGCCGCGGATCCGCGGCCGTATAGGTGAGTTGGGTCCTCGAAATTTGTGTGCTTCCCTGGTTTCATTTTTCCTTGTGTCTGAAAACTTCATACTGCACAAAAGTCTTCCAGAATATCAGCAGAATTCTTAGTCCAAGATTGCTATCTTTTCTTCACTTTTGACTTTATCTCTCTTGAGCTCCGCGCACCCATTGATTCTTGTGCTGCCCCCCTCGTGCTCTGTGCTTGTCCGAGACACGAATGACCACTGTCATATATCTTGTCTCTGGAACTGGTACTCGGCACTGGACGGATATGGATGACCGGAACCCGGCTTTTATCTTCTGTGACAGATGTTCTGTATTTGGTGTAACTGTGGAGATTTTGTCTTGATTTGCAATATTTGGACTGAAAACCTGTACTCTGTAAATATGTAACAAACACGGATTAAAAGTACCTACCTATAAACACACGAGCGTAAGAATGGGCGGTATAAAATGCAGTATTCTGTTATGAACACTTGGCCAAGGACTTTAATGTACTGGCTCTCCTAGACACAGCGCAACCTCACCCACAATACAGGGAGAGACGAACCCCTGCAGATCCGCTCACTGCCTCCATGTGGCTCGGGACTGTACCCTACTAAAACCTGTTTGCACGACGCCTTTGAGCCGTGGTAAGGTAGTAATCAAAGCACAGTGGGAACTCACACGAGAGAAATGACGATCTCAGGTCGATGAACTAACCCGTACACATGTTACCAGGGAACTGCTATCTGACATTAGGTATAATTCCAACTAGCATGTTCCCGGCGAGTCCTGTCCGGTGTACTCATAACCCAATGAGCACCTGTATACATCTTTGGTGAACCAACTGACGCCAGTGGCTTGTGAGACCGGCCACCGCCCCTCGTCGGGGTCTTTACTGTATACACTAGTCTACTCTGGAGTATCGATGCCCTGTCTCGAAACTCCCACGACTAGGGACCTTTTAAGGATGTGCTTATAGACCCCAGCTCCCACGTATATGATCGCCCTCATACTGTTGGTAGTCAAGCAAGAATCCTAGGGGCTCTATCAATGTGTAATAGTGATCAGTAATGTCACCTAAAGCAGTACACGATGATAAAGATAAACCAGATAGCATACTATCATTTTAAGTAAGACTGTCCTACCGGTATAGGTCCTCCCTCAATCATTGCAATCACGTGCCTGTGATCCAATAATTGACTCTGAGGGCACTATCTCCAACAATCTCCCACTTGCACTCAAGGCTAATTATTGCGATGTCGCATACTCACAGCCCGTGTGATACCGAATACCCAACTCCTCTACTAATCAGTCTCACAAAGCCCGTTTGCGAAACTATTGTGCTTGAGGAATAGCCTCAGTGAGTGGTCCGCTCTGATGTTTCTTTCTATGTCTCTCTTTATCTCAAGTTCGCGGAGAAAACCATCTCCCGAAATGAGCAATACCTGTCTTAGAATATGTTTGGATGTCTGATGGGAACTAGTTCATAAATGAACTCCAAATCCAAAATTCTTAGACTGTATCGTCAACTGAACTTAATCAGTATCCTGCGCCATGCCTCCCTCAGTATCCGCCTGGACCACCTGTCCAAAATACTGCCCTCGTCAGAGGGAAAACTATAACTCTGACATCCAGGTCACCTTGGAAGCCTGGAATGATAACCGTCTCCCAAAAGAGGCTATCGTTATCATATCCCTAGAACATCTACTTATGTTCTAAATTGCTTCCGAATGTTTCTCTAGGATTGGATCAATATCAACTTATTGCATCTTGTGCAAAAACAACATCTGGTGTGGTACTTGACATCTCATGATTGACTCAATTGCCTAAGCAAGTGATCTGCCAATCATGTACATCCCTCTCCCCTTTAGTCTGTAAGACACCTTTAGAGAGGGTGACTCCATCACCTGCAGGTACACTACCGTGCCTGGAGTCGTCCGTTCTAAATACTCTTAGAATGCTGTCTAAGTACCCTGATTGGGAAACTACCCAAATCTAGATCTAAAACTATAGATCTAGTAACCAGAATATCTGATATAATATCTATATCCTATGTGGAGAAACCACTGTGTGACAACCAAAGTATAACCGATCGTAGTATAGGAATTTCTTTTCCTACTTTTTGTATGTCATCCAAATACCAGGACTGTCACATCAGAAATAGATGATTTATCTCCGCTATATCTGCTTTAGTCTATAAATAGACATAAGCCACTTGTCTACCATGCTTCTGCTGCTCCCACTGACTACGACAACCCTCTGGCAGAGTCATATACACGTACACTTCTAAAGCTAGAATAACGCTATACTCACCCTCCTGCCGGGTCTCACAGTCTGGAACAACAGCAATGGCAAGTTTGGGTAAACAAGAACCTCCCTGTCACCTTCTTTGAGCATACCGAAGTACCTCTCGAGTGCCTGAGGTTACCCACCATATCCGCGGTGTGGCCAATGGAATGTCAATCCAGATTGAATCTTTAGGTTCTTATCAAATTTTCAGTAATCGTTTGTGGTTCTGGAATCACTTCCAGTTCTACCATACTCCCACTACTGTTTTCTGAAAAAATCCATTTTTATTAGAACTGTGGCGAGTCAAGAACAATATCACTATTGATCTTCCAGATGGTAGAAAATCAACCCTCGTAATCGCCCGGGTCAACCCACAAACAACCATTACAGAAACGTGCCTTGAGTTGTCCAGTGTCTGGTTTTAAGCATAAGCTGGACAACTCCCCGTACCATAACAATGTCAAGATATGAACTGTTCTATATCCAATACAGAAATAGAGGCACTGATTTAATTGGAACCAGATTCAAATCATGCAGCTGTCTCCAGTGCATGTCAGCTAAATGGAGAGAGGCCGATCAGCATTACTCAACTTAGGAGTACTTCCAATTATGAGTAACCTGAAAGTGAAGCAAGTTCTCTTAATCATTACTATCAACTGAATACCATACATAAGTATCTACATCTTCGATCGCCTTGAAGAATCCCGATACTTGCAACACCTGGTTCTCTACTTTATTCTTATACCTATAACTTCTCAAAACTCGGATCTTGTATTTCTATGAAACACATGTCTAAGAACTAGAGAAGTCACAAGTAAATAGAATATAGTACGAGTACCTACCCCTCTGTCCTAATGGACACTGGACAACATACAATACTCTGTATAAGTCCCTTGAGTCTAATAACTCATTCCCTGTGTGCCGTAGATTGAAAACTGTACTTATGGTTATGAAGAATTACACCGCTGTTTAATGCTCCTTACCTAACCATCCACTGATATAGGTAAATGTCATAGACATAATTTCAAAAAAGTATATCTCACTCTATAAAAATAGACGTACATATATATCATTTTGAAATTGGTGCACAACGACGGATATTCAAAACCAAATATTTGCCGTCCGGCAAACAACCCAGGCGATTTCCTCAAATATCACCAATTACAACGAATTCCGATATAATGAGGATGATCACCTAATTCCCAATAACTTACTCCCACTCATCATCTGTAAAACCATACAGATGTGAGAATCATACCTGGTAAATACATACTTTGGAGCAAGTGTTTAATTAGGAAATCAGTTTTCTTTTAACAGTACACAGTGAAACTGAAACATGTGAATGTTTCGTAGGGGTATCCTGGTATTCTTAGTAATGCCTCTTCCATTATCCAGATTCACAACTGTAACCGTATATTTCTTTGCCATCTCTCCAAATCCCTTTATATGTCTTTAGTCGTTACCTTTTGCACACCCCTTTAGGCCAAATGGTTTTCCTCCTTCCCTACCGTTCGGCACCAGCCTATGGTTTGGAAGAAGACTATCCAATAAGCATAATGGGTGTACTGTCCTAATCCTAGGAGCACTCGCAATGCGAGAGAAGGTGAAGATAAAGAACAACCGAATAAACCTTATTCCTATTTCTCCTGAACCAGAATCCATCCCCGAACTGGAACAAGTTCCTTTCGAGTTCGTATATAACCATACGATGGAATATCCAAATAACTGTGGATCTTCGTAGTGATACGGAGTGTCCTGGAGAAATACAAAGGTGAAGTGGGAGTGGTAATGAAATACTTGGTTTGTTCGTGAATAGCAGTCACATTTTGCTTTGCCTTCTTACTAATCCCTTTATTTGTTTTAACTTAATACCTTCTGCACACCATCATTATGCTAATTGGTTTTCTTCATTCCCTACCGGTCGGCACCAGCCTAAGGTTTGGAAGAAGACTATCCAATTTGCGTAATAGGTGTACCGTCCTAATCCAAGGAGCACTCGCAACCTGAGAGGAGGTAAAAGGAAAAGACAACTGAATAGTCCTATTCGTTTCCTCCAGAACCGGAAACCATCCTCGAATAAATTCCTTCGAGTTCGTATATAACCATACGATAGTTTTGTCCAATGGAAGTGAACGTTCGTAGCAATACGGGGTGTCCTGGAGAAAAGGGTAAAAGTAGGAGTGGCAATGAGGTTTGCAACTCTAACAATCCAAAAGCCAGTGTTTAAGAAGGTTCGGTTAATTTTAGTCACTGAGTCATAGTCAAGGGTTGGGTCATGGTCGCTGCCAAAGAGAGAGAGAAAAGAAACACTCAGCGTGCACTCTAACCTAGATCAGAATGGTTGTCACTTTATCTAATCAAGAAACCTCCTACTGTAACGTCAAATTCTTCTCCAAACCTGAAAGAAGAATTAGTCGAGATCACCCGAGGAGTAAACCAACTCATCAGTGGGAATTGGGATCCAACTATCATCGCATGATAACGTGACGGAATCCGCTCACGTTATCACACTCCAGAAGGTATGCGCATATCTGGCAAGTTTCAGTTTGTTTAGAAACTCCCGATGTGATTTTTACCCCATGCTCTTATGACCTTGACTTTGGCCAACAAATCATAAGTCACATGTCAAGTTCTACCCGTCATTCTCCAGGTTGATTTGAACCCACTCGTACCTATCCTTGAATTTGGCCAACAAGGCAGTACGACTGTCCCAAACCAACGCATCTATCTATGCTGCATATGAATATCCAATAGCTACCAAACACTGTGCCTTGACTTTGGCCAACAAACACAGCTTGAATACTATTGACTATCCATATGAAATGACGGAGGGCTACGAATGGTTTTTGGCGAAAAACCTTTAACGTAATGAACTTGATATCGTTGAAGGAACCAGATAGCTTTTTAAAAATATAGTGGCGAAAACCTTTGCTAAAGAGGTCACTCCCGGTGAAGGGATCTCGGCTCTTTCCCCGTAGAATGAGGTGCAGAATATTCCAACTGAATACCACGATGCAAAGCAAAAGTAATCGACTATAGTGAAGTTATTGCCCTGACGCAAAATTCTTTCCAAGGGGTCACTCCCGGTGAAGGGATCTTGGCCCTTGCCTCGTCGACTGAGGTGCTGGATATTCATAACCGAATACCACTGTGCAAAACAAAAGAGAACGCCCTTGCAATAACAGCTTTTTGAAAAATGATCCAAGAACATCAGAATATGTTTGTTTAGCTTGCATTGATCCGAATCAACGCAGTCCCATCAATTGATCACACCACAAAAGAACGAAAATAATGATGTACGTATATGCCATCCGCATTCGCTACTGGGTCCCGTCATCACCCGTTAGGTTACTTAACTAACAACAGAGCGGGGACTGGACTAGCGCGGATGCAAAACATATACAACATCTACTATTATATATATCAATATATAATATTCGCTCAAGGAGTGATAAAATGCAATATCACAGAAATGTAATAAGCATCACAGAACAATACAGATATCTGGGATCCCCGGGTTTCATAGAGCCGCTACTGAAACCCGATATTCCCCTGGTCGTGTGGATAGCCTGTGCAATGAAATCCTAGACCTCTACGGGTGCGGAAAGTTACCCGCCAAAACCTGAAACGAGGCTGTCCCCTTCAACAACGTGAATGGACCACCCGGCACTTCACGGAATCCGGTAACTTGAGCACCCTTCCTTGGGTCAACCTGTACCCCCTACGAGTGCGGCGAATAGCCCGCCAATTCTAGAGTGAAGCCCCCTCCGTCTCAACGCCATGAGATGCGGGCCCGTTGCCCTCTAGAACCCGGCTACCCGTGCACCCCACCTTGGGGTAATCCTAGTACAGAAAGTAAAATATACATACAACGGGTATATCGACCTCAGCCTGGTCGTGCCCCAAAAGAATAATATACAAACAGGCAGTGACGGCAGTCCACATGTCAGACGCTCGCCCCGCAATATCAAATGTACATAAAATACCAAAACTGTACTAACATTGCATCCAGGCTATCCACCACGACAAATCCGCAACATCACAGCACAACACAGAAAATCAACGTGAATGTCACGTTCGCAAATCCGTCTAAAAGGGCTATAGCAGTTAGACATGATTTACTGATCAAATGACATTCACGGTCGCAGATATAATGTAAATACTATGAACTAACATGTTTAAAATTTTCGATCGACTAAATTTTCCGGAGTGGGCCCCAAGCACAACTGTAGCACTCAAAATAAATCTGTGCCCAAACAGAACATACCAAAAACCCTATTTCCATGTCAGAGAGCCACTGTAGAAATTTGGTGAACTGAAGCTACAGTACGGCCGCGGATCCGCCGCCAAAACGTAGTTTTGGCCGCGGATCCGCCGCGCTACAGTAACATCAGCCTACCGATTTTTCACAGAATTCATAAAAAAACCCTGCACGTAATTTTCCAATGTACCAAATAAGTTTTAGAGCACAAAAAAATTCGACAGAAAGTACGACATGGAAACGCGGTTTTTGGAAAATCCGTTCGATCGAACTTGTAAACATGTTAGAGCAAGCTAGACTAGGTTAATGGCGTGGCTCTGATACCAATATAAGTGCACGGCAGCGCCCCGGCCGTCAATCCGAGGCCGGAATGCGGAAATGAAACTTTTACAGAACTTGTAAACCGGCACTACCGCGCACTAAAAACCCGGATCGGGCCATTAACCTAATGCTAGCAAACATGAGAATGAGTAGGAAGCTATACCGAGTGATCCCTGTCCTTCGGTCTTCGGCCTCCACTACGATCTCCTCGCGGAATCTCTGGTGTTTATCTCCTCGTTGGAACGGGCACCACATCGCCGGGTTCTTTTACGGGCTCGCACCTCTGGACCGAGGCAAATCGGGCACGAAGTTGGCGAGTCAACGTATCCAAGAATTGCTGTAGGCTAAGTGTAGTAGCTTTGTCTCATGAGGTATGAAGTTACCATGATGGAGGAATGAAACAATGGAGATCAACTAGAATTTTGTAGCAAGCAAAAATATATGAGGTGAGCATTTTTCCACTCCACCAAAATGAACCATCTCCCACTCCCAAAGAATGTGGCCGGCCAAAATGAATGAGGAGGAGAAAAAACAACAAGGGGTTGAGTGTAGGAAAAGCCAATGGTGACCATAAGAAATATGTTGATATTTAGGAATAATGGTCACACCAAATCAAATCCAATCCTATCTCATTTAATGCTAAAGAAATGATCACAAGAAAAGCATCATAAGATGCTAGAAGTATCATGAAGCCACATTTATAAATGACACCCTCCACTAATCAAATTTGCACACTTGCAAATAAACCCCTCCATCACGAAAATCCGGCCATGAAGGAACAAAGGAAAACTGGCCGAAACAGAATGCAAACTGGCAACTTCAAAAAACTGATCCCGTAATAAATTACAGGAAAACCCCGCGACCGTATATACATACCCGCATTTGTATTCCGACCGAATACAAATGCAATGAGACAAAATCTACGCTGTACAATACTAGGATCCGGCTTAATCCAAAGCCCTCTAGTATTATCTGTTCGATCATGATCCGTGCAATACAGCACGGATAAGATCGAACCCTGCCATATCTCCATACGGCCTCTACAGCGTTTCGCCCGAAACTTGAGAAACTGTCTGTGGGGGACTCTAAAGACTCGTCAATACTTTGGCTGTGGATTTAACCAGTAGCACGTCAGAGGTATTATCCATACGTGACGGGCTACCAGCTATTGACCAAAAGGGACGTCTGTGAGAGAAATCATCCTGACACCCTACTGAGCCTGTCAGTGACAATATCCGTACAGTCCGGTCCGTTCGTCGATGAGCATCGCATGGCGGGCCTAGGGGGTTGCTAAAAGTCAGACCTCCAAAAGCGGTACAAGTCGTGTCAGAGTGTAGCCCAGAACACCCTGAGATACTACTGGAATACCTACCAGTAAATCTCCTGCCTTGGCCAAGGACTTTCATGTACTGGCTCTCCTAGACACAGCGCGACCTCACCCCCAATACCGGGAGAGACGAACCCCTGCAGATCCGCTCACTGCCTCCATGTGGCTCGGGACTGTACCCAACTAAAACCTGTTTGCACGACTCCTTTGAGCCGTGGTAGGGTAGTAATCAAAGCACAGTGGGAACTCACTCTCTCAATCATTGCAATCACGTACCTGTTATCCAATAATTGACTCTGAGGGCACTATCTCCAATAAGAAGAAACGAAAGAAGCAATATTTATTATATATCATATATATAATATCAACATTCGTCTCAACATATAAAGTGATCACATCACAGAATATCAGCAGCAGAAGAACACATATGAAATATTGGATATACTAGGAGTTCCGTGTTTTAATTAAGCCAATAAAAAACGCGGATTCCACGATCGCGATGAAGATCCAAACCCACATCTCTAGACCCCTACGAGAGCGGAAAGCAACCCTACCAATTCTAGAGTTAGAAGACCCGGAGTCGACTCCTCGAGATGGTCTCCCACTGGACCCTAGAACCCGGTTACTTGTGCTCCCCGCCTTGGGTCTATCCTAATGCGGAAAAGTAAATAATATACATCAATGGTAACATCATCCTCAACCCGGAAATGCCCCAATAAAAGAATATTACATACAAGCTTTTATATGAATGAAAATGAAAGACTCTCATCTCATGCAAAAAACCCCGGCTATTCAAACACGACGATCTAATATAACATATCACAGCAACACATAACATCACATGTCATCAACGTAAGTTAATATGCATATCCCAATTTTCGTTGACATATAGCAACGAAAACGGCGATACAATACATATTATACTTACGGTCACAGAAAAGATAGTGAAAACTACAACAATTGGAGTCCGCAACCACCTTAGACATCATAAACCCAATGTATCACATACTTTGGATTTCATGCCTAACCAAATGAATTCCTTAGACATCATATGCCTAACAATTATAAATCCCGTATTTTAGTCTCGATATTGAAAACACTTTTCAATAACCAGTCAGGTAATTCAACAAGATTCCCGACAACCTGATCGAATGCTCGTCGGAGATTTTAGTAGACGGCCGCACCCCCAATGCCATCGACGAAGTGCACTTAGGCGGAACACTGCGGCCGCGAGCACCCGAATGGATACTTTTGGTGACAGGGTTCTCCTACAGTCACTTGATCGGGGCTATGGGGCGTGGCTATCTAGTAAGGTTACCCGGCGAGTATCCAGCGTACGCTACATGATTGCGACGAACTTTTGATCCACATCAAAATCCCGTGGCAACCGATCAAATGAGACTGAATTACTAGATTTATAAAATTCAAATTATTTTTCATAAAACTAAATATTGTGGATTCCAAGTATTGTATCACAATCACAGATTGCTAGACGATATTAAACTTTTCAATCGAATTAACAAACACCCAAAATTTCCCAAAGAGCTCAACAATTGAGCACGGTTTAAAAATATCCAGAACATACCACAACACCTATGGACCAACCGTAGAAGGGTCAACCCTTGCTTCACCTATAGCGCTATGGAACTACCGTAAACCCTAGAGTTTGGTAGCAATTCCGACGGTCAAAGAATCGAGTTAGGGTTTTGTTCTTCTAGAGGGTCCATAGAAAATACCGGCATGATTTTCTGAAGATTTTATACTTGGAAAAATCCAACTCTTGGAAAATTTCCAACGAGAGAGAAAATGGGTTATTGATATCCGTTCGAACTTTTTAACGTCGTCTAAATAACCTGAAATGATGTTAGAATTACGACTACGAAACACTCTGAATTGCCTTTACAGAAATATAACATCACATGCAAAATCAGTAAAAACAAGCAACACCTGAAACACCAAAATCCAGAGACTGGAACACCATAAAAATTTGAAGCCAAAATGCCCTAGAAAAACCAGCCACCTCGAATTTTCAACATATGTCGCCGGCCAAAATCCAGCGAGGAGGGCTCAAATTTCTGTGATGTTCATGTTACATCTCATATAACATTCTGCATCTGCTTAAAAAATTTTGGACACCTTAAAAATTTCGACAGAAACTTGGTTTTTATTTTGAGTGTTTCGGAGTTGTTTCGGTTTCATAATTCTACAAATATCGTATAATTCTCTAGCATGGCTCTGATACCAATTTATGGTTCCCTAGGATCACCGCTGGGTTTCGGGAGGCATCGACCGTGCCATTTTCAAAAATTTGGCGCGCTAAAGAACCCTAACCTAGAATCTTAACTAGAGAATTTGACGAACAAGAATGTAAACATCTTTATATCTAAGTGAACAAGGAATATAACCTTTGTAGACCGGTCCTTCACTTCAATAGCACTGTGTAGTAGTCCCTTCGCACTAAGTAGTGAACTCCCGGACTTTAGAAAGGCTCTACAAGATGAAAGAAACAAGCTTGCTTGAAGTCTTCGAAGCCGAAGATGATCTACGTCGAGAAGACACCAACTCAAGCTATCTCTTCACTAATATGGAATTAATGAAGTAAACACCCTAAACTAAATGGCTAATCTAGTAGAGGATTGTAACATTTCAGAAAAGAATAAAATATTATTTTTGAAATTTAATATTAAAATAATATTTTTTCCGAAAACTGCCGATTTGCGAAATTGGGGTTTTCGAAAAAGGGTATAAATATACACCAATAATTGTGAAATAATTTGAAATTAAAATGATTTATCCATTTAAAGACATATTTATTGGTTTGGCATTTTTTAAATTTATTATATGCGGTTTAAATAAAAAACCCAATTAGTATACTGCTAATCGCGAATAAGCCAAATCCGTGTTTCTACAGTTTTCATGGTTGGTGCACCATGACACGTTTCATTTGGTTACATGTTCGTTTGTATTGTTTTCATGTTATGGTTTCATTTTAGTGAGAAAAGAAAATGATAAGGGAAAAAGATGACTTGAGGAGAGAGAAAGGACATAATCATGAGAGTGAGCATGCTAGGAGAGAGAATGAGAGTGAGAAAGAGAGAGAGAGAGAGAGGGATAGTGCTGCCCATATTTCCCCCCCCCCCACCATTTCTTTCTTCTCCTTCTTCATCCTCAAGCCCCTCATTCTACCCTCATGACCCATCTCCAATCTTTCACCAAAACCCCATACCCATTTCTTTAAAACCATGCACAAGCTCAAGGGAAGCACATTGGACCAAGAAAAATCAAATTTTGAGGACTTTGGGCAACTCAAGAATTTTCTTGAGTTGCCAATTGAGGTAATTTCTGCACCATTAACATTGTATTTCCATTTTATTAGTAACCATACAAGTGTAGAAGTGTTTTGATGCGGTTTTGCGAGCTTTGAAAATTCCTAGAGAGGGTTAGGGTTTGATTGGAATTGGGATAGTGTAATTGAACCTTATTGGTGACCTTAGACCCCGCCCCCCATGATGTTAAAAACCCAGATTAAGCATGAACTAAAACCTGAAACCCAAATTTAAAACTTGTCATGTTGGTTTTGTGAATATATAGTGGGTGCAGGGAAATCTGGAGTGATCTGGAGCATTTTTGAGAAAAGTAAACAATACCATTGACCTAGATGGGACCCCAGGAGGCTACCCTACCAATACGAACCCTAACTGAGACCATGGGGCCGAGGAGGCCGGATTTTAGCTAGGTGTGGCCGGCCACTTTGTTGAATTAGGTGCCCAAGTTGCTTCTATAGGTCATATACACCCTATACATCATCCCAGTACTGTTTGTGCACTTAGTTTTGACGTGAACAAAAATCTGGAGCATGTTTTCTTGATTTCTGCTGTATGTTTCGTGGTTTTTATGAATTTAAGTTTTTATATTTTGTTTGATATCGATCACTTGGCGTTTGTACGTCTATATCGAGGGTTATTTGGTTGAATTGCAAGATGTAAACCATAGGTTTTGACCTATGGGTGATTCGTGCGACATTTTGGTTTTCGTGCGTGATTTTGTTTACGATGCTATATATGATATGTAGGTACCCTACATAGACTTCGAGATGACGAGGATGAGCGTGGCGTCATCGACTTCAGAAAGTGAAGATCAAGGTGAGTAGATATATATCTACGGGGGAAGTCGGGTGGATGGCGTATAGCACCCCCGCAAAGTTATGAGAAATGATGTGATGTGATTTAGATATACTTTTATATGTTATTGTGAAATATGAATACCTAGAAAGAAAAGGTTTAGGAGATTATGGGTTAGTGTTAGCGAGAATTAAAGAAAGGATTTAGTTGGTTGCTTAGTCGCAAAACCCTAGAGTAAAGATTTGCATACACGCACACATACACACTCGCATACATTTACATTCTTGTGCGTATATGGGGATATGTATATATATATACACACATAGGTATAGAACTATGTGTGTGTGTGTGTACTTGGATGATGAGGATATTATTTGGTATTTGGAGATGAGTCGATGAGATTAAGCATGGTGCCATGGGATCGGTGATATGATTGGTTCGTATTATAAGGTACGACATGATATTAGCGGATTGATGGGCGATGTGTATTCACATACATGCGTACATATATGTTGATGATATCAGTATTGTACTAGACGTACATCAGTACCCAGTTCACGATAGGTGATGATGGAGATACCGGAGGAATAATGAGATAAATGTGATATTTGACCCGTATCCTGATTTGGGATGTCGTACGATGGATTTACCGTATGAGCTATTGATGATAGATCCGCACTCTTGACTCAAGGATATCATATTAGATGGTGTATCGTATGTGATACTATTGAGGCGGGATCACCGACTTATATATATATATATATATATATATATATCGACTCAGATGTAGGTGGTTTCCTTACCCTTTTCGATTAGCCTGATAGCTCAGTCTTGTAGTTTATTTGTAGATGTTAAACTAGATTCGATTCATACCTATTTCAAAACTAATGAATCGTGTGTATTTTAAAGACAGGACAAGGGATTCTACAGATATTTCAAAGGGCGTATCTTTTCTTAAAAACACCGTAGCCCTTATTTTCAAAACACCACGATTCGTATTATTTCAGATGGCAAAACAGTATGACACATGTATAGCAATGTAGATTCCTTATTGTTACATTATCATTCATGTTCCTCATATTATTGTTGCATTTACTATTCATTGCCATTTATTATGTTGTTATCGTCTCATTGCATGTTTATTATGTACTTAGTGATTATGAAACCATGTTGTCAGGACACCAGCGCCATTACCGATGATGCGTATGCTCCACATACACTTGCTTGCCGGCTTACACACATCATCATCAGTAATTGCCATGTCACGTACACTTTAGAACATATTATTTCGTTAATATAATCAGCTAAATGCTAGTTACCATATAATATTTGCGTGATTGCTCTCATGTGTTATCTTAGAGATTGCATTCTTTACATAGATACTTCATGCATTCATATATTGATTGGTTATGCAGTATTATGGAGATTTATACCGGTTTTCATTGTTATTGACATGGTACTTGATGATTTCAGATTCTTCTTGAGATTTTCTGAATTTGGAAACCGCATGTGAAAGTTTTATAAACTAATTTTTTATTTTAAAGAGAAAGATGCGGTTTTCCTTGATATGATAAGTATTGTCCACCATGATGTTTTCTCGGTTCTGAGATGGTTTTCGAGACCCGATTCGAGGAGTTGTATGAACCGTCTGCGGGTACATAGTGGACCCGGTATGGTACCCCGGGGCAAGAAGCTCGAGTTGTAGACGATGAGCCCGACAGGGGAAGACTGCCTACCGGTGATTGTTTGGCGCGGAGGATATCGTTCGTGGTCGTGTGATTGATGATATGGGCCGATCCGGACTGACGGAGCCCGAGCCCGAGGTATTGAGACACAGAGATATTGAGATTTGAGACACTGAGATATTGAGATTTGATGATACAGGCCAGTCCGGATAGCCGGAGCCTGAGATATTGAGATATTGAGATTCATGTTTTGTGTCGATACTTGACACTGATTTCTCTGTTGATTTATTGATGATATTCGATTTATATACATACAGGAATCTCATTAAATAAAGAAAACAGTTGTCTCACTCATGATGTATTCTGTTTCCATTCGTAATGCATTCATACATCATATATCTGATATGTTGCTATCTGAGGCACTGACACGAGCACGTAGTATTGCACTTATATGTAGATAGATCAGGATATTATTTGAGGATATTACTTGATATGACCTAGGATGCGTCATACATGCGATTTCTGCTCTGTGATGTTTTCTACTCACGAGTTGTCAACTCACCCCCGTTGTGCCACAGTTCCTTGCAGGTTTTGCATTACAGGTTTCGTTGCGGCTTTGCTGGCACACTGTTCCTTCCGGGTGATTGCTTTGGTAGGTGGGTTCACTTGCATCGTGACAACCATTGTATATTTGTTATTTCAGTTGTATCTAGTAAAACTCCATCAACCTGACTTGTATATTTGATAGAGATAGATGACCACTGTATATTCTTTCAACTTTAGAGCCACGTGCTGTATTATTATGGTTTTACTTTGGTTTTCTTGATAATGTTGGATTTTTATCCTGAGTTTGATCCTCGCCTTTCGGCGTTGTATATTATATTGCATTGTGTGGTTTTGTCCACCGGTTGGCGAAGAGCTAGCTCCCGCTTGGGGATGCCTTTATTCATTATACATGCTCTATCAGGTTTTGTACCCATTTGGGGTCTGAATTTACAATGGAAACTCTGCCGAAATTTTCAGAAAAGACATGACTTTTTAAAAATGCATACTTCGGCTTATGTTGTTAAACTTCTTGCTTTAAAATTGGTTTTTCCTTCACTCTACTGCTTTACTTGGTTTTGATTTCTGGGTTTTGGCTGACTTAGATTACGTACGTCTTGAGACGTTTCGTAATTTAAGTGCCAGTCACGCTCGGTACTTTTCGGGTCGTGGCAAGGATGATAAAGTAAGAATTTTTCTCACTTTAGAAATATTTTTCTCACTCATTTTCATCACCTCCCAAATTGCAAGAGAGCTTGAGGAAGGAGATGAAGAAAAGCAACCATGGAAAAAGTCAAGTGTAGAATGGCAACCATGGGTGAGTTAATATCATATACTAACTCATTAAGAGACTAAACCATGGCTAATCTTAATGGTTGGATTAATAAATATCTCAAGTGAAACAAAATTAGTAGGCTTGGTCAATAGTTCCACAAGCTTCCACAAGTTTCAACCATATGACTAATTTCCAACTAATTTGATTTATTTTAAATAAATAAAACCTTACATTATTATAAGCATGGTGTGAGTCTCATATACCCATGTCTCATGTATCATCTAGTATGACACAAAAGAATGTACATTAATATATATCACATATATACTAAGTGTACACATGTGAGAAAAAGAATTCTTAAGTGAGCTAATATTAGTTAATGTAAATTAATATATCCAATATATAATTATACATTAAATTATTAAATCAATACTTGATTTAATAATCCGGCTATATCATATATAACCGACTAATATCAAATGTATTAACTTGTCGAATCAACACTTGATTTGACAGCCTGGCTATATCATATATAACCGACCGATATCACACATCGCAAGAATAGAATACGGTATCACATACACATATTAATCTCGGTACCGCACATATCACATATGTGCTCCTGCTTCATTTCGCCTGAGCCAGGAAATCTCTGTGTAGGACTCTAAAGACTCGTCAATACGCCGGCAGTAGGTGGTGATCATATTAGTCACCCACAAGCCGCAAGCGGTCTGCTAAACGTAACGGCCATCCGGGTATTGAGCGATCAGAAGATCAACAAGAAAGCCTGCTCATACTCCTACGAATCCAATCAGTAACACTACCGTATAGTCCGGTCTCTTTGTCTGATATATTGCATATCATAGCCTGGGGGTGGTAAACATCAGACCCTAATAGCTTGATAAGTCATGCCGATGTGAGACTCATAACGATTCGAGAAACTACTGATAACACTGTAAGTCGATGCCACGAACCCCATGTGTTCGTGGGGAGGCGTAGTTTTCAAAAATCAATTTTTATTAGCTTCGTAACATCGACTAAACTCCAGGATCGATACTAAACCCTAACTATCAATCTATCAATGAGGTTTAACTACTATATGTGAGTGTTATACCTCAAGTTCTCGCTGTCCTTCACCTCCTTACTGTCCTTCTCGAAGTCGTGAGCTCCTTGAACTGAGAACGGAATTCACCTCCTCGTCGTCTTCTCAGAATCGTAGAAGATCCACCCGAGAGATCCGATTTTGAGCTTTGCCTCTAACTTGAGGCAACTAGGTCACTTTGTGTGCTAAACTTAGTAGCCTAGGATGTGTAGAGAGTGGTGAGGAGTCTAGTAGTCTCACAAACCCTCTGATTCTCAACTCATGAGAAGGTTAGGGTTTGAATGGAGAAGGAGAAAGCTTGAGGAAGTTGAAGAGGGGAAAGTATCTGATAGTTTTTAGTGAATGAATTATTGTGTTGAAAAAGTCAAGAGTTTTTTCTTTCAAACCTCAAGCAAATATCTTACAAATATCACACAAATATCTTACAAATATCCAAGTCAACAAATCCAAAAATGTCAAAGCAAAAATGCTAATTCTATTTCACTAAAATACCATAAGGTTCCGACTCTCAATTCCTCTACCTCATTAAAGAATTAAACATAAAAGAGAAACCCTAATTTGAGGTGTCATTCTCCAAAAGCAATCTTGATCAAATCACAAGAATGCCCCTCCCGTCCGTATATACATACCCGTATCTTTATTCCGAGAAATACGAATACAGTGAGACAAAACTAATCCAATAATAATATACTAGGATCCGGCTTAAACCAAAGCCCACCAGTAATGTCCGCCCGAACATCATATGCGCACAAGTACACGTATGTGATCGAACTCTATCGTAAAACTATACGACCTCTACAAGTTTCGCCCGAAGCCGGGAAACCCTCTGTGTAGGACTCTAACGACTCGACGGTACTCTGGCAGTGGGTTTAACCACAAGCGCGTCAGTGACACTAGCTGTACATAACGGCTACCCAGGTATTTGTCGACAAGAAGGTCAACGAGGAAACTCATCCGTACCCCTACTGAGTCTGTCTATGGCAATATCTGTACAGTCTGGTCTGGCCGACTAAGAGTATCGCATAACGGGCATAGGGGATGGTAAACGTCAGACCCCTAAAAGCGGTATAAGTTGTGTAGAAGTATAGCCTAGAACACCCTGAGAAACTACTGGAATACCTACCAGTAAATCTCACTTGCCCTGGCCAGGGACTTCGTGTAATGGCTTTCCGAACACAGCGCGACATCAACCCCCAATACCGGGAGAGACGAATCCTATCTAACTGCCACTTCCTCCAAGTGCTTCGGGACTGCACCCAACTACTACCTGTTTGCACGATCAGCAGAGCCGTGGTAGGGTAGTAATCTAAGAACAGTGGGAACACACTTGAGGTGAAGTAGCAATGTCAAGTCGACGGACTAAGCTGTACTCATGTTACCTGGGAACTGCTACCTGACGATATGTATATTACCAACCAGCAGTTCCCTATGAGTCCGTCCAGTGTAACTCATAACCCAATGAGCACCTGCATACTATCTCCAGTATGACGTACTGATGGCTGTAGGACAGAACATCTCCCCTCCTGGAAAGAGAAGCGTATACTCTAGTCTACTCTGGAGTATCATGCCCTGTCTCGATAATCCTGCGACTAGGGACCTGTGTAAGGATGTGCTTATAGACTACCCAGCCTCCACTAGTGTGACTGCTATCACAACGCTAGTAGTCAAGCAAAGATCTTATGGGCTCTATCAATATGTATTAGCGATACGTTAAAAGAAACATATACACATATTAAGATAAATACAAACCAAGTAGCATACTACTATATCGAGCAAGACTGTCATAAATCCGTGTATATATCCCAAGCTTCTAAAATGTAATATACAAACTAGTACTATACAATAATGGCATCTAGGGTATATTACACTAACAATCTCCCACTTGCACTAAGGCTATGTGCTGGTATATCGCAGACCTATCATCTCGAATAGCCTCTCGAACTACGTCTGAGGGATGGCCTTTTTGAATGGATTTGCAGTTTTTTCCTCTGTAGCAACTCTCTGAACCTCGATCTCTCGGCGATCCACGATCTCCATGATCTGGTGATACCGCCTCAAGATGTGTTTGGATTTCTAATGGGACCTGGATTCCTTTGCTAAATCTATAGCCCCGTTGTTGTTATAATACAGAGGTATTGGATCAACAATGGACGGAACCACCTGATGTTCAATTAAGAACTTCCTCATCCAGACAGCTTCTTTTGCGGCATCTGAAACAGCGATATACTCCACTTTCATCGTCGAGTCAGCAATGGTGTCCTTCTTGGAACTCTTCCAATAGACCGCCCCTCCATTGATGGTAAAAACATAACCTGACATGGATTTGGAGTCATCCTTGTCACTCTGGAAGCTGGAGTCAGCAAAGGCCTCGATCTGGAGGTCTTTCCCGCCGTAAACCAAGAATATTCCTTAGTCCTTCTCAGGTACTTGAGAATGTTTTTTACTGCTATCCAGTGCTTCTCCCCAGGGTTTGACTGATACCGGCTTACTACGCTTATTGCATAAGCTACATCTGGTCTGGTACACAACATCACATACATTATAGAGCCTACCGCAGAAGCGTAGGGTATAACAGACATGTGATCCCTTTCCAAATCATTCTTGAGAGACATCTCTTTGGAGAGGGTGATTCCTTGACAAGCCAGTGAATTACCGCTCTTTGAATCTTCCATACTGAATCTTTTCGGAATGGTGCCGATGTACCCGGACTGTGAAAGTCCTAACATCCTCTTAGATCTATCACGATAGATCTGGATCCCCAGAATGTAAGAAGTATCACCCAGGTCTTTCATGGAGAACCTTTGTGACAAGAACCCTTTGACAGATTGTAGCATAGGAATGTCATTTCCTGTCAAGAGAATGTCATCCGCGTATAAGATGAGGAATACAACTGTTCATGCTACGATCTTACTATAAATGCATGGCTCATCTGGATTTTTGATAAAGTCAAATTTTTTGACTGTCTCATCAAAACAGATGTTCCAACTCCGCGATGCATACTTTAGTCCATAGATGGGCTTAAGCAACTTGCACACTTTTCCGCTACTCCCACTCTGAACGAAACCCTTTGGCTGGTCCATATAGACACACTCTTCCAAATTTCCATTTAGAAAAGCAATTTTTACGTCCATCTGCCAAATCTCATAATCGTGGAAGGCAGCAATGGCAAGAAGGATCCGAATGGATTTAAGCATAACCACTGGAGAAAATGTTTCATTATAGTCCAAACCAGGTCTTTGACGAAATCCTTTTGCAACAAGTCTAGCCTTATAGGTTTCAACCTGTCCATCTACACCAATCTTCTTTCTTAAGATCCATTTGCAGCCTACGGGTTTTACCCCTTTTGGAGCAATGTCCAAAGTCCATACTTTGTTGGTGTACATGGATTCCATCTCGGTCCGCATTGCATCCAGCCATTTTACCGCGTCAGTGATCTGAATGGCTTGCTAGAAGTTAGTCGGCTCATCATTATCAATGATGCAATCCTCTCTATCCCCGTCTATGAGAAAACCGTAGTATCTCTCAGGCGGATGAGATAGCCTACTACTCCTGCGAAGTGGCGCAGGAATGTCCTGTTCTTTTGAACCTTCTGGTTCACCAAGATTTCAGTAATAGTTTGTGGTTCTGGAATTTCTTCCAGTTCTATTGCCCTCCCACTAGTTTCTTTTTCTAAAAATTGATGTTCCAAAAAGTGGGCATGACGAGAAACAAAAATCTTTTGTTCCTCTGCGTAATAGAAAAGTTACCCCCTGGAGTTCTTTGGGTATCCCACAAACTTACACAGTACTGAGCGTGCTTCGAGCTTGTCCGCATGCTGCTTTTTAACAAAAGCTAGATATCCCCATATCTTCAGATATTGAAGATAGGGTTTCTTCCCACTCCACATCTGATATGGTGTGGTAGGCACAGTCTTGGTAGGAACCTTGTTCAAAAGATATGCAGCTGATTCTAGTGCATAGCCCTAGAATGATCGCGGTAACTCAGCGTTACTCATCATGGAACATACCATATCCAATAGGGTTCGGTTCCATCTCTCCGATATACCGTTGTGTTGTGGTATATATGGAGGAGTAAGTTAAGAGAGAATTCCATTCTCTTTTAGGTAATCCAGGAACTCGGCAATCAAGTATTCATCACCTCGATCAGATCTCAGTATCTTGATGCTTTTGCCAGTTTGTTTTTCCACTTCATTCTTATATTCTCGGAATTTCTCAAAGGCCTCGGATTTATGTTTCATCAAGAAAATTTGTCCATACCTAGAGAAATCATCCGTAAAAGTAATGAAGTAAGAATAACCATTTCATGCATGTGTAGACATTGGACCACATACATCGCTGTGTATGAGTCCCAAGAGCTCGCTCGCTCTTACTCCACGTCCAGTTAATGGAGTCTTTGTCATCTTCCCTTTGACACATGATTGAAAAGTTGCATAAGATTGATATTCAAACGGATCAAAATATCCTTTTTTATAAAACTTGGTCAACCTTGTTTCATTGATGTGACCTAGTCTACAATGCCATAAGAAAGCATGATTAATTTCTGAAGTCTTTATTTTATGTGTGTTCTGGACATTGAAAATTTGTAGTTGGTTTAATACGTATATACTGTAAGTCCACGGTAGCGCCCCGGTCGTCTAACAGACGCCAAATGCGGAACAAAAACTTTTAACGAACTGGCGCTATCGTGTACCGTAACCCGGATCTGCCATTAAAGCTAAACTAACAAAATACAAAGTGGGTAGAAGAGTTATACCGAACGATCCGAGTCCTTCGGTCTTCAACCATCATCCCACGCTTGTTGCGGCTGCTCCGATCTCCTGAATCTCCAGTCTCGTCGTCCAGGTGGCACCACGTCGACGGATCTTTAAACGGGCTCCCGCCTCTGAACCGAGGCAACTCGATCGTCAAGTTTACTAAAAGAGACGACCAAGATGAAGTAGAGAATGAGTAGAACACTTTGACTCGTTACGTCCAAGGCTATGGACGAACGGTTAATAAAGTTGCCATTTGAATCGGGTGATGGAAAAATGGAGCTATGAAATTTCCATACACATAAACTATAATCTTTTCTCAAATGAAATCAATCAACAACCATTACCCTCACCAAGGGTGGCCGGCCACTAAATAGAGGGGGGGTGAGTGTAGGAGCAAGGTGGGTGAGAATAAGAATGAAGCTTATCATGACACATAGTATAAATACAATTAAAGCAAGTGATGAATCATTTAAGCTTAGTCATCAAGCATTAAATGAACAATTAATGATAACAATGAATCATCAAGCCTTGTCACCACCTTATAGAAGCTTCTAGAAACTTCTACACTCATCCAAAGAAAAGATAAATACGTATTTAACCGACTGTCAAATACGGCTGA
Source organism: Agapanthus africanus (assembly GCA_030015575.1). Lineage (NCBI taxonomy): Eukaryota > Viridiplantae > Streptophyta > Magnoliopsida > Asparagales > Amaryllidaceae > Agapanthus > Agapanthus africanus. The sequence continues at coordinate 206,158,203 of CM057337.1, forward strand.
CAGAAAACTGGAAACTGGCAACTTCCAAAAGTGATCCTGAAACGAATTTCAGGATAACCCCGTATCAATATAAACATATCCGCATTTGTATTACGACCGAATACAAATGCATCTGAGACAAAGATATTATATCTACACAGTATAATAATAGGTTCCGGCTTAAACCAAAGCCTACCAGTATTATCTGCCTGAAAAACGACACGTGCGAAACGCACGTGCTTTTTCCGAACCTTGCCATAAACCCATACGGCCTCTACAACTTTTCGCCCGAACTTGGGAAAGTGTCTGTGGGGAACTCTAATGACTCATCAACACATCGGCACTGGGTATAACCACTAGTACGTCAGAGGTACAAGCTGCACGTAACGTTTTGCCTATGTATTGATTGGAAGGGAAGTTGACGAGTGAACTCATCTATAAACCCTACTGAGCCTGACAGTGACAATGTATATACAGTCCGGTCCATTCGTCTTAAGAGTATCGCATATCGAGTCTAGAGGGGTGGATAAAGTCAGACCCCTAATAACGCGATAAATCGTGTCGGCATGAAGCCCATCACCACCTGAGAAACTATCGATCCAAATCAGTAATTCTCCACTACCTCGGCCGAGGATTCCTAGTGATGGCCACCCGTGCACTTTACGACATCAACCCCCAATACCGGGAGGGACGAATCCCCGACGATCCGTTCACTTGCCTTCAATGTGGCTCGGGACTGTACCCAACTAAAACCTGTTTGCACAAATCCTTTGAGCGTGGTAGGGTAGTAATCTAAGCACAGTGGGAACTCACACGAGACAAATGACGATCTCAGGTCGATGAACTAACCTGTACACATGTCACCAGGGAATTGCTATCTGACGATATGTATAATACCAACTAGCAGATTCCCGGCGGGTCCTTTCCGGTGTACTCATAACCTAATGAGCACCTGTATACATCTTAGGTGAACCAACTAACACCAATGGCTTGCGAGACCGGCCATCGCCCCTCGTCGGGGTCTCGACTGTATACACTAGTCTACTCTGGAGTATCGATGCCCTGTCTCGAAACTCCCACGACTAGGGACACTTTAAGGATGTGCTTACAGACCCCAGCTCCCACGTATATGATCGCCATCATACTGCTGGTAGTCAAGCAAGAATTCTATGGGCTTTATCATCATGCAATAGTGAACTAAAGCATGTATACGATGATAAAGACAAACCAGATAGCATACTATCATCTCGAGCAAGACTGTCATATCGGTATAGATCCTGCCTCAATCATTGCAATCACGTACCTGCGATCCAATAATTGAATTTGAGGACACTATCTCCAACAATCTCCCACTTGCACTCAAGGCTAATTATTGCGATGTCGCATACTCACAGCCCATGTGATACCGAACACCCAACTCCTCTACTAATCAGTTTCACAAAGCTAGTTTGTAAAACTCTTGTATTCGAGAAATAGCCTCAGTGAGTGGATAAGCCCTGATGTTTCTTTCTATTTCTCTCTAAATCTCAAGTTCGCGGAGAAAGCCATCTCCCGAATCGAGTAATACCTGTCTTAGAATATGTATGGATCTTTGATGGGACCTAGAACTCCAAATCCAAACTTCTTAGACTGTATCGATAACTGAACCTAATCAGTATCGCGCACCATGCCTCCCACGGTATCCTCTTGGACCACCTGTCCATAATACTGTCCCTAGTCAGAGGGAAAACTATAATTCTGACAATCACTCTGTCATCCATGTCACCTTTGAAGCCTGGAATGATAACCGTCTCCCGAAGGAGGTTGCCGTCATCAAATCCATAGAACATGCACCATATGTTCTAAAACTGCTTCCTTATGTTTCTTCAGGATTAGATTAATATAAACTCATCGCATCAAGTGCAAAAACTACATCTGGTATGGTACTTGACATCTCATGATTAACTCAATTGTCTAAGCAAGTGATCTGCCAATCATGCACATCCCTCTCCTTTTTAGTCTTTAAGACACCTTTAGAGAGGGTGACTCCATCACCTGCAGGTACACTACCATGCCAGGAGTCATCTATTCTAAATATCATTAGAATACTGTCAAAGTACCCAAATTGGGAAACTACCCAAATCTAGATCTAAAACCATAGATCTAGTAACCAGAATGTCTGATATTATATCCATATCCTTTGTGGAGAAACAACTGTGTAACAACCACAGTACAACCGATCGTAGTATAGGAATTTTACCTCCTACTGTGTATGTCATCCAAATACCAGGACATCATACCCTACTACCCTCTTAACAGATCCATCCCCTATTTTGATGAAGTCAAACCCATGACTGTCACATAAAAAATAGATGATATATCTCCGCTTTATCTGCTCAAGTCTATAAATAGACATAAGCTACTTGCCCACTATGCTTCCGCTGCTCCCACTGACTACGACAACCTTCTGGCAGAATAATATACACGTACACTTCTAAAGCTAGTTTAGAACGACGTTATACTTATCCTCTTGCCGGGTCTCATAGTCTGGAACAACAGTAGTGTCAAGTCTGGGTAAACAAGAACCTCCTTGTCACCGTCCTTGAGGCTACCGGAGTGCCTATCGGGTGACTGAGGTTACCCACCATATCTACGGAGTGGCTATTGGAATGTCAAACCTGATTGAATATATAGGTCCTATTAAATTTTCCGTAATCGTTTGCGGTTCTGGAATGACTTCCAGTTCTACCATACTCCTACGGTTGTTTTCTGAAAAAATCCATTTTACTAAAAATTGTGGCGAGTCAAGAACAATATCTCTATTAATCTATCAGATGGTAGAATATCAACCCTCGTCGAAGCCAGGGTCAACCCACAAACTGCCATTACAGAAACGTGCCTCGAGTTATCCAGTGTCTGCTTTTAAGCATACGCTGGACAACTCCCCGTATCTTAACATCGTTAAGATATGAACCATTCTATATCCAATATAGAAATAGAGGCACTAATTCAATTGGAACCAGATTCTAATCATGCATCTGTCTCCAGTGTATATTATCTTAATGAAGAGAGGCTAATCAGCATTACTCAACTTAGGAATCCATCCAATTATGAGTAACCTGAAAGAGAAACAAGTTTCTCAAAACCATTACTTTCATCTGAATACCAATCACAAGTATCTACATCTTCGATCTCTTTGAAGAATCCTGATACTTGCGACATCTGGTTCTCTATTTTATTCTTATACCCATAACTTCTCAAAACTTAGACATTTTATTTCTACGAAACACTTGTCTAAAAACTAGAGAAGTCATAAGTAAACAGAACATAGTATGAGGACCTACCCCTTAGTCCTGACGGACACTGGACAATACTCTGTATAAGTCCGTTGAGTTTAATAACTCAAAACCTGTGCGTCGTAGGTTGAAAACTGTACCCAGGCGATTTCCTCAAATATCACCAATTACAACGAATTCCTATATAATGAGGATGATCACCTAATTCCCAACAACTTACTCCTACTCATCATCTGTAAAACTATACAGATATGAGAATATAAAACCTGGTAAATACATACCCTGGAGTAAGTATCTAATTGGGAAATCAGTTTTCCTTTTAACAATGCGCAGTGAAATTGAAACATTAAAATGTCTCGTAGGGGTATGCTGGTATTCCCAGTAATATCTCTTCCATAATCCAATTCATGACTTTAACCGTATATATCTTTGCCATCTCTCCAAATCCCTTTATTTATCTTTAGTCGTTACCTTCTGTACACCATCGTTAGGCTAAATAGTTTTCTTCCTTCCCTACCGTTCGGCACCAGCCTATGCTTTGGAAGAAGACTATCCAGTAAGCATAATAGGTGTACCCTCCTAATCTTAGGAGTACTCGCAACTTGAGAGAAGGTGATGATAAAAGAAAATCTGAATAATACCTTATTCTATTTCTCCCGAACTGGGGAAAAAGCAAAGGTGAAATAGGAGTAGCGATGAAGTATGCGGTTTGGTCGTGAATGATAACAGTCGCAATTTACTTTTCCCTCTTTCTAATCCCTTTTATTTTTGTCTTTACATATTACCTTCTGTACACCCTACTTAGGCTAATTGGTTTTCTTCATTCCCTACCTTTCGGCACCTGCCTATGATTTGGAATAAGACTATCCAATAAGCGTAATAGGTGTACTCTCCTAAACTAAGGAGCTCTCGTAACCTGAGAGAAGGTGATAATAAAAAACAACTGAATATACCAATTCTATTTCTCCTGAACCTGGATCCATCCTCGAAGAAGTCCCTTCGAGTTCGTATATAACCATACGATGGATCTATCCAATGAAAGTGGATGTCCATAGTAATACGGGGTGTTCTGAGAAATACAAAGGGTAAAAGAAGGAGCGGCAATGACTTATGCAACTTAAGACAATCCAAAAGCCAGTATTTTAAGAAGGTTCGGTCAACTTGGTCACTGAGTCATAGTCTAGGGTCGGTCAAAGGTCGCTGCCAAAGAGAGAGAGAGAGAAAAGAAACACTTTGCGTGCACTCTAACCTAGATCAGAATGGTTATCAATTTATCTAATCAGGAAACCTCCCACTGTAATCTCAAATTCTCCTCCAAACCTGAAAGAAGAATTAGTCGGGATCACCCGAAGAGTAAACTAACTCATCAGTGGGAACCGGGATCCAACTATCATCGCATGATAACTTGATGGAAGCCACTCAAGTTATCACACTCCAGAAGGTATGCGCATATCTGGTAAGTTTCAGTTTCTTTAGAAACTCCCGATGTTATATTTGCCTCATGCTCTTATGACCTTGACTTTGGCCAACAAATCATAAGTCACATGTCAAGTTCTACCCGTCATTATCCAGGTTAATTTGAACCCACTCGCACATGCCCTTGACTTTGGCCAACAAAGCAGAACGACTGTCCCAAACCAACGCATCTATCTATGCAACAGATGAATACCCAGCAGCTACCAAACACTATGCCTTGACTTTGGCCAACAAACATAGCTTGAATACTACTGACCATCCATAAGAAATGACGGAGGGCTACGGCTGGTTTTTGGCGAAAAACCTTTAACGTAATGAACTTGATCTCGTTGAAGGAACCTGATAGCTTTTTATAAAAATATAGTGACGAAAACGTTTTGCTAAAGAGATCACTCCCGGTGAAGGGATCTCGGCTCTTTCCTCGTGGAATGAGGTGCAGGATATTCCATCTGAATACCGCGATGCAAAGCAACTTGTAATCGACTATATTAAAGTTACTACCCTGATGTAAACTTCTGCCCAAGGGGTTTTTCGCGGTGAAGGGATATCAGCCCTTGCCTCGTCGAATGAGGTGCGGGATATTCTAACTGAATATCACTATGCATAACAAAAAGAAACGTCTTTGTAATAACACTTTTTAAAATTTGTTCCAACAATATCAAATATAGGTTCTTTTATCCTTGCATTGATAAGAATCAATGCAGTCCCATCAATCAATCACACCAGAAAAGAACGAAAATAAAATGTACGTATATGCCATCCGCATTCGCCACTGGGTCCCGTCATCACCCGTTAGGTTACTTAACTAACGACAGAGCAGGGGCTGGACTAGCGCGGGTGTAAAACATATACAACATCTAATAGTATATATACCAATATACAATAATCGCTCCAGACGTGATAATATGCAACATTACAGAAAAGTAGTAAGCATCACAGAACAATACAGATAATCTGGGATCCCCGGGTTTCACAGAGCTGCTACTGAAACCCACGTTCCCCTGGTCGTATGGATAGCCTGTGCAATGAAACCTAGACCCCTACGGGTGCGGCAAGTTACCCGTCAAAACCTGAAGTGAGGTAGTCCCCACAGCATAGTGAATGGAACACCCGGCACTTCACGGAATCCGGTAAATTGAGCACCTCTCCTTGGGTTAACCTGTACCCCCTACGAGTGCGGAGAATAGTCTGCCAATTCTAGAGTGAGGTCCCTTTGCCTCTTAAAGCCATGAGATACTGACCCGTTGCCCTCAAGAACCCGGCTATCTGTGCACTCCTTCGCGGGATAAACCTAGTACAGAAATAAAAATATGTACAACGGGTACATCGACCTCGACCCGGTCGTGCCCTAAAAGAATATTATACAAACAGGCAGTGACGGCAGTCCACATATTGGATGCTCGTCCCGCAATATCAAATGTACAAATAAATCCAAACTGCACTATCATTGCACCCTGGTATCCACCACGACATATCCGCAACATCACAGCACAACACAGAACATCAACGCGAATGTCACGTTCGCAAACCCGTCTAAAAGAACTATAGCAATCAGACGCGGTTTACCGATCAAATGACATTCCCGGTCGAAGACTTAAAGTAAGTACTGCATACTAATAAATTTAAAATTTCGATCGACCAAATTTCCCGAAGTGGGCCCCACGTACATCTGGTGTACAGTAACAAAATTTGGGCCAAAAAATCATATACCAAAAACCACAATTTCCCATGTTAAACCCACTGGAAAAATTTGGGGCATTGTTCCCACAAAAGCGCGGCGGGTCAGCGGCCAAACCCTGGTTTGGGCCGCAGATCCGCGGCCGTTCTGTGGGATCACGTGACCAAATTTCACCAGTTTGCTTATAATTGCCTACTTAGTTTTCTATGATATGTCAAATAATTTTTAGACACTTTAAAAAATCGACAGAAACCCAGGTGCTTGAAAAATGTGATTTCGGAAATTCCGTTCGATCGATCTTTTAAACGTGTTAGCACAAGTTAGTATAGCTTAATGGTGAAGCTCTGATACCACTGTAAGTCCACGGTAGCGCCCCGGCCGTCTAACAGTCGCCAAATGCGGAACAAAAACTTTTAACGAACTGGCGCTATCGTGTACCGTAACCCGGATCTGCCATTAAAGCTAAACTAACAAACTACAAAGTGGGTAGAAGAGTTATACCGAATGATCCGAGTCCTTCAGTCTTCAACCATCATCCCACGCTTGTTGCGGCTGCTCCGATCTCCTGAATCTCCAGTCTCGTCGTCCAGGTGGCACCACGTTGACGGATCTTTAAACGGGCTCTCGCCTCTGAACCGAGGCAACTCGATCGTCAAGTTTGCTAAAAGAGATGACCAAGATGAAGTAGAGAATGAGTAGAACACTTTGACTCGTTACGTCTAAGGCTATGGACGAACGGTTAATAAAGTTGCCATTTGAATCGGGTGATGGAAAAATGGAGCTATGAAATTTCCATACACATAAACTATAATTTTTTCTCAAATGAAATCAATCAACAACCATTACCCTCACCAAGGGTGGCCGGCCACTAAATAGAGGGGGGTGAGTGTAGGAGCAAGGTGGGTGAGAATAAGAATGAAGCTTATCGTGACACATAGTATGAATACAATTAAAGCAAGTGATGAAACATTTAAGCTTAGTCATCAAGCATTAAATGAACAATTAATGCTAACAATGAATCATCAAGCCTTGTCACCACCTTATAGAAGCTTCTAGAAACTTCTACACTCATCCAAAGAAAAGATAAATCCGTATTTAACCGACTGTCAAATACGGCTGACAGAAAACTGGAAACTGCCAACTTCCAAAAGTGATCCTGAAACGAATTTCAGGATAACCCCGTATCAGTATAAACATACCCGTATTTGTATTACGACTGAATACAAATGCATCTGAGACAAAGATATTATATCTACACAGTATAATACTGGGTTCCGGCTTAAACCAAAGCCTACCAGTATTATCTGCCCGAAAAACGACACGTGCGAAAACGCACGTGCTTTTTCCGAACCTTGCCATAAACCCATACAGCCTCTACAACTTTTCACCCGAACTTGGGAAAGTGTCTGTGGGGAACTCTAATGACTCATCAACACATCGGCACTGGGTATAACCACTAGCACGTCAGAGGTACAAGCTGCACGTAACGTTTTGCCTATGTATTGATTGGAAGGGAAGCTGACGAGCGAACTCATCTATAAACCCTACTGAGCCTGATAGTGACAATGTATATACAGTCCGGTCCATTCGTCTAAAGAGTATCGCATATCGAGTCTAGGGGGGTGGATAAAGTCAGACCCCTAATAACGCGATAAATCGTGTCGGCATGAAGCCCATCATCACCTGAGAAACTACTGATCCAAATCAGTAATTCTCCACTAGCTCGGCCGAGGATTCCTAGTGATGGCCACCCGTGCACTGTGTGACATCAACCCCCAATACCGGGAGAGACGAATCCCCGACGATCCGCTCACTTGCCTCCAATGTGGCTCGGGACTGTACCCAACTAAAACCTGTTTGCACAACTCCTTTCAGCGTGGTCGGGTAGTGATCTAAGCACAGTGGGAACTCACACGAGATAAATGACGATCTCAGGTCGATGAACTAACCTGTACACATGTCACCAGGGAATTGCTATCTGACGATATGTATAATACCAACTAGCAGATTCTCGGCGAGTCCTGTCCGGTGTACTCATAACCTAATGAGCACCTGTATACATCTTAGGTGAACCAACTAACACCAATGGCTTGCGAGACCGGTCATCGCCCCTCGTCGGGGTCTCGACTGTATACACTAGTCTACTCTGGAGTATCGATGCCCTGTCTCGAAACTCCCACGACTAGGGACACTTTAAGGATGTGCTTATAGACCCCAGCTCCCACGTATATGATCGCCATCATACTGCTGGTAGTCAAGCAAGAATCCTATGGGCTCTATCATCATACAATAGTGAACTAAAGCATGTATACGATGATAAAGACAAACCAGATAGCATACTATCATCTCGAGCAAGACTGTCATATCGGTATAGGTCCTGCCTCAATCATTGCAATCACGTACCTGCGATCCAATAATTGACTTTAAGGACACTGTCTCCAATATATCGTTGTTCAGAGTACCTGACCTAATCAGACCTTGATTAAGGTGGATGTTTACGACATCGCTTACAAATGTAAAATCATAACCTTTTTTTGATAACAAAGATACATAAATGATATTACAACTCAAATTAGGTACACAAAAACAGTTGCACAAAACCAAAATATGTCCACTTATCAATCCAAGGAGAAATTCCCCTACGGACGCAGCATCCACGCTCACTCCGTTAGCAACCCTGAGGGTCATATCACCGGTCTTCAGAACCCTACGGCTTCTCAGTGCCTGCAAAGAATTACATATATGAGATCCTGATCTAGTATCCAATACCCAGAAAGTAGAGTTGATTGAAAGACAATTTTCAATTACAAACACACCTGAAGCCGAAGCCACAACTTGCTTCGGGTCCTGGTTCTTGGCCTTCCAAGCACTGCAATCTTTCTTCCAGTAGCCCTTCTTATGAAAGTAGAAGCATTCTTCCTTTCCTACTGTTAGCCCCGCTACTCTTGCCTTGCCCTTTGCTTCCACCTTACTAACACCGCCTCTCGGCTTGGTGGGGGCCTTCTTCTTCTTTCTTTTAGCTTTCGCCTTGGATCTAGAAGAAGAACCTCCACCAACAAATAGAGCGGGTGTTTCCCTGGCTTTCTGCAGGGTGCCCTCTGCACTCCTCAACATATTGAGGAGTTTCGGAAGTTCAACTTCTTTACCTTGAATATTAAAATTCAACATAAACTGGGTGTAGGTGGAACGGAGGGACTGCAGAGTCAAGTCTGTATACAGCTCATGCTCTAACGTGGTCCCGAGGTCCGCGAGTTCTTCAATATAGCCGATCATCTTAAGGACGTGTTCCCCTACAGATGATCCGACGGCCAACCTCGCCTGAAAAAGATTATTCGAGGTCTCGTATCTTGCGATACGAGATTGCTCTCTATATAATTCTTTGGTATGGAGGAATATGGATTCAAGATCCATATTCTCGTGCCGCCTCTGATGCTCGTTATCCATAGAGGCCAGCACAAGGCACTTGGCCTTCGCGCGGTCTATCTCCCAGGTCTTATGGATTTCCTTATCCGCGATACTGGATTCTAGACCTGGGATGGTGAGGGATTTAGTAGTAAGGACATACCCTAACTTGTCATATGTAATTACCATCTTGACATTCCTGAACCAATCTTTGTAGTTTGGCCCTGTCAATATATTTTTATCTAATAGTAACTTAAGGCCCATCATCTTTGGTTGCTGTAATTAGGAAAGAGAGAAGAAACACTTTAGCATGATACTCTTGCAAGTTTATATTGGTTTTTAGTTTATCTAAACATGATGGCTCCTACTGTTTCTCGAATCCTTCCCCAAACCAGAAAAGAAGAATTAGTCAGGATTAGTCTCACCGTACAATACTTGCTTAACTGTTCAGCCAGGCTAGTGTCGCTACTTCGAGGGAGGTTTTACGACGCTTTCGCGAAGTTCCTTAATTAAATAACCTCTTTTCCCTAGAGGCGTAGCCCTGCTAACACTGTTCTAGACACCTACTTGGTTTGTATCATTGATCGTTAAGTGAAAAAATCTCCCGAGGAGTAGCATATACACACAGTAGGATCAGGATCCAAATATCATCGTGTGATAAAGTCGAAGGAATCGTACCAAAATTATCACACTCCAGATGGTATGCAACACTAGCAAGTTTCAGTTTCTTTAGAAACTCCCGATGTGGATTTTTGCCCCATACTCTTATGACCCTGACGAAGGCCAACATATCATAAGTCACATGTCAAGTTCTACCCATCATTATCTAGATTAATTTGAACCCACCCGTACATACCCTTGACGAAGGACAAAATAGCAGTATGACTGTCCCAAACCAACGAATCTATCTATGCTACATACGAATATTCAGCAGCTACCAATCATTATGCCTTGGCGAAGGTCAAAATACATAGCTTGAATACTGCTGAATATCCAACTGAAATGACGGAGGGTTACGAATGGTTTTTGGCGAAACCGTGAATGTGGTGAACTTGATATAATCAAAGGAACCTGATAGCTTTTAAAAGGAGTGGTTTAAGCTCCGCATTTTTAAAAGTTTTTCTGTTTTGAAAAAACCGAGTGGTTTTAAATTTGTTCCAATGATTCTGCTTTGGTTTGTTAGCTTTGCATTAATGTAATGCAGTCCCATCATTTAACCTACTATTACAGAAAAAGACAAAAATACAACGTACGCTTATATCATCCGCATTCGCCTTGGGGCCCCGTCTTACACCGTTAGGTTAGATAACTAACGCCAGAGCTGGGGGCTGGACTAGCACGGATGTAAAACATAAGCAACGTCTAATACACACACACACACACGCATACATATAATAATAATAATAATATCCATTCGTTAGACGCAATAATAGGCATTCCAGATCACAGATGAACACATTGGATATATTAGAAATTCCGTGTTTCGTTTAAGCCTGTAACGAAAGACGGATTTCACGGCCGTGATGAATAGCCAAACCCCACCCCAGACTCCTACGGGTGCAACAAACTACCCGCCAAATATCCGAAGCGAAGCAACCTCCCTCAACAATGTGAGTAGGCCACTCAGCACTTCAAAGTACCCGGTAGTTTGTGCACCCCACCTTGGGTCTATCCTAGGAGCAATAAACAGTAAATGAAATAATACAACGGTGGCTACAACCTTAAACCGGATGTGCCCTGCGAAAATCTATTACAACAATTTATAATTTACATTTGAATGAAAGAATATAACACCTCACATCCCCGGCTATTCATTCACGACAATCCAATAAGTCTATATACACAAACAAACATCACAGAAATGTGCAACCCCCAACTAACTGACATATAGAAATTAGCGGAAGTTTACGAACACATTTATCTCAACATGAAATATTAAATGATGTTAAACCGTGACTTCGAAAAACCCCATATTTCCACAGTGAAGAATTAACAGGATATGCAAAATTGGAAAAAATAAACAACTCCTGAAACCCTAGATCCTAGTAATAAATCCACAGACCAAAACACGAAGCATTTCTCCACAACAAAACCGAGGAGGCCGGACTTAGGGGCTGTAGGGTTCCTGGGCACACTAATGAGGTCTCACAAGGCATCAACCATGCCAATTTCAAAAATTACATGTGCCGAGAAACCCTAATACGGATCGTTAACCAGATTTTAGGCGAAACAAAAACAAGTAAACTACTTTACTCTAAGTGAACGGAAATACAACCTTTGTAGATCCGGTTCTCCACCTCCATAGCTCCGTGATGAAGTCCCCTCGCTGTACAAATCACATCCCGGACTCTAGCATCGGCTTCATCGGAGAAATGGGCGGGCTTGGTCGTCGGCTTCGATGCCGAAGAAGATCTACGTCGAGGCATCACTAGATCAAGCTCCAACTTCACCAAGTCAAGAAACTTGTGAAGAAAACACCCTATACTACTTGGCAAGAGGTAGAGGATGAAGAAATAGGAAGTGGGTTCACTTTAGAATTGGATTTCTCACTCATTTTCTCAAGTTGCCATTGATGGAGGCAAGCTTCTTCATCTTTAAGATGAAGAAGAAGAAGAAGATAATCTTATGATAAGTTATTTTCCAAATAGAAAATAAAAGAATACTTATCATAAACCAACCATGGTCAAGTGTAGAGACTAAACTAAGGTTAGATGAATGGTTAGGTTAGGTATGAAGACAAAAATGGTCACTTGGTCAATGCTTCATGAAGCTTCAACAAGCTTCATCTTTTAAAGCAACCATTTTTCTCTTTACTTGCCTTAAAAGGAAATAAACTAAATAAATAGTTAAGAAAGGATAACAAAACCCTAACCATTCACTTAAACATGGTTTAAAGTCTTACACAAACCCAAGTAAGCATGTATCATCAAACATGATACAATCAAGTGCACAAAAGTATATCACATATACAACTTGTGCAATGCAAGTGAGAAAATCCATTTAAAGTGAACCAATACTAGTTAATACAAAGTAATATATCAAATATATAATTATGCATTAAATCATTAAATCAACACTTGATTTAACGATCCGGTCATATCGCATATAACCGGCTAATATCCAATGTATCGACTTATCGAATCAATCCTTGATTCGATAACTAGGTTATATCGCATACAACCATTCGATACATTCATCGCGAGAATGAAATACGGTATCACATACACGCATTATTCTCGGTCCCGCACATATCTCATATGCGCTCCTATTTCGTTTCGCTTGAGCCAGGAAACCTCTGTGTAGGACTCTAAAGACTCGTCAATACGCCGGCAGCAGGTGATGATCATATCAAACACCCACAAGCCGCAAGCGGTCCGCTAAACGTAACGGCCACCCGGGTATTGAGCGATCAGAAGATCGACGAGCAAGCCCGCTCATACTCCTGTGAATCCAACCAGTAACACTTACCGTACAGTCCGGTCTCGTCGTCTGATATGTCGTATATCTCGCCTAGGGGTGGTAAACGTCAGACCCCAATAGCTCGATAAGTCGTGTTGATATGAGGTCTATAACTCGTTCGAGAAACTACTGGTAACACTTACCAGTAAATCTCAGCAACCCTGGCCAGGGATTTCCGGTTATAGCCAATCGAACACAGCGCAACATCAACTCCCTATACCGGGAGAGACGAATCCCCTCCTATCGCTCATTGCCTCCATGTGATTCGGGACTGTACCCAAAAACCACCGTTTTGCATGCCCTCTTGGATGTGGTAAGGTGGAAATCAAAGCACAGTGGGAACCACACAAGACTCTATGACGATCTCGGGTCAACAGACTACTCTGTACCAGGGTCACCAGAGAACTGCCATCTGACGTAAGGTATAATACCATCTGGGAGTTCTCGGCGAGTCCGTTCAGTGTACCCAGTCTCCACTGAGCACCCGTATATCATCTCCGATGTCAAACACCAATGGATATGGGATCATCCATCGCCCATCCGTATGGGTCGAGAAGGTATACGCTAGTCTACTCTGGTATATCGATGCCCCGTCTCGATATACCCACGACTAGGGACCTTGAAAGATGTACTTATGGACTACCATGTCCCTACTAGTATGATCCGCATCATAGTCCAGGTAGTCAAGTACACATCCTAAGGGCTTTACCAACATGTAACAGAGAGACAATCAGTGTACACGTTAAGGTAAAGATCAACCAGATAGCATACTATCATGTCGAGCAAGAAAGTCCTCCCTATATATGTCCAAGCATCCACTACAATATACATCCTATGTATAGTTATGGCCTCTAGGGCATACATATAACTAACAGGGGCAATGTGGCCGGTCCATTTTGCAAGGAAATGTCTCATTTTTGGTCTATGTTCACTTTACAAGTGAAGGAGTACTCTGCAGTTGTTAAAATAATTTTTAGAGCCTCGTAAAAATTCAACAGAAACTAGGATCTACGTTTCGATATTTACGGGTTATTTCAGTTTCATAGCTTTAGTTGTCGTTTAATCTGTTATTTATGGTTTAGTTGGCTCTGATACCACTGTAAGTCGATGCCACGCACATCACGTGTTCGCGGGGAGGCTGAGTTTGCAAAAAACGATCTTTTTTAGCTTCGTAACATCGACTAAATTCCAAGATCGACCCTAAACCCTAACTAACAATCTATCAATGAGGTTTAACTACTATGTGTGAGTGTTATACCTCAAGTTCTTACTGTCCTTCACCTCCAAGCTGTCCTTCCCGAAGTCGTGAGCTCCTTGAACTGAGAACGGAATTCACCTCCTCGTCGTCTTCTTCGAATCGTAGAAGATCCACCCGAGAGATCCGATTTTAAGCTTTGCCTCTAACTTGAGGCAACTAGGTCACTTGATGTGCTAAACTTAGTAGCCTAGGATGTGTAGAGAGTGGTGAGGAGTCTAGTAGTCTCACAAACCCTATGATTCTCAACTCATGAGAAGGTTAGGGTTTGAATGGAGAAGGAGAAAGCATGAGGAAGTTGAAGAGGGGAAAGTATCTGATAGTTTTTAGTGAATGAATTATTGTGTTGAAAAAGTCAAGAGTTTTTTCTTTTAAACCTCAAAAAAAATATCTCACAAATATCACACAAATATCTTACAAATATCCAAGTCAACAAATCCAAAAAGGTCAAAGCAAAAACCTAATTCTATTTCACTAAAAAAACCATAAGGTTCCCACTCTCAATTCCTCCACCTCACTAAATAATTAATCATAAAAGAGAAACCCTAATTTGAGGTTTCATTCTCCAAAAGTAATCTTGATCAAATCACAAGAATGCCCCTCCCGTCCGTATATACATACCCGTATCCGTAATCCGAGAAACACGAATACAATGAGACGAAACTAATCCAATAATCATATACTAGGATCCGGCTTAAACCAAATTCCACTAGTAATGTCCGCCCGAACATCATATGCGCACAAGTACACGTATGTGATCGAACCCTGTCGTAAAACCATACGACCTCTACACGTTTTTCCCGAAGCCGGGAAACCCTCTGTGTGAGACTCTAACGACTCGACAGTACTCTGGCAGTGGGTTTAACCATAAGCGCGTCAGTGGTACTAGCTGCACGTAACGGCTACCCAGATATCTGTCGAAAAGAAGGTCGACGAGGAAACTCATCCGTACCCCTACTGAGTCTGTTGGTGGCAATCTCCGTACAGTCCGGTCTGTTCGTCTAAGAGTATCGCATATAGGGCCTAGGGGGATGGTAAACGCCAGATCCCTAATAGCGGTATAAGTCATATCGGAGTGTAGCCCAGAACACCCTGAGAAACTACTGGAATACCTACCAGTAAATCTCACTTGTCCTGGCCAGGGACTTTATGTAATGTCTTTCCGAACACAGCGCGACATCAACCCCTAATACCGGGAGAGACAAATCCTATCTAACCACCACTGCCTCCAAGCGCTTCGGGACTGCACCCAACTGCTACCTGTTTGCATGACTTAGCAGAGCCGTGGTAGGGTAGTAATCTAAGAACAGTGGGAACACACTTGAGGCGAAGTAGCAGTGTCAAGTTGACGGACTAAGCTGTACTCATGTCACCTGGGAACTGCTACCTGACGATAGGTATATTACCAACCAGCAGATCCCTAAGAGTCCGTCCAGTGTAACTCATAACCTAATGAGCACCTTCATACTATCTCCAGTACGACGTACTGATGGCTGTGGGACAGACCATCTCGCCTGCTGGAAAGAGAAGCGTATACTCTAGTCTACTCTGGAGTATCGATGCCCTGTCTCGATAATCCTGTGACTAAGAACTTGTGTAAGGATGTGCTTGTAGACTACCCAGCCCCTCACTAGAGTGACTACCATCACAACGCTGGTAGTCAAGCAAAGATCCTAAGGGCTCTATCAATATGTATTAGCGATACGTTAAAAGAAACATATACACATATTAGGATAGATACAAACCAAGTAGCATACTACTATATCGAGCAAGACTGTCATAAATCTGTGTATATATCCCAAGCTTCCAAAATGTAATATACGAACTAGTACTATACAATAATGGCCTCTAGGGCATATTACACTAACAAACATTTAACAGTAGATCTCAGCAATCCTGGCGAGAGATTTCCTGTTATGGCCAATCGAGCATAGCGCAATATCAACCCCCAATACCGGGAGAGACGAAATCCCCTTCTATCGCTCATTGCCTCCATGTGACTCGGGACTGTACCCAAAAACCACCATTTTGCATAATCTCTTGAACGTTGTAAGGTTGAAATCAAAGTACAGTGGGAATCACATAAGACTCTATGACGATCTCGGGTCGACAGACTAACCTGTACCAGTGTCACCAGAGAATTGCTATCTGACGATAGGTATAATACCATTTAGGAGTTCTCGGTGAGTCCGTTTAGTGTACCCAGTCTCCACTGAGCACTCGTATACCTTCTATGATGTCAAACACCAATGGATGTGGGATCATCCATCGCCCATCATATGGGTCGAGAAGCGTATACGCTAGTCTACTCTGGAATATCGATGCCATGTCTCGATACTCCCATGACTAGGAATATTTGAAGGATGTACTTACCGACTACCTCTGCCCCACTAGTATGATCTGCATTATAATCCTGGTAGTCAAGTACTCATCCTAAAGGTTTTATCAACATGTAATAGAGAGACCATAAGTTACATGTTAAGATAAAGAGCAACCAGATAGCATATTATCATGTTGATCAAGAAAGTCCCCCTATATATGTCCAAGCATCCACTATAATATACATCACATGTATAATAATGGCCTCTAGGGCATACATATAACTAACAGCTGATGTGTGGCCTATAACCGTTCGAGAAACTACTGATAACTCTTACCAGTAAATTTCATCAGCCGTGGCCAAGGACTTACAGTTATAGACAATCGAGTATAGCGTAACATCAACTCCCTATACCGGGAGAGACGAAACCCCTCCTATCGCTCATTACCTCCATGTGACTCGGGACTGTACCCAAAATCCACCTATTTTCATGACTCTTTTGAGCCGTCGTAGGGAGGAAATCAAAGCACAGTGGGAACCACACAAGACTCTATGAAGATCTCGGGTATATAGACTAACCTGTACAAGTGTTACCAGAGAACTGCTATATGACGATAGGTATAATATCAACTAGGAGTTCTCGGCGAGTCTTGTTCGGTGTACCCATTCTCTAATGAGCACCTGTGTACAATCTTTGATTTCAAACACCAATAGTTATGGGATCAACCATCGCCCCCATACAGGGTCAAGAAACGTACACACTAGCCTACTCTGGAATATCGATGCCCTGTCTCGATACTCCCTCGACTAGGAAAGGTTAAAGGATGTGTTTGCGGACTGTACAAGCCTCACTAGTATGATCTGCATCATAGTCCTGGTAGTCAAGCTAACATCTAAGGGCTTTATCAACAAGTATTAGAGAGACAGTATAATAATACGAGTATACATGTTAAGATAAAGAGCAACTAGATAGCATACTATCATGTCGAGCAAGAAAGTCTTATATGTGTGTGTGTGTGTGTGTCCGTGTCCAAGCATCCACTATATCATACAATAATGGCCTCTAAGGTATACATATTCCTAACAGTTATTCAGTGTCCTTATCACGGTATTGAGAAATGGCAATTTTGCCAAACTTTGTACGAGGGCCTGAATCCAGCAACTAGGCAGTTGATGGAAACCATCTGTCAAGGCCACTTTCTTTCCAAATCCGATGAGGAGGCTTGACAATTCATTAATGATCTCGCAGAACAAATGCTATAGTGGGAGAGTACTCGGCCGAATGCTTCAACTTCTTCAACTTCTTTCTCCGGTCAATCTTGAGAAGGAGTTCACCAGCTTGATATCTCAATTGCAATGAAACCCGAGATAGCTGCAATAACAAGAAAACTTAAGGCAATTGAGAGCAAATTTTCATCACCTTCCTCTACCCATGTGAATGGTTACCTACGACGGCAGCAATGTTTCGGGAGGCATCGTCCATGCCAAATTGAAATTTTGCCGTTTTAGCTAACCCTAAACTAGATCGTTAACTAGAAATAAACGGAATAATCTATGCGAACACTTTGCAATAAATAAAGAGAGCGGGAATACAACCTTTGTAGACCGGTCCTTCACTTCAATAGCTCCGTGTAGATGTCCCCTTCACTGCGACCTCAAGCTCCGGAGTCTAGAGAGGCTCCGTAGAAGAAACGAACGTGCTTGCTTCGAAGACTTCGAGGCCGAAGATGATCTACGTCGGGAAGACACTAACTCAATGTAGGGTTCCTAGGCACTCTTGTGAAGGTTCAAAAGGCATCAAACATGCCCGGATTTAAATTTAGACGTGCCGAACAACCCAAAGCCGGGATCTTTGCTAGATTATTAGGGTTTAACATGCAAGATGATAACTTTTATCTAAGTGTGAGGGATTACAACCTTTGTAGTCCGCTCCTTCACTTCACAAGCTCCGAGTAGAAGTCCCTTTGCCGCGATCCACGATCTCCCGGACACATGAGAGGCTCCACGACTCGAACGATCCATGCTAGCTCGAAGTATTCCAAATCTCCGATGATCTACCTTGAAGTTGCTACGACTCAAGCTTTCTCACTCAAAAGAGAAGAACACACTAATCCCATGGGCTAGATGAGATGAGGATGAGAGAGTAGTAAGTTTGCTTTCTTTTTAAATCATTTTCTCATTTTATTTCATCACTTAAAGAAAAACTAGCAAGCTTTCTTGAAGAAGGAAGAAGATGATCATGAAAAGATAATCATCATCTCAAATCCTTTTGTGATGAATAGAAATAAAACATATGATTGATATATAACCATGGTCAAGGATGAATGGCTAAGAATGAGTAGAGAAACAACTAGAGTTAGGGTTTGGTTAAGTTAAAAATGTGTCATCACAAAATATCACAACCATGACAAAAAGAAAAATGCTTCTAGAAGGAACTTGAAGCATCTAACCCTAATCAAACCCTAACCTCAATTAATCATCCTTAAACATGTTTAACAATTAATCATATCATGTCACAATAATATATATCACATATATATTATATATTTGCAACAAAAGAAAATAATACAATTAACATATATCGCATATATATCAATGTATCATCCACTGAGAAAATGAAATAATAAAGCGAGCCAATATTAGATAATGTAATACAATATATCATATATATATTATTATACATTAAATCATCGAATCAACACTTGATTCGACGATCCAGCTATATCGAATATTACCGACTAATATATCATGTACCGATTCATCGAATCAACACTTGATCCGATGATCCGGTTCATATCCATATATCGCGAGAATATAATACGGTATCCCATATCGCATTATTCTCGTTCCTGCGCATATCACATATGCGCCACTACTCCGTTTCGCCTGAGCCAAGAAACCTCTGTGTAGGACTCTAAAGAATCGTCAATACGCCGGTAGCAGGTGATGATCATATCAAACACCCACAAGCTGCAAGCGGTCAGCTAAACGTAACAGCCACCCAGGTATTGAGCGATCAGAAGATCAACAAGCTAGCCTGTGCGTTCTCCTGTGAATCCAACCAGTAACACTCCCGTACAGTCCGGTCTGTTCGTCTGATATGTCGCATATCAAGTCTAGGGGTGGTATACGTCAGACCCCAGTAACCGATAAGTCGTGTCGATGTGTGGCTCATAACGGGTCGAGAAACTACTCGTAACACTTACCAGTAAATCTCTATATCAGCCCTGGCCAGGGACTTCCAGTTATAGCCAATCGAACACAGCACAACATCAACTCCCTATACCGGGAGAGACGAATCCCCTCCTATCGCTCATTGCCTCCATGTGATTCGGGACTGTACCCAAAAGCCACCGTTTTGCACGCCCTCTTGGACGTGGTAAGGTGGAAATCAAAGCACAGTGGGAATCACACAAGACTCTATGACGATCTCGGGTCTACAGACTACCCTGTACCAGTGTCACCGGAGAACTGCCATCTGACGTGTGGTATATCACCATCTGGGAGTTCTCGGCGAGTCCGTCCAGTGTACCCAGTCTCTACTGAGCACCCGTACACCATCTCTGATGTCCAACACCGATGGATATGGGATCATCCATCGTCCATCATATGGGTCAAGATGCGTATACGCTAGTCTACTCTGGTGTATCGATGCCCTGTCTCGATATACCCTTGACTAGGAACAGTTATAGGATGTACTCATCGACTACCGCGGCCCCACTAGTATGATCTCATCATAGTCCCAGTAGTCGAGTACAGATCCTAAGGGCTTTATCAACATGTGAGAGTAAAACAGTAAACCAATACAAGTCAACATGTTAAGATAAAGTGAAACCAAATAGCATACTATCATGACGAGCAAGAAAGTCATCTCTATATATAACCAAGCATCCATTATAATATACATCATATGTACAACAATGGCCTCTAGGGCATATACATAACTAACACTCAAGCTATTCCTTCACTTGGTCAAGAACTTTGTGAAGAGAACACCCTATACTACATGGCAAGTAGTAGAGGATAATGAAGTAGGAAGTGGGCTCACTTTAGAATTGGTTTTCTCACACTTTTTCTCATTCCACCATTAGAGCTAGTGAGCTTTTGAGGAGGAAGAAGATAAGGAAGAAGAACCCTTTTTCAATAATTCATCTAAATGAAATACTTATCCAATGAATTATTGCACCATGGTTGAGTTAAGCCCTCATGCTTAACTCATGTAGAGAATTAACCAAAGTATGAGGTTAAGGGTTGGGTTAACTAATATCCTAAGGAATGACAAAAGAGTTGACTTTGTCAATGTTTCATACAAGCTTCTACAAGCTTGATAACTTTGACTAAAGTCTCCTCTCTTTTGTCATTCTTAAGGAAATAAGTAAACCCTAATTTAACATAAACTTGATATAAGTCTCATACACCCATCTTGTATGTATCATCAAGCATGATACAAACATGTACACTTGCATATATCACATATAAACAATGTGCACAAACTAGTGAGAAAATAAATCTTAAGTGAGCAAATACTAGTTAATGTAATGTAACATATCAAATATATAATTATACATTAAATAATTAAATCAACTCTTGATTTAATAATCCGGCTATAACCGACTAATATCAAAAGTAACAACTTATCGAATCAACACTTGATCCGATGACCTGGCTATATCGCTTATAACTGACCAATGTCACGAATCGCGAGAATAGAATACGGTATCTCATATCGTATCAATCTCGGTCCCGCACATATTACTTATGTGCTCCTACTCCGTTTCGCTTGAGCTAGAAAACCTCTGTGTAGGACTCTAAAGACTCGTCAATACGCCGGCAGTAAGTGATGATCATATCAAACACCCACAAGCCGCAAGCGGTCTGCTAAACGTGACGGCCACCCGGGTATGGAGCGATCAGAAGGTCAACAAGAAAGCCTGCTCACACTCCTGCGAATCCAATCAGGAACACTACCGTACAGTCCGGTCTCTTCGTCTGATATGTCGCATATCTCGTCTAGGGGTGGTAAACATCAGACCCCATTAACTCGATAAGTCATGTTGATATGAGGCTCATAACGGGTCGAGAAACTATTGATAACACTTACCAGAACATCTCTGAATTTGCCTTGGCCAAGGACTTCCTGTTATAGCCAATCGAACACAGCGCAACTTCAACTCCCTATACCGGGAGAGACGAAACCCCTCCTATCGCTCGTTGCCTCCATGTGATTCGGGACTGTACCCAAAAACCACCGTTTTTCATGCCCTCTTGGACGTTGTATGATGGAAATCAAAGCACAGTGGGAATCACAAAAGACTCTATGACGATCTCGGGTCTACAGACTAACCTGTACCAGTGTCACCAGAGAACTGCCATCTGACGATAGGTATAATACCATCTGGGAGTTCTCGGCGAGTCCGTCCAGTGTACACAGTCTCCACTGAGCACCCATATACTGTCTCTGATGTCAAACACCAATGGATATGGGATCATCCATCGCCCATCTGTATGGGTCGAGAAGCTATACGCTAGTCTACTCTGGTATATCGATACCCTATCTCGATACACCTACGACTAGGAACATTTGAAGGATGTACTTAGCGAGTACACTATCCCCACTAGTATGATCTGCATCATAGTCCTGGTAGTCAAGTACTCATCCTAAGGGCTTTATCAACATGTAACATAGAGATAATCAGAGTACATGTTAAGATAAAGTGCAACCAGATAGCATACTATCATGTCGAGCAAGAAAGTCCTCCATATATATATCCAAGCATCCACTACAATATACATCGTATGTACAGTAGTGGCCTCTAGAGCATACATATCACTAACAATCTCCCACTTGCACTAGGGCCATGTGTTGTAGTATCTCATACCCAACAAACAACAGTGGTTGATGTATCTCATACTCAACCATCCCATAAAAGTCTCTACTGGGAATAGGCCTTTGTGAGTGGATCCGTCCTGTTCTCCTCTGTATCTACTCTCCTAACCTCGATCTCCCTGGAGATCAACCATCTCTGTGATCAGGTGATACTGCCTAAGAATATGTCTGGATCACTGATGGGACGGGAGTTCCTAAACCAAAGCCACAACTCCATTATCACACAATGGTAGGAACGAAGTTCATCTCATGAACTAATATACATCCAGACTGACTCTTTGGTAGTATCTTAGGTAGCAATGTATTAGCCTTTAATCATCTAGATTTGTCATGGTATCTAGCTTGGAACTCTTCCAACATACCGTCCCTCTACTGAGGGTAAAGACAATGCCTGTGACTGACATTCAGTCGTTCTTACTACCCTGGATCCCATCCAGTGATTCCCCCAGGATCGGTTGATACCATCTCACTATACTTGGTGAGAATCCTAACATCCACTTAGATCTATCTCATAGATCCAAAACCTAGGATTTAGGAGGTATCATCTTAATCCTATATAGAGAATCCTTGTGATAAGAGGAGATTGACCGAGCATAGCATAGGAAACGCCTTTCCTGTCAAGAGAATGTCATCCACGTACAATACTAGGATCATCACCATACTCCCTACTACCTTTTTGAATATACAAGGTTCATCTACCATTTTGATGAAGTCAAACTCTTTGACTACCACATCAAAACAGATGTTCCAATCCCGCGATGCCTGCTTTAACTCATAAAGCAACTTGCTCACGTTTCTGCTGCTCCCACTATCTACGAAGCCCTCTGGCTGTGTACTTATAGACGCTCTCTTCTAAATCATCATTTAGAAAAATAGTCATGACACCCAACCGCCAGATATCGTAGTCATGGTATTGTTGGAGATAGTGCCCTCAGAGTCAATTATTAGGTCACAGGTACGTGATTGCAATGATTGATGGAGGACCTATCCCGGTAGGACAGTCTTACTCGAGATGATAGTATGCTATCTGGTTTACCTTTATCATCGTGTACTGTTTTAGGTGACCTGACAAGTTGCTATTACACGTTGATAGAGCCCCTAGGATTCTTGCTTGACCACCAGCAGTATGAGGGCGATCATATAAGTGGGAGATGGGGTCTATAAGCATATCCTTAAATGGTCCCTAGTCGTGTGAGTTTCGAGACAGGGCATCGATACTCCAGAGTAGACTAGTGTATACAGTCGAGACCCCGACGAGGGGCGGTGGCCGGTCTCACAAGACACTGGTGTCAGTTGGATCACCTAAGATGTATACAGGTGCTCATTGGGTTATGAGTACACCGGACAGGACTCGCCGGGAACATGCTAGTTGGTCATATACCAGACGTCAGATGGCAGTTCCCTGGTGACATGTGTGCAGGTTAGTTCATCGACCTGGGGATCGTCATTTGTCTCGTGTGAGTTCCCACTGTACTTTGATTACTACCCTACCACGGCTCAAAGGAGTCGTGCAAACAGGTTTTAGTTGGGTACAGTCCCGAGCCACATGGAGGCAGTGAGCGTATCTTCAGGGGTTCGTCTCTCCCGGTATTGGGGGTGAGGTCGCGCTGTGTCTAGGAGAGCCATTACACGAAGTCCTTGGCCAAGGCAGGAGATTTACTGGTAGGTATTCCAGTAGTATCTCAGGGTGTTCTGGGCTACACTCCGACACGACTTGTACCGCTTTTGGGGTCTGACTTTTACAAACCCCCTAGGCCCGCCATGCGATACTCATAGACGAACGGACCGGACTGTACGGATATTGTCACTGACAGGCTTAGTAGGGTTGTCAGGCTGAGTTCGCTCACAGACGTTCCTTTTAGTCAATACCTGGTAGCCCGTTACGTATTGGCTTATACCTCTGACGTGCTAGTGGTTAAATCCACAACCAAGGTGTTGACGAGTCTTTAGAGTCCCCCACATTCAGTTACTCAGCTTTCGGGCGAAAGGTTGTAGAGGCCGTATGGAGATATGGCAAGGTCCGATCAGATACGCGCGGTATTGCACGGATCAGGATCGGACAGTTTGTACTATAGGCCGTATGGATATATGGCAGGGTTCGATCAGATACGTGCGGTATTGCACGGATCAGGATCGAACGGATATTACTAGCCGGCTTTGGTTTAAGCCGGATCCTAGTATAGTACAGTGTAGATTTTGTCTCATTGTATTTGTATTTCGGTCGGAATACAAATGCAGGTGTGTATGCACAGTATCGGGGTTTTCCTGTAATTTATTACGGGACCAGTTTTGTGGAGTTGCCAGTTTGCTTTTCATTTCGGCCAATTTCCTTTGTATCGTTCATTGGCCGAAGTTTGGTGGAGGAGGGCTTATTTGCATTGTTGCAAATGAGTGTTTGTGGAGGGGGTTCTTTGCTTATATTTGTATCATGATGGTTTCATGATGGAGCCCATCCTTTGACTCTTTCTTTTCCATCATGGCTTGACTTTTGCTATCATGGTTGTTGATTGAGTGTTGGAATTTTTGTGATCATTTGATTTTTTCTCATCATCATTTGCTTTCCACCCACCCCCTTGTTTTTGCTCTCTCTCTCCAATCACACAGGGGGGGAGGGGCCGGCCACTATTGGAGGATGAGGGAAATGCTTCTCTTTGGAGTAGGGAGAAAAATGATACTCTCATTCTTTTGTATATCACATTTTTCCTCACTTCTCTCCAAGTTCTTTTTCCTCCACCACAAAGGCATCTCCATGAACCCCAAAAATGAGACTTCTACACTACACATTCTACAGCGAATCTTGGGCACGTCGACTAGCCAGCTTCGTGC
The DNA here is from genome assembly GCA_030015575.1 of Agapanthus africanus. Classification (NCBI taxonomy): domain Eukaryota; kingdom Viridiplantae; phylum Streptophyta; class Magnoliopsida; order Asparagales; family Amaryllidaceae; genus Agapanthus; species Agapanthus africanus. The sequence continues at coordinate 206,183,760 of CM057337.1, forward strand.
CCGAGTTGCCTCGGCATTGAGGTGGGAGCCCGTAAAAGAAGTAGGCGATGTGGTGCACTTCCGGCGACGAGGTGGAGACCGGAGCTTCCGCAGGAGATCGGGACGACGACGAGAAGACCGGAGGACTCGGATCTGTCGGTATATCTCTCTTCCCCATCTTGTAGTTAGCTAGGACTAATTAATGGTTCGATCCGGGTATTAGTGCGTGCCGGTTTTCCAGTTCAAGTAAAATTTAAAGTTTATCACCGCTTCCGCATTTGGCCGTCGGATTGACGGCCGGGGCGCCGCCGTGCACTTACAGTGGTATCAGAGCCTCGCCATTAACTTAGTCTAGCTTGCCTTAATGTGTTTTTCAGTTCCGATCGATCAAATGTTCCAAAACCCGTATTTCCTTCACGACAGTTTTCTGTTGAAATTTTTTGGTCTCCAAAAATTTTTCAGGTTGTATAAAAGTACTGTACTGGAATACCTAAGACTACTGTAGAAATTCGAGACACTGATCTCTTCATGGGAGCGCGGAACCGCGGCAAAACCCTACTTTTTGCCGCTGTTCCGCCGCAGTATTGATGGATCAGTGTGTACAATTTTTCCAGTAGGCTTTATGGGTTATTTTAGGGGTTTTGGAATATTAATATTGGGCCCAGAATTTCCTGATCTGCTACAGTAATGCTTGGGGGCCCACTTGTTAAAATTTGATTGATCGGATATTTTAAACACATTATTTCACAGTATTTACATTATATCTGTGACCGTGAATGTCACTTGATTGGTAAATCCAGTCTAACTGCTATAGCCCGGTTAGACGGATTTGCGAACGTGACTTTTACGTTGATGTTCTGTTTTTGCTGTGATGTTGCGGATCGGTCGTGGGGGATAGCCTGGATGCAATGCTAGTACAGTTGTGGTTGTATTATGTACATTTGATATTGCGGGGCGAGCGTCCGACATGTGGACTGCCGTCACTGCCTGTTTTTATTATTATTTTGGGGCACGGCCAGGTTGCGGTCGATGTACCCGTTGTATGTATATTTTACTTTCTGTACTAGGATTACCCCGCGGAGGGGTGCACGGATAGCTGGGTTCTAGAGGGCAATAAGCCTGCATCTCATGGCATTGAGACGGAGGGGGCTTCACTCTAGGATTTGCGGGCTATTCGCCGCACTCGTAGGGGGTACAGGTTGACCCAGGAGGGGTGCCCAAGTTACCGGATTCCGTGAAGTGCTGGGTGGTCCATTCACGGTGCTGAAGGGGGCTGCCTCGCTTCAGGTTTTGGTGGGTGACTTGCCGCGCCCGTAGGGGTCTAGGATTTCATTGCACAGGCTGTCCACACGACCAGGGGAACGTCGGGTTTCAGTAGTGGCTCTGTGAAACCCGGGGATCCTAGATATCTGTATTGTTTCTGTGATGCTGTTCATTCTCTGTGATGTTGCATTTTTATCACGCCTTGAGCGAATATAATATATTGGTATATATATTAGTAGATGTAGTATATGTTTTGCATCCGCACTAGTCCAGTCCCCGCTCTGTCGTTAGTTAGCTAACCTAACGGGTAATGACGGGACCCAGTGGCGAATGCGGATGGCATATACGCACATCAGTATATTTTCGTTCTTTTTGGTGTGATCAATTGATGGGACTGCATTGATTCGGATCAATGCAAGTTAAAACAAACCTAATCTGGTGTTGTTGGAACACTTTTCAAAAAGCTGTTATTGCAAGGACGTTCACTTTTGTTTTGCATCGTGGTATTCATTTGGAATATCCTGCTCCTCAGTCGACGAGGCAAGGGCCGAGATCCCTTCACCGGGAGTGACCCCTTGGACAAAAAGTTTGCGTCAGGGCAATAACTTCACTATAGCCGATTACTTTTGCTTTGCATCGCGGTATTCATTTGGAATATCCTGCACCCCATTCTACGGGGAAAGAGCCGAGATCCCTTCACCGGGAGTGACCTCTTTAGCAACGGTTTTCGTCACTATATTTTTCAAAAAGCTATCAGTTCCTTCAACGATATCAAGTTCATTACGTTAAAGGTTTTCGCCAGAAACCATTCGTAGCCCTCCGTCGTTTCATATGGATGGTCAATAGTATTCAAGTTGTGTATGTTGGCCAAAGTCAAGGCACAGTGATTGGTAGCTATTGGGGCATTCATATGCAGCATAGATAGATGCGTTGGTTTGGGACAGTCATGCTGCCATTTTGGCCAAAGTCAAGGGTATGTACGGGTGGATTCAAATTAACCTGGAGAATGACGGGTAGAACTTGACATGTGACTTATGATATGTTGGCCAAAGTCAAGGTCTAAGAGCATGGGGCAGAAATCACATCGGGAGTTTCAAAAGAACTAAAACTTGCCAGATATGCGCATACCTTCTGGAGTGTGATGACGTGAGCGGATTCCGTCACGTTATCATGCGATGATAGTTGGATCCCGATTCCCACTGATGAGTTAGTTTACTCCTCGGGTGATCCCGACTAATTCTTCTTTTAGGTTTGGAGGAGAATTTGACGGTACAGTGGTAGGTTTCCAGATTAGATAAATTTGTAACCATTCTGATCTAGGTTAGAGTGCACGCTGAGTGTTTCTTTTCTCTCTCTCCTTGGCAGCGACCATTGACCCGACCCTAAGACTATGACTCAGTGACCAAATTAACCGAACCTTCTTAAACACTGGCTTTTGGATTGTCAGAGTTGCAAACCTCATTGCCACTCCTGCTTTTACCCTTTTCTCCAGGACACCCCGTATTACTACGAACGTCCACTTCCATTGGACAAAACCATCGTATGGTTAGATACGAACTCGAAGGAATTTATTCGAGGATGGTTTCCGGTTCTGGAGGAAACGAATAGGACTATTCAGCTGTCTTTTCCTTTTACCTTCTCTCAGGTTGCGAGTACTCCTTGGTAGTACACTTATTATGCAAATTGGATAGTCTTCTTCCAAACCATAGGCAGGTGCCGACCGGTAGGGAATGAAGAAAACCAATTAGCCTAACGATGGTGTACAGAAGGTATTAAGTTAAGACAAAGCAAGGGATTAGTAAGAGGGCAAAGTAAATTGCAACAGATATTCACGACCAAACCAGGTATTTCTTCGCCAATCCTAAATCACCTTTGTATTTCTCCAGGACACTCCGTATCACTACGAAGATCCACAGTTAATTTGGATACTCCATCGTATGGTTATATACGAACTCGAAAAGAACTTGTTCCAGTTCGGGGATGGATTCTGGTTCAGGAGAAATAGGAATAAGATTTATTCAGGTGTCTTTTATCTTCACCTTCTCTCGCATTGCGAGTGCTCCTGGGATTAGGACAGTACACCCATTATGCTTATTGGATAGTCTTCTTCCAAACCATAGGCTGGTGCCGAACGGTAGGGAAGGAAGAAAACCATTTGGCCTAAGGGGTGTGCAGAAGGTAAAGACTAAAGACATATGAAGGGATTTGGAAAGGTGGCAAAGAATTATACGGTTGCAGTCGTGAATCTGGAAGAGGCATTACTAGGAATACCAGGTACCCCATCGAAACATTTTCGATGTTTCAGTCTCACTGTGTACTGTTAAATGAAAACTGATTTCCCGATTAGATACTTACTCCAGGGTATATATTTACCAGGTACGATTCTCACATCTGTATGGTTTTACAGATGATGAGTGGGAGTAAGTAATTGGGAATTGGGTGATCATCCTCAATATATCGGGATTCGTTGTAATCGGTGATATTTGAGAAAATCACCTGGGCTGTTTGCCAGTCGGCAAATATTTGGTTTTGAATATCCGCAGTTATGCACCAATTTCAAATTGATATATCTGTACGTCTATTTTCATAGAGTGAGATATACCTTTCTGAAATTATGTCTACGACATTTACCTATATCAGTGGATGGTTAGGTAAGGAGCATTGAACATCGGTGTAATTCTTCTTAACCATAAGTACAGTTTTCAACCTACGACACACAATGAATGAGTTATTAGACTCAAGGGACTTGTACAGAGTATTGTATATTGTCCAGGGTCCATCAGGACAGAGGGGTTGGTCCTCATACTATATTCGGTTTACTTATGACTTCTCTAGTTTTTAGACAAGTGTTTCTTGGAAACACAGGGTCCGAATTTTGAGAAGTTATAGGTATTTGAATAGAGTAGAGAACCAGGTGTAGCAAGTATCGGGATTCTTCAAAGTGATCGAAGATGTAGATACTTGTGTATGGTATTCAGTTGATAGTGATGATAAAGAGATCTTGCTTCTCTTTCAGGTTACTCATAATTGGAAGCATTCCTAAGTTGAGTAACGCTGATCGGCCTCTTTCCATTTAGTTGACATGCACTGGAGACAGCTGCATGATTTGAATCTGGTTCAATTAAATCAGTGCCTCTCGTTCTATATTGGATATAAAACAGTTCATATCTTAACGATGTTAAGGTACGGGGAGTTGTCCGGTTTATGCTTAAAACCAGACATTGGACAACTCTAGGCACGTTTATGTAATGGCTGTTTGTGGGTTGACCCAGGCTATGACGAGGTTGACTTTCTACCATCTGGATGAACAATAGCAATATTGTTCTAGACTCGCCACAGTTTTATTAAAAAATAGTTTTTTTTTCTTCAGAAAAACAGTAGTGGGAGTATGGTAGAACTGGAAGTGATTCCAGAACCACAAATGATTACTGAAGATTTGATAGGAAACTAAAGATTCAATCTGGTTTGACATTCCATTGGCCACTCCGCAGATAAGGTGGGTAACTTCAAGCACCCGAGAGGTACTCCGGTAGCCTCAAGGACGGTGACAGGGAAGTTCTTGTTTACCCACAATTACCATTGCTGTTGTTCCAGGCTGCGAGACCCGGCGGGAGGATGAGTATAGCGTCGTTCTAAACTAGTTTTAGAAGTGTACGTCTATATGACTCTGCCAGAGGGTTGTCGTAGTCAGTGGGAGCAGCGGAAGCATTGGTGGACAAGTAGCTTATGTCTATTTATAGACTAAAGCAGATGTAGCGGAGATAGATCATCTATTTCTGACGTGACAGTCATGGGTTTGACTTCATCAGAATAGGGGATGGATCTGTTGAGAATGTAGTAGGGTGTGATATCCTGGTATTTGGATGACATACACATAGTAGGAAAGGAAACTCCTATACTACAGTCGGTTATACTTTGGTCGTCACACAGTGGTTTCTCCACAAAGGAAATGGATTTTGTATCAGACATACTGGTTACTAGATCTATGGTTTTAGATCTAGATTTGGGTGGTTTCCCAATCTGGGTACTTAGACAGCATTCTAAGGGTATTTAGAATGGACGACTCCTGGCACGGTAGTGTACCTGCAGGTGATGGAGTCACCCTCTCTAAAGGTGTCTTACAGACTAAAGTAGAGAGGGACGTGCATGATTGGAAGATCACTTGCTCAGGCAATTGAGTCAATCATGAGATGTCAAGTACCACACCAGATGTTGTTCTTGCACTAGATGCAATAAGTTGACATTAATCCAATCCTGGAGAAACGGTCGGAAGCAGTTTTAGAACATAAGTGGATGTTCTAGGGATATGATAACGATAGCCTCATGCAGGAGACAGTTATCATTCCAGGCTTCCAAGGTGACATGGACGACAAGGAGGTTGTCAGAGTTATAGTTTTTCCTTCTGATGAGGGGCAGTATTTTGGACAGGTGGTCCAAGGCAATACTGAGGGTGGCATGGCGCAGGATACTGATTAATTTCAGTTGACGATACAGTCTAAGAAGTTTGGATTTGGAGTTCATTTATGAGCTAGGTCCCATCAGACATCCAGACACATTCTAAGACAGGTATTGCTCATTTCGGGAGATGGGTTTTCTCCGCGAACTTGAGATATAGAGAGACATAGAAAGAAGCAACAAAGCGGATCCACTCACTAAGGCTATTCCTCGAACGCAATAGTTTCGCAAACGAGCTTTGTGAGACTGACTAGTAGAGGAGTTGGGTGTTCGGTATCACACGGGCTGTGAGTATGCGACATCGCAATAATTAGTCTTGAGTGCAAGTGGGAGATTGTTGGAGATAGTGCCCTCAGAGTCAATTATTAGGTCACAGGTACGTGATTGCAATGATTGATGGAGGACCTATCCCGGTAGGACAGTCTTACTCGAGATGATAGTATGCTATCTGGTTTACCTTTATCATCGTGTACTGTTTTAGATGACCTGACAAGTTGCTATTACACGTTGATAGAGCCCCTAGGATTCTTGCTTGACCACCAGCAGTATGAGGGCGATCATATAAGTGGGAGCTGGGGTCTATAAGCATATCCTTAAATGGTCCCTAGTCGTGTGAGTTTCGAGACAGGGCATCGATACTCCAGAGTAGACTAGTGTATACAGTCGAGACCCCGACGAGGGGCGGTGGCCGGTCTCACAAGCCACTGGTGTCAGTTGGATCACCTAAGATGTATACAGGTGCTCATTGGGTTATGAGTACACCGGACAGGACTCGCCGGGAACATGCTAGTTGGTCATATACCAGACGTCAGATGGCAGTTCCCTGGTGACATGTGTGCAGGTTAGTTCATCGACCTGGGGATCGTCATTTGTCTCGTGTGAGTTCCCACTGTACTTTGATTACTACCCTACCACGGCTCAAAGGAGTCGTGCAAACAGGTTTTAGTTGGGTACAGTCCCAAGCCACATGGAGGCAGTGAGCGTATCTTCAGGGGTTCGTCTCTCCCGGTATTGGGGGTGAGGTCGCGCTGTGTCTAGGAGAGCCATTACACGAAGTCCTTGGCCAAGGCAGGAGATTTACTGGTAGGTATTCCAGTAGTATCTCAGGGTGTTCTGGGCTACACTCCGACACGACTTGTACCGCTTTTGGGGGTCTGACTTTTACCAACCCCTAGGCCCGCCATGCGATACTCATAGACGAACGGACCGGACTGTACGGATATTGTCACTGATAGGCTCAGTAGGGTTGTCAGGCTGAGTTCGCTCACAGACGTCCCTTTTAGTCAATACCTGGTAGCCCGTTACGTATTGGCTTATACCTCTGACGTGCTAGTGGTTAAATCCACAACCAAGGTGTTGATGAGTCTTTAGAGTCCCCCACATTCAGTTACTCAGCTTTCGGGCGAAAGGTTGTAGAGGCCGTATGGAGATATGGTAAGGTCCGATCAGATACGTGCGGTATTGCACGGATCAGGATCGGACAGTTTGTACTATAGGCCGTATGGATATATGGCAGGGTTCGATCAGATACGTGCGGTATTGCACAGATCAGGATCGAACGGATATTACTAGCCGGCTTTGGTTTAAGCCGGATCCTAGTATAGTACAGTGTAGATTTTGTCTCATTGCATTTGTATTTCGGTCGGAATACAAATGCAGGTGTGTATGCACAGTATCGGGGTTTTCCTGTAATTTATTACGGGACCAGTTTTGTGGAGTTGCCAGTTTGCTTTTCATTTCGGCCAATTTCCTTTGTATCGTTCATTGGCCGAAGTTTGGTGGAGGAGGGCTTATTTGCATTGTTGCAAATGAGTGTTTGTGGAGGGGGTTCTTTTCTTATATTTGTATCATGATGGTTTCATGATGGAGCCCATCCTTTGACTCTTTCTTTTCCATCATGGCTTGACTTTTGCTATCATGGTTGTTGATTGAGTGTTGGAATTTTTGTGATCATTTGATTTTTTCTCATCATCATTTGCTTTCCACCCACCCCCTTGTTTTTGCTCTCTCTCTCCAATCACACGGGGGGGGGGGCACTATTGGAGGATGAGGGAAATGATTCTCTTTAGAGTGGGGAGAAAATGATACTCTCATTCTTTTGTATATCACATTTTTCCTCACTTCTCTCCAAGTTCTTTTTCCTCCACCACAAAGGCATCTCCATGAACCCCAAAAATGAGACTTCTACATTACACATTCTACAGCGAATCTTGGGCACGTCGACTAGCCAGCTTCGTGCCCGAGTTGCCTCGGCATTGAGGTGGGAGCCCGTAAAAGAAGTAGGCGATGTGGTGCACTTCCGGCGACGAGGTGGAGACCGGAGCTTCCGCAGGAGATCGGGACGACGACGAGAAGACCGGAGGACTCGAATCTGTCGGTATATCTCTCTTCCCCATCTTGTAGTTAGCTAGGACTAATTAATGGTTCGATCCGGGTATTAGTGCGCGGCGGTTTTCCAGTTCAAGTAAAATTTAAAGTTTATCACCGCTTCCGCAATTGGCCGTCGGATTGACGGCCGGGGCGCCGCCGTGCACTTACAGGTATGAAGCAATGGCAAGTAGGATCTGGATGGACTTAAGCATAGCATTGAAAGTCTCAACTTTTCCATGTACACCAATTAATCTTCTCAAGATATACTTGCTTCTGATGGGGATTTAACCCTTCAGATAAAGCAACCAAAGTCCATACTTTGTTGGTGTATATGGATTCCATCTCAGATCGCTTAGCATCCAGCCATTCTCATAGAGTCCCCACTCCTGATGGCCAGCTCGAAACTAGTTGGGTCATCATCTCATGATGCAATCCTCACTCCTACTGTCATAGAGAAAACCGAAGTATCTCTCAGGTGGGTGAGGAACCCTACTAGATCGGTGGAGAGGCTGAGGTTCGTCGGAAACTATTAAATCCTCCGGGTTAACCAAATCATCAGCTGTAGTTTGTATAGCTGGAACACTTTCCAGTTCTACCTCATGACCAATAATTTCTTCACAAGAAATTCCCTTCCTCAAAGGTGGCATGCTGAGAAACAAAACACCTTTTGCTCATCAGTGTGGTAGAAGATATTCCCTTGCGAATGCTTGAGATATCCAACAAACTTCCACAGAACTGACCTTGCCTCGAGCTTGTCCGGATTTTACTTTTAGATATAGGCCGGACAACCCCAAATCTTAATATCCTTAAGAGATGGGCTCTTCCCATACCATATCACATATCGAGTGGTAGGCACCTGATTTGATTGGAATCCTATTCAATAGGTATGCAGCTTCTCAAGTGCATAACCCCCAAAAGGAAATAGGTAACTCAGTAGTACTTATCATAGAGCACACCATATCACATAGGGTGCGATTGCTCCGCCCCGATACACCGACGTGTTGTGGTGTATACGGAGGAGTAATGCTGAGAGAGAATCTCATTCTTCTTTAGAATAATCCAGAAATTCCGTGCTCAAGTATTCTCCTCCCTGATCACATCAAAGGACATAATACTTATACCCGTTTTGGTTCTCTACTTCTAACTTATATTCTTTGAATATCTCAAAAGTTTCAGACTTGTGTTTCAACAGGAACATATGTGCGAATCTTGAGAGATCATCAGTGAATGTAATGAAGTACAAAGAACCAGTCCAGGCATGTGTAGACAGGGGACTTTCATACATCAGCATGTATCAATCCCAAGAGTTCACTAACTCTTTCTTTGTTTCTAATAAACGGAGGTATGGTCATCTTATCATTGTGACATGACAAGAAAATTTCACAAGATATAAATTCAAACAGATTTAAAAATGCATCATATGTAACTTCAGCAAGTCGGATCACATTGATATGACCTAGTCTACAATGCCTCAAGAAGGATGCGTTCATCTCTGAACTCTTCCTTTTGTGTGTGTTTAGTACTTTAAGAACTGTAGTTTGATTTAGAATGTATATGCTTTTAGATAACGTGCCTGAACTGATCAACTCTTGATATAGGAAATGTTCAAAACATTATCCAACAATACAAAATTATATCCTTCTTTACAAATAAAGAGACTGATATGATGTTGTATATCAGGTTCGGAATCTAATAACATTTGTTCCGAATCAATGTATTTGGTAATACAGGGTGATAACTGCCAACAGACTTGGCTGCAACACTTGCACCATTTTTAACTCTTAAAACTTATCACCCGTTCTCAGTTCTCTACCTATCTGTAGCCCATGTAACAGGTTACATATGCGGGATCCTGATCTGGTAGCTCATACCCAGGACGTAAAGGATACTGAGAAACAGTTCTCTGTAATGAAGATACCCGAAGAAGATGCATCAGCATGCACTTTCTTCTTTTGGGCGGCATGGGAATCCTGGTAATCCTCTATTTCCTGCTCGGTTTTATAACAATTATAAGTTGGAGTGGGACCAACGTTCCCTAGCGCAGTATAACAAGCGGGTTCGGTCAATACATCCATATTATTATTTTGATTAAAGCGTGACATGGTCGCTACCTGGAGAGAGAGAGAAGAAAACACTCAGCGTATGCTCTTGCAAGATCAGATTGGTTATATATTTATCTAATCAGGACGGCTCCCACTATTTTAGTCAAATCTTCCTTCGAACCCTAAAAGGAAAGACTGGCCGGGATTAATTACACTCTACAAGTTCGCCAATCTTTCAACCAGGCCAGTGTCGATACTTTGAGGGAGGTTCCCCGTGCTTTCGCACGGACCTAATTAAAATAAACCTTATTTTCCCAGGGGCATAACCCCGTTAACACTTTTTTAGACACCTACTTGATCGGCTAATTATAATGTGTAAAACTCTCCCAAGAGTAACTCTTACTCGCAGTGGGTATCGGGATCCAACTATCTCATAGGAGGTATGCACTCTCATTACAAATTTCAACACTTGAAATTCCCGATAATAATTTTTACCCCTAGCACCTATGACCTTGGCTATGATCAACATATCATAAGTACTAGTCAAGTTCTACCCGTCATTTCATGATTAATTAGACCTACCCACATGACCCTCGGCTATGGTCAACATAATCATGTGACTGCCCTAACTAATCGCATCATATGCTGTGTAGGAAAGACATCACTTAGCTACCGTACACTACGCCTCGGCTATGGTCGACATACGCAACACGAGTACTAAGTACTCTACTTCCTAAAATGACGGAGGGCTACGCAGGTTTTTAAGAAAACCATGAGCGTAATGAACTTGATATCGTTGTAGAATCAAATGATTTAAAATGGAGTGTTTTTGAGGTTTTTACTAGTTTTGCTAAAGAGGTCACTCCCGGTGAAGGGATCTCGGCTCTTTCCTTATCGAATAAGGTGCAGGATATTTCAAAAATACCACTATGCAAAGCAAAAACCATAAAAGCAATCAAAAGACAAACTGAGTTTGTAGCATCTGCTTGTTATTGCTAAAGAGGTCACTCCTGGTGAAGAGATCTCGGCTCTTTCCTTATCGAATAAGGTGCTGGATGTTCAACAAGGAACACCGCTATGCAAGGCAACAACTAGAGCTACCTGTTTTTGAAAATTCGATTCCACAACATCTTTAGGTTTCTTTTATTTCATTAATCTCATTAATGAAATCCCATTTTATTATGCTTCACAAGCATCACTTTTGAAACGAAATCAACAATATATAATATATATCTCATATATATAATATAAACATTCGTCTCAGGCAGTAATATGATCTTATTACAGAACATTGCAACATAAGAACATATATGAAATATTGGATATACTAGGATTTCCGTGTTTTATATCAAACCAGTATAAAACACGGATTCCACGGTCGCAATGAATAGCCAAACCCACATCCCTAGACCCCTACGAGAGCGGCAAGCAACCCTGCCAATTCTAGAGTTAGGAGACCCGGTCTCGACTCCTCGAGATGGTCTCCCACTGGACCCTAGAACCCGGTTACTTTTGCTCCCCGCCTTGGAACTATCCTAATGCGGAAAAGTAAATAATATACAATGGTGACATCATCCTCAGCCCGGAAGTGCCCCAATAAAAGAATATTACATACAATGAATTTTACATGAATGAAAATGAAAAAACTCTCATCTCACATAAAACCCCCGGCTATTCAAAACACGACGATCCAATATAACATATCCAAGCAATACATAACATTACATGTCATCAACGTGAGTAAATATGCGTATCCCAATTGTCGTTGACATATAGCACCGAAACCGGCGATACACCACATATTACACTTACGGTCGCAGAAAAGAAAGTGAAAAACTACAACAGTTGGAATCCGCAACCATCTTAGACATCATAAACCCAACGTATCACATACTTTGGATTTCATGCCTAACCAAATGAATTTCTTAGACATCGCATGCCTAACAATTATAAACCCCACATTTTAGTCTCGATCTCGAAAACACTTTTCAATATCAAGTCAGGCAATTCAACAAGATTCCGGACATCCTAATCGAATGCTTGTCGGAAACTTTAGTAGACGGCCGCACCCCCGATGCCGTCGACTAAGTGCACTATGGTGGAACACTGCTGCCGCGAGCACCCGAACGGATGCTTTTGGTAATGGGGTTCTCCTACAGTAACTTGATCGGGGCTATGGAGCATGGTTATCTATTAAGTTTACCCGGCGAGTATCCGCGTACGCTACGTGATTGCGACGGACTTTTGATCACATCAAAATCCCGTGGCAACCGCTCATCTGAGATTAAACTGCTGGATTTATAACATTCAAACTAGTTATCTCATAACTATTTGTGGATTCCAAATATTGTATCCCATCACATAATATCCGGACGAAGTTAAACTCTTCGATCGATTCATCAAAGTCCCACAATTTCCCGACAGCTCAACACTTGAGCACAGTTTTAGTAATACCCAGAAGATCCCACAGTACCTATGAACCAGCCATAGAAGGGTCAAACCAATGCCTCACATGTGAAATGCTAAACCACCACAAACCCTAAGGTTCAAGTGGCGGTTTTGACGGCAACATAATCGAGTTAAGGTTTCGTTCTTCTAGAGGGTCCAAAGAATCACTTGCATGTTTTTCCGAGTACGTTAAACTTGGAAAAATGGGTTTTTGACATTCGATTGAACTTTTTAACATTGTCTAGAAAATATGTGAAACATCCGAAACAATGTTAAAACTACGAATACGAAACACTCCGAATTGTTTATAGTGTAAGATTACATCACATGCAAAATTAGAGAAAATAAACAACATCTGAAACATTAAAACCAAGCCACTGGAACATGTACAAAAATTCAGGTGGAGTGCTCGGTTTTGGGCCGATATGGGTGGGGTTGTGGCCGGCCCAAATTTCAAGAAACCCCCTAAAATTTTTGCAGTGTTCATGATATATCATATACATCACTCTGTACTTGTTTAAAAATTTTTTTTGACAACTTGAACAAATCGACAGCAAGCAGGTTTTCCGTTTCAAGTTTCGGAGTTGTTTCGGTTTCGTAATCTTAACAAAATCCATATTTATTTCTAGCATGGCTCTGATACCACCGAAGGGTTACCTATGACGGCAGCAAGGTTTCGGGAGGCATCATCCATGCTAAATTGAAATTTTGCCATTTTAGCTAACCCTAAACTAGATCGTTAACTAGAAATATACGGAATAATCTATGCAAACACTTTGCAACAAATAAAGAGAGCGGGAATACAACCTTTGTAGACCGGTCCTTCACTTCAATAGCTCCGTGTAGATGTCCCCTTCGCCGTGATCTCAAGCTCCAGACTCTAGAGAGGCTCCGTAGAAGAAACGAACGTGCTTGCTTCGAAGACTTCGAGGCCGAAGATGATCTATGCCGGGGAGACACTAACTCAAGCTATTCCTTCACTTGGTCAAGAACTTTGTGAAGAGAACACCCTATACTACATGGCAAGTAGTAAAGGATGATGAAGTAGGAAGTGGGCTCACTTTAGAATTGGTTTTCTCACACTTTTTCTCATTCCACCATTAGAGCTAGTGAGCTTTTGAGGAGGAAGAAGATGAGGAAGAAGAACCCTTTTTCAATAATTCATCCAAATGAAAAACTTATCCAATGAATTATTGCACCATGGTTGAGTTAAGCCCTCATGCTTAACTCATGTAGAGAATTAACCAAAGTATGAGGTTAAGGGTTGAGTTAACTAATATCCTAAGGAATGACAAAAGAGTTGACTTTGTCAATGTTTCATACAAGCTTCTACAAGCTTGATAACTTTGACTGAAGTCTTCTCTCTTTTGTTATTCTTAAGGAAATAAGTAAATCCTAATTTAACCTAAACTTGATATAAGTCTCATACACCCATCTTTTATGTATCATACAAACATGTACACTTGCATATATCACATATAAACAATGTGCACAAACTAGTGAGAAAATAAATCTTAAGTGAGCAAATACTAGTTAACGTAATGTAATATATCAAATATATAATTATACATTAAATTATTAAATAAAATCTTGATTTAATAATCTGGCTATAACCGACTAATATCAAATGTAATAACTTATTGAATCAACACTTGATCCGATGACCCGGCTATATCGCATATAACCGACCAATGTCACGAATCGCGAGAATAGAATACGGTATCTCATATCGTATCAATCTCGGTCCCGCACATATCACATATGTGCTCCTACTCCATTTCGCTTGAGCCATGAAACCCCTGTGTAGGACTCTAAAGACTCGTCAATACGCCGACAGTAGGTGATGATCATATCAAACACCCATAAGCCGCAAGCGGTCTGCTAAACGTAACGGCCACCCGGGTATTGAGCGATCAGAAGATCAACAAGCAAGCCTGCTCACACTCTTGCGAATCCAATCAGCAACACTACCGTACAATCCGGTCTCTTCGTCTGATATATCGCATATCTCGTCTAGGGGTGGTAAACGTCAGACCGCATTAACTCGATAAGTCATGTCGATATGAGGCTCATAACGGGTTGAGAAACTATTGATAACACTTACCAGTACATCTCTGAAACTGCCTTGGCCAAGGACTTCCTGTTATAGCCAATCGAACACAGCGCAACATCAACTCCCTAGACCAGGAAAGACGAAACCCCTCCTATCGTTCATTGCTTCCATGTGATTCGGGACTGTACCCAAAAGCCACCGTTTTGCACGCCCTTTGGACGTGGTATGATGGAAATCAAAGCACAGTGGGAATCATACAAGACTCTATGACTATCTCGGGTCTACAGACTAACCTGTACCAGTGTCATCAGAGAACTGCCATCTGACGATAGGTATAATACCATCTGAGAGTTCTCGGCGAGTCCGTCCAGTGTACCCAGTCTCCACTGAGCACCCGTATACTGTCTCTGATGTCAAACACCAATGGATATGGGATCATCCATCGCCCATCTGTATGGGTCGAGAAGCCATACGCTAGTCTACTCTGGTATATCGATGCCCTGTCTCGATACACCTACGACTAGGAACATTTGAAGGATGTACTTAGCGACTACACTGTCCCCACTAGTATGATCTGCATCATAGTCCTGGTAGTCAAGTACTCATCTTAAGGGCTTTATCAACATGTAACATTGAGACAATCAGCGTACATGTTAAGATAAAGTGCAACCAGATAGCATACTATCATGTCGAGAAAGAAAGTCCTCCATATATATGTCCAAGCATCCACTACAATATACATCGTATGTACAGTAATGGCCTCTAGAGCATACATATCACTAACACCCTGTTGCTCCCCTTCACACCATTTGTGCTTGTTGTTCAGATCCATCTCACTTGACTAAAGAGCGTCCTTATAATCCACCATCTCAAGGACAAGGTCAGATTAATGTTGTATTTCAGCAAAGAACAAGAAACGATCCATACTCTTTTACGTATAATCCCGGTTGGAGGAACCATCCTAATTTTGTCTGGAGCCAGAACCAGAACTAGTTCCAAGGCCAGAACAACTTTCAAAGGGCTTCTCTGCAACAACAACAAGCTCAACAACAATTTCAGCAATCTTTCCAACCATAATATTTTCAGAATCCGACGAACAACTTTGCACCTTACAACAATTTGTTTCCTCAAAACAACAATTATGTTCTGTCCGGTAACGATAAGGTTTCCTCGCTAGAATGGAGTCTTGATGCTTTTGCAAAGCAATCGACTCAATCCACCGCAAACATTCAATCTTCTATTTAATCACTTGTGCAACACACGGCTTCTCATGGACAGAGTATCAAGACCTTCGAGACCCAGATTGCACAACTGAACGCGGCATTGAGCGAGAGAGAAAGGAAAGCTTCCGTCTCAACCATTACCCAATCCTGGACACCCACATAATGCACATGTTGCTCTCGAACAACAGAACCATAATGTGAGTGTCGTCACTACATTGAGATCGGGAAGAATGCTGAACAACAATGTTGGCACACATATTGACGATGAGGAAGACACTCCGGCTGCTTCTTCTTCTCCTTCTTCTGAGCCCATTCTCCATTCTTCACAATGCTTTTCTTCAAAAACTGCTGCTTCGAATGGAGCCACATCTCACTCTACTCAAACTCCAGTTTTGGGTAATGTTCTATCTCCACAATCTCGCCGCAAATATTGGACTCAACCAATTTAAACAAAGCCCCATTTCCAAACCGGTTGAGGCCCAATAAACAAAGTCCACAAATGGAGAAGGTTGTGGAGTTATTCAAACAGAATAATATAAACATTCCTCTCTTAGATGCAATCCAACAAGTTCCCTCTTATGCGAAAATCTTGAAGACTTGTGCACTAAGAAGAGAAAATCCCAGGTACCAAAGAAAGTTTTCTTGGCTAGTAACGTGAGTGATGCTGTTACCCAAGATTTACCCCAAAAATGGAAAGACCCTGGCTGTCCTACGATTTCAATTACTATTGGGAATAAGAAAGTCAATCACGCTCTTTTGGATCTTGATACCAGTGTTAACCTTCTTTCATATTTAGTTTATAAGCGACTCGGTTCATTTTATAAGCGACTCGGTGTAGGTGTCACATCCCGAAAGTACGGAACATGACCGGCACTTAAACTACGAAACGTCTCGAGGCGTACGTAATCTAAGTTAGCCGAAAACCCAGAAATCCAAACCAAGAAAAGTAGTATAGTGAAGGAAAACCAATTTAAAATCAAGTAGTTTTAATAGCATAAGCCGAATTATGCAGTTTTAAAAACATCAAATATTTCCTGAAAATTTCGGCAGAGTCTCCTTTGTAAATACTGTCTCCCAAACGGGATACAACATGAATAGTATACGAAATCAATAAAAGGCATCCCCAAGCGGGAGCTAGCTCTTCGTCAATCGACGGTCACAACCACACAAGCAATATAATATACAACGCCAATGGCGAGGATCAAAAACTCAAAAGGAAACTCAAAACCACAAGAAATCCATAGAAATATAACGCGCGACTCTAAGGTCGAAAGAACAACATCACTGGTCTCTATCTCAAAATAAATACATATTTGGTTGATGGAATTTACTAGATACAACTGAATAATATTATACAAGTAATATGATGGGTACGATACCAATAAACCCACCTACTAGCAAGTCACCCGAAAGAAGCGGTGCCAGCAAAGCCGTAATGAAACCTGTATGGCAAAACCTGCAAGGAACTGTGGCACAACGGGGGTGAGTTGCCAACTCGTGAGTAGAAAAACATCTACGAACAGAAACCGCATGAACAACGCAAACCTAGGTCAACGATCATAATATATCCTCAAATATATATAACATGCAGCCTATAACAATGACTAGGGTAAATATCTAACCCGAGTGTAATCCCATGTGCCCGTGACAATGCCTCAGGTAGCAATATATCATATGGATGATGTATGAATGCATGAAACAGAATGCATGTACTGAAGAAAACTTCTTTCATAAATTAGTGAGATTTCGGTATTTTTAAAATGAGGTATCATAATGAAATCAGCATAAAACAGTGCCTAGCATCGGCACAAAACGTAATCCCAATATCTCGATATCTCTCTATCACAGTCTCTGTACCTCAATATCTCGAAATATCAATGTCTCAATCATAATGACTAGAGCTCCGTCAGTCCGGGCCGGCCCCTACCATCCATCTCATGACCACGACGGTATCCTCCGGATATCCGACGCGTCGGGTAATATCACCGGTCGGTCGTACTCCCCTGCACAGGCTCAACGTCAACAACACGATCTTCTTGCCCCGGAGTACCGCACCGGGCCCACCATGTACCCGAAACGGTTCATCCGCCTCCTCGAATCGGGTCTCGAAATCCATCAGCAAACTCATGGTGGACGACTCATACATCATGGGAAAACCGCATTTTTATTTAAAAAGAGAGAAAGCAGTTTATATATGTTTTGCGGTTTTCCTCCAAATCCAGAAAATATCATGGAAATCCGAATCATCCATAGCATGTAAAACCATGAATATAAGCATGAGCATCCATGAATGCGGCATATAATGAATAACAGTATGCATGAAGTGACAAGTAACAACTACAATGTCTAAACTAGCATATAAGGCAAGCAACTAATCATCATGTCAAAACTACTAGTTAACAAGCTACATTAGGCAATAATATTTTCTAAGGTGTGCGTGACATGGCAATTACCGATGAAGATGTGTGTGAGCCGGCAAGTAAGTGTACGTGGTACATACGCATCATCGGTAATGGTGCTGGTGTCCTAACAGCATGATATCAATAATGAAATATGAATTACAATAAGTATGCGATGCGGAGCGAACAACAATAATGTGCGGGAGCAGAATACTAGACACAACGATAACTATAAGTCAAACAATGGTGCCTTTTAAAAATAATACAAATCGCGGTGTTTTGAAAATAAGGGCTACGATGTTTTTAAGAAAAGATACGTCTTTTGAAATATCCGTAGAATCCCTTGACCTGTCTTTTAAAATACCCGCGATTTGTTAGTTTTTGAAATAGGTAGGAGTCGAATCTAGTCTACCAAATATACTAAACTATAGGGCTAAGCTAACATGCTAATTGAAGGTAAGGAAACCGCCTAACATCTGAGTCAATATTTATATATATATATATATATATATATATCAGTCGGTGATCCCGCCTCAATAATATCACATCCGATACCGTATCTATAATCAGACATTCCCAAGTCAAGAGTGTGGATCAATCATCAATATATAGCTCATACGTAAATCCGTCGTACGACATCCCAAATCTGGGTACGGGTCAATATCACATTCATCATACTATTCATCCGGTATTCTCTTTATCAAATATCATGATCGGGATACTGATCTACGTCTAGTACAATACTGATACCGCCTAAGTATGCATGCACGTGTGTGAAACACTACGTCAGGGACCCGCTACAACGTCATGTCGTATCTCAAATACGAACCCTGCCATATCACCGATCTCATCGACTCATCTCAAATCCCAAGTACTATCCTCGTCATCCATGCATGTGTATATGAATGTATATATGCATAGTCCCATACCCACGCGTATATACATATATACACATCCCCATCTATGTACAAGAAAGTAATGTATGCAAGTCTGCGTGTGCGTATGTGGGTATAACAACTACTCTAGGGTTTCGCAACTAACCCAAAGATAATCCATGAACACATAATCATATCGTGAATAAACATTCTCGTATCATAAAACACCTATATAAACATATATATATATGAACTATACTACGGACTGCGGGGGTGCTATACGCCATCCACCCGACTTCTCCCCGTAGATATAAATCTACTCACCTGGTCCTCGCTCGCCGGTGCCGACGTCGCCACGCGCTTGCTTGTCGTCTCGAAGTCCACATGGGGTACCCACATATCATAACGCACCGTATCGCATTAAAACCAAATTCGAAATCGAAACGGCATACGAAAATCAAATAGGCACACGTATCACGCATAGGTCAAAACTTATCGCCTACGCAGGCAAGAATAGCCAAACCAACCCTCGATGTCGATATACAAACTTCAAACCATCGAGAAAAGCCCAAACACTCTCACTTGCGCATTCACGAACACTAATTATAATATAAAATAGGTTAGAATTCATAAAAACCACAAATTTACCTTAAAAGCCATTTTTCCGAAAATCTAGCAAGCAAAAATTACCCGTTTTAGTATAAAACTCGACGTTTAAACAAATCTAGCGGCCATAATACTTATTAAATATCTTAAATAAGTTATAAAAACAATTCCCATAATTTAATCTCATTAAATTCCATTGACCCCAAAATTCTAGTTTACAAAATACCCAATTTTAACAATTTTATCGCAAAAATACACAAACAACAATTTAGATTGGATTTTCATGATCCAAAGGTATTAAACCACTCAATATAATATTAATAATGACATGAAACTATAATTATATTTTAACCTAAAGCATTTCATAATTTTCCAAAAACCCTAGTTAACAAAATAACTTAATTAGGGCATTTTATAAGTAATGGTTTGTAATTAACAACTAGATTGGCTTCCTACAATACTTAAGATGTTAATCCACATCACATAACCATGCACAATTTATCACAACCTAATTCCACAACAAAACCCTAACTTGAATTCCTTAATCATGAAATTAAACACATCTAAAACCTAATTAATCACTTAATTAATTAGCTTTAAGAAATTAACTAACAAATTAAGCAAAAAGGGTTGGAATTTATACCCAACAATTTTGAAGATCCACAAGCACACATAGCCTCCCAAATTGAAATTTTGTTTCCTAGATCCGTGCAATTTTGGCTAATGAGAAATGGGTAGGAGTTGGATTTTGATTTTGTGGGATTTTTGTGTTGGTTTTTGGGCATTTTGTTGAATTTTTTGATGCAAAATGAGAGAGGAAGAAAGAGGGGCTGTTGTGGTGCAGGAAAAAAAAGTGGGCTCGGCCAAATGGGGAGGAGAAGAGAGTGTGAGGTGATTGGAGAGAGAATGGGGTCAAAAAGTCCTCCTTTTACTTCTATCATTCTCTTTTCTTTTCTTTCTTTTCTTTTGCAACACAAGTGGGGACAATTGAGGGGGGCTGCTGAATTCAGCCAAGGGAAAGGAAAAATGGGGGTGTGTGAGTGTGGCTATGGGTGTGGGGTGATGGAAAATGATAAATACTATACCCCAAACATCCATTTACACTAAATTCACTAAAAAAAGCCTTTTTTCTTCAATAATTTCTAAACCGTTTTGGCAAACGATTTCGTTTCAGAAACAATATTTTACATGTCAGTTTAGTGTGTCAAGAATTATAAAATTTTTATCAGCCCATTCCAATTTGTATTTTTCCCTAATTAAATGTATTAGTGACGGCTTAAAATAATATTAAAATAATTTTTTTTTCAGAAAATTTGAAATTTCACCAGTGGCTCAATAAACACCAAATACTAGCAATTATATAGCTAGAATATGTATATTTAATTTTTATAATAAAGATATTTGTATTTTGACTTTTTACAGAAAACACGCTTATTTTACCGATTTTCCGAAATTTCACCGAAACGATTTTCAAAACGTTACAATCTTCCCCTCTTAAAGAAATTCAGTCCCCGAATTTAAATTAAAAACTCCCCCAAATACTAAAACATCTAAGCAAAACCATCAAGTCGTCGGGGCTCCAAATTCATAAATACGTAAAACAAGTCGTAGCGCAGCGCATGCGCATGAAAAATGAGCATATAACTCAAAATCAAAACTCCGTCAAGCATCCCGCAATCATCGAAGTCTTGGTGAAGACACAATGTCTAAATCCCAAAATGAAAATCAATATGATATACATCATTAAAACATCTGGAAGCAATGCATGCCAAATCTTCTTCAAATCGCTGTGCGATGCTCGCAGCACTGCACAGTGGCGGACGTCTATTATAAGAAAATAACCATATACATATATACCTTTTGGTTTAAAATGTACGTTCTGCCGTTTTGGAAAACAATTTAGAAGGGTTTCCTTGTTTAAACATCTCGTGTCATATCAGACACGTAGGTAAATACTGAGACTATAGCTCGCTTTTTGGAATTCCCTTCGATAGCTATCAATGCATGCAAAATACATTCAGGTACTGTCCTCTGTCTAGTCCTGCTCAGTACGAAAACACATAGCAAATATCATAAAAACGTACTTCTCTATAAGAAATCAATCCCAAAATATGCATATGAATACTACGTGCGTCTGGTACGCACGGAAATCAAAATCCATATATGTGCCATACATGCGCACAGAAACAACATCTAAGTGCATCAGGTGTGCACGAAACATCTGTCATAGGCAACGTGTGTGCCTGACAGCAGAGACAGGTGCATCTGACATGCATGAAGAATCTCGATTTAGTGCATCTGGTGTGCACCAAAATCGCATCTCAAAACATGCGCCCAACATGCGCGGAAATCCAAATCAGGTGCATCTATCGTGCACGAAATCATGAAATCCAATATCAAGCGTCGAACATGCGCAAAATCCAATCAGGTGCAAAAAGTGCACAAACAATATCGAGTATCACAATCGCAATCGAAGTCCAGTGCATCTAAGTGCACATAATGCAAATCACTGCACTGCAAGCATATGTGAACTATACCGAGTGCAAAAACTAAATCGTATGCGTATACACGCACAAATCAACTCAACTGTATGAAATCCATATAATCACAAACATGAGAAACCAAGGCACGAAAACTATCTCAAGTGCAACAACTGTGCAAAATCGTAAATACTCAGTAGGTGCAACCATGGTCCATGAAAAAAATATCATGAAACTCAATTATCAAAATCAATCATGCGAATAGATCGCTCAAAATACCAAAATCAAGTATGGCAGAATAGTCCCGCTCAAGAACATCCTCCAAGAATCTCTGGCCAACTGTCGTGGTCACTCATAGCATGTCTCATCGACGATCCTGAACTCTGGCCTGCCGGTGTGCGTAATATGACCACTCCTGGGTCCAAGTCTTCTCGTAATTTGTCCCAGAAAGGTCCTGTCGAGATTTCTCCCAAATCTCGTCTCTGCCGAACTGTCCGGAAGTCATCTTCCTTTACTATATCTGTTTCTTGTTCCAGAACGGCTGCATACTCATCGCGACTCCTTTTGGAAGAAATATCCAGCACAATGCCTCGGCATGCGTATCGCATCTCTGATGTCGGCGGAGTGGAACGTCATCTTATCCAGATCTTGTACGGACCTCTTTACTCCACTTTTCTCTAATGTCGACTGCTTCGGACTCGTCTCGTCATGGCTGCATGGACTGAGCTCCAACGGCTATCTTCGTAGCTGGAGTCTCCCAAGAAATGCATCTCACCACATAGCATCCGAATGAAGTCGAACCATCCGATTGATTCGTCAAAACCTCATAATCCCCCAAGAGCTCAACATCTTGGGTACAGTTTAACAGTATCGAGTACATACCACAGCATCGATGGTCCAGCCGTAGAAGGGCAAACCCAAGCCTCACTAATGGCGCTGCGGAACTGCCGCAAACCCTAAGGTTCAAAGGCTTTCACACGGTCATTAAGTCGAGTTAGGATTTCATTCTTCTAGAGGGTCCATAAAATTGCCTGCATGTCTTTCCGAATACTTTAAACTTAGAATAATAGGTTGCTGACATTCGATCGTCTCTGTCGACTCTCAACGCCTCCGCGTGAAGCCGTCTCTAGCTGCAATCAATCTATCTGATGACTTCGCATCGGGGTAGCGAACGAACCACATGTCCTAGTCATTCATCCTCGGTGACTAGCGACCTTCAATCATCTCTTAGTACAATCTCGTATTGCAATAGCTCCAACATCTGGGGCGATATCCCGTCGTCCACAGCAACAACTGGCTCACTTGTCCGCACGCTGAACAGTGCCTCAATCATCATGAGTAAGCAATACACCAACGGTCATCAAAATCTGGCTGGCCTCTATCAGTGGCTCAATTCTCTAGTGCTGATCGGCACGTCCAAGTAATCTCATACAGCGATCTATCCAACGCTCGTGGCGCGAAAGCACAATCAAAAGACACATCTCTACAATCGTGTGTAGCCGGAATTATGCTCTGGTCAGTCCTCGTTCGTGCTGACCGCAACTCTAGCTGTAGCTCTCCCTGCCCGTAATCGTGGCAGCAAACCGTAACTGGTACCGATGAGGCTAGATCGGAATGAATATAATACTGAGCAAAGAAATGTACATCCTAAGGCTCCTTAAGTGGAGTGGCATGTCGTAAGTATGCCGCGGAACATACCCACGGCACGTCACTCTACTTTAGTCATCTATTCCATCAACCAAGGGTCATCCTACGCTCCGAAGGTAAAACCTAACGCTCTGATACCAACTTTGTCACGTCCCGAAAATACGGAACATGACCGGCACTTAAACTACGAAACGTCTCGAGGCGTACGTAATCTAAGTTAGCCGAAAACCCAGAAATCCAAACCAAGAAAAGTTATAGAGTAAAGGAAAACCAATTTAAAATCAAGTAGTTTTAATAGCATAAGCCGAATTATGCGGTTTTAAAAACATCAAATATTTCCTGAAAATTTCGGCAGAGTCTCTTTTGTAAATACTGGCTCCCAAACGGGATACAACATGAATAGTATACGAAATCAATAAAAGGCATCCCCAAGCGGGAGCTAGCTCTTCGTCAATCGACGGTCACAACCACACAAGCAATATAATATACAACGCCAATGGCGAGGATCAAAAACTCAAAAGGAAACTCAAAACCACAAGAAATCCATAGAAATATAACGCGCGACTCTAAGGTCGAAAGAATAACATCACTGGTCTCTATCTCAAAATAAATACATATTTGGTTGATGGAATTTACTAGATACAACTGAATAATATTATACAAGTAATATGATGGGTACGATACCAATAAACCCACCTACTAGCAAGTCACCCGAAAGAAGTGCCAGCAAAGCCATAATGAAACCTGTACGGCAAAACCTGCAAGGAGCTGTGGCACAACGGGGGTGAGTTGCCAACTCGTGAGTAGAAAAACATCTACGAACAGAAACCGCATGAACAACGCAAACCTAGGTCAACGATCATAATATATCCTCAAATATATATAACATGCAGCCTATAACAATGACTAGGGTAAATATCTAATCCGAGTGTAATCCCATGTGCCCGTGACAGTGCCTCAGGTAGCAATATATCATATGGATGATGTATGAATGCATGAAACAGAATGCATGTACTGAAGAAAACTTCTTTCATAAATTAGTGAGATTTCGGTATTTTTAAAATGAGGTATCATAATGAAATCAGCATAAAACAGTGCCTAGCATCGGCACAAAACGTAATCCCAATATCTCGATATCTCTGTATCACAGTCTCTGAACCTCAATATCTCGAAATCTCTATGTCTCAATCACAATGACTAGGGCGCCGTCAGTCCGGGTCGGCCCCTACCATCCATCTCATGACCACGACGGTATCCTCCGGATATCCGACGCGTCGGGTAATATCACCGGTCGGTCGTACTCTCCTGCACAGGCTCAACGTCAACAACACTATCTTCTTGCCCCGGGGTACCGCACCGGGCCCACCATGTACCCGAAACGGTTCATCTGCCTCCTCGAATCGGGTCTCGAAATCCATCAGCAAACTCATGGTGGACGACTCATACATCATGGGAAAACCGCATTTTTATTTAAAAAGAGAGAAAGCAGTTTATATATGTTTTGCGGTTTTCCTCCAAATCCAGAAAATATCATGGAAATCCGAATCATCCATAGCATGTAAAACCATGAATATAAGCATGAGCATCCATGAATGCGGCATATAATGAATAACAGTATGCATGAAGTGACAAGTAACAACTACAATGTCTAAACTAGCATATAAGGCAAGCAACTAATCATCATGTCAAAACTACTAGTTAACAAGCTACATTAGGCAATAATATTTTCTAAGGTGTGCGTGACATGGCAATTACCGATGAAGATGTGTGTGAGCCGGCAAGTAAATGTACGTGGTACATACGCATCATCGGTAATGGTGCTGGTGTCCTAACAGCATGATATTAATAATGAAATATGAATTACAATAAGTATGCGATGCGGAGCGAACAAAAATAATGTGCGGGAGCAGAATACTAGACACAACGATAACTATAAGTCAAACAATGGTGCCATTTAAAAATAACACAAATCGCGGTGTTTTGAAAATAAGGGCTACGGTGTTTTTAAGAAAAGATACGTCTTTTGAAATATCCGTAGAAACCCTTGACCTGTCTTTTAAAATACCCGCGATTCGTTAGCTTTTGAAATAGGTAGGATTCGAATCTAGTCTACCAAATATACTAAACTATAGGGCTAAGCTAACAGGCTAACTTAAGGTAAGGAAACCGCCTAACATTTGAGTCGATATGTATATATATATATATATATATATATATATATATATATATATATATATATATATCAGTCGGTGATCCCGCCTCAATAATATCACATCCGATACCGTATCTATAATCAGACATTCCCAAGTCAAGAGTACGGATCAATTATCAATATATAGCTCATACGTAAATCCTTCGTACGACATCCCAAATCTGGGTACGGGTCAATATAACATTCATCATACTATTCATCCGGTATCCTCTTTATCAAATATCATGATCGGGGTACTGATCTACGTCTAGTACAATACTGATACCGCCTAAGTATGCATGCACGTGTGTGAAACACTACGTCAGGGACCCGCTACAACGTCATGTCGTATCTCAAATACGAACCCTGCCATATCACCGATCTCATCGACTCATCTCAAATCCTAAGTACTATCCTCATCATCCATGCATGTGTATATGAATGTATATATGCATAGTCCCATACCCACGTGTATATACATATATACACATCCCCATCAATACACAAGAAAGTAATGTATGCAAGTCTGTGTATGCGTATGTGGGTATAACAACTACTCTAGGGTTTCGCAACTAACCCAAAGCTAATCCATGAACACATAATCATATCATGAATAAACATTCTCGTATCATAAAACACCTATATAAACATATATATATGAACTATACTACGGACTGCGGGGGTGCTATACGCCATCCACCCGACTTCTCCCCGTAGATATAAATCTACTCACCTGGTCCTCGCTCGCCGGTGCCGACGTTGCCATGCACTTGCTTGTCGTCTCGAAGTCCACATGGGGTACCTACATATCATAACGCACCGTATCGCATTAAAACCAAATTCGAAATCGAAACGGCATACGAAAATCAAATCGGCACGCGTATCACGCATAGGTCAAAACCTATCGCCTACGCAGGCAAGAATTGCCAAACCAACCCTCGATGTCGATGTACAAACTTCAAATCATCAAGAAAAACCCAAACACTCTCATTTGCGCAATCATGAACACTAATTATAATATAAAATAGGTTAGAATTCACAAAAACCATAAATTTACCTTAAAAGCCATTTTTCCGAAAATCTAGCAAGCAAAAATTACCCGTTTTAGTACAAAACTCGACGTTTAAACAAATCTAGCGGCCATAATACTTATTAAATATCTTAAATAAGTCATAAAAAATTCCCATAATTTAATCTCCTTAAATTCCATTGACCCCAAAATTCTAGTTTACGAAATACCCAATTTAAACAATTTTATAGCAAAAATACACAAACAACAATTTAGCTTGGATTTTCATGATCCAAAGGTATTAAACCACTCAATATAATATTAATAATGACATGGAACCATAATTATATTTTAACCTAAAGCATTTCATAATTTTCCAAAAACCCTAGTTAGCAAAATAACTTAATTAGGGCATTTTATAAGTAATGGTTTGTAATTAACAACTAGATTAGCTTCCTACAATACTTAAGATATTAATCCACATCACATAACCATGCACAATTTATCACAACCCAATTCCACAACAAAACCCTAACTTGAATTCCTTAATCATGCAATTAAACACATCTAAAACCTAATTAATTAGCTTTAAGAAATTAACTAACAAATTAAGCAAAAAGGGTTGGAATTTATACCCAATAATTTTGAAGATCCACAAGCACACATAGCCTCCCAAATTGAAATTTTGTTCCCTAGATCCGTGCAATTTTGGCTAATGAGAAATGGGTAGGAGTTGGATTTTGATTTTGTGGGATTTTTGTGTTGGTTTTTGGGCATTTTGTTGAATTTTTTGATGCAAAATGAGAGAGGAAGAAAGAGAGGCTATTGTGGTGCAGGAAAAAAATGAGGGCTTGGCCAAATGGGGAGGAGAAGAGAGTGTGAGGTGAATGGAGAGAGAATGGGGTCAAAAAGTCAACCTTTTACTTCTATCATTCTCTTTTCTTTTCTTTTCTTTTCTTTCTTTTCTTTTGCAACACAAGTGGGGACAATTGAGGGGGGGCTACTGAATTCAGCCAAGGGAAAGGAAAAATAGGGGTGTGTGAGTGTGGGTATGGGTGTGGGGTGATGGAAAATGATAAATAGTATACCCCAAACATCCATTTACACTAAATTCACTAAAAAAAGCCTTTTTTCTTCAATAATTTCTAAACCGTTTTGGCAAACGATTTCGTTTCAGAAACAATATTTTACATGTCAGTTTAGTGTGTCAAGAATTATAAAATTTGTATCAATCCATTCCAATTCGTAATTTTCCCTAATTAAATGTATTAGTGACGGCTTAAAATAATATTAAAATAATTTTTTTTTCAGAAAATTTGAAATTTCACCAGTGGCTCAATAAACACCAAATACTAGCAATTACATAGCTAGAATATGTATATTTAATTTTTATAATAAAAATATTTGTATTTTGACTTTTTACAGAAAACCCCCTTATTTTACCGATTTTCCGAAATTTCACCGAAACGATTTTCAAAACGTTACAGTAGGAGAACTGAAACCTACACATTGTACTCTTCTAATGGCTGACCGATCTATCACCCATCCTAGGGGTGGGCTAGAGGATATGTTAATTAAGGTTGGAGACTTCATATTCTCCGTGGACTTCATTATTTTAGATACTCAATCTATAGCCAACCCCCGGAATCAAATTCCGTTGATTCTCAGTTGCCCTTTCCTTGCAACTTCAAATGTGGTGATCAATTGTCGAAATGATTTCATGAACCTATCTGTTGGTAGCATGACTATTCCCGCTAAAAATTTCTGCGCAAAAGAGCCCAAGGTATCAAATAGCAGCAATACACTTAAGAAAATGCAAATCAGTATTTTTCGGGCTGTATTTTACCAAAATCCCAAATGGGAATCAAGTAAATTATGATTACATCGAAATCATCTCGAAAAATCCTTCAATTTGATATATTACGGGCCTCATAACTCTTCCGGGATCAAAAGTTATGAGCAAATATATTATGCATGTATAGTCTAAGTAATGCTCTACCACATGAGGAATACATTTTTAGTCCCACATCGGGAAAAAGAAAGATAACTTCTCTACCACTCCCATATAAATAAGAGGGGATACATCTTAGAAAAAATAGGATTCAATTCTCAAAGGAGCTTAGTGTTAGTTATATGTATGCCCTAGAGGCCATTATTGTACACGATTGTATATTATAGTGGATGCTTGGACATATATAGAGAGGACTTTCTTGCTCGACATGATAGTATGCTATCTGGTTGCTCTTTGTCTTAACATGTAGACTTGTAATATGATACTGTCTTGCTCTCACAAGTTGATAAAGCCCTTAGGATGTGTACTTGACTACCAGGACTATGTTGAATTTCATACTAGTGGAGCCAGGGTAGTCCATAAGTTCATCCTTTAATTATTCCTAGTCAAGGGTGTATCAAGACATGGCATCGATATTCCAGAGTAGACTAGCGTATATGCTTCTTGACCCATATGATAGGCGATGGATGATCCCACATCCATTGGTGTTTAACATCAAAGATGGTATACGGGTTCTCAGTGGAGACTGGGTATACTGAACATGACTCTCCGAGAACTCCTAGATGGTACTATAGCTAGCGTCAGATAGCAGTTCTCTAGTGACACTGGTACAGGTTAGTCTGTAGACCCGAGATCGTCATAGAGTCTTGTGTGATTCCCACCGTGCTTTGATTTCCACCTTACCACTTTCAAGAGAACGTGCAAAAAGGTGGTTTTTGTGTACAGTCCCGAGTCACATGGAGGCAATGAGCGATAGGAGAGGATTCGTCTCTCCCGGTATTGGGGGTTGATGTTGCGTTGTGCTCGATTGACTATAACAGGAAGTCCTTGATCAGGGTTGATATGGAGATTTACTAGTAAGTGTTATCAGTAGTTTCTCGACTAGTTATGAGCCTCACATCGACATGACTTATCAAGTTAATAGGGTCTGACGTTTGCCACCCCTAGACAAGATATGCAACATATCAGATGAAGATACCGGACTGTACGGTAGTGTTACTTATTGGATTCGTAGGAGTATGAGCAGGCTTGCTTGTTGATTTTCTGATCGCTCAATACTCGGGTAGCCGTTACGTCCAGCTAGTACCGCTGACGGCTTGCGGGTACTTGATATGATCATCACCTACTGCCGATGTATTAACGAGTCTTTAGAGTCCTACACAGAGGTTTCCTGGCTCAGGCGAAAAGAAGTAGGAGCACATATGTGATATGTGCGGGACCGAGATTAATACGCGTATATGATACCGTATTCTATTCTCGTGATATGTGATATATGTCGGTTTTATATGATATAGCGAGTTATCGAATAACGTGTTAATTCGATAGGATGATACAAATGATATTAGTCGGTTGTATACGATATAACCGGATTATTAAATCAAGTGTTGATTTAATAATTTAATATATAATTATATATTTGATATATTAATGTACATTGACTAATATTAGCTCACTTATGCATTTCTTTTTCTCACTTGTGCACACTTAATATATATGTGATATATATTATTGTGTCATGCTTGTTGATACATGCTACATAGGTGTATGAGACTCACACCATGCTCATGATAATGTAGGGTTTATTTATTTAAAGTAAATCAAATATTAGTTGGAAATTAGCACATGGTTGAAACTTGTGGAACCATTGACTTAGTCCACTAATTTTGTTTTACTTAAGATATTTATTAACCTAACCATTATGATTAGCCATGGTTTAGTCTCTACATGAGTTAGTATATAGTATTAACTCACCCATGGTTGCTATTCTCACTCATGAGACTCATTTTATTCTCCACTTCATCTTCTTCTTCATCTCTAAGAGCTCACTAGGTTTTTGGGAGGTGAAGAAAATTAGTGAGAAAAATATTTCTAAAGTGAGCAAAATTCCTACTTCATCAACCTACACTAGATTAGCCATTTAGTTTAGGTTGTTTGCTTCACTAATTCCTAATTAGTGAAATGGTAGCTTGAGTTAGTGTCTCCTCGACGTAGGTCATCTTCGGTCTCGAAGACTTCTAGCAAGCTTGTTCTTTTCACCTTGTGGAGTCCAACTTGAGTCCGAGAGATCACTATTTGGAGCGAAGGGACTACTACATGGAGCTTTTGAAGTGAAGGAGCGGTCTACAAAGGTTGTATTCCTTGTTCACTTTGCATGTAAAGTTGTTTACATACTAGATTACGTCTAATTCTCTAGTTAAGATTCTTGGTTACGAACAAAGAAGACGACTATAGGATCGAAATTTTGAAAACGGCATGGTGATGCCTCCCAAAACCCAGTAGTCGTGCTAGGTAACCCTACACTGGTATCACAGCCAAGCTAGAGAATTTGACGATGTTTGTAGAATTACGAAACCGTAACAACTCCGAAACCTTAAAACAAGACCCTAGTTTCTGTCGATTTTTTCAGAGTGTATAAAATTTTTTAAGCAACTGCAGAATATTACATATGATGTAATATGAATACCAGACGAAACGACCCCCTTTAACCTGATTTGACCCGGTGAAAATCTTGTTAAGATCGGCCTAGCCGGTTTTGGTAAGTCCTATTTGCCTCGTTTTTGTCTGGTGCTCTGGTCTCTGGGATTTGGTGCTTCAGGTGTTGCTTGTTTTTACTGAGATTGCATTTGATGTTATCTTTATGTAAAGGCAATTCGGAGTGTTTCATAGTTGTAATTCTAACATCGTTTCGGGTGATCTTGACGACGTTAAAAGGTTCGAACGAATATCAAATACCCATTTTTCTCCCTCGCTGGAAATTTTCCAAAGATTGGATTTTTCCAAGTTTAAAATATTCAAAAAATCATGCAACTAATTCTATGAACCCTCTAGAAGAACGATACCCAAACTCGACTTTTTCAACACAGAACCGCGGCCAAACCCTAAGGTTTACGGCAGTTCCGCGGCGCTATGAGTGAGGCATGGGTCGGCCCTTCTACGGTTGGTCCATAGGTACTGTGGCATGTTCTGGGTATTTTTAAACTGTGTTCAAGTGTTGAGCTCTCTGGGGAAATTTTGGGTGTTTGTTGATTCGATCGGAATGTTTAACATCGTCTAGCTATCTGTGGAATGTGATACAATATTTGGAATCTACACTAATTAGTTTTGTGAAAATTGATTAGTTGCTTGTAAATTTAACATTTCGGTCTCGGTAGGAATCGAGAATCTTGTTGAATTACCTGATTTATTTTGAAAATGTGTTTTCATGAGTGAGACCCAAATGTAAGATTTACAATATTAGGCATGAAATCCGAAATATGTGATATTCCGGGTTTATGATGTCTAAGGGATGTGTCGATTCCAAATGTTGTAGTTTGACATTTTCTTTTCTGGGACCGTAAGTGTAATATGTGGTATATCTCCGATTTCGTTGCTATATGTCAACGACAATTGGGATATGCATATTTACTTACGTTGATAGCATGTGATGTTATGTGTTGCTGTGATATGTTATATTGGATCTTCGTGTTTGAATAGCCGGGGGTTTTTGCGTGAGATGAGAGTTTTTCATTTTCATTCATGTAAAAAATTGTATGTAATATTCTTTAATTGGGGCACTTCCGGGTTGAGGATGATGGCACCATTGATGTATATTATTTACTTTTCCGCATTAGGATAGACCCAAGGAGGGGAGCACAAGTGACCGGGTTCTAGAGTCCAGTAGGAGACCATCTCGAGGGGTCGAGTCCGGGTCTCCTAACTCTAAAATTGGTAGGGTTGCTTGCCGCTCTCGTAGGGGTCTAGGGATGTGGGTTTGGCTATTCATCACGATCGTGGAATCCGTGTTATTTTACTGGCTTAATTTAAAAGACGGAATTCCTAGTATATCCAATATTTCATATGTGGACTTCTGCTGCTGATATTCTGTGATGTGATCACTTTATATGATGAGACGAATGCTTTATTATTATATATATGATATATAATAAACGTTGCTTATGTTTTGCACCCGCACTAGTCCCGCCCCGCTATGCCGTTAGTTAAGTAACCTAACGGTGTATAACGGGACACTGTGGCGAATGTGGATGGCATAAGCGTACGTTGCATTTTTGTTTCTTCTATGATGCTTAGGAAGCATAAATGATGGGACATCATTAATGAGATTAATGAAAAGGAAAGAAACCTAATGATGTTGTGGAATCAAATTTTCAAAATGGGTAGCTCTAGTTCTTGCTTTGCATAGTGGTATTCCTTATAGAATATCCAGCACCTCATTCGATGAGGAAAGAGCCGAGATCCCTTCACCGGGAGTGACCTCTTTAGCAGAAGCTAGCAGATACTACAACCCACTCGTTTTTTTTTTGATTGCCTTTTTAGTTCTTGCTTTGCATAGTGGTATTCCTTATAGAATATCCAGCACCCCATTCGATGAGTAAAGAGCCGAGATCCCTTCACCGGAAGTGATCTCTTTAGCAAAACTAGTAAAAGCCTCAAAAACACTCCTTTTCAAATCACTCGATTCTACAATGATATCAAGTTCATTACGTAAAAGGTTTCTTAAAAACCTGTCGTAGCCCTCCGTCGTTTCAGATAAGTGCTACTTAGTATTCATGCTACGTTTGTTGACCTCCGTAAAGGCGTAGTGTGCAGTATATGATTAGTGCTTATCTGCTGTATATGATGCGATTGGATTAGGGTAGTCGTACGACCTTGTTGACCTCCGTCAAGAGTCGTGCGGGTGGGTTTAATTCAATCATGAAATGTACGGGTTGAACTTGACTAGCACCCTATTGTTTGTTGACCTCCGTCAAGGTCATAAGAAGCTAGGGGTAAAATATTATTGGGAATTTCAAGTGTTGAAATTTGCAATGTGATTGCATACCTTCTATAAGATAGTTGGATCCCAATACCCACTGCGAGTAAGAGTTACTCCTGGGAGAGTTTTTCACATTATAATTAGCCGATCAAGTATTTGTCTATAAAGGTGTTAATGGGGTTACGCCCCTGGGAAAACGAGGTTTATTTTAATTAGGTCCGTGCGAAAGCATAGGGAACCTCTCTCAAAGTACCAACACTGGCCTGGCCGAAAGATTGGCGAACTTGTAGGGTGTAATTAATCCCGGTTAGTCTTACCTTTTAGGATTTGAAGGAAGATTTGATAAAAACAGTGGGAGCCATCCTGATTAGATAAGATAATAACCAATCTAATCTTGCAAGAGTATACGCTAAGTGTTTTCTTCTCTCTCTCTCTCCAGGCAGCGACCATGTCAGGCCTTAATCAAGATAATAATATAGATGTATTGACCGAACCCGCTTGTTATACCGAGCTGAGGAACGTTGGTTTTGCTCTATCTTATAATTGTTATAAGTCCGAGCAGGAAAGAGGGGAATATCCGGATTCCTACGCCACCCAAACGAAGAATAAGCATGTTGATGCATCTTCTTCGGGTGTATTAGTTACCGAGAACTGTTTCTTAGTACACTCTACGTCCTGGGTATTAGATACCGGATCGGTATCCCACATATGCAATATGTTGCATGGGCTAACGAAAGGTAGAGAACTGGGAATAGGTGATCATTCTATAAGAGTAGGGAATGGTGCAAATATTGCAGCCAAATCAGTTGGCGAATATCACCTTATATTACCAAATGGTAATACATTGATTCTGAATGAATGCTATTACATACCGAACCTGATATGCAATATTATATCAGTTTCTTTATTAAGTAAAGAAGGATATAATTTTGTATTGTAGGATAATGTTATGAACATTTTTTTGAATCAAAAGTTGATTGGATCAGGCTCGTTAAAAAATGGCATATACGTTCTAAATCAAACCACAGTTCTTAATATACAAAACACACACAACTGGAAGAGTTCAGAAATGAATGAATCCATCTTGTGGCATTGTAAACTGGGTCATATCAATGTGATACGACTAGCTAAGTTGCATAAGGATTGCTATTTGAATCCGTTCGATTTTTCATGAAACTTGTCAGTCATGTCTCAAAGGAAAGATGACCAAAACTCCGTTTACTGGACACGGAGAAAGAGTGACGGAACTCTTGGGACTGATACATAGTGACGTAAGCAGTCCCATGTCTATACATGCCAGGAATGGTTTCTCATACTTCATTACATTCACTGCCGATATCTCAAGATACGGACATGTTGAAAGTCCACGGTAGCGCCTCGGCCGTCTAACAGACGCCAAATGCGGAACAAAAACTTTTTACAAACTGGCGCTATCGTGTACCGTAACCCGGATCTGCCATTAAATCTAAACTAACAAATTACAAATGGGTAGAAACGTTATACCGAATGATCCGAGTCCTTCGGCCTTCAACCATCATCCCATACTTTGTTGCGGCTGCTCCGATCTCCTTAATCTCCAGTCTCGTCGTCCAGGTGGCACCACGTCGACGGATCTTTAAACGGGCTCCCGCCTCTGAACCGAGGTAACTTGATCGTCAAGTTTGCTAGAAGAGACGACCAAGATGATGTAGAGAATGAGTAGAACACTTTGTCTCGTTACGTCCAAAGGTATGGACAAACGGTTAATGAAATTGCCTTTTGGAATCGGGTGAAATGAGAATTGTCTATTCTAATTTCCATGCACCAAAAACCTTATTCTTTTTTTTTAACAACCATTATCCTTCACAAGTGAATGGCCGGCCAATTTGTAGAGGGGGGGAGGTGAGTGTAGGAGAGGGGAGGGTCACCATAACAATAATGAAGAGGATGAGTCATTATACACCTTGTATGAACACATTAAATGTTAACCAATGAACTTAAACCTAGTCACAAAAGCATTTAATGCAATAATCAATGTACTAATGACTCACTAAGATGCATGCACCTAGTCACCACCATCTAGAAGCTTCTACACTCATCCAAAAAGAAGATAAATCCGCATTTAACCAAATGTTAAATACAGCTGATAGAAAATTGGAAACTGGCAACTTCCAAAAGTGATCCTGAAACGAATTTCAGGATAACCCCGTAATGGTATAAACATACCCGCATTTGTATTATGACCGAATACAAATGCAACTGAGACAAAGATATTATATCTA
This sequence comes from Agapanthus africanus, assembly GCA_030015575.1. NCBI lineage: Eukaryota > Viridiplantae > Streptophyta > Magnoliopsida > Asparagales > Amaryllidaceae > Agapanthus > Agapanthus africanus. The sequence goes on from CM057337.1 coordinate 206,219,825, forward strand.
CACAGTATAATACTGGGTTCCGGCTTAAACCAAAGCCTACCAGTATTATCTGCCCGAAAATGGACACGTGCGAAAACGCACGTGCATTTTCCGAACCTTACCATAAACCCATATGGCCTCTACAACGTTTCGCCCGAACTTGGGAAAGTGTCTGTGGGGGACTCTAATGACTCATCAACACACTAGCACTGGGTATAAACTCTAGCACGTCAGAGGTACAAGCTGTACGTAACGGTTTGCCTATGTATTGATTGGAAGGGAAGCTGACGAGCGAACTCATCTATAAACCCTACTGAGCCTGACAGTGACAATGTATATACAGTCTGGTCCGTTCGTCTAATGAGTATCGCATATCGAGTCTAGGGGGGTGGATAAAGTCAGACCCCTAAAAACGCGATAAATCGTGTCGGCATGAAGCCCATCACCACCTGAGAAACTACTGATCCAAATCAGTAATTCTCCACTACCTCGGCCGAGGATTCCTAGTGATGGCCACCCGTGCACTGCGCGACATCAACCCCCAATACCGGGAGAGACGAATCCCCGACGATACGCTCACTTGCCTCCAATGTGGCTCGGGACTGTACCCAACTAAAACCTGTTTGCACAACTTCTTTGAGCGTGGTAGGGTAGTAATCTAAGCACAGTGGGAACTCACACGACACAAATGACGATCTTAGGTCGATGAACTAACCTGTACACATGTCACCAGGGAACTGCTTGTAGGGTTCCTAGGCACGCTAACGAGGTCTCACAAGGCATCAACCATGCCAATTTCAAATTTTTCATGTGCCTACAAACCCTAATACGGATCGTTAACTAGAGAATAGGCGAAAACTAGAACTAGTAAACTGCTTTACTAATAAGTGAACGGAAATACAACCTTTGTAGATCCGGTCCTCCACCTCCATAGCTCCGTGATGAAGTCCCTCCGCTGTACCCATCGGATCCCGGACTCTCGCGGTGGTTTCATCGAAGAAATGATCGGGCTAGGTCGTCGACTTCGATGCCGAAGATGATCTACGTCGATGCAACACAAGATCAAGCTCCAACTTCACCAAGCCATGAAACTTGTGAAGAAAACACCCTATACTACTTGGCAAGTGGTAGAGGATGAAGAAATAGGAAGTGGGTTCACTTTAGAATTGGATTTCTCACTCTTTTTCTCAAGTTGCCATTAATGGTAGCAAGCATTCTTCTTTGTTCAAGAAGAAGAAGAAGAAGAAAAGAATTATGATAAGATTAATGAATAATAGAAAATATGTGATTTTTATCATATTAGCAACCATGGTTATGTGTAGAGAGTAAACTAAGGTTAGGTTAATGGTTAGGTTAGGCATGAAACAAAAATGGTAGACTTTTTCAAAGCTTCATGAAGCTTCAATTTAAAACAAAAGTAGCAACCATTTCATTTCTTGCCAAAATGAAATAAATAAATAAATGAATAAATAAATTAAAACCCTTACCATTTACTTAACCAAGGTTTAAATCTTACACAAACCCAAGTTTGCATGTATCATCAAACATGATACAAACAAGTGCACAAAAGTAAATCACATATACAACTTGTGTACGTCAAGTGAGAAAATCCATTTTAAATGAACCAATACTAGTTAATGCAAAGTAATATATCAAATATATAATTATGCATTAAATCATTAAATCAACGCTTGATTTAACGATCCGGTCATATCGCATATGACCGACTAATATCCAATGTATCGACTTATCGAATCAATTTTTGATTCGATAACTAGGTTATATCGCATACAACCAATCGATACATTCATCGCGAGAATAGAATACGGTATCACATACATGTCGGTCCCGCACATATCTCATATGTGCTTCTGTTTCATTTCGCTTAAGCCAGGAAACCTCTGTATAGGACTCTAAAGACTCGTCAATACGCCGGCAGTAGGTGATGATCATATCAAACACCCACAAGCCGCAAGCGGTCTGCTAAATGTAATGGCCACCCGGGCATTGAGCGATCAGAAGATCGACGAGCAAGCCCGCTCACACTCCTGTGAATCCAACCAGTAACATTTACCGCACAGTCCGGTCTGATCATCTGATATGTCGCATATCTCGCCTAGGGGTGGTAAACGTCAGACCCCAATAGCTCGATAAGTCGTGTCGATATGAGGTCTATAACAGTTCGAGAAACTACTGGTAACACTTACCATTAATCTCAGCAACCCTGGCCAGGGATTTCCGGTTATAGCCAATCGAACACAGTGGAACATCAACTCCCTATACCGGGAGAGACGAATCCCCTCCTATCGCTCTTTTCCTCCATTTGATTCGGGACTGTACCCAAAAAACACCGTTTTGCACGCCCTCTTAGAAGGGGTAAGGTGGAAATCAAAGCACAGTGGGAATCACACAAGACTCTATGACGATCTCGGGTCAATATACAACTCTGTACCAGTGTCACCAGAGAACTGCCATCAGACGTAGGGTATAATACCATCTGGGAGTTCTCGGCGGGTCCGTCCAGTGTACCCAGTCTCCACAGAGCACCCGTATATCATCTCTGATGTCAAACACCAATGGATATGAGATCATCCATCGCCCATCTGTATGGGTCGAGAAGATATACGCTAGTCTACTCTGGTATATCGATGCCCTGTCTCGATACACCCACGACTAGGGACCTTGAAGGATGTACTTATGGACTACCATGTCCCCACTAATATGATCCGCATCATAGTCCAGGTAGTCAAGTACACATCCTAAGGGCTTTACCAACATGTAACCGAGAGACAATCAGTGTACACGTTAAGGTAAAGAGCAACCAGATAGCATGCCATCATGTCGAGCAAGAAAGTCCTCCCTATATATGTCCAAGCATCCACTACAATATACATCCCATGTACAGTAATGGCCTCTAGAGCATACATATAACTAACAATCTTCCACTTGCACTAGGGCCATCTGATAGCAGTGGTTGTAGTATCTCATACTCAACCATCCCATAAAAAGTCTCTCTCTGGGAAAAGGCCTTTGTGAGTGGATCCACCGTGTTGTCCTCTGAGTCTTCTCTCCTTACCTCGATCACCTTGGAGATCAGCCATCTCCATGATCAGGTGATACTGCCTTAGAATATGTCTGGATCACTAATGGGACGGGCGTTCCTAGGCATAAGCCACAACTCCATTGTCACACAATGGGAGGAACTAAGTTCATCTCATGAACCAATATACATCCAGACTGCCTCTTTGGTAGTATCTTAAGTAGCGATGTATCTAGCCTTTATCGTCTAGTAAGCCACGGTATTTAGCTTGGAACTCTTCCAACATACCGTCCCTCCACTGAAGGTAAAGACAATGCCTGTGACTGACATTCAGTCGTCCTTATCACCCTGGAACACTTCCAGTGATTCTCCCCAGGATCAATTGATACCATCTCACTTCAGCTAGAGAGAATCCTAACATCCATATAGATCTATCTCATAGATCCAAAACCCAGGATTTAGTAGGTATCACTTTGATCCTATGTGGAGAGTCATTGTGATAAGCGGAGATTGATCGAGTGTAGCATAGGAAACTCCTTCCCTATCAAGAGTATGTCATCCATTTACTCTACGAGGATCGTCACCATACTCCCTACTACCCTTTTGTTTATACAAGGTTCATCTACCATTTTGATGATGTCAAACTCTTTGACGATCTATCAAAACAGTTGTTCCAACTCCGCGATGCCTGCTTTATAACATAAAACATCTTGCACACGTTTCCGCTGCTCCCACTGTCTACGAGGCCCTCTGGCCATGTACTTATAGACGCACTCTTCTAAAACACCATCTAGAAAAGCAGTCATGGCACCCAACCGCCAGATATCGTAGTCATGGTATGTAGCCGTGGCAAGTAGGATCTGGATGGACTTAAACATAGCTCCTTAGAAAAGGTTTCATCATTATCCACGACTGGTCGATGACGAAAACCTTTAACAAGTCTAGCTTTGAAAGTCTCAACTTTCCCATCTACACCAAGTAATATTCTCAAGATATACTTGCTCCTTATGGAGATTTAACCCTTCAGATATAGCAACCAAAGTCCATACTTTGTTGGTGTATAAGGATTCCATCTCAGATCGCTAAGCATCCAGCCATTCTTATAGAGTCCCACTCCTGATGGCCAGCTCGAAACTAGTTGGGTCATCATCTCATGATGCAATCCTCGCTCCCACTGTCATAGAGAAACAGAAGTATCTCTCAGGTGGGTGAGGAACCCTACTAGATCGACGGAGAGGCTGAGGTTCGTCGGTGTCTATTGAATCTTTTGGTTCTACCAAATCATCTGCTGTAGTTTGTATAGCAGGAACATTTCCAGTTCTACATAACAGACTTTACCTCGAGCTTGTCCGGATTTTGCTTTTCAGACATAGGCTAGACAACCCCAAATCTAAACTAACTTAAGATATGGGCTCTTCCCTTTCCATATCACATATGAAGTGGTAGGCAACTGATTTGATTTGAACCCATTTCAATAGGTATGCAGCTTCTCAAGTGCATAACTCCCAAAAGGAAATAGGTAACTCAGTAGTACTCATCATAGAGCACACCTTATCATATAGGGTGTGATTGCTCCATCCCGATATACCATCGTGCTATGTTGTATACGGAGGAGTAATGCTGAGAGAGAATCTCATTCTCCTTTTGAATAGTCCAGGAATTCCGTGCTCAAGTATTCTCCTCCCTGATCGCGTCAAAGGACATAATACTTATACCCGTTTTGGTTCTCTACTTCTAACTTATATTCTGTGAATGTCTCAAAAGCTTCGGACTTATGTTTCAACAGGAACATATGGCTGAATCTTGAGAGATCCTCAGAGAATGTAATGAAGTACAAAGAACCAGTCTTGGCATGTGTAGACAGGGAACCTTTATACATCAACATGTATCATCCTAAGGGTTCACTAACTCTTTCTCTGTTTCCAATAAACAGAGCTATCGTCATCGTATCTTTGTGACATGACCGGCAAGTTTCACAAGATGTAAATTCAAACTAATTTAAATATGCATCTAAATGTAACTTCAGCAGTCGGGTCGCATTGATATGACCTAGTCTACAATGCCTCAAGAAGGATTCGTTCATTTCTGAACTCTTCCTCTTGTGTGTGTTCCGTATACTAAGAACTGTAGTTTGATTTAGAACATCAATGCTTTTAGATAACGTGCCTGAACCGATCAACTTTTGATATAGGAAATGTTCAAAACATTATCCAACAATACAAAATTTTATCATTTCTTTAATAATAAAGAGACTGATATAATTTTGTATATCAGGTTCGGTATCTAATAACATTCGTTCAGAATCAATGTATTTTGAATACTGGGTGACAGTGACCAACAGACTTGGCTGCAACACTTGCCCCGTTTTCTGTCTCATGAAACTTATCATCCGTTCTCAGTTCTCTACCCTTCTGTAGCCCTATGTAACCGATTACATATCTGGGATCCTGATCCGGTATCAAATACCCAGTACGTAGAGGATGCAGAGAAACAGTTCTTTGTAACGAACACACCCGAAGATGATGCATCATATGCACTTTCTTCGTTTGGGCGGCACGGGAAATCTGGTATTCCCCAATTTCCTGCTCTGTCTTATAATTATAAGTTGGAGCGGGACGAACGTTCCCCAGCTCAGTAAAACAAGCGGGTTTGGTCAATACATCCGTATTATTATCTTGATTAGGCGTGATAAGGTCGCTACCTGGAGAGAGAGAGAAGAAAACACTCAGCGTGCGCTCTTGCAAGAATAGATTGGTTATTTATTTTATCTAATCAGGATGGCTCCCACTGTTTTTATCAAATCTTCCTTCAAACCCTAAAAGGAAAGACTAGCCGGGATTAATTACACGCTACAAGTTCGTCAATCTTTCAGCTAGGCCAGTATCGGTACTTTGAGGGAGGTTCCCCATGCTTTCGCACGGACCTAATTACGGTAAACTTCGTTTTCCCAGAGGCGTAACCCCGTTAACACCTTTTTAGACACCTACTTGATCGGCTAATTGTAATGTGTAAAACTCTCCCAGGAGTAACTCTTACTCGCAGCGGGTATCGGGATCCAACTATCTCATAGAAGGTATGCAATCTCATTGCAAATTTCAACACTTGAAATTCCCGATAATTTTGCCCCTAGCGTCCTATGACCTTGACGGGGCCAACAAACCATAGTGCGCTAGTCAAGTTCAACCCGTCATTTCCTGATTGAATTAAACCCACCCGCACGACCCTTGAAGCAGGCCAACAAAGTCGCACGACTACCCTAATCCAATCTGCATCATATGCATAAGCAGATAAATACTAGTTAGCTACCGCACACTACGCCTTGACGCAGGCCAACAAACGTAGCACGAATACTAACTACTACTTATCTGAAATGACGGAGGGCTACGACAGGTTTTTCTGAAAACCTATTGCGTAATGAACTTGATATCGTTGTAGAATCAAATGATTTTTAAAATGGAGTGTTTTTTAGGCTTTTCTAGTTTTGCTAAAGGGGTCACTCCCGGTGAAGGGATCGTCGGCCCTTTCCTCATCGAATAAGGTGCGGGATATATCATATATATCACTGTGCAAAGCAAAAACTCTTAAAAGCAATCAAAAGACAAACCGAGTGTGTAGCATCTGCCAGTTATTGCTAAAGGAGTCACTCCCGGTGAAGGGATCTCGGTCCTTTCCTTATCGAATAAGGTGCAGGATATATCATATATACCGCTGTGCAAAGCAAGAACTGTAGCTACCTGTTTTATTTTTAAAATTCGATTCTATAACATCTTTAGGTTTCTCTTATTTCATTAATCTCATTAATGAAGTCCCATCAATTAAGTACCTAAACATCACAGATAAATACGACGTACACTTATGCCATCCGCATTCGCCTCGATGTCCCCTCATGCACCGTTACGTTAGGTAACTAACGGAAGAGCGGGGCAGGGCTAGCGCGGGTGTAAAATATAAGTAACGTCTATATAATATATCATATATACTATATACAGTATCCATCACAGAACATATCACATGATCACATCACAGATATCGCAGCAGAAGAAACATATGAAATATTGGATATACTAGGACGTCCGTGTTTTCAATACGAGCCAGTATAAAACATGGATTCCACGGTCGCGATGAATAGCCAAACCCACACCCCTAGACCCCTACGAGAGCGGCAAGCAACCCTACAATTTCTAGAGTTAGGAAACCCGGACTCGACTCCTCGAGTTGGTCTCCCACTGGACTCCAGAACCCGGTTACTTATGCCCTCCTCCTTGGGTCTATCCTAGTGCGGAAAAGTAAATAATATACAAAAGGTGACATCTTCCGCAACCTGGAAGTGCCCCAATAAAAAAATATTACATGCAAGTTTTTACATGAATGAAAATGAAAAACACTCATCTCACATAAAAACCCCCCGGCTATTCAAACACGACAATCCAATATAACATATCCAGCAACACATAACATCACATGTCATCAACGTAAGTAAATATGCCCATCCCAATTGTCGTTGACATATAGCAACGAAACCGGCGATATCACATATTACACTTACGGTCACAGAAAATAAAGTGTAAAACTACAACAGTTGGAATCCATAACCTCTTTAGACATCACATGCCTAATCAAATGAAATACTTAGACATCGCATGCCTAACAATTATAAACCCCGCATTTTAGTCTCATTATCGAAAACACTTTTCAATATAAAGTCGGGCAATTCAACAAGATTCCTGGCATCCTGATCGAATGCTCGTCGCAAACTTTAGTAGGCGGCTGCACCCCCGACACCGTCGACGAAGTGCACCAAGGCGGAACACCGCTGCCGCGAGCACCCTAACGGATGCTTTCGGCGACGGGGTTCTCCTACAGTCACTTGGTCGGGGCTATGGGGTGAGGCTGTCTATTAAGTTTACCGGTGAGTATCCGCGTACGCTACGTGATTGCGACGGACTTTTGATCACATCAAAATTCCGTGGCAACCGATCAAGTGAGATTAAACTGCTATGTTTATAAAATTCATTCAGTTATCTCATAACTACTTGTGAATTCCAAATATTGTATCACATTTCGGATAAATAGAAAATGTTAAACTTTCCGATCGAACAATCGAACACCCAAGTTTTCCCGAAACAGCTCAACACATGAAACAAGTTTAAAAACATTCACTTCATGCCTCAGTACCAATGGTCCAGCCGTAGAAGGGTCAAGCCAACGCCTCACATATGGCACGCCGTACTGCCCCAAACCCTAAGGTTCAAAGGGCAGTTCAAGACGGTCACATAATCGAGTTAAGGTTTGTTGTCTTCTAGAGGGACCATTGCGTTACTTGCACTACTTGGAATGTCATTAAACAATTGAAAAATCCAACAATTGGAAATTTCCCGGCAGGGGAAAAATTGGGTATTTATATCTGGTCAAACTTTTTAACATATTCTAAAATTACCCCGAAAAACATATAGACAAAGTTTGACAATCCGATCGAATCTACGAACTCCCAATACAACCCAGAAAACTCAACTCTTGAGTGATATTTAAAAATTCCCAGAAAATACAGCACCTAAATATAGAAATTACTGTGCCAAAACTAATGGGAGAGGCGACCGTACGGCCGCGGAACAGCCGCACGAGACATGCTCGTGCCGCGGAACCGCGGCGGCTTGATGGATTCAGCCGCTCGAATTACACAGTAACTCCTACAAATTACTGCCGATTTTTCTGAATATTTTTAATTCTTAAAAATCCCCGATTTCAAGAAATGTACAGAGAGCAATTTGAGATTAGGGTTTCGGTTCGATCGGACTTCTAACTCCGTCTACGCGTCGTCTAAGGCTCTAGCTAGGCTCTGATACCACTGTACGGTTCCTAGGCACGCTAACGAGGTCTCACAAGGCATCAACCATGCCAATTTCAAATTTTTCATGTGCCTACAAACCCTAATACGGATCGTTAACTAGAGAATAGGCGAAAACTAGAACTAGTAAACTGCTTTACTAATAAGTGAACGGAAATACAACCTTTGTAGATCCGGTCCTCCACCTCCATAGCTCCGTGATGAAGTCCCTCCGCTGTACCCATCGGATCCCGGACTCTCGCGGTGGTTTCATCGAAGAAATGATCGGACTAGGTCGTCGACTTCGATGCCGAAGATGATCTACGTCGAGGTAACACAAGATCAAGCTCCAACTTCACCAAGCCATGAAACTTGTGAAGAAAACACCCTATACTACTTGGAAAGTGGTAGAGGATGAAGAAATAGGAAGTGGGTTCACTTTAGAATTGGATTTCTTACTCTTTTTCTCAAGTTGCCATTAATGGTAGCAAGCATTCTTCTTTGTTCAAGAAGAAGAAGAAGAAGAAAAGAATTATGATAAGATTAATGAATAATAGAAAATATGTGATTCTTATCATATTAGCAACCATGGTTATGTGTAGAGAGTAAACTAAGGTTAGGTGAATGGTTAGGTTAGGCATGGAATAAAAATGGTAGATTTTTTCAAAGCTTCATGAAGCTTCAATGTAAAACAAAAGTAGCAACCATTTCATTTCTTGCCAAAATGAAATAAATAAATAAATGAATAAATAAATTAAAACCCTAACCATTTACTTAACCCAGGTTTAAATCTTACACAAACCCAAGTTTGCATGTATCATCAAATATGATACAAACAAGTGCACAAAAGTATATCACATATACAACTTGTATACGTCTAGTGAGAAAATCCATTTTAAATGAATCAATACTAGTTAATGCAAAGTAATATATCAAATATATAATTATGCATTAATTCATTAAATCAACGCTTGATTTAACGATCCGGTCATATCGCATATGACCGACTAATATCCAATGTATCGACTTATCGAATCAATCCTTGATTCGATAACTAGGTTATATCGCATACAACCAATCGATACATTCATCGCGAGAATAGAATACGGTATCACATACACGCATTATTCTCGGTCCCGCACATATCTCATATGTGCTCCTATTTCGTTTCGCTTGAGCCAGGAAACCTCTGTGTAGGACTCTAAAGACTCGTCAATACGCCGGCAGTAGGTGATGATCATATAAAACACCCACAAGCCGCAAGCGGTCTGCTAAACGTAACGGCCACCCGGGTATTGAGCGATCAGAAGATCTACGAGCAAGCCCGCTCACACTCCTGTGAATCCAACCAGTAACACTTACCGCACAGTCCGGTCTGATCGTCTGATATGTCGCATATCTCGCCTAGGGGTGGTAAACGTCAGACCCCAATAGCTCGATAAGTCGTGTCGATATGAGGTCTATAACAGTTCGAGAAACTACTGGTAACACTTTCCATTAATCTCAGCAACCCTGGCCAGGGATTTCCGGTTATAGCCAATCGAACACAGTGCAACATCAACTCCCTATACCGGGAGAGACGAATCCCCTCCTATCGCTCTTTTCCTCCATTTGATTCGGGACTGTACCCAAAAAACACCGTTTTGCACGCCCTCTTAGAAGGGGTAAGGTGGAAATCAAAGCACAGTGGGAATCACACAAGACTCTATGACGATCTCGGGTCAATATACAACTCTGTACCAGTGTCACCAGAGAACTGCCATCAGACGTAGGGTATAATACCATCTGGGAGTTCTCGGCGAGTCCGTCCAGTGTACCCAGTCTCCACAGAGCACCCGTATATCATCTCTGATGTCAAACACCAATGGATATGAGATCATCCATCGCCCATCTGTATGGGTCGAGAAGATATATGCTAGTCTACTCTGGTATATCGATGCCCTGTCTCGATACACCCACGACTAGGGACCTTGAAGGATGTACTTATGGACTACCATGTCCCCACTAATATGATCCGCATCATAGTCCAGGTAGTCAAGTACACATCCTAAGGGCTTTACCAACATGTAACCGAGAGACAATCAGTGTACACGTTAAGGTAAAGAGCAACCAGATAGCATACTATCATGTCGAGCAAGAAAGTCCTCCCTATATATGTCCAAGCAACCACTACAATATATATCCTATGTACAGTAATGGCCTCTAGGGCATACATATAACTAACAATCTCCCACTTGCACTAGGGCCATCTGATAGCATTGGTTGTAGTATCTTATACTCAACCATCCCATAAAAAGTCTCACTCTGGGAAAAGGCCTTTATGAGTGGATCCACTGTGTTGTCCTCTGAGTCTTCTCTCCTTACCTCGATCACCTTGGAGATCAGCCATCTCCATGATCAGGTGATACTGCCTTAGAATATGTCTGAATCACTAATGGGACGGGCGTTCCTAGGCATAAGCCACAACTCCATTGTCACACAATGGGAGGAACTAAGTTCATCTCATGAACCAATATACATCCAGACTGCCTCTTTGGTAGTATCTTAAGTAGCGATGTATCTAGCCTTTATCGTCTAGTAAGCCACGGTATTTAGCTTGGAACTCTTCCAACATACCGTCCCTCCACTGAGGGTAAAGACAATGCCTGTGACTGATATTCAGTCGTCCTTATCACCCTGGAACACTTCCAGTGATTCTCCCCAGGGTCAATTGATACCATCTCACTTCAGCTAGTGAGAATCCTAACATCCATTTAGATCTATCTCATAGATCCAAAACCCAGGATTTAGTAGGTATCACTTTGATCCTATGTGGAGAATCATTGTGATAAGCGGAGATTGATCGAGCGTAGCATAGGAAACTCCTTCCCTATCAAGAGTATGTCATCCATTTACTCTACGAGGATCGTCACCATACTCCCTACTACCCTTTTGTTTATACAAGGTTCATCTACCATTTTGATGATGTCAAACTCTTTGACGATCTATCAAAACAGATGTTCCAACTCCGCGATACCTGCTTTATAACATAAAACATCTTGCATACGTTTCCGCTGCTCCCACTGTCTACGAGGCCCTCTGGCTGTGTACTTATAGACGCACTCTTCTAAAACACCATCTAGAAAAGCAGTCATGGCACCCAACCGCCAGATATCGTAGTCATGGTATCTAGCCGTGGCAAGTAGGATCTGGATGGACTTAAGCATAGCTCCTTAGAAAAGGTTTCATCATTATCCACGCCTGGTCGATGACGAAAACCTTTAACAAGTCTAGCTTTGAAAGTCTCAACTTTTCCATCTTCACCAAGTAATCTTCTCAAGATATACTTGCTCCTGATGGGGATTTAACCCTTCAGATATAGCAACCAAAGTCCATACTTTGTTGGTGTATAAGGATTCCATCTCAGATCGCTAAGCATCCAGCTATTCTTATAGAGTCCCACTCCTGATGGCCAGCTCGAAACTAGTTGGGTCATCATCTCATGATGCAATCCTCGCTCCCACTGTCATAGAGAAACAGAAGTATCTCTCAGGTGGGTGAGTTACCCTACTAGATCGACGGAGAGGCTGAGGTTCGTCGGTGTCTATTGAATCCTTTGGTTCTACCAAATCATCTGCAGTAGTTTGTATAGCTGGAACATTTCCAGTTCTACATAACAGACTTTGCCTCGAGCTTGTCCGGATTTTGCTTTTCAGACATAGGATGGACAACCCCAAATCTTAACTAACATAAGATATGGGCTCTTCCCTTTCCATATCACATATGAAATAGTAGGCAACTGATTTGACTTGAACCCTTTTTAATAGATATGCAGCTTCTCAAGTGCATAACTCCCAAAAGGAAATAGGTAACTCAGTAGTACTCATCATAGAGCACACCTTATCATATAGGGTGTGATTGCTCCACCCCGATATACCATTGTGCTATGGTGTATACGGAGGAGTAATGCTGAGAGAGAATCTCATTTTCCTTTTGAATAGTCCAGGAATTCCATGCTCAAGTATTCTCCTCCCTGATCGCATCAAAGGACATAATACTTATATCCGTTTTGGTTCTCTACTTCTAACTTATATTCTGTGAATATCTCAAAAGCTTCAGACTTATGTTTCAACAGGAACATATGGCTGAATCTTGAGAGATCATCAGAAAATGTAATGAAGTACAAAGAACCAGTCTTGGCATGTGTAGACAGGGAACCTTTATATATCAACATGTATCATCCTAAGGGTTCACTAACTCTTTCTCTGTTTCCAATAAACAGAGCTATCGTCATCGTATCTTTGAGACATGACCGGCAAGTTTCACAAGATGTAAATTCAAACTAATTTAAATATGCATCTAAATGTAACTTCAGCCAGTCGGGTCGCATTGATATGACCTAGTCTACAATGCCTCAAGAAGGATTCGTTCATTTCTGAACTCTTCCTCTTGTGTGTGTTCCGTATACTAAGAACTGTAGTTTGAATTAGAACATCAATGCTTTTAGATAACGTGCCTGAACCGATCAACTTTTGATATAGGAAATGTTCAAAACATTATCCAACAATACAAAAATTTTTTATTTCTTTAATAATAAAGAAACTGATATAATTTTGTATATCAGGTTCGGTATCTAATAACATACATTCAGAATCAATGTATTTGGAATACTGGGTGACAGTGACCAACACACTTGGCTGCAACACTTACCCCGTTTTCTGTCTCATGAAACTTATCACCCGTTCTCAGTTCTCAACCTTTCTGTAGCCCTATGTAACAGATTACATATCTGGGACCCTGATCCGGTATCAAATACCCAGTAGAGGATACAGAGAAACAGTTCTTTGTAACGAACACACCCGAAGATGATGCATCATATGCACTTTCTTCGTTTGGGCGGCACAGGAAATCTGGTATTCCACAATTTCCTGTTCTGTCTTATAATTATAAGTTGGAGCGGGACCAACGTTTCCCAGCTCAGTAAAACAAGCGGGTTTGGTCAATACATCCGTATTATTATCTTGATTAAGGCGTGATACGGTCGCTATCTCGAGAGAGAGAGAAGAAAACACTCAGCGTGCGCTCTTGCAAGAATAGATTGGTTATTTATTTTATCTAATCAGGATGGCTCCCACTGTTTTTATCAAATCTTCCTTCAAATCCTAAAAGGAAAGACTAGCCGGGATTAATTGCACGCTACAAGTTCGCCAATCTTTCAGCCAGGCCAGTGTCGGTACTTTGAGGGAGGTTCCCTATGCTTTCGCACGGACCTAATTACGGTAAACCTCGTTTTCCCAGAGGCGTAACCCCGTTAACACCTTTCTAGACACCTACTTGATCGGCTAATTGTAATGTGTAAAACTCTCCCAGGAGTAACTCTTACTCGTAGCGGGTATCGGGATCCAACTATCTCATAGAAGGTATGCAATCTCATTGCAAATTTCAACACTTGAAATTCCCGATAATTTTACCCCTAGCGTCCTATGACTTTGACGCGGGCCAACAAACCATAGTGCGCTAGTCAAGTTCAACCCGTCATTTCCTGATTGAATTAAACCCACCCGCACGACCCTTGACGCAGGCCAACAAAGTCGCACGACTACCCTAATCCAATCTGCATCATATGCATAAGCAGATAAATACTAGTTAACTACCGCACACTTCGCCTTGACGCAGGCCAAAAAACGTAGCACGAATACTAACTACTACTTATCTGAAATGACGGAGGGCTACGACAGTTTTTTCTGAAAACCTATTGCGTAATGAACTTGATATCGTTGTAGAATCAAATGATTTTTAAAATGGAGTGTTTTTGAGGCTTTTCTAGTTTTGCTAAAGGGGTCACTCCCGGTGAAGGGATCGTCGGCCCTTTCCTCATCGAATAAGGTGCGGGATATATCATATATATCACTGTGCAAAGCAAAAACTCTTAAAAGCAATCAAAAGACAAACCGAGTGTGTAGCATCTGCCAGTTATTGCTAAAGAAGTCACTCCCGGTGAAGGGATCTCGGTCCTTTCCTTATCGAATAAGGTGCAGGATATATCATATATACCGCTGTGCAAAGCAAGAACTGTAGCTACCTGTTTTATTTTTGAAATTCGATTCTACAATATCTTTAGGTTTCTTTTATTTCATTAATCTCATTAATGAAGTCCCATCATTTAAGTACCTAAACATCACAAATAAATACGACGTACACTTATGCCATCCGCATTCTCCTCGATGTCCCCTCGTGCACCGTTAGGTTAGGTAACTAACGGCAGAGCGGGGCAGGGCTAGCGCGGGTGTAAAACATAAGTAACGTCTATATAATATATCATATATACTATATATGGTATCCATCACAGAACATATCACATGATCACATCACAGATATCGCAGCAGAAGAAACATATGAAATATTGGATATACTAGGACGTCCGTGTTTTCAATACGAGCTAGTATAAAACACGGATTCCACGGTCGCGATGAATAGCCAAACCCACACCCCTAGACCCCTACGAGAGCGGCAAGCAACCCTACCAATTCTAGAGTTAGGAGACCCGGACTCGACTCCTCGAGTTGGTCTCCCACTGGACTCCAGAACCCGGTTACTTGTGCCCTCCTCCTTGGGTCTATCCTAGTGCGGAAAAGTAAATAATATACAAAAGGTGACATCTTCCGCAACCTGGAAGTGCCCCAATAAAAGAATATTACATACAAGTTTTTACATGAATGAAAATGAAAAACACTCATCTCACATAAAAACCCCCCGACTATTCAAACACGACGATCCAATATAATATATCCAGCAACACATAACATCACATGTCATCAACGTAAGTAAATATGCCCATCCCAATTGTCGTTGACATATAGCAACGAAACCGTCGATATCACATATTACACTTACGGTCACAGAAAAGAAAGTGTAAAACTACAACAGTTGGAATCCGCAACCTCTTTAGACATCACATGCCTAATCAAATGAAATACTTAAACATCGCATGCCTAACAATTAAAAACCCCGCATTTTAGTCTCATTATCGAAAACACTTTTCAATATAAAGTCGGGCAATTTAACAAGATTCCCGGCATCCTGATCGAATGCTCGTCGCAAACTTTAGTAGGCGGCTGCACCCCCGACGCCGTCGACGAAGTGCACCAAGGCGGAACACCGCTGCCGCGAGCACCCGAACGGATGCTTTCGGCGACGGGGTTCTCCTACAGTCACTTGGTCGGGGCTATAGGGTGAGGCTGTCTATTAAGTTTACCGGCGAGTATCCGCGTACGCTACGTGATTGCGACGGACTTTTGATCAGATCAAAATTCGGTGGCAACCGATCAAGTGAGACTAAACCGCTATGTTTATAACATTCATTCAGTTATCTCATAACTACTTGTGAATTCCAAATATTGTATCACATTTCAGATAAATAGAAAATGTTAAATTTTCCGATCGAACAATCGAACACCCAAGTTTTCCCGAAACAGCTCAACACATGAAACAAATTTAAAAACATTCACTTCATGTCTCAGTACCAACGGTCCAGCCGTAGAACGGTCAAGCCAACGCCTCACATGTGGCACGCCGTACTGCCCCAAACCCTAAGGTTCAAAGGGCAGTTCAAGACGGTCACATAATCGAGTTAAGGTTTGTTGTCTTCTAGAGGGACCATCGCGTTACTTGCACTACTTAGAACGTCATTAAACTATTGAAAAATCCAATAATTGGAAATTTCCCGGCAGGGGAAAAATTGGGTATTTATATCCGGTCGAACTTTTTAACATATTCTAAAATTACCCCGAAAAACACATAGACAAAGTTTGACAATCCGATCGAATCTACGAACTCCCAATACAACCCAGAAAACTCAACTCTTGAGTGATATTTAAAAATTCCCAGAAAAAACAGCACCTAAATATAGAAATTACTGTGCCAAAACTAATGGGAGAGGCGACCATACGGCCGCAGAACCGCCGCACGAGCCATGCTCGTGCCGCGGAACCGCGGCGATTTGATGGATTCAGCCGCTCGAATTTCACTGTAACTCCTAGAAATTCCTGCAGATTTTTCTGAATATTTTTAATTCGTAAAAATCCCCGATTTCAAAAAATGAGAGCAATTTGAGATTAGGGTTTCGGTTCCATCGGACTTCTAACTCCGTCTACGCATCGCCTAAGGCTCTAGCTAGGCTCTGATACCACTGTACGGTTCCTAGGCACGCTAACGAGGTCTCACAAGGCATCAACCATGCCAATTTCAAAATTTTCATGTGCCTACAAACCCTAATACGGATCGTTAACTAGAGAATAGGCGAAAACTAGAACTAGTAAACTGCTTTACTAATAAGTGAACGGAAATACAACCTTTGTATATCCGGTCCTCCACCTCCATAGCTCCGTGATGAAGTCCCTCCTCTGTACCCATCGGATCCCGGACTCTCGCGGTGGTTTCATCGAAGAAATGATCGGGCTAGGTCGTCGACTTCGCTGCCGAAGATGATCTACGTCGAGGCAACACAAGATCAAGCTCCAACTTCACCAAGCCATGAAACTTGTGAAGAAAACACCCTATACTACTTGGCAAGTGGTAGAGGATGAAGAAATAGGAAGTGGGTTCACTTTAGAATTGGATTTCTCCCTCTTTTTCTCAAGTGGCCATTAATGGTAGCAAGCATTCTTCTTTGTTCAAGAAGAAGAAGAAGAAGAAAAGAATTATGATAAGATTAATGAATAATAGAAAATATGTGATTCTTATCATATTAGCAACCATGGTTATGTGTAGAGAGTAAACTAAGGTTAGGTGAATGGTTAGGTTAGGCATGAAACAAAAATGGTAGACTTTTTCAAAGCTTCATGAAGCTTCAATGTAAAACAAAAGTAGCAACCATTTCATTTCTTGCCAAAATGAAATAAATAAATAAATGAATAAATAAATTAAAACCCTAACCATTTACTTAACCAAGGTTTAAATCTTACACAAATCCAAGTTTGCATGTATCATCAAACATGATACAAACAAGTGCACAAAATTATATCACATATACAACTTGTGTACGTCAAGTGAGAAAATCCATTTTAAATGAACCAATACTAGTTAATGCAAAGTAATATATCAAATATATAATTATGCATTAAATCATTAAATCAACGCTTGATTTAACCATCCGGTCATATCGCATATGACCAACTAATATCCAATGTATCGACTTATCGAATCAATCCTTGATTCGATAACTAGGTTATATCGCATACAACCAATCGATACATTCATCACGAGAATAGAATACGGTATCACATACACGCATTATTCTCGGTCCCGCACATATCTCATATGTGCTCCTATTTCGTTTCGCTTGAGCCAGGAAACCTCTGTGTAGGACTCTAAAGACTCGTCAATACGTCGGCAGTAGGTGATGATCATATCAAACACCCACAAACCGCAAGCGGTCTGCTAAACGTAACGGCCACCCAGGTATTGAGCGATCAGAAGATCGACGAGCAAGCCCGCTCACACTCCTGTGAATCCAACCAGTAACACTTACCGCACAGTCCGGTCTGATCGTCTGATATGTCGCATATCTCGCCTAGGGGTGGTAAACGTCAGACCCCAATAGCTCGATAAGTCGTGTCGATATGAGGTCTATAACTGTTCGAGAAACTACTGGTAACACTTAACAGTAAATCTCAGCAACCCTGGCCAGGGATTTCCGGTTATAGCCAATCGAACACAGTGCAATATCAACTCCCTATACCGGGAGAGACGAATCCCCTCCTATCGCTCATTGCCTCCATGTGATTCGGGACTGTAGCCAAAAACCACCGTTTTGCACGCCCTCTTGGATGTGGTAAGGTGGAAATCAAAGCACAGTGGGAATCACACAAGACTGTATGATGATCTTGGGTCAGCAGACTACTCTGTACCAGTGTCACCAGAGAATTGCCATCTGACGTAAGGTATAATACCATCTGGGAGTTCTCGGCGAGTCCGTCCAGTGTACCCAGTCACCACTGAGCACCCGTATATCATCTCTGATGTCAAACACTAATGGATATGGGATCCTCCATCACCCATCTGTATGGGTCGAGAAGATATACGCTAGTCTACTTTGGTATATCGATGCCCTGTCTCGATACACCCACGACTAGGGACCTTGAAGGATGTACTTATGGACTACCATGTCCCCACTAATATGATCCGCATCATAGTACAGGTAGTCAAGTACACATCCTAAGGGCTTTACCAACATGTAACCAAGAGACAATCAGTGTACACGTTAAGGTAAAGAGCAACCAGATAGCTTACTATCATGTCGAGCAAGAAAGTTCTCCCTATATATGTCCAAGCATCCACTGCAATATACATCCTATGTACAGTAATGGCCTCTAGGGCATACAAATAACTAACAATCTCCCACTTGCACTAGGGCCATCTGATATCAGTGGTTGTAGTATCTCATACTCAACCATCCCATAAAAAGTCTCTCTCTGGGAAAAGGCCTTTGTGAGTGGATCCACCATGTTGTCCTCTGAGTCTTCTCTCCTTACCTCGATCACCTTGGAGATCAGCCATCTCCATGATCAGGTGATACTGCCTTAGAATATGTCTGGATCACTAATGGGACGGGCATTCCTAGGCATAAGCCACAACTCCATTGTCACACGATGGGAGGAACTAAGTTCATATCATGAACCAATATACATCCAGACTGCCTCTTTGGTAGTATCTTAAGTAGCGATGTATCTAGCCTTTATCGTCTAGTAAGCCACGGTATTTAGCTTGGAGCTCTTCCAACATACCGTCCCTCCACTGAGGGTAAAGACAATGCCTGTGACTGATATTCAGTCGTCCTTATCACCCTGGAATACTTCCAGTGATTCTCCCCATGATCAATTGATACCATCTCACTTCAGCTAGTGAGAATCCTAACATCCATTTAGATCTATCTCATAGATCCAAAACCCAGGATTTAGTAGGTATCACTTTGTTCCTATGTGGAGAATCATTGTGATAAGCGGAGATTGATCGAGCGTAGCATAGGAAACTCCTTCCCTATCAAGAGTATGTCATCCACTTACTCTACGAGGATCGTCACCTTACTCCCTACTACCCTTTTGTTTATACAAGGTTCATCTACCATTTTGATGATGTCAAACTCTTTGACGATCTATCAAAACAGATGTTCCAACTCCGCGATGCCTACTTTATAACATAAAATATCTTGCACACGTTTCCGCTGCTCCCACTGTCTATGAGGCCCTCTGGCTGTGTACTTATAGACGCACTCTTCTAAAACACCATCTAGAAAAGCAGTCATGGCACCCAACCGCCAGAAATCGTAGTCATGGTATGTAGCCGTGGCTAGTAGGATCTGGATGGACTTTAGATAGCTCCTTAGAAAAGGTTTCATCATTATCCACGCCTGGTCGATAACGAAAACCTTTAACAAGTCTAGCTTTGAAAGTCTCAACTTTTCCATCTACTCCAAGTAATCTTCTCAAGATATACTTGCTCCTGATGGGGATTTAACTCTTCAGATATAGCAACAAAAGTCCATACTTTGTTGGTGTATTAGGATTCCATCTCAAATCGCTAAGCATCCAGCCATTCTTATAGAGTCCCACTCCTGATGGCCAGCTCGAAACTAGTTGGGTCATCATCTCATGATGCAATCCTCGCTCCCACTGTCATAGAGAAACAGAAGTATCTCTCAGGTGGGTGAGGAACTCTACTAGATCGACGGAGAGGCTGAGGTTCGTCGGTGTCTATTGAAATTTTGGTTCTACCAAATCATCTGCTGTAGTTTGTATAGCTGGAACATTTCCAGTTCTACATAACAGACTTTGCCTCGAGCTTATCCGGATTTTGCTTTTCAGACATAGGCTGGACAACCCCAAATCTTAACTAACTTAAGATATGGGCTCTTCCCTTTCCATATCACATATGAAGTGGTAGGCAACTGATTTGATTAGAACCCTTTTCAGTAGGTATGCAGCTTCTTAAGTGCATAACTCCCAAAAGGAAATAGGTAACTCAGTAGTACTCATCATAGAGCACACCTTATCATATAGGGTGTGATTGCTCCACCCCGATATACCATCGTGCTATGGTGTATACGGAGGAGTAATGCTGATAGAGAATCTCATTCTCCTTTTGAATATTCCAGGAATTCCGTGATCAAGTATTCTCCTTCCTGATCGCATCAAAGGACATAATACTTATACCCGTTTTGGTTCTCTACTTCTAACTTATATTCTGTGAATATCTCAAAAGCTTCGGACTTATGTTTCAACAGGAACATATGGCTTAATCTTGAGAGATCATCAGAGAATGTAATGAAGTACAAAGAACCAGTCTTGGCATGTGTAGACAGGGAACCTTTATACATCAACATGTATCATCCTAAGAGTTCACTAACTGTTTCTCTGTTTCCAATAAACAGAGCTATCATCATCGTATCTTTGTGACATGACCGGCAAGTTTCACATGATGTAAATTCAAACTAATTTAAATATGCATCTAAATGTAACTTCAGCCAGTCGGGTCGCATTGATATGACCTAGTCTACAATACCTCAAGAAGAATTCGTTCATTTCTGAACTCTTCCTCTTGTGTGTGTTCCGTATACTAAGAACTGTAGTTTGATTTAGAACATCAATGCTTTTAGATAACGTGCCTGAACCGATCAACTTTTGATATAGGAAATGTTCAAAACATTATCCAACAATACAAAATTTTATCATTTCTTTAATAATAAAGAGACCGATATAATTTTGTATATCAGGTTCGGTATCTAATAACATTCGTTCAGAATCAATGTATTTGGAATACTGGGTGACAGTGACCAACAGACTTGGCTGCAACACTTGCCCCGTTTTCTGTCTCATGAAACTTATCACCCGTTCTCAGTTCTCTACCTTTCTGTAGCCCTATGTAACAGATTACATATCTGGGACCCTGATCCGGTATCAAATACCCAGTACGTAGAGGATACAGAGAAACAGTTCTTTGTAACGAACACACCTGAAGATGATGCATCATATGCACTTTCTTCGGTTGGGCGGCACGGGAAATCTGGTATTCCCCAATTTCCTATTCTGTCTTATAATTATAAGTTGGAGCGGGACCAACGTTCCCCAGCTCAGTAAAACAAGCGGGTTTGGTCAATACATCCGTATTACTATCTTGATTAAGGTATAATATGGTCGCTACCTGGAGAGAGAGAGAAGAAAACACTCAGCGTGCGCTCTTGCAAGAATAGATTGGTTATTTATTTTATCTAATCACGATGGCTCCCACTGTTTTTATCAAATCTTCCTTCAAACCCTAAAAGGAAAGACTAGCCGGGATTAATTACACGCTACAAGTTCGTCAATCTTTCAGCCAGTCCAGTGTCGGTACTTTGAGGGAGGTTCCCCATGCTTTCGCACGGACCTAATTACAATAAACCTCGTTTTCCCAGAGGCGCAACCCCGTTAACACCTTTCTAGACACCTACTTGATCGGCTAATTGTAATGTGTAAAACTCTCCCAGGAGTAACTCTTACTCGCAGCGGGTATCGGGATCCAACTATCTCATAGAAGGTATGCAGTCTCATTGCAAATTTCAACACTTGAAATTCCCGATAATTTTGCCCCTAGCGTCCTATGACCTTGACGCGGGCCAACAAACCATAGTGCGCTAGTCAAGTTCAACCCGTCATTTCCAGATTGAATTAAACCCACCCGCACGACCCTTGACGCAGGCCGAGAAAGTCGCACGACTACCCTAATCCAATCTGCATCATATGCATAAGCAAATAAATACTAGTTAGCTACCGCACACTACGTCTTGACGCAGGCCAACAAACTTAGCACGAATACTAACTACTACTTATCTGAAATGACGGAGGGCTACGACAGGTTTTTCTGAAAACCTATTGCGTAATGAACTTGATATCGTTGTAGAATCAAATGATTTTTAAAATGGAGTGTTTTTGAGGCTTTTCTAGTTTTGCTAAATGGGCCACTCCCGGTGAAGGGATCGTCGGCCCTTTCCTCATCGAATAAGGTGCGGGATATATCATATATATCACTCTGCAAAGCAAAAACTCTTAAAAGCAATCAAAAGACAAACCGAGTGTGTAGAATCTGCCAGTTATTGCTAAAGGAGTCACTCCCGGTGAAAGGATCTCGGTCCTTTCCTTATCGAATAAGGTGCAGGATGTATCATATATACCGCTGTGCAAAGCAAGAACTGTAGCTACCTGTTTTATTTTTGAAATTCGATTCTACAACATCTTTAGGTTTCTTTTATTTCATTAATCTCATTAATGAAGTCCCATCATTTAAGTACCTAAACATCACAGATAAATACGACGTACACTTATGCCATCCGCATTCGCCTCGATGTCCCTTCGTGCACCGTTAGGTTAGGTAACTAACGGCAGAGCGGGGCAGGGCTAGCGCAGGTGTAAAACATAAGTAACGTCTATATAATACATCATATATACTATATACAGAATCCATCACAGAACATATCACATGATCACATCACAGATATCGCAGCAGAAGAAACATATGAAATATTGGATATACTAGGACGTCCGTGTTTTCAATACGAGCCAGTATAAAACACGGATTCCACGGTCGCGATGAATAGCCAAACCCACACCCCTAGACCCCTACGAGAGCGGCAAGCAACCCTACCAATTCTAGAGTTAGGAGACCCGCACTCGACTCCTCGAGTTGGTCTCCCACTGGACTCCAGAACCCGGTTACTTGTGCCCTCCTCCTTGGGTCTATCCTAGTGCGGAAAAGTAAATAATATACAAAAGGTGACATCTTCTGCAACCTGGAAGTGCCCCAAAAAAAGAATATTACATACAAGTTTTTACATGAATGAAAATGAAAAACACTCATCTCACATAAAAAAAACCCGGCTATTCATACACGACGATCCAATATAACATATCCAGCAACACATAACATCACATGTCATCAACGTAAGTAAATATGCTCATCCCAATTGTCGTTGACATATAGAAACGAAACCGGCGATATCACATATTACACTTACGGTCACAGAAAATAAAGTGTAAAACTACAACAGTTGGAATCCGCAACCTCTTTAGACATCACATGCCTAATCAAATGAAATACTTAGACATCGCATGCTTAACAATTATAAACCCTGCTTTTTAGTCTCATTATCGAAAACAATTTTCAATATAAAGTCGGGCAATTAAACAAGATTCCCGGCATCCTGATCGAATGCTCGTCGTAAACTTTAGTAGGCGGCTGCACCCCCGACGCCGTCGATGAAGTGCACCAAGGCGGAACACCGCTGCCGCGAGCACCCGAACGGATGCTTTCGGCCACGGGGTTCTCCTACAGTCACTTGGTCGGGGCTATGGGGTGAGGCTGTCTATTAAGTTTACCGGCGAGTATCCGCGTAAGCTACGTGATTGCGACGGACTTTTGATCACATCAAAATTCCGTGGCAACCGATCAAGTGAGACTAAACTGCTATGTTTATAACAATCATTCAGTTATCTCATAACTACTTGTGAATTCCAAATATTGTATCACATTTCGGATAAATAGAAAATGTTAAACTTTCCGATCGAACAATCGAACACCCAAGTTTTCCCGAAACAGCTCAACACATGAAACAAGTTTAAAAACATTCACTTCATGCCTCAGTACCAATGGTCCAGCCGTAGAAGGGTCAAGCCAACGACTCACATGTGGCACGCCGTACTGCCCAAACCCTAAGGTTCAAAGGACAGTTCAAGACGGTCACATAATCGAGTTAAGGTTTGTTGTCTTCTAGAGGGACCATCGCGTTACTTGCACTACTTGAAACGTCATTAAACTATTGAAAAATCCAACAATTGGAAATTTCCCGGCAGGGGAAAAATTGGGTATTTATATCCGGTCGAACTTTTTAGCATATTCTAAAATTACCCCGAAAAACACATAGACAAAGTTTGACAATCCGATCGAATCTACGAACTCCCAATACAACCCAGAAAACTCAACTCTTGAGTGATATTTAAAAATTCCCAGAAAATACATCACCTAAATATAGAAATTACTGTGCCAAAACTAATGGGAGAGACGACTATACGGCCGCGGAACCGCCGCACGAGCCATGCTCGTGCCGCGGAACCGCGGCGGTTTGATGGATTCAGCCGCTCGAATTTCACAGTAACTCCTACAAATTCCTGCTGATTTTTCTAAATATTTTTAATTCGTAAAAATCTCCGATTTCAAAAAATGTACAGAGAGCAATTTGAGATTAGGGTTTCGGTTCGATCGGACTTCTAACTCCGTCTACGCATCGCCTAAGGCTCTAGCTAGGCTCTGATACCACTGTACGGTTCCTAGGCATGCTAACGAGGTCTCACAAGGCATCAACCATGCCAATTTCAAAATTTTCATGTGCCTACAAACCCTAATACGGATCGTTAACTAGAGAATAGGCGAAAACTAGAACTAGTAAACTGCTTTACTAATAAGTGAACGGAAATACAACTTTTGTAGATCCGGTCCTCCACCTCCATAGCTCCGTGATGAAGTCCCTCCGCTGTACCCATCGGATCCCAGACTCTCGCGGTGGTTTCATCGAAGAAATGATCGGGCTAGGTCGTCGACTTCGATGCCGAAGATGATCTACGTCGTGGCAACACAAGATCAAGCTCCAACTTCACCAAGCCATGAAACTTATGAAGAAAACACCCTATACTACTTGGAAAGTGGTAGAGGATGAAGAAATAGAAAGTGAGTTCACTTTAGAATTGGATTTCTCAATCTTTTTCTCAAGTTGCCATTAATGGTAGCAAGCATTCTTCTTTGTTCAAGAAGAAGAAGAAGAAGAAAAGAATTATGATAAGATTAATGAATAATAGAAAATATGTGATTCTTCTCATATTAGCAACCATGGTTATTTGTAGAGAGTAAACTAAGGTTAGGTGAATGGTTAGGTTAGGCATGAAACAAAAATGGTAGACTTTTTCAAAACTTCATGAAGCTTCAATGTAAAACAAAAGTAGCTACCATTTCATTTCTTGCCAAAATGAAATAAATAAATAAATGAATAAATAAATTAAAACCCTAACCATTTACTTAACCAAGTTTTAAATCTTACATAAACCCAAGTTTGCATGTATCATCAAACATGATACAAAAAAGTGCATAAAAGTATATCACATATACAACTTGTATACGTCAAGTGAGAAAATCCATTTTAAATGAACCAATACTAGTTAATGCAAAATAATATATAAAATATATAATTATCCATTAAATCGTTAAATCAATGCTTGATTTAACGATCCGGTCATATCGCATATGACCGACTAATATCCAATGTATCGACTTATCGAATCAATCCTTGATTCGATAACTAGGTTATATCGCATACAACCAATCGATACATTCATCGCGAGAATAGAATACGGTATCACATATACACATTATTCTCGGTCCCGCACATATCTCATATGTGCTCCTATTTCGTTTCGCTTGAGCCAGGAAACCTCTGTGTAGGACTCTAAAGACTCGTCAATACGCCGGCAGTAGGTGATGATCATATAAAACACCCACAAGCCGCAAGCGGTCTGCTAAACGTAACGGCCACCCGGGTATTGAGCGATCAGAAAATCGACGAGCAAGCCCGCTCACACTCCTGTGAATCCAACCAGTAACACTTACCGCACAGTCCGGTCTAATCGTATGATATGTCGCATATCTCGCCTAGGGGTGGTAAACGTCAGACCCCAATAGCTCGATAAGTCGTGTCAATATGAGGTCTATAACAGTTCGAGAAACTACTGGTAACACTTACCAGTAAATCTCAGCAACCCTGGCCAGGGATTTCCGTTTATAGCCAATCGAACACAGTGCAACATCAACTCCCTATACCGGGAGAGACGAATCCCCTCCTATCGCTCATTGCCTCCATGTGATTCGGGACTGTACCCAAAAACCACCGTTTTGCACGCCCTCTTGGATGTGGTAAGGTGGAAATCAAAGCACAGTGGGAATCACAAAAGACTCTATGACGATCTCGGGTCAACAGACTACTCTGTACCAGTGTCATCAGAGAACTGCCATCTGACGTAAAGTATAATACCATCTGGGAGTTCTCGGCGAGTCCGTCCAGTGTACCCAGTCTCCACTGAGCACCCGTATATCATCTCTGATGTCAAACACCAATGGATATGGGATCATCCATCGCCCATCTGTATGGGTCGAGAAGATATACGCTTATCTACTCTGGTATATCGATGCCCTGTCTCGATACACCCACGACTAGGGACCTTGAAGGATGTACTTATGGACTACCATGTCCCCACTAGTATGATCTGCATCATAGTCCAGGTAGTCAAGTACACATCCTAAGGGCTTTACCAACATGTAACCGAGAGACAATCAGTGTACACGTTAAGGTAAACAGCAACCAGATAGCATACTATCATGTCGAGCAAGAAAATCCTCCCTATATATGTCCAAGCATCCACTACAATATACATCCCCGGTACAGTAATGGCCTCTAGGGCATACATATAACTAACAATCTCTCACTTGCTCTAGGGCCATCTGACAGCAGTGGTTGTAGTATCTCATACTCAACCATCCCATAAAAAGTCTCTCTCTGGGAAAAGGCCTTTGTGAGTGGATCCACCGTGTTGTCATCTAAGTCTTCTCTCCTTACCTCGATCACCTTGGAGATCATCCATCTCCATGATCAGGTGATACTGCCTTAGAATATGTCTGGATCACTAATGGGACGGGCGTTCTTAGGCATAAGCCATAACTCCATTGTCACACAATGGGAGGAACTAAGTTCATCTCATGAACCAATATACATCCAAACTGCCTCTTTGGTAGTATCTTAAATAGCGATGTATCTAGCCTTTATCGTCTAGTAAGCCACGGTATTTAGCTTAGAACTCTTCCAACATACCGTCCCTCTACTGAGGGTAAAGACAATGCCTGTGACTGACATTCAGTCGTCCTTATCACCGAGGAACACTTCCAGTGATTCTCCCCAGGATCAATTGATACTATCTCACTTCAGCTAGTGAGAATCCTAACATCCATTTAGATCTATCTCATAGATCCAAAACCCAGGATTTAGTAGGTATCACTTTGATCCTATGTGGAGAATCATTATGATATGCGGAGATTGATCGAGCGTAGCATAGGAAACTCCTTCCCTTTCAAGAGTATGCCATCCATTTACTCTACGAGGATCGTCACCATACTCCCTACTACACTTTTGTTTATACAAGGTTCATCTACCATTTTGATGATGTCAAACTCTTTGATGATCTATTAAAACAGATGTTCCAACTCCGCGATACCTGCTTTATAACATAAAACATCTTGCACACGTTTCCGCTGCTCCCACTATCTACGAGGCCCTCTGGCTGTGTACTTATAGATGCACTCTTCTAAAACACCATCTAGAAAAGCAGTCATGGCACCCAACAGCCAGATATCGTAGTCATGGTATGTAGCCGTGGCAAGTAGGATCTGGATGGACTTAAGCATAGCTCCTTAGAAAAGGTTTCATCATTATCCACGCCTGGTCGATGACGAAAACCTTTAACAAGTCTAGCTTTGAAAGTCTCAACTTTTCCATCTACACCAAGTAATCTTCTCAAGATATACTTGCTCCCGATGAGGATTTAACCTTTCAGATATAGCAACCAAAGACCATACTTTGTTGGTGTAGAAGGATTCCATCTCAGATCGCTAAGCATCCAGCCATTCTTATAGAGTCCCACTCCTGATGGCCAGCTCGAAACTAGTTGGGTCATCATCTCATGATGCAATCCTCGCTCCCACTGTCATAGAGAAACAGAAGTATCTCTCAGGTGGGTGAGGAACCCTACTAGATCGACGGAGAGGCTGAGGTTCGTCGGTGTCTATTGAATCCTTTGGTTCTACCAATTCATCTGCTTTAGTTTGTATAGCTGGAACATTTCCAGTTCTACATAACAGACTTTGCCTTGAGCTTGTCCGGATTTTGCTTTTCAGACATAGGCTGGACAACCCCAAATCTTAACTAACTTAAGATATGGGCTCTTCCCTTTCCATATCACATATGAAGTGGTAGGCAACTGATTTGATTTGAACCCTTTTCAATAGGTATGCAGCTTCTCAAGTGCATAACTCCCAAAAGGAAATAGGTAACTCAGTAGTACTCATCATAGAGCACACCTTATCATATAGGGTGTGATTCCTCCACCGCGATATACCATCGTGCTATGGTGTATACGGAGGAGTAATGCTGAGAGAGAATCTCATTCTCCTTTTGAATAGTCCAGGAATTCCATGCTCAAGTATTCTCCTCCCTGATCGCGTCAAAGGACATAATACTTATACCCGTTTTGGTTCTCTACTTCTAACTTATATTCTGTGAATATCTCAAAAGTTTCGGACATATGTTTCAACAGGAACATATGGCTGAATCTTGAGAGATCATCAGAGAATGTAATGAAGTACAAAGAACCAGTCTTGGCATGTGTAGACCGGGAACCTTTATACATCAACATGTATCATCCCAAGAGTTCACTAACTCTTTCTCTGTTTCCAATAAATAGAGCTATCATCATCGTATCTTTGTGACATGACCGGCAAGTTTCACAAGATGTAAATTCAAACTAATTTAAATATGCATCTAAATGTAACTTCAGCCAGTCGGGTCGCATTGACATGACCTAGTCTACAATGCCTCAAGAAGAATTCGTTCATTTCTGAACTCTTCCTCTTGTGTGTGTTCCGTGTACTAAGAACTGTAGTTTGATTTAGAACATCAATGCTTTTAGATAACGTGCCTGAACCGATCAACTTTTCATATAGGAAATGTTCAAAACATTATCCAACAATACAAAATTTTATCATTTCTTTAATAATAAAGAGACTGATATAATTTTAAATATCAGGTCCGGTATCTAATAACATTCGTTCAAAATCAATGTATTCGGAATACTGGGTGACAGTGACCAACAGACTTGGCTGCAACACTTGCCCCGTTTTCTGTCTCATGAAACTTATCACCCGTTCTCAGTTCTCTACCTTTCTGTAGCCCTATGTAACAGATTACATATCTGGGACCCTGATCCGGTATCAAATACCCAGTACGTAGAGGATACAGAGAAACAGTTCTTTGTAACGAACACACCCGAAGATGATGCATCATATGCACTTTCTTCGTTTGGACGGCACGGGAAATCTGGTATTCCCCAATTTCCTGCTCTGTCTTATAATTATAAGTTGGAGCGGGACCAACGTTCCCCAGCTCAGTAAAACAAGCGGGTTTGGTCAATACATCCGTATTATAATCTTGATTAAGGTGTGATATGGTCGCTACCTGGAGAGAGAGAGAAGAAAACACTCAGCCTGCGCTCTTGCAAGAATAGATTGGTTATTTATTTTATCTAATCAGGATGGCTCCCACTGTTTTATCAAATCTTCCTTCAAACCCTAAAAGGAAAGACTAGCCGGGATTAATTACACGCTACAAGTTCGCCAATCTTTCAGCCAGGCCAGTGTCGGTACTTTGAGGGAGGTTCCCCATGCTTTCGTACGGACCTAATTACGGTAAACCTCGTTTCCCAGAGGCGTAACCCCGTTAACACCTTTCTAGACACCTACTTGATCGGCTAATTGTAATGTGTAAAACTCTCCCAGGAGTAACTCTTACTCGCACCGGGTATCGGGATCCAACTATCTCATAGAAGGTATGCAATCTCATTGCAAATTTTAACACTTGAAATTCCTGATAATTTTGCCCCTAGCGTCCTATGACCTTGACGCGGGCCAACAATCCATAGTGCGCTAGTCAAGTTCAACCCGTCATTTCCTGATTGAATTAAACCCACCCGCACGACCCTTGACGCAGGCCAACAAAGTCGCATGACTACCCTAATCCAATCTGCATCATATGCATAAGCAGATAAATACTAGTTAGCTACCGCACACTACGTCTTGACGCAGGCCAACAAATATAGCACGAATACTAACTACTACTTATCTGAAATGACGGAGGGCTACGACAGGTTTTTCTGAAAACCTATTGCGTAATGAACTTGATATCGTTGTAGAATCAAATGATTTTTAAAATGGAGTGTTTTTTAGGCTTTTCTAGTTTTGCTAAAGGGGTCACTCCCGGTGAAGGGATCGTCGGCCCTTTCCTCATCGAATAAGGTGCGGGATATATCATATATATCACTGTGCAAAGAAAAAACTCTTAAAAGCAATCAAAAGACAAACCGAGTGTGTAGCATCTTCTAGTTATTGCTAAAGGAGTCACTCCCGGTGAAGGGATCTCGGTCCTTTCCTTATCGAATAAGGTGCAGGATATATCATATATACCGCTGTGCAAAGCAAGAACTGTAGCTACCTGTTTTATTTTTGAAATTCGATTCTACAACATCTTTAGGTTTCTTTTATTTCATTAATCTCATTAATGAAGTCCCAACATTTAAGTACCTAAACATCACAGATAAATACGACGTACACTTATGCCATCCGCATTCGCCTCGATGCCCCCTCGTGCACCGTTAGGTTAGGTAACTAATGGCAGAGCGGGGCAGGGCTAGCGCGGGTGTAAAACATAAGTAATGTCTATATAATATATCATATATACTATATACTGTTAGTTATATGTATGCCCTAGAGGCCATTACTATACATAGGATGTATATTGTAGTGGATGCTTGGACATATATAGAGAGGACTTTCTTGCTCGACATGATAGTATGCTATCTGGTTGATCTTTACCTTAACGTGTACACTGATTGTCTCTCTGTTACATGTTGGTAAAGCCCTTAGGATGTGTACTTGACTACCTGGATTATGATGCGGATCATACTAGTGGGGACATGGTAGTCCATAAGTACATCCTTCAAGGTCCCTAGTCGTGGGTGTATCGAGACGGGGCATTGATATACCAGAGTAGACTAGCGTATACCTTCTCGACCCATACAGATGGGCGATGGATGATCCCATATCCATTGGTGTTTGACATCAGAGATGATATGCGGGTGCTCAGTGAAGACTGGGTACACTGGACAGACTCGCCGAGAACTCCCAGATGGTATTATACCTTACGTCAGATGGCAGTTCTCTGGTGACACTGGTACAGAGTAGTCTGTTGACCCGAGATCGTCATAGAGTCTTGTGTGGTTCCCACTGTGCTTTGATTTCCACTTTACCACGTCCAAAAGGGCGTACAAAACGGTGGTTTTTGGGTACAGTCCCGAGTCACATGGAGGCAATGAGCGATAGGAGGGGATTCGTCTCTCCCGGTATAGGGGGTTGATGTTGCGCTGTGTTCGATTGGCTATAACCGGAAATCCCTGGCCAGGGTTGCTGAGATTTACTGGTAAGTGTTACCAGTAGTTTCTCGAACTGTTATAGACCTCATATCGACACGACTTATCGAGCTATTGGGGTCTGACGTTTACCACCCCTAGGCGAGATATGCGACATATCAGACGACGAGACCGGACTGTACGGTAAGTGTTACTGGTTGGATTCACAGGAGTATGAGCGGGCTTGCTCGTCGATCTTCTGATCGCTCAATACCCGGGTGGCCGTTACGTTTAGCAGACCGCTTGCGGCTTGTGGGTGTTTGATATGATCATCACCTGCTGCCGGCGTATTGACGAGTCTTTAGAGTCCTACACAGAGGTTTCCTGGCTCAAGCGAAACGAAATAGGAGCGCATATGAGATATGTGCGGGACCGAGAACAATGCGTGTATGTGATACCGTATTCTATTCTCGTGATGAATGTATCGAATGATTGTATGCGATATAACCTAATTATCGAATCGAGGATTGATTCGATAAGTCGATACATCAGGTATTAGTCGGTCATATGCGATATGACCGGATCGTTAAATCAAGTGTTGATTTAATGATTTAATGCATAATTATATATTTGATATATTACTTTGCATTAACTAGTATTGGTTCACTTTAAATGGATTTTCACACTTGAAGTTCACAAGTTGTATATGTGATATACTTTTGTGCACTTGTTTGTATCATGTTTGTTGATACATGCAACCTTGGGTGTGTGTATGCTATACACTATATTTAGTGAATGGTTAGGGTTTCATTTCTTTTATTTATCTATTCATTTTTGGTTAAAAAGGGAAAATGGAAAACTAAATGGTTGCTTTCATGCTAGAAAGTTCTTGATGCTTCATGCATCTTTGACTTAAGCAACCATTTTGTCTTCATCTCCAAAACCTAACCATTCAACTAACTTTAGTTTACTCTCTACCCATAACCATGGTTGCAATATGATACTTATCATATTATTTTCTATTTTAGAAAGACTTATGATATTCTTTCTTCTTCTTCATCATCTTCTTCAAGCTTTGTGAAAGCTTGCAAGCTTCAATGGTGAAATGAGAAAAAGAGTGAGAAATCCAATTCTAAAGTGAACCCACTTCCTATTTCTTCATCCTCTACCACTTGCCAAGTAGTATAGGGTGTTTTCTTCACAAGTTTCTTGACTTGGTGAAGTTGGAGCTTGATCTTGTGTTGCCTCGACGTAGAACATCTTCGGCATCGAAGCCGACGACCAAGCCCGCCCATTTCTCCGATGAAGCCGACGCTAGAGCCCGGGATTCAATATGGACAGCGAGGGGACTTCATCACGGAGCCATGGAGGTGGAGAACCGGATCTACAAAGGTTGTAGCCTCTTTCTTTTAGTTAAGTTGTTAACTAGTTTCACTTTTCGCCTAAACTCTAGTCAACGATCCGTATTAGGGTTTCCCGGCACTTGTAAAATTTGAAATTGGCATGGTTGATGCCTTGTGAGACCTCATTATTGTGCCTAGGAACCCTACATATACAGTATCCATCACAGAACATATCACATAATCACATCACAGATATCGCAGCAGAAGAAACATATGAAATATTGGATATACTAGGACGTCCGTGTTTTCAATACGAGCCAATATAAAACACGGATTCCACGGTCGCGATGAATAGCCAAACCCACACCCCTAGACCCCTACGAGAGCGGCAAGCAACCCTACCAATTCTAGAGTTAGGAGACCCGGACTCGACTCCTCGAGTTGGTCTCCCACTAGACTCCAGAACCTGGTAACTTGTGCCCTCCTCCTTGGGTCTATCCTAGTGCGGAAAAGTAAATAATATACAAAAGGTGACATCTTCCGCAACCTGGAAGTGCCCCAATAAAATAATATTACATACAAGTTTTTACATGAATGAAAATGAAAAACACTCATCTCACATAAAAAAAAACCCGTCTATTCAAACACGACGATCCAATATAACATATCCAGCAACACATAACATTACATGTCATCAACGTAAGTAAATATGCCCATCCCAATTGTCGTTGACATATAGCAACGAAACCGGCGATATCACATATTACACTTACGGTCACAGAAAAGAAAGTGTAAAACTACAACAGTTGGAATCCGCAACCTCTTTAGACATCACATGCCTAATCAAATGAAATACTTAGACATCGGATGCCTAACAATTATAAACCCCGCATTTTAGTCTCATTATCGAAAACACTTTTCAATATAAAGTCGGGCAATTCAACAAGATTCCCGGCATCCTGATCGAATGCTCGTCGCAAACTTTAGTAGGCGGCTGCAACCCCGACGCCGTCGACGAAGTGCACCAAGGCGGAACACAGCTGCCGCGAGCACCCGAACGGATGCTTTCGGCGATGGGGTTCTCCTACAGTCACTTGGTCGGGGCTATGGGGTGAGGCTGTCTATTAAGTTTACCGGCGAGTATCCGCGTACGCTGCGTGATTGTGATGGACTTTTGATCACATCAAAATTCCGTGGCAACCGATCAAGTGAGACTAAACCGCTATGTTTATAACATTCATTCAGTTATCTCATAACTACTTGTGAATTCCAAATATTGTATCACATTTCGGATAAATAGAAAATGTTAAACTTTCCGATCGAACAATCGAACACCTAAGTTTTCCCGAAACAGCTCAACACATGAAACACGTTTAAAAACATTCACTTCATGCCTCAGTACCAACGGTCCAGCCGTAGAAGGGTCAAGCCAACGCCTCACATGTGGCACGCCGTACTGCCCCAAACCCTAAGGTTCAAAGGGCAGTTCAAAACGGTCACATAATCGAGTTAAGGTTTATTGTCTTCTAGAGGGACCATCGCGTTACTTGCACTACTTGGAACGTCATTAAACTATTGAAAAATCTAACAATTGGAAATTTCCCTGCAGGGGAAAAATTGGGTATTTATATTCGGTCGAACTTTTTAACATATTCTAAAATTACCCCGAAAAACACATAGACAAAGTTTGACAATCCGATCGAATCTACGAACTCCCAATACAACCCAGAAAACTCAACTCTTGAGTGATATTTAAAAATTCCCAGAAAATACAGCACCTAAATATAGAAATTACTGTGCCAAAACTAATGGGAGAGGCGACCGTACGGCCGCGGAACCGCCGCACGAGCCATGCTCGTGCCGCGGAACCGCGGCAGTTTGATGAATTCAGCCGCTCGAATTTCACAGTAACTCCTACAAATTCCTGCTGATTTTTCTGAATATTTTTAATTCGTAAAAATCCCCGATTTCAAAAAATGTACAGAGAGCAATTTGAGATTAGGGTTTTGGTTCGATCGGACTTCTAACGACGTCTACGCATCGCCTAAGGCTCTAGCTAGGCTCTGATACCACTGTAGGGTTCTTAGGCACGCTAACGAGGTCTCACAAGGCATCAACCATGCCAATTTCAAATTTTTCATGTGCCTACAAAACTTAATACGGATCGTTAACTAGAGAATAGGCGAAAACTAGAACTAGTAAACTGCTTTACTAATAAGTGAACGGAAATACAACCTTTGTAGATCCGGTCCTCCACATCTATAGCTCCGTGATGAAGTCCCTCCGCTGTACCCATCGGATCCCGGACACTCGCGGTGGTTTCATCGAAGAAATGATGTGGCTAGGTCGTCGACTTCGATGCCGAAGATGATTTACGTCGAGGCAACACAAGATCAAGCTCCAACTTCACCAAGCCATGAAACTTGTGAAGAAAACACCCTATACTACTTGGCAAGTGGTAGAGGATGAAGAAATAGGAAGTGGGTTCACTTTAGAATTGGATTTCTCACTCTTTTTCTCAAGTTGCCATTAATGGTAGCAAGCATTCTTCTTTGTTCAAGAAGAAAAAGAAGAAGAAAAGAATTATGATAAGATTAATGAATAATAGAAAATATGTGATTCTTATCATATTATCAACCATGGTTATGTCTAGAGAGTAAACTAAGGTTAGGTGAATGGTTAGGTTAGGCATGAAACAAAAATGGTAGACTTTTTCAAAGCTTCATGAAGCTTCAATGTAAAACAAAAGTAGCAACCATTCCATTTTTTGCCAAAATGAAATAAATAAATAAATGAATAAATAAATTAAAACCCTAACCATTTACTTAACCAAGGTTTAAATCTTACACAAACCCAAGTTTGCATGTATCATCAAACATGATACAAACAAGTGCACAAAAGTATATCACATATACAACTTGTGTACGTCAAGTGAGAAAATCAATTTTAAATGAATCAATACTAGTTAATGCAAAGTAATATATCAAATATATAATTATGCATTAAATCATTAAATCAACGCTTCATTTAACGATCCGGTCATATCGCATATGACCGACTAATATCCAATGTATCGACTTATCGAATCAATCCTTGATTCGATAACTAGGTTATATCGCATACAACCAATCGATACATTCATCGTGAGAATAGAATACGGTAACACATACACGCATTATTCTCGGTCCCGCACATATCTCATATGTGCTCCTATTTCGTTTCGCTTGAGCCAGGAAACCTCTGTGTAGGACTCTAAAGACTCGTCAATACGCCGGCAGTAGGTGATGATCATATCAAATACCTACAAGCCGCAAGCGGTCTGCTAAACATAACGGCCACCCGGGTATTGAGCGATCAGAAGATCGACGAGCAAGCCCGCTTACACTCCTATGAATCCAACCAGTAACACTTACCGCACAGTCCGGTCTGATCGTCTGATATGTCGCATATCTCGCCTAGGGGTGGTAAACATCAGACCCTAATAGCTCGATAAGTCGTGTTGATATGAGGTCTATAACAGTTCGAGAAACTACTGGTAACACTTACCAGTAAATCTCAGCAACCCTGGCCAGGGATTTCCGGTTATAGCCAATCGAACACAGTGCAACATCAACTCCCTATACCGGGAGAGACGAATCCCCTCCTATCGCTCATTGCCTCCATGTGATTCGGGACTGTACCCAAAAACCACCGTTTTGCACGCCCTCTTGGATGTGGTAAAGTGGAAATCAAAGCACAGTGGGAATCACACAAGACTCTATGACGATCTCGGGTCAACAGACTACTCTGTACCAGTGTTACCAGAGAACTGCCATCTGACGTAAAGTATAATACCATCTGGGAGTTCTCGGCGAGTCCGTCCAGTGTACCCAGTCTCCACTGAGCACCCGTATATCATCTCTGATGTCAAACACCAATGGATATGGGATCATCCATCGCCCATCTGTATGGGTCGAGAAGATATACGCTAGTCTACTCTGGTATATCGATGCCCTGTCTCTATACACCCACGACTAGGGACCTTGAAGGATGTACTTATAGACTACCATGTCCCCACTAGTATGATCCGCATCATAGTCCAGGCAGTCAAGTACACATCCTAAGGGCTTTACCAACATGTAACCGAGAGACAATCAGTGTACACGTTAAAGTAAAGAGCAACCAGATAGCATACTATCATGTCGAGCAAGGAAGTCCTCCCTATATATGTCCAAGCATCCACTACAATATACATCCTATGTATAGTAATGGCCTCTAGGGCATACATATAACTAACACTGCTATCTGACGATATGTATAATACCAACTAGCATGTTCCCGGAGAGTCCTGTCCGGTGTACTCATAACCTAATGAGCACCTGTATACATCTTAGGTGAACCAACTAACACCAATGGCTTGTGAGACCAGCCATCGCCTCTCGTCGGGGTCTCGACTGTATACACTAGTCTACTCTGGAGTATCGATGCCCTGTCTCGAAACTCCCACGACTAGGGACACGTTTAAGGATGTGCTTACAGCCCCCAGCTCCCACGTATATGATCGCCATCATACTGCTGGTAGTCAAGCAAGAATCCTATGGGCTCTATCATCATGCAATAGTGAACTAAAGCATGTATACGATGATTAAGACAAACCAGATAGCATACTATCATCTCGAGCAAGACTGTCATATCGGTATAGGTCCTGCCTCAATCATTGCAATCACGTACCTGCGATCCAATA
This sequence comes from Agapanthus africanus, assembly GCA_030015575.1. Taxonomy (NCBI): domain Eukaryota; kingdom Viridiplantae; phylum Streptophyta; class Magnoliopsida; order Asparagales; family Amaryllidaceae; genus Agapanthus; species Agapanthus africanus. The sequence goes on from CM057337.1 coordinate 206,258,010, forward strand.
ATTGACTTTGAGGGCACTATCTCCAACAATCTCCCACTTGCACTCAAGGCTAATTATTGCGATGTCGCATACTCACAGCCCGTGTGATACCGAACACCCAACTCCTCTACTAATCAGTTTCACAAAGCTAGTTTGTAAAACTCTTGTGTTCGAGAAATAGCCTCAGTGAGTGGATCCGCCCTGATGTTTCTTTCTATATCTTTCTTAATCTCAAGTTCGCGGAGAAAGTCATCTCCCGAATCGAGTAATACTTGTCTTAGAATATGTCTGAATATCTGATGGGACCTAGTTCATAAATGAACTCCAAATCCAAACTTCTTAGAATGTATCGATAACTGAACCTAATCAGTATCTAGCACCATGCCTCCCACAGTATCCTCTTGGACCACCTGTCCATAATACTGTCCCTCGTTAGAGAGAAAACTATAATTCTGACAATCACTATGTCATCCATGTAACCTTTGAAGCCTGGAATGATAACCATCTCCCGAAGGAGGCTGCCGTCATCAAATCCATAGAACATGCACCTTATGTTCTAAAACTGCTTCCTTACGTTTCTTCAGGATTGGATTAATATAAACTTATCGCATCAAGTGCAAAAACTACATCTGGTGTGGTACTTGACATCTCATGATTGACCTAATTGCCTAAGCAAGTGATCTGCCAATCATGCACATCCCTCTCTCCTTTAGTCTCTAAGACACCTTTAGAGAGGGTGACTCCATCACCTGCAGGTACACCACCATGCCAGGAGTCATCTATTCTAAAATACTATTAGAATACTGTCAAAATACCCACATTGGGAAACTACCCAAATCTAGATCTAAAACCATAGATCTAGTAACCAGAATGTCTGTTATTATATCCATATCCTATCTGGAGAAACAACTGTGTGACGACCACAGTACAACCGATCGTAGTATAGGAATTTTACTTCCTACACTGTGTATGTCATCCAAATACCAGGACATCACACCCTACTACCTTCTCAACAGATCCATCCCCTATTCTGATGAAGTCAAACCCATGACTGTCACATCAAAAATAGATGATCTATCTCCGCTATATCTGCTCAAGTCTATAAATAGACATAAGCTACTTGCCCACTGTGCTTCTGCTGCTCCCACTGACTACGATAACCCTCCGGCAGAATAATATACACGTGCACTTCTAAAGCCAGTTCAGAACGACGCTATACTTATCCTCTTGCCGGGTCTCATAGTCTGGAACTACAGTAGTGTCAAGTATGGGTAAACAAGAACCTCCCAGTCACCGTCCTTGAGGCTACCGGAGTACCTCTCGGGTGTCTGAGGTTACCCACCATGTCTGTGGAGTGGCTATTGGAATGTCTAAGCTGATTGAATATATAGGTCCTATTAAATTTTCCGTAATCGTTTGCGGTTCTGGAATTTCTTCCAGTTCTACCATACTCACGCTACTGTTTTCTGAAAAAATCCATTTTAATAAAACTGTGGCGAGTTAAGAACAATATCACTATTGATCTTCCAGATGGTAGAAATGTCAACCTTCGTCAAAACCAGGGTCAACCCACAAACAGCCATTACAGAAACATGCCTTGAGTTATCCAGAGTATGGTTTTAAGCATAAGCTGGACAACTCCCCGTATCTTAACATCGTTAAGATATGAACCATTCTATATACAATATAGAAATAGAAGCACTAATTTAATTGGAACCAGATTCAAAACCCTGCAGCTGTCTCCAGTGCATATCATCTTAATGGAGAGAGGCTAATCAGCATTACTCAACTTAGGAATCTATCCAATTATGAGTAACCTGAAAGAGAAACAAGTTTCTCAAAACCATTACTATTATCTGAATACCATTCACAAGAATCTACATCTTCGATCTCTTTGAAGAATCCCGATACTTGCGATATCTGGTTCTCTACTTTATTCTTATACCAACAACTTCTCAAAATATAGACATTGTATTTCTACGAAACACTTGTCTAAAAACTAGAGAGGTCACAAGTAAACCGAACATAGTACGAGAACCTACCCCTTTGTCTTGACGGACACTGGACAACATACAATACTCTGTATAAGTCCGCTGAGTTGAATAACTCAAAATCTGTGCATCGTAGGTTGAAAACTGTACCCAGGCGATTTCCTCAAATATCACCAATTACAATGAATTCCGATATAATGAGGATGATCACCTAATTCCCAATAACTTACTCCCACTCTTCATCTGTAAAAACCATACAGATATGAGAATGTAACTTGGTAAATACATACCCTGGAGTAAGTATCTAATCGGGAAAACAGTTTTCTTTTAACAATGCGCAGTGAAACTGAAATATTAAAATGTCTCGTAGGGGTATCCTGGTATTCCTAGTAATGCCTCTTCCATAATCCTATTCATGACTGTAACCGTATATTTCTTTGCCATCTCTCTAAATCCTTTTATTTGTCTTTAGTCGTTACCTTTTGTACACCTTCGTTAGGCTAAATGGTTTTCTTCCTTCCCTACCGTTCGGCACCAGCCTATGGTTTGGAAGAAGACTATCCAGTAAGCATAATAGGTGTACCCTCCTAAATCAAGGAGTACTCGCAACTTGAGAGAAGGTGATGATAAAAGACAACTGAATAATACTTTATTCTATTAAAGGTGAAATAGGAGTGGCGATGAAGTACGCGGTTTGGTCGTGAACGATAACAGTCGCAATTTACTTTGTCCTCTTTCTAATCCCTTTATCTTGTCTTTACTTATTACCTTCTGCACACCCTACTTAGGCTAATTGGTTTTCTTCATTCCCTACCTTTCGGCACCTGCCTATAGTTTGGAATAAGACTATCCAATAAGCGTAATAGGTGTACTCTCCTAAACTAAGGAGCCCTCGCAACCTGAGAGAAGCTGATAATAAAAGACAACTGAATATACCAATTCTATTTCTCCTGAACCTGGATCTATCCTCGAAGTAGTCCCTTCGAGTTCGTATATAACCATACGATGGATCTATCCAATGGAAGTGGATATCCGTAGTAATACGGGGTGTTCTGAGAAATACAAAGGGTAAAAGAAGGAGCGGTAATGACTTATGCAACTCGAACAATCTAAAAGTCAGTATTTTAAGAAGGTTCGGTCAACTTGGTCACTGAGTCATAGTCTAGGGTCGGTCAAAGGTCGCTGCCAAAGAGAGAGAGTAAAGAAACACTCTGCGTGCACTCTATCCTAGATCAGAATGGTTATCAATTTATCTAATCAGGAAACCTCCCACTGTAATCTCAAATTCTCCTCCAAACCTGAAAGAAGAATTAGTCGGGATCACCCGAAGAGTAAACTAACTCACCAGTGGGAATCAGGATCCAACTATCATCGCATGATAACTTGATGGAAGCCACTCAAGTTATTATACTCCAGAAGGTATGCGCATGCCTGGCAAGTTTCCTGTATGTTTGAAACTCCCGATATGATTTTTGCCCCATGCTCTTATGACCTTGGCGAAGGTCAAAATGTCATAAGTCACATGTCAAGTTCTACCCGTCACTATCCAGGTCAATTTGAACCCACCCGCATATGCCCTTGGCGAAAGGTCAAAAATGGCAGAACGACTGTCCCAAACCAACTCATCTATCTATGCTACAAATGAATACCCAGCAGCTACCAAACACTATGCCTTGGCGAAGGTCAAAATACATAGCTTGAATACTACTGACCATCCATAAGAAATGACGGAGGGCTACGACTTGTTTTTGGCGAAAAAACCTTTAACGTAATGAACTTGATCTCGTTGAAGGAACCTGATAGCCTTTTATAAAATATAGTGGCGAAAACGTTTTGCTAAAGAGGTCACTCCCGGTGAAGGGATCTCGGTTCTTTCCTCATGGAATGAGGTGCAGGATATTGCAACTGAATACCGCGATGCAAAGTAACTTGTAATCGACTATATGTAAAGTTATTACCCTGACGCAAACTTCTGCCCAAAAGGTTACTCCCGGTGAAGGGATCTCGGCCCTTACCTCGTCGAATGAGGTGCATGATATTCTAACTGAATACCGCTATGCATAACAAAAGGAAACATCTTTGTAATAACACTTTTTAAAATTTGTTCCAACAACATCAAATATAGGTTTGTTTTATTCTTGCATTGATAAGAATCAATGCAGTCCCATCAATCAATCACACCAGAAAAGAACGAAAATACAATGTACGTATATGCCATCCGCATTCGCCACTGGGTCCCGTCATCACCCGTTAGGTTACTTAATTAACGACAGAGCGGGGGCTGGACTAGCGCGGGTGTAAAACATATACAACATCTAATAGTATATATACCAATATACAGTAATCGCTCCAGACGTGATAATATGCAACATTACAGAAAAGTAATAAGCATTACAGAACAATACAGATAATCTGGGTTCCCCGGGTTTCATAGAGCCGCTACTGAAACCCGACGTTCCCCTGGTCGTGTGGATAGACTGTGCAATGAAACCTAGACCCCTACCCGGTGCTGCAAGTTAACCGCCAAAACCTGAAGCGAGGTAGTCCCCCACAGCATAGTGAATGGAACACCCGGCACTTCACGGAATCCGGTAAATTGAGCACCCCTCCTTGGGTCAACCTGTACCCCTACGAGTGCGGCGAATAGTCTGCCAATTCTAGAGTAAGGTCCCTCTACCTTTCAAAGCCATGAGATACGGACCCGTTGCCCTCCAGAACCCGGCTATCCGTGTACTCCTTCACGGGATAAACCTAGTACAGAAATAAAAATATATACAACAGGTACATCGACCTCAACCTGGTCGTGCCCCAAATGAATATTATACATCAGGCAGTAACGGCAGTCCACATGTTGGACGCTCGCCCCGCAATATCAAATGTATAAATAAATCCAAACTGTACTACCATTGCACACTGCTATCCACCACGACATATGCGCAACATCACAGCACAACACAGAACATCAACGCGAATGTCACGTTCGCAAACCCGTCTAAAAGAACTATAGCAATCAGACACGGTTTAACGATCAAATGACATTCCCGGTCGGAGATATAATGTAAATACTGTAAACTAACAAGTTTAAAATTTTGATCGACTAAATTTTCCGAAGTGGGCAACACGTACATCTGCTGTACAGTAACAAAATCTGGGCCCAAAAGAATATACCCAAAAACCACAATTTCCAATATAAAGCACTATGGAATAAAAATGAGGCACTGTTCCCACATAACGGCCGCGGTTCCGCGGTCAACCCCTAGGTTTGACCGTGGATCCGCGGTCGTAATGAAGGATCACATGCCCATCTTTTCCCAAAATTCTTAGAAAACCCTGCACGCTTTTCAATGATATGAAAAATTATTTTTAGGCCCTTAAAAAAATCGACAGAAACATGTGTGCAGAAAATTGTAGTTTTGCGAAATCCGTTCGATCGATGTTTTAAACGTGTTAGCACAAGTTAGTAAAGCTTAATGGTGAGGCTCTGATACCACTGTAAGTCCATGGTAGCGCCTCGGCCGTCTAACAGACGCCAAATGCGGAACAAAAACTTTTTACAAACTGGCGCAATCGTGTACCGTAACCCGGATCTGCCATTAAAGCTAAACTAACAAATTACAAATGGGTAGAAACGTTATACCGAATGATCCGAGTCCTTCGGTCTTCAACCATCATCCCACGCTTTGTTGCGGCTGCTCCGATCTCTTGAATCTCCAGTCTCGTCGTCCAGGTGGCACCACGTCGACGGATCTTTAAACGGGATCCCGCCTCTGAACCAAGGCAACTCGATCGTCAAGTTTGCTAGAAGAGACGACCAAGATAATGTAGAGAATGAGTAGAACATTTTGTCTCATTACGTCCAAAGGCATGGACGAACAGTTAATGAAGTTGCCTTTTGGAATCGGCTGAAATGAGAATTGTCTATTCTAATTTCCATGCACCAAAAACCTTATTCTTTTTTTTAACAACCATTATCCTTCACAAGTGAATGGCCGGCCAATTTGTAGAGGGGGGAGGTGAGTGTAGGAGAGGAGAGGGTCACCATAACAATAATGAAGAGGATGAGTCATTATACACCTTGTATGAACACATTAAATGTTAACTAATGAACATAAACCTAGTCACAAAAGCATTTAATGCAATAATCAATGCACTAATGACTCCCCAAGATGCATGAACCTAGTCACCACCTTCTAGAAGCTTCTACACTCAACCAAAGAGAAGATAAATCCGTATTTAACCAAATGTTAAATACGGCTGATAGAAAACTGGAAACTGGCAACTTCCAAAAGTGATCCTGAAACGAATTTCAGGATAACCCCGTAATGGTATAAACATACCCGCATTTGTATTACAACCGAATACAAATGCAACTGAGACAACGATATTATATCTACACAGTATAATACTGGGTTCTGGTTTAAACCAAAGCCTATCAGTATTATCTGCCCGAAAATGGACACGTGCGAAAACGCACGTGCATTTTCCGAACCTTGCCATAAACCCATATGGCCTCTACAACATTTCGCCTGAACTTGGGAAAGTGTCTGTGGGGGACTCTAATGACTAATCAACACACTAGCACTGGGTATAACCTCTAGCACGTCAGAGGTACAAGCTGTACGTTACGGTTTGCCTATGTATTGATTGGAAGGGAAGCTGACGAGCGAACTCATTTATAAACCCTACTGGGCCTGACAGTGACAATGTATATACAATCCGGTCCGTTCATCTAAAGAGTATCGCATATCGAGTCTAGGGGGTGGATAAAGTTAGACCCCTAATAACATGATAAATCGTGTCGGCATGAAGCCCATCACCACCTGAGAAACTACTGATCCAAATCAATAATTCTCCACTATCTCGGTCGAGGATTCCTAGTGATGGCCACCCGTGCACTGTGCGACATCAACCCCCAATACCGGGAGAGACGAATCCCCGACGATCCGCTCACTTGCCTCCAATGTGGCTCGGGACTGTACCCAACTAAAACCAGTTTGCACAACTTCTTTGAGCGTGGTAGGGTAGTAATTTAAGCACAGTGGGAACACACACGAGACAAATGACGATCTCAGGTCGATGAACTAACCTGTACACATGTCACCAGGGAACTGCTATCTGACGATATGTATAATACCAACTAGCATGTTCCCGGCGAGTCCTGTCCGGTGTACTCATAACCTAATGAGCACCTGTATATATCTTAGGTGAACCAACTAACACCAATGGCTTGTAAGACCGGCCATCGCCCCTCGTCGGGGTCTCGACTGTATACACTAGTCTACTCTGGAGTATCGATGCCCTGTCTCGAAACTCCCACGACTAGGGACACGTTTAAGGATGTGCTTACAGGCCCCAGCTCCCACGTATATGATCGCCATCATACTGCTGGTAGTCAAGCAAGAATCCTATGGGCTCTATCATCATGCAATAGTGAACTAAAGCATGTATACGATGATAAAGACAAACCAGATAGCATACTATCATCTCGAGCAAGACTGTCATATCGGTATAGGTCCTGCCTCAATCATTGCAATCACGTATCTACGATCCAATAATTGACTTTGAGGGCACTATCTCCAACACATGTGTTCCTGTTGAAACACAAATCTGAAACTTTTGAGAAATTCAAAGAATATAAGCATGAAGTCAAGAACCAAACGGGTAAAAGTATTAAAATCCTACGATCTGATCGGGGAGGAGAATACTTGAGCACGGAATTCCATGACTATCTAAAAGAGAATGGAATTCTCTCTCAGCTTACTCCTCCATATACATCACAGCACAACGGTGTATCGGAGAGGAGAAATTGTAAGTGCACGGCGGCGCCCCGGCCGTCAATCCGACGGCCAAATGCGGAAGCGGTGAAAAACTTAAATTTTTCTTGAACTGGCAAACCGCCGCGCACTAATACCCGGATCGAACCATTAACTAGTCCTAGCTAACTACAAGAAAGGGAAGAGAGATATACCGACGATCCAAGTCCTCCGGTCTTCTCGTCATGGTCCCGATCTCCTGCGGAAAAGTCCCGTCTCCTCCTCATCGCCGGAAGTGCACCCCATCGCCTACTTTGTTTACGGGCTCCCACCTCAATGCCGAGGCAACTCGGGCACGAAGCCGGCTACTCGACGTGCCCAAGGTTCGCTGTAGAATATGTAGTCCTCAAGTCTCACTTTTGGGGTTGTAGGAATTGCCTTTTGGTGGAGGGATGAACAATGGAGTTTGGAGATGGAACTTGTATGAATTTTCCAAAGCCAAATGAGTGTAATCCCCTCATGTAAAAAATGGGACAGCCCCTCAAGAGGAATGGCCGGCCACTACTAGGGGGAGTGAGTGAGAATGAGGGAGAGTGTGATAGAAAATGAGAGAGCCATCCAATAATGCAAATGGAGAGAGAGAAAGCTATCATAAGGAAAATAATGATCACCAAGAAAAGTCCTCACTCAACAACCATACCATCTCCCATCATCAACAATCATCAAGCATGATGACTTCAAAAAGTCAAGCCATCATGAAGAGGTCAAGGTCAAGGAATGGTGCATATCATGAAAACCATCATGATACAAATAATATGCAAAGGACCCCCTTCCAAAAACTTATTTGCAACAATGCAAATAAGCCCTCCTCCACCAATCTTCGGCCAATGAACGGAACAATGGAAATCGGCCGAAACGGAAAGCAAACTGGCAACTCCAGAAAACTGGTCCCGTAATAAATTACAGGAAAACCCCGATACTGTGCATACACACCCGCATTTGTATTCCGACCGAAATACAAATGCAATGAGACAAAATCTACACTGTACTATACTAGGATCCGGCTTAAACCAAAGCCGGCTAGTAATATCTGTTCGATCCTGATCCGTGCAATACCGCACGTATCTGATCGAACCCTGCCATATAACCATACGGCCTATAGTACAAACTGTCCGATCCTGATCCGTGCAATACCGCACGTATCTGATCGGACCTTGCCATATCTCCATACGGCCTCTACAACCTTTCGCCCGAAAGCTGAGTAACTGAATGTGGGGGACTCTAAAGACTCATCAACACCTCGGTTGTGGATTTAACCACTAGCACGTCAGAGGTATAAGCCAATACGTAACGGGCTACCAAGTATTGACTAAAAGGGACGTCTGTGAGTGAACTCAGCCTGACAACCTTACTGAGCCTGTCAGTGACAATATCCGTACAGTCCGGTCCGTTCGTCTATGAGTATCGCATGGCGGGCCTAGGGGGTTGGTAAAAGTCAGACCCCCAAAAGCGGTACAAGTCGTGTCGGAGTGTAGCCCAGAACACCCTGAGATACTACTGGAATACCTAACAGTAAATCTCCTTGCCTTGGCCAAGGACTTTGTATAATGGCTCTCCTAGACACAGCACGACCTCACCCCCAATACCGGGAGAGACGAACCCCTGAAGATACACTCACTGCCTCCATGTGGCTCGGGACTGTACCCAACTAAAACCTGTTTGCACGACTCCTTTGAGCCGTGGTAGGGTAGTAATCAAAGTACAGTGGGAACTCACACGAGACAAATGACGATCCCCAGGTCGATGAACTAACCTGCACACATGTCACTAGGGAACTGCCATCTGACGTCTGGTATATGACCAACTAGCATGTTCCCGGCGAGTCCTGCCCGGTGTACTCATAACCCAATGAGCACCTGTATACATCTCAGGTGATCCAACTGACACCAGTGGCTTGTGAGACCGGCCACCGCCCCTCGTCGGGGTCTCGACTGTATACACTAGTCTACTAATGGAGTATCGATGCCCAGTCTCGAAACTCCCACGACTAGGGACCTTTTAAGGATAAGCTTATAGACCCCCAGCTCCCACTTATATGATCGCCCTCATACTGCTGGTGGTCAAGCAAGAATCCTACGGGCTCTATCAACGTGTAATAGCGACGTGTCAGGTCACCTAAAGCAGTACACGATGATAAAGGTAAACCAGATAGCATACTATCATCTCGAGTAAGACTGTCCTACCGGGATAGGTCCTCCCTCAATCATTACAATCACGTACCTGTGACCTAATAATTGACTCTGAGGGCACTATCTCCAACAGAAATCGCACCCTATTGGATATGGTGCGCTCTATGATGAGCACCGCCGAGTTACATATTTCCTTTTGGGGTTATGCGCTTGAGACAGAAGCAGACCTATTGAATAGAGTTCCAACCAAATCAGTGCCTACCACTCCATATGAGATATGGGAGGGGAAGAGACCGTGTCTTAATTTTGTTAAGATATGGGGTCGCCCGGCCTATGTTAAAAAGCAAAATCCGAACAAGCTCGAGGCAAGGTCTGTTCTGTGCAAGTTTGTAGGATATCCCAAGTATTCACGAGGACATATCTTCTACCACCTTGAGGAACAAAAGGTGTTTGTTGCTCAGCATGCCACCTTTTTAGAAAAGGAATTTCTTGTGAAAGAAATTTGTGGCAAAGAGGTAGAACTGGAAGAAGTTCCAGCTATACAAACTATGACAAAAAATTTAGTAGAACCAGAGGATTCGATAGTTCCCAATGAACCTCAGCCTCTCCGCCAATCTAGTAGGGTTCCTCATCCACCTGAAAGATACTACGGTTTTCTCATTGATGGTGGGAGCGAGAATTGCATCATGGAAGATGATGACCCAACTAGCTTCGAGCAGGCCATCACGAGTGGGGACTCCGTGAAATGGTTGGATGCAATATGATCTGAGATGGAATCCATATACACTAACAAAGTATGGACTTTGGAAGTTGCTCTCGAAGGGTTAAAACACATTAGGAGCAAATGGATCTTTAAGAAGAAACTTGGTGTAGATGAAAAAGTTGAGACTTTTAAAGCTAGACTTTTTGCAAAAGGTTTTCGTCAACGACCGGGTGTGGATTACGATGAAACCTTTTCTCCAGTGGCTATGCTTAAGTCCATCCGGATCCTACTTGCTATCGCTGCATACCATGACTACGAAATCTGGCAGATGGATGTTAAGACCGCCTTTCTAAATGGTGATTTAGAAGAGAGAGTGTATATGACTTAGCTAGAGGGCTTCATGGATAGTGAGAGCAGCGGAAAGGTGTGCAAGCTGCTTAAATCAATCTATGGGTTGAAGCAGGTATCGCGGAGTTGGAACATCTATTTTGATGTGGTAGTCAAAGAGTTTGATTTCGTCAAAAACGTAGATGAACCTTGTATATACAAGAAGGTGGCAGAGAGTAAGGTCGTTTTCCTCGTATTGTACGTGGATGACATACTCTTGATTGGAAATGATGTTCGTATGCTGCCCTCGGTCAAGCTCTTCTTATCACAAAGATTCTCAATGAAAGATCTAGGTGATGCCTCCTACATCTTGGGGATTAAGATTTATAGAGATAGATCTAAACGGATCTTGCGATTGTCCCAATAAAGGTACACACCATACTAAAGAGGTTTAGTATGGAGGATTTCAAGCGTGGGAATTTACCCACGATCTTAGGAATCACTCTCTCCAAAGAGATGTCTCCTAAGACTGATTTGGAGAGAGCTCACATGCAAGGGATACCCTGTGCTTCGACAGTAGGCTCTATCATGTACGCGATGTTATGTACCAGACCCGATGTAGCATACTCACTAAGGGTAGTGAGTAAGTATCAAGAAGATCCTGGAGAGAATCACTGGACAGCTGTGAAGAAAATTCTCAAGTACTTGAGAAGGACTAAAGATATATTCTTGGTGTATGGTAATGGTGAACTCCAAGTGGAGTCCTTTACCGATTCGAGCTTCCAGAGTGATAAGGACGACTCTAAGTAGGTCTCAGGATTTGTCTTTACCCTCAATGTAGGGGCGGTTTGTTGGAAGAGATCCAAGTAAGAAACCGTGGCAAACTCGACGATGGAGGCTGAATACATCGCTGCCAACGATGCCGCCAAAGAGGCTGTCTGGATGAAGAAGTTCATAACTGAACTTGGAGTAGTTCCATCCATCGAGCATCCAATACGTTTGTATTGTGATAACAATGGAGCTGTGGCTTTGGCTAAGGAACCCAGGTCCCATCAGCGATCCAGGCATATTTTGAGGCGGTATCACCTGATCCGGGAGATAGTGGATCATCGGGAGATCGAGGTCAGGAGAGTTGACATGAAGAATAACATGGCGGATCCACTCATGAAGGCCATACCCCAGATACAATTTGAGAGACTCTTCGGGATGTTGGGTATGAGATACTACAACAACTGGTCTTAGTGTAAGTGGGAGATTGTTAGTTATATGTATGCTCTAGAGGCCATTATTGTACACGATTGTACATTATAGTGGATGCTTGGACATATATTGAGATGACTTTCTTGCTCTACATGATAATATGCTATATGGTTGCTCTTTGTCTTAACATGTAGACTTGTATTGTGATACTGTCTTGCTCTTACATGTTGATAAAGCCCTTAGGATGTGTACTTGACTACCAGGACTATGATGAAGATCATACTAGTGGGGCCAGGGTAGTCCATAAGTTCATCCTTTAATTGTTCCTGGTCAAGGGTGTATCGAGTCAGGGCATCGATATTCCAGAGTAGACTAGCGTATATGCTTCTTAACCCATATGATGGGCGATGGATGATCCTGCATCCATTGGTGTTTGACATCAAAGATGGTATACGGGTTCTCAGTGGAGACTAGGTACACTGAACAGGACTCGCCGAGAACTCCTAGATGGTATTATACCTAGCGTCAGATAGCAGTTTTCTGGTGACACTAGTACAGGTTAGTATATAGACCCGAGATCGTCATAGAGTCTTATGTGATTCCCACTATGCTTTGATTTCCACCTTACCAAGTTCAGGAGAACGTGTAAAGCGGTGGTTTTTGGGTACAGTCCCGAGTCACATGGAGACAATTAGTGATAGGAGAGGATTCATCTCTCCCGGTATTGGGAGTTGATATTGCATTATGCTCGATTGGCTATAATAGGAAGTCCCTGGCCAGGGCTGATATGGAGATTTACTGGTAAGTGTTATCAGTAGTTTCTCGACCCGTTATGAGCCTCACATCGACACGACTTATCAAGTTACTAGGGTCTGACGTTTGCCACACCTAGACTAGATATGCAACATATCAGATGAAGAGACCGGACTGTACGGTAGTGTTACTTATTGGATTCGCAGGAGTATGAGCAGGCTTGCTTGTTGATCTTCTGATCGCTCAATACCCGGGTAGCCGTTACGTCCAGCTAGTACCGCTGACGGCTTGTGGGTGCTTGATATGATCATCACCTACTGCCGGCGTATTAACGAGTCTTTAGAGTCCTACACAGAGGTTTCCTGGCTCAGGCGAAACGAAGTAGGACCACATATATGATATGTGCGGGACCGAGATTAATACGCATATATGATACCATATTCTATTCTCGTGATATGTGATATCGGTCGGTTATATGTGATATAGCCGAGTTATTGAATCACGTGTTAATTCGATAGGATGATACAAATGATATTAGTCGGTTGTATACGATATAACCGGATTTTTAAATCAAGTGTTGATTTAAAAATTTAATGTATAATTGTTGGGTTCCTAGGCACTCTAGTAAGGTCTCACAAGGCATCGAACATGCCATTTTAAAATTTTTGGTGCCGAGAAACCCCAGACTACGGATCGATTGCTAGATGTTTAGGCGAAACAAAAAGCTAGTTAACAGTTAACTACTGGGATACGGAAATTACAACCTTTGTAGATCCGGATATCCATCTCCTCGGCTCCGCAAGGGCGTCCTCTCGCTGTCCATCATGAATCCTCGACTCGATCATCGGCTTCATCGGGAAAGCAAGCGGAATAGGTCGTCGGCTTTGTGTCAAAGACGATCTACGTCGAGGTTGCACAAACTCAAGCTCCGACTTCACAAACTTGTGAAACTTGTGAAGTAAACACCCAAAACAACTTGGCAAGAGGTAGAGGGTGAAGAAATAGGAGGTGGGTTCACTTTAGAATTGGATTTTGCTCACTAAAACTCAAGTTGCCATTAATGGCATCAAGGTTGCTCACTTGAAGAAGAAGAAAATGATGAGCTAGTTATGATAAGTTGTGATATATAAAAATAGAAAATCAAATACTTATCATAACTAAACTATGGTTAAGTGTAGAGAATAAACCATGGTCACTTTAGATGGGTTAGGGTTAAGCATGAAGATAAGGATGGTTAGCAAAGTCAAAGCTTCATGAAGCTTCAACTTAAAACAAAAAGAGCCACCATTCTTATCTTATTCTTTTCCAAATAAATAAATAAACAAATAAATAAATAAATGAAAATGCAAAACCCTAATTATCAAATTAACCATGGATTAATTCTATACACTTAACTAATGATCAAGTATCATCAAACATGATACAAAAAGTGCACAAAAGTATATCACATATACAATGTGCAATCCAAGTGAGAAAAATCCGTTTAAAGTGAACCAATACTAGTTAATGCAAAGTAATATATCAAATATATAATTATACATTAAATCATTAAATCAACACTTGATTCAATGATCCGGTCATGTCGCACATAACCGACTAGTATTCAATGCATCGATTTATCGAATCAATGATTCGATAACTAGGTCATATTGAATATAACCATTCGAAACATATATCGCGAGAATGAAATGCGGTATCACATACACGCATTATTCTCGGTCCTGCACATATCTCATATGTGCTCCTATTTCGTTTCGCTTGAGCTAGGAAACCTCTGTGTAGGACTCTAAAGACTCGTCAATACGCCGGTAGCAGATGATGATCATATCAAGCACCCACAAGCCGCAAGCGGTCTGCTAAACGTAACGGCCACCCGGGTATTGAGCGATCAGAAGATCGACGAGCTAGCCCGCTCACACTCCTGCGAATCCGACCAGTAACACTTACCATATAGTCCGGTCTCTTCGTCTGATACGTCGCATATCAAGTCTAGGGGTGGTATACGTCAGACCCCAATAACCCGATAAGTCGTGCTGATGTGAGGCTCGTAACGGGTCGAGAAACTACTGGTAACACTTACCAGCAAATCTCTGATCAGCCCTGGCCAGGGACTTCCCTGTTACGGCCAATCGAGCACAGCGCAACATCAACCCCCAATACCGGGAGAGACGAAACCCCTCCTATCGCTCATTGCCTCCATGTGATTCGGGACTGTACCCAAAGACCACCGTTTTGCACGCCCTCATGGACGTGGTAAGGTGGAGATCAAAGCACAGTGGGAATCACACAAGACTCTATGACGATCTCGGGTCTACAGACTAATCTGTACAAGTGTCACCTGAGAACTGCCATCTGACGTGAGGTATAATACCATCTGGGAGTTCTCGGCGAGTCCGTCCAGTGTACTCAGTTTCCACTGAGCACCCGTATACCATCTCTGATGTCAAACACCAATGGATATGGGATCATCCATCGCCCATCACATGGGTCGAGAAGCGTATACGCTAGTCTACTCTGGTATATCGATGCCCCGTCTCGATACACCCACGACTAGGGACCTTGAAGGACGTACTTATGGACTACCATGTCCCCACTAGTATGATCTGCATCATAGTCCAGGTAGTCAAGTACAAATTCTAAGGGCTTTACCAACATGTAACTATAAGACAGTATAAAGAGACTAGTGTACATGTTAAGATAAATGGCAACCAGATAGCATACTATCATGTCGAGCAAGAAAGTCATCTCTATATATGTCCAAGCATCCAATATAATATACATAATCTGTACAATACTGGCCTCTAGGGCATACATACAACTAACAATAATTATATATTTAATATATTAATGTAGATTAACTAATATTAGCTCACTTATGCAAATATTTTTCTCACTTGTGCACACTTAATATATATGTGATATATATTATTGTGTCATGCTTGTTGATACATGCCACATGGGTGTATGAAACTCACACCATGCTCATGATAATGTAGGGTTTATTTATTTAAAGTAAATAAAAAATTAGTTGGAAATTAGTACATGGTTGAAGCTTGTGGAACCATTGACTTAGACCACTAATTTTGTTTTACTTAAGATTTTATTGACCCAACCATTATGATTAGCCATGGTTTAGTCTCTACATGAGTTAGTATATGATATTAACTCACCCATGGTTGCTATTCTCACTCATGAGACTCATTCTATTCTCCACTTCATCTTCTTCTTCATCTCCAAGAGCTCACTAGGTTTTTGGGAGGTGAAGAAAATTAGTGAGAAAAATATTTTTAAAGTGAGAAAAATTCCTACTTCATCAATCAACGCTAGATTAGCCATTTAGTTTAAGTTTGATTCACTAATTCCTAACTAGTGAAGAGATAGCTTGAGTTAGTGTCTCCTCGACGTAGATCATCTTCGGCCTCGAAGACTTCTAGAAAGCTTGTTTCTTTAACCTTGTGGAGTCCAACTAGAGTCCGGGAGATCACTATTTGAAGCGAAGGGACTACTACACGGAGCTTTTGAAGTGAATGAGCAGTCTACTAAGGTTGTATTCCTTGTTCACTTTGCATGTAAAGTTGTTTACATACTAGATTACGTCTAATTCTCTAGTTATGATTCTTGGTTAGGGTTCTTTAGCACGGCAAAATTTTGAAAACGGCATGGTTGATGCCTCCCGAAACCCAGTAGTCATGCAAGGTAACCCTACACTTAGTTCTCCAAGTTAGGGCTTTAGCTGCCCCCCATAATGCGCATATGCGTAAGAGCCATGTGCGCTACGTGCAATGCATGTGCATCCGCTACGTGCGCACCACGTGCAATGCATGTGCTCCCGCCACGTGCGCACTACATGCGAGGATTCAATCCTCAAAGGACCTTAGTTCTCCATAGGAGCTTAGTTCTCCAAGTTAGGGCCTTAGCTGCCCTCCATAAAGCGCACGTGCGCACCACGTGCAGCGTACGTGCGCACCACGTGCAACGCACGTGTGCCTGCCACGTGCAACCATGTGCGAGGATTCAATTCTCAAAGGAGCTTAGTTCTTCAAGTTAGGGCCTTAGCCACCCCCTGATGTGCAAGCGCCACGTGCGACGCACATGCGCCCACTAAGTGCGCAACACGTG
Organism: Agapanthus africanus; assembly: GCA_030015575.1. Classification (NCBI taxonomy): domain Eukaryota; kingdom Viridiplantae; phylum Streptophyta; class Magnoliopsida; order Asparagales; family Amaryllidaceae; genus Agapanthus; species Agapanthus africanus. Next base: position 206,275,024 of record CM057337.1, read on the forward strand.
CGATGCACGTGCGCCCAACACGTGCACGAACGCTGTCACGCCCCACTTTCTAATATACGGAATACAAGGGGTGACAGGGCCGGCCATGATCCTACAGTCAAGGAAATATCCTGCCGTAGTCACACTTCGGCTTCTAGCATTACATGGTAATCAATAATCAATGCACAAGTAATGAGAAATGCAGTCACTAAATCTATCAAAACAGATATAAAACTAACCAGATAGAGTCAAAGGAAAGACAACACTGGCGTAGCTGATCTAGATGTGCGCAATATCCGTGAGGTATGATAGATGCTGATCCGAGCTAAGTCCACTTCTCACTCTGAGCATGCATACTCAGGTCGTCAGAGCGACACAATAGCAATATATATATATATATATATATATATATATATATATAAACACATGCAATGATGAAGAACAAGAAATAATAAACATGGAGTGATAGCATTGGCATGAAGTAATCGGTACAGGCAAACAATAAACAGGTATATCGAAACATTAGTCAATGCAATGTCTATGTAACTAAACCTACCAGTCTCTAAGTCTTAATGTCCAAGTCACTAAATCTATCGGCAGTCCAAGTGTGAGCGTCAACCACCGCAGGAGTGTCCCTAACCCAAGGGTACGCCCCAAGGGCAAGGGAACATGGGCCCGAATCACGCTCGCTGATAATCAGCAACACCATCCATACAACTCCCAAAATCACTGTATATGCCGGCAATGGGACTCCCGAGATTCCGTTGATCGAACTCACACTCAAACTACCCCACACCCGCGGTCTACATAAAACACTGACTATGAACCCAAACACTAGTCGCTCAATGACAAGTCTACGCGAGAACTGAAGACAGGGTCTCCAACAAGCATGTCTCGACTGGTATCAAAGATAAATGGAATGTACTTGACGTCTTACCTATGACACTAATATACATGCTTCCATAACCGTCCCATTCCAGTTATAGTTACACATATATATGTCCCATAGGTATCGACAATGCAATAATTTAACTGGTTCAGCCGATTGTGTACAAGTACATGTCACTTCATTTATTCATTCACGCTTTAATACTAACGTACTTGCCACAATCCAATCACTAGTATTTATCACCGGGTAATGTACACGGTCACTAGGTTATCAATGTTTAGGACCACTATTCAAATGAGGATATATCCGTTACATGATATGATGAGAATGCAATTAATTATAATACGAATAAAATATAGCAGCCAGTATCATACCACTTGCAAAATTTACTATAAATCACACGTGTAGAATTAAGCAGAACAACATAAAAGGGGTAAGCGTTATTTTTAATTATCTGTCCATAAAAATTGGTTTCGCGTCAATCGTATTTCAGGTTTGCAAGTTATGGTCATTTCATTTTAAGTGTTTACGGCGGGAAATCCAGTTTCTGAACTGGAAGTCCGTTTTGTAACACGTTTTACTCCTGTTTGGGAGTATAATTAGGTGATACTACAGTTGGATAATATTTAGTTTCATCAGTCAAGTTTCCAACGCATCAGACGGATTAACAATAGCTTTTCTGTACTAGAAGTTATGTCCTATTTAATGTGAACGGGGTAAGAAATATCACTGCAGAAACTGCAGAACACGTCAATATTCTAAAATACAAACTAGATGTCAAACAACTGTGAAACTGTACAGGACTAGATTCATGTGTTAGCTAACTAAATTATCTACGCGACTACATAAGGCTCCGCACATTTTCAGTTTTATGTAGGGATGTGCAGATATTTAAATTCAGGTACCCTCGAGGAATGCTGCCCCGGACTGCAGTCCAAAATCGCATTCCCGGTCAATTCTCGTTACATTAATCTATCAATATCAAAAATAAACTATATATGGTTCTATATTATCGAGTCGGCTTCGATATGAGCTGTATAACATTACATTCCAATCAGTATTTAATTTAAAACGATTTTACTAAGGCAACATGCGCGGTAAGATTTCAGATTTGACGTAGCTAGACGGAGGTATCATTTCATAGTGACGAAATTAATATTTTAATCTCAAATTCTTACAAGTTATATATCATCATTAAAGGGATTCATGGGCCATAAATTCCGCCATTTTAAACAAGTTTTAGTTTAGGTTTTGCATCAAGCAGTTAGCACAACATATCAATGATTTTCGGGATCTTATTCAATCTAGCCGATTCGAATAGGATATCGATCCCTATAGACTCTACACCTTTAACACTTGATTCTAAACTCAGTCCCAATCATTCACGTATGAAAATCCTAGAACTATGGAATCGTTGTAATATGGACGATCATTTACCACCATTATATAAATATATATAGTTTAAATAAACACTTAGCCCTAATTAGTATAATATTAGCATGTAAGAGCAAGTGAAAGGTTCACTTGCCATCGGTCTCTTGATATAGAAACGACACCTCTTGCGGACTTCGTCTCGACACATGAGACGATGTGATGCTGGACACGTGCGCGACGCGGGCATGATACGGTAGTGGGCACGGTATTGACTCAGAGTGAGGTGCGAGTATGGCACGACGCGAGCACTGGATCGTCAAGTGGTCCTCTCAATCCTTCTTTGAAGGAGTGACCGGAAGAAGCACCAGTGTTTGGTTAAGCAGGCCAAGGAGTCAATCGGGCCATACCAGTCATCAAGACGCAAATCCTGGTTTTTCTTAGGCTTTCTATTGGACGCACCTCGCTAGCAAGCCTTTGTGGGTGTAGCACGGGGCTAGCACGACGTGGCATGGGGAGTGGGTACGGGACGCGACACGTCTGGGTACGCAGTGGCATGGAGGTGGGCATGGTGTGGCACGGACATGACACGGCTTGGGTTTGGCACAGCTAGCAGTGGCACGGCGGTGATGGGGCTGAGGTAAAAGGTTCAGGAGCTCGGGGATAGAGGCGGTGATGAGGGTGTGAGGTCATCGGGGTCGGAGCTCCGGTGAGGTGGGTGTGTGCAGGTGGGGTTCTAGGGTTGCAAGGGCTCGGGAGATAGGTATGCAGAGAAAAAGGAGCGGGGAGGAGAGAGGTGGTTGCGAGGGCGTGAGGGAGACATCGGCGGCGTCGAAGCGATGGCGATGAGGTGGGGTTCCGGCGGTGGTGGGTTTTTGGAGCTCGGGGATGGGTTCTCATCGGGTGTTTACAGCGGCTGAGAGAGGGTGAAGAGAGAGGTGAGGTGAGATAGTGGAGGTGAGAATGACGGTGTCGGCGGTGATGGCGACGGCGACGACGAGACGTGGGTAGGCGATGGGTTCTTGGGTTGTTGGGGAAGATGGGTTCATCGCGGGTTTCGTCGGAGGGGAAGGAGATAGAAGGAAGAAGAGGAGCGAGGTTGAGGAGTCGATGAGGAGAGCGGAGGGCGCTGAGGAGAGTGGACTTCATCGTCATGGCCGTTGGGGAGCGGGTCTCGTGGGTAGCGTAAGGGAGGGGAACGTTGAGAAGATGAAGGGGTTTAGCGAGGGGATCACGCGGGGTAGTTGAGGGAGTCTCGAGGAGTGCGAGGGGATCGGGGCAGTTGCGAGAAGAGGGAAGGCGTTGGCTGAGTCATGGCGAGCACGAGGGAGGCGGGAAAAGAAGCGGGAAGAAAGGGAAGGAGAAGAAGAAGTTGGGGGGACATGGGCGTTCGGGTAGGGACGGGGATCGGGTCGGGTCTGGCTAATGAAGTGGATTCATGGGCTCAGGTCATGGAAACAAGCCAAAGAGATGAAAAAAACATATGGTTTGGGAAAAATAAAATTGGGGTTTTAAGAAATTAATAATTAAGGTTAGGAAGAAATTAATAGTTATGGTTAAGAAGAAGGAAATATTTAAGTTAATAAAATTTTAGAAATTTTTGTTAAAAAATACAGAGATTATTTAAAAGGAACTGGGTATTCCATCATACCCCACTTATATAAAATTTCGTCCCCGAAACTTAAAATACGACAAGCTGTTAACCGCTATGCGAAAAGCTACAAAAGTCCAAAACTACTATATAGCGATTTACGTAAAAAGCAATTAGATGAAAACCAAATATTTTTATATATAAGAAAAGGCGCGGCTAAAAGATTAGTCATAAGTAAGCACAAGGTATGTAAGTCCACGTTGCTCACCCCGGTTCTTATGGGGAGGCGGAAACGGCGAAAAACAATAATTTTGGCGCAAGGCAACATGGACTAAAAGTCGGATCTTTGCTAAACTAGAAACTAGTAAACTACAAGAGGCTATAACTACTATGCTGTAGAAAGTATACCTCACGAAACCGGTCCTTCGGGTCTTCATTCCGCTGTCCCTCTTGTCCATCCAAGCTCCAAGTGTCGATCCGGACCTTGGGCACCTCCGCGGCCTTCTTGAGTCGAAGACGATCCACCCGAGAGATGTACACCGAGCTCCACCTCGAACCGAGGTAACTAGGGTGACGAGATCGCTAATCTAGAAGCCGTAGGTTGTGTAGAAGTGATGTATGGATGTGTTTGTCTTTGTGGGATCTTTTTCTCTCAACACATTAGATCAAAAGAAAGAATCAAGAGGAGGAAGAAGGAGGAGAACTTAGCAACCATGAGAGCTCATTTTCTTTTCTTCTCATGAGAAAGAGCAAGAGAGAGAAATGAGAATGAAATATGAGCTAAAGAAAATGAGCCATGGTTCAATAATGCAAAAATATTATCATTACTAATCCCATCAAGATAAAGTTGATGGCTACATTGAAATGACCATTTTCATAATCAAAAGAAAAAGAAATCAAAAGAAGAGTGTAGATCTCTCAAGAAGGTCAATGGTCAACCCCGGTCAACCGGTCAACAAAGTCAAGAGAGGTCATGGTGGTCAAATGGTCAATGCAATTAGCCATCATATAATTATCACTAATAGGATTAGTAAACAATGTCTCCGACTCATAATGGTTTTGACCGAACAAATTGCCAAAACCCTAATGAGGCACCTCCTCCTTCATCACTCCTCAAAACTGTGCATACACACCCGCATCCGCATTCCGTAGAATGCGAATGCACAGAAGACAAATCAAATCCATCTGTGCAATACTAGGATCTGGCTTAAACCAAAGCCCACTAGTATTGCCTGCCCGAACAGCATACGCACACAAGTGCACGTAAGTGATCGTAGCCCTGCCGTAAAACCATACGGCCTCTATACGTTTCGCTCAATGCAGGGAAACTCTCTGTGTGGGACTCTAAAGACTCGACACTACGCTGGCAGTGGGTTTAACCACAGACCGCAAGCGGCACTAGCTGTACGTAACGGTCCCCAGGTAGATGTCGATAAGAAGGCCGAAGAGGTAAACCCATCCGAACTCCTACTGAGCCTGTATGTGACAATCTCCGTACAGTCCGGTCTGTTCATCTGATACATCGCATGGCGGGCCTAGGGGGCGGTGAACGTCAGTCCCCTAAAAGCGGTACAAGTCATGTCGGAGTGTAGCCCAAAACACCCTGAGATAACACTGGAAACCTACCAGTATATCTCGCTTGCCCTGGCCAGGGACTACTCGTGTAATGGCTCTCCTAGACACAGCGCGATGTCAACCCCCAATACCGGGAGAGACGAATCCTGTCTAACCGTCACTGCCTCCAAGTGCTTCGGGACTGCACCCAACTACTACCTGTTTGCATGACTCCTTTGAGCCATGGTAGGTTAGTAATCTAAGTACAGTGGGAACACACTCGAGGCGAAGTGACCGTGTCAAGTCGGCGGACTAAGCTGTACTCATGTCACCTGGGAACTGATAACTGACGATAGGTATAATACCAACCAACAGTTCCCGACGAGTCCTGTCCAGTGTACTCGTAACCTAACGAGCACCCGCATACTATCTCAAGTACGACGTACTGACGGCTGTGGGACAGACCGTCTCCCCCGCTGGGATGAGAAGCGCATACGCTAGTCTACTCCGGAGTATCGATGCCCTGTCTCGATAGTCCTACGACTAGGGACCTGTATAAGGATATGCTTATGGATTACCCAGCTCCCACGAGTGTGAGCGCCATCACAACGCTGGTAATCAAGCAAAAATCCTAAGGGCTCTACTAATATTTATAAAAGCGATATGCTAAAAGAAACACATGCACATATTGAAGTAGAGACAAACCAAGTAGCATACTACCATTTTGAGCAAGATTGTCTATACAACTGTGAATATCCCAAGCTTCCATCAAGTAATATATAAGCTAGTATGATACAGTAATGGCCTTTAGGGCATATACACTAACAATCTCCCACTTGCACTAAGGCCATGTACTGGCGTATCGAAGACCTATCATCTCGATCAGCTGCTCGAACTGAGTCTGGGGTAGGGCCTTCGTAAGTGGATCTGCAGTGTTGTTCTCCGTATTTACTCTCTTCACCTCGATCTCCTGGCGATCTACGATCTCCCTGATCAGGTGGTACCGCCTCAAAATGTGCCTGGACTTCTGATGGGACCTGGGTTCCTTCGCTAAAGGTATAGCTCCGTTGTTGTCGCAATACAGCGGTATTGGATCAACAATGGTAGGAACCACCTGAAGCTCCGTGAGGAACTTCTTCATCCAGACAGCTTTCTTTGCGGCATCGCAGGCAGCTATGTACTCCGCTTCCATAGTTGAGTCTGCAACGGTCTCCTGCTTGGAGCTCTTCCAGCAAACCGCCCCTCCATTGAGGGTAAAGACATAACCCGACATGGACTTGGAGTCATCCTTGTCACTCTGGAAGCTGGAGTCAGCAAAGGCCTCAAGCTGGAGGTCTTTTCCGCCATACACCAAGAACATCTCCTTAGTCCTTCTCAGGTACTTGAGAATGTTCTTTACCGCTATCCAGTGTTTCTCCCCTGGGTTCGACTGATACCGGCTTACAACGCTCAATGCGTATGCTACATCTGGTCTGGTACACAACATCGCATACATTGTAGAGCCTACCGCAGAAGCGTAGGGTATAATAGACATGCGATCCCTTTCCAAATCAGTCTTGGGAGACATCTCTTTGGAGAGGGTGATCCCGTGACAAGTCGGTAAATTACCGCGCTTGGAATCTTCCATACTGAACCTTTTCAGTATGGTGTCGATGTACCTTGACTGTGAAAGTCCCACCATCCTCTTAGATCTATCACGATAGATCTGGATCCCCAGAATGTAGTTGGCATCGCCCAGGTCCTTCATGGAGAACCTCTGTGACAAGAATCCTTTGACTGACTGTAGCATAGGAATATCATTTCCTATTAGGAGAATGTCATCCACGTACAAGACGAGGAATACCACAGTTCTCCCTAGAATGTTACAGTAAATGCATGGTTCATCTGGGTTTTTGATAAAGTCGAATTCTTTGACAGTATCATCAAAGCAGATGTTCCAACTCCGCGATGCCTGCTTAAGTCCATAGATGGACTTTAGCAACTTGCACACTCTTCCGCTGCTCCCACTCTGAATGAATCCTTCTGGCTGATCCATATAGACGTGCTCTTCTAAATTTCCATTTAGAAAAGCCGTCTTTACGTCCATCTGCCAGATTTCATAATCGTGGAAGGCAGCAATGGCAAGAAGGATCCGAATGGATTTCAGAATAGCCACTGGAGAAAAGGTCTCGTCATAGTCCAAACCAGGTCTTTGACGAAAACCCTTTGCTACAAGTCTAGCTTTATAGGTCTCAACCTGCCCATCTACACCAATCTTCTTTCTGAAGATCCATTTGCAGCCTACGGGTTTTACCCCTTCTGGAGCAAAGTCCAAAGTCCAAACTTTGTTGGTGTACATAGACTCCATCTCGGCCCGCATTGCATCCAGCCATTTTACCGAGTCGCCGCTCTGAATGGCTTGCTGGAAGCTAGTAGGCTCACCATAATCCATGGTGCAATCCTCTCTATCCCCGTCTATGAGAAAACCGTAGTATCTCTCGGGCGGATGAGACTGCCTACTACTCCTGCGGAGTGGCGCAGGGATGTCCTGTTCTCTTGAAACTTCTGGTTCTTCCAAGCTTTCAGTAATAGTTTGTGGTTCTGGAATTTCTTCCAGTTCTATTACGCTCCCACTTACTTCTTTTTCTAAAAACTGATGTTCCAGAAAGTGGGCATGACGAGAAACAAAAACCTTTTGTTCCTCTGCGTAATAGAAAAAATACCCCCTGGAGTTCTTTGGGTATCCCACAAACTTACACGGTACTGAGCGTGCCTCGAGCTTGTCCGCATGCTGCTTTTTTACAAAAGCTGGACATCCCCATATCTTCAGATACTTAAGATAGGGTTTCTTCCCACACCACATCTCATATGGTGTGTAGGCACAGTCTTGGAGGGAACCTTGTTAAAGAGATATGCAGCTGATTTTAGTGCATAACCCCAGAAGGATCGCGGCAACTCAGCCTTACTCATTATGGATCGAACCATATCTAATAGGGTTCGATTCCTCCTTTCCGATACACCGTTGTGTTGTGGTGTGTATGGAGGAGTAAGCTGAGAGAGAATTCCATTCTCTTTTAAGTAACCCAGAAACTCGGCACTTAAGTATTCACCACCTCGATCAGATCTTAGTGTCTTGATACTTTTGCCTGTTTGTTTTTCAACTTCATTCTTATATTCCTGAAATTTCTCAAAGGCCTCGGATTTGTGCTTCATCAAGAAGACATGCCCATACCTAGAGAAATCATCTGTGAAAGTAATGAAGTATGAATAACTACTTCGCGCATGTGTAGACATTGGACCACACACATCACTGTGTATGAGTCCCAAGAGCTCACCTGCTCTTTCTCCGTGTCCAGTGAACGGAGTCTTTGTCATCTTTCCTATGAGACAAGATTCACAAGTGGCATAAGACTGATACTCGAACGGATCCAAGTATCCTTCTTTATGTAACTTTGTTAACCGTGTCTCATTAATGTGACCCAGTCTACAATGCCATAAGAAAGCCTGATTTAATTCCGGAGACTTTCTTTTAAGTGTGTTCTGGACACTGAAGACCTGAGCTTGATTCAAAACGTATATACCATATTTCAATGTACCTGACCCAATCAGCACTTGATTTAGGTGGATGTTCACTAAATCGCTTACAAAAGTAAAATCATATCCTTCCTTAGAAAGTAAGGATACAGATATGATGTTACAAATCGCACCTGGTACATAAAAACAGTCACGCAGAATCAATATCTGCCCAGTTGTCAGTCCTAGATGATATTCCCCTACGGATACAGCATACATGCTCATTCCGTTAGCAACCCTGAGAGTCATATCACCTTTCCTGATAACCCTACGGTTTCTCAGAGCCTGTAACGAATTACAGATATGAGATCCTGATCCGGTATCCAATACCCAGGAAGTAGGGTTAACTGACATACAGTTCTCTATTACAAACACACCCGAAGCCGAAGCCACAACATGCTTCGAATTCTGGCTACTGGCTTTGCAAGCCTTGCAATCCTTCTGCCCATGTTCATTCCCGTTACAATAGGAACATCCCTCTTTTACTACATCCAGTCCCGAAACTTCTGCCCTTCCCTTTCTTTCTACTTCCCTAGTTTCCTTTAGGGTAGTAGGTAGAGACTGTTGAACTGAGTCAGCATCTGACCTGTTCTTCAACGTGGTCCGCAGGTCCGAGAGCTCAAAAGAGCTGGTCTCTGTAAGGACGTTGCCCCCTACAGATGACCCGATAGCCAACCTCGCTGGACGCAATTCGTTCGAGGTCTCATATCTTGCGATACGAGATTGCTCTCCATATAAAACTTTGTTATGGAGGAAGATAGAAGCTGAGTCCATCTTCTCGTGCTGCCTCTGGTATACACCATCAACTGAGGCTAACACGAGGCACTTGGCTTTCGCACAGTTTTCTTCCGATGTCCTACGAATATCAATATCCGTGACAGGGGAAACTGGACCTGAGATGGCAGGGGTTGGATCAGTCAAGAGGTGTTCCAGCTTGTCCTGGGCAATTGACATCTGGACAGACCTTTGCCAGTCATAACAGTCAGATTCAGTCATTTTATTATCTAGATGTAACCTAGGTGCGGTCACAGGGTCGCTGCAATTAAGAGAGAGAGAAGAAAACACTCAGCATGATACTCTTGCAAGTTTAGATTGGTTTTTAATTTATCTAAACAGGATGGCTCCCACTGTCTCTCGAATCCCTCCTCAAACCATAAAGGAAGAATTTAGTCAGGATCAATCTCACCGTACAATTCTTGCTTAACCGTTCAGCCAGGCCAGTGTCGGTATTTCGAGGGAGGTTTTCCAACGCTTTCGCGAAGTTCCTTAATTAAGTAACCTCTTTTCCCTGTGGGCGTAGCCCCGCTAACACCTTTCTAGACACCTACTTGGTTTATAGCATTGATCGTTAAGTGAGAAAGTTCCCGAGGAGTAGCATATACTCACAGTAGGATCGGGATCCAAATATCATCGTGTGATAAAACCGAAGGAATCCTACCAGAATCATCACACTCCAAATGGTATGCAGCGCTAGCAAGTTTCAGTGCTTATGAAACTCCCGATGTGGATTTTTGCCCCATGCTCTTATGACCTTGACGAAGGCCAACATATCATAAGTCACATGTCAAGTTCTACCCGTCATTATCCAGGTTAATTTGAACCCACCCGTACATACCCTTGACGAAGGCCAAAATAGTAGTACGACTGTCCCAAACCAACGCATCTATCTATGCTACAGATAAATATTCAGCAGCTACCAATCACTATGCCTTGGCGAAGGTCAAAATACATAGCTTGAATACTACAGAATATTTAACCGAAATGACGGAGGGCTACGAATGGTTTTGGCGAAACCGTGAACGTAGTGAACTTGATATAGTCGATGGAACGAGATAGCTTTTAAAAGGAGTGGATCAAGCTCCGCGTTTAAAATGCTTGCTTTTGAAAAGAACCGAGTGGTTTTCAAAGTGTTCCAACGACTCTTACTTGGTTTATTTTCTTGCATTAGTTCTTTTAATGCGTCCCATCAATTAAACCTACCATTGCAGAAAACAACCAAAATATGACGTACGCTTATGCCATTCGCATTCGCCACGGGGCCCCGTCATCACCCGTTAGGTTACTTAACTAACGACAGAGCGGGGGCTGGGCTAGCGCGGCTGAAAAACATAAGCAACGCCTAAATAGTTATCATATATAAATATATAGCAATGATAGACATTCCAGATCACAGATGAACACTTTGGATATACTAGGAATCCGCGATTCGTTCGAGCCTGCAACGATAAACGGATTACACGGTCGCGATGAATAGCCAAACCCCTCCCTAGACCCCTACGGGTGCGGTAAACTACCCGCCAAGTACCCGAAGCGAAGCAACCTCCCTCAACACCGTGAGTAGGCCACTCGGCACTTCGAGATACCCTGTAGTTTGTGCACCCCACCTTGGGTCTATCCTAGGAGCAAAAACAGTAAAAGGAATTATACAATGACGGCTACAACCCCGACCCGGTTGTGCGGCCATATAAATAATATTACATCAATTTACAACTTTTACAATGAATGAAAGAAAAAGAAACTCTCATCTCACACCCATTCCCGGCTATTCATCCGCGACAATCCACCGAGTTCATATCCACAAACCATCAACATTACAGATCACAGATATATATAACCCCCACCAATCGACTTATAGCGATTAGTGGACGTTCAATACATATATCACATCACAGATAATATCCATTAGCCAAAGTCTACGGAATATCGATCAAAATACGGATTTTTAACCACCCCAAAAGTCAATTTGCTCTCTGGAAAATCTGGGTAGAAAAAACATGCATTAAAAAAACCCAAAACACCCAAACTAAAACACTGCACAAAACCCGATCTAGTGCCGAGTCAAAACGGCGGCGGAACCGCGGCAATGAGCATGTCATTGCCGCGGAACCGCGGTCGTTTGATCGAATCACTGGATCGTTTTTCTTCAGTGTTTTCACAAAACCCTGAGACGATTTTTGAAGTATGATTTTTTATTTTTAAAGCAGAAAAAAAATCAACAGAAAGTTGTGGTTTTGCGGATGTGTTTTGCGACTTTTTTTCCGATCGATGTTCTTAACACTTTGCTAAATTACTAGTTTATGTTTAGCTAGGCTCTGATACCACTGTAAGTCCACGTTGCTCACCCCGGTTCTTACGGGAAGGCGGAAACGGCGAAAAACAATAATTTTGGCGCAAGGCAACATGGACTAAAAGTCGGATCTTTGCTAAACTAGAAACTAGTAAACTACAAGAGGCTATAACTACTATGCTGTAGAAAGTATACCTCACGAAACCGGTCCTTCGGGTCTTCATTCCGCTGTCCCTCTCGTCCATCCAAGCTCCAAGTGTCGATCCGGACCTTGGGCACCTCCGCGGCCTTCTTGAGTCGAAGACGATCCACCTGAGAGATGTACACCGAGCTCCACCTCGAGCCGAGGTAACTAGGGTGAAGAGATCGCTAATCTAGAAGCCCTAGGTTGTGTAGAAGTGATGTATGGATGTGTTTGTCTTTGTGGGATCTTTTTCTCTCAACACATGAGATCAAAAGATAGAATCAAGAGGAGGAAGAAGGAGGAGAACTTAGCAACCATGAGAGCTCATTTTCTTTTCTTCTCATGAGAAAGAGCAAGAGAGAGAAATGAGAATGAAATATGAGCTAAAGAAAATGAGCCATGGTTCAATAATGCAAAAACATTATCATTACTAATCCCATCAAGATAAAGTTGATGGCTACATTGAAATGACCATTTTAATAATCAAAAGAAAAAGAAATCAAAAGAAGAGTGTAGATCTCTCATGAAGGTCAATGGTCAACCCCGGTCAACCGGTCAACAAAGTCAAGAGAGGCATGGTGGTCAAATGGTCAATGCAATTAGCTATCATATAATTATCACTAATAGGATTAGTAAACAATGTCTCCGACTCATAATGGTTTTGACCGAACAAATTGCCGAAACCCTAATGAGGCACCTCCTCCTTCATCACTCCTCAAAACTGTGCATACACACCCGCATCCGCATTCCGTAGAATGCGAATGCACAGAAGACAAATCAAATCCATCTGTGCAATACTAGGATCTGGCTTAAACCAAAGCCCACTAGTATTGCCTGCCCGAACAGCATACGCACACAAGTGCACGTAAGTGATCGTAGCCCTGCCGTAAAACCATACGGCCTCTACACGTTTCGCTCAATGCAGGGAAACTCTCTGTGTGGGACTCTAAAGACTCGACACTACGCTGGCAGTGGGTTTAACCACAGACCGCAAGCGGCACTAGCTGTACGTAACGGTCCCCAGGTAGATGTCGATAAGAAGGCCGAAGAGGTAAACCCATACGAACTCCTACTGAGCCTGTATGTGACAATCTCCGTACAGTCCGGTCTGTTCGTCTGATACATCGCATGGCGGGCCTAGGGGGCGGTGAACGTCAGTCCCCTAATAGCGGTACAAGTCATGTCGGAGTGCCCAAAACACCCTGAGATAACACTGGAAACCTACCAGTATATCTCGCTTGCCCTGGCCAGGGACTACTCGTGTAATGGCTCTCCTAGACACAGCACGATGTCAACCCCCAATACCGGGAGAGACGAATCCTGTCTAACCGTCACTGCCTCCAAGTGCTTCGGGACTGCACCCAACTACTACCTGTTTGCACGACTCCTTTGAGCCGTGGTAGGGTAGTAATCTAAGTACAGTGAGAACACACTCGAGGCGAAGTGACAGTGTCAAGTCGGCGGACTAAGCTGTACTCATGTCACCTGGGAACTGATAACTGACGATAGGTATAATACCAACCAACAGTTCCCGACGAGTCCTGTCCAGTGTACTCGTAACCTAACGAGCACCCGCATACTATCTCAAGTACGACGTACTGACGGCTGTGGGACAGACCGTCTCCCCCGCTGGGATGAGAAGCGCATACGCTAGTCTACTCCGGAGTATCGATGCCCTGTCTCGATAGTCCTACGACTAGGGACCTGTATAAGGATGTGCTTATGGATTACCCAGCCCCCACGAGTGTGAGCGCCATCACAACGCTGGTAATCAAGCAAAGATCCTAAGGGCTCTACTAATATGTATAAAAGCGATATGCTAAAAGAAACACATGCACATATTGAAGTAGAGACAAACCAAGTAGCATACTACCATTTTGAGCAAGATTGTCTATACAACTGTGAATATCCCAAGCTTCCATCAAGTAATATACAAGCTAGTATGATACAGTAATGGCCTCTGGGGCATATACACTAACAAGGTATAACTGTTCGTAGTAACAAACTATATATATACAATATATACATTTATAATGGAAGATATAATAACATTGATAAACAATAGTGAAGGATTTGCCGATAAGACAAAGATATTTTAGTAAAAATACCAGTCAAGCAATTTAAAATAACTTGAGAAAACCCATATGGTGAAATACAAGAGAAAATAAAACAAAATAGTGTGTGCGTTGTACGTTTGCACTATTGAAAATGTGAAGAATAATAAAGTATTTAGAATGAGTAAAATAGAAGTAATTAATAACACGCAATTTTTCGATAAACACAAAATAAAGAAAACTAAATTTCGAATAACAAGCGTCACAGAATGTAATTACAGTAATAGGAAATAGCACTAATAATGTATAAGGGACTAGCCAGGGTATGAATTACAGTAGAGTATGGCCTAATCAAAAAGAAGTCGGGAATGTGGTGCTTTAATTAGAAGGTTGAAGAGACCGGGGTCAGGTTACTATAAGGTTCAAGGATGAAGTAAGAGTAATGAATCTCAGGAGGGAAATAAATTATTCGGGAGGGAAAACAGTCAATGCATCATGCGGATCAATACTCAAAAGTTTTGCATACTCAGAAACTTTATTATATATACACACACACACACACACACACACACACATATATATATATATATATTCAGAAAAATTTAAACAAAGCATACTCGAAAGATAAAAGTGGCCATAATCTATACATAGATTTATTTGGCCAGAATGAAACAGAGATAAGTCATGTCAGTCGCAATTGTGGAAGTTTAACAGGTTGCGGTAAGCTCTCGTGCTAAGATAGGGGCGTCCATTCCTATAGCGCATCGCAGAGATCGCCACTGGAGGTTCTTCCAGCTCGAATTCCTCCACACTCGAGGTTTCGTCCTCCGACTCTTCCTCGGCTGGGGCCTCATTTTCGGGCTCTTCCCCCACGGGGTTTTCTTCTCGTGGTCCTTCTTCCTCGGTGGGAGTTTCTTCATCGGGGTCCTCTTCCACGTGATTCGCTTCTTCTGGATCTTCTTCCACTGGATCCTCTCCAGGATCTTCCTGTTCTGGATTCTCTTCTACTGGGTTTTCTTCCACTGGTTCCTCCTCAGAATCTTCCTCTTTTGGATTTTCTTCTACCGAGTCCTTGTTAGAGTCACTGATCATGTCGAATTCTGGAGCTGCGACTTCTTCATCTTCGGGATCGCTGTTGCCGAAAATAACCTGTGGGCTCGACCTCGTCATCTGAACTCACCAGCATGCAGTCCAAGAAAACGCAAGACCGAGTGTCCTCATCGAGAGACGGTGCTGCCCTAGGGTTGCCCATGGCCTGAAAAGGGAGAGTTATGATCAGATAGTGGAACACACAAGGAAAATAACTAAAGATGTGGAGCACATGGAAAATATACGGCAGGTAAAGAATGAAAAATCAAAATTTTGAATAATGATGCAGTAAGTAGTATAAGGAAGTGAGTGGCACGAGAACAATATATAAATCACAACTCGCATTTTTTCCATTTAAACCAAGGGGTCCAACAAAATACAAAGTTCAGACGAAAAGAAACAATTACTAAATAAAATAACAAGGCCTTTATTGAAAGCGGGATGGTGACAACTCCGCATTGATATCTAGATCGCTGAGATCTCGTAAAGTGAGTTTGAATCCTGTGTTGGGTCCGTACTATCCTCGAAACTCGAACTACGAAACAACCAAGTTACTCAGCAGAAGTGGAGAGTGTTGATGAATCTCCTCCTTGTATCTCTTTCCTTCGAGGGCAACCATTGATAAGATGCTCGTTGGATCCACAAATCAAGCACTACGTTGGGTTCTCCGCTGCTTCTGTTGCTGAGGAACAAACGGGCGTGTAACATTTTAGAAATCGTTTAGGTGAATTTTCCGATAATAGGTAAAATAAGTTGTGTTTTCCGTAAAAACCTAGAACTGATCATTTTTCTGTATAGACTTAACTGCACCTAGTTTAACTAGGAAATTGCTAGTTTACAGTTTTTAGTTGTCACTAGAAAATTTTAGTTCACTTTAATATTTTTCCTTAATTAAAATATTATTATAAGCTTTTAATTATGCACTTAATTAGTGGTAATTACGATTTAGATTGGGTTAATTATGCTAATGTGAATCCATGCTAACTTAATCACAAGATTAAGCAACTTTGACATTTCCAAAATATCTTGAAAAAATATCTAGATATTTTGAAGGTTAAAGAAGGTTTTAGTTAAAAGGATTTGAGATGGCATAAAGATAGGTGTTTTAATTATGTTTTAATGGTGTTTTGACCAAGATTTTTCCACACACTTTCACACATTCCCCATTTCTTCTATGTTGGTCGACCACTCCCCTGGCTGCCCCATCTTTTTCTCCACCCATTTCCACTCCTTCAAGCTCCAAAAATTCATCAAAATTCAACAAATAATCCCACAAACTCTAAACAAATCCATACCCATTATTCTTTAGCCTAACTCTTGCATGGATCTTCATGAAAGTTAGCATTTTGGAGGTTATTTTGGAAATCTTTTTTCAAGTTTAGAATCAAGTTTTGAGGTATAAAATCCTAACCCTAAGCTTATTTGTTGTTGTAATACTTTAAGCTAGCTTATTAGATGTTTAAATAAAGCTTTAATTAGCATGTTTTGGAATTTCTAGTAAGGGTTATGAAGATCAAGTTAAGGTTTTGATTGGTTGTAATGGTTAAGTGAGTAGTTTAGACTTGGAAAACTTAACCTAGTTGTGAGATTGTTAATTGTTATTTTCCTAATTGTCTAATTAAGCTTAATTGAAAACTAAATTTTACTAAATTTTATATGGGTGAGATTAAAATTGTAGTAAAGGTTTGTGTGGATTAAGTAAGCTACTATGTGTTGATTGTGATCGCTAGAATGGTTTAAACTTCTAGATTTGAGCTAAAATGTTTAAAAGTTGTTTACTAGGTTTTCGGAGAAATTCGGCGTGGGTTTCTTTTGACGTTGTGATGTGATATATATTATCTTCCACGATATATATTGTGTTGTGAATGCGCGATCGGTACGATCAGGATCTAGGCTTGGTGGTTGTGTCGTTTAGTATTCCTAGCTGAGGTTGTGCCGATATCGTACGCGTTTTGTGCACTAAGTGCACAGTGTGTATATCTTGTGGACGTTATCCTTGCGTTTCGTTGTCTTTGTGTCAGCGCATGATAGTGTTATGTGTTGTGTTTGTTAAATTTTAGGATCGCGAGCAGGGACTTCGGACGCTGGGAAGAAAGGGAAGCAGATGGTCGGATTTACTTAGCTCGAGATCATCGGTGAGTAGATTTAACATATACTGGGGAATTACCCGCATGGCGTTATGCATCTGGGCTAGATTCAATGACATGATTATTAATTATAAGTATATGGACATTGATTGTGCATGCGTACCATTGTTGCATACCTCATTTTCCTATTGCATATGGACATAGTATTAATGAGGCACAATACTATTATTGACGGTTCTTGTTGCACGAGCACAAATTGTATGCTACACACACTATCAGTAATTTCCATTACACGCACAATATATATACTGATGTGATATTGTATCAGTAATTGCCATGACACGCACAATATATATACATAGGTAATATTGTATCAGTAATTGCCATGACACGCAGAACCCCTATACATATGTGATGTTGTATTGGTTAGGGACAATTGAGACATTGATTCTTATTCCATTGTGCTTATGAGATATAGCTAACACATATACATACGTGATATTGTATTGGTTAGGGACAATTGAGACATTGATTCTTATTTCATTGCGCATATGAAATGTAGTATACATGCTATACCTACATGCTTACACATATACCTTGCTATAGCCACATGTAGATCATGTATACATACTTACATGTAAACCCACATACCTTGCTATAGCTACATGTACATCATGCATACATAGTTACAGGTACACTCACATACCTTGCTATAGCCACATATACCCTTAAGTGGTATTGTATTGTCATTTGACATTAAGACGTTGATTATTGTGCTATTGCGCTTATGAAATGCATCTTACATACCTGCTTACATGTAGATTCACATATCTTGCTATAGTTACATGTACACCTCATATGATGCTGCACTTGATTTCGGAGGAATTGGGAACCACATGATATATTTTAAAACTGGATTCATTTAAAAGAGCGGTTTTCCCTTAATATGCTCATATTGCTGTTTTATGTTGCATACATCAGTTTTCATGGATTTACGTATTGAGATATAGATTTCATGTGATTTATGGATTTGAGAACCTTGGGGGTATTTCAAGAATTTATGTATAGTTTGAAAACCCAGTTTGTCTTGATATGATATTTCAGTGCGTCCATCATGAGTTTTCTAGATTCTGAGACTTGTGTTAGAAACCCGATTCGAGAAGCGGTAGGCACCGTCTGCGGGTACATGGTGGACCCGGTATGGTTCCCTGGGGCAAGAGGTGATTTTTGTGGTATAGACGATGAGTCTGGCAGGAGGGTTAGTACCTACCGGCGATAGTATTTGGACTCGGTGGTTATCTGGGGAATATCGACTGGAGTTATGTATGAACATGATATGTGGATTGCGAGTGCCGATGTGGACACTCAGGTTCTATGAGATGTACGGACATGAGGGCCAGTCCTGGTGATGACACCTCAGAGATGAGTATTTACGTGTCGATGCTGGACACTAGTTTTGATGATATTTTTGGGTGTCGATGTTGGACACTCAGGTTCCATGAGACTTACAGGATATGAGGGCCGAACTGAGGATGCGGTGCCTGAGGTATTGGGATTTGGGGTGCCGTTGATAAACACCAAGGATTTTCCACGATGATGATTCATTGATGATGTTATGCTGTATCCCATACTCAGCATTTATTTGATATGCATTGCTTCATATATTAGTAGTACCTGATAGAGTACCTTTCATGATTGTTGCATATACATATTGCCATATTTTTCTATCAGTTTGCATATGATAGATTATCGCAGTACGTGCATACCTGCGATTACCTGCATGATATTATTTACTATTCACGAGCTGGAAACTCACCCCCATTGTGCTACAGTGTTTTGCAGGTTAGACCCTCAGAGTAGTCACGGCAGGGCTTCATACTATCTCCACTTTTATGGATACCGCTACGGTTGGCTTGAGCCTTTTCTATAGGTGGGTTTTGCGGTTATCCGTTTATTTACATCATATATATTTTGTTGTATCTAGTACTCTCCATCTACTACCTTCATGTATTTGACTTAGAGACGAGTTGTGAGGATCGATATTGTATTATTTTGTGACTTTGGGTGCCGTGCTCGTGGGAGCCGGTCTTGTTATGAAGTTTTACCTTCTTATGCTATTTTCAGTTATATTTCTTCGCTACGGCGTCGAATATATGCTTGTCGTGGTTGTTTCCGCCATTGGGTGTGATTTGCTCCTGTTTGGGGATGCTTTATTTATATTCTATGTTGTACCCATTTCGGGGCTAGTTTTACAAAGGAGGTGCTGCCAAAATTTTTAAGAAAGTGAATTTAAGTTAAAGATTTTTACTTGAGATTCCCAAAGGTTTTTAACAATGTTCTTATCACTTACTAATTTTGATGGTTTAGATTTCTTGGTTTTCGGCTTACTTGAATTGCGTTACGCCTGTAGACGTTACGTAGTTTAAGTGCCGTCACGTGCCAATTTCGGGTCGTGACAAAGTTGGTATCAGAGCGCTAGGTTTTACCTTTCGGAGTGTAGGATGACCTTGGTATGATGGAGTAGGTAGCTTAAGTAGAGTGACGCAGCGTATGTATGTCCGTGGCATACTTACGACACGGTACTCCGCCTAAGTGACCTTAGTACTTATCGCTTGAAATTCCTTCCATGATTATATACATCCTTGTGATTCGATTTCCGTGTTCTTACCTATTCCATTTCTAGCCATTATGTCGCTGATGACTACGAGGGCACAGAGAGAGGCAGCGAGAGCCGAGGTCAGAGTTTGCTCGTCTGAGACGAGGACTGACCAGGACGGTACGCTCGCTGTATAGGAGCAGATTGATCCGCCTTCGATAGATCGTATCGCTAGGCTAGAGGCCGATATGCAGGATTTGCGCTAGATGATAGGATCGTTGGTTGAGGCCAGTCGAGCGCAGCGACTGGAGGTTGCCACTCCTGTTACCCAGTTATTCCTCGCTATCAGCACACAGCATTGTGTCACATATACAGCAGCAGTAGACGTAGCCCTACTAGATGAGGCACGTCTTCCCGAGACTTTGGAAGTTTTAGGACCGAGGAGGACTCGTACGGGTGTATCAGCCCAGAGACAGATGTTTAGACACCGCGACAGATTTCGTTCAGGTCACGAGAGTAGCAGAGGCTTGGGACGAGGTCAGTTGTTTAGCTCTTATTTCCAAGAGGGTCAGCAGCCATCGTATGGATGTTTCCAGTGCAGGAATTTCCATCACCTCGTTAAGAATTGTACCGTGGTACGCCAAAGAAGGGCAGCCGTACCATATGTTACCTTACAACCTTCACCTCAGGGAGAGTCGCCTTTTGTGCCTGTTGTTGATCCGCGTCAGACTTATGTTCAGAGAGGTCATGGTCGCGGAAGGTTTGTTCAGAGAGAACAGGATGGCAGAGGAGGAAGACAGCCAGTTGCAGGTAGAGGACATGTACGAGCGTCTTCTTCTACTTATCGGGATGCACAGACGTCTAATGCAGACTTTTCAGGATTCTTTTCGTATATTCTCTTGATGCACATGTTTTGTTTAATCTTGGATCTATGCACTCGTATGTTTCTACACACTTTGTGCCGAGCTTGGGCCAAGAGTTGTGTTTGCTAGATCAGCTGTTTGTTGTGTTTAATCTTTTCAGTGATTCTTTTGTTGCGCGACACGTGTTTCGGTCATGTGCTAATCGGATAGGAGATAGAGATTCGTCCGTCGATTTGATCCTTCTAGATATGTTAGACTTTGACGTTCTCCTAGGCATGGACTGGTTAGCTACGTGCTATGCGTCTGTGGACTGCCGCAAGAAAACAGTCAGATTTTGTTTTTCCGGCGAGTCAGTTCTTGTTGTACAGGGGGACCGTGGTGCCACCCCTCACAGCTTGATTTCAGCCTTTTACGCTAATCGGATTTTGAGGAGAGGATGTTGAGGATTCTTGGCTTTCATTCGTGATACCGGAGCTACAGTAGATTCGTTGGACCGGGTTCCTATTGTGCGAGAGTTTTCCGACGTTGTTCCAGATGAGCCGACGGAGCTTAGGGAGCTTAAGGATCAGCTGCCAGAGTTGCTTGTTAGGGGGAATTGTACGTCCAAGTTTTTCTCTTTGGGAAGCTCCTATTCTGTTCGTCAAGAAGAAGGACGGTAGTTTGATATTGTGTTTGGATTTTTGCAAATTGAACCGAGTTACAGTGCGGAATAGGTATCCTATACCTCACATTGACGATTTATTTGATCAGACCCAGGGTGCGGGACATTTTTCTAAGTTTTATTTGTGATCAGGTCATCATCAGTTGTGGGATCGGAATGATGACATTCCGAAGACTGCTTTTCATACACGCTATGGGCATTATGAGTTTTTGGTGGTGTCGTTTGGACTCACCAATGCCCTAGCAGCATTCATAGGTTTGATGAACCAGATTTTTCAGGCCGTTCCTCGACCAGTTATTATTATGTTATTGATGACATTCTGGTCTACTCTAAGAGTCGAGAGGAATATGAGCAGCACTTGAGGATGGCTTTGCAGACATTGAGAGAGTATCAGCTGTTTGCTAAATTCTCAAAGTGTTCCTTCAGGCTTGATAGTGCTGACTTCCAAGATCATGTGGTTACGGGAGACGGTATTCGTATGGACCCGAGGAAGATCGAGGCCGTACAGCTTTTGCCCAGACCTGTATCAGTGACAGAGGTCCGCATCTTTTGGGCTTAGCCGGTTTTTACCGCCGTTTCGTGCAGGATTTCTTGTGTATCGCTGCATTGTTTACCGTACTGACCAGGAAGGGGGTTCCTTTTCTTTACACTGAGGCATGCGAGTTGAGTTTTTGGCAGTTGAAGATTCGGTTGACGAATGCACCAGTTCTATCTTTGCCTTCTGGATCGGGTGACTTTGTCGTTAACTGTGATGTTTCGCGAGTGGGGCTCGATTGTGTATTGATGCAGCATGATAGGGTTATCGCTTATGCTTCCCACCTCTACTGAGGGAACAACTTGCTCATGTCCGCGCCTATCCACTTCTACTTAATCTTTATCATGAGGCACAGCCCGCCGATGCCCATTTGTCTGAGATTCTTGAGCATGTTCGGCAGGGTAGAGATTTGGAGTTCTTGATTAATGACCAGGGTGTGCTACGTTACGGGACTCGCTTGTGTGTACCAGATACTGATGGGTAGAGATGCGAGATCCTAGAGCAGGCACATCAATCAGCTTTCAGTGTTAACCCAAGTTCCACCAAGATGTAACGTGACTTGAGAGATAGTTACGGGTGGGTAGGGATGAAGAGTGGTGTTTCAGATTTCGTTTTGAAGTGCCTGACTTGTTAGCGAGCTAAGGTTGAGCATTTGAGACTGGCAGGCGAGTTGCAACCTTTAACCGTTACAGAGTGGGAATGGGATCAAATCTCCATGAATTTCGTTGTGGATCTACCTAAGTCTAGTCAAGGGTATGACTCCATTTGGGTGATTTTGTTGTCCGGTTATGCTCAGTATGCTCAGTTGTACATTGATGAATTTGTGCGTTTGCGCGGAGTTCCTTCATGCATTGTATCCAATAGAGGCACCCAGTTCATTAGCCGTCTTTGGCAGAAGTTTCAGGAAGCCTTGAGTACCTGGTTGAGCTTTAGCACCGCTTCCCATCCGTAGACCGATGGTCAGTCAGAGCGGACTATACCGACTCTGGAGGATATGGTTCGTGCGTGCGTGCTTATTTGTGTTGGCAGTTAGGATTGTCACTTGACATTGATGGAGTTCTCCTACAATAACAGTTATCAGGAGACGATTCAGATGGCAACTTTTTAGGCTTTGTATGGTAGATTGTGTCGATCGCCAGTCTGTTAGACCGACTCCGCGAGATCCGGATTTTCGGACCCCAGCTAGTCAAGAGACTATGGAGAAGATCCAGTTGATTCAGGACAGGATGAGAGCAACCTAGTCCAGACAGAAGTCTTATGCCGACTGTCGTTGTCGCAGACTCGAGTTCGCAGTGGGAGATCATGTATTCCTATAGATTTCTCTGATGAAGGGTGTAATGAGTTTTGGAATGAAGGGGAAACTTAGTCCCAGAATTGTAGGTCATTTTGAAATACTTGAGCGAGTTGGTACTGTTGCCTATCGTTGGCACTTCCAACCAAATTTCGGATGTTCACCCCATATTCCTTGTGCCGATACTTCACAAATACATTCATGACCCATCTCACATGATTCAGCACCAGACCATTTAACTAGGACGCGATCTTTCGTTCACCAAGCAGCCGATAATTTTATTGGATCGGCAGGTAGAGAAATTTCGGTCAAAGGTCTTACCATCTGTGAAGGTTCTTTGGAGTAGCCGTCTAGCGAGGTGATCACTTGAGAGGCTGCGAGCGAGATGCGGAAGAATTTCCCTCATCTCTTCGAGGTACGCGTAGATAAAATTTTAAATTCGGGGACCGAATTTCTTTAAGGGGGGAAGATTGTAACGTTTAAGAAATCGTTTAGGAGAATTTTCCGATAATAGGTAAAATAAGTTGTGTTTTCCGTAAAAACCTAGAAGTGATCATTTTTCTGTATAGACTTAACTGCACCTAGTTTAATTAGAAAATTACTAGTTTACGGTTTTTAGTTGTCACTTGAAAATTTTAGTTCACTTTAATATTTTTCCTTAATTAAAATATTATTATAAGCTTTTAATTATGCACTTAATTAGTGGTAATTACTATTTGGATTGGGTTAATTATGCTAATGTGAATCCATGCTAACTTAATCACAAGATTAAGCAATTTTGACTTTTCCAAAATATCTTGGAAAAATATGTAGATATTTTGAAGGTTAATGAAGGTTTTAGTTAAAAGGATTTGAGGTGGCATAGAGATAAGTGTTTTAATTAAGCTTTGATGGTGTTTTGACCAAGATTTTTCCACACACTTCCACACATTCCCCATTTCTTCTACATTGGCCGACCCGCCCCCTGGCTGCCCCATCTTTTTCTCCATCCATTTCCACTCCTTCAAGCTCCAAAAATTTATCAAAATTCAACAAATAATCCCACAAACTCTAAAACAAATCCATACCCATTATTCTTTAGCCTAAATCTTGCATGGATCTTCATGAAAGTTAGTATTTTGGAGGCTATTTTGGACATCTTTTTGCAAGTTTAGAATTAAGTTTTGAGGTATAAAATCCTAACCCTAAGCTTAGTTGTTGTTGTAATACTTTAAGCTAGCTTATTAGATGTTTAAATAAAGCTTTAATTAGCATGTTTTGGAATTTCTAGTATGGGTTATGAAGATCAAGTTAAGGTTTTGATTGGTTGTAATGGTTAAGTGAGTAGTTTAGACTTGGAAAACTTAATCTAGTTGTGAGATTGTTAATAGTTATTTTCCTAATTGTGTAATTAAGCTTAATTGCAAACTAACTTTTACTAAATCTTATATGGGTGAGATTAAAATTGTAGTAAAGGTTTGTGTGGATTAAGTAAGCTACTATGTGTTGATTGTGATCGCTAGAATGGTTTAAACTTCTAGATTTAAACTAAAATGTTTAAAAGTTGCTTACTAGGTTTTCGGATAAATTAGGCGTGGGTTTCTTTTGACGTTGTGATGTGATTTATATTATCTTCCACGATATATATTGTGTTGTGAATGCGCGATCGGTACGATCAGGATCTAGGCTTGGTGGTTGTGTCGTTTAGCATTCCCAGCTGAGGTTGTGCCGATATCGTACGCGTTTTATGCACTAAGTGCACAGTGTGTATATCTTGTGGACGTTATCCTTGCGTTTCGTTGTCTTTGTGTCGGCGCGGGATATTTAGTCTTATGTGTTGTGTTTATGAAATTTTAGGATCGCGAGCAGAGACTTCGGACGCTGCGAAGAAAGGGAGCAAGTGGTCGTATTTACTTAGCTCGAGGTCATCGGTGAGTAGATTTTGCATCGACTGGGGAATCGCCCGGATGGCGTTATGCGTCTGGGCTAGATTAAATGACATGATTATTAGTTATAAGTATATGGACATTGATTGTGCATGTGTACCATTGTTGCATACTTCATTTTCCAATTGCATATGGACATAGTATTAATGAGGTACAATACTATTATTGTCGGTCATGTTGCACGAGCACAAATTGTATGCTACACACACACCGTCAGTAATTGCCATGACAGGCACAATATATATATAGATGTGATATTGCATCGGTAATTGCCATGACACGCACAATATATATACATAGGTAATATTGTATCAGTAATTGCCATGACACACACAACCCCTATACATATGTGATGTTGTATTGGTTAGGGACAATTGAGATATTGATTCTTATTCCATTGTGCTTATGAGATATAGCCAACACATATACATATGTGATATTGTATTGGTTAGGGATAATTGAGACATTGATTCTTATTCCATTGCGTATATGAAATGTAGTATACATGCTATACCTACATACTTAAACATATACTTTGCTATAGCTACATGTACATCATGCATACATACTTACATGTATACCCACATACCTAGCTATAGCTACATGTACATCATGCATACATACTTACAGGTACACTCACATACCTTGATATAGCTATATATACCCCTAAGTGGTATTGTATTGTCATTTGAAATTGAGACGTTGATTATTGCGCTATTGCGCTTATGAAATGCATCATACATCCTGGTTATATGTAGATACACATATCTTGCTATAGTTACATGTACACCCCATATGGCGCTGCACTTGATTTCGGAGGAATTAGGAACCGCATGATATAATTTAAAACTGGAATCATTTAAAAGAGCGGTTTTCCCTTAATATGCTCATATTGCTGTTTTATGTTGCATACATCAGTTTTCATGGATTTACGCATTGAGATATGGATTTCATGTGATTTATGGATTTAAGAACCGTGGGGGTATTTCAAAAATTTATGTATTGTTTGAAAACCCGGTTTGTCTTGATATGATATTTCAATGCGTCCACCATGAGTTTTCTCGGTTCTGAGACTTGTGTTAGAAACCTGATTCGAGAAGCGGTAGGCACCGTCTGCGGGTATATGGTGGACCCGGTATGGTTCCCTGGGGCAAGAGGTGATTTTCGTGGTATAGACGATGAGCCTGGCAGGAGGGCTAGTACCTACCGGCGACAGTATTTCGACTCGGCGGTTATCTGGGGGATACCGACCGGAGTTATGTACGGACATGATATGTGGATTGCGAGTGTCGATGTGGACACTCAGGTTCCATGAGATGTATGGACATGAAGGCCAGTCCTGGTGACGGCGCCTCAGAGATGAGTATTTACGTGTTAATGCTGGACACTAGTTTTCATGATGTTTTCGATTGTCGATGTTGGACATTCAGGTTCTATGAGACTTACAGGATATGTGGGCCGATCTGAGGATGCGGTGCCTGAGGTATTGGGATTTAGGGTGCCGTTGATAGACACCAAGGATTTTCCACGATGATGATTCATTGATGATGTTATGTTGTATCCCATACTCAGCATTTATTTGATATGCATTGCTTCATGTATTAGTAGTAGCTGATAGAGTACCTTTCATGATTGTTGCATATACATATTGCCATATTTTACTATCAGTTTGCATATGATAGATTATCGTAGTACGTGCATACCTGCGATTACCTGCATGATGTTATTTACTATTCACGAGTTGGCAACCCACCCCGTTGTGCCACAGTGTTTTGCAGGTTAGACCCTCAGAGTAGTCGCGGCAGGGCTTCATACTATCTCCACTTTTGCGGATACCGCTACGGTTGGCTTGAACCTTTGCTATAGGTGGATTTCGCGGTTATCCGTTTATGTATATTATATATCTTTTGTTTTATCTAGTACTCTCCATCTACTACCTTTATGTATTTGACTTAGAGTCGAGTTGTGAGGATCGATATTGTATTATTTTGTGATTTTGGGTGCTGTGCTCGTTGGAGCCGATCTTGTTATGAAGTTTTACCTCCTTATGCTATTTTCAGTTATATTTCTTCGCTACGGCATCGTATATATGCTTGTCGTGGTTTTTTCCGCCATTAGGCATGATTTTCTCCCGTTTGGGGATGCTTTATTCATATTCTATATTGTATCCGTTTCGGGGCTAGTTTTTACAAAGGAGGTGCTGCCGAAATTTTTAAGAAAGTGAATTTAAGTTAAAGATTTTAACTTGAGATTCCCAAAAGTTTTTAACAATGTTTTATCACTTACTAGTTTTGATGGTTTAGATTTCTGGATTTTCGGCTTACTTGAATTGAGTTATGCCTGTAGACGTTACATAGTTTAAGTGTCGTCACGTGCCAATTTCGGGTCGTGACAGGGCGCTTCATCTGCACACCACCTTTTCGACTAATAGGGATTCCCCTACGATTTGGGGCTCCCACTGGTGCTTGAGCCATTTGCTTTCTAAGTCCTTCAGTGTAACGTTTTGAAAATCGTTTCGGTGAAATTTCGGAAAAATCGGTAAAACAAGGGGATTTTCTGTAAAAAGTTAAAATACAAATATCTTTATTTTAAAAATTAAATATACGTATGCTAACTATGTAATTGCAAGTATTTGGTGTTTATTGAGCCACTGGTGAAATTTCAAATTTTCTGAAAATTTTTCCAAAATTAATTATTTTAATATTATTTTAAGCCGTCACTAATATATTTAATTAGAGAAAATTACAAATTGGAGTGAGTTGAAACAAATTTTGTGCATCATAACACATTAAACAAAATTTTATCATATGGTTTTTGAAATGAAATGGTTTGCCAAAACGGTGTTAGAAAATATCGAAGAAAAAGGTTTAAATAGTGAATTTAGTGTTAATGGATGTTTGGGGGTATAATATTTATTATTTTCCATCACCCCACACCCATACCCATACTCACACACCACAATTTATCTTTTTTCTTGGCTGAATTCAGCAGCCCCTCCCTCAATCTTTTCCCTACTTGTGTTGCAAAAGAAAAGAAAAGAAAAGAAAAGAAAAAGGAAATGTAGAAATGAGAGTGGACTTTGACTAGGTTGACTAGATATCATTTTCCCAACCTCCCTCTCTCTCCTCTTTCCCCCTACTTACAGCTGAGCCCCCCCTTCTTGCTGTCCAGAATTTCCCCCCAAAACCCCAACTCATTTCCCCTCAAAAAAATGTCCAAATTCCATAAAAAAATCAAGCTAAAATCCAAATCCGACTCCTACCCATTTTCCCTCATCTTCTTTAGCATGGATCTTGGTGCAAGGATTTCAAATTGGAGGTCTAGATTTCAAGTTTGATTCATGGTTGTGAGGTATAACTTTTGACCCATTGTTCAATTGTTGGTTTATTTCCTTAATGAAGCTTATTAGGTACTAATTTATGGTTTAATTGAAAGATGTGGGTTTGCAAGAGAAGATTTAGATTAGGATTTGTGAAAATCTAATTAGGGTTTTGTGTTGTGAGACTATGGTTGTGGGATGTATTTTCCATATCAAGGTTATGCTAAATCAAATTAAGTTGCTAGTTTGCATTTTTGTTGATTTAAATTGTGATAATTATATAAATTGTGAAATAGTTTTTTAAAATAATTATATTTTGGTGAGATAAAATTCTAATTAAGGTTCCATGTCATTATAAATATTATATTGAGTGGTTTAATACTTTTAGTTCATGAAAATCCAAGCTAAATTGTTGTTTGTGCATTTTTGCTATAAAATTGTTAAAATTTGGGTATATTGTAAACTAGAATTTTGGGGTTAATGAAATTTATTGGGATTAAATTATGGAAATTGTTTTTATGACTTATTTAAGATATTTAATAAGTATTATGGCCGCTATATTTGTTTAAACGTCGAGTTTTTTACTAAAACGGGTAATTTTTGCTTGCTAGATTTTTGGAAAAATGGCTTTTAAGGTGATTTTGGGGTTTTTGTGAATTTTAACCTATTTTATATTATAATTAGTGTTTGTGAATGCGCAAATGAGAATGTTTGGGTTTTTCTCGATGGTTTGACGTTTGTACATCGACATCGAGGGTTGGTTTGGCTATTCTTGCATGCGTAGGCGATGGGTTTTGACCTATGCGTGATGCGCGTGCCGATTTGATTTTCGTATGCCGTTTCGATTTTGAATTTGGTTTTAATGCGATACGGTGCGTTATGATATGTAGGTACCCCATGTGGACTTCGAGACGACAAGCAAGCGCGTGGCGACGTCGGCACCGGCGAGCGAGGACCAGGTGAGTAGATTTAGATCTACGGGGAGAAGTCGGGTGGATGGCGTATAGCACCCCCGCAGTTCAGGTGATGTATACGAATATGTATACACACATATATTTCGATTATATATATTATGTTGATATGAGACTTGATGATAAAGGTAGATTCTAGGTGTTCATGGATTAGTTTAGTGTTAGTTGCAAAACTCTAGAGTAGTTGTTACACCCACACACGCACACATACACATGCATACATCTATGTTATTACCTGTGCGTATATGGGGATATGTGTTATGTGTTCACCTGGGTATGGGACTAGGTGTTCACATACTGGATTTGCCGATGATACTTGGGATTGAGATGAGTCGATGAGATTTGAGTTGAGGCCGTGAGATCGGTGATATGGCAGGATTCGTACTTGAGATGCGTCCTGATGTTATAAGGGATCTTTGGATGACGATGCTATGTGAATAGTGATTTTAGTAATGTACTAAACGTAGGTCAGTACCCCAGATGATGATCTTGATAAAAAGGATACCAGATGAACAGTGTGATGAGTATGATATTGACCCGTACCCAGATTTGGGGATGCCGTACGACAGATTTACGTACGAGCTATATATTGATGATTGATCCGCACTCTTAACTTGGGATGTCTGATTATAGATATGGTATCGGATATGATATTATTAAGGCGGGATCACCGAATAATATATATACATGTATGTATACGTATCGACTCAGATGTTAGGCGGTTTCCTTACCTGTAGTTCAGCTTGTTAGTTCAGCCGTATAGTTTAGTGTAGTTGTTAGACTAGATTAGACTCCTACATATTTCAAAACTAACGAATCGAGGGTATTTTAAAAGACAGGTCAAGGAATTTTACGGATATTTCAAATGACGTATCTTTTCTTAAAAGCACCGTTGCCCTTATTTTCAAAACACCGCGATTCGTGTTATTTCAAAAGGCACTATTGTAGGACTTATATTAGGGTAATGCAGTTTAGTTATCGTTGTGTCTAGGGTTCAGCTCCCGCATATTATTGCTGTTGCTCCGCATCGCATACTTATTGTAATTCATATTTCATTATTGATATCATGCTGTTAGGACACCATCACCATTACCGATGATGCGTATGTACCACGTACACTTACTTGCCGGCTCACACACATCTTCATCGGTAATTGCCATGTCACGTACACTTAGAAAATACTATTTCATTGACATAGGTTGTTAGCTGATAGTTTAGACATGATATTAGTGTACTTGCCTTATATGCCAGTTTAGACATTGTAGTTATTACTTGTCACTTCATGCATACTGTTATTCATTGTTATGCCGCGTTTATGGATTCTCATGCATATATTCACTATTTTACGTGCTATTGAGGTTTTGGATTCGGATTTCCAAGAGATTTTCTGGATTTGGGGGAAAACCGCAAAACTTATACAAACTTCTTCTCTTTTTTTAAATAAAAAGCGCGGTTTTCCCATGATGTATGAGTCGTCCACCATAAGTTTGCTGATGGATTTCGAGACCCGATTCGAGGAGTCGGATGAACCGTTTTGGGTACATGGTGGACCCGGTAAGGTACCCCGGGGCAAGAAGGTCATGTTGCTGACGTTGAGCCTGGCAGGGGAGCACTACCGACCGGTGATATTACCCGACGCGTCGGATATCCGGAGGATACCTTCGTAGTCTTGAGATGGATGGTAGGGGCCGGTCTGGACTGACGGCGCCCTAGATATTGAGATTTGATACATTGAGATTTCGAGATATTGAGGTACTGAAATTTGATGATCCAGGTCAGTCCGGGTAGCCGGAGCCTGAGATATTGAGATATGTGGATTTATGTTTTTGTGTCGATGCTAGACACGGTTTATACTGATTTCCTTATGATACCTCATTTTTAAAAAAATACAGAAATCTCACTGAGTTATGAAAGCAGTTTCTTTAGTATATGTACTCTGTTTTCATGCATTCATACATCATCCATATGATATATTGCTATCTGAGGCACTGACACGAGCACTTGGTATTACTGTTGTTTAGAGGTATACCCTAGCCATTGTTATAGGCTGCTGGTTATATATTTGAGGATATATACTGATCGTATGACCTAGGATTGCGTCATACATGCGATTCATGTTCGTAGATGTATTCTATTCACGAGTTGGCAACTCACCCCCGTTGTGCCCCAGTTTCTTGCAGGTTTTGCCGTACAGGTTTCATTACGGCTTTGCTGGCACTGTTTCTTTCGGGTGACTTGCTAGTAGGTGGGTTTATTTGTATCGTACCCATCATTATACATTGTATATTATTATTCAGTTGTATCTAGAAGTTCCATCAACCAAACATGTATTTAATTTTGACCTAGAGACAGTGATGTTATTCTTTCGACCTTAGAGTCGCGCGTTATTTTTTCTGTGGATTTCTTGTTGTTTTGAGTTCCTTTTGAGTTTTGATCCTCGCCCTTGGCATTGTATATTATATTGCTTGTGTGGTTGTGACCGTCGATTGACGAAGAGCTAGCTCCCGCTTAGGGATGCCTTTTATTGATTTCGTATACTATTCATGTTGTATCCCGTTTGGGGGCCAGTATTTACAAAGGAGACTCTGCCGAAATTTTCAGTAAATATTTGATGTTTTTAAAAACGCATAATTCGGCTTATGCTATTAAAAATACTTGATTTGAATTGGTTTTCCTTCACTCTACTATTTTTCTGGGTTTTCGGCTTACTTAGATTACGTACGCCTCGAGACGTTTCGTAGTTTAAGTGCCGGTCATTTTCCGTACTTTCGGGACGTGACAAAGTTGGTATCAGAGCGTTAGCTTTTACCTTCGGAGCGTAGGATGACCCTTGGTTGATGGAATATGTGACTAAAGTAGAGTGACGTACCGTGGGTATGTTCCGCGGCATACTTACGATACGCTACTCCACTTAAGAAGCCTTAGGATGTACATTTCTTTGTTCAGTATCATATTCATCCCTGATCTAGCCTCATCGGTACCACTTATGGTTTTGCTGCCACAATTACGGGCAGGGAGAGCTACGGCTAGAGTTGCGGTCAGCATGAGCTCGTCACGAACGAGGACTGACCAGGGCGTAATTTGTTAGTTGTATGTATGCCCTAGAGGCCATTACTGTACATAGGATGTATATTGTAGTGGATGCTGGGACATATATAGGGAGGACTTTCTCGCTCGACATGATAGTATGCTATCTGGTTACTCTTTACCTTAACGTGTATACTATTTGTCTCTCTGTTACATGTTGGTAAAGCCCTTAGGATGTGTACTTGACTATCTGGACTATGATGTGGATCATACTAGTGGGGACATGGTAGTCCATAAGTACATCCTTCAAAGTCCCTAGTCGTGGGTATATCAAGACGGGGTATCGATATACCAGAGTAGACTAGCGTATACCTTCTCGACCCATACAGATGGGCGATGGATGATCCCATATCCATTGGTGTTTGACATCAGAGATGATATACGGGTGCTCAGTGGAGACTGGGTACACTGGACGGACTCGCCGAGAACTCCCAGATGGTATTATACCTTACGTCAGATGGCAGTTCTCTGGTGACACTGGTACAGAGTAGTCTGTTGACCCGAGATCGTCATAGAGTCTTGTATGGTTCCCACTGTGCTTTGATTTCCACCTTACCAAGTCCAAGAGGGCGTGCAAAACGGTGGTTTTTGGGTACAGTCCCGAATCACATGGAGGCAATGAGCGATAGGAGGGGATTCGTCTCTCCCGGTATAGGGAGTTGATGTTGCGCTGTGTTCGATTGGCTATGACCGGAAATCCCTGGCCAGGGTTGCTGAGATTTACTGGTAAGTGTTATCAGTAGTTTCTCGAACTGTTATAGACCTCATATCGACACGACTTATCAAGCTGCTGGGGTCTGACGTTTACCATCCCTAGGCGAGATATGCGACATATCAGACGAACAGACCGGACTGTACGGTAAGTGTTGCTGGTTGGATTCACAGGAGTGTGAGTGGGCTTGCTCATCGATCTTCTGATCGCTCAATACCCGGGTGGCCGTTACGTTTAGAAGACCGCTTGCGGCTTGTGGGTGTTTGATATGATCATCACCTGCTGCCGGCGTATTGACGAGTCTTTAGAGTCCTACACAGAGGTTTCCTGGCTCAAGCGAAACGAAATAGGAGCGCATATGAGATATGTGCGGGACCGAGAATAATTCGTGTATGTGATACCGTATTCTATTCTCACGATGAATGTATCGAATGGTTGTATGCGATATAACCTAGTTATCGAATCAAGGATTGATTCGATAAGCCGATACATTGGATATTAGTCGGTTATATGCGATATGACCGGATCGTTAAATCAAGTGTTGATTTAATGATTTAATGCATAATTATATATTTGATATGTTACTTTGCATTAACTAATATTGGTTCACTTTAAATGGATTTTCTCACTTGTAGTTCACAAGTTGTATATGTGATATATTTTTGTGCACTTTGATGTATCATGTTTGATGATACATGTTTGCTAGGGTTTGTGTAAAGAATTAAACCTTGGTTAAGTAAATGGTTAGGGTTTTTATTTAGTTATTCATTCATTTATCTTTTTAATTGGATTAAAAAGAAATGGGATAAGAAAACAAAATGGTTGCTTTCATTCTTGAAGCTTGTTGAAGCTTCATGAAGCTTTGACCAAAGTGACCATTTTGTCTTCATCCTTAACCCTAACCATTCATCTAACCTTAGTCAATTCTCTACACATAACCATGGTTCATATTATGATAAGGATTCATTTTTCTTTTGGTTTTAATAAACTTATCATAATATTATCCTCTTCTTCTTCTTCTTCTTCTTCAAGATGAAGAAGCTAGCAACCATCAATGGTGATTTGATGAAAAGAGTGAGAAATCCAATTCTAAAGTGAACCCACCTCCTATTTCTTCATCCTCTACCTCTTGCCAAGTAGTATAGAGTGTTTTCTTCACAAGTTTCATGACTTGGTGAAGTGGGAGCTTGATCTTGTGATGCCTCGACGTAGATCATCTTCGGCATCGTAGTCGATGACCTAGCCCGCCCATTTCTCCGATGAAGCCGACGCTAGAACCCGGGATTTGATTGGGACAGCAAGGAGACTTCATCATGGAGCTATGGAGGTAGAGAACCGGATCTACAAAGGTTGTATTTCCGTTCACTTAGTTAAGTTGTTAACTAGTTGTCTGTTTCGCCTAAAATTCTAGTTAACGATCCGTATTAGGGTTTCTCGGCACTTGTAATTTTTGAAATTGGCATGGTTGATGCCTTGTGAGACCTCATTAGTGTGCCTAGGAACCCTACATAATTCCGGCGACACACGATTGCGGAGATGTGTCTTTTTATTGTGTTTTCACGCCACGAGCGTTGGGTGGATTGCTGTATGAGATTACTCAGACTTGCAGATCAGCCCTAGAGGATTGAGCCAATGACAGAGGCCAACCAGATTTTGATGACCGTTGGTGTATTGCTTATTCATGATGATTGAGGCACTGTTCAGCGTGCAGATGAGTGAGCCAGTCATTGCTGCGAACGACAAGATATCGCCCCAGATGTTGGAGCTATTGCAGTACGGGTTGTACTAAGAGATGATAGAAGGTCGCTAGTCACCCGAGGATGAATGACTAGGACATGTGGTTCGTTCGCCTACCCGATGTGAGGTCATCAGATAGATTGATTCCAGCTATAGACGACTTCACGCAGAGACATTGAGAGTCGACAGAGACAATCGAATGTCAGAAACCTATTATTCCAAGTTTAAAGTATTCGGAAAGACATGCAGGAAATTCTATGGACCCTCTAGAAGAATGAAACCCTAACTCGACTTAATGACCGTGTGAAAGCCTTTGAACCTTAGGGTTTGTGGCAATTCCGCGGCGCCATTAGTGAGGCTTGGGTTTGCCCTTCTACGGCTGGACCATCGATGCTGTGGTACGTACTCGATACTGTTAAACTGTACCCAAGATGTTGAGCTCTTGGGGGATTATGGGGTTTTGACAAATCGATCGGATGGTTCGACTTCATTCGGATGCCAGGTGGTGAGACGCATTTCTTAGGGGACTCCAGATATGAGGATATCCGTAGGAGCTCAGTCCATGCAGCCACGACGAGATGAGTCTGAAGCAGTCGACATTAAAGAAAGTGGAGTAAGAGGTTCGTACGAGATCTTGATGAGACGACGTTCCACTCCGCCGACATCAGAGATGCGATACGCATGCCGAGGCATTGTGCTTGGATATACCTTCCAGAAGGAGTCGCGATGAGTATGCAGCCGTTCCGGAACAAGAAACAGATATAGTAAAGGATGATGACTCCCGAACGGTTCGGCAGAGACGAAATTTGGGAGAGATCTCGACAGGACCTTTCTGGAATGAATTACGAGAAGACTAGGACCCAGGAGTGGTTATGTTGCGCACACCGGCAGGCCAGAGTTCAGGATCGTCGACGAGACATGCTATGAGTGACCACGACAGTTGGCCAGAGATTCTTGGAGGATGTGCTTGAGCGGGACTATTCTGCCATATTTGATTTCTGTATTTTGGACGGTCTATTTGCATGATTGATTTTGATGATGGAGTTCCATGATATTTGTTTTAATGCGCCATGGTTGCACCTACTGAGTATTTACGATTTTTACACAGTTGTTGCACTTGATGTCATTTTCGTGCCTTTGTTTCGCATGTTTATGATTTTAGGGGTTTCATACAGTTAAGTTGATTTTGTGCGTATGTACGCACACAATTTGGTTTTTGCACTCGGTATAGTTCATATATGCTTGCAGTGCAGTGTTACGTATGTTGTGCACTTAGATGCACTAGACTTCGATTTCTATTGTGATACTCGATATTTGTTTTGTGCATCTTGTGCACCTGATTTGATTTTGCGCATGTTCGGCGCTTGATACTGGATTTCATGATTTCGTGCATGATGGATGCACCTGGTTTTGATTTTCGCGTATGTTGAGCGCATGTTTTGAGAAGCGATTTCGGTGCACACCAGATGCACTAAATCGAGATTTTTCGTGCGTGTCAGACGCACCTGTCCTTGCTGTCAGGCACACACGTTGCCTATGACAGATGTTGTGTGCACACCCGATGCACTTAGAGGTTGTTTCTGTGCGCATGTATGGCACATATATGGATTTTGATTTCCGTGCGCACCAGACGCACGTAGTATTCATATGCGTATTTTAGGATTGATTTCTTATAGAGCAGTACGTTTTTATGATATTTGCTATGTGTTTTCGTACTGAGCAGGACTAGTCAGAGGACAGTACCTGAATGTATTTTGCATGCATTGATAGCTATCGAAGGGAATTCCAAAAAGCGAGCTATAGTCTCAGTATTTACCTACGTGTCTGATATGACGCGAAACGTTTAAACCAAGGAAACCCTTCTAAATTGTTTCCCAAAATGGCGGAACGTACATTTCAAACAAAAGGTATATATGTATATGGTTATTTTCTTATGATAGACGTCCGCCACTGTGCAGTGTTATGCGCATTGCACAGCGACTTTAAAAGATTTGGCATGCATTTCCTTCAGATAATTACATATATATATTTGATATTTACGTGTATAGTTTCGAGTTATATCATATTGGTTTTGGTATTGGATTTGACATTGTGTCTTTTCCATGACTCCGATGATTGCGGGATGCTTGACAGAGTTTTGATTTTGAGTTATATGCTCATATTTCATGCGCATGCGCTGCGCCACGATTTGTTTTATGTATTTACGATTTCGGAGCCCCGACGACTTGATGGTTTTGCTTAGATGTTTTAGTATTTTGGGAAAGTTTTAATTTAAATTCGGGGACCGAATTTCTTTAACGGGGGAAGATTGTAACGTTTTGAAAATCGTTTCGGTGAAATTTCGTAAAAATCGGTAAAATAAGGGGGTTTTCTGTAAAAAGTCAAAATACAAATATCTTTATTTCAAAAATTAAATATACATATTCTAACTATGTAATTGCAAGTATTTGGTTTTTATTGAGCCACTGGTGAAATTTCAAATTTTCTGAAATTTTTTTCGAAATTAATTATTTTAATATTATTTTAAGCCGTCACTAATACATTTAATTAGAGAATATTACAAATTGGAATGAGTTAAAAAAAAATTGTGCACCATAACACATTAAACAAAATTTTATCATGTGGTTTTTGAAATGAAATGGTTTGCCAAAACGGTGTTAGAAAATATCGAAGAAAAATGCTTAAATAGTGAATTTAGTGTTAATGGATATTTTGGGGTATAGTATTTATCATTTTCCATCACCCCACACCCATACCCACACTCACACACCCCCATTTATCTTTTTTCTTGGCTGAATTCAGCAGCCCCTCCCTCAATCTTTTCCCTACTTGTGTTGCAAAAGAAAAGAAAAGAAAAGAAAAGAAAAAGGAAATGTAGAAATGAGAGTGGACTTTGACTAGGTTGACTAGATATCATTTTCCCCACCTCCCTTTCTCTCCTCTTTCCCCTACTTGCAGCTGAGCCCCCCCTTCTTGCTGTCCAGAATTTCCCCCCAAAACCCCACCTCATTTTCCCTCAAAAAAATGTCCAAATTCCATCAAAAATCAAACTAAAATCGAAATCCGACTCCTAACCATTTTCCCTCATCTTCTTTAGCATAGATCTTGGTGCAAGGATTTCAAATTGGAGGTCTAGATTTCAAGTTTGATTCATGGTTGTGAGGTATAACTTTTGACCCATTGTTTAATTGTTGGTTTAATTCCTTAATGAAGCTTATTAGGTGTTAATTTATGGTTTAATTGAAAGATGTGGGTTTGCAAGAGAAGGTTTAGATTAGGATTTGTGAAAATCTAATTAGGGTTTTGTGTTGTGAGACTATGGTTGTGGGATGTATTCGCCATATCAAGGTTATGCTAAATCAAATTAAGTTGCTAGTTTGCATTTTTGTTGATTTAAATTGTGATAATTATATAAATTGTAAACTAGGTTTTTAAAATAATTATATTTTGGTGAGATAAAATTCTAATTAAGGTTCCATGTCATTATAAATATTATATTGAGTGGTTTAATACTTTTAGTTCATGAAAATCCAAGCTAAATTATTGTTTGTGCATTTTTGCTATAAAATTGTTAAAATTTGGGTATATTGTAAACTAGAATTTTGGGGTTAATGAAATTTATTGGGATTAAATTATGGAAATTGTTTTTATGACTTATTTAAGAAATTTAATAAGTATTATGGCCGCTAGATTTGTTTAAACGTCGAGTTTTGTACTAAAACGGGTAATTTTTGCTTGCTAGATTTTCGGAAAAATGACTTTTTAGGTGAATTTGGGGTTTTTGTGAATTTTAACCTATTTTATATTATAATTAGTGTTCGTGAATGCGCAAATGAGAGTGTTTGGGTTTTTCTCGATGGTTTGACGTTTGTACATCGACATCGAGAGTTGGTTTGGCTATTCTTGCATGCGTAGGCGATAGGTTTTGACCTATGCGTGATGCGCGTGCCGATTTGATTTTCGTATGCCGTTTCGATTTTGAATTTGGTTTTAATGCGATACGGTGCGTTATGATATGTAGGTACCCCATGTGGACTTCGAGACGACAAGCAAGCGCGTGGCGACGTCGGCACCGACGAGCGAGGACCAGGTGAGTAGATTTAGATCTACGGGGAGAAGTCGGGTGGATGGCGTATAGCACCCCCGCAGTTCGTGGTGATGTATACGAATACGTTTACACACATATATTTCGATTATATATATTATGTTGATATGAGACTTGATGATAAAGGTAGATTCTAGGTGTTCATGGATTAGTTTAGTGTTAGTTGCGAAACCCAAGAGTAGTTGTTACACCCACACACGCACACATACACATGCATACATCTATGTTATTACCTGTGCATATATGGGGATATGTGTTATGTGTTCACCTGGGTATGGGACTAAGTGTTCACATACTGGATTTGCGGATGATACTTGGGATTGAGTTGAGTCGATGAGATTTGAGTTGAGGCCGTGAGATCGGTGATATGGCAGGATTCGTACTTGAGATACGTCCTTATATTATAGCGGGTCTTTGGATGACGATGCCATGTGAATAGTGTGTTAGGTCCACGTTGCCTCTCCCGGTACTTTCGGGGTTGCGGAAACGGTAAAACAAAAATTTTCTAGACTTGGTAACATGGACCGTAAAAGCCGGATCTTTGCTAAACAACACTCTAGCATCCTAACTAGAGATTTATCTACTCGGTTAGGGGTTATACCTCAACTTGAACTCCTTCTCTTCTTGTTGTTCTTCTCCTTGCTTGCTTCGAGGGTTGATCCGGACTTTGGTCACCTTCGCGGCCTCCTTGAGTCGAAGACGATCCACCCGAGAGATGTACACCGAGCTCCACCTCGAGCAGAGGTAACTAGGGCAAAGAGATTGCTAATGTAGAAGCCTTAGGTTGTGTAAAAGTAGTAGAGGGATAGTTTTGTCTTTGTGGGATCTTTATCTCTCAACACATGAGATCAAAAGATGAATCAAGAGGTGGAAGAAGGAGGAGCTAGCAACCATGGTGCATTTCTTTTCTTCTCATCAAAAAACAAGAGAGAGAGTGAGAAAAGAATTATGAGCATAAGAAAAATGAACCATGGTTCAATAATGCAAAAACAATATCATTACTAATCCCATCAAGATAAAGTTTGATGGCTACATTGAAATGACCATTATCATAATCAAAATAGAAAAAGAAAAAGAAAAGAAGAGTGTAGATCCCTCTTGAAAGTTAATGGTCAACACGGTCAACCGGTCAACAAAGTCAAGAGAGGTCATGGTGGTCAAATGGTCAATGCAATTAGCCATCATAAAATTATCACTAAAAGGATTAGTAAATGATGTCCGCGGCTCATAATAGTTTTGACCAAACGAACTGCCAAAACCCTAATGAATCCGAATCAACTGTCAAAACCCTAATGAGCCTGCCACATAACGGTTTTGGCCGAACCAACTGCCGAAACCCTAATGAGGCACCTCCTCCTTCATCGCTCCGGAAAACTGTGCATACACACCTGCATCCGCATTCCGTAGAATGCGGATGCACAGAAGACAAAACAAATCCATCCGTGCAATACTAGGATCCGGCTTAAACCAAAGCCCACTAGTACTGCCTGCTCGAACACCACACGCACACAAGTGTACGTAAGTGATTGCAGCCCTGCCGTAAAACCATACGGTCTCTACACGTTTCGCTCAGTGCAGAGAAACTCTCTGTGTGAGACTCTAAAGACTCGACACTACGCTGGCAGTGGGTTTAACCACAGACCGCAAGCGGCACTAGCTGTACGTAACGTTCCCCAGGTAGATGTCGATAAGAAGGCCGATGGGGAAAACCCATCCGAACTCCTACTGAGCCTGTATGTGACAATCTCCATACAGTCCGGTCTGTTCGTCTGATACATCGCATGGCGGGCCTAGGGGGCGGTAAACGTCAGTCCCCTAATAGCGGTAAAAGTCGTGTCGGAGTGAAGCCCATTACACCCTGAGATAACACTGGAAACCTACCAGTATATCTCGCTTGCCCTGGCCAGGGACTACTCGTGTAATGGCTCTCCTAGACACAGCGCAATGTCAACCCCCAATACCGGGAGAGACGAATCCTGTCTAACCGTCACTGCCTCCAAGTGCTTCGGGACTGCACCCAACTACTACCTGTTTGCACGACTCAGTAGAGCCGTGGTAGGGTAGTAATCAAAGAACAGTGGGAACACACTCGAGGCGAAGTGACAGTGTCAAGTCAGCGGACTAAGCTGTACTCATGTCACCTGGGAACTGATAACTGACGATAGGTATAATACCAACCATCAGTTCCCGACGAGTCCTATCCAGTGTACTCGTATCCTAACGAGCACCCGAATACTATCTCAAGTACGATGTACTGACGGCTGTGGGACAGACTGTCTCCCGTGCTTGGATAAGAAGCGCATACGCTAGTCTACTCCGGAGTATCGATGCCCTGTCTCGATAATCCCATGACTAGGGACGTGTATAAGGATGTGCTTGTGGATTACCCAGCCCCCACGAGTGTGATCGCCATTACAATGCCGATAATCAAGCAAAGATCCTAAGGGCTCTACTAATGCGTATAGGTGATATAATAAAGAAACACTCATGTACACATTAAAGTAGAGACGAACCAAGTAGCATACTACTATATTGAGCAAGATTATCTATACAACTGTGAATATCCCAAGCTTCCATCAAGTAATATACATACTAGTATGATACAGTAATGGCCTCTAGGGCATATACACTAACAATCTCCCACTTGCACTAAGGCCATGTACTGGCGTATCGAAGGCCTATCATTTCGATCAGTCGCTCGAACTGAGTCTGGGGTAAGGCCTTCGTGAATGGATCCGCCGTGTTGTCTTTTGTGTCCACTCTCCGCACCTCGATCTCCTGGAGATCAATGATCTCCCTGATCAGGTGATACCGCCTTAAGATGTTCCTAGATTTTTGATGGTGTAAGTCCATATTGCGACCCCCGGTGCTTACGGGGAGGCGGAAACGGTATAAAATCAAAATTTTAACGCAAGAGGCAACATGGACTAAACTTGGTCGGGATCGTTGTCTAAACTAAAACTAGTGTTCTTGCTAAAGAGAGTTAGCTACTATGGAAGATGGTTATACCTAAACTTGAACTCCTTCTTCTTCAAACCTTGTAGAGGTTGATGGTTCTCTTTTCGTCGCCTTCTCCCGTCGAAGATGGATCCACCTCGAAGGCTCGACCTTTGGGCTCTTTCTCGTACTTGGAGTGAACTAGAATCGCCGGCTTGCTAGACCCTTGATCCTAGAGTGAGTAGAGAGTGTCTAAGGGTTGCTTTTGTTTTTCAAGAGAAGGATTCTCAACTCATGAGAAGGTTTCTCTTGACTAGAGGAAGAAGAAGATGAAGAGAGGAGAGAGAATGAGAATGATAGAATGAGCTATTTTTTTTTTCTTTCTTGCAACCATAATGCAAAAGAAAAGAATTATCTAATAATAATAATTGAAAATGAGAATAGTTGATGGCAATTTGGAATGACCACAACCATGCTTCATTTAAAAATGTAAGCATAAATCAAGGAAGACTTTTGAAGCATGATGGTGGTCAACTTTCAACCATGGTCAACAAGTCAACCATGGTCAACAAGTCAACAATATCAACCATAACAAAATTCTCATTTAATTACTATTATAAATAGATAATCCATAAATCCATTAGGGTTTGGAAAAAGATAACTGTCAACTGTGCATACGCACCCGTTCCGAAACCCTAATGAAATACCTCATCCTCCGCCTCAAGCAACTGTGCATACACACCTGCATTCTCGTTCCGAGGAACAAGAACACCAAGATATAAAAGCAACCCCAAATATATATACTAGTATCTGGCTCAAACCAGAGCCTGCCAGTATAATCCGTCCAGACTCCAAACGTGCACAAGTGCGCGGATGAGAACGAACCCTGTCGCAAAACCATGCGACCTCTACTCTGTTTTGCCCAGAGGCGAATACCCTCTGTGTGGGACTCTAAAGACTCGACACTACGCTGGCAGTGGGTTTAACCACAGACCGCAAGCGGCACTAGCTGTGCGTAACGGTCCCCAGGTAGATGTCGACAAGAAGGCTGACGAGGTGAAACCCCATCTGAACTCCTACTGAGTCTGAATGTGACAGTCTCCGTACAGTCCGGTCTGTTCGTCTGATACATCGCATGGCGGGCCTAGGGGGTGGTAAACGTCAGTCCCCCAATAGCGGTACAAGTCGTGCCGGAGCGAAGCCCAAAACACCCTGAGATAACACTGGAAACCTACCAGTATATCTCGTTTGCCCTGGCCAGGGACTACTCGTGTAATGGCTCTCCTAGACACAGCGCGATGTCAACCCCCAATACCGGGAGAGACGAATCCTGTCTAACCGTCACTGCCTCCAAGTGCTTCGGGACTGCACCCAACTACCACCCGTTTGCACGACTCCTTTGAGCCGTGGTAGGGTAGTGATCAAAGTGCAGTGCGAACACACTTGAGGCGAAGTGCCAGTGTCAAGTCAGCGGACTAAGCTGTACTCATGTCACCTGGGAACTGATAACTGACGATAGGTATAATACCAACCTGTCAGTTCCCGACGAGTCCTGTCCAGTGTACTCGTAACCCAACGAGCACCCGTATACTATCTCCAGTACGACGTACTGATGGCTGTGGGACAGACCATCTCCCACACTGGGATGAGAAGCGCATACGCTAGTCTACTCCGG
Source organism: Agapanthus africanus (assembly GCA_030015575.1). Taxonomy (NCBI): domain Eukaryota; kingdom Viridiplantae; phylum Streptophyta; class Magnoliopsida; order Asparagales; family Amaryllidaceae; genus Agapanthus; species Agapanthus africanus. The sequence goes on from CM057337.1 coordinate 206,318,855, forward strand.
AGTATCGATGCCCTGTCTCGATAGTCCTGCGACTAGGGACCTGTATAAGGATGTGCCTATAGATTACCCAGCCCCCACTAGTGTGACTGCCATCACAACGCTGGTAATCAAGCAAAGATCCTAAGGGCTCCACTAATGTGTATAAGTGATATACTGAAATAAACACAAGTACACATTGAAGTAGAAACAAACCAAGTAGCATACTACTATTTTGAGCAAGATTGTATATACAAGGTGAATATCCCAAGCATCCATTAAGTAATATACAAACTAGTATGATACAGTAATGGCCTCTAGGGCATATACACTAACAATCTCCCACTTGCACTAAGGCCATGTACTGGCGTATCGAAGACCTATCATCTTGATCAGCCGCTCGAACTGAGTCTGGGGTAGGGCCTTGGTGAATGGATCTGCAGTGTTCTCTTCTGAAGCAACCCTCCGAACCTCGATCTCCTTGCGATCCACGATCTCCCTGATCAGGTGATACCGCCTCAAGATGTGCCTGGATCTCTGATGGGACCTGGGTTCCTTCGCTAAAGCTATAGCCCCGTTGTTGTCGCAATACAGAGGTATTGGGTCAACAATGGACGGAACCACCTGAAGTTCTTTCAAGAACTTCCTCATCCAGACAGCTTCTTTTGCGGCATCAGATGCAGCGATGTATTCCGCTTCCATCGTCGAGTCTGCAACGGTTTCCTGTTTGGAACTCTTCCAACACACCGCCCCTCCATTGAGGGTGAAGACAAAACCCGACATGGACTTGGAATCATCCTTGTCACTCTGGAAGCTGGAGTCAGCAAAAGCCTCGATCTGGAGGTCTTTTCCGCCATACACCAAGAACATCTCCTTAGTCCTTCTCAGGTACTTGAGAATGTTCTTTACTGCTATCCAATGTTTCTCCCCAGGGTTTGACTGATACCGGCTTACTACACTCAGTGCATAAGCTACATCCGGTCTGGTACACAACATCGCATACATTATAGAGCCTACCGCAGAAGCGTAGGGTATAATAGACATGCGATCCCTCTCCAAATCAGTCTTGGGAGACATCTCTTTAGAGAGGGTGATCCCGTGACAAGCCGGTAGGTTACCGCGCTTGGAATCTTCCACACTGAATCTTTTCACTATGGTGTCGATGTACCTGGACTGAGAAAGTCCCAATATCCTCCTGGATCTATCACGATGGATCCGGATCCCTAGGATGTATGAGGCATCACCCAGGTCTTTCATGGAGAACCTTTGTGACAAGAATCCCTTGACAGATTGTAGCATAGGAATGTCATTTCCTATCAAGAGAATGTCATCCACGTATAAAACGAGGAATACTACAGTTCTCGCTACAAATCTACTATAGATGCATGGTTCATCTGGATTTTTGATAAAGCCAAATTCTTTGACTGTCTCATCAAAACAGATGTTCCAACTCCGCGATGCCTGCTTTAGTCCATAGATGGACTTAAGCAACTTGCACACCTTTCCGCTGCTCCCACTCTGAATGAAACCCTCTGGCTGATCCATATAGACACACTCCTCTAAATTTCCATTTAGAAAAGCTGTCTTTACGTCCATTTGCCAGATCTCATAATCGTGGAAGGCAGCAATGGCAAGAAGGATCCGAATGGATTTCAGCATGGCTACTGGAGAAAAGGTTTCGTCGTAGTCCAAGCCAGGTCTTTGACGAAAACCCTTTGCTACCAGCCCAGCTTTATAGGTCTCAACCTGTCCATCTACACCAATCTTCCTTTTGAAGATCCACTTGCATCCTACGGGTTTTACCCCGTCTGGAGCAATGTCCAACGTCCATACCTTGTTGGTGTACATGGACTCCATTTCGGTCCGCATTGCATCCAGCCATCTCACTGAGTCAACGCTCTGAACGGCCTGCTGGAAGCTAGTAGGTTCATCATAATCTATGATGCAATCCTCTCGATCCACATCTATGAGAAAACCGTAGTATCTCTCGGGCGGATGAGACTGCCTACTACTCCTGCGGAGCGGCGTAGGAATGTCCTGTTCTGTTGAACCCTCTGGTTCCACCAAGCTTTCAGTAACAGTCTGTGGTTCTGGAATTTCTTCCAGCTCTACTGCGCTCCCACTTATTTCTTTTTCTATGAACTGGTGTTCTAGAAAGTGGGCATGACGAGAAACAAGAACTTTTTGTTCCTCTTCACAGTAGAAGAAATATCCCTTGGAATTCTTTGGATATCCCACAAACTTGCACAGTACTGAGCGTGCCTCGAGCTTGTCCGCATGCTGCTTTTTGACAAAAGCTGGACTTCCCCATATCTTAATGTGATTAAGATGGGGTCTCTTCCCACACCACATCTCAAATGGCGTGGTAGGCACAGTCTTAGTGGGGACTCGGTTCAAAAGGTATGCGGCTGATTCTAGCGCATATCCCCAGAATGATCGCGGTAACTCAGCGTTACTCATCATGGACCGCACCATATCCAATAGGGTGCGGTTCCGTCTCTCCGATACACCGTTATGTTGCGGGGTGTAAGGAGGAGTAAGCTGAGAGAGAATTCCGTTCTCTTTTAAATAGTCCAGGAATTCGGCACTTAAGTATTCTCCACCTCGATCCGATCTTAGAATCTTAATACTTTTGCCGGTCTGTTTCTCTACTTCATTCTTATACTCCTGGAATTTTCCAAAGGCCTCGGACTTATGTTTCATTAAGAAGACATAACCGTACCTTGAGAAGTCATCCGTAAAAGTAATGAAGTAAGAATGTCCGCTTCGGGCATGTGTAGACATTGGACCGCACACGTCACTGTGTACGAGTCCCAAGAGCTCGCTCGCTCTTACTCCATGTCCAGTAAACGGAGTCTTTGTCATCTTTCCTTTGAGACAAGATTGACAAGTGGCATATGATTGATATTCGAACGCATTCAAATATCCTTCTGTATGCAACTTAGTCAACCTTCTCTCATTGATGTGACCCAATCTACAATGCCATAAGAAAGTCTGATTTATTTCTGGAGACTTTCTTTTGTGCGTATTCTGGACATTGAAAATCTGTGGTTGGTTTAACACGTATATACCATTACTCAGAGTACCTGACCCAATCAATACTTGATTAAGGTGAATGTTTACAACATTACTTACAAACGCAAATTCATAACCTTCTTTAGAAACTAAAGATACAGAAATGATATTACAAGTTGCGTTGGGTACAAAAAAGCAATTACGCAAAACCAAAACATGTCCATCTGACATTCCCAGGTGATAGTCCCCCACGGCTTTAGCATCCATGCTAGCTCCGTTCGCAACTCTGAGGGTCATGTCACCTGCCTTCAAATCCCTACGGTTTCTCAACGCCTGCAAAGAATTACAGATATGAGATCCTGATCCGGTATCCAATACCCAGGAAGTAGAGTTTATTGAAAGACAGTTTTCAATAACATACACACCTGAAGCTGAAGCTGCAACCTGCTTCAATTCCTGTGTTCTGGCCTTCCAGGCCCTGCAATCATTCTTCCAGTGTCCTTTCTTATGACAAAAGAAGCATTCTTCCTTATCCACAAGCTTCCCCGCTATCTTTGTTGCTTTACCTTTTCCCTTCGTATCCACTTTACTAACACCGCCCCTTGGTTTGGCGGGGGCCTTCTTCTTCTTTCCCTTGGCTTTCGCCTTGGACCTAGAAGAAGATGATCCTCCTACAAACAAAGTGGATGTATCCCTACTTTTCTGTAGGGTGCCCTCTGCGCTCCTCAGCATGTTGAGGAGCTCTGATAGTTCAACCTCTTTTTCTTGTAGGTTGAAGTTCAGTATAAACTGGGCGTAAGTGGAAGGAAGGGACTGGAGAACTATATCCGTATATAGCTCACTCTCCAATGTGATCCCTAGGTCAGCGAGCTCCTCAATGTAGCCGATCATCTTTAGCACGTGCTCGGCTACTGATGATCCGACGGCCATCTTTGTCGAAAACAACTTTTTCGACGCTTCGTATCTTGCGATACGTGATTGCTCTCCATACAGTTCTTTTGTATGGAGCAATATGGACTCCATGTCCATATTCTCATGCCTCCTCTGATGTTCGTTGTCCATCGAGGCAAGCAGGAGGCACTTGGCCTTCGCGCTATCAATCTCCCAAGTCTTGCGGATTTCCTTATCCGCGACGCTGGAAGTTGGACCAGGGACAGGGGGAGCTTTGGTGGTAAGAAGATACCCCAGCTTGTCATAAGTGATTGCTATCTTGACATTCCTGAGCCAATCTTTGTAGTTTGGCCCTGTCAGTTTGTTTTTATCTAGGAGTAACTTAAGTCCAGTCATGTTGATTGGTCGCTGCAATTAGGAGAGAGAAGAAGAAACACTCAGCATGATGCTCTTGCAAGTTTAGAGTGGTTTTTAGTTTGTCTAAACAGGATGGCTCCCACTGTTTCTCGAATCCCTCCTCAAACCATAAAGGAAGAATTAGTCAGGATCAATCCCACCGTACAATACTTGCTTAACCGTTCAGCCAGGCCGGTGTTGGTACTTCGAGGGAGGTTTTCCAACGCTTTCGCGAAGTTCCTTAATTAAAGAACCTCTTTTCCCTGGGGGCGTAACCCCGCTAACACCTTTCTAGGCACCTACTAGGTTTATAGCATTGATCGTTAAGTGAGAAATTTCCCGAGGAGTAGCATATACTCACAGTAGGATCGGGATCCAAATATCATCGCGTGACGAAACTGAAGGAATCCTACCAGAATCACCACACTCCAAATGGTATGCAAATCTAGCAAGTTTCAGTACTTATGAAACTCCCGATGTGGATTTTTGCCCCATGCTCTTATGACCTTGACTTTGGCCAAAATATCATAAGTCACATGTCAAGTTCTGCCCGTCACTATCCAGGTTAATTTGGATCCATCCGTACCTACCCTTGACTTTGGCCAAAATGGCAGCACGACTGTCCCAAACCAACGTATCTATCTATGCTACACATGAACACCCAATAGCTACCAATCACTATGCCTTGACTTTGGCCAAAATACATAGCTTGAATACTATTGCCTATTCATGCGAAGCGACGGAGGGCTACGAATGGTTTTGGCGAAACCGTGAACGTAGTGAACTTGATTTAATCGATGGAACGAGATAGCTTTTAGAAGGACTGGCTCAATCTCCGTATTTAAAAGTTAGTTTTGAAAAGAACCGAGTGGTTTTTCGTAAGTGTTCCATCGACTTAAACTTGGTTTATTATCTTGCATTAGTTCTTTTAATGCGTGATATTCTTGCATTAGTACTTTTAATGCGTCCCATCATTTAATCCTACCATTGCAGAAAACAACCAAAATATGACGTACGCTTATGCCATTCGCATTCGCCACGGGGCCCCGTCATTACCCGTTAGGTTACTTAACTAACGACAGAGCGGGGGCTGGGCTAGCGCGGCTGTAAAACATAAGCAACGCCTAAATAGAAAGCAATGATAGACATTACAGATCACAGATGAATACATTGGATATACTAGCAATCCGCAATCCTTTCGAGCCTGGAACGAAAAGCGGATAACATGGTCGCGGTGAATAGCCAAATACCCCACCCAAGACCCCTACGGGTGCGGCAAACTACCCGCCAAGTCCTCGGTAGTTTGTGCACCCCTCCATGGGTCTATCCTAGGAGCAAAAACAGTAAAAAGAATTATACAATGACGGCTACAACCCCGACCCGGTTGTGCGGCCAAACAAATAATAATTATTACATCAATTTACATTTACAATGAATGAAAGAAAAACAAAAGCTCATCTCACATCCACCCCGGCTATTCACCCGCGACAGTCCAACACATTCATATACACATTCCAATATCAAACACAGATCATGTATAACCCCGACTAATCGACTTATAGCGATTAGCCGACGTTCAATACATGCAAACATCACAGATATAACCATCATAGTCAAAGTGCAGTGAAGTTCGGAAAAAAATACGGAATTATAGGACCCCAAAAGTGAATTTCTGTTCTGGAAAATCTGGGCACATATAATATATCTTAAAAATCCCAAAACCAACACAGAAGAACACTGCACGAAAAACGATGCAGAGAAGACATCAAACAGCGGCGGTTCCGCGGCCTGATGAACAGGTGAGGCCGCGGAAGGGCGGCGCTTTGGAGGAATCATGCTATCGTTTTTGGTGGGTGTTCTTACAAAACCCTGAGACGATTTTTAGAGTATAAATTTTTTCATTTTGAGCCAAAAAAATTTCAACAGAAACTCAGGTTTTGTAATTTATCCGGTTTTGTGATTTTTCGTTTCCGAACTTCGTTACACTTCACTACCAAGCTAGTTTAAGTTTAGTTAGGCTCTGATACCACTGTAAGTCCATATTGCGACCCCCGGTGCTTACGGGGAGGCGGAAACGGTATAAAATCAAAATTTTAACGCAAGAGGCAACATGGACTAAACTTGGTCGGGATCGTTGTCTAAACTAAAACTAGTGTTCTTGCTAAAGAGAGTTAGCTACTATGGAAGATGGTTATACCTAAACTTGAACTCCTTCTTCTTCAAACCTTGTAGAGGTTGATGGTTCTCTTTTCGTCGCCTTCTCCCGTCGAAGATGGATCCACCTCGAAGGCTCGACCTTTGGGCTCTTTCTCGTACTTGGAGTGAACTAGAATCGCCGGCTTGCTAGACCCTTGATCCTAGAGTGAGTAGAGAGTGTCTAAGGGTTGCTTTTGTTTTTCAAGAGAAGGATTCTCAACTCATGAGAAGGTTTCTCTTGACTAGAGGAAGAAGAAGATGAAGAGAGGAGAGAGAATGGGAATGATAGAATGAGCTATTTTTTTTTTCTTTCTTGCAACCATAATGCAAAAGAAAAGAATTATCTAATAATAATAATTGAAAATGAGAATAGTTGATGGCAATTTGGAATGACCACAACCATGCTTCATTTAAAAATGTAAGCATAAATCAAGGAAGACTTTTGAAGCATGATGGTGGTCAACTTTCAACCATGGTCAACAAGTCAACCATGGTCAACAAGTCAACAATATCAACCATAACAAAATTCTCATTTAATTACTATTATAAATAGATAATCCATAAATCCATTAGGGTTTGGAAAAAGATAACTGTCAACTGTGCATACGCACCCGTTCCGAAACCCTAATGAAATACCTCATCCTCCGCCTCAAGCAACTGTGCATACACACCTGCATTCTCGTTCCGAGGAACAAGAACACCAAGATATAAAAGCAACCCCAAATATATATACTAGTATCTGGCTCAAACCAGAGCCTGCCAGTATAATCCGTCCGGACTCCAAACGTGCACAAGTGCGCGGATGAGAACGAACCCTGTCGCAAAACCATGCGACCTCTACTCTGTTTTGCCCAGAGGCGAATACCCTCTGTGTGGGACTCTAAAGACTCGACACTACGCTGGCAGTGGGTTTAACCACAGACCGCAAGCGGCACTAGCTGTGCGTAACGGTCCCCAGGTAGATGTCGACAAGAAGGCTGACGAGGTGAAACCCCATCTGAACTCCTACTGAGTCTGAATGTGACAGTATCCGTACAGTCCGGTCTGTTCGTCTGATACATCGCATGGCGGGCCTAGGGGGTGGTAAACGTCAGTCCCCCAATAGCGGTACAAGTCGTGCCGGAGCGAAGCCCAAAACACCCTGAGATAACACTGGAAACCTACCAGTATATCTCGTTTGCCCTGGCCAGGGACTACTCGTGTAATGGCTCTCCTAGACACAGCGCGATGTCAACCCCCAATACCGGGAGAGACGAATCCTGTCTAACCGTCACTGCCTCCAAGTGCTTCGGGACTGCACCCAACTACCACCCGTTTGCACGACTCCTTTGAGCCGTGGTAGGGTAGTGATCAAAGTGCAGTGGGAACACATTTGAGGCGAAGTGCCAGTGTCAAGTCAGCGGACTAAGCTGTACTCATGTCACCTGGGAACTGATAACTGACGATAGGTATAATACCAACCTGTCAGTTCCCGACGAGTCCTGTCCAGTGTACTCGTAACCCAACGAGCACCCGTATACTATCTCCAGTACGACGTACTGATGGCTGTAGGACAGACCATCTCCCACACTGGGATGAGAAGCGCATACGCTAGTCTACTCCGGAGTATCGATGCCCTGTCTCGATAGTCCTGCGACTAGGGACCTGTATAAGGATGTGCCTATAGATTACCCAGCCCCCACTAGTGTGACTGCCATCACAACGCTGGTAATCAAGCAAAGATCCTAAGGGCTCCACTAATGTGTATAAGTGATATACTGAAATAAACACAAGTACACATTGAAGTAGAAACAAACCAAGTAGCATACTACTATTTTGAGCAAGATTGTATATACAAGGTGAATATCCCAAGCATCCATTAAGTAATATACAAACTAGTATGATACAGTAATGGCCTCTAGGGCATATACACTAACAGATGGGACCTTGGTTCCTTAGCTAAAGCTATAGCCCCATTGTTATCGCAATACAAAGGTATTGGGTCAAAAATGGACGGAACCACCTGAAGTTCACTAATGAACTTTTTCATCCAGACCGCCTCTTTTGCGGCATCGCTTGCAGCAATGTATTCAGCCTCCATCGTCGAGTCTGCGACGGTATCCTGTTTGGAACTCCTCCAACATACCGCCCCTCCGTTGAGGGTAAACACAAAACCCGAGACAGACTTGCTGTCATCTTTGTCACTCTGGAAGCTTGAATCAGTAAAGGACTCGACCCTAAGGTCTCCATTACCGTAAACCAGGAACATCTCCTTAGTCCTTCTCAGGTACTTAAGAATGTTCTTCACTGCTGTCCAGTGGTCCTCACCTGGGTCTGACTGATACCGGCTTACCGTGCTCAGCGCGTAAGCTACATCTGGTCTTGTACATAGCATCGCATACATTATAGATCCTACCGCCGAAGCGTAGGGTATAGTGCTCATGCGAACCCTCTCCTCGTCAGTCTTAGGAGACATCTTCTTGAAGAGGGTAATTCCGTGCAATGCGGGTATGTTACCGAGCTTGGAATCCTCCATACTAAATCTCTTTAGTACAGTCTCTATGTACCTGGACTGCGAAAGTCCCTGTAGTCTCTTGGATCTATCTCTATAGATCTTGTTCCCTAGAATGTACGAGGCATCACCCAGGTCCTTCATGGAGAACCGTTGTGACAAAAATAGCTTGACTGATTGTAGCATAGGAATGTCATTTCCTATCAAAAGAATGTCGTCCACGTACAAGACTAGGAATACGACAGTTCGTCCTACAATCTTCTTATAGACACAAGGTTCATCTTCGTTCTTGATGAAATCAAATTCCTTGATTGCCTCATCAAAACAGATGTTCCAGCTCCGCGATGCCTACTTTAATCCATAAATGGATTTAAGCAACTTGCACACCTTCCCTCTGCTCCCACTGTCTACGAAACCTTCTGGCTGATCCATGTAAACGCACTCTTCCAAACAACCGTTTAGGAAAGCCGTTTTAACATCCATATGCCAGATTTCATAGTCATGGAAGGCAGCAATGGCAAGTAGGATCCGAATGGATTTGAGCATAGCCACCGGAGAAAAAGTTTCGTCATAGTCCAAACCAGGTCTTTGACGAAAACCTTTTGCAACGAGTCTAGCCTTATAGGTTTCCACCTGCCCATCTACATCAAGTTTCTTTTTGTAGATCCATTTGCATCCAACGGGTTTTACCCCAGGTGGAGCAATATCCAAGGTCCACACTTTATTGGCGTACATGGACTCCATTTCGGATTGCATTGCTTCCTGCCACTTATCAGAGTCCCTACTGATAATGGCCTGCCTTAAATTGGTAGGGTCATCTTCTTCCAAGATGCAATCCTCTCGATCCCCGTCTATGAGAAAATCGTAGTATCTCTCGGGCGGATGAGAAATCCTACAAGATCTGCGGAGTGGCTGAGGTTCGTTTGGGGTTATTGAATTCTGAGGTTCTGTCAAATCTTTAGTTTCATTCTGTGGTCGCTGAATTTCTTCGAGTTCTACCGAACTCCCACTTGTTTCTTTTGCAAGAAATTGCCACTCTAAAAAGGTGGCGTGGCGAGATACAAACACCTTCTGTTCCTCGGTGTGGTAGAACAGATATCCTGTGGAGTTCTTAGGATATCCCACAAATTTACATAGAACTGAACGTGCCTGAAGTTTGTCCGGATTTTGTACTTTTACATAGGCCGGACAACCCCATATCTTAATACGTTTAAGATACGGCTTTTTACCATTCCATATCTCGAACGGTGTTTTAGGCACAGATTTAGACGGAACATCGTTCGATAGATATGCTGCTGTCAACAGCGCATGTCCCCAAAATGAAAGAAGTAACTCGGCATTACTCATCATGGAGCGAACCATATCCAGTAGGGTACGATTCCTCCGCTCCGATACACCGTTGTGCTGTGGTGTATAAGGAGGAGTAAGCTGAGAGAGAATACCATTCTCTTTTAAGTAATCTAGGAATTCCGTGCTTAAGTACTCCCTTCCTCTATCAGACCGGAGGATCTTAATACTTTTGCCAGTCTGGTTCTTTACTTCGTTTCTGAATTCCTTGAATTTCTCAAAAGCTTCAGATTTGTGTTTCATCAGATACACATATCCGAACCTAGAGAGATCGTCAGTGAATGTGATGAAGTACGAGAACCCACCCCTTGCATGTATAGACATCGGACCACATACATCACTATGTACGAGTCCCAAGAGCTCTGCTGCTCTTTCTCCATGTCCGGTGAACGGAGATTTGGTCATCTTCCCTTTGAGACAAGACTGACAAGTTTCATAAGATGAAAACTCGAACGCATCCAAGAGTCCATCTTTATGAAACTTACTCAGTCTTTTCTCTCCGATATGACCAAGTCTACAATGCCACAAGTAGGATTCATTCGTATCTGAATTCTTCCTCTTGCGTGTGTTTTGTACATTGAGAACTGTATTCTGATTTAGAACGTAGATACCATTACACAGTGTACCTTCTGCAACCAGTACCTTATGAAGGTAAATGTTCATGATATTTCTATCAAGAACAAAGTTATATCCATCTTTATCCAGTAAAGAAACTGATATGATGTTGCAAACCATGGAAGGTACATAGTAGCAATCGTTCAAAATCATAGTCTTGCCATTTGGCAATACTAGGTGATATTCACCGACGGCTGCCGCATTAACTTGTGCTCCGTTTGCTACTCTGAGCGACATATCACCCGGTGCATCTTTCCTACTTTTTCTCAGTCCCTGCAATAAATTACAGATATGAGATCCTGATCCGGTATCAAGTACCCAGGAGGTAGGGCCGACCGTAAAACAGTTCTCAATTACAAGAACACCTGAAGTAGATGCAAAACCATGCTTCTTCTTCAACTGAGTATCCTGGGAATCCATACAATCCCCTTTCCCTTGCTCATACTTATGACTGTTGTCACAAGTTAGAGCTGAACCAACGTTCCCCAGCCCCGAATAAGAATTCGGATCGGTCAAGCGATACATTTTTATTATCTTGATTAGGGCGTGAAATGGTTGCTACCTGGAGAGAGAGAAAAGAAACACTCAGCGTGCGCTCTTGCAAGTTTAGATTGGTTTTTAATTTATCTAAACAGGATGGCTCCCACTGTCTCTCGAATCCCTCCTCAAACCATAAAGGAAGAATTAGTCGGGATCAATCTCACCGTACAATACTTGCTTAACCGTTCAGCCAGGCCAGTGTCGGTACTTCGAGGGAGGTTTTCCAACGCTTTCACGAAGTTCCTTAATTAAGTAACCTCTTTTCCCTGTGGGTGTAGCCCCGCTAACACCTTTCTAGATACCTACTTGGTTTATAGCATTGATCGTTAAGCGAGAAAGTTCCCGAGGAGTAGCATATACTCACAGTAGGATCGGGATCCAAATATCATCGCGTGACAAAACTGAAGGAATCCCACCAGAATCATCACACTCCAAATGGTATGCAACACTAGCAAGTTTCAGTACTTTTGAAACTCCCGATGTGGTTTTTGCCCCTAGGACCCAAGTGACCTTGACTGAGCCAACATATCAAAGGATCCTAGTCAAGTTCAACCCATCATTATCTTGACTGCATTAGACCCACCCGTACGAGTCCTTGACTGAGCCAAAATGACCGCACGACTGTCCTAACCAATCACTTTGTTTCCTACGGAAAAGTATTACATAGCTATCGTACACTACGCCTCGGCTGAGCACGAAATACGTAGCACGAATACTAAGCAATATCAATCCGAAACGACGGAGGGCTACGACTGGGTTTTGGCGAAAACCCGTTAACGTAATGAACTTGATATCGTTGAAGGAACGTGATACTGTTTTTTTTTTTTGAAAATATAGTGGCGAAAACTTTTGCTAAAGAGGTTACTCCCTGTGAAGGGATCTCGGCTCTTTCCTCGTCGAATGAGGTGCAGGATATTCCAAACTGAATACCACGATGCAAAGCAAGAATAATCGACTATAGTGAAGTTATTACCCTGACGCAAACTTTTGTCCAAGGGGTCACTCCCGATGAAGGGATCTCGGCCCTTGCCTCGTCAACTGAGGTGCTGGGCATTCATAACCGAATACCTCGATACAAAACAAAAGTGAACGTCCTTGTAATAACAGCTTTTTGAAAAATTGTTCCAACAACGTCTTTTAGGTTTATTTTCTTGCATTAATTCTTTTAATGCGTCCCATCATTTAAATCCTACCATTGCAGAAAACAACCAAAATATGACGTACGCTTATGCCATTCGCATTCGCCACAGGGCCCCGTCATCACCCGTTAGGTTACTTAACTAACGACAGAGCGGGGGCTGGGCTAGCGCGGCTGAAAAACATAAGCAACGCCTAAATAGTTATTATATATAGATATATAGCAATGATAGCCAATCCAGATCACAGATGAACACTTTGGATATACTAGGAACTCGCGATTCGTTCGAGCCTGCAACGAAAAGCGGATTACACGGTCGCGATGAATAGCCAATACCCCACCCAAGACTCCTACGGGTGCGGCAAACTACCCGCCAAGTACCCGAAGCGAAGCAACCTCCCTCAACGCCGTGAGCAGGCCTCTCGGCACTTCGATATACCCGGTAGTTTGTGCACCCCATACATGGGTCTATCCTAGGAGCAAAAACAGTAAAAAGAATTATACAATAACGGCTACAACCCCGACCCGGTTGTGCGGCCATACAAATAATATTACATCAATTTACAAATTTATAACATGAATGAAAGAAAAAGAAACTCTCATCTCACATCCACCCCGGCTATTCATCCACGACAATCCAACGAGTTCATATACCCAAACTATCAACAACACAGATCACAGATATGTATAACCCCCACTAATCGACATATAGCGATTAGTAGACGTTCAATACACATATAACATTACAGATATAACCATTAGCCAAAGTCTACAGAACATCGACCAAAAAATATGGATTTTTAAGCCCCAAAAACAAATTTTGCTTTCTGGAAAATCTGGGCAAAAAAATCATATTGTAAAAATCCCAAAATACCCATCTAAGAAAACTGCAGGAAGCAGATCCCCCAACTGAGCTAAATTGGCCGCGGTTCCGCGGCATAAGCAAGCTTATGCCGCGGAACCGCGGCGCTTTAGCCGAGTTGGGGGATCAAATTTCTCCAGTTTTCTAACAAAAGCCTGAGCCGATTTTTAGTGCAAGATTTATTAATTTTGGAACAGATATGAAAATAGGCAGAAACTTGAAATATCCGGGGTGTTTTGCGGTTTTTCGTCCGGTCGAAATTCTAAATACTTTGATAACATGCTAGGGTGTGTTTAGTTAGGCTCTGATACCATTGTTAGGTCCATGTTACCTCTCCCGGTACTTTCGGGGTTGCGGAAACGGTAAAACAAAAATTTTCTAGACTTGGTAACATGGACCGTAAAAGCTGGATCTTTGCTAAACAACACTCTAGCATCCTAACTAGAGATTTATCTACTCGGTTAGGGATTATACCTCAACTTGAACTCCTTCTCTTCTTGTTGTTCTTCTCCTTGCTTGCTTCGAGGGTTGATCCGGACTTTGGTCACCTCCGCGGCCTCCTTGAGTCGAAGACGATCCACCCGAGAGATGTACACCGAGCACCACCTCGAGCCGAGGTAACTAGGGCAAAGAGATTGCTAATCTAGAAACCTTAGGTTGTGTAGAAGTAGTAGAGGGATAGTTTTGTCTTTGTGGGATCTTTATCTCTCAACACATGAGATCAAAAGCTGAATCAAGAGGAGGAAGAAGGAGGAGCTAGCAACCATGGTGCATTTCTTTTCTTCTCATCAAAAAACAAGAGAGAGAGTGAGAAAAGAATTATGAGCATAAGAAAAATGAACCATGGTTCAATAATGCAAAAACAATATCATTACTAATCCCATCAAGATAAAGTTTGATGGCTACATTGAAATGACCATTATCACAATCAAAATAGAAAAAGAAAAAGAAAAGAAGAGTGTAGATCCCTCTTGAAAGTCAATGGTCAACACGGTCAACCGATCAACAAAGTCAAGAGAGGTCATGGTGGTCAAATGGTCAATGCAATTAGCCATCATAAAATTATCACTAAAAGGATTAGTAAATGATGTCCGCGGCTCATAATGGTTTTGACCAAACGAACTGCCAAAACCCTAATGAGTCCGAATCAACTGTCAAAACCCTAATGAGCCTGCCACATAACGGTTTTGGCCGAGCCAACTGCCAAAACCCTAATGAGGCACCTCCTCCTTCATCGCTCCGGAAAACTGTGCATACACACCTGCATCCGCATTCCGTAAAATGCGGATGCACAGAAGACAAAACAAATCCATCCGTGCAATACTAGGATCCGGCTTAAACCAAAGCCCACTAGTACTGCCTGCTCGAACACCACACGCACACAAGTGTACGTAAGCGATCGCAGCCCTGCCGTAAAACCATACGATCTCTAAACGTTTCGCTCAGTGCAGGGAAACTCTCTGTGTGAGACTCTAAAGACTCGACACTAAGCTGGCAGTGGGTTTAACCACAGACCGCAAGCGGCACTAGCTGTACGTAACGGTCTCCAGGTAGATGTCGATAAGAAGGCCGATGAGGTAAACCCATCCGAACTCCTACTGAGCCTGTATGTGACAATCTCCGTACAGTCCGGTCTGTTCGTCTGATACATCGCATGGCGGGCCTAGGGGGCGGTAAACGTCAGTCCCCTAATAGCGGTACAAGTCGTGTCGGAGTGAAGCCCATTACACCCTGAGATAACACTGGAAACCTACCAGTATATCTCGCTTGCCCTGGACACGGACTACTCGTGTAATGGCTCTCCTAGACACAGCGCGATGTCAACCCCCAATACCGGGAGAGATGAATCCTGTCTAACCGTCACTGCCTCCAAGTGCTTCGGGACTGCACCCAACTACTACCTGTTTGCACGACTCAGTAGAGCCGTGGTAGGGTAGTAATCAAAGAACAGTGGGAACACACTCGAGGCGAAGTGACAGTGTCAAGTCAACGGACTAAGCTGTACTCATGTTACCTGGGAACTGATAACTGACGATAGGTATAATACCAACCATCAGTTCCCGACGAGTCCTGTCCAGTGTACTCGTAACCTAACGAGCACCCGCATACTATCTCAAGTACGACGTACTGACGGCTGTGGGACAGACCGTCTCCCGTGCTGGGATGAGAAGCGCATACGCTAGTCTACTCCGGAGTATCGATGCCCTGTCTCGATAATCCCACGACTAGGGACGTGTATAAGGATGTGCTTGTGGATTACCCAGCCCCCACGAGTGTGATCGCCATCACAACGCCGGTAATCAAGCAAAGATCCTAAGGGTTCTACTAATGCGTATAGGTGATATAATAAAGAAACACTCATGTACACATTAAAGTAGAGACAAACCAAATACCATACTACTATATTGAGTAAGATTGTCTATACAACTGTGAATATCCCAAGCTTCCATCAAGTAATATACATACTAGTATGATACAGTAATGGCCTCTAGGGCATATACACTAACATAGTGATTTTAGTAGTGTACTGGACGTAGGTCAGTACCCCAGATGATGATCTTGATAAAGAGAATACCAGATGAACAGTGTGATGAGTATGATATTAACCCGTACCTAGATTTGGAGATGTCGTACGATGGATTTACGTACGAGCTATATATTGATGATTGATCCGCACTCTTGACTTGGGATGTCTGATTATAGATATGGTATCGGATATGATATTATTGAGGCGGGATCACCGACTAATATATATACAGGTATGTATACGTATCGACTCAGATGTTAGGCGGTTTCCTTACCTGTAGTTCAGCTTGTTAGTTCAGCTGTATAGTTTAGTGTAGTTGTTAGACTAGATTAGACTCCTACCTATTTCAAAACTAACGAATCGAGGGTATTTTAAAAGACAGGTCAAGGGATTTTACGGATATTTCAAAAGACCTATCTTTTCTTAAAAACACCGTAGCCCTTATTTTCAAAACACCGCGATTCGTGTTATTTCAAAAGGCACTATTGTAGGACTTATATTAGGGCAATGCAGTTTAGTTATCGTTGTGTCTAGTGTTCAGCTCCTGCATATTATTGTTGTTGCTTCGCATCGCATACTTATTGTAATTCATATTTCATTATTGATATCATGCTGTTAGGACACCATCACCATTACCGATGATGCGTATGTACCACGTACACTTACTTGCCGGCTCACACACATCTTCATCGGTAATTGTTATGTCACGTACACTTAGAAAATACTATTTCATTGACATAGGTTGTTAGCTAATAGTTTAGACATGATATTAGTGTACTTGCCTTATATACCAGTTTAGACATTGTAGTTATTACTTGTCACTTCATGCATACTGTTATTCATTGTTATGCCGCATTTATGGATTCTCATGCATATATTCACTATTTTATGTGCTATTGAGGTTTTGGATTCGGATTTCCAAGAGATTTTCTGGATTTGGTGGAAAACCGCAAAACTTATACAAACTTCTTCTCTCTTTTTAAATAAAAAGCGCGATTTTCCCATGATGTATGAGTCGTCCACCATGAGTTTGCTGATGGATTTCGAGACCCGATTCGAGGAGACGAAAGAAACGTTTTGGGTTCATGGTGGACCCGGTAAGGTACCCCGGGGAAAGAATGTCGTGTTGCTGACGTTGAGCCTGGCAAGGGAGCACTACTGACCGGTGATATTACCCGACGCGTCGGATATCCGGAGGATACCTTCGTAGTCTTAAGATGGATGGTAGGGGCCGGTCTGGACTGATGGTGCCCTAGATATTGAGATTTGATACATTGAGATTTCGAGATATTGAGGTACTGAAATTTGATGATCCAGGTCAGTCCGGGTAGCCGGAGCCTGAGATATTGTGATATGTGGATTTATGTTTTTGTGTCGATGCTAGATACGGTTTATACTGATTTTCTTATGATACCTCATTTTTAAAAAAATACAGAAATCTCACTGAGTTATGAAAGCAGTTTCTTTAGTACATGTACTCTGTTTTCATGCATTCATACATCATCCATATGATATATTGCTATCTGAGGCACTGACACGAGCACTTGGTATTACTGTTGTTTAGAGGTATACCCTAGCCATTGTTATAGGCTGCTGGTTATATATTTGAGGATATATATTGATCGTATGACCTAGGATTGCGTTATACATGCGATTCCTATTCGTAGATGTATTCTATTCACGAGTTGGCAACTCACCCCCGTTGTGCCCCAGTTGCTTGCAGGTTTTGCCGTACAGGTTTCATTACGGCTTTGCTGGCACTGCTTCTTTCGGGTGACTTGCTAGTAGCTGGGTTTATTTGTATCGTACCCATTATTATACATTGTATATTATTATTCAGTTGTATCTAGAAGTTCCATCAACCAAACATGTATTTAATTTTGAGCTAGAGACAGTGATGTTATTCTTTCGACCTTAGAGTCATGCGTTATTTTTTCTGTGGATTTCTTGTTGTTTTGAGTTCCTTTTGAGTTTTGATCCTCGCCCTTGGCGTTGTATATTATATTGCTTGTGTGGTTGTGACCGTCGATTGACGAAGAGCTAGCTCCCGATTGGGGATGCCTTTTATTGATTTCGTATACTATTCATGTTGTATCCCGTTTGGGGGCCAGTATTTACAAAGAAGACTCTGCCGAAATTTTCAGTAAATATTTGATGTTTTTAAAAACGCATAATTCGGCTTATGCTATTAAAACTACTTGATTTGAATTGGTTTTCCTTCACTCTACTATTTTTCTGGGTTTTCGGCTTACTTAGATTACGTACGTCTCGAGACGTTTCGTAGTTTAAGTGCCGGTCATGTTCCGTACATTCGGGACGTGACATTCAGCTAAGAGATCGTTTGTTTGCTCCTGAGCTTCCATCAAAACTTGCAGTACACCCAAAATCTCGACGGTCTGACTCTGGGTAGTGGAGGTGGACGAAGAGTTGTTGGAAGTCAGGTTTTAGCATCCGCTATGCAACACTGATAGGAACTTAAAAATATGCAACACGATACGATAATATTGAAGAAACGAAGACGTGAGAATGCGACGAGTCCGATAAGAAACGTAAGTAGGTGAAGGCTCAATAGGGAAAGTACAAGGATGAAAATGTAAAACAGATTTGAAAACTCGGGAACGATATAAGATATAAACGGAGATAGAGATTTGACGATCAAAACAAGATTATGTGGTTGGGTAATACTCAATCGAGAAGGAAATCAAATATAGAACCCCAAGTCATTCCAACAGAGTACAGTATTGTAACTATACTGTAGTTCATACACTACTACAATAGGGGTTGCCTCAACGGATAATGAAATCCGTAGGGGCAGATTTATTTTGGCCCTACGGACTAATCCGTAAGGCCCGACGGTTGTCCCTACGGTTCTCGATGTTTTAATTTAAAAACATTAAATCATAATTTGTTATTTGCCCCTACGGAGCCGCAAACCAATGACCTACGGACTAATCCGTAGGAGCATCTAAATGGGAATTTAATTAAAAAGGTACAGAAATACCCTACGCTGATCATCTCTCTCGCGCGCGTTAACTCTCAAAATTCCCAAAATCCCTAAATCTCACGTTCCCGCCACGTCGCAGTTCTTATCGCCGCTCTCATCGTCGCCACCGCCCTCCGTTTCGTCGTCGCCACTGCCCTCGTTCTTCCTCATCGCCGATTGCGCGCGTTGTCGACCACCGATCGAGCATCTCCGTTGTCTCCTCCACCGCCTACAGGTTAGTAAATCTTCAATTAAACATAATTTTAATGATTTTAGGGCTAGGGTTCAGGGTTTGGGGACCGATGAGGGTTAGGGTTAGGCATCGGTTGGGGTTAGGGTTAGGGTTGGGGTTGCGGTTGGGGCTGGGGCTGGGGCTGCGGTTGGGGTTGGGGTTAGGGTTCGGCTGGGGTTGTAGTTGTGGTTGTGGTTGGGGTTAGGGTTAGGTTTGGGGTTCGGTTGGGGCTGGGGCTGGGTCTGGGGTTAGGGTTAGGGTTGGGGTTTGGCTGGGGTTGGGGCCGGGTCTGGGGTTAGGGTTAGGGTTGGGGTTTGGCTGGGGCTAGGGCTGGGGTTAGGGTTGGGGATAATGAAAATTTTGTATAGAAAATTACAAAGGTTTATAGGCCTATAATCGATGATGGAGCGACAGTTTGCCTTTTTAGGAATAAAACAAACGGGAGTAGAATTAACAGCCTTGGGCACCTCTTTATGTTTGAAAAAATATTTCCCAACTTTAGGAAAAAACTTTGCATAATGCATGTTGGCCCTGTAAATATCAATCCCTTTATAAGTCTATATAGAGCATCATTTCTCTGTGCCCCCACTTTGTTTGTGGGCGTGGACCATGGATTGATTAATGACAGGAATATTGGCCATGGAGCGAGGAGCGAGATGCTATCGGAAAACTTTAACTAGAGTGGATGTCGACGTATTGGCTGCTAACTTATTATTGGGTTGAAAAAAGGTGTGCCTATAGATATGAGAGTGGAAGAGTCAAAATGGTGAGTGTGTAGTGCAAGTCTTGATTCAACAATTTTGCTTGGTTCTGCAATAAAATGGAGTGGACACTGGACTCTAACCCTAAACCTAAACATTTACCCAGGGGCAAGATTTCATGATATATGCTAATTACAATTTGAGAGAAAAATAAAAATATTACATGCACCCTCAAGATGGCCAGCATACATGAAAACACGTGTGTGAAGATTATACAAACTTAATCATTCATATAGGCAGAATGCGCTGTTTCAAGTAAACTTACCCAAATTAACCTAATTAACCCTTACCAACACCCTAACCCTTTCAAATTATCAATAACTAACCAAAATTAACCCTAGCCTCTAATTAACCCAAATTAACCCTAGGGTCTATCCCTAAACCTGATATGTCTGAAATCATATTAGAAATGATATGTCTGCAATCAAATTCTGCATTTATATTTTGTGAAGTAAAAGCTTTTTCAAAATGAGAAGCTGTCATCTGAACAATCTGTTTATGCTCCTCAAAACAAATGCCTTCTACATTTTGCAACTTTGTAATTCTGTTTTGACATCTTCTGACATTAACCCAACAATGAAAGAATTTGGTATTTTTATCACCATCTGAAATCTATTTTTTCCTTGATTTATGTCTCCAAAAAAATTGAGGAAGGTTGTGTTTGTTATATCAAAAACCTTTTTGTTGAACCCATGCAACAGGTGAAAGTTTAGAGTTGTTATAGATAGCTCTTATATGTTGTTTAATGCATGTACCATTATTAAGAGAGTGCAAGGTGGAGAACAATAATTTGTTTCAACAGCACGTTTTTCAAGTTAAAACCCATATATGATATTCGATGATAATATGAAACTTTCATATTCTCATCGATACTCATATATGAAACTCAAAGCGCCACTTAGTCCCCGTCTATTGGTTAACATACGTTCGATGTTCGTCGTGAAATAGAACTATACGAAGGTTGTTAAATATCGAACGGTATAGCTCGATACTAACAACCGTCGTATAGTCTATGTGACGAGAAGATTCAATCGTATGATAACCGATAGATTTGTCCCGTGTGGACAAGTTAGGAATGTATAAAGCAAACACCTTCATTCACTTGTGTTTTCATCCATTTCGAGATATTTCGTCGGTACCTTTCCGCTGGTTCTCCGTGTACAAAGATACATTAGATGTTCATTTCAACGTTGTTTTACAGCTTTGAAATGATTATCTATTCTATTATAGTGTACTCGGAGAACAGCGGGGAGGTGCTGCCGAAATTTACTCGAAACGGTTGAAAGCACAAGCGAATGGGTGTTCGCTCTATACATTCTTAATAGGATAGAAGACTTACCCCCGACAGCCGAAACACACACATACAACAAGAATATACAACAAACACATCATTAGAGAGTGATTCAAGATGTTCAAGTTAAAACCAATATATGATACTCGATGATAATATGAAACTTTCATATTCTCATCGATACTCATATATGCAACTCAAAGCGCCACTTAGTCCCCGTCTATCGGTTAACATACGTTCGATGTTCGTCGTGACATAGAACTATACGAAGGTTGTTAAATATCGGACAGTATGGCTTGATACTAACAACCGTCGTGTAGTCTATGTGACGAGAAGATTCAATCGTATGATAACCGATAGATTTGTCCCGTGTGGACAAGTTAGGAATGTATAAAGCAAACACCTTCATTCACTTGTGTTTTTATCCGTTTCGAGATATTTCGTCGGTACCTTTCCGCTGGTTCTCCATGTACAAAGATAGATTATATGTTCATTTCAACGTTATTTTATAGCTTTGAAATGATTATCTATTCTATTACAGTGTACTCATAGAACAGCGGGGAGGTGCTGCCGAAATTTTCTCAAAACGATTGAAAGCACAAACGAATGGGTGTTCGCTCTATACATTCTTAATGGGATAGAAGCCTTACCCCCGACAGCCGAAACACACACATACAACAAGAATACACAACAAACGCATCATTAGAGAGTGATTCAAGATGTTCAAGTTAAAACCAATATATGATACTCGATGATAATAAGAAACTTTCATATTCTCATCGATACTCATATATGAAACTCAAAACGCCACTTAGTCCCCGTCTATCGGTTAACATACGTTCGATGTTCGTCATAACATAGAACTATACGAAGGTTGTGTTAGTGTATATGCCCTAGAGGCCATTACTGTATCATACTAGTTTGTATATTACTTGATGGAAGCTTGGGATATTCATCTTGTATTGACAATCTTGCTCAAAATAGTAGTATGCTACTTGGTTTGTTTCTGCTTTAATGTGTGCATGTGTTTCTTATAGCATATCGCCTTTACACATTAGTGGAGCCCTTGGGATCTTTGCTTGATTACCAGCGTTGTGATGGCAGTCACACTCGTGGGGGCTGGGTAATCCACAAGCACATCCTTATGTAGGTCCCTAGTCGCAGGACTATCGAGACAGGGCATCGATACTCCGGAGTAGACTAGTGTATGCGCTTCTCATTCCAGCTTGGGAGACGGCCTGTCCCACAGCCGTCAGTACGTCGTACTTGAGATAGTATGCGGGTGCTCGTTAGGTTACGAGTACACTGGACAGGACTCGTCGGGAACTGTTGGTTGGTATTACACCTATCGTCAGTTATCAGTTCCTAGGTGACATGAGTACATCTTAGTCCGTTGACTTGACACTGTCACTTCGCCTCGAGTGTGTTCACACTGTACTTTGATTACTACCCTACCACGGCTCAAAGGAGTCGTGCAAACAGGTAGTTTTTGGGTGCAGTCCCGAAGCACTTGGAGGCAGTGACGGTTAGACAGGATTCGTCTCTCCCGGTATTGGGGGTTGATATCGCCCTATGTCTAGGAGAGCCATTACACAAAGTCCCTGACCAGGGCAAGCAAGATAGACTGGTAGGTTTCCAGTGTTATCTCAGGGTGTTCTGGGCTACACTCCGTGTCACGTCCCGAAAGTACGGAACATGACCGGCACTTAAACTACGAAACGTCTCGAGGCGTACGTAATCTAAGTTAGCCGAAAACCCAGAAATCCAAACCAAGAAAAGTAGTAGAGTGAAGGAAAACCAATTTAAAATCAAGTAGTTTTAATAGCATAAGCTGAATTATGCGGTTTTAAAAACATCAAATATTTCCTGAAATTTTTGGCAGAGTCTCCTTTCTAAATACTGGCTCCCAAACGGGATACAACATGAATAGTATACGAAATCAATAAAAGGCATCCCCAAGCGGGAGCTAGCTCTTCGTCAATTGACGGTCACAACCACACAAGCAATATAATATACAACGCCAATGGCGAGGATCAAAAACTCAAAAGGAAACTCAAAACCACAAGAAATCCACAGAAATGTAACGCGCGACTCTAAGGTCGAAAGAATAACATCACTGGTCTCTATCTCAAAATAAATACATATTTGGTTGATGGAATTTACTAGATACAACTGAATAATATTATACAAGTAATATGATGGGTACGATACCAATAAACCCACCTACTAGCAAGTCACCCGAAAGAAGCAGAGCCAGCAAAGCCGTAATGAAACCTGTACGGCAAAACCTGCAAGGAACTGTGGCACAACGGGGGTGAGTTGCCAACTCGTGAGTAGAAAAACATCTACGAACAGAAACCGCATGAACAACGCAAACCTAGGTCAACGATCATAATATATCCTCAAATATATATAACATGCAGCCTATAACAATGACTAGGGTAAATATCTAACCCGAGTGTAATCCCATGTGCCCGTGACAGTGCCTTAGGTAGCAATATATCATATGGATGATGTATGAATGCATGAAACAGAATGCATGTACTGAAGAAAACTTCTTTCATAAATTAGTGAGATTTCGGTAGTTTTAAAATGAGGTATCATAATGAAATCAGCATAAAACAGTGCCCAGCATCGGCACAAAACGTAATCCCAATATCTCGATATCTCTGTATCACAGTCTCTGTACCTCAATATCTCGAAATCTCAATATCTCAATCACAATGACTAGGGCGCCGTCAGTCCAGGCCGGCCCCTACCATCCATCTCATGACCACGACGGTATCCTCCGGATATCCGACGCGTCGGGTAATATCACCGGTCGGTCGTACTCTCCTGCACAGGCTCAACGTCAACAACACGATATTTTTGCCCCGGGATACCGCACCGGGCCCACCATGTACCCGAAACGGTTCATCCGCCTCCTCGAATCGGGTCTCGAAATCCATCAGCAAACTCATGGTGGACGACTCATACATCATGGGAAAACCGCATTTTTATTTAAAAAGAGTGAAAGCAGTTTATATATGTTTTGCGGTTTTCCTCCAAATCCAGAAAATATCATGGAAAATCCGAATCATCCATAGCATGTAAAACCATGAATATAAGCATGAGCATCCATGAATGAGGCATATAATGAATAACAGTATGCATGAAGTGACAAGTAACAACTACAATGTCTAAACTAGCATATAAGGCAAGCAACTAATCATCATGTCAAAACTACTAGTTAACAAGCTACATTAGGCAATAATATTTTCTAAGGTGTGCGTGACATGGCAATTACCGATGAAGATGTGTGTGAGCCGGCAAGTAAGTGTACGCGGTACATACGCATCATCGGTAATTATGCTGGTATCCTAACAGCATGATATCAATAATGAAATATGAATTACAATAAGTATGCGATGCAGAGCGAACAACAATAATGTGCGGGAGCAGAATACTAGACACAACGATAACTATAAGTCAAACAATGGTGCCTTTTAAAAATAACACAAATCGCGGTGTTTTGAAAATAAGGGCTACGGTGTTTTTAAGAAAAGATACGTCTTTTGAAATATCCGTAGAATCCTTTGACCTGTCTTTTAAAATACCTGCGATTCGTTAGCTTTTGAAATAGGTAGGAGTCGAATCTAGTCTACCAAATATACTAAACTATAGGACTAAGCTAACGGGCTAACTGAAGGTAAGGAAACCGCCTAACATCTGAGTCGATATATATATATATATATATATATATATATATATCGATATATATATATATATATATCAGTCGGTGATCCCGCCTCAATAATATCACATCCGATACCATATCTATAATCAGACATTCCTAAGTCAAGAGTGCGGATCAATCATCAATATATAGCTCATACGTAAATCCGTCGTACGACATCCCAAATCTGGGTATGGGTCAATATCGCATTCATCATACTATTCATCTGGTATCCTCTTTATCAAATATCATGATCGGGGTACTGATCTACGTCTAGTACAATACTGATACCGCCTAAGTATGCATGCACGTGTGTGAAATACTATGTCAGGGACCCGCTACAACGTCATGTCGTATCTTAAATACGAACCCTGCCATATCACCGATCTCATCGACTCATCTCAAATCCCAAGTACTATCCTCATCATCCATGCATGTGTATATGAATGTATATATGCATAGTCCCATACCCACGTGTATATACATATATACACATCCCCATCTATGCACAAGAAAGTAATGTATGCAAGTCTGTGTGTGCGTATGTGGGTATAACAACTACTCTAGGGTTTCGCAACTAACCCAAAGCTAATCCATGAACACATAATCATATCGTGAATAAACATTCTCGTATCATAAAACACCTATATAAACATATATATATGAACTATACTACGGACTGCGGGGGTGCTATACGCCATCCACCCGACTTCTCCCCGTAGATATAAATCTACTCACCTGGTCCTCGCTCGCCGGTGCCGACGTCGACACGCGCTTGCTTGTCGTCTCGAAGTCCACATGGGGTACCTACATATCATAACGCACCGTATTGCATTAAAACCAAATTCGAAATCGAAACGGCATACGAAAATCAAATCGGCACGCGTATCACGCATAGGTCAAAACCTATCGCCTACGCAGGCAAGAATAGCCAAACCAACCCTCGATGTCGATGTACAAACTTCAAACCATCGAGAAAAACCCAAACACTCTCATTTGCGCATTCACGAACACTAATTATAATATAAAATATGTTAGAATTCACAAAAACCATAAATTTACCTTAAAAGCTATTTTTCCGAAAATCTAGCAAGCAAAAATTACCCGTTTTAGTACAAAACTCGACGTTTAAACAAATCTAGCGGCCATAATACTTATTAAATATCTTAAATAAGTCATAAAAACAATTCCCATAATTTAATCTCATTAAATTCCATTAACCCCAAAATTCTAGTTTACAAAATACACAATTTTAACAATTTTATAGCAAAAATACACAAACAACAATTTAGCTTGGATTTTCATGATCCAAAGGTATTAAACCACTCAATATAATATTAATAATGACATGAAACCATAATTATATTTTAACCTAAAGCATTTCATAATTTTCCAAAAAACAACTACATTAGCTTCCTACAATAATTTAATTAGGGCATTTTATAAGTAATGGTTTGTAATTAACAACTAGATTAGCTTCCTATAATACTTAAGATGTTAATCCACATCACATAACCATGCACAATTTATCACAACCCAATTCCACAACAAAACCCTAACTTGAATTCCTTAATCATGCAATTAAACACATCTAAAACCTAATTAATCACTTAATTAATTAGCTTTAAGAAATTAACTAATAAATTAAGCAAAAAGGGTTGGAATTTATACCCAATAATTTTGAAGATCCACAAGCACACATAGCCTCCCAAATTGAAATTTTGTTCCCTAAATCCGTGCAATTTTGGCTAATGAGAAATGGGTAGGAGTTGCATTTTGATTTTGTGGGATTTTTGTGTTGGTTTTTGGGCATTTTGTTGAATTTTTTGATGCAAAATGAGAGAGGAAGAAAGAGGGGCTGTTGTGGTGTAGGAAAAAAAAGAGGGTTCGGCCAAATGGGGAGGAGAAGAGAGTGTGAGGTGATTGGAGAGAGAATGGGGTCAAAAAGTCCACCTTTTACTTCTATCATTCTCTTTTGTTTTCTTTTCTTTTGCAACACAAGTGGGAACAATTGAGGGGGGGTTGCTGAATTCAGCCAAGGGAAAGGAAAAATGGGGGTGTGTGAATGTGGGTATGGGTGTGGGGTGACGGACAATGATAAATACTATACCCCAAACATCCATTTACACTAAATTCACTAAAAAAAGCCTTTTTTTTTCAATAATTTCTAAACCGTTTTGGCAAACGATTTCGTTTCAGAAACAATATTTTACATGTCAGTTTAGTGTGTCAAGAATTATGAAATTTGTATCAACCCATTCCAATTTGTAATTTTCCCTAATTAAATGTATTAGTGACGGCTTAAAATAATATTAAAATAATTTTTTTTTCAGAAATTTGAAATTTCACCAGTGGCTCAATAAACACCAAATACTAGCAATTACATAGCTAGAATATATATATTTAATTTTTATAATAAAGATATTTGTATTTTGACTTTTTACAGAAAACCCCCTTATTTTACCGATTTTCCGAAATTTCGCCGAAACGATTTTCAAAACGTTACACTCCGACACGACTTGTACCGCTATTAAGAGACTGACGTTTACCGCCCCCCTAGGCCCGCCATGCGATGTTCTTAGACGAACAGACCGGACTGTACGCATACTGTCACATTCAGGCTCAGTAGGAGTTCAGATGGGTTTACCACGTCAGTCTTCTTATCGGCATCTACCTGGGGACCGTTACGTACAGCTAGTGCCGCTTGCGGTCTGTAGTTAAACCCACTGCCGGCGTAGTGTCGAGTCTTTAGAGTCCTACACAGAGGGTTATTCGCCTTTAGGCAAAACAGAGTAGAGGTCGCATGGTTTTGCGACGGGGTTCGTTCACATCCGCGCACTTGAGCACGTTTGGTGTCCGGACAGTCATTACTAGCGGGCTCTGGTTTGAGCCGGATCCTAGTATATGTTTTGGGGTTAGTTTTATCTCATTGTATTCATGTTCCTCGGAACACGGATACGGGTGTGTATGCACAGTTGATTGAGGCGGAGGAAGAGGATTTTCATTAGGGTTTTGGAACGGGTGTGTATGCGCAGTTGACAGTTGTCTTTTTCCAAACCCTAATGGACTTGTGAAATATCAATTAATAATATTAATTAAATGAAATTGTGTAATGGTTAGGGTTGTTGACTTGTTGACCTTGGTTGACTTCTTGACCATGGTTGAAACATTGACCATCATCATTACACTCCAAAGATGCTCTTTGATCTTTGCAAAAAACATTTAATATGATATGATAATGGTCTTATCGAACCAACCATCACCTTTTTCATTTTAGATTAATATTATTAATTAGATAATTCACATATATTGTTATGGTTGTAAAAACTATTCTCATTCTCTCATAACCATTCTCTCTCATCCTCTTCCTCTCTCTCTAGCTCTCCCCTCTCATGAGTTGAGAACCATTTGAGTTTGAGATAAAACCTTCAAAATTACTCTCTACTCTTTCTAAGGTCCTAGGTTTAGCACACCAAGCACCTTAGTTACTTCTAGTTTGAGGTTGGAGCCAAAGGTAGAGGCCCTCGAGTGGATCTTTCTTCGGCAAGAGAAGGCGACAAGGAGAACCCGTTCTTTCCACTCCAAGGAGCAAGAAGAGAAGGACTTGAAGACCTAGGTATAACCCCTTTTCCGAGTAGCTAACTCTTTTAGCTTGTCGGTTAGTTTTTGTTTAGCAAAGATCCCTCCTTTTGCATAGTCCATGTTGCCTAGTGTTGTAAAAATCCGATTTTTCATAACGTTTCCGCCTTCCCGCAAGCACCGGGGTGGGTAACGTGGACTTACAGTGGTATCAAAGACTAGCTAAACACAAACTAACTAGTTAGCAAAGTATATAGAACTTCGATCGCAAAAAATCGCGAAACACTTTTTCAAAACCATAACTTTCTGCCGATTTTTAAACCTGCTTTAAAAATAATAAATCATGTCTTAAAAATCGGCTCAGGCTTTTTTAAGTACAGGCAAGAAAAATGACCCACTAAACCGACCAACTCACCACGGTTCCGCGGCAAGAGCTTGCTCTTGCCACGGATCCGCGGCCGAGTTGACTCGGCCGTGGATCGTTTCTCCTACAGTTTACTTCTGGGGGTGTTTTGTGATTTTTGCGTTGGTTTGTTTCTGCCCATATTTTCCAGAGAACAAGTTAGTTTTTGGGGTGGTCACAAATCCGTATTTTTGATCGAACTTCTTTACATTTTGGCTAATAGGTTGTATCTGTAATGTTTTATATGTATTGAACGTCTGCTAATCGCTATACGTCAATTAGTGGGGGTTATACATATCTGTGATCTGTAATGTTGATGGTTTGTCTATATGAATTCATTGGATTGTCGCGGATGAATAGCCGGGGGGTTGTGAGATGAGATTTTTCTTATTCTTTCAATTCATGTAATATGTAAATTGATGTAATATTATTTGTATAGCCGCGCAACCGGGTCGGGGTTGTAGCCATCATTATATAATTTCTTTTTACTATTTTTGCTCCTAGGATAGACCCAAGGTGGGGTGCACAAACTACCGGGTATCTCGAAGTGCCGAGTGGCCTACTCATGGCGTTGAGGGAGGTTGCTTCGCTTTGGGTACTTGGCGGGTAGTTTGCTGCACCCGTAGGGGTCTAGGGTGGGGTTTAGCTATTCATCGCGACCGTGTAATCCGCTCTTCGTTACAGGCTCGTACGAAATGCGGATTCCTAGTATATCCAATGTGTTCATCTGTGATCTGGAATGGCTATCATTGCATGTGACGAATGTTTATATATATATATATATATATATATATGATATCTATTTAGGCTTTGCTTATATTTTGCATCCGCGCTAGTCCATCCCCCGCTCTGTCGTTAGTTAAGTAACCTAACGGGTGATGACGGGACCCCGTGGCGAATGCGGATGGCATAAGCGTACGTCATATTTTCGTTGTTTTCTGCAATGGTAGGATTAATTGATGGGACGCATTAAAATTAATGCAAGAAAAATAAACCAAGTAAAAGTCGTTGGAACACTTTCAAAACCACTCGGTTCATTTCAAAACCAAATTTTAAATGCGGAGCTTGAACCACTCCTTTTGAAAGCTATCTCGTTCCTTCGATTATATCAAGTTCACTACGTTCACGGTTTTGCCAAAACCATTCGTAGCCCTCCGTCGTTTCACATGAATGGTCAATAAATATTCAAGCTATGTTTGTTGGCTAAAGTCAAGGCATAGTGATTGGTAGCTATTGGGTATTCATGTGCAGCATAGATAGATGTGTTGGTTTGGGACAGTCGTTCTACCTTGTTAGCCAAAGTCAAGGGTATGTGCGAATGGGCTCAAATTAACCTGGAGAATGACGGGTAGAACTTGACATGTGACTTATGATTTGTTGGCCAAAGTCAAGGTCATAAGAGCATGGGGCAAAAATCCACATCGGGAGTTTCAAAAGAACTGAAACTTGCTAGCGCTGCATACCATTTGGAGTGTGATGATTCTGGTAGGATTCCTTCAGTTTTGTCACGCGATTATATTTGGATCCCGACCCTACTGTGAGTAATTCCTACTCCTCCAGAACTTTCTCACTTAACGATCAATGCTATAAACCAAGTAGGTGTCTAGAAAGGTGTTAGCGGGGCTACACCCACAGGGAAAAGAGGTTATTTAATTAAGGAACTTCGCGAAACCGTTGGAAAACCTCCCTCGAAGTACCGACACTGGCCTGGCTGAACGGTTAAGCAAGAATTGTACGGTGAGATTGATCCCGACTAATTCTTCCTTTTTGGTTTGAGGAGGGATTCGAGAGACAGTGGGAGCCATCCTGTTTAGACAAATTAAAAACCACTCTAAATTTGCAAGAGCATCATGCTAAAGTGTTTCTTTTCTCTCTCCTAATTGCAGCGACCAAACATCATGACTGGACTTAAGTTACTGTTAGATAAAAATATACTGACAGGGCCAAACTACAAAGATTGGCTCAGGAATGTCAAAATGGCAATCACTTATAACAAGTTGGGCTATCTCCTTACCACCAAAGCTCCCCCTGTCCCAGGTCCCAAAACCAGCATCGCGGATAGGGAAATCCGTAAGACCTGGGAAATCGACTGCGCGAAAGCCAAGTGCCTCATGCTTGCCTCTATGGACAATGAACATCAGAGGAGGCACGAGAATATGGACCTCGAATCCATATTTCTTTATACAAAAGAACTGTCTGGAGAGCAATCTCGTATCGCCAGATATGAAGTGTCGAAGAAGCTATTTTCGGCAAGATTGGCCGTCGGATCATCGGTAGCGGAATACGTGCTTAAGATGATTGGCTACATAGAGGAGCTCGCGGACCTTGGGACCACGTTGGAGAATGAGCTATATACGGACTTAATTCTCCAGTCCCTTCCTTCCACTTACGCCCAGTTTATCCTGAACTTCAACTTGCAAGAAAAGGAGGTTCAACTTTCAGGGCTCCTCAACATGCTGAGGAGTGCAGAGGGCACCCTACAGAAAGGTAGGGAAACATCCACTTTGTTTGTAGGAGGATCTTCCTCTTCTAGGTCCAAGGCGAAAGCCAAGGGAAAGAAGAAGAAAACCCCTGCCAAACCAAGGGACGGTGTTAGTAAAGTGGATACGAAGGGAAAGGCAAAAGCAACAAAGGTAGCGGGGAAGCTTGTGGGGAAGGAAGAGTGCTTTTACTGTCATAAGAGTGGACACTGGAAGAAAGATTGCAGGGCTTGGAAGGCCAGAACACAGGATCTGAAGCAAGTTGCGGCTTCAGCTTCAGGTGTGTATGTTATTGAAAACTGTCTATCAATAAACTCTACTTCCTGGGTATTGGATACCGGATCAGGATCTCATATCTGTAATTCTTTGCAGGCGTTGAGAAAGCGTAGGTTTTTGAAGGCAGGTGACATGACCCTCAAAGTTACAAACGGAGCTAGCATGGATGCTGAGGTCGTGGGGGACTATCACCTGGGAATGTCAGATGGACATGTTTTGGTTTTACGTAATTGCTTTTTTGTACCTAATGCAACTTGTAATATCATTTCTGTATCTTTAATATCTAAAGAAGGTTATGAATTTGCGTTTGTAAGTAATGTTGTAAACATTCACCTTAATCAAGTTCTGATTGGGTCAGGTACACTGAGCAATGGTATATACGTACTAAACCAACCACAGATTTTCAATGTCTAGAATACACACAAAAGAAAGTCTCCGGAAACAAATTAGGCTTTCTTATGGCATTATAGACTGGGTCACATCAATGAGAGAAGGTTGACAAAGTTACATAAAGAAGGATATTTGGACTCGTTCGAATATCAATCATATGCAACTTGTCAATCCTGTCTCAAAGGAAAGATGACAAAGACTCCATTCATTGGACACGGAGTAAGAGTGAGCGAGCTCTTGGGACTCGTACACAGCGACGTGTGCGGTCCAATGTCTACGCATGCACGAAGTGGTTATTCTTATTTCATTACTTTTACGGATGACTTTTCAAGGTACGGATATGTCTTCTTAATGAAACATAAATCCGAAGCCTTTAGAAAATTCCAGGAATATAAGAATGAAGTAGAAAAACAAACAGGTAAAAGTATCAAGACACTGAGATCTGATCGAGGTAGTGAATACTTGAGTGCCGAGTTCCTGGATTACTTAAAAGAGAATGGAATTCTCTCTCAGCTTACTCCTCCATACACTCCGTAACATAACGGTGTATCGGAGAGACGGAACCGCACCCTATTGGATATGGTACGTTCCATGATGAGTAACACTGAGTTACCGCGATCATTCTGGGGATATGCACTAGAATCAGCTGCATACCTTTTGAACCGAGTTCCAACTAAGACTGTGCCTACTACACCATATCAGATGTGGTGTGGGAAAAGACCCAATCTTAATCATATTAAGACATGGGGATGTTCAGCTTTTGTCAAAAAGCAGCATGCGGACAAACTCGAGGCACGCTCAGTACAGTGCAAGTTTGTGGGATATCCAAAGTACTCCAAGGGATATTTCTTCTATTGCGAAGAGGAACAAAAGGTTTTTGTTTCTCGCCATGCCTACTTCTTAGAAACTGAGTTTTTGGAAAATCAGATAAGTGGGAGAGCAATAGAACTGGAAGAAATTCCAGAACCACGAGCTATTAATGAAAGCTTAGTGGAACCAGAAGGTTCGAAAGATCAGGACATTCCTGCGCCGCTCCGCAGAAGTAGTAGGCAGTCTCATCCGCCCGAGAGATACTACGGTTTTCTCATAGACGGGGATAGAGAGGATTGCATCATTGATAGTGATGAGCCGACTAGCTTCCAGAAGGCCATTCAGAGCGTTGACTCGGTAAAATGGCGGGATGCAATGCGGACCGAAATGGAGTCCATGTACACCAACAAAGTATGGACGTTGGACGTTGCTCCAGATGGGGTAAAACCCGTAGGATGCAAGTGGATCTTCAAAAGGAAGATTGGTGTAGATGGACAGGTTGAGACCTATAAAGCTAGACTTGTTGCAAAGGGTTTCTGTCAAAGACCTGGTTTGGACTATGATGAAACCTTTTCTCCAGTAGCTATGCTGAAATCCATTCGGATCCTTCTTACCATTGCTGCTTTCCACGATTATGAGATTTGGCAAATGGACGTAAAGACCGCTTTTCTAAATGGAAATTTAGAGGAGTGTGTCTATATGGACCAGCCTTAGGGTTTCATTCAGAGTGGGAGCAGCGGAAAGGTGTGCAAGTTGCTTAAGTCCATCTATGGACTAAAGCAGGCATCGCGGAGTTGGAACATCTGTTTTGATGAGACGGTCAAATAATTTGGCTTTATAAAAAATCCAGATGAACCATGCATCTATAGTAGATTTGTAGCAAGAACTATAGTATTCCTCGTTTTATACGTGGATGACATTCTCTTGATAGGAAATGACATTCCTATGCTACAATCTGTCAATGGGTTCTTGTCACACAGGTTCTCCATGAAAGATCTGGGTGATGCCTCTTACATTCTGGGGATCCGGATCTATCATGACAGATCCAAGAGGATATTAGGACTTTCACAGTCCAGGTACATCGACACCATACTGAAAAGATTCAATATGGAAGATTCCAAGCGCGGTAATCTACCGGCTTGTCACGGGATCATCCTCTCCAAAGAGATGTCTCCCAAGACTGATTTGGAAAGAGATCGCATGTTTGTTATACCCTACGCTTCTGCGGTAGGCTCTATAATGTATGCGATGTTGTGTACCAGACCGGATGTAGCTTATGCACTGAGTGTGGTAAGCCGGTATCAGTCAAACCCTGGGGAGAAACACTGGATAGCGGTAAAGAACATTCTCAAGTACCTGAGAAGGACTAAGGAGATGTTCTTGGTGTATGGCGGAAAAGATCTCCAGATTGAGGCCTTTGCTGAATCCAGCTTCCAGAGTGACAAGGATGATTCCAAGTCCATGTCGGGTTATGTCTTTACCCTCTATGGAGGGGCGGTGTGTTGGAAGAGTTCCAAACAGGAAACCGTTGCTGACTCGACGATGGAAGCGGAATATATCGCTGCTGCAGATGCCTCAAAAGAAGCCGTCTAGATAAGGAAGTTCTTGACAGAACTTCAGGTGGTTCCGTCCACTGTTGATCCAGTACCTCTGTATTCCGACAACAACGGGGCTATAGCTTTAGCAAAGGAACCCAAGTCCTATCAGATGTCCAGACACATCTTGAGGCGGTATCACCTGATCAGGGAGATCGTGGGTTGCCAGGAGATCGAGGTTCGGAAAGTTGCTACGGAAGATAACACTGCTGATCCATTCACGAAGGCCCTACCCCGGACTCAGTTTGAGCGGCCGATCGAGATGATAGGTCTTCGATACGCCAGTATATGGCCTTAGTGCAAGTGGGAGATTGTTAGTGTATATGCCCTAGAGGCCATTACTGTATCATACTAGTTTGTATATTACTTGATGGAAGCTTTGGATATTCACCTTGTATTGACAATCTTGCTCAAAATAGTAGTATGCTACTTGGTTTGTTTCTGCTTTACTGTGTGCATGTGTTTCTTATAGCATATCGCCTTTACACATTAGTGGAGCCCTTGGGATCTTTGCTTGATTACCAGCGTTGTGATGGCAGTCACACTCATGGGGGCTGGGTAATCCATAAGCACATCCTTATGCAGGTCCCTAGTCGCAGGACTATCGAGACAGGGCATCGATACTCCGGAGTAGACTAGCGTATGCGCTTCTCATCCCAGCTTGGGAGACGGCCTGTCCCAAAGCCGTCAGTACGTCATACTTGAGATAGTATGCGGGTGCTCGTTAGGTTACGAGTACACTGGACAGGACTCGTCGGGAACTGTTGGTTGGTATTATACCTATCGTCAGTTATCAGTTCCCAGGTGACATGAGTACAGCTTAGTCCGTTGACTTGACACTGTCACTTCGCCTCGAGTGTGTTCCCACTGTACTTTGATTACTACCCTACCACGGCTCAAAGGAGTCTTGCAAACATGTAGTTTTTGGGTGCAGTCCCGAAACACTTGGAGGCAGTGACAGTTAGACAGGATTCGTCTCTCCCGGTATTGGGGGTTGATATCGCGCTGTGTCTAGGAGAGCCATTACACAAAGTCCCTGGTCAGGGCAAGCGAGATAGACTGGTAGGTTTCTAGTGTTATCTCAGGGTGTTCTGGGCTACACTCCGACACGACTTGTACCGCTATTAGGGGACTGACATTTACCGCCCCCTAGGCCCACTATGCGATGTTCTTAGACGAACAGACCGGACTGAACGGAGACTGTCACATTCAGGCTCAGTAGGAGTTCAGATGGGTTTACCTCGTCGTCTTCTTATCGGCATCTACCTGGGGACCGTTACGTACAGCTAGTGCCGCTTGCGGTCTGTGGTTAACCCACTGCCAGCGTAGTGTCGAGTCTTTAGAGTCCAACACAGAGGGTTATTCGCCTTTAGGCAAAACAGAGTAGAGGTCACATGGTTTTGCGATGAGGTTCATTCACATCCGCGCACTTGTGCATGTTTGGTGTCCGGACAGTCATTACTAGCGGGCTCTGGTTTGAGCCGGATCCTAGTATATGTTTTGGGGTTAGTTTTATCTCATTGTATTCATGTTCCTCGGAACACGGATACGGGTGTGTATGCACAGTTGATTGAGGCGAAGGAAGAGGATTTTCATTAGGGTTTCGTAACGGGTGTGTATGCACAGTTGACAGTTGTCTTTTTCCAAACCCTAATGGACATGTGAAATATCAATTAATAATATTAATTAAATGAAATTGTGTCATGGTTAGGGTTGTTGACTTGTTGACCTTGGTTGACTTGTTGACCATGGTTGAAATATTGACCATCATCATTACACTCCAAAGATGCTCTTTGATCTTTGCAAAAAACATTTAATGTGATATGATAATGGTCTCATCAAACCAACCATCACCTTTTTCGTTTTGAATTAATATTATTAATTAGATAATTCACATATATTGTTATGGTTGTAAAAAACTATTCTCATTCTCTCATAACCATTCTCTCTCATCCTCTTCCTCTCTCTCTAGCTCTCCCCTCTGATGAGTTGAGAACCATTTGAGCTTGAGATAAAACCTTCAAAATTACTCTCTACTCTTTCTAAGGTCCTAGGTTTAGCATACCAAGCACCTTAGTTACTTCTAGTTTGAGGTTGGAGCCAAAGGTAGAGGCCCTCGGGTGGATCTTTCTTCGGCAGGAGAAGACAACAAGGAGAACCCGTTCTTTCCACTCCAAGGAGCAAGAAGAGAAGGACTTGAAGACCTAGGTATAACCCCTTTTCCGAGTAGCTAACTCTTTTAGCTTGTTAGTTAGTTTTGTTTAGCAAAGATCCCTCCTTTTGCATAGTCCATGTTGCCTAGTGTTGTAAAAATCCGATTTTTCATATCGTTTCCGCCTCCCCGCAAGCACCGGGGTGGGCAACGTGGACTTACAGGTTGTTAAATGTCGGACGGTAAAGCTCGATACTAACAACCGTCGTGTAGTCTATGTGACGAGAAGATTCAATCGTATGATAACCGAT
Source organism: Agapanthus africanus (assembly GCA_030015575.1). Lineage (NCBI taxonomy): Eukaryota > Viridiplantae > Streptophyta > Magnoliopsida > Asparagales > Amaryllidaceae > Agapanthus > Agapanthus africanus. The sequence goes on from CM057337.1 coordinate 206,355,827, forward strand.
AGATTTGTCCCGTGTGGACAAGTTAGGAATGTATAAAGCAAACACCTTCATTCACTTGTGTTTTCATCCGTTTCGAGATATTTCGTCGGTACCTTTTCGCTGGTTCTCCGTGTACAAAGATAGATTAGATGTTCATTTCAACGTTGTTTCACAGCTTTGAAATGATTATCTATTCTATTACAGTGTACTCGGAGAACAGCGAGGAGGTGCTGCCGAAATTTACTCGACCCTGATCACCCTGTACCTGACCCTGATCACCCTGGGAGGGTGCTCGATCTTCACGCTCTGTACAATGGCCTGATGAAGAACATGCAAACAAAGGTCCGATACAACAGGAATGAGCTGAAGTCCGACTGCTAATCCCTGTGGATGGCGACCCCCGAGGCAGAGAGAGCGGCCCTCCTATCTACTCCGGCCTTTGCGAGAGTCGACGTAGATACATGGCCTCTGTTGTGCGAATATTTCGGCTCTCATCGCAAACAGGTATGTATTTTAAATGTAATTTATTGTTTAGTATTTAATTTATTTTTTTGTGTTTCTTAATTAGAAAACTAAATGTGAATGTGTTGTGCAGAAACAGGCCGATCAAAATAAAGAGAATAGAAAGTCGGCGATGAGGGGTCGCCCCCACTTATACAGGTGGCTCGAGGAATATTACTTATGCCATGGAGTTATCGGTAAATTACAATAGACCGGCCTTTGTAATATAATGTAATATTAAGAGTTATTTTCTAATATATCTAATATTAAGAGTTATTTTCTAATATTGCAGAGAGCTCAGACCCTGGTGCAGGGTGGTACACCGAGCGTGCTGTCCGCATATCTTGCCGTCCACGGCACCTCGACAGATCCCGCCACGAGCGAGCTTCAATACCCCGACGTCGTTATCCAGGAGTATTGTGTAAGTATTAATATTTATTCAACCCGTATTTGAAATTTTAGTTTTGAAAGGTTCAAATTTAAATGATATACCTATATTTTACTGGTTAATGTGGGTGTAGGAGCGGGTGGTTGAGTAGGACGAAGCATCGGGGATCGATTTTACTGGACAGAACGATCCGATGCTGCTGACCCCAGTACTAGACGCCGCACACGGAGGGCACCATGGAGGTTGGGAGAAAGGCCGGGGACTGGGCCCTAGCAGGGCCAATATGAGGTTGGACTCCACTCCGGCGGTTACTTCCTCCATCTCCAGTGAGCGACGTTTCCAGCAAGAACTGGAGAGCTTGAAGACCACCGTTCAGGAGTTGAAGGAGATGACGTATGCATACTACTTAATAGTAAAATATTATGTCATATTATAGATAGCAATATATCCAATATTAGTACGTAGCCTGAGCTTATTTGGTTGTAAACTTAGCTTTGATTAATCATACATACATATCTAATTAAAATAAATTATGGTTTTCCAAACTAGATATCCAAACGAGGCCCAAGTCCCTAAGTATACATAGATTGGGGTTTCGAAATAACTTGATAATGATACGAATTCGACTAATGCACAGTTCTTACTCGTTTGTTACATACGTAGGTCCAGACGCAACAGGGTACATCGGCCGAGCCTCCACATGCATCTCCTTCGGCTGTGGCTCCGCAAGCCACTAACTCGGCTGCGGTTCCGCAGACAGCTCCTATAGCTCCACTACCCTTTCAGACTCCCGCAGCTGCGGCTCCGCAAGCCACTACCTCGGCGGCGGTTGCGCAAACCACTCCTACAGCTCCACAGCCCGCTGAGACTCCCGCACACTCCGCATTGCATGATTTATTGACTCAGGGTATATCCGAGGAGCAGGCACGCAAGATTATGGCGTTCATCAGAGGTGGAGCTGGACCGAGCTAGGGTACCTTTTTGATTCTTATATTTTAAACATGTATTTATTTATATGATACATATTGTACTATATTTTGGACGATATTGATATTGGTGGTGTTTGCGTGTTTATATTGATATCATATTCTGCTTGTTGATTTCTTTTGTATATTATGCGTGAGATGTGATTATGAATACTGCGATATATATTCTGCGTGTTGATTAATTTTATATATGATGTATATATTATTGTGCACAGGGCGAGAAAAAAATAGGAAGCCCTTTTTTTAAAAAAAGCTGATAATATGTATCTACGGATTAATCCATAGGGACCTTCTTTGCCCCTGCCGATTTATCCGTAAGGGCAAAATATCAGGATACCTGATATTTTGCCCCTATGATCTCAGTAATAGGGGTTATACTTGTCCCTACGGATATATCCGTAGGGGCAAACAAATGCCCCTACACAGGTATCCGTAGGGATAAAATATCAGGATACCTGATATTTTGACCTTACACATCCGGACCTACGTACTTATCCGTAGGGGCAACTATTTGGCCCTACAGATACGTCCGTAGGGACACCTAATTTATTTTATAAACCGATAAATTAAATAAATTTTTTGTCCCTACAGCCTAATCCGTAGGGACAACTGGACCTACACATTACGCCGTAGGGGCAAGTTTTTGACCGTAGGGGCATGTTCAAGGCTAAGGCTTGCACCTATGGCGTTTGCACCTACAGGGTAATTTATTGCCCCTACGGATATATCCGTAGGGGCAGTAGTTTGCTCCTACGGATAAATCCATAGGGGCAACCCCTATTTGTAGTAGTGATAGTTACAACCACATAACTCTACCAAGTTACCCAAAACTCTACCGGGTAAGATCAAAATATATAGCTGGACACACTATAAGAATCAAGGTCGAGGATAACAAGTTTACAATCTAGACCGAAAGGGTGACTTAAATTTTCAAGCCCTACCCGGAAACTGTAATCCCAATCTAAACCTGGCTGCTCTGAAACCAACAAAACCATGTCACGCCCCGCGTCACAAAATACGGAATACGAGAGGTGACAGGGCCAGCAATGCAGTCACGCCCCGCTTCCTAGTAGATGGAAACGGAGACGTGGTAAGCCCGCGGCGTATTCATTACGAGAAGGTCGTTTCTCGAAATAAATATTCTAAGCGTCTATAAGAAACATAAACTAACAAGAATAAACAAAAGAATGAAATCCAACTCTGATTTATTACCTTCATAATTCATAGTAGACAAAATATCCGAATACAAGGTATTTAACATGATAAACCTTAACAAGGAGGCATACATAAATAAGGTGAAATGAAATGAAAAGCTGAATGAAATTATACGTCCGGTTGTGATGCGAACTGGTTGTACTCCTCTTCGACCACTTCTATCTTTTTTGTCTCAATACCATCTGACGAACATTCCAAGAAAGAAAGAAAGATGGGTGGAATGCCCGTCAGCGAACTAATGCTCGGTAAGTCCCTAAAAAGATGGAGTGACGTATATAAATGAAATGCAGTGTGTAATACGATATATGGTATAGCATGGATATAAATCATGAACATGTAAACAAGTATAATAGTGTACAAGGTAATGTGTATGTCAACTATAACAGCATGGAAATGTAGCATTAGCATAGCAAACAAGTATAGCATGGCCGTGGAGTGTAGGAATAGTGAACATGAAATGAATGTAAGTGTCCTAAAAGGTATCTAAAATAGTAAAATTAACTAACGTGAGTTCAAGTGTGAATGTCAATCAATCTCAAGAGTATTCTCGAACCCAAGGCTATCGTTCAGGGGCTAGGAATCATGGGCCCAAAATAGCGAGACTTCAATTGTTATCGAAGTATTCCAAACCCAACAGGCTATCATCCAGGGGCTTGGAAATACAAGCCCTCATTCATGAATTTTTGATGTACCGGTTTAGCCCGGTACCACAGCAACGTTATTTGTACCGTTTCATCCCGGTACCACAACAACGTTATTTGTATAATGGGACTCATGAGATTCCGTTGGATTCATACTCAAATTACCCCAACACCCCGCATATATTAGTCTGTGATTAAAGCTACAAGTCTTGCCCAAATCCATGAATACATAAGAGAGTGCAATTCAAGTATCGAGTCAAGTTCAAGTATTCAAGTCGATGGTTCATGTATTCATGTCAAGTCATCACGTATTCATGATTCGGGTCAAGTCGAGTCAAGTATGCAATATGTTTATGTCAAATATATAATATCTAATTATGTATTCATGTACATGCGATAATTAAGAGATCAGGGAAAACACGGTATACAAGTTCGAATAGCATGAAATGAGGCAAGTGCATTATTCGAGTAAGTATCATAAACAATGCTGTAAAGAAATATTATGTACGACTAATTAATTAAGTCAAACTAATGCGGAATATAAATAGAAATATGGATCTAAGTGTTTTTCATGCGTGAGTTCTAGTTTGACCTAAATACGACTACCGGTTTGGGAGGTATATCTGTTTTCGTATCGTCGCGCAAAACAGATCAGAATCTGTTTAGCACCGTCACATATTTTTAAAACGCAGTTTGAGTTAATTTCTATCGGGTTTAAGGTTACGAAGATTATTCAAAAATTGTAGGTATTTCGATGTAATTATCCAAAACACCAAGATTCTCGCGATTTGGATTTCTGATGTTCTAGTTATGACCGTTTTAGTATCAGCGTTTAAAACAGAAATTCAGATTTCTTGACAGCAACTATATATTGTATTGCAAAGTCTATATCGGGTTGTTTCATGCATTTATAAGTAATATAGTATACAGAAAGTTATATTTCTATCAATTGTGCATATACACATCTAATGTTTGTCACAAACGGATATCGGGTGTTCGAGTTATGTCCAATTTAAAAACAGTGTGCGAATCAGGACAGATTCGTCGTTTAATATTGTAATGCAGTTTTCTATATTTTACGTCGATTTTCAGTTAAAACATAAAACTAAGAAAATCTAGATATTTCGATATAGATATTCAAACCATCTGAAAACACTTAATTTGGATTAACGATTATAGAGTTATGGTCTCTCGAATAAGACCATAATTGGCAATTTTCCGGTTTTAAAAAAACAGTGAATAAAAAACTACATAACACCTAAACCGTTTTGCGGTTAGATCTGAAATTTTTACAATGTATACAAAAAAATATATGCTATCCAAGGTAATTTTTTTGAAATTTTCAGAATTAAAAATTAATATCTAAAAATTATTTTAAATATAAAAGTATTGATATGTCATATGTGAGAATGAGGAAATCATGGTATTTATTGGTAAATTCATTTTTTTTACAAATTTAAATAAAGTAATTTAAAATACAACATCAAACGATACAATCCTAATTGGTTACTATGAAATCTTAACATATAGATTGAGAGTACTGAAAAAGACTTTACAAACTATATGTGTGTATGTTTGTGTGTGTTCATTATTTATGTATATATCAATTTAATTAATTATTCAGGGATTATGATATGACAAGGGAAGTTTTTCATAGCAATATAAAAAAGAGAAGGATAAAGAGAAAGAGATAGACGAGGGAAAGAGTGAAGAGACTTACATACACAAGCCGGTATTGTCACCGGGCTTGTTTATCCGCCGATAGCCTCGCGTTTCTAGCTAGACTTTCTTGAGAATTTCGTCATGTTCTTCTTCGGCGAATCTAGATGAAGAGTGATATGTGAAATGATAAAAACGTGTGATGATGAAAAAAAAGATGAGTGAGATATAAAAAAGTTTATGGCCACCATAATTCTAATAAATTATGGCTCATAACCATTCTAATTAGTTTGGGAGTTAAAAAGAAGATGAAATAAAAGGTCTCATTTGTAACTTATGAGAAGAATAAAAAATGATAAAAAATAATTCCAAGAATGGGGATTTGAACATTTGACTTATTGAATAACAATGCAAGGACTTAACCAATGAGCTATACGATTGTTCATGCACATATTTAATTAGAATTAAATATATGCTGTTACTTGAAAAGAAAGTGGGCTTTTGGGCTCATAGTTTTATAAAAGAAAATGAAAATGAGATTGGATTTGGGTTATAGGCTGGGTCAGGTCTTGCATTTAATTTGAAATAGGTTAAGATTTAGTTTAAAGAAATGAGTTTGGGAACAATAGATGGAATAATAAAATAATATATTTAATAGAAAACAAAATTTACGGAAAAATACTACGAATAAATAAATACAATATTTTACTAAAAAAAGAAAACACGAAGGTATAGTAATACTTGGGTTGTTACATCCTACCCTCCTTAAAATAATTTCATCCTTGAAATTACTCAAGAAAAATGTTGCAACAGAGTAAAAAAACAGGATTAGGATGATGTCCTTTTCGAGCTCCGTCGATCGATACTCTAACCAATTGAGCTAATAGGCCAATGTAATACAAATAGAAAGGGTGAATAAGAGTTAAGGATTTAAAAGTCGAGAGATGGACTTCAAGGAAGCCGAATGTGGAGTTCAAGATAAATACAAAGAATAGGGAAGGATTCAAAAGAAAAGTCGAATGTAATAATTGGATTTCATAATTCTTGTATTATATTGCTTACGACGTTCATGCAAAAAAAGCATGCATGGGCCGCCAACAATACCTGTCACGCCCCGCTTCCCAGTAGATGGAAACGGTGACGTGGCAAGCCCGCGACGTATTTATTCCGAGAAGGTCGTTTCTCGAAATAAATACGCTAAGCGTCTATAAGCAACATAAACTAATAAGAATCAACAAAAGAATGAAATCCAACTCTGATTTATTACATTCATGATTCATAGTAGACAAAAATCCGAATAAAAGATATTTAACATGATAAGCCTTAACAAGGAGGTATACATAAATAAGGTGAAATGAAATGAAAAGCTGAATGAAAATATACGTCTGGTTGTGATACGAACTGGTTGTACTCCTTTTCGACCGCTTCTATCTCCTTTGTCTCAATAACATCTGACGAACATTCCAAGAAAGAAAGAAAGATGGATGGAATGCCCGTCAGCGAACTAATGCTCGGTAATTCCCCAAAAGGATGGAGTGATGTATATAAATGAAATGCAGGGTGTAATACGATATATGGTATTGCATGGATATAAATCATGAACATGTAAACAACTGTAATAGCGTACAAGGTAATGTGTATGTCAACTATAACAGTATGGAAATGTAGCATGAGCATAGCAAACAAGTATAGCATGGCCGTGGAGTGTAGGTATAGTGAACATGAAGTGAATGTAAGTGTCCTAAAAGGTGTCTAAAATGGTAAAATTAACTAACGTGAGTTCAAGTGTGAATGTCAACCAATCTCAAGAGTATTCTCGAACCCAAGGCTATCGTCCAGGGGCAAGAAATCACGGGCCCAAAATAGCGGGACTTCAATTGTTATCGAAGTATTCCAAATCCAACAGGCTATCATCCAGGGGCTTGGAAACACGGGCCCTCATTCATGAATTTGTGAGGTACCGTTTCAGCCCGATACCACAACAACGTTATTTGTATCGTTTCAGCCCGGTACCATAGCAACGTTATTTGTTATAATGGGACTCATGAGATTCCGTTGGATTCATACTCAAACTACCCCAACACCCCGCGTATATTAGTCTGTGATTAAAGCTACAAGTCTTGTTTAAATCCATTAATACATAAGTGAGTGCAATTCAAGTATCAAGTCAAGTTCAAGTATTCAAGTCGATGGTTCATGTATTCATGTCAAGTCATTACGTATTCATGCTTCGGGTCAAGTCGAGTCAAGTATGCAATAGGTTTATGTAAAATATATAATATCTAATTATGTATTCATGTACATGCGATAATTAAGAGATCAGGGAAAACACGGTATACATGTTCGAATAGCATGAAATGAGGCAAGTACATTATTCGAGTAACTACCATAAACAATACTGTAAAGAAATATTATGTACGAATAACTAATTAAGTCGAACTAATGCAGAATATAAACAGAAATATGGATCTAAGTTTTCTTCATGCGTGATTTCCAGTTTGGCCTAAATACGACTACCGGTTTGGGAGGTATATTTGTTTTCGTATCGTCGTGCAAAATAGATCAGAATCTATTCAGCACCGTCACATATTTTTAAAACGCAGTTTGAGTTATCCAAATCACCAATAATCGTGCGATTTGGATTTCTGAAGTTTTAGTTATGACCATTTTAACATCAACGTTTAAAACAGAAATTCAGATTTCTGGACAGCAACTATATATTGTATTGCAAAGCCTATATCGGCTTGTTTCATGCATTTATATGTAATATAGTATACAGAAAATTACAGTTCTATCAATTTTGCATCTATGAATCTAAAATTTGTCACAAACGGACATCGGGTGTTCGAGTTATGTCCAATTTAAAAACAGTGTGTGAATCAGGACAGATTCGTCGCTTAATATTGTAATGCAGTTTTCTATATTTTACGTCGATTTTTAGTTAAAAAATAAAACTAGGAAAATCTAGATATTTCGATATAGATATTCAAACCATCTGTAAACACATAATTTGGATTAACTATTACAGAGTTATGGTCTCTCGAAGAAGACCATTATTGGCAATTTTCTGGTTTTAAAAAAACAATGACTAAAAAACTACATAACACCTAAACCGTTATGCGGTTAGATCTGAAATTTTTACAGCATATACACAAAAATATATGCTATCCAAGGTAATTTTCTTGAAATTTCCAGAATTAAAAATTAATTTCTAGAATTTATTTTAAATACAAAAGTATTGATATGTCATATGTGAGAATGAGGAAATCATGGTATTTATTCGTAACTTCATTTTTTTTACAAATTGAAATAAAGTAATTTAAAATACAACATCAAACAATGCAATCCTAATTGGTTAATATGAAATCTTAACATATGCATTGAGAGTAATGAAAAAGACTTTACAAACTATATATGTATGTATGTTTGTGTGTGTTCATTATTTATATATATATCCATTTAATTAATTATTTAGGGATTATGATATGATAAGGGAAGTTTTTCATGGCAATATAAAAAAGAGAAGGATAAAGAGAAAGAGATGGACGGAGGGAAAGAGAGAAGGGACTTACATACAAAATCCGGTATTGTCTATCCGCTGATAGCCTCGCGTTTCTAGCGAGACTTTCTTGAGAATTTCGTCATGTTCTTCTTCGGGGAATCTAGATGAAGAGGGATATGTGAAATGATAGAAATGTGTGATGATGAAAAGAAAGATGAGTGAGATATAAAAAAGTTTATGGCCGCCATAATTCTAATAAATTATGGCTCATAACCATTCTAATTATTTTGGAAGTTAAAAAGAAGAAGATGAAATGAAAGGTCTCATTTGTAGGTTATGAGAAGAATAAAAAATGATAAAAAATAATTGCACGAATAGGGATTTAAACATGTGACTTATGGAATAACAATGCAAGGACTTAACCAATGAGCTATAAGGTTATTCATGCACATATTTAATTAAAATTAAATATACGCTGTTGCTTAAAAAGAAAGTGGGCTTTTGGGCTCATAGTTTTATAAAAGAAAATAAAAATGAGATTGGATTTGGGTTATAGGTTGGGTCAGGTCTTGCGTTTAATTTGAAATAGGTTAAGATTTAGTTTTAAAAAATGAGTTTGGGAAAAATAGATGGAATAATAAAATAATATATTTAATAGAAAATAAAATTTACGGAAAAATACTACGAATAAATAAATACAATATTTTACTAAAAAACGAAAACACGAAGATATAGTAATACCAGGGTTGTTACACATGCTCCTACGGTCGAGGAAATATCTTGCCGTAGTCACACTTCGGCTTCTTGCATTACATGGTAATCAGTAATAAATGCACAGGTAATGAGAAATGCAGTCACTAAATATATCAAAACAGATATAAAACTAACCAGATAGAGTCAAAGGAAAGATAGCTTTAGCGTCGCTGATCTAGATATGCGTAATATTCTCGAGGTACGACAGATGCTGATCTGAGCTAAGTCCACTTCTCACTCTGAGCATGCATACTCAGGTTATCAGAGCGACACAATAGCAATATATATATATATATATATATATATATATATATACAAACACGTGCAATGATGACGAACAAGAAACTGTAAACATGGAGTGATGACATGAGCATGAAGTAACCGGTACAGGCAAACAATAAAGCAGGTATATCGAAACAGTAATCAATGCAATGTCCATGTCACTAAACCTACCAGTCTCTAAATCTCAATGTCCATGTCACTAAATCTATCGTCGGTCCAAGTGTAAGCGTCAACCACCACAGGAGTATCCCCAACCCAAGGGTACGCCCCAGGGGCAAGGGAACACGGGTCCGAATCACGCTCGCTAATAATCAGTAACACCATACATACAACTTCCAAAATCACTGTATATGCCGGTAGCGGGACTCCCGAGATTCCGTTGATCAAACTCACACTCAAATTACCCCACACCCGCGGTCTACATCAAACACCGACCATGACCCCAAACACTAGTCTCTCCATGACAAGTCTACGCGAGAATTGAAGACAGGGTCTCCAACAAGCATGTCTCGACTGGTATCCAAGATAAATGGACAGTACTCGACGTCTTACCTATGAAACTAATATACGTGCTTCCATAACCGTCCCATTCCAGTTATAGTTACACCTATATATGTCTCATAGGCGTCGATAATGCAATAATTTAACTGGTTTCGCTGATTGTGTACAAGTACGTGTCACTTCATTTATTCATTCACGCTTTAATACTAACGTACTTGCCATAATCCAATCACTAATATTTATCACTGGGTAATGTACATAGTCACTAGATTATCAATGTTTATGACTACTATTCAAATGAGGATATATCCGCGACATGATATGATGAGAATGCAATTAATTATAATACGAATAAAATATAGTAGCCGGTATCATACCTCTTGAAAATTTTACTATAAATCACACGTTTAGAATTAAGAAAAACAATATAAAAGAGGTAAGCAGTATGTTTAATTATCTGTCCATAAAAATTAGTTTCGCGTCAATCGGATTTCAGGTTTTCTAGTTATGGTCATTTCATTTTAAGTGTTTACGGCGGGAAATCCAGTTTCTGAACTGGAAGTCCGTTTCATAACACGTTTTACTTCCAGTTGGGTGTATAATTAGTCGACTCTACAGTTAGATAATATTTAGTTTTGTCAGTCATATTTCCAACGCATCAGATGAATTAACAATAGCTTTTCTGTACTATAAGTTATGTCCTGTTTAATATGAAGGGGGTAAGAAATGTCACTGCAGAAACTGCAGAACACGTCGATATTCTAAAATACAAAATAAATGTCAAACAACTGTGAAACTGCACGGTACCAGATTCATGTGTTATCTAACTAAATTATATACGCGACTATATGGGACTTCATGCATTTTCAGTTTTATGTAGGGATATGCAGATATTTAAATTCAGGTACCCTCGAGGAATGCTGCTCCGGACTGCAGTCCAATGTTGCATTCCTGGTCAATTCTCGTTACAGTAATCTATCAATATCAAAAATAAACTATATATGGTTCTATATTATCGAGTCGTCTTCGATATGAGCCATAGAAAATTACATTCCAATCAGTATTTAATTTATAACGATTTTAATAAGGCAACATGCGCGGTAAGATTTCATATTTGACGTAGCTAGACGGAGGTATCATTTCATAGTGATGAAATCAATATTTTCATTTCAAATTCTTACAAGTTATATATCATCATTAAAAGGATTCATGGGCCATAAATTCCACCATTTTAAACAAGTTTTAGTTTAGGTTTTTCATCAAGCAGTTAGCACAACATATCAAGGTTTTTCGGGATCTTATTCAATCTATCCGACTCGAATATGATATTGATCCCTATAGCCTCTACACCTTTAACACTTGATTCTAAACTCAGTCCCAATCATCCACGTATAAAAATCCAAGCACTACGGCGTCGTTGTAATACGAACGATCATTTATCACCATTATATAAATAAATAAATATATATATATATATATATAGTTTAAATAAACACTTAGCCCTAATTAGTATAATATTATCACGTAAGAGCAAGTGAAAGGTTCACTTTCCTTCGGTCACTTGATATAGAAGCGACACCGCTTGCGGACTTAGTCTCGACACATGAGACGATGCGATGCTGGACACATGCGCGACGCGGGCGTGATACCGTAGTGGGCGTGGTCTTGACTCGGTGCGAGGTGCGGGTGTGGCACGGCGTGAGCACTGAATAGGATACGGTGTAGCATGGGGCTGGCATGATGTGGCACGGGGAGTGGGAACGGGACGCGACACGTCTGGGTATGCGGTGGCACGGAGGCGGGCACAGTGTGGCACGGACACGATACGTCTTGGGTTCGGCATAGCTAGAGATAGCACAACGGTGATGGGGCTGAGGTAAAAGGCTCGGGAGCTCGGGGATGGAGGCGGTGACGAGGGTGTGAGGTCGTCGAGGTCGGAGCTCTGGCAAGGTGGGGGTGTGCAGGTGGGGTTCTGGGGTTGCAAGGGCTCGGGAGACGGGTGTGCAGGGAAAAAGGAGAGGGGAGGAGAGAGGTGGTGGCGAGGGAGCGAGGGAGACGTCGGCGGTGCCAAAGCAATGGTGATGAGGTTGGGTTCCAGTGGTGATGTGTTTTTTGAGCTCGGGGATGGGTTCTCGATGGGAGTTTGCAGCGGCTGAAAGAGGGAGAAGAGAGATGTGAGGTGAGATAGTGGAGGTAAGACCGAGGGCGTCGACGGTCGTGGCGACGGCGATGACGAGACGAGGGCAGGGGATGGGTTCTTGGGTTGCTGGGGAAGATGGGTTCGTCGTGGGTTTTGTCGGAGGGGAAGGAGATAGAAAAAGAAGAGGAGCGAGGTCGAGGAGTCGACAAGGAGAGCGGAGGGCACTGAGGGGAGTGGACTTCATCGTCGTGGCCGTTGGGGAGCAGGTCTTGTGGGTAGCGTGAGGGAGGGGAAGTTGAGGAGATGAAGGGGTTTGGCGAGGGGATTGCGCTGGGTAGTTGAGGGAGTCTCGGGGAGCGCGAGGGGATCGGGGCGTTTGCGAGAAGAGGGGAGGCGTTGGCTGAGTCGTGGAGAGAACGAGGGAGGCGGGAGAAGAAGCGGGAAGAAAAGGAAGGAGAAGAAGAAGATGGGAGACATGGGCGTTCGGATCAGGTCAGGTAGGGACGGGGTTCGAGTCGGGTCTGGCTAATGAAATGGGTTCGTGGGCTTAGGTCAGGTAAACGGGCCAAGGCGGTGAAAAAACATATGGTTTGGGAAAAATAGAATTAGGGTTTTAAGAAATTAATAGTTAGGGTTAGGAAGAAGGAAATATTTAAGTTAATAAAATTTTAGAATTTTTTGTTTAAAAATACATAGATTATTTAAAAGGAACTGGGTATTACAAACGTGAAGAAACCTTTATCAAGCAGGTAGAAGTTTAAGCTCTAACCTGTTCTTCCCCCTGATGAATGGGACATGGTTCAAAGGGTACATCACTCCATACCTTCGATACATGGCGTTGTAATCTCTCAGTGTCGTCGGAGAGGTGGTGGGTCCCAATGACCAATGATCACTCTTTCCAAATAAGGAGGAGAGACCCTCCCGTAAGCTTCTGTAAAAATACAGAAGGCTCTCAAAAGGTTCCACAAAACAACAGAGAATTTAATTCTTAATAAAGAAGATCGTCTCCATTCTCAAAACCCTAGGTAAAGAAAATATCGAGATCGAAACATCTCCATTACCTAACATATATCTAAGGGTTTAACCCTTCTCAAAGAATTTAGTTCTTTCTATGGATCTGAGATCCGCAAGACAAATCTCTTATAAGTTGAGAATTTAATTCTCAACGCGAAGATCTTGTTCTTGAGAATCAAACATTCAGGGAAGAACAAAATTGAAAAGAAAGAAAATGGAGTTCATAATACTCCAGGAACTTAGTTCCTTCAAATCAAGAACTTAGTTCTTTGAAGAACCTGATCTAACATCCTCAAAATAGTGATCACGGTGATCCTTAATGGTCAAAACACCATTAAAAAAGATTTAACCTCTCTGAAAATATGAACATGGAAAACATGGAGTTCATAATACTCCAGAAACTTAGTTCCTTCAGATTAAGAACTTAGTTCTTAAAGAACATGATCCCAAATCCTCAAAATAATGATCTTGGTGATCGTTAATGGTCAAAATACCATTAACAGAAATTTAAGTTCTCTAAAAATATCAACAGAGATTAATTCTCCAAAAACATAGCGCCTCACGTGAAACACACATGAGCGCCAGAGAAAATTAGTGCTCAGCACCATTGTAGCGCCTCACGTGAAAAGCACGTGAGCGCCCAAGGCTAAAAACCCAGCGTCTCACGTGAAAAGCACGTGAGTGCCAGAAAAGATTAGTGCTTAGCACTATTCCAGCATCTCACGTGAAACACACGTGAACGCTGTATATCTTAGTGCTTAGCACTGCTGGGTAGTATAGAAACCCAATCTCAGCCCAAATTGGCTAAGTTTCCTGAAGTTAAACCTCTTTGATTTTAAATCAACCGAGCCCATATGCTCCTGATTTCCAAACTGATCTTAGTCTCAATTATGACTAATGATCTCTCATTGATGATATCCAAAATGATATTCATCCCATATCTCCTAAGATAATCTGAGTCTCAAATATGACTTACGATTCTTAGGTCCATGTTCAGACCAGAAAACTGCATTTTAATACCGCTCATTTGTTATCTATTATTTGTATATATCAGTACTATTAACCGGTGTTTGCTCAGTAATACAGATTACAGGTATCCGTGACAAAATACTAGAAATACATCCAGAATCATAGGATATATCATTGGTGAGCCGACACTGCTGCCAGAACTGGAAACCGACCGATATCCTAAGAGTTATTTTGCAAATAGTGTGTGCACAATATTTTGGTCCAATACATAGCATGTGTACACACTAACTCTTGGGGCTTAGACCATAGACCTAGGGGGCAGCCATGGCATGATGGTTAGGAGCAAGTGGCATGGTGTAATGTGCACTAATGGTGCAATAAATGCATAAAGTATTGATGTGATTCATATCTACTTGTTTCCCTCCAAAACCCGGGCGCAGATCAAGCCTAATTTGAGAAAATAAACAACACCAGAGTCATTGGAGTGCTCACAAGCATACACTGCAAGCATGAGCCCATGTGCTCGGATTTGACCCGAGCACATGCTCTTCCTAGCCGAGGTCGCCAGACCTATCTCCCCCAAATGCTTCCATCTTTCTGTAGGGCCCTCCTTGCTGCCACGTATCCTTATTTTTATTTTTTATTTTCTTTTCTTTTGTGCCTATATATAGCACGCAGTGGGCAAGGGTTCAAAAGGCTCACTTTGTCCAAGTTTTGTTCACATTTTGTAACTTTCAAGTTTTCTTTTCTCTTTTCTTGTACATGGCTTAGCTTTCCCTTGAGTTCATGCCCTTCTCTTGATCTTGCAATCTCTTTAGTGAGCTTGCAAGTTTAAGTTTAGGGTATTGATCTCAAGGTTGTATCTTGGACATAATAGAACTATCATTTTGCACGCTTGGGTTCCTAGTTCTTCTTACCTTGCTCTTTAATATTCATGCTTTACTTTCTTGCAACTTTAATTCACGCCTTTTACTTACTTGCTCTTTAAATTCCTTGCACTTACTTACAATGCTTTTTTCTTTTCTTTGTTCTTTTCTTTTGCTCTTTTTGGTTTGTGTTGTGAATGTTTGTGAATATGTGTTGTTAGGAATAGATGACGATTTTGTAAGTTAACATTTCTTTGCTCATTTCTTTTCCTGTATTTTCCATTGAACTCCGTCTAAACATTATGCAAGCACTCCGTTAGGCACCCTACCCTACCAAGGTATCGGTGATTCCTAACCGCGACCGGTTGCGTTCGGTTTGGCCGGAGGCGAAAGCAAGAGACAAGAACGGAAGGACAGGGGTCAATAAGCCGGATTCCACGAATACCGTGCTTAAGTACCCTAATCGACGTTGTTGCCGATTGCTTTAGCTTCAATCGTTAAGTTCGACTCAAAGGTTTTAGTGCGGATTTCCTTATCTTACACTATTGTATATTTTCCTAACAACTTTATACTTGCATATAACACTTAGGATAGATACGAATTTTCGGCCCCGCGCATTAACTCGTCAAAACAAGAACGTAAAACGCTCCGTCTCCCTGTGGATCGACCCGTGCTCATCGCGGCTAGCTGCAAAGCGACACCGTCCTGATCGCGGTTAAATTTTAGAAATTTTAAAACTCGACACGCCTCCATCACCCACTTTCCTTCAAATATGGGATTTGGCTTAAGGGTACATCTCTCCACACCTCTGATATATGTCGTTGTAATTCCTCAATGTCTTCAGAGAGGTGGCGGGTCCCGACAACCAACAACAACTCCTCGTCCTAACTTGATGTAAAATTTCATTAAGATATGGAATTATATAGCCCACATTGATGCACTTCTAAACTGACGTGCACACCTCAAATCGGATCGCACCATAAATTTGACGCATTCTATGTCACCATCGTTCACTCCGCTACATAACAAATACACGTGCGCGCAAGGCAAAAATGGACCAAAATGTCCTTAAACTAACATTCGTCCCCAAAATGGGAATATTGGACCGAAATGTCTTTAAAATAATAATCGTCCCCAAAATGGGAATATTGGACCGAAATGTCTTTAAACTAATAATCGTCCCAAACAGGGAATATTAGACCGAAATGTCATTAAACTAACATTCGTCCCAAACAGGGAATGTTGGACTGCGACGTCCTTAAACTAATATGTTTCTCCCTTTGGACTGTCTTCATAATGACTACTGTATACTATCCATGGGCTATTCATGTATGATCTAATGATCAGTTGAGCTCATAGCCTCACTGCTCATAAGTCGATCTTAGTATCAAATATGGCCAATGATCCTTAGATCAAACCCAAATATCCCATGAACCGATGGACCTCACAAATGTGAGATTTACGTCCTAAGTTCATTCCCGTTGGCAAACCAAGCTACCAACGTGGGCCCCATCAAGCAAAATTCTTGACCTAAACCCTAATCTCAAATATACGGATTTGGACTAACTCGCGCCTTACGGGCGACGATATAAAACAGTCTCCGTATACAATCCACGGGTAACCTAAACAAACAAAAATACACACGACATGAAGTGAACTGCCAGAGCAGGAGAAAGTGGTTATCACAATGCGGTAACATTAACTGCAGGGGTTTGCGCTTGCAGGGAAGAGCGTCCCCACAATAAAAAAACCCTCATAAAATGAGGGGGAATCTGATAAAATCTGCTACAACGGTCGCGTCTGTCCAAACCTCCGATATATGGTGTCATAAATAAACTTGATATCTTCGGAGATGTGGACAGATAAATCCAAATAGCATCTCCCCCCAAATTCAGGCAAGACGATCTATCCCAGTTGGACTCTGTCTTTCGGCGGTGAACAATTGTTGGAGATAGTGCCCTCAGAGTCAATTATTAGGTCACAGGTACGTGATTGTAATGATTGATGGAGGACCTATCCCGGTAGGACAGTCTTACTCGAGATGATAGTATGCTATCTGGTTTACCTTTATCATCGTGTACTGTTTTAGGTGACCTGACACGTCGCTATTACACGTTGATAGAGCCCCTAGGATTCTTGCTTGACCACCAGCAGTATGAGGGCGATCATATAAGTGGGAGCTAGGGGTCTACAAGCATATCCTTAAAAGGTCCCTAGTCGTGGGAGTTTCGAGACTGGGCATCGATACTCCATTAGTAGACTAGTGTATACAGTCGAGACCCCGACGAGGGGCGGTGGCCGGTCTCACAAGCCACTGGTGTCAGTTGGATCACCCAAGATGTATACAGGTGCTCATTGGGTTATGAGTACACCAGACAGGACTCGCCGGGAACATGCTAGTTGGTCATATACCAGACGTCAGATGGCAGTTCCCTGGTGACATGTGTGCAGGTTAGTTCATCGACCTGGGGATCGTCATTTGTCTCGTGTGAGTTCCCACTGTACTTTGATCACTACCCTACCACGGCTCAAATGAGTCGTGCAAACAGGTTTTAGTTGGGTACAGTCCCGAGCCACATGGAGGCAGTGAGCGTATCTTCAGGGGTTCGTCTCTCCCGGTATTGGGGGTGAGGTCGTGCTGTGTCTAGGAGAGCCATTACACAAAGTCCTTGGCCAAGGCAAGGAGATTTACTGGTAGGTATTCCAGTAGTATCTCAGGGTGTTCTGGGCTACACTCCGACACGACTTGTACCGCTTTTGGGGGTCTGACTTTTACCAACCCCCTAGGCCCGCCATGCGATACTCATAGACGAACGGACCGGACTGCACGGATATTGTCACTGACAGGCTCAGTAGGGTGTCAGGATGAGTTCGCTCATCGACGTCCTTTTTAGTCAATACCTGGTAGCCCGTTACGTATTGGCTTATACCTCTGACGTGCTAGTGGTTAAATCTACAACCAAGGTGTTGACGAGTCTTTAGAGTCCCCCACATTCAGTTACTCAGCTTTCGGGCGAAAGGTTGTAGAGGCCGTATGGAGATATGGCAAGGTCCGATCAGATACGTGCGGTATTGCACGGATCATGATCGGACAGTTTGTACTACAGGCCGTATGGGTATATGGCAGGGTTCGATCAGATACGTGCGGTATTGCACGGATCAGGATCGAACAGATATTACTAGCCGGCTTTGGTTTAAGCCGGATCCTAGTATAGTACAGTGTAGACTTTGTCTCATTGCATTTGTATTTCGGGCGAAATACAAATGCGGGTGTGTATGCACAGTATCGGGGTTTTCCTGTAATTTATTACGGGACCAGTTTTCTGGAGTTGCCAGTTTGCTTTCCGTTTCGGCCGATTTCCTTTGTTCCGTTCATTGGCCGAAGTTTGGTGGAGGAGGGCTTATTTGCATTGTTGCAAATGAGTGTTTGTGGAGGGGGTTCTTTGCTTATATTTGTATCATGATGGTTTCATGATGGAGCCCATCCTTTGACTCTTTCTTTTCCATCATGGCTTGACTTTGGATCATCATGGTTGTTGATGATGAGGTTGGTGGTAGTTGATGGAGTGTGGATTTTCTTGTGATCATTATTTTTTATCATCACATTTTTCCTCCCTCTCTCCATTCCAAAATTGCCTTGGCCGGCCACTGTTTAAAAAAAAAAGTGAGGATTATTTTGGTGGGCCTCCCATTTGTTTGAGTGTGCTGAAGTCTTGTTTTGTTAATGCATTAATTAATATTAATTGATTGCATTGTGAGAATTGAGGTGCAGGAGGTTCTGTTGATATGAGGGATTAATTTATGTTAGGAAGCTGAGAGCTTAAAAAGGATTTGAGAGCACCAAATGTTTTTTTTTTCTTGGCCGAGCCATTTTTACAGAGAATACACCATTCTTCCTGCAAGCCTCCATGGCTTCTTCATTTGCAAAATTCCTCCATCATGGCAACTATACAAAACCCCATAGAGACAATAGCTCACTACACATTTCTACAGCATATCTTGGGCACGTTGACTAGCCAGCATCGTGCCCGAGTTGCCTCGGCATTGAGGTGGGAGCCCGTAAACAAAGTAGGCGATGTGGTGCACTTCCGGCGACGAGGAGGAGACGGGACATTCCGCAAGAGATCGGGACGACGACGAGAAGACCGGAGGACTTAGATCGTCGGTATACTTCTCTACCCTATCTTGTAGTTAGCTAGGACTAGTTAGTGGTTCGATCCGGGTATTAGTGCGCGGCGGTTTGCCAGTTCTAGAAAAATTTAAAGTTTTCACCGCTTCCGCATTCCGGCGTCGGATTGACGGCCGGGGCGCCGCCGTGCACTTACAGTGGTATCAGAGCCTCCCTATTAACTTAGTCTAGCTTTGTGTAATGTGTTTTTCAGTTCCGATCGATCGAAATGTTCAAAAACCCGTATTTGCCCACATCAGTTTCTGTTGAAATTTTTCAGTCTCGAAATTTTTTTCAGGTTCTAAAATATTGATGTACTAAAAATTATAAGACCACTGTTCAAATTCGAGACAATGATCTTCCAACCAGAGCGCGGAAGGACGGCCAAAACCCACTTCTGGCCGCGCTTCCGCCGCAGTATGGAAGAATCATTGGGTTGGATTTTTACAGTGGGCTTCTGGGGAGAAAATAGGGTTTTTGGAATATTAAATTTGGGCCCAGAATTTCTTTAACTGCTACAGTTTTGATTGGGGCCCACTTGTTAATTTTTGGTCAATCGGAAAATTTTAAACACATTTTTAACAGTATTTACATTATATCTGGGACCGTGAATGTCACTCGATCGGTAAATCCTGTCTAACTGCTATAGCCCGGTTAGACGGATTTGCGAACGTGATTTTCACGTTGATGTTCTATGTATTTGCTGTGTTGTTGCGGATCGGTCGTAGGGATAGCCTGGATGCAATGCTAGTACAGTTCTGTTGTATTATGTACATTTGATATTGCGGGGCGAGCGTCCGACATGTGGACTGCCGTCACTGCCTGTTTGTATTATTATTTTGGGGCACGACCTGGTTGCGGTCGATGTACCCGTTGTATGTATATTTTACTTTCTGTACTAGGATTACCCCGCGGAGGGGTGCACGGATAGCCGGGTTCTGGAGGGCAACAAGCCCGCATCTCATGGCATTGAGACGGAGGGGGCTTCACTCTGGGATTGGCGGGCTATTCGCCGCACTCGTAGGGGGTACAGGTTGACCCAGGAGGGGTGCCCAAGTTGCCGGATTCCGTGGAGTGCTGGGTGGTCCATTCACGGAGCTGAAGGGGGCTGCCTCGCTTCAGGTTTTGGCGGGTGACTTGCCGCGCCCGTAGGGGTCTAGGATTTCATTGCACAGGCTATCCACACGACCAGGGGAACATCGGGTTTCAGCGGCTCTGTGAAACCCGGGGATCCCAGATATCTGTATT
This sequence comes from Agapanthus africanus, assembly GCA_030015575.1. Lineage (NCBI taxonomy): Eukaryota > Viridiplantae > Streptophyta > Magnoliopsida > Asparagales > Amaryllidaceae > Agapanthus > Agapanthus africanus. The sequence continues at coordinate 206,376,639 of CM057337.1, forward strand.
GTTTCTGTGATGCTGTTCATTCTCTGTGATGTTGCATTTCTTTCACGCCTTGAGCGAAATATAATATATTGGTATATATATTAGTAGATGTTGTATATGTTTTGCATCCGCGCTAGTCCAGTCCCCGCTCTGTCGTTAGTTAGCTAACCTAACGGGTAATGACGGGACCCAGTGGCGAATGCGGATGGCATATACGTACATCAGTATATTTTCGTTCTTTTTGGTGTGATCAATTGATGGGGCTGCATTGATTCGGATCAATGCGAGTTAAAACAAACCTAATCTGATGTTGTTGGAACACTTTTCTAAAAGCTGTTATTGCAAGGACGTTTACTTTTGTTTTGCATCGTGGTATTCATTGGAATATCCTGCTCCTCAGTCGACGAGGCAAGGGCCGAGATCCCTTCACCGGGAGTGACCCCTTGGACAAAAAGTTTGCGTCAGGGCATTGACTTCACTATAGCCGATTACTTTTGCTTTGCATCGCGGTATTCATTTGGGATATCCTGCACCCCATTCTACGGGGAAAGAGCCGAGATCCCTTCACCGGGAGTGACCTCTTTAGCAACGGTTTTCGTCACTATATTTTCAAAAAGATATCCGTTCCTTCAACGATATCAAGTTCTTTACGTTAAAGGTTTTCGCCAGAAACCATTCGTAGCCCTCCGTCGTTTCATATGGGTAGTCAATAGTATTCAAGCTGTGTATGTTGGCCAAAGTCAAGGCACAGTGATTGGTAGCTATTGGATATTCATATGCAGCATAGATAGATGCGTTGGTTTGGGACAGTCGTGCTGCCATTTTGGCCAAAGTCAAGGGTATGTACGGGTGGATTCAAATTAACCTGGAGAATGACGGGCAGAACTTGACATGTGACTTATGATATGTTGGCCAAAGTCAAGGTCATAAGAGCATGGGGCAGAATTTACATCGGGAGTTTCAAAAGAACTGAAACTTGCCAGATATGCGCATACCTTCTGGAGTGTGATAGCGTGAGCGGATTCCGTCACGTTATCATGCAATGATAGTTGGATCCCGATTCCCACTGATGAGTTAGTTTACTCCTCGGGTGACCCCGACTAATTCTTCTTTCAGGTTTGGAGGAGAATTTGAGGTACAGTGGGAGGATTCCAGATTAGATAAATTGGTAACCATTCTGATTTAGGTTAGAGTGCACGCTGAGTGTTTCTTTTCTCTCTCTCTTTGGCAGCGACCATTTGACCCGACCCTAAGACTTTGACTCAGTGACTAAGTTGACCGAACCTTCTTTAACACCGGCTTTTGGATTGTCAGAGTTGCAAACCTCATTGCCACTCCTACTTTTACCCTTTTCTCCAGGACACCCCGTTTTACTACGAACGTCCACTTCCATTGGACAAAACCATCGTATGGTTAGATACGAACTCGAAAGAATTTATTCGAGGATGGTTTCCGGTTCTGGAGAAAACGGATAGGATTATTCAGTTGTCTTTTCCTTTTACCCTCTCTCAGGTTACGAGTACTCCTTGGTTTAGGGGTAGTACACCTATTACGCAAATTGGATTGTCTTCTTCCAAACCTTAGGCTGGTGCCGACCGGTAGGGAATGAAGAAAACCAATTAGCATAACGATGGTGTGCAGAAGGTATTAAGTTCAGACAAAGCAAGGGATTAGTAAGAGGGCAAAGTAAATTGCAACAGATATTTCGTTACCACTCCCACATCACCTTTGTATTTCTCCAGGACACTCCGTATCACTACGAAGATCCACAGTTTATTTGGATACTCCATCGTATGGTTATATACGAACTCGAATGGAACTTGTTCCAGTTCGGGGATGGATTCTGGTTCAGGAGAAAGAGGAATAAGGTTTATTCGGTTGTCTTTTATCTTCACCCTCTCTCATTGCGAGTGTTCCTAGGATTGGGACAGTACACCCATTATGCTTATTGGATAGTCTTCTTCCAAACCATAGGCTGGTGCCGAACGGTAGGGAAGGAAGAAAACCATTTGGCCTAAAAGGGTGTGCAGAAGGTAAAAACTAAAGACATATGAAGGGATTTGCAGAGGTGGCAAAGAACTACAAGGTTACAGACGTGAATCTGGAAGAGGCATTACTAGGAATACCAGAATACCCCATCGGAACATTTCGATGTTTCAGTTTCACTGTGTAATGTTAAAGGAAATCACCTGGGCTGTTTGCCGGTTGGCAAATATTTGGTTTTGGATATCCGCTGTTATGCACCAATTTCAAATCGATATATCTGTACGTCTATTTTCATAGAGTGAGATATACCTTTTGATATTATGTCGATGTCATTTACCTATATCAGTGGATGGTTAGGTAAGGAGCATTAAACAGCGGTGTAATTCTTCTTAACCATAAGTACAGTTTTCAACCTACGACACACAGTGAATGGGTTATCAGACTCAAGGGACTTATACAAAGGATTGTATGTTGTCCAGGGTCCATCAGGACAGAGGGCTTGGTCCTCGTACTATATTCGGTTTACTTATGACTTCTCTAGTTTTTAGACAGGTGTTTCGCGGAAACACAGGGTCCAAATTTTGAGAAGTTATAGGTATATGAATAGAGTAGAGAACCAGGTATAGCAAGTATCGGGATTCTTCAAAGAGATCGAAGATGTAGATACTTGTGTATGGTATTCAGTTGATAGTAATGATAAAGAGATCTTGCTTCTCTTTCAGGTTACTCATAATTGGAAGTATTCCTAAGTTGAGTAACGCTGATCGGCCTCCTTCCATTTAGTTGACATGCGCTGGGGACAGCTGCATGATTTGAATCTGGTTCAATTAAATCAGTGCCTCTGTTTCTATATTGGATATAGAACAGTTCATATCTTAACGATGTTAAGGTACGGGGAGTTGTCCGGCTTATGCTTAAAACCAGACACTGGACAACTCAAGGCACGTTTCTGTAATGGCTGTTTGTGGGTTGACCCAGGCTATGACGCGGGTTGACTTTCTACCATCTGGATGAACAATAGCAATATTGTTCTAGACTCGCCACAGTTTTATTAAAAATGGATTTTTTCAGAAAAACAGAAGTGGGAGTATGGTAGAACTGGAAGTGATTCCAGAACCACAAACGATTACTGAAGATTTGATAAGGAACCTAAAGATTCAATCTGAATTGACATTCCATTGGCCACTCCGCAGATAAGGTGGGTAACTTCAGGCACCCGAGAGGTACTACGGTAGCCTCAAGGACGGTGACAGGGAAGTTCTTGTTTACCCACAATTACCATTGCTGTTGTTCCAGGCTGCGAGACCCGGCGGGAGGATGAGTATAGCGTCGTTCTAAAACTAGTTTTAGAAGTGTACGTCTATATGACTCTGCCAGAGGGTTGTCGTAGTCAGTGGGAGCAGCGGAAGCATTGGTAGACAGGTAGCTTATGTCTATTTATAGACTGAAGCACCAGTAGCGGAGATAGATCATCTATTTCTGACGTGACAGTCATGGGTTTGACTTCATCAGAATAGGGGATGGATCTGTTGAGAAGGTAGTAGGGTGTGATATCCTGGTATTTGGATGATATACACAGAGTAGGAAAAGAAACTCCTACACTACGATCGGTTATACTTTGGTCGTCACACAGTTGTTTCTCCACAAAGGAAATGGATTTTATATCAGACATACTGGTTACTAGATCTATGGTCTTAGATCTAGATTTGGGTTGTTTCCCAATCAGGGTACTTGACAGCATTCTAAGAGTATTTAGGATGGACGACTCCTGGCACGGTAGTGTACCTGCAGATAATAGAGTCACCCTCACCAAAGGTGTCTTACAGACTAAAGGGGAGAGGGACGGGCATGATTGGCAGATCACTTGCTCAGGCAATTGAGTCAATCGTGAGATGTCAAGTACCACACCAGATGTTGTTCTTGCACTAGATGCAATAAGTTGACATTAATCCAATCCTGGAGAAACAGTCGGAAGCAGTTTTAGAACATAAGTGGATGTTCTAGGGATATGATAACGACAGCCTCATTTAGGAGACAGTTATCATTCCAGGCTTCCAAGGTGACATGGACGACAAGGAGGTTGTCAGAGTTATAGTTTTTCCTTCTGATGAGGGGCAGTATTTTGGACAGTTGGTCCAAGGCAATACTGAGGGAGGCATGGCGCAGGATACTGATTAAGTTCAGTTGACGATACAGTCTAAGAAGTTTGGATTTGGAGTTCATTTATGAGCTATGTCCCATCAGACATCCAGACACATTCTAAGACAGGTATTGCTCATTTCGGGAGATGGGTTTCTCCGCGAACTTGAGATATAGAGAGACATGGAAAGAGACAACAAGGCGGATCCACTCACTGAGGCTATTCCTCGAACGCAATAGTTTCGCAAACGAGCTTTGTGAGACTGACTAGTAGAGGAGTTGGGTGTTCGGTATCACACGGGCTGTGAGTATGCGACATCGCAATAATTAGCCTTGAGTGCAAGTGGGAGATTGTTGGAGATAGTGCCCTCAGAGTCAATTATTAGGTCACAGGTACGTGATTGTAATGATTGATGGAGGACCTATCCCGGTAGGACAGTCTTACTCGAGATGATAGTATGCTATCTGGTTTACCTTTATCATCGTGTACTGTTTTAGGTGACCTGACACGTCGCTATTACACGTTGATAGAGCCCCTAGGATTCTTGCTTGACCACCAGCAGTATGAGGGCGATCATATAAGTGGGAGCTGGGGGTCTACAAGCATATCCTTAAAAGGTCCCTAGTTGTGGGAGTTTCGAGACTGGGCATCGATACTCCATTAGTAGACTAGTGTATACAGTCGAGACCCCGACGAGGGGCGGTGGCCGGTCTCACAAGCCACTGGTGTCAGTTGGATCACCCAAGATGTATACAGGTGCTCATTGGGTTATGAGTACACCGGACAGGACTCGCCGGGAACATGCTAGTTGGTCATATACCAGACGTCAGATGGCAGTTCCCTGGTGACATGTGTGCAGGTTAGGTCATCGACCTGGGGATCGTCATTTGTCTCGTGTGAGTTCCCACTGTACTTTGATCACTACCCTACCACGGCTCAAATGAGTCGTGCAAACAGGTTTTAGTTGGGTACAGTCCCGAGCCACATGGAGGCAGTGAGCGTATCTTCAGGGGTTCGTCTCTCCCGGTATTGGGGGTGAGGTCGTGCTGTGTCTAGGAGAGCCATTACACAAAGTCCTTGGCCAAGGCAAGGAGATTTACTGGTAGGTATTCCAGTAGTATCTCAGGGTGTTCTGGGCTACACTCCGACACGACTTGTACCGCTTTTGGGGGTCTGACTTTTACCAACCCCCTAGGCCCGCCATGCGATACTCATAGACGAACGGACCGGACTGCACGGATATTGTCACTGACAGGCTCAGTAGGGTGTCAGGATGAGTTCGCTCATCGACGTCCTTTTTAGTCAATACCTGGTAGCCCGTTACGTATTGGCTTATACCTCTGACGTGCTAGTGGTTAAATCCACAACCAAGGTGTTGACGAGTCTTTAGAGTCCCCCACATTCAGTTACTCAGCTTTCGGGCGAAAGGTTGTAGAGGCCGTATGGAGATATGGCAAGGTCCGATCAGATACGTGCGGTATTGCACGGATCATGATCGGACAGTTTGTACTACAGGCCGTATGGGTATATGGCAGGGTTCGATCAGATACGTGCGGTATTGCACGGATCAGGATCGAACAGATATTACTAGCCGGCTTTGGTTTAAGCCGGATCCTAGTATAGTACAGTGTAGACTTTGTCTCATTGCATTTGTATTTCGGGCGAAATACAAATGCGGGTGTGTATGCACAGTATCGGGGTTTTCCTGTAATTTATTACGGGACCAGTTTTCTGGAGTTGCCAGTTTGCTTTCCGTTTCGGCCGATTTCCTTTGTTCCGTTCATTGGCCGAAGTTTGGTGGAGGAGGGCTTATTTGCATTGTTGCAAATGAGTGTTTGTGGAGGGGGTTCTTTGCTTATATTTGTATCATGATGGTTTCATGATGGAGCCCATCCTTTGACTCTTTCTTTTCCATCATGGCTTGACTTTGGATCATCATGGTTGTTGATGATGAGGTTGGTGGTAGTTGATGGAGTGTGGATTTTCTTGTGATCATTATTTTTTATCATCACATTTTTCCTCCCTCTCTCCATTCCAAAATTGCCTTGGCCGGCCACTGTTTAAAAAAAAAAGTGAGGATTATTTTGGTGGGCCTCCCATTTGTTTGAGTGTGCTGAAGTCTTGTTTTGTTAATGCATTAATTAATATTAATTGATTGCATTGTGAGAATTGAGGTGCAGGAGGTTCTGTTGATATGAGGGATTAATTTATGTTAGGAAGCTGAGAGCTTAAAAAGGATTTGAGAGCACCAAATGTTTTTTTTTTCTTGGCCGAGCCATTTTTACAGAGAATACACCATTCTTCCTGCAAGCCTCCATGGCTTCTTCATTTGCAAAATTCCTCCATCATGGCAACTATACAAAACCCCATAGAGACAATAGCTCACTACACATTTCTACAGCATATCTTGGGCACGTTGACTAGCCAGCATCGTGCCCGAGTTGCCTCGGCATTGAGGTGGGAGCCCGTAAACAAAGTAGGCGATGTGGTGCACTTCCGGCGACGAGGAGGAGACGGGACATTCCGCAAGAGATCGGGACGACGACGAGAAGACCGGAGGACTTGGATCGTCGGTATACTTCTCTACCCTATCTTGTAGTTAGCTAGGACTAGTTAGTGGTTCGATCTGGGTATTAGTGCGCGGCGGTTTGCCAGTTCTAGAAAAATTTAAAGTTTTCACCGCTTCCGCATTCCGGTGTCGGATTGACGGCCGGGACGCCGCCGTGCACTTACAACAATGACAATTAAATTCAACGTTTTCAGGTTAGGGAATCAGTCATCCGAATCGAGTGCTCATATACTAGACATCTGTTCCATCCAGAAGATCGCCCCCGAGAATTATGAATTTGAAGAACTTCTGTTTGATCATGGTGATCTTGACGCCACTAGTGCATTCCTCTTCGATCCTACTGCTTTCGACTACGAAAAATATGAGTGCTTCATGTTTCTGAACGATCTTGACATGCCACCACCCGAGTTGGAGTCGTTTGAATTTTCGGATGAGTTAGTTGAACTATTTGACTCAGTTGTATTCACTCACTTTGAGCCACTCTTGGAATCCATTGAGTTTGAGACACGTTCTCCGACCTTACATTCAGTTGTTTTTCTTCCGACGCTCGAACTCAAGTCTCTGCCGTCTCACCTCAAGTATGCTTACTTAGTTGAAAATGAGACTCTCCCAGTAATCATTTCAGCTTCTTTAGCTATAGAGCAAGAGAAATAGCTTCTTTCGGTTTTGCGATCAAATTGGCAAGCTTTTGGCTGGACGATGGTGGACATCAAAGGGATTAGTCTCTTGATCGTTGAACACCACATTCACATAATGAATGATGCCAAACCAACTTGGGATCCACTGAGATGATTAAATCAAGTCATGAAGGTGTTTGTGAAGAAGGAAACCGTTAAATGTCTGGACAGTGGTATCATTTACCTGATATCCAGCAGTCAATAGGTCAGTCTGATACACGTTGTCCCTAAGAAGTCGGGCATTACAGTCATAACAAACGAGGTAATCCCCACTCGTACCCAACTGGGTGGAGAGTATGCATTGATTATCGAAAACTCAACGCCGTAACGCGGAAGGATCATTTTCCGCTTCCATTCATTGACCAAATGCTCGAAAGATTAGCTGGACATAAGTTCTACCATTTTCTTGATGGTTACTCAGGATACAACCAAATTCCCATCGCCGAAAAAGACCAGGACAAAACCACTTTCACTTGTTCTTTCGACACGTTCACATATCGTCGCATGCCCTTTGGGCTATTCAATGCTCCCGCTACATTTTAGCGGTGTATGATGGGAATATTCTCTGACATAGTCGAGAAGTTTCTTGAGATATTCATGGACGATATCTCTATCTTTGGAGATTCCTTTGACGAGTGTTTACAACATCTTGATGCTGGCCTTACCCGATGTAAGGATAAAAATCTTACCTTAAACTGGAAGAAATGCCATTTCATGGTGCGGGAAGGTATTGTATTAGGATATATCATTTCACAAAGAGCATCGAGGTTGAAAAAGCAAAGATTGATGTCATTTCCAACCTCCCTCATCTAAAATGCGTCAGATATATCAGATCTTTCCTTGGCCATGCCGGTTTCTTTAGACGGTTCATCAAGGACTTAAGCAAAATTACTAAACCCTTGACTCTTCTTCTGGCCAAGAACACAACGTTCAATTTTAAATCGGATTGTTTGAATGCTTTTGAATCACTGAGAAGCTTTATCACTAAAGCTCCAGTGCTTTCTTCTCCCGACTTGACGCATCCCTTTGAGATTATTTGCGATGCATCAGACTTTGCCGTCAGTGCGGTCTTAGGATAACACATCGATAAGATACCACACGTAATCTACTATGCAAGCCAGACCTTGAATGATGCAAAAATGAACTATACAACAACCGAGAAAGAGTTCTTGGCGGTTATTCGCTTTGGAGAAATTCAGGCCATATATCATTGGCTCTTTAGTCGTCGTCTACACAGATAATTTTACTCTGAGGCATATTTTCACGAAAAATTTAACGTCTTAAAATTTGTTTAGAGTTAATTATAATTTAATTAGCGATATAACCTGTGTTTTCAATAAAACTTAGTTAATAATTATTTTCACACACAAACAGACACATATACTAATCTAGTGTTAATACCATGTTAGTTTAGGTTAAAACATGTTTTTGCAACCATGACAATTAAACCACAATTTATAATTGTTTAAAAATAAATTTTAAAAACTAGGATGGTTCTAGAAAAGAAAAGAAAAAGAAGAAAAAAATGAAAATGGGAGACATGGAGGTATGGTGCAATAAATGAAGGGCGTGTTTGTGCCATGGTTAAAATTAGCCATTTTCTCTCCCTCGTTCTCTCTTCTTCCTTCTTCAACTCCACCTTCACTAAAACCTTTCTCTACCACCCAAATCCTACACAAATCACTACAAAATCCTTCACAAATCATCTAAAAAATCCAATTTTTATCTCTTCAAGAGTTTTCTTAAAGCAAGTCTTCATCTAGAGGCCACCTTTCGAGTTAGGGTCTCCTTCATATTATCTTGAGGTATGACCAAACTCTTGAACATGTTTTACTAATCTTTTGCCTTAATCATTCCTAATTTAGATTAAAGTTTGTGTTTTGAGTAGCTTTAGAATTTAAAGTGAGGTTTGGAGGTAAGTTTGGGGTGTGTAAAGTTTTAGAGAAAGCATAACCTAAATAAGTTCGTTAAGAGTATTTTAGTGCAATATATCCTTGTCTAACCACTAAGTTTTCACTAAACTACCCTAAAGTCTTAATTAGTGTTAAAACTAGTTTTAGTTTAGGGTTTGAGTTTCCAATTTGAATCTGCTATCAAATCAGAGACTTCAGAGAAAAGTAGCAATTACTGGGAGCTAGTTATAGGACCATGAATACACCCTCAAAACCCGAGCCCCCATCTCAAATATCTGGCCCCCAATTTATCCATTTTGGCCGTAATTTGCGGCCTGTCTAGGGCTTCTGGGTGTAAGTTTTTGTCAAGGGCACTCTGAGACTTCAACTAGACCTCTGGTATATGCAAATTCTTCTAATTTTGCATATACAAAAATCTGGGACCATTTTACCTTATTTTAGGCGATATGTTAACGTATGATACGGACATTCGGATTCTTATTTTAGTGTTTCTTTTGATTAACGGCCCTTAAGGGTAGTCGTAAGTGTTTGTTACACGCGTTTAGCACACCAAGTTCACACGTATTAACTCATGAGAGTTAGTTCGTTTGTGTAGTATATGTTTGCGTATCATATCGGATTTCTAGCCTTATGTGCTATGTTTTGTGCGATTCTAGGATCGGTTGCAAAGATTTCGGGCGTGGCTAAGAAAGGGAAGGAGGTGGTCGGATTCGAGTAGCTCGAGGCCATTCCAATGAGTAGATTTATCATCTATGGGCGAATTGTTCAGATAGCGTAAACCGCCCGATGTTTAGAACTAGTTACAAATCTTATATACATATACCCATACACATTTCCATATTGCATACGCATTATCATATGTATTGTGAAAGTTTACTCTAGCACCAACAAGGGGTTCTAGTGGCATCAAGCATACCAAATTCAAATTTTTATAGGTGCTAAGCTAGACTATCCAAGATTTTTAACTAGATGATTAGGGTTTTATGTTTGATATCAACTAAATTAGAAGAAGTGAAGATGGCTATATCCTCGTAGATTAAGTCCTTCACTTCATATGCTCTATGTAGTAGTCCCGTGACTCCACTAGGCTCCACTTGAGGGTTTGGACGAGCTTCCTCCGAAGACCTTCGTGCCGAAGATGATCCACGCGAAGTCCATCCAACTCAATCTACCTCTACACTAAACTCTTTGGTGTAGGAAACACGCTACACTCAATCGCTAGTCAAGTTTAGGATGGTGAAGTAGGGGATGTTAAAGCTCACAAATTTGTGTTCAAGCTTCATGGTTCACATCACATGTGGGGGTTGAAGCTTGAACCATGGCAATGAGGAGGATGAAGAAGCTAAAGAGCAAATGGGAGCAACTAAAGAAAAATGTGGCTAAGTGTTGAATGAGATGAAGAATGGCTCTGTAGGGTTGCCTAGCACGATAACAAGGTTTCGGGAGGCATCATCCATGCCATTTTCAAAAATTTTGCCGTACTAAAGAACTCTAACCTAGAATATTATCTAGAGAATTAGACAATACATGCATGTAAACAACTTTACATCTAAGTGAACAAGGAATACAACCTTTGTAGACTGGTCCTACACTTCAATACCTCTGTGTAGTAGTCCCTTCGCTCCAAGTAGTGAACTCCCGGACTCTAGAAAAGCTCCACAAGATGAAAGGAACAAGCTTGCTTGATGTCTTCGAGACCGAAGATGATCTACGTCGAGGAGACACTAACTCAAGCTACCTCTTCACTAATTGTGAAGCTAACACCTTAAACTAAATGGCCAATCTAGTAGATGAAGATGAAGTAGGATTTTTGCTCACTTTAGAAATATTTTTCTCACTTATTTTCCTCACCTCTCCAAAACCTAGAGAGCTCTCTCTTGTTGATGAAGAAGATGAAGCCAAAAATGTTATAGCGACCATGGGTGAGAAATATCTCATATAAATCATGTTGAGACTTGACCAAGGGTTTAGATAATGGTTAGGTTAACAAATATCTAAGGCAAGACAAAACTAGTGGACTAAGTCAATGGTTATACAAGCTTCCACTAAGCTTAACCATGTGACTAATTTCCAACTAATTTTTGATTTACTTTAAATAAATAAACCCTGCATTATCATGAGCATGGTGTGAGTCTCATACACCCATGTAGCATGTGGTATCAAGTATGACACAAAAAGAAACACAATTAATATATATCACATGTATATTAAATGCATAAGTGAGATAAAGAAATGCTTAAGTGAGCTAATATTAGTTAATGTAAATTAATATATCATATATATAATTATACATTAAACTATTAAATCAACACTTGATTTAATAATCCGGCTATATCATATGCAACCGACTAATATTAATTGTATCATCTTATCGAATCAGCACTTGATTCGATAACCCGGCTATATCACATATAACCGATCGATATCATTTATCGTGAGAATAGAATACGATATCACATACTCGTATTAGTCTCGGTCTCGCACATATCATATATTTGCTCCTATTTCGTTTCACCTGAGCCAGTAAAGCTCTGTATAGGACTCTAAAGACTCGTCAATATGCCGGCAGTAGGTGATGATCATATCAGTCACCCACAAGCCGCCAGCGGTACTAGCTGGACGTAACGGCTACCCGGGTATTGAGCGATCAGAAGATCAACAAGAAAGCTTGTCTAAACTCCCGCAAAGCCTGTCAGTAACACTACCGTACAGTCCGGTCTCTTCGTCTGATATGTCGCATATTCAGTCTAGGGGTGGTAAATGTCAGACACCAGTAACCGATAAGTCGTGCCGATGTGAGGCTCATAACGGGTCGAAAAACTACTGATAACACTTACCAATAAATCTCCGTATCATCCCTGGCCAGGGACTTCCTGTTATGACCAATCGAGCACAGCGCAACACCAACTCGAAATACCGGGAGAGACGAATCCCCTCCTATCGCTCATTGCCTCCATGTGACTCGGGACTGTACCCAAAAGCCACCGGTTTGCACGTTCTCTTGAACGTGGTAAGGTGGAAATCAAAGCACAGTGGGAATCATACAAGTATCTATGACGATCTTGGGTCTACAGACTAACTTGTAGCAGTGTCACCAGAGAACTGCTATCTGACGCTAGGTATAATACCATCTAGGAGTTCTCGGCAAGTCCATTCAGTGTACCCAGTCTCCACTGAGCACCCATATACCATTTTTGATGTCAAACACTAATGGATGTAGGATCATCCATCGCCCATCATATGGTCAAGAAGCGTATACGCTAGTCTACTCTGAAATATCAATGCCCTGTCTCGATACTCGCTCGACTAGGAATTATTAAAGGATGTACTTGTGGACTACCTTAGCCCTACTAGTATGATATCCATCATAGTCCTGGTAGTCATGTACACATCCTAAGGGTTTTATCAACATGTGAGAGAAAGACAGTATCACAATACAAGTCTACATGTTAAGACAAAGAGCAACCAAATAGCATACTATCATGTCGAGCAAGAAAGTCCTCTTTATATATGTCCAAGCATCCACTATAATATACTTCATATCTTTAATAATGGCCTTTAGGGCATACATATAACTAACAATCTCCCACTTGCACTAAGGCCAGTTGTTGTAGTATCTCATATGCAACATTCCGAAGAGTCTCTCAAATTGTATCTGGGGTATGGCCTTCGTGAGTGGATCCGCCGTGTTATTCTTCATGTCAAGTCTCTTGACCTAGATCTCCTAGCGATCAACTATTTCCCGGATCTGGTGATACCGCCTTAGAATATGCCTAGATCACTGATGGGACCTGGGTTCCTTGGCCAGAGCCACTGCTCCATTGTTATCATAATACAAATGTATTGGATGCTCGATGGACGGAACCACACCAAGTTCGTTTATGAACTTCTTCATCCAGGCAGCCTCGGCAGCATCGTTGGCAGCGATGTATTCAACCTCCATCGTTGAGTCTGCCACGGTTTCCTTCTTGGAACTCTTCCAACAATCCGCCCCTCCATTGAGGGTGAAGACAAATCCCGAGACCGACTTAGAGTCGTCCTTATCACTCTGGAAGCTCGAATCGGTAAAGGACTCCACTTGGAGTTCACCGTTACCATACACCAAGAACATCTCATTAGTCCTTCTCAAGTACTTGAGAATGTTCTTCATAGTTGTCCATTGATTCTCTCCTGAATCTGCTTGATACCTACTCACTACACTTAGTGAGTATGCTTCATCGGGTATGGTACATAACATCGCGTACATGATAGAGCCTACTGCCGAAGCATAGGGTATCCCTTGCATGCGAGCTCTCTCCAAATCAGTCTTGGGAGACATCTCTTTGGTGAGAGTAAGTCCTGAGATCGTGGGTAAATTCCCACGCTTGGAATCTTCCATACTAAACCTCTTTAGTATGGTGTCTATGTACCTGGATTGGGACAATCCCAGTATCCGGTTAGATCTATCTCTATAGATCTTAATCCCCAAGATGTAGGAGGAATCACCTAGATCTTTTATTGAGAATCTTTGTGATAAGAAGAGCTTGACCGAGTTCAGCATAGGAACATCATTTTCTATCAAGAGTATGTCATCCACGTATAATACGAGGAAGACAACCTTACTCCATGCCACCTCCTTGTATATACAAGGTTCATCTACATTTTTGATGAAGTCAAACTCATTGACTATCACATCAAAACAGATATTCCAACTCTGCAATGCTTGCTTCAAACCGTAGATGGATTTAAACAGCTTGCACACCTTTCCGCTGCTCCCACTCTCTACGAAGCTCTCTGGCTGAGTCATGTACATGCTTTCTTCTAAATCACCATTTAGAAATGCGGTCTTAACATCCATCTGCCAGATTTTGTAGTCATGGTATGCAGCAATGGTAAGTAGGATTTGGATGGACTTAAGCATAGCCACTGAAGAAAAGGTTTCATCATAATCCACACCTGGTCGTTGACGAAAACCTTTTGTAACAAGTCTAGCTTTGAAAGTCTCAACTTTTCCATCTACACCAAATTTTTTCTTGAAAATCCACTTGCTTCTGATAGGTTTTACCCCTTCATGAGCAACTTCCAAAGTCCATACTTTGTTGGTGTACATGGATTCCATCTCAGATCGCATTGCATCCAGTCATTTCACAGAGTTCCCACTCGTGATGGCCTGCTCGAAGCTAGTTGGGTCATCATCTTCCATGATGCAATCTATGCTCCCACAATCAATGAGAAAACCGTAGTATGTAACATTTAAGAAAATATAAAATATTATATTAGGAATTTAATATTAAAATAATATATTTCCCGAAAACTGCCCGATTTGCGAAATTGGGGTTTTCGAAAAAGGACATAAATATATACCAATAATTGTGAAATAAATGGAAATTAAAATGATTTATTCATTTAATAATATATTTAAAGGATTTGGCATTTTTTAAAATTTAGTATATGCAGTTTTGATAAAAACCCGATTAGTGCACTGCTAATCGCAATTAAGCCAAATCCGCATTTCTACAGTTTTTCATGGCTAGTGCACCATGACATGATACATGTTATTTCATTTGTGTTGTTTTATATGGGTGTATGTGTTTTTGGTGAGAAAAAGAAAGGGAAAAAGGTGTAATGATGAGTTGGAGAGAGGGGGGGACATAATGATGATAAGGAAAGTGAGTGGGTGAGAATAATAGTGAGAGAGGGGGGGGGGGCTGCTGCCATATCCTTACCCTATCATTTTGTCCTCCTTCATCTTTCTCCAACCTCACTTCCCTCCTCAAATAAACTTAGATCCATCTCCAAATAATTCCCAAAACCTTACATTCCCTTCACAAAAATTGATCCCCATCTGTTCCTCTACACATTGAACCAAGCAAAATGGGATTTTGACAACTTTGGGACTACTAGGGTTTTCTTAAGAGACATCCATGAGGTATATCTCTTTTCTTTTAGTGTAGTTTCGATTTCTTAGCAATTTGTGTAAGTTTAGAATTCGTTTGGTGATGGTTTTATGAACTTTGAAATTCTAGAGAAGGGTTTGGGAAAATTGATGATGTTAGTGGCTGTCAATAGGACTTTTGAGGTGATTCTAGAGCTGGAATTGAGTGTAGTAACCAAAATACGGATTTGGGATTTGAGTTCATGTCGGATTTGTGAGAATATAGAGTGTGCAGGGAAATCTGGAGCAACCCAGGGAATTTTTAAGAGTAGCAAACAATACCAGGGACCTAGATACACCACCAGGAGACCACCATGACAAGACGGAGCCCATTGGAGCCTGGGGGGCCGAGGAGGCTGGTTTTCTTATGGAAGTTCTCGGACACTTGGTTGGCTGGGGTGTCGGGGTTGGTCCAGTAGGTCATATACATTATGTACATCACCCTAGACTTGTTTGCTTAGCTCTGTTTGACCTTAGTCAAAATCTGGGAGCATTTTAGTGGGATTTTAGCTTTGTTTTCCGTATTTTAAAATGCTAATTCTTGATATTTGGTTGTGTATTTGGTTGTTGAATGTTTGTACATCAACGACTAGGGGTAATTTGTTGGTTTTGCATACGTGGGCTATAGGTTCTAACCTATAGGCGATCTGTGTGCCGTTTTGGTTTCCGGACTTGATGTTAATAGAGATTGCGATTGTTTATTATTATAGGTACTCTCGCATGGATTCCGAGGCGACGGATCATGGCGTCATCGACTTCGGAAAGCGAAGACCAAGGTGAGTAGATCTATGTCTACCGGGGAAGTCGGGTGGATGGCGTATAGCACCCCCGCAGAGTTTTGATGGAAACTGATTTATAGAATATGGTTAAGGAAACCTAGATTTGGAAACTAGGGTTAGTGTTAAATGATAGTTAGTGAAACCATATTAGAAACTAAGGATAGTTAGAAATGATATAATACGGCTAATATGTGATGACGGGATTTGAGGATGATGTTTGACGATCTTGCCGTTTAGGATCCTATAGGACTAGATATTCGACGTAGATGTGTCATCCGAACCATACACATTTCTAAACTGAAGAGTCGTATGCATCTTTTAAACAGATATCTTGAGGGACGTTACAGAATTTCAAATGATATCTTTTCCTTAAAAACGTCGTAACCCCTATTTTAAAAACTACGACTCGCTCTTTAAAAATCTAATTGTATGGTTCGGGTGTGTATGTTAGATTAGATACTTATACTTTTAGTAGAGATAGAATGTTATGTAAACTCGACTTGATGTGAGATATAAATGCGATGACAAGAATATAAGACGGATATGATGATATGACGATGTTTTGGTATACGGATGCGAGTCGATTGAAATTGTTGATACCTTGTCAGTCCCCTGATATGAGATCGTTATGGATGTGACCTGGGACATAGGTATATAGTTACATTTATATATGTTGTGAACATGTGTGATATGCCGTACGTGACGTTAGGCCCGTACCCCCCTCATTGTCGTAAAGGTTGATAGGATCCCTAATGTTTTAAATGTCGCCGTACGATGATCTTTTCCGTACGTGATGAGTTTTATTTTATGATTGATCCATACCCTTGACTAGAGGATGCCGTACGATGGATTATACCGTACGTGACATTGTGTGGCTGGATGCCAATTGATTGATTCACCGACTCGATCATGTTAGATACGTATACCCATCAGTATTTGCATATGATTTACCTTATAATGCCTTCATGTTATTCGCATTGCATTACTTATACATGTGATAGTACACCTGCACTATTATCGATGATGCATATGTTACACGTACACAGATTGTAGGCTCACACACTTTATCATCGATAATTGCCATGTCACTACACAGTAGGATTGCTGCATCATGATATGACTCTTCGCATAACATACTTGCGCATATACACATTTGTATATCCATATCGGTGCACATATACATTGATACATCTATACTTGCGCATATACACATTTATATATCCATATTGGTGCATACATACATTGGTACATCCATACTTGCGCATATACACATTGGTCCCTCTATACTTGCGCATATACACATTGGTACCTCTATACTTGCGCATATACATATTGTACCTAGATAGATAACTGGTTTTATTGGGAAATTGGGAACCGCATGTTGCATTTTAAAAACTGGATCCATTTAAAAGAGCGGTTTTCCCTTATTATGTCATATCACTGTTCCATATTGCATGATATTCGGATATGCTTACATTTCTGTTATATATCGCATACATCATGCTTTATGATTACACACATTGAGATATGTTGTTTTCATGAGATTTCTGGATTTGAGAACCATGGCTATTTCAAAAGGAAGCATGTACTGTTTTAAAAACCCGGTTTCTCTTGATATGATATTTCAGTACGTCCACCATGCGTTTTCTCGGTTCTGAGACGTATGACATGTGAAACCCGATTCGAGGAGTTGGATGAAGCCGATTGCGGGTACATGGTGGACCCGGTATCGTACCCCGGGGTGAGAACGGATTTGCTGTGCAGTAGACTGTGAGCCTGGCAGAGGGACCACTACCTACCGGTGATAATATTTGGGCACGGCGGATATCCGGAGGATACCGACCGGAGTCGAGAGATGATATGGGCCGATCCGGACTGACGGAGCCCGTGGACCGATCCGGAGTGACGGAGCCCGATATATGAGGATTTACGTGTCGATGCTGGACACGGGTTTCATGATATTTTCGGGTGTCGATGTTGGACACCCAGGTTCCATGATTTTGATGTGTCGTGAGGGACAACGTTGATTTATTCCTCATACATTCATGCACACTCTTTTATGATATTTATGTGCATACAGACATTGATTATATGGTTGGATGAGATCAACATGCATACATACATTGATTATGGTTGGACGAGATCCACATACATACATATATTGATTAGATTGTTGGATGATATCCACATGCTTTCTGACATTGGTATTAGTGTTGGCACATATAGAGACCCGGTCACCCTAGATATCATAGTATTACTTTTTTGATATAGTTGACCTAGGAGTCGTTATTTATTCGATTTCTACTTGTTGATATATTTCTATTCACGAGTTGGCAACTCACCCCCGTTGTGCCACAGTTCTTGCAGGTTTCCCGCATGGATCAGTAGCGGCATCGCTGGCACACAGTTGCATTCGGGTGTTTTGCTTTGGTAGGTAGGACATTTGTATCGTACCCACTCTTGTATTTATATTTCATATTGTATCTAGTCGACTCCATCAACCAAAAGTTGACCCGAGGTAAAATCTTCCATTTTTAGTAAATTGTATAAGTAATGAGGCTTAGTGGGACTGTGGTTGCGAGACTTAGAGCGAGGGGTTTTCCGCTACTTGTGGGTTGATGTCTTGTTTATTTATTTATCTTTTGTGGTGAACATCGCCGTTGGGCGTCGTATACTTATATATATTGTCTTGCGTGGTTGTAATCCGCCGTTTGCGAAGAGCTAGCTCCCGCTTGGGCATACCTTTATCTTTATCTTGTATATGTGGTTTTTGATCAAAATATACAAAGGAGGTGCTGCCCAAATTTTTCAAAAAGATGAAACATGTTTTTAAACTTGCATAATCCACTTGCATTTTCATGTTCCTTTTCTATGCATTATAGAAACTTGATTTTATTATACCTTTATTTCAAAACTTCACCTTCTTTATTTTCTTAAAAAGGTTTAGATTTCTGGGTTTCAGCTTACTTGAATTACGTTACACCTTTAGACGTTGCGTGATTTAAGTGCTGGTCACGAGCTAATATTTTGGGTCGTGACATAGTATCACTCAGGTGGATGAGGAACCCTACTAGATCGGCGGAGAGGCTGAGGTTCGTTGGGAACTATCGAATCCTTTGGTTCCACTAAATCTTCAGTTGCAATTTCTGTTGCTGGAACTTCTTCCAGCTCTACCTCTTTGCCACTAGTTTCTTTTGCAAGAAATTCTTTTTCTAAAATGGTGGAATATTGAGAAACAAACACCTTTTGTTCCTCGGCGTGGTAGAAAATATATCCATATGAATCCTTTGGATATCCCACAAACTTACACAGAGCAGATCTTGCCTCGAGCTTGTCCGGATTTTGCTTTTTAACATAGGCCAAACAACCCCATATCTTAACTCATTAAGAGATGGTCTCTTCCCATTCCATATCTCATATGGAGTGGTAAGCACCGATTGGCTGGAACTCTATTCAATAGGTATGCGGCCGTCTCCAGCGCATAACCCCAAAAGGAAATAGGTAACTCAGCGGTGCTTATCATAGAGAGCACCATATCCAATAGGGTGCGATTCCTCCGCTCCGATACACTGTTGTGCTGTGGTATATACGGAGGAGTAAGCTGAGAAAGAATCCCATTCTCTTTTAGATAGTCACGGAATTCCGTGCTCAAGTATTCTCCTCCCCGATCAGATCGAAGGATTTTAATACTTTTACCCGTCTGGATCTCGACTTCATGCTTATATTCTTTGAATTTCTAAAAAGCTTCAGACTTATGTTTCAACAGGAACACTTGTCTGTATCTTGAGAGATCGTCAGTGAATGTAATGAAGTATGAGAAACCATTCCTGGCATGTGTAGACATTGGACCTCATACATCATTATGTACCAGTCCCAAGAGTTCCATAACTCTTTCTCCGTGTCCAGTAAACGGAGTTTTGGTCATCTTTCCTTTGAGACATGAATGGAAAGTTTCATAAGATCATAGTTCGAACGGATTCAAATATCCATCCTTATGTAACTTAGCTAGTCGTGTCGCATTGATATGACCTAGTCTACAATGCCATAAGAAGGATTCGTTCATTTCTGAACTCTTCCTCTTGTGTGTGTTTTGTACGTTAAGAACTGTGTTTTGATTTAGAACATATAAACCGTTACATAACGCACCAAACCCAATCAAGATTTGATTTAGGTAAATGTTCATAACATTATTCTCTATTACAAAATTATATCCTTCTTTATCTAATAAAGAAACTGATAATAAATTGCATATCATAGAGGGTACGTAATAACAGTCTTTCAAGATTAAAGTATTCCCATTTGGTAATACAAGGTAATATTCACCAACTACTTTGGCTGCAACACTTGCACCATTCCCTACTTTTAGAGAATGATCACCTATTCCCAGTTCTCAACATATTACATATGTGGGATCCCGATCTGGTATCTAACACCCAGGACGTAGAGTGTACTGAGAAACGGTTCTCGGTAACTAACACACCCGAAGAAGATGTATCAACATGCTCATTCTTCGTTTGGGTGGCGTGGGTTTCCGGATATTCCCCTATTTCCTGCTCGAACTTATAACAATTATAAGTTGGAGCGGAACCAACGTTCCCCTGCTCAGTATAACAAGCGGGTTCGGTCAATACATCCATATTATTATCTTGATTAAGGCCTGACATGGTCGCTACCTGGAGAGAGAGAGAGAAGAAAACACTTAGCATATGCTCTTGCAAGATTAGATTGGTTATTATCTTATCTAATCAGGATGGCTCCCACTGTTTTTATCAAATCTTCTTTCAAACCCTAAAAGGTAAGACTAGCCGGGATTAATTACACCTTACAAGTACGCCAATCTTTCAGCCAGGCCAGTATCGATACTTTGAGGGAGGTTTCCCGTTCTTTCGCACGGACCTAATTAAAATAAACCTCGTTTTCCCGGGGGCGTAACCCCTTTAACACCTTTCTTGACACCTACTTGATCAGCTAATTGTGATGTGTAAAACTCTTCCAGGAGTAACTCTTACTCGCAGTGGGTATCGGGATCCAACTATCTTATAGAAGGTATGCAATTTCATTGCAAATTTCAATACTTGAAATTCCCGATAATATTTTTCCCCTATCTACTTATGACCTTAACATGGTCAACAAATCATAAACGCTAGCCAAGTTCAACCCGTACATTTCATGATTGAATTAAACTCACCCATATGACCCTTAACATGGTCAACAAAGTCGTACGACTACCCTAATCCAATCGCATCACATGCTTTAGCAGATAAGAACTAATTAGTTACCGCACACTATGCCTTAACATGTTCAACAAACGTAGCACGAATACTAAGTAGCATTTATCTGAAATGACGGAGGACTACGGCAGGTTTTTAAGAAAACCTTTTGCGTAATGAACTTGATATCGTTGCAGAATCGAGCGATTTTGAAAAGGAGTGTTTTTGAGGCTTATGCTAGTTTCTCTAAAGAGGTCACTCCCAGTGAAGGGATCTCGGCTCTTTCCTTATCGAATAAAGTGTAGGATATTTCACAAATACCACTATACAAAGCAAGAACTAGAGAAGCAATCAAAAGGCAAAACCGAGTGGGTTGTGGTATCTGCTAGCTTTTGCTAAATAGGTCACTCCCGGTGAAGGGATTGTTGGATATATTGCCCTCAAAGTCAATTATTGGATCGCAGGCACGTGATTGCAATGATTGAGGGAGGACCTATACCGGTTGGATAGTCTTACTCGAGATGATAGTATGCTATCTGGTTTATCTTTATCATCGTGTACTGCTTTAGGTGACATTATATATATCACTATTGCACGTTGATAGAGCCCATAGGATTCTTGCTTGACTACCAACAGTATGATGGCGATCATATATGTGAGAGTTGGGTAGTCTATAAGCACATCCTTAAAAGTGGTCCCTAATCGCGGGAGTTTCGAGACAGGGCATCGATACTCCGGAGTAGACTAGTGTATACAGTCGAGACCCCGACGAGGGGCGGCGGCCGGTCTCACAAGCCATTAGTGTTAGTCGGTTCACCTAAGATGTATACAGGTGCTCATTGGGTTATGAGTACACTGGACATGACTCGCCGGGAACATGCTAGCTGGTTAATAAAACCTGTCGTCAGATAGCAATTCCCAGGTGATATGTGTACAGGTTAGTCTATCGACCTGAGATCGTCATTTTTCTCGTGTGAGTTCCCACTGTGCTTTGATTATTACCTTACCACGGCTCAAAGGAGTCGTGCAAACAGGTTTTAGTTGGATACAGTCCCGAGCCACATGGAGGCAGTGAGCGGATCGGCAGGGGATTCGTCTCTCCCAACGTTGGGGGTGAGATCGCGCTGTGTTTAGGAGAACCATTACACGAAGTCCATGGCCATGGCAAGCGAGATTTACTGGTAGGTATTCCAGTAGTATCTTACGGTGTTTTGGGCTACACTCCGACACGACTTATACCGCTTTTGGGGTTCTGACGTTTACCAGCTCCCTAGGCCCAATATGCGATACTTATAGACGAACGAACCGGACTGTACGGATATTATCACACATAGGCTCAGTAGGATTCCAGGATGAGTTCGCTCATCGGACACCCTTTCACTCAGTATATGGGCAGCCGTTACGTACAGCTAGTACCACTGACGGCTTGTGGTTAAACCCACTGCCAGAGTATTGACGAGTGTTTAGAGTCCCCCACAGAAAGTTTCTCAGTTCGGGCATGTTAAAGCTCACAAGTTTGTGTTCAAGCTTCATGGTTCACATCATATGTGGGGGTTGAAGCTTGAACCATGACAATGAGAAAGATGAAGAAGCTAGAGAGCAAATGGGAGCAACTCAAGAAAAATGTGGCTAAGTGTTGAATGAGATGAAGAATGGCTCTGTAGGGTTGCCTAGCATGATAGCAAGGTTTCGGGAGGCATCATCCATGCCGTTTTCAAAAATTTTGCCGTACTAAAGAACTCTAACCTAGAATATTATCTAGAGAATTAGACAATACATGCATGTAAACAACTTTATATCTAAGTGAACAAGGAATACAACCTTTGTATACCAGTCCTTCACTTCAATAGCTCCGTGTAGTTCTCCCTTCGCTTCAAGTACTGAACTCTCGGACTCTAGAAAAGCACCACAAGATGAAAGGAACAAACTTGCTTGAAGTCTTCGAGACCGAAGATGATCTACGTCGAGGAGACACTAACTCAAGCTACATCTTCATTAATTGTGAACCTGAACCCTAAACTAAATGGCTAATCTAGTATATGATGATGAAGTAGGATTTTTGCTCACTTTAGAAATCTTTTTCTCACTTATTTTCCTCATCTCTCCAAAACCTAGAGAGCTCTCTCTTATTGACAAAGAAGATGAAGCCAATAATGTTATAGCAACCATGGGTGAGAAATATCTCATATAACTCATGTAGAGACTTAAACATGGGTTTAGATAATGGTTAGGTTAACAAATATCTAAGGTAAGACAAAACTAGTGGACTAAGTCAATGGTTCTACAAGCTTCCACTAAGTTCAACCATGTGACTAATTTCCAACTAATTTTTGATTTACTTTAAATAAATAAACCCTACATTATCATGAGTATGGTGTGAGTCTCATACACCCATGTAGCATGTGGCATGAAGCATGACACAAAAAGAAACACAATTAATATATATCACATATATATTAAATGCATAAGTGAGATAATGAAATGCTTAAGTGTGCTAATATTACTTAATGTAAATTAATATATCATATATATATAATTATACATTAAATTATTAAATCAACACTTGATTTAATAATCCGGCTATATCACATACAACCGACTAATATTAATTGTATCATCTTATCGAATCAGCACTTGATTCGATAACCCAGCTATATCACATATAACTGACCGATATCACATATCGCGAGAATAGAATACGGTATCACATACTTTTATTAATCTCGGTCCTGCACATATCACATATTTTCTCCTACTTCGTTTCGCCTGAGCCAGGAAAGCTCTGTGTAGGACTCTAAAGACCCGTCAATATGCCGGCAGTAGGTGATGATCATATCAGTCACCCACAAGCCGTCAGCGGTACTAGCTGGACGTAATGGCTACCCGGGTATTGAGCGATCAGAAGATCAACAAGCGAGCTTGTCTAAACTCCCGCAAAGGCTGTCAGTAACACTACCATACAGTCCGGTCTTTTCGTCTGATATGTCGTATATCCAGTATAGGGGTGGTAAACGTCAGACCCCAGTAACCGATAAGTCGTGCCAATGCGAGGCTCATAACAGGTTGATAAAATTCTGAGAACACTTACCAGTAAATCTTCGTATCAGCCCTGGCCAGGGACTTCCTATTATGGCCAATCGAGCACAGCGCAACACCAACCCCCAATACCGGGAGAGACGAATCCCCTCCTATCGCTCATTGCCTCCATGTGACTCGGGACTGTACCCAAAAGCCACCGTTTTGCACTTTCTTTTGAACATTGTAAGGTGGAAATCAAAGCACAGTGGGAATCACACAAGACTCTATGACGATCTCGGGTCTACAGACTAACCTGTACCAGTGTCACCAGAGAACTGCTATCTGACGCTAGGTATAATACCATCTAGGAGTTCTCGGCAGTTCGTTCAGTGTACCCAGTCTCCACTGAGCACTCGTATACCATCTTTGATGTCAAACACCAATGGATGTGGGATCATCCATCGCCCATCATATGGGTCAAGAAGCGTATATGCTAGTTTACTCTGAAATATCGATGCCATGTCTCTATACTCCCTCGACTAGGAACTATTAAAGGATGTACTTCTGGATTACCCTTGCTCCACTAGTATGATCTCCATCATAGTCCTGGTAGTCAAGTACACATCCTAAGGGGTTTATCAACATATGATGGCAAGGCAGTATTACAATACAGGTCTACATGTTAAGACAAAGAGCAACCAGATAGCATACTATTATGTCGAGCAAGAAAGTCTTCTCTATATATGTCCAAGCATCCACTATAATATACATCATATGTACAATAATGGCCTCTAGGGCATACATATAACTTACAGGCTCTTCTAAAACCTCACTCATTGAAGCATACAAATATCCACAAATAAAATATGGTGCCATGCTTCAATAGTAAGTCAAGATGAATAAAATATATTATGTGCCATACCTCACACCATTCCACTTCAAATTCCACCTCATTTCTATTTTCAAAAAATAGAATTTTATGCCATGCTTCATTATTATATATATATATATATCATATATATCAATATATTTATAATGAAGAACAATTAATGAGCTAATAATATTAGTTAAGATATAATTATATCACATATAACACATATCACATTATTAAATCAACACTTGATTTAATAATCCGGTTATATCACATATAACCGACTAATACCATTTATCTGTATACCACATTATCAAATCAACACTTGATTCGATAATCTGGTTATATCACATATAACCTAACTCGATAACAGATAATTGCCAGATTACAATACGTTATCACATACACGTATTTAATCAGGCCCGCACACATATCACATATGTATCCTACTTCGTTTTGCCTGAACCAGGGAACTTCTGTGTGCGACTCTAAAGACTCGTCAATACGCCAGCAGTAGGTGATGATCACATCAGTCATCCACAAGCCGTCAGCGGTACTAGCTAGAAGTAACAGCTACCCGGGTATTGAGCGATATGAAGATCAACAAGCAAGCCTGTCCATACTCTCTATGAAACCTATCAGTAACACTACCGTACAGTCCGGTCTCTTCGTCTGATATGTCGCATATCATGTCTAGGGCTGGTAAATGTTAGACCCCAGTGACGTGATAAGTCATGTAGATGTCTAGCCTATAACGGTTCAAGAAACTACTGATAACTCTTATCGGTAAATCTTGACAGCAGCCCTGGACAGGGACTTCCAGTTATAGCCAATCGAGCATAGCGCAACATCAACCCCCAATACCAAGAAAGACGAAACCCCTCCTATCGCTTATTGTCCCCATGTGACTCGGGAATGTACCTAAAATCCACCTGTTTGCACAACTGCTCTTGAGCGTGGTAGGGAGGAAATCAAAGCACAGTGGGAGCCACATAAGACTCTATGACGATCTCGGGTCTACAGACTAACCTGTATCAGTGTTACCAGAGGACTGCTATGTAGGGTTCCTAGGCACCCTAATGAGGTCTCACAAGGCATCAACCATGCCAATTTCAAAAATTCTAGGTGCCGAGAAGCCCGACTACGGACCGTTGGCTAGAAATTTAGGCGAAAAAAAAATCTAGTTAACAACTTAACTACAAAGAAACGGAAATACAACCTTTGTAGATCCGGTGCTCCACCTCCATAGCTCCGCAACGAAGTCCCTTTGCTGTCCAAATGAATTCCTGGGCTCTAGCGTCGGCTTCGTCGGAGAAATGGCGAGCTAGGTCGTCGATGTCCATGCCGAAGATGATCTACGTCGAGGCATCGCTAGATCAAGCTATCACTTCACCAAGTCAAGAAACTTGTGAAGAAAACACACTCTACTACTTGGCAAGAGGTAGAGGATGAAGAAATAGGAAGTGGGTAGACTTTAGAATTGGATTTCTCACTTGTTATCACATTCCACCATTGTTGGTAGAAAGCTTTCTTCAAGGTTGAAGATGAGGAAGAAAAAGATAATGATATGATAAGTTATTTTGAAAATAGAAAATAAAAAGAATACTTATCATAATCAACCATGGTCAAGTGTAGAGAATTAACTAAGGTTAGATTAATGGTTAGGGTTAAAGATAAAGACAAAGTGGTCACTTTGGTCAAAGCTTCATGAAGCTTCAAAAAAAACTTCATGAAAGAAAATAAAATAAAGAAACCATTTTGCTTTTCTTTCATGCTTTTATCAATATCCAAAATGAATAAGTAAAAACAAAACCCTAACCATTACACAACCATGGTTTAATCTTTACACTTAGCCAATTTAGCATGCATCATCAAACATGATACAAACTAGTGCACAAAATTATATCGCATATATAATGTGCACATCCGAGTGAGAAAATCCATCTAAAGTGAACCGATACTAGTTAATGCAAAGTAATATATCAAATATATAATTATACATTAAATCATTAAATCAACACTTGATTTAACGATCCGGTCATATCGCATATAACCGACTAATATCCAATGTATCGATTTATCGAATCAATCCTTGATTCGATAACTAGGTTATATCGCATACAACCATTCGACACATTCATCGCGAGAATAGAATACGGTATCACATACACGCATTATTCTCGGTCCCGCACATATCTCATATGCGCTCCTATTTCATTTCGCTTGAGCCAGGAAACCTCTGTGTAGGACTCTAAAGACTCGTCAATACGCCGGCAGCAGGTGATGATCATATCAAACACCCACAAGCCGCAAACGGTCTGCTAAACGTAACGGCCACCCGGGTATTGAGCGATCTGAAGATCGACGAGCAAGCCCGCTCACACTCCAGTGAATCCAACCAGTAACACTACCGTACAGTCCGGTCTGATCGTCTGATATGTTGCATATCTCGCCTAGGGGTGGTAAACGTCAGACCCCAATAGCTCGATAAGTCGTGTCGATATGAGGCTCATAACGGGTCGAGAAACTACTGGTAACACTTACCAGCAATTCTCTGAGCAGCCCTGGCCAGGGACTTCCTGTTATAGCCAATCGAACACAGTGCAACATCAACTCCCTATACCGGGAGAGACGAATCCCCTCCTATCGCTCAATGCCTCCATGTGACTCGGGACTGTACCCAAAAACCACCGTTTTGCACGCCCTCTTGGACGTGGTAAGATGGAAATCAAAGCACAGTGGGAACCACACAAGACTCTATGACGATCTCGGGTCAACAGACTACTCTGTACCAGTGTCACCAGAGAACTGCCATCTGACGTAAGGTATAATACCATCTGGGAGTTCTCGGCGAGTCCGTCCAGTGTACCCAGTCTCTACTGAGCACCCGTATATCATCTCTGATGTCAAACACCAATGGATATGGGATCATCCATCGCCCATCTGTATGGGTCGAGAAGGTATACGCTAGTCTACTCTGGTATATCGATGCCCCGTCTCGATACACCCACGACTAGGGACTTTCAAGGATGTACTTATGGACTACCATGTCCCCACTAGTATGATCCGCATCATAGTCCAGGTAGTCAAGTACAGATCCTAAGGGCTTTACCAACATGTAACAGAGAGACAATCAGTGTACACGTTAAGGTAAAGATCAACCAGATAGCATACTATCATGTCGAGCAAGAAAGTCCTCCCTATATATGTCCCAGCATCCACTACAATATATATCCTATGTATAGTAATGGCCTCTAGGGCATACATATAACTAACAATCTCCCACTTGCACTAGGGCCATCTGATAGCAGTGGTTGCAGTGTCTCATACTCAACCATCCCATAAAAGTCTCTCTCTGGGAACAGGCCTTTGTGAGTGGATCCGCTGTGTTGTCCTCTGAGTCTACTCTCCTAACCTCGATCTCCCTGGAGATCAACTATCTCCATGATCAGGTGATACTGCCTTAGAATATGTCTGGATCACTGATGGGACCTGCGTTCCTTGGCATAAGCCACAACTCCATTGTCACACAATGGGAGGAACAAAGTTCATCTCATGAACCAATATACACCCAGACTGCCTCTTTGGTAGCATCTTAAGTAGCGATGTATCCAGCCTTTATCGTCTAGTATGTCACGGTATCTAGCTTGGAACTCTTCCAACATACCGTCCCTTTACTGAGGGTAAAGACAATGCCTATGACTGACATTCAGTCGTCTTTATCACCCTGGAATCCTTCCAGTGATTCTCCCCAGGATCGGTTGATACCATCTCACTACAACTAGTGAGAATCCTAACATCCGTTTAGATCTATCTCATAGGTCCAAAACCCAGGATTTAGGAGGTATCACTTTGATCCTATATGAAGAATCATTGTGATAAGCGGAGATTGATCGAGCGTAGCATAGGAAACTCCTTCCCTATCAAGAGTATGTCATCCACGTACTCTACGAGGATCATCACCATACTCCCTACTACCTTTTTGTTTATACAAGGTTCATCTACCATTTTGATGATGTCAACTTCTTTGACTAATTCATCAAAACAGATGTTCCAACTCCGCGATGCCTGCTTTATCCTATAAAGCATCTTGCACACGTTTCCGCTGCTCCCACTGTCTACGAAGCCCTCTGGCTGTGTACTTATAGACGCACTCTTCTAAAACATCATTTAGAAAAGCAGTCATGACACCCAACCACCAGATATCGTAGTCATGGTATGTAGCCGTGACAAGTAGGATCTGGATGGACTTAAGCATAGCTACTTGAAAAGGTTTCATCATTATCCACGCCTGGTCGATGACGAAAAGCTTTAACATGTCTAGCTTTGAAAGTCTCAACTTTTCCATGTACACCAAGTAATCTTCTCAAGATATACTTGCTCCTGATAGGGATTTAACCCTTCAGATATAGCAACTAAAGTCCATACTTTGTTGGTGTATAAGGATTCCATCTCAGATCGATATGCATCCAGCCATTCTTACAGAGTCACACTCCTGATGGCCAGCTCGAAACTAGTTGGGTCATCATCTCATGATGCATTCCTTGCTCCCACTGTCATAGAGCAACCGAAGTATCTCTCAGGTGGGTGAGGAACCCTACTAGATCGGCGGAGAGGCTGAGGTTCGTTGGTAACCATTGAATCCTTTGGTTCTGTCAAATCATCAGCTGCAGTTTTGTATAGCTGGAACCTTTCCAGTTCTACATAACAGACCTTGCCTCGAGCTTGTCCGGATTTTGCTTTTCAGACATAGCCCGGACAACCCCAAATCTTAATCAACTTAAGATATGGGCTCTTCCCTTTCCATATCACATATGAAGTGGTAGGCAACTGATTTGATTTGAACCCTATTCAATAGGTATGCAGCTTCTTAAGTGCATAACTCCCAAAAAGGAAATAGGTAACTCAGTAGTACTCATCATAGAGCACACCATATCAGATAGGATGTATCTGCTCCGCCCCGACATACCATCGTGCAATGGTGTATACGGAGGAGTAATGCTGAGAGAGAATCTCATTCTCCTTTAGAATAATCCAGGAATTCCGTGCTCAAGTATTCTCCTCCTTGATCTCATCAAAGGACATAATATTTGTACCCTCATTGGTTCTCTACTTCTAACTTATATTCTGTGAATATCTCAAAAGGTTCAGACTTGTGTTTCAACAGGAACATATGTCTGAATCTTGAGAGATTATCAGAGAATGTAACGAAGTACAAAGAACCAGTCCTGGCATATGTAGATAGGGGACCTACATACATCAACATGTATCATCCCAAGAGTTTACTAACTCTTTCTCTGTTTCCAATAAACAGAGCTGTGGTCATCTTATCTTTGTGACATGACTGGCGAGTTTCACAAGATGTAAATTCAAACTGATTTAAATATGCATCTAAATGTAACTTCAGCTAGTCGGGTCACATTGATATGACCTAGTCTACAATGCTTCAAGAAGGATTCGTTCATTTCTGAACTCTTCCTCTTGTGTGTGTTCCGTATACTAAAGAACTGTAGTTTGATTTAGAACATCAACGCTTTTAGATAACGTGCCTGAACCGATCAACTTTTGATATAGGAAATGTTCAAAACATTATCCAACAATACAAAATTTTATCATTTCTTTATTAATAAAGAGATAGATACGACTTTGTATATCAGGTTCGGTATCCAATAACATTCGTTCAGAATCAATGTATTGTAATACAGGGTGACAGTGACCGACAGACTTGGCTGCAACTCTTGCCCCGTTTTCTGCCTCATGAAACTTATCACCCGTTCTCAGTTCTCTACCTATCTGTAGCCCTATGTAATAGATTACATATCTGGGATCCTGATCTGGTATCACATACCCAGGACGTAGAGGATACAGAGAAACAGTTCTTTGTAATGAACACACCCGAAGATGATGCATCAGCATGCACTCTCTTCGTTTGGGCTGCACGGGAATTCTGGTAATCCCCAATTTCCTGCTCTGTCTTATAACAATTATAAGTTGGAGCGGGACCAACATTCCCCAGCTCAGTATAACAAGCGGGTTCGGTCAATATTCCGTATTATTATCTTGATTAAGGCGTGATATGGTCGCTACCTGGAGAGAGAGAGAAGAAAACACTCAGCGTGCGCTCTTACAAGAATAGATTGGTTATTATTTTATCTAATCAGGATGGCTCCCACTGCTTTTTATCAAATCTTCCTTCAAACCCTAAAAGGAAAGACTAGCCGGGATTAATTACACACTACAAGTTCGCCAATCTTTCAGCCAGGCCAGTGTCGGTACTTTGAGGGAGGTCCCCCGTGCTTTCGCACGAACCTAATTAATGTAAACCTCGTTTTCCCAGAGGCGTAACCTCGTTAACACCTTTCTAGACACCTACTTGATCGGCTAATTATAATGTATAAAACTCTCCCAGGAGTAACTCTTACTCGCAGCGGGTATCGGGATCCAACTATCTCATAGAAGGTATGCAATCTCATTGCAAATTTCAACACTTGAAATTCCCGATAATATTTTACCCCTAGCGTCCTATGACCTTGACGGAGGCCAAACAACCCATAGTCCGCTAGTCAAGTTCAACCCGTCATTTCCTGATTGAATTAAACCCACCCGCACGACCCTTGACGGAGGCCAAACAACGCCGTACGAATACCCTAATCCAATCGCATCATATGCTAGCAGATAAGCACTAGTTAGCTACCGTACACTACGCCTTGACGGAGGCCAAACAACCGCAGCACGAATACTAACTAGTACGTATCTGAAATGACGGAGGGCTACGACAGGTTTTTCTGAAAACCTATTGCGTAATGAACTTGATATCGTTGTAGGATCGAATGAATTTTTAAATGGAGTGTTTTTGAGGCTTTTCTTGTTTTGCTAAAGGAGTCACTCCCGGTGAAGGGATCGTCGGTCCTTTCCTCGTCGAATGAGGTGCGGGATATATCATATATATCACTGTGCAAAGCAAAAACACTTAAAAGCAATCAAAAGACAAACCGAGTGTGTAGTATCTGCCAGTTATTGCTAAAGGAGTCACTCCCGGCGAAGGGATCTCGGTCCTTTCCTCATCGAATAAGGTGCAGGATATATCATATATACCTCTGTGCAAAGCAAAAACTGTAGCTACCTGTTTTATTTTGAAATTCGATTCTACAACATCTTAGGTTTCTTTTATTTCATTAATCACATTAATGAAGTCCCATCATTTAAATTACCTAAACATCACAGATAAATACGACGTACACTTATGCCATCCGCATTCGCCTCGATGTCCCCTCGTGCACCGTTAGGTTAGGTAACTAACGGCAGAGCGGGGCAGGGCTAGCGCGGGTGTAAAACATAAGTAACGCCTATATAATATATCATATATACTATATACTGTATCTATCACAGAACATCACATGATCACATCACAGATATCGCAGCAGAAGAATCATATGAAATATTGGATATATTAGGACGTCCGTGTTTTCAATACGAGCCAGTATAAAACACGGATTCCACGGTCGCGATGAATAGCCAAACCCACACCCCTAGACCCCTACGAGAGCGGCAAGCAACCCTACCAATTCTAGAGTTAGGAGACCCGGACTCGACTCCTCGAGTTGGTCTCCCACTGGACTCCAGAACCCGGTTACTTGTGCCCTCCTCCTTGGGTCTATCCTAGTGCGGAAAAGTAAATAATATACATCAACGGTGACAACTTCCGCAACATGGAAGTGCCCCAATAAAAGAATATTACATACAAGTTTTTACATGAATGAAAATGAAAAACACTCATCTCACATAAAAACACCCGGCTATTCAAACACGACGATCCAATATAACATATCCAGCAACACATAACATCACATGTCATCAACGTAAGTAAATATGCGCATCCCAATTGTCGTTGACATATAGCAACGAAACCGGCGATATCACATATTACGCTTACGGTCACAGAAAAGAAAGTGTAAAACTACAACAGTTGGAATCCGCAACCACCTCAGACATCGCATGCCTGACAATTGAATTACTTAGACATCGCATGCCTAACAATTATAAACCCCGCATTTTAGTCTTAAAATCGAAAACTCTTTTCAATATCAAGTCGGGCAATTCAACAAGATTCCCGACATCCTGATCGAATACTCGTCGCAAACTTCAGTAGGCGGCCGCACCCCCGATACCGTCGATAAAGTGCACCAAGGCGGAACACCGCTGCCGCGAGCACCCGTACGGATGCTTTCGGCGACGGGGTTCTCCTACAGTCACTTGGTCGGGGCTATGGAGTGAGGCTGTCTATTAAGTTTACCCGGCGAGTATCCGCGTACACTACGTGATTGCGACGGACTTTGATCACATCAAAATTCCGTGGCAACCGATCAAGTGAGACTAAACTGCTGTGTTTATAACATTCATTCAGTTATCACATAACTATTTCTGAATTCCAATTATTGTATCCCATTCCAGATAAACAGAAAATGTTAAACTTTTCGATCGAGCAATCGAATACCCAAGTTTTCCCGAAACAGATCAACACATGAAATAAGTCTAACAACATTCAGTTCGTGCCTCAATACCAACGATCCAGCCGTAGAAGGGTCAAGCCAACGCCTCACATGTGGCACGCCGTACTGCCCCAAACCCGAAGGTTCAAAGGGAAGTTCAAGACGGTCACATAATCGAGTTAAGGTTTGTTGTCTTCTAGAGGGTCCATCGCGTTACTTACACTACTTAGAACGTCGTCAAACTACGGAAAAATCCAACACTTGGAAATTTCCCGACAGGGTAAAAATTGGGTATTTATATTCGGTCGAACTTTTTAACATATTCTAAAAAATACCCGGAAAAGCACACCGACAAAAATTAGACAGTCCGATCGAATACACCGAGTCCCCAATACAACCCAGAAAATACAACTCTGGAATAAATATTAAAAACATCCAGAACACACAAGAAACACCAAAAGAAACAACTGAAGAAAAAACACATCCTAATCAACACAGACGGCCGTGGAACCGCCGCAAAAGGGGGGTCAACACCGCGGTTCCGCGGCCGTACTGTTGAATTAGGTTGTCGTTTTCTCCAGTTTTTCTTAGAATTTCCTGCACATTTCTCTGCATATTTTTAATTCCAAAAAATCCACATTTTACAGAAATTTCCAGAGAGCATGTTAAGGGTTTGGGTTTCGGGTCGATCGGACTTCAAATTCCGTCGGGACTTCGCCTAAGGCTCTAGCTAGGCTCTGATACCACTGTAGGGTTCCTAGGCACCCTAATGAGGTCTCACAAGGCATCAACCATGCCAATTTCAAAAGTTCTAGGTGCCTAGAAGCCCGACTACGGACCGTTGGCTAGAAATTTAGGCGAAAAAAAATCTAGTTAACAACTTAACTACAAAGAAACGGAAATACAACCTTTGTAGATCCGGTGCTCCACCTCCATAGCTCCGCAACGAAGTCCCTTTGCGGTCCAAATGAATTCCTGGGCTCTAGCGTCGGCTTCGTCGGAGAAATGGCGAGCTAGGTCGTCGATGTCCATGCCGAAGATGATCTACGTCGAGGCATCGCTAGATCAAGCTCTCACTTCACCAAGTCAAGAAACTTGTGAAGAAAACACACTCTACTACTTGGCAAGAGGTAGAGGATGAAGAAATAGGAAGTGGGTAGACTTTAGAATTGGATTTCTCACTTGTTATCACATTCCACCATTGTTGGTAGAAAGCTTTCTTCAAGGTTGAAGATGAGGAAGAAGAAGATAATGATATGATAAGTTATTTTGAAAATAGAAAATAAAAAGAATACTTATCATAATCAACCATGGTCAAGTGTAGAGAATTAACTAAGGTTAGATTAATGGTTAGGGTTAAAGATAATGACAAAGTGGTCACTTTGGTCAAAGCTTCATGAAGCTTCAAAAAAAACTTCATGAAAGAAAATAAAATAAAGAAACCATTTTGCTTTTCTTTTATGCTTTTATCAATATCCAAAATGAATACACAACCATGGTTTAATCTTTACACTTAGCCAATTTAGCATGCATCATCAAACATGATACAAACTAGTGCACAAAATTATATCGCATATATAATGTGCACATCCGAGTGAGAAAATCCATCTAAAGTGAACCGATACTAGTTAATGCAAAGTAATATATCAAATATATAATTATACATTAAATCATTAAATCAACACTTGATTTAACGATCCGGTCATATCGCATATAACCGACTAATATCCAATGTATCGATTTATCGAATCAATTCTTGATTCGATAACTAGGTTATATCGCATACAACCATTCGACACATTCATCGCGAGAATAGAATACGGTCTCACATACACGCATTATTCTCGGTCCCGCACATATCTCATATGCGCTCCTATTTCGTTTCGCTTGAGCCAGGAAACCTCTGTGTAGGACTCTAAAGACTCGTCAATACGCCGGCAGCAGGTGATGATCATATCAAACACCCACAAGCCGCAAGCGGTCTGCTAAACGTAACGGCCACCCGGGTATTGAGCGATCTGAAGATCGACGAGCAAGCCCGCTCACACTCCAGTGAATCCAACCAGTAACACTACCGTACAGTCCGGTCTGATCGTCTGATATGTCGCATATCTCGCCTAGGGATGGTAAACGTCAGACCCCAATAGCTCGATAAGTCGTGTCGATATGAGGCTCATAACGGGTCGAGAAACTACTGGTAACACTTACCAGCAATTCTCTGAGCAGCCCTGGCCAGGGACTTCCTGTTATAGCCAATCGAACACAGTGCAACATCAACTCCCTATACCGGGAGAGACGAATCCCCTCCTATCGCTCATTGCCTCCATGTGACTCGGGACTGTACCCAAAAACCACCGTTTTGCACGCCCTCTTGGACGTGGTAAGATGGAAATTAAAGCACAGTGGGAACCACACAAGACTCTATGACGATCTCGGGTCAACAGACTACTCTGTACCAGTGTCACCAGAGAACTGCCATCTGACGTAAGGTATAATACCATCTGGGAGTTCTCGGCGAGTCCGTCCAGTGTACCCAGTCTCTACTGAGCACCCGTATATCATCTCTGATATCAAACACCAATGGATATGGGATCATCCATCGCCCATTTGTATGGGTCGAGAAGGTATACGCTAGTCTACTCTGGTATATCGATGCCCCGTCTCGATACACCCACGACTAGGGACTTTCAAGGATGTACTTATGGACTACCATGTCCCCACTAGTATGATCCGCATCATAGTCTAGGTAGTCAAGTACAGATCCTAAGGGCTTTACCAACATGTAACAGAGAGACAATCAGTGTACACGTTAAGGTAAAGATCAACCAGATAGCATACTATCATGTCGAGCAAGAAAGTCCTCCCTATATATGTCCCAGCATCCACTACAATATACATCCTATGTATAGTAATGGCCTCTAGGGCATACATATAACTAACATGCTATCTGATGATAGGTATACTACCAACTAGGAGTCCTCGGCGAGTCCGTTTGGTGTACCCATTCTTCAATGAGAACCTGTGTACAATCTTTGATGTCATACACCAATAGTTGTAGGATCAACCATCACCCTTTAAGGGACAAGAAACATACACACTAATCTACTCTGGAAGATCGATTCCGTAGTCTCGATATTCGCTTAACTAGGAACTGATTAAAGGATGTACTTTTGGACCATCCTGGCCCCACTAGTATGATCTCATTATAATCCTGGTAGTCAAGTACATATTCTAAGGGCTTTATCTGTAACATTTTGAAATATTTAGATAATAGATTAATTTAGTTAATTAATTAAAAGTGTTAAATTAAATTTAATTGTAATAAAAGACCTTCTTATATATAGTAGGTTAAATTAGTAAAGAAATAGTTTGTTTGTGTAATAATAAGTATCATGGGGGGTTTTGTGAAAAGTTTATTTAATTATGAAATTGGAAATTTAGTGAGGGTTTATGTGTAAAAAGGTAAAGGTCATGATTAAGCTTAAATTACACTAATAGTATAGCATAACCTAGATGACAGTTTATACATATACCTCCTCCTTGCATGAAAACCCCACCATCTTCCATACTACACCTCCTACTTGTATGGATATACCACATTCTTTCTAGGTGACACCTCCTCCTACAACTCATCACTCATTCTCCTTATCTTTTAGATTGTTCAGTTCATATAATCATTTTGAAAACAAGTTAATTAACTTAAAAGAAATCCTAGAACAATAAAGGAAAGAGAAGAGAAGAGAGACTAAGTACTAAGGATCATTACCATCGCTCTCAAGCTAGGATCCTCGAGTTTGTGCATCTTGGAAGGAGCTTTTCAGTGATCTTTTAGTAAGTATAATCTTTAAGCTCTGTAGAATTTTAGTTCTGTACTGTTTGAGTGTAGAAATCGAATATCGGAAATATCGTATTTTGATAAGTATAGACTCTGTTTTGAATCTGCTATAGTTTAGATGATAATTAACATAATCAAACAGTGCCTTCATCTTATAATTTGGACCTAGAATAACCCCTAAGAGGACGAACCCATTTCCTCGAATTTTGGCCGGCGACACTTGCCAAAAATCCGAGCTCGCCGGGTCTTTCATGGAGTTGGGTGTTGGTTTTTGTAGGGTAGCTCCCTGTATTTATATTAGGATGTTTGGTATTACTAGTTTAGGTTATATTATTAGTATATAAAATCTGGAAGCTGATATCTGTTTTGGGGTTAAAACTTCTAAATACGATACGGATAATTTATGTCACGATTCTGCGTTTTCTGTTATGAACAGTAAAGGGTTAAACCAGATCTGATAGGTCTTAGAAAGTTCACAATAGTTACTCGTAAGTTGTGTAGTATGTAAATCTTGTATTTTCACGTTTTCGTCATATCGGAGTTTAGCCGTTTCTTATACAAAGTTAATTTCAATGTTAGATTTGAATACGGAAACTTCGGAGGCCTCAAGAAAAGGAAAGGGATTGATGATACCTGAGTAGATTCGACGTATTCCGGTGAGTAGACTAAACATCTACCGGGGGATTTTGTATGGATGGCGTGATACACCCGTGGTTTTAAGTTTAAATTAAAATTGTTCCTTTGTATATAAGCTTTGATCGTATGCGTTCATATATATACATCGTCATGTTAATAATTGTTAGAACACTGCACAATTATCGATGAGTAATGCTGCACGTGCATATATCTACATGTTACACTACACATCGTCGATATTAACATGCCACATACGCACTTAGTACTTATTATGTTAAATATGATTCATATCATACCTTAAGCATCAATAATGGTAGTTATTTTTCATAAATGTTATCATGTTTCATATTCAAGTATTAGTAATTTTGATATAAGATGCATTGGATTATTACGAATTTATGGTTTTGAGTTTTATACACTATTGAGTAGATTCGATGATTCTTCATGTTGATGTGAGATGTCCACCATGAGATATTGTTTTTATGATTTGGTTTTATCATGGACCGAGTGGGGGAGCTCTACGGTCGCTGATTTTTATGCTATCTGGACTGAGTGGGGGAGCTATACAGTCAGATTCATGGTGGACCAAGTCGAGACCGAGGGGAAGGATAGCCGCATATGAGGAGGGGAGCCCAGCGATGATACTCGATACCGGAGATAGTTGTGAAACAAGGCGGATATCTAGATGATACCGACTGGTGTTATTGTTTGACAGGATCGTTCGGGGAACGATGCCTGATGAAAACAGAAGATTTGTGTCGATGGTTAGGCACGGAAAAATGAACCTTATTTAGAATTAATTGATGAGATTTCAGTTTTGGTTATGCAGTTGGTAGTACATATTCATGCTTCCACAAGTTATCATGCATTATACTCTTCTTTGTTGCTGTTAGCTCTAGTTCGTCATACTTACATTATCAGCCGTTATATATTAGTTTTATTCACTGAGTTGGCAACTCACCCTCGTTGTGCCTTAGTTCCATGCATGAGTCACGTGGACGCATAGCAGCAGTGCGGATACACTTGTCAGCTTTTATCGCTCTTTTTGCTAGGTGGGTTACCTATGTAGTAACCTCCTATTTTGGTATATGTATATTGGATCTAGAAATTCTCCATCAGACCCTGTATTTTGACTTAGAAGGAAATATATTTGTATGTGTTTAAATTCGACTGAGTGAGATCGTTTAGTTGTGTTAACTTATGCTTCCGTTATTTATGCATGAAATTCTTAGCTTTAAACGTCGTATTATTCTTATTTATTGGTTTCTGCCGTTTGGCGTTGTTTTGCTCCCAACTAGGGATGCAAATTATTTAAACATTGTATAACTAATTTTGTGATTAATTAAAAGGGGAAGATACTGCCAAAATTTTAAATACTTAAAATCCGTTGATTTTCACTTACAAACTAAATTTTTCTAAATTCCGCAAAATGGGTTTTTGATCTTGTTTTTGGCTTACTTAGATTGTGTCGATATCTTTAGATGCCATGCAATCTAAGTGCCGGTCACATCCAAATTTCGGGTCAGGACATTATCAACATGTAAGAGACAAATAGTATAAATACTAGTCTATATGTTAAGATAAAGATAACCTAATAGTATACTATCATGTCGAGCAAGAAAGTCCTCTATCTATATGTCCAAGCATCCATTATATCATCAATAATGGCCTCTGGGGCATACATATTCCTAACAATCTCCCACTTGCAATAAGGCCAGTTGTTGTAGTATTTCATACCCAACGTCCCAAAAGTCTTTCGAATAGCATTTAGGGGATGACCTCGGTGAGTGGATCCGCTGTGGTATCCTCTGTGTCAACTCTCCTGACCTCGATCTCCCAAAGATCAAATATCTCCCTAATCAGGTGATACTGTCTAAGAATATGTCTGGATCGCTGATGGGACCGGGGTTCCTAGGACAATGCCACAGCTCCATTGTCATCACAATACTGAGGTATTGGATGCCCAATGGTAGGAACCAAGTTCATTCTATGAACTTTTTCATCCATACAACCTCTTTGGCAGATCGTTGGTAGCGATGTAATTAGTCTCTATCAACGAGTCTGCTATAGTATATAGCTTGGAACCCTTCCAATATACCGTCCCTCCACTGAGGGTGAAGACAAAACCCGAGACTGACTTTCAGTCGTCCTTATCACTCTGGAAGCTCGAATCGGTAAAGGACTCCATCTGGAGTTCACCGTTACCATACACCAAGAACATCTATTTATTCCTTCTCAAGTACTTAAGAATGCTCTTCACAGTTGTCCAGTAGTTTTCCCAAAGATCCTTTCGATACTTACTCACTACACCTAGTGAGTAAGCTGCATCTGGTCTGGTACATAACATCGCATACATGATTGACCCATCTGCCAAAGCATAGGGTATCTCTTGTATGCGAACCCTCTCCAAATCAGTCTCGAAAGACATCTCTTTGGAGAGAGTGATTCCTGACCAAGTGGGTATATTACCACGCTTAGAATCATCCATAGACAATCCCAAATCCATATAGATCTATCTCTATAGATCTATATCCCCAGGATGTAGGAGGCATCAGTTAGATCTATTATGGAGAACTGGTGTGATAAGAGGAGCTTGACTGAGTGTAGCATAAGAATATCGTTTCCTATCAAGAGTATGTCATCCACGTACAATACGAAGAAGACAACCATACTCTCTACGACCTTCTTATTTATACATGGTTCATCTACCTTTTTGATGAAGTCAAACTCTTTGACAGCTTCATCAAAACAGACGTTCCATCTCCGCGATGCTTACATTAACCCGTAGATGGATTTAAGCAGCTTGCACATGCATCCGCTGCTCCCACTTTCTAAGAAGACCTCTGGCAGTGTCATATACATGCACTCTTCTAAATCACCATTTTGAAAAGCGGTTTTGATGTACAGTCTGCCGGATTTCGTAGTCATGGTATGCAGCAATGGCAAGTAGGATCCTGACGGACTTAAGCATAGCGACAAGAGAAAAGGCTTCATCATAGTCGACACCAGGTCATTGACGAAAACCTTTTGCTGCAAGTCTAACTTTGAAAGTCTCAACTTTTCCATCTACACCAAATTATCTTTCTCAAAGATCATCTTGCTCCCGATGGGTTTTACCCCTTCAAGAGCAACATCCAAAGTTAATACTTTGTTGGTGTACATGGATTCCCTTATTAGATCACATAGCATCCAACCATTTCACATAGTCTCCACTTGTGATGGCCTCCTCGAAACTAGTTGAGTCATCATCTCCATGATGCAATCCTCGCTCCCACCGTTTACGAGAAAACCGTAGTATCTCTCAGGTGGATGAGGAAACCAACTAGATCTACGGAATGGCTGGGGTTTTTCGGGGACTATTGAATCCTCCGGTTCTGTCACGACCCGCAGGGTACGGAACGTGACTGGCACTTAAGTTTACGAAACGTCTAAAGACGTCCGTAAAATAAGTAAGCCAAAGCCCAGAAAACAAAACCAATTAAGCAAAAGAGTGAAGAAAACCCAATCAATTGAAAGCGAGTTATCAAATAAGTCATGTAAAACCCTTTTTAAAAACAATACCAATTTTTCCCGAAAATTTCGGCAGAGTCTCCTTTGTAAATACTGGCCCCCAAAACTGGGTACAACGAAATATATACATGAATCCAACAAAATAGGGCATCCCCAAGCGGGAGCTAGCTCTTCGCCATAAGGCGGTCACAAATCCCACGCAATGTAAATGACAGCAAGCATAATAATCATAATAAAGCATAAGGAAGCATGAAAAGTAGCATGTCGGCTCAAGTGAGCTCGACCCCAAATACAGTATAAAATCCACAAACCTCACAGTCTCATCTCTAGGTCAATATACAATAATCTGGTAGAAACAGTAGATGGAGTACACTAGATGCAAAGAATATACAAGGTGGTACAAAAATATTAACATAACCCACCTATGAGCAAATCTCGAGTCCAGGCAAAAGAGGCAAAAGAAGCAAGCGCACCCGCCGCTACTGAACTGACGGAGCGGACCTGCAACAGGCTATGGCACAACGGGGGTGAGTTGCCAACTCGTGAGTAATAAATAACATTTACACAGGCTATCGAATGCATGCACACAAGCATCCTAGCATCTATATACAGGTAAGGCAGGACATAATGGCGAGTATGTATGCAATATGGATATACTAGCAGGTGTGTATACAACATCAGTGTACGAATATGTATGCAACATGAATATCTGAGGTCTCAATAGGTTTATATATAAAAATATTTTATCAGATGTTGTTTTTGAAACTCTTTTAGAATGCCAGCAAATGTCAATAAATCGACGAAAACCGGTGTCCAGCAACGACACCCCAAAAGCTGTCTCAAATCTCATAAATGTATCGCTGGCCTCAGCCGTCCGGCTGACCCATCTCAAATATCAATATCTCATCATCTAGCGGCCACGGTCGGTATCCTCTGGATATCCGCCGTCCCAAACAGTCACCGGTAGGTAATCCGTCCCCTGCCAGGCTCAACGTCATCACCACATTCCTCTTGCCCCGGGGTACCTTACCGGGCCCACCATGTACCCGTGCCGGTTCCTCCACTCCTCGACACGGATTTCCAAAGCCACAGCAAACTCATGGTGGACGACACTTACATCACTAGAAAACCGCAATTTACATGTTTTAAAAATATCATAAGTTTGGAAATTTTGCGGCTTTCCCCCGAAATCCAGCAATATCATAAAATCTCAAGAAATCCTCATAAGTGCATATATCAATGATAATGAATGCGTATGATGTCAATAATCAAGTTGCGATGTGTGATTAATGTATTAAGCATGAACAATGAATATGATGAAGTACATGCACATGAATAGCAATCCTAGGGTTTCATTTTAAGGAAATAGCACAATTTAAGTATCAATTTGTAAAAGGTTTAAATTAAAGGTTATCTAGTGTGGTGGCATGGCAATTACCAGGGTGTGTGTGTAAACATGAATAGTGCTCGTGCTGCATATAAAACCTGGTAATGGTGCATGTGTCCTACAATTGAGTTTGCATATATGGGTATAACCTATTGATCTAATTGCAGCAATTATCATGCCAGTATTATTATTCTAATGTCACAAGTGGTTATCCAATTTACTATTTTCCAGTTTACTAAATCTATCGGGCGACTTGCGCCATCCAAACGATCGTCCCCCGTAGATGTTAAATCTACTCACCGGGATCCCTGGCTAGCTGTGTCCAATCACCGCCTTTCCCTTTCGCGCCGCGTCTGACGTTTCCGCGACCGAACCTGGAATTTACATCATTACCAATTATAAGGTTACATATCAAGAACGACGCAAACCCCAACGAAACTATTAAAGTTCGCTAGCTAGGTACAACGTGCACAAAGTGCGCGGAACACACGCGAAAATCGCAAAAACTGCCAAAAACGCCGATTTGGGTCACCCGGCAAAACTAAAACCCGACTACCCAAAAACCGCACTCACGCATCCTAAAAGTCGTAGGACAAGCCAACACAATCATCAAGATGCCACAATTAATTCATCACATAACTTTATAAAAATCTAGTAAGCAGAAATTGCAATTTGGTGCAAACATCGACAATATAGCGACAAAGTCAACACCACCCAACACCAACATTCCAAACTAACCAAAAAGTTAGCCAATACACAAATTCTAAACCATTAACTAAGCTTATAAACCTAATTTACATAACAAAACCCTTTCTTGATTCTTGTACTTAGCAACCATAAATCAAACTATATATGAAAACCTTAATTTAACACTATATTTTAGCCTAATAAGCAAATTAACCACTTAGATTAAGGTTAGCAAAACACTAGATAGCAAATTAGGTTTAATCAACACAAATTAGGTTTAATCAACTCACGAATCATGTTTCAAATACCATTTCCATACAAAAACCTTTTCTTGAAAATCCTAAAAAGCAAATTTCACACTTCTAAATTTAATCAAATTAGCATAATTGAAAACTATATCAACAAGGTAACCATATAGATTAGTCATTAACAACTAGATTAACTATAAAATAACTTAATTAACTATTATGGCTTTCAAACCCTAGTTTCAATTTTCAAACAAAATCTA
This sequence comes from Agapanthus africanus, assembly GCA_030015575.1. Taxonomy (NCBI): domain Eukaryota; kingdom Viridiplantae; phylum Streptophyta; class Magnoliopsida; order Asparagales; family Amaryllidaceae; genus Agapanthus; species Agapanthus africanus. The sequence continues at coordinate 206,420,747 of CM057337.1, forward strand.
AGAAATCTAGATTAACTACACTAAATTATCACTAAACCATATAATATAAGCACTTAAACAAAGGATTTAACAAGATAGGAATTATACCTCTTGATCAATGGATCAAGCAAGAAAGTTTGCTCCAAAAATGCCTCCTTTCCACATGATTTCAACCATATTAGGCTTGAGAAGAGGTAGCACAAGGATTTTGTGTTGAAAAAGAGAAGGATTTGTGGATTTATATGGATTTTTGTAGCAATTTTGATGAAATTTTGGAGGAAATGAAAAGAGGAAGGTGAAGGGGGAGGGCTGCTGGAATTTTCGACCAGAAGAGGGATGGGGGAGGGTGTGGTCAAGTGGGGAAGGTCATGGGTCAAGTCCACAAAGTCAAAGTATCATACTTTATCCATTTTAATTAAAATAAAACCATAAACCATCAAAACAACTCAAGAAAGCAACCAAAGAAAATGAGGCCAGAAATTTCTGGTCTCACACAAGGTGGGGCTGTCCTAGGGCTGAGGAAAAAGAGAGAGGGATTTTACAAAAGAAATTTTATGCAAAAAGGCCCCCTACAACTCAAAAATTGCAAGTTTTAGCCCAAAATTCAATAAATTCGTTTCAATTCATAAAAATTGGTTAAAAATCAAAATAAATTACTAAAAATTCATGTTATCACTAGATTATAATTATCATAATTTTATAGATTAAAATTAGCCCGGAAAAATTTGTATTTATCGCTTATTTAATGTATTTTCTTACCGGCTTAAAATAATATTAAAAAATTGAAAAATAGGGAAAAATTTTTAAATGACCAAAATTTCATAATTAACTCATTAGTTACTAAAAACAAGTAATTACCTATCCATTTAAGGTATAATTAGCCCTAAACTGCAAAATAACAAGAAAGACGGTTTTCGGAAAAATACCGAATTTTCACCGAATTTCAGGAAAACACCAAAACGACTTTTCAAGACGCTACAATCTTCCCCCCTTAAATAAATTCGGTCCCCGAATTTAAAAATATAGCTACGCGTACCTTCAAAGAGATGGGAATACTTCTTCCTCATCTCGCCCTCGGTCTCCCAGGTAACCTCCTCGCTGCTCGGGCTACGCCAAAGGACCTTGACGGTTGGTATAATCTTCGACCTCAACTTCTTCACCTGCCGATCCAGGATGGCCAACGGCTGCTCTGCAAAAGAAAGGTCGCGCTCTAGCTGGACTGTCGGGTGCTGAATCGCATGCGAAGGGTCGTGAAGGTACTTGCGGAGCATCGAAACATGAAAGACGGGGTGAACATCGGGAAAGCTGGGAGGAAGAGCCAAACGATATGCAACAGCGCCAACCCGCTCGAGAATCTCAAAGGGACCTACGAATCTAGGGCTAAGCTTTCCCTTTCGCCCAAAACGCATCACGCCCTTCATCGGTGAGACCTTCAGAAAAACATGGTCGCCAACTGCGAACTCTAATCTGCGACGGCGCCTGTCTGCATACGATTTCTGCCTGCTCTGAGCCGCTCTCATCCGGTCTCGGATCAACTGTATCTTCGCTGTCGTCTCCTCAACAAGCTGCGGCCCCAAAATACTGCTCTCGCTGAGCTCTGTCCAACAAACGGGCGATCTGCATCTCCTCCCATACAATGCCTCGAAAGGTGCCATCTGAATAGTATCCTGGAAGCTGTTATTGTAGGAGAACTCCACTAGAGGTAAATGACGATCCCAGCTACCCCCAAAGTCTAAAACGCACGCTCTGAGCATGTCCTCGAGGGTCTGAATGGTCCGCTCTGACTGTCCGTCTGTCTGCGGATGAAACGCTGTGCTGAAGCTCAAACGAGTGCCCAAAGCCTCCTGAAGTCTCTGCCAAAGTCGGCTGGTGAACTGAGTGCCTCGATCTGACACGATACAAGTCGGTACGCCATGTAGTCGCACGATCTCGTCAATATAGAGCTGAGCATACTGAGCGAAGCTGAAAGTCGTCTTCACTGGAAGGAAGTGAGCTGCTTTCGTCAATCTATCCACGATCACCCAGATGGAGTCGTACCCTCGACTGGTCCTGGGTAGACCCACAACGAAATCCATCGAAATCTGCTCCCATTTCCACTCTGGAATGGGTAACGGCTGTAGCTCTCCTGCGGGCCTCTGGTGCTCGGCCTTGACTTGCTGACAAGTCAGGCATCTCGAAACGAACTCCGCAATGTCCCTCTTCATCCCGTCCCACCAGTAGGTCTCTCTCATATCATGGTACATCTTGGTGGAACCGGGGTGGACACTATACACTGATCGGTGTGCCTCCTCAAGAATGTCGCGCCGCAATCCATCAGCATCTGGTACGCACAGTCTAGATCCATATCGTAAAATCCCCTGATCATCAACCACGAACTCGGAAAATCTGCCCTGTCCCATGTGTGCCATGATCTCTGAGCAACGGTCGTCACTGCGCTGTGCCTCATATATACGGTCAAGCAACTGTGGGCGTGCACGAACATGCGCGAGCTGTCCCCCTGTCTGAGTGAACTCGAACTCAACTCGGCTGTCGCATAACATCTGCCAATCTGCTGACGACTGCCTCTGAACTGCGCGCAAAAAGGATAGACTACCCCCGGGCCTCCTACTCAACGCATCTGCCACCACATTTGCCTTGCCGGGGTGATATAAGATCTCGCAGTCGTAGTCTTTCACCAACTCCATCCAACGACGCTGTCTGAGGTTCAGGTCTCGCTGCTGAAATATGTACTTTAAGCTCTTGTGATCGGTGAATATCTGACATGACTCGCCGTAAAGGTAATGTCGCCAAATCTTCAGTGCAAAGACCACTGCAGCCATCTCCAAATCATGAGTGGGGTAGTTCTGTTCATGCTTTTTCAACTGCCGAGAAGCATAAGCGATCACCCGGCCATGCTGCATCAAAACGCATCCTAATCCCACTCGCGAAGCATCACAGTAGACAACAAATCCGCCTGATCCCGAAGGTAAAGATAATACCGGCGCCGTAGTCAAACATGTCCGCAGCTGCTGAAAACTGCGCTCGCACTCCTCTGTCCAAACGAAAGGAACTCCCTTCCGGGTCAAACTGGTCAACGGTGCAGCTATACGGGAGAAGTCCTGAACAAAACGCCTGTAGTAGCCCGCCAAGCCTAGAAAACTACGGATCTCAGTAACCGATGTAGGTCGGGGCCACTGCTGAACAGCCTCAATCTTCTTCGGGTCCACACAAATGCCGTCTCTCGTAACCACGTGACCCAAGAATCCGACGCTGTCCAGCCAGAATGCACACTTGGAGAACTTCGCGAACAGCTGGTGCTCCCTCAGAGTCTGTAACGTAATCCGCAAGTGCTGCTCGTGCTCCTCTCTGCTCCGGGAGTACACCAAGATATCGTCGATAAACACGATGATGAACAAGTCAAGATACGGCCTGAATGTACGGTTCATCAAATCCATAAATGCTGCTGGGGCGTTGGTGAGTCCGAACGACATCACCAAAAACTCGTAGTGGCCATAGCGTGTACGGAAAGCTGTCCTCGGTATATCCTCCTGTCGAACTCGCAGCTGATGGTATCCTGATCGCAAGTCGATCCTCGAAAAATACCCCGCACCCTGAAGCTGGTCGAACAAATCATCAATGCGCGGCAACGGATATCTGTTCCGAACGGTAACTTTGTTCAGCTGGCGGTAGTCGATACATAAGCGCAAACTTCCATCCTTCTTCTTGACAAACAGGACCGGAGCACCCCACGGAGAAACACTCGGTCGAATAAGCCCCTTGTCCAACAAATCCTGCAACTGATCCTTCAGCTCTCGAAGCTCTGCCGGGGCCATCCGATAAGGCGGTATAGAAATAGGCCCCGAACCGGGAATCAAATCAATGCAGAACTCAACATCGCGCTCAGGCGGTAGCCCAGGTAGCTCATCAGGGAAAACATCAGGGAACTCACAAACTACCGGGACCCGGTCCAACGGAACCTCTGCAGCTTGAGAATCACAAACAAACGCTAAGAATCCCTGACATCCCTTCCGCAAGAGCTGACCAGCGCGAAGAGAAGAAATTAAACTGGGAAGGGCGACACTGCGGTCTCCCTGAATAACAAGGACTGGCTCTCCTGGAAAGCTAAATCTGACTGCCTTCTCACGGCAGTCCACAGAAGCATAACAAGTGGCTAGCCAATCCATGTCCAGAAGCACATCAAAGTCCAACATATCGAGGAGTATCAAATCAACTGATGAATCCCTCTCCCCGATACGAACGGAACACAAACGAAATACAAACCGAGCGACAAACGACTCGCCTACCGGAGTAACAACAACAAGCGGCTGGTCTAACGACGACGACTCACGGCCCAACATCGGTGCAAAGTGTGTAGAGACGTACGAATGTGTGGAACCTGGGTCGAATAATACCCGTGCGTCGAAAGAACAAACTGGCAAGGTACCTGTCACGACGGCATTGGATGCCTGCGCATCCTGCGGTGTCAAAGCAAAAACTCGGGCCTGTCCTCCACCGATAGCGGGCTGACCTCGACCTCGGCCTCTGCCTCCTCGTCCTCTCTGAACAGTACCACCACGTCCTCGGCCTCTCGGTGCACCTAACTGGCGTGGAGCATCGCCTGGGGTAGGAAGTAGGGCTCTCTGAGGAGGGGGTGGTGATGGTGGTAGGGTCACATGCGGAACTGTCGCTGCTCCCTGTCGTCTCACTGGACAGTCTCTGATACGATGATGTAGGCTACCACACCAAAAACATCCTAACCATGGCTGCTGACCATATGGGTGAAGGCGATATAACTGGCCCCTAAAGAATCCACCACAGCCTCTGCGAACCCTCCTAGGTGCTAACATATCAGTGCGAATCCGACTCGGTCTCGAAACGACTGCAGGGGGAGTAATATCCGATCTCTGTGCTCGATTGACCTCTACTAACGATTCCACCATCTGTCGTAACTCCTGCATGCCTCCCATCATCTGTCGCAGCTCCTCCATACCGGACTCAAGCCTATCCATACGGCCTGGGGAAAGTGGATCGGTCTGTCCCTGCGGCGTAGGCATACCACCCTGCTCAGTCCTAGCCTCGGACGAGCCAGCTCGAATCTCGTCTCTGGCGGCAGCCCTCTGTGCCCTCGTAGCCTTCGGCGGCATAGTGGCTGGTACAGGAAAAGGATAATAAGGACAGTGCAATAGGATCATAGGATACACGAAGTTGAAGAAGGAATTTTTCAAGCAAGTATATCCTAAAGTCACTTAGGCGGAGTACCGTATCGTAAGTATGCCGCGGACATACGCACGCTACGTTACGCTGCTTAAGTCACTTACTCCATCTACCAAGGGTCATCCTACACTCACAAAGGTAAAACCTATCGCTCTGATACCAACTTTGTCACGGCCCGCAGGGTACGGAACGTGACTGGCACTTAAGTTTACGAAACGTCTAAAGACGTCCGTAAAATAAGTAAGCCAAAGCCCAGAAAACAAAACCAATTAAGCAAAAGAGTGAAGAAAACCCAATCAATTGAAAGCGAGTTATCAAATAAGTCATGTAAAACCCTTTTTAAAAACAATACCAATTTTTCCCGAAAATTTCGGCAGAGTCTCCTTTGTAAATACTGGCCCCCAAAACTGGGTACAACGAAATATATACATGAATCCAACAAAATAGGGCATCCCCAAGCGGGAGCTAGCTCTTCGCCATAAGGCGGTCACAAATCCCACGCAATGTAAATGACAGCAAGCATAATAATCATAATAAAGCATAAGGAAGCATGAAAAGTAGCATGTCGGCTCAAGTGAGCTCGACCCCAAATACAGTATAAAATCCACAAACCTCACAGTCTCATCTCTAGGTCAATATACAATAATCTGGTAGAAACAGTAGATGGAGTACACTAGATGCAAAGAATATACAAGGTGGTACAAAAATATTAACATAACCCACCTATGAGCAAATCTCGAGTCCAGGCAAAAGAGGCAAAAGAAGCAAGCGCACCCGCCGCTACTGAACTGACGGAGCGGACCTGCAACAGGCTATGGCACAACGGGGGTGAGTTGCCAACTCGTGAGTAATAAATAACATTTACACAGGCTATCGAATGCATGCACACAAGCATCCTAGCATCTATATACAGGTAAGGCAGGACATAATGGCGAGTATGTATGCAATATGGATATACTAGCAGGTGTGTATACAACATCAGTGTACGAATATGTATGCAACATGAATATCTGAGGTCTCAATAGGTTTATATATAAAAATATTTTATCAGATGTTGTTTTTGAAACTCTTTTAGAATGCCAGCAAATGTCAATAAATCGACGAAAACCGGTGTCCAGCAACGACACCCCAAAAGCTGTCTCAAATCTCATAAATGTATCGCTGGCCTCAGCCGTCCGGCTGACCCATCTCAAATATCAATATCTCATCATCTAGCGGCCACGGTCGGTATCCTCTGGATATCCGCCGTCCCAAACAGTCACCGGTAGGTAATCCGTCCCCTGCCAGGCTCAACGTCATCACCACATTCCTCTTGCCCCGGGGTACCTTACCGGGCCCACCATGTACCCGTGCCGGTTCCTCCACTCCTCGACACGGATTTCCAAAGCCACAGCAAACTCATAGTGGACGACACTTACATCACTAGAAAACCGCAATTTACATGTTTTAAAAATATCATAAGTTTGGAAATTTTGCGGCTTTCCCCCGAAATCCAGCAATATCATAAAATCTCAAGAAATCCTCATAAGTGCATATATCAATGATAATGAATGCGTATGATGTCAATAATCAAGTTGCGATGTGTGATTAATGTATTAAGCATGAACAATGAATATGATGAAGTACATGCACATGAATAGCAATCCTAGGGTTTCATTTTAAGGAAATAGCACAATTTAAGTATCAATTTGTAAAAGGTTTAAATTAAAGGTTATCTAGTGTGGTGGCATGGCAATTACCAGGGTGTGTGTGTAAACATGAATAGTGCTCGTGCTGCATATAAAACCTGGTAATGGTGCATGTGTCCTACAATTGAGTTTGCATATATGGGTATAACCTATTGATCTAATTGCAGCAATTATCATGCCAGTATTATTATTCTAATGTCACAAGTGGTTATCCAATTTACTATTTTCCAGTTTACTAAATCTATCGGGCGACTTGCGCCATCCAAACGATCGTCCCCCGTAGATGTTAAATCTACTCACCGGGATCCCTGGCTAGCTGTGTCCAATCACCGCCTTTCCCTTTCGCGCCGCGTCTGACGTTTCCGCGACCGAACCTGGAATTTACATCATTACCAATTATAAGGTTACATATCAAGAACGACGCAAACCCCAACGAAACTATTAAAGTTCGCTAGCTAGGTACAACGTGCACAAAGTGCGCGGAACACACGCGAAAATCGCAAAAACTGCCAAAAACGCCGATTTGGGTCACCCGGCAAAACTAAAACCCGACTACCCAAAAACCGCACTCACGCATCCTAAAAGTCGTAGGACAAGCCAACACAATCATCAAGATGCCACAATTAATTCATCACATAACTTTATAAAAATCTAGTAAGCAGAAATTGCAATTTGGTGCAAACATCGACAATATAGCGACAAAGTCAACACCACCCAACACCAACATTCCAAACTAACCAAAAAGTTAGCCAATACACAAATTCTAAACCATTAACTAAGCTTATAAACCTAATTTACATAACAAAACCCTTTCTTGATTCTTGTACTTAGCAACCATAAATCAAACTATATATGAAAACCTTAATTTAACACTATATTTTAGCCTAATAAGCAAATTAACCACTTAGATTAAGGTTAGCAAAACACTAGATAGCAAATTAGGTTTAATCAACACAAATTAGGTTTAATCAACTCACTAATCATGTTTCAAATACCATTTCCATACAAAAACCTTTTCTTGAAAATCCTAAAAAGCAAATTTCACACTTCTAAATTTAATCAAATTAGCATAATTGAAAACTATATCAACAAGGTAACCATATAGATTAGTCATTAACAACTAGATTAACTATAAAATAACTTAATTAACTATTATGGCTTTCAAACCCTAGTTTCAATTTTCAAACAAAATCTAAGAAATCTAGATTAACTACACTAAATTATCACTAAACCATATAATATAAGCACTTAAACAAAGGATTTAACAAGATAGGAATTATACCTCTTGATCAATGGATCAAGCAAGAAAGTTTGCTCCAAAAATGCCTCCTTTCCACATGATTTCAACCATATTAGGCTTGAGAAGAGGTAGCACAAGGATTTTGTGTTGAAAAAGAGAAGGATTTGTGGATTTATATGGATTTTTGTAGCAATTTTGATGAAATTTTGGAGGAAATGAAAAGAGGAAGGTGAAGGGGGAGGGCTGCTGGAATTTTCGACCAGAAGAGGGATGGGGGAGGGTGTGGTCAAGTGGGGAAGGTCATGGGTCAAGTCCACAAAGTCAAAGTATCATACTTTATCCATTTTAATTAAAATAAAACCATAAACCATCAAAACAACTCAAGAAAGCAACCAAAGAAAATGAGGCCAGAAATTTCTGGTCTCACACAAGGTGGGGCTGTCCTAGGGCTGAGGAAAAAGAGAGAGGGATTTTACAAAAGAAATTTTATGCAAAAAGGCCCCCTACAACTCAAAAATTGCAAGTTTTAGCCCAAAATTCAATAAATTCGTTTCAATTCATAAAAATTGGTTAAAAATCAAAATAAATTACTAAAAATTCATGTTATCACTAGATTATAATTATCATAATTTTATAGATTAAAATTAGCCCGGAAAAATTTGTATTTATCGCTTATTTAATGTATTTTCTTACCGGCTTAAAATAATATTAAAAAATTGAAAAATAGGGAAAAATTTTTAAATGACCAAAATTTCATAATTAACTCATTAGTTACTAAAAACAAGTAATTACCTATCCATTTAAGGTATAATTAGCCCTAAACTGCAAAATAACAAGAAAGACGGTTTTCGGAAAAATACCGAATTTTCACCGAATTTCAGGAAAACACCAAAACGACTTTTCAAGACGCTACAGGTTCTACCAAATCGTCAGTTTTAGTTTGTATTGCTGGAACTTCCAGTTCTACCTCATTGCCACTAATTTCTTCCACAAGAAATTCCTTTTCTAAAAAGGTAGCATGTTAAGAAACAGAACACCTATTGTTCCTCGGTGTGGTAGAAGATACACCCTCGCGAATGTTTGTGATATCCTACAAACTTGCACAGAACTGACCTTGCCTCAAGCTTGTCCGGATTTTGCTTTTCAACATAGGTCGGACAACCCCATATCTTAACTCGTTTAAGAAATGGTCTCTTCCCATTCCATATCTCATATGGAGTGGTAGGCAACAGATTTGGTCGGAACGCTATTCAATAGATATGCATCTATCTCAAGTGCATATCCCGAAAAGGAAATAGGTAACTCAGCAGTACTCATTATAGAGCGCACCATATCTTATAGGGTGCGATTCCTCCACCCCGATATACCGTTGTGCTGTGATGTATACGGAGGAGTAAGATGAGAGAGAATATCATTCTCTTTTAAATAGTGTCGGAATTTCGTGCTCCAGTATTCTTTTCCCCGATCATATCGAAGGACTTGAATACCTTTACTCATCTGGTTCTCAATTTCGTACTTATATTCCTTAAAATTCTCAAAAGATTCAGATTTGTGTTTCAACAAGAACACATGTCCGTATCTTGAGAGAACATCGGTGAATGTTATAAAGTACGTGGAACCATTGTAAGTCCACGTTGCGACCCCCGGTTCTTGCGGGGAGGCGGAAACGGTATAAAAATCAAATTTTTAGCGCATGGGGCAACATGGACTAACAAAGTCGGGATCTTTTCCTAAACTAAAACTAGCAAACATGCTAAAGAGAGTTAGCTACTCGGAAAGGAGGTTATACCTAACTTGAACTCCTTCTTCTTCAAACCTTCGTAGGGGTTGATGGTGCTTTCCTCGTAGCCTTCTTCCGTCAAAGATGGATCCGCCTGAGGGTTCAACCTTCGGGCTCTTTCTCGAACTTTGAGAGAACTAGAATCTTCGACTTGCTAAACCTTTAACCCTAGAGTGAGTAGAGAGTGTCTTTGGGGTGTTTTTATCTCAAGGCGAGGGATTCTCAACTCATGAGAAGGATTCTCCTTGAACTAGAGGAGGAAGAAGAACAAGTGAGGAGAGAGAATGGTTATGATAGAATGAGCTTATTCTTTTCATTTCTTGCAACCATATCACAAATGAAAAGAATTATCAATTAACAATAATAATAAAATGAAATAGTTGATGGATGGTTTGGAATGACCATTATCATTACATTCTTTAAATGGTTTTGCAAGAATCAAAAAGCATCTTTCTTTTGTAATGATGATGGTCAAACCTTCAACCATGGTCAACAAGTCAACCATGGTCAACAAGTCAACAAAATCTAACCATGACACAATTTCATTTAATTAATATTATTAATTGATATATCATAATTCCATTAGGGTTTGGAAAAAGACGACTGTCAACTGTGCATACGCACCCGTTCCGAAACCCTAATGAAAAACCTCTTCCTCCGCCTCAATCAACTGTGCATACACACCCGCATTCTTGTTCCGAGGAACATGAATACCAAGAGATAAAATCAACCCCAAAATGTATACCAGTATCTGGCTCAAACCAGAGCCTACTAGTAATATCCGTCCGGACTCCAAACGTGCACAAGTGCGCGGATGAGAACGAACCCTGTCGCAAAAACATGCGACCTCTACTCTGTTTTGCCCAGAGGCGAATAGCCCTCTGTGTGGGACTCTAAAGACTCGACACTACGCCGGCAGTGGGTTTAACCACAGACCGCAAGCGGCACTAGCTGTGCGTAACGGTCCCCAGGTAGATGCCGATAAGAAGGCTGACGAGGTGAACCCCATCTGAACTCCTACTGAGTCTGAATGTGACAGTCTCCGTACAGTCCGGTCTGTTCGTCTGATACATCGCATGTCGGGCCTAGGGGCGGTAAACGTCAGTCCCCTAATAGCGGTACAAGTCGTGTCGGAGTGAAGCCCAAAACACCCTGAGATAACACTGGAAGCCTACCAGTATATCTCGCTTGCCCTGGCCAGGGACTACTCGTGTAATGGCTCTCCTAGATACAACGCGATGTCAACCCCCAATACCGGGAGAGACGAATCCTGTCTAACCGTCACTGCCTCCAAGTGTTTCGGGACTGCACCCAACCATTACCTGTTTGCATGACTCTTTTGAGCCGTGGTAGGGTAGTGATCAAAGTGCAGTGGGAACATACTCGAGGCGAAGTGCCAGTGTCAAGTCAGCGGACTAAGCTGTACTCATGTCACCTGGGAACTGATAACTGACGATAGGTATAATACCAAGCTGTCAGTTCCCGACGAGTCCTGTCCAGTGTACTCGTAACCCAACGAGCACCCGTATACTATCTCCAGTACGACGTACTGATGGCTGTGGGACAGACCATCTCCCACACTGGGATGAGAAGCGCATACGCTAGTCTACTCCGGAGTATCGATGCCCTGTCTCGATAGTCCTGCGACTAGGGACCTGTATAAGGATGTGCTTATAGATTACCCAGCCCCCACTAGTGTGACTGCCATCACAACGCTGGTAATTAAGCAAAGATCCTAAGGGCTCCACTAATGCGTATAGGTGATATACTAAAATAAACACATGTACACATTGAAGTAGAAACAAACCAAGTAGCATACTACTATATTGTGCAAGATTGTTTATACAAGGTGAATATCCCAAGCTTCCATTAAGTAATATACAAACTAGTATGATACAGTAATGGCCTCTAGGGCATATACACTAACAATCTCCCACTTGCACTAAGGCCATGTACTGGCGTATCGAAGACCTATCATCTCGATCAGCCGCTCGAACTGAGTCTGGGGCAGTGCCTTGGTGAATGGATCTGCAGTGTTTTCTTCTGAAGCAACCCTCCGAACCTCGATCTCCTTACGATCCACGATCTCCCTGATCAGGTGATACCGCCTCAAGATGTGCCTGGATCTCTGATGGGACCTGGGTTCCTTCGCTAAAGCTATAGCCCCGTTGTTGTCGCAATACAGAGGTATTGGGTCAACAATGGACGGAACCACCTGAAGTTCTTTCAAGAACTTCCTCATCCAGACAGCTTCTTTTGCGGCATCAGATGCAGCGATGTATTCCGCTTCCATCGTCGAGTCTGCAACGGTTTCCTGTTTGGAACTATTCCAACACACCGCCCCTCCATTGAGGGTAAAGACAAAACCCGACATAGACTTGGAATCATCCTTGTCACTCTGGAAGCTGGAGTCAGCAAAGGCCTCGATCTGGAGGTCTTTTCCGCCATACACCAAGAACATCTCCTTAGTCCTTCTCAGGTACTTGAGAATGTTCTTTACCGCTATCCAGTGTTTCTCCCCAGGGTTTGACTGATACTGGCTTACCACACTCAGTGCATAAGCTACATCCGGTCTGGTACACAACATCGCATACATTATAGAGCCTACCGCAGAAGCGTAGGGTATAATAGACATGCGATCCCTCTCCAAATCAGTCTTGGAGGATATCTCTTTAGAGAGGGTGATCCCGTGACAAGCCGGTAGGTTACCGCGCTTGGAATCTTCCATACTGAATCTTTTCAGTATGGTGTCGATGTACCTGGACTGTGAAAGTCCTAATATCCTCTTGGATCTATCACGATGGATCCGGATCCCCAGGATGTATGAGGCATCACCCAGGTCTTTCATGGAGAACCTGTGTGACAAGAACCCCTCGACAGATTGTAGCATAGGAATGTCATTTCCTATTAAGAGAATGTCATCCACGTATAAAACGAGGAATACTACAGTTCTCGCTACAAATCTACTATAGATGCATGGTTCATCTGGATTTTTGATAAAGCCAAATTTCTTGACCGTCTCATCAAAACAGATGTTCCAACTCCGCGATGCCTGCTTTAGTCCATAGATGGACTTAAGCAACTTGCACACCTTTCCGCTACTCCCACTCTGAATGAAACCCTCTGGCTGGTCCATATAGACACACTCCTCTAAATTTCCATTTAGAAAAGCGGATTTTACGTCCATCTGCCAAATCTCATAATCGTGGAAGGCAGCAATGGCAAGAAGGATCCGAATGGATTTCAGCATAGCCACTGGAGAAAAGGTTTCGTCATAGTCCAAACCAGGTCTTTGACGGAAACCCTTTGCTACAAGTCTAGCTTTATAGGTCTCAACCTGTCCATCTACACCAATCTTCCTTTTGAAGATCCACTTGCATCCTACGGGTTTTATCCCGTCTGGAGCAATGTCCAACGTCCATACTTTGTTGGTGTACATGGACTCCATTTCGGTCCGCATTGCATCCAGCCATTTTACCGAGTCAACGCTCTGAACGGCCTGCTGGAAGCTAGTAGGCTCATCATAATCTATGATGCAATCCTCTCTATCCCCGTCTATGAGAAAACCGTAGTATCTCTCGGGCGGATGAGACTGCCTACTACTCCTGCGGAGCGGCGTAGGAATGTCCTGTTCTTTTGAACCCTCTGGTTCTGCTAAGCTTTCAGTAATGGTTCGTGGTTCTGGAATTTCTTCCAGTTCTATTGCGCTCCCACTTATTCTTTTTCTAAGAACTGGTGTTCTAGAAAGTGGGCATGACGAGAAACAAGAACATTTTGTTCCTCTTCGTAGTAAAAGAGATATCCCTTGGAATTCTTTGGATATCCCACAAACTTACACTGTATTGAGCGCGCCTCGAGCTTGTTCGCATGCTGCTTTTTAACAAAAGCTGGACTTCCCCAAGTCTTAATGTGACTGAGATGGGGCCTCTTCCTACACCACATCTCATATGGTGTAGTAGGCACAGTCTTAATAGGAACTCGGTTCAAAAGGTATGCAGCTGATTCTAGCGCATACCCCCAGAATGATCGCGGTAACTCAGCGTTACTCATCATGGACCGTACCATATCCAATAGGGTTCGGTTCCGTCTTTCCGATACACCGTTGTGTTGCGGAGTGTATGGAGGAGTAAGCTGAGAGAGAATTCCGTTCTCTTTTAAATAATTCAGGAACTCGGCACTCAAGTATTCTCCACCTCGATCCGATCTTAGAATCTTGATACTTTTACCGGTTTTTTTTTCTACTTCATTCTTATATTCCTGGAATTTTTCAAAGGCTTCGGACTTATGTTTCATTAAGAAGACATAACCGTACCTTGAAAAATCATCCGTAAAAGTAATGAAGTAAGAGTAACCGCTTCGCGCATGTGTAGACATTGGACCGCACACGTCGCTGTGTACGAGCCCCAAGAGCTCGCTCGCTCTTATTCCGTGTCCAGTGTACGGAGTCTTTGTCATCTTTCCTTTGAGACAGGATTGACAAGTGGCATTTGATTGATATTCGAACGGATCTAAATATCCTTCTGTATGTAACTTAGTCAACCTTCTCTAATTGATGTGACCCAGTCTACAATGCCATAAGAAAGTTTGATTGATTTCTGGAGACTTTCTTTTGTGTGTATTCTGGACATTGAAAATCTGTGGTTGGTTTAACACGTATATACCATTGCTCAATGTACCTGACCCAATCAGAACTTGATTAAGGTGAATGTTTACAACATTACTTACAAACGCAAATTCATAACCTTCTTTAGAAACCAAAGATACAGAAATGATATTACAAGTTGCGTTGGGTACAAAAAAGAAATTACGCAAAACCAAAACATGCCCATCTGACATTCCCAGGTGATAGTCCCCCACGGCTTTAGCATCCATGCTAGCTCCGTTTGCAACTCTGAGGGTCATGTCACCTGCCTTCAAAACCCTACGGTTTCTCAACGCCTGCAAAGAATTACAGATATGAGATCCTGATCCGGTATCCTATACCCAGGAAGTAGAGTTTGTAGAAAGACAGTTTTCAATAACATACACACCTGAAGCTGAAGCCGCAACCTGCTTCAGTTCCTGTGTCCCGGCCTTCCAAGTTCTGCAATCTTTCTTCCAGTGTCCACTCTTATGACAATAGAAGCATTCTTCCTTTCCCACAAGCTTCCCCGCTATCTTTGTTGCCTTTTCCTTTCCCTTCGTACCCACTTTACTAACACCGCCCCTTGGTTTGGCGGGGGCTTTCTTCCTCTTTCCCTTGGCTTTCGCCTTGGACCTAGAAGAAGAAGATCCTCCTACAAACAAAGCGGGTGTTTCCCTACCTTTCTGTAGGGTGCCCTCTGCGCTCCTCAGCATGTTGAGGAGTTCTGAAAGTTCAACTTCTTTTTCTTGTAAGTTGAAGTTCAATATAAACTGGGCGTAAGTGGAGGAAGGGACTGGAGAATTAAATCCGTATAGAGTTCACTTTCCAACGTGGTCCCAAGTTCCGCGAGCTCCTCAATGTAGCCAATCATCTTTAGCACGTGGTCCGCTACCGATGATCTGACGGCCAATTTTGCCGAAAATAACTTCTTCGACACTTCGTATCTTGCGATACGAGACTGCTCTCCATACAGTTCTTTTGTATGAAGAAATATGGATTCCAGGTCCATATTCTCGTGCCTCCTCTGGTGTTCGTTGTCCATAGAGGCAAGCATGAGGCACTTGGCCTTCGCGCAATCAATCTCCCAAGTCTTACGGATTTCCTTATCCGCGACGCTGGAGGTGGGACCTGGGACGGGGGGAGCTTTGGTGGTAAGAAGATACCCCAGCTTGTCGTAAGTGATTGCCATTTTGACATTCCTGAGCCAATCTTTGTAGTTTGGCCCTGTCAGTATGTTTTTATCTAGAAGTAACTTAAGTCCAGTCATGTCGATTGGTCGCTGCAATTAGGAGGGAGAGAAGAAACACTTTAGCACGATGCTCTTGCAAGTTTAGAGTGGTTTTTAATTTGTCCAAACAGGATGGCTCCCACTGTCTCTCGAATCCCTCCTCAAACCATAAAGGAAGAATTAGTCGGGATCAATCCCACCGTACAATACTTGCTTAACCGTTCAGCCAGGCCAGTGTCGGTACTTCGAGGGAGGTTTTCCAACGCTTTCGCGAAGTTCCTTAATTTAAGAACCTCTTTTCCCTGGGGGCATAGCCCCGCTAACACCTTTCTAGGCACCTACTAGGTTTATAACATTGATCGTTTAGTGAGAAATTTCCCGAGGAGTAGCATATACTCACAGTAGGATCGGGATCCAAATATCATCGCGTGACGAAACTGAAGGAATCCTACCAGAATCACCACACTCCAAATGGTATGCAAATCTAGCAAGTTTCAGTACTTATGAAACTCCCGATGTGGATTTTTGCCCTATGCTCTTATGACCTTGACTTTGGCCAAAATATCATAAGTCACATGTCAAGTTCTACCCGTCACTATCCAGGTTAATTTGGATCCACCCGTACTTACCCTTGACTTTGGCCAAAATGGCAGTACGACTGTCCCAAACCAACGCATCTATCTATGCTACACATGAACACCCAATAGCTACCAATCACTATGCCTTGACTTTGGCCTTGACTTTGGCCAACATACATAGCTTGAATACTATTGCCTATTCATGCGAAACGACGGAGGGCTACGAATGGTTTTGGTAAAACCGTGAACGTAGTGAACTTGATATAATCGATGGAACGAGATAGCTTTTAGAAGGAGTGGCTCAAGCTCCGCATTTAAAAGTTAGTTTTGAAAAGAACCGAGTGGTTTTTCGAAAGTGTTCCAACGACTTTAACTTGGTTTATTATCTTGCATTAGTTCTTTTAATGCGTGATATTCTTGCATTAGTTCTTTTAATGCGTCCCATCATTTAATCCTACCATTGCAGAAAACAACCAAAATATGACGTACGCTTATGCCATTCGCATTCGCCACGGGGCCCCGTCATCACCCGTTAGGTCACTTAACTAACGACAGAGCGGGGGCTGGGCTAGCGCGGCTGTAAAACATAAGCAACGCCTAAATAGTTATAAATATATAGCAATGATAGACATTACAGATCACAGATGAATACATTGGATATACTAGGAATCCGCAATCCGTTCGAGCCTGCAACGAAAAGCGGATTACATGGTCGCGGTGAATAGCCAATACCCCACCCAAGACCCCTACGGGTGCGGCAAACTACCCGCCAAGTACCTGGTAGTTTGTGCATCCCTCCATGGGTCTATCCTAGGAGCAAAAACAGTAAAAAGAATTATACAATGGCGGCTACAACCCCGACCCGGTTGTGCGGCCATACAAATAATATTACATCAATTTACATATTACAAATGAATGAAAGAAAAACAACACTCATCTCACATCCATCCCAGCTATTCACCCGCGACAATCCAATCCATTCATATACACATACCATCAACAAACACAGATCACAGATATGTATAACCCCGACTAATCGACATATAGCGATTAGCCGACGTTCAATACATGTAAACATCACAGATATAACCTTCATAGTCAAAGTGTAGTGAAGTTCGGAAAAAAATACGGAATTATAGGCCCCCAAAAATAAATTTCTGTTCTGGAAAATCTGGGCACATATAATATATCTCTAAAATCCTAAAACAAAGCCAGAGATACACTGCACCAAAATCGAGGCAGAGAGGAGACAAGACGGCCGCGGTTGCGCGGCAATAGCTTGCTATTGCCGCAGAACCGCGGTCCCTTGGTCAGATCTCTGGCTCGTTTTTGGTGGTTATCTTTAAAAAACCCTGAGATGATTTTAGGTGTATGACAAATTTTGTTTTGACCAGAAAATTTTTTAACAGAAACTAGGGTTTTTAAAAACTCGGTTTTTGGATTTTTCGGTTTCGAACTTCGTTACACTTCACTACCTAGCTAGTTTATGTTTAGTTAGGCTCTGATACCACTGTAAGTCCTCGTTGCGACCCCCGGTTCTTGCGGGGAGGTGGAAACGGTATAAAAATCAAATTTTTAGCGCATGGGGCAACATGGACTAACAAAGTCGGGATCTTTTCCTAAACTAAAACTAGCAAACATGCTAAAGAGAGTTAGCTACTCGGAAAGGAGGTTATACCTAACTTGAACTCCTTCTTCTTCAAACCTTCGTAGGGGTTGATGGTGCTTTCCTCGTAGCCTTCTTCCGTCAAAGATGGATCCGCCTGAGGGTTCAACCTTCGGGCTCTTTCTCGAACTTTGAGAGAACTAGAATCTTCGGCTTGCTAAACCTTTAACCCTAGAGTGAGTAGAGAGTGTCTTTAGGGTGTTTTTATCTCAAGGAGAGGGATTCTCAACTCATGAGAAGGATTCTCCTTGAACTAGAGGAGGAAGAAGAACAAGTGAGGAGAGAGAATGGTTATGATAGAATGAGCTTATTCTTTTCATTTCTTGCAACCATATCACAAATGAAAAGAATTATCAATTAACAATAATAATAAAATGAAATAGTTGATGGATGGTTTGGAATGACCATTATCATTACATTCTTTAAATGGTTTTGCAAGAATCAAAAAGCATCTTTCTTTTGTAATGATAATGGTCAAACCTTCAACCATGGTCAACAAGTCAACCATGGTCAACAAGTCAACAAAATCCAACCATGACACAATTTCATTTAATTAATATTATTAATTGATATATCATAATTCCATTAGGGTTTGGAAAAAGACGACTGTCAACTGTGCATACGCACCCGTTCCGAAACCCTAATGAAAAACCTCTTCCTCCGCCTCAATCAACTGTGCATACACACCCGCATTCTTGTTCCGAGGAACATGAATACCAAGAGATAAAATCAACCCCAAAACGTATACCAGTATCTGGCTCAAACCAGAGCCTATTAGTAATATCCGTCCGGACTCCAAACGTGCACAAGTGCGCGGATGAGAACGAACCCTGTCGCAAAACCATGCGACCTCTACTCTATTTTGCCCAGAGGCGAATAGCCCTCTGTGTGGGACTCTAAAGACTCGACACTACGCTGGCAGTGGGTTTAACCACAGACCGCAAGCGGTACTAGCTGTGCGTAACGGTCCCCAGGTAGATGCCGATAAGAAGGCTGACGAGGTGAACCCCATCTGAACTCCTACTGAGTCTGAATGTGACAGTCTCCGTACAGTCCGGTCTGTTCGTCTGATACATCGCATGTCGGGCCTAGGGGACGGTAAACGTCAGTCCCCTAATAGCGGTACAAGTCGTGTCGGAGTGAAGCCCAAAACACCTTGAGATAACACTGGAAGCCTACCAGTATATCTCGCTTGCCCTGGCCAGGGACTACTCGTGTAATGGCTCTCCTAGACACAGCGCGATGTCAACCCCCAATACCGGGAGAGACGAATCCTGTCTAACCGTCACTGCCTCCAAGTGCTTCGGGACTGCACCCAACCATTACCTGTTTGCACGACTCCTTTGAGCCTTGGTAGGGTAGTGATCAAAGTGCAGTGGGAACATACTCGAGGCGAAGTGCCAGTGTCAAGTCAGCGGACTAAGCTGTACTCATGTCACCTGGGAACTGATAACTGACGATAGGTATAATACCAAGCTGTCAGTTCCCGACGAGTCCTGTCCAGTGTACTCGTAACCCAACGAGCACCCGTATACTATCTCCAGTACGACGTACTGATGGCTGTGGGACAGACCATCTCCCACACTGGGATGAGAAGCGCATACGCTAGTCTACTCCGGAGTATCGATGCCCTGTCTCGATAGTCCTGCGACTAGGGACCTGTATAAGGATGTGCTTATAGATTACCCAGCCCCCACTAGTGTGACTGCCATCACAACGCTGGTAATTAAGCAAAGATCCTAAGGGCTCCACTAATGCGTATAGGTGATATACTAAAATAAACACATGTACACATTGAAGTAGAAATAAACCAAGTAGCATACTACTATATTGAGCAAGATTGTTTATACAAGGTGAATATCCCAAGCTTCCATTAAGTAATATACAAACTAGTATGATACAGTAATGGCCTCTAGGGCATATGCACTAACAACCATCCCTAGCATGTGTAGACATAGGACCACATATATCACTATATATCTGTCCAAGAGTTCAGTAGCTCTTTCTCTGTTTCCAGTAAACGGAGATTTGGTCACCTTGGTCTTTGAGACATGACTGGAAAGTTTCATAAGATGTAAATTTGAACGGATTAAAATATGCATCCTTATGTAACTTTAGCTAGTCTTGTTTCATCGATATGACTCCGTCTACAATGCCATAAGAAGATTTCGTTCATTTCTGAACTGTTCCTCTTGTGTGTGTTCTGTACGTTTAGAATTGTAGTTTGATTCAGAACATGTACACTGTTATACAACATACCTTACCCAATCAACACTTGATTTAGGAAAATATTCACAATATTATTGGTACGAAATAATAGTCGCTCAGAATCAATGTATTACCAGTTGTTAAAACTGGGTGATATTTACCAATTGTTTTGGCTGCAACAATTGCACCATCTCTACTACTAGAGCCATATCACCTCTTCCCAGTTCTCCACCTTCTTATAGTCCATGTAACAAATTACATGTGTGGGATACTGATCCGGTATCTAATACTCAGGATGTAGAGGTAACTGAGAAACAGTTCTTGGTAATGATCACACCCGAGGAAGATGCATCAACATGCTTTTTCTTCATATGGGTGGCGTAGGAATCCGGAAATTTCCTTATTCCTTGCTCAAACTTATTACAGTCATAAGGTAGAGCGGAACCTAGCCGAGTATAATAAGTAGGTTCGGTCAATACATCAATATTATTATCTTGATTAAGGCATTTCATTGGTCGCTACCAGGAGAGAGAGAAGGATAATCACTTTGCGTGCGCTCTTTGCAAGATTAGATTGGATATTTTATCTAATCAGGATGGCTACCACTGTTTTTATCAAATCTTCCTTCAAACCCTAAAAGGTAAGATTAGCCGGGATTAATTACACCCTACAAATTCGCCAATCATTCGGCCAGGCAGGTATCGGTACTCCGAGGGAGGTTCCCCGTGCTTTCGCCCGGACCTAATTAAAATAAACCTCATTTCCCTAGAGGAATAACCCCGTTGACATCTTTCTAGACACCTACTGGATTAACTAATTGTAAAGTGCAAAACTCTCCCAGGAGTAACACTTACTCACAGTGGGTATCGGGATCTAACATCATATAGAAGGTATGCAATATCATTGCAAATTTCAACACTTGAAATCCCTGATAATGTTTTTACCCCTAACGTCCCATGACCTTGACAAAGGCCAACAAACCATAGGGCGCTAGTCAAGTTTAACCCGTCATTTCCTGATTGAATTAAACCCATCCGTACGACCCTTAACAAAGGCCAACAAGGTCGTACGACTACCCTAATCCAATCGCATCATATGGTTGTAGATAATCACTAATCAGCTACCGCACACTACGCCTTGACAAAGGCAAACAAACTCAGTACGAATACTAAATAGTACTTATCAGAAATGATGGAGGGCTACGCAGGTTTTTAAGAAAACCATGAGTGTAATGAACTTGATATCGTTGTAGAATCTAGTGATTTTAAAAATAAGTGTTTTTTAGGCTTTTGCTAGTTTCGCTAAAGAAGTCACTCCCAGTGAAGGGATCTCGGCTCTTTCTCATCGAATGAGGTGCTGGATATTTATCAAAGAATACCACTATGCAAAGTAAGAACTAAAGAAGCAATCAAAAGATAAAACCGAGTGAGTTGTAGCATTTGCTAGTTTCGCTAAAGTGGTCACTCCCAGTGAAGAGATCTCGGCTTTTTCCTCATCGAATGAGGTGCTGGATATTCATCAAGGAATACCACTATGCAAAGCAAGAACTAGAGCTATCCTTTTTGAAAATTTGATTCTACAATATCTTTATGTTTCTTTCTTTTCATTAATCTCATTAATGAAGTCCCGTCTATTTATGTTTCCTAAGCATTACAGAAAACTGAAACGAAAATAGAACGTACGCTTATGCCATCCGCATTCGCTACTGGCCCCCGTCATGCACCGTTAGGTTACTTAACTACCGGCAGAGCGGGGGCTGGACTAGCGCGGGTGCAAAACATAAGCAACATTTATTATATATCATATATATAATACAATATTCGTCTCACGTAATTATATGATCACATCACAGAACTAAGCAACAGAAGCAACATATGAAATATTGGATATACTAGGATGTCCGTGTTTTAAATTTAGCCAGTAATATAAAACACGGATTCCACAGTCGTGATGAATAGCCAAACTCACATCCCATAAACCCTTACGAGAGCGGCAAGTAACCCTACCAATTCTAGAGTTAGGAGATCCAGTCTCAACTCCTTAAGATGGTCTCCCACTGTACTCAAGAACCCGGTTACTTGTGCTCCCCACCATGGGTCTATCCTAATGCGGAAAAGTAAATAATATACAACAATGGTGAAATCATCCTTAACCCAGAAGTGCCCCAATAAAATAATATTACATATAAATTTTACATGAATGAAAATTGAAAAACTCTCATCTCACATAAACCCCGGGCTATTCAATCACGACGATCCAATAAAACATATCACCAGCAACACATGATATCACATATCATCAACGTAAGCAAATATGTGTATCCTAAATTCTGTTGATATATAGCAACAAGATTTGGGATACCCCACATATTACACTTACGGTCGCAGAAAAAAAATGTAAAACTGCAATAATTAGAATCCGTATATCCTTAAACATCATAAACCTGGAATATCTCATATTCCGAATTTCGTGGCTAACCAGATAAATCTTGTATTTTAATCTAAAATTGAAAACACTTTTCAATTACTTAGTCGGGGATTCAGCAAGATTCCTGAATACAATATTGAATACTTGTCAGAAACTTTAGTAGATGGCCGCACCCCTGATGCCGTCGACGAAGTGCACTGAGGCGGAACATCTTGGCCGCAAGCACCCGAGTCGATACTTTTGGCATCGGGGTTCTCCTACAGTCACTTGGTCGGGGCAATGGGGCGTAGCTACCTAGCAAAGTTTTTTAGTGAGTATTCGCGTACAATACGCGATTGCGATGAAGTTTTGATCCGAATCAAGACTTCGTGGTAACCGATTATCCGAGACTAAAACACTAGATTTACAAACAAAATAGTTTTCACAAAACTAATTTAAATGTGGATCCTAACTATTGCATCCATATCAAACTAAACCCGAAACGACGTAATAATTACGACTACGAAACACTCCGTATTAGCCTTAATAGAACTGTTAACATCACATGCAAACTGGGCTAATCAAACAATACCTGAAATCCCAAAATCAAGTCACTGGAACACTACAAAAATTTCAAGGCTAGAACAACAAGCAAAACCGGCCAGGCCAGTTTTGGGGAAGATTTCGCTGGGTCAAATGTGGTATTTTGGCCTCGAATTTTTCCAGTGTTCAAGTTGCATCATATACAACATTCTGCAGTTGCTTAAAAAATTTTTGCAGATCGTTTTAAAATTGACAGAAACTTGATTTTTTTGGGTTTCATTGTTTCGGAGTTTTTCAGTTTCGTGATACTAATTACATCGTCTAATGTTCTAGCTTTGCCTCTGATACTATGAAAGTTTACCCAAGCACCAGCAAGGGGTTCTAGTGGCATCAAGTATGCCAAATTCAAATTTTTATAGGTGCTAAGCTAGACTATCCAAGATGTTTAACTAGATGATTGGGGTTTTATGTTTGATATCAACTAAACTAGAAGAAGTGAAAAATGGCTATACCCTCGTAGATCGAGTCATTCACTTCATATGCTCCGTGTAGTAGTCCGGCAACTCCACTTGGCTCCACTTGAGGATTTGAACGAGCTTCCTCCGAAGACCTTCGTGCCGAAAATGATCCACGTGAAGTCTCTCCAACTCAAGCTACCTCTACACTAAACTTTTTGGTGTAGGAAACACGCTACACTCAATCGCTAGTCAAGTGTAGGATGGTGAAGTAGGGGATGTTAAAGCTCACAAGTTTGTGTTCAAGCTTCATAGTTCACATCATATGTGAGGGTTGAAGCATGAACCATGGCAATGAAGAAGATGAAGAAGCTAGAGAGCAAATGCGAGCAACTAAAGAAAATGTGGCTAAGTTTTGAATGAGATGAAGAATGCCTCTTCTAAAACCTCACTCATTGAAGCATACAAATATCCACAAATAAAATATGGTGCCATGCTTCAATAGTAAGTCAAGATGAATAAAATATATTCTGTGCCATACCTCACACCATTCCACTTCAAATTCCACTTCAAATTCCACCTCATTTCTATTTTCACAAAATAGAATTTTAGGCCATACTTCATTATTATATATATATATCATATATATTAATATATTTATAATGAAGAACAATTAGTGAGCTAATGATATTAGTTAAGATATAATTATATCACATATAACATATATCACATTATTAAATCAACACTTGATTCAATAATCCAGTTATATCACATATAACCGACTAATATCATTTATCTGTATATCACATTATCAAATCAACACTTGATTCAATAATCTGGTTATATCACATATAACTTAACTCGATAACAGATAACTGCCAAATTACAATACGGTATCACATACACGTATTTAATTAGGCCCACACACATATTACATATGTGTCCTACTTCGTTTCGCCTGAACCAGGGGACTTCTGTGTGGGACTCTAAAGACTCGTCAATACGCCAGCAGTAGGTGATGCTCACATCAGTTACCCACAAGCCGTCAGCAATACTAGCAGCACGTAACGGCTACCTTGGTATTGAGCGATATGAATATCAACAAGCAAGCATGTCCATACTCTCCATGTCACGACCCGAATGTGGCACGTGACCGGCACTTAAATCACAGGATATCTGAAGATGTCGGTGCGGTTTAAGTTAGCCGAAACCCGGAATCTAAACCCTTTCTGAAAATATTGGAGGTGAAGTTCAAAATAGTCATCAGATGGAATCAGTTTAAAATAAACATTTAAGTTTAACTAAGTATGTTCGAAAAGCATCTATGACGTTTTGAAATTCGACAGCACCTCCTTTGTAATTTTTTATAAAACTTGATACAACATAATAATATAAATAACATCCCAACGGGAGCTAGCTTCCACGCCCAAACGGCGGAGCAACCAAGCAAACAATATACGACGCACAATGGCGAAGAAAAGAAAAGCGAAACAAAATCAATAATATAAAATGGTCGACTCCAATGAGTACGACGCCCACAACACACGATTCTAAGTCTCGCTTCTAAGTCCACAATATACCAGTTCTAAGTTGATGGAATTTTACTAGATACAAAAAGATAAGAATATACAAATGAGAGTACGAAACAATAGTAACCCACTTACCAAGCAATCACCGAAAGGAGTGTGTGCCCAAGCCGCTGATAATCCAAGCGGTAAAACCTGCAAGAAACTGTGGCACAACGGGTGTGAGTTGCCAACTCAGTGAATAAAAAGTACATCGCAAGGTAGAAATCGAATGCACAACGATACCTAGGTCATAAGTATAGTACTACCATATCATGTACTAATATAATATATGATATCCATATGTATCGTAAATGCAACACTATCTATCATGCGATCCCAAAGTAGAACATATCATATAAATGACCTGTATCTAGGTAAAAAGCCCAAAAGTAGCCGAAAATATATAAGTAAAAGCTCTTCTTTAAAATAGCCGCGGAATACATATATCACGGCATAAAAGCAGACGTGATAATATGAAATATAATAGGTATCTTATTTTAGATATACGTCCTGCTGTTTTTAATGAATAGTGTTAAGAGGTTT
Source organism: Agapanthus africanus (assembly GCA_030015575.1). Taxonomy (NCBI): domain Eukaryota; kingdom Viridiplantae; phylum Streptophyta; class Magnoliopsida; order Asparagales; family Amaryllidaceae; genus Agapanthus; species Agapanthus africanus. The sequence continues at coordinate 206,446,446 of CM057337.1, forward strand.
ACAATTTAAAAGATTTCAATGTCATACCGGACATGTCAAAATAATGAGACTATAACTCGAATTGAATTCCTTTTTAAAGTATGCAATTAACAGAAAGAGATATGCAGGTACTGTTACTGTATATGCCCTGGGGGCCATTATTGTATCATACTAGCTTGTATATTACTTAATGGAAGCTTGGGATATTCACAGTTATATTAATAGTCTTGCAAAACATGTAGTATGCTACTTGGTTTATTTCTATCTTAATATGTGTATATGTTGGCATATTGAGAATACATATTGATAGAGCCCTTAGGATCTTGCTTGACTACCAGCGTTGTGATGGCAGTCACACTAATGAGGGCTGGGTAGTCTGCAAGCACAACCTTTTTTAGGTCCCTAGTCGTAGGATTATCGAGACAGGGCATCGATACCTGGGGTAGACTAGTGTGTACGCTTCTCATCCCAGTTGGAGAAATGGTCTGTCCCACAGCCATTAGTACATTGTACTGGAGATAGTATACAGGTGTTCGTTGGGTTACGGGTACACCGGACAGGTCTCGCAGGGAACTGTTGGTTGGTATTATACCCGTCGTCAGTTAACAGTTCCCAGGTGACATGAGTACAGCATAGTCTGCAGACTTGACACTGCTGCTTCGTCTCGAGTGTGTTCCCACTGTTCTTAGATTGCTACCCTACCACGGCTTAAAGGAGTCGTGCAAACATGTAGCAGTTGGGTGCAGTTCCGAAGCACTTGGAGGCAGTGGCGGTTAGATAGGATTCGTCTCTCCCGGTAATGCGAGTTGATATCGCGCTGTGTCTGGAGAGCCATTACGCAAAGTCCCTGGCCAGGGCAAGCGAGATTTACTGGTAGGATTTCCAGTAGCTTCTCAAGGTGCAATGGGCTTCACTCCGACACGACTTATATCGCTTATAGGAGACTGACGCTTGCCACCCCTAGGCCCGATATGCGATAGTCATAGAAGAACAGACCGGACTGTACGGAGATTGTCACATCAGGCTCAATAGGAGTTCGGATGGGTTTCCTCATCGGCCTTCTTATCGACATCTACCTGGGTACCTTTACGTACAGCTAGTGCCGCTTGCGGTCTGTAGTTAAACCCACTGCCAGCGTAGTAGTCGAGTCTTTAGAGTCCCACACAGAGAGTTTCCCTGCTTCGGGCAAAACGATATAGAGGTCGTATGGTTTTACGACAGGGTTCGGACACATACGTGTTTTTACACACGTACGTTGTTCGGACAGTTTTTACTAGCGGGCTTTGGTTTAAGCCAGATTCTAGTAATGGATTATTGGATTTATACAGTCTCAGTATTTCCGTGTTTTCACGGATGGGAGGGGCATTCTCTTAATTTGTCGAGAAGCTTCTAGAAGATTGATGAGTTGGAGGCTTAGGTGGAATTTTCATTAATTGGATTAATGACTCATGGTGTGATTCGTCCAAAGGAGTTAATGACGCATTTATTGATTAATGACTCATGGGATGAATCACACAAGGTGAGTTAATGAAGCATGATGATATTATTATTTTTTATTCATTTAATAAATATCTTATGCTTCGTATATTCACAATGAGATATTTTCCTTGATCATTCTCACTCTCACCTTCTCTCTCTTCAAGCTCTCTCTCTTCAAGAACTAACCCTAACCTCTCATGTGTTAAGATCCAAGGGTTAGCAAGACTAATAGATTCCTAATCCTCTTCTATATCCTTTAAGTTACTTTGATTAGCACTCATAGCAACCTAGTTACCTCAAGTGCGAGGTTAAAGCTTGGAGAAGTAGCTCTCGGGTGGATCTTCTATCACATCGAGGAGGCTGACGAGGAGGTGGTCTACAAGAACAAGAAGGACTTGATTCATTATGTATAATCATCTTTCATAGTAGCTAAACACTTCTATGTTGTTGTTAGTTAGGGTTTGGCAAAGATCCGTAAAGTTAGTCGATGTTAGTTTAAACAAAATGATTGTTTTACCTATTCCGCCTCCCCGCATCATGTGGGGTGTCTAACGTCGACTTACAGTGGTATCAGAGCCTCGCTAAACCATAACTAACTTGTTAGCAAAGTCGTTAGAAATTCGATCGCAAAACGAACCCGAAAAAACAACATTTTGACCTAGTTTCTGCCGATTTTAAAACGGGGTCTAAAATTTTTTCAGGGATCCTTAAAAATACAAGCAGGGAATTATAAGATTACTGGAGAAATTTGGGATCGTAACTCGGCCAAACCGCCACGGAACAACGGCCGATCCAAAGTGATCCGCTGCGGATCCACGGCCGAGTTGAAGCCGAGTTAGCCCAAATTTGCCCAGTAACTCTTCTGTGTTGATGTTGTATTTTCTGGGATGTTTTGTTTCTGTTCAGGTTTCAGGTGCACAGAGAATTATTTGCAGAAGATTCATTTGTGTTTGCTTGATCGAAATTCTATGATATTTGGGTAACTTGATTATATCTGTGTTTTGTTTAATGTGTTCGTAAGCCTCCCCTAACTGCTAGTATGTCGGTTAGCAGGGGGTTGCACATTTCTGTAGACTGGTTTGTGTTTGTGGACTTGTTGGATTGTCGTGAATGGATAGCCAGGGATGTGAGACGAGTGTTTCTTTCATTCAAATGTAATTTATAAATTGTTGTAATATTCTTTTGCGGGGCACATCTGGGCTGAGGTTGGAGCCACCGTTGTACTATTTCATTTACTGTTTTCTGCTCCTAGGATAGACCCAAGATGGGGTGCACAAACTACCGGGTACTTTGAAGTGTTTAGTGGCCTACTCACGTTGTTGAGGGAGACCGCTTCACTTCGGGTACTAGGCGGGTAGTTTTCCGTACCCGTAGGGGTCTAGGGTGGAGTTTTGGCTATTCATCGCGACTGTGTAATCCGTCTTTCTTTGCAGGCTCAAAGGAATGCGGATTCGTAGAAAATCCAATATGTTCATCTGTGATCTGGAATGCCTATTATTGCGTCTGACGAATGTACAATATCTATATATGATAGCTATTAGGCATCACTTATGTTTTGCACCCGCGCTAGCCTTGCCCCCGCTCTGTCGTTAGTTAAGTAACCTAACGGGTGAATGACGGGAGCCAGTGGAAAATACGGATGGCATAAGCGGACGTTGTATTTTCGTTGTTTTCTGCAATGATAGGTTAATTGATGGGACGCATTATATTAATGCAAAGAAAATAAACCAAAATTGAATCGTTGGAACAGTTTAAAAGAAACCACTCGGTTATTTTAAAACAGAAGATATTTTTTAAATTGCGGAGCTTTAACCACTCCTTTTAAAAGCTATCAGGTTCCTTCGATCATATCAAGTTCACTACGTTCACGGTTTCGCCAAAACCATTCGTAGCCCTCCGTCATTTCATTTGGGTATTCAGTAGTATTCAAGCTATGTATTTTGACCAACGCCAAGGCATAGTGTTTAGTAGCTGCTGGGTATTCATTTGTTGCATAGATAGATGAGTTAGTTTGGGACAGTCGTATTATCATTTAGCTAACGTCAGGGGTATGTACGGATGGGTTCAAATTAACAAGATAATGATGGGTAGAACTTGACATGTGACTTATGACATTTTGACTAACGCCAAGGTCATAAGAGTATGGGGAAGAAATTTATATCGGGAATTTCTAAAGAAACTGAAATTTGCAAAGAGAAGCAAACCATTTGAAGTGTGATAATTTTTGTAGGATTCCTTCAGCTTTATCACACGATGATATTTGGATCCCGATCCTACTGTGAGTATCCGCTACTCATCAGGAGATTCGTCACTTAATGATCAATGCTATAAACCAAGTAGGTGTCGAGAAAGGTTTCAGCAGGGCTACGCCCCCAGAGAAAAGAGGTTATTTAATTAAGGAACTTCGCGAAAGCGTCGTAAAACCTCCCTCGAAGTACCGACACTGGCCTGGCTGAACGGTTAAGCAAGAATTGTACGGTGAGAATAGTCTTGACTAGTTCCTCCTTTTTGGTTTGAGGAGGGATTCGAGAAACAGTGGGAGCCATCCTTTTTAGATAAACTAAAAACCACTCTAAACTTGCAAGAGCATCATGCTAAAGTGTTCCCTCTCTCTCTCATTGCAGTGACCCAAAACATGACAGGCCTTAAGTTACTATTAGAGAAAAATATTTTAACATGGCCAAACTATAAAGATTGGTGCCGGAATGTTAAGATGGCTTTGACTTATGAAAAATTAGGGTATGTCCTTACTGCTAAGGCACCTGCTGTCCCTGGTCCAGAATCCAGTATTGCGGATAAGAAAATCCACAAGACCTGGGAGTTAGATTGCGCGAAGGCCAAATGCATCATGCTTGCCTCTATGAATAATGAACATCAGAGGAGGCACGAGGATATGGACCTTGAATCCATATTTCTCCATACAAAGGATCTGTATGGAGAGCAATCTCGTATAGCTAGATACGAGACCTCGAAGAACTTGTTTCAGTCGAGGCTGGCCGTCGGATCATCTGTAGGAGAACATGTCCTAAAGATGATTAGCTATATAGAAGAGCTCGCGGACCTCGAGACGACTTTGGAGAACGAGCTCTATACAGACTTGGTTCTTCAGTCCCTTTCTTCCACCTACGCCCAGTTTATTCTGAATTTCAACATTCAAGGAAAAGAAGTTGAACTTCCAGAACTCCTTAACATGTTGAGGAGTGCAGAGGGCGCCTTGCAGAAAGCAAGGGAAACACCCCCTATGTTTGTTCACGGTGCTTCCTCTTCCAGGTCCAAGGCAAGGGCCAAAGAAAGGAAGATGAAGGCCGCTACCAAACCAAGAGGTGGTGTTGGTAAGGTGGGAGCTAAGGGAAAAGCAAAGGTTGCGGTGCCAGTAGTGGCAAAGGACGAATGCTTCCACTGTCGTAGGAAAGGCCATTGGAAGAAAGATTGCAAAGCTTGGATTGCCAAGAACCAGGAACCGAAGCAAGATGTGGCTTCGACTTTAGGTGTGTTTGTAATTGAAAATTGTCTGTCAATCAACTCTACTTCTTGGGTATTGGATACCGGATCAGGATCTCATATATGCAATTCATTGCAGGCACTGAGAGACCATAGAGTGTTGAAGGTTGGTGATATGACCCTCCAGGTTGCTAACAGAGCTAGCGTGGGTGCTGTGTCCGTAGGGGATTATCACCTAGATTTGACGAGTGGACATATTTTGGTTTTACGCAATTGTTTTTGTGTACCTAGTTTAACGTGTAATATCATATCAGTATCGTTGTTATCAAAAGAAGGTTATGATTTCACGTTTGTAAGCGATGTTGTAAACATCCACCTTAGTCATGGTTTGATTGGGTCCGGTACACTAGATAACGGTATATACGTATTAAACCAATTACAGATTTTCAATGTCCAGAACACACTAAAAAGAAAGTCTCCAGATATAAATCAGGCTTTCTTATAGTATTGTAGACTGGGTCACATCAATGAGACAAGGTTAAATAAGTTACATAGAGAAGGATATTTGGATTCGTTCGAATATCAATCTTATGCAACTTGTCAATCATGTCTTAAAGGAAAGATGACAAAGACTCCATTCACTGGACATGGAGTAAGAGCGAGCGAGCTCTTAGGACTCATACACAGCGATGTATGTGGTCCAATGTCTACACATGCAAGAGATGGTTTTTCATATTTCATTACTTTTACGGACGATTACTCTAGGTACGGATTCATTTTCTTAATGAAACATAAATCCGAGGCCTTTGAGAAATTCCAAGAATATAAGAATGAAGTAGAAAACCAAACCGGCAAAAGTATCAAGACACTGAGATCTGATCGAGGTGGTGAATACTTAAGTGCCGAGTTCCTAGGTTACCTAAAAGTGAAAGGAATTCTCTCTCAGCTTACTCCTCCATACACTCCATAGCATAACGGTGTATCGGAGAGACGGAACCGGACCCTATTAGATATGGTACGTTCCATGATGAGTAATGCTGAGTTACCGCGATCTTTCTGGGGTTATGCGCTAGAATCAGAAGCATATCTTTTGAACAGGACTCCTACCAAGACTGTGCCTACCACGCCATATCAGATGTGGAGTGGGAAGAAACCCTATTTTCAGTATCTGAAGATATGGGGATGTCCAGCTTTTGTTAAAAAGCGGCATGCGGACAAACTCGAGGCATGATCAGTACAGTGTAAGTTTGTGGGATATCCAAAGAACTCCAAGGGGTATTTCTTTTATTACGCAGAGAAACAAAAGGTTTTTGTTTCTCGTAATGCCCATTTTCTAGAACATCAGTTTTTAGAAAAGGAAACAAGTCGGAGCGAAATAGAACTGGAAGAAATTCTAGAACCACAAACTACTACTGAAAGTTTGGTAGAACCAGTAGTTCAAGAAGAACAGGACATTCCCGCACCCCTCCGCAAGAGTAGTAGGCCGTCTCATCTGCCTGAGAGATACTACGGTTTTCTCATAGATGGGGATAGAGAGGATTGCGTCATTGATAATGATGAACCTACTAGCTTCCAGCAAGCCATCTAGAGCGGCGACTCGGTAAGATGGCTGGATGCAATGCAGACCGAAATGGATTCTATGTACACCAACAAAGTATGGACTTTGGACTTTGCTCCAGGTGGGGTAAAACCCATAGGATGCAAATGGATCTTCAAGAAAAAGATTGGTGTAGATGGACAGGTGGAAACCTATAAGGCTAGACTTGTTACAAAGGGTTTTTGTCAAAGACCTGGTTTGGACTATGACGAAACTTTTTCTCCAGTTGCTATGCTCAAATCCATTCGGGTCCTTCTTGCGATTACCGACTTCCATGATTATGAGATCTGGCAGATTGACGTAAAGACAGCTTTTTTAAATGGTAATTTGGAAGAGTGCGTCTATATGGATCAGCCAGAAGGTTTCAATCAGAGTGGGAGCAGCGGTAAAGTGTGCAAGTTTCTTAAGTCCATTTATGGACTAAAGCAGGCATCGCGGAGTTGGAACATCTATTTTGATGAAACGGTCAAAGAATATGACTTTATCAAAAATCCAGATGAACCATGTATATAGTAAAATTGTAGCACGAACTGTCGTATTCCTCGTCTTGTACATGGATGGCATTCTATTAATAGGAAATGACATTCCTATGCTACAATCTGTCAAAGGATTCTTGTCACACAGGTTCTCCATGAAAGACCTGGGTGATGCCTTTTACATTCTGGGGATCCGGATCTATCGTGATAGATCCAAGAGGATGTTGGGACTTTCACAGTCCAGGTATATCAACACTATACTGAAAAGATTCAGTTTGGAAGATTCTAAGCGCGGTAGTTTATCGGCTTGTCACGGAATCACCCTCTCCAAAGATATGTCTCCCAAGACTGATTTGGAAAGGGATCACATGTCTATTATACCCTACGCTTCTGCGGTAGGCTCTATAATGTATGAGATGTTGTGCACCAGACCAGATGTAGCTTACGCACTGAGCGTGGTAAGTAGGTATCAGTCAGACCTAGGGGAGAAGCACTGGATAGAAGTAAAGAACATTCTCAAGTACCTGAGAAGGACTAAGGAGATGTTCTTAGTTTACGGCGGAAAAGACCTCAATATCGAGGCCTTTGCTGATTGCAGCTTCCAGAGTGACAAGGATGACTCCAAGTCCTTGTCAGGTTATGTCTTTACCCTCAATGGAGGGGTGGTGTGCTGGAAGAGTTCCAAGAAGGACACCGTTGCTGACTCGACGATGGAAGCGGAGTATATCGCTGCTTGCGATGCCGCAAAAGAAGCGGTCTGGATGAAGAAGTTCCTCACAGAACTTCAGGTGGTTCCATCCATTGTTGATATAATACCTCTGTATTGTGACAACAACGGGGCTATAGCTTTAGCCAAGGAGCCCAGGTCCCATCAGAAGTCCAGACACATCTTATGGCGGTATCACCTGATCAGGGAGATCATAGATCGACAGGAGATCGAGGTCCGGAGAGTTCCTACAGAGGAGAAAATTGCAGATCCATTCACTAAGGCCTTATCTCAGATTCAGTTCGAGAGGCTACTCGAGATGATAGGTCTTCGATACGCCAGTTCATGGCCCTAGTGCAAGTGGGAGATTGTTAGTGTATATGCCCTAGGGGCCATTATTGTATCATACTAGCTTGTATAGTACTTAATGGAAGCTTGGGATATTCACAGTTATATTAACTGTCTTTCTAAACATGGTAGTATGCTACTTGGTTTATTTCTATGTTAATATGTGTATATGTTAGCATATCGAGAATACATATTGATAGAGCCTTTAGGATCTTGCTTGACTACCAGCGTTGTGATGGCAGTCACACTAGTGGGGGCTGGGTAGTCTACAAGCACATCCTTTTTCAGGTACCTAGTCGTAGGATTATCGAGACAGGGCATCGATACTCCGGAGTAGACTAGTGTGGACGCTTCTCATCCCAGGTGGGGAAATGGTCTATCCCACAGCCATTAGTACGTTGTACTGGAGATAGTATACAGGTGCTTGTTGGGTTACGGGTACACCGGACAGGACCCGCAGGTAACTGTTGGTTGGTATTATACCCGTCTTCAGTTAACAGTTCCTAGGTGACATGAGTACAACATAGTCTGCAGACTTGACACTGCTGCTTCGTCTCGAGTGTGTTCCCACTGTTCTTAGATTGCTACCCTACCACGGCTCAAAGGAGTCGTGCAAACAGGTAGCAGTTGGGTGCAGTCCTGAAGCACTTGGAGGCAGTGGCGGTTACATAGGATTCGTCTCTCCCGGTATTGGGAGTTGATATCGCGTTGTGTTTGGAGAGCCATTACGCAAAGTCCCTGGCCAGGGAAAGCGAGATTTACTGGTAGGATCTCCAGTAGCTTCTCAAGGTGTAATGGGCATCACTCCGACACGACTTATACCGCTTATAGGGGACTGACGCTTGCTGCCCCCTGGCCCAATATGCGATAGTCATAGACGATCATACCGGACTGTACGGAGATTGTCACATCAGGCTCAGTAGGAGTTTGGATGGGTTTCCTCATCGGCCTTCTTATCGACATCTACCTGGGGACCGTTATGTACAGCTAGTGCCGCTTGCGGTCTGTGGTTAAATCCACTGCCAGCGTAGTTGTCGAGTTTTTAGAGTCCTACACAGAGAGTTTCCCTGCTTCGGGCGAAACTATATAGAGGTCGTATGGTTTTACGACAGGGTTGGGACACATACGTATTTTTACGCATGTACGATGTTCGGACAGTTTTTACTAGCGGGCTTTGGTTTAAGCCGGATTCTAGTAATGGATTATTGGATTTATACAGCCTTAGTATTTCCGTGTTTTCACGGATGGGAGGGGCATTCTCGTAATTTGTCGAGAAACTTCTAGAAGATGGATGAGTTCGAGGCTTAGGTGGAATTTGCATTAATTGGATTAATGACTAATGGTGTGATTCATCCAAAGGAGTTAATGATGCATTTATTGATTAATGACTCATGGGATGAATCACATAAGGTGAGTTAATGAAGCTTGATGATATTATTATTTGGTATTCATTTAATAAATATCTTATGCTTCATATATTCACAATGAGATATTTTCCAAGATCATTCTCACTCTTACCTTCTCTCTTTTCAAGCTCTCTCTCTTCAAGAACTAACACTAACCTCTCATGTGTTGAGATCTAAGGGTTAGCAAGACTAATAGATCTCTAATCCTCTTATATATCCTCTAGGTTACTTTGATTAGCACTCATAGCAACCTAGTTACCTCAAATGCGAGGTTAAAGCTTGGAGAAGTAGCTTTCGGGTGGATCTTCTATCACATCGAGGAGGCCGACGAGGAGGTGGTCTACGAGAATAAGAAGGACTTGATTCATTAGGTATAATCATCTTTCATAGTAGCTAAACACTTCTATATTGTTGTTAGTTAGGGTTTGGCAAAGATCCGTAAAGTTAGTCGATGTTAGTTTAAACAAAATGATTGTTTTACCTATTCCGCCTTCCCGCATCATGTGGGGTGTCTAACGTCGACTTACATGTACTGTCCCCCGGATCAGTCCTGGTCGGCTACAATAACTATATTATAACTGGGTACCTTATGATAGCAGCATATCAATATATATGGATGTCAACCATCAACACCCGAAATCAGAAATCCCTCGTGTCCATCACCGACACGCAAATCCTCAAATCTCTCGCGTCCATCACCGACACGCAAATGCAGATACCGTCGACACCATCTCAACAGATGATCGCCACCCAATATCCCTGACCCCGGTCGGTATCCCCTGGATATCCGCCGTGCCCAATCGAACCCCGGTCAGTATCCCCTGGATATCTGCAGTGCTCATCTCTATCTCCGGTATCGAGTGTCCTCGCTAGGCTCCCCGCCTCACATGCGGCTATCCTGCCCCTCGGTCTTGACTGGGTCCACCATGTATCCGACTGTATATCCCCCCCCACTGTTAGCTGTAGTGCACTCAAGTCAATAATTGGATCGCAGGAATGTGATTGCAATGATTGAGGGAGGACCTATACCGGTAGAACAGTCATACTCAAGATGATAGTATGCTATCTGGTTTGCCTTTATCATCGTGTACATGCTTTAGGTGACATTACAGATCACTATTACACGTTGATGGAGCCCATATGATTCTTGCTTGACTACCAGCAGTATGATGGCGATCATATACGTGAGAGTTGGGTAGTCTATAAGCACATCCTTAAAGTGTCCCTAGTCGTGGGAGTTTCGAGACTGGGCGTCGATACTCCGAGAGTAGACTAGTGTATACGGATCGAGACCCCGACGAGGGGCGGTGGCCGGTCTCACAAGACATTGGTGTCAGTTGGTTCACTTAAGATAGTATACAGGTGCTCATTGGGTTATGAGTACACCGGAAGGACTCGCAGGGGCACTGCTGATTGGTACTATACCAATCGTCAGAAGCAGTTCCCAGGTGACATGAGTACAGCTTAGTCCGTTGACTTGACACTGCTGCATTGCCTCAAGTGTGTTCCCACTGTTCTTTGATTGCTACCCTAGCACGGCTCAAAGGAGTCGTGCAAACAGGTAGTAGTTGGGTGCAGTCCTGAAGCACTTAGAGGCAGTGGCGGTTAGACATGATTCGTCTCTCCCGGTATTGGGGGTAGATATCGCAGTGTGTCTAGAGAGCCATTACACAAAGTCCTTGGCCAAGACAAGTGATATTTACCGGTAGGTATTCCAGTAGTTTCTCAAGGTGTTCTGGGCTACACTCCGACACGACTTATACCGCTATTAGCGGTCTGACGTTTACCATCCCCCTAGGCGCGATATGCTATACTCATAGATGAACAGACCGGACTGTACGGAGATTGTCACGGATAGGCTCAGTAGGGTTTCAGGATGAGTTCGCTCGTCAGCTTCCCTTTCGTTCAATACATGGGCAGCCGTTACGTACAGCTAGTGCCACTGACGTGCTTGTGGTTAAACCCACTGCCAGCGTATTGACGAGTCTTAGAGTCCCCCACAGATAGTTTCCCAAGGTTCGGGCGAAACGTTGTAGAGGCCGTATGGTTTTATGGTAAGGTTCGATCATATACGTGCACTCGTGCATGGATCATGATCGGACAGATCATACTAGTGGGCTTTCGTTTAAACCGGATCCTAGTATTAGTTTTGTTGGATTACTTTAGTCTCATTGCATTCGCATTCAGTCGGAATGCGGATGCAAGTATGTATATACAGGTGAGGGATATCCTTGTGATCCGTCATGAGTTTACTTTAGATGTTGCCATTCTCTTTTTGGATTAAACATTTTGGTTTAAATGTTTCGTGGTGGAAATTGTGAGTAGAAATCATCATGAAGACCAATTAATGTGGCATGTGCATGGGTGATGACTCATGGTCCTATTTTTTGTGCAATGTCAAAATTTTTGATTGATTATTGTGTTGAAATGATATGAGGAGAGAGAGTGGACAGCCACTATGGCTTGGGCTTGCTCTTGGGAATTATGCTAGTGCTCTCATTTTTCATTCCAACACAATAATAAGTCTAGCTCTTCTTCTTCTTCCTTCTCTAGCTCACAAGTTTCATCCATGGCTTCATCTTCAACCTCCATCTATACAATCTCATGAGTTGAGAATCAATGGATGTTTGAGACAAAGTTATTATACACATTCTCTACTTCACCTTGGACATGTCGGCTAGTAAAATTCATGTCCGAGTTGCTTCGGTTTGAAGCGGGAGCCCGTAAAAAGACTTCTTGATGTGGTACCCTTTTCGACGAGGAGACCGGAGATCGAGCGAGATCGGAGATGCCGCGAGGAGCTAGAGATGGTGGCTAATGACCGAAGGACACGGATCGATCGGTATAGCCATTCTAACTTCTTGTAGTTGGCTAGTTTAATGTTAATGGTACGATCCGGGTAAAGGTTATGGTAGCGCCAAGTTTTGAAAAGTTTTTGTTCCGCATTTGGCTTTGGATTGACGGTCGTGGCGCTTCCGTAACCCAACATGGTATCAGAGCTACGCCATTAACCTTTTGCTAGCTTGTTTAGACAATGTTAAACTATCAAAATCAAAACAAACCGATACACTGCACTTAGCATTCCAGTTTCTGTTGATTTTCATTTGGTCTTCAAAAATTATTTAGACAAGTGCATAAGGCTACTGGCCTGACCACTAGCCTACACCCCAAACACGACCCCAATCCCTCGGATTTTGGCCGAGCACATTGAGACAAAATCCAAGCAGGCCGGTTCTTTTGAGGCTTCTGGGTTTAGTTTTTGGGGTGTGGTCTGGTCTCTGGAAAGTTGGTTTAGTGATATTGTTTGTTTAGCCCAGTTTGGATATAGTTTTATCAGGTTGTTTGGGGCTATTCGGGGATTATTTTGAAGTCAATATTTCTAACATTGTTTAAAGTTTACAGTGCATTACATTACGATCTGTGATCGTGAATGTCATTCGAGCGGTAAATCTTGTCTAATTGCTATAGTCCTTTTAGACGGGTTTGCGAACGTGACATTCGCGTTGATGTTCTGTGTTGTGCTGTGATGTTGCGGATTTGTCGTTGTGGATATCTTGGTTGCAATGTTATTACAGTTTTAGTTTTATTTGTACATTTGATATCGCGGGGTGAGCGCCCGACATGTGGACTACCGTCACTGCCTGTTTGTATATTATTCTTTTGGGGCACGACCGGGTTGAGGTCGATGTACCCGTTGTACATATTTTCTTTTCTGTAGTAGGATTACCCCGCGGTGGAGTGCACGAATAGCCGAGTTCTAGAGGGTAACGGGCCCACATATCATGGCTTTGAGATGGAGGGGGCTTCACTCTAGAATTGGCGGGCTATTCGCCGCACTCGTAGGGGGTACAGGTTGACCCAAGGAGGGATGCTCAAGTTACCAGATTCCGTGAAGTGTTGGGTGGTCCATTCACTTAGCTAAAGGGGCTGCCTCGCTTCTGGTTTTGGCGGGTAACTTGCCGTGCCCGTAGGGGTCTAGGTTTTTATTGCACAAGCTATCCACACGACAGGGGAACGTCGGGTTTCAGTTGCGGCTCAAAGAAAACCCGGGGCTCCCAGATTATCTGTATTATTCTGTGATACTTATTACTTTTCTGTGATGTTGCATTTATCATGCCTGGAGCGATTATTATATATTGATATATATACTAGTAGATGTTGTATATGTTTTACACCCGCGCTAGTCCAGTCCCCGCTCTGTCGTTACTTAAGTAACCTAACGGGTGATGACGGGACCCAGTGGCGAATGCGGATGGCATATACGTACATTATATTTTCGTTCTTTTGGGGTGCGATTAATTGATGGGACTGCGTTGATTCAGATCAATGCAAGGAAAATAGACCTATTCGATGTTGTTGGAACAATTTTCAAAAAGCTGTTATTATAAGGACGTTTTCTTTTGTTTTGCACTGTGGTATTCGGATGTGAATATCCAACACTTCATTCGACGAGGCAAGGGCCGAGATCCCTTCATCGGGATTGACCCCTTGGATAGAGATTTGCATCAGGGTAATAACTTCACTATAAAAGATTACTTTTTTCTTTGCATCGCGGTATTCAGTTTGGAATATCCTGCACCTCATTCTACGGGGAAAGAGCCGAGATCTCTTCACCGGGAGTGACCTCTTTAGCAAAGGTTTTCGCCAGTATATATTTATAAAAAGCTATCCAGTTCCTTCAACGATATCAAGTTCATTACGTTAAAGGTTTTTCGCCAAAAACCAGCCGTAGCCCTCCGTCATTTTAGATTAGTATTGCTTAGTATTCGTGCTACGTATGTCGTGCATTGCCGAGGCGTAGTGTTCGGTAGCTCTGTAATGCTTTTCTGTCGCATGGGTATGTGGATTGGTTAGGACAGTCGTATGGTTATGTTGGCATTGTCAAGGACTCATACGGGTGGGTTTAACGCAATCAAGATAATGACGGGTTGAACTTGACTAGGACTCTTTAATATGTTGGCATTGTCAAGGTCACTTGGGTCCTAGGGGTAAAAACATACATCGGGAGTTTCTAAAGAAACTGAAACTTGCCAGGCATGCGCATACCTTCTGGAGTGTGGTGACTTGAGTGGATTCCATCAAATTATCATGCGATGGTAGTTGGATCCCGATTCCCACTGATGAGTTGGTTTACTCCTCGGGTGATCCCGACTAATTCTTCTTTCAGGTTTGGAGGAGAATTTGACGATACAGTGGGAGACATCCTGATTAGATAAAGTGATAATCATTCTGATCTAGGTTAGAGTGCATGCAGAGTGTTTCTTTTCTCTCTCTTTGGCTGCGACCATGTCCTGACCCTAGACTATAACTCAGTAACCAAGTGAACCGAACTTTCTTAAAACACTGGCTTTTGGATTGTCTGAGTTGTATATAACATTGCCACTCCTTCTTTTACCCTTTTATTTTCTCCAGAACACCCCGTATCACTACGAACATCCGCTTCCATTGGATAAATCCATCGTATGGTTATATACGAACTCGGAGGAACTTGTTCCAGATTCAAGGATGGATTCTGGTTCTGGTGAGAATGAATAGGATTATTCAGTTGTCTTTTCCTTTTACCTTCTCTCAGGTTGTGAGGGCTCGTAGGATTAGGGGAGGGTACACCTATTGCGCTTATTGGATAGTCTTCTTCCAAACTATAGGTAGGTGCCGAAAGGTGGGGAATGAAGAAAACCAATTAGCCTAAGTGTGGTGTACAGAAGGTATTAAGTAAAGACAAATAAAAGGATTAGAAAAAGGGCAAAGTAAATTGTGACTGCTATCATTCACGACCAAACCGCGGATTTCATCGCCGCTCTTACTTCAGCTTTGCTTTTCTCCGTTTCAGGAGAAATAGAATAAGGTTTATTCAGTTGTCTTTTATCATCACTTCTCTCAGGTTGCGAGTACTCCTAGGATTAGGAGAGTACACCTATTATGCTTATTGGATAGTTTTCTTCCAAATCATAGGCTGGTACCGAACGGTAGGAAAGGAAGAAAACCATTTAGCCTAAGTGTGGTGTACAGAAGGAAATGAGTAAAGACAAATAAAGGGATTTGGAGAGATGGCAAAGAAATATACGCTTACAGTCGTGAATCTGATAATGGAAGAGGCATTACTAGGAATACCCAGATACCCCTACGAAACATTTTAATGTTTCAGTTTCACTACGAGTTGTTAATTGAAAACTGATTTCCCAATTAGACCCTTACTCCAGGGTATGTATTTACCAGGTATGATTCTCACATTTGTATGGTTTTACAGATGATGGTGGGAGTAAGTTATTGGGAATTAGGTGATCATCCTCATTATATCGGAATTCGTTGTAATTGGTGATATTTGAGGAAATCTCCTGGGTTTATACCGGACGGCAAATATTAGGTTTTGAATATCCATTGTTATGCACCAATTTCAAACTGATATATCTGTATGTTTATTTTATAAAGTGAGATATAAGTTTTTGAAATTATGTCCATGACATTTACCTATATCAGTTGATGGTTAGGTAAGGAGCATTAAACAGCGGTGTAATTCTTCATAACCATAGTACAATTTTCAACCTACGATGCACAAGGTTTGAGTTATTTATGTAAGTCCATGCTACCTCTCCCGGTACTTTCGGGAATGCGGAATTTGGTAAAAAACGATTTTCTTAAAGATGGTAACATGGACCTAAAACCCGGATCTTGGTTAAACATCTATCTAACAACCTAACTATGAGTTTCTAGCTACTTGGTTAGGGGGTTATACCTTACTAGTCTTGAACTCCTTCGTCTTCAAGCTCCGATGGTGGTCCGGACCGGCTTCTTCTCGTCGTCTCCGTACGCCGAAGATAGATCCACCAGAAAGCTCCAACCTTTAGCTCCTTCTTCGTTCTTTGAAGAAACTAGTTCACTTGGTTTGCTAAACCTAGTGAACTAGAATGAGTAGAGAAGAATTAGAATGGGATTTTATCTATGGTTCTTGATTCTCAACTCATGAGACAAGAGAACCATAGATTAAAGAGAGGGAAAATGAGTAAGAGGGTGAGAGCAAAAAGGAGAGCTCAAGAACAAGAGAGAGAGTGAGCAAGAAAGAATGAGGCTCTCTTTTGTCTTTCACCCTCTCATAATCCAAAGCAATCATAACTCATCATACTAACAAAAGTCTTATGTGATGGTTTGAAGCAACCATAACCATATCATTTCATGCACTCATTTTACACAAATGAGCAAGCAAGAAAAAGTCTTTGCCATGAAATGATGGCTATGGTTATCATGATGGTCAACTAGTCAAGCCTAGTCAACCGGTCAACAAAGTCAACAAGTCAACAAAAGTCAACAAGTCAACAAAGTCAACAAGTCAACAAAAGTCAACAAGTCAACAAAGTCAACAACCATATCACCATAATACTTAATTAATATAATAGTTAATCACATATCATATTCTCATTAGGGTTGAGCAAAAAGTCAAATAGTCAATGGTCAACTGTCAACAACCCTAATGAGAATCCACTGCCTCTGTCTCCCTGTCAACTGTGCATACACACCCGCATCCGCGTTCCGAGGAACACGAATGCAAACTGGATAAATCCAATCCCATAAGGTACACTAGGATCTAGCTTAAACCAAAGCCCGCTAGTGTAAACTGTCCGGACACTGTACGCGCACAAGTGCACGGATGTGACCGAACCCTGTCGCAAAACCATGCGACCTGTCGCAATACCATGCGACCTCTGCTCTTTTGCCTAAAGGCGAAAAGCTTTCTGTGTGGGACTCTAAAGACTCGACACTACGCTGGCAGTGGGTTTAACCACAGACCGCAAGCGGCACTAGCTGTGCGTAACGGTCCCCAGGTAGTGCCGACAAGAAGATCGACGAGGCGAAACCCATCTGAACTCCTACTGAGCCTGAGTGTGACATTCTCCGTACAGTCCGGTCTGTTCGTCTGATACATCGCATGGCGGGCCTAGGGGGCGGTAAACGTCAGTCCCCCAATAGCGGTACAAGTCGTGCCGGAGCGAAGCCCAAAACACCCTGAGATAACACTGGAAACCTACCAGTATATCTCGTTTGCCCTGGCCAGGGACTACTCGTGTAATGGCTCTCCTGGACACAGCGCGATGTCAACCCCCAATACCGGGAGAGACGAATCCTGTCTAACCGTCACTGCCTCCAAGTGCTTCGGGACTGCACCCAACCACTACCTGTTTGCACGACTCCTTTGAGCCGTGGTAGGGTAGTGATCAAAGTACAGTGGGAACACACTCGAGGCGGAGTGACAGTGTCAAGTCAGCGGACTAAGCTGTACTCATGTCACCTGGGAACTGATAACTGACGATAGGTATAATACCAACTAGTCAGTTCCCGACGAGTCCTGTCCAGTGTACCCGTAACCTAACGAGCACCCGCATACTATCTCAAGTATGACGTACTGACGGCTGTGGGACAGACCGTCTCCCACACTGGGATGAGAAGCGCATGCGCTGGTCTACTCCGGATTATCGATGCCCTGTCTCGATAGTCCTGCGACTAGGGACCTGCATAAGGATGAGCTTATAGATTACCCAGCCCCACTAGTGTGACGGCCATCACATCGCTGGTAATCACGCAAAGATCCTAAGGGCTCCACTAATGTGTATAGGCGATATACTAAAATAAACATATGTACACATTGAAGTAGAAACAAACCAAGTAGCATACTACTATTTTGAGCAAGATTGTATATACAAGGTGAATATCCCAAGCATCCATTAAGTAATATACAAACTAGTATGATACAGTAATGGCCTCTAGGGCATATACACTAACAATCTCCCACTTGCACTAAGGCCATGTACTGGCGTTTCGAAGACCTATCATCTCGATCAGCCGCTCGAACTGAGTCTGGGGCAGGGCCTTGGTGAATGGATCTGCAGTGTTATCTTCTGAAGCGACTCTCCGAACCTCGATCTTCTGGCGATCCACGATCTCCCTGATCAGGTGATACCGCCTCAAGATGTGCCTGGATCTCTGATGGGACCTGGGTTCCTTCGCTAAAGCTATAGCCCCATTGTTGTCGCAATACAGAGGTATTGGATCAACAATGGACGAAACCACCTGAAGTTCTTTCAAGAACTTCCTCATCCAGACAGCTTCTTTTGCGGCATCAGATGCAGCGATGTATTCCGCTTCCATCGTCGAGTCTGCAACGGTTTCCTGTTTGGAACTCTTCCAACACACCACCCCTCCATTGAGGGTAAAGACAAAACCCGACATGGACTTGGAATCATCCTTGTCACTCTGGAAGCTGGAGTCAGCAAAGGCCTCGATCTGGAGGTCTTTTCTGCCATACACCAAGAACATCTCCTTAGTCCTTCTCAGGTACTTGAGAATGTTCTTTACCGCTATCCAATGTTTCTCCCCAGGGTTTGACTGATACCGGCTTACCACACTCAGTGCATAAGCTACATCCGGTCTGGTACACAACATCGCATACATTATAGAGCCTACCGCAGAAGCGTAGGGTATAATAGACATGCGATCCCTCTCCAAATCAGTCTTGGGAGACATCTCTTTAGAGAGGGTGATCCCGTGACAAGCCGGCAGGTTACCGCGCTTGGAATCTTCCATACTGAATCTTTTCAGCACGGTGTCGATGTACCTGGACTGAGAAAGTCCTAATATCCTCTTGGATCTGTCACGGTAGATCCGGATACCCAGAATGTATGAGGCATCACCCAGGTCTTTCATGGAGAACCTGTGTAACAAGAACCCCTTGACAGATTGTAGCATAGGAATGTCATTTCCTATTAAGAGAATGTCATCCACGTATAAAACGAGGAATACTACAGTTCTCGCTACAAATCTACTATAGATGCATGGTTCATCTGGATTTTTGATAAAGCCAAATTCTTTGACCGTCTCATCAAAGCAGATGTTCCAACTCCGCGACGCCTGCTTTAGTCCATAGATGGACTTAAGCAACTTGCACACCTTTCCGCTGCTCCAACTCTGAATGAAACCCTCTGGCTGGTCCATATAGACACACTCCTCTAAATTTCCATTTAGAAAAGCTGTCTTTACGTCCATTTGCCAGATCTCATAATCGTGGAAGGCAGCAATGGCAAGAAGGATCCGAATGGATTTCAGCATGGCTACTGGAGAAAAGGTTTCGTCATAGTCCAAGCCAGGTCTTTGACGAAAACCCTTTGCTACCAGCCTAGCTTTATAGGTCTCAACCTGTCCATCTACACCAATCTTCCTTTTGAAGATCCACTTGCATCCTACGGGTTTTACCCCGTCTGGAGCAATGTCCAACGTCCATACCTTGTTGGTGTACATGGACTCCATTTCGGTCCGCATTGCATCCAGCCATTTCACTGAGTCAACGCTCTGAACGGCCTGCTGGAAGCTAGTAGGCTCATCATAATCTATGATGCAATCCTCTCTATCCCCGTCTATGAGAAAACCGCAGTATCTCTCGGGCGGATGAGACTGCCTACTACTCCTGCGGAGCGGCGTAGGAATGTCCTGTTCTTCCGAACCCTCTGGTTCCACTAAACTTTCAGTAATAGTCCGTGGTTCTGGAATTTCTTCCAGTTCTACTGCGCTCCCACTTATTTCCTTTTCTATGAACTGGTGTTCTAGAAAGTGGGCATGACGAGAAACAAGAACTTTTTGTTCCTCTTCACAGTAGAAGAAATATCCCTTGGAATTCTTTGGATATCCCACAAACTTGCACGGTACTGAGCGTGCCTCGAGCTTGTCCGCATGCTGCTTTTTGACAAAAGCTGGACTTCCCCATGTCTTAATGTGATTAAGATGGGGTCTCTTCCCACACCACATCTCAAATGGCGTAGTAGGCACAGTCTTAGTGGGAACTCGGTTCAAAAGGTATGCGGCTGATTCTAGCGCATATCCCCAGAATGATCGCGGCAACTCAGCGTTACTCATCATGGACCGTACCATATCCAATAGGGTGCGGTTCCGTCTCTCCGATACACCGTTATGTTGCGGGGTGTATGGAGGAGTAAGCTGAGAGAGAATTCCGTTCTCTTTTAAATAGTCCAGGAACTCGGCACTTAAGTATTCTCCACCTCGATCCGATCTTAGAATCTTAATACTTTTGCCGGTCTGTTTCTCTACTTCATTCTTATACTCCTGGAATTTTCCAAAGGCCTCGGACTTATGTTTCATCAAGAAGACATAACCGTACCTTGAGAAGTCATCCGTAAAAGTAATGAAGTAAGAATGTCCGCTTCGGGCATGTGTAGACATTGGACCGCACACGTCACTGTGTACGAGTCCTAAGAGCTCGCTCGCTCTTACTCCATGTCCAGTAAACGGAGTCTTTGTCATCTTTCCTTTGAGACAGGATTGACAAGTGGCATACGACTGATATTCGAACGCATTCAAATACCCTTCTGTATGTAACTTCGTCAACCTTCTCTCATTGATGTGACCCAATCTACAATGCCATAAGAAAGTCTGATTTATTTCTGGAGACTTTCTTTTGTGTGTATTCTGGACATTAAAAATCTGTGGTTGGTTTAACACGTATTTACCATTACTCAATGTACCTGACCTAATCAAAACTTGATTAAGGTGAATGTTTACAACATTACTTACAAACGCAAATTCATAACCTTCTTTAGAAACTAAAGATACAGAAATGATATTACAAGTTGCGTTGGGTACAAAAAAGCAATTATGCAAAACCAAAACATGTCCATCTGACATTCCCAGGTGATAGTCCCCCACGGCTTTAGCATCCATGCTAGCTCCGTTCGCAACTCTGAGGGTCATGTCACCTGCCTTCAAAACCCTACGGTTTCTCAACGCCTGCAAAGAATTACAGATATGAGATCCTAATCCGGTATCCAATACCCAGGAAGCAGAGTTTATTGAAAGACAGTTTTCAATAACATACACACCTGAAGCTGAAGCTGCAACCTGCTTCAATTCCTGTGTTCTGGCCTTCCAGGCCCTGCAATCATTCTTCCAGTGTCCTTTCTTATGACAATAGAAGCATTCTTCCTTATCCACAAGCTTCCCCGCTATCTTTGTTGCTTTACCTTTTCCCTTCGTATCCACTTTACTAACACCGCCCCTTGGTTTGGCGGGGGCCTTCTTCTTCTTTCCCTTGGCTTTCGCCTTGGACCTAGAAGAAGATGATCCTCCTACAAACAAAGTGGATGTATCCCTACCTTTCTGTAGGGTGCCCTCTGCGCTCCTCAGCATGTTGAGGAGCTCTGAAAGTTCAACCTCTTTTTCTTGTAAGTTGAAGTTCAGTATAAACTGGGCGTAAGTGGAAGGAAGGGACTGGAGAACTATATTCGTATATAGCTCACTCTCCAATGTGATCCCTAGGTCCGCGAGCTCCTCAATGTAGCCGATCATCTTTAGCACGTGCTCGGCTACTGATGATCCGATGGTCATTCTTGTCGAAAATAACTTTTTCGACGCTTCGTATCTTGCGATACGAGATTGCTCTCCATACAGTTCTTTTGTATGAAGCAATATGGATTCCATGTCCATATTCTCGTGCCTCCTCTGATGTTCGTTGTCCATCGAGGCAAGCAGGAGGCATTTGGCCTTCGCGCTATCAATCTCCCAAGTCTTGCGGATTTCCTTATCCGCGATGCTGGAAGTTGGACCAGGGACAGGGGGAGCTTTGGTGGTAAGAAGATACCCCAGCTTGTCGTAAGTGATTGCTATCTTGACATTCCTGAGCCAATCTTTGTAGTTTGGCCCTGTCAGTTTGTTTTTATCTAGGAGTAACTTAAGTCCAGTCATGTTGATTGGTCGCTGCAATTAGGAGAGAGAAGAAGAAACACTCAGCATAATGCTCTTGCAAGTTTAGAGTGGTTTTTAGTTTGTCTAAACAGGATGGCTCCCACTGTTTCTCGAATCCCTCCTCAAACCATAAAGGAAGAATTAGTCAGGATCAATCCCACCGTACAATACTTGCTTAACCGTTCAGCCAGGCCGGTGTCGGTACTTCGAGGGAGGTTTTCCAACGCTTTCGCGAAGTTCCTTAATTAGAGAACCTCTTTTCCCTGGGGGCGTAGCCCCGCTAACACCTTTCTAGACACCTACTAGGTTTATAGCATTGATCGTTAAGTGAGAAATTTCCCGAGGAGTAGCATATACTCACAGTAGGATCGGGATCCAAATATCATTGCATGACGAAACTGAAGGAATCCTACCAGAATCATCACACTCCAAATGGTATGCAAATCTAGCAAGTTTCAGTACTTATGAAACTCCCGATGTGGATTTTTGCCCCATGCTCTTATGACCTTGACTTTGGCCAACAAATCATAAGTCACATGTCAAGTTCTGCCCGTCGTTCTCCTGGTTAAATTGAATCCACCCGCACCTACCCTTGACTTTGGCCAACAAGGCAGTACGACTGTTCCAAACCAACGCATCTATCTATGCTGCACATGAATACCCAATAGCTACCAATCACTGTGCCTTGACTTTGGCCAACAAACACAGCTTGAATACTATTGACTATTCATGTGAAACAACGGAGGGCTACGGATGGTTTTGGCAAAACCGTGAACGTAGTGAACTTGATATAGTCGATGGAACGAGATAGCTTTTAAAAGGAGTGGCTCAAGCTCCGTATTTAAAAGTTGTTTTTGAAAAGAACCGAGTGGTTTTTCGAAAGTGTTCCAACGACTTTAACTTGGTTTATTATCTTGCATTAGTTCTTTTAATGCGTGATATTCTTGCATTAGTTCTTTTAATGCGTCCCATCATTTAATCCTACCATTGCAGAAAACAACCAAAATATGACGTACGCTTATGCCATTCGCATTCGCCACGGGGCCCCGTCATTACCCGTTAGGTTACTTAACTAACGACAGAGCGGGGGCTGGGCTAGCGCGTCTGTAAAACATAAGCAACGCCTAAATAATATCATATATAGATATACTGCAATGATAAACATTTCAGATCACAGATGAATACATTGGATATACTAGGAATCTGTAATTCGTACGAGCCTGTAACGAAAGACAAATTACACGGTCGCGGTGAATAGCCAAATACCCCCCCCCAAAGACCCCTACGGGTGCGGCAAACTACCCGCCAAGTACCCGAAGCGTAGTAACCTCCCTCATCTCCATGAGTAGGCCACTCGACACTTCGGCATACCCGGTAGTTTATGCACCCCCTCCATGGGTCTATCCTAGGAGCAAAAACAGTAAAAAGAAATTATACAATGACGGCTACAACCCCGACCCGGTTGTGCGGCCACACAAATAATTATTACATCAATTTACAAATTTACATGAATTGAAAGAAAAGAAAACTCTCGTCTCACAAACCCCGGCTATTCACCCGCGACAATCCAACATATTCATATACACATTCCAGCAACATTACAGATCACAGATTTGTATAACCCCCACTAATCGACACATAGCGATTAGTAGACGTTCAATACAAATATCACATTACAGAAAACCCGTTAGCTTAAGTCTTTTAGAAGTTCGATCAAAAATACGGATTTTCGGGACCCCAAAATAAAATTTTCGTTCTGGAAAATCTGGGCAGAAAATATATATACCAAAAATCCCAAAATACCCCCAAGAGTAAACTGCAAAAAATAAAACCCCTGACCGAGTCAACTCGGCCGCGTTTCCGCGGCGGGAGCGTGCTCCCGCCGCGGAAACGCGGCGCTTTGATCGAGTCAGGAGCCCAAAATTTTGCAGATTCTTTAAAAAAGCCTGAGTCGATTTTAGGTGTGTTCCAAAAAGTTTTTCCAGTACTTTTGAAATCGACAGAAAGTTGAAAATTTGGGGTTTTGTTTTCGGGACTTTTTCTTTGATCGATCTTCTAGTTACTTGCTAACATGTTAGATAGAGTTTAACTAGGCTCTGATACCACTGTAAGTCCATGCTACCTCTCCCGGTACTTTCGGGAATGCGGAATTTGGTAAAAAACGATTTTCTTAAAGATGGTAACATGGACCTAAAACCCGGATCTTGGTTAAACATCTATCTAACAACCTAACTATGAGTTTCTAGCTACTCGGTTAGGGGGTTATACCTTACTAGTCTTGAACTCCTTCGTCTTCAAGCTCCGATGGTGGTCCGGACCGGCTTCTTCTCGTCGTCTCCGTACGCCGAAGATAGATCCACCAGAAAGCTCCAACCTTTAGCTCCTTCTTCGTTCTTTGAAGAAACTAGTTCACTTGGTTTGCTAAACCTAGTGAACTAGAATGAGTAGAGAAGAATTAGAATGGGATTTTATCTATGGTTCTTGATTCTCAACTCATGAGACAAGAGAACCATAGATTAAAGAGAGGGAAAATGAGCAAGAGGGTGAGAGCAAAAAGGAGAGCTCAAGAACAAGAGAGAGAGTGAGCAAGAAAGAATGAGGCTCTCTTTTGTCTTTCACCCTCTCATAATCCAAAGCAATCATAACTCATCATACTAACAAAAGTCTTATGTGATGGTTTGAAGCAACCATAACCATATCATTTCATGCACTCATTTTACACAAATGAGCAAGCAAGAAAAAGTCTTTGCCATGAAATGATGGCTATGGTTATCATGATGGTCAACTAGTCAAGCCTAGTCAACCGGTCAACAAAGTCAACAAGTCAACAAAAGTCAACAAGTCAACAAAGTCAACAAGTCAACAAAAGTCAACAAGTCAACAAAGTCAACAACCATATCACCATAATACTTAATTAATATAATAGTTAATCACATATCATATTCTCATTAGGGTTGAGCAAAAAGTCAAATAGTCAACGGTCAACTGTCAACAACCCTAATGAGAATCCACTGCCTCTGTCTCCCTGTCAACTGTGCATACACACCCGCATCCGCGTTCCGAGGAACACGAATGCAAACTGGATAAATCCAATCCCATAAGGTACACTAGGATCTGGCTTAAACCAAAGCCCGCTAGTGTAAACTGTCCGGACACTGTACGCGCACAAGTGCACGGATGTGACCGAACCCTGTCGCAAAACCATGCGACCTGTCGCAATACCATGCGACCTCTACTCTTTTGCCTAAAGGCGAAAAGCTTTCTGTGTGGGACTCTAAAGACTCGACACTACGCTGGCAGTGGGTTTAACCACAGACCGCAAGCGGCACTAGCTGTGCGTAACGGTCCCCAGGTAGTGCCGACAAGAAGATCGACGAGGCGAAACCCATCTGAACTCCTACTGAGCCTGAGTATGACATTCTCCGTACAGTCCGGTCTGTTCGTCTGATACATCGCATGGCGGGCCTAGGGGGCGGTAAACGTCAGTCCCCCAATAGCGGTACAAGTCGTGCCGGAGCGAAGCCCAAAACACCCTGAGATAACACTGGAAACCTACCAGTATATCTCGTTTTCCTTGGCCAGGGACTACTCGTGTAATGGCTCTCCTAGACACAGCGCGATGTCAACCCCCAATACCGGGAGAGACGAATCCTGTCTAACCGTCACTGCCTCCAAGTGCTTAGGGACTGCACCCAACCACTACCTGTTTGCACGACTCCTTTGAGCCGTGGTAGGGTAGTGATCAAAGTACAGTGGGAACACACTCGAGGCGGAGTGACAGTGTCAAGTCAGCGAACTAAGCTGTACTCATGTCACCTGGGAACTGATAACTGACGATAGGTATAATACCAACTAGTCAGTTCCCGACGAGTCCTGTCCAGTGTACCCGTAACCTAACGAGCACCCGCATACTATCTCAAGTACGACGTACTGACGGCTGTGGGACAGACCGTCTCCCACACTGGGATGAGAAGCGCATGCGCTGGTCTACTCCGGAGTATCGATGCCCTGTCTCGATAGTCCTGCGACCAGGGACCTGCATAAGGATGAGCTTATAGATTACCCAGCCCCACTAGTGTGACGGCCATCACATCGCTGGTAATCAAGCAAAGATCCTAAGGGCTCCACTAATGTGTATAGGCGATATACTAAAATAAACACATGTACACATTGAAGTAGAAACAAACCAAGTAGCATACTACTATTTTGAGCAAGATTGTATATATAAGGTGAATATCCCAAGCATCCATTAAGTAATATACAAACTAGTATGATACAGTAATGGCCTCTAGGGCATATACACTAACAATTTAACTCAGGGGACTTATACAAAGCATTGTTTGTTGTCCAGTGTCCATTAGGACAAAGGGCTTGGTCCTCGTACTATATTCTGTTTACTTGTGACTACTCAAGTTTTAGACAAGTATTTCATAGAAATACAAGGTCTAAGTTTTGAGAAGTTATAGGTACAAGAATAAAGTAGAGAACCACGTGTTGCAAGTATCGGGATTCTTCAAGGTGATTGAAGGTGTAAATACTTGTTTATGGTATTCAGTCGATAATAATGATTAAGAGAAACTTGTTTCTCTTTCAGGTTAGTCATAATTGGATGCACTCCTAAGTTGAGTAATGCTGATTGGTCTCTCTCCATTTAGTTGACATGCACTGGAGACGGCTGCATGATTTGAATCTGGTTCCAATTAAATCAGTGCCTCTGTTTCTATATTGTATATAGAATGGATCATATCTTAACGATGTTAAGGTATTTGGAGTTGTCCGGCTTATGCTTAAAACCAGACTCTGGATAACTCAAGGCACGTTTCTGTAATGGCAGTTTGTGGGTTACCCCGGGCTATGACGAGGGTTAACTTTTTACCATCTGGAAGATCAATAGTGATATTGTTCTTGACTCGCCACAGTTTTAGTAAAATGGATTTTTTCATAAAAACAGTAGTGGGCGTATGGTAGAACTGGAAGTGATTCCAGAACCGCAGACGATTACTGGAAATTTAATAGAACCTAAAGATTCAATTAGGTTTGACATTCCATTAACCACTCCACAGATATGGTGGGTAACCTCAGGCACCCGAGATGTAGTCTGGTATCCTCAAGGACGGTGACAGGGAGGTTCTTGTTTACCCAGATTTGACACTACTGTTGTTCCAGACTATGAGACCCTCCAGGAGGATGAGTGTAGCGTCATTCTAAACTAGATTTAGAAGTGCATGTGTATATGACTCTGCCAGAGGGTTGTTGTAGTCAGGGGAGTAGCGGAAGCATAGTGGAAAAGTAGCTTATGTCTATTTATAGACTAAAGCAAATATAGCGGAGATAGATCATCTATTTTTGATGTAACAGACATAGGTTTTGACTTCATCAGAATAGGGGATGGATCTGTTAAGAAGGTAGTAGGGTGTGATGTCCTGGTATTTGGATGACATACACAGAATAAGAAGTGAAATTCCTATACTACGATCGGTTATACTGTGGTTGTCACACAGTGGTTTCTCCACATAGGACATGGATATAATATCAGGTATTCTGGTTACTAGATCTATGGTTTTAGATCTAGATTTAGGTAGTTTCCCAACCTGGGTACTTAGACAGTATTCTAAAGGTGTTTTAGAATGGATGACTCCTGGCATGGTGGTCTACCTGCAGGTGATGGAGTCACCCTCTCTAAAGGTGTCTTACAGACTAAAGGGGAGAGGGATATGCATGATTGGCATATCACTTGCTTAGGCAATTGAGTCAATCATGAGATATCAAGTACCACACCAGATGTTGTTTTTGCACTAGATGCAATAAGTTTATATATTGATCCAATCCTGGAGAAACGTTCGGAAGCAGTTTATGAACATAAATGGATGTTCTAGGGATATGATAATGACTGCCTCCTTCGGGAGACGGTTATCATTTCAGGCTTCCAGGGTGACCTGGATGACAGAGTGACTGTAAGAGTTACAGTTTTTCCTCTGACGAGGGGCAGTAGTTTGGACAGGTGGTCCAAGAGGATAATGAGGGAGGCATGATGCAAGATCCTGATTAAATTCAGTTGACGATACAGTCTAAGAAGTTTGCTGGATTTGGAGTTCATATGTAAGCTGGGTCCCATAAGATATCCAGATATATTCTAAGACAGGTATTGCTCATTTCGGGAGATGGCTTTCTCCGCAAACTTGAGATAAAGAGAGACATAGAAAGAAACATCAGAGCGAATCCACTCACTGAGGCTATTTCTTGAACGTAATAGTTTTACAAACGAGCTTTGTAAAGCTGATTAGTAGAGAAGTTGGGTATTCGGTATCACACGGACTGTGAGTATGCGACACCGTAATAATTAGCCTTAAGTGCAAGTGGGAGATTGTTGGCTATAGGCCCCTCAAGTCAATTATTGGATCACAGGCACGTGATTGCAATGATTGAGGGATGACCTATACCGGTAGAACAATCTTACTCAAGATGATAGTATGCTATCTGGTTTGTCTTTATCATCGTGTACATGCTTTAGGTGACATTACAGATCACTATTACACATTGATGGAGACCATAGGATTCTTGCTTGACTACCAACAGTATGATGGCGATCATATACGTGAGAGTTGGGTAGTCTATAACCACATTCTTAAAGTGTCCCTAGTCGTGGGAGTTTTGAGACTGGGCATCGATACTCCGAGAGTAGACTAGTGTATACAAATTGAGACCCCGACAAGGGGCGGTGGCCGGTCTCACAAGCCATTGGTGTCAGTTGGTTCACCTAAGATAGTATACAGGTGCTCATTGGGTTATGAGTACACCGGATGGACTCGCAGGGGCACTGCTGATTGGTACTATACCTATCGTCAGAAGCAGTTCCCAGGTGACATGAGTACAGCTTAGTTCGTTGACTTCATACTGCTACATTGCCTCAAGTGTGTTCCCACTGTTCATTGATTGCTACCCTACCACGGCTCAAAGGAGTCATGCAAACAGATAGTAGTTAGGTAAAGTCCCGAAGCACTTGGAGACAGTGGCGGTTAGACAGGATTCTTCTCTCCCGGTATTGGGGGTTGATATCGCGCTGTGTCTGGAGAGCCATTACACAAAGTCCTTGGCCAAGGCAAGTGAGATTTACCGGTAGGTATTCCAGTAGTTTCTCAAGGTGTTCTGGGCTACACTCCGACACGACTTATACCGCTATTAGGGGTCTAACGTTTACATCCCCCTAGGCGCGATATGCGATACTCATAGACGAATAGACTGGACTAAAGGAGATTGTCACAGATAGGCTCAGTAGGGTTTCAGGATGAGTTTGCTCGTCAGCTTCCCTTTCGTTCAATACATGGGCAGCCATTACGTACAGCTAGTGTCACTGACGTGCTTGTGGTTAAACCCACTGTCAGCATATTGACGAGTCTTTAGAGTCCGCCACAGATAGTTTCCCAAGGTTCGGGCGAAACGTTGTAGAGGCCGTATGGTTTTATGGCAAGGTTCTATCATATACGTGCACTCGTGCACGGATCATGATCGGACGGATCATACTACTGGGCTTTCGTTTAAGCCGGATCCTAGTATTAGTTTTGTTGGATTACTTTAGTCTCATTGCATTTGCATTCAGTCGGAATACGGATGTAGGTATGTATATACAGGTGAGGGGTATCCTTGTGATCCGTCACTAGTTTACTTTAGATATTGCCATTCTCTTTTTGGATTAAACATTTTGGTTTAAATCTTTTGTGGTGGAAATTGTGAGTAGAAATCATCATGAAGAGCAATTAATGTGGCATGTGCATGGGTGATGACTCATGGTCTTATTTTTTGTGCAATGTCAAAATTTTTGATTGATTATTGTGTTGAAATGATATGAGGAGAGAGAGTGGACAGCCACTATGGCTTGGGCTTGCTCTTGCGAATTATGCTAGTGCTCTCATTTTTCATTCCAACACAATAATAGGTCTAGCTCTTCTTCTTCTTTCTTCTCTAGCTCACAAGTTTCATCCTTGGCTTCATCTTCAACCTCCATCCATACAATCTCATGAGTTGAGAATCAATGGATACTTGAGACAAAGTTATCATACACATTCTCTACTTCACCTTGGACATGTCGGCTAGCAAACTTCATGTCCGAGTTGCTTCGGTTTGAAGCGGGAGCCCGTAAAAAGACTTCTTGATGTGGTGCCCTTTTCGACGAGGAGACCGGAGATCGGGCGAGATTGGAGATGTCGCGAGGAGCTAGAGATGGTGGCTAAAGACCGAAGGACACAGATCGATCGGTATAGCCATTCTAACTTCTTGTAGTTAGCTAGTTTAGTGTTAATGGTACGATCCGGGTAAAGGTTATGGTAGCGCTAAGTTTTGAAAAGTTTTTATTCCGCATTTGGCCTCAGATTGACGGCTGGGGCGCTGCCGTAACCCAACACCCACTCAGTCTGGATAACGTAGTAATCCGTAACCGCATAGCCCTCCCCACTATGTTCGGAGTAAAACAAAACATGAAAATGACTCATGGTGGACATCAACTCATCGTATCCAAAGATAACAAGTAAAGAAGAACCCTTACATTAATCATTCTGATAATATATTATATATTTACATATATAACAGCGTCCCATACCACTGATATATATATCATCAAAAGTAAAACATCCAGAAAACTCATAAGAATCAAACATGAATACCCCTGGTACTGGTATTTGCAATAAGCAATAGGTAATAAAGGAAAAATACGTAACTAAGTCATACAGGCAACAAACATATCAATTCTACTGTGTCATGGCAATACTAATGATGTGTAGTGTAGCATACACGTCTGTGCTCGTGCAACATGGAAATCATTAGTATTTGTGCGAGTGTTCTATAAGTATATAGTTCATACTCATGTCAACATCTACATACGCATTACATAGCATAACGGTCCTACAGTGATATGACGGTACCAATGAGGTGTAGTGTAACATGTGTGTATGTGCTCGTGCATCATAATACTCATTGGTAGTTGTGCAGTGTTCTATCAGAGTGTTCTTATGACGGAACCGTATAACATCGATAATTATAACGCGAACATGTAAAATAAATCTAAGCGTAACTGATAAATGTAACTACTTTCTATAAGCTATACCATTATCCTTGAAAATGGAACGAGACGTTGGTTTTGAAATAAGGAAGCTGCCTTAGGTTAAAATATTCGTTTTGGAAATTAGCATCGCATCCTTTTCTTTTATCATTAAAAAGGGGAACGAATCATTAGTTTTTAAAAGAATATAGCTCATTCAAGTATTACATTCTAAAACGGAATAAAATATAACGCTACGAGTCTAAAGGAAACTTGGCCGTTATTCAGCATGCTAATCGCATATCATAAGTACGGTATGGTTCCTCGTACCGTATCCACATCATTACAATACTCCAAACCCTCTCCAGTACAACATAATCCTTTGTACCAATCCACCAAATCATGAATAACTATATGCACATGAATATAACCTAAATGCAATCATAACTTCAATATCATTAACTTAAATAAACACAAAAGAACTAACTATATATCATAGTATCATATGTATAAGGTTGCGGGGGTGCTATACGCCATCCACCCGATTTCTCTCGTAGATGTAAATCTACTCACCAACTTGTCGAGCTCGTAGATTCCACGATTGCTATGTCCGTCAACTCCATCTCGGAAACCTTCGCGATCGTAGCTATAATCGTAGTTATATCATATCGATGTAAATATAATATCAAAACTCAAAACAACGAGATAGGCATCCATAGGTTAGAACCTATAGCATACTGAACCCAAAAACGACAATATACCACTGAAATCAACGTACGAACATCGATATTTCAGTCGCAGTACAAAATATGAAAAAACCCGTATCGGAATATCGAAAACTTGATAAAACCTTTACCAAAACATTCCCAGATTTTGGCTCTGCTAAATAGGAACTAAACAAGCAAGTACATGGGATAGGTTATACGGAATTTGAGCTACAGGCAAAACCCAAACACCAAAGCAAGAAGGGGATCCGGCGAGATGGCTTCAGAATCCGGCGTTGCCGGCCGTACAGAGGAGATTTGGGTTCGTATTTCTGTGGTGGTCTTCTAGTGATCTATCTAGGTTAATGGATTTGCGAGATTTTCTAGTGATTACACTTAGTGGTTCTAGATTTAATATCTGTAGGCTAAATATCAAAAAACACACTGTTTTTATAATACTGCACATGAAAAAAGATATAGAAATATACTGAACATGCAAGGAGGGAAGGAATTATACCTATGGAGATTGTGTATAATAGAACACCAGCTCATGAAGTGCTTGTGGAAGCATCTAAGGGTTGTAGTGGCTTCTAGGTTGATGATATGCACAAATTGATGAAGGGATTTAGGTTTCCTTCATTAGGATTGATGAACACTTGGAAATTTTCTTGGTTTGGGGCTGAAGAAGTGTGTTGTTTCAGTTGGAGAAAGAAGAAAGAATATGTGTAAATGGGGTGAGGATGTATGTAGAGAAAGCATGAGGTGGAGGGTGGTGAGGTGGAGGTGGCATGGTGAAAGAAGAGGTGTCAATAGAGAAGATGGAGGTGTGATGTTAAGAAGAAGGAGGTGGAGGATTGTGAGCATGGGTGAGGTGTGTTGAGGGTGAGGGTTTATCCTAGGATAAAATATTCCAAGCATAATTTAAAAGAATGCAATAATTAAAAAAAAAAACTCTTTTCCCTTTAATTAAACCCTTCATGTCACAAATTAAATACATTTTACAATTTAAATCTATGTAAAATAAAAGAAACACAATACATTTTATAGCACTTAAATACCATTATCTTATAATAACATCTCATGTCATGTTTAAAACAATCAAAGTATCATTTTTAGGATATCACACATTTTCTTCATATTTACCAAAAAAAATTGCATTTTTACGGATATAATTCCGATACCAAAAATTGTATATGATATCACTTTTATAAACTTATTAAGTTCATTATTTTTATATTTAAAATTATAATTAAATATTTAAAATTTTCAAAAATGTTACAATCTCTCCCCCATAAAGAAATTCGGTCCCCGAATTTAAAATAAACCCCTTCTTAAACGTTTTTCTCGGTCCAACTAACTCATTTCAAACAATTTTTTCGGGGTCCAAAGTTTTAGACGCCTCAACCCTATCATGAAGGAGGCTGTTAAAAAGGAGATTGTAAAATGTCTTGATAGTGGTATCATTTACCCTATCTATGATAGCCAGTGGGTTAGCCCCATTCACGTTGTCCCAAAGAAATCAGGCATAACGGTCATAACTAATGAGGCGAATGAGTTAATCCCTACTCGCACCCAAACTGGGTGGCGAGTATCCATCGATTATAGAAAACTCAACGCCGCAACACCGAAAGACCACTTTCCATTACCTTTTATTGACCAAATGCTAGAACGATTGGCTGGGCATGAATTTTACTGCTTTTTGGATGGCTACTCTAGCTATAATCAAGTTCCCATCGCCGAAAAGGACCAAGACAAGACCACATTCACTTGTCCCTTCGGTACATTTGCTTACCGTCGCATGCCCTTTGGGCTATGCAATGCACCCGCTATTTTCCAACGGTGTATGATGGACATTTTTTCAGACATGGTGGAAAAATTCTTGGAGATTTTTATGGTTGATTTCTCCATTTTCAGCGACTCCTTTGACGAGTGTGTGTTACATTTAGACGCAGTTCTTACCTGGTGTAGGGATAAGAAGCTCACTTTAAATTAGAAGAAATGCCACTTTATGGTATAAGAAGGTATTGTCTTAGGACATATCATCTCGCAAAATGGCATTCAGGTTGATAAAACTAAGATTGAAGTCATTTCCAATCTTCCTCCTCCCAAGTGCGTCAAAGACATCCGAGCCTTCCTTGGCCATGCCGGGTTCTATAAATGGTTCATCAAGGATTTTAGCAAGATAGCTAGACCCTTGACTCTTTTGTTGGCCAAAGATACCACTTTTGATTTCGACTCAAGCTGTATGAAGGCGACCGAGTCGTTGAAAAACTCACTTATTTCTGCTCCCATTCTTTCATCTCCTGACTGGACGCATCTATTTGAAATTATGTGCGATGCTTCTGATTTCGCAATTGGTGCTGTCCTTGGACAGCACATAAATAAGATGCCGCATGTAATTTATTACGCTAGCCGAACCTTATATAGGATTCCTAGGCACACTAATGAAGTCTCACAAGGCATCAAACATGGCTAATTCAAATTTTTCCTTGTGCCTACAAACCCTAATACGGATCGTTAACTAGAAAACAAGGCGATGCAATGCAAATAAAAGAATTTATCTAAGAGGAAAGGACCTACAACCTTTGTAGATCTGGTCCACCACTTCCTAAGCTCCGCGATGATGTCCCCCAGCTGTCCAAATCGGATTCCGGACTCTAGCATCGGCTTCATCGAAGAAATGGGCGGGCTTGGTCGTCGGCTTCGATGCCGAAGATGATCTACGTCGAGGCATCATTAGATCAAGCTCCCACTTCACCAAGTCATGAAACTTGTGAAGAAAACACCCTATACTACTTGGCAAGAGGTAGAGGATGAAGAAATAGGAAGTGGGTTCACTTTAGAATTGGATTTCTCACTCATTTTGGTAAGTTGCCATTAATGGTTGCAAGCTTTTTCCTTTGTTGAAGAAGAAGAAGATGAAGAAAAAGAATATGATAAGTTGTTAAAATATAAAATAAAATGATACTTATCATATCTTTAACCTTAGTTAGGTGTAGAGAATTGACTAAGGTCAGTTTGAAGGGTTAGGGTTAAGCATGAAGACAAAATGGTCACTTAGTCAAAGTTTCATGAAGCTTCAACTACAAACAAATCAAGCCACCATTTTCTTTTCTTTTGCCAAAAAGAAATAAATAAATAAATCAATAAATAGATAAAAGAATAAGTAAATAAAATGAAACCCTAACCATTCATATAACCATGGTCAATTCTTTACACAAACCCAAGCTTGCATGTATCATCAAACATGGTACAATCTTGTGCACAAAAGTATATCTCATATACAACTTGTGCATTTTAAGTGAGTAAATCCATTTAAAGTGAACCAATACTAGTTAATGCAAAGTAATATATCAAATATATAATTATACATTAAATCATTAAATCAACACTTGATTCAATGATCCAGTCATGTCGCATGTAACCGGCTAGTATCCAATGTATCGGCTTATCGAATCAATCCTTGATTCGATAACTAGGTTATATCGCATACAACCATTCGACACATTCATCACGAGAATGAAATACGGTATCACATACACGCATTATTCTCGGTCCCGCACATATCTCATATGCGCTCCTATTTCGTTTCGCTTGAGCCAGGAAACCTCTGTGTAGGACTCTAAAGACTCGTCAATACGCCGGCAGCAGATGATGATCATATCAAACACCCACAAGCCGCAAGGGGTCTGCTAAACGTAACGGCTACCCGGGTATTGAGCGATCAGAAGATCGACGAGCAAGCCCGCTCACACTCCTGTGATTCCAACCAGTAACACTTACCATACAGTCCGGTCTGTTCGTCTGATATGTCGCATATCTCGCCTAGGGGTGGTAAACGTCAGACCCCAATAGCTCGATAAGTCATGCCGACGTGAGGTCCATAACTATCGTGAGGTCCATAACTATTCCTGTTATGGCCAGTCGTGCATAGCACAACATCAACCCCCAATACCGGGAGAGACGAATCCTCTCCTATATCTCATTGCCTCCATGTGAATCGGGACTGTACCCAAAAACCACCTGTTTGCACGACTCAGTAGAGCCGTGGTAGGGTGGAAATCAAAGCACAGTGGGAGACACACAAGACTCTATGACGACCTCGGGTCAACAGACTAAGCTGTACCAGTGTCACCAGAGAACTGCCATCTGACGTGAGGTATAATACCATCTGGGAGTTCTCGGCGAGTCCGTTCAGTGTACCCAGTCTCCACTGAGCACCCGCATACCATCTCCGATGTCAAACACCAATGGATATGGGATCATCCATCGCCCATCGCATGGGTCGAGAAGATATACGCTAGTCTACTTTGGAATATCGATGCCCCGTCTCGATATTCCCTCGACTAGGAACATTGAAGGATGTACTCATGGACTATCCAGGCCCCACTAGTATGATCTACATCATAGTCCTGGAAGTCGAGTATACATCCTAAGGGCTTTATCAACATGTAACAGAGAGACAGAAAGTATACATGTTAAGATAAAGATCAACCAGATAGCGTACTATCATGTCGAGCAAGAAAGTCCTACCTATATATGTCTCAGCATCCACTACAATATACATCCAATGTACAGTAATGGCCTCTAGGGCATACATATAACTAACACCTTAAACGGGGCCCAATTAAATTACACAACAACTGAAAAAGAATTCTTAGCTGTTGTGTTTGCACTAGAAAAGTTCAGGCCCTATTTAATCGGCTTCCAGTCATCGTTACTGTCGGGTTCCTAGGCACCCTAATGAGGTCTCACAAGGCATCAACCATGCCAATTTCAAATTTAAACGGTGCCGAGAAACCCTAGAACGGATCGTTGGCTAGAATTCTAGGTGAAAAGGAAACTAGTTAACAACTTAACTAAAGTTTAAACGGAAATACAACCTTTGTAGATCCGGTGCTCCACCTCCATAGCTCCGTAACGAAGTCCCCTCGCTGTCCAAATGAGTTCCCGGGCTCTAGCGTCGGCTTCGTCGGAGAATGGGCAAGCTAGGTCGTCGATGTCCATGCCGAAGATGATCTACGTCGAAGCATCGCTAGATCAAGCTCCAACTTCACCAAGTTATGAAAACTTGTGAAGGAAACACACTCTACTACTTGGCAAGAGGTAGAGGATGAAGAAATAGGAAGTGGGTAGACTTTAGAATTGGATTTCTCACTTGTTTTCATCAATCACCATTGATGATGCAAGCTTCTTCAAGTGAAGAAGATGAAGAAGAAGAAGAAGATAAATATAATGATAAGTTGTTTTCAAAATAGAAAATAAAAGAATACTTATCATAATCAACCATGGTCAAGTATAGAGAATAAACTAGGGTTAGGTCAATGGTTAGGTTAGACATGAAACAAAAATGGTGGACTTTTCAAACCTTCATGAAGTTTCAATGTAAAACAAAGCTAGCCACCATTTCTTTTCTTTTGCCAAAATTAAATAAATAAATAAATAAATGAGTAAGTAAATAAAACATAACCCTAACCATCACATAACCATGGTTTAATCTTAACATACACTTAAACAATCATGTATCATCAAACATGATACAATCATATGTACAAATGTATATCACATATACAATGTGCACAAACCAAGTGAGAAAATCCATTTAAAGTGAACCAATACTAGTTAATGCAAAGTAATATATCAAATATATAATTATGCATTAAATCATTAAATCAACACTTGATTCAATGATCCGGTCATGTCGCACACAACCGACTAGTATACAATGTATCGGCTTATCGAATCAATCCTTGAATCGATAACTAGGTTATATCGCATACAACCAATCGATACATTCATCGCGAGAATGGAATACGGTATCACATACATGAATTATTCTCGGTCCCGCACATATCTCATATGCGCTCCTATTTCGTTTCGCTTGAGCCAGGAAACCTCTGTGTAGGACTCTAAAGACTCGTCAATACGCCGGCAGCAGGTGATGATCATATCAAACACCTACAAGCCGCAAGCGGTCTGCTAAACGTAACGGCCACCCGGGTATTGAGCGATCTGAAGATCGACGAGAAAGCCCGCTCACACTCCAGTGAATCCAACCAGTAACACTACCGTACAGTCCGGTCTGATCGTCTGATATGTCGCATATCTCGCCTAGGGGTGGTAAACGTCAGACCCCAATAGCTCGATAAGTCGTGTCGATATGAGATCTATAACACTTCGAGAAACTACTGGTAACACTTACCAGTAAATCTCAGCAACCCTGGTCAGGGATTTCCGGTTATAGCCAATCGAACACAGCGCAACATCAACCCCCTATACCGGGAGAGACGAATCCCCTCCTATCGCTCATTGCCTCCATGTGATTCGGGACTGTACCCAAAAACCACCGTTTTGCACGCCCTCTTGGACGTGGTAAGATGGAAATCAAAGCACAGTGGGAACCATACAAGACTCTATGACGATCTCGGGTCAACAGACTACTCTGTACCAGTGTCACCAGAGAACTGCCATCTGACGTTAGGTATAATACTATCTGGGAGTTCTCGGCGAGTCCGTCCAGTGTACCCAGTCTCTACTGAGCACCCGTATATCATCTCTGATGTCAAACACCAATGGATATGGGATCATCCATCGCCCATCTGTATGGGTCGAGAAGGTACACGCTAGTCTACTCTGGTATATCGATGCCCCGTCTCGATACACCCTCGACTAGGGACTTTGAAGGATGTACTTATGGACTACCATGTCCCCACTAGTACGATCCGCATCATAGTCCAGGTAGTTAAGTACACATCCTAAGGGCTTTACCAACATGTAATAGAGAGACAATCAGTGTACACGTTAAGGTAAAGTTCAACCAGATAGCATACTATCATATCGAGCAAGAAAGTCCTCACTATATATGTCCCAGCATCCACTACAATATACATCCTATGTATAGTAATGGCCTCTAGGGCATACATATAACTAACAATCTCCCACTTGCACTAGGGCCATCTGTAGCAGTGGTTTGAAGTATCTCATACTCAACCATCCCATAAAAGTCTCTCTCTGGGAACAGGCCTGTGTGAGTGGATCCGCTGTGTTGTCCTCTGAGTCTACTCTCCTGACCTCGATCCCCTGGAGATCAACCATCTCCATGATCAGGTGATACTGCCTTAGAATATGTCTGGATCACTGACGGGACCGGCGTTCCTCGGCATAAGCCACAACTCCATTGTCTCACAATGGTAGGAACGTAGTTCATCTCATGAACCAATATACACCCAAATAGCCTCTTCGGTAGCATCTTAAGTAGCGATGTATCCTGCCTTTATCGTCTAGTATGCCACGGTATCTAGCTTGGAACTCTTCCAACATACCGTCCCTTTACTGAGGGTAAAGACAATGCCTGTGACTGACACTCAGTCGTCTTTATCACCCTGGAACCATTCCAGTGATTCTCCCCAGGGTCGATTGATACCATCTCACTACAACTAGTGAGTATCCTAACATCCATTTAGATCTATCTCATAGATCCAAAATCCAGGATTTAGGAGGTATCACTTTGATCCTATATGGAGAATTATGGTGATAAGCGGAGATTGATCGAGCGTAGCATAGGAAACTCTTTCCTTATCAAGAGTATGTCATCCACGTACTCTACGAGGATCATCACCATACTCCCTACTACCTTTTTGTTTATACAAGGTTCATCTAACATTTTGATGATGTTAAACTCTTTGACTACTTCATCAAAACAGACGTTCCAACTCCGCGATGCCTGCTTTATCCTATAAAGCATCTTGCACACGTTTCCGCTGCTCCCACTGTCTACGAGGCTCTCTGGCTGTGTACTTATAGACTCCCCCTTCTAAAACATCATTTAGAAAAGCTGTCATGACACCCAACCACCAGATATCGTAGTCATGGTATGTAGCCATGGCAAGTAGGATCTGGATGGACTTAAGCATAGATCCTTAGAAAAAGTTTCATCATGATCCACACCTGGTCAATGATGCAAACCTTTAACAAGTCTAGCTTTGAAAGTCTCAACTTTTCCATGTACACCAAGTAATCTTCTCAAGATATACTTGCTCCTGATGGGGATTTAACCCTTCAGATATAGCAACCAAAGTCCATACTTTGTTGGTGTATAAGGATTCCATCTCAGATCGCTAAGCATCCAGCCATTCTTACAGAGTCTTACTCCTGATGGCCAGCTCGAAGTTAGTTGGGTCATCATCTCATGATGCAATCCTTGCTCCCACTGTCATAGAGAAATCGAAGTATCTCTCAGGTGGGTGAGGAACCCTACTAGATCGGCGGAGAGGCTGAGGTTCATTGGTAACTATTGAATCCTTTGGTTCTATCAAATCATCAGCTGTAGTTTGTATAGCTGGAACCTTTCCAGTTGTACATAACAAACCTTGCCTCGAGCTTGTCCGGATTTTGCTTTTCAGACATAGGCCGGACAACCCCAAATCTTAACTAACTTAAGAAATGGGCTCTTCCTTTTCCATATCACATATGAAGTGGTAGGCAACTGATTTGATTTGAACCCTATTCAATAGGTATGCAACTTCTCAAGTGCATAACTCCCAAAAGGAAATAGGTAACTCAGCAGTACTCATCATAGAGCACACCATATCATATAGGGTGTATCTGCTCCGCCCCGATATACCATCGTGCTATGGTGTATTCGGAGGAGTAATGCTGAGAGAGAATCTCATTCTCCTTTAGAATAGTCCAGGAATTCCGTGCTCAAGTATTCTCCTCCTTGATCTCATCAAAGGACATAATACTTATACCCGTATCGGTTCTCTACTTCTAGCTTATATTCTGTGAATATCTCAAAAGGTTCGGACTCATGTTTCAACAGGAACATATGACTGAATCTTGAGAGATTATCAGAGAATGTAATGAAGTAAAAAGAACCGGTCTTGGTATGTGTAGACAGGGGACCTACATACATCAACATGTATCATCCCAAGAGTTTACTAACTCTTTCTCTATTTTCAGTAAACGGAGCTATGGTCATCTTATCTTTGTGACATGACTGGCAAGTTTCATAAGATGTAAATTCAAACAGATTTAAATATGCATCTATTTAGAACTTAGCTTGTCGGGTCGCATTGATATGACCTAGTCTACAATACCTCAAGAAGAATTCGTTCATTTCTGAACTCTTCCTCTTGTGTGTGTTCCATATACTAAGAACTGTAGTTTGATTTAGAACATCAACGCTTTTAGATAACGTGCCTGAACCGATCAACTTTTGATATAGGAAATGTTCAAAACATTATCCAACAATACAAAATTTTATCATTTCTTTACTAATAAAGAGACTGATATGATTTTGTATATCAGGTTCGGTATCTAACAACATTCGTTCAGAATCAATGTATTGTAATACAGGGTGACAGTGACCAACAGACTTGGCAGCAACTCTTGCCCCGTTTTCTGCCTCATGAAACTTATCACCCGTTCTCAGTCCTCTACCTTTCTGTAGCCCTATGTAACATATTACATATCTGGGATCCTGATCTGGTATCACATACCCAGGACGTAAAGGATACTGAGAAACAGTTCTGTATAATGAACACACCCGAAGATGATGCATCAGCATGCACTCTCTTCGTTTGGGCGGCACGAGAATTCTGGTAATCCCCAATTTCCTGCTCTGTCTTATAACAATTATAAGTTGGAGCGGGACCAACGTTCCCCAGCTCAGTATAACAAACGGGTTCAGTCAATATTCCGTATTATTATCTTGATTAAGGCGTGATATGGTCGCTACCTGGAGAGAGAGAGAAGAAAACACTCAGCGTGCGCTCTGTCAAGAATAGATTGGTTTTTATTTTATCTAATCAGGATGGCTCCCACTGCTTTTTATCAAATCTTCCTTCAAACCCTAAAAGGAAAGACTAGCCGGGATTAATTACACACTACAAGTTCGCCAATCTTTCAGCCAGGCCAGTGTCGGTACTT
Organism: Agapanthus africanus; assembly: GCA_030015575.1. Classification (NCBI taxonomy): domain Eukaryota; kingdom Viridiplantae; phylum Streptophyta; class Magnoliopsida; order Asparagales; family Amaryllidaceae; genus Agapanthus; species Agapanthus africanus. The sequence goes on from CM057337.1 coordinate 206,488,281, forward strand.
TGAGGGAGGTCCCCCGTGCTTTCGCACGAACCTAATTAATGTAAACCTCGTTTTCCCAGAGGCGTAACCCCGTTGACACCATTCTAGACACCTACTTGATCGGCTAATTGTAATGTGTAAAACTCTCCCAGGAGTAACTCTTACTCGCAGCGGGTATCGGGATCCAACTATCTCATAGAAGGTATGCAATCTCATTGCAAATTTCAACACCTGAAATTCCCGATAATATTTTGCCCCAAGCGATCTATGACCTTGACTGAGTCAACAAATCATAGACCACAAGTAAAGTTCAACCCGTCATTTCTCGATTGAATTAAACCCACCCGCACGACCCTTGACTGAGTCAACAAGGCCGCACGACTACCCTAATCCAATCGCATCATATGCTTTGCAGATAAGCACTAATCAGCTACCGCACACTACGCCTTGACTGAGTCAACAAACGCATCACGAATACTAACTAGGACTTATCTAAAATGACGGAGGGCTACGTCAGGTTTTTAAGAAAACCTTTTGCGTAATGAACTTTATATCGTTGTAGAATCAAATGATTTTAAAAATGGAGTGCTTTTGAGGCTTTTCTAGTTTTGCTAAAGGAATCACTCCCGGTGAAGGGATCGTCGGTCCTTTCCTCGTCGAATGAGGTGCTGGATATATCACATATATCACTGTGCAAAGCAAAAACACTTAAAAGCAATCAAAAGACAAACCGAGTGTGTAGCATCTGCCAGTTATTGCTAAAGGAGTCACTCCCGGTGAAGGGATCTCGGTCCTTTCCTCATCGAATAAGGTGCAGGATATATCACATATACCTCTGTGCAAAGCAAGAACTGTAGCTACCTGTTTTATTTTTGAAATTCGATTCTACAACATCTTAGGTTTCTTTCATTTCATTAATCACATTAATGAAGTCCCATCATTTAAGTACCTAAACATCACAGATAAATACGACGTACACTTATGCTATCCGCATTCGCCTCGATGTCCCCTCGTGCACCGTTAGGTTAGGTAACTAACGGCAGAGCGGGGCAGGGCTAGCGCGGGTGTAAAACATAAGTAACGTCTATATAATATATCATATATACTATATACTGTATCTATCACAGAACATCACATGATCACATCACAGATATCGCAGCAGATGAATCATATGAAATATTGGATATACTAGGACGTCCGTGTTTTCAATACGAGCCAGTATAAAACACGGATTCCACGGTCGCGATGAATAGCCAAACACACACCCCTAGACCCCTACGAGAGCGGTAAGCAACCCTACCAATTCTGGAGTTAGGAGACCCGGACTTGACTCCTCGAGTTGGTCTCCCACTGGACTCCAGAACCCGGTTACTTGTGCTCCCCTCCTTGGGTCTATCCTAGTGCGGAAAAGTAAATAATATACAAAAGGTGACAACTTCCGCAACCTGGAAGCGCCCCAATAAAAGAATATTACATACAAGTTTTTACATGAATGAAAATGAAAAACACTCATCTCACATAAAAACCCCCGGCTATTCAAATACGACAATCCAATATAACATATCCAGCAACACATAACATCACATGTCATCAACGTAAGTAAATATGCGCATCCCAATTGTCGTTGACATATAGCAACGAAACCGGCGATATCACATATTACACTTACGGTCACAGAAAAGAAAGTGTAAAACTACAATAGTTGGAATCCGCAACCTCTTTAGACATCACATGCCTAATCAAATGAATTCCTTAGACATCACATGCCTAACAATTATAAACCCCGCATTTTAGTCTCATTATCGAAAACACTTTTCAATATCAAGTCGGGCAATTCAACAAGATTCCCGACATCCTGATCGAATGCTCGTCGCAAACTTCAGTAGACGGCCGCACCCCCGACGCCGTCGACGATGTGCACCAAGGCGGAACACCGCTGCCGCGAGCACCCTAACGGATGCTTTCGGTGACGGGGTTCTCCTACAGTCACTTGGTCGGGGCTATGGAGTGAGGCTGTCTATTAAGTTTACCCGGCGAGTATCCGCGTACGCTACGTGATTGCGACGGACTTTTGATCACATCAAAATTCCGTGGCAACCGATCAAGTGAGACTAAACTGCTATGTTTATAACATTCATTCAGTTATCTCATAACTTCTTGTGAATTCCAATTATTGTATCCCATTCCAGATAAATAGAAAATGTTAAACTTTTCGATCGAACAGTCGAATACCCAAGTTTTCCCGAAACAGATCAACTCTTGAAATAAGTCTAAAAACATTCAGTTCGTGCCTCAGTACCAACGGTCCAGCCGTAGAAGGGTCAAGCCAACGCCTCACATGTGGCACGCCGTACTGCCCCAAACCCGAAGGTTCAAAGGGCAGTTCAAGACGGTCACATAATCGAGTTAAGGTTTGTTGTCTTCTAGAGGGACCATCGCGTTACTTGCACTACTTAGAACGTCGTTAAACTACGGAAAATCCAACACTTGGAAATTTCCCGACAGGGGAAAAGTTGGGTATTTATATCCGGTCGAACTTTTTAACATATCCAAAAATTATCCGGAAAACCACATAGACAAAATTTGATACTCCGATCGAAACACCGAATCCCCAAAACAACCCCAGAAAATTCAACTCTTGAATAAATATTAAAAATTCCCAGAAAATCCAGCACTATCAATTAGGAGTTACTGTGTAAGATTTACTGAACACTGAGGCCGTACGGCCGCGGAACCGCCGCACGAGCCATGCTCGTGCCGCGGAACCGCGGCAGTTTGATGGAGTTAGACACTCGAACTTCACATTAACTCTTAAAATCGCCTGCTGAATTTTCTACATATTTTTAATCTGGAAAAAACCATGATTTTAGAAAAAGTACAGAGAGCAATGGAAATTTCGGGGTTTCGGTTCGTTCGGACTTCAAACTCCGCCTAGACTTCGCCTAAGGCTCTAGCTAGGCTCTGATACCACTGTAGGGTTCTTAGGCACCCTAATGAGGTCTCACAAGGCATCAACCATGCCAATTTCAAATTTAAACGGTGCCGAGAAACCCTAGAACGGATCGTTGGCTAGAATTCTAGGCGAAAAGGAAACTAGTTAACAACTTAACTAAAGTTTAAACGGAAATACAACCTTTGTAGATCCGGTGCTCCACCTCCATAGCTCCGTAACGAAGTCCCCTCGCTGTCCAAATGAGTTCCCGGGCTCTAGCGTCGGCTTCGTCGGAGAATGGGCAAGCTAGGTCGTCGATGTCCATGCCGAAGATGATCTACGTCGAAGCATCGCTAGATCAAGCTCCAACTTCACCAAGTCATGAAAACTTGTGAAGGAAACACACTCTACTACTTGGCAAGAGATAGAGGATGAAGAAATAGGAAGTGGGTAGACTTTAGAATTGGATTTCTCACTTGTTTTCATCAATCACCATGATGAAGCAAGCTTCTTCAAGTGAAGAAGATGAAGAAGAAGATAAATATTATGATAAGTTGTTTTCAAAATAGAAAATAAAAGAATACTTATCATAATCAACCATGGTCAAGTGTAGAGAATAAACTAGGGTTAGGTCAATGGTTAGGTTAGGCATGAAACAAAAATGGTGGACTTTTCAAACCTTCATGAAGTTTCAATGTAAAACAAAGCTAGCCACCATTTCTTTTCTTTTGCCAAAATGAAATAAATAAATAAATAAATGAGTAAGTAAATAAAACATAACCCTAACCATGGTTTAATCTTAACATACACTTAAACAATCATGTATCATCAAACATGATACAATCATATGTACAAATGTATATCACATATACAATGTGCACAAACCAAGTGAGAAAATCCATTTAAAGTGAACCAATACTAGTTAATGCAAAGTAATATATCAAATATATAATTATGCATTAAATCATTAAATCAACACTTGATTCAATGATCCGGTCATGTCGTACACAACCGACTAGTATACAATGTATCGGCTTATCGAATCAATCCTTGAATCGATAACTAGGTTATATCGCATACAACCAATCGATACATTCATCGCGAGAATGGAATACGGTATCACATACACGCATTATTCTCGGTCCCGCACATATCTCATATGCGCTCCTATTTCGTTTCGCTTGAGCCAGGAAACCTCTGTGTAGGACTCTAAAGACTCGTCAATACGCCGGCAGCAGGTGATGATCATATCAAACACCTACAAGCCGCAAGCGGTCTGCTAAACGTAACGGCCACCCGGGTATTGAGCGATCTGAAGATCGACGAGCAAGCCCGCTCACACTCCAGTGAATCCAACCAGTAACACTACCGTACAGTCCGGTCTGATCGTCTGATATGTCGCATATCTCGCCTAGGGGTGGTAAACGTCAGACCCCAATAGCTCGATAAGTCGTGTCGATATGAGGTCTATAACACTTCGAGAAACTACTGGTAACACTTACCAGTAAATCTCAGCAACCCTGGCCAGGGTTTTCCGGTTATAGCCAATCGAACACAGCGCAACATCAACCCCCTATACCGGGAGAGACGAATCCCCTCCTATCGCTCATTGCCTCCATGTGATTCGGGACTGTACCCAAAAACCACCGTTTTGCACGCCCTCTTGGACGTGGTAAGATGGAAATCAAAGCACAGTGGGAACCACACAAGACTCTATGACGATCTCGGGTCAACAGACTACTCTGTACCAGTGTCACCAGAGAACTGCCATCTGACGTTAGTTATAATACCATCTGGGAGTTCTCGGCGAGTCCGTCCAGTGTACCCAGTCTCTACTGAGCACCCGTATATCATCTCTGATGTCAAACACCAATGGATATGGGATCATCCATCGCCCATCTGTATGGGTCGAGAAGGTACACGCTAGTCTACTCTGGTATATCGATGCCCCGTCTCGATACACCCTCGACTAGGGACTTTGAAGGATGTACTTATGGACTACCATGTCCCCACTAGTATGATCTGCATCATAGTCCAGGTAGTTAAGTACACATCCTAAGGGCTTTACCAACATGTAATAGAGAGACAATCAGTGTACACGTTAAGGTAAAGTTCAACCAGATAGCATACTATCATGTCGAGCAAGAAAGTCCTCACTATATATGTCCCAGCATCCACTACAATATACATCCTATGTATAGTAATGGCCTCTACGGCATACATATAACTAACAGTTTACACAGACCACTCAGCTCTTCGCCATCTTTTTGTGAAGAAGGATGCTAAATCTAGGCTGATACGTTGGATCCTCTTGCTACAAGAGTTTGACCTTGTCATAAGAGACAAGAGAGGATGCGAAAACGTTCGTCGCCGACCACCTTTCACGACTTCCTTCTTCGCGTACACTTCAAATTCCTATTAAAGATGTTTTTCCAGATGAGCAGCTCTTAACTGCATCATGTGAACCTTGGTTCGCAGATATCGTAAATTATTTGGCCACCGGAATGATACCAAACGATTGGTCGAATCAGGACAGACTCAGATTTCTATCTCAAGTAAAACATTTTTACTGGGATGAGCCATATCTATTCAAATACTGTCCCGACCAAATTATTCGTCGTTGTGTCCCCGACAACGAGTTTAAGAGCGTGCTGTCATTCTGTCACGATCAAGCGTGTGGCGGGCATTTTGGCCCTAAAAAGACAGCAGAAAAAATCTTGTAGTGTGGCTTCTACTGGCCATGACATTTTAAAGACATATATGAATACTGCAAGACATGCATCCGGTGCCAACACTTGGGCCGGATATCTCGGAGAAACGAAATGCCGCTCCAAACAATTTTGGTTGTTGAAATTTTTGATGTTTCGGGGATAGACTTTATGGGACCATTTCCCAACTCTTTTGGGAACATGTATATTCTACTCGCTGTTGACTATGTTTCAAAATGGGTCGAGGCTGTGCCCAGCCGAACTAATGACAACAAGGTTGTCGTTAAATTTCTCAAAGAAAACATTTTTTCTCAGTTTGGGCATCCTCGCGCGATTATCAGTGATAATGGATCTCACTTTTGTAATAGGACTTTCGAGTCCTTAATGCGGAAATACTCCATTACTCACAAACTGTCAATGCCCTATCATCCCCAAACTTGTGGGCAAGCTGAGATTTTGAATCGGCAGATTAAACAGATATTGGAGAAAATGGTTTCTAAAAACCGTAAAGATTGGTCATCAAAACTTATTGACGCCCTTTGGGCATTCAGAACTGCCTATAAGACCGATCTTGGCATGTCTCCATATAGGCTTGTTTATGGAAAGGCTTTCCACCTTCCAGTTGAAATAGAGCACAAGGCATATTAGGCAATAAAAGAGTTGAATCTATCTTTGGGAGATGCGGGCAGTAATAGAAAGCTGCAGTTGAACGAATTAGACGAGCTGCGGGATGAAGCCTATGAGAACGCAGTAGTTGTTAAAAACCGAAAGAAGGTGTTCCACGATAAACACCTTATGCGCAAAACTTTCAAACCTGGTCAACAGGTTTTACTTTACGATACTCGGTTACATTTCCATCCCGGCAAGCTCAGATTTCGATGGAAAGGGCCATTTATGATACGCCCTGTATATCCGCACGGTGCGGTCGATCTAGAAAACCCAGAGGACGGTTCACTGTTTAAAGTGAACGGACATCGACCGATTGTTAGGGATTCTGCGTGTTCAAGTTTAGTTAATTATCGCAATCAAGAAGGTTTCACTTGTAGCTAGCCGGTTGAGTACGGGTCGTCCGCAGGGAGATGGGAATCTTTTTCTATGTGCTTTAACGAGTTAAGTCCAAATGTCCAGATTTGTTTATGATTAACTATGTGCTAAATGATATGTAAAGAGAGCTTGTTAGGGTTAGGATTAGGTTAGTTTGAGTTAGGAGTCGCTCACTTCTTTCGTTGCCACTCTTAATATCGGTGTTACGGTAATCGGCAACAATGGGGATTAGCACGACTAGGAAGGAACTTGCGAGTATAAGCTAGGCTTTCCAACGCATAAGTTCTTCCTTTTGGTGCTTGTCCATCCGTTCTTGGCTCTTATCCTTAACCTCCGGTTAATTTAACCACAACCGGTCTCACTACGGAATCACCGCTATCATGTATGATAGGGTGCCGTAGGGAGCGGATTGTGGTTCAATTAACGGGAGTCCGATTTAAGATGTTGGGCAAGGAAAGAATGAGAGAGATTTCCTTCTCTCAAACTTCCCTTATCCTACCCTAACAAGTTATGGAAACTACTCACCCATTACAAGAAAAAGGAAAATAAAACAAAGGAGAAAGATAGAAAGAAAGAGGTTAGAAGATTACAACTAGCTATTTGCGACCTCACCTCCGCAAGGATCAAGCGTAAGCATCATGATTGTTTAAGAATAAAGGAAAAGAGAACAAGAAAGAAACAAACACAAATAACAACTAAATTAGCAAATGAAAATTACAAGCAAATATAATTAACAATTACAAGAACAAGACAAGCATGATAATAAAAGAACTCCTTTATTCATTCTTCACTCACAAAAGCTCACTACAAGTTTTTAATGGAGAAGAGATGAGAGGAGGAGGAAGAACAACACATGTATTATAAAATCTAAATACAAGAATAAGCACCCTTTGACTTTGGCAAGTTCTGGACTATTTATAGGCAGGCAACAGAAATTCTAGGGCAACATCTGGATCAACATAAAAATACGAAACACCCCTTGAAAAATCATCATCTGCGGTGCCTTTACGGCCGCGGATCCGCGGCCTAGACCCCCTATTGGCCGCGGATCCGCGGCCCTATGGTGGAGTTGGGGCATGGGCTTTTTTGTACTTCCCTGGTCTGCTGTGCCCATGAGTCTGGTATATGTTTTTTCTCAGATTTTCTTCACGATTTTTCCAGAATTTCTGTTGATCAAAAAGATGATGTGATGTGGATCTTTTGCCATGATTTCCTCGAGCTCCGCGTAGATATGTTGGATCTTGTGTTGCCATTGAGCTTTGTGCATGAAAATGACATTGATTTGCCATTTTGTCTCTTAAACTGGTGCGTGGCAACATACGGATGAGAGCGGAGACCCGTGTTTCATCTGTGGTTGGCAGTAATCCGGATTTTGTCGTGTTTCTCCATGGATTTCACCGTTTAGAGCCGAGAACCTGTATCCTGCAATTGACTAGCAAATACGGCTCAAGAGTATCTACCGATAAGCAATATGATAAAAATTGGGCGGTATAAAAATGCAAAAATCTGATATGAACAAATACCCCCAAACTTATCATTTGCTCGTCCCGAGCAAAGGCAATTTATTCACAAAAAAAATCCTAACCTCACTTTCGCAGGGAACGCGATTGCACTGAGCATGTGCAACAAGCCGTTAAACCTCTACGTGTCCCTAGTAGGAGGAGTGTTGTCTCCTGAGGTTTTCAGCGGATACTACCCACAAAATCCGGTCAAGTTAGTTTTGCAAAATAACTATGATTCAAACCCTAAAGTTTTGTTTCAGAAATTAACAATTCTATTATCCTAAGTGTAGACTATCGAACCTTTATTTTTCACATCTCGCTTCTTATTTAACTTAAGATTTTATATGTCTTTACGTGTAGTGCAAATAGTGTCGTTAAGTTCCAGAAGGTTCGAATAAAGTCATCATGTCACACGATAAAGCCTGGATAAAATTTTTAAAAGGATCACATAAGTTTTATAAAGAGTTAAGCATTTTTCAAGTTTCGTTTTCCAGTAAGGTTTCAACTTCAGAACTTCTATCTTCCTTAACAGGAAACTAAGTCTTATTTTTCACTCCACCTTTTTCTTGTTTTCATTTCATACACACCTCTGTGAACGTGCAATAGTCTTTATCATAGAATAAAACCTTCATATCTCTGCTAAATTTTTTTATAAAAGCCTGTCTTTTATCAAGATTATTCTCACACAAAGAACCGTTAGGAATTTTAACTCGGAGAGAACACTTGCTTGACTTTGTTTTAATCTAGACTTTCTAGGCTTCTTAACGAGCTTTGGGCCAATGCACCCAAACCAGTTGGCTTTAGGGCATTAGGTGTAGAGACACCCCAGCGGACTTAATTACTCAAGTTACCTAGGCCCAAAAACAAAAGACAATTTAGCATGAAAATCATGATGATTCAATGCGAACGGAGATATAACCGGCAGTTCAATTATTTTTTGGATAAAAGACGTGTTTAGTGGGTTCGGTGTGTAATCATTCCAATCAAGTTCCAGATGGGTTATTTTTCAAACCTAGTTCCAATTAAGGCATCAATAACATTCTTTCATATTCACTTCACTTCATAAACTAATCTTGATATTACTTATTTCAGAACAAACCTATTTGATCCTCAGAAAATCATTTATCCATTTAAAATTTTTTAGACATAAAAGACTTGTCATCTAATTTCCAAAACTCACGACACGTGTAGTGTGATGTAAAGACGTATATCAGCTATAGTTAACTTCAAAGGAGAGTTATCTTTCAGGTTTTCAAAATCTAAACATAAGATTTAGTTATTCTTATTTTATCAAACAAAACAGTCGAAATGTTGAGTCAGAGTCCTCCCACTAGCTAACTTGACAGAAAAGTTTTTATGTTTCTAGAAAATTTTCTGATTTTTATGGATTTTATGGAAATATGCAGATGCAAAATATACATATGAATGTGAAGGTTAGAAATGCGTACCGAGCGTACCCCCAAACTTAAACTGGACAGTGTCCTCACTGTCATTGCATGAAGAGATCATTGAAGGGTCAAAATTGTCGGTCAGATATACAATTTTTTTTTTATTTTAAAGAATGGAAAAGAATATTCAGAAATATATACAAAAAGGTATATACATACCCCCAAACTTATTTGGAACAGTGTCCACTGTTCTTGGATGGATAACCGAAGTTTGGTGGTAGGCAGAGAAAGATTATGCAGGGTAAACCGGCTCCTGTAAGACCAGGGGCTCCTCTGTTGGTTCGGCGCTAAGGTACGGCTTAAGTCGATGTCCGTTTACTTTGAAAAATGAACCGTCCTTTGGATTCTCTAAATCCACAGCGCCATGCGGATACACATTCCGCACAAAATACGGCCCTTTCCAGCGAGATCTGAGCTTTCCTGGATGGAAGTGTAGCCGGGTGTCGTAAAGCAGTACCTGTTGACCAGGTACGAATGTCTTGCGCAAAAGGTGTTTATCGTGAAACACCTTCATTCGATTCTTAATAACAACCGCGTTATCGTAAGCCTCATCCCTAAGCTCGCTCAATTCGTTCAACTGCAGCTTCCGATGGCTGCCCGCATCTTCGAGAGACAGATTCAGTTCTTTTATCGCCCAAAATGCGCGATGCTCTATTTCGAAAGGGAGGTGGCAAGCCTTTCCGTACACAAGCCGATAGGGAGACATGCCAAGGTCGGTCTTATAAGCGGTTCGAAATGCCCAAAGGGCATCAGTGAGTTTCAGCGACCAATCCTTACGGTTCTTAACCGTCTTCTCCAGTATCTGCTTGATTTGCCGATTTGAAACTTCGGCCTGCCCACAAGTTTGGGGGTGGTAAAGCATAGATAGCTTATGATTAATGGAATATTTCCGCATCAAGGCCTCGAAAGTCTTATTGCAGAAATGAGTTCCATTGTCGCTAATGATCGCTCGGGGGTGCCCAAACCGGGAGAAAATGTTTTCTTTAAGAAACTTAACGACAACCTTGTTGTCGTTAGTCCGGCTGGACACAGCCTTGACCCACTTAGAGACGTAATCAACAGCGAGAAGGATGTACAAGTTCCCAAAAGAGCTGGGAAACTGCCCCATGAAATCTATCCCCCAAATGTCAAAAATCTCCACAACCAAGATTGGTTGAAGCGGCATCTCGTTCCTCCGGGATATCCGGCCCAAGTGTTGGCACCGGGAGCAAGTCTTGCAATAGTCATGAGCGTCTTTGAAGAGTTGTGGCCAGTAGAAACCACATTGCAAGATCTTCTCAGCTGTCTTTCTGGGGCAAAATGCCCGCCACATGCTTGATCGTGGCAAAATGATAGCACACTCTTGAATTCCTTGTCAGGGACACACCGACGAATAATCTGGTCGGGACAGTTCTTGAACAGATAAGGTTCGTCCCAGTAAAAGTGTTTTACTTGGGATAAGAAGCGAAGTCTGTCCTGACTTGACCATTCAGTCGGTAGTAAACCTGTGGCCAAATAGTTCACAATATCTGCGAACCAGGGTTCGCAAGATACTGTCAAGAGCTGTTCATCCGGGAAAACGTCGTTGATCGGAATTTGAAGCGACGGCGAAGAAGGAAGTCGTGAGAGATGGTCGGCGACGACGTTTTCACATCCTCGTTTGTCCTTAATGACAAGGTCAAACTCTTGAAGCAAGAGGATCCAACGTATCAGCCAAGATTTTGCATCTTTCTTCGCAAAAAGATAGCGTAGAGCAGAATGGTCTGTGTAGACAATGACTGGAGAGCCGATGAGGTAGGGCCTGAACTTTTCTAAAGCAAATACAACAGCCAAGAATTCCTTCTCAGTTGTTGTATAATTAAGTTGGGCGTCGTTCAGGGTTCGGCTAGCATAATAGATTACGTGCGGCATCTTGTTGATGTGTTGTCCAAGGACAGCACCAATGGCAAAGTCGGATGCATCGCACATAATCTCAAATGGGTCCGTCCAGTCAGATGAAGAAAGAACGGGAGCAGAAGTGAGTGAGCTTTTTAATGACTCGAATGCAGTCACACAGCTCGAGTTGAAGTCGAATGGCGTGTCCTTGGCCAGCAAAAGAGTCAAGGGCCTAGCAATCTTGCTAAAGTCCTTGATGAACCGTCTATAGAAACCGGCATGGCCAAGGAAGGCTCGGATGTCTCGGACGCATCTGGGAGGAGGGATATTGGAAATGACCTCAATCTTCGCTTTGTCAACCTCTATGCCATTTTGCGAGATGATATGTCCTAAGACAATACCTTCACGCACCATGAAGTGGCACTTCTCCCAATTCAAAGTGAGGTTCTTGTCCTTACATCGGGTAAGGACAGCATCAAGATGCAGCAAACACTCGTTGAAGGAATCGCCGACGATGGAGAAATCGTCCATGAAGATCTTTAGGAATTTTTCTACCATGTCTGAGAAGATTCCCATCATACACCGCTGGAAGGTAGCGGGCGCATTGCATAACCCAAAGGGCATGCGACGATATGCAAACGTGCCGAAAGGACAAGTGAATGTGGTCTTGTCCTGGTCTTTTTCGGCGATGGGAATCTGATTATAGCCGGAGTAGCCATCAAGAAAGCAGTAGTACTCGTGTCCGGCCAATCGTTCAAGCATTTGGTCAATGAAAGGTAACGGAAAGTGGTCTTTCCGCGTTGCGGCGTTGACTTTTCTGTAATCGATGCATACGCGCCACCCAGTTTGGGTGCGAGTAGGGATTAACTCGTTCTCCTCGTTAGTGATGACTGTTATGCCTGATTTCTTGGGGACAACGTGAATGGGGCTAACCCACTGGCTATCAGAGATAGGGTAAATGATACCATTATCCAGACACTTAACGATTTCCTTTTTCACAGCCTCCTTCATGACTGGGTTGAGTCGCCTTTGTGGATCCCTGGCTGGTTTGGCATCATTCATCAGATGAATGTGATGTTCAACGATCAGGGGACTAATCCCCTTGATGTCCGCCATGGACCAGCCAAAAACTTGCCTATTGCTGTGCAAGACCGTAAGAAGGGCTTTCTCTTGCTCTGGAGCCAGAGAAGCCGAGATGATAACATGGAGGGTCTCGTTTTCACCCAAGTAAGCGTACTTAAGGTGAGATGGCAAAGGCTTGAGTTCGAGCGTTGGAGGTGAAACGATTGAAGGTAAGATTGGTGAAAAGGTCTCGAACTCAAAGGATTCCAGCAAAGGTTCAAAACGAGTGTAAGCGACCGAGTTGGATGGTTCAGGTAACTCATCCGGAAATTTGAAGGATTCAAACTCGGGTGGTGAGTGGCTAAGATCGTTCGAGAAAGTGAAACACTCATAGTCATTGTCGGGCGCAGAAACAGCAGCAGGTTCGAAGAGGAACGCACTAGTGGCGTTAAGGTTATCGTGATCAAACAGAAACTCCTCGAATTCACACTCTTCTGGGGTGATCTCCTGGATCGAGCAGACGTCTAGTATATGAGCATTAGGTTCGGAGGGCTGATTCCCCAACCTAAAAATGTTGAGTTCAATTGTCATGTTTCCAAAAGATAGGTTCATCGAACCATTTCGATAATTGATCACAGCATTTGAGGTTGCAAGGAATGGGCGACCGAGTATCACCGGAATTTAATTCCGGGGGTTAGCTACAGGCTGTGTGTCTAATACAATGAAGTCAACGGGGAATATGAAGTCCCCAACCTTGATTAACACATCCTCTAGCTCACCCTTAGGATGGGTGATCGATCGGTCGGCCATTTGGAGAGTACAGTGTGTGGGTTTCAGCTCTCCTACACCTAATTGCTCATATACTGAGTAAGGAAGCAGGTTAACACTGGCACCAAGATCTAATAGTGTGCGTTTGATGTTCTTATCCCCAATGGTAATAGAAATCGTAGGACAGCCAGGGTCCTTCCGTTTTTGAGGTAAAAATTGGGTAAGAGCATCACTCACAGCACTAGCCAAGAAATCTTGGGTACCTGAGATTTCCTCTTTTTCGTGCACAAGTCCTTTAAGATTTTTGCGTAGGACAGGACTTGTTGGACAGCATTTAAAAGGGGAATGTTTATGTTAACCTGCTTAAACAACTCCAAAATCTTCTCCATTTGTGGATTTTGTTTATTGGACTTCAACCGGTTTGGAAATGGAACGTTTTTAAAATTGGTTGAATCCAATGCTTGTGGAGGAGATTGTGGGGTTGGAACGGATCCCAGAGCTGGTGTTTTCGTGGAGTGAGAAGTGGGTCCGTTCAGAGCAGAAGAAGAAGAAGAAGTGCCTTTTGAAGAATGAAGAATAGGCTCAGAAGATGAGGAAGGAGAAGAAGAAGAAGAAGCAGCAGCGGCCGGGGTGTCATCGTCGATCCGTGTGCCAATGTTGTTTTGCAGCATCCTTCCCGATCTCAATGTAGTCACGGCACTCACATTATGGTTCTGTTGTTCAAGAGCAACATGTACATTATGTGGGTGACCGGGATTTGGGAGTGGTTGGGACGGAAGCTTCCCCTTCTCTCGCTCGCTTAAGGCTGCATTCAGTTGTGCTATCTGGGCTTCGATGGTCTTGATGGTTTGCCCGTGTGCAGCAGTGTGTTGCACCAAAGACTGAATAGACGACTGGATGTTGGCAGTGGATTGTGTCGATTGTTTAACGAACGCCTCCAGACTTCGTTCTAGCGAGGAAACCTTATCGTTGTTTGACGGAACAAAGTTGTTTTGAGAAAAAGAATTCTTGGGTGCAAAGTTGTTCGTCTGATTTTGAAAAGGTTAGGGTTGGAAGGGCTGCTGAAACTGATGTTGAGTTTGTTGTTGCGCTTGTTGTTGCGGAGGAGGGGGCCTCTGGAAATTGTTGCCTTGGAATTGATGCTGATTCTGATTCCAGGCGAAATTGGGGTGGTTCCTCCAACCGGGATTGTAGGTGGAAGAGTATGGATCATTTCTCGGTCTTTGCTGAAATGCAGCATTAACCTGATCCTGTCCATGAGATGGTGGATTGTAAGGACACTCTTCGGTCAAGTGAGAAGGATCGGAACAACAAGCATAAATGGTACGAAGGGGAAGAACAGGGGCAGGAGCAGGAGATAAAAAATTTCTCTCTATCGCTTCAAGTTTTCTCGTTATTGCAGCCATTTCAGCTTTCATCGCAATAGAGACATCGAGTTGGTGAATTCCTATCCTAGACTGACCAGTAGAAGTGGAGGTAGAAGAAGAAGAAGTCGGTCTGGTGCTATCCCATTGTAGCGTTTGTTCCGCAAGGTCGTCGAAGAATTGCCACGCTTCCTCGTCAGATTTCGATAGGAAGTGGCCCTGACAAATGGTTTCCAACAACTGCTTGGTTGCTGGGTTCAGGCTCTCATATAAGGTTTGGCAAAGTTTCCATTTCTCAATACCGTGGTGAGGACACTGAACAAGAAGGTCTTTATACCAGTCAAAGCACTTCCAGAAGGGTTCAGTAGGAAGCTGGGAGAATTGATTGATTTCGTTACGGATCCTCGCGGTTTTATGATTCGGATAGAATTTCTTGAGAAACGCTTTCACAAACTCGTCCCAACTGGTTATGGAGTGGGAAGCGGTACTATACAGCCATTTTTCAGCAAGATCACACAAAGTGAACGGAATGACTCGTAGCCGTATAGCATCGTCCGAAAGCTGGGTGGTTTTCATCATGGCACAAACGTTTTGAAATTTGTTGATGAAGATATAGGCATCTTCAGATTGAAGCCCATGAAATTTCGGAAGCATGTTAATGAAGTGGGGCTTAATTTCAAAATTATCCCCATTGGCCGGTGGAAGGGAAAGACAGGTGGGAAGTGCAGAACAGGTGGGATAGAAATGATCCTGGAGCGCGATTCGCTGTGGCGCTACGACAGGCGGTGGTGGTGGGTTATTCGCATCCATAGGAGGTCGAATCAATCCCGGGGGAGTCAAAGGGATGTTTGGATTAAATCCTGACATCGCGGAAGAAGAGGTTGGTGAAGGTGAAGGTGAGGATGTATGAACAGAATTCCGGTCAACGTCAAAGTTGGCCGGCAAAGGTAAGGGTGAAAGAGGCGTGGACGGAGTTTCGACGTCTGAGTCGATCGCGTAGTCGGTAGCGACTAACGTAACACGGACTAGACGGACGCTAGTGTCCCGAGTCCAAGCGGACATACACTAAACGAGTTTAGTATAGTCAAAGCGGAGAAGGTGAGGGTAAGAAAACGTCAATGGAGAAATACGATGGGTGGTGGGTGAAAAAATAGGATTTTGGTGACAAAGGGCAAGTTTTTATAAAAGTTTTTTGATTTTTTTCCTTTTTTCTTTTTTTTTAGAAAGAGCTTTACAGAAATATGTACGGACTTACGGACTTTAAGCAATCACAAACAAGATATGCACAATCACACCTAGATATAGGGTCACCTAGGTCAGCTAGACAGCTCCTAACTGTTCCAAAGGGCTAGAAATAGGACCTCAAACCGCCTCTTCTCCGTCAATTGCGGCCAGGTAAGTGCCAGGTAAGTGGGAGGCTCTCCACTACGTAAGTAGTGGTCCTAATTAAGTAACCACTTGCCTTGGACACACTTGCCTAGACATCGCAAAGTCAGGATAGGATAAACGGCTGATGCCTGTAACTAGTCCTTTGTCCTATTGAACGCGAAGTCCTTAGGGCTGAGTCTAGTATTTTTTAATTAACAATGGTCAATACATATGCTTTTTGTGATTTCTGGGGTCCTGGGAAGGGTGATGAAATCCCCACCCAATCTGGATTGATTTCAAGCCCCTTAAAGTCCGTATTAATATATGCAAAGCAGTAACAATCAACTGCAAACAATTTTTATTTTTTTAGCGCGGCGCAAAGAATCCTGCAAAAAAACAGTTTATTGGAAGGGGAAGAGAATTTGCACTAAGAATGCTGCAGAAAACACAGTTCAGTAGAGTTCAGAGGAGTGGGGAAGGAGAGAGAGACTTACCAAAAAAAACTGAAACCCTGAAGCCAACAAATGGCTGCGGTTCCGCGGCCAAACGCATGCTCAGGCCGCTGTTCCGCGGCTATGTTGAGGGGTTGAAGCTTCAATTTTTTTGTATGTGCTGTTTTGGGTGTCCTCTGCTTGTCTGGATTTCCTGAATCTTGTTTTGCTCACTGTAGCTGCTCCATATTTTCACTGTAGACCGTTGGCTCCGTCTTGATTCGTCGCGGTATAGCTGTGAATTATGGGTCTAACTTCCCACGTCTTTGGCACTGAACTCGAACTTCGTATTATCCTGCACACTTGCACAAAAACTAATCAAAAATAACAAGATGGTTTTTTTTACAATGTATATTTTTTTGTTTTGTTTTTCGGTTATATTTATATTCACAAATTAACCCGAAATTACACAAAAAAATAAACTACCGTCTCCCCGGCAACGGCGCCATTTGATTGTTAGGGATTCTGCGTGTTCAAGTTTAGTTAATTACCGCAATCAAGGCGGTTTCGCTTGTAGCTAGCCGGTTGAGTACGGGTCGTCCGCAGGGAGATGGGAATCTTTTTCTATGTGCTTTAATGAGTTAATGTTGGAGATAGTGCCCTCATAGTCAATTATTGGATCGCAGGTACGTGATTGCAATGATTGCGGAGGACCTATACCGGTAGGAAGTCTTACTCAAGATGATAGTATGCTATCTGGTTTGCCTTTATCAGTCGTGTACAGTTTCAGGTGACTGATCACTGTTACACTTTGATAGAGCCCTTAGGATCTTGCTTTACTACCTACAGTATGATGGCGATCATATACGTGAGAGTAGGGTAGATTATACGCATATCCTTAATTGTGGTCCTTAGTCGTGGGAGTTTCGAGACAGGGCATCGATACTCCGGAGTAGATTAGTGTATACAGTCGAGACCCCGACGAGGGGCGGTGGCCGGTCTCACAAACCACTGGTGTCAGTTGGATCACCTAAGATGTATACAGGTGCTCATTGGGTTATGAATACACCGGACAGGACTCGCCGGGAACCTGCTAGTTGGTATTATACATATCGTCAGATAGCAGTTTCCTGGTGACATGTGTACAGGTTAGTTCATCGACCTGAGGTCGTCATTTGTCTCGTGTGAGTTCCCACTGTGCTTTGATTTCTACCCTACCACGGCTCAAAGGAGTCGTGCAAACAGGTAGTTTTTGGGTACAGTCCCGAGCCATATGGAGGCACGTGAGCGGATCGGCAGGGGATTCGTCTCTCCCGGTATTGGGGGCGAGATCGTGCTGTGTATAGGAGAGCCATTACACATAGCCCACGGCCGTGGCAGGAGATTTACTGGTAGGTACTCCAGTAGTATCTCAGGGTGTTATTGGGCTTCACTCCGACACGACTTATACTGCTATTGGGGGTCTGACGTTACTAGCCCCCTAGGCAAATATGCGATACTCATTGACGAACGGACCGGACTGTATATACATTGTCACTGTTAGGCTCAGTAGGGTTTCTGGATGAGTTCGCTCATCAGCCTCCCTTGAGGTCAGTCCATGGGCAGCCATTACGCATAGCTAGTGCCGCTGACGGTTTGTGGTTAAACCCACTGCCACGGTACTGACGAGTCATTAGAGTCCCCCACAGACAGTTTCCCAAGTTCGGATGAAACGTTGTAGAGGCCGTATGGTTTTATGGCAGGGTTCGGAAAATGCACGTGCGTTTACGCACGTGTTATTTTTCGGGCTGATGATACTGGTCGGCTTTGGTTTAAGCCGGATCCGAGTATTATGTTGAGTAGATATAATATCTTTGTCTCGGTTGCATTTGTATTCGGTCGTAATACAAATGCGGGTATATTTATACAGTTACGGGGTTATCCTGAAAGTAGTTTCAGGATCACTTTTGGAAGTTGCCAGTTTCCAGTTTTCTATCAGCCGTCCTTTAACATTCGGTTAAAGACGGATTTATCTTTTCTTGGATGAGGTGAGTCATGCTTCTAGAAGTTTCTAGATATGGTGACTAGGTTGATGAGGTGGCTAATGACTCATCTTGACATTAATTGTTGCATTAATGACTTGATGAGGTGTATTAGTGACTCATGCTTTCATTAATGTGTTTTGTTTTGCTTAAGGATATTTGTTGTTGATATTTATCCTTATGCTCACCCTCTTTGCTCCTACACTCACCCTCCTCCTTCCTATATATATGGCCGGCCCCCTTCCCCCTCCTAAAAAAAGAATTCTCACTTGATGTTTCATTGTGAAAAAGATATGATAGTTTTCGGTGTATGGAATTTCACAGCTCATTTCATTCCATCACCCGATTCCCACGGCAACTTCATTAACCGATCGTCCACGGTTTTGGATGAAGTGAGACAAAGTAATCTATTCATTCTCTACATCAATCTTGGTCGTCTCTTTTAGCAAACTTGACGACCGAGTGCCTCAAGTCAGAGGCGGGAGCCCGTTTAAAGAATCGGCGACGTGGTGCCACCTGGACGAGCAGATCGGAGATCGAAGAGATCGGAGCAGCCGCAACGGAGCTTGGGATGATGGTTAAAGAATGAAGGACTCGGATCGTTCGGTATAACCTTTCTACACTCTTTACAGTTTGTTAGTTTAGCAATAATGGTAGATCCGGGTTAAAGTATACGATAGCGCCAGTTAAAAAGCTTTTGTTCCGCATTTGGCGTCTGTAGATGGCCGGGGCGCTAACGTAGACTTACAGTGGTATCAGAGCCTTACCATTTTGCTATACTAACTTGTGCTAATGCGTTTAAAACATCGATCGAACCGGAAATCAAAAACTGCAAAATCCAAGTTCACAGTTTCTGTCGATTTTTGAAGGGGTCCTAAAATTATTCTACATATCTCAGAAAACTGTGCAGGGTTTTATTAGAACACCGTCCAAACTTGGGATCATGATTCGACAAGACTGCCGCGGAAACGCGGCCAAACCCATGGTTTGGCCGCGGATCCGTGGCCATTCTGTGTCATCATGCCCCCAAATTTGCTCAGTAGGTTCTTCTCTGGAATTTGTGGTTTTTGGTATATATCTTTTGGGCCCAGATTTTGTTACTGTTCACCAGTTGTTCGTGGGGCCCACTTTATGATATTTAGTCGATCGAAATTTAAACATGTTAGTTTACAGTGCTTACATTATATCTCCGACCGGGAATGTCATTTGATCGGTAAACCGCATCTGATTGCTATAGTTCTTTTAGACGGGTTTGCGAACGTGACATTCGCGTTCATGTTCTGTGTTGTGCTGTGATGTTGCGGATTTGTCGTGGTGGATAGCAGTGTGCAATGGTAGTGCAGTTTGGATTTATTTATACATTTGATATTGCGGGGCGAGCGTCCAACTTGTGGACTGCCGTCACTGCCTGTTGTATAATATTCTTTTGGGGCACGACCAGGTTGCGGTCGATGTACCTGTTATACTATTTTTCATTACTGTACTAGGTTTTGCCCCGCGACGGAGTGCACAGATAGCCGGGTTCTGGAGGGCAACGGGTCCGCATCTCATGGTTTTGAGAGGCAGAGGGGCCCCACTCTAAAATTGGCAGACTATTCGCCGCACTCATAGGGGGTACAGGTTGACCCAATGAGGGGTGCTCAAGCTACCGGATTCCGTGAAGTGCAGGGTAGTCCATTCACTTTGCTGTAGGGGGCTGCCTCGCTTCAGGTTTTGGCGGGTGACTTGCCGCACCCGTAGGGGTCTAGGTTTCATTGCACAGGCTATCCACACGACAGGGGAACGTCGGGTTTCAGCAGCGGCTCTGTGAAACCTGGGGATCCCAGATTATCTGTATTGTTCTGTGATGCTTATTACTTTTCTGTAATGTTGCATATTATCACGCCTGGAGCGATTATTGTATATTGGTTTATATACTATTAGATGTTGTATATGTTTTACACCCGCGCAAGTCCAGTCCCCGCTCTGTCGTTAGTTAAGTAACCTAACGGGTGATGACGGGACCCAGTGACGAATGCGGATGGCATATACATACATTTTATTTTCGTTCTTTTCTGGTGTGATTGATTGATGGGACTGCGTTGATTCTGATCAATGCAAAGTAAAACAAACCTGTTTAATGTTGTTGGAAAAATTTAAAAGTGTTATTGCAAAGACGTTTCCTTTTGTTTTGCATAGCGGTATTCAGTGGAATATCCTGCACCTCATTCGACGGGGCAAGGGCCGATATCCCTTCACCGGGACTGACCCCTTGGGCAGAAGTTTGCGTCAGGGTAATAACTTCACTATAGTCGATTACAAGTTGCTTTGCACCGTGGTATTCAGTGGAATATCCTGCACCTCATTCCACGAGGAAAGAACCGAGATCCCTTCACCGGGAGTGACCTCTTTAGCAAAAGGTTTTCGCCACTATATTTTAAAAAACTATCAGGTTCCTTCAGCGATATCAAGTTCACTACGTTAAAGGTTTTTCGCCAAAAACCAGCCGTAGCCCTCCGTCACTTCTTTTGGGTATTCAGTAGTATTCAAGCTATGTATTTTGACCTAACGCCAAGGTATAGTGTTTGGTAGCTGCTGGGTATTCAACTGTTGTATAGATAGATGAGTTGGTTTGGGACAGCCGTTCTGCCATTTTGACCTAACGCCAAGGGCATGTGCGGGTGGGTTCAAATTAATAAGATAGTGACGGGTAGAACTTGGCATGTGACTTATGACATTTTGACCTAACGCCAAGGTTATAAGAGCATGGGACAAAAATGATATCGGGAGTTTCTAAAGAAACTGAAACTTGCCAAGTATGCGCATACCTTCTGGAGTATGAGTAACGTGGATGCATTCCATCACGTTATCATGCGATGAGAGTTGGATCCCGATTCCCACTGATGAGTTGGTTTACTCTTCGGGTGATCCCGATTGATTCTTCTTTCAGGTTTGGAGGAGAATTTGACAGGACAGTGGGAGGTTTCCGGATTAGATAAAGTGATAACCATTCTGATCTAGGTTAGAGTGCACGCAGAGTGTTTCTTTTCTCTCTCTCTTTGGCAGCGACCTTTGACCGACCCTAGACTATGACTCAGTGACCAAGTTGACCGAACCTTCTTAAAATACTGGCTTTTGGATTGTCTAAGTTGCATAAGTCATTGTCACTCCTTCTTTTACCCTTTGCATTTCTCAGAACACCCGTATTACTACGGACTTCCACTTCCATTGGATAGATCCATCGTATGGTTATATACGAACTCGTAGGGACTTTTTCTAGGATGGATCAAGGTTCAGGAGAAATAGAATTGGTTTATTCAGTTGTCTTTTATTATCCCCTTCTCTCAGGTTGCGAGGGCTCCTTGGTTTAGGAGAGTACACCTATTACGCTTATTGGATAATCTTATTCCAAACCATAGGCAGGTGCCGAAAGGTAGGGAATGAAGAAAACCAATTAGCCTAAGTAGGGTGTGCAGAAGGTAATATGTAAAGACAAAATAAAGGGATTAGAAAGAGAGCAAAGTAAATTGCGACTGATATCATTCACGACCAAAACCGCGTACTTCATCGCCACTCCTATTTCACTTTTAAAGGAATAAGATATTATTCAGTTGTCTTTTATCATCACCTTCTCTCAAGATATGAGTACTCCTTGGTTTAGGAGGGTACACCTATTATGCTTACAGGATAGTCTTCTTCCAAACCATAGGCTGGTGCCGAACGGTAGGGAAGGAAGAAAACCATTTAGCCTAACGATGGTGTACAGAAGGTAACGACTAAAAACAAATAAAAGGATTTGGAGAGATGGCAAAGAGATATACGGTTATAGTCATGAATTGGATTATGGAAGAGGCATTGCTATGAATACCAGGATACCCCTACGAAACATTTTCATGTTTCAGTGCATTGTTAAATGAAAACTGTTTTCCCGATTAGATACTTACTCCAAGGGTATGTATTTACCAGGTTTCTTTCTCATATCTGTATGGTTTTACAGATGATGAGTGGGAGTAAGTTATTGGGAATTAGGTGATCATCCTCATTATATCGGAATTCGTTGTAATTGGTGATATTTGAGGAAATCGCCAGGGTACAGTTTTCAACCTACGACGCACAGGTTATGAGTTGTTCAAACTCAGCGGACTTATACAGAGTATTGTATGTTGTCTAAGTGTCCATCAGGACAAAGGGGTAGGTCCTCGTACTATGTTCTGTTTACTTATAACTTCTCTAGTTTTTAGACAAGTGTTTCGTAGAAATACATGGTCTAAGTTTTGAAAAGTTGTGGGTATAAGAATAAAGTAGAGAACCAGGTATCACAAGCATCGGGATTCTTCAAAGAGATCGAAGATGTAGATTCTTGTGATTGGTATTCAGATAATAGTAATGGTTTTGAGAAACTTGTTTCTCTTTCAGGTTACTCATAATTGGATGGATTCCTAAGTTGAGTAATGCTGATTAGCCTCTTTCCATTAAGTTAATATGCACTGGAGACAGCTGCATGATTGAATCTTGTTCCAATTAAATAAGTGCCAAAATTTCTATATTGGATATAGAATGGTTCATACCTTAAAAGATGTTAAGGTACGGGGAGTTGTCCAGCTTATGCTTAAAACCAGACTCTGGAAAACTCAGGGCACGTTTCTGTAATGGCTGCTTGTGGGTTGACCCTGGCTATGACGAGGGTTGATATTCTACCATTTGGAAGATCAATAGTGATATTGTTCTTGACTCGCCACAGTTTTAGTAAAATGGACTTTTTCAAAAAACAGTAGTGGGAGTATGGTAGAACTGGAAGTGATTCCAGAACCGCAAACGATTACGGAAAATTTAATAGGACCTAAAGGTTCAATCAGGTTTGACATTCCAATAGCCACTCCGCAGATATGGTAGGTAACCTCAGACACCCGAGAGGTACTCCGGTAGCCTCAAGGACGGTGACAGGGAGGTTCTTATCTACCCAGACTTGACACTACAGTTGTTCCAGGCTATAAGACCCGGTAGGAGGATTGTCGTAGTCAGTGGGAGTAGCAGATGCATAGTGGGCAAGTAGCTTATGTCTATTTATAGACTAGAGCAGTTATAGCGGAGATAGATCATCTAATTTTGATGTGACAGTCATAGGTTTGACTTCATCAGAATAGGGGATGGATCTGTTAAGAAGGTAGTAGGGTGTGATGTCATGGTATTTGGATGACATACACAGAGTAGGAAGTAAAATTCCTATACTACGATCGGTTGTACTGTGGTCGTCACACAGTTGTTTCTCCAGACAGGATATGGATATAATATTTGACATTCTGGTTTCTGGATCTATGGTTTTAGATCTAGATTTGGGTAGTTTCCCAATATGGGTACTTTGACAGATATTCTAATGGTTTTTAGAATAGTTGACTCCTAGCATGGTGGTGTACCTGCAGGTGATGGAGTCACCCTCTCTAAAGGTGTCGTATAGACTAAAGGGGAGAGGACTGTGCATGATTGGCAGATCACTTGCTTAGGCAATTGAATCAATCATGAGATGTCAAGTACCACACCAAATGTTGTTTTTGCACTATATGCAATAAGTTTGTATTAATCCAATCCTGGAGAAACATAAGGAAGCAGTTTTAGAACATAAGTGCATGTTCTACGGATTTGATGACGGCAGCCTCATTCGGGAGACGGTTACCATTCCAGGTATCAAACGTGACATGGTTGACAGAGTGATTGTCAGAGTTATAGGTTTTCCCTCTGATGAGGGACAGTATTATGGACAGGTGGTCCAAGAGGATACTGTGGAGAGGCTTGGTGCCGGATACTGATTAGGTTCAGTTATCGATACAGTCTAAGAAGTCTGGATTTGGAGTTCATTTATGAACTAGGTCCCATCAGATATCCAGACATATTCTAAGACAGGTATTACTCGATTCGGGAGATAGCTTTCTCCGCGAACTTGAGATTAAGAGAGACACAGAAAGAAACATCTAGGCGGATCCACTCACTGAGGCTATTTCTCGAACACAATAGTTTTACAAACGGGCTTTGTGAAACTGATTAGTAGAGGAGTTGGGTGTTCGGTTTCACACGGGCTGTGAGTAGTCGACATCGCAATAATTAGCCTTGAGTGCAAGTGGGAGATTGTTGGAGATAGTGCCCTCATAGTCAATTATTGGATCGCAGGTACGTGATTGCAATGATTGCGGAGGACCTATACCGGTAGGAAGTCTTACTCAAGATGATAGTATGCTATCTGGTTTGCCTTTATCAGTCGTGTACAGTTTCAGGTGACTGATCACTGTTACACTTTGATAGAGCCCTTAGGATCTTGCTTTACTACCTACAGTATGATGGCGATCATATACGTGAGAGTAGGGTGGATTATACGCATATCCTTAATTGTAGTCCCTAGTTGTGGGAGTTTCGAGACAGGGCATCGATACTCTGGAGTAGACTAGTATATACAGTCGAGACCCCGACGAGGGGCGGTGGCCGGTCTCACAAACCACTGGTGTCAGTTGGATCACCTAAGATGTATACAGGTGCTCATTGGGTTATGAGTACACCGGACAGGACTCGCCGGGAACCTGCTAGTTGGTATTATACATATCGTCAGATAGCAGTTCCCTGGTGACATGTGTACAGGTTAGTTCATCGACCTGAGGTCGTCATTTGTCTCGTGTGAGTTCCCACTGTGCTTTGATTTCTACCCTACCACGGCTCAAAGGAGTCGTGCAAACAGGTAGTTTTTGGGTACAGTCCCGAGCCATATGGAGGCACATGAGCGGATCGGCAGGGGATTCGTCTCTCCCGGTATTGGGGGCGAGATCGTGCTGTGTATAGGAGAGCCATTACACATAGCCCACGGCCGTGGCAGGAGATTTACTGGTAGGTACTCCAGTAGTATCTTAGGGTGTTATTGGGCTTCACTCCGACACGACTTATACTGCTATTGGGGGTCTGACGTTACTAGCCCCCTAGGCAGATATGCGATTCTCATTGACGAACGGACCGGACTGTATATACATTGTCACTGTTAGGCTCAGTAGGGTTTCTGGATGAGTTCGCTCATCAGCCTCCCTTGAGGTCAGTCCATGGGCAGCCGTTACGCATAGCTAGTGCCGCTGACGGTTTGTGGTTAAACCCACTGCCACGGTACTGACGAGTCATTAGAGTCCCCCACAGACAGTTTCCCAAGTTCGGGCTAAACGTTGTAGAGGCCGTATGGTTTTATGGCAGGGTTCGGAAAATGCACGTGCGTTTACGCACGTGTTATTTTTCGGGCTGATGATACTGGTCGGCTTTGGTTTAAGCCGGATCCGAGTATTATATTGAGTAGATATAATATCTTTGTCTCGGTTGCATTTGTATTCGGTCGTAATACAAATGCGGGTATATTTATACAGTTACGGAGTTATCCTGAAAGTAGTTTCAGGATCACTTTTGGAAGTTGCCAGTTTCCAGTTTTCTATCAGCCGTCTTTTAACATTCGGTTAAAGGCGGATTTATCTTTTCTTGGATGAGGTGAGTCATGCTTCTAGAAGTTTCTAGATATGGTGACTAGGTTGATGAGGTGGCTAATGACTCATCTTGACATTAATTGTTGCATTAATGACTTGATGAGGTGTATTAGTGACTCATGCTTTCATTAATGTGTTTTGTTTTGCTTAAGGATATTTGTTGTTGATATTTATCCTTATGCTCACCCTCTTTGCTCCTACACTCACCCTCCTCCTTCCTATATATATGGCCAGCCCCCTTCCCCCTCCTAAAAAAAGAATTCTCACTTGATGTTTCATTGTGAAAAAGATATGATAGTTTTCGGTGTATGGAATTTCACAGCTCATTTCATTCCATCACCCGATTCCCACGGCAACTTCATTAACCGATCGTCCACGGTTTTGGACGAAGTGAGACAAAGTAATCTATTCATTCTCTACATCAATCTTGGTCGTCTCTTTTAGCAAACTTGACGACCGAGTTGTCTCAAGTCAGAGGCGGGAGCCCGTTTAAAGAATCATCGACGTGGTGCCACCTGGACGAGCAGATCGGAGATCGAAGAGATCGGAGCAGCCGCAACGGAGCGTGGGATGATGGTTAAAGAACGAAGGACTCGGATCGTTCGGTATAACCTTTCTACACTCTTTACAGTTTGTTAGTTTAGCAATAATGGCAGATCCGGGTTAAAGTATACGATAGCGCCAGTTAAAAAGTTTTTGTTCCGCATTTGGCGTCTGAAGACCGCCGGGGCGCTAACGTAGACTTACAGTTAAGTCCAAATGTCCATATTTGTTTGTGATTAACTATGTGCTAAATGATGTGTAAAGAGAGCTTGTTAGGGTTAGGATTAGGTTAGTTTGAGTTAGGAGTCGCTCACTTCTTTCGTTGCCACACTTAATATCGGAGTTACGGTAATCGGCAACAACGGGGATTAGCACGACTAGGAAGGAACTTGTGAGTATAAGCTAGGCTTTCCAACGCATAAGTTCTTCCTTTTGGTGCTTGTCCGTCCGTTCTTGGCTCTTATCCTTAAACTCTGGTTAATTTAACCACAACCGGTCTCACTACGGAATCACCACTATCATGTAGGATAGGGTGCCGTAGGGAGCGGATTGTGGTTCAATTAACGGGAGTCCGATTTAAGATGTTGGGCAAGGAAAGAGTGAGAGAGATTTCCTTCTCTCAAACTTACCTTATCTTACCCTAACAAGTTATGGAAACTACTCACCCATTACAAGAAAAAGGAAAATAAAACAAAGGAGAAAGATAGAAAGAAAGAGGTTAGAAGATTACAACTAGCTATTTGCGACCTCACCTCGGCAAGGATCAAGCGTAAGCATCATGGTTGTTTAAGGATAAAGGAAAAGAGAACAAGAAAGAAACAAACACAAATAACAACAACTAAATTAGCAAATGAAAATTACAAGCAAATATAATTAACAATTACAAGAACAAGACAAGCATGATAATAAAAGAACTCCTTTATTTTTTCTTCACTCACAAAAGCTCACTACAAGTTTTTAATGAAGAAGAGATGAAAGGAGGAGGAAGAACAACACATGTATTATAAAATCTAAATACAAGAATAAGCACCCTTTGGCTTTGGCAAGTTCTGGACTATTTATAGGTAGGAAACAAAAATTCTAGGGCAACATTCTGGATCAACAAAAAAAGACCAAACACCCCTTGAAAAATCATCATCTGCGGCGCCTGTACGGCCGCGGATCCGCGGCCTAGACCCCCTATTGGCCGCGGATCCACGGCCCTATGGTGGAGTTGGGGCATAGGCTTTTTTGTACTTCCCTGGTCTGCTGTGCCCATGAGTCTGGTATATGTTTTTTCTCAGATTTTCTTCACGATTTTTCCAGAATTTCTGTTGATCAAAAAGATGATGTGATGTGGATCTTTTGCCATTATTCCCTCGAGCTCCGCGTAGATATGTTGGATCTTGTGTTGCCATTGAGTTTTGTGCATGAAAATGACATTGATTTGCCATTTTGTCTCTTAAACTGGTGCGTGGCAACATACGGATAGAGAGCGGAGACCCGTGTTTCATCTGTGGTTGGCAGTAATCCGGATTTTGTCGTGCTTCTCCATGGATTTCACCATTTAGAGCCGAGAACCTGTATCCTGCAATTGACTAGCAAACACGGCTCAAGAGTACCTACCGATAAGCAATATGATAAAAATTGGGCGGTATAAAAATGCAAAAATCTGATATGAACATCGACTTAAACCTTTCCTCACTGTGGACCCTTCGGAAGAGCTCCTGTTTTTGCAGGAGCCGATCTATATTGACTGATCTTCCTCCATCTACCCCTAAATTTCGATTATCTAGCCAAAACACTGTTTCAAACAAGTTTGGGGGTATGTATCATTTGTAATTATATAAAAAAAAATAAAAAAATGAAAATTTGAAATATTTTAGGGTATTTTTGTAAATTTCCAGTTTTAATAAAATAAAAATAAAAATATGCAATGCTTTGATAACTTATTTGCAAACCACCTCTTTTTAAGAGGGGCTTTTTACAAATTGTAAGTCGATGCCAAGCACCCCACGTGTACGCGGGGAGGCGGAATAAGCAAAAACGTATTTTATTGGCTTTGTAACATCGACTAAACATTAGAATCGTTTCTAAACCCTAACTAATGGTATAACTTTGAGGTTGTATCTACTATGTGTGTGATATATACCTCAAGATCCCGCTGTCCTTCACTTCTTTGCTGTCCTCTCCAAGTGATGAGCTCCTTTTCCTGAGAACGGAATCCACCTCCTCGTCGTCTTCTCCGAATCGTAGACGATCCACTCGAGAGTTCCGATTTTGAGCTTTGCTTCTAACTTGAAGCAAATAGGTAACTTGGTTTGCTAGACTAAGTACCCTAGGTTATGTAGAGAGTGATAAGGATCAAATTATCTCACTAAACCCTATGGTTTCCAACACATGGAATGGTTAGGGTTTGCTTTGAGAGAGGAGAGAGCTTGAAGAAGATGATGGAAGCTTAAGGTTTTTCTTTTTCTTTTGTGAAGGAAAAAGTATTTGATACAATAATGCAAAGGGATTATATGTGTGGTAAAAGTCAAGGGTTTTTAACTCTTTCAATTCTAGAACCATCTCAAAAGATCAAGCAAATATCACAAAGAAATATCTAAGTCAACAAGGTCAAAGTAGTCAATATAAAAACCCTAATCCCTTTTTCAACAAAATACCATAAGCTTCCATCTCATTTCTTCCATCTATTAATCATGTCTAAATGATAAGAATACCCCTCTCATCTGTATGCGCACATACCCGTATTCGTGTTCCGATAAATACGAATACAGTGAGACGAACTGATCCAATAATCAAATACCAGGATCCGGATTAAACCAAAGCCCACTGGCAATGTCTGCCCGAACATCATAAGCGCACAAGTACACGTATATGTTTGAACCCTGTCATAAAACCATACGACCTCTACACGTTTCGCCTGAAGCCGGGAAACTCTCTGTGTGGGACTCTAAAGACTCGATAGTACTCTGGCAGTGGGTTTAACCACTAGCGCGTCAGCGGCACTAGCTGTATGTAACGGCTACCCAGGTATCTGTCGATGAGAAGGTCGACGAGGAAACTCATCCATACCCCAACTGAGTCTGTCCGTGTCAATCTCCGTACAGTCCGGTCTGTTCGTCTAAGAGTGTCGCATATCGGGCCTAGGGGGCGGCAAGCGTCAGACCCCGAATAGCGGTATAAGTCGTGTCGGAGTACTGTCCAAAACACCCTGAGAAACTACTGGAGTACCTACCAGTAAATCTCACTTGCCCTGGCCAGGGACTTTGTGTAATGGCGTTCCGAACACAGCGTGACATCAACCTCCAATACCGGAAGAGACGAATCCTATCTAACCGCCACTGCCTCCAACCGCTTCAGGACTGCACCCAACTACTACTTGTTTGCACGACTCGGCAGAGCCGTGGTAGGGTAGTAATCTCAGAACAGTGGGAACACACTCAAGGTGAAGCAGCAGTGTCAAGTCGACGGACTAAGCTGTACTCATGTCACCTGGGAACTGCTACCTGACGATAGGTATATTACCAACCAGTAGTTCCCCACGAGTCCATCCAGTGTAACTCATAACCCAATGAGCACCTGTATATTATCTCCAGTACGTCGTACTGATGGCTGTGGGACAGACCATCTCCACTCCTGGGAAAAGAAGCGTATACACTAGTCTACTCTGGAGTATCGATGCCCTGTCTCGATAATCCTACGACTAGGGACCTGTAAAAGGATGTGCTTGTAGACTACCCAGCCCTCACAAGTGTGACTGCCATCACAACGCTGGTAGTCAAGCAAAGATCCTAAGGGCTCTATCAATATATATCAGCGATAAGTTAAAAGAAACATATACACATATTAAGATAGATACAAACTAAGTAGCATACTACTATATCGAGCGAGACTGTCATCAATCCGTGTATATATATCTAAAGCTTCCAAAATGTAATATACAGACTAGTACTATACAATAATGGCCTCCAGGCATATAACACTAACAATCTCCCACTTGCACTAAAGCCATGTGCTGGCATATCGCAGACCTATCATCTCGAATAGCCTCTCGAACTGCGTCTGAGGGATGGCCTTTGTGAATGGATCTGTAGTGTTGTCCTCTGTAGCTGTAGGGTTCCTAGACACTCTCAAGAGGTCTCACAAGGCATCAACCATGCCAATTTCAAATTTTATGTGTGCCGAGAAACCCTAACACGGATCGTTAACTAGAAATCTAGGCGATATACTAAACTAGTTAACAACTTAACTAAAGGAGAGAGGCTACAACCTTTGTAGATCCGGTTCTCCACTTCCTTAGCTCCACGTAGGCGTCCTCTCGCTGTCCATCTCGAATCCTAGACTCAATCGTCGGCTTCATCGGAAAAACGAGCGGAATAGGTCGTCGGCTTCGTGCCGAAGATGATCTACGTCGAGGTTGCACAAGTTCAAGCTCCAACTTCACCAAGTTGAGAAACATATGAAGAAAACACCCAAAACCACTTGGCAAGAGGTAGAGGATGAAGAAATAGGAGGTGGGTTCACTTTAGAATTGGATTTCTCACTTTAGAACTCAAGATGCCATTGATGGCATCAAGCTTTTCTTGAAGAAGAAGATGATGAAGAAGAAAGAATATGATAAGTCTTCCATTTTTTTAAAAATGAAACTAATATGAATACTTATCATATCTTGACCATGGTCAAGTGTAGAGATTAAACTAAGGTTAATTAGAATGGTTAGGGTTAAGGATGAGATAAGGATGGTGGACTTTGTCAAAGCTTCAAGAAGCTTCAACATAG
Source organism: Agapanthus africanus (assembly GCA_030015575.1). Taxonomy (NCBI): domain Eukaryota; kingdom Viridiplantae; phylum Streptophyta; class Magnoliopsida; order Asparagales; family Amaryllidaceae; genus Agapanthus; species Agapanthus africanus. The sequence continues at coordinate 206,519,547 of CM057337.1, forward strand.
AAACAAAATAAGCCACCATTCTTAATAATATCCAAAATGAATAAATAAATAAATAACTAAGTAAATAATCAAAACCCTGACCATTATACATGTAACCATGGTTTAATCTTTACACAAACCCAAGTAAGCAAGTATCATCAAACATGATACAAACAAGTGCACAAAAAATATATCACATATACAATGTGCATCAAGTGAGAAAATCCTTTTAAAGTGAACCAATACTAGCTAATGCAAAGTAATATATCAAATATATAATTATACATTAAATCATTAAATCAACATTTGATTCAATGATCCGGTCATGTCGCACATAACCGACTAGTATCCAATGTATCGATTTATCGAATCAATGATTCGATAATTAGGTCATATCGAATATAACCAACCGATACATCCATCGCGAGAATGAAATACGGTATCACATACACGCATTATTCTCGCTCCCGCACATATCTCATATGCGCTCCTATTTCGTTTCGCTTGAGCCAGGAAACCTCTGTGTAGGACTCTAAAGACTCGTCAATACGCCGGTAGCAGATGGTGATCATATCAAGCACCCACAAGCCGCAAGCGGTCTGCTAAACGTAACGGCCATCCGGGTATTGAGCGATCAGAAGATCGACGAGCTAGCCCGCTCACACTCCTGTGAATCCAACCAGTAACACTTACCGTACAGTCCGGTCTGTTCGTCTGATATGTTGCATATCAAGTCTAGGGGTGGTAAACGTCAGACCCCAATAACCGATAAGTCATGCCGATGTGAGGCTCATAACGGGTCGAGAAGCTACTGGTAACACTTACCAGCAAATCTCTGATCAGCCCTGGCCAGGGACTTCCCTGTTACGGCCAATCGAGCACTGCGCAACATCAACCCCCAATACCGGGAGAGACGAAACCCCTCCTATCGCTCATTGCCTCCATGTGACTCGGGACTGTACCCAAAGACCACCATTTTGCATGCCCTCATGGACGTGGTAAGGTGGAGATCAAAGCACAGTAGGAATCACACAAGACTCTATGACGATCTCGGGTCTCCAGACTAACCTGCACAAGTGTCACCTGAGAACTGCCATCTGACGTGAGGTATAATACCATCTGGGAGTTCTCGGCGAGTCCGTCCAGTGTACCCAGTCTCCACTGAGCACCCGTATACGATCTCTGATGTCAAACACCAATGGATATGGGATCATCCATCGCCTATCTCATGGGTCGAGAAGCGCATACGCTAGTCTACACTGGTATATCGATGCCCCGTCTCGATACACCCACGACTAGGGACCATGAAGGATGTACTTATGAACTACCATGTCCCCACTAGTATGATCTGCATCATAGTCCAGGTAGTCAAGTACACATCCTAAGGGCTTTATCAACATGTAACTATAAGACAGTTTAAAGAGACAAGTGTACATGTTAAGATAAAGAGTAACCAGATAGCATACTATCATATCGAGCAAGAAAGTCATCTCTATATATGTCCAAGCATCCAATATAATATACATCATCTGTACAATACTGGCCTCTAGGGCATACATACAACTAACAATCTCCCACTTGCACTAGGGCCAGCTGCTGTAGTATCGCATACCGAGCATCCCGAAGAGTCTCTCAAACTGTATCTGGGGAATGGCCTTCGTGAGTGGATCCGCCGTGTTGTTCTTCGTGTCAACTCTCCTGACCTCGATCTCCCGGCGATCAACTATCTCCCGGATCAGGTGATACCGCCTCAGAATATGCCTGGATCGCTGATGGGACCTGGGTTCCTTGGCCAAAGCCACCGCTCCATTGTTATCGCAATACAAAGGTATTGGATGCTCAATGGATGGAACCACTCCAAGTTCAGAAATGAACTTCTTGATCCAGACAGCCTCTTTGGCAGCATCGTTGGCAGCGATGTATTCAGCCTCCATCGTCGAGTCTGCCACGGTTTCCTGCTTGGAACTCTTCCAGCTAACCGCCCCTCCGTAAAGGGTAAAGACAAATCCCGACTGCGACTTAGAGTCGTCCTTATCACTCTGGAAGCTCGAATCGGTAAAGGACTCCACTTGGAGTTCTCCGTTACCATACACCAAGAGCATCTCTTTAGTCCTTCGCAAGTACTTGAGAATGCTCTTCACAGCTGTCCAGTGACTCTCTCCAGGATCAGCTTGATACCTGCTCACTACACTTAGTGAGTATGCTACATCGGGTCTGGTACATAGCATTGCATACATGATAGAGCCTACAGCCGAAGCATAGGGTATCCCTTGCATGCGAGCTCTCTCCAAATCAGTCTTGGGAGACATCTCTTTGGAGAGAGTGACTCCAGAGATCGTGGGTAAGTTCCCACGCTTGGATTCTTCCATACTAAACCTCTTTAGTATGGTGTCAATGTACCTGGATTGGGACAATCCCAAAATCCGTTTGGATCTATCTCTATAGATCCTAATTCCCAATATGCAGGAGGCATCACCAAGATCTTTCATTGAGAATCTTTGTGATAAGAAGAGCTTGACCAAATGCAGCATAGGAATATCATTTCCTATCAAGAGTATGTCGTCCACGTACAATACGAGGAAGACAACCTTACTCCCTGCCACCTTCTTGTAAATACAAGGTTCATCTGGGTTTTTGACGAAATCAAACTCTTTGATAACGACGTCAAAGCAGATGTTCCAACTACGCGATGCTTGCTTTAATCCATAAATGGATTTAAGCAGCTTGCACACCTTCCCGCTGCTCCCACTGTCTACGAAGCCCTCTGGCTGAGTCATGTACACGCACTCTTCTAAATCACCATTTAGAAAGGCGGTCTTAACATCCATTTGCCAGATTTCGTAATCATGATATGCAGCGATGGCAAGCATGATCCAGATGGATTTAAGCATAGCCACTGGAGAAAAGGTCTCGTCATAGTCCACACCTGGTCTTTGACGAAAACCCTTTGCTACAAGTCTAGCTTTGAAAGTCTCCACTTTCCCATCTACACCAAGTTTTTTCTTGAAGATCCACTTGCTCCCAATGGGTTTTACCCCTTCAGGAGCAACTTCCAAAGTCCATACTTTGTTGGTGTACATGGATTCCATCTCGGACCGCATAGCATCCAGCCATTTCACTGAGTCCCTACTCGTGATGGCCTGCTCGAAGCTAGTTGGGTCATCATCCTCCATGATGCAATCCTCGCTCCCTCCATCCATGAGAAAACCGTAGTATCTCTCAGGCTGGCGAGGAACCCTACTAGATCGGCGGAGAGGCTGAGGTTCATTGGGAGCTACTGAATCTTCTGGTTCCACTAAATCTTCAGTTACGGTTTGTGTATCTGGAACTTCTTCCAGCTCTACCACTTTGCCACTAATTTCTTTTTCAAGGAATTCCTTTTCTAAAAAGGTGGCATGTTGAGCAACAAACACTTTTTGTTCCTCACTGTGGTAGAAAAAATACCCATATGAGTTCTTTGGATATCCCACAAACTTGCAAAGAACTGACCGTGCCTCGAGCTTGTCCGGATTTTGTCTTTTGACATAGGCTGGACAACTCCATATCTTAACTCGTTTAAGATATGGCCTCTTCCCACTCCATATCTCATATGGTGTGGTAGGTACAGATTTAGATGGAACTTGATTCAATAGGTATGTTGCTGTCTCCAGCGCATATCCCCAAAAGGAAATAGGTAACTCAGCTGTGCTCATCATAGAGCGTACCATATCTAATAGGGTGCGGTTTCTCCGTTCAGATACACCGTTGTGCTGTGGTGTATATGGAGGAGTCAGCTGAGAGAGAATCCCATTCTCTTTTAGGAAGTCCAGGAATTCATTGCTCAAGTATTCACCTCCTCGATCAGATCGTAGGATTTTAATACTTTTTCCGGTTTGGTTCTCAACTTCTTGTTTATATTCTCTAAATTTCTCAAAAGCTTCTGATTTGTGTTTCATCAGGAACACATATCCGAATCTAGAGAGATCGTCAGTGAATGTAATGAAGTATGAAGAACCATCCCTGGCATGTGTAGACATAGGACCGCATACATCACTATGTATCAGTCCTAAGAGTTCGATAACTCTTTCTCCGTGTCCCGTAAACGGAGTTTTGGTCATCTTGCCTTTGAGACATGACTGGCAAGTGTCATAAGATGAAAATTAGAATGGTTTCAAATATCCATCCTTATGCAACTTAGCCAGTCGTGTCGCATTGATGTGACCCAGTCTACAATGCCACAAGAAGGATTCGTTCAGTTCTGAACTCTTCCTCTTGTGTGTGTTTGTTATACTCAGAACTGTTGATTGGTTTAGAACATAAATGCCATTGCACAACGTGCCTGATCCAACCAACTTTTGGTTACGGAAAATGTTCATAACATTATCCTGTAATACAAAATTATATCCCTCTTTACTCAATAAAGAAACCGATATAATGTTGCATATCAGGTTCGGCATGTAATAACATTCGTTCAGAACCAATGTATTACCAGTTGGTAATACAAGGTGATATTCCCCGACAGTCTTAGCTGCAACAATTGCACCATTTCCAACTCTAATGTCTTTATCACCTTCTCCAAGTTCTCTACCTTTCCTAAGCCCATGTAACTGATTACATATATGGGATCCTGACCCGGTATCTAATACCCAGGACGTGGAGCAAATGGAGAAACAGTTCTCTGTAACGAACACACCCGAAGAAAATGCATCAACATGTACTTTCTTCATTCGGGTGGCATGGGAATCCTGGTATTCCCCTATATCCTGTTCAGTCCTATAACTCTTATAGGAAAGAACAGAACCAACGTTCCCCAGCACAGTATAACAGGCGGGTTCGGTCAATATATCCATATTATTATCTTTATTAAGGCATGAAATGGTCGCTACCTGGAGAGAGAGAGAAGAAAACACTTTAGTGTAAGCTCGTGCAAGATCAGATTGGTTATTATCTTATCTAATCAGGATGGCTCCCACTGCTTTTTATCAAATCTTCCTTCAAACCCTAAAAGGAAAGACTAGCCGGGATTAATTACACACTACAAGTTCGCCAATCTTTCAGCTAGGCCAGTGTCGGTACTTTGAGGGAGGTCCCCCGTGCTTTCGCACGAACCTAATTAATGTAAACCTCGTTTTCCCGGAGGCGTAACCTCGTTAACACCTTTCTAGACACCTACTTGATCGGCTAATTGTAATATGTAAAACTCTCCCATGAGTAACTCTTACTCGCAGTGGGTATCGGGATCCAACTATCTCATAGAAGGTATGCAATCTCATTGCAAATTTCAACACTTGAAATTCCCGATAATGCTTTTGCCCCAAACGATCTATGACCTTGACAAGGTCAACAAACCATAGACCGTAAGTCAAGTTCAACCCGTCATTTCTTGATTGAATTAAACCCACCCGCACGACCCTTGACAAGGTCAACAAGGCCGTACGACCACCCTAACTCAATCTGCATCATATGCATAAGCAGATAAATACTGGTTAGCTACCGCACACTGCGCCTTGACAAGGTCAACAAACGCAGCACGAATACTAAACAGGACTTATCTGAAATGACGGAGGGCTACGACAGGTTTTTCTGAAAACCTATTGCGTAATGAACTTGATATCGTTGCAGAATCAAATGAAGTTTTGAAATGGAGTGATTTTTAGGCTTTTCTAGTTTTGCTAAAGGGGTCACTCCCGGTGAAGGGATCGTCGGCCCTTTCCTCGTCGAATGAGGTGCGGGATTTATCATATATATCACTGTTCAAAGCAGAAACTATAGAAGCAATCAAAAGTCAAACCGAATGTGTAGCATCTGCCAGTTATTGCTAAAGGAGTCACTCCCGGTGAAGGGATCTCGGTCCTTTCCTCATCGAATAAGGTGCAGGGTATATCATATATACCGCTATGCAAAGCATAAACTGTAGCTACTTGTTTTTGTTTAAAATTTGATTCTACAACATCTTAGGTTTCTTTTCATTCATTAATCACATTAATGAAGTCCCATCATTTAAATACCTAAACATCACAGATAAATACGACGTACACTTATGCCATCCGCATTCGCCTCGATGTCCCCTCGTGCACCGTTAGGTTAGGTAACTAACGACAGAGCAGGGCAGGGCTAGTGCGGGTGCAAAACATAAGTAACGTCTATATAATATATCATATATACTATATAAATTATCTATCACAGAACATCACATGATCGCATCACAGATATCGCAGCAGAAGAAACATATGAAACATTGGATATACTAGGACGTCCGTGTTTTCAATACGAGCCAGTATAAAACACGGATTCCACGGTCGTGATGAATAGCCAATCTCACATCCCTAGACCCCTACGAGAGCGGCAAGCAACCCTACCAATTCTAGGGTTAGGAGACCCGGACTCGACTCCTCGAGTTGGTCTCCCACTGGACCCCAGAACCCGGTTACTTGTGCTCCCCTCCTTGGGTCTATCCTAATGCGGAAAAGTAAATAATATACAAAAGGTGACGACTTCCGCAACCTGGAAGTGCCCCAATAAAAGAATATTACATACAAGTTTTTACATGAATGAAAATGAAAAACACTCATCTCACATAAAAAACCCCGGCTATTCAAACACGACAATCCAATATAACATATCCAGCAACACATAACATCACATGTCATCAACATAAGTAAATATGTCCATCCCAATTGTCGTTGACATATAGCAACGAAACCGGCGATATCACATATTACACTTACGGTCACAAAAAAGAAAGTGTAAAACTATAACAATTGGAATCCGCAACTTCTTTAGACATCGCATGCCTAATCAAATGAAATACTTAGACATCACATGCCTAACAGTTATAAACCCCGCATTTTAGTCTCATTATCGAAAACTCTTTTCAATATCAAGTGAAACTAAACTGCGAGATTTATAACATTCATTCAGTTATCACATAACTGTTTTTGAATTCCAATTATTGTATCACATTCCAGATAAACAGAAAATGTTAAACTTTCCGATCGAACAGTCGAATACCCAAGTTTTCCCGATACAGCTCAACACATGAAATAAGTCTAGCAACATTCAGTTCGTGCCTCAGTACCAACGGTCCAGCCGTAGAAGGGTCAAGCCAACGCCTCACATGTGGCACGCCGTACTGCCCCAAACCCGAAGGTTCGAAGGGCAGTTCAAGACGGTCACATAATCGAGTTAAGGTTTGTTGTCTTCTAGAGGGTCCATCGCGTTACTTGCACTACTTAGAACGTCGTTAAACTACGGAAAAATCCAACACTTGGAAATTTCCCGACAGGGGAAAAGTTGGGTATTTATATCCGGTCGAACTTTTTAACATATTCTAAAATCATCCGGAAAAACACAAAGACGAAATTTGATAATCCGGTCGAATCATCAAAGCTCCAAAACACCCCAGAAAATTAAACTCTGGAATAAATATTAAAAATACTCATAAAACTCAGCTTCTGAAATAATTAATTACGGCGCAAAGAAGGAGTGATGACGTCATCATCCTGCCGCGGAACCGCCGCCTAAGGAGGCTTATGCCGCGGTTCCGCCGCAGGTTACACTGTTCATGACTTGAATTTTGTGCCGTAATTCTTAGAATTTCTTGCTGAGTTTTCTGCATATTTTCAATTTGGAAAAAACCCAGTTTTAAAAAAATGTACAGAGAGCCGTTTTCGGGTTAGGGTTTTGGTTCGATCGGACTTCAAACGACTTCTGGACTTCGCCTATGGCTCTAGCTAGGCTCTGATACCACTATAGGGTTCTTAGGCACTCTCAAGAGGTCTCATAAGGCATCAACCATGCCAATTTCAAATTTTATGTGTGCCGAGAAACCCTAACACGGATCGTTAACTAGAAATCTAGGCGATATACTAAACTAGTTAACAACTTAACTAAAGGAGAGAGGCTACAACCTTTGTAGATCCGGTTCTCCACTTTCTTAGCTCCACGTAGGCGTCCTCTCGCTGTTCATCTCGAATCCTAGACTCAATCGTCGGCTTCATCGGAAAAACGAGCGGAATAGGTCGTCGGCTTCGTGCCGAAGATGATCTACGTCGAGGTTGCACAAGTTCAAGCTCCAACTTCACCAAGTTGAGAAACTTGTGAAGAAAACACCCAAAACCACTTGGCAAGAGGTAGAGGATGAAGAAATAGGAGGTGGGTTCACTTTAGAATTGGATTTCTCACTTTAGAACTCAAGATGCCATTGATGGCATCAAGCTTTTCTTGAAGAAGAAGATGATGAAGAAGAAAGAATATGATAAGTCTTCCATTTTTTTAAAAATGAAACTAATATGAATACTTATCATATCTTGACCATGGTCAAGTGTAGAGATTAAACTAAGGTTAATTAGAATGGTTAGGGTTAAGGATGAGATAAGGATGGTGGACTTTGTCAAAGCTTCAAGAAGCTTCAACATAGAAACAAAATAAGACACCATTCTTAATAATATCCAAAATGAATAAATAAATAAATAACTATGTAAATAATCAAAACCCTAACCATTATACATGTAACCATGGTTTAATCTTTACACAAACCCAAGTGAGCAAGTATCATCAAACATGATACAAACAAGTGCACAAAAAATATATCACATATACAATGTGCATCAAGTGAGAAAATCCTTTTAAAGTGAACCAATACTAGCTAATGCAAAGTAATATATCAAATATATAATTATACATTAAATCATTAAATCAACATTTGATTCAATGATCCGGTCATGTCGCACATAACCGACTAGTATCCAATGTATCGATTTATAGAATCAATGATTCGATAACTAGGTCATATCGAATATAACCAACCGATACATCCATCGCGAGAATGAAATACGGTATCACATACACGCATTATTCTCGCTCCCGCACATATCTCATATGCGCTCCTATTTCGTTTCGCTTGAGCCAGGAAACCTCTGTGTAGGACTCTAAAGACTCGTCAATACGCCGGTAGCAGATGATGATCATATCAAGCACCCACAAGCCGCAAGCGGTCTGCTAAACGTAACGGCCATCCGGGTATTGAGCGATCAGAAGATCGACGAGCTAGCCCGCTCACACTCCTGTGAATCCAACCAGTAACACTTACCGTACAGTCCGGTCTGTTCATCAGATATGTCGCATATCAAGTCTAGGGGTGGTAAACGTCAGACCCCAATAACCGATAAGTCGTGCCGATGTGAGGCTCATAACGGGTCGAGAAGCTACTGGTAACACTTACCAGCAAATCTCTGATCAGCCCTGGCCAGGGACTTCCCTGTTACGGCCAATCGAGCACTGCGCAACATCAACCCCCAATACCGGGAGAGACGAAACCCCTCCTATCGCTCATTGCCTCCATGTGACTCGGGACTGTACCCAAAGACCACCATTTTGCATGCCCTCATGGACGTGGTAAGGTGGAGATCAAAGCACAGTAGGAATCACACAAGACTCTATGACGATCTCGGGTCTCCAGACTAACCTGCACAAGTGTCACCTGAGAACTGCCATCTGACGTGAGGTATAATACCATCTGGGAGTTCTCGGCGAGTCCGTCCAGTGTACCCAGTCTCCACTGAGCACCCGTATACGATCTCTGATGTCAAAAACCAATGGATATGGGATCATCCATCGCCCATCTCATGGGTCGAGAAGCGCATACGCTAGTCTACACTGGTATATCGATGTCCCGTCTCGATACACCCACGACTAGGGACCATGAAGGATGTACTTATGGACTACCATGTCCCCACTAGTATGATCTGCATCATAGTCCAGGTAGTCAAGTACACATCCTAAGGGCTTTATCAACATGTAACTATAAGACAGTTTAAAGAGACAAGTGTACATGTTAAGATAAAGAGTAACCAGATAGCATACTATCATATCGAGCAAGAAAGTCATCTCTATATATGTCCAAGCATCCAATATAATAGACATCATCTGTACAATACTGGCCTCTAGGGCATACATACAACTAACAGTAGCAACCCTTCGAACCTCGATCTCCCGGCGATCCACGATCTCCCTGATCAGGTGATACCGCCTCAAGATGTGTCTGGACTTCTGATGGGACCTGAGTTCCTTTGCTAAAGCTATAGGCCCGTTGTTGTCACAATACAAAGGTATTGGATCAACAATGGACGGAACCACATGAAGTTCTGTTAAGAACTTCCTCATCCAGACAGCTTCTTTTGCGGCATCAGAAGCTACGATATACTCCGCTTCCATCGTCGAGTCAGCAAAGGTTTCTTGTTTGGAGCTCTTCAAACATACCGCCCCTCCATTGAGGGTAAAGACGTAACTCGACATGGACTTGGAGTCATCCTTATCACTCTGGAAGCTGGAGTCAGCAAAGGCCTCAATCTGTTGATCCTTTCCGCCGTAAACCAAGAATATCTCCTTAGTCCTTCTCAGGTACTTGAGAATGTTCTTTACTGCTATCCAGTGCTTCTCCCAAGGGTTTGACTGATACCGGCTTACCACACTCAGTGCATAAGCTACATCTGGTCTGGTACACAACATCACATACATTATAGAGCCTACCGCAGATGCGTAGGGTATAATAGACATGAGATCCCTTTCCAAATCAATCTTGGGAGACATCTCTTTGGAGAGGGTGATTCCGTGACAAGCTGGTAGATTACCGCGCTTTGAATCTTCCATACTGAATCTTTTCAGTGTGGTGTCGATGTACCTGGACTGTGAAAGTCCCAATATCCTCTTAGATATGTCACGATAGATCTGGATCCCCAGAATGTAAGAGGCATCACCCAGGTCTTTAATGGAGAACCTGTGTGACAAGAACCCTTTGACAGATTGTAGCATAGGAATGTCATTTCCTATCAAGAGAATGTCATCCATGTACAAGACGAGGAATACAACAGTTCGTGCTAAATCTTACTATAAATGGATGGCTCATCTGGATTTTTGATAAAGTCAAATTCTTTGACTGTCTCATCAAAACAGATGTTCCAATTCCGCGATGCCTGCTTTAGTCCATAGATGGACTTAAGTAACTTGCACACTTTCCCGCTGCTCCCACTCTGAATGAAACCCTCTGGCTGGTCCATATAGACGCACTCCTCTAAATTCCATTTAGAAAAGCGGTCTTTACGTCCATCTGCCAAATTTCATAATCGTGGAAGGCAGCAATGGCAAGAAGGATCCGAATGGATTTGAGCATAGCCACTGGAGAAAAGGTTTCATCATAGTCCAAACCAGGTCTTTGACGAAAACCCTTTGCAACAAGTCTAGCCTTATAGGTTTCAACTTGTCCATCTACACCAATCTTCTTTCTGAAGATCCATTTGCAACCTACGGGTTTTATCCCCTCTGGAGCAATGTCCAAAGTCCATACTTTGTTGGTGTACATGGACTCCATCTCGGTCCGCATTGCATCCAGCCATTTTACTGAGTCACCGCTCTGAATGGCTTGCTGGAAGCTAGTAGGCTCATCATCTTCAATGATGCAATCCTCTCGATCCCCGTCTATGAGAAAACCGTAGTATCTCTCTGGTGAATGAGATAGCCTGCTACTCCTGCGGAGCGGTGCAGGAATGTCCTGTTCTTTTGAAACTTCTTGTTCCACCAAGCTTTCAGTAATAGCTTGTGGTTCTGGAATTTCTTCTAGTTCTATTGCGCTCCCACTTATCTGATTTTCTAAAAGTTTAGTTTCCAAGAAGTAGGCATGACGAGAAACAAAAACCTTTTGCTCCTCTGCATAATAGAAAAAATACTCCTTGGAGTTCTTCGGGTATCCCACAAACTTACACTGTACTGAGCGTGCCTCGAGTTTGTCTGCATGCTGCTTTTTAACAAAAGCTAGACATCCCCATGTCTTAATGTGTTTAAGATAGGGTTTCTTCCCACTCCACATCTGATATGGTGTGGTAGGCACTGACTTAGTTGGAACCCGGTTCAAAAGATATGCAGCTGATTCTAGTGCATATCCCCAGAAAAATCGCGGTAACTCAGCGTTACTCATCATGGAACGTACCATATCCAATAGGGTTCGGTTCCGTCTCTCCGATAGACCGTTGTGTTGTGGAGTGTATGGAGGAGTAAGCTGAGAGAGAATTCCATTCTCTTTTAGGTAATCTAGGAACTCGGCACTTAAGTATTCACCACCTCGATCAGATCTCAGTGTCTTGATACTTTTGCCGGTTTGTTTTTCTACTTCATTCTTATACTCCTGGAATTTCTCAAAGGCCTCGGATTTATGCATCATTAAGAAGAAATGTCCATACCTAGAGAAATCATCCGTAAAAGTAATAAAATAGGAAAAACCACTTCTTGCATGTGTAGACATTGGACCACACACGTCGCTGTGTACGAGTCCCAAGAGCTCGCTTGCACTTACTCGGTGTCCAGTGAACGGAGTCTTTGTCATCTTTCCTTTGAGACATGATTGACAAGTTTCATAAGAATGATATTCGAACGGATCCAAATATCCTTCTTTATGTAACTTAGTTAACCTTGTCTCATTGATGTGACCCAGTCTACAATGCCATAAGAAAGCATGATTTAATTCTGAAGACTTTCTTTTGTGTGTATTCTGGATATTGAAAATCTGTGGTTGGTTTAATATGTATATACCTTTGCTTAATGTACCCGGCCCAATCAAAACATGATTAAGGTGAATGTTTACAACATTGCTTACAAATGCAAAATCATAACCTTCTTTAGACATCAAAGATACATATATGATATTATAAGTCGAACTGGGTACAAAATAACAGTTGCGCAAAACCAAAACATGTCCATCTGTCAATCCTATGTGATAGTCTCCCACGGACTCAGCATCCATGCTTGCTCCGTTATTAACTCTGAGGGTCATATCACCTGCCTTCAGAAACCTACGGCTTCTCAGTGCCTGCAAAGAATTACAGATATGAGATCCTGATCCGGTATCCAATACCCAGGAAGTAGACTTGATTGACAGACAATTTTCAATAACATACACACCTGAAGCCGAAGCCACAACTTGCTTCGGGTCCTGGTTCTTGGCCTTCCAAGCCCAGCAATCTTTCTTCCAATGTCCTTTCGTGTGACAATAAAAGCATTCTTCCTATCCCACAATCTATCCCGCTACCTTTGCTTTTCCCTTAGCTTCCACCTTACTAACACCACCCCTTGGTTTGGTGGGGGCCTTCTTCTTCTTTCCTTTGGCTTTTGCCTTAGACCTTGAAGAGGAAGTTCCTCCAACAAACAAAGCGGGTGTTTCCCTGACTTTCTGCAGGGTGCCCTCTGCACTCCTCAACATGTTGAGGAGTTCCGGAAGTTCAACTTCTTTTCCTTGCATGTTGAAATTCAGGATAAACTGGGCGTAGGTGGAAAGGAGGGACTGGAGAATCAAGTCAGTGTATAGCTCATTCTCTAATGTGGTCCTCGGGTCCGCGAGCTCTTCGATATAACCGATCATCTTGAGAACGTGTTCCCCAACTGATGATCCGATGGCCAACCTCGCCTGAAAAAGTTTCTTCGAGGTCTCGTATCTTGCGATACGAGGTTGCTCTCCATATAAATCTTTGGTATGGAGGAATATGGATTCGAGATCCATATTCTCGTGCCGCCTCTTGTGCTCGTTGTCCATAGAGGCTAGCACGAGGCACTTGGCTTTCTCACTGTCAATCTCCCAGGTCTTACGGATTTCCTTATCCGCGACACTGGATTCTGGACCTGGTTTGGCAGGGGCTTTAGTGGTGAGAAGATAGCCCAATTTGTTATAAGTAATAGCCATCTTGACATTCCTGAACCAATCTTTGTAGTTTGGCCCTGTCAATATATTTTTATCTAACAATAACTTAAGGCCCGTCATGTTTTGTGGTTGCTGCAATTAGGAGAGAGAGAAGAAGCACTTTAGCATGATGCTCTTGCAATCTTAGATTGGTTTTTAGTTTATCTAAACAGGATGGCTCCCACTGTCTCTCGAATCCTTCTTCAAACCAGAAAAGAAGAATTAGTCAGGATTAATCTCACCGTACAATACATGCTTAACCGTTCAGCCAGGCAAGTGTTGGTACTTCGTGGGAGGTTTTACGACTCTTTCGCGAAGTTCCTTAATTAAATAACCTCTTTTCCCTGGAGGCATAGTCCCGCTAACACTGTTCTAGACACCTACTTGGTTTATAGCATTGATCGTTAAGTTAAATGATCTCCCGAGGAGTAGCATATACTCATAGTAGGATCGGGATCCAAATATCATTGTGTGATAAAATTGAAGGAATCCTACCAAAATTATCACACTCCAAATGGTATGCAACACTAGCAAGTTTCAGTTTCTTTAGAAACTCCCGATGTGGATTTTTGCCCCATGCTCTTATGACCTTGACTTTGGTCAACAAATCATAAGTCACATGTCAAGTTCTACCCGTCATTTTCCAGGTTAATTTGAACCCACCCGTACCTACCCTTGACTTTGGCCAACAAAGCAGTATGACTGTCCCAAACCAACGCATCTATCTATGCAACATATGAATATCCAACAGCTACCAATCACTATGCCTTGACTATGGCCAACAAACATAGCTTGAATACTATTGACTATCCAAATGAAATGACGGAGGGCTACGAATGGTTTTGGCGAAACCGTGAACGTAGTGAACTTGATATAATCGAAGGAACCTGATAGCTTTTAAAAGGATTGGTTTAAGCTCCGCATTTTAAAAGATTTGCTGTTTTGAAAAAACCGATTGGTTTTGAAATTGTTCCAACGATTCAACTTTGGTTTGTTTTCTTTGCATTAATATAATGTGTCCCATCAATTAATCCTACCATTGCAGAAAACAACGAAAATATGACGTACGCTTATGCCATCCACATTCGCCACTGGGCCCTGTCATCACCCGTTAGGTTACTTAACTAACGATAGAGCAGGGGCTGGACTAGCGTGGATGCAAAACATAAGCAACGCCTATTAGATATCATATATAGATATATATACATACGTCAGATGCAATAATAGGCATTCCAGATCACAGATGAACACATTGGATATACAAGCAATCCGCATTTCCTTTGAGCCTGTAATGAAAAGCGGATTACACAGTCGTGATGAATAGCCAACCCTACCCTAGACCCCTATGGGTACGTCAAACTACCCGCCAAGTACCCGAAGTGAAGCAGTCTCCCTCAACAACGTGAGTATGCCACTAAACACTTCAAAGTACCCGGTAGTTTGTACACCCCACCTTGGATCTATCCTGGGAGCAATAAACAGTAAATGAAATAATACAATGGTGGCTACAACCTCAGCCTGGATGTGCCCCGCGAAAAAATATTACAACCATTTACAAATTACATTTGAATGAAAGAATAAAACACCTCACATCCCCGGCTATCCATTCACGACAATCCAATAAGTCCATATACACAATCAAACATTACAGAAATGTGCAACCCCAACTAACCGACATATAGCAATTAGCAGAAGTTTACGAACACATTTTTCAAACACAGAAACATTAAACGATATCAAACTGCGACTTCGAAGCATCCCTAATTGCCACAGAGAATAATAAACAGCATATGCAAAAATGGCAAAACTAAACAACTCCTGAAACCCTAGATCCTAGCAACAAACCTACACCCAAAACTACGAAGCAAACCCACATTATAAAACTGGGGTGGCCGAAAATTTTGGGTTGGTGGCCGGCCACATATGCATGGACTTGCCTCGTTTTTGGTGCATGAACTTTTAACAGTGTAAGGAACACTCGCAGTTGTTTGAATAATTTTTTCAGAGGCTCGGAAAAATAAACAGAAACTAGAATCTAGGTTTCGATGTTTGCGGGATGTTTCAGCTTCGTAGTTTTAGTTATCGTTTAATCTGTTAGTTATGGTTTAGTCGGCTCTAATACCACTGTAAGTCGATGCCACGCACCCCACGTGTACGCGGGGAGGCGGAATAAGCAAAAACGATTTTTATTGGCTTCGTAACATCGACTAAACATTAGAATCGTTTCTAAACCCTAACTAACGGTATAACTTTGAGGTTGTATCTACTATGTGTGCGATATATACCTTAAGATTCCGCTGTCCTTCACTTCCTTGCTGTCCTCTCCAAGTGATGAGTTCCTTGTCGTGAGAACGGAATCCACCTCCTCGTCGTTTTCTCCGAATCGTAGACGATCCACCCGAGAGTTCCAATTTCGAGCTTTGCTTCTAACTTGAAGCAACTAGGTAACTTGGTTTGCTAGACTAAGTGCCCTAGGTTGTGAAGAGAGTGATAAGGATCAAGTTATCTCACTAAACCCTATGGTTTCCAACACATGGAATGGTTAGGGTTTGCTTTGAGAGAGGAGAGAGCTTGAAGAAGATGATGGAAGCTTAAGGTTTTTCTTTTTCTTTTGTGAAGGAAAAAGTATTTGATACAATAATGTAAAGGGATTATATGTGTGGTAAAAGTCAAGGGTTTTTAACTCTTTCAAGTCAAGAACCATCTCAAAAGATCAAGCAAATATCACAAAGAAATATCTAAGTCAACAAGGTCAATAAGTCAACATAAAAACCTTAATCCCCTTTTCAACAAAATACCATAAGCTTCCATCTCATTTCTTGCATCTATTAATTTTGTCTAAATGACAAGAATACCCCTCTCATCTGTATGAGCACATACCCATATTCATGTTCCGAGAAATATGAATACAGTGAGATGGACTGATCCAATAATCAAATACCAGGATCCGGCTTAAACCAAAGCCCACTGGTAATGTCTGCCCGAACATCATAAGCGCACAAGTACACGTATATGTTCGAACCCTGTCGTAAAACCATACGACCTCTATACGTTTCACCTGAAGCCGGGAAACTCTCTGTGTGGGACTCTAAAGACTTGACAGTACTCTGGCAGTGGGTTTAACCACAAGCGTGTCAGCGGCACTAGCTGTACGTAACGGCTACCCAGGTATCTGTTGATGAGAAGGTCGACGAGGAAACTCATCCGTACCCCAACTGAGTCTGTCTGTGGCAATCTCCGTACAGTCCGGTCTGTTCTTCTAAGAGTGTCGCATATCGGGCCTAGGGGGCGGCAAGCGTCAGACCCCTAATAGCGGTATAAGTCGTGTTGGAGTACTGTCCAAAACACCCTGTGAAACTACTGGAATACCTACCAGTAAATCTCACTTGTCCTGGCCAGGGACTTTGTGTAATGGCGTTCCGAACACAGCGCGACATCAACCCCCAATACCGAGAGAGACGAATCATATCTAACCGCCACTGCCTCCAAGTGCTTCAGGACTGCACCCAACTACTACCTGCTTGCACGACTCAGCAGAGCCGTGGTAGGGTAGTAATCTAAGAACAGTGGGAACACACTCGAGGCGAAGCAGCAGTGTCAAGTCGACGGACTAAGCTGTACTCATGTCACCTGGGAACTGCTACCAGACGATAGGTATATTACCAACTAGCAGTTCCCCACGAGTTCGTCCAGTGTAACTCGTAACCCAATGAGCACCTGTATACTATCTCCAGTACGTCGTACTGATGGCTGTGGGACAGACCATCTCCCCTCCTGGGAAAAGAAGCATATACACTAGTCTACTCTGGAGTATCGATGCCTTGTCTCGATAATCCTACGACTAGGGACCTATAAAAGGATGTGCTTGTAGACTACCCAGCCCCCACTAGTGTGCCTGCCATCACAACGCTGGTTGTCAAGCAAAGATCCTAAGGGCTCTATCAATATGTATCAGCGATAAGTTAAAAGAAACATATACACATATTAAGATAGATACAAACTAAGTAGCATACTACTATATCAAGCAAGACTGTCATCAATCCGTGTATATATATCCCAAGCTTCCAAAATGTAATATACAGACTAGTACTATACAATAATGGCCTCTAGGGAATATAACACTAACACAAATAACCAACACACTCTCCCTATAAATAGAACCCGACCCCTCTCAGTTTTTACAAACCCTAAAATTTACCTCTCTGCAAACCCTAGCCGCCGCAGCAGCCAGAAGAAGGAGATCTGCTCTAGCCACCGCGCAACCTCCGCCGAAGCCCTATTTCTACCGCGCTTCCGCCACGTCCCTGCCTCTTCTCCCTCTGAAAACTTCAGAGGAGGTTTGCATCTCTTTGTCCTCTCTGTTAAATATTTTTAGAAGATCTGCACTTTCTGTAATGGCACCGAACATGCAATTAGAGCATGATTTTTCACAAATCTTTTCACACACGATTTACGGGAGTTATTTTGGTGATGAAATCATACGGAGGGGGTGGAACTTTTTAATTTATAATCATCCCAACGCTTACGCTCTTCCAAATCTAGTCACTCGTTCTTATGAGTGCATTGAAGAAGGCTGCCTTACACAATACGGTTTTATTAAATTACAGTGGACGATAGGGAAATAATCATTGACAGGGACTTCATCCATGAAGTCACTTTAATTCCCAGATTACCTGTTCACGACCAACCCTTTCAATTTGAAGACTACATGCCCTTAATGGGTAACGACTGTTCGAGGGAACCTAGGAAGGGAATACAGGCTAGAACCCTCTTCGCCAATGTTTTAACCGTGTGCCGGTGGGCACAAAACAATATTTACCACATTTTTCACCCCGTCACTTCATATCGTGCACACCCTAATGACTAGGAACCCTAGATTTGACATGTGCACGGTTTTTCTTTATTCAATTGGTGATGGTAAAAGGGCCGCAAATTACCCATGCCCCATGTTAGTGACACAACTGTGTCGCTATTTCCTCCCTGTGGAGGAATTTGAATTCTACATGCATGGAGGTATACCCATTAGGCCTGTCACGACCCAAAGTTTGGCCCATGACCGGCACTTAACTACGTAACGTCTACAGGCGTAACGCGACTAAGTAAGCCGAACCCAGAAATCAAAACCAGTAAAAGTATAGAGTGCTTAAAACATTTAATAAAAACATTTGTTAAACTGTTAAGAAAACCTCAAGTAGGCAATCACCAAGATAACAATATACGACGCCGTAGCGAAGAAAAGAGCAATAAGTGGAAAACATCACACATGATAAGAACTGCATAAGTAAAGTCGGCTAACAACGAGCTCGACAACAGAGTACAAAATAATATACATCATCGTCCTCACACTGGTCTCTAAGTCAAACACATAAAAGTAGATGGAGAGTACTAGATACAAAATATGTACAATGGAAATAACCAGATACCACAAACCCACCTAGCAGCAAACAGCTCAACCACCAACTATAGGGTATCTGTGTCAAAAGATGCTAGAAAGCAGCCTGCCGCGACTACTCCGAAAAGCAACCTGCAAACACTGTGGCACTACGGGGGTGAGTTGCCAATTCGTGAATAGTAGATAACATATAAAGGTAATCGCGAGTATGCACGTGCTGCGATACTTTAACCTATGCCAACAGATAACATCTATATGATGAACTATATGAGCAGAAATCATGCATCAAGTACGATCTAACAACATCTCTAAATGATAAGCAGGGTATGCAATAATCGTGCATAGCAAATGCAATCTAATAACATCTATATGATGAACAAGGTATGCAATAATCGTGCATACTAAATGCAATCTAATAACATTATTAGGATGAGCAAGGTATGCAATAATCGTGCATAGCAAATGCAATCTAATAAAATCTATATGATGCGCAGGGTATGCAATAATCGTGCATAGCAAATGCAATCTAATGACATCTATATGATGAGCAGGGTATGCAATAATTGTGCATAGCAAATGTACTCTATCAGGTACAACAGATACAGGATGAGATATAAAATACTGAATGCTGAGCATAGGAATAATAATATCTACACGGAATATCAACATGGAAAATAATCTGTGTCCATCCATATGCCCAAATCCTGTAAATCTTATAGAATCATGGGTGCCTAGCATCGGCACACTAAAATATCATGAATCATCGTTTCTAGCATCGACACACAAATCCTCAAGTATCGGGCTCCGTCTGCAGAATCGGCCCTCGGCCCCGGCAGTACGGATCGTCCCGTATCCATCTCTCATCTCTGGTCAGTATCCTCCGGATACCCGCCAGATCTAACCAATCACTGGTAGGTAGTAGTCCCTCCGCCAGGCTCACCGTTAACTGCACAGCGATCCGTTCTCGCCCCGGGGTACCATACCGGGTCCACCATGTACCCGCAATCGGCCACATCCGCCTCCTCGAATCGGGTTTCATATGTCTCTCTCAGCACCGAGAAAACACATGGTGGACGCACTGAAATATCATATCAAGGGTAACCGGGTTTTTAAAAAAATTACATATTCTCTTTTGAAATATCCACGGTTCCCAAATCCAGAAATATCATGGAAACAACATATCTCAATGCGTAAATCCATGCAAGTATGAAGATATCAATATATGTGTGCACTGGTATGAATATACAGTGTGCATGTGGGCAGGTATGAAAATATCAATATATGTGTGCACTGGTATGAATATACAGTGTGCATGTGCGCAGGTATGAAAATATCAATATATGTATGCACTGGTATGAATATACAGTGTGCATTTGCGCAGGTATGAAAATATCAATATATGTGTGCACTGGTATGAATATACAGTGTGCATGGGCGCAGGTATGAAAATATCAATATATATGTGCACTGGTATGAATATACAGTGTGCATGTGCGCAGGTATGAAAATATCAATATATGTGTGCACTGGTATGAATATACAGTGTGCATGTGTGCAGGTATGAAAATATCAATATATATGTGCACTGGTATGAATATACAGTGTGCATGTGTGCAGGTATGAAAATACCAATATATGTGTGCACCGGTATGAATATACAGTGTGCATGTGCCCGGTATGAAAATACCAATATATGTGTGCACTGGTATGAATATACAGTGTGCATGTGCGCAGGTATGAAAATATCAATATATGTGTGCACTGGTATGAATATACAGTGTGGGTATGAATATACAGTGTGCATGTGCGCAGGTATGAAAATATCAATATATGTGTGCACTGGTATGAATATACAGTGTGCATGTGCGCAGGTATGAAAATATCAATATATGTGTGCACTGGTATGAATATACAGTGTGCATGTGCACATGTATGAAAATATCAATATATGTGTGCACTGGTATGAATACGCATGTATGAAAATATCAATATATGTGTGCACTTGTATGAATATACAGTGTGCATGCGCGCAGGTATGAAAATATCGATATATGTGTGCACTGGTATGAATATACAGTGTGCATGTGCACGGGTATGAAAATATCAATATATGTGTCAAGTCATAACAATCATCAATGGTGCAGCAATCAAACCATATGTTTAATGCATAGCAATCCTATAGTGCGAGTGTCATGGCAATCACTAACGGTGTGAGAGTAACATACAAATAGTGCTCGTGCAGCTTGAACCTTTAGTGACAGTGCAGTGTTCTATGCTATCATTTCTATATGCAAAAAGAAGGTATGTTACTAGTCCATATGAACATCTACGACTAAATATCCTAACACGCCCTGACGCTTAACGCCATACGGGCGATTTCCCCGTAGATGTTAAATCTACTCACCTGGTCGTGCGCTACTCGTAGCCGACCACCTGCTTCCCTTTCTTTGCTTCGTCCGACGTACCCGCCTGCGAACCTAGAATTCACACAAGGAAAATCCACATAAGCAAACGTCTCGCAAAACGCGATATTGAAGTCAAACGATATACTCGTGTCGCGAACTAAATGCGCTTGTGTACGATACGCTTAAAACGTGTGTATACGCGTCTAAAACTATCCCGACACGCCGCGACACGCTGGATCATAGAACCCACTTACGTATCGCGTGTATCGCGCGAACTAAACGTACTAGAAAAGCGATATATCGTTCCAGATTTTCCCACAGAGAGAAACTTACTAAATTGCACATACCACAGGCCTCAAATTGATAGCAGACTCCTACAGCCAAAACCCTAACACCTATCTCCCTCATCTGGCCGCAAATTGCGGCCAGAAGGAATAAATCGGCGGCCTCAAGGTGGAATGGGGGTCTCGTACTCTGGTGGTATGGTCAGGGTCTCTCAAGTAGGCTACAGTTAACTCAGATTTTATCTGAAGTGCCCGGGTCTATAGCAGATCACAGAAAGGTGAAATCTCACTTAAAAACGCTAAATTTTGCACAAAATGAAACCCTGTGGTATTTTGGTGAAATCTGGGGTTAAACTAGGTTTACTTGGCCATAAAAACACTTAATTAGGCTCGGCTAACCAACACTAACATCACTTAACCAAAAGTCTACACAAATCACCATTACAAGCACAAAGTCTCACTTTTTACACAAACCGAAGCTAATTCTACATAAGTTAAGTAAACTAGAGAGTTAGGCTCAAAGATTATACCTTACTAGACCCTAGGTGTAAGGAGAAAGGAGGAGGAGAAGAAGAGGTGCTGCTGCTTGTTGATTGACTCATTTTCTGACGTGTATATGTAAAAAGTAACGACAATCAAAAAATTATATTGACCGCAATCAAACCACGGTGTCGGATGTAGTTAATGAATGAGTGCGGATCGTCCACAGGGATTGTGCAATTCAATTGTATTTTGATATGTTTGAAATGAAATGTTAAGCAACAATAAACGAAAACATGATTCAAGATGTGATTTGTATTCGAGTGTCACTAATCTTTACTCAAGAATCAAGAAACTATAAACAATCAAGAATCGGTTGTTTTGATAATATTTCCAATCAACAATCAAGAATATAAGAGAGGCTCGTAGGAATCGATCGGATCTTTAGACGTGATGCAATCTAAAGGGTTTCGTGTTCTTGTCCTTCGAAGAATTGATACTAGATCAATGGTGATCGACGAGAGTTAGGGTTTTCTTGATGAAATTAGGGTTTCATCTCTTAACTCTTGTTCTTTCGAGGATACCATTTATATTCTAGCCTCTAGCAATTTCAAGAAACGATCGGAACTCCCCAATCTCGAGCGATGTTGATCAAGAAAGCATCGCAACGAATTGGGTCGTCGATTCTTGAACTTGCTAGGGTTTACAAACTCGTGGGATTCAAGAATCGATTACAAATTTGTTACATCATCATACTAAAGATCATTTCGACTCCCCGACGAGCGGAGTTTTATTCACACATCACCACAAAGACAATATTCAAGAATAGTAATGATAACATGATGCGGAATTTAAAGAAAACAAGATAAAAGAATATCACCTTTTATTTAATCAACAATTTCAATACATTCTCTCAAGAATCTACAAGAAGAAGAAATCGATCGTTGACTCGGCTTCGCTCGTCTCCGTGGATCGTGGATCTACTTTGATCTCTTGCCCGATTGAAGATCGGCTCGGCTCATAAAAGGGTTGAAGGCATCTTGCTTGGCTTGCACTCAAGATCTTGAATTGTTGTTGGATTTAGGGTTAGGGTTTCCTACAAGCTCTCTCACTAAACTTGAGGAAGAGGGGATGAAGAAAGAGATTGATTTTCTAAACTTTCCCAAGGTTCAATAATTTCTAAATGATGAGCCTAGGGTCTTATTTATAGAACTCCCAAACCCTAGGTTTAGGTTTGAATTAGAACTTTCCCTCCCAAAGTTTGTTGAAGAGTTTCTAGAAGGAGTTTGTTAGGAGTTAGCTTAGGGTTTAAGCTAGGGTTTAGGGAAAGTTCTAGAAGTATTAGGCTAGTTTAGGTGTTTGCTGATCCGGAGGAAGTATCTGGAATATTCTGGAACTTTGGATGTCTTTCTGAACTGAGGCAGATGAATCAGGAGTTGTGGTACAAAATTTAGAGTCTGAACCCTTGGGCCCACCGCGCAACCGCCGCATAATGTGCCTCTAGGCCGCGCTTCCGCTGCACATTATTGGCCTTGGGATCTGTGCCTTCTTCTGCTGCTTGGTACTGCTGTTTGGGGTGTTCTTTGATATTTAGAATTGCAGTTTCCCTTCTGTGTTGATACCAGATTTGAGTTCAGTGAGTTTACGAGCAATTGTAATGGTCGAGCAATGTAATGATCGTGCAAGCTTCTCTTTTCCTGCACATACTTCAAAACAGGGGTTGCAAGATATGGAAAATATGCTATGTAATGCAATGCAGTCAATTTCCCTAGAAATGCCGGTTTTAAGGTCGAATACATGTAATCTGATATTTTGCGACCGATTTGCTAATATGTGAATTATGAATACCGTACACTTCTATATGGATGCAAATGATGAGGAAATTGCCGGTTAAAATATGCAATATTTTCGACTGATCAAATACCCCCAAACTTAATTTCGATCGTCTCGAGAGAATGTTTTATTAAAAAGAGAGAAGGAGAAAATAAAGAAAGAGAAAAACTAACTAGCACACTTTCGTAGGCAACACGATTGCACTGAGCATGTGCAACAAGCCTTTAAACCTCTAGGTGTCCCTAGTAGGAGGAGTGTTGTCTCCTGAGGGTTTTCAGCGGATTGCACCCACAAAATCCAATAATAAAAGCAAGATCATGAATATTACATTTAAAGAAGAGAATCGTAAAAGAAAAGCTTTGAAAATTAGGGTTTCCAACTAAGCTAGCTTTTCGGTTGTCATGAGCCCTATCTTAATGGTCATGAAAAGATGTTAGAAATCACGTCCTCCCTCAATAAAACATCATCTTATTCTTCATTCCTATCTGTATTTCAAACATCGATCATATCACCCTGCGTGTGTGTAAAGACATCCCTACACCCGGAGAATTCAATTCAAGCTATCATACCCTTGCCCATCGGCCTCAGTACTTCTTGGCAAACGAGATTGCTTACACACTTTCATGCGACCGTTAATACTTCTTGAGGTACTAACCGACCGATTACTAATGTGCTTGCATGCTTGGTGTATTTTCCTCGTCTTGCACCACCTCAGGCATAGCAGTGACTCCCAGACCAGTTGACCTTGGGGCACTAGGTGAAGAAGCACCCTTTTGCTATATATTTTTATTGCCCTCGGTGATAACAAAACCAGTATCCATTTTTCTCACCACTTTAAAACACATATATTTTTTTTTTCTTCATACTTTTGGCTTTAAGACAAGAGCATTTCAAGGTATCCTCTACTATCCCAGGCTTCAAGACGTGTGTAAGTGCGAATAGCAGGGTAGCCACGTTCAAAATGTTTGGCTTCCAGAATAGAAACTATTTTTCAGACTTATTTTTATCCTCAGATTAGTGACGTCCTTCATCTTACTAACCCTTGGGACAACGGCTCATAACTACTTATTACTAGTTCGTATAAGAAAACTTCTAATTTTCTTAGTTTTCTAAAATTTTTCCAATCTCATGGATGTAATTTTTCACTATCTAAACTTTCATTATCTTATTTATATACAAAAAGGTGTAAATATTAAAATTATTTTTATATTTGAAAATTTTTAAATTTTTATGGGTTTTGAAATTTTTTCAATTTTTATAGATTTTTAAAAGAAATGTTTTGTGCTTATGCAGATGATATGCAAATGATGCGAAAATAAGCACAAACCTCCCCCAAACTTGTTTTCAACAGTGTCCTCACTGTTGCCGACAGTTATATGTACAAAACCTGTAAATCTGGGGGGAATTATTAGTGGGGGCAAAATATATAAGTGAAGAACTTCCCCCAAACTTATCTTTCACTCACCTTCATTCAAAAGATGATGCAATGATATACAGGATATGAAGGTGAGACGGAGGAATTTTAATCCAAATAAACTGGCTCTTGTAAGAACAAGAGCTCCTCCGTGGGGTCAGTGGAAAAATACGGCTTTAATCTATGTCCATTTACTTTGAAAAAGGTGCCGTTTTTAACATTTTCAACCTCTACTGCCCCGTGCGGGAATACAGACCGCACAACAAAAGGTCCCTTCCAACGAGATCGGAGCTTACCCGCATGAAGGTGTAATCGTGAATCATAAAGAAGGACTTGTTGACCAGGTAAAAATGTTTTCCTTAAAATGCTTTTATCGTGAAAAACCTTAGTCCTATTCTTTGTGATTACAGCATTATCATAAGCTTCATCGCGGAGTTCGCTTAGCTCGTTAAGTTGCAGCTTCCGAAAGTTGCAAGCAAGGTTTAGATCAAAATTTATTTCCTTTATAGCCCACAATGCTTTATGTTCTATCTCAACAGGTAGATGACATGCTTTACCAAAAACTATCCTATATGGAGACATTCCTAGGTCGGTTTTATATGCAGTCCTGAATGCCCAAAGAGCATCCGTCAATTTGGTCGACCAGTCTTTTCTATTTTTAGCAACAGTTTTCTCCAGGATAAGTTTGATTTGTCTGTTTGAGATCTCAGCCTGCCCGCTTGTTTGGGGATGATAGGGTGTAGAAAGACGGTGGTTGATTGAATATTTTCGCATCAGAGTCTCGAAAGATCTGTTGCAGAAATGTGTCCCATTATCGCTAATAATAGCGCGTGGGTGTCCAAATCGCGAAAAGATATTCTCTTTCAAGAACTTAATGACAACTTTCCTGTCATTAGTGCGACATGGAATGGCTTCTACCCACTTTGAGACATAATCAACCGCCAGCAATATGTACAGATTCCCAAAGGAGTTGGGAAAAGGACCCATAAAATCAATGCCCCAAACATCAAACATTTCAACAACCAAGATGGGTTGCTGAGGCATTTCATTCCTCTGGGATATTCTACCCGTATACTGACATTGTGTACAGGTTTTGCAATACTCAAATGCGTCCTTGAATAAGGTCGGCCAATAAAATCCACATTGCAAAACCTTTTCCGCTGTCTTTCTAGGACCAAAGTGACCCCCACAAGCCTGATCATGACAAAATGAAAGAACACTCTTGAACTCTTCATTTGGGACGCACCGGCGAATGATCTGATCAGGACAATATTTAAACAAATAAGGCTCGTCCCAGTAAAAGTGTTTTACTTGGGAAAGAAAACGGTATTTGTCCTGTTTTGACCAATCGCTCGGTATAAGTCCCGTGGCATGATAGTTCACAATATCCCTGAACCATGGTTCAGCGGATATGCTCAAGAGTTGTTCGTCAGGGAATGAGTCATTAATCGGCAGGGTCACAGGGGAAGAAATGATGCGTGAAAGGTGGTCAGCTACTACGTTTTCACATCCTTTCTTATCTTTGATAACAAGATCGAATTCTTGTAAAAGAAGGATCCAACGTATTAGTCGACCTTTTGCATCTTTCTTCGCCAGAAGATGTTTCAAAGCGGAATGGTCAGTATACACAACTATAGGTGAGCCGATTAAGTAAGGCCTGAATTTTTCTAACGCAAATACAACCGCTAAAAGCTCTTTCTCGGTGGTTGTATAATTGATTTGCGCATCATTCAGGGTCTTACTGGCATAGTAAATCACGTGTGGCATCTTTTCGATGTGCTGTCCTAAGACTGCACCTACTGCAAAATCAGATGCGTCACACATCAGCTCAAAGGGGTAGTCCCAATTTGGTGATGATAAAACGGGGGCTGTGGTGAGTGAGTGTTTAAGTGAGTCGAAATCTGTCTCGCAATCCGAGTCAAAATGGAAGGTTGTATCCTTGGCCAGGAGTAGTGTTAAAGGTCTAGCAATTTTGCTAAAATCCTTAATGAATCTCCTATAAAAGCCCGCATGGCCAAGGAAAGAGCGAATATCTTTGACGCTTTTGGGATGAGGCAGGTTTTGAATGACATCTACTTTAGCTCTGTCAACCTCAATGCCTTTCTGTGAAATGACATGTCCAAGGACTATTCCTTCTTGGACCATAAAATGGCATTTTTCCCAGTTCAAAGTCAAGTTCTTCTCTTTGCAACGAGTAAGAACAGCGTCTAGATTCGCTAGGCAATCAGAAAAAGAGTCTCCAAAAATCGAGAAGTCGTCCATAAAGATCTCCAGAAAATTCTCTACCATATCAGAGAATATCCCCATCATACACCGCTGAAAGGTAGCGGGAGCATTGCATAACCCAAAGGGCATGCGACTGTAAGCAAAGGTACCAAAAGGACAAGTAAAAGTGGTTTTATCTTGATCCTTTTTGGCGATGGGGACCTGATTGTAGCCTGAGTATCCGTCCATAAAACAATAAACCTCTCGTCCCGCTAAGCGTTCCAGCATTTGATCAATAAATGGTAGAGGAAAATGATCTTTCCTCGTAGCAGCGTTGAGTTTTCTATAATCGATGCATACACGCCACCCAGTTTGGGCGCGTGTCTGAATCAACTCATTCGCTTCATTTGTGATAACTGTGATGCCGGATTTCTTAGGAACGACATGTATAGGACTCACCCACTGGCTATCGGAGATGGGGCAGATAATACCATTATTTAAGCACTTGACGATTTCTTTCATGACAGCTTCCTTCATGACGGGATTCAACCGTCTCTGTGGTTCTCGGGTCGGTCTGGCATCATCCATCACATGTATATGATGTTCAACTATCAAGGGACTAATCCCTTTGATGTCCGCCATACTCCAACCAAACGCCTCTTTGTTAGATCTCAATACCGATAAAAGGGCATTCTCTTGCTCTGATGCAAGAGAAGCGGAAATGATAACCGGTAGTGACTCGTTCTCACCAAGATATGCATATTTCAGGTGAGAAGGTAAAACTTTTAGATCTAACTCAGGCGGAGAAATGATAGAAGGAAGGGTCATAGATTGATTTTTGGATCTACAAAGAAGCTCAGAGCCTGTGAAAGATACAGACTCGGGTGGAGAAAAGTCAGAAGTGCAGGACTCATGTGTAGCTAAAGTGTCCTCACTAAGATCATGTGCTAAGTCAAACAGAGATGTGCTAATGTCATCGAGATCAGTCAAGCAAAGATCCTCAGCTCCACAACTATCGGGAGCGATCTCATGGACAGAGCACACATCTAAAATATGAGCAGAGGGTTCTGATGGCTGACTTCCAACTCTATAGATATTTAGTTCAATAGTCATATTTCCAAATGATAAATTCATTGAACCATTTCTACAGTTTATAACGGCGTTGGAAGTGGCAAGGAAAGGACGACCTAGAATCACCGGAATTTGGCCCCGGGGGTTTGCTACAGGATGTGTGTCGAGCACAATGAAGTCTACAGGGAAAACAAATTCCCCGACCTTTATCAATACATCCTCTAATTCACCCCTTGGTTTGGTGATAGATCGGTCTGCCATCTGGAGAGTGCAATGAGCAGGTTTCAGCTCTCCAATCCCTAATTGCTCATAGACAGAATAAGGTAACAGGTTAACACTCGCGCCAAGGTCTAAAAGAGCACGATTTATGTTTTTACCCCCAATCGAAATCGAAATTGTAGGACAACCTGGGTCCTTTCTTTTCTTTGGAAGCTGGGGTATAAAAGCAGTGCTGATATTATTGGACATAAAGACCTTTTTCGGCACTTGGGTCTTCCTCTTCCTAGTGCACAAGTCCTTAAGAATCTTCGCATACGCGGGGACTTGCTGAATCGCATCTAGGAGAGGGATATTGATGTTAACCTGTTTGAACATCTCTAAAATTTTCTCCATATGAGGACTCGTTCTATTAGCTCTTAGCCGGTTCGGGTAAGGTGCTTTCGCAATAAGCGCGGGGTCCATCATAGGAGAAGGAAAGGGGGGTAGACGAGGTCCCAAAGGAGGTGTGGGGACCGTCTGTGGAGAACTATAAGGGTTGGGTGAAGGTGTTGAGCCTAAAGGGAAATGGAGAATAGGCTCGTGCGAAGGTGGTTTGGTAGAAGAAGAAGGATCAGAAGGTGAAGTGTGTGTATGTGGGAAAGACTCAGCCGGGGTGTTGATATGATTTTCAGTATTATCAATATCTTCCCCGACATGATTGTTCAGCACTCTTCCCGATCTCAACGTTGTAATGGCATTTACATTGTAATGCCCAGGATTCTGTAGGGGTTGAGAGGGAAGTTTCCCTTTTTCTCTCGCACTCATTTCAGCTTTTAAGTGTGCGATTTCAGCTTCCATCGTGCGAATACTCTCAGTTTGGGACGCTGAGTTTTTCTTTATTTCACTGACGGAAGATCTAACCTCAGTCGAAACATCCATGAAATTTGATAAAAGTGATTTCATGGTTTGAGTGAATTGAGAGAACTCGTCAGAACAGGGCTGCATAGGATTAGACTGTGCAGGAGTGTTGCCCTGATTTTGGAAATTTTGTGACGGGTAGGGGTGCTGAGTGAGTTGTAGGGGTTGCTGTTGTGGTGGAGGAAGAGCCCGTTGAAATTGATTAGTGTTTGGAACCGTGTTTTGAGATTGGTTTTGGTTCCAAGCAAAATTCGGGTGGTTCCTCCAACCCTGATTGTAACTGGAAGAATATGGATCGTTTCGAGGTCTTTGAAATGCGGCATTAGAATGCTCGTGACCTTGAAACGCAGAGTTTAATGGACATTCTTCCGTTAAATGTGACGGATCAGAACAGCACCCACAAACAGTTTTGGGGAGTGACATTGGGTTTAGGGAGGCTGCTGCAAATTTGTGTTCCATAGCGTCGAGCTTCTTTTGCATTGCTGCCATTTCAGCTCGGACACCTATGGACACATCTATTTGGTGTACGCCACCCCTATTCAATGGTTATGTTCCACTCTCCCAAATTAGTGACTTCTCAGCGAACTCTTCTAAGTATCGCCAGGTTTCCCCGTCATCTTTGGTCATAAAAGTACCTTGACACATGTTTTCAAGGCTCTGTTTAGTGCTAGGGTTACTGCCCTCATATATGATTCGGCAAAGCTCCCATCTCGGGATGCCGTGGTGAGGACATTGAACCAATAGATCCTTGAAACGTTCAAAGTATTTTGAAAATGGTTCGGCAGGGAGCTGGGCAAATTGGTTCAGTTCGCTACGGATTCGAGCCGTCTTTTGGACTGGGTAAAATTTCTTAAGGAATGCAGCGACGAATTCTTCCCAATTCGTAATAGAGTGTGCGGTGGTGTTATATAGCCACTTCTCGGCTATATCGCACAAGGTAAATGGAAGAAGTCGTAGACGCATCGCATCCACTGAAAGTTGAGACGTACCCATCATTGCGCATACGTTTTCAAATTTGGTAATGAAAACGTAAGCGTCCTCGGTCTCGAGTCCGTGGTATTTGGGTAAAAGATTGATATACTGGGGCTTTATTTCAAAGTTATCCCCATTGGCTGGTGGTGTGGATAAGCAGGTCGAAAGAGGACCTCTATGTGGATAGCATCTTTCCTGGAGAGAAATGTGGGGTGGAGTAGGATTCTGCGCACCTACGGACGGTGGCAGATTAGGGTTAAAGAAATTTGATGGATTCGGATCCATCGGTGTGGGTGTGGTAGTGGGTAAAGAAAAGGTAAATGGAGAATTATCGACTTCGGAGTCGATAAAAGGTACGCGGACTAAACGGGCACTAGAATCCCGTGTCCAGCCTATCTTGCACTAAAAAGGGTTAGTACAAGTGGCAGCGTTGACTTATAATTAGGGATGAATGAATGCGGTGCTTGCTTTGAAAAAGGGACGGATTTTGAAAAAATGATGCGACAAAACAAATGCAGCACACAAACCCTAGAATCTAATGGTCACCTAGGTCCGATCTCTAGACCGCTCCTAACTGCCAAAAGACAAGCCGTAGGATAGAATCCTCCACTGCCTCTTTGTCCCCCTGTGGCCGGATAAGTGCCAGGTAAGTGGGAAGGAACCACCACTACAGTGGACCTAATTAATAACCACTAGCCTTAGACACACTCGCCTTAGGCACCACAAGAAAACGCGGATAAGCAATGAATTACCCACGACCTTCTCTTGTCCTATTGAGCGCGACAGTCCTTAGAGTCTTCTCTAGATTTCTTTTAGTTAATGGGGGTAATGCGGATGCAAGTTTGACGATTTTCGGGGCCTAGGAAGGGTAATGAAATCCCCACCTAATTTGGATTTGGCCGTGCCCCTTAAATTTCCGTATTAGAATGCAAACAACCAAGAAATCAAAAATCACACACAATTTTAATTTTGCTTTTGCGCGCTGCGATTTATTTGCAAAGAATCCTGCAGAAAAGGGTTAATTGGAGCTAAAAAGGGTGAGAGGAGAGAGACAGAAATCACCTACACTGAAAATTTTTCAGTGATCCTTCAAGACTGCGGCGCTTCCGCCGCGTATTGTGGCTTTATGCCGCCCTTCCGCGGTCCTATTGTGGGTGTACACAATTTCACCAGAGAGCTTCTGTTGCTATCTCCAGCTCTCTGGTATATTCAAACAAATTTTTCCACAGAACAGAATGCTCCAGATCACCTTGCAATCAAATCACAACACACGTGTAAGAGTTTGTACGAATTTTGAATTCAAGACGTAGAACGTAATAATTCTTTCACTTCAAACTATAAATGCAAATGAATTAGCGCGATCCCCGGCAACGGCGCCATTTTGATTGACTCATTTTCTGACGTGTATATGTAAAAAGTAACGACAATCAAAAAATTATATTGACCGCAATCAAACCACGGTGTCGGATGTAGTTAATGAATGAGTGCGGATCGTCCACAGGGATTGTGCAATTCAATTGTATTTTGATATGTTTGAAATGAAATGTTAAGCAACAATAAACGAAAACATGATTCAAGATGTGATTTGTATTCGAGTGTCACTAATCTTTACTCAAGAATCAAGAAACTATAAACAATCAAGAATCGGTTGTTTTGATAATATTTCCAATCAACAATCAAGAATATAAGAGAGGCTCGTAGGAATCGATCGGATCTTTAGACGTGATGCAATCTAAAGGGTTTCGTGTTCTTGTCCTTCGAAGAATTGATACTAGATCAATGGTGATCGACGAGAGTTAGGGTTTTCTTGATGAAATTAGGGTTTCATCTCTTAACCCTTGTTCTTTCGAGGATACCATTTATATTCTAGCCTCTAGCAATTTCAAGAAACGATCGGAACTCCCCAATCTCGAGCGATGTTGATCAAGAAAGCATCGCAACGAATTGGGTCGTCGATTCTTGAACTTGCTAGGGTTTACAAACTCGTGGGATTCAAGAATCGATTACAAATTTGTTACATCATCATACTAAAGATCGTTTCGACTCCCCGACGAGCGGAGTTTTATTCACACATCACCACAAAGACAATATTCAAGAATAGTAATGATAACATGATGCGGAATTTAAAGAAAACAAGATAAAAGAATATCACCTTTTATTTAATCAACAATTTCAATACATTCTCTCAAGAATCTACAAGAAAAAGAAATCGATCGTTGACTCGGCTTCGCTCGTCTCCGTGGATCGTGGATCTACTTTGATCTCTTGCCCGATTGAAGATCGGCTCGGCTCATAAAAGGGTTGAAGGCATCTTGCTTGGCTTGCACTCAAGATCTTGAATTGTTGTTGGATTTAGGGTTAGGGTTTCCTACAAGCTCTCTCACTAAACTTGAGGAAGAGGGGATGAAGAAAGAGATTGATTTTCTAAACTTTCCCAAGGTTCAATAATTTCTAAATGATGAGCCTAGGGTCTTATTTATAGAACTCCCAAACCCTAGGTTTAGGTTTGAATTAGAACTTTCCCTCCCAAAGTTTGTTGAAGAGTTTCTAGAAGGAGTTTGTTAGGAGTTAGCTTAGGGTTTAAGCTAGGGTTTAGGGAAAGTTCTAGAAGTATTAGGCTAGTTTAGGTGTTTGCTGATCCGGAGGAAGTATCTGGAATATTCTGGAACTTTGGATGTCTTTCTGAACTGAGGCAGATGAATCAGGAGTTGTGGTACAAAATTTAGAGTCTGAACCCTTGGGCCCACCGCGCAACCGCCGCATAATGTGCCTCTAGGCCGCGCTTCCGCCGCGCATTATTGGCCTTGGGATCTGTGCCTTCTTCTGCTGCTTGGTACTGCTGTTTGGGGTGTTCTTTGATATTTAGAATTGCAGTTTCCCTTCTGTGTTGATACCAGATTTGAGTTCAGTGAGTTTACGAGCAATTGTAATGGTCGAGCAATGTAATGATCGTGCAAGCTTCTCTTTTCCTGCACATACTTCAAAACAGGGGTTGCAAGATATGGAAAATATGCTATGTAATGCAATGCAGTCAATTTCCCTAGAAATGCCGGTTTTAAGGTCGAATACATGTAATCTGATATTTTGCGACCGATTTGCTAATATGTGAATTATGAATACCGTACACTTCTATATGGATGCAAATGATGAGGAAATTGCCGGTTAAAATATGCAATATTTTCGACTGATCACTTGTGCTGGGGGCTGCTGCTGCTGATGCATGCTGCTGCTGCTACTTGTGCTTCTGTTGAGTGATGCTGCTGCTTGTTGTTGTTGTGTGTGTGTATGAGTGAGAGGATGAGAGAAGTGAGAGTGGGAATGAGGGCACAAGTCAAAACCCCCCCTCTCTCTCATCATTAAATGAGCATGGCTCATGCCATGAAGCCCATACCCCCTCTCTCTCACCAAGTCAACAAAGAAAATCATTTCCATAAAAAAAACTACACATAATAAAACCTAAAATACTTAAAAAGAATCAATTAACTTAAAGAAAATGGGTTACTCCACCATACTTGTTAATCATGGTTTAACCCCAAATAAGCCCTAATTTGCATGCACAAGTGTGTGCAAGCCTAGAAAAATTCAAATAAAATACTCATTAAATAGGATAAAATATTTGGAACTCAATTTGGTAAACTTTTATTAAAAACTATATATTAAAATATAATTAGCCACTAAACACATCCTAAGGTGCTACAATCTTTCCCCCTTAAAGAAATTCATCCCCGAATTTAAAGATATACTGCTACGTGTACCTTCGAAGAGTTGAGGGAACTTCTTCTGCATCTCGCCCTCGGCCTCCCAAGTGATCTCTTCACCATTCAGGCTGCGCCAAAGCACCTTCACTGATCGCAAGACCTTCGATCGAAGTTTCTTCACCTGCCGGTCTAATATTACGACTGGCTGCTTGGTGAACGAAAGATCGCGCTCGAACTCAATGGTATGGTGCTGAATCAAGTAAGAAAGGTCATGAAGGTAATTGCAAGGTATCGACACAAAAATACGGGGTGAATACTCAATAATCTGGGCGAAAATGCCAAATTAAAGGCAACGATACTAACTCGCTTTAAGGATCTTAAAAAGACTTGCCATCCTAGGATAAGCTTCCCAAAACTCAACACATCACTTATTGGAAAAAACCGTAGGAATACACGATTTGCCACTGCGAACTCGAATCTGCGACCATCTGGGTCGGCATATGACCTCTGTCCGTAATGGAAAATCCTCATCCTGACCTAAAACAACTGGATCGTCTCCGAAGTCTCTAGACAAGCTGGGGTCCAAAAATCCTACAACGCGGAGTTAGAAAAACAGACTAGTGATCGACACGACCTAATCCCTAAACCTAAAGGTTGACAATTGGAGTGTCTCCTGATAACAACTATCGAAGGAGAACCCTAACAATGGCGAGTGACGATCTCCAACTGTCGACAACAATTACTATGTACGCACAAACTTAGCAAAGAACAACTGAGCAACCTGAGTATAACCGGACGATAAGCATCTGAATGGAGTCACACCCTGACTAAACCTGGGTAGACACCATAACGAAATTTGTGGAGACCTGCTCCCATTCCCTCTTTGGAATGGTTAAAGGTTGCACTCTCCAGCCGGTCTCAGTTGCTCAACCCAAGCCCACAACAAGACAGACACCTTGAAACGAATCCCGAGACTTCTCTTTTTCCATTCCTGCCCACCCGTAACTATCTCATAAGTCACGTTAAATGTTGGTGGGACTTGAATGAGTACAGAGAGTTGACCGATGTGCCTGCATCTAGGATTTCACGTCTCTACCCGATAATATCAGGTACACAAACGCGTCCCTAAACTTAGCACACCCTTGTCACAATTCAAAGACTCCGAATCATTACCCAGCCGAACAGGCTCAAGTATTTCTGACGAACGAGCATCGGCGACAGTGTCTCGCGAAGCAATTAAAGAAAAGTGGTCGGGCGCGGACATGAGCAAGCTGTCCCCTCAGTAGAGACGAACTTAACTTGTACTCAACGATCGCACAAGAACTGTAAATCTGCGGAGGACTATCACAACAATCAAAATCCACTGCAGGAAGATGTACATTAAGCTCTGGTGGTCCGTGAAAATCTGACATGACTCTCGAACAAGTAGTGTCTCCAAATCTCCAACGCGAAACCACCGCGGCCATCTCCAGATCATGAGTGGGATATCGTTCTCGTACTTCCTCCAAATGTAGGGAAGCAAAAGCGATAACTCCATTGTGTCACCTCAGTACACATTCAAGCCCTACTCACGAACCATCACAGTTAAACCACAAAGTCGCCCGAACCAAAAAGCAAAGAAAGAACTGATACAGTTGTTAACCGAATCTTCAACTGCCGAAACTCCGCACACATGCCTCAGTCCAAAGAAAGAAGCCTCCGTTCCAGTCAATTCAGTCAACGGTGCAGCACTACACCAGCAATCCTGCCCGAAACGGCGGTAAAACCTGCTAAGCCCAAAAATCTGCGGACCTCCGTCCTCCTCACAAGTGTGGGCCTAAGCTGTACGGCCACGATCTTCCTCGGAACCATACAAAAACCGCCTCCCGTAACTACAAGACCAAGGAGTTAACACAACGAGCCTGAAGGAACACTCCAAGAATCTAGCAAATCGCTGGGGCTCTCCCAGTATTTGCAAAACAAATCCTCAAGTGCTACTCCTATCCCTCAAGACACATTAAATAGACCAGGATGTCGTAAATAACACAACAATAACTGGTCGAGAAACGGCCTAAAGAAATCCGGTTCATCGCATCTACGAATGCTGCTAAGGCATTGGTGAATCCAATGTCACACCAAAACACGCAAAGCCCGTAGCACGCACAAGGCAGTCTTTGGAATGTCATCACTCCGAACCCGCAACAATGATGACCTGATCCCAAACAAACTTAGAAAATGTCTCGCACTCTGAAGTTGATCGAAGAAATCGTCAATGCGAGGTAAAGGATACCTATCCGAACCGTAAGCCGGTTCAATTGACGATCCATCAATACACAACCTCAATCTGTCGTCTTTCTCCTTAACGAACAGAAATAAGAGCTTCCTAATGCGAAACACTCAGACGCACGAAACTCCCCCAATAAACAACTCTGCAGCAGATCCTTAAGCTCCTTAAGCTTCGCCGGCTCATCTAGAACAACGTCGGAACTCTCGCACGAAGAAAACCGGTCCAACAAACCAACTGTGGCTACGGTGTCACGAACGAACGCCAAGAATCCACGACATCTCCTCAAAATCCGACTAGCGAAAGAGGCTGAATTCAAGCTGTGAGAGGCGGCACAACTATCCACCTGCACAACAAGAACTGACTCGCCGGGGAAAACAAAACCTAACTGTTTCCTCACGGTAGTCCACAACGCCTAGCACGTAGCTAACCAGTCCGTGCCCAGGAGAACGCCAAGTCCAACATCTCTAGAAGGATCAAAACGACAGACGAAACTCTATCTCCTATCCGATTGGCACACGACTGAATTGCGTGTCGCGCAACAAAAGAATCGCTGACAGAAGTTAACAAAACAAACGGCTGATCTACCTAACACGACTCTCGTCCCAAACTCGGCACGAAGTGTGAAAACGTACGAGTGCATGGATTTGGATCAAACAAATACATCAAAAGAACATACGAATTAAGGATACCTGAAAACTCTGCATTGGACGCCTTCGCGTCCCGATGGGTCGAAGCGAAAACTTGTGCCTGCCCTTCACCTGCGACTGACCGAACTCCTCCTCTGCCAGACGGACCCTTCTGCGTGAACCTTCCATGTCCACGACGTCTCAGAATACGACCCTGACGTGGTGCTAAGGAACAATGCCTGACGAAGTGTTGAAGGCTTCCACATCGAAAACATCTACGCGCTGACTGCTGACCTTCCTGGGGATGAGAGCTGAACAACTGTCCTCATCCTAAGCCTCTGCTCTGGGCTGGTACACCGGTACGATTCCTCAACTGTCCCGGAACTCTCAAAGTCTCTGGAAGACGTGTCTCGTAAACTGAGGCTGCATCTACTGGTGCTATGTAGGTGACGGAATACTGCATGATGATCGCAAAGAACAACTGGGTAACAGGGATGACAACCTCCTGTCGCTGCGCTCGAACGGCCTCCACCAGTGAGCTCATCGTCTGGCGCAAGTACTGTATCTCTGCCACTAGTCTAGCGATCTGATCTGTCGTAGGAGGAACAATCAGCTCTAGTACAACAGGGGTACTACCCGGATCAGTCCTCGTCTCGGACGATCAACTCAAATCTCGGCTCTCGCGGCCGCTCTCTGCGCCCTCGTAGTCCTTGGCGGCATAATGGCTGAAAAGAAAGTAGGATTCGATGAGGATACGGAAATCGAATCACAAGGATGTATACATTCATGAAGGAATTTCAATCAATAAGTCATAAGGTCGCTTAGGCGGAGTATCGTGTCGTGAGTATGCCGCGGAACATACGCACACTATGCCACTCTGCTGCAGCTACCAACTCCATCATACCAGGGTCATCCTACACTCCGAAGGTAAAACCTACACTCTGATACCAACTTTGTCACGACCGAAAGTTTGGCCCGTGACCGGCACTTAACCATGTAACGTCTACAGGTGTAACACGACTAAGTAAGCCGAAACCCAGAAATCAAAACCAGTAAAAGTATAGAGTGCTTAAAACATTTAATAGAAACATTTGTTAAACTGTTAAGAAAACCTCAAGTAGACAATCACCAAGATGACAATATACGACGCCGTAGCGAAGAAAAGAGCAATAAGTGGAAAACATCACACATGATAAGAACTGCATAAGTAAAGTCGGCTCACAACGAGCTCGACACCAGAGTACAAAATAATATACATCATCGTCCTCACACTGGTCTTTAAGTCAAATACATAAAAGTAGATGGAGAGTACTAGATACAAAATATGTACAATGGAAATAACCAGATACCACAAACCCACCTAGCAGCAAACAGCTCATGCACCAGCTATAGGGTATCTGTGTCAAAAGATGCTAGAAAGCAGCCTGCCTGACTACTCCGAAGGGCAACCTGCAAACACTGTGGCAC
Source organism: Agapanthus africanus (assembly GCA_030015575.1). Lineage (NCBI taxonomy): Eukaryota > Viridiplantae > Streptophyta > Magnoliopsida > Asparagales > Amaryllidaceae > Agapanthus > Agapanthus africanus. The sequence continues at coordinate 206,558,457 of CM057337.1, forward strand.
AACGGGGGTGAGTTGCCAACTCGTGAATAGTAGATAACGTATAAAGGTAATCGCGAGTATGCACGTGCTCCGATACTCTAACCTATGCCAACAGATAACATCTATATGATGAACTATATCAGTAGAAATCATGCATCAAGTACGATTTAACAACATCTCTAAATGATAAGCAGGGTATGCAATAATCGTGCATAGCAAATGCAATCTAATAAATCTATATGATGAACAAGGTATGCAATAATCGTGCATAGAAAATGCAATCTAATAACATCTATAGGATGAGCAAGGTATGCAATAATCGTGCATAGCAAATGCAATCTAGTAACATCTATATGATGAGCAGGGTATGCAATAATCGTGCATAGCAAATGCAATCTAATGACATCTATATGATGAGCAGGGTATGCAATAATCGTGCATAGCAAATGTACTCTATCAGTTACAACAGATACAGGATGAGATATAAAATACTGAATGTTGAGCATGGGAATAATAATATCTACACGGAATATCAACGTGGAAAATGATCGGTGTCCATCCATATGCCCAAATCCTGTAAATCTTATAGAATCATGGGTGCCTAGCATCGGCACACTAAAATATCATGAATCATCGTATCTAGCATCGATACGCAAATCCTCAAGTATCGGGCTCCGTCTGCGGAATCGGCCCTTGGCCCCGGCAGTACGGATCGTCCCGTATCCATCTCTTATCTCTGGTCAGTATCCTCTGGATAACCGCCAGATCAAACCAATCACCGGTAGGTAGTAGTCCCTCCGCCAGGCTCACCGTCTACTGCACAGCGATCCGTTCTCGCCCTGGGGTACCATACCGGGTCCACCATGTACCCGCAATCGGCCTCATCCGCATTCTCGAATCAGGTTTCACATGTCGCTCTCAGCACCGAGAAAACACATGGTGGATGCACTGAAATATCATATCAAGGGTAACCGGGTTTTTAAAACAATTACATATTCTCTTTTGAAATATCCACGGTTCCCAAATCCAGAAATATCATGGAAACAACATATCTCAATGCGTAAATCCATGCAAGTATAAAAATATCAGTATATGTGTGCACTGGTATGAATATACAGTGTGCATGTGCACAAGTATGAAAATATCAATATATGTGTGCACTGGTATGAATATACAGTGTGCATGTGCGCAGGTATGAAAATATCAATATATGTGTGCACTGGTATGAATATACAGTGTGCATGTGCGCAGGTATGAAAATATCAATATATGTGTGCACTGGTATGAATATACACTGTGCATGTGCGCAGGTATGAAAATATCAATATATATGTGCACTGGTATGAATATACAGTGTGCATGTGCATAGGTATGAAAATAGCAATATATGTGTGCATTGGTATGAATATACAGTGTGCATGTGCGCAGGTATGACAATACCAATATATGTGTGCACTGGTATGAATATACAGTGTGCATGTGCGCAGGTATGAAAATATCAATATATGTGTGCACTGGTATGAATATACACTGTGCATGTGCGCAAGTATGAAAATACCAATATATGTGTGCACTGGTATGAATATACAGTGTGCATATGCGCATGTATGAAAATACCAATATATGTGTGTGTTAGTTATATGTATGCCCTAGAGGCCATTATTATACATAGGATGTATATTGTAGTGGATGCTTGGACATATATAGGGAGGACCTTCTTGCTCGACATGATAGTATGATATCTGGTTGCTCTTTATCTTAACGTGTACACTGATTATCTCTCTGTTACATGTTGGTAAAGCCCTTAGGATGTGTACTTGACCACCTGGACTATGATGCGGATCATACTAGTGGGGACATGGTAGTCCATAAGTACATTCTTCAAGGTCTCTAGTCGAGGGTGTATCGAGACGGGGCATCGATATACCAGAGTTGACTAGCGTATACCTTCTCGACCCATACAGATGGGCGATGGATGATCCCATATCCATTGGTGTTTGACATCAGAGATCATATACAGGTGCTCAGTGGAGACTGGGTACACTGGACGGACTCGCCGAGAACTCCCAGATGGTATTATACCTTACGTCAGATGGCAGTTCTCTGGTGACACTGGTACAGGTTAGTCTGCCGACCCGAGATCGTCATAGAGTCTTGTGTGATTCCCACTGTGCTTTGATTTCCACCTTACCATGTCCAAGAGGGCATGCAAAACGGTGGTTTTTGGGTACAGTCCCGAATCACATGGAGGCAATGAGCGATAGGAGGGGATTCGTCTCTCCCGGTATAGGGAGTTGATGTAGCGCTGTGTTCGATTGGCTATAACCGGAAATCCCTGGCCAGGGTTGCTAAGATTTACTGGTAAGTGTTACCAGTAGTTTCTCGAACTGTTATAGACCTCATATCGACACGACTTATCGAGCTATTGGGGTCTGACGTTTACCACCCCTAGGCGAGATATGCGACATATCAGACGACGAGACCGGACTATACGGTAAGTGTTGCTGGTTGGATTCACAGGAGTGTGAGCGGGCTTGCTCGTTGATCTTCTGATCGCTCAATACCCGGGTGACCGTTACGTTTAGCAGACCGCTTGCGGCTTGTGGGTGTTTGATATGATCATCACCTGCTGCCGGCTTATTGACGAGTCTTCAGAGTCCTACACAGAGGTTTCCTAGCTCAAGCGAAACGAAATAGGAGTGCATATGAGATATGTGCGGGACCGAGAATAATACCAGTATGTGATACTGTATTCTATTTTCGCGATTTGTGACATGGATCGGTTGTATGCGATATAGTCGGGTTATCGGATCAAGTGTTGATTTGATAAGTTGTTACTATTGATATTAGTCGGTTATATGCGATATGACCGGATCATTAAATCAATTATCGATTTAATGATTTAATGTATAATTATATATTTGATATATTACTTTACATTAACAAGTGTTTGTTCACTTAAGATTGATTTTCTCACTTGGATGTGCATATTGTATATATGATATATGTTTGTGCACTTGTTTGTATCATGTTTGATGATACATGCAAACTTGGGTGTGTGTTCACTTTAAACTATGATTAGGTTAATGGTTAGGGTTTGATTTATTTATTTATTTACTTTATTCATTTTGGAAAAGAATAAAATGGAGGCATGCTTTGTTTTATCCTTGAAGCTTCATGAAGCTTTGAAAGTCTTTGCCATTTTGTCTTTTGCCTTAACCTAACCATTAAACCTAAACCCTAGTTTATTCTCTACACAAGTTAACTCACCCATGGTTGCTAAATGATAAGATTCACTTGATTTTTCTTTTAATACATAATTCTTATTCTTTCTTCTTCTTCATCTTCTTCAAGAGGTGAAGAAAGCTTACTCGAAAATTACAAGTGATGAATCCAAGTGAGAAATCCTAATCCAAAGTGAACCCACTTCCTATTTCTTCATATCCTCTACCACTTGCCATGTTGTATAGGGTATTTTCTTCAAAAGTTTCATGAGCTAGTGAAGAAGGAGCTTGAGTTAGAGTTGCCTCGACGTAGATCATCTTCGGCATCGAAGTCAACGACCTAGCCCGCTCATTTTCCCGAAGAAACCATCGCTAGAGTCCGGGATCCCGGCGATCACAGCGAAGGGACGTCATCACGGAGCTAAAGAAGTGGTGGACCGGATCTACAAAGGTTGTATTTCCATTCACTTAGTAGTTAAGTTGTTAACTAGTTGTAGTTTTCGCCTAATCTCTAGTTAACGATCTAGTTTAGGGATTCTCGGCACTGGAAATTTTTAGTTGGGAATGGTTGATGCCTTGTGGAATCTCTTGAGTGTGCCTAAGAACCCTACAGTGGTATCAGAGCCTAGCTAGAGCATTAGGCGATGCGTTAACGATGTTAAAACCCCGATCGAACCCAAATACGACGAAATACACCCCTCTCTGGTCCATTTTTAAAATCTGTGATTTTTCAGAATTAAAAATACCTGAAAAATTCAGCAGGGAAAAATATGAATTATGGTGAAAAACGAGCACCCAATTCCTTAACATGGCCGCGGAACTGTGGCAATAAGCCACCTTTGGCGGCGGTTCCGCGGCAAGTTAAACTTATTAGGGACGGTTTTTTACACGGTAATTCTTGTCTCTGTGGTTACTATTTTATGGGTATTTTTAATCTGACTCAAGTGTTGAGTATTCTGGGGTTTATTTTGTAATCCTCGATTCGATCGGAAATTTTAACTTCGTTATTGTTTTTCCGGGTAAATTTAGAACATGTTAAAAAGTTCGACCGGATATAAATACCCAATTTTTCCCCTGTTGGGAAATTTCCAAGTGTTGGATCTTTCCGTAGTTTAAGAACGTTCTGAGTAGTGCAAGTAACGCGATGGACCCTCTAGAAGACAACAAACCTTAACTCGATTATGTGACCGTCTTGAACTGCTCTTTGAACCTTAGGGTTTGGGGCAGTACGGCGTGCCACATGTTGGTACTGAGGCATGAACTGAATGTTTTTAAACTTATTTCATGTGTTGAGCTATTTCGGGAAAACTTGGGTGTTTGATTGTTCGATCGGAAAATTTAACATTTTCTATTTATCTGGAATGTGATACAATATTTGGAATCCACAAATAGTTATGAGATAACTGTATGAATGTTATAAACATAGCAGTTTAGTCTCACTTGATCGGTTGCCATGGAATTTTGATGCGATCAAAAGTCCGTCGCAATCACGTAGCGTACGCGGATACTCGCAGGTAAACTTAATAGATATCTACGCCCCATAGCCCCGACCAAGTGACTGTAGGAGAACTCCGTCGCCGAAAGTATCCGTTCGGGTGCTCGCGGCAGCGGTGTTCCGCCTTAGTACACTTCGTCGACGGTATCGGAGGTGCGTCCGTCTACTAAAGTTTGCGACGAGCATTCGGTCAGAATGCCGGGAATCTTGTTGAATTGCTCGACTAGATATTGAAAAGAGTTTTCGATAAATGAGACTAAAATGCGGGGTTTATAATTGTTAGGCATGTGATGTCTAAGGAATTCATTTGGTTAGGCATGCGATGTCTAAAGAGATTGCGGATTCCAACTGTTGTAGTTTTACACTTTCTTTTCTGTGACCGTAAGTGTAATATGTGATATCGCCGGTTTCGTTGCTATATGTCAACGACAATTGGGATAGGCATATTTACTTACCTTGATGACATGTGATGTTATGTGTTGCTGGATATGTTATATTGGATCGTCGTATTTGAATAGCCGGGTTTTTTTTATGTGAGATAAGTGTTTTCCATTTTCATTCATGTAAAAACTTGTATGTAATATTCTTTTATTGGGGCACTTCCAGATTACGGAAGATGTCACCTTTTGTATATTATTTACTTTTCCGCACTAGGATAGATCCAAGGAGGAGGGCACAAGTAACTGGGTTCTGGAGTCCAGTGGGAGACCAACTCGAGGAGTAGAGTCCGGGTCTCCTAACTCTAGAATTGGTAGGGTTGCTTGCCGCTCTCGTAGGGGTCTAGGGGTGTCGGTTTAGCTATTCATCACGTCCGTGGAATCCGTGTTTTATACTGGCTCGTATTGAAAACACGGACGTCCTAGTATATCCAATGTTTCATATGATTCTTCTGCTGCGATATATGTGATGTGATCATTTGATATGTTGTGATAGATACTGTATATAGTATATATATGATATATTATATAGACGTTACTTATGTTTTACACCCGCACTAGCCCTGCCACGCTCTGCCGTTAGTCACCTAACCTAACGATGCACGAGGGGACATCGAGGCGAATGCGGATGGCATAAGTGTACGTCGTATTTATCAGTGATGTTTAGGTGACTTAAATGATGGGACTTCATTAATGTGATTAATGAAAGTAAAAGAAACCTAAAGATGTTGTGGAATCGAATTTCAAAAATAAAACAGGTAGCTACAGTTCTTGCTTTGCACAGCGGTATATATGATATATCCTGCACCTTATTCGATAAGGAAAGGGCCGACGATCCCTTCGCCGGGAGTGACCCCTTTAGCAATAACTGGCAGATGCTACACACTCGGTTTGTCTTTTGATTGCTTCTATAGTTTCTGCTTTGCACAGTGATATATATGATATATCCCGCACCTCATTCGACGAGGAAAGGGCCGACGATCCCTTCACCGGGAGTGACCCCTTTAGCAAAACTAGAAAAGCCTAAAAAACACTCCATTTTAAAATCATTTGATTCTACAACGATATCAAGTTCATTACGCAATAGGTTTTAAGAAAAACCTGTCGTAGCCCTCCGTCATTTCAGATAAATTGTATATAGTATTCGTGCTACATTTGTTGGCTTTCGTCAAGGTGTAGTGTGCGATAGCTATATGCTGCTTATTTGCTGCATACGATGCGATTGGATTAGGGTAGTCGTGCGGCTTTGTTGGCTTTCGTCAAGGGTCGTGCGGGTGGGTTTAATTCAATCAAGAAATGTACGAGTTGAACTTAACTAGCGGGCTATGGTTTGTTGGCTTTCATCAAGGTCATAGCACGTTAGGGGAAAAATTATCGGGAATTTCATGTGTTGAAATTTGCAATGAGATTGCATACCTTCTATAAGATAGTCGGATCCCGATACCCGCTGCGAGTAAGAGTTACTCCTGGGAGAGTTTTATACATTACAATTAACCGATCAAGTAGGTGTCTAGAAAGGTGTTAACGAGGTTACGCCTCTGGGAAAACGAGGTTTATATTAATTAGGTTCGTGCGAAAGCACGGGGGACCTCCCTCAAAGTACCGACACTGGCCTGGCTGAAAGATTGGCGAACTTGTAGCGTGTAATTAATCCCGGCTAGTCTTTCCTTTTAGGGTTTGAAGGAAGATTTGATAAAAAACAGTGGGAGCCATCCTGATTAGATAAAATAATAACCAATCTATTCTTGCAAGAGCGCACGCTGAGTGTTTTCTTCTCTTTCTCTCCAGGTAGCGACCATATCACGCCTTAATCAAGATAATAATATGGATATATTGACCGAACCCGCTTGTTATACTGAGCTGGGGAACGTTGGTCCCGCAACAACTTATAATTGTTATAAGTCAGAGCAGGAAATTAGGGAATACCAGATTTACCGTGCCGCCCAAACAAAGAAAGTGCATGTTGATGCATCATCTTCGGGTGTGTTCGTTACGTAGAACTGTTTCTCAGTATCCTTTACGTCCTGAGTATGTGATACCGGATCAGGATCCCGCATATGTAATCTGTTACATAGGCTACAGATAGGTAAAGAACTGAGAACGGATGATAAGTTTCATGAGACGGAAAACGGTGCAAGTGTTGCAGCCAAGTCTGTTGGTCACTGTCACCCTGTATTTCCAAATACATTGATTCAGAACAAATGCTATTAGATACCGAACCTGATATACAAAATCATATCAATCTCTTTGTTTAATAAAGAAAGGATATAATTTTGTATTGTTGGATTATATTTTGAACATTTCCTATATCAAAAGTTGATCGGTTCAGGCACGTTATCCAAAAGCGTTGATGTTCTAAATCAAACTACAGTTCTTAGTATACGGAACACACAAAAGAGGAAGAGTTCAAAAATGAACGGATCCTTCTTGAGGTATTGTAGACTAGGTCATATCAATGTGACCCGACTACCTAAGTTGCACATAGATGCATATTTAAATATATTTGAATTTACATCTTGTGAAAACTTTCCGGTCATGTCATAAAGATAAGATGACCACAGCTTTGTTTATTGGAAACAGAGAAAGAGTTATTAAACTCTTGGGATTGATACATGTTGATGTATGTAAGGTCCCCCGTCTAAACATACCAGGACCGGTTCTTTGTACTTCATTACATTCTCTGATGATCTCTCAAGATTCAGTCATATGTTCCTGTTGAAACACAAGTCCGAACCTTTTGAGATATTCACAGAATATAAGTTAGAAGTAGAGAACCAAAATACGGGTATAAGTATTATGTCCTTTGATGCGATCAAGGAGGAGAATACTTGAGCACGGAATTCCTGGATTATTCTAAAGGAGAATGAGATTCTCTCTCAGCATTACTCCTCCGTATACACCATAACACGATGGTATATCAAGGCGGAGCAATATCACCCTATGTGATAAGGTGTGCTCTATGATGAGTACTACTGAGTTACCTATTTACTTTTGGGAGTTATGCACTTGAGAAGCTGCATACCTATTGAATAGGGTTCAAATCAAATCAGTTGCCTACCACTTCATATTTGATATGATAAGGGAAGAGCCCATATCTTAAGTTGGTTAAGATTTGGGGTTGTCCGGGCTATGTCTAAAAGCAAAATCTGGACAAGCTCGAGGCAAGGTCTGTTCTGTAGAACTGGAAAGGTTCCAGCTATACAAACTGCAGCTGATGATTTGGTAGAACTAAAGGATTCAATTGTTTCCAACGAACCTCAGCCTCTCCGACGATCTGTAGGGTTCCTCACCCACCTAAGAGTTACTACGGTTTCTCTATGACAGTGGGAGCGAGGATTGCATCATGAGATGATGACCCAACTAGTTTCGAGCTGGCCATCAGGAGTGGGACTCTGTAAGAATGGCTGGATGCTTAGCGATCTGAGATGGAATCCATATAACCAACAAAGTATGGACTTTGGTTGCTATATCTGAAGGGTTAAATCCCCATCAGGAGCAAGTATATCTTCAGAAGATTACTTGGTGTAGATGGAAAAGTTGAGACTTTCAAAGCTAGACATGTTAAAGGTTTTCATCATCGACCAGGCGTGGATAATGATGAAACCTTTTTCAGCGGCTATGCTTAAGTCCATCCAGATCCTACTTGCCATGGCTACATACCATGACTACGATATCTGGCGGTTGGGTGTCATGACTGCTTTTCTAAAATGATGTTTTAGAAGAGAGCGTCTGTAAGTACACAGCCAGAGGGCTTCGTAGACAGTGGGAGCAGCGGAAACATGTACAAGATGCTTTATAAGATTAAAGCAGGCATCGCGGAGTTGGAACATCTGTTTTGATGAGGTAGTCAAAGAGTTTTACATCATCAAAATGGTATATGAACCTTGTATATACAAAAAGGTAGTAGGGAGTATGGTGGTGATCCTCGTAGAGTACATGGATGACATACTCTTGATAGGGAAGGAGTTTCCTATTCTACGCTCGGTCAATCTCCGCTTATCACAAGGATTCTCCATATATGATCAAAGTGATACGTCCTAAATCCTGAGTTTTGATCTATGAGATAGAAGTAATTGGATGTTAGAATACTCACTAGTTGTAGTGAGATGGTATCAGTTGATCCTGGGGAGAATCACTGGAAAGGTTCCAGAGTGATAAGGACGACTGAAAGTCAGTCACAGGCATTGTCTTTACCCTCAGTAAAGGGACGGTATGTTGGAAGAGTTCCAAGCAAGAAACCGTGGCAAATTAGACGATAAAGGCTGGATACATCGCTACTTAAGATGCTACCAAAGAGGCTGTCTAGGTGTATATTAGTTCATGAGATGAACTTAGTTCCTCCCAATGTGTGACAATAGAGTTGTGGCTTATGCCTAGGAACGCCCGTCCCATCAGTGATCCAGACATATTCTGAGGCAGTATCACCTGATCATGGAGATAGTTGATCTCCAGGGTGATCGAGGTTAGGAGAGAAGACACAGAGGACAACACGGCGGATCCACTCACAAAGGCCTTTTCCCAGAGAGACTTTTATGGGATGGTTGAGTATGAGATACTACAACCACTGCTATCAGATGACCCTAGTGCAAGTAGGAGATTGTTAGTTATATGTATGCCCTAGAGGCCATTACTGTACATAGGATGTATATTGTAGTGGATGCTTGGACATATACAGGGAGGACTTTCTTGTTCGACATGATAGTATGCTATCTGGTTGCTCTTTATCTTAACGTGTACACTGATTGTCTCTCTGTTACATGTTGGTAAAGCCCTTAGGATGTGTACTTGACCACCTGGACTATGATGCGGATCATACTAGTGGGGACATGGTAGTCCATAAGTACATCCTTCAAGGTCCCTAGTCGAGGGTGTATCGAGACGGGGCATCGATATACTAGAGTAGACTAGCGTATACCTTCTCGACCCATACAGATGGGCGATGGATGATCTCATATCCATTGGTGTTTGACATCAGAGATCATATACGGGTGCTCAGTGGAGACTGGGTACACTGGACGGACTCGCCGAGAACTCCCAGATGGTATTATACCTTACGTCAGATGGCAGTTCTCTGGTGACACTGGTACAGGTTAGTATGTAGACCCGAGATCGTCATAGAGTCTTGTGTGATTCCCACTGTGCTTTGATTTCCACCTTACCACGTCCAAGAGGGTGTGCAAAACGGTGGTTTTTGGGTACAGTCCCGAATCACATGGAGGTAATGAGCGATAAGAGGGGATTCGTCTCTCCCGGTATAGGGAGTTGATGTTGCGCTGTGTTCGATTGGCTATAACCGGAAATCTCTGGCCAGGGTTGCTGAGATTTACTGGTAAGTGTTACCAGTAGTTTCTCGAACTGTTATAGACCTTATATCAACACGACTTATCGAGCTATTGGGGTCTGACGTTTACCACCCCTAGGCGAGATATGCGACATATCAGACGACGAGACTGGACTGTACGGTAAGTGTTGCTGGTTGGATTCACAGGAGTGTGAGCGGGCTTGCTCGTTGATCTTCTGATCGCTCATTACCCGGGTGGCCGTTACGTTTAGCAGACCGCTTGCGGCTTGTGGGTGTTTGATATGATCATCACCTGCTGCCGGCGTATTGACGAGTCTTTAGAGTCCTACACAGAGGTTTTCTGGCTCAAGCGAAACGAAATAGGAGCGCATATGAGATATGTGCGGGACCGAGAATAATACCAGTATGTGATACTGTATTCTATTCTCGCGATTTGTGACATGGATCGGTTGTATGCGATATAGCCGGGTTATCGGATTAAGTGTTGATTTGATAAGTTGTTGCTATTGATATTAGTCGGTTATATGCGATATGACCGGATCATTAAATCAAGTATCGATTTAATGATTTAATGTATAATTATATATTTGATATATTACTTTACATTAACTAGTATTTGTTCACTTAAAATTGATTTTCTCACTTGGATGTGCACATTGTATATATGATATATGTTTGTGCACTTGTTTGTATCATGTTTGATGATACATGCAAACTTGGGTGTGTGTTCACTTTAAACTATGATTAGGTTAATGGTTAGGGTTTGATTTATTTATTTATTTACTTTATTCATTTTGGCAAAGAATAAAATGGAGGCATGCTTTGTTTTATCCTTGAAGCTTCATGAAGCTTTGAAAGTCTTTGCCATTTTGTCTTTTGCCTTAACCTAACCATTAAACCTAAACCCTAGTTTATTCTCTACACAAGTTAACTCACCCATGGTTGCTAAATGATAAGATTCACTTGAATTTTCTTTTAATACATAATTCTTCTTCTTTCTTCTTCTTCTTCATCTTCTTCAAGAGGTGAAGAAAGCTTGCTTGAAAATTACAAGTGATGAATCCAAGTGAGAAATCCAAATACAAAGTGAACCCACTTCCTATTTCTTCATCCTCTACCACTTGCCATGTTGTATAGGGTGTTTTCTTCACAAGTTTCATGAGCTAGTGAAGATGGAGCTTGAGTTAGAGTTTCCTCGACGTAGATCATCTTCGGCATCGAAGTCAACGACCTAGCCCGCTCATTTCCCCGGCGAAACCATCGCTAGAGTCCGGGATCCCGGCGATCACAGTAAAGGGACGTCATCACGGAGCTAAAGAAGTGGTGGACCAGATCTACAAAGGTTGTATTTCCATTCACTTAGTAGTTAAGTTGTTAACTAGTTGTAGTTTTCGCCTAATCTCTAGTTAACGATCTAGTTTAGGGTTTCTCGGCACCGGAAAATTTTAGTTTGGCATGGTTGATGTCTTGTGGAACCTCTTGAGTGTGCCTAGGAACCCTACAGTATGCACTGGTATGAATATATAGTGTGCATGTGCGCAGGTATGAAAATACCAATATATGTGTACACTGGTATGAATATACAGTGTGCATGTGCGCATGTATGAAAATATCAATATATGTGTGCACTGGTATGAATATACAGTGTGCATATGTGCAGGTATGAAAATATCAATATATGTGAGCACTGGTATGAATATACAGTGTGTATGTGCGCAGGTATGAAAATATCAATATATGTGTCAAGTCATGATAATCATCAATGGTGCGGCAATCAAACGATATGTATAATGCGTAGCAATCCTATAGTGCGAGTGTCATGGCAATCACTAACGGTGTGAGTGTAACATACAAATAGTGCTCGTGCAGCTTGAACCGTTAGTGACAGTGCAGTGTTCTATGCTATCATTTCTATATGCAACAACAAGGTATGCTACTAGTGCATATGAACATATACGACTAAATATCCTAACACGCCCTGACGCTTAACGCCACACGGGCGATTTCCCTGTAGATGTTAAATCTACTCACCTGGTCGTGCGCTACTCGTAGATGACCACCTGCTTCCCATCCTTTGCTTCGTCCGACGTACCCGCCTGTGAACCTAGAATTCACAAAAGGAAAATCCACATAAGCAAACATCTCGCAAAACGCGATATTGAAGTCAAACGATACACTCACGTCGCGAACTAAATGCGCTTGTGTACGATACGCTTAAAACGTATGTATACGCGTCTAAAACTATCCCGATACGCCGCGACACGCTGGTTCACAGAACCCACTGACGTATCCCGCGTATCGCGCGAACTAAACGTACTAGAAAAGCGATATATCGTCCCATATTTTCCCACAGAGAGAAACTTACAAAATTTCACATACCACAGGCCTCAAATTCATAGCAGACTCCTACAGCCAAAACCCTAACACCTATCTCCCTCATCTGGCCGCAAATTGCGGCCAGAAGGAATAAATCGGCGGCCTCAAAGTGGAATGGGGGTCTCGTACTCTGGTGGTGTGGTCAGGGTCTCTCAAGTAGGATACAGTTAACTCAGATTTTATCTGAAGTTCCCGGGTCTATAGCAGATGACAGAAAGGTGAAATCTCACTTTAAAACGCTAAATTTTGCACAAAATGAAATCCTATGGTATTTTAGTGAAATCTGGGGTTAAACTAGGTTTACTTGGCCCTAAAAACACTTAATTAGGCTAGGCTAACCAACATTAACATCACTTAACCAAAAGTCTACACAAATCACCATTACAAGCACAAAGTCTCACTTTTTACAAAACCGAAGCTAATTCTACATAAGCTAAGTAAACTAGAGAGTTAGGCTCAAAGATTATACCTTACTAGACCCTAGGTGCAAGGAGAAAGGAGGAGGAGAAGAAGAGGTGCTGCTGCTTGTGCCGGGGGCTGCTGCTGCTGATGCATGCTACTGCTGCTACTTGTGCTGCTGCTGAGTGATGCTGCTGCTTGTTGTTGTTGTGTGTGTGTATGAGCGAGAGGATGAGAGAAGTGAGAGTGGGAATGATGGCACAAGTCAAACGCCCCCTCTCTCTCATCATTAAATGAGCATGGCTCATGCCATGAAGCCCATACTCCCTCTCTCTCACCAAGTCAACAAAGAAAATCATTTCCATAAAAAAAACACATAAATAAAACCCAAAATACTTAATAAGAATCAATTAACTTAAAGAAAATGGGTTACTCCACCATGCTTGTTTATCATGGTTTAACCCCAAATAAGCCCTAATTTGCATGCACAAGTGTGTGCAAGCCTAGAATAATTCAAATAAAATACTCATTAAATAGGATAAAATATTGGGAACTCAATTTGGTAAACTTTTTAAAAACTATATATTAAAATATAATTAGCCACTAAACACATCCTAAGGTGTTACAAGGCCTCTCATTGAGGGTGTATCCACGTCCTATACCCGCTTGACTGATATATGTTCATAAAGAGAACCGGCCGAACATGTACCCCTCAGGACACCCAGTTTCAGCTCGACCGCGAGCGATGAAGAGCTAACCCCTGCTGCACAAGCGCGCTTATTTCGAAGAAACAATAGGGGATAGAAAGTTTGCTTGAGATGTTGATGCAGCATGATCAGTGTCTAACACAAGTAGAGCAGGGGATCAGAACCCTTCTAGCTAGAGAGGAGCGTTCCCGTTCACGTTCAAGGGGACGCTGAGGGCCTGAGCAGTGAGGGCACTTCTTTTGGTAAGTTTGGGGGAGGAGGTGGTTTGTAAATAAGTTATCATTGCATTGCATAAATTTTATTTTTGTGCATATTTTTTCTTTTCTTTCTTTGCATGTTTATTTCTGCATTGCATATTTATAAAAAAAATTATAAATATATAAAAAAATGAAAATAAAAATAAAAATTTAAATAAAAAAAATCAAATAAAAAAATTGAAAAATTCTAAAAAAAATTATAAAAATTGAAAAGTTCAACTTTGGCCATAATTGACTTAAGTTTGACAAGACGGTTAACTAGCTAGAAAAACTAGATCCTAAATTTAGTAAATTAAAACCCCTAAAAATAAACTTTCTTAAAGTTTAACTGTAGAAAATATATGTTCTTGTAGATTATTTAGAAATATGCAAATTTTGAGTTCAGTTCTTGAGCTAAGTCAATTTAAGAAAAGGGTATTGAAATTTTTATTTGAAGTGTAAGTCTGGAAGATAATTCCGAACCTTGAGGCTAAATTCTGAAAGTAAATACCCTACAACTCGCACATACACGCATCTTGAAACTTGGGATAGTAGAGGATACCTTGAATTGCTCTTGTCTGAAATCTTTAGTATGAGAAAAAAATTAAATAAAAGTATAAGTGTGAATAAAGAGATAAAAAAAATGAACACTGGTTTTGTAATCACTTAAGGCTGCGTAAAATAAAAAAAATATATAGCGAGGGTGCTTTATCACCTAGTGCCTTAGACCAACTGGTTTGGGAGTCACTGCTAAAGCCTTAGGTATTACAAGACGAGAAATTACGCCTTAATGCGCAAACACATTTTGTAATCGGTCGTTAGTACCTTAAGAAGTATTAACGGTCGCATGAAGGATGTGTGAGCAATTTCATCTAAAATTCACCAACTAAAAATACTTTGGACGATGGACAAGAGTAAGATAGCTTGAATTGAATTTCCAAGTGTAGGGGTATATGATTAGGGTTTTGATGAGAGATAGGAATGAAAAATAGGACTTATACCTTCAGTAGAAATGATAAAAATTCCTAAGTTGAGATGGAACCTTAGAAGGAAAATTCAAAAGATGCTAAAAGCTAAATAAATTTACAGAACATATACAATCTTAAATTAAATGATAAGTGAGTGTGAAAAATACGGGTTGATGATTTATAAGTTGAAGATAATAGAATTTCTTTCTAGAATACCGAATTGAAGAATGAAAGTCAATAGGCTAAATTGATTGGATTTTGTGGGTAGTATCCGCTGAAAACCCTCAGGAGACAACACTCCTCCTACTAAGGACACCTAGAGGTTTAAAGGCTTGTTGCACGAGCTCAGTGCAATCGCGTTTCCTTACGAAAGTGAGGTTAGGTTTTTTCGAGAATAAATTGGCTTTGCTCGGGACGAGCAAAAGATTAGTTTGGGGGTATTTGTTTATATCAGAATTTTGCATTATTATATTCCCCATTCTTAATTATATTGAAAATAAATAGGTGCTTTTGATCCATGTCTGCTAAATAGTTGCAGGTTACAGGTTCTCAGAACAATACAGTGAAAATGGTGAAAAGACGCTACAAATGTGAGTCTACGACCAACAAATAGATGAATCTACAAGATGCCGCCTACCATTTCAAGGAACAAATGAAGATTAGTAAACAGTTCCATGCATAAGACAGTTCAAGGGCAGCACAAGATACAAGACTTCAAAGTGAAGCTAACGGTAAAAGTCACATTCTGCACTGTGGAAATCTGGAAGAAAAAAGAAGATATTCTGAGAAACCAATGAAAGAAACCAGAAGTAAAATGCAACATGAAGCAGCCATAAAGAGTTGAGACAGAGAACCCTCAAGATGGCGGTGGATCCGCGGCCAAACAAGGCATTCTGCCGTGGTTCCACGGCCGTGCAGAGCACGTGTCGGTGCGTGTCGGTGGGAGTCGATGCATTGACCCGGCTTTCTTAGGGTAGTATTGTAATTTCAGATGTGGATCAGATGTAAACCCTAGGGTTTCTCCTATCTATAAATAGAAAAGCCTACAGCTCTTTTGGGGCATGCCTCTTTTTAATTCTTAGATTTTAAATTTTCAATTCCATTGTAATCGTCAAGAGGTGTCAATAAAGCAAGTATTTTTATCTTGCAATTTTAATTTAATCTTTTAATTTCTGCAAATTTCGTATCTGTCTTTTATTATATGCAAGTTAATTAGGTAATTAAAAAGAAAATAAAAAATGAACTCCTTTGTTAATACCCTAATGAGTGAGTAGTTCCTCACTTGTTAGGATTAGGATTGGGTGGGTTTGAGAGATGGAAATCTCTCACCCTTTTCTTGCCCTCATAACTTTATAAATTAGGACTCTATGTAAAACAAACACCCACCGCTCTCTACGGCACCCTATCCTACGAGATAGCGGTGATTCCCCTAGTTAGACCGGTAGTGGTTGATTTACATAAAGGTTAGGGATAAGAGTTAAGAAAGGACGGATAAGGACCAAAAGGAAGAAACTATGTTTCTTCTTAGTCGTGCTAATCCCCTTTGTTAACTATTACCTTAACACCTAAGTTCTTAATTAGGGCAAAGGAAGCGGTGAGTAGAATTAACTTTCAAAACTTACCTAATCCTAATCCTAGCAAGGTTTTAATTCAAATCAAATTCAATCTTAGTTTTTATAAAAATCAAAACCTACCACAAATAGGAATTGACTCGTTAGAACAATAAGAAAAGACACGTTTTCCCTGTGGACCGACCCGTACTCAACCGGCTAGCTACCAAGCGACACCGTCTTGATTGCGGTATATTCTTAACTTTGATTTCAAAACGCTAAAAACTCTCAATCAAGTACACTGGACAGGACTCGTCGGGAACTGTTGGTGGGTATTATACCTATCGTCGGGTAGCAGTTCCCAAGTGACATGAGTACAGCTTAGTCCGTCGACTTGACACTGCTACATCGCCTCGAGTGTGTTTCCACTGTACCTTGATTACTACCCTACCATGGCTCAAAGGAGTCATGCAAACAGGTAGTAGTTGGGTGCAGTCCCGAAGCACTTAGAGGCAGTGTCGGTTAGATAGG
Source organism: Agapanthus africanus (assembly GCA_030015575.1). NCBI lineage: Eukaryota > Viridiplantae > Streptophyta > Magnoliopsida > Asparagales > Amaryllidaceae > Agapanthus > Agapanthus africanus. The sequence continues at coordinate 206,575,661 of CM057337.1, forward strand.
ATTCGTCTCTCCTGGTATTGGGGGTTGATATCATGCTGTGTTTGGAGAGCCATCACACAAAGTCCCTGGCCAGGGCAAGCGAGATTTACTTGTAGGTATCCAGTAGTTTCTCAAGGTGTTTTGGGCTACACTCCGGCACGACTTATTTTGCTATTAAGGGTCTGACGATTACCGCCCCCTAGGCCCGATATGCGATACACTTAGACAAAGAGACCGGACTGTCAGGAGATTGTCATATTCAGGCTCAGTAGGAGTTCGAATGGGTTTCCTCATCGGCCTACTTATCGATAGATACCTAGGTAGCCGTTACGTGCAGCTAGTACCGCTTGCGGCTAAACCCACTGCCAGCGTACTGTCGAGTCTTTAGAGTCCCACACAGAGAGTTTCCCTATATCGAGCGAAAGATGTAGAGGCCGTATGGTTTTACGGCAGGGATTCGATCACATACGTGCACTTGTGCGCGTATGATGTTCGGGCGGATAATACTAGTGGGGTTTGGTTTAAGCTGGATCCTAGTGTTATATTGTTGGATCAGTTTCGTCTCTTTGTATTCGTGTTTCTCGGTACACGGATATGGGTATGTATATACGGATGAGAGGGGCATAGAAGGAGACACCTCATTAGGGTTTTGACCATTGACATTTTAAAAAAATTATGAGGTGGAGGAAAGTATTTGTTATTTTTTGTAAATGATAATTATGGCATGGCTCCTTGGTTTGACCACTTGACTTGGTTTGACTCTTTGACTTAGATATTTCTTGTGAGATATTTTGTGGCAATAGATATTTTGTGAGAGATTTTTTCTTACCATGCTTGTTGTCATATCAAGTGAGCCATCTCATTTTTTATCATTATCTAAAACCATTTCTCTTTCCTCAAGTTAACTCTCTTCTTCTTCCTCTCAACTTACAACCCTTAAGGTCTCATGAGTTGAGTAAACTAGGGTTCCAAAAGACAAATAAATCCATCTTCATTCTCTACATAACCTAGGCCATCTAGTTTGGCAAGCTAGTTGACCTAATTACCTCGGATTTGAGGTTGGAGCTCGGATTATAGACTCTCGGGTGGATCGTCTTTGACTCGAGGAAGCCGACGAGGAAGCTACGATCCGGATCGATCCTCGGAGCCTACGATGATGAGGAGGACAGCGAAGAAGAACCGAAGGAATTGTATCATGAGGTATAACATTCTTTCCGAGTAGTTAAACCCCATGTGGTTTGTTAGTTAGGGTTTATGGTCGATCTTTGGCTCTAGTCGGTGTTGCGAAGCTCGTAAAAATCATTTTTTTGCAAATTCCGCCTCCCCGCGAACACGTGGGGTGCGCGACATCAACTTACAACGCGTACGTTCTATTTTCTTGTCTTTCTGCAATGATAGGGTTAAATGATGAGACCGCATTAATATTGTTTAATGCAAAGAAAACAAACTAAAGTTAAATCGTTGGAACAATTTCAAAACCACTCGGTTTTCTTGAATAACAACTTTTAAATGCGGAGCCTAAACCACTCCTTTTAAAAGCTATCATGGTTCCTTCGACTATATCAAGTTCATTACGTTCACGGTTTTCACCAAAACCACCCGTAGCCCTCCGTCATTTCAAATGGATATTCATTAGTATTCAAGCTATGTATTTTGACCTTCGCCAAGGCATAGTGATTGGTAGCTGCTGGGTATTCATCTGTAGCATAGATAGATGCGTTAATTTGGGACAGGCGTACAATTATTTTGGCCTTCATATAGGTTTTAACGAATGGGTTCAAATTAACCTGGAAAATGACGGGTAGAACTTGACTTGCGTTTTATGATATGTTGGCCTTCGTCAAGGTCATAAGCACCTGGGGAAAAAATCCACATCGGGAGTTTCAAACGAAAATGAAACTTGCTAGTTTTGCATACCATCTGGAGTGTGATGATTTTGGTAGGCTTCCTACAAAGTTGTCACGCGCTGATATTTGGATCGCAATCCCACCGTGAGTTTTATTACTCCTGGGGAGAGTTTTTCACTTAAACAATCAATGCTATAAACTAAGTAGGTGTTTAGAACAGTGTTAGCGGGGCTACGCCTCCATAGAAAAGAGGTTATGTAATTAAAGAACTTTGCGAAAGCGTTGGAAAACCTCCCTCGAAGTACCGACACTAGCCTGGCCGAAAGGTTAAGCAAGAATTGTTAGGGTGCGATTAATCCCGACTAATTCTTCTTTTATAGTTTGGAGGAGGATTTGAGAAACAGTGGGAGCCATCCTGTTTAGATAAACTAATAACCAATCTAAACTTGCAAAAGCATCATGCTGAATGTTTCTTCTCTCTCCCCTTTGCAGCGACCAAAATGACCGGACTTAAATTACTGTTAGATAAAAATATATTGACGGGGCTAAACTATAAATATTGGCTAAGCAATGTCCAGATGGTCATAACCTATGACAAGCTGGGCTACCTCCTTACTACCAAAGCCCCTACCGTCTCAGGTCAAGATTCCACCGTCACGGATATTGTGATCTATAAGACATGGGAAATAGACAGTGCGAAAGCTAAGTGCCTCGTGCTGGCCTCAATGGATAATGAACACCAGAGACGACACAAGAAGATGGACTTAGCTTCCATATTCCTCTATACCAAAGATTTACATAGAGAGCAATCTCGTATCGCAAGATATAAGACCTCGAATAAATTATTTCAGGCGAGGTTGGCTATTGGGTCATCTGTAGGGGACCACGTCCTTATGGTGATTAGCTATATTGAAGAGCTCGCGGACCTTGGGACCACGTTGGAGAACGAGTTATATACAGACTTGATTCTACAGTCCCTCCCTTCTACCTATTCCCAGTTTATCTTGAATTTCAATATTCAAGATAAGGAAGTTACACTTCCAGAACTCCTTAACATGTTGAGGAGTGCAGAGAGCACCCTGAAGAAAACCAGAAAGACACCCGCTCTGCTTATTGGGGAATCTTCCTCCTCTAGATCTAAGGCAAAAGACAAAGGGAAGAAGAAGAAGTCCCCCACCAAGACGAAAGGAGGTGTCAATAAGGTCCATGGAAAGGGCAAGGAAAATTTTTGAGGCCGAAAGTAAGGAAAGTGGAATGCTTCTATTGTCATAGGAAAGGCCATTGGAAGAAGGACTGCAGGGCCTGGAAAGCCCAGAACCAGAATTCGAAGCAAGTTGTGGCTTCAGCTTCAGGTGTGTTTATGATTGAAAACTGTTTGTCAATCAACTCTACTTCATGGGTATTGGATACCGGATCAGGATCTCATATCTGTAATTCATTGCAGGCACTGAGAAGCCGTAGAGTTTAAAGGCAGGTGATATAACCCTCAGAGTTGCTAACGGAGCGAGCATGGATGCTGTGTCCATAGGGGAATATCACCTAGGATTGACAAGTGGACACATTTTGATTTTGCGTAATTGTTTTTGTGTACCTAGTTTGATATGTAATATCATCTCTGTATCTTTACTTTCTAAAGAAGGTTATGATTTTACATTTGTAAGCGATGTTGTAAACATCCACCTTAATCATGGTTTGATTGGGTCCGGTATACTAGACAATGGTATATACGTATTAAATCAACACAAAGTTTTCAATGTCCAGAACACACTTAAAAGAAAGTCTCCAGAATTAAATCAAGCTTTCTTATGGTATTGTAGACTGGGTCACATCAATGAAACATGGTTGATGAAGTTACATAAAAAGGGATATTTGGATCCGTTTGAATATCTGTCTTATGCAACTTGTCAATCATGCCTCAAAGGAAAGATGACAAAGACTCCATTCACTGGACACGGAGTAAGAGCCACCGAGCTCTTGGGGCTCATACACAGCGACGTGTGTGGTCCAATGTCTACACATGCAAAAGTGGTTATTCATACTTCATTACTTTTATGGATGATTTCTCAAGGTATGGATATGTATTCTTGATGAAACATAAATTCGAGGCCTTTGAGAAATTTCAAGAATATAAGAATGAAGTGGAAAAACAAACAGGCAAAAATATCAAGATTCGATCTGATCGAGGTGGTGAATACTTAACTGCCGAGTTCCTGGATTATTTAAAAAAGAATGGAATTCTCTCTCAGCTTACTCCTCCATACACACCTCAACACAACGGTATATCGGAAAGGAGGAACCACATCTTATTCGATATGGTACATTCCATGATGAGTAATGTTGAGTTACCGCGATCCTTCTGGGGTTATGCACTGGAATCTGCTGCATATTTTTTGAACAAGATTCCTACTAAGTCAGTGCCTACCACACCATATGAAATGTGGAGTGGGAAGAAACCATATCTTAAGTATTTAAAGATATGGGGATTTCCAGTTTTTGTCAAAAGTAGCATGCGGACAAGCTGGAGGCACGATCAGTACTGTATAAGTTTGTGGGTGTAACATTTCAGAAAAATAAAATATTATTTATGGGATTTTTATAATTTAATAATAAATATTATAAATATTTTAATAATGCGGTATAATTAAATACCGATAAAGTGGAAAATATTTGGAAAATTATAGAAATTACTGAAATGAGGGTGCTTTATATGATTTAAGCAAATTATGAATTTTTATAATTAATTATATACAATTTTAACGCTAATCGCAATTAAATATCACTAATCGTGCATTAAGCTTGTTTTGTGCATGGGACATGCACCAAGTCTTTTTTTTCACACTTGATACATTTTCTACCATGGTTTATCTCTTCATTTTCATGCATGGTTGTTGTTTTTAAATGAGAAGAGAAAAGAAAACTAACAAAAGAAAAGAAAAAGAAAAGAAAATGTTAAACAATGGGGCATGGGCATGAGAGAGAGAGGGTGAGGGGTCAACCTTGGACTTGGCTCCCATTTGTTTCATTCTTCATCCCTCATCTTTCTTTCCTCTCCTCTCACAATGGCAGCCCTCTTTATCTTCTCCCCTCTACCTCTTCATAACATCATCAAAACCTCATTAAAACTCCATCTCCACTTCATTAAAAATGTGCACAAGCTTCCTACAAGCACTTTGGACCAAGAAAAATCGGATTTTGAGCACCTGGGGCAACTCAAGAAAATTCTTGAGTTGCCAAATGAGGTAATTTCTGCACCATTAGTATTGTATTTCAATTTATTTAGCATCCATATAAGTTTAGAAGTGTTTTAATGCTATTTAGTGAACTTTGAAAATTCCTAGAAAGGGTTAGGGTTTGATTTTAATTCAAAGGTATAATTGATGCTTGATAGTGACCTTAAACCCCTGTAGGGATTGTATAATGGACTAAAACTATAGACTAAACCCCGAAACATAAACTTAGAAACCCCGATATCAGGAATTTATGAGAATTGTGAGGTTGTTTTGACATCTGCTATAACCCCGAGCCTCTGAAAAATATTTAGCAAATATAGAGACACAAGCAGGCAACCTAGAACCTATACGCAAAACCCTGGACCCTAACTCCACTGCCAGGCCGTAATTTTATTCCTCCTGGCCGCAAATTGCGGCCAGGGTAGGGTGGATTTCGTTTGTGTTTGGTCCATGTCTTATTTTCCAGTAAACTGGGCCCTTAACATGTGCAAAATTGGCTAATTTCACCTAGGGTAAAATCTGGAAGTGTTTTATAAAGTTTCTGATTTCGTTTTGCGGTTTTAAATGAATTGGGATTTTGTATTTGATATTGTATTCCGTCGTGTGCCGTTTGAACGTCAACGACTAGGGTTATTGGTCGTGTTTTGCATGCGAGGCTATAGGTTTTAACCTATGAGCAAAACGTGTGCCGTTTTGGTTTTCCAACTTGATTTTAATACGCATTTGTGATTGTGTATTAGTTGTAGGTACCCTCGCATGGATTCCGAGACGACGAAGCACCTCGACTTCGACAAGAAAAGATCAAGGTGAGTAGATATATATCTACGGGGGAAGTCGGGTGGATGGCGTATAGCACCCCCGCAGTTCAAAGTGTAGTATACGATATATATATATATATATATATATATATATATATATATATATATATATATATATATGATTATGTGTTATATGAAACATGGATAGTTAGAAAATAGGATCTTAGAAGATTATAAGTTAATTTTAGTAATTGGTTGATAGTGTCGTAGTTAGTTTCTTAGTTGCGAAGATTACACCCACACTCACGCATACATTTTATGTTATTTGTGCGTATATGGGGATATGTATATATATATATACGCATAGATATGGGACTATGTGTGTGTGTGTGTGTGTATATACGCATAGATATGGGACTATGTGTCTATATATATATATATATATACATATATATATATACGTATACATATACATAGATGATGAGGATAGTACATGGTATTTAGAGCTGAGTCGATGAGATTGGGCATGATGCCATGAGACCGGTGTTGTGACATGGTTCGTATTTGAGATACGACATGATATTATAGCGGGTCCTTGGGCGATGTGTTTTCATACACACGCATACATATATGTAGATGGTATCAGTATGTACTAGACTTTAGATCACTACCCAGATCATGATATGATGATAAGGATACCAGTTGAATAACGAGATAAATGTGATATTGATCCGTAACCAGATTAGGATGTTGTACGATGGATTTACCGTACAAGCTATATATTGATAATAGATCCGCACTCTTGACTCGAGGATGTCATGTTATATATTGTATCGTATGTGATACTATTGAGGCGGGATCACTGACTATTATATGTTATATATATATCGACTCAGATTTAGGTGGTTTCCTTACCTTTTTGATTAGCCTGTTAGTTTAGTCCTGTAGTTTACTTGTAAATGTTAGACTAGAAACGAGTTATACCTATTTCAAAACTATCGAATCGTGAGTATTTTAAAGACAGGACAATAGATTCTATGGATATTTCAAAGGACGTACTTTTACTTCAAAACACCGTAGTCCCTATTTATTAAACACCACGATTCGTGTTATTTCAAATGGTAAAACTGTATGACTCATATTTATATAAATGAAGATTCCTTATTATTGCTTTATTATTCATGTTCCGCATATTATTGCTGTATTTACTATTCATTTGCCATTTATTCGTGCTATTCGCATCACATCGCATGCTTGCATAGTGTTTTCATTTGTGATTATTAAAATAATGCTGTCAGGACACCAACACCATTACCGATGATGCGTATGCTCCACGTACACCTACTTGCCGGCTCACACATATCATCATCGGTAATTGCCATGTCACATACATTTTAGAGAATATTAATTTATGGATGTCGCTTGTTAGCTGATAGTTTCGACATGATACTAGTGAGCCTGACATTATATGATAGTTTTGACATTGCATTTATTTATTGCGTTATCTCATGCATATATATTCATATATTCATTGCCATGCAATAATTTTGGGTCAGTCCAGACTGCCGGAGCCTAGTACTCATTATTTATTTACATCGTGATTTATGATTTTCGGATTTCTATGAGATTTCTGAATTTAGAGAAACCGCAAAGATTTTATAAACTTATCATCTTTTTAAAAGATAGAAAGTGCGGTTTTCTCATAATATGATTTGAGACATGTCCACCATGAGTTTTCTCGGCTCTTGAACGATATCATACACCCGATTCGAGGAGGAGGAGGAACCGTCAGTGGGTGCATGGTGGACCCGGTGCGGTACCCCAGGCCGAGAAGGTCGTAGATAATAGTGTTGAGCCTGTGACAGGTGTGCACTACTGACCGATGATTGTTTTGTGACTCGACTGATATCCAGAGGATATCGATCGGAGTATAGGCCAGTCCGGATAGCCGGAGCCTGAGCTTTTGAGATTTGATGTTATGGGCCATTCCGGATAGCCAGAGCCCTAGATATTGAGATTCGAGGTTACAGGCCAGTCCGGATTGCCGGAGCCTGAGATATTGAGATATTGAGATTTATGTTTTGTGTTGATGCTTGACACTGATTTCATGTTGATTTCATTGATGATACATCGATTTATAAATATACAGAAATTTCACTAAATAAAGAAAACAGTTGTCACATTCATGATGCATTTTGTTTTCATTATATTGCATTCATACCTCATATTTATGATACGTTGCTACCTGAGGCACTGACACGAGCACTTGGTATTACACTTATGTATAGATGTTTACCCTTGCTACCTTATCATGCTTCAGACTTTATCATATTGAGGATATATATTACTGATCGTATTGACCTAGGATTGAGTCATACATACGATTTCTGCTCTTTGATGTTTTCTACTCACGAGTTAGGAACTCACCCCCGTTGTGCCACATTTTCTTGCAGGTTTTGCCGTATAGGTTTCGTTGCGGCTTTGCTGGCACACTGCTCCTTTTTGGGTGATTGCTTTGGTAGGTGGGTTCACTCGCATCGTGATCACCATTGTACTTGATTTATTTCAGTTGTATCTAGAAACTCTATCAACCAGACTTGTATATTTTATAACCTTAGAAGACCAGTTGTGTATTATTTCGACTTAGAGTCGCGCTAGTATTATTATGGGTTTTCTTGCTGATATTGAGTTTCTTTTTGAGTTTTGATCCTTGCCCTTCGGCGTTGCATATTATATTGCTTGCGTGGTAGTGACCGTCAATTGACGAAGAGCTAGCTCCTGCTTGGGAATGCCTTTATTCATATTATGCATGTTGTACCCTTTCTGGGGCCAGTTTTTACAAAGGAAACTCTGCCGAAATTTTCAGGAAAGACTTGAGATTTTAAAAATGCATATTTGACTTATGTTATTAAAACCACTTGCTTTAAAATAAGTTTTCTTCACCTTCTTTCTTTAAAATGGTTTAGATTTCTGGGATTTTTAGCTTACTTGAATTAGATGGGGTTGTATAGACTTCATATGATTCAAGTGCCAGTCATGTGCCATTCCGGGTTGTGAAAAATTTGGTATCAAAGCGCTAGGTTAATCTTGGTTCGAGTCTATGCAAATTGCAAGTCATCTGCTTTCCAATATCAATCAATTACTCTCCAATTTTAAAAATACCGCAAATACACGGTGCGTTGAAGCAAGCCGGCAAGTACGGGTCGAACCACTAGGAGTGGATATCACGACATCAATTTGAGTTATGAAATAATGGGTTGGAAAATAGATGTTTGTCACGTTTTTACAATAATTATAAGAAAAAAGGTTTTGTTTTAGGGGAAACTTAGGCTAAGGTTTAGTATGAATGAAATACAACATTTACCCCCTACTATCCGTTTTGATTCAAGGTTTATTTTTTTAATTTCCATTTGAATTGCGAAAGCACTACTACAAACAAGGGTTGCCCCTACGGATTTAACCGTAGGGGAAAACCACTGCCCCTTATGGATATATCCGTAAGGGCGAAAAAATAATCTGTAGGTGCAAAAGCCGTAGGTGCAAGTTGAAGCCCTGAACTTGCCCCTACAGGCAAAAACTTGCCCCTATGGAGTTCTGTGTAGGTCCATTTTCACCTACGGATTAGGGCGTAGGGGGAAAAAGTTATTTTATTTACGGTTATTTTAATTATATTAACTGTACCTACGGATTTATCCGTAGGGCAAAGTATTATCCCATACGGATATATGCGTATGTACATATCCGTAGGGGCAAAATATCAGAATTCCTGATATTTTGCCCTTACGGATATATCCGTAGGGGTTTTCGTTTGCCCCTACGGACATATCCGTAGGGGTAAGCCCAACCCCCTGATACTGAGATCAGGGGGGACATATCAGTTATTGCTGATATTTTTCCCCTACGGTTTAAACCGTAGGGGCAACATGTGTACCTACGGATTAATCCGTAGGTACACATTATCTGTTTTTTTAAAAATGGGCTGCCTGATTTTTTCTCGCCCTGTGCACAATAATATATATATATATATATATATCAATAGAATATAAAATTAATCATCACACAACATATATCCCAGTATTCATAATCACATCTCACGCATACAATATACAAAAGAAACCCAAATACTGAATATGATATTAAAAAAAACCAATATCAATATCAATATAGTTTCAAAATGTAGTACAATATGTATGATATAAATAAATACATGTTTCAAAAAATAAGAATCAAAAAGCTACCCTAGCTCGGTCCAGCTCCACCTCTGATAAACGATAGAATAAGGCGCGCCTGCTCCTCGGTCAATAAACCATGCAATTCGGCGCAAGCGGGAGTCTGAGCGTCCTGTGGAGCTGGCGATGTGGTCTGCGTAGCCGCCGTCGAGGGAGTCGCTTGCTGAGCCGCGGCTGTGGGAGTCTGAGCGGGCGGTGGAGCTATAGGAGCTGTCTGCGGAACCGCGGCCGATGTAGTGACTTGCGGAGCCCCAACCGAAGGAGATGCATGCCATGTACCCTGTCGCGTCTGGACCTAACGTGTGTAAGAAGCGTGTAAGAACTGTGTATTATTCGAAATCGTATCATTATCAAGTTATTTGGATATCTAGTTTGGAAAACCGTTTTTTATTTTAATTACATATGTATGTATGATTAATCAAACCTAAATCTAAAACCAAATAAGCTCAAGCTACGTACTAATTATGGATATGTTGATATCTATAATATGACATGATATTTTACTATAAAGTAGTATACATACCAGCATCTCCTTCAACTCCTGAACGGTAGCCCTCAAGCTCTCCAGTTACTGCTGGACACGTCGCTCACTGGAGACGGAGGAAGTAACCGCCGGGGTGGAGTCCAACATCATATGGGCCCTGCTAGGGCCCAGTCCCCGGCCTCTCTCCCAACCTCCGTGGTGCCCTCCGTGTGCGGCGTCCAGAACTGGGGTCAGCAGCCTCAGATCGCTCTGTCCGGTAAAATCGATCCCCGAGGCATCGGCCTGCTCAACCACCCGCTCCTACACCCACATTAAGCAGTAAAGTATAAGAATAAAATTTAAACTTGAACCTTCCAAAACTAAAACTTCAAATATGGGTAGAATAAATATTAACACTTACGCAATACTCCTGGGTAGCGACGTCGGGATATTGAAGCTCGCCCGTGGCGGGATCTGTCGAGGTGCCGTGGACGGCAAGATATGCGGACAGCATGCTCGGTGTACCACCTTGTGCCACGGTCTGAGCTGTCTGCAATATTAGAAAATAACTCTTAATATTAGAAATATTAGAAAATAACTCTTAATATTGCAGAATATCACAAACGTCGGTCTATTGTAATTTACCGATAACTCCATGGCTCGAGTAATATTCCTCGAGCCACCTGTGTAAGTGGGGCGACCCCTCTTCGCCGACTTCCTGTTCTCTGTATTCTGAGCGGCCTGTTTCTGCACAACGCATTAACATTTAGTTTTCTAATTAAGGAACACAAAAAAATAAATTATATCCTAAACAATGAATTACATTTAAAATACATACCTATTTACGTTGGGAATCGAAATATTCGCACAATAGAGGCCATGTCTCTACGTCGACTCTCGCAAACGCCGGAGTAGATAGGAGGGCCGCTCTCTCTGCCTCGGGGGTCTCCTTCCACAGGGAGTAGCAGTCGGCCTTCAGCTCATTCTTGTTGTATCGGACCTTGGTCTTCATGTTCTTCATCAGGCCATTGTACAGAGCATGAAGGTCGAGCACCCTCCCAGGGTGATCAGGGTCGGGTACAGGCTGAAAATCGTAATCCGACTGAAAATACAAAAAAAACATTGTTATTAGATTGCAAGTGTTAATAATAAATATATTGGATAAATCAAATGAAAATATATATTAATACGTACCCGAGCCTGATCAAAGAAAAGGGCGAATGAGCGCCGGTGCTGCTCGCCCCACTCAACGTGAAGTGGATAGTTCTTCACGAGCCGGCTCTCGTCCCCCATATACCGGCCGAACCTCTCGGCATGAGGACCGGTATAGCGATAGTCAAGGGTAAAAAAGAGGGGGAATGCTGCCTCCCCCTAGCTCTGCCAGGCCTCAGCCTATGGGATAGATTCGGGCCTCGAGTCCCCTTCTGGGGATGGAGAGGCCCTGCGTCTGCAAGAAATATCAAGACAATCAATATTAAGACAAAGTTGTATTAAGAAATCAAGCTTAAACGAAAACTGAAGTGTGATATATACCTCCGGTGGCTATCGCACGAGCCTGGACCCGGGCAGCAGCACGAGCGGGATGATAGTTCCTCCGGTGAGGAACAACCGGGGTCCCGGATGCGGACGCATCCCCTCCAACTAGAAAATAAACATTGACGCTAAATTTCCATGAAGTTCATATTTATTCTATAGAGCATATGTAAAATGAATAAATATTTTATATTTATTCATACTAACCTGAAGACGATGCGAATGGTATGGAAGCGGCAGGAGTGGCCCCTGCGGAAGATGTGGACGCACCACCTATAATTAGACAATTAAAAATAGATTATATAAGTAATTGCAAAAAGAATGTGTAGATTAATAATATAACGTTCTAAATCAATATGCATGCACTATAGAATATATAAACATACCCGCAGGTGCGGTGGCGTCACCACCTACAGCTAGACAATAATAAAAATTGCTAAGTAAGAGCAAAAGGAATGTGTGTATATTTATGATATAGCATTCTAAATCAATATACATGCACTATATGATATATAAACATACCTGGAGGAGCGGGAGTGGCCTCTGTCCCAGATGTGAATGCATCACCAACAACTAGGCAATCAAACATCAACAATATAAGTAATTTTGACATAAACAGGCATGAATATCTGTAATATTACATTTAAAATGGATATGCGTGCAGTATACCTGGAGGTGTGGCAAAATCCACACGGAAGGAGGCATCCGAAGGGGTCTCCGATCTGGATGCAAGACCGGCCCTCTGAAGCTCCCTACGAAGCTCTTCGGGCGGCAGAACCGCTTTGCCTCTGCCTCTGCCTCTGCCTCTGCCGCGGCTGGAGCTCCTGCTGCCCCTCGCTGCTCCCGACAACGTCATCAAATCTAGATAAACGGTTCGTGGACGCATTAGACAATCATTAAAAGTATTGACTATATATGTATAGAGCGTAAAATGTGAAGTAATAATATAACATTACTGATAACCTTTTTCGTTTCGTGGGCGCATTGTACATATCTACTTGGATTTCATCGTCGATGTCATTTCTAACCCACGTAACTTCATGATCGGTCGAAGACAACCCGTCCTTCGAAACAGACGGTCGGAGCACTTTAAGCCTTCTTTCTTCTTCGTCCTCATCGCTGTCCTCGAATTCTGGGACATCATAGACATCTCTGGGTTTCCATCGGCATACAACACTCCATCCCGGATGCTTCAGACACTGTGAGTAGTATACTTGGAACGCTTGGTTCGGAAAGATAAACGGATCTTCCTGACCGTAAAATCGAAGTGTGTTCACACTGCTCAATCCATATTCATCTTTCCAAGTCTCAAGATTGCTTCTCCACTTGTCCGTATCGGTTCGCGTATCGTACCAAGTACACTGGAATATATAAAAGGGTTTTGATCGTCCGGGATAGTGGATGCCGAGTATACAATTTAAGTACCCATAATAAATCACACCGTCCGATCCTACCGTCGCAATCCCACTATTCTGAGTGGTTCTAGACGTATTTATGTTCTTAACTTCGAATTTGTATCCAAGGACACCAAATCCTTTGTAATATGCAACCTCCGTACTAGGAAATTGAGCTAAACATCTTAAATCACTCTCAAATGATGCAGACAAGTTCGGATTGTGGATCTAACAAAACAAATTTTACGACAAATACATAACGATACAAGTTTAGATTAAAACTACTAGCAATAAAATGTTATTCGAATAACTTACATGATCTGTGACCCAATCACAAAAATTATCCTGATGAAATTTTTCCAATTGTTCTTCGTTCCAATCATGGTGCCCCTCACGTACCTCGTTAAAATGAATTCTGTTTTCGACAAAAAATGGTGACATTAATATTATATCATTTCATACACACACAAACACAGATATAACAATTAATCCAAATAAACTTACTCTCTAATTTGTTCAGGACATGCGTAATTAAGCAAGATAAACCGGTATATCTTGTTGATAAACATAGTGTCTATCCTCTTATACTCGGCTTTACCATATGGCCCGTCTTGAATTCTTCGTGGCCGGTTAAGCCTTGTCTCAATGTTCTCGTCCAGATAGCAGGAACAAAATGTGGTTGCTTCATCAAGAAGATAACCTTGCATGATAGAACCCTCTGGTCGATTTTTATTGCGTATATACTTCTTAAGAGTGCAGAGGTACCTAATGAAAATATGTTGAATAAATAAATATGGGCATACAGGACAACAATAAATTTATAAATTGCGCGAAACGAAAAATTACACGTACCTCTCGACGGGATAGATCCATCGATATTGTACCGGTCCGGCTAACTTCGCCTTAGTTGCAAGATGAACCGTCAACTGTATTATGATATCGAAGAATGACGGTGGGAAAATACGCTCAAAGTTGCAAAGTATCAACGCAATAGAATTTTCTAGTTTATTCAGTGTCACAACCTCCAGTGTTTTAGCACACAACTCCCTGAAAAAACAACATAAGTCGTTGATTACTAGACCAACCGATTCGGGGAGAGAATTCCTGAGGGCTAATGGAAGAAGGTGCTCCACGATAACATGGTGATCATGACTTTTCAGCCCATCGATCTTGCCCTTTACAATTTTTATTTTCTTGCTGAATGATTCTGAAAAACCTGTGGGAACTTTCAAATCATGCAACACCTGTAGGAATCTTTTCTTCTCCGGTTGTGACATATGATAAGCGGCATTGGGAAGTACAAACTTGCCCGGTTTACCCGCTACCGGTCTAGGGTGCAATTCACTTCTTATTCCCCACTCTTGTAGATCCATCCGAGCATTCAGGTTATCTTTCTATTTCCCGTCTTTACAAAGAAGCAAGTTAAGAATGTGCTCTGATACTCCCTTCTCTATATGCATGACGTCTAGACAATGACGCACTGAATTTGTAGACCAGTACGGAAGCTCGAAAAAAATGCTTAACTTGTTCCAAAATTGTGGTTTGACCTATTTCGTCGGATCCATCCCGAAGGTCACATTATTATAACCATCCCATTTAGCAGTCACGTTCTCTCCGGACAATGGGGATGGAGGTCCAAGAAGCTCTTGATGACCATCAAAGTGAACCGTGTCTAACCTATAAGGGTGGTCTGGAGGCAGGAAACGTCGATGGCCGCAATAACAAACCTTCCTGCTAAAATTCAAGAATTTCCATGTTGTGTGTTCATGGCAATGAGGACATTCTTTGTGACCATGTACGGACCAACCTGATAGCATTCCATACGCAGGAAAGTCATTAATTGTCCACATTATAGCCGCACGCAGTTTGAAGGTTGTATTTGTGTTTGCATCATATGTCTCTACACCATCAATGAACAAAGATTTCAACTCCTCGATCAGAGGTCGGAGATAGACGTCAATATTGTTCCCTGGTGAGTTTGGTCCGTCGATAAGAAGAGGCATCATAAAGTGTGATTGGTCCATAACCAACCAAGGCGACAGATTATAAATTATCATTACAACGGGCCATGTGCTGTGACTTCCAGCCATATAGTTGAATGGGCAGAAGCCATCAGTAGCCAGTCCGAGCCGGACATTGCGAGGATCGCTACTGAATATTGCTTTCCTCCTATCGAAATCCTTCCATGCCGGTGAATCTCTTGGATGGCTCATTTTTCCATCTTCACTTGGAGGAGCACGGTGATGCCAAATCATTGCATCGGCTGTTTTCTTGCTCCTGAATAGCCTCTGCAGCCTCTGTGTAATGGGAAAGTATCGTGCTATCTTGACAGGTATATCGGGCTTCTTATCAGAATCTTTTGGCTTATACCTGGCCTCTCCGCATGTCGGACACTCTTTCAAATCTGAATTCTCTTTCCGGTACAGCACGCAATTTTTAGGACATGCTTGAATCTTCTCGCACTTTAGACCCAAATCAGACATCATCTTCTGGGCTCCGTACCAGCTGTCGGGCACGTTATTTTCCGGAGGCATAGAATCTTTCAAGAACGAAAGAAGCATTGTGAATGACTTGTTGCTCCATCCATTTAGGCACTTAATCTGGAAAAGTTGGACGAATCATGAGAGGGTGGAATACTTCGCATTCTCATAAATTGGTTTCCTAGCATCATTCATGAAATTTTCATATTTATCCGCACGCGGTCCTTGACCGGAAGGAATGCCATCTTTGGTACGAATAGATTCACCTAGGGCAGCCTCTACCATATCCTCCATTTCTTCTGATGGAAATAAATTACCGTCTTCTCCTTCTGCCGCATTACCGAATTCTTTTTTTTCTCCTGCCCCATTATCGTGTTCTCCTTCTTCTTCTGCCGCAGTACTGCATTCTTCTCCTTCCCCGTGATATTTTCAAGTTGTATAAAGTCTAGTAAACCCATGTTTTACAATATGAAGCTCTGCCAATTCTACCTTCTGCCAGTACTTATTGCCACATCTATCGCACGGACAGAGAATCTTCTCTATTATGATCTTATTATGCGCGCATGCAAATTCAAGGAAAGCAGCAACTCCTGCGACAAACTTAGGTTGCATACGTTGTTTCCAATCTACATACATCCAGTCCTTAACTCTGACGTACTCATGGGCCATGTTAGACTGTATAACATATAAATTGTAGGTTATGCTGACTATATTGAGAAATATAAGAACGGGATAGTTACTGACAAAGGAGAAAATCCGTGTATATGCTTTGTGTGTGCGTTTGTCGTTGAAAAGAATAAATTATCGCACGTATGTTAACCGATAGACGGGGACTAAGTGGCGCTTTTAGTTTCATATATGAGTATCGACGACAATATGAAGGTTTCATATTATCATATATTGGTTTTAACTTGAACATCTCGAATCACTCTCTAATTATGCGTTTGTTGTGTATTCTTGATGTATGTGTGTGTTCCGGCTGTCGGGGGTAGGCTTCTATCCCATGAAGAATATATAGAGCGAACACCCATCACTTGTGCATTCAACCGTTTCGATTAAATTTCGGTAGCACCTCCCCGCTGTTCTCCGAATACACCGTAATAGAATAGATAATCATTTCAAAGCTGTGAAACAACGTTGAAATGAACATCTAATCTATCTTTGTACACGGAGAACCAGCGGAAAGGTACCGACGAAATATCTCGAAACGGATGAAAACACAAGTGAATGAAGGCGTTTGCTTTATAAATTCTTAACTTGTCCACACGGGACAAATCTATGGGTTACCATACGATTGAATTTTCTCGTCGCGTAGACTATACGACGGTTGTTAGTATCGAGCTATACTGTCCGATATTTAACAGCCTTCGTATAGTTCTATGTCACGACGAGCATCGCACGTATGTTAACCGATAGACGGGGACTAAGTGGCGCTTTTAGTTTCTTATATGAGTATCGATGAGAATATGAAGGTTTCATATTATCATATATTGGTTTTAACTTGAACATCTCGAATCACTCTCTAATTATGCGTTTGTTGTGTATTCTTGTTGTATGTGTGTGTTCCGGCTGTCGGGGGTAGGCTTCTATCCCATTAAGAATGTATAGAGCGAACACCCATCACTTGTACTTTCAATCGTTTCGAGTAAATTTCGGCAGCACCTCCCCGCTGTTCTCCGAGTACACTGTAATAGAATAGATAATCATTTCAAAACTGTGAAACAACGTTGAAATGAACATCTAATCTATCTTTGTACATGGAGAACCAGCGGAAAGGTACCGACGAAATATCTCGAAACGGATGAAAACACAAGTGAATGAAGGCGTTTACTTTATACATTTTTAACTTGTACACACGGGACAAATCTATGGGTTACCATACGATTGAATTTTCTCGTCGCGTAGACTATACGACGGTTGTTAGTATCGGGCTATACTGTCCGATATTTAACAACCTTCGTATAGTTCTATGTCACAACGAGTATCGCACGTATGTTAACCGATAGACAGGGACTAAGTGGCGCTTTTAGTTTCATATATGAGTATCGATGAGAATATGAAGGTTTCATATTATCATATATTGGTTTTAACTTGAACATCTCGAATCACTCTCTAATTATGCGTTTGTTGTGTATTCTTTTTGTATGTGTGTGTTCCGGCTGTCGGGGATAGGCTTCTATCCTATTAAGAATGTATAGAGCGACACCCATCACTTATGCTTTCAACCGTTTCGAGTAAATTTCGGCAGCACCTCCCCACTGTTCTCCGAGTACACTGTAATAGAATAGATAATCATTTCAAAGCTGTGAAACAACGTTGAAATGAACATCTAATCTATCTTTGTATACGGAGAACCAGGGGAAAGGTACCGATAAAATATCTCGAAACAGATGAAAACACAAGTGAATGAAGGCGTTTGCTTTATACATTCTTAACTTGTCCACACGGGACAAATCTATGGGTTACGATACGATTGAATTTTCTCGTCGCGTAGACTATACCACGGTTGTTATTATCGAGCTATACTGTCCGATATTTAACAACCTTCGTATAGTTCTATGTCACGACGAGCATCGCACGTATTTTAACCGATAGACGGGGACTAAGTGGCGCTTTTAATTTCATATAGGAGTATCGATGAGAATATGAAGGTTTCATATTATCATATATTGGTTTTAAATTGAACATCTCGAATCACTCTCTAATTATGCATTTTTTGTGTATTCTTGTTGTATGTGTGTGTTCCGGCTGTCGGGGGTAGGCTTCTATCCCATTAAGAATGTAAAGAGCGAACACCCATCACTTGTGCTTTCAACCGTTTCGAGTAAATTTCGGCAGCACCTCCCCGCTGTTCTCCGAGTACACTGTAATAGAATAGATAATCATTTCAAAGCTGTAAAACAACGTTGAAATGAACATCTAATCTATCTTTATACACGGAGAACCAGCGGAAAGGTACCGACGAAATATCCCGAATCGGACGAAAACACAAGTGAATGAAGGCGTTTGCTTTATACATTCTTAACTTGTCCACACGGGACAAATCTATCAATTACCATATGATTGAATTTTCTCATCGCGTAGACTATACGACGGTTGTTAGTATCGAGCTATACCGTCCGATATTTAACAACCTTCGTATAGTTCTATGTCACGACGAGTATCGCACGTATGTTAACCGATAGACGGAGACTAAGTGGCGCTTTTAGTTTTATATTTGAGTATCGATGAGAATATGAAGGTTTCATATTATCATCGAGTATCATATATTGGTTTTAACTTGAACATCTCGAATCACTCTCTAATGATGTGTTTGTGTGTATTCTTGTTGTATGTGTAACATGATTTTAAACCATTGAGATCAAGATTGATAGAACTGATCATCCTACATTGCAATGGCATTCATCAACCAAAAACTATTATTACAATGGCATTCATCTATAACAATCAACAATTAAAACTACAAATGTAGGATACTGATATCATAAAGCGTTATACGCAACATATGAATTCACATGACTGAAACATGCATCAAAAAAACATGTTCATCCAAAAGAAAGGCCACTGTCAACAAATATAGACAAATGCGTCATAAAAACATTAACTAATTAACAAGTTGATTAGCATCTGGATCAAGAAAATGATAGGAAAAACAATTGACTATGATCTATAATGACAAGTCTATTACCATGACTCTCGACTAACAAAGGTGGCTTTTCGTCCTCGGTAGCTTGATAATTGGAATTTCATGGCGAATAAAAATATGCATATGCCGTTTGACCGGGAACTTCAATAGGAAACTCAATAAGGTCGGGTGTACTGAAGTACGCTTTGTATTTCGCTATATCAGGTGATGAAGCCCAAGCCCTAGCTAGCCCCAGCCCCACCCCAACCGAACCCTATCGAAGGTAAAGAACGTCCTTACACTTTCATATTTCTATTAATGATGCAAGTCTCCACCAAGTCAAATTCTTGCAATATCATTCCTTTTAGAGTATGTCTAATTTAATAGATAGAATTTTCAAAGTTGGGCAACCAAGAAAAAGTAACAAGGGATTTTACATACATGCCAAAGCTTTGATTATTTATTTATTTATTATCCATTTCATATTAGTACTTTTATATGTTTGATGATGGCAAGAAATACAAATTATATTAGAACATTGTACATACCTAATTTCCACTTGAAATCGGTTTTTTCTTTTATCAGTACTCGTTGACATATAGTAACAAACAATGTTTGATTAGAATGACCCAAGATTTTCTCGATCAACAATAATTTTAGTAATCAAACTAGGCTAAAATTGCTGGAAATTCTTCTCAGGTTTGCCAAATTCAGCAAACCCCAACCTAACCCTAACCCCAGCCCCAGCCCCAGCCGAACCCCAACCCTAACCCTAACCCCAACCCCAACCCCAACCGCAACCCCTGCCGAACCCCAACTCCAACCGTAACCCCAGCCCCAGCCATGAACCCTAGCCCTAAATAATCAAAAATTTGTTTAGTTGATGATTTACTAACCTGTGCGATGGAGGAGACGATCGATCGGTGGCGACGACGAAACGGAGGCGACGACGAAACGGAGGCTACGAGGAAGAACGGTGACGAGAATGGCGGTGGCGACAACGAGAACGGCGGTGGCTACAACGAGAACGGCGGGAATGATTTGGGGATTTTGGTTCGCGCACGATCGAGAGAGAGAGAAAGAGATAAGGGGCGTAGGCGATCTATGCCCTTTTAATTAAATCGCTATTTAGTTGCCCTTACGGATTTGTCCGTAGGTCCTTGTTTTGCGGCTCCGTAGGGGCAAACACCAAATTAAGAATTAATATTTTTATTCTTGAACGTCTTGGACCGTAGGGGCAACCTTCTAGACCTACGGATTAATCTGTAGGGCCAACATAAATCTGCCCCTACGGATTTCAATATCTGTAGGGGCAACCCCCTATTTTAGTAGTGAAGCATGCCGCATCTATCCGAAACATGCGTCGGGTTAGAATACGATATCAAGGTTAAGTAAAACGGAAACTAAAAAAAGAATGAGATTGAATATGAAATGAATATGGAGTTAGTTAAGTGAAGTTAGCAAGTATAGAATATATGCATGTATGCTATATATCCTATCTAGCTAGTTGCGACACTTAACATAATTCCGTATTCATGTCAACTTCAAATCATAATATAGCAACAATAAAATGTATAGAAGGAATAGGATATATGTTAAAGGTTGATTTGCAACCATTCAAAACGATATATCCTATCAAGCAAAACATAATAAAATTGCACAATTAAGAAAAGAAGTGAAAAATGCAAGAATCAAAAGGGAGGGGTTGGAAGTAAAGTCATTCTACAACCTACCTCACCATAGCCCAAGAATAACTACTCACACATCATCATAGAAATAGCATAACTGAATAATAAAAAGAAATAACAATGAAATAGAGAAGGGACACAAGAATGAAACTTGAATGTAATAAAGATTTTATTGCAATAGTTCAAATACAAGTAAATGAATTCAACTACAAAAATCTAATCTTGCAAGCTCAAAGATAGAGGTTGTAAGACCAGAGGAAGGAAAAGAACTCAGTCTAATCCCAAGAGCTACAAGAAATTTATCAAAATAGTTACAAGTAATGTAAAAGTTCTACCCTTTCCTCATGAACTGATCTGCTATTTATAGAGAATCCAAAATCAAAAGTTGCAGATGATAATA
This sequence comes from Agapanthus africanus, assembly GCA_030015575.1. Classification (NCBI taxonomy): domain Eukaryota; kingdom Viridiplantae; phylum Streptophyta; class Magnoliopsida; order Asparagales; family Amaryllidaceae; genus Agapanthus; species Agapanthus africanus. The sequence goes on from CM057337.1 coordinate 206,597,287, forward strand.
GACTGAAAAGACCACCAGGGACCCACCATATTTGAACGACCCAAATTGGCACCAAGCTGGCCGTAATTTGCGGCCAAAATGAATATATTTGCGTCCTCAATTTTGAGAGTGGGGCCTATCTTTGGTCTGTGAACTTCTGGTCTCTTGGGCATCTCTCTATAGTTGCAATTTGTTGTAATTTACACATGGGTGAAATCTGAGGTGATGAATAGAGAAGAAGTGAGATCAAGTTCCAAAAGGTTCATATCACATCAATACGTTATGCATTTAATGCATATCACTCCTACTTGCACCACTCATCATTATTGTGTGCCAAGGAATCCCCCTAGGCTCATACATCATAAAAGGGTGTTCACATTTGTATGTGTTGGACCATTTTAGACAAAAAATATGTACACATGCATGTTTGCAAAAACAGAACACTTTGGATATCGGTTGATTTTTTGTTCTGTTTGCAGTGTCGGCTCCCAAACACTATATCCGTAATAATGAGTGTATTTTCAGTGTTGTATCACGAATACCTGTAATCTATAATAACTGAGCAGAAACTGGTTAATAGCACCGATATATAACAAAATAGATAATGAATGAGCGGTATTAAAATGCAGTTTTCTGAGATGAACCAATACCTCCAAACTTATCTTTTGCTCGTCCCGAGCAAAACAAAAAATCTTAGCCTCTCATTCGCAGGGAACGCGATTGCACTGAACATGTGCAACAAGTCGTTAAACCTCTAGGTGTCCCTAGTAGGAGAAGTGTTGTCTCTTGAGGTTTCAGTGGATTGCACCCACAAATCCAGTCAAGTTAGTTTCGCAAGAAAACAGTTGATTATAATTTTAAGGTTAAGTATCAAGGCTAGAAGTTCTATCATCCTAGTTAGAAAACGTCCAACCCTATTTTTCGCTCCTCGCAATTTGTTTAACATAAGCTCATACGCGTCTTTAGGTGATTGTGCGGATAGTGTCCATAAGGTTTTAAGAATTATGATTAGGGTCATCATGTCATAAATATGAACCAGGATAAACTTCTAAAGGATCACACGAGTTCGAAAGGAGTTAAGATTTCTCAAGTTTTATTCTCCAGTTAGGTTTCAAGTCAGAATATATATCAATTTTAACAGAGAACCTAAGTTTTATACTTCACTCCACCCTTTCACCTGTTTTTGTTCATACACACCCTTCGTTATCATGCAAAACATCTTAATAAATACAAATTTTCATATCTCCGTGAAAAACTGTTTTAATAGAAAATTCGTCTCCGCCAAGATTATTCTCCCACAAAGAACCGTTAGGACTTTTAACTCGGAGAGAACACTTGCTTAGCTTGTTTTATCTGGCGATTGGAAACTTAGCGAGCTTTGGGTCAATGACTCCCAAACCAGATGGTTTTAGAACATTAGGTGTGGAGACACCCCAATGATTTAATTACCCAAGTTACCAAGGCCACAAAACAAAAGACTCATTTTATTTTAATAATTCTGCACTCAGTGAAAACAGAGATATAACCAACTTTTTCTTTTAAATCTGAAGACGTTACATGTGGATAAGGTGTATAATTACTCCAATAAGGTTTCAAATGGGTTATTTTTCAGACTTATATCTTCTGTTAAAACTTCTATAAAATTCTTCATATCAACTTCACTGTATGAACTTTTCTTGATATTACTTTGACTCAGACAAACCAGTTTGATCCTAAAGATATTTATCAATTTTAAAAGTTTTACAGACATGTCGGACTTTCTTCAAATTCTCAAAAAACATACGACGTGTAAGTGATATAATGACCTATATCAGTTATGTTAAACACAAAGGAGGGTTATCTTTCGGCTTTTCAATCTCTAAAAAAAAAAGGATTTAGTTATCTCTATCTTATCAACTGAACCGTCAGACTTTGAATCTAAGTTTCCCCGCTAGCTAACATGACAAAGTTTTTATGTTTTTCAAGAAATTTTTTTCTTTTATTTTAATTTTTTTTATTGAACAATAAGCCAAATGCAGTACAAAAGCAAATATGCAATGCAACTATATGAAAATAAAGGAAAAAAGTACAGGAATGAAAGTGCGAAAATACAGGAAACGTGTAAATGCAACTATATGCTATGAACCTATCAACACCCCCAAACTTGAAATAGGCATTGTCCTCAATGCCTTCTGGATTTCCCTTTCCCCTTTTTGCTGCCGCTTTTTTCCTCTTGTGCCGCTTGCTGAGCTGACTCAATCCTGTCCAATTGCTCCTGCATCTTTTGTTGTTTTTTAAGTATGTGGCGGATGCTCCGAAACATCAAGCGCTGCAGGTCTTTCCCGTTCTTTGGTTCAGGTTCATTTAGAAGTGCATCCGTTAAGTTTTCGGGACCTGGATCCTCGCTCGGGTCCTCTCTTGTCCAGTTCTTCTGTTCGTAATGGTTGCCTGTGTATCCGTATGAAATCTGCTCCAGCTCAACCGGCCAATTTGCGTATGCGGCCGCATAACCATCAAACTCTACCCTCTCCATATAGTATTTTGAAAGGAGTGTCACTAGAACTGGCAGCAGGTGATTCTTTTGGGCGACCCCGTCCATAATCGTGTGGAACAACTGTGTCACCACACAGAAATGGTGATCATTTTCCATCAAACAGTGCACGATATGTCCTGCTCCATCCGGAAAAGAAGAGACACGGCTTTTACCCCTAATGTTGCGGTTTGCCCACCAACAGACCGCAAGTACGTTCTTGTACATTTGCGCGGGGTTCAGTCCCTTATCTTTCAATTCCATAAAATCCCCCAATAAGGATCGATAAATCGCCAATTCACGCGGTTGTTGATTTCCCGGCCGCATTGGGATGTTGGTAACCCTCGAGATTGTTTTGGGTTGAAAAATTCTACGTCTCCCTCGAAAGAAAAACTCCACATACCCCGATCCGGCTTCACCATTTCTTAACGCCTCATAAAAATCTTCTACTAACTCTCGTATAGAGAATAGATTTTCGCTGTTGTAGATAAAAAAATCCCACCCTCTTTGATAGATTTCTTCGTAGAAATACTGTCCGTAAGTTTCATCGGAAAATATTTCGAAGAAACTCTTCTCACATTCAAATGCCACCATATTCTAAAAAATGAATTTTGCACAGAAATTAACCAAGAAGAGAAGAATTTCTTACAGAGAAAGAAAAATCGTAGTCGTCGGGGTTGATCAGGCCGCAAATTACGGCCAGATGTGATGTTTCGGCGGCCTGATCGGGGGGTTTGGGGATGATCTTTGGTGTTAGGGTTTGTTTTGAAGAGAGAGATGTAAAGTTTTGGGAAAAACTGAAGATGAGGCTCGGGTTGGGCTGAGGGTGTATTTAAAAGCAATTTTGCAAAAACAACCCCCTTCAAAAAGAAATAATAAAAAGCGCAAATAATTACAAAAGACTCAAAAAGCATATACAGGAAAGACAATATGGGGATGTGATTTAATAAAGATATCATGGCTCATGTAAAAACATGAGCTCCCCCGTTTCCGCAGGCTGTTCTAAGAATGGCTTCAGGCGTTGGCTATTAACCTTGAAAGTGTTGCCAGAGTGCTGATCTTCAATGTTGACTGCACCGTGCGGAAAGTCGGTGCGCACAATAAACGGACCTGTCCAACATGACTTCAATTTCCCAGGGAACAGATGAAGCCTGGAGTCGTAAAGAAAAACCTTTTTTCCCACAGTGAATGTTTTTCGGAGAATCGCCTTGTCGTGAAAGACTTGTTTTTTCTTTGTACTGTTTAGCATTCTCATACGCTTCATTGCGTATCTCGTCAAACTCATTCAATTGAAGTTTTCGAGCCTCACCGGCCTTGTCTGAGTCGACATTGAGCTATTTGATTACCCGGAATGCGCGGTGTTCCAATTCAACAGGCAAATGAAATGCTTTTCCAAATATGAGTCGGTATGGGGACATACCTAGATTTGTTTTGAAGGTGGTGCGAAATGCCCAAAGCGCGTCATTTAACTTCAATGACCAATCCTTGCGGTGGTGGCTAGCAGTCTTTTCCAGAATCTGTTTAATCTGTCTATTGGAGACTTCGACCTGACCGCAAGTCTGAGGGTGGTAGGGTGTTGACAGTTTGTGGCTAATGGAGTACTTCTTCATCAGTGCTTCAAAAGATCGGTTGCAAAAATGTGTTCCATTATCACTGATGATGGTGCGAGGCATACCGAACCGAGAGAAGATGTTCTCTTTTAAGAATTTTACGACAACCTTATTATCGTTGGTTCGATATAAGACAGCCTCCACCCATTTGGACACAAAATCCATAGCCAGCAAAATGTACAAATTCCCAAAAGAGTTCGGGAATGGCCCCATGAAATCGATACCCCATACGTAGAAAATTTCTACAATCAGGATGGATTGTAGGGGCATCTGATTCCGTTTTCCAATCTTTCCCATGTGCTGGCAATGGCTACAGGTTTTGCAATATTCAAAAGCATCCTAAAAAAGCGTCAGCCAGTAGAAGCCGCTTTGCAAAACCTATTCAGTCGTCTTTCTGGGTCCAAAATGGCCCCCACAAGCTTGATCATGACAGAAAAACAGAACACTTCTCGTTTCAGAGTTAGAGATGCACCTTCTAATAATCTGATCAGGACAGTACTTGAATAGGTATGGTTCCTCCTAATAGAAGAATTTGACTTAGGAGAGAAATTTTGACTTGTCCTGATTAGACCAAAAGGAAGGTGTTTCTACGGTAACAAGAAAGTTGATAATATCAGCGAACCAGTGTTCGATTGATACAGAGAGAAGTTGTTCGTCAGGGAACTGTTCGTTGATTAGAATTTTCTCAGTTTGTGCGTTTGTTAAGCGAGACAAATGATCGGCAACAACATTGTCGGTTCCCTTCTTATCCTTGATGGTTAAGTCAAATTCTTGAAGAAGGAGAATCCAGCGTATCAATCTGGCCTTGGTATCCTTTTTTGCAAAGAGGTGCTTAAGCGCAAGATGATCAGTGTAAATTGTGATGTGGGTTCCGATCAAGTAAGAACGAAATTTCTCAAGCGCGTACAAAACAGCTAAGAATTCTTTTTCCGTGGTGGTGTAATTCAGCTGTGTGTCATTCAACGTCCTGCTCGCATAATGGATAACATGCGGCTTCTCTTTTAAGAATTTTATGACAACCTTGTTATCGTTGGTTCGATATAAGACAGCCTCCACCCATTTGGACACAAAATCCATAGCCAGCAAAATGTACAAATTCCCAAAAGAGTTCGGGAATGGCCCCATGAAATCGATACCCCAGACGTAGAAAATTTCTACAATCAGGATGGATTATAGGGGCATCTGATTCCGTTTTCCAATCTTTCCCATTTGCTGGCAATGGCTACAGGTTTTGCAATATTCAAAAGCATCCTAAAAAAGCGTCAGCCAGTAGAAGCCGCTTTGCAAAACCTATTCAGTCGTCTTTCTGGGTCCAACATGGCCCCCACAAGCTTGATCATTACAGAAAAACAGAACACTTCTCGTTTCAGAGTTAGAGATGCACCTTCTAATAATCTGATCAGGACAGTACTTGAATAGGTATGGTTTCTCCTAATAGAAGAATTTGACTTAGGAGAGAAATTTTGACTTGTCCTGATTAGACCAAAAGGAAGGTGTTTCTACGGTAACAAGAAAGTTGATAATATCAGCGAACCAGTGTTCGATTGATACAGAGAGAAGTTGTTCGTCAGGGAACTGTTCGTTGATTGGAATTTTCTCAGTTTGTGCGTTTGTTAAGCGAGACAAATGATCGGCAACAACATTGTCGGTTCCCTTCTTATCCTTGATGGTTAAGTCAAATTCTTGAAGAAGGAGAATCCAGCGTATCAATCTGGCCTTGGTATCCTTTTTTGCAAAGAGGTGCTTAAGCGCAGAATGATCAGTGTAAATTGTGACGTGGGTTCCGATCAAGTAAGAACGAAATTTCTCAAGCGCGTACAAAACAGCTAAGAATTCTTTTTCCGTGGTGGTGTAATTCAGCTGTGTGTCATTCAACGTCCTGCTCTCATAATGGATAACATGCGGCTTCTCTTTTAAGAATTTTATGACAACCTTGTTATCGTTGGTTCGATATAAGACAGCCTCCACCCATTTGGACACAAAATCCATAGCCAGCAAAATGTACAAATTCCCAAAAGAGTTCGGGAATGGCCCCATGAAATCGATACCCCAGACGTAGAAAATTTCTACAATCAGGATGGATTATAGGGGCATCTGATTCCGTTTTCCAATCTTTCCCATGTGCTGGCAATGGCTACAGGTTTCGCAATATTCAAAAGCATCCTAAAAAAGCGTCAGCCAGTAGAAGCCGCTTTGCAAAACCTATTCAGCCGTCTTTCTGGGTCCAACATGGCCCCCACAAGCTTGATCATTACAGAAAAACAGAACACTTCTCGTTTCAGAGTTAGAGATGCACCTTCTAATAATCTGATCAGGACAGTACTTGAATAGGTATGGTTTCTCCTAATAGAAGAATTTGACTTAGGAGAGAAATTTTGACTTGTCCTGATTAGACCAAAAGGAAGTTGTTTCTCCGGTAACAAGAAAGTTGATAATATCAGCGAACCAGTGTTCGATTGATACAGAGAGAAGTTGTTCGTCAGGGAACTGTTCGTTGATTGGAATTTTCTCAGTTTGTGCGTTTGTTAAGCGAGACAAATGATCGGCAACAACATTGTCGGTTCCCTTCTTATCCTTGATGGTTAAGTCAAATTCTTGAAGAAGGAGAATCCAGCGTATCAATCTGGCCTTGGTATCCTTTTTTGCAAAGAGGTGCTTAAGCGCAGAATGATCAGTGTAAATTGTGACGTGGGTTCCGATCAAGTAAGAACGAAATTTCTCAAGCGCGTACAAAACAGCTAAGAATTCTTTTTCCGTGGTGGTGTAATTCAGCTGTGTGTCATTCAACGTCCTGCTCTCATAATGGATAACATGCGGCTTCTTTTCAAACCGCTGTCCTAAGACAACACCTATCGCAAAGTCAGAAACGTCGCACATTAGCTCAAAAGGTTCACTCTAGTCTGGTGCACTTAAAATAGGAGCAGAAGCGAGTTCCGATTTCAAAAGCTTGAATGCATGAAGGCACTCAGAATTGAAATCAAAGGGAGTCTCTTTAGCCAGCAAAGAAGTCAAGGGTCTAGCCAGTTTGCTGAAATCCTTAATGAAACGCCTATAAAAACTGGCGTGGCCTAAGAACGCCCTAATGTCACGGACAGTCCGTGGAGGTGGGAGGCTTGAAATGACGTCGATTTTCGTCTTATCGACTTCAATACCTTTTTCAGAAATGATATGGCCTAACACGATACCGTGTTTGACCTTGAAATGACACTTCTCCCAGTTGAGTGTGAGGTGTTTTTCTTTGCATCGTAACATGACTAACTCAAGATGCCTCAAACACTCAGAAAATGAATCTCCAAAGACGGAGAAATCATCCATGAAAACTTCTAAGACTCGCTCTACCATATTAGAAAAGATGCTCATCATGCACCGCTGAAATGTTGCAGGTGCATTGCACAGCCCAAAGGGCATGCGACGGTAGGCGAAGGTACCAAAAGGAATAGTGAAGGTTGTTTTGTCCTGATCTTTTGGATCAATCGGGATTTGATTGTAGCCGGAATACACATCTAAGAAACAATAGTAGGCATGTCCGGCTAGGCGTTCAAGCATTTGATCAATGAAGGGCAGCGGGAAATGATCCTTACGAGTGGCTGCGTTGAGCTTTCTGTAATCAATACAGACCCTCCATCCCGTTTGTGTGTGGGTTGGGATTAGCTCGTTTACTTCATTCGTGATTACAGTGAGTCCCGATTTCTTTGGTACCACGTGAATGAGGCTTACCCATTTGCTATCAGATATGGGATAGATGATCCGATTGTCTAGACACTTAAGCATTTCATTCTATACCGCTTCTTTCATCACCGGGTTAAGCAGGCGTCGAGGATCTTCGAAGGGTTTGGAATTATCAGTCATATGGATTCTGTGCTGACAAATAGCAGGGATGATTCCTTTGATATCGGCCATTGACCACCCAATCGCTTCCATGTTCTTTCTCAGAACGTCCATGAGGGCCAACTCTTGCTCAGGCGCAAGATCGGTTGCGATTATAACTGGAAGCGATTGGTTATTTCCCAAGTACGCATACTTGAGGTGGTCAGGAAGAACTTTGAGGTCGAGTTTTGGTGGCTCCTCCACAGATGGTCGCACTTCAGGGGCCGGTTCATTACGAATTGGTTCAAATTGGGGCCCCTAGTGTGCGTAGGAAGCCTGTTAAGGACTTAGCTTCTCAAGGAAAAGAAGCTCCTCAGAAAATAGTTCTTCAAACGTTTCTTCAAGACACTCATTTTTGAAGTCAAATGTTCCCTCCTCAGACATATCGTATACAACGTTGACTTCAAAAGTGTCGTCGTGTTTCTCGCTCACTTGGTTTCCTAGCGTGAAGATGTTGAGGTCAACTGTCATGTTTCCAAATGAGAGTTTCATGGATCCATTACGACAATTTATCAACGCGTTGGATGTGGCTAGGAAAGGCTGTCCCAGTATGACTGGAATTTGACCGCTGGGATTGGTGATGGACTCAGTCTCCAACACAATGAAATATACGGGGGATATGAATTCCCCGACCTTGATTAGAACATCATCGATTTCTCCCCACGGTACCTTCGTTGATCGATCTGCCAGTTGCATAGTCACTCTGGTCGGCTTGAGTTCTCCCAATCCCAGTTGTTTGTATACTGAGTTTGGGAGGAGGTTCACGCTTGCACCTAAGTCTAACAAGGCACGGTTGATTTGCTTGTCCCCGATAGTGCAAGAAATAGTCGGACAACCGGGTCCTTATATTTTACCGGAATGGATTTGGACAAGACACTCAGAGTGGCGGCCAAGAAGACAGTTTTAGGCACATTCGTTCGTCGTTTTTGTGTGCACAGGTCCTTCAGAAATTTCGCATACGCCAGAACTTGTTGGACCACGTCCAACAAAGGAATGTTGACTTCACAGCGTTTGAAAACTTCTAACACCTTTTTTATATTTGCAGAAGGCTTCTTCTATTTTAACCTAATAGGATAGGGAGCCTTGGGCCCAAACACTAAGTTTGGAGAAGCTGCAGATGGAACAGGTGCAGAAGGCGGGAATGTTCTTGCTGGATCATCAGAGTGGTGTTGCGGCAAATTCTCAAGCTGCTTTGAAGGAGGTGTAGCAGACAACGAAGAAGAAGAAGAAGAAGGTGATGAAGATGACGACGGATCACAATGAGAAACAGAAGATGAGATACGTGCTGGTAAACTGACAACCGCACGTTTGGATGAGTCGTTGGGGTTGACAACCTTGTTTTCAATCGTCCGTCCTGATCTAAGGACGGTGATGGCGTTCGCATTCTCAATATTGTTCTGCTGAATAATATGTGCGTTGTTGTTTCTCTACTCTCTAGGATTCATCACGGGTTGAGAGGGAAATGTTCCCTTTTCACGTTCATTAACTGCAGTGGCCAGTTGACTGATTTAGATTTCTAGTCTGGCTATCACTTGAGTGTGAGCACTATGCAACTGACAGGATGTTTGCAAAAAAGTAGCCAGACTAGATGAATTCTGCGCAGAAGTTTTAATCAAAGCTTCCAACCCTTTTTCAATGGATGACACCCTCTTATCGTCTTGGGCTAACCCAGGGGGTGTAAAGGTTGGGTTGTGCTGATTCCGCTGTTGGGGTTGTTGGGGCTGGTTGGTTGAGTATCCCAATTTCTGGTTTTGAAAATTTGAATTTTGAAATTGTTGGAAAGACGGGTTTGAATTGTTGTTTTGAAAAGGTGCCTGATTCCTACCAAAATTGGGATGATTCTTCCAACCAGGGTTGTACGTCTGTACGAAGGGATCGTTCCTGTGACGTTGGTTTTGATACAGCGCATTAACGTTTTCAGGTCCCTGGGACCCAACGAGAAACGGACATTCTTCCGTTATATGGCTAAGATGCTGACAGTTAGCGTACAAAGTTGGAGAAATTTGATTGACCGGTAGCGGTGAATTTTTGCCCTCTAAAGCTTCCATTCGCCGTATAAGAGCGGCGATTTTTGCTTCGGCAGCTATAGAGGTGTCAACTATGTGTGCACCACTCCTAATCACAGATGGTTTCTCTCTCACACTCTCCCACCGAATGGTCTTGTCAGCCAGTTCCTCTAAAATGTTCCATGCGTCCTTAGCACTATAGCTCAGAAATTTGCACTAACACATGGACTCTAACATCATGCATGAACTGGAGTCTAAACCTTCATAGACAATCTGACACAACCTCCACTGTTCTAACCCGTGATGGGGATATTTGATTAATATGTTTTTAAATCTTTCTAAGCATTTCTAAAAAATTTCACCCTCTTTTTGTTTGAAATTGTGGAGTTCATTTCGAATTCGCACTGTTTTATGAATAGGGTAAAAAAAATTTAGAAAAACTTTCACAAAGTCGTTCCATGTCGTGATTGATCTAGCTGGCAAACTGTTTAACTAACTTTTCGCATTGTTCTTAAGCGTAAAGGGAATGAATTTGATCTTAACGACATCCTCACCCACTCCGTGAATTTTCATCATAGCACACACTCCTTCAAATTCACTGATTAGAAGGTAAGCATCCTCGGACTCGAGTCCGTGGAATTTTGGGAGTAGTGGTATGAATTGCGGCTTGATTTCATAGTTGTTTACCACAATGGTGGGCAACACTATGCTTGAAGGAAGGGATGAACGGTGTGGGTATCATCGTCCTGTAACGCCGCCTCATGTTGCTCAACCATCATTTGCTCCGTCATTGTCGGTGGTGTAGGAGAAGAAGGTGAGGGTGAAAGAAGTGTAGGATCGGACGGCTCCGATGAGGCAGAAGGTAAGAAGGTCTCGGAAGGTTCCGAGGAATCAGAAGGTGTAGAAGAGTCGGAAGATACAGTCACAAACCGGACTAATCGAGATTGTGAATCTCTAGTCCAAGCTGACATGCACTATCCGGAAGTGGTAGGGAATGACTGAGGAAATGGAGAAAAAATGTGTTGTTTACCAAAATATTCACAACAACAAATATCACACAAAAAGGTATAACAAGAACACAAACAAGACACACTGCACACACCTAAACAGTCTAGGGTTACCTAGGTCAACTAGACCTGCTAAAAAAACTTGCTTTGTGAAGTGAAAATGTACTGCGAAACGAGACCAAGATAGACTGATCGAGAAGCCAGGTAAGTGCAGAGAAGAAGGGAGGTTGTCCCTCGCATTCGTGAGGTTCCTTAATTTGAATAACCTTCTCTCTTTCGGCAATTACGCCTTTCACACTTTCCTAGACACTTCTTGAACAATGTACCGATGGGCGGTATTCGAAATACACTTAACTTTCCCTATTGAGCGCGAAGTCCTTAGAGGCTGAAAGTCTAATTTCTTTTAATGTTAATGGGGGTGTGAAAAATGCACGTTCTTTGTGGTTTGTGGGCTACGGAGAAAGGTGATGAAATCCCTTATCGTATCTTGTTGTGGTTCTTTGCCCTTATGTCCGTATTGAATTTATGCAATGCGCAAACAATAAAAATTGTTCAAATTAACAATCAATTGTTTTTTTTACGTTATAAGCGGCGCGTTGCAAAAAAAATTACTGTTAGTTTTCTTTGGCACTTGTGCAGCGGAGTTTGTAAAAAGAATCCCACAGAAAATTGAAGTATAGGAGCATCGGACTTGAGGAGAAAGTGTTAGGAAATGTGCGTACCTTAAATTCTTGAGTTTAGAAACTCCCGTTAACTTGATCCGTGATTGTTGAGTGTTCTCCTGCACGGGTTGATCAACCCGGATCTTTGACACTGTTAACGCCTTGTTCCTAAATTCTGCTCTTAGCTCCACACGATCGTAGTTCGTATTTCCGTCCAAATCTGGAATTGTTGGAAAAATACGATATTTAGTGCACAATACGATATCTATGGCCAAAGTTCTGTAAATACATAATTATCAAATTTTTGCATATAAAAATGGATTAATAACAGAAATATAGAGAAGTAACAGAAGAATTGGGGCAAAATACCACAATGAAGCCGCAATTTGCGGCCAAGTAGGTTATATTTGCGGCCAAGTTGTGGTATTTTTGCTCTAATTTTTTGGTGTCTTCTTCTAGTTCTATTAGTGTCCCTTTTCTATATGCAAAATATTTTAATAACTTTCATATCAATAGAAGAACAAAAATACAAAGAGCAAAAAGTCATATTATTTGTGTTGTTTTTGGTGTTTTTTTTATAGATTTTTTAAAGTATATACAGAGATAACTCATCATAACTTCGTGGCATTGCCACTCCCCGGCAACGGCGCCAAAAACTTGTTCGATACTCACGGTGTCGTGCTTTTGTCGAGTTTTGTTTTAATTAAAATATGTCGGTTTTGTCGGTGAAAAAAGTGCACGATGTGAGTCTCGAGTTTTAAAAATACCGCAAGTGCACGGTGCGTTGAAGCAAGCCGACAAGCACGGGTCGAACCACAAGGAGTGGATATCACGACATCAATTTGAGTTATGAAACAATGGGTTGGAAAATGGATGTTTGTCATGTTTTTACAATAATTAAAAGAAGAAAGGTTTTGTTTCAGGGAAAATTTAGGCTAAGATTTAGTATGAGTGAAATACAACATTTACCCCCAACTCTCCGTTTTGATTCAAGATTTAATTTTTTAGTTTCCCTTTGAATTGCGAAAGCATGCTGTATCTATCCGAAACATGTGTCGGGTTAGAATACGATATCAAGGTTAAGTAAAATGGAAACTGAAAAAAGAATGAGATTGAATATGAAATGAATATGGAGTTAGTTAAGTGAAGTTAGCAAGTATAGAATATATGCATGTATGCTATATATCCTATCTAGCTAGTTGCGACACTTAACATAATTCCGTATTCATATTAACTTCAAATCATAATATAGAAACAATAAAATGTAAAGAAGGAATAGGATATATGTTAAAGGTTGCTTTGCAACCATTCAAAATGATATATCCTATCAAGCAAAACATAATAAAATTGCACAATTAAGAAAAGAAGTGAAAAATGCAAGAATCAAAAGGGAGGGGTTGGAAGTAAAGTCATTCCACAACCTACCTCAGCATAAGCCAAGAACAACTACTCACACATCATCATAGAAATAGCACAACTGAATAATAAAAAGAAATAACAATGAAATAGAGAAGAGACACAAGAATCAAACTTGAATGTAATGAAGATTTTATTGCAATGGATCAAATACAAGTAAATGAATTCAACTACCAAAATCTAATATTGCAAGCTCAAATATAGAGGTTGCAAGACCAAAGGAAGACAAAGAACTCAGACTAATCCTAAGAGCTACAAGAAATTTATCAAAATAGTTACAAGTAATGCAAAGTTCTATCCTTTCCTCATGAACTAATCTGCTATTTATAGAGAATCCAAAATCAAAAGTTGCAGATGACAATAGACTAAAAAGACCACCAGGGACCCACTATATTTGAACGACCAAAATTGGCACCAACCTGGCAGCAATTTGCGGCCAAAATGAATATATCTGCATCCTCAATTTGGAGAGTGGGGCCCATCTTTAGTTTGTGAACTTTTGATCTCTTGGGCATCTCTTTATAGTTGCAATTTGTTGTACTTTGCATATGGGTGAAATCTGAGGTGATGAATAGAGAAGAAGTGAGATCAAGTTGCAAAAGGTTCATATCACATCAATACTTTATGCATTTAATGCACATCACTTCTACATGCTCCACTCATCATTATTGTGTGCCAAGGCAGCCCATTAGGTTCATACATCACAAAAGGGTGTTCACATTTGTATGTGTTGGACCATTTTAGACAAAAAATGTGTGCACATGCATGTTCGCAAAAATAAAACACTTTAGATATCGGTTGATTTTCTGTTTTGTTTGCAGTGTCAGCTCCCAAACGCTATATCCGTGATAATGAGTGTGTTTTTTCAGTGTTGTATCACCAACACCTATAATCTGTAATTACTGACTAGATACTGGTTAATAGCACCGATATATATCAAAATAGATAATGAATGAGCGATATTAAAATGCAGTTTTCTGAGACGAAAAGAAGGCAAGTAGAAATTCTTGCTATGCCAGTTCTGGATGTTTAAACACCTTTCGACATTAAGAAAGATGTACTTTGATGTCCGTTGTCTTGTTATTTGAGTTTTATAATCCAAATAGTTCGTTGTCAACATTGAAGAAAGGACAACTCAGTGTCTGTTATTTTGATTTATGTATTTTGAGGACTTGAGGGTCACACCAATATTTTGTGCACATCAGTTGCACTTGTTGAGATTTTCGTGCATGATGATTTCATTTTGATTGATATTTTATGCACACCAGGTGCACTTGTTTAAGATTTTCGTGCGAGGTGACTGCACTCGATTGGAGTGTTGTGTACATCGGATGCACTAAACTGATATTTTCCATGCATATCAGTTGCCCATGATTATGAGATTTTATATATATACACTCTAGGTATACTCGGTAAGGTTTCGTGCACACCAGTTGTACGTTTTGATATTCTATGCACCCTGATGCACTTGATTTTGATTTTTGTGCACCATGATGCACTTGAATTTGATTTTTGCACCCTGATGCACTTGATACTATTTTGTACACTTTTGTTCCATGCACAGTTGATGTAGTGGATATCGTTTCGTGCACGGCTGTTGCACTTAGCACTGTTTTGTTTTCATGCACACCGTGACGGGTGGTTTGAGATTTGCATGCAACCCGTTAGGGTTGAATTTGTTTTCGTGCTTTGCACTTGATAGGATATGTTATAGATTTGATTTCTATATTTTCTCTTGGTCGTGTGCACCGATATTGCACTATGACTATGGCATTGAGTGTGTACTTGGTATACACAACGATTTTCGTATTTGATATTCTGTATTATAACGGATGTAATTCTCATAGAAACCGCTAGAGTTATAGTTATGTGAATTTACATCTTTTGAGTTTTCACGCACACTATTGCGTTATGATGCGTTTTAGCTCATGTGGGACTTTGGAGTTCCATTATATTGAGAGGACTATGTATTTTCTGTGGATCCCTTACTGGTTTGGCATCATCCGTCATATGTATATGATGTTCAACTATGAGGGGACTAATCCCCTTGATATCCGCCATAGTCCAGCCAAATGCTTGCCGATTATTTTGTAAGACCATTAAAAGGGCTTTCTCTTGCTCGGGGGCTAGAGAGGCCGAGATGATAACAGGAAGGGTCTCATTTTCACCTAAGTAAGCATATTTAAGGTGGGACGGCAATAGCTTTAGTTCGAGCTTTGGAGGCGAAACAATTGAAGGTAAAATTGGTGAAACTGTCTCAAACTCGAAGGATTCCAATAGAGGTTCGAAGCGAGTGTAAGCAACCGAGTCGGATGGTTCAGCTAACTCATCCAAAGATTCAAAGGACTCAAACTCAGGTGGTGATTCTTCAAAATCATTCGAAAAAGTGAAACACTCGTAATCGTTATCGGGTGTGAAAATTGTGTCAGATTCAAGAAGGAACGCACTAATGGCATCAAAACTGCTGTGATCGAACAGAAATTTTTCGAGCTCACAGTCTACCTGAGTGATCTCTTGGATCGAACAAATATCAAGTATATTAGCATTAGGCTCGGAGGGCCGATTCCCCAACTTAAAAATGTTGAGTTCAATTGTCATGTTTCCAAAAGATAGGTTCATCGAACCATTTCGACAATTGATCACCGCATTAGAAGTCGCAACGAATGGTCGACCAAGTATCACCAGAATTTGACTCCAGGGGTTAGCTACAGGCTGTGTCCATAACAATGAAATCAATGGGGAAAATGAAGTCCCCTACTTTAATCAACACATCCTCTAACTCACCCCTAGGATGGGTAATGGATCGGTCGGCCATTTGGAGAGTACAATGTGTGGGTTTAAGCTCTCCAATACCTAATTGTTCATATACTGAATAGGGAAGCAAATTAACACTAGCACCAAGATCTAAAAGTGCACGATTGATATTCTTATCCCTAATTGTTATTGAAATTGTAGGACAGCTAGGGTCCTTATGTTTTTGGGGTAAGGTTGGGTAAAAGCATCACTCACTGCACTAGCCAAGAAAACTTTCTTAGGTACCTGCGATTTCCTCTTCTTGGTGCATAAGTCCTTTAAGATTTTAGCGTAAGAAGGGACTTGTTGGATTGCATCCAAGAGAGGTATTTTAATGCTAACCTGTTTGAATAACCCCACAATCTTCTCCATTTGTGGACTAGGTTAATTGGATCTTAGCCTATTTAGAAATAGAATATTTTGAAAATTTGTTGAGTCCAATGTTTGTGGAGTAGATTGCGGAGTTGGAACGGATCCTAGTGTTGGTGTTTTCATGGAGTGAGATTTTGGTCCGTTCGAATTAGAAGAAGTAGAGCCTTGTGAAGAATGAAGAACAGCTATGAAGAAGACGAAGAAGATGAAGATGAAGAAGAAGATAAAGAAGAAGAAGAAGAACAAGAAGAAGCGGCGGCCGGGGTGTCATCATTATTGCCAACGTTGTTGTGCAATACCTTTCAAGATCTCAATGTAGTCACGGCACTCACATTATGATTTTGTTGTTCATGGGCAACATATGTATTTTGTGTGTGACCGGGATTTGGCAGTGGTTGAGATGGAAGTTTTCCCTTTTCTCGCTCGCTTAACGCAGCATTCAGTTGTGCAATTTGGGCTTCAATTGTTTTGATGCTCTGATCATGTAAAGCAGTGTGTTTCACCAAAGACTGAATGGAAGATTGGATGCTTGCTGAGGATTGCGTAGATTGTTTTAAAAATGCATCCAGACTTCGTTCTAGCGAGAAAACCTTATCATTATTTGGCTGAACAAAATTGTTTTGAGGATAAAAGTTGTTTGGTACCAAATTATTCATTTGGTTTTGGTAACGTTGGGGTTGGAAAGGTTGTAGATATTGAGTTTGTTGAGTTACTTGTTGTTATGGAGGAGGCCTCTGAAAATTGTTATTGCCTTGGAATTGTTGTTGATTTTGATTCCAAGTATAATTTGGGTGTCTCCTCCAACCAGGATTATAAGTTGAAGAGTATGGATCATTTCTTTGTCTTTGATGAAAGGAAGCATTGACTTGATCTTGTCCTTGAACAGGCGAGTTGTAAGGACACTCTTTGGTTAGATGGGACGGATCCGAACAACAAGCGCAAATAGTGCATGGGAGTAAAGCTAGGGAAGGAGAAGGCAATGAGAATTTGCTCTCAACTGCTTCTAGTTTTTTCGTGAGTACAGCCATTTCGGCCTTCATTGCAATCGACATATCAAGTTGATGTATGCCTGTCCTAGACTGACCTGATGAAGTAGATGAAGTGGTTTTAGTGCTTTCCCACTGAAGTGTTTGTTCAGCAAGATCGTCGAGAAATTGCCAAGCTTCCTCGCTCGATTTTGTAAGAAAGTGACATTGAAAAATGGTTTCCAACAACTGCTTAGTTGCTGGGTTCAGGCCTTCGTATAAAGTTTGGCAAAGTTGCCATTTCTCAATACCGTGGTGAGGGCACTGAACAAGAAGGTATTTAAATCTTTCGAAACACTTCTAAAAAAGTTCAGAACGAATCTGGGAAAATTGATTAATTTCATTTCTGATTCTCGCGGTCTTGTGGTGTGGGTAAAACTTTTTAAGAAAAGCCTTAACAAACTCTTCCCAATTTTTTATGGAGTGCGATGCTGTGCTATATAAGCACTTTTCAGCTAAGTCACATAAAGTGAATGGAATGACACGTAGCCTTATAGCATCATCGGAAATTTGGGTGGTCTTCATCATTGCGCAAACATTCTGGAATTTGCTAATGAAGATGTAGGCATCTTCGGATTCCAGCCCGTGAAATTTGGGCAACATATTGATGAAGTGGGGTTTAATTTCGAAGTTATCCCCATTAGCCGGTGGAAGTGAAAGATAAGTGGGAAGTGCGGTGTGGGTTGGATAGAAAAGATCCTAGAGCGCGATTCGTTGGGGCGCTTCAACAGGAAGGTGTGGTGGGTTATTCGCACACAGTTGAGGTAGAATCAGTCCCGACGTAGGTAAGGGGTTGTTAGGATTGAATCCCGACGTCTCCTTAAAAGATGATGAATTTGAAGATGAAGGTAAAGAAGTGGAAGGAGTTTTGACTTCGGAGTTGAATGCGTCGTCAGTAGGCACTAACGAGACATGGACTAAATGGGCGCTAGTGTCCCTAGTCCAACCGGACATACACTAACGAGGTGTAGTGTAGTCAAAAAGTAAAAATAGAATGTGGGGGTAAGAAAACGTCAATGAGAGAATGTGGGTGCAAGTGAGGTGCAATGGATTTCTAGCGACAAAATGGCAAGTTTTTGTAAAAATTTTGTTTTGTGTTTTTTTTATAAGGAGTTTTGCAAAAGATTTTTTATATAAGGAACTACGACACACTTTCAAGCAATCACAATATGCAGAATCAAGCTTAGAGCTAGGGTCTCCTAAGTCAACAAGAGTGCTCCTAACTATTCCAAAGGACAAGTTATGAGATATCACTCAAATCGCCTCTTCACCGCCAATTGTGGCCAGGTAAGCACAAGTAATGAAAAGAGGGATCCGCTCATGAATCACCGTGAGACGGGCCTTTTAAAATTACCTTTCTTACATGTCTATCCTAGGCACCACAAAGTCAGGTTTAGATAAACGACCGATTGCCCACAACCTTCCTTTGTCCTAATGAGCGCGACAGTCCTTATTGGCTAAGTCTAAATATTTTTTAATTAACTCGAGGGTTGAAGCAAATGCTTTTTGTGATTTTTGGGGTCCTAGGAAGGGTAATGAAATCCCCACCCAATCTGGATTGGTGTTATAGCCCCTTAAAAGTCCGTTTTTAAAAGATGCAAAGCAGTAAACACACAAAAATCCAAAACACTTACCAAAATTTTTCTTTTATTTGCGGCGCAAAGAATCCTGCACAAGATTGATTTATTGGAAAGGGGGAAGAAGTTTTGCGCAAAGAACCCTGTAGGAAAATTTTTCAGTGGACTACAGAGGGCAGAAGAGAGGAAAAGAAATACTCACAGGGGTTTCTGGAGTGCTGACGTCAGCAAGTAGCCGCGGATCCGCGGTCAAATGTACCAAACTGCGGCGGTTCCGCGGTCGACCAGTTGGTTCAATCCTCCAAAATTCTTATGTTATCTGTTGTGGTTCTCCTCTGTATGTTCAGATCTACTGTTTGCTGTTTTGTTCACTGGATTTTTCCAGATCTGAATCTGTTCGTCTTTCCGTTCCTGCACAATTCGCAGGAAAACCCTTAAAAAAATAACAAGATGATAATTTTTTGTTTTTATTTTTTTTTCAGTTTTTATGATTTTTTTAATTTTTAATTAACCCGAAATTACAAAAAGAAAATAACTACCATTATCCCCGGCAACGGCGCCATTTGATTGAGAGTTGTTTAGCGTTTTGAAATCAAAGTTAAGAATATACCGCAATCAAGACGGTGTCGCTTGGTAGCTAGCCGGTTGAGTACGGCTCGGTCCACAGGGAAAATGTGTCTTTTCTTATTGTTCTAACGAGTCAATTCCTATTTGTGGTAGGTTTTGATTTTTATAGAAACTAAGATTGAATTTTATTTGAATTAAAACCTGGCTAGGATTAGGATTAGGTAAGTTTGGAAAGTTAATTCTACTCACCTCTTCCTTTGCCCTAATTAAGAACTTAGGTGTTAAGGTAATAGTTAACAAAGGGGATTAGCACGACTAGGAAGAAACATAGTTTCTTCCCTTTGGTCCTTGTCCGTCCTTTCTTAACTCTTATCCCTAATCTCTATGTAAATCAACCACTACCGGTCTAACTAGGGAATCACCGCTATCTCGTAGGATAGGGTGCCGTAGTGAGTGGTGGGTGTTTGTTTTACATAGAGTCCTAATTTATAAAGTTATGAGGGCAAGAAAGGGGGAAGATATTTCCATCTCTCAAACCCACCCAATCCTAATTCTAACAAGTGAGGAACTACTCACTCATTAGGGTATTAACAAAGGAGTTCATTCTTTATTTTCTTTTTAATTACCTAATTAACATGCAGATAATAAAAGACAGATACGAAATTTGCAGAAATTAAAAGATGAAATTAAAATTGCAAGATAAAAAACTTACTTTATTGCTACCTCTTGACGATTACAATGGAATTGAAAATTTAAAATCTATGAATTAAAAAGAGGCATGCCCCAAAAGAGCTGTAGGCTTTCCTATTTATAGATAAGAGAAACCCTAGGGTTTACATCTGATCCACATCTGAAATTACAATACTACCCTAAGAAAGCCGGGTCAATGCACCGACTCCCACCGACACACACCGACACGTGCTCTGCACGGCCGCGGAACCGCGGCGGAATGCCTTGTTTGGCCGCGGATCCGCGGCCATCTTAAGGGTTCTCTGTCTCAACTCTTTAGGGCTGCTTCATGTTGCATTTTACTTCTGGTTTCTTCACTTGGTGTCTCAGAATATCTTTGTAGGGTTCCTAGGCACTCTCATGAGGTCTCACAAGGCATCAACCATGCCAATTTCAAATTTTACGGTGCCGAGAAACCCTAGACTAGATCGTTGACTAGAAATTTAGGCGAAAAACGAAACTACTTAACATCTTAACTAAAGGAGAGAGGCTACAACCTTTGTAGATCCGGTTCTCCACTTCCTTAGCTCCATGTAGGCGTCCTCTCGCTGTCCATCTCGAATCCCGAACTCAATTGTCGGCTTCATCGGAGAAATGGGCGGACTAGGTCGTCGGCTTCGTGCCGAAGATGATCTACATCGAGGCATCACAAGTTCAAGCTCCAACTTCACCAAGTTGTGAAACTTGTAAAGAAAACACCCTATACTACTTGGCAAGAGGTAGAGGGTGAAGAAATAGGAGGTGGGTTCACTTTAGAATTGGATTTCTCACTTTAGAACTCAAGTTGCCATTGATGGCATCAAGCTTTCTTTCTTGAAGAAGAAGATCAAGAAGAAGAAAGAATATGATAAGTCTTAATTAAAATTGAAAAGTAAATGAATACTTATCATATACTAACTAGGGTAGAGTGTAGAGAATAGACCATGGTTACTTGGATGGGTTAGGGTTAAGCATGAAGACAAGAATGGTTAAGAAGTCAAAGCTTCATGAAGCTTCAACTAGAAACAAATAAAACCAACATTCTTATCTAAATCATTTCCAAATAAATAAATGAACAAATAAATAAATAAATGAATATGCAAAACCCTAATCATCAAATTAACCATGGTTTAATTCTATACACTTAACTAAATGATCAAGTATCATCAAACATGATACAAACATGTGCACAAAAGTATATCACATATACAACTTGCACATCAAGTGAGAAAATCCATTTAAAGTGAACTAATACTAGCTAATGCAAAGTAATATATCAAATATATAATTATACATTAAATCATTAAATCAACACTTGATTTAACGATCCGGTCATATCGCATATAACCGACTAGTATCCTATGTATCGGCTTATCGAATCAATCCTTGATTCGATATCTAGGTTATATCGAATATAACCAATCGATACATCCATCGCGAGAATGAAATATGGTTTCACATACACGCATTATTCTCGGTCCTGCACATATCTCATATGCACTCCTATTTCGTTTCGCTTGAGCCAGGAAACCTCTGTGTAGGACTCTAAAGACTCGTCAATACGCCGGTAGCAGATGATGATCATATCAAGCACCTACAAGGCGCAAGCGGTCTGCCAAACGTAACGGCCATCCGGGTATTGAGCGATCAGAAGATCGACGAGCTAGCCCGCTCATACTCCTGTGAATCCAACCAGTAACACTTACCGTACAGTCCGGTCTGTTCGTCTGATATGTCGCATATCAAGTCTAGGGGTGGTAAACGTCAGACCCCAATAACCGATAAGTCGTGCCGATGTGAGGCTCATAACGGATCGAGAAACTACTGGTAACACTTACCGGCAAATCTCTGATCAGCCCTGGTCAGGGACTTCCCTGTTACGGCCAATCGAGCACAGCGCAACATCAACCCCCAATACCGGGAGAGACGAAACCCCTCCTATCGCTCATTGCCTCCATGTGATTCGGGACTGTACCCAAAGACCACCATTTTGCACGCCCTCATGGACGTGGTAAGGTGGAGATCAAAGCACAGTGGGAATCACACAAGACTCTATGACGATCTCGGGTCTACAGACTAACCTGTACAAGTGTCACCTGAGAACTGCCATCTGACGTGAGGTATAATACCATCTGGGAGTTCTCGGCGAGTCCGTCCAGTGTACCCAGTCTCCACTGAGCACCCGTATACCATCACTGATGTCAAACACCAATGGATATGGGATCATCCATCGCCCATCTCATGGGTCGAGAAGCGTATACGCTAGTCTACACTGGTATATCGATGCCCCGTCTCGATATACCCACGACTAGGGACCTTGAAGGATGTACCTATGGACTACCATGTCCCCACTAGTATGATCTGCATCATAGTCCAGGTAGTCAAGTACACATCCTAAGGGCTTTACCAACATGTAACTATAAGACAGTTTAAAGAGACAAGTGTACATGTTAAGATAAAGAGTAACCAGATAGCATACTATCATATCGAGCAAGAAAGTCATCTCTATATATGTCCAAGCATCCAATATAATATACATCATCTGTACAATACTGGCCTCTAGGGCATACATACAACTAACAATCTCCCACTTGCACTAGGGCCAGCTGCTGTAGTATCGCATACCGAACATCCCGAAGAGTCTCTCAAACTGTATCTGGGGAATGGCCTTCGTGAGTGGATCCGCCGTGTTGTTCGTCGTGTCAACCCTCCTGACATCGATCTCCCGGCTGTAGGGTGTTTTTCGTCACCCCAGTGAGATGGGAATACGCGCACGCTTGTCAGGCGTACTACAGATTCCCCCTGCCTAGGTAGGCCGGGGTTTATTGATTGTGGGGATCCGAATCTCCGACAACCGCGGACTACGCTGCCGTTAATTACCCCTCGCATTTGGAGCGAAGGAACCTCCGATTAACAGGTTAAACTGGTCATGCGAACTCAATATGCAGTATCGTGTTTTGAAGGGGTTTTGGAAATATCGGGAGCCACGCAGTGTTTTTACGGGGGAGAATGTAGCGGAGTATGTATATGTGCGAATTTGTATACATATGTATATGTATATGTATGTACATAAAAGAAGGGGAAAAGGCATCCAAGGGATGCGTGGGGCAGCACCTTGGGCGCTGTGCGCTTAGGTGCTGTGCGCTCAGGCGCAAGCGCGCCACGTGTCGGCACGTGGGCGCTTTGCGCATGAGCGCTGTGCGCAGGAGCGCAAGCGCGCGCGCCACGTGTCGGCACGTGGGCGCTTTGCGCAAGAGCGCTGCGCGCCGGAGCGCAAGCGCACTGGAGCGCAAGCGCACGCGCCACGTGTCGGCACGTGGTCGCTTTGCGCATGAACGCTGTGCGCTGGAGCGCAAGCACGCGCGCCACGTGTCGGCACATGGGCGCTTTGTGCACGAGTGCTGCGTGCTGGAGCGCAGGCGCACGCGCTACGTGTCGGCACGTAGGCGCTTTGCGCTCGGGCGCAGTGCGCTGGAGAGGAAAAGAGGGCTTTTAGCCCCAAAAACTCCCGAAAGAGAAATCGAAAGAGAAATTAGTGGAGTTAAACTCCTAAAAAAAAGAATGTTTTGGTTGGGTAAATGGGTTCTTCTTCCTCCTCCTCTGTTGGCTGGACCTTGAAGATCAAGAGATATGGGATTTTAAAATTCACTCCTTTTTGAGATCTAATGGAAGATCTGAGTTCCCCTTGATGGGTTTTGTGGTGAAAAACTAATTTGTTTTATAAAAAGGAGAGTAGAACTCTTGATTTAATTCAAAGGAAAGAAGAAGGTTTTGGAACCTTAAAGAAGGAAGAAAGATCTCAGATCTGACACTTTTTTTGGAGAGAGAAAAAGTTGTTGGGATATTTCATTATCCTTGCTTTTATAGGCTATACACTTTACACATAGCCCCTTGGGCTTCACAAAATGGCATTTTGCCTATCCCATGGCTCATGTGCCATTTCTTTTTGCACATAAGCCATGGGCTTTACAAAAATTTGGCTTTATGCCTATTTTTTCTTACATTTATCCAAAAATAAAATAAAAGAAATACAACAAAATTATTTATTACAAAATTTTTATCTTGGCACGGGGGGAGGCCGGCCGCTTCATGTTCGGGCTCGACCCGGGCATGGGCCCACTGGATCTGGGCTTGGGCCCACTTGGCTTGGGGTTGACTTTGATTTTAACTTGGTCAACCGGGGTGTAAATTTTTACCCCAACAAATTGCCCCCCATCAATAAATGCACACCACATATGTGGGTCGTGTGCATGAAATTGATGGATCTTCTTTCACGTGGAGGCGACTTGATTTGGTTCCCGCTTTTTGGGAAGCTGGCACTGCCCTTTTTACGACATGGACGGTCGTTGCTTGACATGTCTCCGGGACGGAGTGTCCGTGATAGGCGTTTTCCCTGGCCCGGAGTTATCTGGTTCCCGCTTTGTAGGAATCCTGCGCTGCCCTTTTTGCGACTTGGACGGTCGGTACTGCCCTTTTAGCGACGTGGACGGTCGGTTCTGCCCTTTTTGCGACTTGGACGGTCGATGCTGCCCTTTTAGCGACGTGGACGGTCGGTACTGCCCTTTTAGCGACGTAGACGGTCGGTTCTGCCCTTTTAGCGACGTGGACGGTCGGTGCTGCCCTTTTAGCGACTTGGACGGTCGGTGCTGCCATTTTAGCGACGTGGACGGTCGTTGCTGCCATTTTAGCGACTTGGACGGTCGGTGCTGCCCTTTTAGCGACGTGGACGGTCGGTGCTGCCCTTTTAGCGACTTGGACGGTCGGTGCTTGATTTGACTTGCTCTGCTTCTTGCAGTGTCAGGGGTAGACTTGACTTGCTCCGCTTCTTGCGGTGTCGGAGTGGAAGTTGACTTGTTGATTTTGATTTGGGTTGACACCAGCATCGCTATACTGGAATATGGTACCAGGAGCGAATCATCATCTGTCATGGAGAGGATTTTGGGATTTTGGTTTTTGTTTGGCATCTGCATTGCTGCACTGGAATAATGCCAGGAGCAACTTATCATTTGCCCTGAGAGGATTTGGGAGAAATTGGGATTGTTTTACGCCCGTGGATTGTATACGGTTTTGCAGGATGTATGATCCAGACCGTAGGGCCGGAAAAATTTCGGGACTTTGTCGGCGTCTGCATCGCTGCACTGGAATATGGTACCAGGAGCGACTCATCATTCGCCGTTGGGGTATGGGATTTGGAATTTGGTTGGCGTCTGCATCGCTGCACTGGAATATGGTACCAGGAGCGACTCATCATTCGCCATTTGGGGATTGGGGAGCGATGGCTTAGGAGACAGGTTTAGATCCCTATCGCCTAAGGCTTTTCAATTTTATGGGCCGTGAGGGTCCCATAAAAACATTTCCTCCCTACGAGTCGTAAGGATCCCGCAGGTGTATTTTCTCCTTAAGAGTCGTGAGGACTCCTAAGTGTGTTTTTCCTTTATGAGTCGTAAGGATCCCACAAAGGTTTGTTCTCCTCATGTATCGTAAGGACACATGAGTGGGTCTTCTCAATGGAGCATAATTCCAAAGGCGGAGACCAGCCGCGTAACTGGTAATTGTGATGGGGCATGGGTATGACGAGAATTATTTGAGCCCGTGGATTGTATACGATGGTCAATTTGGGGACCCACCGTAGGGCCGGGAGAATTTTGAGAAATTGGATTTTGGTTGGCGTCTGCATCGCTGCACTGGAATATGGTACTAGGAGCGACTCATCATTCGCCGTTTGGGGACTTGGAATTTGGATCTTGTTTGGCATCAGCATTGCTACACTGGAATAATACCAGGAGCAACTCATCATTTGCCTTGGGAGGACTTAGGATTTGGGTTTTTGGTCGGCATCAGCACCGCTAACACTGAAGCGAAATGCCAGGAGCGACTCATCATTTGCCGTTGCCCGTTGGGGAACAATGGCTTAGGAGATAGGTTTGGGTCCCTACCACCTAAGGCTTTTCAATTTTATGGGCCGTGAGGGTCCCATAAAAGCATTTTCTCCCTACGAGTCGTAAGGATCCCGCAGGTGTATTTTCTCCTTAGGAATCGTGAGGATTCCTAAGTGTGTTGCTCCTTTGTGAGTCGTAAGGATCTCACGCAGGGGGTTTCTCCTCACAAGGTCGAGAGGATTTTGCGAGTGTATTTCATCTCTTTTCACGAGTTTGCGCCCTTTCGGGTTTTCACAGACTCGCCGGTAGTCCTGCTGTTTTTACTCACGGAGCCCTTTCGGGTTTTCATCCGTGCCCATTTTGCTTGTGGACATACCGTTTATTTCTTCTTCTTCTTTTTCTTTTCTTTTTCTTTTTTTTTCTTTTTTTTTTCCGCTGGTGGGACTTTAAAGTAGTCTCATCGGCAGGATTTGGGAGAAATAGGGTCATTTACGCCCGTGGATTGTATACGGTTTTGCAGGATGTCTGATCCAGACCGTAGGGCTGATGTGCTCAATTCGCCTGCGACTTGGAGCATTCATGTGTAGTATTTCTTGAGATATCGGCCATTGATGGGTGGCATGGGCCTTTCTCTCTCGGCACTTATTAGTTGGTAGGATCCTCCGTCGAACACTTTCTCGATGACGTATGGTCCTTCCCAGTTCGGCTTGAATTTTCCCTTGGCATGTCGATTGGGGATGATCGGTCTTTTGAGGACCAGCACCAATTCACCTTTCTTGAAAGCACGGAGACGGGTTATCTTGTCGTAGGCCCGTGACATTTGGGCTCGGTATAGCTCCAGATTTTGCTGCACCGCGAGCCTCTTTTCTTCGAGGGCATCGAGTTCTTCAAGTCGAAGGAGCACGTTTTCCTCCTCCGTCAACTCATGCTGAACGGCCATTCTTAAGCTTGGAACTTCGACTTCGAGGGGGAGGACCGCCTCCACTCCGAAGAGCAATGAGTATGGAGTGGACTGAGTTGGAGTACGGTGCGTGGTACGATATGCCCACAATACCTCGTGAAGCTTGAGATTCCAGTCTCTCTTGTTGGCTGAAGCATTTTTCCTCAAGAGCTTGCATAGAGTCTTATTGAAGGCTTCGGCTAGCCCATTGGCTCTTGGATTATAGATGGAGGAATACCTCTAGTCTATCTTGTGCTGAGTAGCGAATCTTGAGACATTGAAGCTCTTGAAAGAAGGCCCGTTGTCAGAAATGATTCTTCTTGGTGTACCGAAGCGGTATAGAATATTATGCTGGAAGAATGTCAGAATATCCTTTGTCTTGACTTCTTTTAGCGGGACAGCTTCAGCCCACCTGGAGAAGTAGTCCGTCGCGGCCAGTATGAACCGGTGGCCTTTAGATGACGGAGGATCAATTGGGCCAACAATGTCGGTGCCCCAAACTTCGAAGGGCCACGACGCCACTGTAGGATGCAATGGGTTGGGATGCTTGTGAATAAAATCACCGTGAATTTGGCAGATATAACATTTCTTTGCATGCTCTCCGCAATCCCGTATCATGGTGGGCCAGTAATACCCAAGCCGTTTGATTTGAAGTCGCATCTTGGGGCCAGATTGGTGAGCACCGCAAACGCCCGAGTGGACATCTTTCATAACCTTTTGGGCTTCAGCCAATGACAGACACCTTAGCCAGAGTTGGTCATATGACCTGCGGTATAACGTGTCATTTACAAGCACGTATCGGAGAGCTCTTTTCTTCAGTTGAATCCTCGCAGATTTTTCTTCGGGCAGCTTATCGTATCGGAGGTACTCTATGAAGGGTTCTCTCCAATCGGGCTCGTCTTGGATGATCGAAGCTTCTTCCGCAGGACTGCTCTTCTGTTCGGCGCTTTCCTCTTCTCGTAGAGAGACTGGGGGTAGAATTTGCCGGCTCCTGACTGTGATCAGAATTTCGTCCATGTTAGGATCAGCCAGCTCCTTGGCTAAGCGAGCGAGTATGTTGGCTTTTCCGTTCAACGCTCTAGGGACTCTCCTTAGTTCAATATGAGTGAACCGTTTCATGAGTTCCACCACTCGGCCCCTGTACCGAGCTAATTCGAGTTTGTATATCTTATAATCGCCGCTTACTTGGTTGACGACGAGCTGGGAGTCACCGTAAACTCGTAGCCGACGGATTTCCATTTCTATGGCGAGCTCCAAACCAGCTATCAGAGCTTCATACTCAGCTTCATTGTTTGTCCGAGGCTCGGTGAGAGCAAAAGAACGCCGTAGGGTTCCCATTGATGGTGTGATGAACACCAATCCTATCCCTGCTTTTATCTCCGGGATGCTTGATTTACTGGAGGTTCTTATCGATGAGGCCCCATCGAAGTAGAGCTCCCAACATGGCTCGTCATTCTCGAGATGCAACACTTGTTCGTCGGGTAACTCACAATTTAGCGGCGACCCTTCTGGTATGGGATGAGCAGCGAGAAAGTCTGCAAGAGCTTGCCCTTTTACCGCTTTCTGAGGGGTATAAACTATATCAAACTCAAGTAGCATGACAGCCCATCTTGCCATTCTGCCGGCTAGGCTTGCTTTGGTCATCAAGTGTTTGAGTGGGTCGACCTTGGAGATCAGCATAACCCGATGAGCGAGCAGATAGTGCCTCAACTTCTTCACGGCAAATATTAGAGCCAGGCATTGCTTTTCGATTGGGGAGTAATTGTGTTCCGCCCCGACTAGAGTTCGACTGAGGTAGTAGAGAGCATTTTCTTTTCCTTCCTCGTTATTCTGGGCAAGGAGCGCACCGAGTGACTCGTCCAACGCGGCAGTATAGAGAATCAGCGGTTTATTTGGAATGGGAGCGGCCAGCACTGGAGGGTGTAACAAGTATTGTTTGATGCTTTCGAACGCTGCTTGACAATCGGCATCCCAGATAAAAGGAGCTCCTTTCTTCATGAGCTTTGAGAAGGGCCTACATCTTCCCGATAAATTTGAGATAAACCTCCGTATATAAGCAAGCTTGCCTTGAAAAGATCTTAGCTGCGTCAGACTCTTCGGAGGGGGCATCTCCATGATGGCCTTTATCTTTGATGGGTCAACTTCGATCCCTCGATGTCGGACTATGAAGCCCAGGAATTTTCCCGATGACACGCCAAAAGCGCACTTCAGAGGATTCATCTTCAGATCGTATTCCCTCAGCCTGGTGAGAACGGTCCTGAGATCTTGGATATGATCGGCCTTGGCTTTAGTCTTGACGACCAGATCATCAACATAGCATTCGACGACTTTATGGATTAGGTCATCGAAGATATTAGTCATTGCCCTTTGATATGTAGCACCTGCGTTCTTCAGTCCGAATGGCATTACCTTGTAGCAATATATTCCGATCGGGGTTCGAAATGTTGTGTGCTTCTCATCCTCAGGCGACATCTTGATCTGATTGTATCCAGACGAGCCATCCATGAAGGTGAACAGCTCGTAATTTGAGGTGTCATCGACCATCATTTCCATGACCGGTAGCGGAAAGTCGTCTTTAGGACATGCCTTGTTGAGGTCCCTGAAATTGACACAAACTCGGATCTGCCCATTTTTCTTCTTCACTGGGACTATGCATGCGATCCAGTCCGCATATTTCTCTTCCCTGATGAAGCCGGCATCGATGAGCCTCTTAGTTTCCTCGATGACCTTTTCTTCTAGTTCCCTTCTCATTCTTCGAGGAGCTTGTTTGACTGGCTTAGCATCAGGAGATATAGCCAACTTATGTACGGCCACTTCAGGGGAAAGGCCAGGCATTTCTTTGTATGTCCACGCGAAGCAGTCGACGAACTCATGCAGCAGGGCAATTATTTGCGCTTTCATTTCCTCTGACAAGAGCGAGCTGATGTAGGTCAGCCTTGGATTATCAGGCGTTCCTAAGTCAATCTCGGTTAGCTCGTCAAAGGTTGCTTGTCCACCATCTTCGAGCTCTTGAGGAGCTTCTTCTGGCTCGGCTATCTCGTCATCACCATTTGATCTTTCGCTGGCCTCACCAACATAGATCATGTAGCACGCTTTGGAATCAGGTTGAATGTAGCCTATGCCCCGTCTATCTGGAATTCGTCCATCGATGAGTGCTCGGACCTGGGGCGGATACCATAGCCCTTCGTAAAACTTTGCTTCGGACTCCGTTTGATATAACCGGCATCCGCACTTCTTAAAGTATTCCCGCATCTCGGGCGCATAGTATCTGGGATTGAGGACGGCTCTTATGCCTCTCTCATATGGAAGGCACGCGACAGACAAATCGTCCGGGTGCACAACGGGGTTTGACCCATAAAACAGGATGCCTTTCTGTCCACTTTTCCTCCCGGGAACGTAAAAAGTTTTCAGCTGGTCCACGGTGGAGACTGATAACGCATCGAGCTCTTTGCACATCTGCTCTGATACCCTTGTGACGGCTAGGGACCCTTCTGTGACTTCGAAGGTCTCTCGTAGTTTCGCTTGCTGCACGGGGGGCCGATCTGCACAGCTGTTGCACGGCAGGTCCTCTTCTTCTGACTCTTCAGTGTCACTGCCAAGATGAGGACGGACTTTGCTGCTAGACGGGCCTTCAGTAACAGATTCGTCCGTATCGCTGCCGAAACGAGGGCGAGTTTTACGGAAGGACGGGCTTCCAGCATCGGACTCATCAGTGTCGCTGCCGAAATGCGGGCGCACTGGGTATTTTTGCTTTTGAAAGTGACAGCCGGCGCAGATTTGCTTTTGAGCCTTGGGGCCGGTCTATCCTTAGTCAGTTGTTGCTTAGCATTTTGGTGGTTCATAAAGTACCGAGAATCTTCATATCGGACTTCATGCACACCGAACGGCTGGATGTCTCCGTCAATGCGTCTTTCTTCGCCATTTTTAGTATACTTCATGCATTGATGGAGAGTTGACGGAATGATGCCGTAATCGTGGAGCCACGGCCGCCCTAAGAGAATCTTATAAGACGTGTCGGCGTCGATCACGTATATCTTAGCTTCAGTTTGCAGATCCCCGAATTTGATTGGCAGAGCTATGGACCCCAGAACTTGCTGACAATTTTGGTTGAAGCCTTGAATGACAATCCTTTCCCTTGACAGGTGTCGGACGTCCATTGACAAACTCTTCAGAGTTCGCAAGTTCATGATGTTTACTGAGGACCCCGGATCAATCAATATGCGATTAATTCTATCTCCGTGGCTGTACCCGGTCACGTAAAGCGGCCGATTATGCTCAGCCGTTCCCAGTAGCAAGTCTTCATCCTTAAATGTGACTGCGGCGGCATACAAAGCGTGCTGGGCTTCTTTCATATTTATTTCCGCAAAGTGAGCCCGGTACCGCTCGGGGTTTTGTAGAGCATGGATGAGAACATCTCTAAGCTCTTTAGATAGGACCAAGGCGTCGTAGATGCTCAGGAGAGACGGAAGCTTTCGGAGATGTGCCAAGACATTATAGTCCACCGAGGAAGGACTTATGTTTTCATCAGCCCGTTCTCTGCCCTCTTCTTCATTAGCGACTTGTTTTTCCTTCCCTTTTGGGGCGTTGCCCTGATTTGGCGGTAGAGCCCTGCCGCTTCTGAGCTGGATTTGATTGGTCGTTGTGGCGAGCTCCTCATCCTCTTCGGGAAAACAAAGATCATCCTCGGAGTCGCTGCCAAGATGGATGGCGTAGCAGGTCACTACTGGGATCTCTTTATTGGAGTCTTCTCCTAACTCCTCCAGAATTTCAGCCGCTTGTACAGGGAAGAACTCCTTCAATTGAATCAATGTTCTTTCTTTTTGTTCATATTCTTCGAGGGAATCGATATATTTTTGAATGGTCGATCTCCCTGCAGACTCTTTTTCGCGCCGAGCTGCACTTTTCTTCTTCTTGAGCTTCTTGGATTTTGAGCCTGATGGAGCCGCATTGGCAGCTGGACTGGTAGGCTTCTTTTGTCCTTCCCATTCCATCCTGGGCTCTTTCTGAAGTAGCTTTAGCATCTTCTTCGTCTTATTAGATATGTGCGTACTCCATGGAGGCTGCGGCGAGTCGGCCTCATTTCTCAGGGTAGCGGGTTCGGCTATTTGCTCCCAGAAGGCTTCAATTTTTGTCTGTATAAAGTTGGCGGTTGCAACTTGATTGTTCACCAACACACTTTTGGACAGCTCGATCTCTCCAGCCCTGTACTGCTTCTCGACCCAGTCTTTGAAGATATAGCAATCCTCGATCGCATGGCTCACTACTCGGTGGTACGGGCAATACAGAGGATTGTCGGTCATTTTTGCTTCTTGGGGTCTTTTCGACCCCGGCAATTGTAGGCCGTTGTTCAAGGCATCTTTAAATATCTTACGGACCTTGTCCCTTCTGAAAGAGTAAACCTTGTTCTTCTTCTCCTCTAGGGAAGGCCCATCTCCTCCCAGCAATGGCTTTCGAGACCGGTTGGTTTTGGATTCGCCCGCCCTTCGCTTTTCTTCATTTTCGGACGCATTGAAGACATTGGTACTGCTGGAACTCCCACTTCTACGGTTGTCGTCCCGCTTGCTTTTCCAAGTTTTCTCTCTCTGAGAATCCAGCGGGGACTCTTGCTTCGAGCGTTCCAGCATTTGGACTTTCTTGGTTAGCTCCTAAAATGTCTTGAGGCCCGCTGTACACAAGAATTGGACCATCCAATTGCTGAGGTTCCCAATGAGAAGGCTGACGGACTGGTCCTGCTCCAGCGGCGGTTCGCACTTGACTGTGAGATTACGCCATCGGGCGATAAAGTCGGTGTTGCTTTCATTCTTCCCCGGCTTAGTCCTCACAAGGTCAGCAATGGAAATTTTATCACTGACACTCATGAACCTTTGCCGAAACAGAGACTCCATTTGGGCAAAGGTAATGACGGACCCGTCCGGTATACTTGCATACCAGTCGAAAGCGACGCCGGTCAGGCTGTTGACAAACTGACGAAGAAGGAGCGCGTCATTGCCCCCTGTATTTCCGCACGATGCTTTGAAGTGGGCAACGTGCTGATTTGCATTCCCCGTTCCATCAAATCTTCCGAACTTAGGAATGACGTAGCCGCTTGGGAACTCAATCAGATCGTACTGCGCGGGGTATGGCCGCCCACTACTGCCGATTTCTTTCTGAGCTTCAGCTTCGGCCACCAATGTTTTAACCTTGCTGGTGACCAGATCCATTATCCGATCCTGTGTTAGCGGGATAGTGCTATCTGGGGCCAAGGCGTCCCCAGAAGCGGAGTGTGGCCGGCTTTCATGCGGCTCGACCAGTCTTGGACCCAAAGGAACAGGCATTGGCTGCCTCGGATTGTCATCACCCGGCTGATTAGTAGCGGCTTGTGCTTGATTGGGAGGCGCTCGAGTAATTTGAGCCATGAGCTGCATTACCACGTTTGTTAAATCATCAATCTTCGAATAGAGCTTGGCCATCTCTTTGTCTTTGCTCCTGAGCTGTTTTCGAAGCTCTTAAAGCAGCTGTTGCTCTGCAGTCCTGGGGCGGAAAGTCGGCTCTTCCTCGCTGTCCGAGCTTGACTCTGCATGGACCGAGGGGTCTTTCGGCCTATCATCCTCATCGAGAGGATTTTCTTCATCCAGCGGGGGCGGCTGTTCTTGGGCAGCGGCAACCACATTCAGGCTAGATTGGGCTTGGGATGTGGTGGCCCCATCCTTGCTTTTGCTGCGAAGGTTGTCGCTGGGGCGCCCGCCTGCCATATAGACCGTATGGATGATATATCCGGCCGTCTTTCTATCCTTAGCAGCTGATTTCATGGATCGCTGTCTTGACCCCCTTGTTTCGGTAGCTGGTAGTCGATTGAAGATGGCTGGCCTAACCAGGTTCTTGAATGGTGCTGGCGCTTCTTTTCTGGATTTGCCCCGCTGCTTTCGTGCGGCACAGAGTGCTTGATAGACTCTTGAAGAGACAGTGTCATACGTTTTCTGTTGGGGCCGGGACACATCTCTTTGTGGCACTGTTCGGACCGCTGTCTTCTTGATTCTGGCGGTCATGGCATTTTTCTGAACCCACTTCAGAGGCTCGAAGGAATTGCTGATTCTTACGTCCGACTCAGCCATCGTCGCAGGGCAACCCTGCACTTGGAACTTCACACGATTCCATTTGGCCGAAGCCTTGGCCCTCTTGTTGGCTCGATACCTGAGACGCTTCTACCTTAGCTTTTCTGTTCTAAGCACCTGGCAGACTTCGGCTCTTTGGGAAGACGCCGTAGACCGGGCGATGGAAGGCCTTGGAGATACGCTCGATTGTGCATTTGTTGGAGTCATCGCCTGAGCTCGTCCGCAACATTTGTTGTTGCCCTTTGTACCGAAGTTCTTGCCCCTCGCTGGAGCACCAGAGAATCGTTCAGATACAGTCTTGAGTTTCGGTTGTGGTGCCTTGGCGATAACGACATTCGGCCTCTTGCCCCTTGGGACCGGCCTGGCCACCTGTTCCGCGGGGATTTCCGCCAGATGAGCGCTTCCGGCAGGGTAGATGATGACGGAGCCAAACTGGCGGGGCGGTTCCTCCCACTGTCGACTAAGGCTTGCAGGGAGAACCACACGAGCGTTGATCTTGACCACGTACGGAATCGGGGTCACGTTGGAAGCTGAATTCGTCTGGGGAGACATTGTCGTCGAAGGTTGATTGCTGCACGAAAGAAAGAAATTATTTCAGTACAAACATCGGCGTATATGTTAAATGAGTTCGCATGAACATTTAACCCGAAATATGGGAGGAGAGATGGTCCCACCGGGCGTGCCAGAATCTGTAGGGTGTTTTTCGTCACCCCAGTGAGATGGGAATATGCGCACGCTTGTCAGGCGTACTACAGATTCTCCCTGCCTAGGGTAGGCCGGGGTTTATTGATTGTGGGGATCCGAATCTCCGGCAACCGCGGACTAAGCTGCCGTTAATTACCCCTCGCATTTGGAGCGAAGGAACCTCCGATTAACGGGTTAAACTGGTCATGCGAACTCAATATGCAGTATCGTGTTTTGAAGGGGTTTTGGAAATATCGGGAGCCACGCAGAGTTTTTGGGGGGGGAGAATGTTGCGGAGTATGTATATGTGCGAATTTGTATACATATGTATATGTATATGTATGTACATAAAAGAGGGGGGAAATGCATCCAAGGGATGCGTGGGGCAGCACCTTAGGCGCTGTGCGCTCAGGCGCAAGCGCGCCACGTGTCGGCACGCGGGCGCTTTGCGCATGAGCGCTGCGCGCAGGAGCGCAAGCGCGCGCGCCACGTGTCGGCACGTGGGCGCTTTGAGCATGAGCGCTGTGCGCAAGCACGCGCGCCACGTGTCGGCACGTGGGCGCTTTGCGCATGAGCGCTGCGCGCCGGAGCGCAAGCGCACTGGAGCGCAAGCGCGCGCGCCACGTGTCGGGACGTGGTCGCTTTGTGCATGAACGCTGCGCGCTGGAGCGCAAGCGCACTGGAGCGCAAGCGCGCGCGCCACGTGTCGGCACGTGGGCGCTTTGCGCACAAGTGCTGCGCGCTAGAGCACAGGCGCGCGCGCCACGTGTCGGCACGTGGGCGCTTTGCGCTCGGGCGCAGTGCGCTGGAGAGGAAAAGAGGGCTTTTAGCCCCAAAAACTCCCGAAAGAGAAATCGTAAGAGAAATTAGTGGAGTTAAACTCCTAAAAAAAAGAATGTTTTGGTTGGGGAAATGGGTTCTTCTTCCTCCTCCTCTGTTGGCTGGACCTTGAAGATCAAGAGATATGGGATTTTAAAAATCACTCCTTTTTGAGATCTAATGGAAGATCTGAGTTTCCCTTGATGGGTTTTGTGGTGAAAAACTAATTTGTTTTATAAAAAGAAGAGTAGAACTCTTGATTTAATTCAAAGGAAAGAAGAAGGTTTTGGAACCTTGAAGAAGGAAGAAAGATCTCAGATCTGACACTTTTTTTGGAGAGAGAAAAAGTTGTTGGGATATTTCATTATCCTTGCCTTTATAGGCTATACACTTTACACATAGCCCCTTGGGCTTCACAAAATGGCATTTTGCCTATCCCATGGCTCATGTGCCATTTCTTTTTGCACATAAGCCATGGGCTTTACAAAAATTTGGCTTTATGCCTATTTTTTCTTATATTTTTCCAAAAATAAAATAAAAGAAATACAACAAAATTATTTATTACAAAATTTTTATCTTGGCACGGGGGGAGGCCGGCCGCTTCATGTTCGGGCTGGACCCGGGCATGGGCCTACTGGATCTGGGCTTGGGCCCACTTGGCTTGGGGTTGACTTTGATTTTAACTTGGTCAACCGGGGTGTAAATTTTTACCCCAACACCGGCGATCAACTATCTCCCGGATCAGGTGATACCGCCTCAGAATATGCCTGGATCGCTGATGGGACCTGGGTTCCTTGGCCAAAGCCACCGCTCCATTGTTGTCGCAATACAAAGGTATTGGATGCTCAATGGATGGAACCACTCCAAGTTCAGTAATGAACTTCTTGATCCAGACAGCCTCTTTAGCAGCATCGTTGGCAGCGATGTATTCAGCCTCCATCGTCGAGTCTGCCACGGTTTCCTGCTTGGAACTCTTCCAGCTAACCGCCCCTCCAAAAAGGGTAAAGACAAATCCCGACTGCGACTTAGAGTCGTCCTTATCACTCTGGAAGCTCGAATCGGTAAAGGACTCCACTTGGAGTTCTCCATTACCATACACCAAGAGCATCTCTTTAGTTCTTCGTAAGTACTTGAGAATGCTCTTCACAGCTGTCCAGTGACTCTCTCCAGGATCAGCTTGATACCTGCTCACTATACTTAGTGAGTATGCTACATCGGGTCTGGTACATAGCATCGCATACATGATAGAGCCTACAGCCGAAGCATAGGGTATCCCCTGCATGCGAGCTCTCTCCAAATCAGTCTTGGGAGACATCTCTTTGGAGAGAGTGACTCCAGAGATCGTGGGCAAGTTCCCACGCTTGGAATCTTCCATACTAAATCTTTTTAGTATGGTGTCAATGTACCTGGATTGGGACAATCCCAATATCCGTTTGGATCTATCTCTATAGATCCTAATTCCCAATATGCAGGAGGCATCACCAAGATCTTTCATCGAGAATCTTTGTGATAAGAAGAGCTTGACCGATTGCAGCATAGGAATATCATTTCCTATCAAGAGTATGTCGTCCACGTACAATACGAGGAAGACAACCTTACTCTCTGCCACCTTCTTGTAGATACAAGGTTCATCTGGATTTTTGACGAAATCAAACTCTTTGATAACGACGTCAAAGCAGATGTTCCAACTCCGCGATGCTTGCTTTAATCCATAAATGGATTTAAGCAGCTTGCACACCTTCCCGCTGCTCCCACTGTCTACGAAGCCCTCTGGCTGAGTCATGTACACGCACTCTTCTAAATCACCGTTTAGAAAGGCGGTCTTAACATCCATTTGCCAGATTTCGTAGTCATGATATGCAGCGATGGAAAGCATGATCCGGATGGATTTAAGCATAGCCACTGGAGAAAAGGTTTCGTCATAGTCCACACCTGGTCTTTGACGAAAACCTTTTGCTACAAGTCTAGCTTTGAAAGTCTCCACTTTCCCATCTACACCAAGTTTTTTCTTGAAGATCCACTTGCTCCCAATGGGTTTTACCCCTTCAGGAGCAACTTCCAAAGTCCATACTTTGTTGGTGTACATGGATTCCATCTCGGACCGCATAGCATCCAGCCATTTCACTGAGTCCCCACTCGTGATAGCCTGCTCAAAGCTAGTTGGGTCATCATCCTCCATGATGCAATCCTCGCTCCTACCATCCATGAGAAAACCGTAGTATCTCTCAGGTTGGCGAGAAACCCTACTAGATCGGCGGAGAGGCTGGGGTTCGTCGGGTACTACGGAATCCTCTGGTTCTACCAAATCTTCTGTTGTAGCTTTTGTAGCTGGAACCTCTTCCAGTTCTACCTCATGACCACTAATCTCTTTTTCAAGAAATTCCTTTTCTAAAAAGGTGGCATGCCGAGAAACAAACATTCTTTGTTCCTCAGGGTGGTAGAAGATATACCCTTGTGAATTCTTGGGATATCCTATAAATTTGCATAGAACAGAACGTGCCTCGAGTTTGTCCGGATTTTGTCGCTTGACATAGGCTGGACAACCCCATATCTTAACATAGTTAAGACATGGTCTCTTTCTTTTCCATATCTCATATGGAGTGGTAGGCACAGATTTGGTTGGGACCATATTCAATAGATGTATGGCTGTCTCAAGCGCATACCCCCAGAAGGAAATAGGTAACTCAGCTGTGCTCATCATAGAGCGCACCATATCTAATAGGGTGCGGTTCCTCCGTTCTGATACACCATTGTGCTGTGGTGTATATGGAGGAGTCAGTTGAGAGAGAATCCCATTCTCTTTTAGGAAGTCCAGGAATTCATTGCTCAAGTATTCTCCTCCTCGATCTGATCGAAGGATTTTAATACTTTTTCCGGTTTGGTTCTCGACTTCTTGTTTATATTCTCTAAATTTCTCAAAAGCTTCAGACTTGTGTCTAATCAAGTACATATGTCCGTATCTTGAGAGATCGTCAGTGAATGTAATGAAGTACGAAGAACCATCCCTGGCATGTGTAGACATTGGACCGCATACATCACTATGTACTAGTCCCAAGAGTTCGGTAACTCTTTCTCCGTGTCCCATAAACGGAGTTTTGGTCATCTTGCCTTTGAGACATGACTGGCAAGTGTCATAAGATGAAAATTCGAATGGTTTCAAATATCCATCCTTATGCAACTTAGCCAGTCGTGTCGCATTGATGTGACCCAGTCTACAATGCCACAAGAAGGAATCGTTCAGTTCTGAACTCTTCCTCTTGTGTGTGTTTGTTATGCTCAGAACTGTTGATTGGTTTAGAACATAAATGCCATTGCACAACGTGCCTGATCCAACCAACTTTTGGTTACGGAAAATGTTCATAACATTGTCCTGTAATACAAAATTATATCCCTCTTTGCTCAATAAAGAAACCGATATAATGTTGCATATCAGGTTCGGCATGTAATAGCATTCGTTCAGAACCAATGTATTGCCAGTTGGTATTACAAGGTGATATTCCCCGACAGTCTTAGCTGCAACAATTGCACAATTTCCAACTCTAATGTCTTTATCACCTTCTCCAAGTTCTCTACCTTTCCTAAGCCCATATAACTGATTACATATATGGGATCCTGACCCGGTATCTAATACCTAGGACGTAGAGGAAATGGAGAAATAGTTCTCTGTAACGAACATACCCGAAGAAAATGCATCAACATGTACTTTCTTCATTCGGGTGGCATAGGAATCCTGGTATTCCCCTATATCCTGTTCATTCCTATAACTCTTATAAGAAAGAAGGAACCAACGTTCCCCAGCACAGAATAACATGCGGGTTCGGTCAATACATCCATATTATTATCTTTATTAGGGCATGAAATGGTCGCTACCTGGAGAGAGAGAGAGAAGAAAACACTTTAGCGTATGCTCTTGCAAGATCAGATTGGTTTTTATCTTATCTAATCAGGATGGCTCCCACTGGTTTTTATCAAATCTTCCTTCAAACCCTAAAAGGAAAGACTAGCCGGGATTAATTACATACTACAAGTTCGCCAATCTTTCAGCCAGGCCAGTGTCGGTACTTTGAGGGAGGTCCCCCGTGCTTTCGCACGAACCTAATTAATGTAAACCTCGTTTTCCCAGAGGCGTAACCCCGTTGACACCTTTCTAGACACCTACTTGATCGGCTAATTGTAATGTGCAAAACTCTCCCAGGAGTAACTCTTACTCGCAGTGGGTATCGGGATCCAACTATCTCATAGAAGGTATGCAATCTCATTGCAAATTTCAACACTTGAAATTCCCGATAATACTTTTTCCCCTGGCGTGCTATGACCTTGACGAAAGCCAACAAACCACAGCCCGCTAGTCAAGTTCAACCCGTACATTTCTTGACTGAATTAAACCCACCCGCACGACCCTTGACGAAAGCCAACAATGCCGTACGACTACCCTTATCCAGTCGCATCATATGCAGCAGATAAACAGCACATAGCTACCGCACACTACACCTTGACGAAAGCCAACAAATGTAGCACGAATACTATATGTAACTTATCTGAAATGACGGAGGGCTACGACAGGTTTTTCTGAAAACTTATTGCGTACTGAACTTGATATCGTTGTAGAATCAAATGAAGTTTTGAAATGGAATGATTTTGAGGCTTTTCTAGTTTTGCTAAAGGGGTCACTCCCGGTGAAGGGATCGTCGGCCCTTTCCTCGTCGAATGAGGTGCGGGATATATCATATATATCACTGTGCAAAGTAAAAACTATAGAAGCAATCAAAAACAAACCGAGTGTGTAGCATCTGCCAGTTATTGCTAAAGGAGTCACTCCCGGTGAAGGGATCTCGGTCCTTTCCTCATCGAATAAGGTGCAAGGTATATCATATATACCGCTATGCAAAGCAAGAACTGTAGCTACCTATTTTGTTTAAAATTTGATTCTACAACATCTTAGGTTTCTTTTCTTTCATTAATCACATTAATGAAGTCCCATCATTTAAATACCTAAACATCACAGATAGATATGACGTACACTTATGTCATCCGCATTCGCCTCGATGTCCCCTCGTGCACCGTTAGGTTAGGTAACTAACGACAGAGCAGGGCAGGGCTAGTGCGGGTGCAAAACATAAGTAACGTCTATATAATATATCATATATACTATATAAAGTATCTATCACAGAACATCACATGATCACATCACAGATATCGCAGCAGAAGAAACATATGAAACATTGGATATACTAGGACGTCCGTGTTTTCAATACGAGCCAGTATAAAACACGGATTCCACGGTCGTGATGAATAGCCAATCCCACACCCCTAGACCCCTACGAGAGCGGCAAGTAACCCTACCAATTCTAGGGTTAGGAGACCCGGACTCGACTCCTCGAGATGGTCTCCCACTGGACCCTAGAAACCGGTTACTTGTGCTCCCCTCCTTGGGTCTATCCTAGTGCAGTAAAGAAAATAATATACAAAAGGTGACGACTTCCGCAACCTGGAAGTGCCCCAATAAAAGAATATTACATACAAGTTTTTACATGAATGAAAATGAAAAACACTCATCTCACATAAAAAACCCCGGCTATTCAAACACGACAATCCAATATAACATATCCAGCAACACATAACATCACATGTCATCAACGTAAGTAAATATGCGCATCCCAATTGTCATTGACATATAGCAACGAAACCAGCGATATCACATATTACACTTACGGTCACAGAAAAGAAAGTGTAAAACTACAACAATTGGAATCCGCAACCTCTTTAGACATCGCATGCCTAATCAAAATGAAATACTTAGACATCACATGCCTAACAGTTATAAACCCCGCATTTTAGTCTCATTATCGAAAACTCTTTTCAATATCAAATGAAACTAAACCGCTAGATTTATATCATTCATTCAGTTATCTCATAACTGTTTGTGAATTCCAATTATTGTATCTCATTCCGGATAAATAGAAAATATTAAACTTTCCGATCGAACATTCGAACACCCAAGTTTTCCCGAAACCGTCCAACACATGAAATAGGTTCAAAGACATTCACTTCATGCCTCAGTACCAACGGTCCAGCCGTAGAAGGGTCAAGCCAACGCCTCACATGTGGCACGCCGTACTGCCCCAAACCCGAAGGTTCAAAGGGCAGTTCAAGACGGTCACATAATCGAGTTAAGGTTTGTTGTCTTCTAGAGGGACCATCGCGTTACTTGCACTACTCAGAACGTCCTTAAACCACACAAAAATCCAACACTTGGATACTTTCCGGCAGGGGAAAAGTTGGGTATTTATATCCGGTCGGACTTTTTAACATATTCAAAAAATTATCCGGAAAGCACTTAGACAAAGTTCGATAATCCGATCGAAATACCGAGTCCCCAATACAACCCAGAATACTCAACTCTTCAATAAATATTAAAAATTCCCAGAGAAATCAGCACTGAATAAAAGAAGTTACTGTGCAAAATTGGGTGGGTGACGTCATCATACGGCCGCGGAACCGCCGCAGAAGCCAGGCTTCTGCCGCGGTTCCGCCGCACTTTGGAGGAATTGGGTGATCGTGTTTCACAGTAATTCTTAGAAAGTCCTGCTGAATTTTCTGCATATTTTTAATTTGGAAAAACCCCAGTTTTTAAAAAATGTACAGAGAGCAACTTTGATATTAGGGTTTCGGTTCGATCGGACTTCAAACTCCGTCTGGACTTCGCCTAAAGCTCTAGCTAGTCTCTAATACCACTGTAGGGTTCCTAGGCACTCTCATGAGGTCTCACAAGGCATCAACCATGCCAATTTCAAATTTTACGGTGCCGAGAAACCCTAGACTAGATCGTTGACTAGAAATTTAGGCGAAAAACGAAACTAGTTAACATCTTAACTAAAGGAGAGAGGCTACAACCTTTGTAGATCCGGTTCTCCACTTCCTTAGCTCCACGTAGGCGTCCTCTCGTTGTCCATCTCGAATCCCGAACTCAATCGTCGGCTTCATCGGAGAAATGGGCGGACTAGGTCATCGGCTTCATGCCGAAGATGATCTACGTCGAGGCATCACAAGTTCAAGCTCCAACTTCACCAAGTTGTGAAACTTGTGAAGAAAACACCCTATACTACTTAGCAAGAGGTAGAGGGTGAAGAAATAGGAGGTGGGTTCACTTTAGAATTGGATTTCTCACTTTAGAACTCAAGTTGCCATTGATGGCATCAAACTTTCTTTCTTGAAGAAGAAGATCAAGAAGAAGAAAGAATATGATAAGTCTTAATTAAAATTGAAAAGTAAATGAATACTTATCATATACTAACTAGGGTAGAGTGTAGAGAATAGACCATGGTTACTTGGATGGGTTAGGGTTAAGCATGAAGACAAGAATGGTTAAGAAGTCAAAGCTTCATGAAGCTTCAACTAGAAACAAATAAAGCCACCATTCTTATCTAAATCATTTCCAAATAAATAAATGAAAAAATAAATAAATAAATGAATATGCAAAACCCTAATCATCAAATTAACCATGGTTTAATTCTATACACTTAACTAAATGATCAAGTATCATCAAACATGATACAAACATGTGCACAAAAGTATATCACATATACAACTTGCACATCAAGTGAGAAAATCCATTTAAAGTGAACTAATACTAGCTAATGCAAAGTAATATATCAAATATATAATTATACATTAAATTATTAAATCAACACTTGATTTAACAATCCGGTCATATCGCATATAACCGACTAGTATCCTATGTATCGGCTTATCGAATCAATCCTTGATTCGATATCTAGGTTATATCGAATATAACCAATCGATACATCCATCGCGAGAATGAAATACGGTATCACATACACGCATTATTCTCGGTCCTGCACATATCTCATATGCGCTCCTATTTTGTTTCGTTTGAGCCAGGAAACCTCTGTGTAGGACTCTAAAGACTCGTCAATACGCCGGTAGCAGATGATGATCATATCAAGCACCTACAAGCCGCAAGCGGTCTGCCAAACATAACGGCCATCCGGGTATTGAGCGATCAGAAGATCGACGAGCTAGCCCGCTCATACTCCTGTGAATCCAACCAGTAACACTTACCGTACAATCCGGTATGTTCGTCTGATATGTCGCATATCAAGTCTAGGGGTGGTAAACGTCAGACCCCAATAACCGATAAGTCGTGCCGATGTGAGGCTCATAACGGGTCGAGAAACTACTGGTAACACTTACCAGCAAATCTCTGATCAGCCCTGGCCAGGGACTTCCCTGTTACGTCCAATCGAGCACAGCGCAACATCAACCCCCAATACCGGGAGAGACGAAACCCCTCCTATCGCTCATTGCCTCCATGTGACTCGGGACTGTACCCAAAGACCACCGTTTTGCACGCCTTCATAGACGTGGTAAGGTGGAGATCAAAGCACAGTGGGAATCACACAAGACTCTATGACGATCTCGGGTCTACAGACTAACCTGTACAAGTGTCACCTGAGAACTGCCATCTGACGTGAGGTATAATACCATCTGGGAGTTGTCGGCGAGTCCGTCCAGTGTACCCAGTCTCCACTGAGCACCCGTATACCATCTCTGATGTCAAACACCAATGGATATGGGATCATCCATCGCCCATCTCATGGGTCGAGAAGCGTATACGCTAGTCTACACTGGTATATCGATGCCCCGTCTCGATATACCCACGACTAGGGACCTTGAAGGATGTACCTATGGACTACCATGTCCCTACTAGTATGATCTGCATAATAGTCCAGGTAGTCAAGTACACATCCTAAGGGCTTTACCAACATGTAACTATAAGACAGTATAAAGAGACAAGTGTACATGTTAAGATAAAGAGTAACCAGCTAGCATACTATCATATCGAGCAAGAAAGTCATCTCTATATATGTCCAAGCATCCAATATAATATACATCATCTGTACAATACTGGCCTCTAGGGCATACATACAACTAACAATCTTCTATTTTCTTCCAGATTTCCACAGTGCAGAATGTTGTGGACTTCTACCGTTAGCTTCG
The DNA here is from genome assembly GCA_030015575.1 of Agapanthus africanus. Lineage (NCBI taxonomy): Eukaryota > Viridiplantae > Streptophyta > Magnoliopsida > Asparagales > Amaryllidaceae > Agapanthus > Agapanthus africanus. The sequence goes on from CM057337.1 coordinate 206,641,819, forward strand.
CTTTGAAGTCTTGTATCTTGTGCTGCCCTTGAACTATCTTGTGCATGGAACTGTTTACTGATCTTCATTTGTTCCTTGAACTGGTAGGCGGCATCTTGCAGATTCATCTATTTGTTGGTCGTAGACTCACATTTGTAGCGTCTTTTTACCATTTTCACTGTATTGTTCTGAGAACCTGTAACCTGCAACTATTTAGTAGACATGGATCAAAAGTGTAAGTCCATGCTACCTCTCCCGGTACTTTCGGGCATGCGGAATTTGGTGAAAAACGATTTTCATAGAGGTGGTAACATGGACTTAAAACCCGGATCTTTGTTAAACATCTAACTAACAACCTAACTACGAGTTGCTAACTACTCGGTTAGGGGGTTATACCTTTCTTTTTCTCGAACTCCTTCATCTTCAAGCTTCGATGGTCGTCCGAATCGGCTTCTCCCCGTCGTCTCCTTGCGCCGAAGATAGATCCACCTGAAAGCTTCAACCTTTGGCTCCTTCTTCGAACTTTGAAGAAACTAGTTCACTCGGTTTGCTAAACCTTGTGAACTAGAGTGAGTAGAGAAGAGTTCGTATGGGATTTTATCTATGGTTCTTGGTTCTCAACTCATGAGACAAGTGAACCATAGAGTCAAGAGAAGGAGAGCAAGAGGAGGAGATGAGAGCTCAAGAACAAGAGAGAGAATGAGCATGAAAGAATGAGAGAAGACTTTTCTCATTTGGCTCTCATAATCCAAAACAATCATAACACCTCATATCAATCAAGTATTATGTGATGGTTTAAGCAACCATAGCCATATCATTTCATGCACTCATTTTGCACAAAAGAGCAAGCAAGCAAAAGTCTTTGCCATGAAATGATAGCTAAAGTTATCATGATGGTCAACTAGTCAAGCCTAGTCAACCGGTCAACAAAGTCAACAAGTCAACAAAAGTCAACAAGTCAACAAAGTCAATCCCTCAACAACCATGTCACCATAATACTTAATTAATATAATTGTTAATCATATATCATATTCTCATTAGGGTTGAGCAAAAAGTCAATAGTCAACTGTCAACGGTCAACAACCCTAATGAGAATCCTCTGCCTCTGCCTCTCCATCAACTGTGCATACACACCCGCATCCGCGTTCCGAGGAACACGAATGCATACTGGATAAAACCAATCCCAAAAGGTATACTAGGATCTGGCTTAAACCAAAGCCCGCTAGTGTGAACTGTCCGGACACTGTACGTGCACAAGTGCACGGATGTGACCGAACCCTGTCGCAAAACAAAACCATGCGACCTGTCGCAAAACCATGCGACCTCTGCTCTTTTGCCTAAAGGCGAATAGCTTTCTGTGTGGGACTCTAAAGACTCGACACTACGCTGGCAGTGGGTTTACCACAGGCCGCAAGCGGCACTAGCTGTGCGTAACGGTCCCCAGGTAGATGCCGACAAGAAGACTGACGAGGCGAAACCCATCTGAACTCCTACTGAGCCTGAATGTGACGTTCTCCGTACAGTCCGGTCTGTTCGTCTGATACATCGCATGGCGGGCCTAGGGGGCGGTAAACGTCAGTCCCCTAATAGCGGTACAAGTCGTGTCGGAGTGAAGCCCAAAACACCCTGAGATAACACTGGAAGCCTACCAGTATATCTCGTTTGCCCTGGCCAGGGACTACTCGTGTAATGGCTCTCCTAGACACAGCGCGATGTCAACCCCCAATACCGGGAGAGACGAATCCTGTCTAACCGTCACTGCCTCCAAGTGCTTCGGGACTGCACCCAACTACCACCTGTTTGCACGACTCCTTTGAGCCGTGGTAGGGTAGTAATCAAAGTACAGTGGGAACACACTCGAGGAGAAGTGACAGTGTCAAGTCAGCGGACTAAGCTGTACTCATGTCACTTGGGAACTGATAACTGATGATAGGTATAATACCAACTAGTCAGTTCCCGACGAGTCCTGTCCAGTGTACTCGTAACCCAACGAGCACCCGTATACTATCTCAAGTACGACGTACCGACGGCTGTGGGACAGACCGTCTCCCACACTGGGATGAGAAGCGCATGCGCTAGTCTACTCCGGAGTATCGATGCCCTGTCTCGATAGTCCTGCGACCAGGGACCTGCATAAGGATGTGCTTATAGATTACCCAGCCCCACTAGTGTGACTGCCATCACAACGCTGGTAATCAAGCAAAGATCCTAAGGGCTCCACTAATGTGTATAGGCGATATACTAAAATAAACACATGTACACATTGAAGTAGAAACAAACCAAGTAGCATACTACTATTTTGAGCAAGATTGTATATACAAGGTGAATATCCCAAGCTTCCATTAAGTAATATACAAACTAGTATGATACAGTAATGGCCTCTAGGGAATATACACTAACAATCTCCCACTTGCACTAAGGCCATATACTGGCGTATCGAAGACCTATCATCTCGATCAGCCGCTCGAACTGAGTCTGGGGCAAGGCCTTGGTGAATGGATCTGCAGTGTTATCTTCTAAAGCGACTCTCCGAACCTCGATCTCCTGGCGATCCACGATCTCCCTGATCAGGTGATACCTCCTCAAGATGTGTCTGGTTCTCTGATGGGACCTGGGTTCCTTCGCTAAAGCTATAGCCCCGTTGTTGTCGCAATACAGAGGTATTGGATCAACAATGGACGGAACCACCTGAAGTTCTTTCCAGAACTTCCTCATCCAGACAGCTTCTTTTGCGGCATCAGACGCAGCGATGTATTCCGCTTCCATCGTCGAGTCTGCAACGGTTTCTTGTTTGGAACTCTTCCAACACACCGCCCCTCCATTGAGGGTAAAGACAAAACCCGACATGGACTTGGAATCATCCTTGTCACTCTGGAAGCTTGAGTCAGCAAAGGCCTCGATCTGGAGGTCTTTTCCGTCATACACCAAGAACATCTCCTTAGTCCTTCTCAGGTACTTGAGAATATTCTTTACCGCTATCCAGTGTTTCTCCCCAGGGTTTGACTGATACCGGCTTACCACACTCAGTGCCTAAGCTACATCCGGTCTGGTACACAACATCGCATACATTATAGAGCCTACCGCAGAAGCGTAGGGTATAATAGACATGCGATCCCTCTCCAAATCAGTCTTGGGAGACATCTCTTTAGAGAGGGTGATCCCGTGACAAGCCGGTAGGTTACCGCGCTTGGAATCTTCCATACTAAATCTCTTAAGTATGGTGTCGATGTACCTGGATTATGAAAGTCCTAATATCCTCTTGGATCTATCACGATGGATCCGGATCCCCAGGATGTATGAGGCATCACCCAGGTCTTTCATGGAGAACCTGTGCGACAAGAACCCCTTGACAGATTGTAGCATAGGAATGTCATTTCCTATTAAGAGAATGTCATCCACGTATAAAACGAGGAATACTACAGTTCTCGCTACAAATCTACTGTAGATGCATGGTTCATCTGGATTTTTGATAAAGCCAAATTCCTTGACCGTCTCATCAAAACAGATGTTCCAACTCCGCGATGCCTGCTTTAGTCCATAGATGGACTTAAGCAACTTGCACACCTTTCCGCTGCTCCCACTCTGAATGAAACCTTCTGGCTGGTCCATATAGACACACTCCTCTAAATTTCCATTTAGAAAAGCTGTCTTTACGTCCATCTGCCAAATCTCATAATCGTGGAAGGCAGCAATGGCAAGAAGGATCCGAATGGATTTCAGCATAACCACTGGAGAAAAGGTTTCGTCATAGTCCAAACCAGGTCTTTGACGAAAACCCTTTGCCAAAAGTCTAGCTTTATAGGTCTCAACCTGTCCATCTACACCAATCTTCCTTTTGAAGATCCACTTGCATCCTATGGGTTTACCCCGTCTGGAGCAATGTCCAACGTCCATACTTTGTTGGTGTACATGGACTCCATTTCGGTCCGCATTGCATCCTGCCATTTTACTGAGTCAACGCTCTGAACGGCCTGCTGGAAGCTAGTAGGCTCATCATAATCTATGATGCAATCCTCTCTATCCCCGTCTATGAGAAAACCGTAGTATCTCTCGGGCGGATGAGACTGCCTACTAGTCCTACGGAGCGGCGTAGGAATGTCCTGTTCTTTTGAACCCTCTGGTTCCACTAAACTTTCAGTAATAGTCTGTGGTTCTGGAATTTCTTCCAGTTCTACTGTGCTCCCACTTATCTGGGTTTCCAAAAACTCAGTTTCCAAGAAGTAGGCATGACGAGAAACAAGAACTTTTTGTTCCTCTTCGCAGTAGAAGAAATATCCCTTGGAGTTCTTTGGATATCCCACGAACTTACACTGTACTGAGCGTGCCTCGAGCTTGTCCGCATGCTGCTTTTTAACAAAAGCTGGACATCCCCATGTCTTAATGTGCTTAAGATAGGGTCTCTTCCCACACCACATCTCATATGGTGTAGTAGGCACAGTCTTAGTTGGAACTCGGTTCAAAAGGTATGCAGCTGATTCTAGCGCATACCCCCAGAATGATCGCGGTAACTCAGCGTTACTCATCATGGACCGTACCATATCCAATAGGGTTCGGTTCCGTCTCTCCGATACACCGTTATGTTGCGGAGTGTATGGGGGAGTAAGCTGAGAGAGAATTCCGTTCTCTTTTAAATAATCCAGGAACTCGGCACTTAAGTATTCTCCACCTCGATCCGATCTTAGAATCTTGATACTTTTGCCGGTTTGTTTTTCTACTTCATTCTTATATTCCTGGAATTTTCCAAAGGCTTCGGACTTATGTTTCATTAAGAAGACATAACCGTACCTTGAAAAGTCATCCGTAAAAGTAATGAAGTAAGAAAAACCGCTTCGCGCATGTGTAGACATTGGACCGCACACGTCGCTGTGTACGAGTCCCAAGAGCTCGCTCGCTCTTACTCCGTGTCCAGTGAACGGAGACTTTGTCATCTTTCCTTTGAGACAGGATTGACAAGTGGCATACGATTGATATTTGAACGGATTCAAATATCTTTCTGTATGTAACTTTGTCAACCTTCTCTCATTGATGTGACCCAGTCTACAATGCCATAAGAAAATCTGATTTATTTCCGGAGACTTTCTTTTGTGTGTATTCTGGACATTGAAAATCTGTGGTTGGTTTAATATGTATATACCATTGCTCATTGTACCTGACCCAATCAGAACTTGATTAAGGTGAATGTTTACAACATTGCTTACAAACGCAAATTCATAACCTTCTTTAGAAACCAAAGATACAGAAATGATATTACAAGTTGCATTGGGTACAAAAAAGCAATTACGCAAAACCAAAACATGTCCATCTGACATTCCCAGGTGATAGTCCCCCACGGCTTTAGCATCCATGCTAGCTCCGTTCGCAACTCTGAGGGTCATGTCACCTGCTTTCAAAACACTACGGTTTCTCAACGCCTGCAAAGAATTACAGATATGAGATCCTGATCCGGTATCCAATACCCAGGAAGTAGAGTTTATTGAAAGACAGTTTTCAATAACATACACACCTGAAGCTGAAGCTGCAACCTGCTTCAATTCCTGTGTTCTGGCCTTCCAGGCCCTACAATCATTCTTCCAGTGTCCTTTCTTATGACAATAGAAGCATTCTTCCTTATCCACAAGCTTCCCCGCTTTCTTTGTTGCTTTAGCTTTTCCCTTCGTATCCACTTTACTAACACCGCCTCTTGGTTTGGCGGGGGCTTTCTTCTTCTTTCCCTTGGCTTTCGCCTTGGACCTAGAAGAAGATGATCCTTCTACAAACAAAGTGGATGTTTCCCTACCTTTCTGTAGGGTGCCCTCTGCGCTCCTCAGCATGTTGAGGAGCTCTGAAAGTTGAACTTCTTTTTCTTGTAAGTTGAAGTTCAGTATAAACTGGGCGTAAGTGGAAGGAAGGGACTGAAGAACTAAGTCCGTATAGAGCTCACTCTCCAATGTGGTCCCTAGGTCCGCGAGCTCCTCAATGTAGCCGATCATCTTAAGCACGTGTTCTTCTACTGATGATCCGACGGCCATCCTTGCCGAAAATAACTTTTTCGACGCTTCGTATCTTGCGATACGAGATTGCTCTCCATACAGTTCTTTTGTATGAAGAAATATGGATTCCAAGTCCATATTCTCGTGCCTCCTCTGATGTTCATTGTCCATAGAGGCAAGTACGAGGCACTTGGCCTTCGCGCTATCAATCTCCCAAGTCTTACGGATTTCCTTATCCGTGACGCTGGAAGTGGGACCAGGGACAGGGGGAGCTTTGGTGGTAAGAAGATACCGCAGCTTGTCGTAAATGATTGTCATTTTGACATTCCTGAGCCAATCTTTGTAGTTTGGCCCTATCAGTATGTTTTTATCTAGGAGTAACTTAAGTCCAGTCATGTCGATTGGTCGCTGCAATTAGGAGAGAGAAGAAACACTCAGCATGATGCTCTTGCAAGTTTAGAATGGTTTTTAGTTTGTCTAAACAGGATGGCTCCCACTGTTTCTCGAGTCCCTCCTCAAACCAAAAAGGAAGAATTAGTCAGGATCAATCTCACCGTACAATACTTGCTTAACCGTTCAGCCAGGCCAGTGTTGGTACTTCGAGGGAGGTTTTCCAACACTTTCGCGAAGTTCCTTAATTAAATAACCTCTTTTCCCTGAGGGCGTAGCCCCGCTAACACCTTTCTAGACACCTACTTGGTTTATAGCATTGATCGTTAAGTAAGAAATTTCCCGAGGAGTAGCATATACTCACAGTAGGATCGGGATCCAAATATCATCGCGTGACGAAACTGAAGGAATCCTACCAGAATCATCACACTCCAAGTGGTATGCAAATCTAACAAGTTTCAGTACTTATGAAACTCCCGATGTGGATTTTTGCCCCATGCTCTTATGACCTTGACTTTGGCCAACAAATCATAAGTCACATGTCAAGTTCTACCCGTCGTTCTCCAGGTTAATTTGAATCCACCCGTACCTACCCTTGACTTTGGCCAACAAGGCAGTACGACTGTTCCAAACTAACGCATCTATCTATGCTGCACATGAATACCCAATAGCTACCAATCACTATACCTTAACTTTGGCCAACAAACATAGCTTGAATACTATTGACCATCCATGTGAAACGACGGAGGGCTACGAATGGTTTTGGCTAAACCGTGAACGTAGTGAACTTGATATAATCGATGGAACGAGATAGCTTTTAAAAGGAGTGGCTCAAGCTCCGCATTTAAAAGTTAGTTTTGAAAAGAACCGAGTGGTTTTTCGAAAGTGTTCCAACGACTTTTGCTTGGTTTATTTTCTTGCATTAGTTCTTTTAATGCGTGATATTCTTGCATTAGTTCTTTTAATGCGTCCCATCATTTAATCCTACCATTGCAGAAAACAACCAAAATATGACGTACGCTTATGCCATTAGCATTCGCCACGGGGCCCCGTCATTACCCGTTAGGTTACTTAACTAACGACAGAGCGGGGGCTGGGCTAGCGCGGCTGTAAAACATAAGCAACGCCTAAATAATATCATATATAGATATATTGCAATGATAGCCATTTCAGATCACAAATGAATACATTGGATATACTAGGAATCCGCAATTCGTATGATCCTGTAACGAAAGGCAGATTACACGGTCGCGGTGAATAGCCAATACCCCACCCAAGACCCCTACGGGTGCGGCAAACTACCCGCCAAGTACCCGAAGTGGAGCAACCTCCCTCAACTCCGTGAGTAAGCCACTCGGCACTTCGGCATACCCGGTAGTTTGTGCACCCCCTCTATGGGTCTATCCTAGGAGCAAAAACAGTAAAAAGAAATTATACAATGACGGCTACAACCCCGACCCGGTTGTGCGGCCATACAAATAATAATTACATCAATTTACAAATTTACATGAATTGAAAGAAAAGAAAACTCTCGTCTCACAACCCCCGGCCATTCACCCGCGACAATCCAACATATTCATATACACATTCCAGCAACATTACAGATCACAGATTTGTATAAACCCACTAATCGACATATAGCGATTAGTAGACGTTCAATACAAATATCACATTACAGAAAAACCCGTCAGCTTAAGTCTTTTAGAAGTTCGATCAAAAATACGGATTTTCAGGACCCCAAAAATAAAATTTTCGTTCTGGAAAATCTGGGCAGAAAATATATATTCCAAAAATCCCAAAATACCCCTATAAGCATACTGTAGCAAAGAACAACCAGAGAGGAGCCAAGACGGCAGCGAAACCGCGGCTATTGCCGCGTTTCCGCGGCGCAATGATAAGATCAGGGGACCGTCTTTCTACAGTGCACTCTAAAAACCCTGAGTCGATTTTTGATGCATGATTTATTAATTTTACAGAACATAAAAAATCGACAGCAAGTATGAAATCGGGGTTCATTTCGGGACTTTTTCTTTGATCGATCTTCTAGCTACTTTGCTAACATGTTAGATAGAGTTTAACTAGGCTCTGATACCACTGTAAGTCCATGCTACCTCTCCCGGAACTTTCGGGCATGCGGAATTTGGTGAAAAACGATTTTCATAGAGGTGGTAACATGGAATTAAAACCCGGATCTTTGTTAAACATCTAACTAACAACCTAACTACGAGTTGCTAACTACTCGGTTAGGGTGTTATAACTTTCTTTTTCTCGAACTCCTTCGTCTTCAAGCTTCGATGGTCGTCCGAATCGGCTTCTCCCCGTCGTCTCCTTGCGCCGAAGATAGATCCACCTGAAAGCTTCAACCTTTGGCTCCTTCTTCGAAGTTCGAAGAAACTAGTTCACTCGGTTTGCTAAACCTTGTGAACTAGAGTGAGTAGAGAAGAGTTTGTATGGGATTTTATCTATGGTTCTTGGTTCTCAACTCATGAGACAAGTGAACCATAGAGTCAAAAGAGGGAGAGCAAGAGGAGGAGATGAGAGCTCAGGAACAAGAGAGAGAATGAGCATGAAAGAATGAGAGAAAACTTTTCTCATTTGGCTCTCATAATCCAAAACAATCATAACACCTCATATCAATCAAGTATTATGTGATGGTTTAAGCAACCATAGCCATATCATTTCATGCACTCATTTTGCACAAAAGAGTAAGCAAGCAAAAGTCTTTGCTATGAAATTATAGCTAAAGTTGTCATGATGGTCAACTAGTCAAGCCTAGTCAACCGGTCAACAAAGTCAACAAGTCAACAAAAGTCAATAAGTCAACAAAGTCAATCCCTCAACAACCATGTCACCATAATACTTAATTAATATAATTGTTAATCATATATCATATTCTCATTAGGGTTGAGCAAAAAGTCAATAGTCAACTGTCAACGGTCAACAACCCTAATGAGAATCCTCTGCCTCTGTCTCTCCGTCAACTGTGCATACACACCCGCATCCGCATTCCGAGGAACACAAATGCATACTGGATAAAACCAATCCCAAAAGGTACACTAGGATCTGGCTTAAACCAAAGCCCGCTAGTGTGAACTGTCCGGACACTGTACGTGCACAAGTGCACGGATGTGACCGAACCCTGTCGCAAAACCATGCGACCTGTCGCAAAACCATGCGACCTCTACTCTTTTGCCTAAAGGCGAATAGCTTTCTGTGTGGGACTCTAAAGACTCGACACTACGCCGGCAGTGGATTTAACCACAGACCGCAAGCGGCACTAGCTGTGCGTAACAGTCCTCAGGTAGATGCCGACAAGAAGACAGACGAGGCGAAACCCATCTGAACTCCTATTGAGCCTGAATGTGACATTCTCCGTACAGTCCGGTCTGTTCGTCTGATACATCGTATGGCGGGCCTAGGGGGCGGTAAACGTCAGTCCCCTAATAGCGGTACAAGTCGTGTCGGAGTGAAGCCCAAAACACCCTGAGATAACACTGGAAGCCTACCAGTATATCTCGTTTGCCCTGGCCAGGGACTACTCGTGTAATGGCTCTCCTAGACACAGCGCGATGTCAACCCCTAATACCGGGAGAGACGAATCCTGTCTAACCGTCACTGCCTCCAAGTGCTTCGGGACTGCACCCAACTACCACCTGTTTGTACGACTCCTTTGAGCCGTGGTAGGGTAGTAATCAAAGTACAGTGGGAACACACTCGAGGCGAAGTGACAGTGTCAAGTAGCGGACTAAGCTGTACTCATGTCACCTGGGAACTGATAACTGACGATAGGCATAATACCAACTAGTCAGTTCCCGACGAGTCCTATCCAGTGTACTCGTAACCCAATGAGCACCCGCATACTATCTCAAGTACGACGTACTGACGGCTGTGGGACAGACCGTCTCCCATACTGGGATAAGTAGCGCATGCGCTAGTCTACTCCGGAGTATCGATGCCCTGTCTTATAGATTACCCAGCCCCACTAGTGTGACTGCCATCACAACGCTGGTAATCAAGTAAAGATCCTAAGGGCTCCACTAATGTGTATAGGCGATATACTAAAATAAACACATGTACACATTGAAGTAGAAACAAACCAAGTAGCATACTACTATTTTGAGCAAGATTGTATATACAAGGTGAATATCCCAAGCTTCCATTAAGTAATATACAAACTAGTATGATACAGTAATGGCCTCTAGGGCATATACACTAACAAAAAGCACCTATTTATTTGCAATATGATTAAGAATGAGGAATATAATAATGCAAAATTCTGATATGAACAGTACTCATAACCTAATGAGCACTTGCATACTATCTCCAGTACGACTTACTAATGGCTGTAGGACAGACCATCTCCCCTGCTGGGATGAGAAGCGTATACACTAGTCTACTCCGGAGTATCGATGCCCCGTCTCGATAATCCTATGACTAGGGACATGTATAAGGATGTGCTTGTAGATTACCTAGCCCCCACTAGTGTGACTGCCATCACAACGCTGGTAATCAAGTAAAGATCCTAAGGGCTCTACTAATATGTATAAGCGATATGCTAAAAGAAATACATGCACATATTGAAGAAGAAACAAACTAAGTAGCATACTACCATTTTGAGCAAGACTGTCAATACAACTGTGAATATGCTAAGCTTCCATTAAGTAATATACAAACCAGTATGATACAATAATGGCCTCTAGAGCATACATCACTAACAATCTCCCACTTGCACTAGGGCCATATACTGGCGTATCGCAGACCTATCATCTCGATCAGACGCTCGAACTGTGTCTGAGGGATGGCCTTCGTGAGTGGATCTGCAGTGTTATTCTCCGTATCTACTCTCCTCACCTTGATCTCTCGGCGATCTATGATCTCCCTGATCAGGTGGTACCGCCTCAAAATGTGTCTGGACTTCTGATAGGACCTTGGTTCCTTCGCTAAAGCTATAACGCCGTTGTTGACACAATACAGAGATATTGGATCAACAATGGTCGGAACCACCTGAAGTTCTCTGAGGAATTTCTTCATCCAGACAGCTTCTTTTGCGGCATCGCAAGTAGCTATATACTCTGCTTCCATCGTCGAGTCAGCAATGGTGTCCTGCTTGGAGCTCTTCCAACAGACTGTCCCTCCATTGAAGGTAAAAACATAACCCGACATGGACTTGGAGTCATCCTTGTCACTCTGGAAGCTGGAGTCAGCAAAGGCCTCGATCTGGAGGTCTTTTCTGCCATACACCAAGAACATCTCCTTAGTCCTTCTCAGGTACTTGATAATGTTTTTTACTGCTATCCAGTGCTTCTCCCCTGGGTTTGACTGATACTGGCTTACAGCGCTCAATGCGTATGCTATATCTGGTCTGGTACACAACATCGCATACATTATAGAGCCTACCGCAGATGCGTAGGGTATAGTTGACATGCGAGCCCTTTCCAAATCAGTCTTTGGAGACATCTCTTTCAAGAGGGTAATTCCTTGACAAGCCGGTAGATTACCGTGCTTTGAATCTTCTATACTGAATCTTTTTAGTATGGTGTCGATGTACCATGACTGTGAAAGTCCCACTATCCATTTAGATCTATCACGATAGATCTGGATCCTCAGAATGTATGAGGCATCACCCAGGTCCTTCATGGAGAACCTCTGTGAAAAGAATCCTATGACTGATTGTAGCATAGGAATGCCATTTCCTATTAAGAAAATGTCATCCACGTAAAAGATGAGAAATACCACAGTTCTCCCTACAATCTTACTATATATTCTTGGTTCATCTGGATTTTTGATAAAGTCGAATTCTTTGACAGTATCATCAAAACAGATGTTCCAACTCCGCGATGCCTGCTTTAGTCCATAAATGGATTTAAGCAACTTGCACACTTTTCCGCTGCTCCCACTCTGAATGAAATCCTCTGGCTGATCCATATAGACGCACTCTTCCAAATTTCTATTTAGAAAAGTCGTCTTTACGTTCATCTTCCAGATCTCATAATCATGGAAGGCAGCAATGGAAAGAAGGATCCGAATGGATTTGAGCATAGCCACTGGAGGAAAGGTTTCATCATAGTCCAAACCAGGTCTTTGATGAAAACCCTTTGCAACAAGTCTAGCCTTATAGGTTTCAAGTTGTTCATCTATACCAATCTTCTTTTTGAAGATCCATTTGCAGCCTACGGGTTTTACCCCTTCTGGTGTAATGTCCAAAGTCCAAACTTTATTGGTGCACATGGACTCCATTTAGGTCCGCATTGCATCCAGCCATTTTACCGAGTCGTCACTCTGAATGGCTTGCTGGAAGCTAGCAGGCTCATCATTGTCAATAATGCAATCCTCTCGATCCCCGTCTATGAGAAAACCGTAGCATCTCTCGGGCGGATAAGACTGCCTACTACTTCTGCGGAGTGGCGCGGGGATATCCGGTTCTTCTGAAATCTCTGGTTCTACCAAGTTTTAAGTAATAGCTTGTGGTTCTGGAATTTTTTCCAGTTCTATTGCTCTCCCACTTTTCTGACTTTCTAAAAATTCAGCTTCCAAGAAGTGGGGATGTTGAGAAACAAAAACCTTTTGTTCCTCTGCGTAATAGAAAAGATACCCCCTAGAGTTCTTAGGGTATCCCACAAACTTACACTGTACTGAGCGTGCCTCAAGCTTGTCCGCATGCTGCTTTTTTACAAAAGCTGGACATCCCCATGTCTTAAGGTACTTAATGTAAGTCTATGTTACCCACTCCGGTAGTTATGGGGAGGCGGAAAGAGTAAAAATCGAATTTTTCTCACTAGGAAACATAGACTAACCATGAAGGATCTTTGCCAAACAAAAGCTAACAAACTATCTACAAGTTCTAACTACTAGGTTAGAAGGTTATACTTAGTTCTTGAACTCCTTCTCTACTTGTATTGCTTTCCTTTCTTGTGTGCTCCTTTGAGTGGTGTAGACGGCTCCTCCTCTTCGTCTTCTCTTTGCCGAAGAAAGATCCACCCGAAGGCCTCTACCTTGAACTCCTACCTCAACAAAAAAGTAACTAGAGTGCTTGGCTTGCTAGACTAAGAACCCTAGAGTGAGTAGAAAGGTGTTTTGATGGTTTAGTCTCAAAGCTTGAATTTTCAACACATTAAACACTTAAGCTTTTGAGAGAGAGGAAGAGGGAGAGCAAACCATGAGAAAGAAAGAGCATGAGAGAATGAGAGTCTAGAATGAACCTTGTTCTCATATTAGAGATATAAGAAAATAATAATAATCATTAAGAAAATTGTGATGGTTAGTTGATTTGACCATTATCATTTCACATTTAATGCTAAGCAAGCTTCAAGAAGCATCTTTTGCTTAATAAAAAGAAAATATCAAGGTCAACAAAGTAAACAAGTCAAATGGTCAATCCAACCCTAACCATGACACAATTATCGTTAATTAATATTATTAATCATAATTTTCATTCTCATTAGGGTTTTGATCAAGTCAATGGTCAAAAACCCTAATGAGGTTTCTCCCTCTCCGCCTCTGTCAACCGTACGTACGTACGTACCCTCATTCGCGTTCAGAAGAAACACGAATACAATGAGACAAGACCAATCCCAAAACAAATACTAGGATCTGGTTTAAACCAAAGCCCACTAGTAATAACTGCCCGAACACCAAACGTGCACGAGTGCGCGTATGTGAACGAACCCCGTCGTAAAACCATACGACCTCCACTCTGTTTTGCCCAAAGGTGAACAACCCTCTGTGTGGGACTCTAAAGACTCATCACTACACTGGCAGCGGGTTTAACCATAGGCCACAAGCGGTACTAGCTGTACGTAACGGTCCCCATGTAGATGCCGATAATATGACCGATTAGGTGAACCCATCCGAACTCCTAATGAGCCCGAATGTGACAATCTCCGTACAGTCCGGTCTGTTCATCTGAGAGTATCGTATGTCGGGACAGGGGGGCGGTAAACGTCAGTCCCCTAATAGCGGTACAAGTCATTTCGGAGTGTAGCCCCGAACACCCAGAGAAAATACTGGAAACACTACCAGTAAATCTCGCTTGCCCTGGCCGGAGACTTTATGTAATGGCTCTCCTAGACACAGTGCGATATCAATTCCCAATATCGGGAGAGATGAATCCTGTCTAACCGTCATTGACTCCAAGTGCTTCGGGACTGCACCCAACTACTACGTGTTTGCATGACTCATTAGAGCCGTGGTAGGGTAGTAATCTAAGAACAGTGGGAACACACTCGAGGCGAAGTGACAGTGTCAAGTCAACGGACTAAGCTGTACTCATGTCACCTGGGAACTGATAACTGACGATAGGTATAATACCAACCAACAGTTCCCAGCGATTCCTGTCCAGCGTACTCGTAACCTAACGAGCACCTGCATACTATCTCCATTATGACGTACTGATGGCTGTGGGACAGACCGTCTCCCCTCCTGGGATGAGAAGCGTATACACTAGTCTACTCTCGAGTATCGATGCCCTGTCTCGATAATCCTACGACCAGGGACCTGTATAAGGATGTGCTTATAGACTACCCAGCCCTCACTAGGGTGACTGCCATCACAACGCTGGTAGTCAAGCAAAAGATCCTAAGGGCTCTATCAATATGTATTAGCAACATGTCCAAAGAAACACATACATATATTAAGATAGATACAAACCAAGTAGCTTACTACCATATTGAGAAAGAATGTCAATCCGTGTATATATCCCAAACTTCCAAAATGTAATATACAAACTAGTACTATACAATAATGGCCTCTACGGCATATCACACTAACAATCTCCCACTTGCACTAAGGCCATGTGCTGGCATATCGCAGACCTATCATCTCGAATAGCCTCTCGAACTCCGTCTGAGGAATGGCCTTTGTGAATGGATCTGCAGTATTATCTTCTGTAGCAACCCTCCGAACCTCGATCTCCCGGCGATCCACGATCTCCCTGATCAGGTGATACCGCCTCAAGATGTGTCTGGACTTCTGATGGGACCTGGGTTCCTTTGCTAAAGCCATAGCCCCGTTGTTGTCACAATACAGAGGTATTGGATCAACAATGTACGGAACCACCTGAAGTTCTGTCAAGAACTTCTTCATCCAGACAGCTTCTTTTGCGGCATCAGATGCTGCGATATACTCCGCTTCCATCGTCGAGTCAGCAACGCTTTCCTGTTTGGAACTCTTCCAACACACCGCCCTTCCATTGAGAGTAAAGACATAACCCGACATAGATTTGGAGTCATCCTTGTCACTCTGGAAGCTGGAGTCAACAAAGGCCTCGATCTGGAGGTCTTTTCCACCGTAAACCAAAAACATATCCTTAGTCCTTCTCAGGTACTTCAGAATGTTCTTTACCGCTATCCAATGCTTCTCCCCAGGGTTTGACTGATACCGGCTTACTACACTCAGTGCATAAGCTATATCTGGTCAGGTACACAACATCGCATACATTATAGAGCCTACCGCAGATGTGTAGGGTATAATAGACATGTGATCCCTTTCCAAATCATTCTTGGGAGACATCTCTTTGGAGAGGGTGATCCCATGACAAGCCGGTAAATTACCGCGCTTGGAATCTTCCATACTGAATCTTTTCAGTATGGTGTCGATGTACCTGGACTGTGAAAGTCCTAATATCCTCTTGGACCTATCACGATAGATCCGGATCCCCAGAATGTAAGAGGCATCACCCAGGTCTTTCATAGAGAACCTGTGTGACAAGAACCCTTTGACAGATTGTAGCATAGGAATGTCATTTCCTATCAAGAGAATGTCATCCACGTATAAAACGAGGAATACGACAGTTCGTGCTACAATCTTACTATAAATACATGGTTCATCTGGATTTTTGATAAAGCCAAATTCTTTGACTGTCTCATCAAAACAGATGTTCCAACTCCGCGATGCCTGCTTCAGTCCATAAATGGACTTAAGCAACTTGCATACCTTCCCGCTGCTCCCACTCTGAATGAAACCCTCTGGCTAGTCCATATAGACACACTCCTCTAAATTACCATTTAGAAAAGCGGTTTTTACGTCCATCTGCCAAATCTCATAATCGTGGAAGGCAGCAATAGCAGGAAGGATCCGAAAGGATTTGAGCATAGCCACTAGAGAAAAGGTTTCGTCATAGTCCAAACCAGGTCTTTAACGAAAGCCCTTTGCAACAAGTCTAGCCTTATAGGTCTCAACCTGTCCATCTACACCAATCTTCCTTTTGAAGATCCATTTGCAGCCTACGGGTTTTACCCCTTCTGGAGCAACGTCCAAAGTCCATACTTTGTTGGTGTACATGGACTCCATCTCGGTCCGCATTGCATCCATCCATTTTACTGAGTCGGTGCTCTGAATGGCCTGCTGGAAGCTAGTCGGCTCATCATTATCAATGATGCAATCCTCTCTATCCCCGTCTATGAGAAAACCGTAGTATCTCTCAGGTGGATGAGAAAGCCTACTACTCCTGCGGAGCGGGGCAGGAATGTCCTGTCCTTTCGAACCTTCTGGTTCTACTAAGCTTTCAGTAAAAGCTTGTGGTTCTGGAATTTCTTCCAGTTCTATTGCGCTCCTACTTGTTTCTTTTTCTAAGAACTGATATTCCAGAAAGTGGGCATGACGAGAAACAAAAACCTTTTGTTCTTCTGCGTAATAGAAAAGATACCCCCTGGAGTTCATTGGGTATCCCACAAACTTGCACAGTACTGAGCGTGCCTCGAGTTTGTCCGTATGCTACTTTTTGACAAAGGCTGGACATCCCCATATCTTCAGATATTGAAGATAGGGTTTCTTCCCACTCCATATCTGATATGGTATGGTAGGCACAGTTTTGGTAGGAACCTTGTTTAAAAGATATGCAGCTGATTCCAGTGCATAGCCCCAGAATGATCGCGGTAACTCAGCGTTACTCATCATGGAACGTACCATATCCAATAGGGTTCGGTTCCGTCTCTCCGATACACCGTTATGTTGTGGAGTGTATGGAGGAGTACGCTGAGAGAAGATTCCATTCTCTTTTAGGTAATCCAGGAACTCCGCACTTAGGTATTCACCACCTCGATCAGATCTCAGTGTCTTGATACTTTTGTCGGTTTGTTTTTCTACTTCATTCTTATATTCCTGGAATTTTTCAAAGGCTTCAGATTTATGCTTCATTAAGAAGACATGTCCATATCTTGAAAAATCATCCATAAAAGTAATGAAGTAAGAATTACCACTTCGCGCATGTGTAGACATTGGACCACATACATCGCTGTGTACGAGCCACAAGAGCTCGCTCACTCTTACTCCGTGTCCAGTGAATGGATTCTTTGTCATCTTTCCTTTGAGACATGATTGACAAGTTGCATATGATTGATATTCGAACGGATCCAAATATCCTTCTTTATGCAACTTAGTTAACCTTGTCTCATTAATGTGACCCAGTCTACAATGCCATAAGAAAGCATGATTTATTTCTGGAGTCTTTCTTTTGTGCGTATTCTGGATATTGAAAATTTGCGGTTAGTTTAATACGTATATTCTGTTGCTTAATGTACCCGACCCAATCAAAACATGATTAAGGTAAATGTTTACAACATTGCTTACAAATGCAAAATCATAACTTTCTTTAGATATTAAAGATACAGATATGATATTACAAGTCGCACTGGGTACAAAATAACAGTTGCGCAAAACCAAAACATGTCAATCTGTCAACCCTAAGTGATAACCCCCCACGGACTCAGCATCCATGCTTGCTCTGTTTGCAACTCTGAGGATCATATCACCTGCCTTCAAAGCTCTACGCCTTCTCAGTGCCTGCAAAGAATTACAGATATGAGATCCCGATCCGGTATCTAATACCCAGGAAATAGAGTTGATTGACAAACAGTTTTCAATAACAAACACACCTGAAGCCGAAGCCATGACTTGCTTCGGGTCCTGGTTCTTAGCCTTCCAAGCCCTGCAATCTTTCTTCCAGTGTCCTTTCTTGTGAAAATAAAAGCATTCTTCCTTCCCCACAATCTGTCCCGCTACCTTTGCTACCTTTGCCTTTCCCTTGGCATCCACCTTACTAACACCGCCCCTTGTTTTGGTGGGGGCCTTCTTCTTCTTTCCTTTGTCTTTCGCTTTGGACTTAGAAGAGGAAGCTCCTCCAACAGACAAAGCGGGTGTTTCCCTGACTTTCTGTAGGGTGCCCTCTGCACTCCTCAACATGTTGAGGAGTTCCGGAAGTTCAACTTCTTTTCCTTGCATGTTGAAGTTCAGGATAAACTGGGCGTAAGTGGAAGGAAGGGACTGGAGAATCAAGTCAGTGTAGAGCTCGTTCTCTAACGTGGTCCCGAGATCCGCGAGCTCCTCAATATAGCCAATCATCTTAAGCACAAGTTTCGCTACAGATGATCCGACGGCTAACCTCGCTGAAAATAACTTTTTCGAGGTTTCGTATCGGGCGATACAGGATTGCTCTCCATATAGTTCCTTAGTATGGAGAAATATGGATTCGATGTCCATATTCTCGTGCCTCATCTGATGTTCATTGTCCATAGAGGCAAGCACGAGGCAGTTGGCCTTCGCGCAGTCAATCTCCCAGGTCTTACGGATTTCTTTATCCGCGACACTGGATTCTGGACCTGGGACGGAGGGGACTTTAGTGGTAAGGAGATACCCCAACTTGTCATAAGTGATTGCCATTTTGACATTCCTGGGCCAATCTTTATAGTTTGGCCCTGTCAGTATATTTTTATCTAGTAGTAACTTACGGCCGGTCATGATGTTTATTCGCTGCAATTAGGAGAGAGAGAAGAAACACTTTAGCATGATGCTCTTGAAAGTTTAGAGTGGTTTTTAGTTTGTCTAAACAGGGTGGCTCCCATTGTTTCTCGAATCCTTCCTCAAACCATAAAAGAAGAATTAGTCGGGATCAATCTCACCGTACAATACTTGCTTAACCGTTCAGCCAGACCAGTGTCGGTACTTCGAGGGAGGTTTTACGACGCTTTCGTGAAGTTCCTTAATTAAATAACCTCTTTTCCCTGTGGGCGTAGCCCCCACTAACACCTTTTTAGACACCTACTTGGTTTATAGCATTGATCGTTAAGTGAGAAAGTTTCCGAGGAGTAGCATATACTCACAGTAGAATCGGGATCCAAATATCATCGTGTGATAAAGCTGAAGGAATCCTACCAAAATCATCACACTCCAAATGGTATGCAACACTAGCAAGTTTCAGTTTCTTTAGAAACTCCCGATGTGGATTTTTGCCCCATGCTCTTATGACCTTGACGAAGGCCAACATATCATAAGTCATATGTCAAGTTCTACCCGTCATTATCCAGGTTAATTTGAACCCACCCATACATACTCTTGATGAAGGCCAAAATAGTAGTACGACTGTCTCAAACCAACGCATCTATCTATGCAACAGATAAATATTCGGTAGCTACCAATCACTATGCCTTGGCGAAGGTCAAAATACATAGCTTGAATACTACTGAATATTTAACTGAAATGACGGAGGGCTACGAATGGTTTTGGTGAAACCGTGAACGTAGTGAACTTGATATAATCGAAGGAACCTGATGGCTTTTAAAAGGAGTGGCTTAAGCTCCGCGTTTTTTTAAAAGTTTTCTGTTTTGGAAAAAACCGAGTGGTTTTGAAATTGTTCCAACGACTTAACTTTGGTTTATTTTCTTTGCATTAATAATTTGTCACATCAATTAATCCTACCATTGCAGAAAACAACGAAAATATGACGTACGCTTATGCCATCCGCATTCGCCACGGGGCCCTGTCATCACCCGTTAGGTTACTTAACTAATGACAGAGCGGGGGCTGAACTAGCGCGGATGCAAAACATAAGCAACGCCTACTAGATATCATATATATAGATATATACATTCGTCAGACGCAATGATAGTCATTCCTGATCACAGATGAACACATTGGATATGTTAGGAATCCGCGTTTCGTTCGAGCCTACAATGAAAGACAGATTACACGGTCGCGATGAATAGCCAAACCCCACCCTAGACCCCTACGGGTGCGGCAAACTACCCGCCAAGTACCCGAAGTGAAGCAACCTCCCTCAACAACGTGAGTAGGCCACTCGGCACTTCAAAGTTCCCGGTAGTTTGTGCACCCCACCTTGGGTCTATCCTAGGAGCAAAAACAGTAAAAGAAATAATATACAATGGCGGCTACAAGCTCAACCCGGATGTGCGGCCATAAAAATAATATTACATCAATTTACAATTTTTTTACATTGAATGAAAGATAAATAAACACTCATCTCACAACCCCGGCTATTCATCCACGACAATCCAACAAGTTCATATACACAAACCAACATCACAGATCACAGATATGTACAACCCCCACTAATCGACGTATAGAGATTAGTCGACGTTCAGTACATATATCACATTACAGATATAATCAACTAGCTAAAGTTTATAGAATTTCGATCAATATTCCAATTTGAAACTACCCAAATACAACACTGTTCTCTAAAGAATCTGGGCAGAAACAAAGCATCTGAAAAATCACAAAACATCAAGATGGACACACTGCAGGAAAAACGAGTTGACTCTGAGTCGACTCGGCCGTGGATCCGCGGCGAAACGCATGGTTTCGCCGCGCGCTTCCGCGGCGGTCTGACCGAGTCACGAGCTCATTTTTCTTGGGTGACTTTAAAAACCCTGCACGTATTTTTCAGACCTCTGGAAATATTTTTAGACCTGTTTTTAAAAACGGCAGAAAACACTAGTTTTTGATGTTTTTTGCAATTTTTTTCGGATTGAAGTTCTAAATACTTTCCTAACATGTTAGTTGTTGTTTAGCTAGGCTCTGATACCACTGTAAGTCTATGTTACCCATCCCGGTAGTTCCGGGAAGGCGGAAAGAGTAAAAATCGAATTTTTCTCACTAGGAAACATAGACTAACCATGAATGATCTTTGCCAAACAAAAGCTAACAAACTATCTACAAGTTCTAACTACTAGGTTAGAAGGTTATACCTAGTTCTTGAACTCATTCTTTTCTTGTGTTGCTTTCCTTTCTTGTGTGCTCCTTTGAGTGGTTTAGACGGCTCATCCTCTTCGTCTTCTCTTTGCCGAAGAAAGATCCACCCAAAGGCCTCTACCTTGAGCTCCTACCTCAACAAAGATGTAACTAGAGTGCTTGGCTTGCTAGACTAAGAACCCTAGAGTGAGTAGAGAGGTGTTTTGATGGTTTAGTCTCAAAGCTTGGATTTTCAACAAATGAAACACTTAAGCTTTTGAGAGAGAGGAAGAGAGAGAGCAAACCATGAAAGAGAAAGAGCATGAGAGAATGAGAGTCTAGAATGAACCTTGTTCTCATATTAGAGATATAAGATAATAATAATAATCATTATGAAAATTGTGATGGTTAATTGATTTGACCATTATCATTTCACATTTAATGCTTAGCAAGCTTCAAGAAGCATCTTTTGCTTAATAAAAAGAAAATATCAAGGTCAACAAAGTCAACAAGTCAAATGGTCAATCCAACCCTAACCATGACACAATTATCCTTAATTAATATTATTAATCATATTTCTCATTCTCATTAGGGTTTTGATCAAGTCAATGGTCAAAAACCCTAATGAGGTTTCTCCCTCTCCGCCTCTGTCAACTGTACGTACGTACGTACCCTCATTCGCGTTCCGAAGAAACACGAATACAATGAGACAAGACTAATCCCAAAAAAAATACTAGGATCTGGCTTAGACCAAAGCCCACTAGTAATAACTGCCCGGACACCAAACGTTCACAAGTGCGCGTATGTGAACGAACCCCGTCGTAAAACCATACGACCTCTACTCTGTTTTGCCCAAAGGTGAACAACCCTCTGTGTGGGACTCTAAAGACTCGACACTACGCTGGCAGTGGGTTTAACCACAGGCCGCAAGAGGTACTAGCTGTGCATAACGGTCCCCAGGTAGATGCTGATAAGAAGACTGATGAGGTGAACCCATCCAAACTCCTACTGAGCCTGAATGTGACAATCTCCGTACAGTCCGGTCTGTTCATTTGAGAGTATCGCATGTCGGGGCTAGGGGGCGGTAAACGTCAGTCCCCTAATAGCGGTACAAGTCGTGTCGGAGTGTAGCCCGAACACCCTGAGAAAATACTGGAAACACTACCGGCAAATCTCGTTTGCCCTGGCTAGGGACTTTGTGTAATGGCTCTCCTAGACACAGCGCGATATCAACTCCCAATACCGGGAGAGACGAATCATGTCTAACCGTCACTGCCACCAAGTGCTTCGGGACTGCACCCAACTACTACCTGTTTGCACGACTCATTTGAGCCGTGGTAGGGTAGTAATCTAAGAACAGTGAGAACACACTCGAGGTAAAGTGACAGTGTCAAGTCAACGGACTAAGCTGTACTCATGTCATCTGGGAACTGATAACTGACGTTAGGTATAATACCAACCAACAGTTCCCAGCGAGTCCTGTCCAGTGTACTCATAACCTAACGAGCACCTGCATACTATCTCCAGTACGACGTACTGATGGCTGTGGGACAGACCATCTCCACTCCTGGGATGAGAAGCGTATACACTAGTCTACTCTGCAGTATCGATGCCCTGTCTCGATAATCCTACGACCAGGGACCTGTATAAGGATGTGCCTATAGACTACCCCGCCCCTACTAGTGTGACTGCCATCACAACGCTGGTAGTCAAGCAAAAGATCCTAAGGGCTCTATCAATATGTATTAGCAACATGTCAAAAGAAACACATACACATATTAAGATAGATAAAAACCAAGTAGCATACTACCATATTGAGCAAGAATGTCAATCCGTGTATATATCCCAAGCTTCCAAAATATAATATACAAACTAGTACTATACAATAATGGCCTCTAGGGCATATCACACTAACACTTAAGGCAGGGTTTCTTCCCACTCCACATCTGATATGGTGTGGTAGGCACTGACTTAGTAGAAACCTTGTTCAAGAGATATGCAACTGATTCTAGTGCATAACCCTATAAGGATCGCGGTAACTCAGCCTTACTCATCATGGAACAAACTATATCCAATAGGGTTCGATTCCTCCTTTCCGATACACCGTTGTGTTGTGGTGTGTATGGAGGAGTAAGCTGAGAGAATTCTATTCTCTTTTAAGTAGTCCAGGAACTCGGCATTTAAGTATTCACCACCTCGATTAGATCTCAGTGTCTTCATACTTTTGCCTAATTGTTTTTCCACTTCATTCTTGTATTCTTGGAATTTTTCAAAGGCCTCAGATGTTGGTTATAGTGCCCTCAAGTCAATTATTGGATCGCAGGCACGTGATTGCAATGATTGAGGGAGGACCTATACCGGTAGGACAGTCTTACTCGAGATGATAGTATGCTATGTGGTTTGTCTTTATCATCGTGTGCATGCTTCAGGTGACATTACAGATCACTATTACATATTGATAGAGCCCATAGGATTCTTGCTTGACTACCAGCCGTATGATGGCGATCATATATGTGTGAGTTGGATGGTCTATAAGCACATCCTTAAAGTGTCCCTAGTCGTGCGAGTTTCGAGACTGGGCATCGATACTCTAAGAGTAGACTAGTGTATATGGATCGAGACCCCGACGAGGGACGGTGGCCGATCTCACAAGCCATTAGTGTCAGTTGGTTCACCTAAGATGTATACAGGTGCTCACTGGGTTATGGGTACACCGGACGGACTCGCCGGGAACATGGTAGTTGGTATTATATCTATTGTCAGATAGCAGTTCCCTGGTGACATGTGTATAGGTTAGTCTATCAACCTGAGATCGTCATTCGTCTCATGAGAGTTCCCACTATGTTTTGATTACTATCCTACCATGGCTCAAAGGAGTCGTGCAAACAGGTTTTAGTTGGGTACAGTCCCGAGCCACATGGAGGCAGTGAACAGATCGTCAGAGGATTCATCTCTCCCGGTATTGGAGGTTGAGGTCGCGGAGTGGACGGATGGCCATCACCAGAAATCCTCGGCCGGGATAGACAAGAATTACCAATCTAGGATTGATAGTTTCTCAGGTGGTGATAGGTTTCATGCCGACACTAAATGTCGCGTAATTAGGGATCTGACTTTATCCACCCCCTAAACTCGATATGCGATACTCATAGATGAACGGACCAGACTGTACGGATATTGTCACTGTCAGGCTCAGTAGGGTTTCAGGATGAGTTTGCTCGTCGGCCTCCTTTTCGCTCAATACCTGGACAGCCGTTACGTACAGCTAGTGCTACTGACGTGCTTGTGGTTAAACCCACTGCCAGCGTATTGATGAGTCTTTAGAGTCCCACACAGAGGGTTTCCCTGGTTCAGGCGAAACGTTGTAGAGGCCGTATGGTTTTATGGTAGGGTTCGATCATATACGTGCACTTGTGCACGGATCATGATCGGACGGAGAATACTAGTGGGCTTTGGTTTAAGCCGGATCCTAGTATTATATTGTTGGATTTCTTTCGTCTCGTTGTATTCGTATTCAGTCGAAATACGGATATGGGTATGTATATATAAAATGATGGGTAATCTTGTAATTCGTTACAAGATTTCTTTAGTTGATGCCATTTCTTTTTGTTGCTTTAAACATTTAGTTTAATGTTAATTGGGAGGAAAATGTGAGTGCAAGTTTTGTCCTTGTGCATTTATTTGATGGTGCATGCACTTGGTGACTCATGGTATTGGGTCTAGTGATCATTTATTGTGTAAAAGCTTATTTTTGAGGCCATGATTATTGTGTGGGATATTTATGGAGAGAGGGGGCAGTTCTTTTGATGCCATGGGATTTTTCTTGAGTTGGTTTTCATGAGCTTTCAAAATATCTCACACAATACTAAGCCTTTTCTTCACTAGCTTCTTTCTTGAGCTTACACTTTCCTCCATGGGCATCTTCTTCAACCTCCACCCATCCCTCTCATGAGTTGAGAATCCATGGGTGTTTTGAGACAAAGTATTCACATACACTCTCTACTTCATCTTGGGCATCTAGGCTAGCAAATTGGATGTTCAAGTTGCTTCGGTTTAGAGGCGGGAGCCCGTATTAAGAATCTCGACGTCGATCCTCTTCGATGAGGGAGACAAGAGAGCGAACTTGATCGAGGTAGCCGCAACGAACTAAGGACAGAGATTGAAGACCGAAGGACACGGATCGATCGGTATAATCTTTTAAACTCCTTTATATAAAACTAGTATAGGTTTAATGGTACGATCCGTCGATTAGGGTTCCGTTAGCGCCAGTTTTTAAAATTTTTTGTTCCGCATTTGGCCACGGATTGATGGCCGGAGCACTACCGTAACCTTACATGGTATCAGAGCCAACCCTTTAACCGCATACTAGTTGGTTTAGATAAAGTTAAACTATCGAAACTGAAACAACTCCAATTCAATACCAACCATATTCCATTCTCTGTCGATTTTTCCTGGGTCTTCTAAAAATATTTTAGCAACTGCAGTAGACTACCTAGGCGACCACTAGAGCACACACCAAACACGAGCTCCTAATTCAACAATTGAACCGGCCACATTAGTCAAATTTCCGAGCTGGCCGGTCTGGGTTTGGAGTTGGAACCTGTAATTTGTAGTGTGCTTTAGTCTATGGAATATTGGTTCAGTGGTATTGCTAGTTTAGCCCAGTTTTGATATGGTTTTATCTAGATGTTTGGGGCTATTCGGGGTTATTTCGAACTTGATATTTTTTACATTGTTTAAAGTTTACAGTATATAAATTTCTATCTGTGACCGTGAATGTAATTAGAGTGGTACAACTTCTCTAATTGCTATAGTTCTTTTAGACGGGTTTGCGAACGTGACATTCACGTTGATGTTCTGTGTTGTGCTGTGTTGTTGTGGATTTTTCGTGGTGGATAGCTTGGTTGCAATGATAGTACAGTTTAGTTTTATTTGTACATATGATATCGCGGGCAAGCGTCCGACAAGTGGACTGTCGTCACTGCCTGTTTGTATATTATTTGTTTAAGGCACGACCGGGTTGAGGTCGATGTCACCATTGTACATATTTTCTTTTCTTTACTAGGATTACCCCGCGATGGAGTGCACGGATAGCCGGGTTCTGGAGGGCAACGGTTCTGCATCTCATGGCGTTGAGAAGGAGGGGGTCTCACTCTAGAATTGGTGGGCTATTTGCCGCACTCGTAGGGGGTACAGGTTGACCCAAGGAGGGGTGCTCAAGTTACCGGATTCCGTGAAGTGCTGGGTGGCCTATTCACTTTGTTGAAGGGGGATGCCTTACTTCTGGTTTTGGCGGGTAACTTTCCTCACTCGTAGGGGTCTAGGTTTTCATTGCAAAGGCTATCAACACGACCAGAGGAACGTCGGGTTTCACTTGTGGCTCAAAGGAAACCCGGGGCTCCCAGATTATCTGTATAATTCTGTGATGCTTATCGCTATTTTGTGATGTTGCATTTATCATACCTGGAGCGATTATTATATATTGCTATATATATACTAGTAGATGTTGTATATGTTTTACACTTGCGCTAGTCCAGTCCCTGCTCTGTCGTTAGTTAAGTAACCTAACGGGTGATGACGGGACCCAGTGGCTAATTCGGATGGCATATACGTACATCATATTTTCGTTCTATTCTGTTGTGATTAATTGATGGGACTGCATTGATTCTGATCAATACAAGGAAAACAGACCTATTCGATATTGTTGGAACAATTTTCAAAAGCTGTTATTACAAGGACGTTTTCTTTTGTTTTGCACAGTGGTATTCGGTTATGAATATCCAGCACCTCATTCGACGAGGCAAGGGCCGAGATCCCCTCACCGGGAGTGATCTCTTAGGCAGAAGTTTGCGCCAGGGTAATAACTTCACTATAGTCGATTACTGTTTGCTTTGCATCACGGTATTCAGTGGGAATATCCTGCACCTCATTCTACAAGGAAAGAGCCGAGATCCCTTCACCAGGAGTGACCTCTTTAGCAAAGGTTTTCGCTACTATATATTTGTAAAAAGCTATCCGTTTGCTTCAACGATATCAAGTTTATTACGTTAAAGGTTTTTCGCCAAAAACCATTCGTAGCCCT
This sequence comes from Agapanthus africanus, assembly GCA_030015575.1. Lineage (NCBI taxonomy): Eukaryota > Viridiplantae > Streptophyta > Magnoliopsida > Asparagales > Amaryllidaceae > Agapanthus > Agapanthus africanus. The sequence continues at coordinate 206,669,197 of CM057337.1, forward strand.
CCGTCATTTCAGACGGGTAGCACTTAGTATTCATTCTATGTTTGTTGGCCTTCGTTAAAGCATAGTGTATGTAGCTGCTTGTTACCTTTCTGTTACATAGATAGATGCGTTGGTTTGGGATAGTCGTACAACCTTGTTGGCCTTCGTCAAGGGCGAGTAGGGTGGGTTTAAATTAACATATACAATGACGGGTAGAACTTGACATGTGACTTATGATTCGTTGGCGTTCGTCAATGTCATAAGAACATGGGGTAAAAATCACATCTGGAGTTTCAAACATACAGGAAACTTTCCAGATATGCGCATACCTTCTAGAGTGTGATAACTTGAGTGGATTCCATCTAGTTATCATGCAATGATAGTTGGATCCCGATACCCACTGATTAGTTGGTTTACTCCTCGGGTGATTTTAGATGATCCCGACTAATTCTTCTTTCAGGTTTGGAGGAGAATTTGATGATACAGTGGGAGACATCCTGATTAGATAAAGTGATTAACCATTCTGATCTAGGTTAGAGTGCATGCAGAGTGTTTCTTTTCTCTCTCTCTTTTTGGCAGCAACCATGTCCGGACCCTAGACTATAACTCAGTAACAAAGTTAACCGAACTTTCTTAAAACACTGGCCTTTGGATTGTCAGAGTTGCATACACCATTGCCACTCTTACTTTTACCCTTTGCTTTTCTCCGGAACATTCCGTATCACTATGAAGATCCACAGTTATTGGATATGACCATCGTATAGTTACATACGAACTCGAAGAAACTTGTTTCAGATTCGAGGATGGTTTCCAGTTCTGGAGAAATTGAATAGGACTATTCAGTTGCCTTTTCCTTTTACCTTCTCTCAGGTTGTGAGGGTTCCTACGATTAGGAAAAGGTACACCTATTGCGCTTATTGGATAGTCTTCTTCCAAACCATAGGCAGGTGCCAAAAGGCCGGGAAGGAAGAAAACCCATTAGCCTAAGTGTGGTGTACAGAAGTTAATAAGTAAAGACAAATAAAGGGATCAGAAGAGGGCAAAGTAAATTGCGACTGCTATCATTCATGAGCAAACTACGTATTTCATCGCCACTCGTACTTCACCTTTGAATTTCACCATAACACCCCGTATCACTATGAAGATCCACAGTTATTGGATAATCCGTCATATAGTTACATTCGAACTCGAAGGAACTTGTTCCAGTTCGAGGATGGATTCTGGTTCAGGAGATATAGAATAAGGTTTATTCATTTTTCTTTTATCTTTACCTTCTCTCAGGCTGCGAGTGCTCCTAGGATTAGGAGAGTACACCTATTACGCTTATTAGATAGTCTTCTTCGAAACCATAGGCTGGTGCCAAACGGTAGGGAAGGAAGAAAACCATTTAACCTAAGGGTGGTGTACAGAAGATAATGAGTAAAGACAAATAAAGGGATTTGGAGAGATGGCAAAGAAATATACAGTTATAGTCGTGAATCTGGATAGTAGAAGAGGCATTACTAGGAATACCCGGATACCCCTTCGAAACATTTTCATGTTTTAGTTTCACTATGCGTTGTTAATTGAAAACTAATTTCCCAATTAGGTTCTTACTCCAGGGTATGTATTTACCAGGTTTGATTCTCACGTCTGTATGGTTTTACAGATGATGAGTGGGAGTAAGTTATTGGTAATTGGGTGATTATATCCTCATTATATCGGAAATCATTGTAATTGGTGATATTTGTGGAAATCACCAGGGTTTTTGCCGGACGGCAAAAATTTGGTTTTGAATATCCGTTGTTATGCACCAATTTCAAACTAATATATCTGTACGTTTATTTCATAAAGTGAGATATAACTTTTTGAAATTATGTCTATGACATTTACCGATATCAGTTGATGATTGGGTAAGGAGCATTAAACAGCGGTGTAATTCTTCTTAACCATAAGTACAGTTTTCAACCTACGACGCACAAGGTTTGAGTTATTCAACTCAGGGGACTTATACAAAGTATTGTATGTTGTCCAGTGTCCATTAGGACAAAGGGGTTGGTGCTCGTGCTATGTTCTATTTACTTGTGATTTCTCCAGTTTTAGAAAAGTGTTTCATAGAAATACAAAGTCCAAGTTTAGAGAAGTTATAGGTATATGAATAAAGTAGAGAACCGTGTGTTGCAAGTATCAGGATTCTTCAAGGTGATCGAAGATACAGATAATTGTGTTTGGTATTCAGTTGATAGTAATGGTTTTGAGAACTTTCTTATCTTTCAGGTTACTCATATCTGGATGCACTTCTAAGTTGAGTAATACTGATCGGCCTCTCTCCATTTAGTTTACATGCACTAGAGACAGCTGCATGATTTGAATCTGGTTCCAATTAAATCAGTGCCTCTGTTTCTATATTGTATATAGAATGGTTCATATCTTAACGATGTTAAGGTATATGGAGTTGTCCGGCTTATGCTTAAAATCAGACTCTGGATGACTCAAAGCACGTTTCTGTAATGGCAGTTTGTGGGTTATCCCAGGCTATAACGAGGGTTAACTTTCTACCATCTGGAAAATCAATAGTGATATTGTTCTTGACTCGCCACAGTGTTAGTAAAATGGACTTTTTCATAAAACAATGGTGGGAGTATGGTAGAATTGGAAGTGCTTCCAAAACCACAAACGATTACTGAAAATTTAATAGAACCTAAAGATTCAATCGGGTTTGACATTCCACTAGCCACTCCTCAGATATGGTGGGTAACCTCAGGCGCCCGAGAGGTACTTGGGTGTCCTCAAAGACGGTGACAGGGAGGTTCTTGTTTACCCAGACTTGACACTACTGTTGTTCTATACTATGAGACCCGGTAGGAGGATGAGTATAGTGTCGTTCTAAACTAGCTTTAGAAGTGCATGCGTATATGACTCTGCCAGAGGGTTGTTGTAGTCAGTGGGAGCAACGGAAGCGTAGTGGACAAGTAGCTTGTGTCTATTTATAGACTAAAGCGGATATAGCAGAGGTAGATCATCTATTTTTGATGTGACAGTCATAGGCTTTGACTTCATCAGAATTGGAGATGGATCTGTTAAGAAGGCAGTAGGGTGTGATGTCCTGGTATTTGGATGACATGCACATTGTAAGGAGTGAAATTCCTATACTACAATCGGTTATATTGTGGTTGTCACACAGTGGTTTCTCCACATAGGATATGGATACTATATCTGGCATTCTGGTTACTAGATCTATGGTTTTAGATCTAGATTTGGGTAGTTTCTTAATCTGGGTACTTAGACAGTATTCTAAAGGTGTTTTAGAATGGACGACTCCTGGCATGGTGGTGTACCTGCAGGTGATGGAGTCACTCTCTTTAAAGGTGTCTTACAAACTAAAAGGGAGAGGGATGTGCATGATTGGCATATCACTTGCTTAGGCAATTGATCCAATCATGAGATGTCAAGTACCATACCAGATTTTATTTTTGCATTAGATGCAATAAGTTTCTATATTAATCCAATCCTGGAGAAACATTCGGAAGCAGTTTATAAACATAAGTAGATGTTCTAGGGATTTGGTAATGACAGCCTCCTTCGGGAGACGGTTATCATTCCAGGTTTCCAAGGTGACCTAAATGACAGAGTGACTGTCAGAGTTATAGTTTTCCCTCTGGCGAGGGGCAGTAGTTTGGACAGGTGGTCCAAGCGGATACTGAGGGAGGCATGGCACAGGATACTGATTAAATTCAATTGACGATACAGTCTAAGAAGTTTACTGGATTTGGAGTTCATTTGTGAACTGGGTCTCATCAAATATCAAGACATATTCTAAGACAGGTATTGCTCATTTCGGAAGATGGCTTTCTCCGCAAACTTGAGATAAAGAGAGATATAGAAAGAAACATCAGAGTGGATCCACTCACTGAGGCTATTTCTCGAACGCAATAGTTTTACAAATGAGCTTTGTGAAACTGATTAGTAGAGAAGTTGGGTGTTCGGTATCACACGGGCTGTGAGTATGCGACACCGCAATAATTAGCCTTAAGGGCAAGTGGGAGATTGTTGGCTATAGTGCCCTAAAGACAATTATTGGATCGCAGGCATGTGATTGCAATGATTGAAGGAGGACCTATACCGGTAGGACAGTCTTACTCGAGATGATAGTATGCTATCTGGTTTGTCTTTATCATCGTGTACATGCTTCATGTGACACTACAGATCACTATTACATATTGATAGAGCCCATAGGATTCTTGCTTGACTACCAGCAGTATGATGGCGATCATATACGTGAGAGTTGGGTGGTCTATAAGCACATCCTTAAAGTGTCCCTAGTTGCGGGAGTTTCGAGACTGGGAATCGATACTCAACGAGTAAACTAGTGTATACGGATCGAGACCCCGACGAGGGGCGGTGGCCGGTCTCACAAGCCATTGGTGTCAGTTGGTTCATCTAAGATGTATACAGGTGCTCATTGGGTTATGAATACATCAGACGGACTCGCCGGGAACATGCTAGTTGGTATTATACTTATTGTCAGATAGCAGTTCCCTGGTGACATGTGTACAGGTTGTCTATCGATCTGAGATCGTCATTTATCTTGTATGAGTTCCCACTGTGCTTCGATTACTACCCTACCATGGCTCAAAGGAGTCGTGCAAACAGATTTTAGTTGGGTACAGTCCCGAGCCACATGGAGGCAGTGAGCAGATCGTCAGGGGATTTGTCTCTCTCGGTATTGGGGTTTGAGGTCGCGGAGTGCACGGATGGCCATCACTAGAAATCCGCGGCCGGGGTAGATGAGAATTACTGATCTAGGATCGGTAGTTTCTCAGGTGGTGATAGGTTTCAAGCCGACGCTAATGTCGCGTTATTAGGGGTCTGACTTTATCCACCCCACTAGACTCAATATGCGATACTCATAGACGAACGGACCGGACTGTACGGATATTGTCACTGTCAGGCTCAGTAGGGTTTCAGGATGAGTTTGCTCGTCGGCCTCCCGTTCGCTCAATACCTGGGCAGCCGTTACGTACAGCTAGTGCCACTGACGTGCTTATGGTTAAACCCACTGCCAGCGTATTGACGAGTCTTTAGAGTCCTATACAGAGGGTTTCCCTGGTTCAGGCGAAACATTGTAGAGGCCATATGGTTTTATGGCAGGGTTCGGTCATATACATGCAGTTGTCCACGGATCATGATCGGACGGATAATACTAGTAGGCTTTGGTTTAAGCCGGATCCTAGTATTATATTGTTGGATTACTTTCATCTCGTTGTATTCGTATTCAGTCGGAATACGGATGCGGGTATATATATACGGATGAGGGGTAATCTTGTAATTCGTTACAAGATTTTTTTAGTTGATGACATTTCTTTTCGTTTCTTTAAACATTTAGTTTAATGTTTATTGGGAGGAAAATGTGGGTGCAAGTTTTGGCCTTGTGCATTTATTTGATGGTGCATGCACTTGGTGACTCATAGTATTGGGTTTAGTGATCATTTATTGTGAAAAAGATTATTTTTGAGGCCATGATTATTGTGTGGGATATTTGTGGAGAGAGGGGCGGTTCTTTTGATGTCATGGGATTTTTCTTAAGTTGGTTTTCATGAGCTCTCAAAATATCTCACACAATACTAAGCCTTTTCGTCACTAACTTCTTTCTTGAGCTCACACTTTCCTCCATGGGCATCTTCTTTAGCCTCCATCCATCCCTCTCATGAGTTGAGAATCCATGGGTGTTTTGAAACAAAGTATTCACACAAACTCTCTACTTCATCTTGGGCATCTAGGATAGCAAACTGGATGTTCGAGTTGCTTCGTTTTAGAGGCGGGAGCCCGTATTAAGAATCCTCGATGTGGATCCTCTTCGACGAGGGAGACCGGAGAGCGAACTTGATCGAGGCAGTTGCAACGAGCTAAGGACAGAGATTGAAGACCGAAGGACATGGATCGATTGGTATAATCTCCTAAACTCCTTTATATAGAACTAGTATAGGGTTAATGGTACGATCTGTCGATTAGGGTTCCGTTAGCGCCAGTTTTTAAAAGTTTTTGTTCTGTATTTGGCCACAGATTGATGGCCGGGGCGCTGCCGTAACCTTACATCAGATTTATGCTTCATCAAGAAGACATGTCCATACCTAGAGAAATCATCCGTAAAAGTAATGAAATAATAATAACCACTTCGTGTATGTGTAGACATTGGACCACACGCATCGTTGTGTATGAGTCCCAAGAGCTCACTCGCTCTTACTCCGTATCCAGTGAACGGAGTCTTTGTCACCATTCCCATGAGACAAGATTGACATGTTGCATAAGATTGATATTCGAACGGATCCAAATATCTCTCTCTATGTAGCTTCTTCAATCGTGTTTCATTGATGTGGCCCAGTCTACAATGCCATAAGAAAGCCTGATTTAATTCCGGAGACTTTCTTTTAAGTGTGTTCTGGACACTGAAAACCTGAGCTTGATTTAATACGTATATACCGTTATCTAATGTACCTGACCCAATCAGAGCTTGATTTAGGTGGATGTGGACCTCATCGCTTAGAAATGTAAAATCATATCCTTCCTTAGAAAGTAAGGATACAGATATGATATTACAAGCTAGACTAGGTACATACAAACATTTACGTAGAATCAATATCTGGCCACTTGTCAATCCTAGGTGATATTCCCCTACGGATTCAGCGTCCACGCTCATTCCATTAGCAACCCTGAGAGTCATATCTCCTACCTTAATAACTTTACGGTTTCTCAAAGCCTGTAATGAATTAAAGATATGAGATCATGATCCGGTATCTAGTACCCAAGAAGTAGAGTTAATTGACATACAGTTTTCAATTACAAACACACTTGAACCCGAAGCCACAACGTGCTTCGAATCCTGGCTTCTGGCTTTCCAAGCCCTGCAATCCCTCTGCCAATGTCCTTTCCCATAACAATAGAAACATCCAGCCTTCCCTACTGTTAGCCCAGAAACTTTTGCCCTTCCCTATCCTTCTACCTTACTGAAACCGCATATCAGCTTTGTGGAGGTATTTTTCTTCTCACCATCGGCTTTCGCTTTGGATCCAGAAGAGGAAGATTCCCCAATAAGATGAGCGGGTGTCTCCCAGGTTTCCTTCAGGGTGCCATCAACTGGAAGTATAACTTTCTTCCCCTGGACATAAGTAGATGGTAGGCACTGTAGAACCAAGTCAGTATGTGACTCATTCTCCAACGTGGTCTCTAGGTCCGTGAGCTCATCAATACAGTTAGTCATCGTAAGGACGTTGTCCCCTATTTATGACCCAACAGCCAAGCTCGCTTGAAGCAATTCCTTCGAAGTCTCATATCTTGCGATACGAGATTGCTCTCCATATAAATCTTTGTTATGGAGGAAGATGGAAGCTAAGTCCATCTTCTCGTGCTGCCTCTGGTTTACACCATCTACTGAGGTCAACACGAAGCACTTGGCATTCGCACTGTCCTTTCCGATGTCTTACGGATATTAATATCCGCGACGGTGGAAACTGGACCTAAGACGGCGGGGCTTGAGTAGTAAAGAGGTGTCCCAGCTTGTCATAGGTAATGAACATCTAGACAGACCTTTGCCAGTCATTATAGTCAGATTCAGTTATTTTATTATCTAGATGTAACCTAGTCTTGGTCACTTAGCCCCTGCAATTAAGAAAGAGAGAAGAAAACACTTAGCAAGATGCTCTTGCAAGTTTAGATTTGTTTTTAATTTATCTAAACAGGATGGCTCCCACTGTTTCTCGAATCCTTTCTCAAACCATAAAAGAAGAATTAGTCAGGATTGATCTCACCGTACAATTCTTGCTTAACCGTTCAGCCAGGCTAGTGTCGGTATTTCGAGGGAGGTTTTATGACGCTTTCGCGAAGTTCCTTAATTAAATAATCTCTTTTCCCTGGATGCGTAGCCCTGCTAACACTGTTCTAGACACCTACTTGGTTTATAGCATTGATCGTTAAGTGAAAAAATTCTCCCGAGGAGTAGCAGATACTCAAGTAGGATCGGGACCCAAATATCATTTTGTGATAATGCTGAAGGAATCCTACAAATATTATCAAACTCCAAATGGTATGCAGCACTAGCAAGTTTCATTTTCTTTAGAAACTCCCGATGTGGATTTTTGCCCCATGCTCTTATGATATTGACGAAGGTCAATAAATCATAAGTCACATGTCAAGTTCTACCCATCATTGTCCAGGTTAATTTGAACACATACGTACATACCCTTGATGAAGGTCAATAAGGTAATATGATTGTCCCAAACCAACGTATCTATCTATGCTACATATGAACACCCAGCAGCTACCAATCACTATACCTTGATGAAGGTCAACAAACATAGCTTGAATACTATTGAATATTCATATGAAATGACGGAGGGCTATGGCTGGTTTTGGCGAAACCGTGAACGTAGTGAACTTGATATAATCGAAGGAACCTGATAACTTTTAAAAGGAGTGGTTTAAGATCCTCATTTAAAAGTCTCCTATTTTAAAATAACTGAGTGGTTTTAAAATTTGTTCCAACGATTCAGCTTTGGCTTGTTTGCTTTTCATTAATGTAATGCAGTCCCATCAATTAACCTACCATTGCAGAAAATAACGAAAATACAGCGTACGCTTATGCCATCAGCATTCGCCATGGGCCCCATCATCACACGCTAGGTTACTTAACTAATGACAGAGCGGGGGCTAGACTAGCGCGGATGCAAAACATAAGCAATGTCTATTATATAATACATATATAATAATATCCATTCGTTAGACGCAATGATAGGCATTCCAGATCACAGATGAACAAATTGGATAAACTTAGAATTCCGCGTTTCGTTTGAGCCTGTAACGAAAGACGGATTCCACGGTCGTGATGAATAGCCAAACCCCACCCCAGACCCCTACGAGTGTGGCAAACTACCCGCCAAATTTCCGAATTAAAGCAACCTCCCTCAACAAAGTGAGTAGGCCACTCGGCACTTCAAGAATCCGGTAGTTTGTGCACTCCACATTGGGTCTATCCTAGGAGCAGAAAACAGTAAAAGAAATAATACAAAGGTGGCTACAACCTCAATCCGGATGTGCCCCACAAAATAATATTACATCACTTTACAATTTTTACATCGAATGAAAGATAAAAACACTCATCTCACATCCCCGGCAATTCATCCACGACAATCCAACAAGTTCATATACACAAACCAACATAATATCACAGATATGTGCAACCCCAACTAATTGACGTATAGCAATTAGTTGACATTTCCAAACACATATACACATCACAAAGCTTGTAAAGTAATTGTGACATTAGAATTCCGCACGCAATTAGCAAACTTAACCAATTTTCCAAAACTTGAAAATCCAGTGAGCAAAAGTTCAAAAAACGATCGTTTTAAGCCAATCCGGGAGTCGAAACGAACTCCAAACCCGCCCGAATCTTCGCAGAGGTGAAGACACAAAAATAACTGTCGAATAGGAGGCCTCAGGGGAGTACCCACCCCCAGGGGCCACTATGAAGTGGCCCACAAGAGGAGGCAGACCCGAGAGCACCAATCCTTGGTGCTCTCGGGTCACCAGCCCTCAATGCTACCTTGTGGTGGTATTGGAGGATGGTCCAGGCCGTTGGACCCCCCGGGGTGTCCACGGGGTGCGCACACTTCACCCCGCGGCTTCTCGGTTCAAACCGTGAGCCCGCGGGGTGTGCAAACAACTCAAAACATAATATTTGAAAACTATTTTTGCCGGCAGTTTTTGCGCGACAAAAATGGAGGATTTCTAACGTCGCTACAAGCTATCTAAGACTTATGAGAGACTCTGATACCACTGTAAGTCGATGTATCACACCCCACGTGTTCGCGGGGAGGCGGAATTCGCAAAATATTATTTTTACGGGCTTCGCAACACCGACTAGAACCAAGGATCGACCATAAACCCTAGCTAGCAAACTACATAAGGTTTAACTACTCAGAAAGAATGGTATACCTCATGATACAAGTCCTTTGGGTCTTCTCCATTGTCCTCCTCATCATCGTAGGCTCCAAGGATCGATCCGGATCGTAGCTTCCTCGTCGGCTTCCTCTAGTCAAAGACGATCCACCCGAGAGTCTATAGTCCGAGCTCCAACCTAAAATCCGAGGTAACTAGGGAACTAGCTTGTTAAACTAGATGGCCTAGGTGATGTAGATAATGAATATGGATTTGTTTGTCTCTTTCAACCCTAGTTTACTCAACTCATAGGACCTTAAGGGTTGTAAGTTGAGAGGAAGAAGAAGAGAGTTAACTTGAGGAAAAAGAAATGGTTTTTGATAATGATAAAAAATGAGATGGCTCACTTTATATGACAACAAGCATGGCAAGAAAAAATCTCACCCAAAATATCTAGTGCCACAAAATATCTCACAAGAAATATCTAAGTCAAACCAAGTCAAGTGGTCAAACCAAGTAGCCATGCCACAATTATCATTTACAAAAAATAACAAATACTTTCCTCCACCTCATAATTGTTTTAATCAAATCAATGGTCAAAACCCTAATGAAGTGTCTCCTTCTATGCCCCTCTCATCCGTATATACATACCCGCATCCGTTTTCCGAGAAACACGAATACAAAAAGACGAAACCGATCCATCAATATAACACTAGGATCCGGCTTAAACCAAAGCCGACTAGTATTATCCGCCCGAACATCATTCGCGCACAAGTGCACGTACGTGATCGAGGCCCTGCCGTAAAACCATACGGCCTCTACATCTTTCGCCCGATGCAGGGAAACTCTCTATGTGGGATTCTAAAGACTCGACAATACGCTAGCAATGGGTTTAACCACAAGCCACAAGCGGTACTAGCTGCACGTAACAGCTACCCAGCTATCTGTCGATAAGAAGGCTGATGAGGAAACCCATCCGATCTCCTACTGAGCCTGAATGTGACAATCTCCTGACAGTCCAGTCTGTTCGTCTAAGTGTATCGCATATCGGGCCTACGGGGCGGTAATCGTCAGACCCCTAATAGTGCAATAAGTCATGCTGGAGTGTAGCCCAAAACACCCTGAGAAACTACTGAATACCTACCAGTAAATCGCACTTGCCCTGGTCAGGGACTTTGTGTAATGGCTCTCTAAACACAGCGCGATATCAACCCCCAATACCGGGAGAGACAAATCCTATCTAACCGCCACTGCCTCCAAGTGCTTCGGGACTGCACCCAACTACTACCTGTTTGTAAGACTCCTTTGAGCTGTGGTAGGGTAGTAATCAAAGTACAGTAGGAACACACTCAAGGCGAAGTAGCAGTGTCAAGTCGACGGACTAAGCTGTACTCATGTCACCTGGGAACTGCTGCCCGACGATAGATATAATACCCACCAACAGTTCCCGACGAGTCATGTCTAGTGTACTCATAACCTAATGAACACCTGCATACTATCTCCAGTACGACGTACTAATGGCTGTGGGACAGACCATCTCCCCTGCTGGGATGAGAATCGTATACACTAGTCTACTCCGAAGTATCGATGCCCCGTCTCGATAATCCTATGACTAGGGACCTGTATAAGGATGTGCTTGTAGATTACCCAGCCCCCACTAGTGTGACTGCCATTATAATGCTGGTAATCAAGCAAAGATCCTAAGGGCTCTACTAATATGTATAAGTGATATGCTAAAAGAAACACATGCACATATTGAAATAGAAACAAACCAAGTAGCATACTACCATTTTGAGCAAGTCTGTCAATACAACTGTGAATATCCCAAGATTCCATTAAGTAATATACAAACCAGTATGATACAATAATGGCCTCTAGGGCATACATCACTAACAATTATGCATCACTAACAATTATGCCATTCGCATTCGCCAAGGGGCCCGTCAAGCACCGCTAGGTTACTTGATTAACAGCAGAGCGGGGGCTGGACTAGCATGGGTGCAAAACATAAGCAACGTTTATTATATACAATATATATATATATATTCGTCTCATGCAATAATAGGCATTCCAGATCACAGCAACACAGATGAATAAATTGGATATACTAGGATTTTCGTGTTTCGTTTTAGCCTAGAACGAAAAACGGATTCCACGGTCATGATAAATATCCAAACCCCACCTTAGACCCCTAAGGGTGCTGCAAACTACCCACCAAATTCTCAAAGTGAAGCAACCTCTCTCAATGAAATGAGTAGGCCACTCGACACTTCAAGAACCCGGTAGTTTTTGCACTGCACCTTGGGTCTATCCTAGGTGCAAGAAAAAGTAAATGAAATAATACAATAGTGGCTACACCCTCAACCCGGATGTGCCCGAAAAAATAATATTACATCAATTTACAAATATACATGAATGAAAGAAAAGAACATTCTTCTCACATCCCCCCGACTATTCATTCACGAAGATCCAATACTTCATATCCACAAACCATAAAAAAAAATACTAGATATGTGCAACCCCCACTAATCGATATATAGCAATTAGTAGACATTTATCAACACATATACAAACTGAAACGAATAAACGATGTTAAAACTACGACTTCGAAATACTCCATATTTCCCCAACATAAAGATAACAGAATATGAAATCTGGGAAAAATCAAACAATACCAAAAAACCTAAATCCAAGAGTACAGAACACCACAAAAAACTCAAGACCTGACTCCCTTACAAAACCGGCGAGGCCGGGAAAATGAGCAATTCCGTCGGTCAAACTCTGGAGTTTGTGTCTTATTTTTCTATGGTGTTCTACTTACTTTATGTGAAGCATTCTGCACTTGTTTTTAAAAAAATTATAAGCTCTTTCAAAAACAACAGAAACTTGGATTTCGTTTTGATTGTTTCGGAGTTATTTCGGTTTCGTAACTTTAAACTTCGTTTAACATGCTAGTTAAGGTTTGAGTAGGCTTTGATACTACTGTGAGTTGATGTCGTACACCCCACGTACTTGTGGGGAGGCGGAATTTACAAAAAAATAATTTTTTTAACTTTGCAACACCGACTTAAACTCCAGGATCTTTACGGATACCTAAACTAGGTATACTACTTGGAGGTTCTAACTATTCGATAAGAGTTTTATACCTCCTAGATACTTGTCCTTCCTTGAGCTCCTCGAAGGTCCGGATCGCACTTGATCTTCGGTTTCCTCATTTCAAAGACGATCCACCCGAGAGTCTATGGTTCAAGCTCCAACCTTTAAACCGAGATAACTAAAGTACCTAGTTTGCTAAACTAGACAGCTTAGGAGATGTAGAGTGTTAATTGGACTATTTAATCTTAAGTAACCCTAAGATTCACAACTCATCTGAGGGTTTAGGGTCTTGAGGAAGAAGGAGAGAGAAAGGAAATTTGCAAATGAGCTAAATCTTGAGACAAGTGAAGAATGGCTCATTATTTTCTCACATGAAGCATGGATTATTTTTCAATAGAAAATATCAACCATGCTTCAATAGTAAGTCCAAACCAATAAACAAATGAAATAAGCCATGCTTCACCATGACACAAATATCTCCATTTTCCACTTCATTAATCTATTTCCAAAAATAAATAAATCCAATAATGAGATGCCCCTTCTATAAGTATCTCTTGTGAAATTACAAGAATACCCTCACCATATATACTGTAGGGTTCCTAGGCACTCTAGTGAAGTCTCACAAGTGATCAAATATGCCAATTTATAAAAATTACGGTGCCGAGGAAACCTAGAACGGATCGTTGGCTAGAAGTATAGGCAAAGCAAGCAAGCTAGTTTACAACTAAATTATAAGATAACGGAAATACAACCTTTGTAGATCCGTTTGTCCACCTCCATAGCTCCGCAACGAAGTGCCTCCGCTGTCCAAGTGAACTCCCGGGCTCTAGCGTCGGCTTCGTCGAAGAATGAGCGGGCTTGATCGTCGGTTCGATGCCGAAGATGATCTACGTCGAGGCATCGCAAGAACAAGCTCCAACTTCACCAAGTCGGGAAAACTTGTGAAGGAAACACCCTATACTACTTGGCAAGAGGTAGAGGATGAAGAAATAGGAGTTGGGTTGACTTTAGATTTGGATTTCTCACACTTTTCCATTACTTGCCATTGGAGTAGCAAGCTACATCCATGGAAGAAGAAGATGAAGAAGAAGAAGATATGATAAGTTATTCCTTAAAAGAAAAATAAAATAAATGAATACTTATCATCTCTTTGACCATGGTTTAGTGTAGAGTTTTAACTAAGGTTAGAGAGTGGTTAGGGTTAGATAAAAGACAAGAATGGTGGACTAAGTTCAAAGCTTCAAGAAGCTTTCAAATAAAAACAAAAACTAGCAACCATTCTTATCTCTTTATCTTTTCTTTTTCCAAAATAAACAAAAGGAATAAATAAATGATTAAGTAAATGAAAAAGAAACCCTAATTACTAATTAACCATGGTTTAACACTTTACACAAAACCAAGCTAGAATGTATCATCAAACATGATACAATCATGTGCACAAAACTATATCGAATATACAATGTGCACATCCGCGCGAGAAAATCCATTTAAAGTGAACCGATACTAGTTAATGCAAAGCAATATATCAAATATATAATTATGTATTAAATCATTAAATCAACACTTGATTTAACGATCCGGTCATATCGCATATAACCGGCTAGTATCCAATGTGTCGGCTTATCGAATCAATCCTTGATTCGATAACTAGGTTATATCGCATATAACCATTCGATACATTGATCGCGAGAATAGAATACGGTATCATATACACGCATTATTCTCGGTCCCGCACATATCTCATATGCGCTCCTAATTCGTTTCGCTTGAGCTAGGAAACATCTGTGTAGGACTCTAAAGACTCGTCAATACGCCGGTAGCAGATGATGATCATATCAAACATCCGCAAGCCGCAAGCGGTCTGCTAAACGTAACGGCCACCCGGGTATTGAGCGATCAAAAGATCGACGAGCAAGCCCGCTCACACTCCTGTGAATCCAACCAGTAACACTTACCGTACGGTCCGGTCTGTTCGTCTGATATGTCGCATATCTCGCCTAGGGGTGATAAACGTCAGACCCCAATAGCTCGATAAGTCATGCCGACGTAGGGTCCATAACATTCGTGAAACTACTGATAACACTTACCAGTATATCACTGCAACCCTGGCCAGGGATTTCCTGTTATGGCCAGTCGAGCATAGCACAACATCAACCCCCAATACCGGGAGAGACGAATCCCCTCCTATCGCTCATTGCCTCCATATGAATCGGGACTGTACCCAAAAACCACCTGTTTGCACGACTCAGTAGAGCCATGGTAGGGTGGAAATCAAAGCACAGTGGGAGACACACAAGACTCTATGACGATCTCGGGTCAACAGACTAAGCTGTACCAGTGTAACCAGAGAACTGCCATCTGACGTGAGGTATAATACCATCTGGGAGTTCTCGGCCAGTCCGTTCAGTGTACCCAGTCTCCACTGAGCACCCGCATACCATCTTCGATGTCAAACACCAATGGATATGGGATCATCCATCGCCCATCGCATGGGTCGAGAAGATATGCGCTAGTCTACTCTGGAATATCGATGCCCCGTCTCGATATTCCCTCGACTAGGAACATTTCAAGGGTGTACTCTTGGACTACCCAGGCCCCACTAATATGATCTACATCATAGTCCTGGAAGTCGAGTACACATCCTATGGGCTTTATCAACATGTAATAAGAGAGACAGAAAGTATACATGTTAAGATAAAGAGCAACCAGATAGCGTACTATCATGTCGAGCAAGAAAGTCCTACCTATATATGTCCCAGCATCCACTACAATATACATCCAATGTACAGTAATGACCTCTAGGGCATACATATAACTAACAATCTCCCACTTGCACTAGGGCCATCTGTAGCAGTGGTTGCAGTATCACATACTCAACCATCCCCTAAAAGTCTCTCTTTGGGAAAAGGGCCTTCGTGAGTGGATCCACCGTGTTGTCCTCTGAGTCTACTCTCCTAACCTCGATCACCCTGGAGATCAACTATCTCCATGATCAGGTGATGCTGCCTTAGATTATGTCTGGGTCACTGATGGGACCAGGGTTCCAGGGCCAAAGCCACACTTCCATTGTCATACAATGGCAGGAACCTAGTTCATCTTATGAACCAATATACACCCAAACTTCCTATTTGGTAGTATCTACAATAGCGATGTTACCAGCCTTTATCGTCTAGTTTGCCACAGTATCTAGCTTGGAACTCTTCCAACATACCGTCCCTCTATTGAGGGTAAAGACAATGCCCGTGACTGACATTCAGTCGTCTTTATCACCCTGGAACACTTCTAGTGATTCTCCTCAGGATCGATTGATTCCATCTCACTACATCTAGTGAGAATCCTAACATCCAATTACATCTATCTCATAGATGAAAACTCAGGATTTAGGAGGTATCACCTTGATCCTATTTGGGGAATCCTAGTGATAATAGGAGATTGACCGATCGTAGTATAGGAAACTCTTTTCCTATCAAGAGTATGTTGTCTACGTACAATACGAAGATGACCACCTTACTCTCTACTACCCTTTTGTATATACAAGGTTCGTCTACCATTTTGATGAAGTCAAACACTTTGACTGTCACATCAAAATAGACGTTCCATCTCCGCGATGCCTGCTTCATTATGTAAAGCAACTTGCACACGTTTCCGCTGCTCCCACTGTTTACGAAGACCTCTGGCTATGTTCTTATAGACGTTCTCTTCTAAATCAGTATTAGAAAAGCAGTCATGGCACCCAACCGCCAGATATCGTAGTCATGGTATGTAGCCGTGGTAAGTAGGATCTGGATAGACTTAAGCATAGCTACTGGAAAAAGGTTTCATCATTATCCACGCCTGGTCGATGACGAAAACCTTTAACAAGTCTAGCTTTGAAAGTCTCAACCTTTCCATCTATACCAAGTAATCTTCTCAAGATATACTTGCTCCTGATGGGGATTTAACCCTTCAGATATAGCAGCTAAAGTCCATACTTTGCTGGTGTACATGGATTCCATCTCAGATCGCTAAGCATCCAGCCATTCTTACAGAGTCCCTACTCTCGATGGCCTGCTCGAAACTAGTTGGGTCATCATCTCATGATGCAATTCTTGCTCCCACTGTCATCGAGAAACCGAGGTATCTCTCAGGCGGATGAGGAATCCTACTAGATCGGCGGAGAGGCTGAGGTTCGTTGGAATCTACTGAATCCCTTGGTTCTATCAAATCATCTGCTGTAGTTTGTATAGCTGGAACCTTTCCAGTTCTACATAACAGACCTTGCCTTGAGCTTGTCCGGATTTTGCTTTTAGACATAGCCCGGACAACCCCAAATCTTAACCAACTTAAGATATGGGCTCTTCCTTTCCATATCATATATGAAGCGGTAGGCACTGATTTGATTCGAACCCAATTCAATAGGTATGCAGCTTCTCAAGTGCATAAAACCCCAAAAGGAAATAGGTCACTCAGTAATACTCATCATAGAGCACACCATATCATATAGGGTGTGATTGCTCCGCCCTGATACACCGTTGTGCTGTGGTGTAATCAGAGGAGTAGTACGGAGAGAGAATCTCATTCTCCTTTAGAATGGTCCAGGAATGCCATGCACAAGTATTCTCCTCCCTGATCTCATCATAGGACATAATACTTATACCCGGTTATTGGTTCTCTACTTCTAACTTATATTCTGTGAATGCCTCAAAAGGTTCGAACTTATGTTTCAACAGGAACATATGACTGAATCTTAAGAGACTATCAGAGAATATAATGAAGTATAAAGAACCAGTCCTGGCATGTGTAGACAGGAAACCTTACATACATCATCATGTATCAGTCCTAAGAGTTTACTAACTCTTTCACTGTGTCCAGTAAACAGAGCTGGTGTCATTATATCTTTGTGACATGACTGGCAAGTTTCATAAGATGTAAATTCAAACTGATTTAAATATGCATCTAAAATGTAACTTCAGCCAGTCAGGTCGCATTGATGTGACCTAGTCTACAATGCCTTAAGAAGGATTCGTTCATCTCTGAACTCTTCCTCTTGTGTGTGTTCTGTATACTTGGAACTGTAGTTTGATTTAGAACGTCAATGCTTTTAGATAACGTGCCTGAACCGATCAACTTTTGATATAGGAAATGTTCAAAACATTATCCATCAATACAAAATTATATCCTTCTTTACTAATAAAGAGACTGATATGATTTTGTATATCAGGTTCGGTATCTAACAGCATTTGTTCAGAATCAATGTATTCGTAATACAGGGTGACAGTGACCAACAGACTTGGCTGCAACACTTGCCCCGTTTTCTGCCTCATGAAACTAATCACCCGTTCTCAGTTTTTCTACCCTTTTGTAGCCCTATGTAACAGATTACATATCTGGGATCCTGATCGGGTATCATATACCCAGGATGCAGAGGATACTGAGAAACAGTTCTTTGTAATGAACACACCCGAAGATGATGCATCAGCATGCACTCTCTTCGTTTGGGCGGCATAGGAATCTTGGTATTCCCTATTTCCTGCTCTGTCTTATAACAATTATAAGTTGGAGCGGGACCAACGTTCCCAGCTCAGTATAACAAGCGGGTTCGGTCAATACATCCATATTATTATCTTGATTAAGGCGTGATATGGTCGCTACCAGGAGAGAGAGAAGAAAACACTCTGCGTGCGCTCTTGCAAGATCAGATTGGTTATATGTTTTATCTAATCAGGATGGCTCCCACTGTTTTTATCAAATCTTCCTTCAAACCTTAAAAGGAAAGACTAGCCGGGATTAATTACACTCTACAAGTTCGCCAATCTTTCAGCCAGGCCAGTGTCGGTACTTTGAGGGAGGTTCCCCGTGCTTTCGCACGGACCTAATTACTATAAACCTCGTTTTCCCAGAGGCGTAACCCCGTTGACACCTTTCTAGACACCTACTTGATCGGCTAATTGCAAAGTGTAAAACTCTCCCAGGAGTAACAATTACTCGCAGTGGGTATCGGGATCCAACTATCACATAGAAGGTATGCAATCTCATTGCAAATTCCAACACTTGAAACTCCCGACAATGGTTTTTACCCCTAGCACTTATGACCTTAACTATAGTCAACAAATCATAAGTACTAGTCAAGTTCTACCCGTCATTTCGTGATTAATTAGACCCACCCACATGACCCTTAACTAAGGTCAACAAAGTCACGCGACTGTCCTAACTAATCGTATCATATGCGGTATAGGAAGACATCACTTAGCTACCGTACACTGTGCCTTGACTATGGTCAACAAACACAGCACGAATACTAAGTACTCTACTTCCTAAAATGACGGAGGGTTGCGGCTGGTTTTTGTGAAAACCTTTAACGCTTTGAACTTGATCTCGTTGCGGAATCAAATGGTTTTTAAATGGAATGTTTTCGAGGCTTTTCTAGTTTTGCTAAAGGGGTCACTCCCGGTGAAGGGATCGTCGGCCCTTTCCTCGTCGAATGAGGTGCGGGATATATCATATATATCACTGTGCAAAGCGGAAACTATAGAAGCGATCAAAGACAAACCGAGGGTTGTAGCATCTGCCAGTTATTGCTAAAGGAGTCACTCCCGGTGAAGGGATCTCGGTCCTTTCCTCATCGAATAAGGTGCAGGATGTTCTATAATGAACACCGCGATGCAAAGCAAGAACTGTAGCTACCTGTTTTATTTTGAAATTCGATTCCACAACATCAATTAGGTTTATTTTCTTTCATTAATCTCATTAATGAATATCCCATCATTTAAGTCCACCTAACCACCACAGATAAATATAACGTACGCTTATGCCATCCGCATTCGCCTCGATGTCCCGTCTGCACCGTTAGGTTAGGTAACTAACGCCAGAGCGAGGCAGGGCTAGCGCGGGTGTAAAACATAAGCAACGTCTATATAATATATCATATATACTATATATAATACCTGTCACAGAACATCACATGATCACAGATAAATCACAGCAGAAGAAACATATGAAATATTGGATATACTAGGACGTCCGTGTTTTCAATACGAGCCAGTATAAAACACGGATTCCACGGTCGTGATGAATAGCCAATCCCACACCCCCAGACCCCTACGAGAGCGGCAAGCAACCCTACCAATTCTAGGGTTAGGAGACCCGGACTCGACTCCTCGAGTTGGTCTCCCACTGAACCCCAGAACCTGGTTACTTGTGCTCCCCTCCTTGGGTCTATCCTAGTACAGAAAAGTAAATAATATACAACAACGGTGACAACTTCCGCAACCTGGAAGCGCCCCAATAAAAGAATATTACATACAAGTTTTTACATGAATGAAAATGAAAAACACTCATCTCACATGAAAACCCCCGGCTATTCAAACACGACGATCCAATATAACATATCCAGCAACACATAACATCTCATGTCATCAACGTAAGTAAATATGCGCATCCCAATTGTCGTTGACATATAGCAACGAAACCAGCGATATCACATATTACACTTACGGTCACAGAAAAGAAAGTGTAAAACTACAACAGTTGGAATCCGCAACCTGCTCAGACATCGCATGCCTGACCAAATGAAATACTTAGACATCGCATGCCTAACAATTATAAACCCCGCATTTTAGTCTCTAAGTCGAAAACACTTTTCAATATCAAGTCGGGCAATTCAACAAGATTCCCGACATCCTGATCGAATGCTCGTCGCAAACTTTAGTAGGCGGCCGCACCCCCGATACCGCCGACGAAGTGCACCAAGGCGGAACACCGCCACCGCGAGCACCCGAACGGATGCTTTCGGCGACGGGGTTCTCCTACAGTCACTTGGTCGGGGCTATGGAGTGAGGTTGTCTATTAAGTTTACCCGGCGAGTATCCGCGTACGCTACGTGATTGCGACGGACTTTTGATCACATCAAAACTTCGTGGCAACCGATCAAATGAAACTAAACTGGTATGTTTATAACATTCATTCTGTTATCTCATAACTATTTACGAATTCCAATTATTGTATCACATTCCGGATAAACAGAAAATGCTAAACTTTTTGATCGAACAATCGAACACCCAAGTTTTCCCGATACAGCTCAACACATGAAATAAGTTTAACAACATTCAGTTCGTGCCTCAGTAGCAACGGTCCAGCCGTAGAAGGGTCAAGCCAACGCCTCACATGTGGCACGCCGTACTGCCCCAAACCCGAAGGTTCAAAGGGCAGTTCAAGACGGTCACATAATCGAGTTAAGGTTTGTTGTCTTCTAGAGGGTCCATCGCGTTACTTGCACTACTTAGAACGTCGTTAAACTACGGAAAAATCCAACAATTGGAAATTTCCCGGCAGGGGAAAAAGTGGGTATTTATATCCGGTCGAACCTTTTAACATATTCTAAAATTTATCCGGAAACGCACACCAACAAAATTAGATAATCCGATCGAATACACCAAGTTCCCAATACAACTCAGAAAATGCAACTCTGGAAAAATTATTAAAAATCCCCAGGAAAACCAGCACAGACAACTAAGAGTTACTGTGCAAAACAAAATGCACATCGCGACAAAATAGCCGCGGTTCCGCCGCGTCATCCTACTGTAGGGCCGCGGATCCGCGCCTACATTGTGGAATCAGGACCACGAATTTCACAGTTTGTCTTATATGTTCCTGCTGATTTTTCTGAATATTTTTAATTTGGAAAAAGCCTCGAAATTAGAAAATGTACAGAGAGCATATTCTTAGTCGGGGTTTTGGGTCGATCGGATTTCTGATTCCGTCGGGACTTCGCCTAAGGCTCTAGTTAGGCTCTGATACCACTGTAGGGTTCCTAGGCACTCTAGTGAAGTCTCACAAGTGATCAAACATACCAATTTATAAAAATTACGGTGCCGAGGAAACCTAGAACGGATCGTTGGCTAGAAGTATAGGCAAAGCAAGCAAGCTAGTTTACAACTAAACTATAAGATAACGGAAATACAACCTTTGTAAATCCGTTTGTCCACCTCCATAGCTCCGCAACGAAATGCCTCCGCTATCCAACTGAACTCCCGGGCTCTAGCGTCAGCTTCGTCGAAGAATGAGCGGGCTTGATCGTCGGTTCGATGCCGAAGATGATCTACGTCGAGGCATCGCAAGAACAAGCTCCAACTTCACCAAGTCGGGAAAACTTGTGAAGGAAACACCCTATACTACTTGGCAAGAGGTAGAGGATGAAGAAATAGGAGTGGGTTGACTTTAGATTTGGATTTCTCACACTTTTCCATTACTTGCCATTGGAGTAGCAAGCTACATCCATGGAAGAAGAAGATGAAGAAGAAGAAGATATGATAAGTTATTCCTTAAAAGAAAAATAAAATAAATGAATACTTATCATCTCTTTGACCATGGTTTAGTGTAGAGTTTTAACTAAGGTTAGAGAGTGGTTAGGGTTAGATAAAAGACAAGAATGGTGGACTAAGTTCAAAGCTTCAAGAAGCTTTCAAATAAAAACAAAAACTAGCAACCATTCTTATCTCTTTATCTTTTCTTTTTCCAAAATAAACAAAAGGAATAAATAAATGATTAAGTAAATGAAAAAGAAACCCTAATTACTAATTAACCATGGTTTAACACTTTACACAAAACCAAGCTAGAATGTATCATCAAACATGATACAATCATGTGCACAAAACTATATCGAATATACAATGTGCACATCCGCGCGAGAAAATCCATTTAAAGTGAACCGATACTAGTTAATGCAAAGAAATATATCAAATATATAATTATATATTAAATCATTAAATCAACACTTGATTTAACGATCCGGTCATATCGCATATAACCGGCTAGTATCCAATGTGTCGGCTTATCGAATCAATCCTTGATTCGATAACTAGGTTATATCGCATATAACCATTCGATACATTGATCGCGAGAATAGAATACGGTATCATATACACGCATTATTCTCGGTCCCGAACATATCTCATATGCGCTCCTATTTCGTTTCGCTTGAGCTAGGAAACCTCTGTGTAGGACTCTAAAGACTCGTCAATACACCGGTAGCAGATGATGATCATATCAAACATCCGCAAGCCGCAAGCGGTCTGCTAAACGTAACGGCCACCCGGGTATTGAGCGATCAGAAGATCGACGAGCAAGCCCGCTCACACTCCTGCGAATCCAACCAGTAACACTTACCATACGGTCCGGTCTGTTCGTCTGATATGTCGCATATCTCGCCTAGGGGTGGTAAACGTCAGACCCCAATAGCTCGATAAGTCATGCCGACGTTGTTAGTTATATGTATGCCCTAGAGGCCATTACTATACAAAGGATGTATATTGTAGTGGATGCTGGGACATATATAGGGAGGACTTTCTTGCTCGACATGATAGTACGCTATCTGGTTGAACTTTACCTTAACTTGTATACTGATTGTCTCTCTATTACATGTTGGTAAAGCCCTTAGGATGTGTGCTTGACTACCTGGACTATGATGCGGATCATACTAGTGGAGACATGGTAGTCCATAAGTACATCCTTCAAAGTCCATAGTCGTGGGTGTATCGAGACGGGGCATCGATATACCAGAGTAGACTAGCGTATACCTTCTCGACCCATACAGATGGGCGATAGATGATCCCATATCCATCGGTGTTTGACATCAGAGATGATATACGGGTGCTCAGTAGAGACTGGGTACACTGGACGGACTCGCCGAGAACTCCCAGATGGTATTATACCTCACGTCAGATGGCAGTTCTCTGGTGACACTGGTACAGAGTAGTCTGTTGACCCGAGATCGTCATAGAGTCTTGTGTGGTTCCCACTGTGCTTTGATTTCCATCTTACCACGTCCAAGAGGGCGTGCAAAACGGTGGTTTTTGGGTACAGTCCCGAGTCACATGGAGGCAATGAGCGATAGGAGGGGATTCGTCTCTCCCGGTATATGGGGGTTGATGTTGCGCAGTGTTCGATTGGCTATAACAGGAAATCCCTGGCCAGGGTTGCTGAGATTTACTGGTAAGTGTTACCAGTAGTTTCTCGAACAGTTATAGACCTCATATCGACACGACTTATTGAGCTATTGGGGTCTGACGTTTACCACCCCTAGAAGAGATATGCGACATATCAGACGATCAGACCGGACTGTACGGTAGTGTTACTGGTCAGATTCACTGGAGTGTGAGCGGGCTTGCTCGTCGATCTTCAGATCTCTCAATACCCGGGTGGCCGTTACGTTTAGCAGACCGCTTGCGGCTTGTGGATGTTTGATATGATCATCATCTACTGCCGGCGTATTGACGAGTCTTTAGAGTCCTACACAGAGGTTTCCTGGCTCAAGCGAAACGAAATAGGAGCGCATATGAGATATGTGCGGGACCGAGAATAATGCGTGTATGTGATACCGTATTCTATTCTCGCGAAAAATATATCGAATGGTTGTATGCGATATAACCTAGTTATCGATTCAAGCGTTGATTCGATAAGCCGATATATTGTATACTAGTCGGTTGTGTGCGACATAACCGGGTCATTGAATCAAGTGTTGATTTAATGATTTAATGCATATTTATATATTTGATATATTACTTTGCATCAACTAGTATCGGTTTACTTAAGATGGATTTTCTCACTCGGATGGGCGCATTGTATATGCGATATACTTTTGTGCACTTGATTGTATCATGTTTGATGATACATGTCATGCTAGGGTTCAAGTGTAAAGATTAAACCTTGGTTAATGAAATGGTTAGGGTTTATTATTTATTATTCATTTATCTTATTTAATTATCCTTTTTATTTTTGATAAATGAATAAAAGAAAAGAGAAAAGAATGGTGGCTAATTTTGTTCTTTAGTTGAAGCTTCATGAAGCTTTGTTCAAGTCAACCATTCTTATCTCATCTTTAACCCTAACCATTCCCACTAACCATGATTCATTCTCTACATTTGACTCTAGTTAAAATTATGATAAGAATTCATTTTCTATTCTTATTCGTTTTTATCTTATCATAAGCTTCTTCTTCTTCTTCCTTGACTTCAAGAAGAAAAGCTTCACCTCCATCAATGGTGATTGATGCATATGAGTGAGAAATCCAATTCTAAAGTCTACCCACTTCCTATTTCTTCATCCTCTACCTCTTGCCAAGTAGTAGAGTGTGTTTACTTCACAAGTTTCTTGACTTGGTGAAGTTGTTAGCTTGATCTAGCGATGCCTCGACGTAGATCATCTTCGGCATGGACATCGACGACCTAGCTTGCCCATTCTCCGACGAAGCCGACTCTAGAGCCCGGATTTGATTTGGACAGCGGAGACGACCTCGTTGCGGAGCCGTGGAGGTGGAGGACCGGATCTACAAAGGTTGTATTTCCGTATTCCCTTAGTTAATTGTTAGCTAGTTATCTTTTCGCCTAGACATCTAGTTATCGATCCGTAGTTTAGGGTTTCTCGGCACCATAATTTTTGAAATTGCCATGGTTGATGGCTTGGGAGACCTCACTAGCGTGCCTAGGAACCCTACAGTGGTATCAGAGCCTAGCTAGAGGCTTAGGCGAAGTCTAGACGACATTTGAAGTCCGATCGAACCCGAAAGTCCAAAACAAACATGCTCTCTGTCCAATTTTTAAAATCTGGGATTTTTCAACATTAAAAATATTCAGAAAAATCAGCAAGCAATTCTAAGAGATACTGTAAAATTCGGATGCCTAATTCCAACAGTGCACCACGTTTCCGCGGCACGAGCATGCCTCGTGCGGCGGAAGCGCGGCCATTTTGTCGTTTGTGGCAGCCAAATTTCTACAGTAATTCATATTGTGCTGTGCTGGTTTTCCTGGGTATTTTTGATAATTTTTCAAGAGTTGAATTTTCTGGTGTTGTTTTGGGAATTCGGTGTTTCGATCGGGATATCAAATTTTGTCTGTGTGGCTTTCCGGATAAATTTTAGAATATGTTAAAAAGTTCGACCGGATATAAATACCCAATTTTTCCCCTGTCGGGAAATTTCCAAGTGTTGGATTTTTCCGTAGTTTGACGACGTTCTAAGTAGTGCAAGTAACGCGATGGTCCCTCTAGAAGACAACAAACCTTAACTCGATTATGTGACCGTCTTGAACTGCCCTTTGAACCTTCGGGTTTGGGGCAGTACGGCGTGCCACATGTGAGGCGTTGGCTTGACCCTTCTACGGCTGGACCGTTGGTACTGAGGCACGAACGGAATGTTGTTATACTTGTTTCATGTGTTGATCAGTTTCGGGAAAACTTGGGTGTTCGATTGTTCGATCGGAAAGTTTAACATTTTCTGTTTATCTGGAATGGGATACAATAATTGGAATTCACAAGTAGTTATGTGATAACTAAATGAATGTTATAAACGTAGCACTTTAGTCTCACATGATCGGTTGCCACGGAATTTTGATGTGATCAAAAGTCCGTCGCAATCACGTAGCGTACGCGGATACTCGCCGGGTAAACTTAATAGACAGCCTCACTCCATAGCCCCGACCAAGTGACTGTAGGAGAACCCCGTCGCCGAAAGCATCCGTCCGGGTGCTCGCGGTAGCGGTGTTCCGCCTTGGTGCACTTCGTCGACGGTATCAGGGGGTGCGGCCGTCTACTGAAGTTTGCGACGAGCATTCGATCAGACTGTCGGGAATCTTGTTGAATTGCCCGACTTGATATTGAAAAGTGTTTTCGATAATGAGACTAAAATGCGGGGTTTATAATTGTTAGGCATGCGATGTCTAAGTAATTCATTTGGTCAGGCATGCGATGTCTGAGGTGGTTGCGGATTCCAACTGTTGTAGTTTTACACTTTCTTTTCTGTGACCGTAAGTGTAATATGTGATATCGCCGGTTTCGTTGCTATATGTCAACGACAATTGGGATGCGCATATTTACTTACGTTGATGACATGTGATGTTATGAGTTGCTGGATATGTTATATTGGATCGTCGTGTTTGAATAGCCGGGGTTTTTTATGTGAGATGAGTGTTTTTCATTTTCATTCATGTAAAAACTTGTATGTAATATTCTTTTATTGGGGCGCTTCCAGGTTGCGGAAGTAGTCACCGTTTGTATATTATTTACTTTTCCGCACTAGGATAGACCCAAGGCGGAGGGCACAAGTAACCGGGTTCTGGAGTCCAGTGGGAGACCAACTCGAGGAGTCGAGTCCGGGTCTCCTAACTCTAGAATTGGTAGGGTTGCTTGCCGCTCTCGTAGGGGTCTAGGGGTGTGGGTTTGGCTATTCATCGCGACCGTGGAATCCGTGTTTTATACTGGCTCGTATTGAAAACACGGACGTCCTAGTATATCCAATATTTCATATGATTCTTCTGCTGCGATATCTGTGATGTGATCATGTGATGTTCTGTGATAGATACAGTATATAGTATATATGATATATTATATAGATGTTACTTATGTTTTACACCCGCGCTAGCCCTGCCCTGCTCTGCCGTTAGTTACCTAACCTAACGGTGCACGAGGGGACATCGTGGCGAATGCGGATGGCATAAGTGTACGTCGTATTTATCTGTGATGTTTAGGTACTTAAATGATGGGACTTCATTAATGAGATTAATGAAATAAAAGAAACCTAAGATGTTGTAGAATCGAATTTCAAATTAAAACAGGTAGCTACAGTTCTTGCGATGCACAGCGGTATATGTGATATATCCTGCACCTTATTCGATGAGGAAAGGACCGAGATCCCTTCACCGGGAGTGACTCCTTTAGCAATAACTGGCAGATGCTACACACTCGGTTTGTCTTTTGATTGCTTTTAA
The DNA here is from genome assembly GCA_030015575.1 of Agapanthus africanus. Lineage (NCBI taxonomy): Eukaryota > Viridiplantae > Streptophyta > Magnoliopsida > Asparagales > Amaryllidaceae > Agapanthus > Agapanthus africanus. Next base: position 206,696,919 of record CM057337.1, read on the forward strand.
GTGTTTTTGCTTTGCACAGTGATATATATGATATATCCCGCACCTCATTCGACGAGGAAAGGACCGACGATCCCTTCACCGGGAGTGACTCCTTTAGCAAAACTAGAAAAGCCTCAAAAGCACTCCATTTTAAAATCATTTGATTCTACAACGATATCAAGTTCATTACGCAATAGGTTTTCAGAAAAACCTGTCGTAGCCCTCCGTCATTTCAGATAAGTACTAGTTAGTATTCGTGCTGCTGTTGTTTGGCATGCATCAAGGCGTAGTGTACGGTAGCTGACTAGTGCTTATCTGCTAGCATATGATGCGATTGGATTAGGGTATTCGTACGGCGTTGTTTGGCATGCGTCAAGGGTCGTGCGGGTGGGTTTAATTCAATCAGGAAATGACGGGTTGAACTTGACTAGCAGACTATGGGTTGTTTGGCATGCGTCAAGGTCATAGTGAGCTAGGGGCAAAATATTATCGGGAATTTCAAGTGTTGAAAATTGCAATGAGATTGCATACCTTCTATGAGATAGTTGGATCCCGATACCCGCTACGAGTAAGTGTTACTCCTGGGAGAGTTTTATACATTACAATTAGCCGATCAAGTAGGTGTCTAGAAAGGTGTCAACGGGGTTACGCCTCTGGGAAAACGAGGTTTACAGTAATTAGGTTCGTGCGAAAGCATGGGGGACCTCCCTCAAAGTACCGACACTGGCCTGGCTGAAAGATTGGCGAACTTGTAGTGTGTAATTAATCCCGGCTAGTCTTTCCTTTTAGGGTTTGAAGGAAGATTTGATAAAAAGCAGTGGGAGCCATCCTGATTAGATAAAATAATAACCAATCTATTCTTGACAGAGCGCACGCTGAGTGATTTCTTCTCTCTCTCTCCAGGTAGCGACCATATCACGCCTTAATCAAGATAATAATATGGATGAATTGACCGAACCCACTTGTTATACTGAGCTGGGGAACGTTGGTCCCGCTCCAACTTATAATTGTTATAAGACAGAGCAGGAAATAGGGGAATACCAGATTTCCTTTGCCGCCCAAACGAAGAGAGTGCATGTTGATGCATCATCTTCGGGTGTGTTCATTATACAGAACTGTTTCTCAGTATTCTTTACGTCCTGGGTATGTGATACCAGATCAGGATCCCAGATATGTAATCTGTTACATAGGGCTACAGAAAGGTAGAAAAACTGAGAACGGGTGATAAGTTTCATGAGACAGAAAACGGGGCAAGTGTTGCAGCCAAGTCTGTTGGTCACTGTCACCCTGTATTACAATACATTGATTCTGAACGAATGATATTAGATACCGAACCTGATATACAAAATCATATCTGTCTCTTTATTAGTAAAGAAACGATATAATTTTGTATTGTTGGATAATGTTTTGAACATTTCCTATATCAAAAGTTGATCGGTTCAGGCACGTTATCTAAAAGCATTGATGTTCTAAATCAAACTACAGTTCTTTAGTATACAGAACATACACAAGAGGAAGAGTTCAGAAATGAACGAATCCTTCTTGAGGTATTGTAGACTAGGTCATATCAATGCGACCCGACTGGCTGAGTTACATTTAGATGCATATTTAAATCAGTTTGAATTTACATCTTGTGAAACTCGCCAGTCATGTCACAAAGATAAGATGACCATAGCTCCGTTTACTGGAAACAGAGAAAGAGTTACTAAACTCTTGGGATGATACATGAGGATGTATGCAAGGTCCCCTGTCTACACATGCCAAGACCGGTTCTTTGTACTTCGTTACATTCTCTGATAATCTCTCAAGTTTCAGACCTATGTTCCTGTTGAAACACAAGTCCGAACCTTTTGAGATATTCACAGAATATAAGTTAGAAGTAGAGAACCAATACGGGTATAAGTATTATGTCCTATGATGAGATCAAGGAGGAGAACACTTGAGCACGGAAATACTGGACTATTCTAAAGGAGAATGAGATTCTCTCTCAGCATTACTCCTCCGAATACACCATAGCACGATGGTATATCGGGGCGGAGCAGTCACACCCTATATGATAAGGTGTGCTCTATGATGAGTACTACTGAGTTACCTATTTCCTTTTGGGAGTTATGCGCTTGAGAAGCTGCATACCTATTGAATAGGGTTCGAAATCAAATCAGTTGCCTACCACTTCATATATGATATGGTATGGGAAGAGCCCATGTCTTAAGTCAGTTAAGATTTAGGGTTGTCCGGCCTATGTCTAAAATCAAAATCCGGACAACCTCAAGGCAAGGTCTGTTATGTAGAACTGGAAGTGTTCCAGCTATACGAACTACAGCAGATGATTTGATAGAACCAAGGGATTCAGTAGATACCAACGAACCTCAGCCTCTCCGCCGATCTAGTAGGGTTCCTCACCCACCTGAGAGATACTTCGGTTTCTCTATGACAGTGGGAGCGAGGATTGCATCATGAGATGATGACCCAACTAGTTTCGAGCTGGCCATCAGGAGTGGGACTCTGTAAGAATGGCTGGATGTTTAGCGATCTGAGATGGAATCCATGTACACCAACAAAGTATGGACTTTGGTTGCAATATCTGAAGGGTTAAATCCCCATCAGGAGCAAGTATATCTTGAGAAGATTACTTGGTGTAGATGGAAAAGTTGAGACTTTCAAAGCTAGACTTGTTAAAGCTTTTCGTCATCGACCAGGCGTGGATTATGATGAAACCTTTTCAAGTAGCTATGCTTAAGTCCATCCAGATCCTACTTACCACGGCTACATACCATGACTACGATATCTGGTGGTTGGGTGTCATGACTGCTTTTCTAAATGATATTTTGGAAGAGAGCGTCTATAAGTACACAGCCAGAGGGCTTCGTAGACAGTGGGAGCAGCGGAAACGTGTGCAAGATGCTTTATAGGATAAAGCAGGCATTGCGGAGTTGGAACGTCTGTTTTGATGGATAAGTCAAAGAGTTTGACATCATCAAAATGGTAGATGAACCGTGTATAAACAAAAAGATAGTAGGGAGTATGGTGGTGATCCTCGTAGAGTACGTGGATGACATACTCTTGATAGGGAAGGAGTTTCCTATGCTACGCTCGATCAATCTCCGCTTATCACAATGATTCTCCACATAGGATCATAGTGATACCTCCTAAATCCTGGATTTTGGATCTATGAGATAGATTTAATTGGATGTTAGGATTCTCACTAGTTGTAGTGAGATGGTATCAAACGATCCTGGAGAGAATCACTGGAAGGGTTCCAGGGTGATAATGACGACTGAGTGTCAGTCGCAGGCATTGTCTTTACCCTCAGTAAAGGGACGGTATGTTGGAAGAGTTCCAAGCTAGATACCGTGACATACTAGACGATAAAGGCATGATACATCGCTACTTAAGATGCTACCAAAGAGGCTGTTTGGATGTATATTGGTTCATAAGATGAACTATGTTCCTTCCATTGTGTGACAATGGAGTTGTGGCTTATGCCAAGGAACGCCGGTCCCATCAGTGATCCAGACATATTCTAAGGCAGTATCACCTGATCATGGAGATGGTTGATCTCCAGGGAGATCGAGGTTAGGAGATTAGACTAAGAGGACAACACAGCGGATCCACTCACAAAGGCCTGTTCCCAGAGAGAGACACTTTTATGGGATGGTTGAGTATGAGATACTACAACCACTGCTACAGATGGTCCTAGTGCAAGTGGGAGATTGTTAGTTATATGTATGCCCTAGAGGCCATTACTATACAAAGGATGTATATTGTAGTGGATGCTGGGACATATATAGGGAGGACTTTCTTGCTCGACATGATAGTACGCTATCTGGTTGAACTTTACCTTAACGTGTATACTCATTGCCTCTCTATTACATGTTGGTAAAGCCCTTAGGATGTGTGCTTGACTACCTGGACTATGATGCGGATCATACTAGTGGGGACATGGTAGTCCATAAGTACATCCTTCAAAGTCCCTAGTCGTGGGTGTATCGAGACGGGGCATCGATATACCAGAGTAGACTAGCGTATACCTTCTCGACCCATACAGATGGGCGATGGATGATCCCATATCCATCGGTGTTTGACATCAGAGATGATATACGGGTGCTCAGTAGAGACTGGGTACACTGGACGGACTCGCCGAGAACTCCCAGATGGTATTATACCTCACGTCAGATGGCAGTTCTCTGGTGACACTGGTACAGAGTAGTCTGTTGACCCGAGATCGTCATAGAGTCTTGTGTGGTTCCCACTGTGCTTTGATTTCCATCTTACCACGTCCAAGAGGGCGTGCAAAACGGTGGTTTTTGGGTACAGTCCCGAGTCACATGGAGGCAATGAGCGATAGGAGGGGATTCGTCTCTCCCGGTATATGGGGGTTGATGTTGCGCAGTGTTCGATTGGCTATAACAGGAAATCCCTGGCCAGGGTTGCGGAGATTTACTGGTAAGTGTTACCAGTAGTTTCTCGAACAGTTATAGACCTCATATCGACACGACTTATGAAGCTATTGGGGTCTGACGTTTACCACCCCTAGGCGAGATATGCGACATATCAGACGATCAGACCGGACTGTACGGTAGTGTTACTGGTCGGATTCACTGGAGTGTGAGCGGGCTTGCTCGTCGATCTTCAGATCGCTCAATACCCGGGTGGCCGTTACGTTTAGCAGACCGCTTGCGGCTTGTGGATGTTTGATATGATCATCATCTACTGCCGGCGTATTGACGAGTCTTTAGAGTCCTACACAGAGGTTTCCTGGCTCAAGCGAAACGAAATAGGAGCGCATATGAGATATGTGCGGGACCGAGAATAATGCGTGTATGTGATACCGTATTCTATTCTCGCGAAAAATATATCGAATGGTTGTATGCGATATAACCTAGTTATCGATTCAAGCGTTGATTCGATAAGCCGATATATTGTATACTAGTCGGTTGTGTGCGACATAACCGGGTCATTGAATCAAGTGTTGATTTAATGATTTAATGCATATTTATATATTTGATATATTACTTTGCATCAACTAGTATCGGTTTACTTAAGATGGATTTTCTCACTCGGATGGGCGCATTGTATATGCGATATACTTTTGTGCACTTGATTGTATCATGTTTGATGATACATGTCATGCTAGGGTTCAAGTGTAAAGATTAAACCTTGGTTAATGAAATGGTTAGGGTTTATTATTTATTATTCATTTATCTTATTTAATTATCCTTTTTATTTTTGATAAATGAATAAAAGAAAAGAGAAAAGAATGGTGGCTAATTTTGTTCTTTAGTTGAAGCTTCATGAAGCTTTGTTCAAGTCAACCATTCTTATCTCATCCTTAACCCTAACCATTCCCACTAACCATGATTCATTCTCTACACTTGACTCTAGTTAAAATTATGATAAGAATTCATTTTCTATTCTTATTCATTTTTATCTTATCATAAGCTTCTTCTTCTTCTTCCTTGACTTCAAGAAGAAAAGCTTCACCTCCATCAATGGTGATTGATGCATATGAGTGAGAAATCCAATTCTAAAGTCTACCCACTTCCTATTTCTTCATCCTCTACCTCTTGCCAAGTAGTAGAGTGTGTTTACTTCACAAGTTTCTTGACTTGGTGAAGTTGTGAGCTTGATCTAGCGATGCCTCGACGTAGATCATCTTCGGCATAGACATCGACGACCTAGCTTGCCCATTCTCCGACGAAGCCGACTCTAGAGCCCGGATTTGATTTGGACAGCGGAGACGACCTCGTTGCGGAGCCGTGGAGGTGGAGGACCGGATCTACAAAGGTTGTATTTCCGTATTCCCTTAGTTAATTGTTAACTAGTTATCTTTTCGCCTAGACATCTAGTTATCGATCCGTAGTTTAGGGTTTCTCGGCACCATAATTTTTGAAATTGCCATGGTTGATGGCTTGGGAGACCTCACTAGCGTGCCTAGGAACCCTACAGACGTAGGGTCCATAACATTCGTGAAACTACTGATAACACTTACCAGTATATCACTGCAACCCTGGCCAGGGATTTCCTGTTATGGCCAGTCGAGCATAGCACAACATCAACCCCCAATACCGGGAGAGACGAATCCCCTCCTATCGCTCATTGCCTCCATGTGAATCGGGACTGTACCCAAAAACCACCTGTTTGCATGACTCAGTAGAGCCGTGGTAGGGTGGAAATCAAAGCACAGTGAGAGACACACAAGACTCTATGACGATCTCGGGTCAACAGACTAAGCTGTACCAGTGTAACCAGAGAACTGCCATCTGACGTGAGGTATAATACCATCTGGGAGTTCTCGGCGAGTCCGTTCAGTGTACCCAGTCTCCACTGAGCACCCGCATACCATCTTCGATGTCAAACACCAATGGATATGGGATCATCCATCGCCCATCGCATGGGTCGAGAAGATATGCGCTAGTCTACTCTGGAATATCGATGCCCCGTCTCGATATTCCCTCGACTAGGAACATTTCAAAGGTGTACTCTTGGACTACCCAGGCCCCACTAGTATGATCTACATCATAGTCCTGGAAGTCGAGTACACATCCTATGGGCTTTATCAACATGTAATCAGAGAGACAGAAAGTATACATGTTAAGATAAAGAGCAACCAGATAGCGTACTATCATGTCGAGCAAGAAAGTCCTACCTATATATGTCCCAGCATCCACTACAATATACATCCAATGTACAGTAATGGCCTTTAGGGCATACATATAACTAACATATACATACATGTATTCGTACTACAAAAATACGAATACAATGAGATAATAATAATCCAATAATGCAATACTAGAATCTGGCTTAAACCAAAGCCCACTAGTATTATCCGTCCGAACAACATCCGTGTAACCAGTACACGTATATGATCGGAACCCTGCACGTAAAACCATATGGACTCTACATCGTACACACCCACTGCCGACGTGCTGTCGAGTCTTTAGAGTCCTACATAGAGGATTTCCCTGGTTCAGGCGAAATGATGTAGAATCCATATGGTTTTACGTGCAGGGTTCCAATCATATACGTGTACTAGTTACACGTATGTTGTTCGGACGGATAATACTAGTGGGATTCGGTTTAAGCCAAATTCTAGTATTATATTATTTGGGTTCTTGCGCATACTTGGTGCACTTGATGCGATTTTGGTGTACATCAGATGCACTAAATCGGGATTCTTCATGCATATCAGATACACCTGATATTGTTGTCAGGCACACTCGTTGCCCTTGTCAGGGAAACCCTCTACATGCGTGTCACATTCCTGATGTCATGGGAGTGGAATTCCATCTCGTCAAGATCTCGTACGAACCTCTTACTCCACTTTTCTCTAATGTCGACTGATTCGGACTCGTCTCTTCGTAGCTGTATAGACTGCGCTACAACGGCTATAATCATATCTAGAGTCTGTCTTCTGAAACTATGAACTTGACGGCTCAATATCTTGTGGTAGGTATCTGGCCAACTATGCCCTCGGAAACTCTTCCAATTCGTAGGAGGAATACTCTTCTTTCGTCCGCTTTCTATCGACTCTCATCGTGCCTGTGTGAAGTCCTCTCTAGCTGAAATCAATCAATCTGATGACCGCCCATGGGGTATGCAAACGAACCATGCGTCCTATTCATTCATCCATGTGTGACTACTGATATTCTATCATATCCCTAAGTACAAACTCGTGCTGCAATAGCTTCAAATATCTGGGGCGATACCTTGTCAATCGCAGCTACAACTGGATCATTTGTCCATACGCTAAACAATGCCTCAATCCTCAAGAATAGACGATACACCAACGGTCATCACATTCTAGCCGGCCTCTAGTAGTGACCCAATCATCAGGTGTTGATTGAACGTTCGAGAAATCTTAGTAAAAATAATCCATCTGTTGGAGATAGTGCCCTCAAAGTCAATTATTGGATCGCAGGTACGCGATTGCAATGATTGAGACAGGACCTATACCGATATAACAGTCTTGCTCGAGATGATAGTATGCTATCTGGTTTGTTTTTATCATCGTATACATGCTTTAGTTCGCTATTGCATGATGATAGAGCCCATAGGATTCTTGCTTGACTACCGGCAGTATGATGGCGATCATATACGTGGGAGCTGGGGTCTGTAAGCACATCCTTAAAGTGTCCCTAGTCGTGGGAGTTTCGAGACAGGGCATCGATACTCCAGAGTTGACTAGTGTGTACAGTCGAAACCCCGACGAGGGGCGGTGGCCGATCTCACAAGCCACTGGTGTCAGTTGGATCACCTAAGATGTATACAGGTGCTCCTTGGGTTATGAGTACACCGGACAGGACTCGCCGGGAAAATGCTAGTTGGTATTATACATATCGTCAGATAGCAGTTCCCTGGTGACATATGTACAAGTTAGTTTATCGACCTGAGATCGTCATTTGTCTCGTGTGAGTTCCCACTGTGCTTAGATTACTACCCTGCCACGCTCAAAGGAGTCGTGCAAACAGGTTTTAGTTGGGTACGGTCCCGAGCCACATGGAGGCAGTGAGCGGATCGTCGGGGATTCGTCTCTCCCGGTATTGGGGGTGAGATCGCGCTGTGTCTAGGAGAGCCATTACACAAAGCCCTCGGCCGAGACAGGAGATTTACTGGTAGGTACTCCAGTAGTATCGCACGGTGTTATGGGCCACTCTCTGACACGACTTATACCGCTAATGGGGGTCTGACATTACCAGCCCCCTAGGAAGATATGCGATACTCATAGACGAACGGACCGGACTGTATGTATATTGTCACTGTTAGGCTCAGTAGGGTTTATGGATGAGTTCGCTCGTCAGCTTCCCTTCCAATCAATACATAGGCAAACCGTTACGTACAGCTTGTACCTCCGACGTGCCAGAGGTTATACCCTGTGCCAGTGTGTTGATGAGTCATTAGAGTCCCCGACAGACACTTTCCCAAGTTCGGGCGAAACGTTGTAGAGGCCGTATGGGTTTATTGCATGGTTTGGAAAATGCACGTGCGTTTTCGCACGTGTCATTTTTCGGGCAGATAATACTCGTAGGCTTTGGTTTAAGCCGGAACTCAGTATTATATTGTGTGGATATAATATCTTTATCTCAGTTGCATTTGTATTCGGTCGTAATACAAATGCTGGTATGTTTATACCATTACGGGGTTATCCTGAAATTCGTTTCAGGATCACTTTTGGAAGTTGCCAGTTTCCAGTTTTCTATCAGCCGTATTTGACCTTCGGTTAAATGCGGATTTTCTTTTCTTCTTGAGGTGAGTCGTGTTTCTAGAAAGCTCTAGAATGATGACTAGGATGGTGACTTGGCTTCATGACTCATTTGTGCATTTAATGATTCAATTAATGCATGATGACTAGGTTAGAAGGTTCTTTGTATGCATTGATTATGTTCATACTAGGTGTCATGGTGATTCATCATCTCATTAATCTTATGGTCACCTCCTAGCTCCTACACTCACCCCCTCCCCTTTATTTAGTGGCCGGCCACCCTTGGTGAGGGATCATAGTTGCTAGAAAAAGATTGATATATTTTTTGACTCATGGAAATTAGATAAGCCTCATTTCTCATTTCACCCGATTCCAAAAGGCAACTTCATTAACCGTTCGTCCATAGCCTTGAACGTAACGAGACAAAGTGTTTTACTCATTCTCTACAACATCATGGTCGTCTCTTTTAGCAAACTTGACGACCGAGTTGCCTCGGTTCAGAGACGGGAGCCCGTTTAAAGATCCGTCGACGTGGTGCCACCTGGACGAGAAGATTGGAGATTCAGGAGATCGGAGCAACCGCAACAAAGCGTGGGATGATGGTTGAAGACCAAAGGACTCGGATCGTTCGGTATAACTCTTCTACCTACTTTGTAGTTTGTTAGTTTAGCTTTAATGGCAGATCCGGGTTATAGTACGCGATAGCGCCAGTTGTAAAAAGTTTTTGTTCCGCATTTGGCATCTGTTAGACGGCCGGGGCGCTACCGTGGACTTACAGTGGTATCAGAGCCTCACCATTAAGCTATACTAACTTGTGCTAACGTGTTTAAAATATCGATCAAACGGATTTTCGAAAACCGCAAATTCCAAATACAAAGTTTTTGTTAATTTTAAATAGTGTCTAAAAATTATTTTGCATACAGCAAAAAACAAAGCAGGGTTTTTTAAGCATACGGATGAAAATTGGGCACGTGATCCTACAAGAGCACCGCGGATCCGCGGTCAACCCTAGGGTTTGACCATGGAACCGCGGTGCTTTAGTGGGAACAGTGCATCAATTTTTCCAGAGAGCTTCATTTTTGGAAATTATGGGTTTTTGTATAGTTCTTTTGGGCCCAGATTTTGTTACTGTACACCAGATGTTTGTGGGGCCCACTTCGGGAAGTTTAGTCGATCGAAATTTTAAACTTGTTAGTATGCAGTATTTACATTATATCTCCGACCGGGAATGTCATTTGATCGGTAAACCGCGTCTGATTGCTATAGTTCTTTTAGAGAGGTTTGTGAACGTGACATTCGCGTTGATGTTCTGTGTTGTGCTGTGATGTTGTGGATATGTCGTGGTGGATAGCAGGGTGCAATGATAGTCCTGTTTGGATTTATTTGTACATTTGATATTGCGGGGCGAGCGTCCAACATGTGGACTGCCATCACTGCCTGTTTGTATAATATTCTTTTTGGGACACGACCGGGCTGAGGTCGATGTACCCGTTGTACATATTTTTATTTCTGTACTAGGTTTACCCAGCGATGGAGTGCACGGATAGCCGGGTTCTGGAGGGCAACAGGTCCGTATCTCATGGCTTTGAGAGGCAGAGGGGCCTCACTCTAGAATTGGCAGACTATTCGCCCCACTCGTTGGGGGTACAGGTTGGCCCAAGGAGGGGTGCTCGAGTTACCGGATTTCGTGAAGTGCCGGGTGTTCCATTCACTATGCTGTGGGGGACTACCTCGCTTCAGGTTTTGGCGGGTACCTTGCCGCACCCGTAGGGGTCTAGGTTTCATCGCACAGGCTATCCACACGACCAGGAGAACGTCGGATTTCAGTAGCGGCTCTGTGAAACCCGGGGATCCCAGATTATCTTATTGTTCTAAGATGCTTATTACTTTTCTGTAATGTTGCATATTATCACGCCTGGAGCGATTATTGTATATTGGTATATATACTATTAGATGTTGTATATGTTTTACACCTGCGCTAGTCCAACCCCCGCTCTGTCGTTAGTTAAGTAACCTAACGGGTGATGACGGGACCCAGTGGCGAATGCGGATGGCATATACGTACATTATATTTTCGTTCTTTTCTGGTGTGATTGATTGAGGGAGTGCATTGATTCTTAACAATGCAAGGATAAAACAAACCTATAATTGATGTTGTTGGAACCAATTTAAAAAGTGTTATTACAAAGACGTTTCTTTTTGTTTTGCATAGTGATATTCAATTGGAATATCCTGCACCTCATTCGACGAGGCAAGGGCTGAGATCCCTTCACCGGGAGTGACCCCTTGGGCAGAAGTTTACGTCAGGGTAGTAACAGCAATATAGTCGATTACAAGTTGCTTTGCATAGTGATATTCAGTTTACAATATCCTGCACCTCATTCCATGAGGAAAGAGCCGAGATCCCTTCACCGGGAGTGACCACTTTAGCAAAAGGTTTTCGCCACTATATTTTTATAAAAAGCTATCAGATTCCTTCAGCGATATCAAGTTCATTACGTTAAAGGTTTTTCACCAAAAACCAGCGGTAGCCCTCCGTCATTTCTTTTGGGTATTCGATAGTATTCAAGCTATGCATGCTTGGCCCTTAGTCAAGGCATAGTGTTTGGTAGCTGCTGGGTATTCATTTGTTGCATAGATAGATGAGTTGGGTTGGGATAGTCGTTCTGTCATACTTGGCCCTTAGTCAAGGGCATGTGCGGGTGGGTTCAAATTGACCTGGATAGTGACAGATAGAACTTGGCATGTGACTTATGACATACTTGGCCCTTAGCCAAGGTCATAAGAGCATGGGGCAAAAATCATATCGGGAGTTTCAAACATACAGGAAACTTGCCAAGTATGCGCATACCTTCTAGAGTGTGATAACTTGAGTGGCTTCCATCAAGTTATCATGCGATGGTAGTTGGATCCCGATTCTCACTGATGAGTTGGTTTACTCTTCGGGTGATCCCGACTAATTCTTCTTTCAGGTTTGGAGGAGAATTTGAGATTACAGTGAGAGGTTTCCTGATTAAATAAAGTGATAACCATTCTGATCTAGGTTAGAGTGCACGCAGAGTGTTTCTTTTCTCTCTCTCTCTTTTGACAGCGACCTTTGACCGACCCTAGACTATGACTCAGTAACCAAGTTGACCGAACCTTCTTAAAATTCTGGCTTTTGGATTGTCTAAGTTGTATAAGACATTGCCTCTCCTTCTTTTACCCTTTGTATTTCTCAGAACACCCCATATTACTACGGACATCCACTTCCATTGGATAGATCCATCGTATGGTTATATACGAACTCGAAGGTACTACTTCGAGGATGGATCTAGGTTCAGGAGAAATAGTATTGGTTTATTCAGTTGTCTTTTATCATCACCTTCTCTCAAGTTGCGATAACTCCTAGGATTAGGAGAGTACACCTATTACGCTTATTGGATAGTCTTATTCCAAACCATAGGCAGGTGCCGAAAGGTAGGGAATGAAGAAAACCAATTAGCCTAAGTAGGGTGTGCAGAAGGTAATATGTAGAGACAAAATAAAGGGATTAGAAAGAGGGCAAAGTAAATTGCGACTGTTATCATTCACGACCAAACCGCGTACTTCTTCGCCGCTCCTATTTCACCTTTAATAGAATAAGGCTTTATTCAGTAGTTTTTTATCATCACCTTCTCTCAAGTTGTGAGTACTCCTAAGATTAGGAGAGTACACCTATTATGCTTACTGGATAGTCTTCTTCCAAACCATAGGCTGGTGCGGAATGGTAGGGAAGGAAGAAAACCATTTAGCCTAACGATGGTGTACAGAAGGTAACGACTAAAGACAAATAAAGGGATTTGGAGAGATGGCAAAGATATATATGGTTAAAGTCATGAATTGGATTATGGAAGAGGCATTACTAAGAATACAAGATACCCCTATGAAACATTTTCATGTTTCAGTGCATTGTTAAAGGAAAACTGATTTCCCGATTAGATACTTACTCCAGGGTATGTATTTATCAGGTTTCATTATCATATCTGTATGGTTTTACAGATGATGAGAAGGAGTAAGTTATTGGGAATTAGGTGATTATTCTCATTATATCAGAATTCTTTATAATTGGTGATATTTGAGGAAATCGCCTGGGTACAGTTTTCAACCTACGATGCATAGCTTTTGAGTTATTCAACTCACAGGACTTATACAGAGTATTGTATGTTGTCCAGTGTCCGTCGGGACAAAGGGGTAGGTCCTCGTACTATATTCTGTTTACTTATGACTTCTCTAGTTTTTAGACAAGTGTTTCGCAGAAATACAATGTCTAAGTTTTGAGAAGTTGTAGGTATAAGAATAAAGTAGAGAACCAGGTATCACAAGTATCGGGATTCTTCAAAAAGATCGAAGATGTAGATTTTTGTGATTAGTATTCAGATAATAGTAATGGTTTTGAGAAACTTGTTTCTCTTTCAGGTTACTAATAATTGGATGGATTCCTAAGTTGAGTAATGCTGATTAGCCTTTCTCCATTAAAGTTGATATGCACTGGAGACAGTTGCATAATTTGAATTTGGTTCCAATTAAATTAGTGCCTCTATTTCTATATTGTATATAGATTGGTTCGTATTTTAACGATGTTAAGGTAAGGGGAGTTGTCCAGCTTATGCTTAAAACCAGACACTGGATAACTCAAGGCACGTTTCTGTAATGGCTGTTTGTGGGTTGACCCTGGCTTTGACGAGGGTTGACATTTCTACCATCTGATAGATCAATAGTGATATTGTTCTTGACTCGCAACATTTTTAGTAAAATGGATTTTTTCAGAAAACAGTAGTGGGAGTATGGTAGAACTGGAAGAGATTCCAGAACCGCAAACGATTACGGAAAATTTAAATAGAACCTATATATTCAATCAGGTTTGACATTCCATTAACCACTCCGCACATGTAGTGGGTAACCTCAGACACCCGAGAGGTACTCCGGTAGCCTCAAGGACAGTGACAGGGAGGTTCTTGTATACCCAGACTTGACACTACTGTTGTTCCAGGCTATGAGACCCGGCAGGAGGATAAGTATAGCGTCGTTCTAAACTAGTTTTAGAAGTGCACGTGTATATTATTCTGCCAGAGGGTTGTCATAGTCAGTGGGAGCAGCGGAAGCATAGTGGGCAAGTAGCTTATGTCTATTTATAGGCTTGGGCAAATGTAGCGGAGATAAGATCATCAAATTTTGATGTGACAGTCATGGTTTTGACTTCATCAGAATAGGGGATGGATCTGTTAAGAAGGTAGTAGGGTGTGATGTCCTGGTATTTGGATGACATACACAGAGTAAGAAGTAAAATTCCTATACTATGATCGGTTGTACTGTGGTTCTCACACAGTTGTTTCTTCATACAAGATATGGATATAATATTAGACATTCAGGTTACTAGATCTATGGTTTTAGATCTAGATTTGAGTAGTTTCCCAATATGGGTACTTTGACGAGATTCTAAAAGTATTTAGAATAGATGACTCCTGGCATGGTGGTGTACCTGCAGGTGATGGAGTCACCCTCTCTAAAGGTGTCTTACAGACTAAAGGGGAGAGGGATGTGTATGATTGACAGATCACTTGCTTAGGCAATTGAGTCAATTGTGAGATGTCTAGTACCACACCAGATGTTTTTACACTAGATGCGATAAGTTTATATTAATCCAATCCTGAAGAAACATAAGGAAGTAGTTTTAGAACATAAGTGCATGTTCTACGGATTTGATGACGGCAGCCTCTTTCGGGAGACGGTTATCATTCCAGGCTTCAAAGGTGACATGGTTGACAGAGTGATTGTCAGAGTTATAGTTTTCCCTATGACGAGGGACAATATTAAGGATATGTGGTCCAAGAGGATACTGTGGGAGGCATGGTGCTGGATACTGATTAGGTTCAATGATCGATACAGTCTAAGAAGTTTGGATTTGGAATTCATTTACGAACTAGGTCCCATCAGATATCCAGACATATTCTAAGACAAGTATTACTCGATTCGGGAGATGGTTTTCTCCGCGAACTTGAGATTTAGAGAGATATAAAAAGAAACATCAGGACGGATCCACTCACTGAGGATATTTCTCGAACACAAGAGTTTTACAAACTAGCTTTGTGAAACTGAATAGTAGAGGAGTTGGATGTTCGGTATCACACGGGCTGTGAGTATGCGACATCACAATAATTAGCCTTAAGTGCAAGTGGGAGATTGTTGGAGATAGTGCCCTCAAAGTCAATTATTGGATTGCAGGTACATGATTGCAATGATTGAGACATGACCTATACCGATATAACAATCTTGCTCGAGATGATAGTATGCTATCTGGTTTGTCTTTATCACCGTATACATGCTTTAGTTTGCTATTGCATGATGATAGAGCCTATAGGATTCTTACTTGACTACCAGCAGTATAATGGCGATCATATACATGGGAGCTGGGGTCTGTAAGCACATCCTTAAAGTGTCCCTAGTCGTGGGAGTTTCGAGACAGGGCATCGATACTCCAGAGTAGACTAGTGTGTACAGTCGAGACCCCGACGAGGGGCGGTGGCCGGTCTCACAAGCCACTGGTGTCAGTTGGATCACCTAAGATGTATACAGGTGCTCATTGGGTTATGAGTACACCGGACAGGACACGCCGGGAACATGCTAGTTGGTATTATACATATCGTCAGATAGCAGTTCCCTGGTGACATGTGTACAGGTTAGTTTGTCGACCTGAGATCGTCATTTGTCTCGTGTGAGTTCCCACTGTGATTAGATTACTACCCTACCACACTCAAAGGAGTTGTGCAAACAGGTTTTAGTTGGGTACAGTCCCGAGCCACATGGAGGCAGTGAGCGGATCGTCGGGGATTCGTCTCTCCCGGTATTGGGGGTGAGATCGCGCTGTGTCTAGGAGAGCCATTACACAAAGCCCTCGGCCGAGGTAGGAGATTTACTGGTAGGTACTCCAGTAGTATCTCAGGGTGTTCTGGGCCACTCTCTGACACGACTTATACCGCTAATGGGGGTCTGACGTTACCAGCCCCCTAGGCAGATATGCGATACTCATAGACGAACGGACCGGACTGTATGTATATTGTCACTGTTAGGCTTAGTAGGGTTTATGGATGAGTTCGCTCGTCAGCTTCCCTTCCAATCAATATATAGGCAAACCGTTACGTACAGCTTGTACCTCTGATGTGCTAGAGGTTATACCCAGTGCCAGTGTGTTGATGAGTCATTAGAGTCCCCCACAGACACTTTCCCAAGTTCGGGCGAAACGTTGTAGATTTCGTATGGGTTTATGGCAAGGTTCGGAAAATGCACGTGCGTTTTCGCACGTGTCATTTTTCGAGCAGATAATACTGGTAGGCTTTGGTTTAAGCCGGAACCCGGTATTATACTGTGTGGATATAATATCTTTGTCTCAGTTGTATTTGTATTCGGTCGTTATACAAATGCTGGTATGTTTATACCATTACGGGGTTATCCTGAAATTCGTTTCAGGATCACTTTTGGAAGTTGCCAGTTTCCAGTTTTCTATCAGCCGTATTTGATATTCGGTTAAATACGGATTTTCTTTTCTTCTTGAGGTGAGTCGTGTTTCTAGAAGGTTCTAGAATGATGACTAGGATGGTGACTAGGCTTCATGACTCATTAGTGCATTTAATGATTCAATTAATGCATGATGACTAGGTTAGAAGGTTCATTGTATGCATTGATTATGTTCATACTAGGTGTCATGGTGATTCATCATCTCATTAATCTTATGGTCACCTCCTAGCTCCTACACTCACCCCCTCCCCTCTACTTAGTGGCCGGCCACCCTTGGTGAGGGATCATGGTTGCTAGAAAAAGATTGATATAGTTTTGGACTCATGGAAATTAGATAAGCCTCATTTCTCATTTCACCCGATTCCAAAAGGCAACTTCATTAACCGTTCGTCCATAGCCTTGGACGTAACGAGACAAAGTGTTCTACTCATTCTCTATAATATCTTGGTCGTCTCTTTTAGAAAACTTGACGACCGAGTTGCCTCGGTTCAGCGGCGGGAGCCCGTTTAAAGATCCGTCGACGTGGTGCCACCTGGACGAGAAGATTGGAGATTCAGGAGATCGGAGCAGCCGCAACAAAGCGTGGGATAATGGTTGAAGACTGATTGACACGAAAAAGAGTGTTTGTTTTGTAGTTAACCGCAATCAGAACGGTGTCGCGCGTAGCTAGATCGAGGTGAGTACGGGTCGTCCTCTGGGAAACGTGGAACCTTTTATTTTTACTTTAGATGTGTTGAGAAAGAGAGGATGAATAAAGAATTTTGTGAAAAGATTCTAGATCTACTTTAAACAAGAATGTAAAATATAGATCTAGATTATTTTAGAGATTTAAATAATATAATAATAGGGCTTGTAGGGTTCGTTAGGATTTAGTAGTTATGGACGATTAATTAAAGTTACCCTTTTTATCCATTAATAGATTTAGAACTAGAACGACGGTGATGCGTGTAGATTAGGGTTTCCGGAGGGAAAAGGAATCCCACTCTTAACCCTTATCTCGACACGGAACTCCGTTCATATCTAGCCTTTACCAAAACAATCATTAATCTAATCTCTAATCGCGGTCGGAACTAGCAAAGAATTGCTAGCGCGCCCGATTAGGATGTTAATGATTCTTTTGATAAAGTTCCTAAACTTTATAGGACTTAAAAAGGGTTTAATTATTTTCATCGTCCATTAGCCTACCCTAATCCTACGAACCCTAACAAGCGGAGAATTATCGCGCATGTTGGGAGAAGAAGATGAAAAGAAAGAGAGGGAGAACATAATGTAAAAAAAAAAAAACAATTAAATAAAAAAACTACCTTTATTAATCAACTCCTTCAAACTACACTTTTAATCCGTAGAAAATGATTACAAAACTTGATTTGCTTCTCGATCTTTCCTAAGGAGGTAGTCGAACAGTCGATGATCAGCCTGGATGCGTGAGCGTCGGGAGCTTCGTGATCTCTTCGGCTTGATGCCTTTTCCAAGAGGCTCTCGGTGCCTTTTTATAGAGCAAACCCAGAATCTTATTGTTGAGAAGTTGGTAAAATTCAGCAGTTGTCAATCTCCCAAAATATTGCCTTCCAACTCATCATTATTGCGGCGGATCCGCGGCCCCAAGGTGGGTTTGGCCGCGGATCCGCGCTCAAGGGTTGGGATCTTTTGATCAATTTTCTTTGGCTCCCTGATTTTGACATTTGGAAATCCTAGGTATCTTTAGAATTCAGAAATCTTTTTTCGGTTGCTTCCAGACTTGATCTCAAAGTTTTGCTTCTTAATTTGGCAAGTTTTCTTCAACAAATTGATTTGTTTGTTAAATCCTGCATAACAACTTGGAAAATTCTGCACCATAATCTCAAATAATATTTAGTAGACTTAGTTCTACTAGGATTTGGTCAATAGATTTATTTGCATACATTTTCCTACCAAATGATCATTAAAATATATTAACACATGGAAAATAATGTTTTTACACATAAACCCTCATATGTATAATATATTATAATAAAGTCCTTTTTTAATATGAAAATGGTAGGAAAAATGTAATACAAATGTGCAGTTTTATCAACTGAACAAATACCCCCAAACTTATCTTTGATCGTCCCGAGCAAACTAGTTTATTCAAGAGGAGAAAAAGAAAGGAGAAAACTAAGCACACTTTCGTAGGCAGACACGATTGCACTGAGCACGTGCAACAAGCCGTTAAACCTCTAGGTGTCCCTAGTAGGAGGAGTGTTGTCTCCTGAGGGTTTTCAGCGGATTACACCCACAAAATCCTATAACAAAAGAAAGATGGTGAAATTTACATATAAAGACAAGAACCATAAAAGAAAGACTTTGAAAAGAAAAGTTTCCAACTATGCTAGCTTTTCAGTTGTCATGAGCCCTATCTTAATAGTCATGAAAAAAATGTTAAAAATCACATCATCCCTCAATAAAGCATCGTCTTTATTCTTCATTCCTACCTTTCTTCCAAACATTGATCATATAACCCCACGTGTGTGAAATGGACATCCCTACACTCGGAGAATTCAATTCAAGCTATCATACTCTTGTCCATCTACCTTAGTACTTTTTACTTTAATGAATATTAAAGATTTGCTCACACATTTTCATGCAACCGTTAATACTTCTTGAGGTACTAACCAACCGATTACTCATGTGCTTGCTAATTAGGTGATAATATTTTCCTCGTCTTGCACCACCTAAGGCTTAGCAGTGACTCCCAGACCAGTTGGCCTTAGGGCACTAGGTGAAGAGGCACCCTCGCTATATTTTTTTATTGCTGCCTTGGCGATAACAAAACCAGTGTTCATTTTTTTTTCTTTTCACCATTTTTATATTTTCTTCATTTTTTTATTTATTTCCTTCATACTTAGGCTTTTAGACAAGAGCATTTCAAGGTATCCTCTACTATCCCGAGTTTCAAGATGTGTGTAAGTGCATATAGTAGGGTATCAACATTCAAATGTTTGGCTTCCAGAATAGAAACTATTTTTCAGACTTATTTTTATCCTCAGATTAGTGACTTCCTTCATCTTACTAACCCTTGGGACAACAGCTCATAACTACTTATTACTAGTTCGTATAAGAAAACTTCTAATTTTCTTGGTTTTCTTAAACTATTCCTATCTTTTGGATGTAATGTTTCACTTTCTATTCATTTGTTATAAAAAAAAACTTTAATGCCCGGTGTCAAAGATAATTCAGTGAATACAAACCTCCCCCCCAAACCTGTTTTCAGCAGTGTCCTCACTGATGTAGCCTTTTGAGAACATGGACCTGTATACTAAGGGAGAGATACAAGGGGTAAAATAATAGTGAAATGAAAAATTCCGCCAAACTTATTCTTTGACACGCACAGATATTCAATCAAATCATTTTTTTACTCACCTCCATTCTTAAAATGTGAAAAAGTTATCAAAACATGGAGGTGAGGCGGAGGAATTTTAGTTTTGATAAAGCGGCTCCTGTAAAAACAGGAGCTCTTCCGCGGGGTCAGCAGAAAAATACGGTTTTAATCTATACCCATTCACTTTAAAAATCGAACCGTTTTTCAAATTTTCGACTTCAACTGCTCCGTGCGGGTGTACATACCGCACCACAAAAGGTCCTTTCCAACGAGATTTAAGCTTACCCGGATGAGGATGGAGACGGGAATCATAAAGAAGGACTTGTTGCCCCGATGTGAAGGTTTTTCTAGAAAGATTTTTATCGTGGAACACTTTAGTCCTGTTCTTTACTATCACCGCATTATCGTAAGCTTCATCGCGGAGTTCGCTTAGCTCATTCAATTGCAGCTTCCGATAGCTGCCTGCATGCTCAAGATCAAAATTAAGCTCTTTAATAGCCCACATTGCCTTATGTTCAATCTCGACAGGGAGGTGGCATGCCTTCCCAAACACAAGACGGTATGGAGACATACCAAGATCGTTCTTATAAGCGGTGCGGAATGCCCAAAGAGCATCCGTCAATTTGGTTGACCAATCCTTACGGTTTTTGGAAACCGTCTTCTCCAATATCTGTTTGATCTGCCTATTTGAGATCTCAGCCTGCCCGCTTGTTTGGGGGTGATAGGGCGTAGAAAGCTTGTGAGTAATTGAATATTTCCGCATCAAGGCCTCAAAAGACCTATTGCAGAAATGTGTCCCGTTGTCGCTAATGATAGCGCGAGGGTGTCCGAATCGCGAGAAGATGTTTTCTTTAAGGAACTTAATGACAACTTTGTTATCATTAGTGCGACACGGTATAGCTTCCACCCACTTCGAGACATAATCAACCGCTAACAAGATATATAGATTCCCAAAGGAGTTGGGAAAAGGGCCCATAAAATCAATACCCCAAACATCAAATATTTCCACAACCAATATAGGTTGGAGCGACATCTCGTTCCTTCGTGAAATCCGACCCAAATGCTGACATTGCGGACAAGTTTTGCAATGTTCAAATTCATCTTTAAATAATGTTGGCCAATAAAAGCCACATTGCAAAACTTTCTCCGCCGTTTTTCGAGGTCCAAAGTGACCGCCGCATGCCTGATCATGACAAAATGATAACACGCTCTTGAATTCATCTTTAGGGACACACCTGCGAATGATTTGATCGGAACAATACTTGAATAGATATGGTTCATCCCAGTAAAAATATTTTACTTGGGATAAAAATCGAAGTTTGTCTTGTTTCGACCAATCGCTAGGTATAAGTCCCATCGCAAGATAGTTCACGATATCCACAAACCAAGGTTCGTAGGATACATTCAAGAGCTGTTCGTCGGGAAATGAGTCATTTATCGGCACAGTCACAGTTGGCGAAGAAGTGATGCGTGAAAGATGGCCGGCTACAACGTTTTCACATCCACTCTTGTCTTTGATGACAAGATCAAATTCTTGTAACAATAGGATCCAACGTATTAGCCTGGCCTTCGCATCCTTCTTCGATAAAAGATGTCGTAGGGCAGAGTGATCTGTGTAAACCACAATAGGCGAGCCAATCAAGTAGGGCCTGAATTTCTCTAATGCAAATACAACTGCCAAGAGTTCTTTCTCGGTAGTTATGTAATTTATTTGTGCATCATTCAAGGTCCTACTTGCATAGTAAATTACATGTGGCATCTTATCAATATGCTGTCCTAAGACCGCACCAATAGCAAAATCTGATGCATCACACATAAGCTCGAACGGGTGGTTCCAATCCGGAGATGATAAAACGGGGGCTGTAGTGAGTGATTCTTTAAGCGATTCAAAAGCAGCCTCACAATCCGAATCGAAGTGAAAAGTAGTGTCCTTGGCCAATAGAAGGGTTAAGGGTCTAGCAATTTTGCTAAAGTCCTTAATAAATCTCCTATAAAATCCTGCATGACCAAGGAAGGATCGTATATCTTTGACGCAATTGGGACGAGAGAGGTTTTGAATGACATCTATTTTAGCTCTGTCAACCTTAATGCCTTTATGTGAAATTATATGTCCAAGTACAATACCTTCTTGGACCATAAAATGGCATTTTTCCCAATTCAAAGTCAAATTCTTATCCTTACAGCGGGTAAGAACAGCGTCAAGATTACGAAGGCAGTCCTCAAAGGAGGCCCCAAAAATGGAGAAATCGTCCATAAAAATTTCCAGAAAATATTCCACCATATCTGAAAATATCCCCATCATGCACCGCTGAAATGTAGCGGGAGCGTTGCATAACCCAAAGGGCATGCGTCTATAAGCAAAAGTTCCGAAAGGACAAGTAAAAGTGGTTTTATCTTGATCCTTTTCGGTGATGGGGACCTGGTTATAACCAGAGTATCCGTCCAAGAAACAGTAGTATTCGTGTCCCGCTAATCGTTCTAACATCTGGTCAATGAAAGGTAGAGGGAAGTGATCTTTCCTCGTCGCGGCATTGAGTTTCCTGTAATCGATACATACGCGCCACCCAGTTTGGGTGCGTGTTTGGATTAACTCATTATCCTCATTAGTGATGACCGTGATGCCAGACTTTTTAGGGACCACATGAATTGGACTTACCCATTGGCTATCAGATATGGGGTAAATTATTCCACTATCAAGGCACTTGATGATTTCTTTCTTTACCGCCTCCTTCATAACGGGATTTAATCGTCTTTGTGGGTCTCGGGCTGGTTTGGCTTCATCCATCAGATGTATGTAATGTTCAACAATTAAGGGACTAATCCCTTTGATGTCAGCCATAGTCCAACCAAATGCTTCCAGATTCGATCTCAATACTGCCAAAAGTGCATTCTCTTGCTCTAAGGCTAGAGAAGCGGAAATAATCACTGGCAAAGTCTCATTCTCTCCTAAATATGCATATTTAAGATGAGAAGGTAGCGGTTTGAGATCAAGAATTGGCGGAGAGATAATAGAAGGTGGGGTAAGCGAATGATATTCGGACTCCCTAAGAGGTTCAAAACTTGCATAAGATATTGACTCGGAAAGTGCTGCTGACTTTTGCAACGAGTCAACGGGTTCAATCTCAAGGTCGGACTCATTGAACATATCCTCACTGTGAAGTGGTGCAAGATCAAACGATGTCTCATTAATGTTGTCGAGAACATCAAAGCAAAGCTCCTTATCCATGCAGCTTTCGGAAGCTATCTCGTGGATGGAACAAACATCCAGCAATTGAGCAGAAGGTTCTGATGGCTGACTTCCTAGCTTGTAAATATTAAGCTCAATTGTCATTTTCCCGAAGGATAAGTTCATAGAACCGTTACGACAATTAATTACAGCGTTAGAAGTTGCTAGGAAGGGTCGACCAAGTATCACCGGGATTTGATTGCGTGGGTTTGCCACGGGTTGTGTATCTAAAACAATAAAGTCCACGGGAAATATGAATTCCCCGACTTTAATTAACACATCCTCTAGTTCGCCCCGAGGTTTGGTGATAGATCGGTCTGCCATTTGGAGAGTACAATGGGCGGGTTTTAACTCTCCAATTCCTAACTGCTCGTATACTGAATAAGGAAGCAAGTTGACGCTAGCGCCTAGATCGAGTAAAGCACGATTTATATTTTTACCCCCAATAGAAATAGAGATTGTAGGACAGCCGGGGTCCTTACGTTTCTTTGGTATTTGTTGGGTAAAAGCTGTGCTAACATTACTCGTCATGAAAACCTTTTTAGGCACTTGAGTTTTTCTCTTCCTAGTGCACAATTCTTTAAGGATTCTTGCATAAGATGGGACTTGTTGAATAGCATCTAGAAGAGGAATATTCACGCTAACTTGCTTAATCATTTCCACAATCTTCTCCATTTGCGGGTTAGGTCGGTTGGCCCTTAATCGGTTTGGAAATGGAGCTCGATCAATAAGTTTTGGTTCCAACGTTTGTGGAGAAGACTGTGGCGACGGATTCGATCCCAAAATTGGAGTGGGCATCGACTTAGATAGATTTGGCGAAATGTTTGAGCCTTGGGGAAAACGGAGAATAGGCTCGGACGAAGGTGGAAGACTAGACGAGTTAGGGGAAGAAGAAGAAGAAGGGGTATCAAATGTGTCACTATCATCAACTTGCTCACCCACTTGGTTGTTCAGCACTCTCCCCGATCTCAACGCTGTGACAACACTCACATTATGACTTTGTGAATGGCCAGGATTCGGTAGGGGTTGAGATGGGAGTTTCCTTTTCTCTCTTGCACTCATTGCGGTGTTTAACTGTGCGATTTGGTTTTCTATTGATTTAATACTCTCACCATGGGAGGAGGAGTTTTTCGTTAGGGCATCAATAGAAGACCTCATCTCAGCCGAATTTTGCATGGATTGTTTCATGAACATATCCAAAGTTTGTGCAAGTGAGTTGTCAATACCGGCCACTTGTGGTGTAGAAATGTTGGCCGGATTTTGGAAATTCTGTGACTGAAAGGGGGGCTGATTCTGTGGTTGTGGTTGCTGCGGAGGAGGTCTTTGATAATTACTTTGTTGGTTTTGATTCCAAGCAAAGTTAGGCTGATTTCTCCATCCTTGATTGTACGTGGAAGAATAAGGGTCGTTTCTAGGTCGCTGCTGAAAAGCAGCATTTGCTTTAAATGATGCATTCATAGGACATTCTTCCGTTAAGTGTGAAGGATCCGAACAGCAACCACAGATGGTCTTAGGAAGCGTGACCTGATTTAGGGAGAAAGATGAGAACTTGTTTTCAATAGCGTCGAGTTTCTTTTGTATCGCTGCCATTTCAGCTTTCACTGCGATGGAAACGTCGAGCTGGTGAATACCTCCCTTAGTTGAAAGTGGTCTTACGCTTTCCCACTGCAAAGTGCTTTCTGCGAGATCTTCCAGATATTTCCAAGCTTCACCATCATCTTTAGACATGAAATTGCATTGACACATTGTTTCAAGCATCTGCTTTGCCGCTGGATTAATGCCCTCATATATAATCCGACATAAATCCCATCTTTGTATTCCGTGATGGGGGCATTGGACAAGCAGATCTTTGAAACGTTCAAAGCACTTCCAAAATGGTTCATTGGGAAGCTGGGTGAACTGGTTAATCTCGCTCCTAACATGTGCAGTCTTATGATTTGGGTAAAACTTCTTAAGAAATGCTACGACGAATTCATCCTAATTAG
Source organism: Agapanthus africanus (assembly GCA_030015575.1). NCBI lineage: Eukaryota > Viridiplantae > Streptophyta > Magnoliopsida > Asparagales > Amaryllidaceae > Agapanthus > Agapanthus africanus. The sequence goes on from CM057337.1 coordinate 206,722,184, forward strand.
TGATAGAGTGTGCGGCAGTATTATAAAGCCATTTTTCTGCCAAGTCGCACAATGTGAATGGGAGAAGACGTAAGCGCATAGCATCTAAAGTCAATTGTGAAGTACCCATCATTGCACATACGTTTTCGAATTTAGTGATGAAAACGTACGCGTCTTCCGACTCAATCCCGTGAAATTTGGGCAGCAGATTGATGTAGTGGGGTTTAATTTCGAAATTATCCCCGTTAGGTGGTGGAAGAGATAAACAAGTAGGAAGGGGACCACGAATAGGATAGCATCTCTCTTGGAGAGAGATGCGCGGTAGATTCTGCGTACCTGCAGGCGGTGGCAGCGTGGTGTTATAATTAGATGGAGTGTCATCCATCATGATCGATGTGGTGTGTGGTGGGGGAAAAGAAGATGAAGAAGTACCGACTTCGGTATCGATAGAAGGAACGCGGACAAGACGGGCACTAGGATCCCGTGTCCAGCCGAGCATGCACTAAGCGGGTTTAGTGCAAATGGCAGCGTGTGTGTGATTTAAAATTGGCTTGTTTTGAAAAATGTGGGACTCAAGACAAATCTCCCTAAGATGCACAAGCAACCCTAGAACTAAGGTCACCTAGGTCCAGTCTCTAGACCGCTCCTAGACTTCCAAAGGACAAGCCGCAGGATAAATCCTCTACCGCCTCCGTACTACCCTTGTAGCGAGGTAAGTGCCAGGTAAGTGGGAAGGAACCACCACAACAGTGGGCCTAATTAAAAACCACTAGCCTTTGTCACACTTGCCTAGGCACTACAAAAGTAATGCGGATAAACGATAGATTACCCACGACCTTCCTCTGTCCTTATTGAGCGCGACAGTCCTTAGAGTCTGGTCTAGATATTTTTTAAATTAATGAAGGGTTGATCTATATGCTCGGTTTGTGATTTGTGGGGCTTAGGAAGGGTGATGAAATCCCCACCTAATCTTGATTTGGTCTTTGCCCCTTAAAGTCCGTATTAAATATGCAAAACAAAACCAATCACAAAACTTTTGCAAAAAGATTTTTTTTGAGCGGCGCAATTTTGCAAAGAATCCTGCAGAAAATAGATTTTATTGGATTTGAGGGGAGAGAGGAAGAGTTGAGATTCTTACCAGAGGAGTTTGAGACCTTGATCCCCTTGTCAGGCCGCGTTTCCGCCGCAGATGTTCCTTTGTGCCGCGGTTCCGCCGCAAGGGTGATGGTTCAGTTGCTGAAAATTTTTCTGTGGATCTCTGTGCTCCTCTGGATATCTAAAAATGTCTCTGTTTCCTGTTTCCCTTAATTCTGTGACTCTAGATCTCCTTGCAAAAATTCACGCACAAATCGTTAAATATGCAATTTGCAGTTTTGTTTTAATAATGATATGGCTCGTCTAAGAATTCAACACAAATAGTAAAAATAAAAATTACGCACGTATCCCCGGCAACGGCGCCATTTGATTGACACGAAAAAGAGTGTTTGTTTTGTAGTTAACCGCAATCAGAACGGTGTCGCGCGTAGCTAGACCGAGGTGAGTACGGGTCGTCCTCTGGGAAACGTGGAACCTTTTATTTTTACTTTAGATGTGTTGAGAAAGAGAGGAGGAATAAAGAATTTTGTGAAAAGATTCTAGATCTACTTTAAACAAGAATGTAAAATATAGATCTAGATTATTTTAGAGATTTAAATAATATAATAATAGGGCTTGTAGGGTTCGTTAGGATTTAGTAGTTATGGACGATTAATTAAAGTTACCCTTTTTATCCATTAATAGATTTAGAACTAGAACGACGGTGATGCGTGTAGATTAGGGTTTCCGGAGGGAAAAGGAATCCCACTCTTAACCCTTATCTCGACACGGAACTCCATTCATATCTAGCCTTTACCAAAACAATCATTAATCTAATCTCTAATCGCGGTCGGAACTAGCAAGGAATTGCTAGCGCGCCCGATTAGGATGTTAATGATTCTTTTGATAAAGTTCCTAAACTTTATAGGACTTAAAAAGGGTTTAATTATTTTCATCGTCCATTAGCCTACCCTAATCCTACGAAGCCTAACAAGCGGAGAATTATCGCGCATGTTGGGAGAAGAAGATGAAAAGAAAGAGAGGGAGAACATAATGTAAAAAAAAAAACAATCAAATAAAAAAACTACCTTTATTAATCAACTCCTTCAAACTACACTTTTAATCCATAGAAAATGATTACAAAACTTGATTTGCTTCTCGATCTTTCCTAAGGAGGTAGTCGAACAGTCGATGATCAGCCTGGATGCGTGAGCGTCGGGAGCTTCGTGATCTCTTCGGCTTGATGCCTTTTCCAAGAGGCTCTCGGTGCCATTTTATAGTGCAAAACCAGAATCTTATTGTTGAGAAGTTAGTAAAATTCAGCAGTTGTCAATCTCCCAAAATATTGCCTTCCAGCTCATCATTATTGCGGCGGATCCGCGGCCCTAGGGTGGGTTTGGCCGCGGATCCGTGCTCAAGGGTTGGGATCTTTTGATCAATTTTCTTTGGCTCTCTGATTTTGACATTTGGCAATCCTAGGCATCTTTAGAATTCAGAAATCTTCTTTCGGTTGCTTCCAGACTTGGTCTCCAAGTTTTGCTTCTTAATTTGGCAAGTTTTCTTCAACAAATTGATTTGTTTGTTAAATCCTGCATAACAACTTGGAAAATTCTGCACCATAATCTCAAATAATATTTAGTAGACTTAGTTCTACTAGGATTTGGTCAATAGATTTATTTGCATACATTTTCCTACCAAATGATCATTAAAATATATTAACACATGGAAAATAATGTTTTTACACATAAACCCTCATATGTATAATATATTATAATAAAGTCTTTTTTTAATATGAAAATGGTAGGAAAAATGTAATACAAATGTGCAGTTTTATCAACTGAACAAAGACCGAAGGACTCGGATCGTTCGGTATAACTCTTCTACATACTTTGTAGTTTGTTAGTTTAGCTTTAATGGCAGATCCGGGTTATAGTACGCGATAGCGCCAGTTGTAAAAAGTTTTTGTTCCGCATTTGGCGTCTGTTAGACGACCGGGGCGCTACCGTGGGCTTACACCATCAAAACGCTCATGTCACATAAAACACAATAAAACGACGTATCTATGCAATCGTGTATCACCGGAATTACGCCCTGGTCAGTTCTCGTCCAAGACGAGCTCTTGCTGACCGCAACTCTAGCCGCGGCTCTCTCTGCCCGTGCAACTGTGGTAACAAAACCCACAAACCGATATCGATGAGGATAGATCATAGGAATGAATAGAAATACTGTGCAAGAAAATGTACATCCTAAGGCTTCTTAAGCGAAGTAGCGTATCGTAAGTATGCCGTGGAACATACACACAATACGTCACTCTACTTAAGTCACCTACTCCATCAACCAAAGTCAACCTATGCGACGAAAGTTCGGGTCTAATACCACCTCGACCAAGTCTAAGTTCCGTAAGGTCAATCCTAGGTTCCGAATATAAATATACGCCCTAGACTCCGCATAGTCAAATCTAGACTCGAACCAAGGTTAAACCTAGCGCTTTGATACCAACTTTGTCATGACCTGAAATGGCACGTGACTGGCACTTGAATCATGTGAAGTCTATAGGACCCCACCTAATTCAAGTAAGCCAAAAGCCCAGAAATCTAAACCATTTGAAAAGGGAGTGAAGGAAAATTCATTTAAAACTTAAGATATAAATTTACTTTGAATGTCGTAGTAATCATTTTTAAAACATCAAGTCTTCTCCAAAAATTTCGGCAGAGTTTCCTTTGTAAATACTGGCCCCAAACAGGTACAAACATGAATAATCATAAGTAGTGAATAAAGGCTTCCCTAAGCGGGAGCTAGCTCTTCGCCAAATGGCGGAAACAACCACACAAGAAATATAATATACAATGCCGAAGGGAGAGGATCAAAACTCAGAAAGAAAACCAACATTTCCAAGAAAACCAGAGAAGAATCATAATAATACAACAGCGCGACTCTAAGGTCGAAAGAATATACAACTGGTCTTCTAAGTCTATCAAATAATACATGTCTGGTTGATGGAGTTTACTAGATACAACTGAAATAAATAAAAGTACTGCGGTGGTCACGATGCAAGTGAATCCACCTACCAAAACAATCATCCGGAAGGAAGTGGTGTGCCAGCAAAACCGCCAAGGAAACCTGTACAGCAAAACCTGCAAGAACTGTGGCACAATGGGGGTGAATTGCCAACTCGTGAGTAGAAAATATCACCGAGAAGAAATCGCATGTATGACTCTCCTAGGTCATACAATAATAGCCTCATAATATATATCCTGAAACATCTAAAAATGGCAAGGGTAATCATCTAAACATAAGTATAATACCACGTGCTCGTGTCAGTTCCTCAGGTAGCAAGCAACATGTCACATATATGACGTACGAATGTATTAAGAATGGAAGAAGAATACATTTGTAGGAGATAACTGCTCTTCTTATCTCAGTGAGATTTGTGTAAAAACTGAAGTATCATCAATGAAATCAACAGAAAATCTGTGTCAAGCTTCGAAACAAAACATATATCTCAATATCTCAATGTCTCAAAATCTCGGGCTCCGCATGAACAGGATCGGCCCATGGGCTCCGCATGATTAGGATTGGCCCATATACATCTCTCTCATAACTCCGAATGGTATCCTCCGGATATCCGTCGAGTTTCCATACAATCACCGGTCGGTAGTGCTCCCCTGTCGGGCTCAACGCCTTTCTATACGATCATCTTGCCCCGGGGTACCGCACTGGGTCCACCATGCACCCGCAGACGGTGCCTCCCCCTACCTCAAATCGGGTGTATGATACCGCTCAAGAACCGAGAAAATTCATGGTGGACATCACAAATATCATATCACGAGAAAACCGCAAATTTCTATCTTTAGAAATGATAATGAGTTTAGAAATCCTTGCGGTTTCTCCAAATCCAGAAATCTCATGAAAAATCTGAATCCCATAATCAGGGGTCAATAAACAGTGAATACCGGCATAAAGCCCTATAATATTGCATGGCAAATGGATAAATACACATGCATGGGTATCTAAGTAAAAGAATGCAATATCTAATTTAGCACATGAACGCAAGCTTACTAATAATATGTTAAAACTACCAGCTAGCAGGTTATATCAATGAAGTATTATTTCTAATGTGTACGTGATATGCAAATTACCGATGATAATGTGTGTGAGCTGGCAAGCAAGTGTACATGGAGCATACGCATCATCGGTAATGGTGCTGGTGTCCTGACAACAAGGGTTCATAACAACTAAAGAAAAACACATTTATAACCATGCAATGCGATAAGAACAACATGAATATATGGGAAAAAGATGTAGTAACCACAACATATGAGAATATACATTTATATATACGAGTCATACAGTTTTGGCGTTTGAAATAGCACGAATCGTGGTTTTTAGAAAATAGGGGCAGCGGTGTTTTTAAGAACAGGTACGTCCTTTGGAAATCCTTAATATCCCCCGTGCTGTCTTTTGAAAATACTCACGATTCGTAAGTTTCTAAAAATAAGTATGACTCGAGCTTAGTCTAACATCTACCAAATAAACTATAGGACTAAGCTAAGTAACTAGTCGAAAAGGTAAGGAAATCCATCTAAAATCCGAGTCGATATATCTAGTAGTCGGCGATCCCGCCTCAATAGCGTCACGTACGATAAAATATATAATACAACATTCTCGAGTCAAGAGTGCGGATCAATCATCATATTTATACATCGTACGGTAAAAATCCATCGTACGGCATCCCAAATTGGGTTACGGGTCAAATATCACATATACCTCATTATTTATCTGGTATTATTATCATCATATCCTGAATTAGAGGTACCGTTCTAAATCTAGAACATACCAATATAATCAAACATATATCCGCGTGTGTATGAAAACACATCGCCCATCAATCCGCTATAATATCATGTCGTATCTCATAACACGACCCAAATCACATAACTGATCTCATGGCATCATGCCTGATCATATCGACTCTCCTCCGAGTATCATATACTATCATCATCACCCGTGTCTCTCTCTCTCTCTATATATATATATATATATATATATATATATATATTAACGCATCCACACACACATATATATATATACATATAACCATAAACACCAAAGACATATCATGTGTGTGCATGTGTTTGCATGTATCAACCTATACTCTAGGGTTTCACAACTAAGAAACTAAACTAAAACGCATTCATCCAACTACCCTAAATCCAACTCATGGTTTTCCCAAAACCTTTCTTGCTAAGTATTCACATCACACACACACACACACACACACACACACACACACACACACACACACACACACACATATCATAACGCATCATGCCCTACGAAATTGCGAGGGTGCTATACGCCATCCACCCGATTTCCCCCATAGATATACATCTACTCACCTTGATCCTTACTTGCCGAAGTCGATGTCGCCATGCTCCTCGTTATCCGAAGACCACGCGAGGGTGCCTACATATATAACACATAGTATCGTAAACAGAAATCGCGTACGAAAACCAAAAAAGCACACAAAACACACATAGGTTAAAACCTATAGTCTACTCATGCAAAACAACCAAACAACACCCGATATCGACGTACAAACGTCAAGTGACCGATACAAACACAAATATCAAAACATCATGTCATGGAAAGTCACAAAACAAAACAGCAACCTAGAAAAATGGTTCCAGATTTGGTCTCAGGTAAAATGGGAATAAACAAGCAATGCAGTGGGATTGTATATGGGGTAAGTGAGCTATACTACCAACCTTAGCACCAATACCCTTAATTGACCAGGCAACACAAGCTCAAAATCCGGCCTGGCCGGCCCTAGCTTCATGGATTGGGTTCGTAATTTCAGGGTGGTCTCATAGTGTTCAATATAGGTCAATAGGGTTGCTAGATTTTCTAGCAAAGGTTCCAGGTTACTCCAGATTCCCTGTAGGCACTAATTTAACACCAAACCGACACGGAAGTTTCTAAATCCAGTTTTTGGGTTAGTCACTGGTTTAATCTGGATTTTAAACACTAAGGGGGGTTTGTAATCATCAAATACACTCATATGCATCATCACAACTCAAGAATTCCTCAAAACCTCATCTTCGAATATTCCATGATCACTAAACCTTACATAAACACTTCTAAACTAAAATAGAAGTTAAAGAAACTTGATTACTACACTAATGGTGAAACAATTACCTCATTTGGAAACTCAAGAATATTCTTGAAGTGCCCCAAGTGCTCAAAATCCCAACTTTCTTGGTCCACCTTGCTTGTAGTGAGCTTATGCATGAATTTTGTGAAGGGGATGTATGGTTTTGATGTGGGATTGAGGGTGTTGTGAGGAAGTAGAGGAGGTGGAGGGAGAGGGCAACCATGGGAGAGGAGAAGAGAGGAAAATGATGAAGAAAATGAAGGGAATGTAGGAATGAGACCAAGGTCAAAGACCTCTCACCCTCTCTCTCTTGGCCATACCTCTTTCTTTATTCATTTTCTTTTCTTTTCTTTTCTATTCTTTATCCTTTTCTTTTATTTTTATAACACATTTGTAAAAACCAATATGAAGCCATGCACAAATGAAGACTTGAAGTCATGCTTCAAAAAATGTAAGTATTTGCAACATGATTTGTTGCATGTCATGCATATATCATACTTAATGAAAAATTAGTAAACACTAATCGGGTTTAGTAATAATCCATACACAATTAATCGTATACTAAGTTGTAAAATTCCCAAATTTTTCATAAATTCTTTTAAAATCAATAATTGATATAAATTTCCAAATATTTCCCAATTTATCGGTATATAATCATACCATATCGTTAAAACCAATCCTTGCACTTAATAATATTCCTGAAACTTATTCTTTCAATTATTTAAATTCTAAAATAATATTTTATTTCCTGAAATGTTACACCTGTACTCATGTCATCCGGGAACTGCTAACCGACGATAGGTATAATACCAACCAGCAGTTCCCATCGAGTCCGTCCCGTGTAACTCATAACCCAATGAGCACCTGTATACTATCTCTGGTATGGCATACCAATGGCTGCGGGACAGGCCATCTCCCCTGACTGGGATGAGAAGCGTATACACTAGTCTACTCTGGAGTATCGATTCCCTGTCTCAATAATCTTACGACTAGGGACAAGCTTAAGGATGTGCTTATAGACTATCCAGCCTCTACTAGTGTGGCTGCCATCACAACACTGGTACTCAAGCAAAGATCCTAAGGGCTCTATCAATATGTATTAGAGATATGCTAAAAGAAATATATACACATATTAAGATAGAATCAAACCAGATAGTATACTACCATATTGAACAAGATTGTTATTATATCTGTATATATCCCAAGCTTCCAAAATGTAATATACAATCCAGTACTATACAATAATGGTCTCTAGGGCATATATCACTAACAGGATTTGAGGGCCGATCTGAGAGACGGCGCCTGAGATATTTAGATTTTTGAGTGTCGATGTTGACACAGGATTTATGTTGTTTTATTGATGATACTTTTGGTTCTACCATATTGAATTTTTTATAACATATTCCGTTCCTTATAGCTGCTGCACCCCAGATTTCATACTTCGCTCATTTATTCATGTTGCACTTATACTAGTATACAGCATCATAAATTCATACTTAGGATCTGTCGCTGATATATACATGCTTGTGATTCCTACTTATGATGTTACTTACAACTCATGAGATGGCAACTCACTCCCGTTGTGCCACAGTGTCTTGCAGGGCCGATCCGTCAATGTAGTCGCGACGGGGAAAACTACTGCTACTACTTTTGCTACGACTTTTTAGACGTGATATTTTGTAGGTGGGTTGCGAGTATTCTTTTGTCTTCTACCTAGTATATTTTCTCATTGTATCTAGTATACTCCATCTATCATATGTATATTTGACTTAGAGATGAGACTGAGAGATTTGTATTATATTTGAATCTGGGTGTCGTGCTCATGTGAGCTGACTTTTATGTTTTTATTATGGATATTGTTTTCTATTTTATTTCCTCATTTTTTCGCCTATGACGTCGTATATCTTATTTTGTGATTGTGTTCTGCCAGATGGCGTTGAGATAGCTCCTAAGTGGGGATATTCATATTTATAGTATGCTTATGTATCGGTTTGGATCAGTTTTTGTAAAGGAGATGCTACTAAAATTTTTACAATAACTCGATTTCTAAAAAAGGTTTTGATTTAATTCTTTTGCACCTTAAATTAACTTTTTAAACAAAGATTTTACCACTCTTCCCCTAATTACGGTTTAGATTCTGGGTTTTCGGCTTTCTTGAATTACGTTACCCCTTTAGACGTTGCGTGATTTAACTGCCGGTCACGTTCCACATTTGGGTCATGACAAAGTTGGTAACAGAGTGCTAGGTTTTACATTTCTAAGTGTAGGATGACCCTTGCTATGATGGAGTAGGTAACTTAAGCAGAGTGACGTACCGTGTGTATATTCCGCGGCATATTCACGATACGATACTCCGTCTAAGTGACCTTAGGATATTGTCTTGTGATTCCTTCCTTGATTCCATGCATCCTTTTGTTCCGATTGAAATGTTCTTACCGAATCTTGTTTCTTGTCTTAGCCACCAAGCCGCCAAAGACTACGAGGGCTTAGAGGCTGACGCCGGAGATGAGGATAGGGTGGGCTTGTCTGAGACGAGGACCAACCAGGGCAGTACGCCTACCCCTCAGGGACAGATTGATCCTCCTTCTCTAGGCCAGATTGCTAGGCTGGAGGCTAGTATCCATGATTTGTGCCAAATGGTTGGATCTTTGGTCAAGGCCAGCCGAGCACAGAGATCAGAGGATGTTCCGCTTACTACAGGGACCATGATAGTACATACCGCTCAGACAGCTGTACATGTCGCTACCAAGACTATCGCAGTATCACTACCGGAGTTTATGAGGCTGAAGCCTCCGGTTTTCACTGGCACAGACGCAGCAGAGGATCCACAGTCGTTCCACGATAGGATGGCCGGGATTTGTCGTTCCCTGAGGTGTTCTGATGTAACGCCTTAGATTTCAATTAGTGTTAATTAAGCGGTAATACGGGTTTTCTGTAAAAAGTTTACCAATTTGGGCTCCTCACATTTTATAACATTTAATTAATAATTTATTATTATCTGTTATGGCTTGCACGCACATGTGCATGTTAATATAAGGGTTTGTTTGTGCTAATCTAGTTTAGTGACCATGACAACTTAACCTAATCCTAATCCTTTGCTTTAACATAATCATTTGCCTTGATTTAACCTCTAGATATTTTGTTGTGAGATATTTCTATGGTTTTGTTTGGATGAGAGGTAGCATGGTGAGTCATTGCTTGCATTATTGTGTGAGTTAATGCAAGGGTGCACTCACCCTCTTACACTCACCTCTCTCTCTCTTTTCTTCACACTCTCATTCTCTCTCACCTCATCTCTTATCATTATCACTCATCTCCCTCTCCCCTCAACTGAACACTTATCCACTCTTCACTAAATCTTCACTAATCTTCTTCAAAACATCACCAAAATTCCTTTTCAAGACTTGTTTTGCCTCTAGGATTCATTGGAGCTTGGAAAGTTAGGATCTTTAAGCTTGTGAGAGTAGGTAATGATCTCGATCTGTTAAGTAGTTGCTTATAGTGTTGTGTAGCTTGTTCATTTTAGTTTAGAACGCTTAAAGTCATGCTTCGTGCACATATCGTATTTTTAGTGTCATATATGATACATGTGATCTGCTGTGACCCAGTATGTGTACTAGAAAATCTAGCAATATAGTTGTGTTTTACCATAGACCCTTAGCCTTCATCTGAAACACGAGACCTACTTGCTCGGAGGGGCCGGTGACATTCCTTGCAATTCCGGCGACCTCGGCCGACTAGGGGAGTTAGGGTGTGGGTTTTTGTGGGTAGCTGTCTTCTTTGGTTTAGGTGTGTTTGGTCCTGTTTGATTTTTGGTTTTTCTCTGTATAAAAAATCTGGGATCACATAGCTTGTTTCTAGTGTTACGACCTACGCGCGTTACGTTATCCGACACGGTTCGTGTCTTTGTTTAGCTTTTGCTCTTGAGTTGGTTTCATAGTGTCGCTACGCACGTTAGCCACTAGACGAACACTTGAGAGTATGTTTGGAGTTGATGCGTCGGTCAAACGTAGTTTGTACGTGTTTTTGGTCGATTGCTTATATACACTTGTTCTGTTGTTTTATGACCTTAGGGACACAGGCGGGGACTTCGGACGCTGCGAAGAAGGGAAAGCGAGTGGTTGGCTTTACTTAGCCCCAGGATCATCAGTGAGTAGATTTAACATCTACAGGGGAATCGCCTGCATGGCGTTATGCGTCTGGGCTAGATATGATATTATATTAGTCGCATGTGTATATTGCATATATAGAGTTTTCTCATAAACTTTATTGCATATTATTACTTGTTGTGCTTGGACTTGTACCCTTTGGACACTGCACTATTATTGACGGTTCATGTTGCACGAGCACTAATTGTATGCCACTCACACCGTCAATAATTGCCATGACACCCACAACACTTATACGTACGTGAGATTGTATTGATTAGGGACATTGAGACATTGATTCATATTCCTTTGTGCATATGCCATATAGCATACCTGTATACCTACATGCTTACACATATGCCTCGACATGCCTACATGTTAGCTACCCTTATACCTATATGGTATTGTAGCATTAGAGATAGATATATACACATATGATACATAGCTACATGTACATCTTGCATACATACTTACATGTACACTTACCTAGCTTGATATAGCTACACATATACCTGAAGGGTATTGTGTAGTTATTGACATGTATATACACATACCTAGCTTGATTTAGCTGCACACATACCTGGAGGGTATCACATCATTATTGATAGGTAGATACACATATCTTGCTATACCGACATGGTTACGCATACCTGGCTATAGCTACATGTTCACCTTTATAAGATATTGTATGGATTTGGAAAAATTAGGAACCTCATGATATATTTAATAACTTGTTGCAGTTAAATAGCAGGTTTCCTTTATATGCTCATAATATTGTTTCATGTTACATATATTATATTTCATGGATTTCGCATTGATATATGGATTTCACATGATTTTTTCTGGATTTGAGGACCGTGGTAGTTTCATGAAATTATGCATTATTTGAAAAACCCGGTTTCTCTTGGTATGATATTTCAGCACCCACCATGAGATTTCTCGGTTCTTATATATACCCCATGTGAGGAGTGGTGTGGGCCGTGTACGGGTGCATGGTAGGGCCCGGAGGTACCCGGAGCAAGAAAGGTATGTCGAAGGTTCACGCCGATGAGCCTGGCAGGGGAATCATACCTACCGGTGATAGTATTTTAGACTCGTCGGTGATCGCATAGATATCGACCGGAGTCATGTACGTATGGATACAAGGAATTCGAGTATCAAAGCTGGGCACTCGGGTTTCCGATGAACGTATGATACGTAAATATCAGGGCCAGTCGTGGTGACGACGCCTGATAGATGAGTATTTATGTGTCGATACTAGACACTAGTTTTCATGATATTTAACTCTAAGTATATATATCAGTGAAATGGGACGCTGTTATATATATATATATATATATATATATATATATATATATATATATCGGTGGTATGGGACGCTATTATATATATATTTATAATATATATCATCATAATGATCTGTGCAAGTATTCTTATTCATTATATATGAGGGCCGATATTATGGCCGATCTGAGGGCCGATCTTATGGCCGATATGAGGGCCGATCTGAGGGCCGATCTTATGGCCGATATGAGGGCCGACCTGAGAGCTCATTTGAGAATATTTGGGATTTGGATTGTCTTGATGGATATTGGTCCTGCCACGATGAGAATTACGTGAGGATGACATGTTTTACCCCATATTCCGCATTTATTTTTTATGCATTGCTTCATGTATTAGTAGTACCTGATAGAGTACCTTTCATGACTGTTGCATATACATATTGTCATATTATTGCTTCATGTATTAGTTGTACCTGATAGAGTACCTTTCATGACTGTTGCATACATATGGCCATTTATTGCTATTAGCTTGCATGTGATAGATTCGCGCAGTACGTGCATACTTCCGATTACCTGCATATGTTATTTACTATTCACGAGTTGGTAACTCACCCCAGTTGTGCCACAGTGTTTTGCAGGTAGTCCCTCAGGGCAATCGTTGGCAGGGCTTTTCATCTATCGTATCATCTTTTGCAGCGGGTACCGCTACAGCTGACTGTGTGCAGTTTTGCTATAGGTGGGTTTTGCGGTTATCCGATGTTGATCATTGTATATTCGTTGTATCCTGTACTCTCCATCTACCATTATCATGTATTGACTTAGAGACGAGTTGTGAGGACGATATTGTATATTATTTTGTGACTTGGAGATTTTCATGTTGTTTCATTTATATCGTCTTTTTTCTTCGCTACGGCGTCGTATATTTGCTTGTGGTGGTTGTTTTCCGCCTTTGGGCATGGATTTGCTCCTATTGGGGATACTTTACTTATATATTTATGTTGTACCCTTTTTGGGGGCTTGTTTTACAAAGGAGATGCTGCCAAATTTTTAAAAGGAAGTAAATTTGGACTTTAAAGAATTAGATTGAGATTTCAAAAGTTTTAAAAACGTTCTTATCACTTACTACTTTTGATGGTTTAGATTGCTGGGTTTTTGGCTTACTTAAATTGCATTACGCATGTAGACGTTACATGGTTTAAGGGCCGTCACGTGCCAAATTTCGGGTCATGACAAAGTCGGTATCAGAGCGCTAGGTTTTACCTTTCGGAGTGTAGGATGACCTTGGTATGATGGAGTAGGTAGCTGAAGCAGAGTAACATAGTGTGTGTATGTCCGCGGCATACTTACGACATGGTACTCCGCCTAAGTGACCTAAGTACTAATTGCATGAAATTCATTCCTTGATGATACATATCCTTATGATTCGATTTCCGTGTTCTTATCAAATCCTATTTCCATTTATAGCCATTTGCTGCCGATGACTATGAGGGCTCAGAGTGATGCAGCGAGAGCCGAGGTCAGAGTTGACTCGTTTGGCGTGAAGACTGACCAGGATGGTACGCTCATTGCACAGGAGCAGATTGATCCGCCTTCGATAGATCGTATCGCTAGGCTTGAGGCAGATATGTAGGACTTGCGCCAGACGATGAGGTCATTGGTTGAGGCCAGTCGAGCACAGCGACAGGAGGTTGCCACCCCTGTTACCCAGTTATTTCTTGCGATCAGCACACAGTATAGTGTTACGTATACAGCACCAGTGGACGCAACCCTATTCGATGAGGTGCGCCTTTCTGAGACTTTGGGAGTTCGAGGATAGAGGAGGGCTCATGCAGGTGTACCAGCCCAGAAACAGAGACTTAATCGCCGTAACAGGCTTCGTGCACGTCGCGAGAGTAGCAGAGGCTTGGGAAGAGAACAGTTGTTTTGCTCTTATACCTAAGAGGGTCAGCAGCTATCGTATGGATGTTTTCGATGCGGGAGCCTTCAACACTTTGTCAGACATTGTTCCTTGGCACCGCGTCAGACTTATGTTCAGAGAGGTCAGGGTCTCGGAGGATTCATTCCGAGTATGCAGGATGGCAGAGGAGGAGTTCAGCCAGTTGCGAGTAGAGGGCAGGCACGAGCATTTGCTTCTACTCATCGGGACGCGCGGGCGTCCAATGCAGAGTTTTCAGGTAATCTTTTTCGTTTGTCTTTTGAGGCACTTGTTTGTTTATTTCGGGATCTATGCTAGATCAGCCGTTTGTTGTGTTAACTCCTGTTAGTGATCCTTTGGTTGCGCGACACGTCTTTCGGTCATGTGCCAATTGCGTAGGAGATAGAGATTCGTCCGTCAATTTGATCTTTCTAGAGATGTTGGACTTTGACGCTCTCCTGGGTACGGACTGGTTAGCTATGTGCTAGGCGTCTGTGGACTGCCGCGAGAAAACAGTTATGATTTGTTTTTCCGGCGAGTCAGTTCTTGTTGTGCAGGGGGATAGTGATGCCGCCTCACACAGCTTGAATTCAGCCTTTTTCACTTGTCGGCTTTAGAGGAGAGGGTTTCTTGGATTCTTGGCTTTCATTTGTGATACGGAGTTCGTCGGACCGGGTTCCTATCGTGCGAGAGTTTTCCGACGTTTTTCCAGATGAGCCGGCAGAGCTTAGGGAGCTTAAGGATCTGCTGTAGAGTTGCTAGATAGGGGGGACTTATGCGTCTGAGTGTTTCGCTTTGGAGAACTCCTATTCTGTTAGTCAAAGAGAAGGATGGCAGTTGAGATTGTGTATTGATTGATCGTCAATTGAACCGAGTTATAGTGCTGATAGGTATCTTTTACCTCGCTTGACGATTTCTTCGATCAGTTCCAGGGTGCGAGACATTTTTCTAAGTTTGTTTTGGGATCTGGTCATCATTGGTTGCGGGTTCGGAGTGATGACACTCCAAAGACTGCTTTTGTGCGCGCTACGGGCTTTGTGAGTTTTTGGTGGTGTTGTTGGACTCACCGGTGCCCTAGCAGCATTCGTAGATGTGATGATCCAGATTCTTCAGGCCATTCCTCGACCAGTGGATTATTGTATTATAGATGACATTTTGGTCTATTCCAAGAGTCGTGAGGAATATGAGCAGCACTTGAGGATTTTCTTTGCAGACATTGGGAGAGCGCCAGCTGTTTGCTAGATTCTTGGAGTGTTCCTTCATGCTTGATTGTGTTGAACTTCCTAGGTCGTGGGGTTATGGGAGACGGTTTTCGTATGGACCCAAGGAAGATCGAGGCCGTACAGCTTGGCCCAGACTTGCATCAGGGACAGAGGTCCACAGCTTTTTGGGCTTAGCCGGTTTTTGCCGCCGTTTCGTGCAGGATTTCTTGAGTATCGCTGCACCGTTGACCGTACTGACAAGGAAGGGGGTTCTTTTCTTAGACTGAGGCATGCGTGCTGAGTTTTCAGCAGTTGAAGACTCGGGTAACGATTGCACCAGATCTATCCTTGCTTCTGGATCGGGCGATTTTGTTGTTTACTGTGATGTTTCACGAATAGGGCTCGATTATGTGCTGATGTAGCATGATAAAGTTATCTCTCATACTTCCCGACAGTTGGAGGAAGTACGAGTAGGATTTATCCCATTCAAGATCTGGAGATGGCCGTAGTGGTCTTGCGTTGGAGATTGGGGACACTACTTGTACGGAAAGTCGTGTCAGATTTTCACGGACCACCAGAGCTTTGTGTACATCTTCCTGCAACGGGTTTTGATTGTTGAGACAGCGCCGTTGGATGGAGCATATGAAGGATTGTGATTGTGAGATCCTTCATTACTCGTGGCAAGATGATTGTGGTAGCCGATACTTGAGTCGTAGACCGGGGGATAGTTTATTCCAGTTGTGCGCAGTTCGGAGACAGTCTTCTGCAGATTTACAGTTCTTGTGTGACGGATGAGTATAGCTTAAGTTCGCCTCTACTAAGGGGACAGCTTGCTCATGTCCGCGCCCGTCCACTTTTACTTAATTGTTCCATGGGGCACAGCCCGCCGATGCTCATTTGTCGGAGATTCTTGAGCATGTTCGGCTGGGTAAGATTCGGAGTTCTTGATTTATGACCAGGGTGTGCTGTGTTAGGGACTCGATGGCATGTACCGATACTGATGGGTAGGACGCGAGGTCCTAGAGCAGGCACATCAGTCAGCTTTCTGTGTTCATCCAAGTGCCACCGAGATGTAACGTGACTTGAGAGTTGGTTACTGGTGTGCAGGGGTGAAGAGTGAAGTTTCGGATTTCGTTTTGAGGTGATTGGCTTGTCAGCGAGCTAAGGTTAAACATTTGAGACCGGCTGGAGAGTTGCAACCTTTTTACCGTTCCAGAGTGGGAATGGGAGCAAATCTCTATGAATTTCGTTATGGTGTCTACCCAGGTTTAAACAGGGTGTGACTCCATTTAGGTGATTGTTGTCCGGTTATGCTCAGTTTGCTCATTGTTCTTCGGTAAGTTTGTGTGTTTGCATGGAGTTCTTTCATGTATTGTATCCGATAGAGGCACCCCGATCGCTAGCCGTCTTTGGCAGAAGCTTCAGGAAGCCTTGGGTACTGGTTGAGCTTGAGCTCCGCTTTTCTATCTGTAGGCCGATGGTCAGACAGAGCGGACTATACAGACTCTGGAGGATATGCTTGTGCGTATGTACTAAGTGTTTGTTGGCTGTTAGGATCGTCACTTGCCATTGATAGGGTTCTCCTTCGATAGCTGTTATCAGGAGACATTCCAATTGGCAACCTTTAGGCCTTGTGTGATAGGTTGTGTCGATCGCCAGTCTGTTTTATTGACTCCGTGAGAGCAGGATTTTTGGACCCCAGCTAGCCGAGAGGCTTCGGAGAAGATCCAGTTGGTTCAGGTCAGGATAAGGGCAGCCCAGTACAGACAAAAGTCTTATGCCGACCATAGTTGTCGCAGACTTAAGTTCGCAGGGGGAGATCATGTATTCCTACGGATTTTTCCGATGAATGGCGTGTTGAGTTTTGGGAAGCTTGTCCCAGATTGTAGATCCTTTTGAAATCCTTTAGCGAGTTAGTACCGTTGCCTATAATTTGGCACTTCCGCCCAGATTTTTGAGTATTCATCCCGTATTCCTTGTGTTGATACTTTGCAAATACCTTCATGACCTTTTCACATGATTCAGCACCAGACCGTTTTGCTTGGACGCGATCTTTTCGTTCACCGGTAGCCGATATGGTTAGTGGATCGGCAGGTGGAGAAATTTCGGTCAAGGGTCTTGCCATCAGTGGAGGTTTCCTTGGCGTAGCCGTATAGTGAGGAGTTCACTTAGGAGGCTGCGAGTGAGATTGGGAGTTTTGCACTCATCTCCTTGAAGGTATGCATAGTAGGAATTTTAATTCCGCGACGAATTTTCTTTAAGGGGGGAGATTGTAACGCCTTAGATTTTGATTAGTGTTAATTAAGCGGTAATGCGAGTTTTCTGTAAAAAGTTTACCAATTTAGGTTCCTCACATTTTATAACATTTAATTAATAATTTATTATTATTTGTTATGGCTTGCACGCACGTGTATACGTTAATGTGAGGGTTTATTTGTGCTAATCTAGTGTAGTAACCATGACAACTTAACCTAATCCTAATCCTTTGCTTTAACCTAATCCTTTGCCTTGATTTAACCTCTAGATATTTTATTATGAGATATTTCTATGGTTTTGTTTGGATGAGAGGTGGCATGGTGAGTCATTGCGTGCATTATTGTGTGAGTTAATGCAAGGGTGCACTCACCCTCTTACACTTACCTCTCTCTCTCTCTTTTCTTCGCACTCTCATTCTCTCTCACTTCATCTCTTATCATTATCTCTCATCTCCCTCTCTCCTCAACTGAACACTTATCCACTCTTCACTAAACCTTCACTAATCTTCTTCAAAACATCACCAAAATTCCTTTTCAAGACTTGTTTTGCCTCTAGGATCCATTGGAGCTTGGAAAGCTAGGATCTTTGAGCTTGTGGGAGTAGGTAATGATCTCTATCTGTTAAGTAGTTGCTTATAGTGTCGTGTAGCTTGTTCGTTTTAGTTTAGAACGTTTAAAGTCATGTTTCGTATTTTTAGTATCATATATGATATCTGTGATCTGCTGTGACCCAGTATGTGTACTAGAAAATCTAGCAATGTAGTTCTGTTTTACCAGAGACCCTTAGCCTTCATCTGAAACACGAGACCTACTTGCTCGGAGGGGGCCGGTGACATTCCTTGCAATTCCGGTGACCTCGGCCGACTAGGGAGTTAGGGTGTGGGTTTTTGTGGGTAGCTGTCTCCTTTGGTTTAGGTGTGTTTGATTTTTGGGTTTTCTCTGTATACAAAATCTGGGATCACATACTTGTTTCTAGTGTTACGACCTACACGTGTTACGTTATCCGACATGGTTCGTGTCTTTGTGTAGCTATTGCTCTTGAGTTGGTTTCGTAGTGTCGCTACGCACGTTAGCCACTAGACGAACACTTGAGAGTATGTTTGGAGTTGATGCGTCGGGCAAACGTAGTTTGTACGTGTTTTTGGTCGATTGCTAATATATACTTGTTCTGTTGTTTTATGATCTTAGGGACGCAGGCGGGGACTTCGGACGCTGCGGAGAAGGGAAAGCGAGTGGTTAGCTTTACTTAGCCCCAGGATCATCTGTGAGTAGATTTAACATCTACAGGGGAATCGCCCGCATGGCGTTATGCGTCTGGGCTAGATATGATATGATATTAGTCGCATGTTTATATTGCATATACAGAGTTTGCACATAAACTTCATTGTATATTATTACTTGTTGTGCTTGGAGTTATACCCTTTGGACACTGCACTATTATTGACGGTTCATGTTGGATGAACACTGATTGTATGCCACTCACACCGTCAATAACTGCCATGACACGCACAACACTTATACATACGAGAGATTGTATTGGTTAGGGACATTGAGACATTGATTCATATTCCTTTGTGCATATGACATATAGCATACCTATATACCTATATGCTTACACATATGCCTTAACATGCCTACATGTTAGCTACCCTTATACCTATATGGTATTGTACATTAGAGATAGGTATATACATGTATGAGACATAGCTACATGTATATCTTGCATACATACTTACATGTACACTTACCTAGCTTGATATAGCTACACATATACCTCGAGGGTATTGTGTAATTATTGACATGTATATACACATACCTGGCTTGATTTAGCTACACACATACCTGGAGGGTATCACATCATTATTGATAGGTAGATACACATATCTTGCTATACCGACATGGTTACGCATACCTGGCTATAGCTACATGTTCACCTTTATATGATGTTGTATGGATTTGAAGAAATTAGGAACTGCATGATATATTTAATAACTTGTTACAGTTAAATAGCGGGTTTCCTTTATATGCTCATATTACTGTTTCATGTTGCATATATTATATTTCATGGATTTCGTATTGATATATGGATTCCACATGATGTTTTCTGGATTTGAGGACCGTGGTAGTTTCGTGAAATTATGCATTATTTGAAAAACCCGGTTTCTCTTGATATGATATTTCAACAGCCACTATGAGATTCCTCGGTTCTTATATATACCCCATGCGAGGAGTGGTGTGGGCCGTGTGCGGGTACATGGTGGGGCCCGGAGGTACCCGGGGCAAGAAACGTATGTCGAAGGTTCACGCCCATGAGCCTGGCAGGGGAATCATACTTACCGGTGATTGTATTTTGGACTCGTCGATGATCGCATAGATATCGACCGGAGTCATGTACGTATGGATACGAGGAATTCGAGTATCAAAGCTGGGCACTCGGGTTTCCGATGAACGTATGATACGTAAATATCAGGGCCAGTCGTGGTGACGACGCCTGATAGATGAGTATTTATGTGTCGATGCTAGACACTAGTTTTCATGATATTTACCTCTAAGTATATATATCAGTGAAATGGGACGCTGTTATATATATATATATATATATATATATATATATATATATATATATATATATATAACGGTGGTATGGGACGCTATTATATATATATTTATAATATATATCATCATAATGATCTGTGCAAGTATTCTTATTCATTATATATGAGGGCCAATGTTATGGCCGATATGTGGGCCGATCTGATGGCCGGTATGAGGGCCGATTTGAGGATATTTGGGATTTGGATTGTCTTGATGGACATTGGTCCTGCCACGATGAGGATTCCGTGAGGATGACATGTTTTATCCCATATTCCGTATTTATTTTATATGCATTGCTTCATGTATTAGTAGTACCTGATAGAGTACTTTTCATGACTGTTGCATATACATATTGTCATATTATTGCTTCATGTATTAGTTATACCTGATAGAGTACCTTTCATGACTGTTGCATACATATGGCCATTTATTGCTATTAGCTTGCATGCGATAGATTCGCGCAGTACGTGCATACTTGCGATTACCTGCATATGTTATTACTATTCATGAGTTGGCAACTCACCCCCGTTGTGCCACAGTGTTTTGCAGGTAGTCCCTCAGGGCAGTCGTTGGCAGGGCTTTTCATCTATTGCATCATCTTTTGCAGCGGGTGCCGCTAAGGCTGACTTTGTGCAGTTTTGCTACAGGTGGGTTTTGCGGTTATCCGATTTTGATTATTGTATATTCGTTGTATCCTGTACTCTTCATCTACCATTATCATGTATTGACTTAGAGACGAGTTGTGAGGACGATATTGTATATTATTTTATGACTTGGAGATTTCATGCTGTTTCATTTATATCGTCTTTTTTCTTCGCTACGGCGTCGTATATTTGCTTGTGGTGGTTTTTTCCGCCTTTAGGCGTGGATTTGCTCCTGTTGGGGATGCTTTACTTATATATTTATGTTGTACCCTTTTCGGGGGCTTATTTTACTAAGGAGATGCTGCCAAATTTTTAAAAGGAAGTAAATTTGGATTTTAAAGAATTTGATTGAGATTTCAAAAGTTTTAACAATGTTCTTATCACTTACTACTTTTGATGGTTTAGATTGCTGGGTTTTTGTCTTACTTAAATTGCGTTACGCCTGTAGACGTTACGTGGTTTAAGGGCCGTCACGTGAAAAATTTCAGGTCGTGACATCTGATGTGAGATCGGTTGAGCTTGCTAGTTTCCGTATGGAGGGTCTTGCCCAGACTTGGTGTGAGTCCGTTGAGAGAGGCCGAGCTGCCGGTCTTCCTCCTATGACATGGGATGAGTTTTCGACAGTATTTCTTCCTTGTTTCCTTCTGCAGAGCGTCAGGGATGCTCGAGCTCGCAGTTTTAAGTCTTTGCGCAAGACTCCTGGTATGTCCGTGGCTGAGTACGATATCCAGTTTACCAAGCTATCCAGATATGCTCTTTATTTGGTGGACACCGAGGAGAAGCGCATCAAGAGATTTTTATGAGGTATTGACACCCAGTTGTTCCTTTCTATTGGCGCCCAGCACTTTGATACCTATGCAGCGGTGACGGACGCGGCCGTGGTAGTGGAGGAGCATATTACCGAGACTGTGACTGTTCTGGGACCGAAGCGGGTTCGCACTGGTGTATCAGTTTCCGGGCAGATTGGCAGAGGTATGGCAGGCAGAGGCCGCAGAGGATTCTTTCTAGGCCGTGGTGGTAGCAGAGGCTTGATACGGCGTCAGTTGTTTAGCTCTTACTTATAGGGTAAGCAGCCATCGCCAGGATTTTTTCGGTGTGGTATTCCGCATTACCGTATCAGGCATTGTACTATTAGACTCCAGGGTGGGGCAGCAGTTCCATAGGTCACCTTACCCCCTTCACCTCCTCCTCTGAGAGCATTGCCTCCTACGCCCGTCGTTACTCCACCCAGACCGATGTTCAGCAAGGCCATGTTCATAGCAGTCCTGTTCAAAAGGGACGAGGTGGCAGAAGCAGAGGAAAACAGATACCGATAGAGGACAGGCCCGATTTTTTTGCTTTGACTCTTCAGGATGCGCAGGCACCGAATGCTGTTGTGATTGGCACTCTTTCCGTGTGTTCTTTCAATGCACGCATATTGTTCGACCCTGGTTCCATGCACTCTTATGTATCCACACACTTTATACCGAGGTTGGGCCAAAATTCATCCTTGTTAGATTAGCCACTAGTTGTGATTACTCATGTAGGTGAGTCCTTTATCGATCGACACGTGTTCTGGTCGTGTTCCGTTCGTATTGTGGATGGAGATTCGTCTGTTGATTTGATCCTTGACATGTTAGACTTAGATGTCCTACTTGGCATGAACTGGTTAGCCGCTTGTTATGAATCCGTGGACTGCCGTGAGAAGACGGTCAGATTTAGTTTTTCAGGGAAGCCAGTTCTTGTTGTTCAGGGGACCGCAGTGCCACCCTTCAGAGTTTGATTTCTGCCTTTTGCGCTAGTCGGTCCTTGAGGATAGGATGTCAGGGATTCTTGGCATATATTCATGATGCTAGAGCTACAGTGTAATATTTCAAAAAAATAAAATATTATTTTTGGGAATTTTTATAATTAAATAATAAAAAATTGAATATTTTAATAAGGCGGTATAATTAAATACCGATAAATTGGAAAAAAATTTGGAAAATTATGGAAATTACTAAAAAGAGGGTGTTTTATGTGAATTATGCAAATTATAAGTTTTTATGATTAATTATACGCTAATTTAGTGGTAATCGCGATTAAATATCGCTAATCGCGCATTAAGCTTGTTTTTTGCAAAACATGCACCATATCATTTTTACACTTGTGTCATATTTTCCTACATGGCTTTGGTTTTGTGAGAAGGGAAAAGGAAAGGAAATGAAATGAAAAGAATAGGATATTAGTAAAAAAATGGGTATGGGCATGAGAGAGAGTGAGGAGAGGGGGTCAACCTTGGACCATGACCTTCATCCCTTCATTATTTCCTCTTCATTTCTTCTCTACCCTCTCAAAGTGCTACTGCCTCCTCCTCCACCATCTTCATCCTCTAAAACACCATTAAAAACACCTCAAAATTCAATCTCCATTTCATAAAAAATGTGCATGAGCTCACTAGCTACACCTTGGATCAAGAAAGCTTGCATTTTAGACACTTGGGGCAACTCAAGAAAATTCTTGAGTTGCCAAATGAGGTATTCTCTTAACCATTGGCCTAGTATTTCCTTTGCTTTTACATCCATGTTTGTTTAGAACCGATTGGTGTCGTTTAGTGAGATTTTGAAATTTCTAGTTAGGGTTTATGGAATTCTTGAGTTGTGGTGTGTAATTGAGCTTAGTAGAGGCCACAAAAACCCTCTAGTGCTAGAATTCAGACCCAAACCAGAGACTAGAACCCCGGAATACGAACTTAGAAAAACCGATATCGGAAAATTGTGGATTCTGTGAGTGTAAAATGAAATCTGCTATCACCCGGAGCCTCTGAAAAATATTTAGCAAGTACAGAGAAGTGTGCAGTCACCTAGGAAGCTAACCCCAAGACCCCAGCCCTTACACTCTCTTCTGGGCCGCAATTAAATTCTTTCTGTCCGTAATTTGCAGCCAGAGCAGGGGGAAATTGACCCTTTTTTGTTCCAGGGCTTTACCTTCTGTAAACTAGACCCTTGGCATATGCAAAATTGACCAATTTGACCTAGGGTAAAATCTGGGACCATTTTCAAGAGTTGTTGTTTTGATTCGTGGTTTCATTTTGCGTATTTTGAACTCTGGATTTTTGTGATTTGTGTTGTATTCGATCACTTGACGTTTGTACGTCGAAATCGAGTGTTATTTGTGTTGGAGATAGTGCCCTCAGAGTCAATTATTAGGTCACAGGTACGTGATTGTAATGATTGAGGGAGGACCTATCCCAGTAGGACAGTCTTGCTCGAGATGATAGTATGCTATCTGGTTTACCTTTATCATCGTGTACTGCTTTAGGTGACATGACACGTCGCTATTACACGTTGATAGAGCCCCTAGGATTCTTGCTTGACCACCAGCAGTATGAGGGCGATCATATAAGTGGGAGCTGGGGGTCTATAAGCTTATCCTTAAAAGGTCCCTAGTCGTGGGAGTTTCGAGACCGGGCATCGATACTCCATTAGTAGACTAGTGTATACAGTCGAGACCCCGACGAGGGGCGGTGGCCGGTTTCACAAGCCACTGGTGTCAGTTGGATCACCTAAGATGTATACAGGTGCTCATTGGGTTATGAGTACACCGGACAGGACTCGCCGGGAACATGCTAGTTGGTCATATACCAGACGTCAGATGGCAGTTCCCTGGTGACATGTATGCAGGTTAGTTCATCGACCTGGGGATCGTCATTTGTCTCGTGTGAGTTCCCACTGTACTTTGATTACTACCCTACCACGGCTCAAAGGAGTCGTGCAAACAGGTTTTAGTTGGGTACAGTCCCGAGCCACATGGAGGCAGTGAGCGTATCTTCAGGGGTTCGTCTCTCCCGGTATTGGGGGTGAGGTCGTGCTGTGTCTAGGAGAGCCATTACACAAAGTCCTTAGCCAAGGCAAGGAGATTTACTGGTAGGTATTCCAGTAGTATCTCAGGGTGTTCTGGGCTACACTCCGACACGACTTGTACCGCTTTTGGGGGTCTGACTTTTACCAATCCCCTAGGCCCGCCATGCGATGCTCATAGACGAACGGACCGGACTGCACGGATATTGTCACTGACAGGCTCAGTAGGGTGTCAGGATGAGTTCGCTCATCGACGTCCCTTTTAGTCAATTGCTGGTGGCCCGTTACGTATTGGCTTATACCTCTGACGTGCTAGTGGTTAAATCCACAGCCATAGTATTGACGAGTCTTTAGAGTCCCCCACATTTCAGTTACTCAGCTTTCGGGCGAAAGGTTGTAGAGGCCGTATGGAGATATGGCAAGGTCGGATCAGATACGTGCGGTATTGCACGGATCAGGATCGGACAGTTTGTACTATAGGCCGTATTGGTGTATGGCAGGGTTCGATCAGATACGTGCGGTATTGCACAGATCAGGATCGAACAGATATTACTAGCCGGCTTTGGTATAAGCCGGATCCTTGTATAGTACAATGTAGTGTTTGTCTCATTGCATCTGTATTTCGGTCGAAATACAGATGCGGGTGTGTATGCACAGTATCGGGGTTTTCCTGTAATTTATTACGGGACCAGTTTTCTGGAGTTGCCAGTTTGCTTTTCGTTTCGGCCAATTTCCATTGTTCCGTTCATTGGCCGAAGTTTGGTGGAGGAGGGTTTATTTGCATTGTTGCAAATAGGCATTTGTCGAGGGGGTTATCTGCTTTTTTGTTGTATCATGATAGCACCATCCTTTGACTTGATTTCTTCATGATGGCTTGACTTCATAACCTCATCATGGCTTGACTTATGTATGATGATGGAGGGACATGATGGTTGATGATGATGAGGGGTGAGGTTGGTTGAGTGTGGGTTTATTGTTGTGATCATTTCCTTTTTGGCATGATAGCCTTCTCTCTCTCCATTGCATTATGGGATGGCTCTCTCCTTTTCTATCATACAACCTCCTCATTCTCACTCTCCCTATAGTAGTGGCCGGCCCAAGCATGAGTGGGGCTGTCCAAATTTTATGGAGTGGGGTTTTTGCTCATTTGATGTTCCAAAATCCCCAAAGTCCCTCCATATAGTTCTTGTATCTTTTCCTCCACCAAAAGGATCCTCCATGAACCCCAAATGAGACACAATCCTCTACTACACATTCTACAGCAAACCTTGGGCACGTCGAGTAGCCGGCTTCGTGCCCGAGTTGCCTCGGCATTGAGGTTGGAGCCCGTAAACAAAGTAGGCGATGTGGTGCACTTCCGGCGACGAGGAGGAGACGGGACTTTTCCGCAGGAGATCGGGACCATGACGAGAAGACCGGAGGACTTGGATCGTCGGTATATCTCTAACCCATCTTCTTGTTAGCCTAGACTAGTTAATGGTTCGATCCGGGTGTTTAGTGCGCGGTGGTGCCGGTTTGCTAAGTCCGCAAAATTAAAGTTTTTCACCGCTTCCGCATTCCGGCGTCGGATTGACGGCCGGGGCGCCGCCGTGCACTTACAGTGGTATCAGAGCCTCGCCATTAACTTCGTCTAGCTTCGTTTGATGTGTTTTTCAGTTCCGATCGACCAAAATTCCGAAAACCCAATTTATGTTCACATCAGTTTTCTGTTAAGATTTTTTGGTGTCCAAAAATTTTTCAGGTGACAGAAAAGTGATCTACCAAAAAATATAAGAGTTCTGTAAAAATTCGACGATGTAAAGCTACAGTGTGAGCGCGGAACCGCCGCGGAAACCCCATACATGCCGCCCTTCCGCGGCGCACTGTGCACGTCACATCACCAAATTTTTACAGATGCCTTCTGGGTTTATTTCAGGGGTTTTGGAATATTAAAATTGGGCCAATTATTTCTGTGAGTGCTACAGTATTAGTTTGGGGCCCACTTGTTAATTTTTGGTCAATCGGAAAATCTTAAACACATTTTTCACAGTATTTACATTATATCTGCGACCGTGAATGTCACTCGATCGGTAAATCCTGTCTAACTGCTATAGCCCGGTTAGACGGATTTGCGAACGTGATTTTCACGTTGATGTTCTATGTATTTGCTGTGTTGTTGCGGATCGGTCGTGGGGGATAGCCTGGATGCAATGCTAGTACAGTTCTGTTGTATTATGTACATTTGATATTGCGGGGCGAGCGTCCGACATGTGGACTGCCGTCACTGCCTGTTTGTATTATTATTTTGGGGCACGGCCTGGTTGCGGTCGATGTACCCGGTGTATGTATATTTTACTTTCTGTACTAGGATACCCCGCGGAGGGGTGCACGGATAGCCGGGTTCTAGAGGGCAACAAGCCCGCATCTCATGGCATTGAGACGGAGGGGGCTTCACTCTGGGATTGGCGGGCTATTCGCCGCACTCGTAGGGGGTATAGGTTTGACCCAGGAGGGGTGCCCAAGTTACCGGATTCCGTGAAGTGCTGGGTGGTCCATTCACGGCGCTGAAGGGGGCTGCCTCGCTTCAGGTTTTGGCGGGTGACTTGCCGCGCCCGTAGGGGTCTAGGATTTCATTGCACAGGCTATCCACACGACCAGGGGAACGTCGGGTTTCAGCGGCTCTGTGAAACCCGGGGATCCCATATATCTGTATTGTTTCTGTGATGCTGTTCATTTTCTGTGATGTTGCATTTTATTCACGCCTTGAGCGAATATAATATATTGGTATATATATTATTAGATGTTGTATATGTTTTGCATCCGCGCTAGTCCAGTCCCCGCTCTGTCGTTAGTAAGCTAACCTAACGGGTAATGACGGGACCCAGTGGCGAATGCGGATGGCATATACGTACATCAGTATATTTTCGTTCTTTTTGGTGTGATCAATTGATGGGACTGCATTGATTCGGATCAATGCAAGTTAAAAACAAACCTAATCTGATGTTGTTGGAACACTTTTTCAAAAAGCTGTTATTGCAAGGACGTTTACTTTTGTTTTGCATCGTGGTATTCATTGGAATATCCTGCTCCTCAGTCGACGAGGCAAGGGCCGAGATTCCTTCACCGGGAGTGACCCCTTGGACAGAAGTTTGCGTCAGGGCATTAACTTCACTATAGCCGATTACTTTTGCTTTGCACCGTGGTATTCATTTGGAATATCCTGCACCCCATTCTACGGGGAAAGAGCCGAGATCCCTTCACCGGGAGTGACCTCTTTAGCAACGGTTTTCGTCACTATATTTTAAAAAGCTATCTGTTCCTTCGACGATATCAAGTTCATTACGTTAAAGGTTTTCGCCAGAAACCATTCGTAGCCCTCCGTCATTTCAGTTAAATATTCGGTAGTATTCAAGCTATGTATTTTGACCTCACGCCAAGGCATAGTGATTGGTAGCTGCCGGGTATTTATCTGTTGCATAGATAGATGCGTTGGTTTGGGACAGTCGTACTACTATTTTGGCCTACGTCAAGGGTATGTACGGGTGGATTCAAATTAACCTGGATAATGACGGGTAGAACTTGACATGTGACTTATGATATTTTGACCTCACGCCAAGGTCATAAGAGCATGGGGCAGAAATCACATCGGGAGTTTCAAAAGAACTGAAACTTGCCAGATATGCGCATACCTTCTGGAGTGTGTTGACGTGGGCGGATTCCGTCACGTTATCATGCGATGATAGTTGGATCCCGATTCCCACTGATGAGTTAGTTTTACTCCTCGGGTGTTCCCGACTAATTCTTCTTTCAGGTTTGGAGGAGAATTTGAGGTACAGTGGGAGGATTCCAGATTAGATAAATTGGTAACCATTCTGATCTAGGTTAGAGTGCACGCTGAGTGTTTCTTTTCTCTCTCTCTCTGGCAGCGACCATTGACCCGACCCTAAGACTATGACTCAGTGACCAAGTTGACCAAACCTTCTTAAACACTGGCTTTTGGATTGTCAGAATTGCAAAGCTCATTGCCACTCCTACTTTTACCCTTTTCTCCAGGACACCCCGTTTTACTACGAACGTCCACTTCCATTGGACAAAACCATCGTATGGTTAGATACGAACTCGAAAGAATTTATTCGAGGATGGTTTCAGGTTCTGGAGAAAACGGATAGGATTATTCAGTTGTCTTTTCCTTTTACCCTCTCTCAGGTTACGAGTACTCCTTGGTTTAGGGGTAGTACACCTATTACGCAAATTGGATTGTCTTCTTCCAAACCTTAGGCTGGTGCCGACCGGTAGGGAATGAAGAAAACCAATTAGCATAACGATGGTGTGCAGAAGGTATTAAGTTAAGACAAAGCAAGGGATTAGTAAGAGGGCAAAGTAAATTGCAACACATATTCACGACCAAACCAAATATTTCATTACCACTCCCACATCACCTTTGTATTTCTCCAGGACACTCCGTATCACTACGAAGATCCACAGTTTATTTGGATACTCCATCGTATGGTTATATACGAACTCGAAAGGAATTTATTCCAGTTCGGGGATGGATTCTGGTTCAGGAGAAATAGGAATAAGGTTTATTCGGTTGTCTTTCATCTTCACCCTCTCTCATTGCGAGTGTTCCTAGGATTGGGACAGTACACCCATTATGCTTATTGGATAGTCTTCTTCCAAACCATAGGCTGGTGCCGAACGGTAGGGAAGGAAGAAAACCATTTGGCCTAAAAGGGTGTGCAGAAGGTAAAGACTAAAGACATATGAAGGGATTTGGAGAGGTGGCAAAGAATTACAAGGTTACAGACGTGAATATGGAAGAGGCATTACTAAGAATACCGGAATACCCCATCGAAACATTTCAATGTTTCAGTTTCACTGTGTACTGTTAAAGGAAAACTGATTTCCCGATTAGACGCTTACTCCAGGGTATGTATTTACCAGGTATGATTCTCACATCTGTATGGTTTTACAGATGATGAGTGGGAGTAAATTATTGGGAATTGGGTGATCATCCTCATTATATCGGGATTCGTTGTAATCGGTGATATTTGAGGAAGTCACCTGGGCTGTTTGCCGGTCGGCAAATATTTGGTTTTGAATATCCGCTGTTATGCACCAATTTCAAATTGATATATCTGTACGTCTATTTTCATAGAGTGAGATATACCTTTCTGAAATTATGTCTACGACATTTACCTATATCAGTGGATGGTTAGGTAAGGAGCATTAAACAGCGGTGTAATTCTTCTTAACCATAAGTACAGTTTTCAACCTACGACACACAGTGAATGAGTTATTAGACTCAAGGGACTTATACAGAGTATTGTATGTTGTCCAGGGTCCATCAGGACAGAGGGGTTGGTCCTCGTACTATATTCGGTTTACTTATGACTTCTCTAGTTTTTAGACAGGTGTTTCGTGGAAACACAGGGTCCGAATTTGGAGAAGTTATTGGTATTTGAATAGAGTAGAGAACCAGGTATAGCAAGTATCGGGATTCTTCAAAGAGATCGAAGATGTAGATACTTGTGTATGGTATTCAGTTGATAGTAATGATTAAGAGATCTTGCTTCTCTTTCAGGTTACTCATAATTGGAAGTATTCCTAAGTTGAGTAACGCTGATCGGCCTCCTTCCATTTAGTTGACATGCACTGGGGATAGCTGCATGATTTGAATCTGGTTCAATTAAATCTGTGCCTCTGTTTCTATATTGGATATAGTACAGTTCATATCTTAACATTGTTAAGGTACGGGGAGTTGTCTGGCTTATGCTTAAAACCAGACACTGGACAACTCAAGGCACATTTCTGTAATGGCTGTTTGTTGGTTGACCCAGGCTATGACGCGGGTTGACTTTCTACCATCTGGATGAACAATATCAATTTGTTCTAGACTCGCCACAGTTTTATTAAAAATGGATTTTTCAGAAAACAGTAGTGGGAGTATGGTAGAACTGGAAGTGATTCCAGAACCACAAACGATTACTGAAGATTTGATAAGGAACCTAAAGATTCAATCTGGATTGACATTCCATTGGCCACTCCGCAGATAAGGTGGGTAACTTCAGGCACCCGAGAGGTACTTCGGTAGTCTCAAGGACGGTGACAGGGAAGTTCTTGTTTACCCACAATTACCATTGCTGTTGTTCCAGGCTGCGAGACCCGGCGGGAGGATGAGTATAGCGTCGTTCTGAACTCGCTTCAGAAGTGTACGTGTATATGACTCTGCCAGAGGGTTGTCGTAGTCAGTGGGAGCAGCGGAAGCATTGGTGGACAAGTTGCTTATGTCTATTTATAGACTAAAGCAGATGTAGCGGAGATAGATCATCTGTTTCTGTCGTGACAGTCATGGGTTTGACTTCATCAGAATAGGGGATGGATCTGTTGAGAAGGTAGTAGGGTGTGATATCCTGGTATTTGGATGATATACACAGAGTAGGAAAGGAAACTCCTACACTACGATCGGTTATACTTTGGTCGTCACACAGTTGTTTCTCCACAAAGGAAATGGATTTTATATCAGACATACTGGTTACTAGATCTATGGTTTTAGATCTAGATTTGGGTGGTTTCCCAATCAGGGTACTTGACAGCATTCTAAGAGTATTTAGGATGGACGACTCCTGGCACGGTAGTGTACCTGCAGGTAATGGAGTCACCCTCTCCAAAGGTGTCTTACAGACTAAAGGGGAGAGGGACGGGCATGATTGGCAGATCACTTGCTCAGGCAATTGAGTCAATCGTGAGATGTCAAGTACCACACCAGATGTTGTTCTTGCACTAGATGCAATAAGTTGACATTAATCCAATCCTGGAGAAACAGTCGGAAGCAGTTTTAGAACATAAGTGGATGTTCTAGGGAAATGATAACGACAGCCTCATTCAGGAGACAGTTATCATTCCAGGCTTCCAAGGTGACATGGACGACAAGGAGGTTGTCAGAGTTATAGTTTTCCTTCTGATGAGGGGCAGTATTTTGGGCAGGTGGTCCAAGGCAATACTGAGGGAGGCATGGCGCGCAGGATACTGATTAAGTTCAGTTGACGATACAGTCTAAGAAGTTTGGATTTGGAGTTCATTTATGAGCTATGTCCCATCAGACATCCAGACACATTCTAAGACAGGTATTGCTCTTTTCGGGAGATGGGTTTCTCCGCGAACTTGAGATATAGAGAGACATAGAAAGAAACAACTAAGCGGATCCACTCACTGAGGCTATTCCTCGAACGCAATAGTTCCACAAACGAGCTTTGTGAGACTGACTAGTAGAGGAGTTGGATGTTCGGTATCACACGGGCTGTGTGTATGCGACATCGCAATAATTAGCCTTGAGTGCAAGTGGGAGATTGTTGGAGATAGTGCCCTCAGAGTCAATTATTAGGTCACAGGTACGTGATTGTAATGATTGAGGGAGGACCTATCCCAGTAGGACAGTCTTGCTCGAGATGATAGTATGCTATCTGGTTTACCTTTATCATCGTGTACTGCTTTAGGTGACATGACACGTCGCTATTACACGTTGATAGAGCCCCTAGGATTCTTGCTTGACCACCAGCAGTATGAGGGCGATCATATAAGTGGGAGCTGGGGGTCTATAAGCTTATCCTTAAAAGGTCCCTAGTCGTGGGAGTTTCGAGACCGGGCATCGATACTCCATTAGTAGACTAGTGTATACAGTCGAGACCCCGACGAGGGGCGGTGGCCGGTCTCACAAGCCACTGGTGTCAGTTGGATCACCTAAGATGTATACAGGTGCTCATTGGGTTATGAGTACACCGGACAGGACTCGCCGGGAACATGCTAGTTGGTCATATACCAGACGTCAGATGGCAGTTCCCTGGTGACATGTATGCAGGTTAGTTCATCGACCTGGGGATCGTCATTTGTCTCGTGTGAGTTCCCACTGTACTTTGATTACTACCCTACCACGGCTCAAAGGAGTCGTGCAAACAGGTTTTAGTTGGGTACAGTCCCGAGCCACATGGAGGCAGTGAGCGTATCTTCAGGGGTTCGTCTCTCCCGGTATTGGGGGTGAGGTCGTGCTGTGTCTAGGAGAGCCATTACACAAAGTCCTTGGCCAAGGCAAGGAGATTTACTGGTAGGTATTCCAGTAGTATCTCAGGGTGTTCTGGGCTACACTCCGACACGACTTGTACCGCTTTTGGGGGTCTGACTTTTACCAACCCCCTAGGCCCGCCATGCGATGCTCATAGACGAACGGACCGGACTGCACGGATATTGTCACTGACAGGCTCAGTAGGGTGTCAGGATGAGTTCGCTCATCGACGTCCCTTTTAGTCAATTGCTGGTGGCCCGTTACGTATTGGCTTATACCTCTGACGTGCTAGTGGTTAAATCCACAGCCATAGTATTGACGAGTCTTTAGAGTCCCCCACATTTCAGTTACTCAGCTTTCGGGCGAAAGGTTGTAGAGGCCGTATGGAGATATGGCAAGGTCGGATCAGATACGTGCGGTATTGCACGGATCAGGATCGGACAGTTTGTACTATAGGCCGTATTGGTGTATGGCAGGGTTCGATCAGATACGTGCGGTATTGCACGGATCAGGATCGAACAGATATTACTAGCCGGCTTTGGTATAAGCCGGATCCTTGTATAGTACAGTGTAGTGTTTGTCTCATTGCATCTGTATTTCGGTCGAAATACAGATGCGGGTGTGTATGCACAGTATCGGGGTTTTCCTGTAATTTATTACGGGACCAGTTTTCTGGAGTTGCCAGTTTGCTTTTCGTTTCGGCCAATTTCCATTGTTCCGTTCATTGGCCGAAGTTTGGTGGAGGAGGGTTTATTTGCATTGTTGCAAATAGGCATTTGTCGAGGGGGTTATCTGCTTTTTTGTTGTATCATGATAGCACCATCCTTTGACTTGATTTCTTCATGATGGCTTGACTTCATAACCTCATCATGGCTTGACTTATGTATGATGATGGAGGGACATGATGGTTGATGATGATGAGGGGTGAGGTTGGTTGAGTGTGGGTTTATTGTTGTGATCATTTCCTTTTTGGCATGATAGCCTTCTCTCTCTCCATTGCATTATGGGATGGCTCTCTCCTTTTCTATCATACAACCTCCTCATTCTCACTCTCCCTATAGTAGTGGCCGGCCCAAGCTTGAGTGGGGCTGTCCAAATTTTATGGAGTGGGGTTTTTGCTCATTTGATGTTCCAAAATCCCCAAAGTCCCTCCATATAGTTCTTGTATCTTTTCCTCCACCAAAAGGCACCTCCATGAACCCCAAATGAGACACAATCCTCTACTACACATTCTACAGCAAACCTTGGGCACGTCGAGTAGCCGGCTTCGTGCCCGAGTTGCCTCGGCATTGAGGTGGGAGCCCGTAAACAAAGTAGGCGATGTGGTGCACTTCCGGCGACGAGGAGGAGACGGGACTTTTCCGCAGGAGATCGGGACCATGACGAGAAGACCGGAGGACTTGGATCGTCGGTATATCTCTAACCCATCTTCTTGTTAGCCTAGACTAGTTAATGGTTCGATCCGGGTGTTTAGTGCGCGGTGGTGCCGGTTTGCTAAGTCCGCAAAATTAAAGTTTTTCACCGCTTCCGCATTCCGGCGTCGGATTGACAGCCGGGGCGCCGCCGTGCACTTACAATTTGGTGGTTTTGAAAGCGTAGTCCATAGGTTCTAACCTATAGGCTTTTAGCGTGTCGTTTTGGTTTTGAATTGGGTTTTAATGCGACACGATACGTTATGATGTGTAGGTACCCCATGAAGACTTCGAGATGACAAGCAAGCACATGGCGACGTCGAAAACGAAAAGCGAAGAGCAAGGTGAGTATATTATATCTACGGGGGAAGTCGGGTGGATGGCGTATAGCACCCCCGCAGTTTGATGTATAGTATGCTATATAGATATACTATATTTATATGATATCTTTTATGTATGACATGGATATTTAAGATATGTTTACGTGTTCAATGGTTAGATTAAGGTTTTTAGAAGTAAACTAGTATAGCTTCTTAGTTGCGAACCGTAGAATAGGTTTACACCCACACGCACACACATGCTTACTTTTTATACTTGTGCGTATATGGGGATATGTATATATATATACACATATAGGTATGAGACTGTGTGTGTGTGTGTATATATATATATACCTGCACATGGATGATGAGGATAGTACATGGTATTTGGAGATGAGTCAATGAGATTGGGCATGGTGCCACGAGATCGGTGATATGATATGGTTCGTATTAGGAGATACGATATGAGATTTTAGCGGGCCTTTAGACGTGTGTTTTCATACACGCATATATATGCAGATGGTATCAGTTTATACTAGACTTAGATCAGTACCCCAGTTCATAAGATATGATGATAAGGATACCAGATAAATGATGAAATGAATGTGATATTTGACCCGTACCTAGATTGGAATGCCGTACGACGGATTTACGTATGAGCTATATATTGATGATAGATCCGCACTCTTGACTCGAGAATGTTATATTGTATATTGTATCGTATATGATACTATTGATACGGGATCACCGACTATTATATTTATATATATATCGGCTCAAATTTAGGTGGTTTCCATACCCTTTCGATTAGCTTGTTAGTTAAATCTGTAGTTTACTTAGTAGATGTTAGACTAGATCCGAGTCATACCTATTTCAAAACTAATGAATCGTGAGTATTTTTAAGGCAGGTCAAGGGATTCTACAGATATTTTCAAAAGACGCATCTTTTCTTAAACACAGCGTAGCCCTTTTTTTTCTAAATACCACGATTCGTGTTATTTCAAATGGCAAAACTGTATGACATACATATATTAATGTAGATTCTTCACTGTTGTGTTTAGTATTTATTTTCCGCATATTCTTGCTATCCGCATCGCATTGTATGTTTAAATGTGTTTATTGTTATTTTAAAACTCATGCTGTCACGACACCAGCACCATTATCGATGATGCGTATGTTCCACGTACACCTACTTGCCGGCTCACACACTTCATAATCGATAATTGCCATGTCACTATACAGTAGGACTGTTGCATCAGGATATGACCCCTTGCATGACATACTTGCGTAAACACATATTGTACACCCATACTTGCATACATACGTATTTGCACATACATAGATGATTCTGGCTTGATTTTGGAGATTTGGGAACCGCAAGACATATTTTAAAACTGGATTCATTTCAAAAGAGCGGTTTTCCCTCGATATGTGCATATTACTGTTCTATGTTGCATGATATACGGATATGCGTACATTTCGATTATATGTCGCATACATCATGCTATATGATTATAGCATTGAGATATGTTGTTTCCATGATATTTCTGGATTTGAGAACCGTGGGTATTTCAAAAGGAAGTATGTACTGTTTTTTTTAAAACCCGGTTTCTCTTGATATGATATTTCAGTGCGTCCACCATGCGTTTTCTCGGTTCTGAGACGTGTGATATGTGAAACCCGATTCGAGGAGGCGGATGATTCCGTTTGCGGGTACATGGTGGACCCGGTATGGTACCCCGGGGCAAGAACGGATCTGTCGTGCAGTAGGCGATAAGCCTGGCAGAGGGACCACTACCTACCGGTGATAGTATTTGGGCTCGGCGGATATCCTGAGGATACTGACCGGAGTCGAGAGATGATACGGGCCGATCCGGACTGACGGAGCCCGTGGGCCGATCAGGACAGACGGAGCCCTATATATATGAGGATTTACGTGTCGATACTGGGCACGGGTTTCATGATGTTTTCGAATGTCGATGCTAGACACTCAGGTTCCATGATTTTGATGTGTCGCGAGAGACACATGTTGATTTATATCCTCATACTTTCATGCATATGCTTTTATGACTTTTACATGCATGATGTTGTTATGTCATTGGTTGACACGTGGACGAGATCCACATGCATACAGACATTGATTACATAGTTGGATTATATCCACATACTCATAGACTTCATGATATAGTTGACACTGATTACATTGATCATACCTCATATTTATGATATGTTGCTACCTGAGGCACTGACACGAGCACTTGGCACTACACTTATGTATAGATGTTTACCCTTGCCACCTTTTCATACTTCAGACTTTATCATTTGAGGTTTATATATATATATATATATATATATATATTTGATCGTATTGACCTAGGATGAGTCATACATACGATTTCTGCTCTGTGATGTTTTCTACTCACGAGTTGGAAAATCACCCCCGTTGTGCCACAGTTCTTGCAGGTTTTTGCCGTACAGGTTTCATTGCGGCTTTCTGGCACACTGCTTCCATTCTGGGTGATTTCTTTGGTGAGTGGGTTCACTCGCATTGTGACCACCCTTGTATTTATTTTAATCAGTTGTATCTAGTAATTCCATCAACCAAACTTGTATATTTATTTCAGACTTAGAAACCAGTGTATTATTCTTTCAACCTTAGAGTCACGCGTTGCAGTATTATGATTTTCTTAATGATTTTGAGTTTCCTTTTGAGTTTTGATCCTCGCCCTTCCGCGTTGTATATTATATTGCTTACGTGGTTGTGACCGTCGATTGACGAAGAGCTAGCTCCTGCTTGGGGATGCCTTTTATCATTGATGTATATATTATTCATGTTGTACCCCGTTCGGGGCCGGTTTTTACAAAGGAAACTCTGCCGGAATTTTCAGAAAAGACTTGAGATTTTAAAATGCACATTCGGCTTATGTTATTTAAAAACCCTTTATTTTAAAACATGTTTTCTTCACTTCTTTCTTTAAATGGTTTAGATTTCTGGGATTTCTTGGCTTACTTGAATTAGATAGGGTCATATAGACTTCATATGATTCAAGTGCCAGTCACGTGCCATTTCAGGTCGTGACATACACAGGTTCTGTTAGACCATGTTCCGATTGTGAGAGAGTTCCCCGATGTATTTCATGATGAGTTACCTGGGTTGCCGCCAGAGCGCGATATCAAGTTCTGCATCGACTTGATCCCCGACATGGGCCCTATTTCTATACCGCCTTATCAGATGGCCCCGGCGGAGCTTAAAGAGCTCAAGGATCAATTACAAGATTTTCTTAACAAGGGACTTATTTGACCGAGTGTCTCGCCTTGGGGAGCTCCTGTCCTATTCGTTAAGAAGAAGGATGGCAATATGAGATTGTGTATTGATTATCGTCAGCTGAACTGAGTTACAGTGCGGAATAGGTATCCTCTACCTCGCATTGACGATTTGTTCGATCGGCTCTAGGGTGCGGGATATTTTTCGAAGGTTGACTTACGGTCTGGTTATCATCAGTTGCGGGTCCAGAATGATGACATTCTGAAGACTGCTTTTCGGATGCGCTACGGGCATTACGAGTTCTTGGTGATGTCGTTGGGGCTCACCAATGCCTCAGTAGCATTCATGGATTTGATGAACCGAATCATTAGGCCGTTCCTTGACCGTTTTATTATCGTATTCATAGACGACATCTTGGTTTACTCCAAGAGTCGAGAGGAGCATGAGCAGCATTTGAAGATTACATTGCAGACATTGAAGGAGCACCTATTTGCCAAATTCTCGAAGTGTGCTTTCTGGCTTGATAGTGTTGACTTCTTGGGTCATGTGGTTACGAAAGATGGTATACGAGTGGACTCGAAAAAGATCGAGGTAGTACAGCATTGGCCCAGACCTGTTTCAGTGACAGAGGTTCGCAGCTTCTTGGGCTTAGCCAGTTATTACCGACGTTTTGTATAGGATTTCTCTCGTATCGCTGCACCGCTGACCGGGCTGACTCAGAAGGGAGTTCCATTTCTTTGGATCGAGGCATGTGAGCAGAGTTTTCAGCAGTTGAAGACTCGTTTGACGACTGCACCGGTTTTATCCTTACCTTTAGGCTTAGGCGGCTATGTTGTTTATTGTGATGCTTCTTGAGTGGGTCTAGGTTGCGTGTTGATGCAGTACGGCATAGTCATCGCTTGTGCTTCTCGGCAGTTGAAGAAGCACGAGCAAAACT
Source organism: Agapanthus africanus (assembly GCA_030015575.1). Taxonomy (NCBI): domain Eukaryota; kingdom Viridiplantae; phylum Streptophyta; class Magnoliopsida; order Asparagales; family Amaryllidaceae; genus Agapanthus; species Agapanthus africanus. The sequence goes on from CM057337.1 coordinate 206,761,223, forward strand.
ATCCCACTCACGATCTAGAGATGACCGCGGTGGTCTTTGCACTTAAGATTTAAAGGCATTACGTGTACGTGCTGGGTTCCTTATCACCCTCACCATGTTTTCTAAGGCATCTAGCATGCAATTTTAAAAAACCTAGAGTGCTAAGCAACCAGGAATGAGGATCTAACTAGAGGATTAGGTTGAAACTAACATGTAAACTACTTTACACTAAGTGAAATGGGAATACAACCTTTGTAGACCGGTCCTTCACTTCTAAAGCTCCATATAGTAGTCCCTTTGCTCCAAGTAGTTGTGTCCCGGACTCTCCTTTGGCTCCACTAGGTGAAAGGAACGAGCTTGCTCAAATATCTTCGAGGCCGAAGATGATCTACGTCGAAAAATCTCAAACTCAAGCTACATCTTCACCAATTGATGAACTAGTGAAGAAACAACCTATACTAAATGGCTAGTTTGGTATAGATTGGTGAAGTAGGAATTTTGCTCACTTTAGAATAATTTTTCTCTCTTTCTTTTCTTTTCTCTTTCAAAGCTAGAGAGCAATTGAAGGAGATGAAGAAAATGATCAAGTGATCAACTCATGAACCATGGGTGTGAAAATATCATATATAACTCATGTAGAGACTTAACCATAGCTAAAGATAATGGTTAGATTAATAAATATCTAAAGTAAAACAAAATTAGTGGACTAAGTCAATGGTTTCCAAAAGCTTCTCCAAGCTTCAAGCCATGACTAATTTCCACCTAATTTTGATTTATCCCTTAATATTTAAACACCTAAATTATCTTAAGTTAGGTATGAGTCTCATACACCCAAGTCTAATGTATCATCTAGCATGATACAAAATAAATACATTAACATAAATCACATATATATTAAATATATAATGAGAAAAATATTTTCTTAAGTGAGCTAATATTAGTTAATGTATATTAATATATCAAATATATAATTACACATTAAATTAATAAAATAACACTTGATTTAATAACCCGGTTATATCGTATACAACCGACTAATATCATTTATATGCATATCATATATACATATAACATATCATTGAATCAACACTTGATTCAACAATCCGGTCATATCACATATAACCTATATCGCGAGATTGGAATACGGTATCACATACACATATTAATCTCGGTCCCGCACATATCACATATGTGCCCTACTTCGTTTCCCAAGAGCTAGGAAACCTCTGTGTAAGACTCTAATGACTCATCAATACGTCGGCAGTAGGTGATGATCATATCAGTCACCCACAAGCCGTCAGCGGTACTAGCTGGACGTAACGGCTACCCGGGTATTGGGCGATCAGAAGATCAACAAGCAAGCTTGTCCATACTCCTGTGAATCCAACAGCAACACTACTGTATAGTCCGGTCTCTTCGTCTGATATATCGTATATCAAGTCTAGGGGTGGTAAACGTCAGACCCCAGTAACCTGATAAGTCATGCCAATATGAGGCTCATAACGAGTCGAGAAACTACTGATAACACTTACAAATAAATCTCAGTATCAGCCCTGGCCAGGGACTTCCTATTATAGCCAATCGAGCATAGAGCAACATCAACCCCCAATATCGGGAAAGACGAATCCCATCCTATCGCTCATTGTCTCCATGTGACTCGGGACTGTACCCAAAAACCACCGTTTTGCACGCTCTCTTGAATGTGGTAAGGTGGAAATCAAAGCACAGTGGGAATCACACAAGACTCTATGAAGATCTCAGGTCTACAGACTAACCTGTACCAGTGTCACCAGAGAACTACTATCTGACGTTAGGTATAATACCATCTAAGAGTTCTCGGCGAGTCATGTTCAGTGTACCCAGTCTCCACTGAGCACCCGTATACCATCTTTGATGTCAAACACCAATGGATATGGGATCATCCATCGCCCATCAAATGGGTCAAGAAGCGTATATGCTAGTCTACTCTGAAATATCGATACCCCGTCTCGATACACTCTCGACTAGGAACTATTAAAGGATGAACTTATGGACTACCCTGGCCCCACTAGTATAATCTCCATCATAGTCATGGTAGTCAAGTACACATCCTAAGGGCTTTCTCAACATGTGAGATAATGACAGTATCATAATACAAGTGTACATGTTAAGATAAAGAGCAACAAGATAGTATACTATCATGTCGAGCAAGAAAGTCCTCCCTATATATGTCCAAGCATCCATTGTAATATACAATCATATACAGCAGTGGCCTCTAGGGCATACATATAACTAACAATCTCCCACTTGCACTAAAGCCAGTTGTTGTAGCATCTCATACCCAACGTCCTAAAAACTCTCAAACTGCATCTGGGGTTTTGGCCTAGGTGAGTGGATCCGCCGTGTCATTCTTCCTATCAACTCTCCTGACCTCGATCGCCCAGGGATCAACCATCTTCCTGATCAGGTGATACTGCCTAAGAATATGTCTAGATCACTGATGGGACCGGGGTTCCTAGGCCAAAACCACAGCTCCATTGTCACCACAATGGTAGGAACCAAGTTCATCTCATGAACATCTATACCCAGACAACCTCTTTGGTAGCATCGTTGGCAGCGATGTATTCACCCTTTATCGTTGAGTCTGCTATAGTATCTTGGAACTCTTCCAACATACCGTTCCTCCACTGAGGGTAAAGACAAAACCCAAGTCTGTCTTACAGTCGACCTTATTACTTTGGAAGCTCGAATCGGTAAAGGACTCCACTTGAAGTTCACCGTTACCATACACGAAGAACGTTTCTTTAGTCCTTCTCAAGTACTTAAGAATGTTCTTCACAGCTGTCCAGTGATTCTCCCCAGGATCTGATTGATACCTGCTTTCAATACCCAGTGCGTACGCTACATCCGGTCGAGTACATAACATTGCATACATGATAGACCTGACTTCCGAAGCATAGGGTATACCTTGCATGTGAGCCCTCTCCACATCGGTCTTGGGGGACATCTTTTGGAAAGAGTGATTCCTGAGATCGTGGGTAAATTCCCACGCTTGGAATCTTTCATACTAAACCTCTTTAGTATTGTGTCAGTGTACCTGGATTGGGATAATCCCAACATCCGCTTAGATCTATCTCTATAGATCTTAATCCCCAGGATGTAGGAGGCGTTACCTAGATCCTTCATGAAGAATCTTTTGTAAGTCCACGGTAGCGCCCCGGCCGTCTAACAGACGCCAAATGCGGAACAAAAACTTTTTACAACTGACGCTATCGCGTACCGTAACCCGGATCTTCCATTAAAGCTAACCTAACAAACTACAAATGGGTAGAAACGTTATACCGAATGATCCGAGTCCTTCGGTATTTAACCATCATCCCACGCTTTGTTGCGGCTGCTCCGATCTGCTGAATCTCCAGTCTTCTCGTCCAGGTGGCACCACGTCGACGGATCTTTAAACGGGCTCCCGCCTCTGAACCGAGGCAACTCGGTCGTCAAGTGTGCTAAAAGAGACGACCAAGATGAAGTAGAGAATGAGTGGAACACTTTGTCTCGCTACGTCCAAGGCTATGGACGAACGTTTATGGAAGTTTCCTTTTGGATCGAGTGAAATGAGAATTGTCTATTCTAATTTCCATAAACCTAAACTACTATCATAATCTTTTCTTCAAAATGAACCATACTCATACAAGAGGGGAGGGGCCAGCCACAATAAATAGGAGAGGGGGAGGTGAGTGTAGGAGCTAGGAGAGTGATCATAAGGAAAAATATCAAGGATATTTATCATGAAGAAAGAATGAGTGGTATGAACACATTAAATGAATTAAGCCACCTCACTTAACACCTCACCTCACAATTAATGCAAATGATGAGTCACTAATCCTAGTCACCATTTCTAGAATCTTCTAGAACCATGACTCACCCAAAAGATGAAAAGATAAATCCGCATTTTACCGACTGTTAAATACGGCTGATAGAAAACTGGAAACTGGCAACTTCCAAAAGTGATCCTGAAACGAATTTCAGGATAACCCCGTATCAGTATAAACATACCAGCATTTGTATTACGACCGAATACAAATGCATCTGAGACAAAGTTATTATATCTACACAGTATAATACTCGGATCCGGTTTAAACCAAAGCCGACCAGTATTATCTGCCCGAAAAATGACACGTGCGAAAACGCACGTGCATTTTCCGAACCTTGCCATAAAACCATACGGCCTCTACAACGTTTTGCCCGAACTTGGGAAAGTGTCTGTGGGGGACTCTAATGACTCATCAATACACTGGCACTGGGTATAACCACTAGCATGTCAGAGGTACAAGCTGTACGTAACGGTTTTCCTATGTATTGATTGGAAGGGAAGCTGACGAGCGAACTCATCTATAAACCCTACTGAGCCTGACAGTAACAATGTATATACAGTCCGGTCCGTTCGTCTAAATAGTATCGCATATCGAGTCTAGGGGGGTGGATAAAGTCAGACCCCTAATAACGCGATAAATCGTGTCGGCATGAAGCCCATCACCATCTGAGAAACTACTGATCCAAATCAGTAATTCTCCACTACCTTGGCCAAGGATTTCAAGTGATGGCTACCCGTGCACTGTGCGACATCAACCCCCAATACCGGGAGAGATGAACCCCCGACGATCCGCTCACTTGCCTCCAATGTGGCTCGGGACTGTACCCAACAAAAACCTGTTTGCACAACTCCTTTGAGAGTGGTAGGGTAGTAATCTAAGCACGGTAGGAACTCACATGAGACAAATGACGATTTCAGGTCGATGAACTAACCTGTACACATGTCACCAGGGAACTGCTATCTGACGATATGTATAATACCAACTAGCATGTTCCCGGCGAGTCCTGTCCGGTGTACTCATAACCTAATGAGCACCTGTATACATCTTAGGTGAACTAACTGACACCAGTGGCTTGTGAGACCGGCCACCGCCCCTCATCGGGGTCTCGACTGTATACACTAGTCTACTCTGGAGTATCGATGCCCTGTCTTGAAACTCCAACGACTAGGGACACTTTTAAGGATGTGCTTACAGACCCCAGCTCCCACGTATACGATCGCCATCATACTGCTGGTAGTCAAGCAAGAATCTTATGGGCTCTATCATCATGCAATAGTGAACTAAAGCATGTATACGATGATAAAGACAAACCAGATAGCATACTATCATCTCGAGCAAGACTGTCATATCGGTATAGGTCCTGCCTCAATCATTGCAATCACGTACCTGCGATCCAATAATTGATTTTGAGGTCACTATCTCCAACAATCTCCCACTTGCACTCAAGGCTAATTATTGCGATGTCGCATACTCACAGCCCGTGTGATATCGAACATCCAACTCCTCTAATAATCAGTTTCACAAAGCTAGTTTTTAAAACTCTTGTGTTCGAGAAATAGCCTCAGTGAGTGGATCCGCCCTGATGTTTCTTTCTATGTCTCTCTTAATCTCAAGTTCGTGGAGAAAACCATCTCCCGAAATGAGTAATACCTGTCTTAGAATATGTCTGAATATCTGATGGGACCTATTTCATAAATGAACTCTAAATCCAGACTTCTTAGACTTTATTGATAACTGAACCTAATCAGTATCGCGCACCATGCCTCCCACGGTATCCTCTTGGACCACCTGTCCATAATACTGTCCCTCATCATAGGAAAAACTATAACTCTGACAATCACTCTGTTATCCATGTCACCTTGGAAGCCTGGAATGATAACCGTCTCCCGAAGGAGGCTGCCATCATCAAATCCGTAGAACATGCACCTTATGTTCTAAAACTGCTTCCTTACATTTCTTCAGGATTGGATTAATATAAACTTATCGCATCAAGTGCAAAATCTACATCTGGTGTGGTACTTGACATCTCATGATTGACTCAATTGCCTAAGCAAGTGATCTGCCAATCATGCACATCCCTCTCTCCTTTAGTCTCTAAGACACCTTTAGAGAGGGTGACTCCATCACCTGCAGGTACACCACCATGCCAGGAGTCATCTATTCTAAAATACTATTAGAATACTATCAAAATACCCACATTGGGAAACTGCCCAAATCTAGATCTAAAACCATAGATCTAGTAACCAGAATGTCTGTTATTATATCCACATCCTGTCTGAAGAAACAACCGTGTGACGACCACAGTATAACCGATCGTAGTATAGGAATTTTACTTCCTACTATGTGTATGTCATCCAAATACCAGGACATCACACTCTACTGCCTTCTTAACAGATCCATCCCCTATTCAGATGAAGTCAAAGCTATGACTGTCTCATCAAAATTAGATGATCTAATCTCTGCTATATTTGGTCAAGCCTATAAATAAGCATAAGCTACTTGCCCACTACGCTTCCGCTGCTCCCACTGACTACGACAACCCTCTGGCAGAATAATATACACGTACACTTCTAAAGCTAGTTTAGAACGACGCTATACTTATCCTCTTGCCGGGTTTCATAGTCTGGAACAACAGTAGTGTCAAGTCTGGGTAAACAAGAACCTCCCTGTCACCGTCCTTGAGGCTACTAAGTACCTCTCGGGTGTCTGAGGTTACCCACCATATCTGTGGAGTGGCTAATAAAATGTCAAACCTGATTGAATATATAGGTCCTATTAAATTTTCCGTAATCGTTTGCGGTTCTGGAATCACTTCCAGTTCTACCATACTCCCACTACTGTTTTCTGAAAAAATCCATTTTACTAAAACTGTGGCGAGTGAAGAACAATATCACTATTGATATATCAGATGGTAGAAATGTCAACCCTCGTCAAAGCCAGGGTCAACCCACAAACAGCCATTTCAGAAATGTGCCTTGAGTTATCCAGTGTCTGGTTTTAAGCATAAGCTGGACAACTCCCATTACCTTAACATCGTTAAGATATGAACCATTCTATATCCAATATAGAAACAGAGGCACTAATTTAATTGGAACCAGATTCAAATCATGCAGCTGTCTCCAGTGCATATCAACTTAATGGAAAGTGGCTACTCATCATTACTCAACTTAGGAATCCATCCAATTATGAGTAGCCTGAAAGAGAAACAAGTTTCTCAAAACCATTACTATCATCTGAATACCAATCATAAGAATCTACATCTTCGATCTCTTTGAAGAATCCCGATACTTGCGACAACTGGTTCTCTACACAACTTCTCAAAACTTAGACATTGTATTTCTACGAAACACTTGTCTAAAAACTAAAGAAGTCATAAGTAAACAGAACATAGTACGAGGACCTACCCCTCTGTCCTGACGGACACTGGACAACATACAATACTCTGTATAAGTCCACTGAGTTGAATAACTCAAAACCTGTGCATCGTTGGTTGAAAACTGTACCCAGGCGACTTCCTCAAATATCACCAATTACAACGAATTCCGATATAATGAGGATGATCACCTAATTCCCAATAACTTACTCCCACTCATCATCTGTAAAAACCATACAGATATGAGAATGAAAACCTGGTAAATACATACCCTGGAGTAAGTATCTAATCGGGAAAACAGTTTTCTTTTAACAATGCGTAGTGAAACTGAAACATGAAAATGCTTCACAGGGGTATCCTGGTATTCCTAGTAATGTCTCTTCCATAATCCAATTCATGACTATAACCGTATATTTTATTGCCATCTCTCCAAATCTCTTTATTTGTCTTTAGTCGTTACCTTTTGTACACCATCGTTAGGCTAAATGGTTTTCTTCCTTCCCTACCGTTCGGCACCAGCCTATGGTTTGGAAGAAGACTATCCAGTAAGCATAATAGGTGTACCCTCCTAAACCAAGGAGTACTCGTAACCTGAGAGAAGGTAATGATAAAAGACAACTGAATAATACCTTATTCTATTTCTCCCGAACTGGGGAAAAAACCAAAAGTGAAATAGGAGTGGTGATGAAGTACGCGGTTTGGTCGTGAATGATAACAGTCGCAATTTACTTTGCCCTCTTTCCAATCCCTTTATTTTGTCTTTACATATTACCTTCTGCACACCCTACTTAGGCTAATTGGTTTTCTTCATTCCCTACCTTTCGGCACCAGCCTATGGTTTGGAATAAGACTATCCAATAAGCGTAATAGGTGTACCCTCCTAAACTAAGGAGCTCTCGCAACCTGAGAGAAGGTGATAATAAAAGACAACTGAATAAATCAATTCTATTTCTCCTGAACCTAGATCCATCCTCGAAGAAATCCCTTCAAGTTCGTATATAACCATACGATGGATCTATCCAATGGAAGTGGATATCCGTAATAATACGGGGTGTTCTAAGAAATGCAAAGGGTAAAAGAAGGAGCGGTAATGACTTATGCAACTTGGACAATCCAAAAGCCAGTATTTTAAGAAGGTTCGGTCAACTTGGTCACTGAGTCATAGTCTACGGTCGGTCAAAGGTCGCTGCCAAAGAGAGAGAGAAAAGAAACACTCTGCGTGCACTCTAACCTAGATCAGAATGGTTATCACTTTATCTAATCAGGAAACCTCCTACTGTAATCTCAAATTCTCCTCCAAACCTGAAAGAAGAATTAGTCGGGATCACCCGAAGAGTAAACCAACTCATCAGTGGGAATCGGGATCCAACTATCATCGCATGATAACTTGATGGAAGCCACTCAGGTTATCACACTCCAGAAGGTATGCGCATGTCTGGCAAGTTTCCTGTATGTTTGAAACTCCCGATGTGATTTTTGCCCCATGCTCTTATAACCTTGGCGTTGGTCAAAATGTCATAAGTCACATGCCAAGTTCTACCCGTCACTGTCCAGGTCAATTTGAACCCACCCGCACATGCCCCTGACGTTGGCCAAATGGCAGAACGACTGTCCCAAACCAACTCATCTATCTATGCAACAGATGAATATCCCAGCAGCTACCAAACATTATGCCCTGGCGTTGGTCAAATGCATAGTTTGAATACTACTGACTATCCATAAGAAATGACGGAGGGCTACGGCTGGTTTTTGGCGAAAAACCTTTAACGTAATGAACTTGATCTCGTTGAAGGAAACTGATAGCTTTTTATAAAAATATAGTGGCGAAAACCTTTTGCTAAAGAGGTCACTCCCGGTGAAGGGATCTCGGCTCTTTCCTCGTGGAATGAGGTGCAGGATATTCCAACTGAATACCGCGATGCAAAGCAACTTGTAATCGACTATATTGAAGTTATTACCCTGACGTAAACTTCTACCCAAGGGGTCACTCCCGGTGAAGGGATCTCGACCCTTGCCTCATCGAATGAGGTGCAGGATATTCTGACCGAATATCGCTGTGCAAAGCAACTGGAAACATCTTTGTGATAACACCTTTTAAAATTTGTTCCAACAATATCGAATATAGGTTTGTTTTATCCTTGCATTGATCAGAATCAATACAGTCCCATCAATCAATTACACCAGAAAAGAACGAAAATAAAATGTACGTATATGCCATCCGCATTCGCCACTGGGTCCTGTCATCACCCGTTAGGTTACTTAACTAACGACAGAGCGGGGGCTGGACTAGCGCGGGTGTAAAACATATACAACATCTAATAGTATATATACCAATATACAATAATCGCACCAGGCGTGATAATATGCAACATTACAGAAAAGTAATAAGCATCACAAAACAATACAGATAATCTGGGATCCCCGGGTTTCACAGAGCCGCTGCTGAAACCCGACGTTCCCCTGGTCGTGTGGGAAGCCTGTGCAATGAAACCTAAAGCCCTACGGGTGCGGCAAGTTACCCACCAAAACCCGAAGCGAGGTAGTCCCCACAGCATAGTGAATGGAACACCCGGCACTTCATGGAATCCGGTAAATTGAGCACCCCTCCTTGGGTCAACCTGTACCCCCTACGAGTGCGGCGAATAGTCTGCCAATTCTAGAGTAAGATCCCTTTGCCTCTCAAAGCCCTGAGATACGGACCCGTTGCCCTCCAGAACCCGGCTATCCGTGCACTCTTTCACGGGGTAAACCTAGTACAGAAATAAAAATATGTACAACGGGTACATTGACCTCAACCTGGTCGTGCCCCAAAAGAATATTATACAACAGGCAGTGACGGCAGTCCACATGTTGGACGCTCGCCCCGCAATATCAAATGTATAAATAAATCCAAACTGCACTATCATTGCACCCTGCTATCCACCACGACATATCAGCAACATTACAGCACAACACAGAACATCAACGCGAATGTCACGTTCGCAAACCCGTCTAAAAGAACTATAGCAATCAGACGCGGTTTACCGATCAAATGGCATTCCCGGTCGGAGATATAATGTAAATACTGTAAACTAACAAGTTTAAAATTTCGATCGACTAAATTTCCCGAAGTGGGCCCCACAAACATTTGTTGTACAGTAACAAAATCTGGGCCCAAAAGAATATACCAAAAAGCCACAATTTCCAAATAAAGCCTACTGGTAAATTTTAATGCACTGTTCCCACAGTACTGCCGCGATTCCGCGGTCAAACCCTAGGTTTGACCGCGGTTCCGCTGCGGTCACGTGGGATCACGTGCTCAAAATTTACCAGTGTGCTTAGAAATCCCTGCTTGTTTATCTGTGATATCTAAAATTATTTTTAGGTCCCCTTTAAAAAATCGACAGAAACTACAGCACTGGAATTTGCGGTTTTTCCAAAAATCGTTCGATCGATATTTCAAACGTGTTAGCACAAATTAGTATAGCTTAATGGTGAGGCTCTGATACCACTGTAAGTCTACGGTAGCGCCCCGGCCGTCTAACAGACGCCAAATGCGGAACAAAAACTTTTTACAACTGGCGCTATCGCGTACCGTAACCCGGATCTGCCATTAAAGCTAAACTAATAAACTACAAATGGGTAGAAACGTTATACCGAATGATCCGAGTCCTTCGGTATTTAACCATCATCCCACGCTTTGTTGCGGCTGCTCCGATCTGCTGAATCTCCAGTCTTCTCGTCCAGGTGGCACCTCGTCGACGGATCTTTAAACGGGCTCCCGCCTCTGAACCGAAGCAACTCGGTCGTCAAGTTTGCTAAAAGAGACGACCAAGATGAAGTAGAGAATGAGTAGAACACTTTGTCTCGTTACGTCCAAGGCTATGGACGAACGTTTATGGAAGTTGCCTTTTGGATCGAGTGAAATGAGAATTGTCTATTCTAATTTCCATGAACCTAAACTACTATCATAATCTTTTCTTCAAAATGAACCATACTCATACAAGAAGGGAGGGGACGGCCATAATAAATAGGAGAGGGGGGAGGTGAGTGTAGGAGCTAGGAGAGTGATCATAAGAAAAAATATCAAGGATATTTATCATAAAGAAAGAATGAGTGGTATGAACACATTAAATGAATTAAGCCACCTCACTTAACACCTCACCTCACAATTAATGCAAATGATGAGTCACTAATCCTAGTCACCATTTCTAGAATCTTCTAGAACCATGACTCACCCAAAAGATAAAAAGATAAATCCGCATTTAACCGACAGTTAAGTACGGCTGATAGAAAACTGGAAACTGGCAACTTCTAAAAGTGATCCTGAAACGAATTCCAGGATAACCCCGTATCAGTATAAACATACCCGCATTTGTATTACGACCGAATATAAATGCATCTGAGACAAAGTTATTATATCTACACAGTATAATACTCGGATCCGGCTTAAACCAAAGCTGACCAGTATTATCTGCCCGAAAAATGACACGTGCGAAAACGCACGTGCATTTTCCGAACCTTGCCATAAAACCACACGGCCTCTACAACATTTCGCCCGAACTTGGGAAAGTGTCTGTGGGGAACTCTAATGACTCATCAATACACTGGCACTGGGTAATATGAGTTCACCTGGTACTAGCAGCAACCACTAGCACGTCAGAGGTACAAGCTGTACGTAACGGTTTGCCTATATATTGATTGGAAGGGAAGCTGACGAGCGAACTCATCTATAAACTCTACTGAGCCTGACAGTGACAATGTATATACAGTCCGGTCCGTTCGTCTAAAGAGTATCGCATATCGAGTCTAGGGGATGGATAAAGTCAGACCCCTAATAACGCGATAAATCGTGTCGGCATGAAGCCCATCACCATCTGAGAAACTAATGATCCAAATCAGTAATTCTCCACTACCTTGGCCAAGGATTTCAAGTGATGGCCACCCGTGCACTGTGCGACATCAACCCCCAATACCGGGAGAGACGAACCCCCGACGATCCGCTCACTTACCTCCAATGTGGCTCGGGAATGTACCCAACTAAAACTTGTTTGCACAACTCCTTTGAGCGTGGTAGGGTAGTAATCTAAGCACAGTGGAAACTCACATGAGATAAATGACGATCTCAGGTCGATGAACTAACCTGTACACATGTCACTAGGGAACTGCTATCTGACGATATGTATAATACCAACTAGCATGTTCCCGGCGAGTCCTGTCCGGTGTACTCATAAACTAATGAGCACCTGTATACATCTTAGGTGAACTAACTGACACCAGTGCCTTGTGAGACCGGCCACCGTCCCTCGTCGGGGTCTCGACTGTATACACTAGTCTACTCTGGAGTATCGATGCCCTGTCTCGAAACTCCTACGACTAGGGACACTTTTAAGGATGTGCTTACAGACCCCAGCTCCCACGTATATAATCGCCATCATACTGCTGCTAGTCAAGCAAGAATCCTATGGGCTTTATCATCATGCAATAGTGAACTAAAGCATGTATACGATGATAAAGACAAACCAGATAGCATACTATCAAATCGAGCAAGACAGTCATATCGGTATAGGTCCTGCCTCAATCATTGCAATCACGTACCTGCGATCCAATAATTGATTTTGAGGGCACTATCTCCTACATCTTTGTGATAAGAGGAGCTTGACCGAGTGTAGCATAGGAACATCATTTCCTATCAAGAGTATGTCATCCACATACGATACGAGGAAGTCAACCTTACTCTCTACAACCTTCTTGTATATATAAGGTTCATCTACCATTTTGATGAAGTCAAACTCTTTGGCTGCCACATCAAAATAGATGTTCCAACTCTACGATGCCTGCTTTAACCCGTAAATTGATTTAAGCAACTTGCACACCTTTCCGCTGCTCCGACTGTCTACGAATCCCTCTGGCAGTGTCATGTACACGCTCCCTTCTAAATCACTATTTAGAAAAGCGGTCTTGACGTCAATCTGCCAGATTTCGTAGTTATGGTATGCAACAATGGCAAGTAGGATCCGGATGGACTTAAGTATAGCCACTGGAGAAAAGGTTTCATCAAAATCCACACCTGGTTATTGACGACAACCTTTTGCAACAAGTCTAGCTTTGAAAGTCTCAACTTTTCCATCTACACCAAGAATCTTCTCAAAATCCACTTTCTCCCGATGGGTTTTACCCCTTCAGATGCAACTACCAAAGTCCATACTTTGCTGGTGCATATGGATTCCATCTCAGATCGCATAGCATCCAGCCATTTCACAGAGTCCCCACTCATGTTGGCCTGCTCAAAACTAGTTGGGTCATCATCTTCCATGATGTAATCGTCGCTCCCACTGTCATTGAGAAAACCATAGTATCTCTCAGGCGGATGAGGAACCCTACTAGATCTGCGGAGTGGCTGAGATTCGTTGGAGACTATTGAACCTCCAGTTCTTCTAAATCATCAGCTGTTAGTTTGTCTAGCTGGAACTTCTTCCAGTTCTACCTCATGACCACTAATTTCTTCCATAAGAAATTCCTTTTCTAAAGAGCCGGCATGCTGAGAAACAAAACACCTTGTTGGCTATAGTGCCTTCAAGGCAATTATTGTAATCGCATGCAGATGATTATGATGATTGAGCAAGGACCTATACCGATAAAACAGTCTTACTCAAGATGATAGTATGCTATCTGGTTTGTCTTTATCATCATGTACGTGTTGATAGAGCCCATAGGATTCTTGCTTGACTACCAGCATTGTGATGGCGATCATATACGTGGGAGCTGAGGGTCTATAAGCACATCCTTAAATGTCCCTAGTCGTGGGAGTATCAAAACCGGGCATCGATACTCCAGTGTAGACTAGTGTATACTGATTGAGACCCCGACGAGGGGCGGTGGCTAGGTCTCACAAGCCATTGGTGTTAGTTTGTTCACCTAAGATAGTATACAGGTTCTCATTGGGTTATGAGTACACTTGACGGGCTCGCCGGGAACCTGCTAGTTGGTATGATACCTGTTGTCAGATAGCAGTTCACAGGTGATATGTGTACAGGTTAGTCTGTCGACCTGAGATCATCATTTGTCTCGTGTGAGTTCCCACTGTGCTTTGATTACTACCCTACCACGACTCAAAGGAATCGTGCAAACAGTTTTTAGTTGGGTACAGTCCCGAGCCACATGGAGGCAGTAATCGGATTGTCGGGGATTTGTCTCTCCCGGTATTGGGGGTTGATGTCGCGTTGTGTACGGATGGCCATCACTAAAAATCCGTGGCCATGGTGGACGAGAATTATCGATCCAGGATCGATAGTTTCTCAGGTGGTGATGGGGTTTCATACCGACACTAAATGTTGCGTTGTTAGGGGTCTGACTTTATCCACCCCCTTAGACTCGATATGCGATACTCTTAGACGAATAGACCGGACTGTACGGATATTGTCACTGTCAAGATCAGTAGGGGTTCTATATGAGTTTGCTCGTCGACCTCCCTTTCGCTCAATACCTGGGTAGCCGTTACGTACAGCTAGTGCCGCTGACGTGCTTGTGGTTAAACCCATTGCCAGCGTATTGACGAATCTTTAGAGTCCCATACAGACGGTTTCCCTGGTTCTGGCGAAATGATGTAGTAGCCGTATTGGATACGTGCAGGGTTCCGATCGATTGATGTACATTGTACTCGGGTTTTCGATTGGACAATTGATAATACTAGCCGGCTCGGTTTTAAGCCGGATTATTAAATCAGGTATTGATTTAATAATTTACGTATATATATTTCGATACGTATATTCTAGTATTATATTCTTGGTGTTATCCTATCTTTTTTGGTATTCGTATTTCGGTACGAATGCAGATATATTTACAGTAAAATGTAATCCGTATTTTTTACCGGATAACATTCTAGAAGGTGCCACCTCATTTCTTGATTTGACCATTTTTATTAAATGGATTAATGAGGTGGAAATTGCATGAGGAGGTATGGTGACAACCATGCTTGCATTAGTGCACACAAATGAATTATTAATTCATTTGTGTTCACTATTCAAGCATGGGAGGATTTTAAAAATAGAAAAATAGTTTTAACAAAACCTAGCATGCTAATTTCTTTTTGAAGGTTGAGTTCATTTTTACAAGCATGAAGGTTTTGTTCACTTGGTTTTTCTTGAGCTCCTCCCTCACCATTAGCCTCACCTCCTCTAGCATTCTTATTTTGCGTACACCTTCAAGTTTTGAGATAGATAACACTTAGAGATCATACACACTACATCCTAGGCTCTCTAGGGTAGCATCCTAGAGACCCTAGTTGCTCCATTTGCATCATGTTGTGGAGCTGGAGCCGGAGTTACATCCCTCGGGTGGATCATCGAAGATAGAGGAAGACCGGTAACCAAACCACTTCAAAGAACCACTAGGAGCTTGGAATGAAGACCGAAGGACACAGATCAACTCGGTATAACGATTCTAACTCTTAGTTTAGATTGCTAGTTTAGGGTTTAAGGCCGATCCGGAAATCGGGTAATGGTAGCGCCAGTTTAGAAAAATTTTGTTCCGCATTTGGCCACGTTTCGATGTCCGGGGCGCTGTCGTACCCCTTCATGGTATCAGAGCCACCCTTTAAACCCTTAGCTAGCTAGTTTAGACAATGTTAAAGTATCGAAATCGAAACAAACCCGAAACAGTGCACTGCTGATTTCTGTTCTCTGTCGATTTTCAAAGTCTTCAAAAAATCTTACAAACAATTGCAGAAGACTATTTACCTGACAACATGACCACACACCAAATACGAACCTATTCTATGAAATTTTGGCCGAGCACATTGCTCATTTTTCTGAGGAGGTCAGCCCTAATAGGGTATTTGGGGTTTGTATTTTGTGTGTTGTTTGGTCTCTGGAAAATTGGTGCAGTGGTATTGTTTGTTTAGCCCATTTTTGATATTATGTTATCAGTTGTTCAGGGGAAATTCGGGGCGTTTCAAAGTCGATGTTTTAACACTGTTTAAATATTTATCAGTACATACATTATTATCTGCGGCCGTGAATGTCATTTGATCTGTACAACTCGTATAATTGCTATATGTCTTTTAGACGGGTTTGCGAACGTGACATTCACGTTGATGTTGTGTGTTGTGCTGTGATGTTGGTTGGATCGTCATGGTGGATAGCTATGGTGCAATGTTAGTACAGTTTTATTTCATTTGTACATTTGATATTGCGGGGCGAGCGTCCGACATGTGGACTGCCGTCAATGCCAGTTTGTATATTATTCTTTCGGGGCACAACCGGGTTGAGTTCGATGTCACCCTTGTATATTATTTTCTTTTCTGTACTAGGATTACCCTGCGGTGGAGTGCACGAATAGCCGGGTTCTAGAGGGAAACGGGTCCGCATCTCATGGCATTGAGACGGAGGGGTCCTTACTCTAAAATTAGCGGGCTATTCGCCGCACTCGTAGGAGGTATAGGTTGACCCACGGAGGGGTGCCCAAGTTACCGGATTCCGTGAAGTGCCGGGTGGCCCATTCACGTTGTTGAAGGGGGTTATCTCGCTTCTGGTTTTGGCGGGTAGCTTGCCGCGCTCGTAGGGGTCTAGGTTTCATTGCACAGGCTATCCACACGACAGGGAACGTCGGGTCTCATTTACGGCTCAAGTGAAACCCGGGGCTCCAGATTATCCACCATTCTGTGTTACTTCTGTGATGCTTCTGTGATGTTGCTTTATATCATTCCTGGGACGATTGTTATATATATATAGACACACACACACACACGCACTAGTAGATGTTGTATATGTTTTGCACCCGCGCTAGCCCAGTCCCCGCTCTGTCATTAGTTAAGTAACCTAACGGGTAATGACAGGACCCAGTGGCGATTGTGGATGGCATATACATACATATTATTTTCGTTCTTTTCTGGTTTGATTAATTGATGGGACTGTATTGATTCTTATCAATGCAAGGATAAAACAAACCTATATATGATGTTGTTGGAACCAAGTTTTTAAAACTGACATTACAGACGTTCTCTTTTGCTTTGCACAGTGGTATTCGGTTATGAATATCCAGCACCTCATTCGACGAAGCAAGGGCCGAGATCCATTCATCGGGAGTGACCCCTTGAGTAAAAGTTTGCGTCAACGTAATAACTTCACTATAGCTGATTATTTTTGCTTTGCATCGTGATATTCAGTATGGAATATCCTGCACCTCATTCTACGAGGAAACATCCGAGATCCCTTCACAGGGAGTGACCTCTTTAGCAAAAATTTTCACCGCTATATATTTATAAAACCACTTATATTCCTTCAACGATATCAAGTTCATTACGTTAAAGGTTTTTCACCAAAAACAGTCGTAGCCCTCCGTCATTTCTTACAAGTATTGCTTAGTATTCGTGCTGCGTTTGTTGACTATGTCAAGGCGTAGTGTGCGGTAGCTAAGGAGTGCTTGTTTGTGGCATATTAATGCGATTGGTTAGGACAGTCGTGCGGCCTTGTTGACTGTGTCAAGGGCTCGTACGGGTGGGTTTAATGCAATCCTGGATAATGATGGGTTGAACTTGACTAGGACTCTTTGATTTGTTGACCGTGTCAAGGTCACTTAGGTCCTAGGGGTAAAAACACACATCGGGAATTTCAAACATACAGGAAACTTGCCAGGCTTGCGCATACCTTCTGGATTATGGTAACTTGAGTGGCTTCCATCAAGTTATCATGCGATGATAGTTAGATCCCGATTCCCACTGATGAGTAGCATTACTCCTCGAGTGATTCCGACTAATTCTCCTGTTGGGTTTGGAGGAGAATTCGACGAAACGGTGGGAGCCATCCAAGATTAGATAAAGTGATTGACCATTTTGATCTAGGTTAGAGTGCACGCTGAGTGTTTCTTTTCTCTCTCTCTCTCTCTCTCTCTCTCTCTGGCTGCAACTATGACTCGACCCTTGACTAAAACTCATGAACCAAGTTAACCGAACCTTCTTAAAACACTTTGGCTTTTGGAATGTCACGGTGTCGCATATATCATTGCCACTTCTATATTACCTTTGCTTTTCTCCAGAACACCTCGTATCACTACGAACATCCACTTCCATTGGATAAATCCATCGTATAGTTACATACGAACTCGAAGGAACTTTTTCGAGGATGGATTCTGGTTCTGGAGAGATTGAATAGGATTATTCGGTTGTCTTTTCCCTTTACCTTCTCGCAGATTGTGAGGGATCCTAGGATTAGGAGAGGGTACACCTATTGAGCTTATTGGATAGTCTTCTTCCAAACTATAGGCAGGTGCCGAACGATAGGGAAGGAAGAAAACCAATTAAGCTTAAGTGTGGTGTATATAAGGTAATAAGTAAAAACATATAAAGGATTAGAATAATGGCAAAGGAAATTGCGACCACCATCATTCATGACAAAAACCGTGTATACCCCTGCCACTCCTACATCACCTTTGCTTTTCTCCAGAACATCTCGTATCACTACGAACATCCACTTCCATTGGATAAATCCATCGTATAGTTACATACGAACTCGGAGGAACTTTTTCGAGGATGGATTCTGGTTCTGGAGAGATTGAATAGGATTATTCGGATGTCTTTTCTCTTTACCTTCTTTCAGGTTGCGAGGGCTCCTAAGATTAGGAGAGTACACCTATTACGCTTATTGGATAGTCTTCTTCCAAACCTTAGGCTGGTGCCGAAGGGTAGGGAAGGAAGAAAACCAATTAGCCTAAAGTTGGTGTACAGAAGGTAATAAGTAAAGACATAATAAAGGGATTGGAGTGAGGGCGGGTAAGTATATGGTTACTGTCATGAATCAGGATAGTGGAAGATGCATTACTAGGAATACCCCGTTACCCTTTTTCTGAAACATTTTCATGTTTCAGTTTCACTGTGCGATGTTAATTGAAAAACTGTTTTCCTAATTAGAATCTAACTCCAGGGTATGTATTTACCAGATCAGTTTCTCATATCTGTATGTTATTACAGATGGTGAGTGGGAGTAAGATATTGGGAATTGGGTGATTAGATCCTTATTATATCGGAATTCGTTGTAATTAGTGATATTTGAGGAACTCGCCTGGGTTTTTGCCGGACGGCGAATATTTGGTTTTGAATATCCGTTGTTATGCACCAATTTCAAACTGATATATCTGTACGTTTATTTTATAATGTGAGATATAACTTTTTGAAATTATGTTTGTGACATTTACCTATATCGGTTGGTGATTAGGTAAGGTGTATTCAACAGCGGTGTAATTCTTCTTAACCATACTACAGTTTTTCAACCTACGAAGCACAGGGTTTGAGTTGTTGAACTCAGGGGACTTATACAAAGTATTGTATGTTATCCAGTGTCCATTAGGACAAAGGGGATGGTACTCGTACTATATTCTGTTTACTCATGACTTCTCTTATTTTAGACAGGTATTTCGTTGAAATATAAGGTTCAGATTTTGAGAAGTTATAGGTATAAGAATAAAGAAGAGAACCATTTATTAGAAGTATCAGGATTCTTCGATGAAGTCAAAGATGTAGATACTTGTATTTGGTATTCTATTGATAGTAATGGTTTTGAGAACTTGCTTCTCTTTCGGGCTACTCATATATGGATGCACTCCTAGATGAGTAATGTTGATTATCCTCTTTCCATTTGGTTGATATGCACTGGAGACAGCTGCATGATTTTGAATATGGTTCAAATTAGATTAGTGCTTTTGTTTCTATATTAGATATATATAGAATCAATTTATATCTTAATGATGTTAAGGTATAGGGAGTTGTCCGACTGATGCTTAAAACCAGAATCCGGATAAACTCAAGGCACGTTTCAGTAATGGCTGTTTGTGGGTTAACCCGGGCTTTGACGAGGGTTAACTTTCTACCATCAAGAAGATCAATATTGTTCTTGACTCGCCACAGTTTTAATAAAATGGATTTTTCAGAAAAACATAAGTGGGAGTATGGTAGAACTGGAAGTAATTCCAGAACCACAAACGATCACTGAAGATTTAATAGAACCTAAGGATTCAGTTAGTTTCGACATTCCGTTAGCCACTCCGCAGATTTGGTGGGTAACCTCAGGCACCCGAGAGGTACTTCGGTCTTCTCAGTAACGGTGACAGGGAGGTTCTTGTTTACCCAGACTTGCTATTGCTGCTGTTCTAGACTATAAAACCCGGCAGGAGGATGAGTATAGCATCATTCTAAACTAACTTTGGAAGTGCATGTGTATATGACTCTGCCAGAGGGTTGTTGTAATCAGTGGGAACAGCGGAAGCATAGTAGGCAAGTAGCTTATGTCTATTTATAGACTAAAGCAAGTATAGCGGAAATAGATCATCTATTTTTGATGTGACGGTCATAGGCTTTGACTTCATCAGAATAGGAGATGGATCTGCTAAGAAGGTAGTAGAGAGTGATGTCCAGATATTAGGATGACATGCACTTGATAGGAAGAGATATTCCTATACTACGATCGGTTATATTGTGTTTGTCACAAAGTTGTTTCTCCACATAGGATATGGACATAATATCAGGATTTCTGGTTACTAGATCTATGGTTTTAGATCTAAATTTGGAAGTATCCTAATCTGGGTACTTTGACATTAAATGGACGACTCCTGGCATGGTGGTGTACCTGCAGGTGATGGAGTCAATCTCTCTAAAGGTTTCTTACAGACTAAAGGGGAGAGGGATCTACATGATTAGCATATCACTTGCTTAGGCAATTGAGTTAGTCATGAAATATCAAGTACCACACCAGATATTGTTTTTGCACTAGCTGCAATAAACATATATTAATCCAATCCTGGAGAAATGTAGGGAAGCAGTTATTAACATAAGTGAATGTTCTTGGGATATAGTAACGGCAGCCTCCTTCAGGAGACGGTTATCATATCAGGCTTCCAAAGTGACCTAGATGACAGAGTGACTATCAGAGTTATAGTTTTCCCTCTTTTGAGGGACAGTATGTTCGATAGGTGGTCCAAGCGAATACTGAAGAAGGCATGGTGCATGTTACTGATTAAATTCAGTGGATGATACAGTCTAGGAGGTTTGCTGGATTTGGAGTTCGTTTGTGAACTGGGTCCCATCAGATATCTAGACAAATTCTAAGACAAGTATAGCTCATTTCGGGAGATAGGTTTCTCTACAAAGTTGAGATATAGAGAGATACAGAAAGAAACATTAGAGCAGATCCACTCACTGAGGCTATTTCTCAAACGTAATAGTTTCACAAACGGGTTTTGCGAAACTGATTGGTAGAGAAGTTGGGTGTTTGGTATCACACGGGCTGTGAGTATGCGACATCGCAATAATTGGCCTTAAGTGCAAGTGGGAGATTATTGGCTATAGTGCTCTCATGGATATTATCGTAATCGCAGGCAGATGATTATGATGATTGAGCAAGGACCTATACCGATAAAACAGTCTTACTCAAGATGATAGTATGCTATCGTGTTTTTCTTTATCATCATGTACGTGTTGGTAGAACCCATAGGATTCTTGCTTGACTACCAGCATTGTGATGGCGATCATATACATGGGAGCTGAGGGTCTATAAGCACATCCTTAAATGTCCCTATTCGTGGGAGTATCGAGACCGGGCATCGATACTCCAGTGTAGACTAGTGTATACTGATCGAGACCCCGACGAGGGGCGGTGGCCAGGTCTCCCAAGCCATTGGTGTTAGTTTGTTCACCTCAGATAGTATACAGATACTCATTGGGTTATGAGTACACTGGACGGACTTGCCGGGAACCTACTAGTTGGTATTATATGTTAGTTATATGTATGCCCTAAAGGCCATTACTGTACATAGGATGTATATTGTAGTGGATGCTGGGACATATATAGGGAGGACTTTCTTGCTCGACATGATAGTATGCTATCTGGTTGAACTTTACCTTAACGTGTATACTGATTGTCTCTCTGTTACATGTTGGTAAAGCCCTTAGGATGTGTGCTTGACTACCTGGACTATGATGCGGATCATACTAGTGGAGACATGGTAGTCCATAAGTACATCCTTGAAAGTCCCTAGTCGTGGGTGTATCGAGACGGGGCATCGATATACCAGAGTAGACTAGCATATACCTTCTCGACCCATACAGATGGGCGATGGATGATCCCATATCCATCGGTGTTTGACATCAGAGGAGATATACGGGTGCTCAGTAGAGACTGGGTACACTGGACGGACTCGCCGAGAACTCCCAGATGGTATTATACCTCACGTCAGATGGCAGTTCTCTGGTGACACTGGTACAGAGTAGTCTGTTGACCCGAGATCGTCATAGAGTCTTGTGTGGTTCCCACTGTGCTTTGATTTCCATCTTACCACGTCCAAGAGGGCGTGCAAAACGGTGGTTTTTAGGTACAGTCCCGAGTCACATGGAGGCAATGAGCGATAGGAGGGGATTCGTCTCTCCCGGTATAGGGGGTTGATGTTGCGCTGTGTTCGATTGGCTATAACAGGAAGTCCCTGGCCAGGGCTGCTCAGAGAATTGCTGGTAAGTGTTACCAGTAGTTTCTCAACCCGTTATGAGCCTCATATCGACACGACTTATCGAGCTATTGGGGTCTGACGTTTACCACCCCTAGGCGAGATATGCGACATATCAGACGATCAGACCGGACTGTACGGTAGTGTTACTGGTCGGATTCACTGGAGTGTGAGCGGGCTTGCTCGTCGATCTTCAGATCGCTCAATACCCGGGTGGCCGTTACGTTTAGCAGACCGCTTGCGGCTTGTGGGTGTTTGATATGATCATCACCTGCTGCCGGCGTATTGACGAGTCTTTAGAGTCCTACACAGAGGTTTCCTGGCTCAAGCGAAACGAAATAGGAGCGTATATGAGTATGTGCGGGACCGAGAATAATGCGTGTATGTGATACCGTATTCTATTCTCGCGATAAATATATCGAATGGTTGTATGCGATATAACCTAGTTATCGATTCAAGCGTTGATTCGATAAGCCGATATATTGTATACTAGTCGGTTGTGTGCGACATAACCGGGTCATTGAATCAAGTGTTGATTTAATGATTTAATGCATATTTATAATATTTGATATATTACTTTGCATCAACTAGTATCGGTTTACTTAAGATGGATTTTCTCACTCGGATGGGCGCATTGTATATGCGATATACTTTTGTGCATTTGCTTGTATCATGTTTGATGATACATGATTGTTTAAGTGTAAGTTAAGAATAAACCATGGTTATTAATATGATTAGGGTTTTATTTCCTTTTATTATTTATTTATCTATTTATTTATTTTGGAAATAATTAGAAAAGGAATAAGAAGAAAATGGTGGCTATTTTTGTTTCATATTGAAGCTTCTTGAAGACTTTGACCTAGTGACCATTTTGTTCTTATCCTTAACCCTAACCATTCCATTAACCATGGTCTTTTCTCTACACTTAACTAGGGTTCAAGTTATGATAAGAATTGTTTTTCTTTTCATTATTCTTTTAACTTATCATAACAATGATCTTCTTCTTGCTCTTCTTCTTCTTCATGAAAAGCAAGCTCCATCAATGGTGGATTGATGGAAAGAGTGAGAAATCCAATTCTAAAGTTAACCCACCTCCTATTTCTTCATCCTCTACCTCTTGCTAAGTAGTAGAGTGTGTTTCCTTCACAAGATTTTAGGGTTTGGTGAAGGTGGAGCTTGATTCATCGATGCCTCGACGTAGATCATCTTCGGCATGGACATCGACGACCTAGCTTGCCCATTCTCCGACGAAGCCGATCCTAGAGCCCGGATTTGATTTGGACAGCGGAGAGGGTCTCGTTGCGGAGCTATGGAGGTGGAGCACCGGATCTACAAAGGTTGTATTTCCGTATTTTATATAGTTAACTGTTAACTAGTTCTTTTCGCCTAGAAATCTAGCAAACGATCCGTAGTTTAGGGTTTGTAGGCACCATAATTTTTGAAATTGCCATGGTTGATGGCTTGGGAGACCTCACTAGCGTGCCTAGGAACCCTGCAGTGGTATCAGAGCCTAGCTAGAGCCTTAGGCGAAGTCCAGACGGAAATTGAAGTCCGAACGAACCCGAAACCCCGATTCAAAGTTGCTCTATGTACAATTTTTAAAAACAGGGATTTTTCCACATTAAAAATGTTCAGAAATATCAGCAGGAAATTATAAGAAATAGTGTAAAATTCGGATGCCTAATTCCTACAGTACGCCGCGCTTCCGCGGCACGAGCTTGGCTCGTGCGGCGCAAGCGCGGCCATTTTGTCGTTTCTGGCATACTAATTTCTACAGTAATTTATATTGTTCTGTGCTGGTATTCCTGGGAATTTTTAATAATTTTTCCAGAGTTGATTTTTTCTGAGTTGATTTGGGGATTCGGTGTTTCGATCGGAGTATCAAATTTTGTCTGTGTGGCTTTCCGGATAAATTTTAGAATATGTTAAAAAGTTCGACCGGATATAAATACCCAATTTTTCCCCTGTCGGGAAATTTCCAAGTGTTGGATTTTTCCGTAGTTTGACGACGTTCTAAGTAGTGCAAGTAACGCGATGGTCCCTCTAGAAGACACAAACCTTAACTCGATTATGTGACCGTCTTGAACTGCCCTTTGAACCTTCGGGTTTGGGGCAGTACGGCGTGCCACATGTGAGGCGTTGGCTTGACCCTTCTACGGCTGGATCGTTGGTACTGAGGCACGAACGGAATGTTGTTAGACTTGTTTCATGTGTTGATCTGTTTCGGGAAAACTTGGGTGTTCGATTGTTCGATCGGAAAGTTTAACATTTTCTATTTATCTGGAATGGGATACAATAATTGGAATTCACAAGTAGTTATGTGATAACTAAATGAATGTTATAAACATAGCAGTTTAGTCTCACTTGATCGGTTGCCACGGAATTTTGATGTGATCAAAAGTCCGTTGCAATCACGTAGCGTACGCGGATACTCGCCGGGTAAACTTAATAGACAGCCTCACTCCATAGCCCCGACCAAGTGACTGTAGGAGAACCCCGTCGCCGAAAGCATCCGTTCGGGTGCTCGCGGTAGCGGTGTTCCGCCTTGGTGCACTTCGTCGACGGTATCGGGGGTGCGGCCGTCTACTGAAGTTTGCGACGAGCATTCGATCAGGATGTCGGGAATCTTGTTGAATTACCCGACTTGATATTGAAAAGTGTTTTCGATTTTGAGACTAAAATGTGGGGTTTATAATTGTTAGGCATGCGATGTCTAAGTAATTCATTTGGTCAGGCATGCGATGTCTGAGGTGGTTGTGGATTCCAACTGTTGTAGTTTTACACTTTCTTTTCTGTGACCGTAAGTGTAATATGTGATATCACTGGTTTCGTTGCTATATGTCAACGACAATTGGGATGGACATATTTACTTACGTTGATGACATGTGATATTATGTGTTGCTGGATATGTTATATTGGATCGTCGTGTTTGAATAGCCGGGGGTTTTTATGTGAGATGAGTGTTTTTCATTTTCATTCATGTAAAAACTTGTATGTAATATTCTTTTATTGGGGCGCTTCCAGGTTGCGGGAGTGTCACCGTTTGTATATTATTTACTTTTCCGCACTAGGATAGACCCAAGGAGGGGAGCACAAGTAACCGGGTTCTGGAGTCTAGTGGGAGACCAACTCGAGGAGTCGAGTCCGGGTCTCCTAACTCCAGAATTGGTAGGGTTGCTTGCCGCTCTCGTAGGGGTCTACGGGTGTGGGTTTGGCTATTCATCATGACCGTGGAATCCGTGTTTTATACTGGCTCGTATTGAAAACACGGACGTCCTAGTATATCCAATATTTCATATGATTCTTCTGCTGCGATATCTGTGATGAGATCATGTGATGTTTCTGTGATGGATATAGTATATAGTATATATGATATATTATATAGACGTTACTTATGTTTTACACCCGCGCTAGCCCTGCCCTGCTCTGCCGTTAGTTACCTAACCTAACGGTGCACGAGGGGACATCGAGGCGAATGCGGATGGCATAAGTGTACGTCATATCTATCTGTGATGATTAGGTACTTAAATGATGGGACTTCATTAATGTGATTAATGAAAATAAAAGAAACCTAAGATGTTGTAGAATCGAATTTCAAAATAAAAACAGGTAGCTACAGTTCTTGCTTTGCATAGCGGTATATGTGATATATCCTGCACCTTATTCGATGAGGAAAGGACCGAGATCCCTTCACCGGGAGTGACTCCTTTAGCAATAACTGGCAGATGCTACACACTCGGTTTGTCTTTTGATTGCTTTTAAGAGTTTTTGCTTTGCACAGTGATATATATGATATATCCCGCACCTCATTCGACGAGGAAAGGACCGACGATCCCTTCACCGGGAGTGACTCCTTTAGCAAAACAAGAAAAGCCTCAAAAGCACTCCATTTCAAAATTCATTCGATCCTACAACGATATCAAGTTCATTACGCAATAGGTTTTCAGAAAAACCTGTCGTAGCCCTCCGTCATTTCAGATAAATCCTGTTTAGTATTCGTGCTGCGTTTGTTGACCTTGTTAAGGCGCAGTGTGCGGTAGCTAACCAGTATTTATCTGCTTATGCATATGATGCAGATTGGGTTAGGGTAGTCGTGCGGCCTTGTTGACCTTGTCAAGGGTCGTGCGGGTGGGTTTGATTCAATCAAGAAATGACGGGTTGAACTTGACTTGCGGTCTATGGTTTGTTGACCTTGTCAAGGTCATAGATCGTTCGGGGACAAAATATTATCGGGAATTTCAAGTGTTGAAATTTGCAATGAGATTGCATACCTTCTATGAGATAGTTGGATCCCGATACCCGCTGCGAGTAAGAGTTACTCCTGGGAGAGTTTTATACATTACAACTAGCCGATCAAGTAGGTGTCTAGAAAGGTGTCAACGAGGTTACGCCTCTGGGAAAACGAGGTTTACATTAATTAGGTTCGTACGAAAGCACGGGGGACCTCCCTCAATGTACCGACACTGGCCTGGCTGAAAGATTGGCGAACTTGTAGTGTGTAATTAATCCCGGCTAGTCTTTCCTTTTAGGGTTTGAAGGAAGATTTGATAAAAAGCAGTGGGAGCCATCCTGATTAGATAAAATAATAACCAATCTATTCTTGACAGAGCGCACGCTGAGTGTTTTCTTCTCTCTCTCTCCAGGTAGCGACCATATCACACCTTAATCAAGATAATAATACGGAATATTGACCGAACCCGCTTGCTATACTGAGCTGGGGAACGTTGGTCCCGCTCCAACTTATAATTGTTATAAGATAGAGCAGGAAATTGGGGAATACCAGATTTCCCGTGCCGCCCAAACAAAGAGAGTGCATGCTGATGCATCATCTTCGGGTGTGTTCATTACAAAGAACTGTTTCTCAGTATCCTTTACGTCCTGGGTATGTGATATCAGATCAGGATCCCAGATATGTAATCTATTACATAGGGCTACAGAAAGGTGGAGAACTGAGAACGGGTGATAAGTTTCATGAGGCAGAAAACGGGGCAAATGTTGCAGCCAAGTCTGTTGGTCACTGTCACCCTGTATTATCAATACATTGATTCTGAACGAATGTTGTTAGATACCGAACCTGATATACAAAATCATATCTCTCTCTTTATTAGTAAAGAAAGGATATAATTTTGTATAGTTGGATAATGTTTTGAACATTTCCTATATCAAAAGTTGATCGGTTCAGGCACGTTATCTAAAAGCATTAATGTTCTAAATCAAACTACAGTTCTTAATATACGGAACACACACAAGAGGAAGAGTTCAGAAATGAACGAATCCTTCTTGAGGTATTGTAGACTAGGTCAGATCAATGCGACCCGACTGGCTAGAGTTACATATAGATGTATTTTTAAATCAGTTTGAATTTACATCTTGTGAAACTCGCCAGTCATGTCACAAAGATAAGATGATCATAGCTCTGTTTATTGGAAACAGAGGAAGAGTTAGTAAACTCTTGGGATGATACATGTTGATGTATGCAGGTCCCCTGTCTACACATGCCAGGACTGGTTCTTTATACTTCATTACATTCTCTGATAATCTCTCAAGATTCAGACATACGTTCCTGTTGAAACATAAGTCCGAACCTTTTGAGATATTCACAGAATATAAGTTAGAAGTAGAGAACCAAAATACGGGTAAAAGTATTATGTCCTTTGATGTGATCAAGGAGGAGAATACTTGAGCACAGAAATACTTGGACTTTTCCAAAGGAGAATGAGATTCTCTCTCAGCATTACTCCTCCGTATACACCATAGCACGATGGTATATCGGGGCAGAGCAATCACACCCTATATGATATGGTGTGCTCTATGATGAGTACTACTGAGTTACCTGTTTCCTTTAGGGAGTTATGCACTTGAGAAGCTGCATACCTATTGAATAGGGTTCGAATCAAATCAGTTGCCTACCACTTCATATGTGATATGGAATGGGAAGAACCCATGTCTTAAGTTAGTTAAGATTTGGAGTTGTCCGGCCTATGTCTGAAAACAAAATCCGGACAAGCTCGAGGCAAGGACTGTAATGTAGAACTGGAAAGGTTCCAGCTATACAAACTACAGCTGATGATTTGATAGAACCAAAGGATTCAGTAGATTCCAACGAACCTCAGCCTCTCCGCCGATCTAGTAGGGTTCCTCACCCACCTGAGAGATACGTTGGTTTCTCTATGACAGTGGGAGCGAGGATTGCATCATGAGATGATGACCCAACTAGTTTCGAGCTGGCCATCAGGAGTAAGACTCCGTAAGAATGGCTGGATGTTTAGCGATCTGAGATGGAATCCTTATACACCAACAAAGTATGGACTTTGGTTGCAATATCTGAAGGGTTAAATCCCCATCAGGAGCAAGTAAATCTTGAGAAGATTACTTGGTGTACATGGAAGAGTTGAGACTTTCAAAGCTAGACTTGTTAAAAGTTTGCATCATTTACCAGGCGTGGATTATGATGAAACCTTTTCAAGGATCTATGCTTAAGTCCATCCAGATCCTACTTACCACGGCTACATACCATGACTACGATATCTGGTGGTTGGGTGTCTTGACTGCTTTACTAAATGATGATTTAGAAGAGTGCGTCTGTAAGTACACAGCCAGAGGGCTTCGTAGACAGTGGGAGCAGCGGAAACGTGTGCAAGATGCTTTATAGGGTAAAGCAGGCATCGCGGAGTTGGAACATCTGTTTTGATGGATTAGTCAAAGAAGTTGACATCATCAAAATGGTAGATGAACCTTGTATAAACAAGAAGGTAGTAGGGAGTATGGTGACGATCCTCGTAGAGTACGTGGATGACATACTCTTGATAAGAAAAGAGTTTCTTATGCTACGCTCGATCAATCTCCGTTTATCACAAAGATTCTCCATATAGGATTAAAGTGATACCTCCTAAATCCTGGATTTTGGATCTATGAGATAGATTTAATTGGATGTTAGGATTCTCACTAGTTGTAGTGAGATGGTATCAAACGATCCTGGGGAGAATCACTGGAAGGGTTCCAGGGTGATAATGACGACTGAGTGTCAGTCGCAGGCATTGTCTTTACCCTCAGTAAAGGGACGGTATGTTGGAAGAGTTCCAAGCTAGATACCGTGACATACTAGACGATAAAGGCAGGATACATCGCTACTTAAGATGCTACCAAAGAGGCTGTTTGGATGTATATTGGTTCATAAGATGAACTATGTTCCTACCATTGTGAGACAATGGAGTTGTGGCTTATGCCAAGGAACGCCAGTCCCATCAGTGATCCAGACATATTCTAAGGCAGTATCGCCTGATCATGGAGATGGTTGATCTCCAGGGTGTTCGAGGTTTGGAGAGTAGATTCTTAGGACAACACAGCGGATCCACTCACAAAGGCCTGTTCCCAAAGAGAGATTTTTTTCATGGGATGGTTGAGTATGAGATACTGCAACCACTGCTACAGATGGCCCTAGTGCAAGTGGGAGATTGTTAGTTATATGTATGCCCTAGAGGCCATTACTGTACATAGGATGTATATTGTAGTGGATGCTGGGACATATATAGGGAGGACTTTCTTGCTCGACATGATAGTATGCTATCTGGTTGAACTTTACCTTAACGTGTATACTGATTGTCTCTCTGTTACATGTTGGTAAAGCCCTTAGGATGTGTGTTTGACTACCTGGACTATGATGCGGATCATACTAGTGGGGACATGGTAGTCCATAAGTACATCCTTGAAAGTCCCTAGTCGTGGGTGTATCGAGACGGGGCATCGATATACCAGAGTAGACTAGCATATACCTTCTCGACCCATACAGATGGGCGATGGATGATCCCATATCCATCGGTGTTTGACATCAGAGGAGATATACGGGTGCTCAGTAGAGACTGGGTACACTGGACGGACTCGCCGAGAACTCCCAGATGGTATTATACCTCACGTCAGATGGCAGTTCTCTGGTGACACTGGTACAGAGTAGTCTGTTGACCCGAGATCGTCATAGAGTCTTGTGTGGTTCCCACTGTGCTTTGATTTCCATCTTACCACGTCCAAGAAGGCGTGCAAAACGGTGGTTTTTGGGTACAGTCCCGAGTCACATGGAGGCAATGAGCGATAGGAGGGGATTCGTCTCTCCCGGTATAGGGGGTTGATGTTGCGCTGTGTTCGATTGGCTATAACAGGAAGTCCCTGGCCAGGGCTGCTCAGAGAATTGCTGGTAAGTGTTACCAGTAGTTTGTCGACCCGTTATGAGCCTCATATCGACACGACTTATCGAGCTATTGGGGTCTGACGTTTACCACCCCTAGGCGAGATATGCGACATATCAGACGATCAGACCGGACTGTACGGTAGTGTTACTGGTCGGATTCACTGGAGTGTGAGCGGGCTTGCTCGTCGATCTTCAGATCGCTCAATACCCGGGTGGCCGTTACGTTTAGCAGACCGCTTGCGGCTTGTGGGTGTTTGATATGATCATCACCTGCTGCCGGCGTATTGACGAGTCTTTAGAGTCCTACACAGAGGTTTCCTGGCTCAAGCGAAACGAAATAGGAGCGCATATGAGATATATGCGGGACCGAGAATAATGCGTGTATGTGATACCGTATTCTATTCTCGCGATAAATATATCGAATGGTTGTATGCGATATAACCTAGTTATCGATTCAAGCGTTGATTCGATAAGCCGATATATTGTATACTAGTCGGTTGTGTGCGACATAACCGGGTCATTGAATCAAGTGTTGATTTAATGATTTAATGCATATTTATATATTTGATATATTACTTTGCATCAACTAGTATCGGTTTACTTAAGATGGATTTTCTCACTCGGATGGGCGCATTGTATATGCGATATACTTTTGTGCATTTGCTTGTATCATGTTTGATGATACATGATTGTTTAAGTGTAAGTTAAGAATAAACCATGGTTATTAATATGATTAGGGTTTTATTTCCTTTTATTATTTATTTATCTATTTATTTATTTTGGAAATAATTAGAAAAGGAATAAGAAGAAAATGGTGGCTATTTTTGTTTCATATTGAAGCTTCTTGAAGACTTTGACCTAGTGACCATTTTGTTCTTATCCTTAACCCTAACCATTCCATTAACCATGGTCTTTTCTCTACACTTAACTAGGGTTCAAGTTATGATAAGAATTGTTTTTCTTTTTATTATTCTTTTAACTTATCATAACAATGATCTTCTTCTTGCTCTTCTTCTTCTTCATGAAAAGCAAGCTCCATCAATGGTGGATTGATGGAAAGAGTGAGAAATCCAATTCTAAAGTTAACCCACCTCCTATTTCTTCATCCTCTACCTCTTGCCAAGTAGTAGAGTGTGTTTCCTTCACAAGATTTTAGGGTTTGGTGAAGGTGGAGCTTGATTCATCGATGCCTCGACGTAGATCATCTTCGGCATGGACATCGACGACCTAGCTTGCCCATTCTCCGACGAAGCCGATCCTAGAGCCCGGATTTGATTTGGACAGCGGAGAGGGTCTCGTTGCGGAGCTATGGAGGTGGAGCACCGGATCTACAAAGGTTGTATTTCCGTATTTTATATAGTTAACTGTTAACTAGTTCTTTTGGCCTAGAAATCTAGCAAACGATCCATAGTTTAGGGTTTGTAGGCACCATAATTTTTGAAATTGCCATGGTTGATGGCTTGGGAGACCTCACTAGCGTGCCTAGGAACCCTGCATTATACCTATTGTCAGATAGCAGTTCCCAGGTGACATGTGTACAGGTTAATCTGTCAACCTGAGATCGTCATTTGTCTTTTGTGAGTTCCCACTGTGCTTTGATTACTACCCTACCACAGCTCAAAGGAGTCGTGCAAACAGTTTTTAATTGGGTACAGTCCCGAGCCACATGGAGGCAGTGATCGGATCGTCGGGGATTCATCTCTCCCGGTATTGGGGGTTAATGTCGCGTTGTGTACGGATGGCCACGACCAAAAATCCGTGGCCATGGTGGACGAGAATTATCGATCCAGGATCGATAGTTTCTCAGGTGGTGATGGGGTTTCATACCGACACTAAATGTCACGTTGTTAGGGGTCTGACTTTATCCACCCCCTTAGACTCGATATGTGATACTCTTAGACGAACAGACCGGATGTACGGATATTGTCACTGTCAGGCTCAGTAGGGGTTCTGCATGAGTTTGCTCGTCGTCCTCCCTTTCGCTCAATACCTGGGTAACCTTTACGTACAGCTAGTGCCGCTGACGTGCTTGTGGTTAAACCCACTGTCAGCGTATTGACGAGTCTTTAGAGTCCCACACAGAGGGTTTCCCTGGTTCTGGCGAAATGATGTAGTAGCCGTATTGGATACGTGCAGGGTTCCGATCGATTGATGTACATTGTACTCGGGTTTTCGATTGGACAGTAGATAATACTAGCCAGCTCGGTTTTGAGCCGGATTATTAAATCAGGTAATTATTTAATAATTTACGTATATGTATTTCGGTACGTATATTCTAGTATTATATTCTTTGTGTTATGCTATCTCTTTGGGTATTCGTATTTCGATATGAATGCAGATATATTTACAGTAGAATGTAATCCGTATTTTTTACCGGATAACATTCTAGAAGGTGCCACCTCATTTCTTGATTTGACCATTTTTATTAAATGGATTAATGAGGTGGAAATTGCATGAGGGGGTATGGTGACAACCATGCTTGCAATAGTGCACACAAATGAATTATTAATTCATTTCTGTTCACTATTCAAGCATGGGAGGATTTTAAAAATAGAAAAATAGTTTAAACAAAACCTAGCACGCTAATTTCTTTTTGAAGGTTGAGTTCATTTTTGCAAGCATGAAGGTTTTGTTCACTTGGTTTTTCTTGAGCTCCTCCCTCACCATTAGCCTCACCTCCTCTAGCATTCTTGTTTTGCTTACACCTTCAAGTTTTGAGATAGATAACACTTAGAGATCATACACACTACATACTGGGCTCACTAGGGTAGCATCCTAGAGACCCTAGTTGCTCCATTTGCATCATGTTGTGGAGATAGAGCCTGAGTTACATCCCTCGGGTGGATCATCGGAGATGGAGTAAGACCGGCTACCAAACCACTTCAAAGAACCACTAGGAACTTGGAATGAAGACCGAAGGACACGGATCAACTCAGTATACAGATTCTAACTCTTAGTTTAGATTGCTAGTTTAGGGTTTAAGGTCAATCCGGAAATCGGGTAACGGTAGGGTCAGTTTAGAAAAAATTTGTTCCGCATTTGGCCACGTTTCGATGGCCGGGGCGCTGTCGTACCCCTTCACACCTTTTGCTCCTCAGTGTTGTAGAAGATATACCCTCATGAATGTTCGGGATATCCAACAAACTTATACAGTACTGACCTTGTCTCGAGCTTGTCCGGATTTTGCTTTTCAACATAGGCTGGACAACCCCATATCTTAACTCGTTTAGAGATGGTCTCTTCCCATTCCATATCTCATATGGAGTTATAGGCATTGATTCGGATAGAACTCTATTCAATAGGTATGCGTCTTCTCAAGCGCATAACCCCAAAAGGAAATAGGTAACTCAGCGGTACTCATCATAGAGCACACCATATATAATAGGGTGTGATTCTTCCGCCCCGATACACCGTTGTGCTGTGGTGTATATGGAGCAGTAAGATGAAAGAGAATATCATTCTCTTTTAAATAATTCAGGAACTCCGTGCTCAAGCATTCTCCTCCTCGATCAAATCGTAAGATTTTAATACTTTTACCCGTTTGGTTCTTTATTTCGCATTTATATTCCTTGAATTTCTCAAAAGCATCATACTTATGTTTCAACAGGAACACATGTCCGAATCTTGAGAGATCATCGGTGAATATATTGAAGCACGAGGAACCAACCCTGGCATGTGTAGACATAGGACTGCATACATCACTACGTATCATTCCCAAGAGTTCAATAACTCTTTCTCCATGTCTAGTAAACGAAGTTTTAGTCATTTTACCTTTGAGACATGACTGGGAAGTTTCATAAGATGTAAATTCAAAATTATTTAAATATCCATCTTTATGTAACTTAGCTGGTCGTGTCGCATTGATATGACCAAGTCTACAATGCCACAAGAAGGATTCGATCATTTCTGAACTTTTTCTCTTGTGTATCCTCTGTATGTTGAGAACTGTAGTTTAATTTAGAACGTAGATGCCATTATATAATGTGCCTAATCCAATCAACTTTTGATTCAGGAAAATGTTCATAACATTATCCTGCAATACAAAATTATATCCTTCTTTACTTAATAAAGAAACTGATATAATATTGCATATCGGGTTCGGTATGTAATAACATTCGTTCAGAATCAATATATTACCATTTGGTAATACAAGATGATATTCGCCAACTGCTTTGGCTGCAACATTTGCATCATTCCCTACTCTTACAGAATGATCACCTATTCCCAGTTCTCTACCTCTCTTTAGCCCATGTTGTTAGTTATATGTATGCCCTAGAGGCCATTATTGTACATGCGATGTATATTATAGTGGATGCTGGGATATATATAGAGAGAACTTTCTTGCTCGACATGATAGTATGCTATCTGGTTGCTCTTTGTCTTAACATGTTGACTTGTATAAGTGATGTTGTCTTACTCTCACATGTTGATAAAGCCCTTAGGATGTGTACTTGGCTTCCAGGACTATGATGGAGATCATACTAGTGTTAGTTATATGTATGCCCTAGAGGCCATTACTATACATAGGACGTATATTGTAGTGGATGCTTGGACATATATAGAGATGACTTTCTTGCTCGATATGATAGTATGCTATCTGGTTACTCTTTACCTTAACGTGTACACTGATTGTCTCTCTGTTACATGTTGGTAAAGCCCTTAGGATGTGTACTTGACTACCTGGACTATGATGCGGATCATACTAGTGGGGACATGGTAGTCCATAAGTACATCCTTCAAGGTCCCTAGTCGTGAGTGTATCGAGACAGGGCATTGATATACCAGTGTAGACTAGCGTATACCTTCTCAACCCATACAGATGGGCGATAGATGATCCCATATCCATTGGTATTTGACATCAGAGATCATATACGGGTGCTCAGTGGAGACTGGGTACACAGGACGGACTCGCCGAGAACTCCCAGATGGTATTATACCTTACGTCAGATGGCAGTTCTCTGGTGACACTGGTACAGGTTAGTCTGTAGACCCGAGATCGTCATAGAGTCTTGTGTGATTCCCACTGTGCTTTGATTTCCACCTTACCATGTCCAAGAGGGCGTGCAAAATGGTGGTTTTTGGGTACAGTCCCGAATCACTTGGAGGCAATGAGCGATAGGAGGGGATTCGTCTCTCCCGGTATAGGGAGTTGATGTTGCGCTGTGTTCGATTGACTATAACCTGAAATCACTAGCCAGGGTTGCTGAGATTTACTGGTAAGTGTTACCAGTAGTTTCTCGATTGGCTATAACCGGAAATCCCTAGCCAGGGTTGCTGAGATTTACTGGCAAGTGTTGAAATCAAGTGAGAAATCCAAATCCAAAGTGAACCCACTTCCTATTTCTTCATCCTCTACCACTTGCCATGTTGTATAGGGTGTTTTCTTCACAAGGTTCATGAACAAGTGAAGATGGAGCTTGAGTTTGAGTCGACTCGACGTAGATCATCTTCGGCACCAAAGTCAACGACCTAGCCCGCTCATTTCTCCGATGAAACCGACGCTAGAGTTCGGGATCCCGATGATCGCAGCGGAGGGACGCCATCTCGGAGCTAAAGAAGTGGTGGACCGGATCTACAAAGGTTGTATTTCCATTCACTTATTAATAAAGTAGTTTACTAGCTTGTTGTTTCGCCTAATTTCTAGTTAACGATCTAGCATTAGGGTTTCTCGGCACAAGAAAAATTTGAATTTGGCATGGTTGATGCCTTGTGGAACCTCTTGAGTGTGCCTAGGAACCCTACAGTGGTATCAGAGCCTAGATAGAGCTTTAGGCGTTGTGTAGACGATATTAGAAGTCCGATCGAAACACGAAACCCTAATCCGACCCCTTCTCTGTACATTTTTCAAAACTGTACATTTTTACAAATTAAAAATTCTCAGAAAATAGAGCAGGAAATTCTAAGAACAACTGAAGAAAACGACAACCTAACTCTACAGTAACGCCGCGGAACCGCGGCCTTACCCTACTTGTTGCGGCGGTTCCGCGGCCGTATGTAATGATTGGGTGCTCCATTTTTTTCGGTTACATCCGTAGCAGGTTCCTCTGTTCTCTGGGAAATTTTAATCTGCACTCAAGAGTTGAGTAATCTGGGGTGTTTGGGGGATTCGATGATTCGATCGGATACTTTAACTTCGTCTATGTGTTTTTCCGGGTAATTTAGAAT
Organism: Agapanthus africanus; assembly: GCA_030015575.1. Lineage (NCBI taxonomy): Eukaryota > Viridiplantae > Streptophyta > Magnoliopsida > Asparagales > Amaryllidaceae > Agapanthus > Agapanthus africanus. The sequence continues at coordinate 206,798,238 of CM057337.1, forward strand.
ATGTTAAAAAGTTCGACCGGATATAAATACCCAATTTTTTCCCTGCCGGGAAATTTCCAACTGTTGGATTTTTCCGTAGTTTGAGAACGTTCTGAGTAGTGCAAGTAACGCGATGGACCCTCTAGAAGACAACAAACCTTAACTCGATTATGTGACCGTCTTGAACTGCCCTTTGAACCTTTGGGTTTGGGGCAGTACGGCGTGCCACATGTGAGGCGTTGGCTTGACCCTTCTACGGCTGGACCGTTGGTACTGAGGCATGAAGTGAATGTTTTAAAACTTATTTCAATTGTTGAATGTTCCGGGAAAACTTGGGTGTTTGATTGTTCGATCGAAAAGTTTAACATTTTCTATTTATCTGGAATGTTATACAATATTTGGAATCCACAAGTAGTTATGAGATAACTGATTATGAATGTTATAAACATAGCAGTTTAGTCTCACTTGATTGGTTGCCATGGAATTTTGATGCGATCAAAAGTCCGTCGCAATCACGTAGCGTACGCGGATACTCGCCGGTAAACTTAATAGATAGCCACGCCCTATAGCCCCGACCAAGTGACTGTAGGAGGACCCCGTCGCCGAAAGTATCCGTACGGGTGCTCGCGGCAGCGGTGTTCCGCCTTAGTGCACTTCGTCGACGGTATCGGGGGTGCGGCCGTCTACTAAAGTTTGTGACGAGCATTCGGTCAGGATGCCGGGAATCTTGTTGAATTGCCTGACTTGATATTGAAAAGTTTTTTCGAAAATGAGACTAAAATACGGGGTTTATAATAGTTAGGCATGCGATGTCTAAAGAATTCATTTGGTCAGGCATGCGATGTCTAAAGAGTTTGCGGATTCCAACTATTGTAGTTTTATACTTTCTTTTCTGTGATCGTAAGTGTAATATGTGATATCGCCAGTTTCGTTGCTATATGTCAACGACAATTGGGATGGGCATATTTACTTACGTTGATGACATGTGATGTTATGTGTTGCTGGATATGTTATATTGGATCGTCGTGTTTGAATAGCCGGGGGTTTTTATGTGAGATGAGTGTTTTTCATTCATTCATGTAAAAACTTGTATGTAATATTCTTTTATTTGGGCACTTCCAGGTTGCGGAAGATGTCAACATTGTATATTATTTACTTATCCGCACTAGGATAGACCCAAGGAGGAGAGCACAAGTAACCGGGTTCTGGAGTCCAGTGGGAGACCAACTCGAGGAGTCGAGTCCGGGTCTCCTAACTCTAGAATTGGTAGGGTTGCTTGCCGCTCTCATAGAGGTCTAAGGGTGTGGGTTTGGCTATTCATCATGACCGTGGAATCCGTGTTTTATACAGGCTCGTATTGAAAACATGGACGTCCTAGTATATCCAATATTTCATATATGATTCTTCTGCTGCGATATCTGTGATGTGATCATTTGATATGTTGTGATAGATACTATATATAGTATTTATGATATATTATATAGACGTTACTTATGTTTTACACCCGTGCTAGCCCTGCCCCGCTCTGCCGTTAGTCACCTAGCCTAACGGTGCAAGAGGGGACATCGAGGCGAATACGGATGGCATAAGTGTACGTCGTATTTATCTGTGATGTTTAGGTTACTTAAATGATGGGACTTCATTAATATGATTAATGAAAGAAAAGAAACCTAAGATGTTGTGGAATCGAATTTTCAAAAACAGGTAGCTACAGCTCTTACTTTGCATAGTGGTATATATGATATATCCTGCACCTTATTCGATGAGGAAAGGGCCGAGATCCCTTCACCGGGAGTGACCCCTTTAGCAATAACTGGCAGATACTACACACTCGATTTGTCTTTTGATTGGTTCTATAGTTTCTGCTTTGCACAGTGATATATATGATATATCCCGCACCTCATTCGACGAGGAAAGGGCCGACGATCCCTTCACCGGGAGTGACCCCTTTAGCAAAACTAGAAAAGCCTAAAAAACACTCCATTTCAAAATTCATTCGATCCTACAACGATATCAAGTTCATTACGCAATAGGTTTTCAGAAAAACCTGTCGTAGCCCTCCGTCATTTCAGATAAGTCCTGCTTAGTATTCGTGCTGCGTTTGTTGACCTTGTCAAGGCACAGTGTGCGGTAGCTAACCAGTATTTATCTGCTTATGCATATGATGCAGATTGGGTTAAGGTAGTCGTACGGCATTGTTTACCTTGTCAAGGGTCGTGCGGGTGGGTTTGATTCAATCAAGAAATGACGGGTTGAACTTGACTTACGGTCTATGATTTGTTGACCTTGTCAAGGTCATAGATCATTTAGGGCAAAATATTATTGGGAATTTCAAGTGTTGAAATTTGCAATGAGATTGCATACCTTCTATGAGAAAGTTGGATCCCGATACCCGCTGCGAGTAAGAGTTACTCCTGGGAGAGTTTTACACATTACAATTAGCCGATCAAGTAGGTGTCTAGAAAGGTGTTAACGAGGTTACGCCTCTGGGAAAATGAGGTTTACTATAATTAGGTTCGTGCGAAAGCACGGGGGACCTCCCTCAAAGTACCGACACTGGCCTGGCTGAAAGATTGGCGAACTTGTAGCGTGTAATTAATCCCGGCTAGTCTTTCCTTTTAGGGTTTGAAGGAAGATTTGATAAAAATAGTGGGAGCCATCCTGATTAGATAAAATAATAACCAATCTATTCTTGCAAGAGCATACGCTGAGTGTTTTCTTCTCTCTCTCTCCAGGTAGCGACCATATCACGCCTTAATCAAGATAATAATATGATGTACTGACCGAACCCGCTTGTTATACTGAGCTGGGTAACGTTGGTCCCGCTCCAACTTATAATTGTGATAAGATAGAGTAGGAAATAGGGGAATACCAGAATTCCTATGCCGCCCAAACGAAGAAAGTGCATATGATGCATCTCCTTCGGGTGTGTTAGTTATATAGAACTGTTTCTCAGTGTCCTCTACGTCCAGGTATTAGATACCGGATCAGGATCCCGCTAATGTAATCTGTTACATGGGCTACAGAAAGGTAGAGAACTGAGAACGGGTGATAAGTTTCATGAGACAGAAAACGGTGCAAGTGTTGCAGCCAAGTCTGTTGGTCACTGTCACTCTGTATTACCAGAATACATTGATTCTGAACAAATGTTATTAGATACCGAACCTGATATACAAAATCATATCAGTCTCTTTATTTGTAAAGATAGATGTAATTTTGTATTGTTGGATAATGTTTTGAACATTTCCTATATCAAAAGTTGATTGGTTCAGGCACGTTATCTAAAAGCATTGACGTTCTAAATCAAACTACAGTTCCTAGTATACAGAACACACACAAGAGAAAGAGTTCAGAAATGAACGAATTCTTCTTGAGGTATTGTAGACTAGGTCATATCAATGCGACCCGACTAGCTGAAGTTACATATAGATGCATATTTAAATCAGTTTGAATTTACATCTTGTGAAACTTTCCAGTCATGTCACAAAGATAAGATGACCATAGCTCCGTTTACTGGAAACAGAGAAAGACTTAGTAAACTCTTTGGATTGATACATGTTGATGTATGTAAGGTCCCCCGTCTACACATGCCAGGACCGGTTCTTTGTACTTCATTACATTCTCTGATGATCTCTCAAGATTCAGTCATATGTTCCTGTTGAAACACAAGTCCGAACCTTTTGAGATATTCACAGAATATAAGTTAGAAGTAGAGAACCAATACGGGTATAAGTATTATGTACTTTGATGAGATCAAGGAGGAGAATACTTGTGCATAGAATTCCTGGACTATTCTAAAGGAGAATGAGATTCTCTCTCAGCATTACTCCTCCGTATACACCATAGCACGATGGTATATCGAGGCGGAGCAATTGCACCCTATTCGATATGGCGCGCTCTATGATGAGTACTACTGAGTTACCTGTTTCTTTTTGGGGATTATGCACTTGAGAAGCTGCATACCTATTGAATTAGGTTCGAATCAGATCACAGCCTACCACTCCATATGAGATATGGTATGGGAAAAGCCCATGTCTTAAGCTAGTTAAGATTTGGGGTTGACCGGCCTATGTCTAAAAGCAAAATCCGGAAAAGCTCAAGGCAAGGTCTGTAATGTAGAACTGGAAAGGTTCCAGCTATACAAACTACAGCAGATGATTTGATAGAACCAAAGGATTCAATAGTTACCAACGAACCTCAGTCTCTCCGCCGATCTAGTAGGGTTCCTCACCCACCTGAGAGATATTTCGGTTCCTCTATGACAGTGGGAGCGAGGATTGCATCATGAGATGATGATCCAACTAGTTTCGAGCTGGCCATCAGGAGTAAGACTCTATAAGAATGGCTGGATGCTTAGTGATCTGAGATGGAATCCTTATACACCAACAAAGTATGGACTTTGGTTGCTTTATCTGAAGGGTTAAATCCCCATCAGGAGCAAGTATATCTTGAGAAGATTACTTGGTGTACATGGAAAGGTTGAGACTTTCAAAACTAGACTTGTTAAAGGTTTGCATCGTAGACCAGTTGTGGCTAATAATGAAACCTTCTCTGGGGCCTATGCTTAAGTCCATCCAGATCCTACTTGCCACGGCTACATACCATGACTACGATACCTGGTGGTTGGGTGTCATGAAAGCTTTTTTAAATGATGTTTTAGAAGAGGGCGTCTATAAGTACACAGCCAGAGGGCTTCGTAGACAGTAGGAGCAGCGGAAACGTGCATAAGTTGCTTTATAGGATAAAGCAGGCATCGCGGAGTTGGAACGTCTGTTTTGATGTAGTAGTCAAAGAGTTTGACTTCATCAAAATGGTAGATGAACCTTGTATATACAAAAAGGTGGCAGGGAGTATGGTGGTGATCCTCGTAGAGTAAGTGGATGACATACTCTTGATGGGGAAGGAGTTTCCTATGCTATGCTCAGTCAATCTCCGCTTATCACTGTTAGTTGTATGTATGCCCTAGAGGCCAGTATTGTACAGATGATGTATATTATATTGGATGCTTGGACATATATAGAGATGACTTTCTTGCTCGATATGATAGTATGGTATCTGGTTGCACTTTATCTTAACATGTATACTTGTCTCTTTATACTGTCTTAGAGTTACATGTTGGTAAAGCCCTTAGGATGTGTACTTGACTACCTGGACTATGATGCGGATCATACTAGTGGGGACATGGTAGTCCATAAGTACATCCCTCAAGGTCCCTAGTCATGGGTGCATCAAGACGGGGCATCGATATACCAGTGTAGAGTAGCGTATTGTAGGGTTCCTAGGCACGCTAATGAGGTCTCACAAGGCATCGAACATGCCAATATAAAAAATTTACGGTGCCTACAAACCCTAAACTACGGATCGTCGGCTAGATGTCTAGGCGAAAAACTAACTAGTTAACACTTAACTACAAGTTTAACGGAAATACAACCTTTGTAGATCCGGTGCTCCACCTCCATATCTCCGCAACGAGGTCCTCTCCGCTGTCCAAATCAAATCCGGGCTCAAGTGTCGGCTTCGTCGGAGAATGGGCAAGCTAGGTCGTCGATGTCCATGCCGAAGATGATCTACGTCGAGGCATCGCTAAATCAAGCTCCACCTTCACCAAGCCATGAAAACTTCTGAAGGAAACACACTCTACTACTTGGCAAGAGGTAGAGGATGAAGAAATAGGAGTTGGGTTCAATTTAGAATTGGATTTCTCACTCTTTATCATCAATCACCATTGATGACCTAAGCTTTTCTTCTTGAGTTCAAGGAAGAAGAAGAAGAAAAGATATGATAAGATTAATAAATATTGAAAAAGAAAATCAATACTTATCATAACATGAACCATGGTCAAGTGTAGAGATTAAACTAGGGTTAATGGAGTGGTTAGGGTTAAGCATGAGACAAAATGGTTACTTAGGTCAAAGCTTCATGAAGCTTCAACTAGAATCCAAAACAAGCCACCATTTTCCTTTATGCTATTCATTTTTCCAAAAAGAATAAATGAACAAATAAATGAATAAGTAAAAACCCTAATCATCCACTTAACCATAGTTTAATACTTTACACTTAACCAAAAAGCATGTATCATCAAACATGATACAATCATGTGCACAAAATCATATCGCATATGCAATACGCACACCCGAGTGAGAAAATCCATTTAAAGTGAACCGATACTAGTTAATGCAAAGTAATATATCAAATATATAATTATGCATCAAATCATTAAATCAACACTTGATTTAACGATCCGGTCATATCGTATATAACCGACTAGTATGCAATGCATCGGTTTATCGAATCAACCCTTGATTCGATAACTAGGGTATATCGCATATAACCTAATCGATACATCCATCGCGAGAATGAAATACGGTATCACATACACGCATTATTCTCGGTCCCGCACATATCTCATATGCGCTCCTATTTCGTTTCGCTTGAGCCAGGAAACCTCTGTGTAGGACTCTAAAGACTCGTCAATACGCCGGCAGCAGGTGATGATCATATCAAACACCCACAAGCCGCAAGCGGTCTGCTAAACGTAACGGCCACCCGGGTATTGAGCGATCTGAAGATCGACGAGCAAGCCCACTCACACTCCAGTGAATCCAACCAGTAACACTACCGTACAGTCCGGTCTGATCGTCTGATATGTCGCATATCTCGCCTAGGGGTGGTAAACGTCAGACCCCAATAGCTCGATAAGTCGTGTCGATATGAGGCTCATAACGGGTCGAGAAACTACTGGTAACACTTACCAGCAATTCTCTGATCAGCCCTGGCCAGGGACTTCCTGTTATAGCCAATCGAACACAGTGCAACATCAACTCCCTATACCGGGAGAGACGAATCCCCTCCTATCGCTCATTGCCTCCATGTGACTCGGGACTGTACCCAAAAAACACCGTTTTGCACGCCCTCTTGGACGTGGTAAGATGGAAATCAAAGCACAGTGGGAACCATACAAGACTCTATGACGATCTCGGGTCAACAGACTACTCTGTACCAGTGTCACCAGAGAACTGCCATCTGACGTGAGGTATAATACCATCTGGGAGTTCTCGGCGAGTCCGTCCAGTGTACCCAGTCTTTACTGAGCACCCGTATATCATCTATGATGTCAAACACCAATGGATATGGGATCATCCATCGCCCATCTGTATGGGTCGAGAAGGTACACGCTAGTCTACTCTGGTATATCGATGCCCCGTCTCGATACACCCACGACTAGGGACTTTGAAGGATGTACTTATGGACTACCATGTCCCCACTAGTATGATCCGCATCATAGTCCAGGTAGTCAAGTACAGATCCTAAGGGCTTTACCAACATGTAACAGAGAGACAATCAGCATACACGTTAAGGTAAAGATCAACCAGATAGCATACTATCATGTCGAGCAAGAAAGTCCTCCCTATATACGTCCCAGCATCCACTACAATATACATCCTATGTACAGTAATGGCCTCTAGGGCATACATATAACTAACAATCTCCCACTTGCACTAGGGCCATCTGATAGCAGTGGTTGTAGTATCTCATACTCAACCATCCCATAAAAGTCTCTCTCTGGGAACAGGCCTTTGTGAGTGGATCCGCTGTGTTGTTCTCTGAGTCTAATCTCCAAACCTCGATCACCCTGGAGATCAATCATCTCCATGATCAAGTGATACTGCCTTAGAATATGTCTGGATCACTGATGGGACGGGCGTTCCTTGGCATAAGCCACAACTCCATTGTCACACAATGGTAGGAACGTAGTTCATCTTATGAATCAATATACACCCAAACAGCCTCTTTGGTAGCATCTTAAGTAGCGATGTATCGTGCCTTTATCGTCTAGTATGTCACGGTATCTAGCTTGGAACTCTTCCAACATACCGTCCCTTTACTGAGGGTAAAGACAATGCCTGCGACTGACATTCAGTCGTCTTTATCACCCTGGAACACTTCCAGTGATTCTCCCTAGGATCGATTGATACCATCTCACTACAACTAGTGAGAATCCTAACATCCAATTAAATCTATCTCATAGATCCAAAACTCAGGATTTAGGAGGTATCATTTTGATCCTATATGGAGAATCATAGTGATAAGCGGAGATCGATCGAGCGTTGCATAGGAAACTCCTTCCCTATCAAGAGTATGTCATCCACGTACTCTACGAGGATCACCACCATACTCCCTACTACCTTTTTGTTTATACAAGGTTCATCTACCATTTTGATGATGTCAAACTGTTTGACTATTACATCAAAACAGATGTTCCAACTCCGCGATGCCTGCTTTATCATATAAAACATCTTGCACACGTTTCCGCTGCTCCCACTGTCTACGAAGCCCTCTGGCTGTGTACTTATAGACGCTCTCTTCTAAAATATCATTTAGAAAAGCAGTCATGACACCCAACCGCCAGATATCGTAGTCATGGTATGTAGCCGTGGCAAGTAGTATCTAGATGGACTTAAGCATAGGTACTGGAAAAGGTTTCATCATTATCCACGGCTGGCCGATGACGAAAACCCTTAACAAGTCTAGCTTTGAAAGTCTCAACTTTTCCATGTACACCAAGTAACCTTCTCAAGATATACTTGCTCCTGATGGGGATTTAACCCTTCAGATATAGCAACCAAAGTCCATACTTTGTTGGTGTATAAGGATTCCATCTCAGATCACTAAACATCCAGCCATTCTTACAGAGTCTTACTCCTGATGACCAGCTCGAAGCTAGTTGGGTCATCATCTCATGATGCAATCCTCGCTCCCACTGTCATAGAGCAACCGAAGTATCTCTCAGGTGGGTGAGGAACCCTACTAGATCGGCGGAGAGGCTGAGGTTCGTTGGAATCTACTGAATCCTTTGGTTCTACCAAATTATTTGCTGTATTTTGTATAGCAGGAACCTTTCCAGTTCTACATTACAGATCTTGCCTTGAGCTTCTCCGGATTTTGCTTTTTAGACATAGGCTGGACAACCCCAAATCTCAACTAGCTTAAGACATGGGCTCTTCCCTTTCCATATCTCATATGGAGTGGTAGGCAACTGATTTGATTCGAACCCTATTCAATAGGTATGCAGCTTCTCAAGTGCATAACTCCCAAAAGGAAATAGGTAACTCAGTAGTACTCATCATAGAGCACACCTTATCATATAGGGTGTTATTGCTCCACCCCGATATACCATCGTGCTATGGTGTATGCGGAGGAGTAATGCTGAGAGAGAATCTCATTCTCCTTTAGAAAAAGTCCAGGATTTCCGTGCTCAAGTATTCTCCTCGTCGATCTCATCATAGGACATAATACTTATACCCATATTGGTTCTCTACTTCTAACTTATATTCTGTGAATATCTCAAAAGGTTCGGACTTATGTTTCAACAGGAACGTATGTCTGAATCTTGAGAGATTATCAGAGAATGTAATGAAGTAAAAGAACCAGTCCTGGCATGTGTAGACAGGGGACCTACATACATCAACATGTATCATCCCAAGAGTTTACTAACTCTTTCTCTGTTTCCAATAAACAGAGCTGTGGTCATCTTATCTTTGTGACATGACTGGCGAGTTTCACAAGATGTAAATTCAAACTGATTTAAATATGCATCTATATGTAACTCTAGCTAGTCGGGTCACATTGATCTGACCTAGTCTACAATGCCTCAAGTAGGATTCGTTCATTTCTGAACTCTTCCTCTTGTGTGTGTTCCGTATACTAAAAAACTGTAGTTTGATTTAGAACATTAATGCTTTTAGATAACGTGCCTGAACCGATCAACTTTTGATATAGGAAATGTTCAAAACATTATCCAGCAATACAAAATTATATCCTTTCTTTTCTAACAAAGAGAGTGATATGATTTGGTATATCAGGTTCGGTATCTAATAACATTCGTTCAGAATCAATGTATTGTAATACAGGGTGACAGTTACCAACAGACTTGGCTGCAACTCTTGCCCCGTTTTCTTCCTCATGAAACTTATCACCCGTTCTCAGTTCTCTACCTATCTGTAGCCCTATGTAACAGATTACATATCTGGGATCCTGATCCGGTATCATATACCCAGGACGTAAAGGATACTGAGAAACAGTTCTGTATAATGAACACACCCGAAGATGATGCATCAGCATGCACTCTCTTCGTTTGGGCGGCACGGGAAATCTGGTATTCCCCAATTTCCTGCCCGGTCTTATAACAATTATAAGTTGGAGCGGGACCAACGTTCCCCAGCTCAGTATAACAAGCGGGTTCGGTCAATAATCCGTATTATTATCTTAATTAAGGCGTGATATGGTCTCTACCTGGAGAGAGAGAAAAGAAAACACTCAGCGTGCGCTCTTTCAAGAATAGATTGGTTATTATTTTATCTAATCAGGATGGCTCCCACTGCTTTTTATCAAATCTTCCTTCAAACCCTAAAAGGAAAGATTAGCCGGGATTAATTACACACTACAAGTTCGCCAATCTTTCAGCCAGGCCAGTGTCGGTACTTTGAGGGAGGTCCCCCGTGCTTTCGCACGAACCTAATTAATGTAAACCTCGTTTTCCCAGAGGCGTAACCTCGTTAACACCTTTCTAGACACCTACTTGATCGGCTAATTGTAATGTATAAAACTCTCCCAGGAGTAACTCTTACTCGCAGCGGGTATCGGGATCCAACTATCTCATAGAAGGTATGCAATCTCATTGCAAATTTCAACACTTGAAATTCCAGATAATATTTTGCCCCTAGCTCGCTATGACCTTGACGGAGGCCAAACAACCCATAGTCCGCTAGTCAAGTTCAACCCGTCATTTCCTGATTGAATTAAACCCACCCGCACGACCCTTGACGGAGGCCAAACAACGCCGTACGAATACCCTAATCCAATCGCATCATATGCTAGCAGATAAGCACTAGTTAGCTACCGTACACTACGCCTTGACGGAGGCCAAACAACCGCAGCACGAATACTAACTAGTACGTATCTGAAATGACGGAGGGCTACGACAGGTTTTTCTGAAAACCTATTGCGTAATGAACTTGATATCGTTGTAGAATCAAATGATTTTAAAATGGAGTGCTTTTGAGGCTTTTCTAGTTTTGCTAAAGGAGTCACTCCCGGTGAAGGGATCGTCGGTCCTTTCCTCGTCGAATGAGGTGCGGGATATATCACATATATCACTGTGCAAAGCAAAAAACTCTTAAAAGCAATCAAAAGACAAACCGAGTGTGTAGCATCTGCCAGTTATTGCTAAAGGAGTCACTCCCGGTGAAGGGATCTCGGTCCTTTCCTCATCGAATAAGGTGCAGGATATATCGCATATACCGCTATGCAAAGCAAGAACTGTAGCTACCTGTTTTATTTTGAAATTCGATTCTACAACATCTTAGGTTTCTTTTATTTCATTAATCACATTAATGAAGTCCCATCATTTAAATACCTAAACATCACAGATAAATACGACGTACACTTATGCCATCCGCATTCGCCTCGATGTCCCCTCGTGCACCGTTAGGTTAGGTAACTAACGGCAGAGCGGGGCAGGGCTAGCGCGGGTGTAAAACATAAGTAACATCTATATAATATATCATATATACTATATACTGTATCTATCACAGAACATCACATGATCACATCACAGATATCGCAGTAGAAGAATCATATGAAATATTGGATATACTAGGACGTCCGTGTTTTTAATACGAGCCAGTATAAAACACGGATTCCACGGTCGTGATGAATAGCCAAACCCATACCCCTAGACCCCTACGAGAGCGGCAAGCAACCCTACCAATTCTGGAGTTAGGAGACCCGGACTCGACTCCTCGAGTTGGTCTCCCACTGGACTCCAGAACCCGGTTACTTGTGCCCTCCTCCTTGGGTCTATCCTAGTGCGGAAAAGTAAATAATATACAAAAGGTGACTACTTCCGCAACCTGGAAGCGCCCCAATAAAAGAATATTACATACAAGTTTTTACATGAATGAAAATGAAAAACACTCATCTCACATAAAAAACCCCGGCTATTCAAACACGACGATCCAATATAACATATCCAGCAACACATAACATCACATGTCATCAACATAAGTAAATACGCGCACCCCAATTGTCGTTGACATATAGCAACGAAACCGGCGATATCACATATTACACTTACGGTCACAGAAAAGAAAGTGTAAAACTACAACAGTTGGAATCCGCAACCACCTCAGACATCACATGCCTGACCAAATGAATTTCTTTAGACATCGCATGCCTAACAATTATAAACCCCGCATTTTAGTCTCAAAATCGAAAACACTTTTCAATATCAAGTCGGGCAATTCAACAAGATTCCCGACATCCTGATCGAATGCTCGTCGCAAACTTCAGTAGACGGCCGCACCCCCGATACCGTCGACGAAGTGCACCAAGGCGGAACACCGCTACCGCGAGCACCCGAACGGATGCTTTCGGCGACGGGGTTCTCCTACAGTCACTTGGTCGGGGCTATGGAGTGAGGCTGTCTATTAAGTTTACCCGGCGAGTATCCGCGTACGCTACGTGATTGCGACGGACTTTTGATCTCATCAAAATTCCGTGGCAACCGATCAAGTGAGACTAAACTACTATGTTTATAACATTCATTAAGTTATCTCATAACTTCTTGTGAATTCCAATTATTGTATCCCATTCCGGATAAATAGAAAATGTCAAACTTTCCGATCGAACAATCGAACACCCAAGTTTTCCCAATACAGATCAACACATGAAATAAGTCTAACAACATTCAGTTCGTGCCTCAGTACCAACGGTCCAGCCGTAGAAGGGTCAAGCCAACGCCTCACATGTGGCACGCCGTACTGCCCCAAACCCGAAGGTTCAAAGGGCAGTTCAAGACGGTCACATAATCGAGTTAAGATTTGTGTCTTCTAGAGGGACCATCGCGTTACTTGCACTACTTAGAACGTCGTTAAACTTCGGAAAATCCAACACTTGGAAATTTCCCGACAGGGGAAAAATTGGGTATTTATATCCGGTCGAACTTTTTAACATATTCTAAAATTTATCCGGAAAGCCAAATAGACAAAATTTGATACCCCGATCGAAACACCAAATCCCCAAAACAATTGCAGAAAATTCAACTCTTGAATAAGTATTAAAAATTCCCAGAAAATCCAACTCCAGAAAATAGGAATTACTGTGCAAAGAAAAGTCAAAGAATCTACAGTCTCGCCGCGGAACCGCCGCGCCACGTGGGCTTAGGCCGCGGTTCCGCGCCGTCATGACGGAGTTACAGCTCCGTTTTGCACAGTATTTCATAATAAACCCTGCTTGATTTTCTGGATATTTTTAATCTTGAAAAATCGACATTTTTAAAAATTGGACAGGGAGCATGTTTGTTTTGGACTTTCGGGTTCGATCGGACTTCAAATGTCGTCTAGACTTCGCCTAAGGCTCTAGCTAGGCTCTGATACCACTGTAGGGTTCCTAGGCACGCTAATGAGGTCTCACAAGGCATCGAACATGCCAATATAAAAATTTTACGGTGCCTACAAACCCTAAACTACGGATCGTCGGCTAGATGTCTAGGCGAAAAACTAACTAGTTAACACTTAACTACAAGTTTAACGGAAATACAACCTTTGTAGATCCGGTGCTCCACCTCCATAGCTCCGCAACGAGGTCCTCTCCGCTGTCCAAATCAAATCCGGGCTCAAGTGTCGGCTTCGTCGGAGAATGGGCAAGCTAGGTCGTCGATGTCCATGCCGAAGATGATCTACGTCGAGGCATCGCTAAATCAAGCTCCACCTTCACCAAGCCATGAAAACTTCTGAAGGAAACACACTCTACTACTTGGCAAGAGGTAGAGGATGAAGAAATAGGAGTTGGGTTCAATTTAGAATTGGATTTCTCACTCTTTATCATCAATCACCATTGATGACTTAAGCTTTTCTTCTTGAGTTCAAGGAAGAAGAAGAAGAAAAGATATGATAAGATTAATAAATATTGAAAAAGAAAATCAATACTTATCATAACATGAACCATGGTCAAGTGTAGAGATTAAACTAGGGTTAATGGAGTGGTTAGGGTTAAGCATGAGACAAAATGGTTACTTAGGTCAAAGCTTCATGAAGCTTCAACTAGAATCCAAAACAAGCCACCATTTTCCTTTATGCTATTCATTTTTCCAAAAAGAATAAATGAACAAATAAATGAATAAGTAAAAACCCTAATCATCCACTTAACCATAGTTTAATACTTTACACTTAACCAAAAAGCATGTATCATCAAACATGATACAATCATGTGCACAAAATCATATCGCATATGCAATACGCACACCCGAGTGAGAAAATCCATATAAAGTGAACCGATACTAGTTAATGCAAAGTAATATATCAAATATATAATTATGCATCAAATCATTAAATCAACACTTGATTTAACGATCCGGTCATATCGTATATAACCGACTAGTATGCAATGCATCGGTTTATCGAATCAACCCTTGATTCGATAACTAGGGTATATCGCATATAACCTAATCGATACATTCATCGCGAGAATGAAATACGGTATCACATACACGCATTATTCTCGGTCCCGCACATATCTCATATGCGCTCCTATTTCGTTTCGCTTGAGCCAGGAAACCTCTGTGTAGGACTCTAAAGACTCGTTAATACGCCGGCAGCAGGTGATGATCATATCAAACACCCACAAGCCGCAAGCGGTCTGCTAAACGTAACGGCCACCCGGGTATTGAGCGATCTGAAGATCGACGAGCAAGCCCGCTCACACTCCAGTGAATCCAACCAGTAACACTACCGTACAGTCCGGTCTGATCGTCTGATATGTCGCATATCTCGCCTAGGGGTGGTAAACGTCAGACCCCAATAGCTCGATAAGTCGTGTCGATATGAGGCTCATAACGGGTCGAGAAACTACTGGTAACACTTACCAGCAATTCTCTGATCAGCCCTGGCCAGGGACTTCCTGTTATAGCCAATCGAACACAGTGCAACATCAACTCCCTATACCGGGAGAGACGAATCCCCTCCTATCGCTCATTGCCTCCATGTGACTCGGGACTGTACCCAAAAACCACCGTTTTGCATGCCCTCTTGGACGTGGTAAGATGGAAATCAAAGCACAGTGGGAACCACACAAGACTCTATGACGATCTCGGGTCAACAGACTACTCTGTACCAGTGTCACCAGAGAACTGCCATCTGACGTGAGGTATAATACCATCTGGGAGTTCTCGGCGAGTCCGTCCAGTGTACCCAGTCTTTACTGAGCACCCGTATATCATCTCTGATGTCAAACACCAATGGATATGGGATCATCCATCGCCCATCTGTATGGGTCGAGAAGGTACACGCTAGTCTACTCTGGTATATCGATGCCCCGTCTCGATACACCCACGACTAGGGACTTTGAAGGATGTACTTATGGACTACCATGTCCCAACTAGTATGATCCGCATCATAGTCCAGGTAGTCAAGTACAGATCCTAAGGGCTTTACCAACATGTAACAGAGAGACAATCAGCATACACGTTAAGGTAAAGATCAACCAGATAGCATACTATCATGTCGAGCAAGAAAGTCCTCCCTATATACGTCCCAGCATCCACTACAATATACATCCTATGTACAGTAATGGCCTCTAGGGCATACATATAACTAACACGTATACGCTTCTCGACCCATGAGATGGGCGATGGATGATCCCATAACCATTGGTGTTTGACATCAGAGATGGTATACGGGTGCTCAGTGGAGACTGGGTACACTGGACGGATTCGCCGAGAACTCCCAGATGGTATTATACCTCACGTCAGGTGGCAGTTCTCAGGTGACACTTGTGCAGGTTAGTCTGTAGACCCGAGATCGTCATAGAGTCTTGTGTGATTCCCACTGTGTTTTGATCTCCACCTTACCACGTCCATGAGGGCGTGCAAAACGGTGGTTTTTGGGTACAGTCCCGAGTCACATGGAGGCAATGAGCGATAGGAGGGGTTTCGTCTCTCCCGGTATTGGGGATTGATGTTGCGCTGTGCTCGATTGGCCATAATAGGGAAGTCCCTGGCCAGGGCTGATCAGAGATTTGCTGGTAAGTGTTACCAGTAGTTTCTCGACCCGTTATGAGCCTCACATCGGCATGACTTATCGGTTATTGGGGTCTGACGTTTACCACCCCTAGACTTGATATGCAACATATCAGACGAGGAGACCGGACAGTACGGAAAGTGTTGCCGGTTGCCTCGACGGGAGTTGTAGCAGGTTCGCTTGTTCTCTTCTGATCGCTCAATACCCAGGTGGCCGTTACGTTTAGCTGACCGCTTGCGGCTTGGGGGTGCTTGATATGATCATCACCCACTGCCGGCGTATTGACGAGTCTCAGAGTCCCACAATGGAGTTTCCTAGTCCAGGCGAAACGTTGTGGTGCGCGTATGCGATATGCGCATGGACCCGATTAAAATACGTGTATGGGATACCGTATATTGATTGGGCGGCTTGCTTTTGGTTAGGCTCGTATGTGATATAGCCGAATTGATAAATCAAGTGTTGATTTATCATTTAACCATTAGTTTCTCACTAGAAATCCTTTCTTGTGTTGGATGGATGTATGCATGCATGTATGTTTTTCTTTCTTTCTAGTTTCATGCACATATGGATGTGTATACATACATACATACATACATCATCTATCATGGTTGTTTATACAAAGAAAATGGTGGCAATATAAGACTCACACCATGGTTTTATTTATATATATTATTATTGAATTTGATTTAAAACAAAAGAAAAGGAAAGGATAATTCATGGAAGCTTTCTACACTCTTCTTGACCTAACCATTCTCACCCACCATTTGACCATGGATTACTTTTCCTTTTGAGTTTTTAACTCAAGTTCAATAATATCCTAACCATGGTTTGATATGAGAAGAGGAAAATGTATATTGATATATTTTCTATTTTCTTTCAAGAGTTATTCTTATATTCTTCTCAAAAATAGCCATCATCTTCTTCCTCCTTCTTCACTTGCTCTCTAGACTTTTGTAGTGAGCAAATTACACAACAAGATTGGATTTTGAAGTGAGAATAAGAACCAAAACATCATTCTATATAAGTTTAGCCCACTTGTTTAGAGTGTTATCTTCATTCATTCTCTTGTTCGGGTGAAGTTGCGAGTTTGGACTAGGGACTTCGGGTGGATCGTCGTAGACGTGAGAGGACTTCAAGAGGACCTTCCTCGAACACCCAAGATTCCAAGGAGTCTAGCGTAGGGAGCTACAAAGGTTGTACTCTCTAAACCCCATCTATTCTTTCATATGTTGATGTGAAAATTTTAGAAACCCTAATTTTCTAGGCACGATCCGTTGTTTATTAACTTAGCACCCTAAAGACTCTACCTTTGGTACATGTGATGCTTCCAAACCCTTCATGAGGTGCTAGGCTAACCCAACATTGGTATCAGAGCTACTAGGCATTGGATGTCGACCTATGGGGGGTTCTCACTGTGTGACAGTGTGGCGAAGCATAGGCTCTTACCCCCAGGGTGTCCCGAGACCGGAAGGTGTTCCGGCGGGTTGTAGTCCTCGCGAGGGGGCATGCGTAAAAAGTAGCGGCTGAGGGACCCGTTGGTGCCACGGTGACCCCATTGGATGGGGTGGCTGCCTGACCAACATTGGTATCAGAGCCAACCTAGAACATTAGGCGACTATTTTACGAAGTTAAAACTCCGATCGAACCAAAATACGGCCCTTTAGAATGCTCTCTAGACATTTTTTAAAATTTGGTTATTTTCAGAATTAAAAATACTTTAAAAATACAGCAGGAAAATATAAGAAATACTGTGAAATACGAACCCATGATCTGAACAAACCGCCATGGAACCGCGGCAAAACTTGGCTTAAGCCGCGGCTCCGCGGCCATATAGTGGCTTCATGGCTTCGTTTTTGCACAGTAACTCCTTAAACTGCTTGTACATTGTTTTGAGTATGTTTAATCTGAATATACTGTTGAAACTTCTGGAGATGGTTTTGGACTCGACGATTCGATCGGAATTTTCATTTCGTTTCTTTTCCGGATAAATTAGAATGTATTGAAGTATTTGAACGAGTATCATTTGCTCACTTTTCACGGGGTTTAAAATCTTTCGGAAATACGTGTAAGTTTGTTTGTGATGGACCCTCTAGAAGACAACAAACCTTAACTCGATTATGTGACCGTCTTGAACTGCCTTTTGAACCTTAGGGTTTGGGGCAGTACGGCGTGCCACATGTGAGGCGTTGGCTCGACCCTTCTACGGCTGGACCGCTACCACTGTGTCACACTCCGGGTTTTTGAACTCCGCTCAAGTGTTGAGGTTTAGGGAATTTTGGGAATTTGATCATTCATTCGAAAACTTTAATACCGTCTAATTATCTGGAATGAGATGCAATGTGTGGAATTCATATTATAAGACATGAAATACGAGCTATGTGATACTTCGCATTTACGATGTCTAAAGAGAATGTGGATTCCAGACATTGCAGTTTTACACTTTCTTTTCTGTGACCGTAAGTGTAGTATGTATTTACCGACTGTCGTTGCTATACGTCGACGACAATCGGTGTATGCATACTTACTTACGTTGATGATATGAGATATTATGTGTTGCTGAGATATGATGTGCAGGATTGTCGCAATTGAATAGCCGGGGGTTTTATGTGTGATGAGAGTTTTATATTTTCATTCATGTAAATTCAAATGTAATGTAATATTCTTTTATTTGGGGCACTTCCGGATTGAGGTCGATGCCACCAGTGTTGTATATTATTTACTTTTCCGCATTAGGATGGACCCAAGGAGGGGAGCACAGGTGACCGGGTTCTGGGTTCAGTGGGAGGCCATCTCGAGGAGTCGAGACCGGGTCTCCTAAACTCCAGAATTGGTAGGGTCGCTTGCCGCTCTCGTAGGGGTCCAGGGTGTGGGCTTGGCTATTCATCGCGACTGTGGAATCCGTATTTTCTATTGCTGGCTAAATACTAAATACGGACGTCCTAATATATCCCACATTATATCTATGTTTCTGCTGCGATATCTGTGATGTGATCATTTGATATGTTCTGATGGATACAGTATATAGTATATATGATATATTATATAGGCGTTACTTATGTTTTACACCCGTACTAGCCCTGCCCTGCTCTGCCGTTAGTTACCTAACCTAACGGTGCACGAGGGGACATCGAGGCGAATGCGGATGGCATAAGTGTACGTCGTATTTATCTGTGATGTTTAGGTGACTTAAATGATGGGAATTCATTAATGTGATTAATGAAAGAAAAGAAACCTAAAAAGATGTTGTAGAATCAAATTTTAAAATAAAAGGGTAGTTACAGTTTTGCTTTGCATAGCGGTATATATGATATACCCTGCACCTTATTCGATGAGGAAAGAGCTGAGATCCCTTCACCGGGAGTGACATCTTTAGCGAAACTGGCAGATGCTACAACACTCGGTTTGACTTTTGACTGCTTTTGGAGTTTTGCTTTGCACAGTGATATATATGATATATCCTGTACCTTATTCGATGAGGAAAGAGCCGAGATCCCTTCACCGGGAGTGACCTCTTTAGCAAAACTAGTAAAAGCCTCAAAATCACTCCATTTCAAAACTTCATATGATTCTACAACAATATCAAGTTCATTACGCTCATGGTTTTCAGAAAAACCTGCGTAGCCCTCCGTCAATTCAGATCTGTAATATTTAGTATTCGTGCTACGGTTGTTTGGCATGCGTCAAGACGTAGTGTACGGTAGCTGATTATTACTTATCTGTAGCATGAGATGCGATTGGATTAAGGTATTCGTACGGCGTTGTTTGGCATGCGTCAAGGGTCGTACGGATGGGTTTAATTCAATCACGAATTGTATGGGTTGAACTTGACTAGCGGACTATGGGTTGTTTGGCATGCGTCAAGGTCATAGCACGCTAGGGGCAAAATATTATCGGGAATTTCAAGTGTTGAGATTTGCAATGAGATTGCATACCTTCTATGAGATAGTTGGATCCCGATACCCACTGCGAGTAATTGTTACTCCCGGGAGAGTTTTACAGAGGACAATTAGCCGATCAAATAGGTGTCTAGAATGGTGTCGACGGGGTTACGCCTCTGGGAAAACGAGGTTTACTTTAATTAGGTCCGTGCGAAAGCACAGGAAACCTCCCTCAAAGTACCGATACTGGCCTGGCTGAAAGATCGGCGAAGTTGTAGGGTGTAATTAATCCCGGCTAATCTTTCCTTTTAGGGTTTGAAGGAAGATTTGATAAAAACCAGTGGGAGCCATCCTGATTAGATAAGATAATAACTAATCTGATCTTGCAAGAGCATAAGCTAAAGTGTTTTCTTCTCTCTCTCTCCAGGTAGCGACCATGTCATGCCTTAATCAAGATAATAATATGGATGTATTGACCGAACCCGCATGTTATACTGTGCAGGGGAACGTTGGACCCATTCTTTCTTATAAGAGTTATAAGACTGAACATGGAATATGAGAATATCTAGATTCTCAAGCCGCCCAAAAGAACATGCATGTTAATGCATCTTCTTCAGGTGTGTTAGTTATTGAGAACTGTTTCTCAGTTCACCCTACGTCCTGGGTATTAGATATCGGATCTGGATCCCACATATGTAAAATGTTACATGGGCTACGGAAAGGTAGAGAACTGGGAAAAGGTGATCATTCCGTTCAAGTAGGGAATGGGGCAAATGTTGCAACCAAAGCAGTTGGCGAGTATCACCTAGTATTACCAAGTGGTAATACACTGATCTTAAATGAAAGCTATTATATACCAAACATGATGTACAACATTATATCAGTTTCTTTATTAAGTAAAGAAGGATATAATTTTATAGTAAAGGATAATGTTATGAACATATTCCTAGATCAAAAGTTGATTGCATCAGGCTCGCTACATAATGGCATATTCATTCTAAATCAAAATACAGTTCTCAATATACAAAACACACACAAGAGGAAAAGTTCAGAAATGAACGAATCTTTCTTGTGGCATTGTAGACTCGGTCACATCAATGCGACACGACTAGCTAAGTTGCATAAGAATGGATATTTAAATCCGTTTGAATTTTCATCTTATGACACTTGCCAGTCATGTCTCAAAGGCAAGATGACCAAAACTCCGTTTACGGGACACGGAGAAAGAGTTACGGAACTCTTAGGGCTGATACATAGTGATGTATGCGGTCCCATGTCTACACATGCCAGGGACGGTTCTTCCTACTTCATTACATTCACTGACGATCTCTCTAGATACGGACATGTGTTCCTGATAAAACACAAGTCTGAAGCTTTTGAGAAATTTAGAGAATATAAGCACGAAGTAGAGAACCAAACGGGCAAAAGTACTAAGATCCTTCGATCTGATCGAGGAGGAGAATACTTGAGCAATGATTTTCTGGATTATCTAAAAGAGAATGGGATTCTCTCTCAGCTCACTCCTCCTTATACACCACAGCACAACGGTGTATCGGAACGGAGAAACCGCACCCTATTAGATATGGTGCGCTCAATGATGAGTACAGCTGAGTTACCTATTTCCTTCTGGGGATATGCGCTTGAGACAGCCATGGACCTATTGAATAGAGTTCCTACCAAATCAGTGCCTACCACTCCATATGAGATATGGAAAGGGAAGAGACCACATCTTAATTACATTAAGATATGGGGTTGTCCAGCCTATGTCAAAAGACAAAATCCGGAAAAACTCGAGGCAAGATCAGTCCTATGTAAGTTTATAGGATATCCCAAAAATTCACAAGGGTATATCTTCTACCACCCCGAGGAACAAAAGGTGTTTGTTTCTCGACATGCCACTTTCTTAGAAAAAGGTTTTCTTATGAAACAGACAAGTGGCATTGAGGTAGAACTGGAAGAGGTTCCAGCGACACAAACTATAACAGAAGACTTGGTAGAACCAGAGGATTCAGTAGTACCTGAGGAACCCCAGCCGCTCCGCCGATCTAGCAGGGTTTCTCATCCGCCTGAGAGATACTACGGTTTTCTTATTGATGGTGGAAGCGAGGATTGCATCATGGAAGATGATGACCCAATTAGCTTCGAGCAGGCCATCACGAGTAAGGACTCAGTGAAATGGCTGGATGCAATGCGGTCTGAGATGGAATCCATGTACACCAACAAAGTATGGACTTTGGAAGTTGCTCCTGAAGGGGTAAAACCCATTGGGAGCAAGTGGATCTTCAAGAAAAAACTTGGTGTAGATGGGAAAGTGAAGTCTTTCAAAGCTAGACTTGTTGCAAAGGGTTTTCGTCAAAGACCAGGTGTGGACTATGACGAAACCTTTTCTCCAGTGGCTATGCTTAAATCCATCCGGATGATGCTTGCCATCGATGCATATCATGACTACGAAATCTGGCAAATGGATGTTAAGACCGCCTATCTAAACGGTGATTTAGAAGAGTGCGTGTACATGACTCAGCCAGAGGGCTTCGTAGACAGTGGGAGCAGCGGGAAGGTGTGCAAGCTGCTTAAATCCATTTATGGATTAAAGCAAGCATCACGGAGTTGGAACATCTGCTTTGACGTCGTTATCAAAGAGTTTGATTTCGTCAAAAATGTAGATGAACCTTGTATCTACAAGAAGGTGGCAGAGAGTAAGGTTGTCTTCCTCGTATTGTACGTGGACGACATACTCTTGATAGGAAATGATATTCCTATGCTGCAATCGGTCAAGCTCTTCTTATCACAAAGATTCTCAATGAAAGATCTTGGTGATGCCTTCTGCATATTGGGAATTAGGATCTATAGAGATAGATCCAAACGGATATTAGGATTGTCCCAATCCAGGTACATTGACACCATACTAAAGAGGTTTAGTATGGAAGAATCCAAGCGTGGGAACTTACCCACGATCTCTGGAGTCACTCTCTCTAAAGAGATGTCTCCCAAGACTGATTTGGAGAGAGCTCGCATGCAAGGGATACCCTATGCTTCGGCTGTAGGCTCAATCATGTATGCGATGCTATGTACCAAACTCGATGTAGCATACTCACTAAGTGTAGTGAGCAGGTATCAAGCTGATCCTGGAGAGAGTCACTGGACAGCTGTGAAGAGCATTCTCAAGTACTTACGAAGGACTAAAGAGATGCTCTTAGTGTATGGTAACGGAGAACTCCAAGTGGAGTCCTTTACCGATTCGAGCTTCCAGAGTGATAAGGACGACTCTAAGTCGCAGTCGGGATTTGTCTTTACCCTTTACGGAGGGGCGGTTAGCTGGAAGAGTTCCAAGCAGGAAACCGTGGCAGACTCGACGATGGAGGCTGAATACATCGCTGCCAACGATGCTGCCAAAGAGGCTGTCTGGATCAAGAAGTTCATTACTGAACTTGGAGTGGCTCCATCCATTGAGCATCCAATACCTTTGTATTGTGATAACAATGGAGCGGTGGCTTTGGCCAAGGAACCCAGGTCCCATCAGCGATCCAGGCATATTCTGAGGCGGTATCACCTGATCCGGGAGATAGTTGATCGCCGGGAGATCGAGGTCAGGAGGGTTGACACGAAGATTAACACAGCGGATCCACTCACGAAGGCCATTCCCCAGACACAGTTTGAGAGTCTCTTCGGGATGCTCGGTATGCGATATTACAGTAGCTGGCCCTAGTGCAAGTGGGAGATTGTTAGTTGTATGTATGCCCTAGAGGCCAGTATTGTACAGATGATGTATATTATATTGGATGCTTGGACATATATAGAGATGACTTTCTTGCTCGATATGATAGTATGCTATCTGGTTGCACTTTATCTTAACATGTATACTTGTCTCTTTATACTGTCTTAGAGTTACATGTTGGTAAAGCCCTTAGGATGTGTACTTGACTACCTGGACTATGATGCGGATCATACTAGTGGGGACATGGTAGTCCATAACTACATCCTTCAAGGTCCCTAGTCGTGGGTGTATCGAGACGGGGCATCGATATACCAGTGTAGACTAGCGTATACGCTTCTCGACCCATGAGATGGGCGATGGATGATCCCATATCCATTAGTGTTTGACATCAGAGATGGTATACGGGTGCTCAGTGGAGACTGGTTACACTGGACGGACTCGCCGAGAACTCCCAGATGGTATTATACCTCACGTCAGGTGGCAGTTCTCAGGTGACACTTGTGCATGTTAGTCTGTAGACCCGAGATCGTCATAGAGTCTTGTGTGATTCCCACTGTGCTTTGATCTCCACCTTACTACGTCCATGAGGGCGTGCAAAACGGTGGTTTTTGGGTACAGTCCCGAGTCACATGGAGGCAATGAGCGATAGGAGGGGTTTCGTCTCTCCCGGTATTGAGGGTTGATGTTGCGCTGTGCTCGATTGGCCGTAACAGGGAAGTCCCTGGCCAGGGCTGATCAGAGATTTGCTGGTAAGTGTTACCAGTAGTTTCTCGACCCGATATGAGCCTCACATCGGCAAGACTTATCAGTTATTGGGGTCTGACGTTTACCACCCCTAGACTTGATAAGCGACATATCAGACAAGGAGACCGGACTGTACGGAAAGTGTTGCCGGTTGGCTCGACGGGAGTTGTAGCAGGTTCGCTTGTTCTCTTCTGATCGCTCAATACCCGGGTGGCCGTTACGTTTAGCTGACCGCTTGCGGCTTGGGGGTGCTTGATATGATCATCACCCACTGCCGGCGTATTGACGAGTCTCAGAGTCCCACAATGGAGTTTTCTAGTCCAGGCGAAACGTTGTGGTGCGCGTATGCGATATGCGCATGGACCCGATTAAAATACGTGTATGGGATACCGTATATTGATTGGGCGGCTTGCTTTTGGTTAGGGTCGTATGTGATATGGCCGGATTGATAAATCAAGTGTTGATTTATCATTTAACCATTAGTTTCTCACTAGAAATCCTTTCTTGTGTTGGATGGATGTATGCATGCATGTATGTTTTTCTTTCTTTCTAGTTTCATGCACATATGGATATGTATACACACATACATACATACATCATCTATCATGGTTGTTTATACAAAGAAAATGGTGGAAATATAAGACTCACACCATGGTTTTATTTATATATATTATTATTGAATTTGATTTAAAACAAAAGAAAAGGAAAGGATAATTCATGGAAGCTTTCTACACTCTTCTTGACCTAACCATTCTCACCCACCATTTGACCATGGATTACTTTTCCTTTTGTGTTTTTAACTCAAGTTCAATAATATCCTAGCCATGGTTTGATATGAGAAGAGGAAAATATATATTGTTATATTTTCTATTTTTTTTCAAAAGTTATTCTTATCTTCTTCTCAAAAATAGCCATCATCTTCTTCCTCCTTCTTCACTTGCTCTCTAGACTTTTGTAGTGAGCAAATTACACAACAAGATTGGATTTTGAAGTGAGAATAAGAACCACAACATCATTCTACACAAGTTTAGCCCACTTGTTTAGAGTGTTATCTTCATTCGTTCTCTTGTTCGGGTGAAGTTGCGAGTTTGGACTAGGGACTCCGGGTGGATCGTCGTGGACATGAGAGGACTTCAAGAGGACCTTCCTCCAACACCCAAGAGGCCAAGGAGTCTAGCGTAGGGAGCTACAAAGGTTGTACTCTCTAAACCCCATCTATTCTTTCATATGTTGATGTGAAAATTTTAGAAACCCTAATTTTCTAGGCACGATCCGTTGTTTATTAACTTAGCACCCTAAAGACTCTACCTTTGGTACATGTGATGCTTCCAAACCCTTCATGAGGTGCTAGGCTAACCCAACAATCACAATGATTCTCCATATAGGATCAAAGTGATACCTACTAAATCCTAGGTTTTGGATCTATAAGATAGATCTAATTGGATGTTAGGATACTCACTAGTTGTAGTAAGATGGTATCAATCGATCCTGGGGAGAATCACTGGAAAGGTTCCAGGGTGATAAGGACGACTGAATGTCAGTCACAGGCATTGTCTTTACCCTCAGTAAAGGGACGGCATGTTGGAAGAGTTCCAAGCTAGATACCGTGGCTTACTAGACGATAAAGGCTGGATACATCGCTACTTAAGATTCTACCAAAGAGGCTGTCTGGGTGTATATTAGTTCATGAGATGAACTTAGTTCCTCCTATTGTGTGACAATGGAGTTGTGGCTTATGCCAAGGAACGTCCGTCCCATCAGTGATCCAGACATATTCTAAGGCAGTGTCATCTGATCATGGAGATGGTTGATCTCCAGGGTGATCGAGGTAAGGAGAGTAGACTCAGAGAACAACACGGCGGATCCACTCACAAAGGCATTTTCCCAGAGAGAGACTTTTATGGAATGGTTGAGTATGAGATACTACAACCACTGCTATCAGATGGCCCTAGTGCAAGTGGGAGATTGTTAGTTATATGTATGCCCTAGAGGCCATTACTATACATCGGATGTATATTGTAGTGGATGCTTGGACATATATAGGGATGACTTTCTTGCTCGATATGATCGTATGCTATCTGGTTACTCTTTACCTTAACGTGTACACTGATTGTCTCTCTGTTACATGTTGGTAAAGCCCTTAGGATGTATACTTGACTACCTGGACTATGATGCGGATCATACTAGTGGGGACATGGTAGTCCATAAGTACATCCTTCAAGGTCCCTAGTCGTGGGTGTATCGAGACAGGGCATCGATATACCAGTGTAGACTAGCGTAT
This sequence comes from Agapanthus africanus, assembly GCA_030015575.1. Lineage (NCBI taxonomy): Eukaryota > Viridiplantae > Streptophyta > Magnoliopsida > Asparagales > Amaryllidaceae > Agapanthus > Agapanthus africanus. The sequence continues at coordinate 206,824,911 of CM057337.1, forward strand.
ACCTTCTCGACCCATACAGATGGGCGATGGATGATCCCATATCCATTGGTGTTTGACATCAGAGATCATATACGGGTGCTCAGTGGAGACTGGGTACACTGGACGGACTCGCCGAGAACTCCCAGATGGTATTATACCTTACGTCAGATGGCAGTTTTCTGATGACACTGGTACAGGTTAGTCTGTAGACCCGAGATCGTCATAGAGTCTTGTGTGATTCCCACTGTGCTTTGATTTCCACCTTACCACGTCCAAGAGGGCGTGCAAAACGGTGGTTTTTGGGTACAGTCCCGAATCACATGGAGGCAATGAACGATAGGAGGGGATTCGTCTCTCCCGGTATAGGGAGTTGATGTTGCGCTATGTTCGATTGGCTATAACCGGAAATCCCTGGCCAGGGTTGCTGAGATTTACTGGTAAGTGTTACCAGTAGTTTCTCGAACTGTTATAGACCTCATATCGACACGACTTATCGAGCTATTGGGGTCTGACGTTTACTATCCCTAGGCAAGATATGCGACATATCAGACGACGAGGCCGGACTGTACGGTAAGTGTTACTGGTTGGATTCACAGGAGTGTGAGCGGGCTTGCTCGTTGATCTTCTGATGGCTCAATACCCGGGTGGCCGTTACGTTTAGCAGACCGCTTGCGGCTTGTAGGTGTTTGATATGATCATCACCTGCTGCCGGCGTATTGACGAGTCTTTAGAGTCCTACACAGAGGTTTCCTGTCTCAAGCGAAACGAAATAGGAGCGCATATGAGATATGTGCGGGACCGAAAATAATACCAGTATGTGATACTGTATTCTATTCTCGCGATTTGTATCATTGGACGGTTATATAAGATATAGCCGGGTTACCGAATCAAGTGTTGATTCGATACATTGATACACTTGATATTAGTCGGTTATATGCGTCATGACCGGATCATTAAATCAAGTGTTGATTTAATGATTTAATGTATAACTATATATATGATATATTACTTTACATTAACTAGTATTTGTTCACTTAAGATTATTTTCTCACTTGAATGTGCACATTGTATATATGATATATTTTTGTGCACTTGATTGTATCATGTTTGATGATACATGCAAACTTGGTTGTGTGTATGCTTTGAACCATATTTAGGTAAATGGTTAGGGTTTTAATTTATTTATTCATTTATTTATTTATTCTTTTTGGCAAGATATAAAATGGTGGCTTTCTTTGGATTTTATTTGAAGCTTCATGAAGCTTTGAAAAGTTCAACCATTTTGTTTTTTGCTTAACCTAACCATTTGCCTAAACCCTAGTTTATTCTCTACATGAGTTTATCTAACCCATGGTTGCATTATGATAACTTCACTTGAATTTTCTTTTCCACAAAATTCATTCTTTTTCTTTCTTCTTCTTCCTCTTCAAGAAGAAAGAAAACCATTGCTAGAAAAATTTCAAGTGTTGAAATCAAGTGAGAAATCCAAATCCAAAGTGAACCCACTTCCTATTTCTTCATCCTCTACCACTTGCCATGTTGTATAGGGTGTTTTCTTCACAAGGTTCATGACCAAGTGAAGATGGAGCTTGAGTTTGAGTCGACTCGACGTAGATCATCTTCGGCACCAAAGTCAACGACCTAGCCCGCTCATTTCTCCGATGAAACCGACGCTAGAGTTTGGGATCCCGATGAACGCAGCGGAGGGACGTCATCTCGGAGCTAAAGAAGTGGTGGACCGGATCTACAAAGGTTGTATTTCCATTCACTTATTAGTAAAGCAGTTTACTAGCTTGTTGTTTCGCCTAATTTCTAGTTAACGATCTAGCATTAGGGTTTCTCGGCACAAGAAAAATTTGAATTTGGCATGGTTGATGCCTTATGGAACCTCTTGAGTGTGCCTAAGAACCCTACAACTAGTGGGGCTAAAGGTAGTCCACAAGTACACCCTATAATTGTTCCTAGTCGAGGGTGTATCGAGACAGGGTATCGATATACCAGAGTAGACTAGAGTATACGCATCTTGACCCATATGATGGGCGATGGATGATCCCACATTCATTGTTGTTTAACATCAAAGATGGTATACGGGTGCTCAGTGGAGACTGGGTACACTGAACGGACTCGCCGAGAACTCCTAGCTGGTATTATACCTATCGTCGGATAGCAGTTCTCTGGTGACACTGGTACAGGTTAGTCTGTAGACCCGAGATCGTCATAGAGTCTTGTGTGATTCCCACTGTGCTTTGATTTCCACCTTACCATGTTCAATAGAACGTGCAAAATGGTAGCTTTTGGGTACAGTCCCGAATCATATGGAGGCAATGAGCGATAGGAGGGGATTCGTCTCTCCCAGTATTGGAGGTTGATGTTACGTTGTGCTCGATTGGCCATAACGATAAGTCACTGGCCAGGGCTGCTACGAAGATTTACTGATAAGTGTTATCAGTAGTTTCTTGACCCGTTATGAGCCTTACATCAGCACGACTTATCGGTAACTGGGGTCTGACGTTTACGACCCCTAGACTAGATATACGACATATCAGACGAAAAGACCGGACTGTACGGTAGTGTTACTGACATGCTTTTCAGGAGTAGGAGCAGGCTTGCTTGTTGATCTTCTGATCGCTCAATACCCGGGTAGCCGTTATGTCCAGCTAGTACCGCTGACGGCTTGTGGGTGCTTGATGTGATCATCACCTACTGCCGGCGTATTGACGAGTTTTTAGAGTCCTATACAGAGGTTTCACTGGCTCAGGCAAAACGAAGTAGGAGCACATATGTGATTTGTGCGGGACCGAAATTAATACGAGTATGAGATACCGTATTCTATTCTCACGATTTTTGTTATCGGTCGGTTATATGAGATATAGCCGGGTTATCGAATCAAGTGTTGATTCGATAAGTTGATACAAATAATATTAGTCGGTCATATGATATATAGCCGGATTATTAAATCAAGAGTTGATTTAATGATTTAATTTATAATTATATATTTGATATATTAATTTACATTAACTAATATTAGCTCACTTAAGCATTTCTTTTTCTCACATGTGCACACTAAATATATATGTGATATATGTTAATTGTGTTTTCATTTTGTCATGCTTGATGCCACATGCAACATGGGTGTATGAGATTTACACCATGCTTATGATAATTGTAAGGATTATTTATTTTAAGTAAATCCAAATTAGATGGAAATTAGTCACATGCACGAAGCTTATGGAAGCTTGTAGATGCTTTGACTTAGTCCACTAATTTTGTTTTATCTATGATATTTATTAACCTAACCATTATCACTTAACCATGGTTATGTCTCTACAAGAGTTAGTATATGATACAAACTCACCCATGGTTGCCATTCACTCTCTCATCTATTATTTGCTTCATCTTCATCAAGAGCAAGAGAGAGCTCTCTAGGTTTTTGAGAGGAGAAGAAAAAGAGTGAGAAAATTAATTCTAAAGTGAGCAAAAATCATACTTCATCATCCTCTACTAGATTAGCACTTTAGTTTAGGGTGTTAGCTTCACTAATCCCACATTAGTGAAGAGTTAGCTTGGGTTAGTGTCTCCTCGACGTAGATCATTTTTGGCCTCGAAGACTTCATGCAAGCTCATTGCTTTCTTCTTGTGGAGCCACTTTAGAGTCCGCAAGATCACTACTTGGAGCGAAGGGACTACAACTCGGAGCAATTGAAGTGAAGGACCGGTCTACAAAGGTTGTATTCCATTATCACTTAGATGTAAAGTAGTTTACATGATATATTGTCTAAATCACTAGTTAAGATTGTAAGGTTAGAATTTTTCAGCATGGCAAATTTTTGAAAATGGCATGGACGATGCCTCCCAAAACCTTGTTGCCGTACCGAACAATCCTACAGTGGTATCAGAGCCAAGTTAGAGATTTAGACGATGTTTGTAGAATTACGAAACCGAAACAACTCCGAAACACTCAAAACTAAAAACCCAGTTTCTATCAATTTTTAAAGTCGTTGAAAAAATTTTAAACAACTGCAAAATGTTACATGAGATGTAATATGAACACTGAGAAAAAACGAACCCAATTGGACGGTTTTGACCCGGCCACACACCCCTTAAAACCGAGCAGGCCGGCCCCTTATTGGCTTCTGGACTTCGTTTTTGTCATGTGTTTTGGTCTCTGGGTTTTGGTGTTTCAGGTGTTACTTGTTTTTGCTAAATTTGCATGTGATGTTATCTTTTTGCAAAGGCAATTCAGAGTGTTTCGTAATCATAATTCTAACTATATTTCGGGTTGTTTAGACGGTGTTAAAAAGTTCAAACGGATATCAAATACGCACTTTAACCCTTGCCGGAAAATTTTCCAAGAGTTGGTTTTTTCCGAGTTAAAGAACATTCAAATATCATGCAAGTAATGCGGTGGACCCTCTAGAAGAACAAAACCCTAACTCGATTCTATGACCGTAAGAACCGCCGCCAAACCCTAGGGTTTGCGGTAGTTCTGCGGCGCCATAGGTGAGGCAAGGGTTGACCCTTCTACGGTTGGTCCATTGGTACTGTGGCATGTGATGAGTATTTTTAAACTGCTCTCAAGTGTTGGGCTTTTTGGGAAATTTTGGGTGTTTGTTGATTCGATCGGAATGTTTAATGTCGTCTAGTTATTTGTGGAATGTGATACAATATGTGGAACTTATATAGTTAGGCATGAAATCTAAAGTATGTGATATTTTGGGTTTATCATGTCTAAGGTGATTGTGGATTCCAAATGTTGTGGTTTGACATTTTCTTTTCTGCGACCGTAAGTGTAATATGTGGGGTATCACCGTTTTCGTTGCTGTATGTCAACGACAATTGTGATACGCATATTTACTTACGTTGATGACATGTGATGTTATATGCTTCTGGGATATGTTATATTAGATCGTCGTGTTTTGAAAAGCCGGGTTTTTTTTGTGAGATGAGAGATTTTATTTTCATTCATGTAAAATTCATTGTATATAATATTCTTTTATTAGGGCACTTTCGGGTTGAGGATAATGTCACCATTGTTGTATATTATTTACTTTTCCGCGTTAGGATAGACCCAAGGTAGGGAACACAAGTAACCAGGTTCTAGAGTCCAGTGGGAGACCATCTCGAGGAGTCGAGTCCGGGTCTCCTAACTCTAGAATTGGTAGGGTTGCTTTCTGCTCTCGTAGGGGTCTAGGGATGTGGGTCTGGATATTCATCGCGACCGTGGAATCCGTGTTTTATACTGGCTTAATTTAAAACACGGAATTCCTAGTATATCCAATATTTCATATGTTATCTTCTGCTGCTGATATTCTGTGATGTGATCACTTTATATGCGTGAGACGAATGCTTTATTACTGTATATATGATATATAATAAACGTTGCTTATGTTTTGCACCCGTGCTAGTCCCGCCCCACTATGTCGTTAGTTATGTAACCTAACGGTGCATAACAGGACACTGTGGCGAATGCGGATGGCATAAGCGTACATTGTATTTTCGTTTCTTCTGTGATGCTTAGGAAGCATAAATGATGGGACTTCATTAATGATATTAATGAAAAGAAAAGAAACCTAAAAAATGTTGTAGAATCATATTTTCAAAAGGATAGCTCTAGTTTTTGCTTTGCATAGCGGTATTCCTTGTAGAATATCCAGCACCTCATTCGATGAGGAAAGAGCCGAGATCCCTTCACCGGGAGTAACCGCTTTAGCGAATCTAGCAGATGCTACAACCCACTCGGTTTTGTTTTTTGAATGCTTCTTTTAGTTCTTGCTTTGCATAGAGGTATTTATGAAATATCCTGCACCTTATTCGATAAGGAAAGAGCCGAGATCCCTTCAGCAGGAGTGACCTCTTTAGCAAAACTAGTAAAAAGCCTCAAAAAACACTCCCTTTTCAAAAATCACTTGTTTCTACAACTACATCAAGTTCATTACGCAAAAGGATTTTCTAAAAACCTGCGTAGCCCTCCGATATTTCAGATAAGTAATATTTAGTATTCGTGCTGCGTTTGTTGGCTTTTGTCAAAGCGTAATGTGCGGTAGCTACTTACTGCTTATCTGCTGCATATGATGTGATTGGATTAGGGTAGTTGTACGGCTTTGTTGGCTTTCGTCAAGGGTCGTGCGGGTTTAATTCAATCATGAAATGTACGGGTTGAACTTGACTAGCGGACTATGGTTTGTTGGTTTTCGTCAAGGTCATAGTACGTTAGGGGCAAAAGTCTTATCGGGAATTTCAAGTGTTGAAATTTGCAATGAGATTGCATACCTTCTATGAGATAGTTGGATCCCAATACCCACTGTGAGTAAGAGTTACTCCCGGGAGAGTTTTGCACTTTACAATTAGCTAACTAATTAGGTGTCTAGAAAGGTGTCAACGGGGCTACGCCTCTGGGAAAATGAGGTTTATTTTAGTTAGGTCTGTACGAAAGCACGGGGAACCTCCCTCAGAAGTACCGGCACTGGCCTGGCTGAACAGTTAGCGAAATTGTAGAATGCAATTAATCCTGGCTAAATTTTCTTTTTAAGGTTTGAAAGAAAATTTGATAATAGCAGTGGGAGACATCGATTGGATAAGATAAATAACCAATCTGATCTTTGCAAGAGCATACGCTAAGTGTTTTTTTCTTTCTCTCTCCAGGTAGCGACCATGTCAGGCCTTAATCAAGATAATAATATGGATGTATTGACCGAACCCGCTTATTATGTTGAGCAAGGGAACGTTGGTTCCGCTCCAACTTATAATTGTTATAAGTCCGAGCAGGAAATAGGGGAATATCCGGAAACCCACGCCACCCAAACGAAGAATGAGCATGTTGATACATCTTCTTCGGGTATGTTAGTTACCGAGAACCGTTTCTCAGTACACTCTACGTCCTGGGTGTTAGATACCAGATCGGGATCCCACATATGTAATATGTTGCATGGGCTTAAGAAAGGTAGAGAACTGGGAATAGGTGATCATTCCGTACTAGTAGGGAATGGTGTAAATGTTGCAGCCAAAGCAGTTGGCGAATATCACCTTGTATTACCAAATGATAATACATTGATTCTGAACGATTGCTATTACATACCGACCCTGATATGCAATCTTATATCAGTTTCTTTATTAAGTAAAGAAGGATATAATTTTGTAGTACAGGATAATATTATGAACATCTTCCTAGATCAAAAGTTGATTGGATCAGGCTCGCTAAATAATGGCATATATATTCTAAATCAAACCACAGTTCTTAACGTACAAAACACACACAAGAGGAAGAGTTCAGAAATGAACGAATCCTTCTTATGGCATTGTAGACTAGGTCATATTAATACGACACGACTAGCTAAGTTACATAAAGATGGATATTCGAAATCGTTCGAATTTTCATCTTATGACACTTGTCAATCATGTCTCAAAGGTAAAATGACCAAAACTTCATTTACAGGACACGGATAAAGAGTTACAGAACTCTTGGGACTGATACATAGTGATGTATGCGGTCCTATATCTACATATGCCAGGAATGTTCCTCGTACTTCATTACATTCACTAACGATCTCTCAAGATACGGACTTTTGTTCCTATTGAAACACAAGTCTGAAGCTTTTGAGAAATTCAAAGAATATAAGCATGAAGTCAAGAACCAGACGGGTAAAAGTATTAAAATCCTGCGATCCGATCGGGGAGGAGAATACTTGAGCACGGAATTCCGTGACTATCTAAAAGAGAATGGGATTCTCTCTCAGCTTACTCATCCGTATACACCACAGCACAACGGTGTATCGGAGCGGAGGAATCGCACCCTATTGGATATGGTGCGCTCTATGATGAGCACTGCTGAGTTACCTATTTCCTTTTGGGGTTATGCGCTTAAAATAGCTATACACCTATTGAATATGGTCCCTACCAAATCTGTGCCTACCGCTCCATATGAGATATGGAAGGGGAAGAGACCGTGTCTTAATTATGTTAAGATATGGGGTTGTCCAGCCTATGTCAAAAGGCATAATCCGGACAAACTCGAAGCAAGGTCTGTTTTGTGCAAGTTTATATGATAACCCAAAAATTCACAAGGGTATATCTTCTACCACATCGAGGAACAAAAGGTGTTTGTTTCTCGGCATGCCACTTTTTTAGAAAAGGAATTTCTTGCAAAAGAAATTAGTGGCCTGGAGGTAGAACTGGAAGAAGTTCCAGCGATACAAACTACGACAGAAGATTTGGTAGAACCAGAGGATTCGATAGCTCCCAATGAACCTCAGCCTCTCCGCCGATCTAGTAGGGTTCCTCATCCACCTGAGAGATACTACGGTTTTCTCGTAGACGGTGGGAGAGAGGATTGCATCATGGTAGATGATGACCTAACTAGCTTCGAGCAGGCCATCACGAGTGGGGACTCTGTGAAATTGCTAGTTGCAATGCGATCTGAGATGGAATCCATGTACACCAACAAAGTATGGACTTTGGAAGTTGCTCCTGAAGAGGTAAAACCCATCGGGAGAAAATTGATCTTTAAGAAGAAACTTGGTGTAGATGAAAAAGTTGAGACTTTCAAAGCTAGACTTGTTGCAAAAGGTTTTCGACAACAACCAGGTGTGGACTATGATGAAACCTTTCTCCAGTGGCTATGCTTAAGTCCATCCGGATCCTACTTGCCATTGCTGCATACCATGACTACGAAATCTGGCAAATGGATGTTAAGACCGCCTTTCTAAATGGTTATTTAGAAGAGTGCGTGTACATGACTCAGCCAGAGGGCTTCGTGGACAATGGGAGCAGCGGGAAGGTATGCAAGCAGCTTAAATCCATCTATGGGTTAAAGCAGGCATCGCGGAGTTGGAACAGCTGTTTTGATGTAGTAGTCAAAGAGTTTGACTTCATCAAAAATGTAGATGAACCTTGTATATACAAGAAGGTGGAAGAAAGTAAGGTTGTCTTCCTCGTATTGTATGTGGATGACATACTCTTGATAGAAATGATGTTCTGATTGGTACGAAAAAGTGTTTGTAGTTAACCGCAATCAATAACGGTGTCGCGTGTAGCTAGACCGAGATGAGTACGGGTCGTCCTCTGGGAAACGTTGAATCTTTTACTCTTACTTTAGATGTGTTGAGAAAGAGAGGAGGGATAAAGAATTTTATAAAATGTTTTCTAGATCTACATTAAGCAAAAATGCAAATATATAGATCTAGATTATTTTAAGGATGTAGTTAATATAATAAGGGGGCTTGTAGGGTTCGTTAGGATTTAGTAGTTATGGACAATTAATTAAAAGTTACCCTTTTTATCCTTTAATAGATTTAAAACTAGAACGACGGTGATGCGTGTAGATTAGGGTTTCTGGAGGGAAAAGGAATCCCACTCTTAACCCTTATCTCGACACGGAACTCCGTTCATATCTAGCCTTTACCAAAACAATCATTAATCTAATCTCTAATCACGGTCGGAACTAGCAAAGAATTGCTAGCGCGCCCGATTAGGATGTTAATGATTCTTTTGATAAAGTTCATAAACTTTATAGGACTTAAAAAGAGTTTAGGAATGTTCATCATCCATTAGCCTACCCTAATCCTACGAACCCTAACAAGCGGAGAATTACTCGCGCATGTTGGGAGAAAAAGAGATGGACAGAAAATGCATAATTAAACTACGAAGAAGTAGAATAAGAAGAAGAAAGCTACCTTTATTAATCAACAATATCAAGTACACTTTGATTCCTTAGAAAATGATAACAAAAACCTAGTTTGCTTCTCGATCTCTTCTAAGGAGGAGATGAACCGTTGATGATCAGCCTGGATGCGTGAGCCGTATTGGACTTCGTGATCTCGTCGGCTTGATAAATTTTCCAAGAGGCTCTCGGTCTCTTTTTATAGTGCCAAAGCCAGAATCCAAGGTTCTAAATTAGGAAGTAAGCAGCGAAAGATCCTCCCCAAAAATCCTCACCTTCCAACTCTTCTTAACCGCGGCGGATCCGCGGCATAAAGAAGCTATTGCCGCGGATCCGCAGCTTGATGATCACGGCCGTCCATCAATTTTCTGGGGATGGCTACTTGTGACATTCTGCACAACAACTTAGATAATATTTAGTAGACTTAGTTCTACTAGGATTAGGTCAATAATATTATTTGCATACATTTTCCTACCAAATACTAATTATAATATATCAACACATGGAAAATAGTATTTTTACACATAAACCCTCATATGTATGATATATTATAATAAAGTCCTTTTTAATATGAAAATGGTAGGAAAAATGTAATACAAATGTGCAGTTTTATCAACTGAACAAATACCCCCAAACTTATCTTTGATCGTCCTGAGCAAACTAGTTTATTCAAGAGAAGGAGAAAACTAAGCACACTTTCGTAGGCAAACACGATTGCACTGAGCACGTGCAACAAGCCGTTAAACCTCTAGGTGTCCCTAGTAGGAGGAGTGTTGTCTCCTGAGGGTTTTCAGCGGATTACACCCACAAAATCCTATAACAAAAGAGAGATGGTGAAATTTACATATAAAGATAAGAACCATAAAATAAAGACTTTGAAAATAAGAGTTTCCAACTACACTAGCTTTTCAATTGTCATGAGCCCTATCTTAATAGTCATGAAAAGATGTTAGAAATCACATCATCCCTTAATAAAACATCGTCTTTATTCTTTATTCCTACCTTTCATCCAAACATCGATCATATAACCCTACGTGTGTGAAATGGACATCCCTACACTCGGAGAATTCAATTCAAGCTATCATACTCTTGTCCATCTGCCTCAGTACTTTTTAATTTTATGAATATTTAGATTTGCTCACACATTTTCATGCGACCGTTAATACTTCTTGAGGTACTAACCGACCGATTACTCATGTGCTTGCTAATTAGGTGATAGTGTTTTTCTCGTCTTGCACCACCTAAGGCTTAGCAGTGACTCCCAGACCAGTTGGCCTTAGGGCACTAGGTGAAGAGGCACCCTCGCTATATTTTTTTATTGCTGCCTTGGCGATAACAAAACCAGTGTTCATTTTTTTCTTTTCACCATTTTTATATTTTCTTCATTTTTTCATTTCCTTCATACTTTGGCTTTTAGACAAGAGCATTTCAAGGTATCCTCTACTATCCCGAGTTTCAAGACGTGTGTAAGTGCATATAGTAGGGTATCAACATTCAAATATTTGGCTTCCAGAATAGAAATTATTTTTCATACTTATTTTTATCCTCAGATTAGTGACTTCCTTCATCTTACTAACTCTTGGGACAACAGCTCATAACTACTTATTACTAGTTCATTTAAGAAAACTTCTAATTTTCTTGGTTTTCTTAAACTATTCCTATCTTTCATATATAATTTTTCACTTTCTATTCTTTTATTATAAAAATAAAAAAAATTTAAAATTTTTGAAAATGTTGTGCTTATGCAAAGTTTGATGCAAATTGATGCGTAAATAAGCACAAACCTCCCCCAAACTTGTTTTCAAGAGTGTCCTCACTGTTGCTATCTGCTGGATCATAAAAACCTGTAAGCTTGGGAGGACATTATTAATGGGGGCAAGAATATATGAAAGTTAAAATCCTCCCCCAAACTTATTTTAGGCTCACAATTTTGTAAAAAGCATTTTCTTTCAAGAGCCAAAATATACCACCCCCCCAAACTTGAGTTAAACAATTTTAATCTTAAAATATCACACGAGGGGGTCAAGGTTATTGGTCAATGCCAAGTTTTGCAAAGACCGAAGGTCAACACCAACCATTCAAAAAATTTATCGATGAAGCACCAAGATTGGTGGAAGAACATGTCACCTTTCGACGTGAAAAAGTGGGAAGGTGATAAGAGGTGTAATGGAAAAGGATTGCGTCTCAATTTGGAGAGACGACATGGTGATAGTAACGATGGATTACTCGCATTATCATGATTATCCAAAAGAAGGGGTGGAGGTCAAATTTCTTCATCTTGGATTTGATTCATCTCAATACCCGTGTCTTGTAAAAATACGAGCTCATCAACGAAAATTTCCTCAAAGCTTTCATCGATACCCCGAAGAATAATGTCCTCAGAAAAAATGGGGTGATCTTCAGACTCTATAAAAAGTTGCTCATTAGCGTTAGATGTTGACCCGGACAACTCGGTGGAAGAGTACATGGTTGGGTCAAACAATAACATATGAAAAGAGTCAGTATCATGAGCTTGATCAAATTCGCTGCTGTCGACATCCATTAATTCGACAGAACACACATGAGCATAGGGTTCGGAGGGTTCACTTCCCAACTTGTAAATGTTAAGCTCAATTGACTCTTTTCCAAAGGATAAGGTCATAGAGTCGTTTCTACAATTGATTACTGCGTTGGAAGTGGCCAAAAAGGGTCGACCGAGTATCACCGGGATTTGATTGCGTGGGTTTGCCACAGGTTGTGTATCAATAACGATAAATTCCACAGGAAATATGAATTCCCCAACTTTGATTAACACATCCTCTAGCTCACCCCTAGGTTGGATGATAGATCGATCGGCCATCTGAAGAGTGCAATGCGCAAGTTTTAACTCTCCGATCCCTAATTGCTCATAAACAGAATACGGAAGCAAGTTAACACTAGCACCTAAATCGAGTAGAGCACGATTAATATTTTTACCCCTAATAGAAATTGAAATTGTAGGACTTCCGGGATCCTTTCGTTTCTTGGGTAGTTGTTGTGTAAAAGCAGTGCTCACATTACTCGCAAGGAAAACTTTTTTAGATACTTGAACTTTTCTCTTCCTAGTGCACAAGTCCTTTAGGATTTTCGCATATGACGGAACTTGTTGAATAGCATCTAGGAGAGGAATGTTTAAATTAACTTGCTTAAAAATTTCCACAATCTTCTCCATTTGTGGACTTGGTCTGTTGCCCCTTAGCCTGTTTAGATAAGGTGCTTTATCAATAAGGGTTTGGTCCAACATTGGAGAGGATTGTGGGGACGGATTCGATCCCAAAACTAGAGTGGGAATCGACTTAGATAGATTTGGCAAAATGGGCGAAGGGTTCGAGCCTTGGGGAAAACGGAGAATAGACTCGGGTGAAAGTGGAAGACTAGACGAATTAAGGGAAGAAGAAGAAGAAGCTGGGGTATCAAATGTTTCACTAACATCAATTTGCTCACCCTCTCGGTTATTCAGCACTCTCCCCGATCTCAACGTAGTAACGGCATTCACATTATGATTTTGTGAATGGCCAGGATTCGGTAGGGTTGAGATGGGAGTTTCCCTTTCCCTCTCGCACTCATTGCGGCGTTTAACTGTGCGATTTGGTTTTCTAATGATTTAATACTCTCACCATGGGAGGCGGAGTTTTTCGTTATGGTATCAATAGAAGACCTCATCTCAACCGAAAATTGCATGGATTGTTTCATGAACATATCCAAAGTTTGTGCAAGTGAGTTGTCAGTACCGGCCACTTGTGGTGTAAGAATGTTGGCCGGATTTTGGAAATTTTGTGACTGAAAGGGGGGCTGATTCTGTGGTTGTGGTTTCCGTGGAGGAGGTCTTTGATAATTGCTTTGTTGGTTTTGGTTCCAAGAAAAGTTAGGATGATTCCTCCATCCTTGATTGTACGTGGAAGAATAAGGGTCGTTTCTAGGTCGCTGCTGAAAAGCAGCATTAGCTTGAAACGATGCATTCATAGGACATTCTTCCGTTAAGTGTGAAGGATCCAAACAGCAACCACAGATGGTCTTAGGAAGCGTGACCTGATTTAGGGAGAAAGATGAGAACTTGTTTTCGATAGCGTCGAGTTTCTTCTGTATCGCTGCCATTTCGGCTTTTACTATGATAGAAATATCGAGCTGGTGAATACCTCCCTTAGTTGAAGGTGGTCTTACGCTTTCCCACTGCAACGTGTGTTCAGCAAGGTCTTCCAGATATTTCCAAGCTTCACTGTCATCTTTAGACATGAAATTGCATTAACACATTGTTTCAAGCATCTGCTTTGTCGCTGGATTAATGCCCTCATATATAATCCGACATAAATCCCATCTTAGTATTCCGTGATGGGGGCATTGGACAGGCAGATCTTTGAAACGTTCAAAGCACTTCCAAAATGGTTCATTGGGAAGCTGGGTGAACTGGTTGATCTCGTGTAGGGTTCCTAGGCACCCTAATGAGGTCTCACAAGGCATCGAACATGCCAATTTCAAATTTTAACGGTGCCGAGAAACCCTAGAACGCGGATCGTTTGCTAGAAATCTAGGCGAAAAGGCAATCTAGTTAACACTTAACTAAGAGATACGGAAATACAACCTTTGTAGATCCGGTTCTCCACCTCCATAGCTCCGCAATGAAGTCTTCTCGCTGTCCATAACAAGTCCCGGGCTCTAGCGTCGGCTTCATCGGAGAATGGACGGGCTAGGTCATCGATGTCCATGCCGAAGATGATCTACGTCGAGGCATCGCTAAATCAAGCTCCGACTTCACCAAGTCAAGAAACTTGTGAAGAAAACACACTCTACTACTTGGCAAGAGGTAGAGGATGAAGAAATAGGAAGTGGGTTCAATTTAGAATTGGATTTCTCACTCAACTCATCAATCCACCATTGATGAAGTGAAGGTTTCTTCATGAAGTGAAGAAGAAGAAGAAAGCAAGAAGATGATAATTGTTATGATAAGTTAATTTCAAATAAAAATGAAAATCAAAACATATCATAATCCAACCATGGTTATGTGTAGAGACTAAACTAGGGTTAGTGGGAATGGTTAGGGTTAAGGATAAGATAAGAATGGTTACAAAGTCAAAGCTTCATGAAGCTTCAACTAAACTCCAAAACTAGCAACCATTCTTTTCTCATCTCTTCAAAATAAATAAATAAGTAAGAAAAGAAAACCCTAACCACTCTCACAACCATGGTTTAATCTTTCACACAAATCCAAGTTAACATATATCATCAAACATGATACAATCAAGTGCACAAAAATATATCGCATATATAATGCGCACATCCGAGTGAGAAAATCCATATAAAGTGAACCAATACTAGTTAATGCAAAGTAATATATCAAATATATAATTATACATTAAATCATTAAATCAACACTTGATTTAACGATCCGGTCATGTCGCACACAACCGACTAGTATACAATGTATCGGCTTATCGAATCAATCCTTGATTCGATAACTAGGTTATATCGCATACAACCAATCGATACATTCATCGCGAGAATGAAATACGGTATCACATACACGCATTATTCTCGGTCCCGCACATATCTCATATGCGCTCCTATTTCGTTTCGCTTGAGCCAGGAAACCTCTGTGTAGGACTCTAAAGACTCGTCAATACGCCGGCAGCAGGTGATGATCATATCAAGCACCCACAAGCCGCAAGCGGTCTGCTAAACGTAACGGCCACCCGGGTATTGAGCGATCTGAAGATCGACGAGCAAGCCCGCTCACACTTCAGTGAATCCAACCAGTAACACTACCGTACAGTCCGGTCTGATCGTCTGATATGTCGCATATCTCGCCTAGGGGTGGTAAACGTCAGACCCCAATAGCTCGATAAGTCGTGTCGATATGAGGTCTATAACTGTTCGAGAAACTACTGGTAACACTTACCAGTAAATCTCAGCAACCCTGGCCAGGGATTTCCTGTTATAGCCAATCGAACACAGCGCAACATCAACTCCCTATACCGGGAGAGACGAATCCCCTCCTATCGCTCATTGCCTCCATGTGACTCGGGACTGTACCCAAAAACCACCGTTTTGCACGCCCTCTTGGACGTGGTAAGATGGAAATCAAAGTACAGTGGGAACCACACAAGACTCTATGACGATCTCGGGTCAACAGACTACTCTGTACCAGTGTCACCAGAGAACTGCCATCTGACGTGAGGTATAATACCATCTGGGAGTTCTCGGCGAGTCCGTCCAGTGTACCCAGTCTCTACTGAGCACCCGTATATCATCTCTGATGTCAAACACCGATGGATATGGGATCATCCATCGCCCATCTGTATGGGTCGAGAAGGTACACGCTAGTCTACTCTGGTATATCGATGCCCCGTCTCGATACACCTACGACTAGGGACTTTGAAGGATGTACTTATGGACTACCATGTCCCCACTAGTATGATCCGCATCATAATCCAGGTAGTCAAGTACAGATCCTAAGGGCTTTACCAACATGTAACAGAGAGACAATCAGCATACACGTTAAGGTAAAGGTCAACCAGATAGCATACTATCATGTCGAGCAAGAAAGTCCTCCCTATATGTGTCCCAGCATCCACTACAATATACATCCAATGTACAGTAATGGCCTCTAGGGCATACATATAACTAACATCTCGCTCCTAATATGGGCAGTATTATGGTTTGGGTAAAACTTCTTAAGAAATGCTATGACAAATTCATCCCAATTAGTGATAGAGTGTGTGGCAGTATTATAAAGCCATTTTTCTGCCAAGTCGCACAGTATGAATGGGAGAAGACGTAAGCGCATAGCATCTAAAGTCAATTGTGAAGTACCCATCATTGCGCATACGTTTTCGAATTTGGTGATGAAAACGTACGCGTCTTCCGACTCAAGCCCGTGAAATTTGGGCAGCAGATTGATGTAGTGGGGTTTAATTTCGAAATTATCCCCGTTAGGTGGTGGAAGAGATAGACAAGTGGGAAAAGAACTACGGATAGGATAGCATCTCTCTTGGAGAGAGATGCGCGGTGGATTCTGCACACCTACGGGCGGTGGCAGCGTGGTGTTATATTCTGATGGAGTGTCGTCCATCTCGGTCCTGGTGTGTGGTGGTGGGGGAAAAGAAGATGAAGAAGTACTGACTTCGGCGTCGATAGCAGGAACGCGGACAAGACGGGCACTAGGATCCTGTGTCCAGCCGAGCATGCACTAAGAGGGTTTAGTGCAAGTGGCAGCGTGTGTGTGATTTAAAATTGGTCTGTTTTGAAAAAGTGGGACTCAAGACAAATCACCCTAAGATGCACAAGCAACCCTAGAACTAAGGTCACCTAGGTCCAGTCTCTAGACCGCTCCTAGACTTCCAAAGGACAAGCCGCAGGATCAATCCTCCACCGCCTCTGTACTACCCTTGTAGCCAGGTAAGTGCCAGGTAAGTGGGAAGGAACCACAGTAGTGGTCCTAATTAAAAACCTCTAGCCTTTGTCACACTTGCCTAGGCACTACAAAAGTAATGCGGATAAATGATAGATTACTCACGACCTTCCTCTGTCCTTATTGAGCGCGACATGTAAGTCCATGCTACCTCTCCCGGTACTTTCGGGCATGCGGAATTTGGTGAAAAACAATTTTCTAGAGGCGGTAACATGGACTCAAAACCGGATCTTTGTTAAACATCTAACTAACAACCTAACTAGGAGTTGTTAACTACTCGGTTAGGGGGTTATACCTTTCTTTCTTGAACTACTTCTTCTTCAAGCCTCGATGGTTGTCCGGATCGGCTTCACCCCGTCTTCTCCTTGCGCCGAAGATCGATCCACCTGAAAGCTTCTACCTTTGGCTTCTTCTTCGAACTTTGAAGAAACTAGTTCACTCGGTTTGCTAAACCTTGTGAACTAGAGTGAGTAGAGGAGAGTGTGTTGGGATTTTCTCTATGGTTCTTGGTTCTCAACACATGAGACAAGTGAACCATAGACTAAAGAGAGGGAGAGCAAGAGGAAGGAGATGAGAGCTCAAGAACACAAGAGAGAGAATGAAAATGATAGAATGAGCAAGACTTTTCTCACTTGGCTCTCATAATCCAAAACCATCATCACAAAAATAGTAATCAAGTATTGTGTAAATGGTTTAAGTCAAAATGGCTATATCATTTCATGCACTCATATTGCACAAGAGAACAAGAAAGTAAAAAGTCTTTGCCATGAAATGATAGCCATTGTCATCATGATGGTCAACTAGTCCAACCTAGTCAACCGGTCAACAAAGTCAACAAGTCAACAAAGTCAACCCCTCAACAACCATGTCACCACAATACTTAATTAATTTTATTGTTAATTACATATCATATTCTCATTAGGGTTGAGCAAAAAGTCAATAGTCAACAGTCAACGGTCAACAACCCTAATGAGAATCCTCTGCCTCTGTCTCTCCATCAACTGTGCATACACACCCGCATTCGCGTTCCGAGGAACACGAATACATACTGGATAAAACCAATCCCAAAACGTACACTAGGATCTGGCTTAAACCAAAGCCCGCTAGTGTTAACTGTCCGGACACTGTACGTGCATAAGTGCACGGACCCTGTCGCAAAACCATGTGACCTGTCGCAAAACCATGCGACCTCTACTCTTTTGCCAAAAGGCGAATAGCTTTCTGTGTGGGACTCTAAAGACTCGACACTACGCTGGCAGTGGGTTTAACCACAGACCGCAAGCGGCACTAGCTGTGTGTAACGGTCCCCAGGTAGATGCCGACAAGAAGACTGACGAGGTGAAACCCATCTGAACTCCTACTGAGCCTGAATGTGACAATCTCCGTACAGCCCGGTCTGTTCGACTGATACATCGCATGGCGGGCCTAGGGGGGCGGTAAACGTCAGTCCCCTAATAGCGGTACAAGTCGTGTCGGAGTGAAGCCCAAAACACCCTGAGATAACACTGGAAGCCTACCAGTATATCTCGCTTGCCCTGGCCAGCGACTACTCGTGTAATGGCTCTCCTAGACACAGCGCGATGTCAACCCCCAATACCGGGAGAGACGAATCCTGTCTAACCGTCACTGCCTCCAAGTGCTTCGGGACTGCACCCAACTACTACCTGTTTGCACGACTCCTTTGAGCCGTGGTAGGGTAGTAATCAAAGTACAGTGGAAACACACTCGAGGCGAAGTGACAGTGTCAAGTCAGCGGACTAAGCTGTACTCATGTCACAAGGGAACTGATAACTGACGATGGGTATAATACCAACCGGTCAGTTCCTGACGAGTCATGTCCAGTGTACTCGTAACCCAACGAGCACCCGCATACTATCTCCAGTACGACGTACTGATGGCTGTGGGACAGACCATCTCCCACTCTGGGATGAGAAGCGCATGCGCTAGTCTACTCCGGAGTATCGATGCCCTGTCTCGATAGTCCTGCGACTAAGGACCTGCATAAGGATGTGCTTATAGATTACCCAGCCCCTACTAGTGTGACTGCCATCACAACGCTGGTAATCAAGCAAAGATCATAAGGGCTCCACTAATGTGTATAGGCGATATACTAAAATAAACACATGTACACATTGAAGTAGAAACAAACCAAGTAGCATACTACTATTTTGAGCAAGATTGTATATACAAGGTGAATATCCCAAGCTTCCATTAAGTAATATACAAACTAGTATGATACAGTAATGGCCACTAGGGCATATACACTAACAATCTCCCACTTGCACTAAGGCCATGTACTGGCGTATCGAAGACCTATCATCTCGATCAGCCGCTCGAACTGAGTCTGGGGCAAGGCCTTGGTGAATGGATCTGCAGTGTTATCTTCTGAAGCAACCCTCCGAACCTCGATCTCCTGGCGATCCACGATCTCCCTGATCAGGTGATACCGCCTCAAGATGTGTCTGGATCTCTGATGGGACCTGGGTTCCTTCGCTAAAGCTATAGCGCCGTTGTTGTCGCAATACAGAGGTATTGGATCAACAATGGACGGAACCACCTGAAGTTCTTTCAAGAACTTCCTTATCCAGACAGCTTCTTTTGCGGCATCAGATGCAGCGATGTATTCCGCTTCCATCGTCGAGTCTGCAACGGTTTCCTGTTTGGAACTCTTCCAACACACCGCCCCTCCATTGAGGGTAAAGACAAAACCCGACATGGACTTGGAATCATCCTTGTCACTCTGGAAGCTGGAGTCAGCAAAGGCCTCGATCTGGAGGTATTTTCCGCCATACACCAAGAACATCTCCTTAGTCCTTCTCAGGTACTTGAGAATGTTCTTTACCGCTATCCAGTGTTTCTCCCCAGGGTTTGACTGATACCGGCTTACCACACTCAGTGCATAAGCTACATCCGGTCTGGTACACAGCATCGCATACATTATAGAGCCTACCGCAGAAGCGTAGGGTATAATAGACATGCGATCCCTCTCCAAATCAGTCTTGGGAGACATCTCTTTAGAGAGGGTGATCCCGTGACAAGCCGGTAGGTTACCGCGCTTGGAATCTTCCATACTGAATCTTTTCAGTATGGTGTCGATGTTCCTGGACTGTGAAAGTCCTAATATCCTTTTGGATCTATCACGATGGATCCGGATCACCAGGATGTATGAGGCATCACCCAGGTCTTTCATGGAGAACCTGTGTGACAAGAACCCCTTGACAGATTGTAGCATAGGAATGTCATTTCCTATTAAGAGAATGTCATCCACATATAAAACGAGGAATACTACAGTTCTCGCTACAAATCTACTATAGATGCATGGTTCATCTGGATTTTTGATAAAGCCAAATTCCTTGACCGTCTCATCAAAACAGATGTTCCAACTCCGCGATGCCTGCTTTAGTCCATAGATGGACTTAAGCAACTTGCACACCCTTCCGCTGCTCCCACTCTGAATGAAACGCTCTGGTTGGTCCATATAGACACACTCCTCTAAATTTCCATTTAGAAAAGCGGTCTTTACGTCCATCTGCCGGATCTCATAATCGTGGAAGGCAGCAGTGGCAAGAAGGATCCGAATGGATTTCAGCATAGCCACTGGAGAAAAGGTTTCGTCATAGTCCAAACCAGGACTTTAACGAAAACCCTTTGCCACAAGTCTAGCTTTATAGGTCTCAACCTGTCCATCTACACCAATCTTCCTTTTGAAGATCCACTTGCATCCTACGGGTTTTACCCCGTCTGGAGCAATGTCCAACGTCCATACCTTGTTGGTGTAAATGGACTCCATTTCGGTCCGCATTGCATCCAGCCATTTTACTGAGTCAATGCTCTGAACGGCCTGCTGGAAGCTAGTAGGCTCATCATAATCTATGATGCAATCCTCTCTATCCCCGTCTATGAGAAAACCGTAGTATCTCTCGGGCGGATGAGACTGCCTACTACTCCTACGGAGCGGCGTAGGAATGTCCTGTTCTTTTGAACCCTCTGGTTCCACTAAGCTTTCAGTAATAGCTCGTGGTTCTGGAATTTCTTCCAGTTCTACTGCGCTCCCACTAATTTCCTTTCCTAAGAACTGGTGTTCTAGAAAGTGGGCATGACGAGAAACAAAAACCTTTTGTTCCCTTTCGCAATAGAAGAAATATCACTTGGAGTTCTTCGGATATCCCACGAACTTGCACTGTACTGAGCGTGCCTCGAGCTTGTCCGCATGCTGCTTTTTGACAAAAGCTGGACTTCCCCATGTCTTAATGTGATTAAGATAGGGTCTCTTCCCACACCACATCTCATATGGTGTAGTAGGCACAGTCTTAGTGGGAACTCAGTTCAAAAGGTATGCAGCTGATTCTAGCGCATACCTCCAGAATGATCGCGGTAACTCAGCGTTACTCATCATGGACCGTACCATATCCAATAGGGTTCGGTTCCGTCTCTCCGATACACCGTTATGTTGCGGAGTGTATGGAGGAGTAAGCTGAGAGAGAATTCCGTTCTCTTTTAAATAGTCCAGAAACTCGGCACTTAAGTATTCTCCACCTCGATCCGATCGTAGAATCTTGATACTTTTGCCGGTTTGTTTTTCTACTTCATTCTTATATTCCTGGAATTTTCCAAAGGCTTCGGACTTATGTTTCATTAAGAAGACATAACCGTACCTTGAAAAGTCATCCATAAAAGTAATGAAGTAAGAATAACCGCTTCGCGCATGTGTAGACATTGGACCGCACACGTCGCTGTGTACGAGTCCCAAGAGCTCGCTCACCCTTACTCCGTGTCCATTAAACGGAGTCTTTGTCATCTTTCCTTTAAGACAGGATTGACAAGTGGCATACGATTGATATTCGAACGGATTCAAATATCCTTCTGTATGTAACTTCGTCAACCTTCTCTCATAGATGTGACCCAGTCTACAATGCCATAAGAAAGTCTGATTGATTTCCGGAGACTTTCTTTTGTGTGTATTCTGGACATTTAAAATCTGTGGTTGGTTTAAAACGTATATACCATTGCTCAATGTACCTGACCCAATCAGAACTTGATTAAGGTGAATGTTTACAACATTGCTTACAAACGCAAATTCATAACCTTCTTTAGAAACCAAAGATACAGAAATGATATTACAAGTTGCGTTGGGTACAAAAAAGCAATTACGCAAAACCAAAACATGTCCATCTGAAATTCCCAGGTGATAGTCCCCCACGGCCTTAGCATCCATGCAAGCTCCGTTTGCAACTTTGAGGGTCATGTCACCTGCCTTCAAAACCCTACAGTTTCTCAACGCCTGCAAAGAATTACAGATATGAGATCCTGATCCGGTATCCAATACCCAGGAAGTAGAGTTTATTGAAAGACAGTTTTCAATAACATACACACCTGAAGCTGAAGCCGCAACCTGCTTCAGATCCTGTGTTCTGGATTTCCAAGCCTTGCAATCATTCTTCCAGTGTCCCTTCTTATGACAATAGAAGCATTCTTCCTTATCCACAAGCTTTCCCACTTTCTTTGTTGCTTTTGCCTTTCCCTTCGTATCCACTTTACTAACACCGCCCCTTGGTTTGGCGGGGGCTTTCTTCTTCTTTCCCTTGGCTTTCGCCTTGGACCTAGAAGAAAAAGATCCTCCTACAAACAAAGTGGATGTTTCCCTACCTTTCTGTAGGGTGCCCTCTGCGCTCCTCAGCATGTTGAGGAGTTCTGAAAGTTCGACTTCCTTTTCTTGTAAGTTAAAGTTCAGTATGAACTGGGCGTAAGTGGAAGGAAGGGACTGGAGAATCAAGTCCGTATAGAGCTCATTCTCCAACGTGGTCCCAAGGTCCGCGAGCTCCTCAATGTAGCCAATCATCTTAAGCACGTGTTCCGCTACCGATGATCCGACGGCCAATCTTGCCGAAAATAACTTCTTCGACACTTCGTATCTTGCGATACGAGATTGCTCTCCATGTAGTTCTTTTATATGAAGAAATATGGATTCCAGGTCCATATTCTCGTGCCTCCTCTGATGTTCATTGTCCATAGAGGCAAGCACGAGGCACTTGGCCTTCGCGTAGTCTAGTTCCCAGGACTTACGGATTTCCTTATCCGCGACACTGGTTTTGGGACCTGGGACAGGGGGAGCTTTGGTGGTAAGAAGATACCCCAGCTTGTCGTAAGTGATTGCCATCTTGACATTCCTGAGCCAATTTTTGTAGTTTGGCCCTGTCAGTATGTTTTTATCTAGGAGTAACTTAAGTCCAGTCATGTCGATTGGTCGCTGCAATTAGGAGAGAGAAGAAACACTCAGCATGATGCTCTTGCAAGTTTAGAATGGTTTTTAGTTTGTCTAACAGGATGGCTCCCACTGTTTCTCGAATCCCTCCTCAAACTAAAAAGGAAGAATTAGTCAGGATCAATCTCACCGTACAATACTTGCTTAACCGTTCAGCCAGGCCAGTGTCGGTACTTCGAGGGAGGTTTTCCAACGCTTTCGCGAAGTTCCTTAATTAAATAACCTCTTTTCCCTGGCGGCGTAGCCCCTCTAACACCTTTCTAGACACCTACTAGGTTTATAGCATTGAACGTTTAGTGAGAAATTTCCCGAGGAGTAGCATATACTCACAGTAGGATCGGGATCCAAATATCATCGCGTGACGAAACTGAAGGAATCCTACCAGAATCATCACACTCCAAATGGTATGCAACACTAGCAAGTTTCAGTTCTTTTGAAACTCCCGATGTGGATTTTTTCCCCATGCTCTTATGACCTTGACTTTGGCCAAAATATCATAAGTCACATGTCAAGTTCTACCCGTCATTCTCCAGGTCAATTTGGATCCACCCGTACCTACCCTTGACTTTGGCCAAAATGGCAGTACGACTATCCCAAACCAACGCATCTATCTATGCTACACATGAATACCCAATAGCTACCAATCACTATGCCTTGACTTTGGCCAACATACATAGCTTGAATACTATTGACTATTCATGTGAAACGACGGAGGGCTACGAATGGTTTTGGCGAAACCGTGAACGTAGTGAACTTGATATAATCGATGGAACGAGATAGCTTTTAAAAGGAGTGGCTCAAACTCCGCATTTAAAAGTTGGTTTTGAAAAGAACCGAGTGGTTTTTCGAAAGTGTTCCAACGACTTTTACTTGGTTTATTTTCTTGCATTAGTTCTTTTAATGCGTGATATTCTTGCATTAGTTCTTTTAATGCGTCCCATCATTTAATCCTACCATTGCAGAAAACAACCAAAATATGACGTACGCTTATGCCATTCGCATTCGCCACGGGGCCCCATCATTACCCGTTAGGTTACTTAACTAACGACAGAGCGGGGGCTGGGCTAGCGCGGCTGTAAAACATAAGCAATGCCTAAATAATATCATATATAGATATACTGCAATGATAGCCATTTCAGATCACAGATGAACACATTGGATATACTAGGAATCCGCAATTCGTACGAGCCTGTAACGAAAAGCAGATTACACGGTCGCGGTGAATAGCCAATACCCCACCCAAGACCCCTACGGGTGCGGCAAACTACCCGCCAAGTACCCGAAGCGAAGCAACCTCCCTCAACTCCGTGAGTAGGCCACTCGGCACTTCGGCATACCCGGTAGTTTGTGCACCCCCTCCATGGGTCTATCCTAGGAGCAAAAACAGTAAAAAGAAATTATACAATGACGACTACAACCCCGACCCGGTTGTGCGGCCATACAAATAATTATTACATCAATTTACAAATTTACATGAATTGAAAGAAAAGAAAACTCTCGTCTCACAACCCCCCGGCTATTCACCCGCGACAATCCAATGAATTCATATATACATTCTAGCAACATTACAGATCACAGATTTGTATAACCCCCACTAATCGACATATAGCGATTAGCAGACGTTCAATACAAATATCACAACACAGATAAAAACCCGTCAGCTTAAGTCTTTAGAAGTTCGATCAAAAATACGGATTTTCAGGCCCCAAACACAAAATTTTCGTTGTGGAAAATCTGGGCAGAAAATACATATTTCAAAAATCCCAAAACAACCCCATAAAAACACTGCACAAAATTTGGACCTCGGCCGAGTCAACTTGGCCGCGGAACCGCGGCGGGAGCGTGCTCCCGGCGCGTTTCCGCGGCGCTTTGACCGGTTTGTGGGACCAAATTTCGTGGGTGTTTAATAAAAACCCTGAGCCGATTTTTAAGATGAAATTTATCAATTTTACAGAACTTTAAAAATCGACAGCAACTTTGAATTTCGGGTTTATTTCGGGACTTTTTCTCCGATCGAATTTCTAGTTACTATGCTAACAAGTTAGATAGAGTTTAACTAGGCTCTGATACTACTGTAAGTCCATTCTACCTCTCCCGGTACTTTCGGGCATGCGGAATTTGGTGAAAAACAA
This sequence comes from Agapanthus africanus, assembly GCA_030015575.1. NCBI lineage: Eukaryota > Viridiplantae > Streptophyta > Magnoliopsida > Asparagales > Amaryllidaceae > Agapanthus > Agapanthus africanus. The sequence goes on from CM057337.1 coordinate 206,850,362, forward strand.
TTTTCTAGAGGCGGTAACATGGACTCAAAACCGGATCTTTGTTAAACATCTAACTAACAACCTAACTAGGAGTTGTTAACTACTCGGTTAGGGGGTTATACCTTTCTTTCTTGAACTCCTTCGTCTTCAAGCCTCGATGGTTGTCCGGATCGGCTTCACCCCGTCTTCTCCTTGCGCCGAAGATCGATCCACCTGAAAGCTTCTACCTTTGGCTTCTTCTTCGAACTTTGAAGAAACTAGTTCACTCGGTTTGCTAAACCTTGTGAACTAGAGTAAGTAGAGGAGAGTGTGTTGGGATTTTCTCTATGGTTCTTGGTTCTCAACACATGAGACAAGTGAACCATAGACTAAAGAAAGGGAGAGCAAGAGGAAGGAGATGAGAGCTCAAGAACACAAGAGAGAGAATGAAAATGATAGAATGAGCAAGACTTTTCTCACTTGGCTCTCATAATCCAAAACCATCATCACAAAAATAGTAATCAAGTATTGTGTAAATGGTTTAAGTCAAAATGGCTATATCATTTCATGCACTCATATTGCACAAGAGAACAAGCAAGTAAAAAGTCTTTGCCATGAAATGATAGCCATTGTCATCATGATGGTCAACTAGTCCAACCTAGTCAACCGGTCAACAAAGTCAACAAGTCAACAAAGTCAACCCCTCAACAACCATGTCACCACAATACTTAATTAATATTATTGTTAATTACATATCATATTCTCATTAGGGTTGAGCAAAAATTCAATAGTCAACAGTCAACGGTCAACAACCCTAATAAGAATCCTCTGCCTCTGTCTCTCCGTCAACTGTGCATACACACCCGCATTCGCGTTCCGAGGAACACGAATACATACTGGATAAAACCAATCCCAAAACGTACACTAGGATCTGGCTTAAACCAAAGCCCGCTAGTGTTAACAGTCCGGACACTCTACGTGCACAAGTGCACGGATGTGACCGGACCCTGTCGCAAAACCATGCGACTTGTCGCAAAACCATGCGACCTCTACTCTTTTGCTAAAAGGAGAATAGCTTTCTGTATGGGACTCTAAAGACTCGACACTACGCTGGCAGTGGGTTTAACCACACCCCGCAAGCGGCACTAGCTGTGCGTAACGGTCCCCAGGTAGATGCCGACAAGAAAACTGATGAGGTGAAACCCATCTGAACTCCTACTGAGCCTGAATGTGACAATCTCCGTACAGTCCGGTCTGTTCGTCTGATACATCGCATGGCGGGCCTAGGGGGCGGTAAACGTCAGTCCCCTAATAGCGGTACAAGTCGTGTCGGAGTGAAGCCCAAAACACCCTGAGATAACACTGGAAGCCTACCAGTATATCTCGCTTGCCCTGGCCAGGGACTACTCGTGTAATGGCTCTCCTAGACACAGCGCGATGTCAACCCCCAATACCGGGAGAGACGAATCCTGTCTAACCGTCACTGCCTCCAAGTGTTTCGGGACTGCACCCAACTACTACCTGTTTGCACGACTCCTTTGAGCCATGGTAGGGTAGTAATCAAAGTACAGTGGGAACACACTCGAGGCGAAGTGACAGTGTCAAGTCAGCGGACTAAGCTGTACTCATGTCACCTGGGAACTGATAACTGACGATGGGTATAATACCAACCGGTCAGTTCCCGACGAGTCCTGTCTAGTGTATTCGTAACCCAACGAGCACCCACATACTATCTCCAGTACGACGTACTGATGGCTGTGGGACAGACCATCTCCCACTCTGGGATGAGAAGCGCATGCGCTAGTCTACTCCGGAGTATCGATGCCCTGTCTCGATAGTCATGCGACTAGGGACCTGCATAAGGATGTGCTTATAGATTACCCAGCCCCCACTAGTGTGACTGCCATCACAACGCTGGTAATCAAGCAAAGATCCTAAAGGCTCCACTAATGTGTATAGGCGATATACTAAAATAAACACATGTACACATTGAAGTAGAAACAAACCAAGTAGCATACTACTATTTTGAGCAAGATTGTATATACAAGGTGAATATCCCAAGCTTCCATTAAGTAATATACAAACTAGTATGATACGGTAATGGCCTCTAGGGCATATACACTAACACGACAGTCCTTAGAGTCTGGTCTATATATTTTTTAAATTAATGAAGGGTAGATCTAGATGCTCGGTTTGAGATTTGTGGGGCTTAGGAAGGGTGATGAAATCCCTACCTAATCTTGATTTGGTCTTTGCCCCTTAAAGTCCGTATTAAAATATGCAAAACAAAACCAATCACAAAACTTTTGCCAAAAGATTTTTGAGCGGTGCTATTTTGCAAAGAATCCTGCAGAAGATAGATTTTATTGGATTTGAGAGGAGAGAGAAGGGGTTGAGAATCTTACCAGAGAGTTTTGTAGCCCTAATCCCTCTAACCTGCCGCGATTCCGCCGCCGGAAGCACCTTTATGCCGCGGTTCCGCCGCGTGGCAGAAGGATCACTTGATGAAATTTTTTGTATAGCCTTCTGTGCTCCTCTGGATCTCTAAAAATATCTCTGTTTCCTGTTTTCCTCAAGTCTGTAACTCCAGATCTCCTTGGAAAATTCATGCACAAATCGTTAAATATGCAATTTGCATTTTCGTGTTAATAATGATATGAATGGTCTAAGAATTCAACACAAATAGTAAAAATAAAAAATTACGACCGTATCCCCGGCAACGGCGTTATTTGATTGGTACGAAAAAGTGTTTGTAGTTAACCGCAATCAATAACGGTGTCGCGTATAGCTAGACCGAGATGGGTATGGGTCGTCCTCTGGGAAATATTGAATCTTTTACTCTTACTTTAGATATGTTGAGAAAGAGAGGAGGGATAAAGAATTTTATAGAATGTTTTCTAGATCTATGTTAAGCAAGAATGCAAAAATATAGATCTAGATTATTTTAAGGATGTAGTTAATATAATAAGGGGGCTTGTAGGGTTCGTTAGGATTTAGTAGTTATGGACGATTAATTAAAAGTTACCCTTTTTATCCTTTAATAGATTTATAAATAGAATGACGGTGATGCGTGTAGATTAGGGTTTCTGGAGGGAAAAGGAATCCCACTCTTAACCCTTATCTCGAAACGGAACTCCGTTCATATCTAGCCTTTACCAAAACAATCATTAATCTAATCTCTAATCGCGGTCGGAACTAGCAAAGAATTGCTAGCATGCCCGATTAGGACGTTAATGATTCTTTTGATAAAGTTCATAAACTTTATAGGACTTAAAAAGAGTTTAGGGATGTTCATCATCCATTAGCCTACCCTAATCCTACGAACCCTAACAAGCGGAGAATTACTCGCGCATGTTGGGAGAAAAAGAGATGGAGAGAAAATGCATAATTAAACTACGAAGAAATAGAATAAGAAGAAGAAAGCTACCTTTATTAATCAACAATATCAAGTACACTTTGATTCCTTAGAAAATGATTACAAAAACCTAGTTTGCTTCTCGATCTCTTCTAAGGAGGTAGATGAACCGTTGATGATCAGCCTGGATGCGTGAGCCATCTTAGACTTCGTGATCTCGTCGGCTTGATAAATTTTCCAAGAGGCTCTCGGTCTCTTTTTATAGTGCCAAAGCCAGAATCCAAGCTTCTAAATTAGGAAGTAAGTAGTAAAAGATCTTCCCCAAAAATCCTCACCTTCCAACTCTTCTAAACTTTGCGGATCTGCGGCATAAAGGGGCTATTGCCGCGGATCCGCGGCTTGATGATCACGGCCGTCCATCATTTTTCTGGGGATGGCTACTTGTGACATTTGGCGATCCTTGGCACCTTCATAATTTGGAAATCTTTTCTTTTCTTCAGCCAGAATTGATTCCTTCATTTTGATTTCTTAATTAGGGAGGTTAGCTTTAACAACTTGATTTCCTTGATTTAAGACCTGAAAATTCTGCACAACAACTTAGATAATATTTAGTAGACTTAGTTCTACTAGGATTAGGTCAATAATATTATTTGCATACATTTTCCTACCAAATACTAATTATAATATATCAACACATGGAAAATAGTATTTTTACACATAAACCCTCATATGTATGATATATTATAATAAAGTCCTTTTTAATATGAAAATGGTAGGAAAAATGTAATACAAATGTGCAGTTTTATCAACTGAACATGTTCCTATGCTGCATTCGGTCAACCTCTTCTTATCACATAGTTTCTCAATGAAAGATCTAGGTGATGCCTCCTACATCTTGGGAATTAAGATTTATAGAGATAGATCTAAACGGATACTGGGATTGTCCCAATTCAGGTACATTGACACCATACTAATGAGGTATAGTATGGAAGAATCCAAGTGTGGGAATTTACCCACGATCACAGGACTCACTCTCTCCAAAGAGATGTCTCCCAAGACTGATTTGGAGAGAGCTTCCATGCAAGGGATACCCTATGCTTCGGCAGTAGGCTCTATCATGTATGCGATGTTATGTACCAAACCCGATGTAGTATACTCACCAAGTGTAGTGAGTAGGTATCAAGCAGATCCAAGAGAGAGTCACTGGACAGCTGTGAAGAACATTCTCAAGTACTTGAGAAGGACTAAAGAGATGTTCTTAGTGTATGGTAACGGAGAACTCCAAGAGGAGTCCTTTACCGATTTGAGCTTCCAGAATGATAAGGACGACTCTAAGTCGGTCTCGGGATTTGTCTTTACCCTCAATGGAGGGGCGGTTTTGTTGGAAGAGTTCTAAACAGGAAACCGTGGCAGACTCGATGATGGAGGCTGAATACATCGCTGTCAACGATACTGCCAAAGAGGCTATCTAGATGAAGAATTTCATAACTGAACTTGGAGTGGTTCGATCCATTAAGCATCCAATACCTTTGTATTGCGATAACAATGGAGCAGTGGCCTTGGCCAAGGAACCCAGGTCCCATCAGCGATCCAGGCATATTGTGAGGCAGTATCACCTGATCCGGGAGATAGTTGATCGCCGCGAGATGGAGATCAGGAGAGTTGACACGAAGGACAACATAGCGGATCGACTCACAAAGGCCATACCCAAGATACAATTTGAGAGACTCTTCAGGATGTTGGGTATGAGATACTACAACAACTGGCCTTAGTGCAAGTGGGAGATTGTTAGTTATATGTATGCCCTAAAGGCCATTATTGTACATGCGATGTATATTATAGTGGATGCTTGGATATATATAGAGAGGACTTTCTTTCTTGACATGATAGTATGCTATCTGGTTGCTCTTTGTCTTAACATGTTGACTTGTATAAGTGATGTCTTGCTCTCACATGTTGATAAAGCCCTTAGGATTTGTACTTGACTCCCAGGACTATGATGGAGATCATACTAGTAGGGCCAAGGGTAGTCCACAAGTACACCCTATAATTGTTCCTAGTCGAGGGTGTATCGAGACAGGGCATCGATATACCAGAGTAGACTAGAGTATACGAATCTTGATCCATATGATGGGCGATGGATGATCCCACATCTATTCGTGTTTGACATCAAAGATGGTATACGGGTGCTCAATAGAGACTGGGTACACTGAACGGACTCGCCGAGAACTCCTAGCTGGTATTATACCTATCGTCGGATAGCAGTTCTCTGGTGACACTGGTACAGGTTAGTCTGTAGACCCGAGATCGTCATAGAGTCTTGTGTGATTCCCACTGTGCTTTGATTTCCACCTTACCACGTTCAATAGAACGTGCAAAACGGTGGCTTTTAGGTACAGTCCCGAATCACATGGAGGCAATGAGCGATAGGAGGGGATTCGTCTCTCCCAGTATTGGGGGTTGATGTTGCGTTGTGCTCGATTGGCCATAACGATAAGTCACTGGCCAGGGCTGCTACGGAGATTTACTGATAAGTGTTATCAGTAGTTTCTTGACCCGTTATGAGCCTTACATCGGCACGACTTATCGGTTACAGGGGTCTGACGTTTATCACCCCTAGACTAGATATACGACATATCAGACGAAAAGACCGGACTGTACGGTAGTGTTACTGACAGGCTTTTCAGGAGTAGGAGCAGGCTTGCTTGTAGATCTTCTGATCGCTCAATACCCGAGTAGCCGTTACGTCCAGCTGGTACCGCTGACGGCTTGTGCGTGCTTGATCTGATCATCACCTACTGCCGGCGTATTGACGGGTCTTTAGTCCTATACAGAGGTTTCACTGGCTCAGGCAAAACGAAGTAGGAGCACATATGTGATTTGTCCGGGACCGAGATTAATACGAGTATGAGATACCATATTCTATTCTCGCGATTTTGTTATCGGTCGGTTATATGAGATATAGCCGGGTTATCGAATCAAGTGTTGATTCGATAAGTTGATACAAATAATGTTAGTCGGTCATATGATATATAGCCGATTATTAAATCAAGAGTTGATTTAATGATTTAATTTATAATTATATATTTGATATATTTATTTACATTAACTAATATTAGCTCACTTAAGCATTTCTTTTTCTCATATGTGCACACTAAATATATATATGATATATGTTAACTGTGTTTTCATTTTGCCATGCTTGATGCCACATGCAACATGGGTATATGAGACTTACACCATGCTTATGATAATTGTAAGGATTATTTATTTTAAATAAATCCAAATTAGATGGAAATTAGTCACATGCATGAAGCTTGTGGAAGCTTGTAGATGCTTTGATTTAGTCCACTAATTTTATTTTATCTGAGATATTTATTAACCTAACCATTATTACTTAGCCATGGTTATGTCTCTACAAGAGTTAGTATATGATACAAACTCACTCATGGTTGCCATTCACTCTCTCATCTATTATTTGCTTCATCTTCATCAAGAGCAAGAGAGAGCTCTCTAGGTTTTTAAGAGGAAAAGAAAAAAGTGAGAAAATTAATTCTAAAGTGAGCAAAAATCCTACTTCATCATCCTCTACTAGATTAGCACTTTAGTTTAGGGTGTTAGCTTCAATAATCCCACATTAGTGAAGAGTTAGCTTGTGTAAGTGTACGGTAGCGCCCCGGCCGTCTGTCCGAGGCCAAAATGCGGAAACGAAAACTTTTCTTAAACTAGAAACCAGCGCTATCGTATGCTTAAATCCCGGATCGAACCATTAACCTACAACAAGCAACTAGAGAAGGGTTGGAAAGGATATACTGATCGATCTGTGTCCTTCGGTCTTTGGCCACCATCCCAAGCTCCTCGCGGCATCTCCGGTCTCGATCTCCTCGTCGGAAAGGGCACCACATCTTTGAGTCTTTTTACGGACTCCCGCTTCGTCCGAAGAAACTCGGGCATGAAGTTCGCTAGCCGACATGTCCAAGGCGATGTAGAGAATGTGTGTGATCACTTTGTCTCTTTGCATCCATTGTATGGATGGATTTTGAAGATGATGCCATCAATAGAGGTTGTGAGCTAGAGGAAGAAGAAGAAGAAGAAGCATTTCTTTCTTTTGTGTTGTGAAATGAAAAATGAGAGCAAGAAGAAAATGATATAAGAGTTAACCATATACATGGCTTCCCTTCTCTCTCATCCTCTCATTTCAACACACAAATCTATCACATAATGTGACATATGCAAAAAAAAAGAGACCATGAGTCACTACTCTTTCACATGCCACATTAAATGCACTCCATGATGATTTCTAGCTCACAATTTCCATTTGTAAACATTAATCCAAATGTTTACAACAATAAAAAGATACGGCAACATCTAAAGTAAACTCGTGACGGATCACAAGGATACCCCTCACCTGTATATACATACCTGCATCCGCATTCCGACTGAATGCGAATGCGACGAGACTAAAGTAATCCAACAAATCTAATACTAGGATCTGGCTTAAACCAAAGCCCACTAGTATGATCCGTCCGGTCATGATCCGTGCACTACCGCACGTATATGATCGAACCCTGCCATATATCATACGGCCTCTACAACGTTTCGCCCGAAACTTGAAAACTGTCTATGGGGGACTCTAAAGACTCGGCAATACTTTGGTTGTAGATTTAACCACTAGCAACGTCAGAGGTACTAGCCGTACGTAACGGGCTACCAGCTATTCACCAAAAGGGAGGTCGATGGGCGAACTCATCCTGACACCCTACTGAGCCTGTCAGTGACAATATCCGTACAGTTCGGTCCGTTCGTCTATGAGCATCGTATGGCGGGCCTAGGGGGTTGGTAAAAGTCAGACCCCCAAAAGCGGTACAAGTCGTGTCGGAGTGTAGCCCAGAACACTTTAAGATACTACGGGAATACCTACCAGTGAATCTCCTGCCTTGGCCAAAGACTTCGTGTAATGGCTCTCCTAGACACAGCGTGATCTTACCCCCAATACCGGGAGAGACGAAAACCCCTGCCGATCCGCTCACTGCCTCCATGTGGCTCGGGACTGTACCCAACAAAAAACTGTTTGCACGACTCCTTTGAGCCGTGGTAGGGTAGTAATCAAAGCACAGTGGGAACTCACACCAGACAAATAACGATCTCAGGTCGATGAACTAACCTGTACACATGTCACCAGGGAATTGCTATCTGACGTCAGGTATAATACCAACTAGCATGTTCCCAGTGAGTCCTTTCCGGTGTACTCATAACCCAATGAGCACTTGTATACATCTTAGGTGATCCAACTAACACCAATGGCTTATGAGACCAGCCACCGCCCCTCGTCGGGGTCTCGACTGTATACACTAGTCTACTAATGGAGTATCGATACCCGGTCTCGAAACTCCCACGACTAGGGACCATTTTAAGGATGTGCTTATAGACCCCAGCTCCCACGTATATGATCGCCATCATACTGCTGGCCGTCAAGCAAGAATCCTAAGGGCTATATCAATGTGTAATAGTGACCTGTAAGGTCACCTAAAGAAGTACATGATGATAAAGATAAACCAGATAGCATACTATCATCTTGAGTAAGACTGTCCTACCGGTATAGGTCCTCCCTCAATCATTGCAATCACTTGCCTGCGATCCAATAATTGACTTTGAGGGCACTATATCCAACAATCTCCCACTTGCACTCAAGGCTAATTATTGCGATGTCGCATACTCACAACCCGTGTGATACCGAACACCCAACTCCTCTACTAATCAGTCTCACAAAACCCGTTTGCGAAACTATTGCGTTCGAGGAATAGCCTCAGTGAGTGGATCTACCCTGATGTTTCTTTCTATGTCTTTCTTTATCTCAAGTTCGCGGAGAAAGCCATCTTCCGAAATGAGCAATACCTGTCTTAGAATATGTCTGGATATCTGATGGGACCTAGTTCATAAATGAACTCCAAATCCAAACTTCTTAGACTGTATCGTCAACTGAACTTAATCAGTATCCTGCGCCATGCCTCCCTTAATATCCGCTTGGAACACCTGTCCAAAATACTGCCCCTCGTTAGAGGGAAAACTATAACTCTGACAGCCACTCTATCATCCAGGTCACCTTAGAAGCCTGGAATGATAACTGTCTCCTAAAAGAGGCTGTTGTTATCATATCCCTAGAACATCCACTTATGTTCTAAAACTGCTTCCGAACATTTCTCCCGGATAGGATTAATATCAGCTTACTGCATCTAGTGCAAAAACCAACATCTGGTGTGGTACTTGACATCTCATGATTGACTCAATTGCCTAAGCAAGTGATCTGCCAATCATGCACATTCCTCTCCTCTTTAGTCTGTAAGACACCTCTAGAGAGGGCGACTCCATCACCTGCAGGTACACTACCGTGCCAGGAGTCGTCCATTCTAAAACACCTTTAGAATGCTGTCTAAGTACCCAGATTGGGAAACTACCCAAATCTAGATCTAAAACCATAGATATGGTAACCAGAATGTCTGATATAAAATCCATGTCCTTTGTGAAGAAACTACCGTGTGACAACCAAAGTATAACCGATCGTAGTATAGGAATTTCACTTCCTACTCTGTGTATGTCATCCAAATACCACGACATCACACCCTACTACCTTCTTAACAGATCCATCCCCTATTCTGATGAAGTCAAACGTATGACTGTCACATCAGAAATAGATGATCTAACTCTGCTATCTGCTTTTAGTCTATAAATAGACATAAGCTACTTGTCCACTATGCTTCCGCTGCTCCCACTGACTACGACAACCATCTGGCAGAGTCATATACTAGTGCAGTTCTAATGCTAGTTTAGAACGACGCTATACTCATCCTCCTGCCGGGTTTCATAGCCTGGAACAACAGTAGTGTCAAGTTTGGGTAAACAAGAACCTCCTTGTCACCGTCCTTGAGGATACCGGAGTACCTCTCGGGTGCCTGAGGTTACCCACCATATCTGCGGAGTGGCCAATGGAATGTCAAACCAGATTGAATCTTTAGGTTCTTATCAAATTTTCAGTAATCGTTTGCGGTTCTGGAATCACTTTCAGTTCTACCATACTCCCACTACTGTTTTCTGAAAAACCATTTTTATCAAAATTGTGGCGAGTCAAGAACAATATCACTATTGATCTTCTAGATGGTAGAAAGTCAACCCTCGTCATAGCCCGGGTCAACCCACAAACAGCTATTACAGAAACGTGCCTTGAGTTATCCAGAGTCTGGTTTTAAGCATAAGCTGGACAACTCCCCGTACCTTAACATTGTTAAGATATGAACTATTCTATATCCAATATAGAAACAGAGGCACTGATTTAATTGGAACCAGATTCAAATCATGCAGTTGTCTCCGGTGCATGTCAACAAAATGGAGAGAGGCTGATCAGCATTACTCAACTTAGGAATATATACAGATATGAGTAACCTGAAAGAGAAGCAAGTTCTCATAATCATTACTATCAACTGAATACCATACACAAGTATCTACATCTTTGATCACCTTGAAGAATCCTGATACTTGCAACGCCTGGTTCTCTACTTTATTCTTATACCTATAACTTCTCAAAACTTAGACCTTGCATTTCTACGAAACACATGTCTAAGAACTAGAGAAGTCATAAGTAAACAGAATATAGTACGAGTACCAACCCCTCTGTCCTCATGGACACAGGACAACATACAATACTCTGTATAAGTCCCCTGAGTCTAATAACTCATTCCCTGTGTGTCGTAGGTTGAAAACTGTACTTATGGTTAAGAAGAATTACACCGCTGTTTAATGTTCCTTACCTAACCATCCACAGATATAGGTAAATGTCATAGACATAATTTCAAAAAATTATATCTCACTCTATAAAAATAAACGTACAGATATATCAATTTGAAATTGGTGCATAACAACGGATATTCAAAACCAAATATTTGCCGTCCGGCAAACAACCCAGGCGATTTCCTCAAATATCACCAATTACAACGAATCCCGATATAATGAGGACGATCACCCAATTCCCAATAACTTGCTCCCACTCCTCATCTGTAAAACCATACAGATGTGAGAATCAAACCTGGTAAATACATACCCTGGAGCAAGGACTAATTGGGAAATCAGTTTTCTTTTAACAATACACAGTGAAACTGAAACATGTAAATGTTTCGAAGGGGTATCCAGGTATTCCTAGTAATGCCTCTTCCATTATCAGATTCACAACTGTAACCGTATATTTCTTTGCCATCTCTCCAAATCCCTTTATATGTCTTTAGTCATTACCTTCTGTACACCCTCTTAGGCTAAATGGTTTTCTTCCTTCCCTACCGTTCGGCACCAGCTTGTGGTTTGGAAGAAGACTATCTAATAAGCATAATAGGTTTACTGTCCTAATCCTAGGAGCACTCGCAACCCGAGAGAAGGTAAAGATAAAAGACAACTGAATAAAACCTTATTCCTATTTCTCTTGAACCAGAATCCATCCCCGAACTGGAACAAGTTCCTTCGAGTTCGTATATAACCATACGATGGAGTATCCAATAAACTGTAGATCTTCATAGTGATACGGAGTGTCCTGGAGAAATACAAAGGTGAAGTAGGAGTGGCGATGAAATACTTGGTTTGGTCGTGAATAGCAGTCGTAATTTACTTTGCCCTCTCACTAATCCCTTTATTTGTCTTTACTTAATACCTTTTGTACACCTTCGTTAGGCTAATTGGTTTTCTTCATTCCCCACCGTTCGGCACCTGCCTATGGTTTGGAAGAAGACTATCCAATTAGCGTAACAGGTGTACCATTCTAATCCAAGGAGCACTCGCAACCTGAGAGAAGGTAAAAGGAAAAGACAACTGAATAGTCCTATTCATTTTCTCCAGAACCGGAAACCATCCTCGAATCTGGAACTAGTTCCTTCGGGTTCGTATATAACCATACGATGGTTTTATCCAATGGAAGTGGATGTTCGTAGTAATACGGGGTGTTCTGGAGAAAAGGGTAAAAGTAGGAGTGGCAATGAGGTATGCAACTCTGACAATCCAAAATCCAGTGTTTTAAGAAAGTTCGGTTAACTTGGTCGCTGAGTCATAGTCAAGGGTCGGGTCATGGTCGCTGCCAAAGAGAGAGAGAAAAGAAACACTCTGCGTGCACTCTAACCTAGATCAGAATGGTTATCACTTTATCTAATCAGGAAACCTCCCACTGCAACCTCAAATTCTCCTCTAAACCTGAAAAAAGAATTAGTCGGGATCACCCGAGGAGTAACTAACTCATCAGTGGGAATCGGGATCCAACTGTCATTGCATGATAACGTGATGGAATCCACTCACGTTATCACACTCTAGAAGGTATGCGCATGCTGGCAAGTTTCAGTTTCTTTAGAAACTCCCGATGTGAGTTTTACCCCAAGCGGCTTATGATCTTGACTAGGTCAACAAACCATAAATCGCTAGTCAAGTTCAACCCGTCATTATTCTGGATTGCATTAAACACACCCGTACATGCCCTTGACTAGGTCAACAAGGCCGCACGACTATCCTAACCAATACCATTTATGCAACAAATAAGAACCACTTAGCTACAGAACACTACGTCTTGACTAGGTCAACAAACGCAGCACGAATACTAAATAATACCCGTAAGAAATGATGGAGGGCTACGGACGGTTTTTGGCGAAAAACCTTTAACGTAATGAACTTGATATTGTTGAAGGAACTGCATAGCTTTTTATAAAAATATAGTGGCGAAAACCTTTGCTAAAGAGGTCACTCCCGGTGAAGGGATCTCGGCTCTTTCCCCGTAGAATGAGGTGCAGGATATTCCAACTGAATACCGCGATGCAAAGCAAAAAGGCAATCAGCTATACTGAAGTTATTACCCTGACGCAAACTTCTGTCCAAGGGGTCACTTCCGGTGAAGGGATCACGGCCCTTGCCTCGTCGACTGAGGTGCTGGATATTCATAACCGAATACCACTGTGCAAAACAAAAGAAAACGTCCTTGCAATAACAGCTTTTTGAAAAATGTTCCAACAACATCAGAATAGGTTTGTTTAGCTTGCATTGATCCGAATCAATGCAGTCCCATAAATTGATCACACCAATAAAGAACGAAAATACGATGTACGTATATGCCATCCACATTCGCCACTGGGTCCCGTCATCACCCGTTAGGTTACTTAACTAACGACAGAGCGGGGACTGGACTAGCACGGGTGTAAAACATATACAACATCTACTAGTATATATATAGCAATATATAATAATCGCTCATGGCGTGATAAAATGCAACATCACAGAAATGTAATAAGTATCACAGAACAATACAGATAATCTGGGATCCCCGGGTTTCATAGAGCCGCTACTGAAACCTGACGTTCCCCTGGTCATGTGGATAGCCTGTGCAATGAAATCCTAGACCCCTACGGGCGCAGCAAGTTACCCGCCAAAACCTGAAGCGAGGCAGCCCCCTTCAACAACGTGAATGGACCACCCAGCACTTCACAGAATCCGGTAACTTAAGTACCCCTCCTTGAATCAACCTGTACCCCCTACGAGTGCGGCGAATAGCCCGCCATTTCTAGAGTGAAACCCCCTCCGTCTCAAAGCCATGAGATGCGGGCCTGTTGCCCTCTAGAACCCGGCTATCCGTGCACCCCACCGCGGGGTAATCCTAGTACAGAAAGTAAAATATATACAACGGGTACATCGACCTCAGCCCGGTCGTGCCCCAAAAGAATAATATACAAACAGGCAGTGACGGCAGTCCACATATCAGACGCTCGCCCCGCAATATCAAATGTACAAATATAACCAAACTGTACTAACATTGCATCCGGCTATCCACCACGACAAATCCGCAACATCACAGCACAACACAGAATATCAATGTGAGTGTTACGTTCACAAATCCGTCTAAAAGGGCTATAGCAATTAGACAGGATTTACCGATCAAATGACATTCACGGTCACAGATATAATGTAAGTACTGTAAACTAACATATTTAAATTTTCGATCGACAAAATTTCCCCGAAGTGGGCCCCAAGCACAAATCCAGCACTCAAGATAATCTGGGCCAAAACTAAAATTACCAGAAACCCCAATTCCAATACAGAGACCACTGTAGAATATTTTATGCAGCGTTGCTACAGTGCGGCGGCAGAACTGCGGCCAAAACGTGGGTACGGCCGCGGTTCCACGGCGCTACAGTGCAATCATGCTTAGAAATTTTTGCAATGTTCTTAGAAAAGCCTGCCTGAATTTCTGCAATACTCAAAATAATTTTTCGGCGACAATAAAAATTCGACAAAAACTCAGAATTGGAACTGCAGTTTTTGGAAATTTCATCCGATCGAAGTTCTAAACACGTTAGAGCAAGCTAGTAAAGGTTAATGGCGTGGCTCGGATACCATGTTAGTGTACGGTAGCGCCCCGGCCGTCTGTCTGAGGCCAAAATGCAAAAACGAAAATTTTTCTTAAACTAGAAACCGGCGGTATCGTATGCTTAAATCCCGGATCGAACCATTAACCTACAACTAGCAACTAGAGAAGGGTTGGAAAGGCTATACCGATCGATCCGTGTCTTTCGGTCTTTGGACACCATCCCAAGCACCTCGCGGCATCTCCGGTCTCGATCTCCTCGTCGGAAAGGGCACCACATCTTTGAGTCTTTTTACGGACTCCCGCTTCGTCCGAAGAAACTCAGGTACGAAGCTCGCTAGCCGACGTGTCCAAGGCGATGTAGAGAATGTGTGTGATCACTTTGTCTCTTTGCATCCATTGTATGGATGGAGGTTGAAGATATGCCATCAATGGAGGTTGTGAGCTAGAGGAAGAAGAAGAAGAAGAAGCATTTCTTTCTTTTGTGTTGTGAAATGAAAATGAGAGAAAGAAGAAAATGATACAAGAGCTAACCATATACATGGCTGCCCTTCTCTCTCATCCTCTCATTTCAACACACAAATCTATCACATAATGTGACATATGCACAATAAAAGAGACCATGAGTCACTACTCTTGCACATGCCACATTAAATGCACTCCATGATGATTTCTAGCTCACAATTTCCATTTGTAAACATTAATCCAAATGTTTACAACAATAAAAAGATACGGCAACATCTAAAGTAAACTCGTGACGGATCACAAGGATACCCCTCACCTGTATATATATACCTGTATCCGCATTCCAACTGAATGCGAATGCGACGAGACTAAAGTAATCCAACAAATCTAATACTAGGATCTGGCTTAAACCAAAGCCCACTAGTATGATCCGTCCGATCATGATCTGTGCACTACCGTACGTATATGATCGAACCCTGCCATATATCATACGGCATCTACAACGTTTCGCCCGAAACTTGAAAACTGTCTGTGGGGGACTTTAAAGACTCATCAATACTTTAGTTGTAGATTTAACCACTAGCAACGTCAGAGGTACTAGCCGTACGTAACGGGCTACCAGGTATTGACTAAAAGGAAGGTCGATGGGCGAACTCATCCTGACACCCTACTGAGCCTGTCAGTGACAATATCCGTACAGTCCAGTCCGTTCGTCTATGAGCATCGCATGGCGGGCCTAGGGGGTTGGTAAAAGTCAGACCCCGAAAAGCGGTACAAGTCGTGTTGGAGTGTAGCCCAGAACACCCTGAGATACTACTGGAATACCTACCAGTGAATCTCCTTCCTTGGCCAAGGACTTCGTGTAATGGCTCTCCTAGACACAGCGCGATCTCACCCCCAATACCGGGAGAGACGAAAACCCCTGCCGATCCGCTCACTGCCTCCATGTGGCTCGGGACTGTACCCAACTAAAACCTGTTTGAACGACTACTTTGAGCCGTGGTAGGGTAGTAATCAAAGCACAGTGGGAACTCACACCAGACAAATGACCATCTCAGGTTGATGAACTAACCTATATACATGTCACCAGGGAATTGCTATCTGACGTCATGTATAATACCAACTAGCATGTTCCCAGCGAGTCCTTTCCGGTGTACTCATAACCCAATGAGCACATGTATACATCTTAGGTGATCCAACTGACACCAATAG
The DNA here is from genome assembly GCA_030015575.1 of Agapanthus africanus. Lineage (NCBI taxonomy): Eukaryota > Viridiplantae > Streptophyta > Magnoliopsida > Asparagales > Amaryllidaceae > Agapanthus > Agapanthus africanus. The sequence goes on from CM057337.1 coordinate 206,866,726, forward strand.
TTTGCGAGACCAGCCACCGCCCCTCGTCGGGGTCTCGACTGTATACACTAGTCTACTAATGGAGTATCGATGCCCAGTCTCGAAACTCCCACGACTAGGGACCAGTTTAAGGATGTGCTTATAGACCCCAGCTCCCACATATATGATCGCCATCATACTGCAGGCCGTCAAGCAAGAATCCTAAGGGCTCTATCAACGTGTAATAGTGACCTGTAAGGTCACCTAAAGCAGTACACGATGATAAAGACAAACCAGATAGTATACTATCATCTTGAGTAAGACTGTCCTACCGGTATAGGTCCTCCCTCAATCATTGCAATCACGTGCCTGCGATCCAATAATTGACTTTGAGGGCACTATATCCAACAGCTTGGGTTAGTGTCTCCTCGACGTAGATCATCTTCGGTCTCGAAGACTTCATGCAAGCTCGTTGCTTTCTTCTTGTGGACCCACTCTAGAGTCCGCAAGATCACTACTTGGAGTGAAGGGACTACAACTCGGAGCAATTGAAGTAAAGGAATGGTCTACAAAGGTTGTATTCCATTATCACTTAAATATAAGTAGTTTACATGATGCATTGTCTAAATCACTAGTTAAGATTCTAGGGTTAGAATTGTTTAGCATGACAAATTTTTGAAAATGGCATGGACGATGCCTCCAGAAACCTTGTTGTCGTGATGTTCAGACCAGAATATTGCATTTTAATACCGCTCATTCATTATCTATTTTTTGTATATATCGGTACTATTAACCGGTGTTTGCTCAGTAATACAAATTACAGGTATCCATGACAAAATACTGGAAATACATTCAAAATCACGGATATATCATTTGTGAGCTGACACTGCAACCAGAACCGCAAACCGGCCGATATCCCAAGAGTTATTTTGCAAACAAGTATGTGCACAATATTTTGGTCCAACACATAGCATGTGTACACAATAACTCTTGGGGCTTGGACCATAGACCTAAGGGGTTGCCATGACACACTCAAGTGGGCTAGTGCAAGCTATATGGTGTGACATGCAATAAATGCATAAACTGTTGATGTGATTCATAGCTACATATTTCCCTGCAAAACCTGAGTGCATCCAGAGATTTTTCTGACCAAGCAAACAACACCAGTGGACTGAAGGGGACAACACAAGACCACACTACAAGCACGATCCTAGGGGCTCGGAAAATGGCCGAGCACTTCCCTCCAAAAACCGGGGTCGTCGGCCCTATCTCCCCCATATGCTTCCATCTTTCTGTGGGCCCCTCCTTGCTGCCACGTAGCCCTATTTTTATTGTTTATTTCTTTTCTTTTATGCATATATATAGCAGGCAGTGGGCAAGGGTTCATGGTCTCACTTTTGCCTAGTTTTATTCTTTACAAGTTCTCATTTTTGTTTTTCTTTTGTTCTATTATACATAGCTTCCCCCTTGAGCTCTCTACCTTAACTTGATCTTGCAACATCTTTATTGAGCATGCAAGTTTAAGCTTTGGTCATTGATCTCAAGGGATTGTATCATACTTATAGATGAATAAAGTCTCTTTTTGTGCCTTCATTTTCACATGAGTTTTTTGCCTCTTCTTGATCTTGCAACCTCTTCATTGAGCTTGCAAGTTTAAGATTAGGTTATTGAACCCATGGCTTGTCTTTGGTTCCATAGTTTTTAATCTTTCTTTCTTTCCCTTTTTATTACTTGCCCTTTTACATTCTTGCTTTACTTTCTTGCACTTTATTATCATGCTTTACATTCTTGCAATTTAAATTCCATGTCATTTAATTAGTTGCATGTAATCTTTTCTTTTCTTCTCTTTTCTCTTTTCTTTTTCTCTTTTTGTTGTTGTTAATATGGTGTTGTTAATATGATGTTGTGAATATTGTTGTTAAAAAGAGAGAATGATATTGTAAGTTAACGTTTCGTTTCCCATTTCCTTTTCCTGAATTTTTCCATTTGAAACTCCGCCCAAACCTTATACAAGCGCTCCATTAGGCACCCTACCCTACCAAGGTAACGGTGATTCCTAACCGCAACTGGTTACGTTCGGATTGGCCGGAGGCGAAAGCAAGAGACAAGAACGGACGGACAAGGGTCAATAAGCTGGATTTTACGAATACCGTGCTTAAGCACCCTAATCCACGTTGTTACCGATTGCTCTAGCTTTATTGGTTAAGTTCGGCTCAAAAGACTTGAATACGGATTTCCTTAACTTACAGTATCCTATCGATTCCTAATAAGTTTTACTTGTGCATATAACGCATAGGTTAGATATGAACAATTCCGCCCTCGCGCATTAACTCGTTACAACAAGAACGTAAAACGCTTCGTCTCCCTGTGGATCGACCCGTGCTCAACCGGCTAGCTGCAAAGCGACACCGTCTTGATTGCGGTTAACTTTTAAAATCTTCCAATCAAATGGCGACGTTGCCAGGGAGACGGTAACGCTTTACTTCTTGTTATTTCGGGTTAATCTTTGTACATCTCAATTATACATCTAACCCTATTTTCAAAACAAACTAAAAATCTCAAAATTTTCAAAACCAAACAAAAAACTAACATTCTTAACTCATTTTGCTCTCTGGATTTTGTACCTGCTAACACTCTGGATCTGAACTAAGAAACCAAACAATACCAGTGAGATACTTATAGAACATTGTGACACCAGAAAAAGATTGGAGCCTATTCTCCATAGGAAATCCGGCGAGAACCCCAATTTTTCCGGCGTCGCCGGCCAAGTTGCCTCCAATTTTTCCTCTGTACTCCATTATTCTGTTTTTGTCCCATTTTTATTGTTTGTGTTTTATTATTTTTAGTGTGCAGGTATTTGGGCATTCGTATTGTTTTCCGCACTAATATCCATTTTTCCGACATTTGTAGATTTTGCGGAATTGCCAACAGCGAGCGTGTGGAGCAAAATGTACATTCAAAACTAAGGTGATTACGAAGTATAGTGCCAAAGATCCGGGTAGTTTAACCCGCGCGAGCAAACTTTTCAAGCTTACCGGATTTGATTCAACTGGGGTTCCTTAATCCAAAAACTTATCGGTACGTATTTCGTTAACACCTTCTTCTCAAATCCGACGCATCCAATATACTATTCTTTGCAGGATTCTTTGCAAGTTCGCTTCCAAACGCTCAAATTAACTAACCCGTATTTGTTGCAGTGCCGAGCTTAAACGAAAAAAGATTGTTTGATTCTTCAAATAATTTTTTGATTAATTTGCACATTGCATCCATTAATACGGACTTAAGGGCAAGCAAACCCTACAACATACGGTAAACGATTTCATCACCTTTTCCGTGGCCCACAAATCACGAACTTGAACATAACGCTTACCCACAAAAATTTTTAAAAGAAATTAGACTTTAAGCCTTAAGGACTTCGCGCTCATTAGGAGAAGTTAACTATGTTTAGAATACCGCTAAACGGTATATTGTTTACGGAGTGTCTAGGAAAGTGTTAACGGCGAAACCGCCAAAAGAGAAAGGGTTATTTAATTAAGGACCTTCGCGAAAGCGTCGGAAAACCTCCCATTATCTCTGCACTTACCTGGCCTCATGATCAGTATACCTTGAGCCCGTTTCTCGACACAGTTTTACTTCGAAAATCAAGTTCTTGAGCAGGTCTAGTTGACCTAGGTGAACCCTAGACCGATTAGGTGTGTGGTATTTTTGTGTCGTGATTGTTTTTGTCCAGATTCTTTTTGTGTATATTTCATTCTTTTGTTCATATCTAACTAAAAAAAACTAAAAATAAAAAAAAACACATTCTTTTTCCTCTCTTCTTCTTCTTATCATATCATGAGTACCCCACCTCACAAAACTCTTTCCAAATTTTGGTACTCACAACCAGACATTACTTCTTACGGTTCTTGCTTTGGCCGAACGTGGAACGACCCCTCCATGCCCAAAATTTCTTTGAAAGATCGGATAGACGTGTCTAGGACAAACAATTGGACTCCACAATCCACCTTGTATCAACCGTTTCAACCTTCACCGCCTTCTTACGTTGATACCCCTCTTTCGAGTCCAGTTGAAACTCCAAGACCTATGTCTCTTGCTTAACGTATTGAACAATCTTGTAACCGATCTTTCACTCCTTTCACCACTGCGAATTCTTGGATCAACAATTCCATTCACCTTCTTATCCGTATGTTGATCCTACATCTATCCAACCATTCAATTTCTATCCATCTTACCCAACTTTTGCACATTCCCTAGACATTGCTTCTGAACCGTCATTTGGGAGTTTCCAGTATCAAAACAACTTTGTATCTTTTACTGAAACCCCTTCACAACCTATGTCTAGTCTGGAACAGTCGTTCGAAGAGTTTAGGGTAGCGTTGTACCAACAGATGATGGATTTGAATTCGTCCATGGCCGCCCTCATACAACCTAGTGACCCGGTAGCTAGTTTCCAACTAGCTCCACATTTTCCAGTGTATGATGAGGCGGTTGGACAGGTTGAGGATTTGAGTGGAGAGAGTGAGCTGTATACCCTTCCAAATCAAACCTACCCGTTTCAACTTGAATCCCACAACTCCGGTTTTGAATGTATATGTAACGCCTTGAAAAGTCGTTTTGGAGTTTTCCTGAAAATCGGTGAAAATTCGGTATTTTTCCGTAAACCGTCTTTTTGTTATTTTGCAGTTTAGGACTAGTTATACCTAAAATGGATAGCTAATTGCTTGTTTTTAGTAGCTAATGAGTTACTTATTAAATTTTGGTCATTTAAAAAAAATTCCCTATTTTTCAATTTTTTAATATTATTTTAAGCCGGTAAGAAAATACATTAAATTAGAGATAAATAAAAAATTTTCTGGGCTAATTTTAATCATTAAAATTATGTTAATTAAAATCTAGTTGTAACATAAATTTTTAGTATTTTATTTTGATTTTTAACTAATTTTTATTATAGAAAACGAAATTTATTGAATTTAAGCTTAAACTTGCAATTTTTGACTTGTAGGGGGTCTTTTTGCATAAAATTTCTTTTGTAAAACCCCTCTCTCTCTTCCCTCAGATCTAGGCCGGCCCATTTCCAGCAACCCAAGAAAAAAAAAAGTGCTTGCCTCTTTGACTTCATTTTTGTATAGAAAAGAGGTGTTTTTTTTAAGGATTTTGGATTTTTTTATTAGGTATGGGTCTTTACTTGTTTGGTGTGGGTTGACCATGACTTTCCCACACCCCACACCACTTCCCCACTCCCTTGTTCAGCTGAGAAAAGCTGCAGCCCCCCCCCCCCCTTCATCATTTTTCTTTGCATCTTCTTGTTAATTTCTTCAAGTTGCTCCAAAATTTCCAAATTAAACCTCACAATTTAAACCCCATCTTTCATCCCTTTTTCCTTCACCTCTCTTGCTTGGAATCATGGTGCTATGAGGCCATCATTGAGGCAAATTCTTCTTGCTAGATCTATAAAAATTTGAGGTATAATTTCTACTCTTTTAAGTTGATATGGTTAGAATTCTTTAATCTAGTTGTTTAGTGTTAATTTTAGTGTTGATCCTAATCTAGTTTTTTTTTTAAAAGTTAATGGTTGAGTTAACTAGGATTTATTGAAACCATGTTTTAGTTAATTAAATCTTTTTAATTAATCTAGTTGTTTACTTAACCAATCTATATGGTTACTTTGCTTAAGTGGCTTGATGTTATGCTAATCTAAGTTAACTTGTGTGAAATTTTCATTGTTGTTGCTAATTACCAAAAATCAAGAGAAGGGTTTGTGTTGGAATTATGGTTTGATGCATAGTTAATGGTCTAAAATTAGTGTAATGGCTAGCTAGTTGGTTAGTTTGGATTGTTGTGTTGGATTGTGTTAACTTTGTCGCTAATTTTCGATGTTTGCTCCAAATTGCAAATTTCTAGCTTACTAGGTTTTTATGTAAATTATTGTAACGAATTAATTGCGATATCTAGATTATATTGTTGGCATATCCTATGACATTTAGGATGTGTGAGTGCGGATTTTTGAGTAATCGGGTTTTAGTTTTTCCGGGCGACCAAATCGACATTTTAGTAGATTTTTGCGATTTTCGCGTGTGTTCCGCGCACCTCGTGCACGTTGTACCTAGCTTGTGAACGTTGGTATTTTCGTTTGGGATTGCGTCGTTTCATGGTATGTAACCTTATGTTTGGTATTGATTTAATTTCAGGTTCGGTCGCGGAGACGTCAGACGCGGCACGAAAGGGGAAAGCGGTGATTGGACGTGACTAGCTAGGGATTCCGGTGAGTAGATGTAACATCTACGGGGGACTATCGTTGGATGGCGCAAGTCGCCCGATAGTTTTAGTAGCTTAAACAATTCTTAGTAATGTTAGTAATTAGGGGTGTAATACTTGTATGATTATTTGCTACATTCATGCCTTATATTGACATACATATACGAACCCATTCTATAGGACACATGCACCATTGCCAGGGTTTTTATATGCAGCACGAGCACTATTCATGCTTACACACACACCCTGGTAATTGCCATGCCACCACACTAGATAACCTTTAAATTGAAACCTTTTACTATAATTGATACTTAAACTTGCGCTATTGCTTTAATTCCTTAAAATGAAATCGTAGGATTGCTATTCATGTGCATGTACTTCATCATATTATTTGTTCATGCCTAATCTATTAATCACACATCGCAACTTGATTATTGATACCATATGCATTCATTATCATTGACATATGCACTTATGAGGATTTCTTGAGATTTTATGATATTTCTGGATTTCGGGGGAAAGCCGCAAAAATTTCTAAACTTATTATATTTTTAAAATATGTAAATTGCGGTTTTCTAGTGATGTAAGTGTCGTCCACCATGAGTTTGCTGTGATTTTCGAGATCCGTGTCGAGGAGTGGAGGAACCGTCACGGGTACATGGTGGGCCCGGTAAGGTACCCCGGAGCAAGAGGAATGTGGTGTTGACGTTGAGCCTGGCAGGGGACGGATTACCTACCGGTGACTGTTTGGGACGGCGGATATCCAGAGGATACCGACCGTGGCCGCGAGATGATGAGATATTGATATTTGAGATGGGTCAGCCGGACGGCTGAGGCCAGAGATACATTGATATGAGATCTGAGACAGTTTTGAGGTGTCGATGCTGGACACAGATTCTTGTTGATTCTATTGGTATTGTGCTGGTGTTTCAAAAGAGATCCCTAAAAGAAAAACATGATTCTTATACTTACACATTCAGATCATGAGTTGATTCGCATTGCATTCATACCTGCTAGTATATTCATATTGCATACATACCTGCTATTATGTCCTGCCTTACCTGTATTTGAGATGCTAGGATGCTTGTGTGCATGCATTCGATAGCCTGTGTAGATATTATTTATTACTCACGAGTTGGCAACTCACCCCCGTTGTGCCACAGCCTTTTTCAGGTCCGCTCCGTCAGTACAGTAGCGGCGGGCGCACTTGCTTCTTTTGCCTCTTTTGCCTGGACTCGAGGTTTTACTCTTAGGTGGGTTATATTATTATTTTTGTACCACCTTGTATATTCTTTGTATCTAGTGCACTCCATCTACTGTTTCTACCAGTATTGTTGTATATTGACCTAGAGAGGAGACTGTGAGATTTTTGGACTTTTTATGCTGTATTTTGGGGTCGAGCTCACTTGAGTCGACATACTGTTTTTCTCATGCTTCTTTATGATTATTTTGCATGTTGTTGTTTTATATTGCGTGGGATTTGTGACCGCCTTGTGGCGAAGAGCTAGCTCCCGCTTGGGGATGCCTTATTTGTTGGATTTATATATATTCTTGTTGTACCCATTTTGGGGGCCAGTATTTACAAAGGAGACTCTGCCGAAATTTTCGGAAAAATTGCTATTGTTTCTAAAAGGGTTTTATATGACTTATTTGATAAACTCGTTTCCAATTGATTGGTTTTCCTTCACTCTTCTGCTTATTTGGTTTTAGTTTTCTGGGCTTTGGCTTACTTATTTTACGGACGTCTTGAGACGTTTCGTAAATTTAAGTGTCAGTCACGTTCCGTACACTGCGGGTCGTAACAGTATATCTAGTGTTCCAAACGATTCATCGATTGAAGATAGAACAGATAATGAGTTGTGCGACTTTGTAGTGTTTGATTTGCCTGATTGTGAAGGGTCCCTTTTGAGTGAAATCACACCCAATCCTTTTGACCTTTACACCTCCATCTTAGAACCAGAATCGATTGAAATCCATGCTTTTGATGAGGTGTCTGAGAAAATTGATTTTCATTTGATTGAGGATATTAACGCTGGGAATATTTTGAATGATGAACCCACTGCTTTGGATGAGTTTTTCTCTCCAATTCATCATCCCAAGTCATTAACTGTTTTTCCCGAACTCCATATGCGTCTTGATTTTGATGAAATTTGCATGGATAAGCTGAATTTTGAGGATATTTTTTTGGATGACCCAATTTTGCTTGATGAGTCGGATTTTCCAATTCATCCTCTCCCTGTCATTGACTGTGTACACCCTCCTGAACCTTTATCTTTGACCCTTTCTCGATCACTTCCCCCCATCCTTTCCGTTATTCCGACCTTGCAAGAAACTGTATCACTTTCATTTTCAATGTCTGGTTCACCAAGTTCGGCATACCCATGTTTTCTCACGAATCTAGAGGGATTTGACCCCATTTCTCGACGGGTTAATAGATTAGCACAATCTCTTTTTACACATTGATCATCACAAATTGTGCAAATTTATTCACTCCATTTTCACCCTCAAGTTCGTACACCATTTCTTTTTCCCTTCCACCATTCTTCCTCTCATATACCGAGACTGTATCCCGCTTCTATCTCTATACGGTCTCGCTTATTCTCCATTTCTTTCCTCTTCACCTTCTTTCACCAACCCGCATATTACAGAGATAGAACTTTTGAATGGTTGGTATTATCTTTTGGCCTTTGTAAGGCCTTGTATAGCTTGATACTGTTCTCTTTCCCCCCTAATCCTGAACTTCAATGCTTAAATAGTGGAAACACTGTTTCACTTATGTTTGGGGGGGAACCTTTTTGTGTATATATTTTTGGTTTTCTTTTTTTTGTATATAATTTGTTTTTGGGAGCGCCGACAATTTTGACCCTCTTGGTGTAGCCTGACAGTGAGGGCACTGTCAAGTTTAAGTTTGGGGGTGTGCTCGGTAAGATTTCTTCCTTCGCATTCATTTTTATATTTTGCATTTGCATACTTATTTTAAAACCCACAAAAACCAAAAAAATTTCCAAAAATATAAAAACTTTTTCGTCAAGTTAGGTAAGAGGGTAACTTAGATTTTTATTCCGAAAGCTTATTGATACGTTAAAAATAACTAAATTCTAGGCTTAGGAATTGAAAACCCTAAAAATAACCCTCTTTTTGTTTAACTTTGGTAAATATACGTCCTTACAGTTTTTTGAGAAATAGGTAATCTTGAGTTCAGTTTTTGAGTTAAGTCAAGATGAAGGGAAAGTATTGATGCTTTACTGAAGGATAGGTCTGAAAAATAGTTTTTATTCTTAAGTTCAAATTTAGAAAGTATATACCCTACAAACTGCACTTACACGCACCATGAAACTTGGGATAGTAGAGGATACCTAGAAATACTCTTGCCTGAAAACCTAGTATGAAAGTAAAAAACGGTAATTAAAGCTAAACACCTAAAAGAGCATCATTGAAAAATATATCCGGTCTTGAAAAAGAAAAAGAAAAAGAAAAGAAAAAAATAAATAAAATCAAGACCTGGAAACTGCTATTTTCACTTTAAGCTCACACATTCAGCATTCGGCCGTTAGTGCCTCAAGAAGCATTAATAGTCGCATGAAAGGTGTGTGAGCAACACCGTCCATCATTTAATGAAAAGAAATAGTATTGGGTATTAGGGTAAGGGTACTATAGCTTGAATTGAATTATCAAGTGTAGGGGTGAAATAATACACACACGTAGGGGTATACAATCGATGTTTGGATAAAAGATAGAAATGAAGAATAGGACATATGTTTTCTGTAAAGTTGATAAAAATCCTTAATTTGAGACCGCACTTTAGAAGGAAAACTCAAGAGATACCAACATATTTCTAAACTTTTTTGGAACGTATAGGATCTGGGGTTAAATAGATAGGAGGTGTGAAACATAAGAGTTGGATATTTCTAACTTAGAATAATAAAATTTCTAATCTGATACTAAATTATAGGAGTAGAATCTACGTTAACTTATGAAACTATCTTGACGGGATTTTGTGGGTAGTATCCGCTGAAAACCCTCAGGAAACAACACTCCTCCTACTAGGAACACCTAGAGATTTAACGGCTTGTTGCAGGAGCTCAGTGCAATCACGTTCCCTGCGAAAGTGAGGCTAGGATTTTGTTTTGCTCGGGACGAGCAAAGATAAGTTTGGGGGTATTTATTCAGACCAGAATATTGCATTTTAATACCGCTCATTCATTATCTATTTTTTGTATATATCGGTACTATTAACCGGTGTTTGCTCAGTAATACAGATTACAGGTATCCGTGACAAAATACTGGAAATACATTCAAAATCATGGATATATCATTTATGAGCTGACACTGCAACCAAAACCGCAAACCGGCCGATATCCCAAGAGTTATTTTGCAAACAAGTGTGTGCACAATATTTTGGTCCAACATATAGCATGTGTACACACTAACTCTTGGGGCTTGGACCATGGACCTAGGGGCTGCCATGACACACTCAAGTGGGCTAGTGCAGGCTATATGGTGTGACATGCAATAAATGCATAAAGTGTTGATGTGATTCATAGCTACATGTTTCCCTCCAAGACCTGAGTGCATCCAGAGATTTTTCTGACCAAGCAAACAACACCAGTGGACTGAAGGGGACAATACAAGACCACACTACAAGCACGAGCCTAGGGGCTCAGAAAATAGCCGAGCACCTCCCTCCAAAAACCGGGGTCGCCGGCCTTATCTCCCCCATATGCGTCCATCTTTCTATGGGCCCCTCCTGGCTGCCACGTAGCCCTATTTTTATTGTTTATTTTCTTTTCTTTTGTGTCTATATATAGCAGGCAATGGGCAAGGGTTCATGGTCTCACTTTTGCCTAGTTTTATTCTTTACAAGTTTTTATTTTTGTTTCTCTTTTGTTCTCTTGTACATAACTTCCCCCTTGAGCTCTCTACCTTAACTTGATCTTGCAACCTTTTCATTGAGCTTGCAAATTTAAGCTTTGGTCATTGATCTCAAAAGGTTGTATTATTCTTAAAGATGAATAAAATCTCTTTTTGTGCCTTCGTTTTCACATGAGTTCTTTGCCTCTTCTTGATCTTGCAAGCTCTTCATTGAGCTTGCAAGTTTAAGATTAGGTTATTGAACCCATGGCTTGTCTTTGGTTCCATGGTTTTTAATCTTTCTTTCTTTCCCTTTTTATTACTTGCCCTTTTACATTCTTGCTTTACTTTCTTGCGCTTTATTATCATGCTTTACATTCTTGAAATTTAAATTCCATTTCATTTAATTACTTGCTTGTAATCTTTTCTTTTCTACTCTTTTCTCTTTTATTTTGCTCTTTTTGTTGTTGTTAATATGGTGTTGTTAATATAATGTTGTGAATATTTTTGTTAGGAAAAAAGAATGATATTGTAAGTTAACGTTTCGTTTCCCATTTCCTTTTTCCGAATTTTTCCATTTGAAACTCCGCCAAAACCTTACGCAAGCACTCCGTTAGGCACCCTACCCTACCAAGGTAACGGTGATTCCTAACCGCGACCGGTTGCGTTCGGATTGGCCGGAGGCGAAAGCAAGAGACAAGAACGGACGGACAAGGGTCAATAAGCCGGATTCTACGAATACCGTGCTTAAGCACCCTAATCCATATTGTTGCTGATTGCTCTAGCTTCATTGGTTAAGCTCGGCTCAAAGGACTTGAATACGGATTTCCTTAACTTACACTATCCTATGGATTCCTAACAAGCTTTACTTGTGCATATAACACATAGGTTAGATATGAACAATTCCACTCTCGTGCATTAACTCGTTACGACAAGAACGTAAAACGCTCCGTCTCCCAGTGGATCGACCCGTGCTCAACCGGCTAGCTGCAAAGTGACACCGTCTTCATTGCGGTTAACTTTTAAAATCTTCCAATCACGTGCCGAACAATCCTACACATGTAACATATTACATATGTGGGATCCCGATCCGGTATCTAATACCTAGGACATAGAATGTACTGAAAAACAGTTCTCAGAAACTAACACATAAGAAGAAGATGCATCAGCATGCTTATTCCTCGTTTGGGTCGCGTGGGAATCTGGATATTCCCCTATTTCCTACTCGGACTTATAACAATTATAAGATAGAGCGGAACCAACGTTCCCCAGCTCAGTATAACAAGTGGGTTCGGTCAATACATCCATATTATTATCTTGATTAAGGCGTGACATGGTCGCTACCAGGAGAGAGAGAAGAAAACACTTTGCGTATACTCTTGCAAGATTAGATTGGTTATTATTTTATCTAATCAGGATGGCTCCCACTGTTTTTATCAAATATTCCTTCAAACCCTAAAAGGTAAGACTAGCCGAGATTAATTACACACTATAAGTTCGCCAATCTTTCAGCCAGGCCAGTGTCGGTACTTTGAAGGAGGTTCCCATGCTTTCGCACGGACGTAATTAAAATAAACCTCGTTTTCCCAGGGGCGTAACCCCATTAACACCTTTCTAGACACCTACTTGATCGGCTAATTGTAAAGTGCAAAACTCACCCAGGAGTAACTCTTACTCGCAGTGGGTATCGGGGTCCAACTATCTCATAGAAGGTATGCAATCTCATTGCAAATTTCAACACTTGAAATTCCCGATAATGTTTTGCCCCTAGCGTCCTATGACCTTGACGGAGGCCAACAAACTATAGGCTGCTAGTCAAGTTCAATCCGTATATTTCATGATTGAATTAAACCCACCAGGGCTGATATAGAGATTTACTGGTAAGAGTTATCAGTAGTTTCTCATCCCGTTATGAGCCTCACATCGGCACGACTTATCGGTTACTGGGGTCTGACGTTTACCACCCCTAGACTAGATATGCAACGTATCAGACGAAGAGACCGGACTGTACGGTAGTGTTACTGACAGGTTTTACAGGAGTATGAGCAGGCTTACTTGTTGATCTTTTGATCGCTCAATATCCGGGTAGTCGTTACGTCCAGCTAGTACCACTGACGGCTTGTGGGTGACTGATATGATCATCACCTACTGCCGGCGTATTGACGAGTCTTTAAAGTCCTACACAGAGGTTTCCTGGCTCAAGAAAAATGAAGTAGGAGTACATATGTGATATGTGCGGGACCGAGATTAATACGTGTATGTGATATTGTATTCTATTCTCGCGATATGTGATATCGGTCGGTTATATGTGATATAGCCGGTTTATCGAATCAAGTGTTGATTCAATAAGTTGATATAAATGATATTAGTCGGTTATATAGGATATAGCTGGATTATTAAATCAAGAGTTGATTTAATAATTTAATGTATAATTATATATTTGATATATTAATTTTTACATTAACAAATATTAGCTCACTTAAGCATTTCTTTTTCTCACTCATATATAATATATATGTGATATATATTATTGTTTTTGTGCCATGCTTGATGATACATGCTACATGGGTGTATGAGACTCACACCATGACATGGATAATTGGGGGTGTTTATTTATTTAAGGTAAATCAAAATTGGTTGGAAATTAGCCCATGGTTGAAGCTTGTAGAAACTTGTGGAACCATTGACTTGGTCCACTAATTTTAGTTTACTTAAGTTATTTATTAACCCAACCATTATCAATAGCCATGGTTAAGTCTCTACATGAGTTATATGAGATATTATCTCACCCATGGTTGATTAATTCATTCAAAACATCTTCTTCTTCATCTTCTTCTTCATCAAGACTGAACTCTCTAGGTTTTGAGGAGGTGAAGAAAATTAGTGAGAAAATTAATTCTAAAGTGAGCAAAAATCCTACTTCATCATCCTCTACTAGACTAGCCATTTAGTTTAAGTTGTTAGCTTCACTAATCCCTAATTAGTGAAGAGGTATCTTGGGTTGATGTCTCCTCGACGTAGATCATCTTCGGCCTCGAAGACTTCGTGCAAGCTTGTTCCTTTCATCTTGTGGAGCCATTCTAGAGTCCGGAAGATCACTATTTGGAGCGAAGGGACTACTACACAGAGCTATTGAAGTGAAGGACTGGTATACAAAGGTTGTATTCCATGTTCACTTAGATGTAAAGTTGTTTACATTTATGTATTCTCTAATTCTTTAGTTAAGATTCTAGGGTTAAGGTTGTTTAGCATGGCAATTTTTTGAAAATGGCATGGACGATACCTTCCGAAACCTTGCTGTCATGCTAGGTAACCCAACATTGGTATCAGATCCAAGCTAAATAATTAGACGATCTTTGTAGAATTACGAAACCGAAACAACTCCGAAACATCGAAACACATAACCGAATTTCTGTCGAAATTTTCGGAGTGTCTAAAATTTTTTTAAGCAGTTGCAGAATATTGCATGTGATGTAACATGAACGCCAGACAAAAACGAGCTCTTTTCGCCGGATTTCGACCGGCCACATGTTGCTACAGGACCGGCCCCACCGGTTTTCTAGGCTCTTCTAGGGTTCGTTATGGTGTGGTGTTCCGGTCTCTGGGTTTTGGTGTTTCTTGTGTTGCTTGTTTTTGCTAAGATTGCATGTGATGTTATTTTTCTGTAAAGGAAATTCGGAGTGTTTCGTAGTCGTAATTCTAACATCATTTTAGGTAATTTAGACGACGTTAAAAAGTTCGAACAAATATTAATAACCAATTTTCTCTCTCGCTGGAAATTTTTCAAAAGTTGGATTTTCTCCAAGTTAAAAACATTCAAAAATCATGCAATTAATTCTATGGACCCTCTAGAAGAACGAAACCCTAACTCGATTCTATGACCTTCGGAACCACCACTAAACCCTAGGGTTTGTGGTAGTTCTGCGGCATCATAGGTGAGGCAAGGGTTGACCCTTCTACGGTTGGTCCATAGGTACTGTGGCATGCTATGAGTATTTTTAAACTGTGCTCAAGGGTTGAGCTCTTCGGGAAAATTTTGGGTGCTTGTTGATTCGATCAGAATGTTTAACATCGTCTAGCTATCTATGGAATGTGATACAATATTTGGAATCTACACTAATTAGTTTTGTGAAAATTGATTAGTTGCTTGCAAATTTAACATTTCGGTCTCGGAGGGTATCGGGAATCTTGTTGAATTACCCGATTTCTTTTGAAAAGGTGTTTTCAAGAGTGAGACCCAAATGTAAGATTTACAATGTCAGGCATGAAATCCGAAATATGTGATATTCCGGGTTTAAGATGTCGAAGGGCTGTGTCGATTCCAAATGTTGTAATTTTACATTTTCTTTTCTGCGACCATAAGTGTAATATGTGGTATATCGCCGGTTTCGTTGCTATACGTCAACTATTGGATATAGTGCCCTCGAAGTCAATTATTGGATCGCGGGTACGTGATTGCAATGATTGAGGGAGGACCTATACCGGTAGGACAATCTTACTCGAGATGATAGTATGCTATCTGGTTTGTCTTTATCATCATATACATGTTGATAGAGCCCATAGGATTCTTGCTTGACAGCCAGCAGTATGATGGCGATCATACACGTGGAAGCTGGGGTCTATAAAAACATCCTTAATGTGTCCCTAGTCGTAGGAGTTTCGAGACTGGGCATCGATACTCCAGAGTAGACTAGTGTATACAGTTCGACACTCCGACGAGGGGCGGTAGCCGGTCTCACAAGCCACTGGTGTCAGTTAGTTCATCTAAGATGTATACAGGTGCTCTTTCGGTTATGAATACACCGGACAGGACTCGCCGGGAACCTGCTAGTTGGTATTATATCTATTGTCAGATAGCAGTTCCCAGGTGACATGTGTACTGGTTAGTCTGTCGTCCTGAGATCGTCATTTGTCTCGTGTGAGTTCCCACTGTGCTTTGATTACTACCCTACCACGGCTCAAAGGAGTCGTGCAAACAGGTTTTAGTTGGGTATAGTCCCGAGCCACATGGAGGCAGTGAGCAGATCGTCGGGGATTCGTCTCTCCCGGTATTGGGGATTGATGTCGCACAGTGCACGGGTGGCCATCACCAGAAAACCTTGGCCAAAGTAGTCGAGAATTACCGATCTAGGATCGGTAGTTTCTCAAGCGGTGATGGGTTTCATACCGACACGAATTATCGCGTTGTTAGGGGTCTGATTTTATCCACCCCCTAGACTCGATATGCAATACTCATAGACGAACAGACTGGACTGTATGGATATTGTCACTATCAAGCTCAGTAGGGTTTCTGGATGAGTTCGCTCGTCAGCTTCCCTTTCGTTCAATACATGGGCAACCGTTACGTACAGCTAGTACCACTGACGTACTTGTGGTTAAACCCACTACCAGTGTATTGATGAGTCATTAGAGTCCCCCACAGACAGTTTCCTAAGTTCGGGCAAAACGTTGTAGAGGTCGTATGGTTTTATGGCAGGGTTCGATCATATACGTGCACTCGTGCACGGATCATGATCGGACGGATCATACTAGTGGTCTTTGGTTTAAGCCGGATCCTAGTATTCGATTGGTTGGATTACATTAGTCTCGTTGTATCCATATTCCGTCGGAATACGGATACAGGTATGTATATACAGTCGAGGGGCATTCTCATAATCCGTTACGAGTTTGTTTTAGGGTTGCCATATCTTTTGGTTTAAAACATTTTGGTTTAAGTGTTTTATTTGGTAAGAAATTGTGACTCATTTCCTTTTTGTCTTGGAGCATTAAATGAGGCATGGGCTTTCATGGTGACTCCTTGATTTAAGCTAGATATTTTGTAGGTGTTTTGTGACATTATTGAGCTAAGGGGGCTGCTGAATTCAGCAGGAGCGCCTTTTGGTTTTGTGCTCAAAAATCATCACAAAATACACACAATTCAACTCAAGCTCATTTCCTTTTGTGCTCACAAGTTCTTCACCTCAAGGCAACTCTTTTACCTCCACCCTACACCCTCTCTAGTGTTGAGAACCCTAGGGTGATTGAGACCAAGTAATCGCAACCTTCTCTACTTCATCTTGGACATGTCGGCTAGCAAACTTCATGTTCAAGTTGCTTCGGATCGAAGCGGGAGCTCGTATAAAGAATCCTCGACGTGGTGCCATTCCGATGAGCGAGACCGGAAAGCGGAGTTGTTCCGGACAGCGATGAGGAGCTAGGAAAGAGATTGAAGACCGAAGGACACGGATCGATCGGTATAATCTCTGAACTTAACTTTGTAGAATGGTAGATAATGGTTAATGGAACGATCCGGTTTAAGGTTATGGTAGCGTCGAGTTTTGAAAAGTTTTTGTTACGCATTTGGCCTCGAATTGACGGCCGGGGCGCTGCCGTATCCTAGCCTGGTATCAGAACCACCCATTAATCGTAAACTAGCTTGTTTAGACAATGTTAAAGTATCGAAACCGAATCAAAACCCAAACACTGCCCCTGCACATTCCAGTCTCTGTTGTTTTTAAAGTGTCTTTAAAAATTATTTAAACATGTGTAGAAGACTACTGACATGACCACAAGACTACACCCCAAAAACAAGACCCCTTCGCCGGAATTTGGCCGAGCCCCAGGCTAGAATTTCCGATGTCGCTGGCCCTTTTATGGCCTATGGGTTTGGTTTTTTGGGTGTTGTCTGATCTTTGTAATCTTGGTGCAGTGGTATTGTTTTCTCAGCCCAATTTGGATATGGTTTTATCAGTTTGTTTGGGGCTATTCGGGGGTTATTTCAAAGTCGTTATTTTCTAACATTGTTTAAAGTTAGCAGTACATTACATTTCTATCTGTGACCATGAATGTCATTTGATCGGTAAATCTTGTCTAATCGCTATAGTCCTTTTAGACGGATTTGCGAATGTGACATTCACGTTTGATGTTCTGTGTTGTGCAGTGATGTTGCGGATTTGTCGTGGTGGATAGCTTGTGTGCAATGGTAGTGCAGTTTGGATTTACTTGTACAATTGATATTGCGGGGCGAGTGTCCGACATGTGGACTTCCGTCACTTCCTGTTTGTATATTATTCTTTTGGGGCACGACCGGGTTGAGGTCGATGTCACCCTTATATATTATTTTCTTTTCTATACTAGGATTACCCCGCGGTGGAGTGCATGAATAGCCGGGTTCTAGAGGGAAACAGATCCGCATCTCATGGCGTTGAGACGGAGGGGGCTTCACTCTAGAATTGGCGGGCTATTCGCCGCACTTGTAGGGGGTATAGGTTGACCTAAAGAAGGGTGCTCAAGTTACCGGATTCCATGAAGTATTGGGTAGTCCATTCACTTTGCTGAAGGGGGCTGCCTCACTTCTGGTTTTGATGGGTAACTTGCCGTACTCGTAGGGGTCTAGGTTTTCATTGCACAGGCTATCCACACGATCAGGGGAACGTCGGGTTTCACTTGCGGCTCAAAGGAAACCCGGGGATCCCAAATTATCTGTATTGTTCTGTGATGCTTATTACTTTTCTATGATGTTGCATTTATCATGCCTGGAGCGATTATTATATATTGATATATATACTAGTAGATGTTATATATGTTTTGCACCCACGCTAGTCCAGTCCCCGCTCTGTTGTTAGTTAAGTAACCTAACGGGTGATGACGGGACCCAGTGACGAATGCGGATGGCATATACGTACATCATATATTTTCGTTCTTTTCTGGTGTGATTAATTGATGGGACTGCGTTGATTCTTATCAATGCAAGGATAAATCAAACAAATTCTGATGTTGTTGGAACTAAGATTTTTAAAACTGACATTACAGACGTTGGCTTTTCCTTTGCACAGTGGTATTCGATTATGAATATCCAGCACCTCATTCGACGAGGCAAAGGCCGAGATCCCTTCATCCGGAGTGACCCCTTGGGTAGAAGTTTGCGTCAACGTAATAACTTCACTATAGTCGATTACTTTTTTCTTTGCATCGTGGTATTCAGTTTGGAATATCCTGCACCTCATTCGACGGGGAAAGAACCGAGATCCCTTCACCGGGAGTGACCTCTTTAGCACAAGTTTTCGCCACTATAAATTTGTAAAACCACTCGATTCTTTCAATGATATCAAGTTCATTACGCTAAAGGTTTTTCGCCAAAAACCAACCATAGCCCTCCGTCATTTCTTACAAGTAGTGCTTAGTATTCTTGCTGAGTTTGTTGACTCCGTCAAAGCGTATAGCTAAGTGATGCTTGTTTGTTGCATGGATATGCGATTGGTTAGGACAGTCGTACGGCCTTGTTGACTCCGTCAAGGGCACGTACGGGTGGGTTTAATGCAATCAAGATAATGATGGGTTGAACTTGACTAGGACTCTTTGATTTGTTGACTCCGTCAAGGTCACTTGGGTCCTAAGGGTAAAAATCATATCGGGAGTTTCAAACATACAGGAAACTTGCCAGGCTTGCGCATACCTTCTGGAGTGTGGTGACTTGAATGGCTTCCATCAAGTTATCATGCGATGATAGTTGGATCCCGATTCCCACTGATGAGTTGGTTTACTCCTCGGGTGATTCCGACTAATTCTTCTTTCAGGTTTGGAGGAGAATTTGAGGATACAGTGGGAGACATTCAGGTTAGAGTGCACGTAAAGTGTTTCTTTTCTCTCTCTCTTTGACTGCGACCATGGCCTGACCCTATACTATGACTCAGTAACCAAGTTAACTGAACTTTCTTAAAACACTGGCTTTTGAATTGTCTGAGTTGCATACATCATTGTCACTCCTTCTTTTACCCTTTGCATTTCTCCAAAACACCCCATATTACTACGAACATCCACTTCCATTGGATAAATCCATCGTATGGTTATATACGAACTCGAAGGAACTTGTTCCAGATTCGAGGATGGATTATGGTTTTGGAGAGATTGAATAGGATTATTCAGTTGTCTTTTCCTTTTATCTTCTCTCAGGTTGTGAGGACTCCTAGGATTAGGAGAGGATACACCTATTACGCTTATTGGATAGTCTTCTTCCAAACCATAGGCAGGTGTCAAAAGGTAGGGAATGAAGAAAACCAATTAGCCTAAGTTGGGTGTACAGAAGGTAATAAATAAAGACAAATAAAGGATTAGAAAGAGGGCAAAGTAAATTGTGACTGCTATCATTCACGACCAAACCACGTATTTCATCGCCACTCCTACTTCACCTTTGTATTTCTCCAGAACACCCCGTATCACTACGAACATCCACTTCTATTGGATAAATCCATCGTATGGTTATATACGAACTCGAAGGGACTTTTTCGAGGATTGATTCTGGTTCGGGAGAAATAGGAATAAGGTTTATTCAATTATCTTTTATCTATACCTTCTCTCAGGTTGCGAGTGCTCCTAAGATTAGGAGAGTACACCTGTTATGCTTATTGGATAGTCTTCTTCCAAACCATAGGCTGGTGCTGAACGGTAGGGAAGGAAGAAAACTATTAAACCTAACGATGGTGTACAGAAGGTAACGTCTAAAGACAAATAAAGGGATTTGGAGAGATAGCAAGAAGATATACGGTTATAGTCATGAATCTGGATAATGGAAGAGGCATTACTAGGAATACCCGGATACCCCTTTTTGAAACATTTTCATGTTTTAGTTTCACTGTGCAATGTTAATAGAAAACTGATTTCCCAATTAGACCCTTACCCCAGGGTATGTATTTACCAGGTATGATTCTCACATCTGTATGGTTTTACAGATGATGAGTGGGAGTAAGTTATTGGGAATTAGGTGATTATCCTCATTATATCGGAATTCGTTGTAATTGGTGATATTTGTGGAAATCGCCTGGGTACAGTTTTCAACCTACGACGCACATGGTTTGAGTTATTAAACTCAGGAGACTTATACAAAGTATTGTATATTGTCCAGTGTCCACTAGGACAAAGGAGTTGGTCCTCGTACTATATTCTGTTTACTTGTGACTTCTCAAGTTTTGAACAAGTGTTTCGTAGAAATACAAGGTCCAAGTTTGAGAAGTTATAAGTACAAGAATAAAGTAGAGAACCGGGTGTCGCAAGTATCGGGATTCTTCAAGGTGATCGAAGATGCAGATACTTGTATGAGGTATTCAGTTGATAGTAATGGTTTTAAGAAACTTGTTTCTCTTTCAGGTTACTCATAATTGGACGCACTCCTAAGTTGAGTAATGTTGATCGGCCTCTCTCCATTTAGTTGACATGCACTGGAGACAGCTGCATGATTTGAATCTGGTTCCAATTGAATTTGTGCCTTTGTTTCTATATTAGACTTATATAGAATCAATTTATATCTTAACGATGTTAAGGTATAGGGAGTCGTCCGGATGATGCTTAAAACCAGAATCCGGATAAACTCAAGGCACGTTTCAGTAATGGCTGTTTGTGGGTTATCCCGGGCTTTGACGAAGGTTAACTTTCTACCATCAGGAAGATCAATATTTATATTGTTCTTGAATCGCCACAGTTTTAGTAAAATGAACTTTTTCAGAAAAGGGTAGTGGGAGTATGGTAGAACTGGAAGTGATTCTAGAACCGCAAATGATTACTGAAAATTTAATAGGACCTAAAAATTCAATCAGGTTTGACATTCAATTAGCCACTCCGCAGATATGGTGGGTAACCTCAAGCACCCAAGAGGTACTCCGGTATCCTCAAGGACGGTGACAGGGAGGTTCTTGTTTACCCAGACTAGCCATTGCTACTATTCCAGACTATGAGACCTGGCAGGAGGATGAGTATAGCGTCGTTCTAAACTAGCTTTAGAAGTGTACGTGTATATGATTCTGCCAGAGGGTTGTTGTAGTCAGTGGGAGCGGCGGAAGCATAGTGGACAAGTAGCTAGTGTCTATTTATAGAATAAAACAAATATAGCAGAGATAGATCATCTATTTTTGATGTTATAGTCATGAGCTTTGACTTCATCAGAATAGGGGATAGATCTGTTAAGAAGGTAATAGGGTGTGATGTCCTGGTATTTGGATGACATACATAGAGTAGGAAGTGATATTCCTATACTGCGATCGGTTATACTGTGGTTGTCACACAGTGGTTTCTCTACATAGGATATGGATATTATATCAGGCATTCTGGTCACTAGATCTATAGTTTTAGATCTAGATTTGGGAAGTGTCCCAATCTGGATGCTTAGACAGTATTCTAAAAATATTTTGAATGGAGGACTCCTGGCATGGTGGTGTACCTGCAGGTGATAAAGTCACCTTCTGTAAAGGTATCTTACAGACTAAAGGGGAGAGGGGTGTGCATGATTGGCATATCACTTGCTTAGGCAATTGAGTCAATCATGAGATGTCAAGTACCATACCAGATGTTGTTTTTACACTAGATGCAATAAGTTGATATATTAATCCAATCCTGGAGAAACGTTCGGAAGCATCTTATGAGCATAAATGGATGTTCTAAGGATTTGATAACGACAGCCTCCTTCGGGAGACAATTATCGTTCCAAGCTTCCAAGGTGACCTGGACGACAGAGTAACTGTCAGAGTTATAGTTTTCCCTCTTAACGAGGGGCAGTAGTTTGAACAGGTGGTCCAAATGGATACTGAGGGAGGCACGGCGCAGAATACTGATTAAATTAAGTTGACGATACAGTCTAAGAAGTTTGAATTTGGTGTTGTTTCCCCCAATCAGAGCAAAGCTCTGTTCAAATTCCAAGGCGGGAAATGAAGCAACGCTTCTGTTTCCCCCAATCAAAGCAAAGCTCTGTTTTAAAATTTAAACTTTAAAAATAAAGGAAGCAACGCTTCAGATAACTTGCGCTCTGCGCTGCGTGACACGTGTCAGCGTAGTTGCGCTGCGCTCTGCGCTGCGCGACACATGTCAGCGCAGTTGCGCTGCACTCTGCGCTGCGCGACACGTGTCAAGTGCAGGTGCACTTGCGCCAACTGTGCCAGCACTAAAACTTAAATAATAAATTATTTAATTAATCAGAATTAAAATTCTAGAAAGATCTTTTTAATCTTATTAAAACAAGAAGATTATCTTCTGTAAAACAGAGGCCTTAGGGTCAATGATCCAACGGTTGGGAAATATCCTCAGATCAATCAGAGAAAGATCTCTGTAACTAACCTAACAAACTAAGTAGCCCTATATAAAGGCCCCTACACTCCAAGTCTCAGATATACAGAGCTCCTCCAAAATCTTTGGAAAAAAAAACTCAAAGAGAAAAAAAGGTAAACCTTTGAAAAAAGAAGAATTTCTTCTAAAAAGATCAATGATCTAAGAACAAGATCAAGATCTTCAATAAAAAAGATCAAAAAAAGATCCAATCATAAAAAAAGAAGTAATTTACTTTGTTATTAGATCTTTTGATCTATATAAAGGCACAGCCTTTTGATGAACCATTGGTTCTTGAAACTTGAGGTAGAACCTCTTGAGAACTAAAAAAGATTCTTTTGTTTGATCTAAATTTGATCAAGATGCGCTCTGCGCTATTGAACAGTGCCCTGCACTCTTAATTTGCGATGTTGCGCTCCTTGCGCTTCCAAAACAGAGCGCTGCGCTCTTGGATTGGCGCACTGCGCCAGAGCGCGCCACATATCAGCAGCGCACTAGCGCAGCGCACTGGCGCAGCGCACTGCGCTAACAGATTTGCGCTCACCAGAGCATGACACGTGTCACCTCCACATGCGCTGGCGCCTTGCGCTCTTTAATTGGCACAGAGCGCCTGACAGGCCACGTGGCGCACTGTCAGACCATTAAATACTCTGCATTATTAAAAAGGGGCAGAGCCCAATTAAAAGGTCTAACAGACCAAAACAAATGCTATGCATTATTAAAAAATGGGCAGAGCCCAATTAAAAGGCCTAACAGGCCTAATATAAATGCCATGCATTTAATTAAAAAGCCCAATGCCATGCATTATAAAAGGGCTGAGCCCCAAATAAAGGCTCAAACAGCCAGAACAACAAAATGTTCAACTCATATCAACCGAGCCCATATGCTCACAAACCTTCAAAATGACTTTAGTCCCAAATTGGACTATAGATCTCCAACCAACATTGGTTCAAGGGTATATCTCTGAACTCCTCTGATATTTGTCGTTGTAATCCTTCAACGTCGTCAGAGAGGTGACGGGTCCCAACGGCCATACATTCAATGGACCACTATGTCCCTAAACTAGAACAATAGAGTCCAAATGCTCTCTTGTTGGATCTAAACGATCCCGTTAAGTTGATCTTAGTCTGGAAATTCGACTAACGTATCCTTAACAGACGTTTAAGTTGAGCTTAGCCTCAAATATGGCTAACGTATCCTTAAACCAAAACCCCAAACCCAAATCTAAGAAAATACGGATTTGGACTAATCCACGTCCTACGGGCGACAACATAAATTAGTATCCGTATACAATCCACGGGCAACCACAAACAAAACAAACACCCACGACACAAAGTGACCAGTTGGAGAAGGAGAAAGTTGTTACCGTGATGCGGTAGCGTAATTAACTACAGGGGCTTGCGCCTGCAGGGAAGAGCATCCCCACAATCAAAAACCCCTCAAGCGAGGGGGAATCTGACGAAGTCTGCTACATCGGCCGCATCCTTTTAAACCTTCGATACATGGTGTCATAAATCAACTTGGCATCTTCGGAGAGGTAGACGGATAGCACCTATTAGCATCTGCCCCAAATCTCAGTGCCAAGACGCACAGTCTTGCACCGTCTTTCTGAGGGGAACAGATTCTGGCACGCCCGGTGGGACCTTTTCCTCTTTCCACTCCACACTTCGTGTGTCGTGTTCGTGAACAAATCGCGGTTTGCTGTAGTTGCCTGTGGATTCGAGGTACTTAGATTTGGTGTCTTGCTCCGTGCAGAAAACAGAAGATTAATGGCTTCAAACTGCACTACCTGCAACTACAACTCTCACTCCGTCCTTGCTGGAGGAGTGACTTACGGACCCCAAGCGGCCTCCCTTTTCAAAATGCCAGTGGAGCAGGTAACTCAAGCCACCACTAGACTATTCTTCGGGACCATGCTCCTACCCATGAGCTTCAACGCCCCTGTACCGTCATAAGAAGCTCCCAAGAAGTCGGTATTCGATCGGCTTACTACTACTGCGGCCCCTCTCAACGGGTCGCCCAACTCCACTGCCTCAGTTTTTAACAGATTAGGCCAGAGCTCCAACGGGCCCATGAAGAAGCCTGCAATACCAGAAGACGTTATCCCGAAGCGGATAGCCATCCCTGCTCGCGTTCCAGGCGAAATCACCAAGGTTTCTTCCCCTACTCGGAAGTCTACTTTTGATAGGTTGGTCGTCCCCATTCAACGGACATCGGTCTTTAAAAGGCTGATACCAGCGAATTCTGACCAAAACAGGGGGTATGAGAAGGTCACCCCTACGGATAAACCAACTCCAATCGCGCGACATGCTCGCCGTCGTCACTGGCGCCGGATAAGGAAGGATGGGGGCAACTCCCCCTCTGAGATAACTCCGCCAGCTCCGATTGTGGAAATCGATGCTGCTGTTCCGACCGGGAATAGCTTTGAACCGCTAAGAAGGGTGCGCAAAAACTCGCCAACTGCAGTATTAGAAAGATCTCTTACACCTGTGGATAATGCCCCAAAGGTGAAGCTGGAGCAGCCCCCTCAACGGCTGTCCTCTGAAATTTACAAGGTCTGGCGTCAAGTCCAAGACTCCGTAATGGATCAAGACTATCTCCGCCAACAGAAAAAGATGAAGGTTCGGCAGGAGAAGGACTACTCTGTCAAGCCAGAAAAAGCAACAGCTACTTGGGTGCCCACTACAACGGCCCCCTCAACTTTGACCGCTCACAAAAGAAGGAGGTCGGAGAAGATCCCTGTGTCTTTAGCAAATCGGAAAAACACTGAATCTAAACGCCCTAAGTCTGGGGGCATAGTGGTGCATAATATTTATGTGGCATCCGGGAAAGAGGATAGCCGCGCTTCGATGGGTCACCGACCGCTCACCCGATCCGTGACAAAATCCCAGAAGTAGCAACAGAAGCTTTAGGAAATGCTGATGCAAATGGCCGCACTCACCGGGCCAAAAGAAAGCCCGGAGGCATCATCGGAACAGCGTCACGAACAAGAAACTGACGCTGACTTCTTACGCAGAGTCCTCGAAAAGAAGGACAAAGAAGCCGCAGAGCAATCGGCTAACATAAAACAAATGGCGCTTCTCTTCCAAGACATGGTAGGAATGATGTTACAGCCAGATCCTCCAGCTGAAGATCCTCCGATTACCCTTGAAGACGACAGAGGAGAAACGTCAAATCCACCTCCGGCCCTTTCAGCAGCCAAGGAGGAAACCATTTCCAAAGCTGCACTAGACGACTATATAACTCAGCAGATACGGGTTCACCGAGCGAACGAAACGGCTGGCCAAGTTGTCAAGACTGGACGACCCTACCCAAGCCGGTATGACCAAATAAGTTACCCGCCGGGATATACGATCCCTAAGTTCTATGTGTATAAAGGGACGGGGAATCCACATCAGCATGTTGCTCAATTCAGGGCCTTATGCGGCAACACTGGAGGCGACGACAAACTGTTGCTTCGCCAATTCGTCGGCAGTTTAGCAGAAACAGATTTTGAATGGTATCCGGAGCTACCTAATGACTCTGTCAAAACATTCGCGAAAATGGAGTTGTTGTTCACCCAGAGATTTGCAAGCGCCAGCGAGCGGGCCCCGATCACCGCATTGATCAATGCCAGGGTAAGGCCAGGCGAAATGTGGATTCAATACACAACACGATGGCGGAATCTGTGGTCGAAATGCGAACAGCGGATCGAAGAAGCACCTGCGGTAGGCATGTTCGTGGGCACTCTTGATCCGCAAGCGACCATCTCGCAATTCATGATGTTTTTCAAGCTAATTACTTTCCAGGCCTTGATCAACAAGTTGGCACAAATGGATTAGATGGGACATAAACCGTCTCCTCCGAAGCCAGACTCTCGAAATGAGAAAGGAAAAGGGAAAGCGATCGTCGTCGCCAATACTCAACAACAGCCGAGCAACTCAAAACCGGTTGTTCACCAAAACAACGTGTGTCCACGCCCATCCCTCGAGGAGAGACTGGGACGTCCTTACTCATTTCCTCAGAATAAAACAAGGAGACTGTTCGAGTTGGCAATGCGCAACAGACTCATCAATCTGCCGAGTCCAAAACGTCCGTTGCAGCCAGGCGATGTCAACGATCCTAATTACTGCCCTTACACCAAGCGGTAAGCCATCCAATCGAAAATTGCTTCGTCTTTAAGGGATGGATTGAGGATCAATACCTACAAGGCAAGTTTGCGCTGTCCGAAAAATGGAAAGTGAACCCGCCGCAACCTCATACCCCTAAAAAGGTGAATATGCCGGGGGCAACGTGCTCCCTTGTTAAAGAAGCCCTATAGGAGGTCGTTCTTTCAGCCAAAAACAAAAGGATGTTGAATGATCTCCAAACATGCCCAGCGATCAGGTGGAAAAACCTGCTAGAACCCCAGGTCATCGAAGGGATGCTGAAACCGCGCCCAACTCCAAAGATTGGTGGGGATAGCCAAAGTGTTCGCATCCAGCCGTCAAAATCTTCGAAAAAGAAGAAGAAATCCAAAAAGCCTGTGAAGCCTGGCGACAAGCGCACGGATCTACAGAAACAGATCGACGCGCTGAAAGAGTACAACCAGAAAGCGCGAACCCCAATCACGCTCCAAGAGTTTCTCAACCACGTCCTTGAGGATGGAAGTGATGACAATGAAGAAGACTCGTCAGATGATCCCGAGGATTATGTGGCAAGCAGCCATATGATCTCTCACTCGTTAATAAATGGTGAAGAAGCTCCTGACGCAAAGAAACCGGGGACAAATCCTGAGCCTGGACTTCTAGAACCATCAGACGAAATGATTAATGCATTCCTAAACGAGGCCCGTCAGAAAAGCAAAGCCAATCGAGAGCATGAACTGGCTATATTCGAAAAAGCCAAACGCCCATGACTGGAGGAAAAGGCCGAGGCGCCCCAACCGGAGCAAAGCATCCCTATCGCCAACAAAAGCAAGCTTAAAGTAAGGAAACGATTCGCTAGGGCCCTGGCAATAGGAATGAAGTTTCCCTCTTTCAAAGAAAATTCTCCTAGAGGTACACATCTTGATGAAGCGGATATACCTCCTAACTTCTGTTTATACCATCAGAGGATCGCACACCCTACCGAGGAGTGCATAGCCTTTAAAAACTGGTGGCAGGGATATGTTGCCCATCGACAACACGTTCAACGAGTGAAGCGCAAGGCTCGTCGGGAACAGAAAAGCACGACAGATAAGCGCGAAAGATCTGCTGGCAACTGTCACATAGCTGACACCAAGGGATCGCAGGTTATCACCTTTAGAAGCGACGCTGACGAAGAAATCGCCCTCAGCCCCCTCTTTAAGGATCCACCTTCGGCACAAAACATGCGAAGATTTGCGACAAAATCTAGCTGCGTAATCGTACGTTGACCTATGACCGAAACGTCGTTAAACTACTACCAACCCACGGCATCCCTAGGCTGACGTGGTAAAAAAAACGGTATGTCCATAAGCAGAAAGGGCACGGATGAAAACCCGAAAGGGCTCCGTGAGTAAAAACAGCAGGGCTACCGGCGAGTGCTTGTGAAAACCCAAAAGGGCGCGATCTCGTTATATAAAAAAAGAGGGGAAAAAACGGTATGTCCATAAGCAAAATGGGCACGGATGAAAACCCGAAAGGACTCCGTGAGTAAAAACAGCAGGGCTACCGGCAAGTGTTTGTGAAAACCCGAAAGGGCGCAGCCTCGTTAAAAGACACTTGCAGGGTCCTCTCGACCTTGTGAGGAGAAATCACCCGCGTGAGATCCTTACGACTCACAAGGGAACAACACACTTAGGGATCCCCATGATTCCTAAGGAGAAATACACTTGCGAGATCCTCACGACTCGTAAGAAGAACTCTCTTATGGGACCCTCACGGCTCATAAGATTTGAAAGTCTTAAGTTACAGAGACCTGAACCTGTTCTTAAGCAACCCCCACAACATTCGATATTGCCCTACAAGTGGCTCAATACTGACCCTTGTATATAATCCACGGGCGCGAATAAACATTTCCCTAAATAAGTGTAACGTTTTGAAAATCGTTTCGGTGAAATTTCGAAAAAAATCGGTAAAATAAGGGGGTTTTCTGTAAAAAGTCAAAATACAAATATCTTTATTATAAAATTAAATATACATATTCTAGTGATGTAATTGCTAGTATTTGGTGTTTATTGAGTCACTGGTGAAATTTCAAATTTTCTGAAAATTTTTCCGAAATTAATTATTTTAATATTATTTTAAGCCGTCACTAATATATTTAATTAGGGAAAATTACAAATTGGAATGAGTTGAAACAAATTTTGTGCATCATAAAACATTAAACAAAATTTTATCATGTGGTTTTTGAAACGAAATCGTTTGCCAAATCGGTTTAGAAATTATTGAAGAAAAAAGGCTATTTTTTAGTGTAAATGGATGTTTGAGGTATTGTATTTATCATTTTTCATCACCCCACACCCATACCCACACTCACATACCCCCATTTAGTTCTTCCCTTGGCTGAATTCAGCAGCCCCCATCAATTTTCCCCACTTGAATTTCAAAAGAAAAGAAAAGGAAAAGAAAGGATAAAAGAATGTATAAGAATGGGCTTTTGACTTTTTCTTTGACTTTGAAACCAACACCCTCTCTCTCTCACTCTCCCACTCACCTCACCCTCCCCACTCTCGGCCAGAATCAGCCCCCCCCCCCTAAATTTTCTCCAAGTATCTATCTTCCTTCACCTCCATTTTCCTTCAAAAAATCAACAAAAATCAACACAAACCCTCACAAAATCAAAATCCGACTCCTACCCATTTCTCTATAGCCAAAATTGCATGGATCTAGGGAACAAGATTCCAATTTGGGAGGCTATGTGTGTGCTTGTGGATCTTCAATTTATTGGGTATAAATTGTAACCATTTTTGCTTAATTTGTTAGTTAATTTCTTAAAGCTAAGTTATTAAAGTGTTAATTTTGCTCTTGTTGCTAATTTGAGAATTCAAGAGTATGGTTTGAAGCTAATTTGGGTTTAACCATCACTAATAGGATAATCAAGTATAGATTATCATCTTGTGGAAATGTAAAACCTAATCTAGTTGCTAGTTGCAATTTGTTAATTTAAAATTTGCAATAAATAAGCTTTTTATGCAAACTAGGTTTTTATGAAATGCATATATAAGTGAGATTAAATTATGGTTAGGGTTTTTATCACATTATTAACATCTTAATTTGTTGTTTAGCAACTTAGATCTTGCAAATCCAACCTAAATTATTGTTTGTGCATTTTGCTATAAAATTGTTAAAATTTAGGTATTTTGTAAACTAGAATTTTAGGGTATTTGGAATTTAACGAGATTAAATTATGGGAATTGTTTTTATGACTTATTTAAGATATTTAGTGAATATTGTGGCCGCTAGATTCGTTTATACATCGAGTTTTGTACTAAAACGGTGATTGGTGCTTGCTAGATTTTCGGAAAAATGACTTTTTAAGTGAAATTGGGGTTTTTGTGAATTTTAAGCTATTTTATATTATAATTAGTGCTTGTAACTGTATAAATGAGTGTGTTGGGAGTTTTCTCGATGGTTTGGCTTTTGTACGCCGACGTCGAGGGTTTTTGGGTCGATTTGTGAAAGCAACCATAGGTTTTGACCTATGTGGGTTTCGTGTGTCGTTTGGTCATGAGTCGGATTATAATGCGACACGGTACGTTATGATATGTAGGTACCCATGTGGACTTCGAGACGACAAGCAAACGCGTGGCGACATCGGCACCGGCTAGCAAGGACCAGGTGAGTAGATTTATATCTACGTGGAGAAGTCGGGTGGATGGCGTATAGCACCCCCGCAGTCCGTAGTGGTGTATACGGATGCGTATACACACCAACAATTATTATATGTTATTTGGGATTAATAACGATGTTAGGATGGATATTGGTGTGTTGGATTACTTTAGTGTTGCGAACCCTAGGGTAATGTTGCACTACACATACACACATACATACTTGCATACATTCCTTTTTATATATGCTCATGGGATTCTTTATAGTTATGTGTTCACATGGGTATGGAACTATGTGTTCACATACGGATTTGAGGATGATACTTGGGATTGAGCTGAGTCGATGAGATTTGTTTTATGGTTGTGATATCGGTGATATGGCAGGATTCGTACTTGAGATACGTCCTGGTGTTATAGCAGATCTTGGGGCGACGATACGGGTGAATAGTGTTATAAATAAAATGGTCGACATGTGATCGTGATATGAGGCATGATATGCTAGGATATTGATATTAGGCCGTATCGGGCGATGTATACCCCTTGATGATGATATGTGCTGACGATATCGGTTTGTACGAAATTGTCGATCAGTAGTCAGATCATAAGTATATTGAGGATATTAGTATTGTACTAGACATAGGTCAGTACCCTAGACTATGATCTTGGATAAAGAGGGTACCAGAGGAATAGTGTGAGGAATATGATATTGACCCGTACCCAGATTTGGGGATGCCGTACGACGGATTTACGTACGAGCTATATCTTGATGATTGATCCGCACTCTTGACTTGGGATGTATGATTATAGATATGGTATTGGATATGATATTATTGAGGCGGGATCACCGACTAATATATATACAGGTATGTATATGGATCGACTCAGATGTTAGGCGGTTTCCTTACCTGTAGTCCAGCTTGTTAGCTTAGCCCTTTAGTTGAGTTTAATTGTTAGATTAGATTCGATTCTTACCTATTTCAAAAACTATCGAATCGTGGGTATTTTAAAAGACAGCCCAAGGGATCCTACGGATATTTCAAAAGACGTATCTTTTCATAAAAACACCATAGCCCCTATTTTCAAAACCCCATGATTCGTGTTATTTCAAAAGGCACCATTTGTAGGACTTATATTAGATTAATGCAGATTAGTTACAGTTGCGTCTAGTATTCAGCTCCCGCTCATTATTGTGGTTCGCTTCGCATCGCATGCTTATATTATGTTTCATACTCCATTATTGATATCATGATTTTAGGACACCAGCACCATTACCGATGATGCGTATGTACCACGTACACTTACTTGCCGGCTCACACACATCTTCATCGGTAATTGCCATGTCACGTACACCTTAGAAAATATTATTGCTTGACATAGCCTGTTAGCTAATAGTTTAGATATGATATTAGTGTACTTGCCTTATATGTTAGTTTAGACATTGTAGTTATTACCTGCTACTTCATGTATACTGTTATTCATTGTTATGCCGCATTCATGGATTCTCATGCATATATTCACTTTTTACGTGCTATTGAGGTTTTGGATTCGGATTCCATGAGATTTTCTGGATTTGGGGAAAACCGCAAAACATATACAAACTTCTTCTTTCTCGTTTTAAATGAAAAGCGCGGTTTTTCCCATGATGTATGAGTCGTCCACCATGCGTTTGCTGATGGATTTCGAGACCCGATTCGAGGAGTTGGATGAACCGTTTTGGGTACATGGTGGACCCGGTAAGGTACCCCGGGGCAAGAAGCTCATGGTGATGACGATGAGCCTGGCAGGGGGAGACTACCTACCGGTGATTTTACCCGACGCGTCGGATATCCGGAGGATACCGTCGTGGTCTTGAGATGGATGGTAGGGGCCGGTCTGGACTGACGGCGCCCTAGATATTGAGATTGAGACATTGAGATTTCGAGATATTGAAGTACTGAGATTTGATGATACAGGCCAGTCCGGATAGCCGGAGCCTGAGGCTTTGAGACATTGAGATTTATGTTTTGTGTCGATGCTAGACACTGTTGATGCTGATTTCATTTATGATACCTCAATTTAAAAATACAAAGGAAATCTCACTAATTTATGAAAACAGTTTCTTCATTTACATGTATTCTGTTTTCATGCATTCATACCTCATTCATATGATATATTGCTACCTGAGGCACTGACACGGGCACTTGAGATCACACTCGGGTTAGATATTACCCTAGCCATTGTTATAGGCTGCATGTTATTCATATATTTGAGGATATATTATGATCATTGACCTAGGTTGCGTTATTTATGCGATTTCTGTGCGTAGATGTTTTTCTATTCACGAGTTGGCAATTCACCCCCCGTTGTGCCCCAGTTTCTTGCAGGTTTGTCGTACAGGTTTCATTACGGCTTGCGGGCATAGTTTCCTTCGGATGATTTTCTAGTAGGTGGGTTTACTTGTATCGTACCCCCATTATATATCTTGTATATTATTATTCTGTTGTATCTAGAAGTTCCATCAACCAAACATGTATTTATTTTGAGATAGAGACCAGTGATGTTATTCTTTCGACCTTAGAGTCGCGCGTTATATTTCTGCGGATTTCTTGTGGTTTTGAGTTTCCTTTTGAGTTTTTGATCCTCGCCGTTGGCGTTGTATATTATATTGCTTGTGTGGTTATGACCGTCGATTGACGAAGAGCTAGCTCCCGCTTGGGGATGCCTTTTCTTTTTTTTTTTGAATTTCGTATACTATTCATGTTGTATCCCGTTTGGGGGCCAGTATTTACAAAGGAGACTCTGACGAAATTTTCAGGAAATTTTTTGATGTTTTTTTTTAAACCGCATAATTCGGCGTATGCTATTAAAACTACTTGTTTTAAATTGGTTTTCCTTCACTCTACTACTTTTCTTGGTTTGGATTTCTGGGTTTTCGGTCTACTTAGATTACGTACGCCTCGAGACGTTCGTAGTTTAAGTGCCGGTCATGTTCCGTACTTTCGGGACATGACAAAGTTGGTATCAGAGCGTTAGGTTTTACCTTCGGAGCGTAGGATGACCCTTGGTTGATGGAATAGGTGACTAAAGTAGAGTGACGTACCGTAGGTATGTTCCGCGGCATATTTACGATACGCTACTCCACTTAAGAAGCCTTAGGATGTACATTTCTTTGCTCGGTATTATATTCATTCCGATCTAGCCTCATCAGTACCAGTTATGGTTTTGCTGCCACGATTACGGGCAGGGAGAGCTACGGCTAGAGTTGCGGTCAGCATGAGCTCGTCAAGAACGAGGACTGACCAGGGCATGATTCCGGCGACACACGATTGCAGAGATGTGTCTTTTCATTGTGTCTTCGCGCCACGAGCGTTGGGTGGATTGCTGTATGAGATTACTCGGACGTGCCGATTTGCACTAGAGGATTGAGCCACTGATAGAGGCCAGCCAGATTTTGATGACCATTGAAGTATTGCTTACTCCTGATGATTGAGGCACCGTTCAGCGTGCAGACGAGCGAGCCAGTTATTGCTGCGAACGACGAGATATTTTCCCAGATGCTGGAGTTAGTGTAGAATGAGTTGTACTAAGAGATGATAGAAGGTCGCTAGTCATCGAGGATGAATGACTATGACATGTGGATCGTTCGCCTACCCCGATGTGAGGTCATCAGATAGATTGATTCCAGCTAGAGACGACTTCATGCGGAGACGTTGGGAGTCGACAGAGACGATCGAATGTCAGAAACCTATTATTCTAAGTTTAAAGTAGTCAGAAAGACATGCAGGCAATTCTATGGTCCCTCTAGAAGAATGAAACCCTAACTCGACTTAATGACCGTGTGAGAGCCTTTGAACCTTCGGGTTTGCGGCAGTTCTACGGCGCCATTAGTGAGGCTTGGGTTTGCCCTTCTACGGCTGGACCACTGATGCTGTGGTATGTACTCGATACTATTAAACTGTGCCCAAGATGTTGAGCTCTTGGGGGATTATGAGGTTTTGACGACTCGATCAAATGGCTCGACTTAATTCGGATGCTAGGTGGTGAGATGCATTTCTTGGGAGACTCCCGATACGAGGATAGCCGTTGCAGCTCAGTCCATGCAGCCATGACGAGACGAGTCCGAAGCGGTCGACATTAGAGAAAGGTGAAGTAAGAGGTTCATACCAGATCTAGATGAAACGACGTTCCACTCCGCCGACATCAGAGATGCGATACGTATGCCGAGGCATTGTACTTGGATATACCTTCCAGAAGGAGTCGCGTTGAATATGCAGCCGTTCCAGAACGAGAACAGATCTAGTAAGGGGCGATGACTTCCGGACAGTTCGGCAGAGACGAGATTTGGGAGAGATCTCGATAGGACCTTTCTGGAATAAATTACGAGAAGACCTGGACCCAGGAGTAGTCATGTTATGCACACCGGCAGGCCAGAGTTCAGGATCGTCGATGAGACATGCTATGAGTGACCACGACAGTTGGCCAGAGATTCTTGGAGGATGTGCTTGAGCGGGACTATTCCGCCATACTTGATTTTGCGTATTTTGGGCGATCTATTCGCATGATTGATTTTGATGATTGAGTTTCATGATTTCGTGCACGATGGATGCACCTGATTTGGATTTTCGCGCATGTTGGGCGCATGTTTTGATGTGCGATTTTGGTGCACACCAGATGCACTAAATCGAGATTTTTCGTGCATGTCAGATGCACCTGATTTTGCTGTCCGGCACACACGTTGCCTACGACAGATGCTTTGTGCACACCCGATGCACTTAGATCTTGTTTCTGTGCACTTGTATGGCACGTATATGGATTTTGGTTGTCGTGCGCACCAGACGCATGTAGTATTCATACGCGTATTTTGGGATTGATTTCTTATAGAGCAGTACATTTTTTTATGATAATTGCGATGTGTTTTCGTACTAAGCAGGACTAGTCAGAGGACAGTACCTGAATGTATTTTGCATACATTGATAGCTATCGAAGGGAATTCCAAAAAGCGAGCTATAGTCTCAGTATTTACCTACGTGTCTGATATGACACGAAACGTTTAAAATAAGGAAACCCTTCAAAATTGTTTCCCAAAACGGCGGAACGTACATTTCAAACAAAGGTATATATGTATATAGTTATTTTCTTATGATAGACGTCCGCCACTGTGCAGTGTTATGTGCATTGCATAACAACTTAAAAGATTTGGCATGCATTTCCTCCTGATGTTTACATGTATAGTTCCGATTTATAGCATATCGGTCTTTCTTTGGATTTGGCATTTGTGTCTTCACCTTTACTCTGATGATTGTGGGATGCTTGACGGAGTTTTGATTTCGAGTTATCTGCTCATTACTCATGCGCATGCATTGCGCTATGATGTGTTTTATGTATTTATGATTTCGGAGCCCCGGCGATTTGATGGTTTTGGCTGAAATATTTTAGTATTTGGGGGGAGTTTTAATTTAAATTCGGGGACCGAATTTCTTTAAGGGGGGAAGATTGTAACGTTTTGAAAATCGTTTCGGTGAAATTTCGAAAAAAAATCGGTAAAATAAGGGGGTTTTCTGTAAAAAGTCAAAATACAAATATCTTTATTATAAAATTAAATATGCATATTCTAGCGATATAATTGCTAGTATTTGGTGTTTATTGAGTCACTGGTGAAATTTCAAATTTTCTGAAAAATTTTCCGAAATTAATTATTTTAATATTATTTTAAGCCGTCACTAATATATTTAATTAGGGAAAATTACAAATTGGAATGAGTTGAAACAAATTTTGTGCATCATAAAACATTAAACAAAATTTTATCATGTGGTTTTTGAAATGAAATCGTTTGCCAAAACGGTTTAGAAATTATTGAAGAAAAAAGGCTATTTTTTAGTGTAAATGGATGTTTGGGGTATTGTATTTATCATTTTTCATCACCCCACACCCATACCCACACTCACACACACCCATTTAGTTCTTCCCTTGGCTGAATTCAGCAGCCCCCATCAATTTTTCCCACTTGAATTTCAACAGAAAAGAAAAGGAAAAGAAAAGATAAAAGAATGTATAAGAATGGGCTTTTGACTTTTTCTTTGACTTTGAAACCAACACCCTCTCTCTCTCTCACTCTCCCACTCACCTCACCCTCCCCACTCTCGGCCAGAATCAGCCCCCCCCCCCATTTTCTCCAAGTATCCATCTTCCTTCACCTCCATTTTCCTTCAAAAAATCAACAAAAATCAACACAAACCCTCACAAAATCAAAATCCGACTCCTACCCATTTCTCTATAGCCAAAATTGCATGGATCTAGGGAACAAGATTCCAATTTAGGAGGCTATGTGTGTGCTTGTGGATCTTCAATTTATTGGGTATAAATTCTAACCATTTTTGCTTAATTTGTTAGTTAATTTCTTAAAGCTAAGTTATTAAAGTGTTAATTTTGCTCTTGTTGCTAATTTGAGAATTCAAGAGTATGGTTTGAAGCTAATTTGGGTTTAACCATCACTAATAGGATAATCAAGTGTAGATTATCATCTTGTGGAAATGTAAAACCTAATCTAGTTGCTAGTTGCAATTTGTTAATTTAAAATTTGCAATAAATAAGTTTTTTATGCAAACTAGGTTTTTATGAAATGCATATATAGGTGAGATTAAATTATGGTTAGGGTTTTTATCACATTATTAACATCTTAATTTGTTGTTTAGCAACTTAGATCTTGCAAATCCAACCTAAATTGTTGTTTGTGCATTTTGCTATAAAATTGTTAAAATTTAGGTATTTTGTAAACTAGAATTTTAGGGTTTTTGGAATTTAACGAGATTAAATTATGGGAATTGTTTTTATGACTTATTTAAGATATTTAGTGAATATTGTGGCCGCTAGATTCGTTTATACATCGAGTTTTGTACTAAAACGGTGATTGGTGCTTGCTAGATTTTCGGAAAAATAACGTTTTAAGTGAAATTGGGGTTTTTGTGAATTTTAAGCTATTTTATATTATAATTAGTGCTTGTAACTGTACAAATGAGTGTGTTGGGAGTTTTCTCGATGGTTTGGCGTTTGTACGCCGACGTCGAGGGTTTTTGGGTCGATTTGTGAAAGCAACCATAGGTTTTGACCTATGTGGGTTTCGTGTGTCGTTTGGTCATGAGTCGGATTATAATGCGATACGGTGCGTTATGATATGTAGGTACCCATGTAGACTTCGAGACGACAAGCAAGCGCGTGGCGACGTCGGCACCGGCTAGCAAGGACCAGGTGAGTAGATTTATATCTACGGGGAGAAGTCGGGTGGATGGCATATAGCACCCCCGCAGTCCGTGGTGGTGTATACGGATGCGTATACACACCAACAATTATTATATGTTATTTGGGATTAATAACGATGTTAGGATGGATATTGGTGTGTTGGATTACTTTAGTGTTGCGAACCCTAGGGTAGTTGCACTACACATACACATATACATACTTGCATACATTCCTTTTTATATGTGCTCATGGGATTCTTTATAGTTATGTGTTCACATGGGTATGGAACTATGTGTTCACATACGGATTTGAGGATGATACTTGGGATTGAGCTGAGTCGATGAGATTTGTTTTGTGGTTGTGATATCGGTGATATGGCAGGATTCGTACTTGAGGTACGTCCTGGTGTTATAGCGGATCTTGGGGCGGCGATACGGGTGAATAGTGTTATAAATAAAATGGTCGACATGTGATCGTGATATGAGGCATGATATGCTAGGATATTGATATTAGGCCGTATCGGGCGATGTATACCCCTTGATGATGATATGTGCTGACGATATCGGTTTGTACGAGATTGTCGATCAGTAGTCAGATCATGAGTATATTGAGGATATTAGTATTGTACTAGACATAGGTCAGTACCCTAGACTATGATCTTGGATAAAGAGGGTACCAAAGGAATAGTGTGAGGAATATGATATTGACCCGTACCCAGATTTGGGGATGCCGTACGACGGATTTACGTACGAGCTATATCTTGATGATTGATCCGCACTCTTGACTTGGGATGTACGATTATAGATATGGTATTGGATATGATATTATTGAAGCGGGATCACCGACTAATATATATACAGGTATGTATATGGATCGACTCAGATGTTAGGCGGCTTCCTTACCTGTAGTCCAGCTTGTTAGCTTAGCCCTTTAGTTGAGTTTAGTTGTTAGATTAGATTCGATTCTTACCTATTTCAAAAACTAACGAATCGTGGGTATTTTAAAAGACAGCCCAAGGGATCCTACGGATATTTCAAAAGACGTATTTTTTCATAAAAACACCATAGCCCCTATTTTCAAAACCCCATGATTCATGTTATTTCAAAAGGCACCATTTGTAGGACTTATATTAGATTAATGCAGATTAGTTACAGTTGCGTCTAGTAATCAGCTCCCGCTCATTATTGTGGTTCGCTTCGCATCGCATGCTTATATTATGTTTCATACTCCATTATTGATATCATGATGTTAGGACACCAGCACCATTACCGATGATGCGTATGTACCACGTACACTTACTTGCCGGCTCACACACATCTACTACTTTTCTTGGTTTGGATTTCTGGGTTTTCGGTCTACTTAGATTACGTACGCCTCGAGACGTTCGTAGTTTAAGTGCCGGTCATGTTCAGTACTTTCGGGACGTGACACTAAGTCCCACCCGTGACTAGGGATATGTCCACATGGTGAACAACCCCTGTAAGTCCTCTCGACTTATAAGGAGAAAACCCTTTTGTAAGATCCTTACGACTTACAGGGGAACATGCACATAAGAATCCTCATGATTCCTAAGGAGAAAACACACCTACGAGATCCTCACGACTCGTAGGGAGAAATACCTATGTGAGACCCTTACGGCTCATGAAGTCAAAAGCCTTAGTTGACAGAATCCTAACCCTGTTTACTAAGCCACCTTTGTTCGACATCGACAGAGGAAAATGATGATTCACTCCTGGTAATATCCCAGTTGTAGCGGTGCTGATGCCGAAATCGGTGTCTGATCCCAAGTTTGCAGCGAAAACCCAGAAAGCCACACATGCATACAAAATAGCCGAAATGATGGGGCAACTTGCGACAAAATCAGCAAGTAAAAATGTATGCATGCAAAATAGCCGAAATGATTGGGCAACTCGCAATAAAAAGCAGCGAGTAAAAATAAAATAAATAGCCGAAATGATTGGGCACCGCGAAAAATAGCCGAAATGATTGGGCAATCGCGACCTTCGCGATATAAAAGCTGAAATGATAGAGCATCGCGGAAAGAATAAAAAAAATGATGAAAGAATAAAACTTTTTGCTCTACAGGTGAGATCACATCGATCCCTGTATACAATCCAGGGGCACAAACAAAAAGGGAACCATACCTTCCCAACAGGCTCCACCAGAAAGCGAAGCCAAATCTCGACGGTTCATAGAAAACTTAGAGACAACCTCGACATTTGTCGCAATATTGCAGACACAATATCAATAAACGAAGAAAAGGAAGATCCCTAGATTCAAGGTCTCAACGTCAATATCGACAACTTAGAGATCACCAACGGCGTTTCTCCTCACTCCAACCAGTGCAGACGTGACGTCAACAACCGACCTCAGAGTCGCAACGAAACGGAGCCATGGCAAAGTCCCTAGTTCCAAATCTCAATGGCCACATCTACGGCCCGAAAACCAACAACGGTGTGCCTCCTCATTCCAGCAGGACACAGATGTTACACTATCAAACGGAGCCATGGCAAAATCCCAGCTTCACCTCAACATTCATCGAGATACAGAAGACGAGATGTCAACAACGGCGTTCCTTCGTAGTCTAGCAGAATACGGATTCAACGTCGACAAAAGACCTCACGGTCGAAACAAAGCAGAGTGACGGTAAAATCCTAGCTCCACCTCAGCGTTCGTTTCGTTACAGCAGACGCAATGTCAACAACGGTGTTCCTTCGCAGTCCAGCATGATGCAGATACAACATCAACAACCCAAGGTTAAAACAACGGAGCCACGGCAAAGTCTCTAGTTCCAGGTCCTAACGGTTCACAGGAAACCTAGAGACCACCTCGACATTCGTCTCGATACAGCAGACGAGATGTCACTACAGCATCCTTCCTCCAACAGGATTCGGACACGACAAAACAAATGAAGCAAAGGCCAAATTCCCAGCTTCAGGGTCTTGACGGCAACTCATATAAAGCCTGAAAGACAATCAGAGATCATCCTCCATCAACATGGAGTGGTCACCACCTCGACGTTCATCTCGATACAGCAGACGAGACATCACTACAGCACCATTCCTCCAACAGGATTCGGACAAGACAAAACAAACGAAGCAAAGGCCAAATTCCTAGCTTCAGGGTCTTGACGGCAACTCATATAAAGCCTGAAAGACAATCGGAGATCATCCCACATCAGCGCGGAGTGGTCACCACCTCGACGTTCATCTCGATACAGCAGACGAGACGTCACTACAGCGCCCTTCCTCCAACAGGATTCAGACGCGACAAAGCAAACGAAGCGAAGGCCAAATTCCTAGCTTCAGGGTCTTGACGGTAACTCATATAAAACCGGAAAGACCATCGGAGATTATCTCACACCAGCGGAATGATCACCACCTCGATATTCGTTTCAACACAGCAGACGAGATATCACTACAGCGTTCTTCCTCCAACAAGACTCAGACGCGACAATCAAACAACGGAGCAACGGCAAACTCCCTAGTTCCAAACCTCAACGGTTCACCAACAACCTAGAGACAACCATGACATTCGCCTAGATATAACTGACGCAATGACAGCAAATGAAGCGAAGGCCAAATTCCTAGCTGCACGGTCTTAACGGCAACTCATATAAAACCTGAAAGACTATCGGAGATCATCCCACACCAGCGCGGAGTGGTTATGACTCATCGGGGCTCTCAAAAATGAGCCTAACCTCGAGTAAAAAGCGGCATGGAAAAATTCCTAACGCTTGCTCTTCCGACAATCAAACTGCCTAGGAGGATTGCTCGAAGACGTCTTGTCCAGCCCCCGAAGGGATAAGAGACACGACATGTCGCAAGGCTACTCGAACAAGCAAGATTGCCTAACGAGGAATACATCAACCAACGCGATGGTACGATGGAAAAAACCCTAGTATCACAAACCCTAACGGACCTTTGTCGTAAAGAGCAGAGGTTAACTGTGATGTTAGGATATCCTTGCGAGAAATGCTCGATTCGTCTTGACTCGTAAGGAAATTAGTGTCTTTGCGAGAACTTCTCAATTCGTCTCAACTTGTGAGATAAAAGCCTTGGGCAGCGGGGATTAAAAAACCTGTTTCCTAAGCACTGGGACCCTGCAATTCGGTCCAAAATGGACTCTTGCATACTATTCACGGGTCACACTCTCCAAAGTCGAATCTCGACAAGGAGGGAAACAACCGCTTACGGGTCCTCTCGACTCGTAAGAGGGAAAATTTTCTTATAAGATCCTTATGACTTATAAGAGAAAACGCACTTAGGAATCCTCACGATTCCTAAGGAGAAAATACACCTACGAGATCCTCTCGATCCGTAGGGAGAAAAGTCTTTATGAGACCCTCACGGCTCATAAAGTTGAAAAGCCTTAGGTATCATATCTGAACCTGCTTCCTAAGCCATCACTACCCCCCAAAGTATTCAAGACAGAATGTACTATATCACCTATAGGCTATGCTTACTTAAGGAATATGATAATAACAAAGCAGAAAATAAAAGGAAGGGGGCAAAAGATTTGTCATTCATACTTGGAAAATTCTCACATCAATAAAGACGATAAACAAAAACAGCATTATTGAAATGTTTACAAGGGCATAATCTCGGATCCAGGACATGGATTGAGGAACTCAAAAGTGACCTTGTCCCAGACTTTCCAAGCCCGGCGAACCATCCTAGTGTGCTTTCTTTCGCGAGCACGAGCGTCGGGATCCCCACTGATGTCCTCCACCCTCCGATAAGCAGCAAGTATGGCGGACTGTTGAAAGGCCTGGTGCAGGAGATCGACAAGATTATCTCACCGTCTCTTCGAGATTAGGTTCATCAAGTACACCGAGTGCACCTTATCCTCGGCGGCATCTAACGCCCTGAGCGGCATGCCGGTACAGAATAAAGGGAGTGCTTCCTAGATCGCTCACACGATAAGCTTCAGGAGAGAGGAACGCTGAGGAAGCAGTTGACCATTATATGCGTCGAAGTGACTCATGATTTCAGCATACTCGGCGTTGGTGAACTCTCGATTCTGAGAACGGCCGAGTCGGCGGATGTCCCCGTAAGAGATAATTTCGTCGAGATCGTACATGTGGGTGTCCATTACTCCTGTAAAAGAAAATCAACAAAATTATCAGACAGACTGATTAAGCAAAATGATATAATTCATCAAGAAATAAAATCCCGTTTTTAATCTTCAAAGATCCATGAAAAATTCTTAAGAGTTCTGCTATTTGATTTAAAAGGAGCAAAGCTCCATTAATGAATCAAGAAATTATAAATAAAATTCTTTTAGAGAGTAAAGGCTCTATTATTGGAACCCTAAAATGGTTCTCTTTAGATCAAAGATCTATAAAGAGCAAAGCTCTGTTAATGGGTAAAACCCTGGTTTCTTATAAGTTTTAAACTATACCTAAGTTTTAACAGAGTTTTACTCTTGAAAATTTCTTAAAGCCTAAGAGCAATGCTCTGAATAAGAGATAATTCTCAAAGAGGTGATGAAAATCATCTAAGGGACCAAAGGTCCTATTTATAGGCATTGAGAGCCGTTTTAACTTCCAAAAGATGGCGCAACGGTTAGAATTCTGCCACCGCTGCGCTCACGTCTGGGGCCACGTAAGCGCAACGGTAGGGGGCATTTGTTTCCCCCAATCAGAGCAAAGCTCTGTTCAACTTCCAAGACGGGAAATGAAGCAACGCTTCTGTTTCCCCAATAAGAGCAAAGCTCTGTTTTAAAATTTAAACTTTAAAAATAAAGGAAGCAACGCTTCAGATAACTTGCGCTCTGCACTGAGCGACACGTGTCAGCGCAGTTGCACTGCGTTCTGCGCTGCGCGACACGTGTCAAGCGCAGGTGCACTTGCGCCAACTGTGCCGGCACTAAAACTTAAATAATAAATTATTTAATAAATTATTTAATTAATCAGAATTAAAATTCTAGAAAGATCTTTTTAATCTTATTAAAATAAGAAGATTATCTTCTGTAAAACAGAGGCCTTAGGATCAAAAATCCAACGGTTGGGAAATATCCCCAGATCAATCAGAGAAAAATCTCTGTAACTAACCTAACAAACTAATTGGCCCTATATAAAGGCCCCTAGACTCCAAGTCTAAGATATACAGAGCTCCTCCAAAAACTTTGAAAAAAAAAATCAAAGAGAAAAAAGGTAAACCTTTGAAAAAAGAAGAATTTCTTCTAAAAAGATCAATAATCTAAGAACAAGATCAAGATCTTCAATAAAAAAGATCAAAAAAAGATCCAATCATAAAAAAAGAAGTAATTTACTTCATTATTAGATCTTTTGATCTATATAAAGGCACGACCTTTTGATGAACCATTGGTTCTTGAAACTTGAGGTAGAACCTCTTGAGAACTAAAAAAGATTCTTTTCTTTGATCTAAATTTGTTCAAGATGCGCTCTTCACTATTGAACAGTGCCCTTCACTCTTAATTTGCGCTGTTGCGCTCCTTGCGCTTCCAAAACAGAGCTAGAGATTAGGCGAAAACTAACATGCTAAACATTTTAACACTAAGTGAGAGGAATTACAACCTTTGTAGATCCGGTCCTTCACTTCATATGCTCCGTGTTGTGGTCCCTTCGCCGCGATCATCGGGTTCCGGACTCTCGAGAAGTTCCACGAAGAGAAAGATGCAACCTTTGCTTCCGAT
Source organism: Agapanthus africanus (assembly GCA_030015575.1). NCBI lineage: Eukaryota > Viridiplantae > Streptophyta > Magnoliopsida > Asparagales > Amaryllidaceae > Agapanthus > Agapanthus africanus. Next base: position 206,911,481 of record CM057337.1, read on the forward strand.
CTTCGATACTAAGATAATCTACCTTGAAGTTTCTTTAACACAAGCTAACACTCATGAAATGATGTGAACACCCTCATCTAAATGGCAAGGGAAGATGAGGATGATGAAGTAGGATTTTTGCTCTCTTTATTTATCTTTTTCTCATATTTATTCATCACATTAAAAAAATCAAGCAAGCTTTTTCATGAAAGAAATGAAGGAAGAAGAAGAATAGTGATCCATTTTCTTTTGTGATGAATAAGAAAGGATTAATATGAAGAATAATGCAACCATGGTTGACTTAACCATTGTAGAGAATTGACTAGGGTTAGGGTTTGGGTTGGGTTAAAGCATGAGTCACTTGTAAATATCTTTATCATGACAAAAAGAAAACCTTCTAGAAACATCTAGAAAGCTTAACCCTAATCCAAACCCTAATCATGTTTAAACTCCACTAAACAAGTTGCATTAGTTATCATATCATGTTACAATATTATATATCACATATATAATATTTATCGTAACCAAATAAAATAATACAATTAACATATATCGCATATATATCAATGTATTACCCGAGTGAGAAAAAGAATCTTTTAGTGAGCAAATATTAGTTAATGTAATTTAATATATCATATATATTATTATACATTAAATTATCGAATCAACACTTGATCCGACAATCCGGCTATATCGCATATAACCGACTAATATTTATCCGTACCGATTCATCGAATCAACACTTGATCCGATGACCCGGCTGATATCAAATATCGCGAGAATAGAATACGGTATCACATATCGCATTATCCTCGGTCCCGCACATATCACATATCTGCCCCCACTCCGTTTTGCCTGAGTCAAGAAACCTCTGTGTAGGACTCTAAAGAATCGTCAGTACGCCGGCAGTAGGTGATGATCATATCAAACACCCACAAGCTGCAAGCGGTCAGCTAAACGTAACAGCTACCCAGGTATTGAGCGCTCAGAAGATCAACAAGCAAGCCTGTACATTCTCCTGTGAATCCAAACAGTAACACTCCCGTACAGTCCGGTATCGTCGTCTGATATGTTGCATATCTCGCCTAGGGGTGGTAAACGTCAGACCCCAGTAGCTCGATAAGTCATGTCGATATGAGGTCTATAACAGTTCGAGAAACTACTGATAACACTTACCAGTAAATCCCAGCAACCCTGGCCAGGGATTTCCGGTTATAGCCAATAGAACACAGCACAACATCAACTCCCTATACCGGGAGAGACGAATCCCCTCCTATCGCTCATTGCCTCCATGTGATTCGGGACTGTACCCAAAAGCCACCTTTTTGGACGCCCACTTGGACGTGGTATGATGGAAATCAAAGCACAGTGGGAATCACACAAGACTCTATGACGATCTCGGGTCGACAGACTACTCTGTACCAGTGTCACCGGAGAACTGCCATCTGACGTATGGTATAATACCATCTGGGAGTTCTCGGCGAGTCCGTCCAGTGTACCCAGTCTCCACTGAGCACCCGTACACCATCCTTGATGTCAAACACCGATGGATATGGGATCATCCATCGCCCATCATATGGGTCAAGATGCGTATACGCTAGTCTACTCTGGTGTATCAATGCCCTGTCTCGATACACCCTCGACTAGGAATAGTTATAGGATGTACTCGTCGACTACCGTGGCCCCACTAGTATGATCTCATCATAGCCCCAGTAGTCGAGTACATATCCTAAGGGCTTTATCAACATGTAATATAGAGACAATCAGAGTACATGTTAAGATAAAGTACAACCAGATAGCATACTATCATGTCGAGCAAGAAAGTCCTCCCTATATATGTCCTAGCATCCACTACAATATACATCGTATGTACAGTAATGGCCTCTAGGGCATACATATAACTAACACAGTCGAGACCCCGACGAGGGGCGGTGGCCGGTCTCATAAGCCACTGGTGTCAATTGGATCACCTAAGATGTATACAGGTGCTCATTGGGTTATGAGTACACCGGACAGGACTCGCCGGGAATCTGCTAGTTAGTACTATACCTATCGTCAGATAGCAGTTCCCTGGTGACATGTGTACAGGTTAGTTCATCGGCCTGAGGTCGTCATTTGTCTCGTGTGAGTTCCTACTGTGCTTTGATTTCTACCCTACCACCGCTCAAAGGAGTCGTGCAAACAGGTAGTTTTTGGGTACAGTCCCGAGCCATATGGAGGCATGTGAGCGGATCGGCAGGGGATTCGTCTCTCCCGGTATTGGGGGCGAGATCGTGCTGTATCTAGGAGAGCCATTACACATAGCCCACGGCCGTGGCAGGAGATTTACTGGTAGGTACTCCAGTAGTATCTCAGGGTGTTATTCGGCTACACTCCGACACGACTTATACTACTATTGGGGGTCTGACGTTACTAGCCCCCTAGGCTGATATGCGATACTCATAGACGAACGGACCGGACTGTATATACATTGTCACTGTTAGGCTCAGTAGGGTTTCCGGATGAGTTCGCTCATCGGCCTCCCTTGAGGTCAGTCCATGGGCAGCCGTTACGCATTGCTAGTACCGCTGACGGTTTGTGGTTAAACTCACTGCCAGGGTACTGACGAGTCATTAGAGTCCCCCACAGACAGTTTCCCAAGTTCGGGCGAAACATTGTAGAGGCCGTATGGTTTTATGGCAGGGTTCGGAAAATGCACGTGCGTTTACACACGTGTCATATTTCGGGCAGATGATACTGGTGGGCTTTGGTTTAAGCCGGATCCGAGTATTATATTGAGTAGATATAATATCTTTGTCTCAGTTGCATTTGTATTCGGTCGTAATACAAATGCGGGTATTTTTATACAGTTACGGGGTTATCCTGAATTTCTTTTTGGGATCGCTTTTGGAAGTTGCCAGTTTCCAATTTTCTATCAGCCGTATTTAACATTTGGTTAAATACGGATTTTGTCTTTTCTTGAGAAGAGTGTGGATGCTTCTAGAAGGTTCTAGAAGTGGTGATTAGGCTTATGACTCATATGTTGCATTAATGGTTTTGGTGACAAGGATTAGTGATTCATTAGTTTCATTTATTGTGTTCACACTTTGTGTTCACACTAGATATTTTCTTATTGTCACCTCCCCCTCTCCTACACTCACCCCCCTCACTTATATATGGCCGGCCCCTTCCCCCTCTCTCACTCACTCTCACTTGATATTTGGAAAAAGATTATGATAGTTTTGGGGTGCATGGAAATTTCATAGCTCATTTCATTCCATCACCCGATTCGAGTGGCAACTTCATTAACCGTTCGTCCATAGCCTTGGACGTAACGAGATAAAGTATTCTACCCATTCTATACATCAACCTTGGTCGTCTCTTTTAGCAAACTTGACGACCGAGTTGCCTCGAGTCAGAGGCGGGAGCCCGTTTAAAGAATTGTTGACGTGGTGCCACCTGGACGAGCAGATCGGAGATCGACGAGATCGGAGCAGCCGCAACGGAGCGTGGGATGATGGTTAAAGAACGAAGGACTCGGATCGTTCGGTATAACCTCTCTACACTCTTTACAGTTTGTTAGTTTAGCAATAATGGTAGATCCGGGTTAAAGTATACGATAGCGCCAGTTAAAAAGTTTTTGTTCCGCATTTGGCGTCTGTAGACGGCCGGGGCGCTACCGTAGACTTACAGGCACTTGCCGTTCATTTTCATGCATGCTACTGCACTATATGCTTTTACAGACCCGACGCGTTTTGGTTGGATTTTTGCGCATATTAGGCGCTTGATTTTGGATTTTTGTGCGCATCGGATGTACTTGAGTGGGATTTTACTCGTGCATGTTGGATGCCCTCGATTTCGATTTCATTCGTGCATAATGGATGCACTTGAGTTGGATTTTCGCTCATGTTGGGTGCATGATATGAGATGTGGATTTGTGTACACCGGATGCACTCAATTGGGATTTTCATTCGTGCATGTTAGTTGCACTGGATGCACTCTAGATACACTTGATATTGTTGTCGTGCACACCAGTTGCACTGGATAGATGCTTTCGTGCACACCCATTGTACATAGTTTTGCTTTCATGCATGTTCGTAGCACTTGTATTTAGATTTGATTTCTGTGCGCACCAGACGCATGTGATTATTGGATACGCCTTTTAAGGCTGATTTTGCTTTTGAGCACCTTGTTTTCGTTTTGGGCACCATATTATATAGTGGCCAAACAGGACTGATCCGAGGACAATATCTGAGTACTTTGCATGCATTAAAAGTTTACCAAGAGGTTTCCAAAAAGGAGCTATAGTCTCGCTATTTCCTACGTGACCATGAGCGACACAAACATTTTTAAAGGAAAACCGTTTGGGCTATTTTGAAAACAATGGAACGTGTATTTAGGAAAACGTATATGGACATATATTATTATTTTAAAATGAGCGTCCGTCACTTATGCCGTGAGTTACGCATTCACGCGGCGATTTAGAAAAGATTTTTGCATGAGTTTAATCAGATTTTGAAAGTTTTACAAGGATGCGTACTATACACGTATTATAGTATTTGACTAGTGTATATTGGATTTCAGTATTGGATTTGAGATCTGTACCTCTATTGTAACTCCGAGAATATGCGTGGAAATCCGATGATTTTCGTGACGCTTGACGGAGTTTGTTTTTGAGTTTTGTACTCGTTTTCATGCGCACTTGACGCGCTGAGTTATTCTGTATCTTCCATGATTTCGGAGCCCCGTTGAGTTGAGTTGAGTATTGAGATGTTTTGGTATTTGGGGGTTTAAATTTAAATTCGAGGACCGAATTTATTTAAACGGGAAGATTGTAATATTTCAGAAAATATAAAATATTATTTTTGGAATTTAATATTAAAATAATATATTTCCCGAAAACTGCTCGATTTGCAAAATTGGGGTTTTCGAAAAAGGGTATAAATATATAACCCGATTTGCGAAATTGGGGTATAAATATATACCATATTTCAGTGTAGCAGTGCTGATGCCAAAACAAAACCAAAATCCTCAAATCCTCTCATGGCAAATGATGATTCGCTCCTGGTACCATATTTCAGTATAGCGATACTGATGTCAACCCAAATCACATCAAATCAGTAAGACAACCAACGAACTCCCTAGCGGAATCAAGCTCCACCTCGGAAATAAGTCGAATTCCTAAAGCAGAGCAAGTCAAATCAAGCACTGACTGTCCAAGTCATGAAAAAGAGCAACACCGACCATCCAAGTCGCTAAAATGGCAGCACCGACTATCCGAGTCACAAAAAAGGCAGCACCAACCGTCCACGTCGCTAAAATGGCAGCACTGACCGTCCACATCACTAAAATGGTAGCACCGACCGTCCATGTCACTAAAATGGCAAGTTGAAAAAATGGCAGCACAGACGGTCCACATTGCTAAAATGGCAGTATCGACTGTCCACGTCGCTAAAATGGTAGCACCGACCGTCCATGTCACAAAAAGGGCAGCACCGACTTCTGCGTCGTCAAAACGGGAAACAAATCAAACCAACCAATTTTAACCAACAAGCTCTGCGACATAATCATGCTTCTTCTCAGAGTGTGCCCCGTGTCGAAATCATGCTTCGCCTCGAAGTATCTGCATTCCCTTTCGGAATTATACTTTTCCTGGGAATTAACCTCTGAGTCGGAATCAAGTTTCGCCTCAGAGTATCTGCCTTCCCTGTCGAAATTATGTTTCTCCTCGGAATCAAGTCAATAAATGACCTCCCTGTAGGAATTATGCTCCGTCTCGAAATCAAGTCAACCAACAATCTTTGCGTCGGAATCACGTTTCGTCTCATAATGTACCCCATGTCGAAATCATACTTTGCTTCGGAGTATCTGCCTTCCCTATCAGAATTATGCTCTGTCTCGGAAACAAGTCAACCAACAATCTCTAGGCCGGAATTAAGCTTCGTCCTGTCCCGTGTCGAAATTATGCTTCGCCCCGGAACCTTGCGTCGAAACTATGCTTCTTCTCAGAATATATCCTCCTCTTAGAATCATGCTCCGCTCTTCGGAATTATGCTCCGATCCCCGGAATTATGCTCTGCCTGTCGGAATTATCCTTCGATCCCTGGAATCATGCTCCGCTCTTCGAAATTATACTCCAATCCCTGGAATCATGCTCCGCTCTTCAGAATCATGCTCCGATCTCGGAAACATGCTCCGATCCCCGAAATTATGCTTCAATCCCCGGAATGATGCTCTCGGAATGATGCTTCCCCCCGGACCGATGTTCCACCTCGAAGTACAACTCCAAGATCCATCAATTTCATGCACACAACTCATATACGCGGTGTGCATTTATTGATAGGGGGCACTTTGTTGGGGTCAAAAATTATACCCCGGTTGACCAAGTCAAAGTCAACCCCAACCCAAGTAGGCCCAAGCCCATGTCAAATGGGCCCATACCCAAGTCAAGCCCGAACATGAAGCGGATGGCCTGTCCCATGCCAAAATGAAAATTATATAATAAATAAATAATGTAATTTTTTATGAATGGATGTAAGGAAAATGGGCATAAAGCAAAATTATTGTAAAGCCCATGGCTCATGTGCAAAAGAAATGAGCACATGAGACATGCGATGGGAAAAATGCCATTTTGTGAAGCTCAAGGGTCTATGTGTAAATTTTTAAGCCTATAAAAGGCAACATGATGATGAAATGAAGGATAATAATTGATTCCCCTCAAAAAACTAGGGTTTGTGCCTCCTTCTCCTTCCTCAAGTTCTAAACCTCCTTCTCTTTTCTGAATTAAACCAAGAGTTTAACTCTTCCTTTTCTAAAATGAAATAGTTTTCACCATAAAACTCAAAAAGAAGAGCTCAGATCTCTCATCAAATCTCTAAAAGGGAGATTTTTAAGTCTCACCCATTTTTCTCCAAGATCCAGCCAACAGAGAGGAGGAAGAAGGAGACCCATCTCCAAAAATCCCACTTTGGGGAAGATCCGAGGCTTAGGAGAGGATCCAGGGCTAAGAGGAGAAGAAATGGGTTCCCTTTGATCATCTTCAAAGATATTTTAGAGTTCAACTCTATTTGTCAAAATCTTTGGGAGTTTAACTCCATATATAAAATTCTTTTAGGAGTTTAACTCCATTCAAAATCTTTTGGAGTTTAACTCCACAAATAAAACTCTTTTGGGAGTTTAACTCCACTCAAGATCCTTTCGGGAGTTTAACTCCTGATCCCGGGGCTAAGCCCATTTTCTATAGGAGTTTAACTCCCGATTACGTGCCGGGCGCGTGAGGCTCTAGCGCCTAGTGCCCACATGTCGGGCACGTGAGGCGCTGGAGCCCACGGGCCTCTCAAGTGGCCCGCGAGGCCCAGTGCCTACATACCGGGCGTGTGAGGCGCTAGCGCCCAGCACTCAAGTGCCTCTCACATGGCCCGCGGGAATCTAGCGCCGACATGCTGGGCGCGTGATGCGCTGGCGCCCAGCACCCACGCGCCTCTTTGTTGGGTTACGACAGCGCCCCGGCCATTAATCCGAGGCCAAATGCGGAACAAAAACTTTTCAAACTTGGCGCTACCACAACCAAATACCCGGATCGTTCCATTAACCGTTAACTAGCAATCTGTAAAATGAGTTAAGAGATTATACCAATCGATCCGTGTCCTTCGGTCTTCAATCTCCGTCCCATGCTTGTCGCGGCTTCCCCGACGAACTTCGCTCTCCGGTCTCGCTTGTCGAAGTGGCACCATGTCGAGGAATCTTTATACAGGCTCCCGCTTCAAACCGAAGCAACTCGGACATGAAGTTTGCTAGCCGACATGTCCAAGGTGAAGTAGAGAATGTGTGTGATAATTTTGTTTCAATTCATCCATTGATTCTCAACACATGAGATTGCATGGATGGAGGTTGAAGAAGAAGCCATTGATGAGGAGATGGTGAGCTTAAGAGAAGAAAGAAGAAGAAGAAGAGCTTGCTATGGTTGTGTGGGATAAAAATGTGAGAGCTCTAATAATAATCTTAAGAGCAAACCCCCACCTCTAGTGGCTGCCCTCTCTCTCTCTCCACATCTTATCTCACACCATCAATCAATCAAGAAAATGGTCATGGCACAATAAAACACACCATGAGTCACTAATAAAGCATATGCCACATTTAATGCTCTTGATCATGACTAGCACTCACAATTTCCACTTAATAAACTTTAAACCAAAAGTTTAAACTAATAAATAGAATGGCATCTTCTAAAGTAAACTCGTGACGGATCACAAGAATACCCCTCAACTGTATATACATACCTGCATCCACATTCCGACTGAATATGAATGCAATGAGACGAACGTAATCCAACAAATTTAATACTAGGATCCGTCTTAAACCAAAGCCCACTAGTATGATACGTCCGATCATGATCCGTGCACAAGTGCACGTATATGATCGGACCCTGCCATAAAACCATACGGCCTCTACAACGTTTCGCACGAACTTAGGAAACTTTCTGTAGGGGGGCTCTAATGACTCATCAATACGCTGGCTGTGGATTTAACCACAAGCACGTCAATAGCATTAGCTGTGCGTAACGGCTGCCGAGGTATTGAGCGAAAGGGGAGCCGATGAGCGAACTCATCCAGGAACCCTACTAAGCCTAACAGTGACAATGTTCGTACAGTCCGGTCTGTTCGTCTAAGAGTATCGCATATCGAGTGTAGGGGGTGGATAAAGTCAGACTCCTAATAACGTGATAATTCGTGTCGGTATGAAGCCCATCACCTCTTGAGAAACTACTGATCCGAATCAGTAATTCTCGACTATCTTGGCCAAGGTTTTCTGGTGATGGCCACCCGTGCACTGTGCGACCAACCCCCAATACCGGGAGAGACGAATCCCCGACGATCCGCTCACTGCCTCCATGTGGCTCGGGATTGTACCCAACTAAAACCTGTTTGGATGACTCCTTTGAGCCGTGGTAGGGTAGTAATAAAAGCACAGTGGGAACTCACACGAGACAAATGACGATCTCAGGTCGATAGACTAATATGTACACATGTCACCTGGAAACTGCTATCTGACAATAGGTATAATACTAACTAGCAGGTTCCCGGCGAGTCCGTCCAGTGTACTCATAACCCAATGAGCACCTGTATACTATCTTAGGTGAACAAACTAACACCAATGCCTTGTGAGACCTGGATACCACCCCTCGTCGGGGTCTCGATCAGTATACACTAGTCTACTCTGGAGTATCGATGCCTAGTCTCGAAACTCCCACGACTAGGGACATTCAAGGATGCGCTTATAGACCACCAGTTTCCACGTATATGATCGCCATCATAATGCTGGTAGTCAAGCAAGAATCCTATGGGCTCTATCAACATGTAATAGTGATGATAAAGACAAACCAGATATCATACTATCTCGAGTCTGTCCTACCCGTATAGGTCCCCCCGCAATCATTGTAATCACGTGCCTGCGATCCAATAATTGACTTTGAGGGCACCATATCCAACAATCTCCTACTTGCACTTAAGGCTAATTATTGCAATGTCGCATACTCACAGCCCGTATGATACCGAACATCCAACTCCTCTACTAATCAATTTCACAAAGCTCGTTTGTAAAATTATTACGTTCGAGAAATATCCTAAGTGAGTGGATCCGCCCTGATGTTTCTTTCTATGTCTCTCTTAATCTCAAGTTCGCGGAGAAAGCCATCTCCCGATATGAGCAATACCTGTCTTAGAATATGTCTGGATATGTGATGGGACCCAGTTCATAAATAAACTCCAAATCCAGCAAACTTCTTAGACTGTATCATTAACTGAAATTAATCAGTATCCTGTGCCATGCTTCCCTCAGTATCTGCTTGGACCACCTGTCCAAAATACAGTCCCTCATCAGAGGGAAAGCTATAACTCTGACAGTCACTCTATCCAGGTCACCTTGGAAGCCTGGAATGATAACCGTCTCCCGAAAGAGGCTGCCGTTATCTAATCTCTAGAACATCCACTTATGTTCTAAAACTGCTTTCGAACGTTTCACCAGGATTGGATTAATATCACAGCTTATTGCATTTAGTGCAAAAACAACATCTGGTGTTGTACTTGATATCTCATGATTGACTCAATTGCCTAAGCAAGTGATATGCCAATCATGCACATCCCTCTCCCTTTTAGTCTGTAAGACACCTTTAGAGAGGGTGACTCCATCACCTGTAGGTACACCACCATGTCAGGAGTCGTCCATTCTAAAAAACCTTTAGAATACTGTCTAAGTACCCAGATTGGGACACTTCCCAAATCTAGATCTAAAACCATAGATCTAGCAACCATAATGCCTGATATAATATCCATATCCTTTGTGAAGAAACTACTGTGTGACAACCACAGTATAACCGATTGTAGTATAGGAATTTCACTTCCTACTCTGTATATGTCATCCAAATACCAGGACATCACACCCTACTACCTTCTTAACAGATCCATCCTCTATTCTGATGAAGTCAAAGCCCATGACTGTCACATCAGAAATAGATGATCTTTCTCCGCTCTATCTTCTTTAGTCTATAAACAGACATAAGCTACTTGCCCACTACGCTTCCGCTGCTCCCACTGACTACGACAACCCTCTGGCAGAGTCATATACACGTGCACTTCTAAAGTTAGTTTAGAACGACGCTATACTCATCCTCCTGCCGGGCCTCATAGTCTGGAACAACAGTAGTGTCAAGTCTGGGTAAACAAGAACCTCCCTATCATCGTCCTTGAGGCTAACGGAGTGCCTCTTGGGTGCCTGAGGTTACCCACCATATCTGCGGAGTGGCTAATGGAATGTCAAACCTGATTGAATTTTTAGGTTCTTATCAAATTATCAGTAATCATTTGCGGTTCTGGAATCACTTCCAGTTCTACCATATTCCCACTACTGTTTTCTGAAAAAGTCCATTTTACTAAAACTGTGGCGAGTCAAGAACAATATCACTATTGATCTTCCAGATGGTAGAAAGTTAACCCTCATCATAGCCTGGGTTAACCTACAAACTGCCATTACAGAAACGTGCCTTGAGTTATCCAGAGTCTGGTTTTAAGCATAAGCCGGATAACTCCAAATACCTTAACTTTATTAAGATATGATCCATTCTATATATAATATAGAAACGTAGACACTAATTTAATTGGAACCAGATTCAAATCGTGTAGCTGTCTCCAGTGCATGTCAATTAAATAGAGAGAGGCCGATCAGTATTACTCAACTTAGGAGTACATCCAATTATGAGTAAGCTGAAAGAGAAACAAGTTTCTTAAAACCATTACTATCAACTGAATACAAAACACAAGTATCTACATCTTCGATCACCTTGAAGAATCCCGAAACTTGCAACACATGGTTCTCTACTTTATTCTTGTACCTATAACTTCTCAAAATTTAAACCTTGTATTTCTACGAAACACTTGTCTAAAAACTAGAGAAGTCACAAGTAAACAGAATATAGTACGAGGACCAACCCCTCTGTCCTAATGGATACTGGACAATATACAATACTTTGTATAAGTCCCCTGAGTTGAATAACTCAAACCCTGTGCGTCGTAGGTTGAAAACTGTACTATGGTTATGAAGAATTACACCGCTGTTGAATGCTCCTTACCTAACCATGAACTGATATAGGTAAATGTCATGGACATAATTTCAAAAAGTTATATCTCACTTTATAAAATAAACGTACAGATATATCAGTTTGAAATTGGTGCATAACAACGGATATTCAATACCAAATATTTGTCGTCCGGCAAAAACCCAGGCGATTTCCTCAAATATCACCAATTACAATGAATTCTGATATAATGAGGATGATCGCCTAATTCCCAATAACTTACTCCCACTCATCATCTGTAAAACCATACAGATGTGAGAATCAAACCTGGTAAATACATTCCCTGAAGCAAGGGTCTAATTGGGAAATCAGTTTTCAATTAACAACGCACAGTGAAACTGAAACATGAACATGTTTCGAAAGGGTATCCGGGTACTCCTAGTAATGCCTCTTCCATTATCCAGATTCATGATTGTAACCGTATATCTTTTTGCCATCTCTCCAAATCCCTTTATTTGTCTTTACTCATTACCTTCTGTACACCTCTTAGGCTAAATGGTTTTCTTCCTTCTCTACCATTCGGCACCAGCCTATGGTTTGGAAGAAGACTATCCAATAAGCGTAATAGGTGTACTCTCCTAATCCTAGGAGTACATGCAACCTGAAAGAAGGTAAAGATAAAAGACAACTGAATAAACCTTATTCCTATTTCTCCTGAACCAGAATCCATCCTCGAATTGGAACAAGTTCCTTCGAGTTCGTATATAACCATACGATGGATTTATCCAATGGAAGTGGATGTTCATAGTGATACGGGGTGTTCAGGAGAAATACAAAGGTGAAGTAGGAGTGGCGATGAAATACGTAGTTTGGTCATGAATGATTACAGTCGCAATTTACTTTGCTCTCTTTCTAATCCCTTTATTTGTCTTTACTTATTACCTTCTGTACACCACACTTAGGCTAATTGGTTTTCTTCATTCCCTACCTTTCGGCACCTGCCTATGGTTTGGAATAAGACTATCCAATAAGCATAATAGGTGCACTCTCATAATCCTAGGAGTACTCACAACCTGAGAGAAGGTAAAAGGATAAGACAACTGAATAATCCTATTCAATCTTTCCAGAACCAAAATCCATCCTCGAATCTGGAACAAGTTCTTTCGAGTTTGTATATAACCATACGATGGATTTATCCAATGGAAGTGGATGTTCGTAGTGATACGGGGTGTTCTAGAGAAATGCAAAGGGTAAAATAAGGAGTGGCAATGATCTATGCAACTCAGACAATCCAAAAGCCAGTATTTTAATAAAGTTCGGTTAACTTGGTTACAAAGTCATAGTCTAGGGTCAAGCCATGGTCGCAGTCAAAGAGAGAGAGAAAAGAAACACTCAGCATGCACTCTAACCTAGATCAGAATGGTTAATCACTTTATCTAATCAGGATGTCTCCCACTGTTTCCTTGAATTCTCCTCCAAACCCAAAAGGAGAATTAGTCGGGATCATCTAAAATCACCCGAGGAGTAAACCTACTCATCAGTGGGAATCGGGATCCAACTCTCATCGCATGATAACTGTTAGTTATATATATGACTTAGAGGCCATTGTTGTACATATGATGTATATTATAGTGGATGCTTGGATATATATAGAGAGAGGACTTTCTTGCTCGACATGATAGTATGCTATTTGGTTTCACTTTGTCTTAACATGTTGACTTGTATTAGTTTACTGTCTTGCTCTCACATGTTGATAAAGCCCTTAGGATATGTACTCGACTACTGGGACTATGATGAGATCATACTAGTGGGGCCACGGTAGTCTATGAGTACATCCTATAATTATTCCTAGTCGAGGGTGTATCGAGACAGGGCATCGATACACCAGAGTAGACTAGCGTATACGCATCTTGACCCATATGATGGGCGATGGATGATCCCATATCCATCGGTGTTTGACATCAAAGATGGTGTACGGGTGCTCAGTGGAGACTGGGTACACTGAACGGACTCGCTGAGAACTCCAAGATGGGTTTATACCAATCGTCAGATAGCAGTTCTCTGGTGACACTAGTACAGGTTAGTCTGTAGACCCGAGTCATAGAGTCTTGTGTGATTCCCACTGTGCTTTGATTTCCACCTTACCATGTCCAAGAGGGCTTGCAAAACGGTGGCTTTTGGGTACAATCCCGAATCACATGGAGGCAATGAGCGATAGGAATGGATTCATCTCTCCCGGTATAGGGAGTTGATGTTGTGCAGTGTTCGATTGGCTATAACTGGAAGTCCCTGGCCAGGTCTGATATGGAGTGCTGCCGGTAAGTGTTATCAGTAGTTTCTCGACTGGTTGTGAGCCTCACATCGACATGACTTATCGGTTACTGGGGTCTGACGTATACTATCCCTAGACTTGATATGCGACATATCAGACGAAGAGACCGGACTGTACGGTAGTGTTACTGATTGGATTCACAGGAGAATGTACAGGCTTGCATGTTTATCTTCTGATCGCTCAATACCTGGGTGGCTGTAACATTTAGCTGACCGCTTGCAGCTTGTGGGTGTTTGATATGATCATCACCTACTGCCGGCGTATTGACGATTCTTTAGAGTCCTACACAGAGGTTTCTTGACTCAGGCAAAATGGAGTAGGAGCACATATGTGATGTGTGCGGGACCGAGAATAATACGATATGAGATACCGTATTCTATTCTCGCGATATATGATATCGGCCGGGTATATGTGATATAGCCGGGTCATCGGATCAAGTGTTGATTCGATGAATTGGTACATGATATATTAGTCGGTTATATGCGATATAGCCGGATTATTGGATCAAGTGTTGATTCGATAATTTAATGGATAATTATATATGTGATATATTACATTACATTATCTAATATAAGCTCACTTTATTGATTCATTTTCTCACCGGATAATACATTGATATATATGCGATATATGTTAATTGTATTATTTTCTTTTATTACAAAAATATATTATATATGTGATATATAATATTGTAACAAGTTATGATTACAAATACTACATGATTTGTAGAGATCAAATATAGTTAGGATTTGATTTGGGTTAGCTTTTTCATGAAGCTTCTAGAAGCTTTATTTTTGTTTTTAACTTAGATATTTTTGTGTAGATATTTTCTTAACCCAACCCAAACCCTTTACCCTAGTTCATTCTCTACAAGGATTAAGTCTTCATGATTAACCCATGTTTGACTTGTAACCACAACAACAATTTCATTATTCATCACAAATAGATTTCTTCTTCTTCCTCCTTTTGAAAAGCTTTGTAGCTTTTGGGTTAGTGATGAATAAGTGTGAGAAATTGAAATAAAAAGATAGCTAAATTCCTACTTCATCATCCTTATCTATTCTAGCCACTTAGATTAGGGTGTTCACTTCACTAATACTTGATTAGAGAAGTGAGAACTTGAGTTAAAGATTCTTCAAGGTAGATCATCTTCGAAAGGAAGACTTCAAGCAAGCATGGATCATTCGGCTTGTGGAGCCTCTCTAGAGTCCGGAAGTTCATAGATTGCGGCGGAGGGACTACTACTCGGAGCTTATGAAGCGAAGGAGCGGACTGCAAAGGTTGTAATCCCTTTCTCTTAGATGTAAAGTTGTATACATGCTTTGTTAACCCTAAAACTCTAGCAAAGATCCTCGCTTTTGGTTATTCGGCACTTGAAAAAATTTAGATTTGGCATGGTTGATGCCTTATGAGCCTTGTGATAGTGCCTAGTAATCCTACAGTGGTATCAGAGCCTAGCTAGAGCATTAGGCGACATGTAGATGATGTTAAAAGTCCGATCGAACCCCGAAACATCATTTTGGACCCCCTCTCTGGAAATTTTTTTAAAAGATTGTTTTTTCCGTATTAAAAATACTCAGAAAATTAAGCAGGTGATTGTATGGACATCTGTGAAGTACGATTCCCTAAGTCCATCAAGCCACCGCGGAACCGCGGCCAAACCTTGCTATTGGCGGCGGTTCCACGGCCGAACCTGAGGATTCAAGGATCGTACTTCAACATGTTATCCGTAGGTATTACGTTATGCTTCTAGGAATTTTTAATATTACTCAAGTGTTGAGTTTTCTGGAGATCTAAAGAATTCGTTGATTCGATCGGAAAGTTTAACATCGTTTAGTTTTTCGAGTAATTTAGAACGTGTTAAAAGGTTCGAACGGATATCAATAACTCATTTTTTTCATGACGGAAAACTTTCAAGTGTTGAACTTTTCCTCTGCTTAAAACTTTCGGGAAATCATGCTAGCGTATTTGTGGACTCTCTAGAAGAACGTAACCTTAACTCGATTATGTGACCGTCAAAACTGCCACAGAACCTTAGGGTTTGTGGTAGTTTAGCGTTGCCATATGTGAGGCGTTGGTTTGATCCTTCTACGGCTGGTTCAATGGGGCTGTGACATATTCTGGGATTTTGAACTCCGCTCAAGTGTGGAGCTATTTGGGAAATCTTGGGTATTTGATTATTCAATCGGAAAGTTTAACATTGTCTATTTATCTAGAATGTGATACAATATGTGGAATTCATATAGTTAGGCATGAAATGCAAAGTATGTGATATTTCGGATTTAAGATGTCTAAAGTAATTGTGGATTCCAAATGTTGTAGTTTTACACTTTCTTTTCTGTGACCGTAAGCGTAGTATGTGGTGTATCGCCGGCTTCGTTGCTATACATCAACGATAATCGGGGTACGCATACTTGCTTACATTGATGATATGAGATATTATGTGTTGCTGTGATATGTTATATTGGATCGTCATGTTTTGAATAGCCGGGGGTTTTATGTGAGATGAGGGTTTTCTTTTTCATTCATGTAAAATTCATTTGTATGTAATATTCTTTCATTGGGGCACTTCCGGGTTGAGGATGATGTCACCATTGTATATTATTTACTTTTCCGCATTAGGTAGACCCAAGGAAGGGAGAACAAGTAACCGGGTTCCAGGGTCCAGTAGGAAGCCGCCTTGAGGAGTCGAGACTGGGTCTCCTAACCCTAGAATTGGCAGAGATGCTTGCCGCTCTCGTAGGGGTCTAGGGATGTGGGTTTGGATATTCATCGCGACCATAGAATCCGTGTTTTATACAGGCTCGAAATAAAACACGGACGTCCTAGTATATCCAATATTTCATATGTTATCTTCTGCTGCAATGTTTTGTGATGAGATCATATTACTGCCTGAGACGAATGCTTATACTATATATATATGATGATATAATTATTACAGCTTTCGTTTCTTCTGTGATGCTTAGGAAGCATAACTGATGGGATTTATTAATGAGATTAATAAAAGAAAAGAAACCTAAAATATGTTGTAGAATCAAAACTTTATAAAAAGGGTAGCTACAGCTTTGCTTTGCATAGCGGTATATTTGATATACCCTGCACCTTATTCGATGAGAAAAGAGCCGAGATCCCTTCATCGGGAGTGACCTCTTTAGCAAAACTGGCAGATGCTACAAACTCGCGGTTTAGTTTTTAATTGCTTCCATAGTTCTTGCTTTGAACAGCGGTATATATGATATACCCTGCACCTTATTCGATGAGGAAAGAGCCGAGATCCCTTCACCGGGAAAAAGCCTCAAAAACACTCCTTTTCAAAATCACTTGTTTCTACAACGATATCAAGTTCATTACGCTCATGGTTTTCTAAAAAACCTGCGTAACCCTCCGTCATTTCAGATAAAGACTATTTAGTATTCGTGCTGCGTTTGTTGACCTCTGTCAAGGCATAGTGTGCGGTAGCTGATTAGTAATTATCTGTAAAGCATGTGATATGATTGGATTAGGGTAGTCGTACGACCTTGTTGACCTCTGTCAAGGGTCGTGCGAGTGGGTTTGATTCAATCAAGAAATGACGGGTTGAACTTGACTAGTGCACTATGGTTTGTTGACCTCTGTCAAGGTCATAGCACACTAGGGGCAAAAGTGTTATCGGGAATTTCAAGTGTTGAAATTTGCAATGAGATTGCATACCTTCTATGACATAGATGGATCCTGATACCCACTGCGAGTAAGAGTTACTCCTAGGAGACTTTTACACAGGACAATTAGCCGATCAAGTAGGTGACTAGAAAGGTGTTTACGGGGTTATACCTCTGGAAAAACGAGGTTTATTTTAATTAGGTCCGTACGAAAGCACGGGGAACCTCCCTCAAAGTGTTAGTTGTATGTATGCCCTAGAGGCCAGTATTGTATAGATGATGTATATTATATTGGATGCTTGGACATATATAGAGATGACTTTCTTGCTCGATATGATAGTATGCTATCTGGTTGCTCTTTATCTTAACATGTATACTAGTCTCTTTAAACTGTCTTGAGTGTATTGAGACATGGTAGTCCATAAGTACATCCTTCAAGATCCCTAGTCGTAGGTGTATTGAGACGGGGCATCGATATACCAGTGTAGACTAGCGTATACGCTTCTTGACCCATGAGATAGGCGATGGATGATCCCATATCCATTGGTGTTTGACATCAGAGATGGTATACAGGTGGTCAGTGGAGACTGGGTACACTGGACGGACTCGCCGAGAACTCCCAGATGGTATTATACCTCACGTCAGATGGCAGTTCTCAGGTGACACTTGTGCAGGTTAGTCTGTAGACCCGAGATCGTCATAGAGTCTTGTGTGATTCCCACTGTGCTTTGATCTCCACCTTACCACGTCCATGAGGGCGTGCAAAACGGTGGTTTTTGGGTACAGTCCTGAGTCACATGGAGGCAATGAGCGATAGGAGGGGTTTCGTCTCTCCCGGTATTGGGGGTTGATGTTGCGCTGTGCTCGATTGGCCGTAACAGGGAAGTCCCTGGCCAGGGCTGATTCAGAGATTTGCTGGTAAGTGTTACCAGTAGTTTCTCGACCCGTTATGAGCCTCACATCGGCACGACTTATCGGTTATTGGGGTCTGACGTTTACCACCCCTAGACTTGATATGCGACATATCAGACGAGGAGACCGGACTACACGGTAGTGTCGCCGATTGGCTCGACGGGAGTTGTAGCAGATTCGCTTGTTCTCTTCTGATCGCTCAATACCCGGGTGGCCGTTACGTTTAGCTGACCGCTTGCGGCTTGGGGGTGGTTGATATGATCATCACCCACTGCCGGCGTATTGACGAGTCTCAGAGTCCTACAATGGAGTTTCCTAGTCCAGGGGAAACGTTGTGGTGCGCGTATGCGATATGCGCATGGACCCGATTAAAATGCGCGTATAGGATACCGTGTATTGATCGGGCGGCTTGCTTTTGGTGGGGGTCATATGTGATATGACCGGATTGATAAATCAAGTGTTGATTTATTAATTAACCATTAGTTTCTCACTTGAAATCCTTTCTTGAGTTAGTTGGATGTATGGATGCATGTATGCCTTCTTTTTGATTCATACACATATGGATGTACATGTACACATACATACATGCATCATCCTTCATGGTTTCTTATACATGGAATATGATGGCAATATAAGACTCACACCATGGTTTTAATATGGATTATTATTGTATTTATACTAAAACATAAAAGGAAAGAAAAGGGGTTCATTATTGATTTGTTTCTACACTCTTCTTTTGACCTAACCATTCTCACCCACCTTTTAACCTTAGGTAAAGTTTCCTTTTGTGTTTTAACTCAAGTTCAATAATGAATTCATTGTTTAAACCATGGTTTGAAATGAGAACATGAAAATATATATACATATATTTTCATTTTTCTAAAACAAGAGTTATCCTTTTCACTCTTGAAAAAGATATTGCTATCATCTTCTTCTTCCTCTCTCATGTTGCTCTCTATTTCTTTGTAGTGAGCAATATACTCATCAAAATTGGATTTTGAAGTGAGAAAGAGAACCACAACACTATTCTACACAAGTCTAGCCCACTTGTTTGGAGTGTTAGCTTGATTTCGTTCACTTGATCAAGCTAACACTCCAAACAAGTGGGCTAGACTTGTGTAGAATGGTGTTGTGGTTCTCTTTCTCACTTCAAAATCCAATTTTGATGAGTATATTGCTCACTACCAAGAACTAGAAAGCAATATGAGAGAGGAAGAAGAAGATGATGGCAATATCTTTTTCAAGAGTGAAAAGGATAACTCTTGTTTTAGAAAAATGAAAATATATGTATATATATTTTCATGTTCTCATTTCAAACCATGGTTTAAACAATGAATTCATTATTGAACCTGAGTTAAAACACAAAAGGAAACTTTACCTAAGGTTAAAAGGTGGGTGAGAATGGTTAGGTCAAAAGAATAGTGTAGAAACAAATCAATAATGAACCCCTTTTCTTTCCTTTTATGTTTTAGTATAAATACAATAATAATCCATATTAAAACCATGGTGTGAGTCTTATATTGCCATCATATTCCATGTATAAGCAACCATGAAGGATGATGCATGTATGTATGTGTACATGTATATCCATATGTGCATGAATCAAAAAGAAGGCATACATGCATGCATACATCCAACTAACTCAAGAAAGGATTTCAAGTGAGAAACTAATGGTTAATTAATAAATCAACACTTGATTTATCAATCCGGTCATATCACATATGACCCCACCAAAAGCAAGCCGCCCGATCAATATACGGTATCCCATACGAGCATTTTAATCGGGTCCATGCGCATATCGCATACGCGCACCACAACGTTTCGCCTGGACTAGGAAACTCTATTGTGGGACTCTGAGACTCGTCAATACGCCGGCAGTGGGTGATGATCATATCAAGTATCCCCAAGCCGCAAGCGGTCAGCTAAACGTAACGGCCACCCGGGTATTGAGCGATCAGAAGAGAACAAGCGAACCTGCTATAACTCCCGTCGAGCCAATCGGCGACACTACCGTGCAGTCCGGTCTCCTCGTCTGATATGTCGCATATCAAGTCTAGGGGTGGTAAACGTCAGACCCCAATAACCGATCGATGTGAGGCTCATAACGGGTCGAGAAACTACTGGTAACACTTACCAGCAAATCTCTGAATCAGCCCTGGCCAGGGACTTCCCTGTTACGGCCAATCGAGCACAGCGCAACATCAACCCCCAATACCGGGAGAGACGAAACCCCCCCATCGCTCATTGCCTCCATGTGACTCGGGACTGTACCCAAAAACCACCGTTTTGCACGCCCTCATGGACGTGGTAAGGTGGAGATCAAAGTACAGTGGGAATCACACAAGACTCTATGACGATCTCGGGTCTACAGACTAACCTGCACAAGTGTCACCTGAGAACTGCCATCTGACGTGAGGTATAATACCATCTGGGAGTTCTCGGTGAGTCCGTCCAGTGTACCCAGTCTCCACTGAGCACCCCGTATACCATCTCTGATGTCAAACACCAATGGATATGGGATCATCCATCGCCCATCTCATGGGTCGAGAAGCGTATACTCTAGTCTACACTGGTATATCGATGCCCCGTCTCGATACACCTACGACTAGGGACCTTGAAGGATGTACTTATGGACAACCATGTCCCCACTAGTATGATCTGCATCATAGTCCAGGTAGTCAAGTACACATCCTAAGGGCTTTACCAACATGTAACTATAAGACAGTTTAAAGAGACTAGTATACATGTTAAGATAAAGAGCAACCAGATATCATACTATCATATCGAGCAAGAGAGTCATCTCTATATATGTCCAAGAATCCAATATAATATACATCATCTGTACAATACTGGCCTCTAGGGCATACATACAACTAACAATCTCCCACTTGCACTAGGGCCAGCTGCTGTAGTATCGCATACCGAGCATCCCGAAGAGTCTCTCAAACTGTATCTGGGGAATGTCCTTCTTGAGTGGATCCGCCGTGTTGTTCTTCATGTCAACCCTCCTGACCTCGATCTCCTGGCGATCAACTATCTCCCGGATCAGGTGATACCGCCTCAGAATATGCCTGGATCGCTGATTGGACCTGGGTTCCTTGGCCAAAGCCACCGCTCCATTGTTATCGCAATACAAAGGTATTGGATGCTCAATGGATGGAACCACTCCCAGTTCAGTAATAAACTTCTTGATCCAAACAGCCTCTTTGGCAGCATCGTTGGCAGAGATGTATTCAGCCTCCATCGTCGAGTCTGCCACGGTCTCCTGCTTGGAACTCTTTCAGCTAACCGCCCCTCCGTAAAGGGTAAAGACAAATCACGACTGCGACTTAGAGTCGTCCTTATCACTCTGGAAGCTCGAATCGGTAAAGGACTCCACTTGGAGTTCTCCGTTACCATACACCAAGAGCATCTCTTTAGTCCTTCGCAAGTACTTGAGAATGCTCTTTACAGCTGTCCATTGACTCTCTCCAGGATCAGCTTGATACCTACTCACTACACTTAGTGAGTATGCTACATCGGGTCTGGTACATAGCATCGCATACATGATAGAGCCTACAGCCGAAGCATAGGGTATCCCTTGCATGCGAGCTCTCTCCAAATCAGTCTTGGGAGACATCTCTTTGGAGAGAGTGACTCCAGAGATCGTGGGCAAGTTCCCACGCTTGGATTCTTCCATACTAAACCTTTTTAGTATGGTGTCAATATACCTGGATTGGGACAATCCCAATATCCGTTTGGATCTATCTCTATAGATCCTAGTTCCCAATATGCAGGAGGCATCACCAAGATCTTTCATTGAGAATCTTTGTGATAAGAAGAGCTTGACCGATTGCAGCATAGGAATATCATTTCCTATCAAGAGTATGTCGTCCACGTACAATACGAGGAAGACAACCTTACTCTCTGCCACCTTCTTGTAGATACAAGGTTCATCTGGGTTTTTGACGAAATCAAACTCTTTGATAACGACGTCAAAGCAGATGTTCCAACTCCGCGATGCTTGCTTTAATCCATAAATGGATTTAAGCAGCTTGCACACCTTCCCGTTGCTCCCACTGTCTACGAAGCCCTCTGGCTGAGACATGTACACGCACTCTTCTAAATCACCGTTTAGAAAGGCGGTCTTAACATCCATTTGCCAGATTTCGTAGTCATGATATGCAGCGATGGCAAGCATGATCCGGATGGATTTAAGCATAGCCACTGGAGAAAAGGTTTCGTCATAGTCCACACCTGGTCTTTGACGAAAACCCTTTGCAACAAGTCTAGCTTTGAAAGTCTCCACTTTCCCATCTACACCAAGTTTTTTCTTGAAGATCCACTTGCTCCCAATGGGTTTTACCCCTTCAGGAGCAACTTCCAAAGTCCATACTTTGTTGGTGTATATGGATTCCATCTCGGACCGCATTGCATCCAGCCATTTCACTGAGTCTCTACTCGTGATGGCCTGCTCGAAACTAGTCGGGTCATCATCCTCCATGATGCAATCTTCGCTTCCACCGTCAATGAGAAAACCGTAGTATCTCTCAGGTGGACGAGAAACCCTACTAGATCGGCGGAGAGGCTGGGGTTCGTCGGGCACTACTGAATCCTCTGGTTCTACTAAATCATTAGTCGTAGTTTTGAAAGGTTCCTAGGCACTCTAGTAAGGTCTCACAAGGCATCGAACATGCCAATTTAAAAAAAATGGTGCCGAGAAACCCTAGACTACGGATCTTAGACTAGATGTTTAGGCGAAATGAAAATCTAGTTAACAAATTAACTAAAAGTTAGGATGCTACAACCTTTGTAGATCCGGATACCCACTTCCTTAGCTCCACGAGGGCGTCCTCTCGCTGTCCATCTTGAACCTTGGACTCTCGTGACGGCTTCATCGAAGAAACGTGCGGAATAGGTCGTCGGCTTCGTGTCAAAGACGATCTACGTCGAGGTTGCACAAACTCAAGCTCCGACTTCACAAAGTTGTGAAACTTGTGAAGAAAACACCCAAAACAACTTGGCAAGAGGTAGAGGATGAAGAAATAGGAGGTGGGTTCACATTAGATTTGGATTTCTCTCACTAGATCTCAAGTTGCCATTAAAGTAGCAAGCTTGAAGAAGAAGAAGAAGATGAAGTTAGAATATGATAAAAGTGTTATTCAAAATAGAAAAGAAAACAATATTTATCATATCCTAACCATGGTCAAGTGTAGAGAATGGACCATGGTTAGTGGGAGTGGTTAGGGTTAAGCATGAAGACAAAATGGCATCATTAGTCAAAGCTTCATGAAGCTTCACCATTCTTCATGATAAAATGAAACCAATTTGTTTTCATAAATCTATTTAAATAAATAATAAATGGATAAAATAATAAGTGAATAAAATATAAACCCTAACCACTTGCATAACCATGGTTGCATTCTTTACACAAAGCCAAAACAACATGCATCATCAAACATGATACATTCAAGTGTACACAAAACATATCACATATACAATGTGCACATCAAGTGAGAAAAATCCGTTTAAAGTGAACCAATACTAGTTAATGCAAAGTAATATATCAAATATATAATCTTACATTAAATCAACACTTGATTCAATGATCCGGTCATGTCGCACATGACCGCCTAGTATTCTATGTATCGGCTTATCGAATCTATGATTCGATAACTAGGTCATATCGAATATAACCAATCGAAACATTTATCGCGAGAATGAAATGCGGTATCACATACATGCATTATTCTCGCTTCCGCACATATCTCATTTGCGCTCCTATTTCGTTTCGCTTGAGCCAGGAAACCTCTGTGTAGGACTCTAAAGACTCGTTAATACGCCGGTAGCAGATGATGATCATATCAAGCACCCACAAGCCGCAAGCGGTCTGCTAAATGTAACGGCTACCCGGGTATTGAGCGATCGGAAGATCGACGAGCTAGCCCGCTCACACTCCTGCGAATCCGACCAGTAACACTTACCATACAGTCCGGTCTCTTCGTCTGATATGTCGCATATCAAGTCTAGGGGTGGTATACGTCAGACCCCAATAACCCGATAAGTCGTGCTGATGTGAGGCTCATAACGGGTCGAGAAACTACTGGTAACACTTACCAGCAAATCTCTGATCAGCCCTGGCCAGGGACTTCCCTGTTACGGCCAATCGAGCACAGCGCAACATCAACTCCCAATACCGGGAGAGACGAAACCCCTCCTATCGCTCATTGTCTCCATGTGACTCGGGACTGTACCCAAAGACCACCGTTTTGCATGCCCTCATGGACGTGGTAAGGTGGAGATCAAAGCACAGTGGGAATCATACAAGACTCTATGACGATCTCGGGTCTACAGACTAACCTGTACAAGTGTCACCTGAGAACTGCCATCTGACGTGAGGTATAATACCATCTGGGAGTTCTCGGCGAGTCCGTCCAGTGTACTCAGTCTCCACTGAGCACCCGTATACCATCTCTGATGTCAAACACCAATGGATATGGGATCATCCATCGCCCATCTCATGGGTCGAGAAGCATATACGCTAGTCTACTCTGGTATATCGATGCCCTGTCTCGATACACCCACGACTAGGGACCTTGAAGGATGTACTTATGGACTACCATGTCCCCACTAGCATGATCTGCATCACAGTCCAGGTAGTCAAGTACATATCCTAAGGGCTTTACCAACATGTAACTATAAGACAGTATAAAGAGACTAGTGTACATGTTAAGATAAAGAGTAACCAGATAGCATACTATCATATCGAGCAAGAAAGTCATCTCTATATATGTCCAAGCATCCAATATAATATACATCATCTGTACAATACTGGCCTCTAGGGCATACATACAACTAACAATCTCCCACTTGCACTAGGGCCAGCTGCTGTAGTATCTCATACCGAGCATCCCGAAGAGTCTCTCAAACTGTATCTGGGGAATGGCCTTCGTGTGTGGATCCGCCGTGTTGTTCTTCGTATCCACCCTCCTGACCTCGATCTCCCGGCGATCAACTATCTCCCGGATCAGGTGATACCACCTCAGAATATGCCTGGATCGCTGATGGGACCTGGGTTCCTTGGCCAAAGCCACTGCTCCATTGTTATCGCAATACAAAGGTATTGGATGCTCAATGGATGGAACCACACCAAGTTCAGTAATGAACTTCTTGATCCAGACAGCCTCTTTGGCAGCATCGTTGGCAGCGATGTATTCAGCCTCCATCGTCGAGTCTGCCACGGTTTCCTTCTTGGAACTCTTCCAGCTAACCGCCCCTCCGTAAAGGGTAAAGACAAAGCCCGACTGCGACTTAGAGTCGTCCTTATCACTCTGGAAGCTCGAATCGGTAAAGGACTCCACTTGGAGCTCTCCGTTACCATACACCAAGAACATATCTCTAGTCCTTCGTAAGTACTTGAGAATGCTCTTCACAGCTGTCCAGTGACTCTCTCCAGGATCAGCTTGATACCTGCTCACTACACTTAGTGAGTATGCTACATCGGGTCTGGTACATAGCATCGCATACATGATAGAGCCTACTGCCGAAGCATAGGGTATCCCTTGCATGCGAGCTCTCTCCAAATCAGTCTTGGGAGACATCTCTTTGGAGAGAGTTACTCCAGAGATCGTGGGTAAGTTCCCACGCTTGGACTCTTCCATACTAAACCTCTTTAGTATGGTGTCAATGTACCTGGATTGGGACAATCCCAAAATCCGTTTGGATCTATCTCTATAGATCCTAATTCCCAATATGCAGGAGGCATCACCAAGATCTTTCATTGAGAATCTTTGTGATAAGAAGAGCTTGACCGCTTGCAGCATAGGAATATCATTTCCTATCAAGAGTATGTCGTCCACGTACAATACGAGGAAGACAACCTTACTCTCTGCCACCTTCTTGTAGATACAAGGTTCATCTGGATTTTTGACGAAATCAAACTCTTTGATAACGACGTCAAAGCAGATGTTCCAACTCCGCGATGCTTGCTTTAATCCATAAATGGATTTAAGCAGCTTGCACACCTTCCCGCTGCTCCCACTGTCTATGAAGCCCTCTGGCTGAGTCATGTACACGCACTCTTCTAAATCACCATTTAGAAAGGCGGTCTTAACATCCATTTTCCAGATTTCGTAGTCATGAAAGGCAGCAATGGCAAGCATGATTCGGATGGATTTAAGCATAGCCACTGGAGAAAAGGTTTCGTCATAGTCCACACCTGGTCTTTGACGAAAACCCTTTGCTACAAGTCTAGCTTTGAAAGTCTCCACTTTCCCATCTATACCAAGTTTCTTCTTGAAGATCCACTTGCTCCCAATGGGTTTTACCCCTTCAGGAGCAACTTCCAAAGTCCATACTTTGTTGGTGTACATGGATTCCATCTCGGACCGCATAGCATCCAGCCATTTCACTGAGTCCCTACTCGTGATGGCCTGCTCGAAGCTAGTTGGGTCATCATCCTCCATGATGCAATCCTCGCTCCCACCGTCCATGAGAAAACCGTAGTATCTCTCAGGTTGGCGAGGAACCCTACTAGATCGGCGGAGTGGCTGGGGTTCATCGGGAACTACAGAATCCTCTGGTTCCACCAGATCTTCTGTTGTAGCTTCTGCAGCTGGAACCTCTTCCAGTTCTACCTCATGACCACTAATCTCTTTTTCAAGAAATTCCTTTTCTAAAAAGGTGGCATGCCGAGAAACAAATACTCTTTGTTCCTCAGGGTGGTAGAAGATATACCCTTGAGAATTCTTGGGATATCCTACAAATTTGCATAGAACAGACCGTGCCTCGAGTTTGTCCGGATTTTGTCGTTTGACATAGGCTGGACAACCCCATATCTTAACATAGTTAAGCTATGGTCTCTTCCCTTTCCATATCTCATATGGAGTGGTAGGCACAGATTTGGTGGGGACCATATTCAATAGATGTATGGCTGTCTCAAGCGCATACCCCCAGAAGGAAATAGGTAACTCAGCTGTGCTCATCATAGAGCGCACCATATCTAATAGGGTGCGGTTCCTCCGTTCTGATACACCGTTGTGCTGTGGTGTATATGGAGGAGTCAGCTGAGAGAGAATCCCATTCTCTTTTAGGAAGTCCAGGAATTCATTGCTCAAGTATTCACCTCCTCGATCAGATCGAAGGATTTTAATACATTTTCCGGTTTGGTTTTCGACCTCTTGTTTATATTCTCTAAATTTCTCAAAAGCTTCAGACTTGTGTCTTATCAAGTACACATGTCCGTATCTTGAGAGATCGTCAGTGAATGTAATGAAGTACGAAGAACCATCTCTGGCATGTGTAGACATTAGACCGCATACATCACTATGTATCAGTCCCAAGAGTTCGGTAACTCTTTCTCCGTGTCCCGTAAACGGAGTTTTGGTCATCTTGCCTTTGAGACATGACTGGCAAGTGTCATAAGATGAAAATTCGAATGGTTTCAAATACCCATCCTTATGCAACTTAGCCAGTCGTGTCGCATTGATGTGACCCAGTCTACAATGCCACAAGAAGGATTCGTTCAGTTCAGAACTCTTCCTCTTATGTGTGTTTGTTATGCTCAGAACTGTTGATTGGTTTAGAACATAAATGCCATTGCACAACGTGCCTGATCCAACCAACTTTTGGTTATGGAAAATGTTCATAACATTGTCCTGTAATACAAAATTATATCCCTCTTTACTTAATAAAGAAACCGATATAATGTTGCATATCAGGTTCGGCATGTAATAGCATTCGTTCAGAACCAATGTACTACCAGTTGGTAATACAAGGTGATATTCCCCGACAGTCTTAGCTGCAACAATTGCACCATTTCCAACTCTAATGTCTTTATCACCTTCTCCAAGTTCTCTACCTTTCCTAAGCCCATGTAACTGATTACATATATGGGATCCTGACCCGGTATCTAATACCCAGGACGTAGAGCAAATAGAGAAACAGTTCTCAGTGACGAACACACCCGAAGAAATTGCATCAACATGTACTTTCTTCATTCGGGTGGCATGGGAATCCTGGTATTCCCCTATATCCTGTTCATTCCTATAACTCTTATAAGAAAGAACGGAACCAACGTTCCCCAGCACAGTATAACATGCGGGTTCGGTCAATACATCCATATTATTATCTTCATTAGGGCATGAAATGGTCGCTACCTGGAGAGAGA
Source organism: Agapanthus africanus (assembly GCA_030015575.1). Classification (NCBI taxonomy): domain Eukaryota; kingdom Viridiplantae; phylum Streptophyta; class Magnoliopsida; order Asparagales; family Amaryllidaceae; genus Agapanthus; species Agapanthus africanus. The sequence continues at coordinate 206,940,037 of CM057337.1, forward strand.
GAGAAGAAAACACTTTAGCGTATGCTCGTGCAAGATCAGATTGGTTATTATCTTATCTAATCAGTATGGCTCCCACTGCTTTTTATCAAATCTTCCTCCAAACCCTAAAAGGAAAGACTAGCCGGGATTAATTACACACTACAAGTTCGCCAATCTTTCAGCCAGGCCAGTGTCGGTACTTTGAGGGAGGTCCCCCGTGCTTTCGCACGAACCTAATTAATGTAAACCTCGTTTTCCCAGAGGCGTAACCTCGTTAACACCTTTCTAGACACCTACTTGATCGGCTAATTGTAATGTGTAAAACTCTCCCAGGAGTAACTCTTACTCGCAGTGGGTATCGGGATCCAACTATCTCATAGAAGGTATGCAATCTCATTGCAAATTTCAACACTTGAAATTCCCGATAATGCTTTTGCCCCTAGCGTGCTATGACCTTGACGAAAGCCAACAAACCATAGCCCGCTAGTCAAGTTCAACCCGTACATTTCTTGACTGAATTAAACCCACCCGCACGACCCTTGACGAAAGCCAACAAAGCCGTACGACTACCCTAATCCAGTCGCATCATATGCAGCAGATAAACAGCACATAGCTACCGCACACTACACCTTGACGAAAGCCAACAAATGTAGCACGAATACTATATGTAATTTATCTGAAATGACGGAGGGCTACGACAGGTTTTCTGAAAACCTATTGCTTAATGAACTTGATATCGTTGTAGAATCAAATGAAGTTTTTGAAATGGAGTGATTTTGAGGCTTTTCTAGTTTAGCTAAAGGAGTCACTCCCGGTGAAGGGATCTCGGTCCTTTCCTCGTCGAATGAGGTGCGGGATATATCATATATATCGCTGTGCAAAGCAAAAACCCAAAAGCAGTCAAAAGCAAACCGAGTGTGTAGCATCTGCCAGTTATTGCTAAAGGAGTCACTCCCGGAGAAGGGATCTCGGTCGTTTCCTCATCGAATAAGGTGCAGGGTATATCATATATACCGCTATGCAAAGCAAGAACTGTAGCTACCTGTTTTGTTTTAAAATTTGATTCTACAACATCTTAGGTTTCTTTTCTTTCATTAATCACATTAATGAAGTCCCATCATTTAAGTACCTAAACATCACAGATAGATATGACGTACACTTATGCCATCCGCATTCGCCTCGATGTCCCCTCGTGCACCGTTAGGTTAGGTAACTAACGACAGAGCAGGGCAGGGCTAGCGCGGGTGTAAAACATAAGTAACGTCTATATAATATATCATATATACTATATACTATATCCCTCACAGAGTCACAACACAGATATCGCAGCAGAATAAACATATGAAATATTGGATATACTAGGACGTCCATGTTTTCAATACGAGCCAGTATAAAACACGGATTCCACGGTCGTGATGAATAGCCAATCCCACACCCCTAGACCCTTACGAGAGCGGCAAGCAACCCTGCCAATTCTAGGGTTAGGAGACCCGGACTCGACTCCTCGAGTTGGTCTCCCACTGGACCCCAGAACCCGGTTACTTGTGCTCCCCTCCTTGGGTCTATCCTAATGCGGAAAAGTAAATAATATACAAAGGGTGACAGCTTCCGCTACCTGGAAGTGCCCCAAATAAAAGAATATTACATACAAGTTTTTACATGAATGAAAATGAAAAACACTCATCTCACATAAAAAACCCCGGCTATTCGAACACGACGATCCAATATAACATATCCAGCAACACATAACATCACATGTCATCAACGTAAGTAAGTATGCATACCCCAATTGTCGTTGACGTATAGCAACGAAACCGGCGATATGAACATATTACACTTACGGTCACAGAAAAGAAAGTGTAAAACTACAACAGTTGGAATCCGCAACATCTTTAGACATCGCATGCCTAACAGATATAAATCCCGCATTTTAGTCTCATTATCGAAAACTCTTTTCAATATCATATGGGACTAAATTGCTAGATTTATAACATTCATTCAGTTATCTCATAACTACTTGTGAATTCCAATTATTGTATCACATTCCAGATAAACAGAAAATGTTAAACTTTCCGATCGAACAGTCGAATACCCAAGTTTTCCCGATACAGCTCAACACATGAAATAAGTCTAACAACATTCAGTTCGTGCCTCAGTACCGACGGTCCAGCCGTAGAAGGGTCAAGCCAACGCCTCACATGTGGCACGCCGTACTGCCCCAAACCCGAAGGTTCAAAGGGCAGTTCAAGACGGTCACATAATCGAATTAAGGTTTGTTGTCTTCTAGAGGGTCCATCGCATTACTTGCACTACTTAGAACGTCGTTAAACCTCGGAAAAATCCAACACTTGAAAATTTCCCGACAGGGGAAAAATTGGGTATTTATATCCGGTCGAACTTTTTAACATATTCTGGAAATTATCCGGAAATACACAAAAGACGAAATTTGATAATCCGATCGAAATACCGAATCCCTATACAACCCCAGAATACTCTTCTGTAGAGTCACAATAAAAATACCCCAGAAAATACAGCATTATATTATATGAGTTACTGTGCAGAAAATATTAAACAAGGGAACAGTAAGGCCGCGGAACCGCCGCACCATGCCTAGCACGTGCCGCGGTTCCGCGGTGGAAAAGTTGATTCAGACCCTCGAATTTCACAGTATTTCATATAAGACCCTGCATGATTTTCTGCATATTTTTAATTGACAAAAATCCAAAATTTCAGAAATTTTCCAGAGAGCACCTTGGAATTATGGTTTCGGGTTCGTTCGGACTTCAAACTCCGTCTAGACTTCGCCTAAGGCTCTAGCTAGGCTCTGATACCAGTGAAAGGTTCCTAGGCACTCTAGTAAGGTCTTACAAGGCATCGAACATGCCAATTTAAAAAAAATGGTGCCGAGAAACCCTAGACTACGGATCTTAGACTAGATGTTTAGGCGAAATGAAAATCTAGTTAACAAATTAACTAAAAGTTAGGAAGCTACAACCTTTGTAGATCCGGATACCCACTTCCTTAGCTCCACGAGGGCGTCCTCTCGCTGTCCATCTTGAACCTTGGACTCTCGTGACGGCTTCATCGGAGAAACGTGCGGAATAGGTCGTCGGCTTCGTGTCAAAGACGATCTACGTCGAGGTTGCACAAACTCAAGCTCCGACTTCACAAAGTTGTGAAACTTGTGAAGAAAACACCCAAAAGAACTTGGCAAGAGGTAGAGGATGAAGAAATAGGAGGTGGGTTCACTTTAGATTTGGATTTCTCTCACTAGATCTCAAGTTGCCATTAAAGTAGCAAGCTTGAAGAAGAAGAAGAAGATGAAGTTAGAATATGATAAAAGTGTTATTCAAAATAGAAAAGAAAACAATATTTATCATATCCTAACCATGGTCAAGTGTAGAGAATGGACCATGGTTAGTGAGAGTGGTTAGGGTTAAGCATGAAGACAAAATGGCATCATTAGTCAAAGCTTCATGAAGCTTCACCATTCTTCATGATAAAATGAAACCAATTTGTTTTCATAAATCCATTTAAATAAATAATAAATGTATAAAATAATAAGTGAATAAAATATAAACCCTAACCACTTGCATAACCATGGTTTCATTCTTTACACAAAGACAAAACAACATGCATCATCAAACATGATACATTCAAGTGTACACAAAACATATCACATATACAATGTGCACATCAAGTGAGAAAAATCCGTTTAAAGTGAACCAATACTAGTTAATGCAAAGTAATATATCAAATATATAATCTTACATTAAATCATTAAATCAACACTTGATTCAATGATCCGGTCATGTCGCACATGACCGACTAGTATTCTATGTATCGGCTTATCGAATCTATGATTCGATAACTAGGTCATATCGAATATAACCAATCGAAACATTTATCGCGAGAATGAAATGCGGTATCACATACACGCATTATTCTCGCTTCCGCACATATCTCATATGCGCTCCTATTTCGTTTCGCTTGAGCCAGGAAACCTCTGTGTAGGACTCTAAAGACTCGTCAATACGCCGGTAGCAGATGATGATCATATCAAGCACCCACAAGCCGCAAGCGGTCTGCTAAACGTAACGTCCACCCGGGTATTGAGCGATCAGAAGATCGACGAGCTAGCCCGCTCACACTCCTGCGAATCCGACCAGTAACACTTACCATACAGTCCGGTCTCTTCGTCTGATATGTCGCATATCAAGTCTAGGGGTGGTATACGTCAGACCCCAATAACCCGATAAGTCGTGCTGATGTGAGGCTCATAACGGGTCGAGAAACTACTGGTAACACTTACCAGCAAATCTCTGATCAGCCCGGGCCAGGGACTTCCCTGTTACGGCCAATCGAGCACAGCGCAACATCAACTCCCAATACCGGGAGAGACGAAACCCCTCCTATCGCTCATTGTCTCCATGTGACTCGGGACTGTACCCAAAGACCACCGTTTTGCACGCCCTCATGGACGTGGTAAGGTGGAGATCAAAGCACAGTGGGAATCACACAAGACTCTATGACGATCTCGGGTCTACAGACTAACCTGTACAAGTGTCACCTGAGAACTGCCATCTGACGTGAGGTATAATACCATCTGGGAGTTCTCGGCGAGTCCGTCCAGTGTACTCAGTCTCCACTGAGCACCCGTATACCATCTCTGATGTCAAACACCAATGGATATGGGATCATCCATCGCCCATCTCATGGGTCGAGAAGCATATACGCTAGTCTACTCTGGTATATCGATGCCCTGTCTCGATACACCCACGACTAGGGACCTTGAAGGATGTACTTATGGACTACCATGTCCCCACTAGTATGATCTGCATCACAGTCCAGGTAGTCAAGTACATATCCTAAGGGCTTTACCAACATGTAACTATAAGACAGTATAAAGAGACTAGTGTACATGTTAAGATAAAGAGTAACCAGATAGCATACTATCATATCGAGCAAGAAAGTCATCTCTATATATGTCCAAGCATCCAATATAATATACATCATCTGTACAATACTGGCCTCTAGGGCATACATACAACTAACAAGTTTGTGGTGCCGGAACCTCTTTCAGCTCTACCTCTTTGCCATTAATTTCTTTTGCAAGAAATTCCCTTTCCGAAAAGGTGGCATGTCGAGCAACAAACACTCTTTGTTCCTCAGCTTGGTAGAAAAAATATCCTTGAGAATTCTTTGGATATCCCACAAACTTGCAAAGAACTGATCGTGCCTCGAGTTTGTCCGAATTTTGCTTTTTGACATAGGCCGGACAACCCCATATCTTAATTCGTTTAAAATATGGTCTTTTCCCACTCCATATCTCATATGGTGTGGTAGGTACAGATTTAGACGGAACCAGATTCAATAGGTATATGGCTGTCTCAAGCGCATACCCCCAAAAGGAAATAGGTAACTCAGTATTGCTCATCATTGAACGCACCATATCTAATAGGGTGCGATTCCTTCGTTCCGATACACCGTTGTGCTGTGGTGTATAAGGAGGAGTAAGCTGAAAGAGAATCCCATTCTCTTTTAGATAATCCAGGAATTCAATGCTTAAGTATTCACCTCCTCGATCAGATCGAAGAATCTTAATACTTTTGCCCGTTTGGTTCTCTACCTCGTGCTTATATTCTTTGAATTTCTCAAAAGCTTCAGACTTGTGTTTCAACAGGAACACATGCCCGTATCTAGAGAGATCGTCAGTGAATGTAATGAAGTAGGAAGAACCGTTTCTGGCGTGTGTAGACATAGGACCGCATACATCACTATGCACCAGTCCTAAGAGTTCAGTAACTCTTTCTCCGTGTCCACTAAATGGAGTTTTGGTCATTTTTTCCTTTGAGACATGAATGGCAAGTGTCATAGGATGATAATTCGAATGAATTCAAATATCCATTCTTATGTAGCTCAGCTAGTCATGTCTCATTGATATGGCCAAGTCTACAGTGCCACAAGAAGGATTCGTTCATTTCTGAGCTTTTCCTCTTGTGTGTGTTTTGTATATTGAGGTCTGTATTTTGATTGAGAATGAATATGCCATTATGTAACGAGCCTGATGCAATCAATTTTTGATCTAGGAATATGTTCATAACATTATCCTTTACTACAAAATTATATCCTTCTTTACTTAATAAAGAAACTGATATAATGTTGCACATCATGTTCGGTATATAATAGCACTCATTCAGGACTAGTGTATCACCATTTGGTAATACCAGGTGATATATGCCAACTGCTTTGGCTGCAACATTTGCCCCATTCCCTACTTGAACGGAATGATCACCTTTTCCCAGTTCTCTACCTTTCCGTAGCCCATGTAACTGCTTACATATGTGGGATCCTGATCCGGTATCTAATACCCAGGACGTAGGGTGAACTGAAAAACAGTTCTCAATAACAAACACACCCGAAGAAGGTGCATCATCATGCATGTTCTCCGTTTGGGCGGCGTGAGAATCCAGATATTCTCCTGTTTCCTGTTCAGTCTTATAACACTTATAAGATAGAATGGGTCCAACGTTCCCCTGCACAGTTTAACATGCGGGTTCGGTCAATACATCCATATTATTATCTTGATTAGGGCATGACATGGTCGCTACCTGGAGAGAGAGAGAGAAGAAAACACTTTAGCGTATGCTCTTGCAAGATCAGATTGGTTATTATCTTATCTAATCAGGATGGCTCCCACTGGTTTTTATCAAATCTTCCTTCAAACCCTAAAAGGAAAGACTAGCCGGGATTAATTACACCTTATAACTTCGTCGATCTTTCAGCCTGGCCAGTGTCGGTACTTTGAGGGAGGTTCCCCGTGCTTTCGCACGGACCTAATTAAAGTAAACCTTGTTTTCCCAGAGGCGTAACCCCGTTGACACCTTTCTAGACACCTACTTGATCGGCTAATTGTCCTGTGTAAAACTCTCCCAGGAGTAACAATTACTCGCAGTGGGTATCGGGATCCAACTATCTCATAGAAGGTATGCAATCTCATTGCAAATTTCAACACTTGAAATTCCCGATAATGCTTTTGCCCCTAGCGATCTATGGCCTTGACTAAGTCAACAAACCATAAATCGCAAGTCAAGTTCAACCCGTACATTTCTCGATTGAATTAAACCCACCCGTACGACCCTTGACTGAGTCAACAAGGCCGTGCGAATGCCCTAATCCAATCACATCTCATGTTGTAACAGATAAACATTATTTAGCTACCATACACTATGCCTTGACTAAGTCAACAAACATAGCACGAATACTAAATAATATCTATCTGAAATGACGAAGGGCTACGCAGGTTTTTCAGAAAAACCATGAGCGTAATGAACTTGATATCGTTGCAGAATCTTGTGAATTTTGAAATGGAGTGATTTTGAGGCCTTTATAGTTTTGCTAAAGGGATCACTCCCGGTGAAGGGATCATCGGCCCTTTTCTCGTCGAATGAGGTGTAGGATATATCATATATATCACCGTGCAAAGCAAAACTCCAAAAGCCGTCAAAAGTCAAACCGAGTGTTGTAGCATCTGCCAGTTTCGCTAAAGAGGTCACTCCCGGTGAAGGGATCTCGGGTCTTTCCTCATCGAATAAGGTGCAGGGTATATCATATATACCGCTATGCAAAGCAAAACTGTAGCTACCCTTTTTATTTAAAATTTGATTCTGCAACATCTTTTAGGTTTCTTTTCTTTCATTAATCACATTAATGAAGTCCCATCATTTAAGTCACCTAAACATCACAGATAAATACGACGTACACTTATGCCATCCGCATTCGCCTCGATGTCCCCCCGTGCACCGTTAGGTTAGGTAACTAACGACAGAGCAGGGCAGGGCTAGTGCGGGTGTAAAACATAAGTAACGCCTATATAATATATCATATATACTATATACTGTATCCATCACAACATATCAAATGATCACATCACAGATATCGCAGCAGAAACATAGATATAATGTGGGATATACTAGGACGTCCGTATTTAGTATTTAGCCAAAATAGAAAATACGGATTCCACAGTCGCGATGAATAGCCAAGCCCAGACCCTGGACCCCTACGAGAGCGGCAAGCGACCCTACAAATTCTGGATTTTAGGAGACCCGGTCTCGACTCCTCGAGATGGCCTCCCACTGAACCCCAGACCCCGGTCACCCGTGCTTCCCTCCTTGGGTCCATCCTAATGCGGAAAAGTAAATAATATACAACACAGGTGGCATCGACCTCAACCCGGAAGTGCCCCAAATAAAAGAATATTACATTACATTTAAATTTACATGAATGAAAATATGAAACTCTCATCTCACATAAAAAAAACCCGGCAATTCAATCGCGACAATCCTGCATATCATATCTCAGCAACACATAATATCTCATATCATCAACGTAAGTAAGTATGCATACACCGATTGTCGTCGACGTATAGCAACGACAATTGGCAATACCACTACATACTACACTTACGGTCACAGAAAAGAAAGTGTAAAACTGCAATATCTGGAATCCACATTCTCCTTAAACATCGTAAATGCGAAATATCACATACCTCGTATTTCATGTCTTATAATATGAATTCCACACATTGCATCACATTTCAGATAATTAGACAGTATTAAAGTTTTTCGAACGACCGATCAAATACCCAAGATTCACTAAAGCTCAACACTTGAGCGAAGTTCAAAAACTTGGAGTGTGACACAGTAGTAGCGGTCCAGCCGTAGAAGGGTCAAGCCAACGCCTCACATGTGGCACGCCGTACTGCCCCAAACCCTAAGGTTTAAAGGGCAGTTCAAGATAGTCACATAATCGAGTTAAGGTTTGTTGTCTTCTAGAGGGACCTCCACAAAACTTGCACGAACCACCGAAGGATTTAAACCCCGTGAAAAGTGAGCAAATGATACTCGTTCAAACACTTCAATACTTTCCAATTTACCCGGAAAGAAACATAACAAAATTAAATACTCCGATCGAATCGATGGTAACAAAATGAACCCCTAAATTCTTAACACTTGAGTCAGTTTAAAAATACCCATAAAATAAAACATTCAGACACAAGAATTACAGTGCAAACAAACTGCAATGATCTCACTTTAAGGCCGCGGTTCCACGGCAAAAGCAGGTTATTGCCGCGGAACCGCGGCGATCCGTACAGATCAATAAAAAAGTTTTGCGCCGTAATTCTTATAATTCCCTGCTTTATTTTTTAAGTATTTTTAATTGGCAAAAAACCCAGATTTTAGAAATTGTCTAGAGAGGGGTTGATTTTGTCGATATCGGGTTCAATCGGGGTTTTAACTTCGTTAAAGTGTTGCCTAATGTTCTAGGTCGGCTCTGATACCACTGTTGGGTTAGCCTAGCACCTCATGAAGGGTTTGGAAGCATCACATGAACCAAAGGTGGAGTCTTTAGGGTGCTAAGTTAACAAACACAAAGTACCAACACTGGCCTGGCTGAAAGATTGGCGAACTTATAAGGTGTAATTAATCCCGGCTAGTCTTTCCTTTTAGGGTTTGAAGGAAGATTTGATAAAAACAGTAGGAGACATCCTGATTAGATAAGATAATAACCAATCTAAATCTTGCAAGAGCATGTGCTAAAGTGTTTTCTTCTCTCTCTCTACAGGTAGCGACCAAGTCAGGCCTTAATCAAGATAATAACCTGGATGTATTGACTGAACCCGCTTATTATACTGTGCAAGGGAACGTTGGTCCCGTTCTTTTTTATAAGTGTTATAAGACTGAGCAGGAAATAGGAGAATATCTGGATTCTCACGCCGCCCAAACGAAGAACAAGCATGCTGATGCATCTTCTTCAGGTGTGTTAGTTATCGTGAACTGTTTCTCAGTTCACTCTACGTCCTGGGTATTAGATACCGGATCGGGATCCCACATATGTAATATGTTACGTGGGCTACGTAAAGGTAGAGAACTACGAATGGGTGATCATTCCGTAACAGTAGGGAATGGTGCAAATGTTGCAGCCAAAGCAGTTGGCGAATATCACCTAGTATTACTAAATGGTAATACATTAGTTCTGAACGAGTGCTATTATATTCCGACCCTGATATGCAATATTATATCAGTTTCTTTATTGAATAAAGAAGGATATAATTTTGTAATACAGGATAATGTTATGAACATATTTCTGAATCAAAAGTTGATAGGATCAGGATCGTTAAATAATAGCATGTACGTTCTCAACCAAACTACAATACTTAATGTACAAAACACACACAAGAGGAAGAGTTCAGAATTGAACGAATCCTTCTTGTGGCATTATAGACTAGGTCATATCAGTGCGAAACAGCTAGCTAAATTGCATAAGGATGGATATTTGAATCTGTTCGAATTATCATCTTATGATACTTGCCAGTCATGTCTCAAAGGCAAAATGACCAAAACTCCGTTTAGTGGACACGGAGTAAGAGTTACAGAACTCTCAGGGCTGATACATAGTGATGTATGTGGACCCATATCTACACATGCCAGAAACGGTTCTTCCTACTTCATTACATTCACTGACGATCTCTCAAGATACAGACATGTGTTCCTGATGAAACACAAGTATGAAGCTTTTGAAAAATTCAGAGAATATAAGAACGAAGTAGAGAACCAAACGGGCAAAAGTATTAAGATCCTTCGATCTGATCGAGGAGGAGAATACTTGAGCAATGAGTTCCCAGATTATCTAAACGAGAATGAGATTCTCTCTCAGCTTACTCCTCCTTATACACCACAGCACAACGGTGTATCGGAGCGGAGGAATCACACCTTATTAGATATGGTGCACTCTATGATGAGCACTGCTGAGTTGCCTATTTCCTTTTAGGGTTATGCGCTTGAAGCAGCAGCATACCTATTGAATCAGGTTCCATCAAAATCTGTACCTACCACACCATATGAGATATGGAGTGGGAAGAGACTATGTCTTAAACGAGTTAAGATATGTGGTTGTCCGGCCTATGTCAAAAGGCAAAATCCGGACAAACTCGAGTCACGATCAGTTCTTTGTAAGTTTGTAGGATATCCTAAACATTCAAATGGATATCTATTCTACCATGGTGAACAACAAAAGGTGTTTGTTGCTCAGCATGCCATCTTTTTAGAAAAGGAATTTCTTGTAAAAGAAATTAGTGGCGAAGAGGTAGAGCTGGAAGAAGTTCCAGCAGCACAAACTACGACTGATGATTTGTTGGAACCAGAGGATTCGGTAGTTCCCGACGAACCTCAGCCGCTCCGCCGATCTAGTAGGGTTCCTCATCCACCTGAGAGATACTACGGTTTTCTCATTGATGGTGGGAGCGAGGATTACATCATGGAAGATGATGACCCGACTAGTTTCGAGCAGGCCATCACGAGTGGTGACTCTGTGAAATGGCTGGATGCAATGCGATCTAAGATGGAATCCATGTACACCAACAAAGTATGGACTTTAGAAGTTTCTCCTAAAGGGGTAAAACCCATTGCGAGCAAATGGATCTTTAAGAAGAAACTTGGTGTAGATGGAAAAGTTGAGACTTACAAAGCTAGACTTGTTGCAAAGGGTTTTCGTCAACGACCAGGTGTGGATTATGACGAAACCTTTTCTCCAGTAGCTATGCTTAAGTACATCCGGATCTTACTTGCCATTGCTGCATACCATGACTACGAAATCTGGCAAATGGATGTTAAGACCGCCTTTCTAAATGGTGATTTAGAGGAGTGCGTGTACATAACTCAGCCAGAGGGCTTCGTAGATAGTAGGAGCGGCGGAAAGGTGTGGAAGCTGCTTAAATCCATCTACGGGTTAAAGCAGGCATCGCGGAGTTGGAACATCTGCTTTGATGTTGTAGTTAAAGAGTTTGACTTCATCAAAAATGTAGATGAACGTTGTATATATAAAAAGGTTGCAGAGAGTAAGGTTGTCTTCCTCGTATTGTACGTCGATGACATACTCTTGATAGGAAATGATGTTCCTATGCTGCAATCGGTCAAGCTCTTCTTATCACAAAGATTCTCAATGAAAGATCTTGGTGATGCCTCCTGCATACTGGGAATTATGATCCATAGAGATAGATCTAAACGGATACTGGGATTGTCTCAATCCAGGTACATTGACACCACACTAAAGAGGTTTAGTATGGAAGAATCCAAGCGTGGTAACCAACCCACGATCTCTGGACTCACTCTCTCCAAAGAGAAGTCTCCCAAGACTGATTTGGAAAGAGCTCGCATGCAAGGGATACCCTATGCTTCAGCAGTAGGCTCTATCATGTATGCGATGCTATGTACCAGACCCGATGTAGCATACTCACTAAGTATAGTGCGTAGGTACCAAGCAGATCCTGGAGAGAGTCACTGGATTGCTGTGAAGAACATTCTCAAGTACTTGAGAAGGAGTAAAGAGATGTTCTTGGTGTATGGTAACGGTGAACTCCAGGTGGAGTCCTTTACCAATTTAAGCTTCCAAAGTGATAAGGACGACTCTAAGTCGCACTCGGGATTTATCTTTACCCTCAATGTAGGGGCGGTGTGTTGGAAGAGTTCCAAACAGGAAACCGTTGCAGACTCGACAATGGAGGCTGAATACATCGCTGCCAACGATGCTGCAAAAGAGGTTGTCTGGATGAAAAAGTTCATTACTGAACTTGGGTGGTTCCATCCATTGAGCATCCAATACCTTTGTATTGTGATAACAATGGAGCTATGGCTTTGGCCAAGGAACCCAGGTCCCATCAAAAGTCCGGACATATTCTGGGGCGGTATCACCTGATCCGGGAGATAGTTGATCGCCGGGAGATCAAGGTCAGGAGAGTTGATACGAAGGACAACACTGCGGATCCACTCACGAAGGCCATTCCCAAGACACAGTTTGAGAAACTCTTCGGGATGTTGGGTATGAGATACTACAACAGCTGGCCTTAGTGCAAGTGGGAGATTGTTAGTTATATATATGCCCTAGAGGCCATTGTTGTACATATGATGTATATTATAGTGGATGCTTGGATATATATAGAGAGGACTTTCTTTCTCGACATGATAGTATGCTATTTGGTTTCACTTTGCCTTAACATGTTGACTTGTATTAGTTTACTGTCTTGCTCTCACATGTTGATAAAGCCCTTAGGATATGTACTCGACTACTGGGACTATGATGAGATCATACTAGTGGGGCCACGGTAGTCTATGAGTACATCCTATAATTGTTCCTAGTCGAAGGTGTATCGAGACAGGGCATCGATACACCAGAGTAGACTAGCGTATACGTATCTTGACCCATATGATGGGCGATGGATGATCCCATATCCATCGGTGTTTGACATTAAAGATGGTGTACGGGTGCTCAGTGGAGACTGGGTACACTGATCGAACTTGCCGAGAACTCCTAGATGGGTTTATACCAATCGTCAGATTGCAGTTCTCTGGTGACACTAGTACAGGTTAGTCTGTAGACCCGAGTCATAAAGTCTTGTGTGATTCCCACTGTGCTTTGATTTCCACCTTACCACGTCTAAGAGGGCTTGCAAAACTGTGGCTTTTAGGTATAGTCCCGAATCACATGGAGGCAATGAGCGATAGGAGGGTATTCGTCTCTCCCGGTATAGGGAGTTGATGTTGTGCAATGTTCGATTGGCTATAACTGGATGTCCCTGGCCAGAGCTGATATAGAGTGCTACTGGTAAGTGTTATTAGTAGTTTCTCGACTGGTTATGAGCCTCATATCGACACGACTTATCGGTTACTGGGGTCTGACGTATACCACCCCTAGACTTGATATGCGACATATCAGACGAAGAGACCGGACTGTACGGTAGTGTTACTGATTGGACTCACAGGAGAATGTACAGGCTTGCTTGTTGATCTTCTGATCACTCAATACCTAGGTGGCTGTTATGTTTAGCTGACTGCTTGCAGGTTGTGGGTGTTTGATATGATCATCACCTACTGCCGGCGTATTGACGATTCTTTAGAGTCCTACACAGAGGTTTCTTGACTCAGGCAAAACGGAGTAGGAGCACATATGTGATGTGTGCGGGACTGAGAATAATACGATATGAGATACCGTATTCTATTCTCGCGATATATGATATCGGCCGGGTATATGTGATATAGCCGGGTCATCGGATCAAGTGTTGATTCGATGAATCGGTACATGATATATTAGTCGGTTATATGCGATATAGTCGGATTGTCGGATCAAGTGTTGATTCGATAATTTAATGTATAATTATATATGTGATATATTACATTACATTATCTAATATAGGCTCACTTTATTGATTCATTTCTCACCGGATAATACATTGATATATGCGATATATGTTAATTGTATTATTTTCTTTTGTTACAAAAATATATTATATATGTGATATATAATATTGTAACAAGTTATGATTACAAATGCAACATGATTTATGGAGATTAAACATAGTTAGGGTTTGATTTGGGTTAGCTTTTTCATGAAGTTTCTAGAAGCTTTATTTTTGTTTTAAGCTTAGATATTTTTGTATAGATATTTTCTTAACCCAACCCAAACCCTTTACCCTAGTTCATTCTCTACAAGGGTTAAGTCTTCATGATTAACCCATAGTTGATTTGTAACCACAACAACAATTTCATTATTCATCACAAATAGATTTCTTCTTCTTCCTCCTCTTGAAAAGATTTCTAGCTTTTGGGTTAGTGATGAATAAGTGTGAGAAATTGAAATAAAAAGAGAGCTAAATTCCTACTTCATCATCCTTATCTATTCTAGCCACTTAGATTAGGGTGTTCACTTCACTAATACTTGATTAGAGAAGTGAGAGCTTGAGTTAAAGATTTTTCAAGGTTGATCATCTTCGAAAAGGAAGACTTCAAGCAAGTATGGATCATTCGGCTTGTGGAGCCTCTCTAGAGTCCGAAAGTTCATGGATCGCGGCGAAGGGACTACTACTCGGAGCTTATGAAGCGAATGAGCGGACTACAAAGGTTGTAATCCCTCTCTCTTAGATATAAAGTTGTTTACATGCTTTGTTAACCCTAAAACTCTAGCAAAGATTCTCTCTTTTGGTTATTCGGTACTTGAAAAAATTTAGATTTGGCATGGTTGATGCCTTATGAGCCTTGTGATAGTGCCTAGTAACCCTACAATAACTTGATGGAAGCCACTCAAGTCACCACACTCCAGAAGGTATGCGCATGCCTGGCAAGTTTCCTGTATATTTGGAACTCCCGATGTGTGTTTTTACCCCAAGGACCCAAGTGACCTTAACTAAAGATCAAAATGTCAAAAGGTCCTAGTCAAGTTCTACCCGTCACTTTCCTGATTGCATTAGACCCACCCGTACGAGCCTTGACTAAAGATCAAAATGATCGCACGACTTTCCTAACCAATCCACATATCCATGCGACGGAAAAGCATTACATAGCTACCGAACACTACACCTCGACTAAAGATCGAAATGCGTAGCACGAATACTAAGCACTACCAATCCGAAATGACGGAAGGCCATGGCTGGTTTTTGGCGAAAAACGTTTAACGTAATGAACTTGATATCGTTGAAGGAACCAGATAGATTTTTACAAATGTATAGTGGCGAAAACCTTTGCTAAAGAGGTCACTGCCGGTGAAGGGATCTCGGCTCTTTCCTCGTAGAATGAGGTGCAGGATATTCCAACTGGATACCGTGATGCAAAGCAAAAATTAATTGACTATAATGAAGTTATTACCCTGACACAAACCTCTGTCTAAGGGGTCACTCCCAATGAAGGGATCCCGACCCTTGCCTCGTCGAATGAGGTGCTGGATATTCATAACCGAATACCACTGTGCAAAACAAAAGAAAACGCCTTAGTAATAACAACTTTTTGAAAATTGTTCCAACAACATCGAATAGATTTGTTTTCCTTCCATTGATCTGAATCAACGCAGTCCCATCAATTAATCATAACAAAAAAGAACGAAAATATGATGTACGTATATGCCATCCGCATTCGCCACTGGGTCCCGTCATCACCCGTTAGATTGCTTAACTAACGACAGAGCGGGGACTGGACTAGCGCGGGTGTAAAACATATACAACATCTACTAGTATATATATCAATATATAATAATCACTCCAGGCGTGATAAATGCAACATCAAAAAAAGTAATAAGCATCATAGAACAATACAGATAATCTGGGAGTCCCGGGTATCCTTTGAGCCGCAAATGAAACCTGACGTTCCCCAGGTCATGTGGATGGCCTGTGCAATGAAAACCTAGACCCCTACGAGTGCGGAAAGTTACCCACTAAAACCAGAAGCGAGGCAACCCCCTTCAAAAAAGTGAATGGACCACCCAGCACTTCAAGGAATCCGGTAACTTGAGCACCCTACCTTGGGTCAACCTATACCCCTTACGAGTGCGGCGAATAGCCCGCCACTTCTAGAGTGAAGCCCCCTCCGTCTCAAAGCCATGAGATGCGGGCCCATTGCCCTCTAGAACCCGGCTATCCGTGCACTCCACCGCGGGGTAAACCTAGTACAGAAAAGAAAATATGTACAACGATGACATCGACCTCAACCCGGTCGTGCCCCAAAAGAATAATATACAAACAGGCAGTGACGGCAGTCCACATGTCGGACACTCGCCCCGTGATATCAAATGTACAAATACAATTAAACCGTACAACCATTGAACGCAAGCTATCCACCACGATAAATCCACAATATCACAGCACAACACAGAACATCAACGTGAATGTCACGTTCGCAAACCCGTCTAAAAGGACTATAGCGATTACACAAGATTTACCGCTCGAATGACATTCACGGTCACAGATAGTAATGTAATGCACTGTAAACTTTAAACAATGTTAGAAAATATCGACTTCAAAATAACCCCCTAATAGCCCCAAACAACCTGATAAAACCATATCAAAACTGGGCTAAACAAACAACACCACTGAACCAACATTACAGAGACTAGACTGCACCGAAAAAACGAAACCCAGAAGCCCCCAAAAATCCCCAAACAACCTGATAAAACCATATCAAAACTGGGCTAAACAAACAACACCACTGAACCAACTTTAAACAATGTACAATATGTATGTCCTAGAGGCCATTATTGTACATGTGATGTATATTATAGTGGATGCTTGGATATATATAGAGAGGACTTTCTTGCTCGATATGATAGTATGCTATCCGGTTGCTCTTTATCTTAACATATTAACTTGTATATGTGATGCTGTCTGGCTCTCACATGTTGATAAAGCCCTTAGGTTGTGTACTTACTACCAGGACTATGATGGAGATCATACTAATGGGCCAAGGGTAGTCCCCAAGTACGCCCTATAATTGTTACTAGTCGAGGGTGTATCGAGACAGGACATCGATATTCCGGAGTAGTCTAGCGTATATGCATCTTGACCCATATGATGGGCGATGAATGATCCCATATCCATTGGTGTATGACATCGAAGATGGTATACGGGTGCTCAGTGGAGAGTAGGTACACTGAACAGACTCGCCAAAACTCCCAGTGGGTATTATACCTATCGTCAGATAGCAGTTCTCTGGTGACATTGGTACAGGTTAGTCTGTAGACCCAAGATCGTCATAGAGTCTTGTATGATTCCCACTGTGCTTTGATTTCCACCTTACCACGTTCAATAGAACGTGCAAAATGGTAGCTTTTGGGTACAGTCCCGAATCATATGGAGGCAATAAGCAATAGGAAGGGATTCGTCTCTCCCGATATTAGGGGTTAATGTTGCGCTATGCTCGATTGGCCATAACGACAAGTCCCTGGCCAGGGCTGCTACGGAGATTTACTGATAAGTGTTATCAGTAGTTTTTTGACCCGTTATGAACCTCACATCGGCACGACTTATCGGTTATTGGGTTCTGACGTTGACCACCCCTAGACTAGATATGCGACATATCAGACAAAAAGACCAGACTGTACGGTAGTGTTACTGACAGGCTTTTGCAGGAGTTGGAGCGGGCTTGCTTGCTGATCTTCTGATCGTTCAATACCTGAGTAGCCGTTACGTCCAGCTAGTACCGCTGACGGCTTGTGGGTGCTTGATGTGATTGTCACCTACTACTGGCATATTGACGAGTCTTTAGAGTCCTACACAGAGGTTTCACTGGCTCAGGCAAAACGAAGTAGGAGCACATATGTAATATGTGCGGGATCGAGATTAATATGAGTATATGATACCGTATTCTATTCTCGCGATATAATGTATCGATCGGTTATATGAGATATAGCCAGGTTATCGAATCAAGTGTTGATTCGATAAGTCGATACAGTATCTGTCGGTTATATGAGATATAGCTGGGTTATCGAATCAAGTGTTGATTCGATAAGTTGATACAAATAATATTAGTCGGTCATATGAGATATAACCGGATTATTAAATTAAGTGTTGATTTAATGATTTAATGTATAATTATATATTTGATATATTAATTTACATTAACTAATATTAGCTCACTTAAGTATTTCTTTTTCTCACATGTGCACACTTAATATATATATGATATATATTAATTATGTTTTATTTATGTGTTATGGTTGATGATACATGCAACATGGGTGTATGAGACTTACACCATGATAAAGATAATGTAGGGTTTATTTAGTTATAGTAATTCAATTATTAGTTAGAAATTTGTCACGTGGCATGAAGCTTCATGAAGCTTGGAGACCCATTGACTTAGTCCAATAGTTTTGTCTTACACTAGATATTTATTAACCCAACCATTATCTAAACCTATGGTTAAGTCTCTACATGAGTCATATTAGATATTTTCTCACCCATGGTTGCCATTCACTATCTCATCTATTTATTCTTCTTCCTAAAAGCTCAAGAGAGCTCTCTAGGTTTTCATGAGAGGTGATAAAATAGTGAGAAAAGTAATTCTAAAGTGAGCAAAAATCCTACTTCATCATCCTCTACTAGATTAGCACTTTAGTATAGGGTGTTAGCTTCACTAATCCCACATTAGTAAAGAGGGTAGCTTGGGTTTGTGACTCCTCGACATAGATCATTTTCGGCTTTGAAGACTTCAAGTAAGCATGCATCTTTCTTCTTGTGGAGCCATTCGAGAGTCCGCAAGATCACAACTTAGAGCGAAGGGACTACTACAAGGAGCTAAAGAAGTGAAGGACCGAACTATAAAGGTTGTAATCCTAACTTACTTAGATGTAAAGTATTTTACTCATCGTATTGTCTAAATCTTTAGTTAAGATTCTAGGGTTAGCATTGTTAAGCATGGCAAATTTTTGAAAATGGCATGGACGATACCTCCCGAAACCTTACTGTCGTGCCTAGCAATCCTACAGATTTAATAATTAAATGTATATTTATATATTGATATATTTATATATTAAATAATATCATGCTCATTTTATTATTTTCTTCTCGTTATTAATATTTATATTTGATATAAATAATATGACATGTATGATGATACATGTAAGATGGGAGTATAAGACTTATATAATAGAAATAAAAAGAAAATGAGTCATGAATATTGGATGGTTGCAGAATTCATGAGGTGTTTTTCTTTGATGACTCATTTTGGGCGACTCATTGATTATGACTCACTTTCTTGGTTTTGTTCTCATCTTGATCATCTTCATACTCTCATCACCATGGCTATTCTTCTCTTGAGTTTTTCTTAAGTGAAGAAAAGAAAAGAAAAGAAAAAATTAAGTGAAGTAATTATTCTACATCTCCTACTAATCATTCTTAGCAAGTTTAATCAGTGGTTTGCTTCATTTTGAAGAGATCGATTTGAAGCTAAAGCTTGTGTTGGAGTTATCTCAAGGTAGATCATCTTCGGCAAGGAGATCATCAAGCAAGCTTGCTCCGAATTTCGTGGAGACTAGCCGGAGTCCAAGGAGAGATGGGTAACGCGCTACAAAGGTTGTAGCCCGCCAAACTCTTAATTTTTAGCTCACTAGTTTAGTTACAAGTTTAGAATTTTGGTTTGATTCTTGGGTTGGGTTTGCTATTGCTCTCTAGATTTTTAAAATTACCACTTCTGCCGCACTTTAAACCCTACTAGAGGAGCCTAGCATTCCAACACATTTACCTCAATCAGGTTTGGTTGCAGAAGATACATTATATAATGTTATTTATGTTCTTAATCAAAACACAGTTTTCAATATATGAAATACACGCAAGAGGAAAAATTTAGATACAAACGAATACTACTTGTGACATTGTAGACTTGGTCATTACAATGAGACCAGACAAGCCAAGTTGCATAAAGATGGATATTTTGATCCATTCGAATTTATATCTTATGAAACTTGTCAGTCTTGTCTTAAAGGAAAGATGACCAAAACTTCGTTTACGGGATACGGAGAAAGAGTTACAGAGCTCTTGGGACTCATACATAGTGATGTGTGTGGTCTAATGTTTACACATGCGAGGGGTAGGTTCTCGTATTTCATTTCATTCACTGATGATCTCTCTAGATTTGGATATGTATTTCTGATAAAATACAAAACTAAAGTTTATGAGAAATTAAAAGAATATACGAGCGAAGTAGAGAACCAGACTGGCAAAAGTATAAAGGTTCTATGATCTGATCAAGGAAGTGAATACTTGAGCAAAGAATTCCTTGAATTTCTAAAAGAAAATGGAATTCTCTCTCAGCTTACTCCTCCGTATGCACCACAGCACAACGGTATATCGAAACGGAGGAACCGTAGCCTATTGGATATGGTTTGCTCCAGGATGAGTAGTGTTGAATTGCCTCTTTCATTATGGGGATGCGCTTGAAACAGCGGCATATCTATTGAATCAAGTTCCATCAAAATCCATGCCTAAAACACCATATGAGATATGGAGTAGTAAAAGTCTGTATGTTAAACGTGTTAAGATATGGGGTTTTCCTGCTTATATTAAAAAGAAAAATTCAGACAAACTCGAGGTACGATTAGTTCTATATAAGTTTGTGGGATATCCAAAACATTTGAATGGATATCTATTCTACCATGCAGAGAAACAAAAGATTATTGTTTCTCGGAATGCTAACTTTTTAGAACGATAGTTTCTTGCAGAAGAAACTAGTAGGAGTGTGGTAGAACTGGAAGAAATTCCAGAAACACAAACTATAACTAAGGATTTGATAGAACTACAGGATTCAATAGTCCCGGACGAACCTCAGCCACTCCGCAGATCTAGTAGGATTTCTCATCCGTCTAAGAGATACTATGGTTTTCTCATAGATGGGGATCGAGAGGATTATATCTTAAAAGAAGATGATTCTACTAGTTTCGTGCAGGCCATTACTAGTAAGGACTTTGTGAAATAGCTGAATGTTATGCGATCCAAAATGGAGTCCATATACACTATCAAAGTTTGGACTTTGGACATTGCACCAACATGGGTAAAACCCGTTGGCTGCAAATGGATCTTCAAAAAGAAGATTGGAGAAGATAGATAGGTTGAAACCTATAAGGCTAGATTTGTTGTAAAAGGTTTTTGTCAAAGGCTAGGTGTGGACTATGACAAAACCTTTTCTCCAGTGGCTATGCTGAAATCCATCCGGATTTTACTTACCACTGCTGCCTTCCATGACTATGACATCTGGCAGATGGACGTAAAAACGAATTTTCTAAATGGAAGTTTAGAAGAGTGTGTTTATATGGATCAGCTAGAAGGCTTTATAAACAGTGAGAGCAGCGGAAAGGTGTGCAAGTTGCTTAAATCCATTTATGGATTAAAACAGGTATCGCGGAGTTGGAACACCTGTTTTGATGAGACAGTCAAGGAATTTGACCTCATCAAAAACGTGGATGAGCCATTTATTTATAATAAGATTATAGGAGGAATTGTCGTATTCCTTATCTTATACGTCGATAACATTCTCCTGATAGGAAATGATATTCTTATACTACAATCGTTCAAGCTGTTCTTGTTACAAAAGTTCTCCATGAAAGGCTTGGGTGATGCCTCCTACATTCTGGGGATAAATATCTACAGAGATAGATCCAAGAAAATGTTGGGACTTTCACATTCCAGGTATATAGACACCATACTAAAGAAGTTTAGTATAGAAGTTTCTAAGCGCGATAAATTACCCGTTTGTCACGAAACCACTCTCTCTAAATAGATGTCTCCCAAGAATGATGAGAAGAGGCCTTGCATGGGCATTATACCCTACTCTTTTGCGGTAAGATCTATAATGTATGCGATATTATATACTAGATCAGATGTTGCTTATGTACTTAGCGTGGTAAGCAGGTATCGGTCAAACCCATGGGGAAACATTGGACAGCTGGGAAGAACATTCTAAAGTACATGAGAAGGACTAAAGAGATGTTCTTAGTGTACGGTAATAGAGACCTCCAGATGGAGTTCTTTACCGATTCAAGCTTCCAAAGTGACAAGTTGCAATTACTGTAAGATATATATTGGACTAGGAATTTACCCTCGAAGCCTAAACCCTCCCCTCCGTACCAAGCCGCAGATTTAATACTTCTGGCCATAAATTGCGGCCAGGTGAGGGAGCTAGGTTGTGGGTCTTGGTTGTGGGCTCTCTGCTACACTAATTAGGTCTCAGATGTGTGCAACATTCTCTACTTGTACCCCTATCAAAATCTGGGAACATTTTACCTTAAATTAGACGTTTTGTTAATATACGATATGAACGTTTTGATTCTAGTTTTGGCATTTTCCTTGGAAAACAGCCCTTAGGGGTGGTCTTAGACGTTGTTGTATACGTTTAGAGCACCAAGTTTATACATGTTTAACTTGTGAGAGTTCGTTCTTTCGTATAGTATTTGTTTTCACGTGATATCGGATGTCTAGCCTTATATGTTAGGATCGGTTGCGGAGACGTCGGACGCGGCTAGGAAAGGAAAGGCGATGGTCGGATTCGATTAGCCGAGGCGTTCCGGTAAGTAGATTTAATATCTATGGAGGAATTGTTTGGATGGCGTAAAACATCTGATAGGTAGAATCTAATTACAAATCTTGTATTCATATGCTTATACCATAACCATATTGCATACGCATCATCATGCACATTGATATTATCACCCTAGGACACTTGCACCATTACCAATGGTTCATGTCGCATGTGCACTATCATGTATGTGCACACACACCATTGTTATTTCTATGTCACGTACACTATAGAATTTACTTGATGACTTACATGTTTGCATTTGCATCATTATGACATAAATCTTCAAGTCATTCATCTAGTTGCATCATATTGATATCATGGACATTCGCCATCATCGACATATTCATGTATTATGATTTTCTTGGAGATTTCCGTTTTCATGAGATTTCTGGATTTGGGGAACCGCAAGTGAATTTGATAAACTTATGATCATTTTAGAAAGGAAAAATACGGTTTCTCGTGATATGATGTGTGGCATCCACCATGAGTTTTCTCGTTCTGGAGTTATGTATATACCCGATTCGAGGAGAGAGGAGGCACCATCTGCGGAAAGATGGTGGACCCGATGAGATTGTTGGATATATGTATGCCCTAAAGGCTATTATTTGATAGTAGATGTATCGGTATGTGTATATATATATATTCAGAGGACATTCTTGCTCAACATGATAGTATGCTATCTGGTTGTTCTTTATCTTGACATGTTCACTTGATCATGTTTATTACTCATTTGGTACATGCTGATAAAGCCCTTAGGATATTTGCTTGACTACTGGGATTATGATACAGATCATACTAGTGGGACATGTGTAGTTTATAAGCATATCCTTAAATTGTTCCTAGTCGTGGGTGTATCGAGACGGGGCATCGATATTCCAGAGTAGACTAGCGTATACGTTTCTTGACCCATATGATGAGCGATGGATGATCCCATGTCCATTGGTGTGGTGACACCAAAGATTGTATATGGGTGCTTAGTAGAGACTTAGAACACTGAACGGACTCGCCGAGAACTCCTATATGGTATTATATCTATCATCAGTTAGCAGTTCTCAGGTGACATTGGTATATGTTAGTCTGTAGACCCGAGATCGTCATAGAGTCTTGTGTTTCCTCCCACTGTATATTGATCTCCACCCTACCACGGCTCTACTGAGTCATGCAAACAGGTGGATTTTGGGTACAGTCCCGAGGCACATGGAGGCAATGAGCGATGGGAGGGGTTTCGTCTCTCCCGGTATAGGGGGTTGATGTTGCGCTATGCCCGATTGGCTATAACAGGAAGTCCCAGGCTGGGGCTGATGAGATTTACTGATAAGTGTTATCAGTAGTTTCTCGATCCGTTATAGGCCATATATCGGCATGACTTATTGAGTTATTAGGGTCGACGATACCATCACTAGACTCGATATGCAGCATATCTGATGAAGAGACCGGACTGTACTGTAAGTGTTGCAAGTTGGCTCGACGGGAGTTTTGACAGATTCTCTTGTTTTTCTTCTGATCGCTCAATACCTGGGAGCCGTTACGTACAGCTAGTGCCGCTGACGGTTTGTGGGTATGTGATATGATCACTGCCTACTGCTAGCGTATTGACGAGTCTTAGAGTCCCACATAGGGGTTTCCTAACTCAGGTGAAACGATATGGGGTGCATATGGGGATATGCGGGGGAGCTCGATTAAATGAGTGTATATGATACCGTATTTTAGTGTTTTCTATTAGTCGGGTCGTATGTGATATGACCAGATTATTAAATCAAGTGTTGATTTAATATTAATTACCATTAACTCATTTATCATTAAACCCTTTTCTTCTATGTGTATGCATGAATGTATGTATGTATATATTGATATGAATGCACACATGCATGCATACATGTGTCATGATTGATGATACATTGGAGATGGTAATGCAAGACTTACATGGAGAAATATTTATATATTTTGATTATTGAGAAAAAGGAAAATGGGAATAAAATCATGGCTAGGTTTCTACACTCTTCTTATGTTGACCTAAACCTAAACCATGGTTTCATTTTCCATTTGTTCTTTAGCTCAACATCAAAATATTAGATATTTATTAACCATGGTTTTAGGTGAGTGTGACTCTCTCATTTATATTTTCTATTCTCATTATTATTGTGATATAATAAAAAAAAAAGTGCTCAAGCTTAGCCATCTCCTTCTTCTTCTTCCTCTCTACCTCTATAAAAGTGAGTGAAGAAATATAAAAGGAAAGGTTTTTAAGTGAGATCACACCCCACATCACCAATCTATGTTAGTCTAGCCCACTAGTATAGATTGTTTGCTTCATTTCCATCTTGATCAAGTGAAGCTAGGAGCTTGTGTTAGTTATATGTATGTCCTAGAGGCCATTACTGTACATATGATGTATATTGTAATAGATGTTTGGACATATATAGGGAGGAATTTCTTGCTCGACATGATAGTATGCTATCTGGCTGTACTTTATCTTAACATGTACTATGATTGTCTCTATGTTACATGTTGATAAAGTCCTTAGGATTTGTACTCGACTACTGGGACTATGATGAGATCATACTAGTGGGGCCACGGTAGTCGATGAGTACAACCTATAACTGTTCTTGGTCGAGGGTGTATCGAGATAGGGCATCGATACACTAGAGTAGACTAGCGTATACGCATCTTGACCCATATGATGGTCGATGGATGATCCCATATCCATCGGTGTTTGACATCGAGGATAGTGTACGGGTGCTCAGTAGAGACTAGGTACACTGGACGGACTCGTCGAGAACTCCCATATGGTATTATACCTCACGTCAGATGGCAGTTCTCCGGTGACACTGGTACAGAGTAGTCTGTTGACCCGAGATCGTCATAGAGTCTTATGTGATTCCCACTGTGCTTTGATTTCCATCATACCACGTCCAAGAGGGCATGCAAAAAGGTGGCTTTTGGGTACATTCCCGAATCACATGGAGGCAATGAGCGATAGGAGGGGATTCGTCTCTCCCGGTATAGGGAGTGGATGTTGTGCTGTGTTCGATTGGTTATAACTGGAAATCCCTGGCCAGGGTTGCTGAGATTTACTGGTAAGTGTTATCAGTAGTATCTCGAACTGTTATAGACCTCATATCGACACGACTTATCGAGCTACCGACGTCTGACGTTTACCACCCCTAGGCGAGATATGCGACATATCAGACGACGAGACCGGACTGTACGGGAGTGTTATTGATTGGATTCGCAAGAGAATATACAGGCTTGCTTGTTGATCTTCTGATTGCTCAATACCTGGGTGGCTGTTACGTTTAGCTAACCGCTTGCAGCTTGTGGATGTTTGATATGATCATCACCTACTGCCGGCGTATTGACGATTCTTTAGAGTCCTACACTGAGCTTTCTTCACTCAGGCAAAACGGAGTAGGAGCACATATGTGATATGTGCGGGACCGAGGATAATGCGATATGAGATACTGTATTATATTCTCGCGATATTTGATATCAGCCAGGTCATCGGATCAAGTGTTGATTCGATCAATCGGTAAATGATATATTGGTCGGTTATATGCGATATAGCCAGATTTTCGGATCAAGTGTTGATTCGATAATTTAATGTATAATAATATATATGATATATTAAATTACATTAACTAATATTAGCTCATTAAAAGATTCTTTTTCTCACTCGGGTAATGCATTGATATATATGCAATATATGTTAATTGTATTATTTTTTTTGTTCCAATAAATATTATATATGTGATATATAATATTGTAACATGATATGATAACTAATGCAATATGTTTAGTAGAGATTAAATAAGGTTAGGGTTTGATTTGGGTTAGTGCCTTCATGAACCTTCTAGAAGATTTCTTTTTGTTTTGGGTTAGATATTTAAAAGTGACTCATCTTTAACTTAACCCAAACCCTAACCCTAGTTAAATCTCTACAAAGGTTTGTTTAACTATGGTTGCATTATTCATCATTATTATCCTTTCATTATTCATCACAAAAGGATTATTATTCTTCTTCTTCATATTTGAGCTTCATGAAAAGCTTTCTAGGTTTTTCCTAAGTAATGAAAATGAGTGAGAATATGAAAACAAATGAGAGCAAAAATCCTACTTCATCATCCTCATCTACCCTTGACCTTTAGATGAGAGTGTTCACTTCATTTAGTGAGTGTTAGCTTGTGGTAATGAAACTTCAAGGTAGATCATCTTTGTTATCGAAGATCGGAAGCAAGCTTGCATCTTTCTCTTCGTGGAGCCTCTCGAGAGTCCGGAACACGATGATCGCAACGAAGGGACCTCAACACGGAGCTTAAGAAGTGAAGGACCGGATCTACAAAGGTTGTAATCCTTCTCACTTAGTGTTAAAGTGTTTAACATGCTTGTTTTCGCATAAACTCTAGTTTAAAGATCCGGCTTTGGGTTGTTCGGCACGGAAAAATTTTAAATCGGGCATGGTTGATACTTCGTAGACCCTTGTGCGCGTGCCTAGCAACCCTACTGTGGTATCAGAGCCAAGCTAGAGCTTTAGACGAAGTCTGGGCGAAGTTTAAAGTCCGATCGAACCCCGAAACCCCGGCTTAGACCCTTCTCTGGATTTTTTCTAAAAAAGTGATTTTTTCTGGATTAAAAATTCTCAAAAAAATCAGCAGGGAAATACAAGAGTTACTGTGCATCACGTGCCTCCAATTCAATTAAACCGCCGCGGAACCGCGGCCGTACCTTAGCTTTGGCGGCGGTTCCGTCGCCAAAAAGTAGTATCATGGCACGTGATTTGCACAGTAATGTCCGTCTGTAATTCCTTATTCTTCTGGGAATTTTTAATTTGCTCAAGTGTTGAGTTTTCTGGGATCTATTGCGGACTCGTTGATTCGATCGGATAATTTAACTTCATTTAAGTTTTTTCCGGATAATTTTAGAAACTGTTAAAAAGTTCGAACGGATATCAATAACTCACTTTTTCCCCTGCCCGAAAATTTCAAAGTGTTGGATTTTTCCGTAGTTTAAGAACGTTCTAAGTCGTGCAAGTAACACGGTGGACCCTCTAGAAGACAACAAACCTTAACTCGATTATGTGACCGTCTTGAACTGTCTCTAAACCTTAGGGTTTGTGGCAGTACGGCGTGCCACATGTGAGGCGTTGGCTTGACCCTTCTACGACTGGACCATTGGTACTGTGGCATGTGAAGGATGTTTTTAAACTAATTTCAAGCGTTGAGAACTATTTGGGAAAACTTGGGTGTTTGATTATTCGATCGGAAATTTTAATATTATCTATTTATCTAGAATGTGATACAATATTTGGAATCCACAAGTAGTTATGAGATAACTAATTTGAATATTATAAACATAGCAGTTTAGTCTCAGATGATCGGTTGCCATGGAATTTTGATGTGATCAAAAGTCCATCGCAATCACGTAGCATACGCGGATACTCGCCGGGTAAACTTAATAGACTGCCACGCCCCATAGCCCCGACCAAGTGACTCTAGGAGAACCCCGTCGCCAAAAGCATCCGTTCGGGTGCTCGCGGCAGCGATGTTCCGCCTTAGTGCATTTCGTCGACGGCATCGGGGGTGCGGCCGTCTACTAAAGTTTGCGACGAGCATTCGATCAGGATGTCAGGAATCATGTTGAATTGCCCGACTTGATATTGAAAAGAGTTTTCGATAATGAGACTAAAATGCAGGGTTTATAATAGTTAGGCATGCGATGTCTAAGGAATTCATTTGGTTAGGCATGCGATTTCTAAGAAGGTTGCGGATTCCAACTGTTGTAGTTTTACACTTTCTTTTCTGTGACCGTAAGCGTAGTATATGGTGTATCGCCGGCTTCGTTGCTATACATCAACGAAAATTGGGATACACATACTTGCTTACGTTGATGATATGAGATATTATGTGTTGCTGTGATATGTTATATTGGATCGTCATGTTTTGAATAGCCGGGAGTTTTATATGAGATGAGAGTTTTTCTTTTTCATTCATGTAAAATTCATTTGTATGTAATATTCTTTTATTGGGGCACTTCCGGGCTGAGGATGATGTCACCTTTGTATATTATTTACTTTTCTGTATTAGGTAGACCCAAGGCGGGGAGCACAAGTAACCGGGTTCTAGGGTCCAGTGGGAGACCATCTCGAGGAGTCGAGACCGGGTTTCCTAACCCTAGAATTGGCAGTGTTTCTTGCCGCTCTCGTAGGGGTCTAGGGATGTGGGTTTGGCTATTTATCGCGACCGTGGAATCCGTGTTTTATACAGGCTCGTATTAAAACACGGACGTCCTAGTATATCCAATATTTCATATATGTTCTTCTGCTGCAATGTTCTGTGATGAGATCATATTACTGCCTGAGACGAATGTTTATATTATATATATGAGATATATGTTATATTGCAGATTTCGTTTCAAATTTGATGCTTGTGAAGCATAATAAAATGGGACTTCATTAATGAGATTAATGAAAACTAAAAGAAACCTAAAGATGTTGTAGAAACTTGTTTAAAAACTGGTAGCTCTAGTTCTTGCTTTGCATAGCGGTGTTCCTTGTAGAACATCCAGCACCTTATTCGATAAGGAAAGAGCCGAGATCCCTTCACCGGAAGTGACCTCTTTAGTGAAACTAGCAGATGCTACAAACTCGGTTTTTCTTTTAATTTCTTATATAGTTCTTGCTTTGCATAGTGGTATTTATGAAATATCCTGCACCTTATTCGATGAGGAAAGAGCCGACGATCTCTTCACCGGGAGTGATCTTTAGCAAAACTAGAAAAGGCCTCAAAAACATTTCATTTAAAAATCACTCGATTCTACAACGATATCAAGTTCATTACGCAAAGGGTTTTCATAAAAACCTATCGTAGCCCTCCGTCATTTCAGATAAGTCCTACTTAGTATTCGTGCAACGTTTGTTGGCCTGCGTCAAGGCGTAGTGTGCGGTAGCTAACTAGTATTTATCTGTTTATGCATATGATGCAGATTGGATTAGGGTAGTCGTACGACTTTGTTGGCCTGCGTCAAGGGTCATGCGGGTGGGTTTAATTCAATTAAGAAATGACGGGTTGAACTTGACTAGCGGACTATGGTTTGTTGGCCTGCGTCAAGGTCATAAGACGCTAGGGGTAAAATATTATTGGGAATTTCAAGTGTTGAAATTTGCAATGAGATTGCATACCTTCTATGAGATAGTTGGATCCCGATACCCGCTGCGAGTAAGAGTTACTCCTGAGAGAGTTTTACACATTACAATTAGCCGATCAAGTAGGTGTCTAGAAAGGTGTCAACGGGGTTACGCCCCTGGGAAAACGAGGTTTATTTTAATTAGGTCCGTGCGAAAGCATGGGGAACCTCCCTCAAAGTACCGACACTGGCCTGGCCGAAAGATTAGCGAACTTGTAGCGTGTAATTAATCCTGGCTAGTCTTTCCTTTTAGGGTTTGAAGGAAGATTTGACTAAAACAGTGGGAGACATCCTGATTAGATAAATTGATAACCAATCTAATCTTGTAAAAGCGCACACTGAGTGTTTTCTTCTCTCTCTCTCCTGGTTACGATTATGTCACGCCTTAATCAAGATAATAATACGGATGAATTGACCGAACTCGCTTGTTATACTGAGCTAAGGAACGTTGGTCCCGCTCCAACTTATAATTTTTATAAGACAGAGCAGAAAATAGCGGATTACCAGAATTCCCATTCCACCCAAACGAAGAAAGTACATGTTGATGCATCTTCTTCGGGTGTGTTCATTACCGAGAACTGTTTCTCAGTATCCTTTATATCCTAGGTATTTGATACCGGATCAGGATCCCAAATATGTAATTTGTTATATGGACTACAGATAGGTAGAGAACTGAGAACGGGTGATAAGTTTCATGAGATAGAAACGGTGCAAGTATTGCAGCCAAGTCTGTTGGTCACTATCACCCTGTATTACCAGAATACATTGACTTTGAATGAATGTTATTAGATACCGAACCTGATATACAACATCATACCAGTCTCTTTATTAGTAAAGAAAGGATATAATTTTGTATTGTTGGATAATGTTTTGAACATTTCCTATATCAAGAGTTGATCGGTTCAGGCACGTTATCTAAAAGCATTGACATTCTAAATCAAACTACAGTTCTTAGTATACAGAACACACACAAGAGGAATAGTTCAGAAATGAACGAATCCTTCTTGAGGTAATGTAGACTAGGTCATATCAATGCGACCCGACTAGCCAAGTTACATTTAGATGCATATTTAAATTAGTTTGAATTTATATCTTATGAAACTTGCCGGTCATGTCACAAAGATAAGATGACCATAGCTTTGTTTATTGGAAACAAAGAAAGAGTTAGTGAACTCTTGAGATTGATACATGCTGATGTATGAAGGTCCCCTGTCTACACATGCCAAGATCGGTTCTTTGTACTTCATTACATTCTCTGATGACCTCTCAAGATTCAGACATATGTTCTTGTTGAAACACAAGTCCGAAGCTTTTGAGATATTCACAGAATATAAGTTAGAAGTAGAGAACCATAAATGGGTATAAGTATTATGTCCTTTGATGAGATCAGGGAGGAGAATACTTGAGCACGGAATTCCTGGACTATTCTAAAAGAGAATGAGATTCTCTCTCAGCATTACTCCTCCGAAACAACATCTCGGTGTATCAGGGCGGAGCAATAGCACTCTATGTGATATGGTGTGCTCTATGATGAGTACTACTGAGTTTCCTATTTCCTTTTGGGTGTTATGCGCTTGAGAAGCTGCACACCTATTGAATAGGGTTCCAATCAAATCAGTTGCCTACCACTTCATATGTGATATGGAATAGGAAGAGCCCA
Organism: Agapanthus africanus; assembly: GCA_030015575.1. Classification (NCBI taxonomy): domain Eukaryota; kingdom Viridiplantae; phylum Streptophyta; class Magnoliopsida; order Asparagales; family Amaryllidaceae; genus Agapanthus; species Agapanthus africanus. The sequence goes on from CM057337.1 coordinate 206,971,741, forward strand.
TATCTTAAGTTTGTTAAGATTTGGGGTTGTCTAGCCTATGTCTAAAAAGCAAAATCCGGACAAGCTCGAGGCAAAGTCAGATCTGTGGAAGTTTGTTAGATATCCCAAGCATACGCAAGGGAATATCTTCTACCTAACCGAGGAACAAAAGATGTTTTGTTTCTCAGCATGCCACCTTTGTGAAAGGGAATTTCTTGAGAAGAAATTAGTGGTCATGAGGTAGAACTGGAAAGAGTTCCATCTATAAAAACTGCAGCTGATGATTTGGTAGAACCAAAGGATTCAATAGTAACCAACGAACCTCAGCCTCTCCGCCGATCTAGTAGGGTTCCTAACCCACCTGAGAGATACTTCGGTTTCTCTATGACAGTGGGAGCGAGGATTGCATCATGAGATGATGACCCAACTTATTTCGAGCTGGCCATCAGGAGTGGGACTCTGTAAGAATGGCTGGATGCTTAGCGATCTGAGATGGAATCCTTATACACCAACAAAGTATGGACTTTGGTTGTTTTATCTGAAGGGTTAAATCCCCATCAGAAGCAAGTATATCTTGAGAAGATTACTTGGTGTACATGGAAAAGTTGAGACTTTCAAAGCTATGCTTAAGTCCATCAAGATCCTACTTGCCACTGCTACATACCATGACTACGATATCTGGCGGTTGGGTGTCATGACTGCTTTTCTAAATGATAATTTAGAAGAGAGCGTCTATAAGTACACAGCCAGAGGGCTTCGTAGACAGTGGGAGCAGCGGAAACGTGTGCAAGATGTTTTATATGATAAAGCAGGCATCGCGAAGTTGGAACGTCTGTTTTGATGTGGTAGTCAAAGAGTTTGACTTCATCAAAATGGTAGATGAACCTTGTATATACAAAAAGGTAGTAGAGAGTATGGTGGTGATCCTCGTAGAGTACGTAGATGACATACTCTTGATATGGAAGGAGTTTCCTATGCTACGCTCGGTCAATCTCCACTTATCACAAGGATTCTCCATATAAGATCAAGTGATACCTCCTAAATCCTGGGTTTTGGATCTATGAGATAGATCTAATTGGATGCTAAGATACTCACTAGTTGTAGTGAGATGGTATCAATCGATCCTGGGGAGAATCACTGGAAAGGTTCCAGGGTGATAAGGACGACTGAATGTCAGTTGCAGGCATTGTCTTTACCCTCAGTGGAGGGACGGTGTGTTGGAAGAGTTCCAAACTAGATACCGTGACTTACTAGAAGATTAAAGGCAAGATACATCGTTACTAAGGATGCTACCAAAGAGGCAGTCTGGATATATATAAGTTCATGAGATTAACTTCATTCCTACCATTGTGTGACAATGGAGTTATGGCTTATGCCAAGGAACCCCCGTCCCATCAGAAATCCAGATATAATTCTTAGGCAGTATCACCTGATCATGGAGATGGTTGATCTCCAGGGAGATCGAGGTTAGGAGAGTAGACACAGAGGACAAAAACAGCGCGGATCCACTCACAAAGGCCTTTTTCCCATTAGAGACTTTTATGGGATGGTTGAGTATGAGATACTTCAACCACAGCTAATTGTTGGGTATGAGATACCACAACAGATGGCCCTAGTGCAAGTGGGAGATTGTTAGTTATATGTATGCCCTAGAGGCCATTACTGTACATATGATGTATATTGTAATGGATGCTTGGACATATATAGGGAGGACTTTCTTGCTCGACATGATAGTATGCTATCTGGTTGTACTTTATCTTAACATGTTCTATGATTGTCTCTATGTTACATGTTGATAAAGCCCTTAGGATTTGTACTCGACTACTGGGACTATGATGATATCATACTAGTGGGGCCACGGTAGTCGACGAGTACATCCTATAACTGTTCCTGGTCGAGGGTATATCGAGACAGGGCATCGATACATCAGAGTAGACTAGCGTATACGCATCTTGACCCATATGATGGGCGATGGATGATCCCATATCCATCGGTGTTTGACATCGAGGATGGTGTACGGGTACTCAGTAGAGACTGGGTACACTGGACGGACTCGCCGAGAACTCCCAGATGGTATTATACCCCACGTCAGATGGCAGTTCTCCGGTGACACTGGTACGGAGTAGTCTGTTGACCCGAGATCGTCATAGAGTCTTGTGTGATTCCCACTGTGCTTTGATTTCCATCATACCACATCCAAGAGGACGTGCAAAAAGGTGGCTTTTGGGTACAGTCCCGAATCACATGGAGGCAATGAGCGATAGGAGGGGATTCGTCTCTCCCAGTATAGGGAGTTGATATTGTGCTGTGTTCGATTGGCTATAACTGGAAATCCCTGGCCAGGGTTGCTGAGATTTACTGGTAAGTGTTATCAGTAGTATCTCGAACTGTTATAGACCTCATATCGACACGACTTATCGAGCTACTGGGGTCTGACGTTTACCACCCCTAGGTGAGATATGCGACATATCAGACGACGAGACCGGACTGTACGGGAGTGTTACTGATTGGATTCGCAGGAGAATGTACAGGCTTGCTTGTTGATCTTCTGATCGCTCAATACCTGGGTGGCTGTTACGTTTAGCTGACCGCTTGCAGCTTGTGGGTGTTTGATATGATCATCACCTACTGCCGGCGTATTGATGATTCTTTAGAGTCCTGCACAGAGGTTTCTTGACTCAGGCAAAACGGAGTAGGAGCACATATGTGATATGTGCGGGACCGAGGATAATGCGATATGAGATACCGTATTATATTCTCGCGATATTTGATATCAGCCGGGTTATCGGATCAAGTGTTGATTCGATGAATCAGTAAATGATATATTAGTCGGTTATATGCGATATAGCCGGATTGTCGGATCAAGTGTTGATTCAATAATTTAATGTATAATAATATATATGATATATTAAATTACATTAACTAATATTAGCTCACTAAAAGATTCTTTTTCTCACTCGGGTAATGCATTGATATATATGCGATATATGTTAATTGTATTATTTTTTTTTGTTAAAATAAATATTATATATGTGATATATAATATTGTAACATGATATGATAACTAATGCAACATATTTAGTGGAGATTAAATAAGGTTAGGGTTTGATTTGGATTAGTGCCTTCATGAACCTTCTAGAAGGTTTCTTTTTGTTTTGTGTTAAATATTTTAAAGTGACTCATCTTTAACTCAACCCAAACCCTAACCCTAGTTAAATCTCTACAAAGGTTTGTTTAACTATGGTTGCATTATTCATCATTATTATCCTTTCATTATTCATCACAAAAGGATTATTCTTCTTCTTCTTCATCTTTGAGCTTCATGAAAAGCTTTCTAGGTTTTTCCTAAGTGATGAAAATGAGTGAGAATATGAAAACAAATGAGAGCAAAAATTCTACTTCATCATCCTCATCTACCCTTGACCTTTAGATGAGAGTGTTCACTTCATTTAGTGAGTGTTAGATTGTGGTAATGAAACTTCAAGGTAGATCATCTTTGTTATCGAAGATCGGAAGCAAGCTTGCATCTTTCTCTTCGTGGAGCCTCTCGAGAGTCCGGAACACGATGATCGCAGCGAAGGGACCTCAACACGGAGCTTAAGAAGTGAAGGACCGGATCTACAAAGGTTGTAATCCCTCTCACTTAGTGTTAAAGTGTTTAACATGCTTGTTTTCGCATAAACTCTAGTTTAAAGATCCGGCTTTGGGTTGTTCGGCACGACAAAATTTTAAATCGGGCATGGTTGATGCCTCGTAGACCCTTGTGCGCGTGCCTAGCAACCCTACAGCTTGAGCCAAGGGACTCTGTGGTAGGTCATCATGGACTTCGAAGGACTCAAGGGAACCGGTTCAAACACCAAGTTGATCCAAGGAGTCATAAAGAAGAGGTCTACTAAGGTTGTATTTCTCTCCTCTTAGTGTTAGACACTTTCTTTTATGTGATACTAATTTATGTTACCCAAGTTTTCTAATTAGATTCATGGTTGGTTTTGCTTAGCACCCCTAAAAATTTTATTATAGCATGTTTGATGCAAGACAAACCCTAGGCATGGTACTAAACAAACCCTACAGTGGTATCAGAGCCAAGTTAGAAACTTAGACGATATTAAATAAATCACGAAACCAAAATAATTTCGAAAAACTGAAACCCTAAACCTGCTCTTTGTCGAATTTTTCAGAGCATCTAAAATTTTTTTAAGCAGTTGCAGAATGTTACATATGATGTAATATGAACACCAAACGAAAACGAGGCCATTCTACCAGATTTGACCCGGCGAAATTGTCACGACCCAAAGTTTGGCCCGTGACCGGCACTTAACCACGTAACGTCTACAGGCGTAACGCGACTAAGTAAGCCGAAAACCCAGAAATCAAACCAGTAATAGTATAGAGTGATTTAAGCAATTAATAGAACCAATTACTAAGATAACAATATACGACGCCATAGCGAAGAAAATGGCAACAAGTGGGAAACATCACAGATAGAATAAACTGCATAAGTAAAGTCGGCTCACAACGAGCTCGACGCCAGAATACAAAATAATATACATCGTCCTCACAACTGGTTTCTAAGTCAATACATAAGTGGTAGATGGAGAGTACTAGATACAACAATGTACATAACTGAAAGATAACCAGATACCGTACAAAACCCACCTATCAGCAAAAGAGCTAGTACACCAACTGTAGGGGTATCTGTATCAAAAGATGCAAGAGCGCAGCCTGCCGCGACTATTCCGAAGGGCAACCTGCAAACACTGTGGCACAACGGGGGTGAGTTGCCAACTCGTGAATAGAAGATAACATATAAAGGTAATCGCGAGTATGCACGTGCTACGATACTCTAACCTCTATCAACCGATAACATCTATATGATGAACTGGATGCTCGAACATGCAACAAGTGCGATCTAATAACATCTCCATATGATGAGCAAGAAATGTGATGATCAGGTATAACAATGCAATCTAACAACCCTATATAGAATGAACAGGGTATGCAATGATCAGGTATAGCAATGCAATCTAACAACCCTATATAGAATGAACAGGGTATGCAATGATCAGGTATAGCAATGCAATCTAACAACCCTATATAGAATGAACAGGGTATGCAATGATCAGGTATAGCAATGCGATCTAACAACCCTATATAGAATGAACAGGGTATGCAATGATCAGGTATAGTAATACAATCTAACAACCCTATATAGAATGAACAGGGTATGCAATGATCAGGTATAGCAATGCAATCTAACAACCCTATATAGAATGAACAGGGTATGCAATGATCAGGTATAGCAATGTGTACTATATCAGGTATAATAGGTACAGGATGAGATATCAATTACTACATACTGAGCATGGGAAATATAACATCTACACGGAATGTCATCATGGAAAGTATAATCGGTACTCATCAATGTACCCAAATCCCAATACTACTCAGGCGTCGTCATCCTCCTCGATCCTCCAATCCTGTAAATCTCATATAACCGTGAGTGCCCAACATCGGCACCCAAAATATCAAGAAATACTCGTGCCAAGTATCGACACGCAAATCCTCCTGTATAGGGCATCCGTCAGTCCGGATCAGCCCACGGGCTCTGTCTGCGGTATCGGCCCTCGGCCCCGGCAGTACGAGTCATCCCGTATCCATCCATAGCCTCTGGTCGGTATCCTCCGAATAACCGCCAGGTCCAAACAATCACCGGTAGGTAGTAGTCCCTCTGCCAGGCTCACCGTCTACTACACAGCGAAACCGTTCTCGTCCCGGGGTACCATACTGGGTCCACCATGTACCCGTAATCGGTCTCATCCAACTCCTCGATTCGGGTTCACATATATCACTCTAGTACCGAGAAAACACATGGTGGACGCACCGAAATATCATATCAAGGGAAACCGGGTTTTTAAATAATTAACTATTCTCTTTGAAATATCCACGGTTCCCCAAATCCAGAATTAACATGGAAACAACATATCCCAATGCGTAATCTAAGCAAGTATGAAGATATCAATATATGTGTGCACTGGTACGAATATACAGTGTGCATGCGCGCAGGTATGAAGATATCAATATATGTGTGCACTGGTACGAATATACAGTGTGCATGCGCGCAGGTATGAACATCTCAATATGTGTGCACTGGTATGAATATACAGTGTGCATGTGCGCAGGTATGAACATCTTAATATGTGTGCACTGGTATGAATATACAGTGTGCATGTGCGCAGGTATGAAGATATCAATATATGTGTGCACCGGTATGAATATACAGTGTGCATGTGCGCAGGTATGAAGATATCAATATATGTGTGCACCGGTATGAATATATAGTGTGCATGTGCGCAGGTATGAACATCTCAATATGTGTGCACTGGTATGAATATACAGTGTGCATGTGCACAGGTATGAAGATATCAATATATGTGTGCACCGGTATAAATATATAGTGTGCATGTGCGCAGGTATGAACATCTCAATATGTGTGCACTGGTATGAATATATGATTTATAGCAATCATATAATGTGTGTGTCATGGCAATCACTAACGGTGTGAGTGTAGCATATCAATCGTGCTCGTGCGACTTGAACCGTTAGTGACAGTGCAGTGTTATGTGCTATCATTTCTATATGCAACAATAATGTATGCCACTACAGTCCATATGAACATCTACAATCTAATATCCTAACTCGCCCTGACGCTTAACGCCATACGGGCGATTTCCCCGTAGATGTTAAATCTACTCACCTGGTCGTGCGCTACTCGTAGCCGACCACCTGCTTCCCTTTCTTAGCTTCGTCCGATGTACCCGCCTGCGAACCTGGAATTACACAAGAATCTATATATAAGCAAATATCTCGCAAAACGTGATATCGACGTCAAACGATACGCTCGCGTCGCGAACTAAACGCGCGTGTGTACGATACGCTAAATGTGTGCACGCGTCTAAAACTAACCCCGATACGCCGCGATACGCTGAATCATGGAACCCTCTCGCGTATCGCACGTATCGCGCGAACCAAACGTACTAGAAATACGATATAACGTCCCAGATTCTACCCAAGCTAACAACTTACAAAACTATACATACCACTGGCCTAGAAATAACAACAGACTCCTACCCATCCAAACATCACCCAAAAATTCCCCTATCTGGCCGTAAATTGCGGCCAGAATGAATAAATCGGCGGCCTCGATATGGGGTGGGGGTCTCGGGCTCTGGTGGTGTGGTCTATACCTTGTATACAAGCTCCAGTCAACTCAATTTCAACCTGAACAACCCGGGCCTATAGCAGATCACAGAAATCCAAAAAGTTCACTTAAAAACACTAAATTTGCATAATTTGAAACCCTATGGTATTTTGGTGTAATCTAGGGTCTAACTAGGTTTACATGGCCTTAATAACACCTAATTAGGCTAGGTTAACCAATATTAACAGCACTAAACCATAAGTCCACGCAAATCACCATTTCAAGCACAAAATCTCACTTTTTTACACAAACCGAAGCTAAACTACGCATACGTTAAACAAACAAGAAGTTGGGCTCGGATTCTATACCTTACAAGACCCTAGGTGCAAGGAGAAAGGAGGTGGAGAAGGTGGGAGTGCTGCTGCAGCTGCTGGGGCTGCTGTTGATGTTGTTGCTGCTGCCACTGCCTGCTGCTGCTGATGCTGCAGATGATGCTGCTGTTGTTGCTGCTAGTTGCTGCCTCTCTCTTTCTCTCTCAGCTGAGTGTGTGTGTGTGTTGAGAGTGAGAGGAGTGAGATAGAGGAGGAAAAGAATGAGAATACCCTAGTCAACCCCCTCTCTCTCTCTCATTAAATGAGCATGGGTCAAGCCATGTTGCCCATACTCTCTCTCTCTCTCCAAGTCAACAATTCCAAACTATTTCTCATAATGAAAATAAATAAAACAACCACCATAATAAAAACCCAAATACACCAAATACACAACTTAAAATGGCTTAGGAATTGGTGAGTCCACCATGGTTGTTAATCATGGTTTTAACCCCAAATCCTAACCCTAGTTAACATGCACAAGTGTGTGTGTGCCTAGAAAAATCCTAATAAAATATTCATTAACTAGAATAAAATATCTGAAACTTAATTTGGTAAACTTTTTACCAAAAACTATCTATTAAAATATAATCAACCCCTAAACACGACCTAAGGTGTTACAGAAATGCATATAAAATCTGGCCTGGCCGATTTTCCCTTGCTCTTTTCACCTCGTTTTTGTTTGTTGCTCTGGTATCTGGGGTTTGGTGTTTCAGGTATTGCTTGTTTTTACTAAGATTCCATGTGATGTTATTTTTCAGTAAAGACTATTTGGAGTATTTCGTAGTCGTAATTTTAACGTTGTTTTAGGTAATCTAGAGGACGTTTAACAGTTCGAACGAACATCAAACACCACCTCATGACGCCCTCTAGAAATTTTCCAAAAGTTGGAATTTTCCAAATTAAAAATATTCGAAAAATCATGCAGGTAATTCTATGGACCTTCTAGAAGAACGTAACCGTAACTCGATTCTATGACCACGGAACCACGGCCAAACCCTAGAGTTTGCCATATTTCCGCGGCGCCATAGGTGAAGCAATGATTGACCCTTCTACGGTTGGTCCATAGGCACTCATGTTTTGGGTATTTTAATTTAGCTCAAGTGTTGAGCTCTTTGGGAGATGTGGGTGTTTGTTGATTCGATCGAAACGTTTAATATTGTCTAGATATTTATGAATGTGATATAATAATTGGAATATACACTAATTAGTTTTGTGAAAAGTAATTAGTTGCGTGTAAATCTAACATTTTGGTCTCGGGTGGAATCGGGAATCTTGTTGAATTACCCGATTTCTTTTGAAAAGGTGTTTTCATAGATGAGACCCAAATGTAAGATTTGCATCATTAGGCATGAAATCTAGAATATGTGATATTCCGGGTTTATGATGTCTAAAGAAAGTGATAATTCCAATTGTTGTAGTTTTTCACTTTCTTTTCTGGGACCATAAGTGTAATATGTGGTGTATCACCGGTTTCGTTGCTATACATCAACGACAATTGGAGTACGCATACTTACTTACGTTGATGACATGTGATGTTATGTGTTGCTGAGATATGATGTATAGGATCGTCGTGATTGAATGGCCAGGGGTTTTATGTGAGATTAGAGTTTTTTCTTTTCATTCATGTAAAATTCATTGTATGTAATATTCTTTTATTGAGGTATTTCCGGGTTGAGGATGTCACCATTGTTGTATATTATTTACTTTTCCGCATTAAGATAGACCCAAGGTGGGGAGCACAAGTGATCAGGTTCTAGGGTCCAGTAGGAGGCCATCTAGAAAAGTCGAGACCGGGTCTCCTAACTCTAGAATTGGTAGGGTCACTTGCCGCTCCCATAGGGGTCTAGGGGTGTGGACTTTGGCTATTCATAGCGACCGTGGAATCCGTATTTTCTATTGTTGGCTAAATTCAAAATACAGACCTCCTAGTATATCCTATATTTTCATATATATGTGCTTCTGTTGTTGATATTCTGTGATGTGATCACTTTATATGCTGAGACGAATAATCTATTATATATATGATATATAAAAAATGTTGCTTATGTTTTGCATCAGCGCTAGTCCCGCCCCGCTATGTCGTTAGTAAGTAACCTAACGGTACATAACGGGACACTGTGGCGAATGCGGATGGCATAAGAGTGCGTTCTATTTTCATTTCTTTTCAATGATGGTTTAAGGATTTAAATGATGGGACTACATTAATGATATTAATGTAAAGAAAAAGAAACCTAAAAGATGTTGCAGAATCGGATTTGAAATCTACTCGGCTTTTTATGAAAAACAAGTTTTCAAAATATCGAGCTTAAGCCACTCCTTTTAAAACCATTAGATTCTACAACGATATCAAGTTCAAAGCGTTAAAGGTTTTCTCAAAAACCATTCGCAGCCCTCCGTCATTTTAGGAAGTAGAGTACTTAGTATTCGTGCTACGTATGTTGACTATAGCCAAGACGTAGTGTATGGTAGCTTAGTGATGTCTTCCTACACAGCATATGATGCGATTAATTAAGACAGTCACATGATTATGTTGACCATAGCGAAGGGTCATATGGGTGGGTCTAATTAATTATAAAATGACGGGTAGAACATGACTAGTGCTTATGATATGTTGACCATAGCCAAGGTCATGAGTGCTAGGGGTAAAAACCATATCTGGAGTTTCAAGAGTTGAAATTTGCAATGAGATTACATACCTTCTATATGATAGTAGGATCTCAATCCCACTGTGAGCAAGAGTTGCTCCCAGGAGAGTTTTACAGTTTACAATTAGCTAACCCATTAGGTTTCAACGGGGCTACGCCTATGGGAAAACAAGGTTTATTTTAATTAGGTCCGTGCGAAAGCACGGGAAACCTCACTCAAAGTACCGACACTGGCCTGTCTGAACGGTTAGCAAAGTTGTAGAATGTAATTAATCCTGGCTAGTTTTCTTTTTATGGTTTGAAAGAAAATTTGATAAAAGTAGAGGGAGACATCGATTAGATAAGATAATAACCAATCTGATCTTTACAAAAGCTTTCGCTGAGTGTATTCTTTTCTCTCTCCTAATGGCAGATAACCATAACTGGACTTAAGATTTTGTTAGAGAAAAATAAGCTAACTGGGCCGAACTATAAAGACTAGCTGAGGAACATTAACATTGCTCTCACATATCATAAGGTATCATATATCCTCACTACCTCAGCCCTTCCCAGCCCAGGCCCTGAATCTTCTGTTGTGGATAGGGAGATCCGCAAAACGTGGGATATTGACTGTGCCACTGCCAAATGCCTCGTGCTTGCATCGATGGACAATACACATCAAAATCAGCATGAGCAGATGGATGTTCAATCCATCTTTCTCCATACAAAAGAGTTGTATGGGGAGCAATCTCGTACCCTACGATACGAAGCATCTCGAAAGTTATTTCAGATGCGGATGGCTCCTGGCACACTAGTAGGTGATCACGTTTTGAAGATGATTACTCTTATTGAAGAGCTTGAGGACCTCAGATGGACAATGGAGATTGAACAGTATGTTGATATTATTCTACAGTCTCTTCCCTCTGCCTTTGCTCCATTTATAGTAAACTTCATCATGCATAACATGGAGAAGTCACTACCCGAACTTCTCAATATGTTGAGAAGTGTGGAGAGTGCGTTCAAGGCAAAGTCTCCCTCTCTAATTGTTGGGCAATCTTTCTCTTCTGTCCCAAAAGCTAAGGCCAAGGGAAGGAATAAGAAGAAACCCACCAAACTGAGAGGTGGAATCAAAAAGGCACAAGGGAGAGACAAATCCAAGGCTGAGAAGTCGGGAAAAGGAGAATGTTTCCACTGCAAGAAGACCGGGCAGTGGAAGAGGAATTGTACTGAATACCTTGATCTCAAGAAAAAGAAGCATGGTGATGCTTCTGCTTCAGGTGTGTTCGTGACTGAAAACTGTTTTTCTATAAACTCTGCTTCCTGGGTATTGGATACCGGTTCGGGTTCTCATATCTGTAATTCTGTGCAGGGCTTGAGAAATAGCAGAGTTTTGAAGACCGGTGATCATACTCTCCGAGTTGGAAATGGTTCCAATGTACATGCAGTTTCAGTGGGAGAGTATCACCTAGGGTTGCCATCGGGTTGTATATTGGATTTGAACCCATGTTATTATGTACCTAGCATGCTTTATAATATAATATCTGTTTCTTTGTTATACAATGAAGGATATCATTTTGTATTGCAGCATAATGTTATGAATATTAAACTGAATCAAGAGTTGATTGGTTATGGTATACTTAATAACGGGATATACATCCTAAATCAACACACGGTTTTCAACATACAACACACAATAAAAGAAAATTTTGAGATATAAATGAAGTTTTTCTTTGGCATTGTAGACTTGGTCATATTAATGAAAAAAGACTAAACAAGCTTCATAAAGATGGATATTTAAATCCTTTTGAATATAAATCTTATACGACTTGTCAGTCTTGTATCAAAGAAAAATGACCAAAACTCTGTTTACTGGACACGGAGAAAGAGCTACAGAGCTCTTGGGTCTCATACATAGTGATGTATGTGGGACAATGTCTACACATGCGAGAGGCGATTTTTCTTACTTCATAACTTTTACTGATGATTTTTCAAGATTCGGTCATGTGTTTTTATTAAAGCATAAGTCTGAAACTTTCGAGAAATTCAAGGAGTACAAACTTGAAGTAGAAAAACAAACATAAGTGAGCATCAAGATACTTCGATCAGATCGAGGTGGAGAGTATCTTAGTACAGAGTTTTCGAACTTCCTAAAAGAGAATAGGATTCTCTCTCAGCTCACTCCCCCTTGCACACCACAGCACAACGGTGTGTCAGAACGGAGGAATCACACCCTATTGGATATGGTGCGATCCATGATGAGTGATGCTGAGTTACCTCTCTCCTTTTGGGGGCATGCATTGGAGACTGCAGCATTTCTGTTGAAGAAAGTTCCAACCAAAACCGTGTCTACCACTCCATATGAGATATGGTATGGGAAGAGACCGTCTCTTAAACGAGTTAAGATTTGGGGTTGTCCGGCTTTTGTTAAAAAGCAGAATCCAGAAAAACTCGAGACACGATCGGTTAAATGTATATTTGTGGGATATCTAAAACATTCGTTTGGATATCTTTTCTACCACCAGAAGGAACAACAGGTGTTTGTTTCTCAACATGCCACATTTTTAGAAAATGAGATTTTTCCAAATGATACTGATGGCAATGAGGTAGATCTAGAAGAGGTTCTAGAGACATAAGTTACAAATGACGACTTGATTGAACCTGATATTGCAACAGAATCTTATGAACCTCAGTCACTCCGTAGATCTGGTAGGACTTCTCGCCCACCGGAGAGATACTACGGTTTTCTCATTAATGGTGATGGAGAAGATTGCATCATGGATGATGATGACCCTACCAGTTTTCAGCAAGCTATCACGAGTGGTGACTCTGTGAAGTGGCTGGATGCCATGAGATCTGAAATGGTGTCTATGTACACCAACAAAGTATGGACTTTCGAAGTTGTACCCTCTGGGGTAAAACCCGTAGGGTGCAAATGGATCTTTAAGAGAAAGATCGGTGTAGATGGGCAGGTGGAGACCTAGAAGGCAAAGCTTGTGGCGAAAGGATTTCGTCAAAGAACAGGACTGGACAATGACAAAACCTTTTCTCCTATAGCCATGCTTAAATCCATTTGGATCCTACTTGATGTTGCTGCTCACTACGACTATGAAATCGAGCAGATGGACGTTAAAACTACATTTCTAAATGGTGATTTAGAAGAGTGTGTTTATATGGATCAGCCAGAGGACTTCGTTGATAGTGGAAGCTGCAGGAAAGCATGTAGGTTGCTTAAATCCATTTATGGATTAAAGCAGGCATCACGGAGTTGGAACATTTGTTTTGATGATGTCATCAAAGAGTTTGATTTCGTCAAAAATCCAAATGAACCTTGTGTTTATAAGAAGATTGTAGGGAGTACTGTCACATTCCTCGTATTGTACGTGGATGGCATTCTTCTAATAGGAAACGATGTTCCTATGCTACAATCGGTCAAACTGTTCTTATCATAAAGGTTCTCCATGAAGGACCTAGGTGATGCCTCGTACATATTGGGCATGAAGATCTATAGGGATAGATCTAAAAGGTTGTTGGGATTGTCCCAAACCAGGTACATTAACACCATCCTAAAGAGCTTTAGTATGGAAGACTCCAAGCGAGTTGCCTTACCCGCTTGTCATGGAGTCACTCTCTCCAAGGACTTTTGCCCAAAGACTGATGAAGAGAGAGCTCGCATGAGCATTATACCCTACGCTTCAGCCATAGGATCTATAATGTATGCAATGTTATGTACTCGCCCTGATGTAGTTTATGCACTGGGTGTAGTAAGCAGGTATCAATCCAACCCAGGGGAGAATCACTGGACAGCTGTGAAGAACATTCTTAAGTACTTGCGAAGGACTAAAGAAATTTTCTTGGTGTATGGTAACGAGGATCTCCAAATGGAGGCCTTTACTGATTCGAGCTTCCAGAGTGATAAGGATGATAGCAAATCTATCTTAGGGTTTGTATTTACCCACAATGGAGGGGCGGTATGTTGGAAGAGTTCCAAACAGGATATCATTGCAGACTCCATGATGGAAGCTGAGTACATTGCTGCAAATGATGCTGCCAAGAAAGCCGTCTGGATGAGGAAGTTCATCTCGGAGCTAGGAGTAGTTCCAACCATTATTGATCCAATACCATTATATTGTGATAATAATGGGGCTATAGCATTAGCCAAAGAGCCCATGTCCCATAAGCGATCCAGACACATCCTGAGGTGATATCATTTGATTCGGGAGATAGTTGATCGCCGCGAGATCGAGATTCAGAGAGTAGATACAAAGAATAATACCACGGATCCACCCACCAAGGCCCTCCCTCAGCCGCAGCATGAGCGACTTTTGAGATGTTGGGTATGAGATACGCCAATAATTGGCCTTAGTGCAAGTGGGAGATTGTTGGATATATGCATGCCCTAGAGGCCATTATTTGATAGTGGATGTATCGGTATGTGTGTATATATATATATATATATATATATATATATATATATATATATATATATATATTCAGAGTACATTCTTGCTCGACATAATAGTATGCTCTCTGGTTGTTCTTTATCTTGACATGTTCACTTAATCATGCTTATTACTCATTTGGTACATGTTGATAAAGCCCTTAGGATATTTGCTTGACTACTGGGATTATGATGCCGACCATACTAGTTGGAAATATGTAGTTTATAAGCATATCCTTAAAATGTTCCTAGTCATGGGTGTATCGAGACGGGGCATCGATATTCCAGAGTAGACTAGCGTATACGTTTCTTGACCCATATGATGGGCGATGGATGATCCCATATCCATTAGTGTGATGACACCAAAGATTGTATATAGGTGCTCAGTGGAGACTGGGTACACTGAACGAACTCGCCAAGAACTCCTATATAGTATTATATCTATCATCGGATAGCAGCTCTTAGGTGACACTGGTATAGGTTAGTCTGTAGACCCGAGATCGTCATAGAGTCTTGTGTGTCCTCCCACTGTACTTTGATCTCCACCCTATCATGGCTCTACTGAGTCATGCAAACAGGTGGATTTTGGGTACAGTCCCGAGGCACATGGAGGCAATGAGCGATAGGAGGGGTTTCGTCTCTCCCGGTATTGGGGGTTGATGTTGCGCTATGCTCGATTGGCTATAACAGGAAGTCCCTGACCAGGGCCGATGAGATTTACTGATAAGTGTTATCAGTAGTTTCTTGATCTGTTATAGGCCATATACTTGCATGACTTATTGAGTTATTAGGGTCGACGATACCATCCCTAGACTCGATATGCAGCATATCTGACGAAGAGCCGGACTGTACAGTAAGTGTTGCTAGTTGGCTCGACGGGAGTTTTGACAAGTTCGCTTGTTTTTCTTCTGATCGCTCAATACCTGGGAGTCGTTACGTACAGCTAGTGCCGCTGACGGTTTGTAGGTATGTGATATGATCACTGCCTACTGCTAGCGTATTGATGAGTCTTAGAGTCCCACAGAGGGGTTTCCTAGCTCAGGCAGAACGATGTGGGGGTGCATATGGGGATATGCACAGGAGCTCGATTAAATGCGTGTATGTGATACCATATTTTAATCGTGCGTTTTCTATTGGTCGGGTAGTATGTGATATGACCAGATTATTAAAACAAGTGTTGATTTAATATTAATTACCATTAGCTCATTTATTATTAAACCCTTTTCTTTTATGTGTATGCATGAATGTATGTATGTATTTATTGATATGAATGCACACATGTATGCATACATGTGTCATGGTTGATGATACATTGGAGATGACAATGCAAGACTCACATAGAGAAATATTTATATATTTTGATTATTGAGAAAAAGGAAAATGGGAATAAAATCATGGCTAAGTTTCTACACTCTTCTTATGTTGACCTAAACCTAAACCATGGTTTCATTTTCCATTTGTTCTTTAGCTCAACATCAAAATATCTAGATATTTATTAACCATGGTTTTGGATGAGTATGACTCTCTCATTTATATTTTCTATTCTCATTATTATTTTTATATAATAAAAAAAGGAGCTCAAGCTTAGCCATCTCCTTCTTCTTCCTCCTCCAAGCTCTCTACCTCTTCAAAAGTGAGTGAAGAAAAATAAAAGGAAAGGTTTTTATGTGAGATCACAACCCACATCACCAATCTATGTTAGTCTAGCCCACTAGTATAGATTGTTTGCTTCATTTCCATCTTGATTAAGTGAAGCTAGGAGCTTGAGTTAAGGGACTCCGTGGTGGATCGTCGTGGACTTCGAAGGACTCAAGGGAACCGGTTCAAACACCAAGTTGATCCAAGGAGTCACAAAGAGGAGGTCTACAAAGGTTGTATTTCTCTCCTCTTAGTGTTAGACACTTTCTAGTATGTGATACTAGTTTATGTTACTCTAGTTTCTAGTTAGATTCATGGTTGGTTTTACTTAGCACCCCTAAAATTTTTATTATAGCATGTTTGATGCAAGACAAACCTTAGGCATGGTGCTGAACAAACCCTACAGAGATACTCCGGGGCAAGAAGGTCATATAGAGAGACGTTGAGCCTGGAAGGGGAACAATACCTACCGGTGATTGTTGGACCGGCGGATATCCGTAGGATACCGACTGGAGTTGTGTGATTGAGATAGATTGAGGGCTAATCTGAGTGACGGCACCCGAGATATTGAGATATTGAGTGTCGATGCTTGACATGGGATTATGTTGTTTCTATTGATGATACTTTGGTTTTGCCGTACCCAAAATCTATGTAAGATAAAACTCAATTTTCTCATAGCAGATGTACCCAGATTTCATACTTGATCATTTATTTATGTCGCATTTATACTAGTACATCGCATCATAGTTCATACTTAGGATCTGACGCATTTACATGCATTCTTGTAATTGTCTCTTATGATGTTATTTACTACTCACGAGTTGGCAACTCACCCCCGTTGTGCCGCAGGACCGTCCCGTCAGCATAATCGCGGCGGGCGCACTACTACTTCTTCTGCTATTCCTTTTGCTTCGACTTTTAGGGGCGATACTTATAGGTGGGTTATGAGGATATTCTTTTGTCTTCCACCATGTATATTTACTTTTGTATCCAGTATACTCCATCTACCACTTGTATACTTGACCTAGATACGCGACTATGAGACTTGTATTATATTTATATCTGGTGTCGAGCTCGTGTGAGTCGACTTTTATGTTTTCTTGTGGGCGATATTTTCTTTTCTTGGTTCTTTATCGTTGGCACTATTATGATATATTCTTGCCTGTGTTTGTGTTCCGCCAATTCGGCGAAGAGCTAGCTCGCGCTTGGAGATGCCTATTATGATTGCTTATATATAATCATGTTATGTATCGGTTTTGGGATCAGTTTTTACAAAGGAGATGCTGTCGAAATTTTTATAATACTTGAGCCTTTAAAAGATTTTCAATATAACTCTTGCATGTTTAAATTAACCTTTTAAAACAAGTATTTTATCACTCCATTTTATTTCACGGTTTAGA
Organism: Agapanthus africanus; assembly: GCA_030015575.1. NCBI lineage: Eukaryota > Viridiplantae > Streptophyta > Magnoliopsida > Asparagales > Amaryllidaceae > Agapanthus > Agapanthus africanus. Next base: position 206,989,389 of record CM057337.1, read on the forward strand.
TTATGGGTTTTGGCTTACTTGAATTACGTTATGCCTTTAGACGTGGCGTGATTTGAGTGCCAGTCACGTTCCACCTTCGGGACGTTACAAAGTTGGTATCAGAGCATTAGGTTTTACCTTTCTGAATGTAGTATGACCCTTGGTATGATGGAGCAGGTGACTTAAGTAGAGTGACGTAGCGTGTGTATGTTCCGCGGTATACTCACGATACGATACTCTGCCTAAGTGACCTTAGGATATATATTTTCTTATAATTCCTTCGTTGATTCCATGTATCCTTTTGTTCCGATTGCTATGTTCTTATCGAATCTTGTTTCTTATTCCTGCCACTATGCCGCTGAAGACTACGAGGGCCCAGAGGGCTGCCGCCAGAGACGAGGTCAGGGCGTGCTCGTTTGAGACGAGGACCGACTAGGGCGGTACGTCTACCCCTCACGGAAAGATTGATCCCCCTTCTCCAGGCCGGATTACTAGGCTGGAGGCGAGTATTCAAGATTTGTGCCAGATGGTTGGATATTTAGTCAAGGTTAACCGAGCACCGAGATCTGATGATGTTCCTCCTACTACGGGGACTTTGATAGTACCTACTACCAAGACAGCTGTACCTGCCGCTACCGAGACTATCGCAGTATCACTACAGGAGTTTATAAGGCTGAAGCCTCCAGTTTTCACTGGAACAGTCACAGCAAAGGATCTACAGACGTTCCACGACAGGATGGCCAGGATTTGTCGTTCCCTAAGATGTTTCGATAAGAGATTGGTCGAGCTTGCTAGCTTTCGTCCGAAGGGTCTTTCCCAGACTTGGTGTGAGTCCGTTGAGAGAGGACGAGCTGCAGGCCTTCCTCATATGACCTGGGATGAGTTCACGACGGTGTTTCTCGCTCGTTTCCTTCCGCAGAGTATCAGGGATACTCGAGCTCGTAGTTTTGAGTCTTTGCACAAGACTCCTAGTATGACCGTGGCCGAGTATGATATCCAGTTCACTCAGCTGTCCAGATATGCTCCTTACTTGGTGGACACCGAAGAGAAGCGTATCAAGAGATTTGTGCGAGGCCTTGACACACAGTTATTTCTTTCTATCGGCGCCCAGCACTTTAACACCTATGCAGCAGCGATGGACACAGCCATATTATTGGAGGAGCGTATTTCTGAGACTATGACTGTTCCAGGACCAAAGCGGATTCGTACTGGTGTATCAGCTCCTGGGCAGTTTGGCAGGGATGTGGCAGGCAAAGACCACGGCGGATTCTTTCTACGCTGTGGTGGTGGCTGAGGCATGATTTGGGGCCAGTTATTTAACTCTTACTTACCGGGTCAACAGCCGTCGCCAGGATGTTTTCGGTGTGGGAGTCTGCATCACCGTATCGGATATTATACCATGAGGCGCCAGGGCGAGGCAGCAGTTCCACATGTTACTTTCTACCTTCACCCCTCCTTCGAGAGCTTTACCTCCTATGCCCGTTGTTGCTCCACGCCAGATCGATGCTCCGAGAGGCCATGGTCGTGGCGATCCTGTTCAAAGAGGATGAGGTGGCAGAGGACAGCCAGGTGCCAGTATAGGACAGGTTCGTGTTTTTTCTTTGACTCCTCAGGATGCGCAGGCATCGAATGCAGTTGTGACAGGTACTCTTTCAGTGTGTTCTTTCGACTCACGCATATTGTTCGACCCTGATTCCATGCATTCTTATGTATCCACACACTTCATACTGAGGTTGGGCCGAGAGTCGTCCTTTTTAGATCAGCCGCTAGTTGTGATTACTCCCGTAGGAGAGTCTTTTATCGCTCTACATGTGTTTCGATCGTGTTCTGTTCATATTGGGGATAGAGATTCTTCGGTTGATTTGATCCTTCTTGACATTTTATACTTCGACGTTCTTCTCGGCATGGACTGGTTAGCCACTTATTATGCGTCTGTGGACTGCCGCAAGAAGGCAGTCAATTTAGTTTTCTGGATGAGCCGGTTCTTGTTGTTCAGGGATACCATAGTGCCACCCTTCCCAGTTTGATTTCTGCTCTTTACGCTAGTCGGCTCTTGAGGAAAGGATGTCAGTGATTCTTGGCATATATTCGTGATGCTGGAGCCGCAGAGGTCCCGTTAGACCAGGTTCCAATCGTGAGAGAGTTTCCCGACGTATTTCCTGATGAGTTACCTGGATTGCCGCCAGAGCGCGATATCGAGTTCTGCATCGACTTAATCCCTGGCACGGGGCCTATTTCTATACCACCTTATCGGATGGCCCCGGCGGAGCTTAAAGAGCTTAAGGATTGGTTGCAAAATTTGCTTGACAAGGGACTTATTCGTCCAAGTGTGTCGCCTTGGGGAGATTCTGTCCTATTCGTCAAAAATAAGGACGGTAGTATAAGATTATGCATTGATTATCGTCTGCTGAACCGAGTTACGGTGCGGAATAGATATCCCCTATCTCGCATTGACGATTTGTTTTATCAGCTTCAGGGTGCAGGACCTTTTTCGAAGCTTGACTTGCGGTCGGGCTATCATTAGTTGCGGGTCCAGAATGATGACTTTCCGAAGATTGATTTTCGGACGCCCTACGGGCATTACGAGTTCTTAGTGATATCGCTCAGGCTCACCAATGCTCCAGCAGCGTTCATGGATTTGATGAACCGAATCTTCAGGCCATTTCTCGACCAGTTTATTATTGTATTCATTAACGATATTTTGGTATACTCCAGGAGTCGAGAAGAGCATGAGCAGCATTTAAGGATTACGTTGCAGACATTGAAAGAGCACCAGTTGTTTGCTAAATTCTTGAAGTGTGTTTTCTTGCTTGATAGTGTTGACTTCTTGGGTCATGTGGTTACAAGAGATGGTATACGAGTGGACCCGAAGAAGATCGAGACCGTACAGCATTGGCCAGACCTGTTTCAGTGATAGAAGTTTGCAGCTTCTTAGGCTTAGCCGATTATTACCGCCGTTTCATACAGGATTTCTCTCGTATAGCTGCATCGCTGACCGGATTGACCCGGAAGGGAGTTCCATTTTTTTGGACCGAGGCATATGAGCAGAATTTTCAGCAGTTGAAGACTCGTTTGACGACTGCACTAGTCTTATCTTTACCTTCAGGGTCAGGCGGCTATGTTGTTTATTGTGATGCTTCTCGAGTGGGTCTAGGTTGCGTGTTGATGCAGCACGGCAGAGTCGTCGCTTATGCTTCTCGGAAATTGAAGAAGCACAAGCAAAACTATCCCACTCACGATTTAGAGATGACCACGGTGGTCTTTGCGCTCAATATTTGAAGACATTACTTATATGGCGAGTTGTGTCAGACCTTTATGGACCACAAAATCTTAAAGTACATCTTCCAGCAGCTGGATCTGAATTTGAGGTAACGTCGTTGGATGGAGCTCATGAAAGACTATGATTGTGAAATCCTTTATCACCCAACAAGGCGAATGTTGTAGCTGATGTTTTGAGTCGGAGGCCCGGAGGTAGTTTGTCCTATTTGAGCACAGTTCAGAGATAGTCATCTATAAATTAGCAAATCTTATGCGACAGCCGAGTACAGTTTGAATTTACTACCACCGGAGGACAGCTTCCTCATGTCTGCACCCGTCCACTTTTACTTGATCGCATCCAGGAGGCACAGTCCGACGATGCTCGTTTGTCAGAGATTATGGATCACGTTTGGCAGGGTAAAGATTCGGAGTTTGTGATTAATAGCCAGGGAGTGCTATGAATTGGGACTCGTCTTTGTGTACTAGATTCCGAGGGGCTGAGGCGCAAGATCTAAGAAGAGGCACATCAGTCAGCATACAGCATTCCTCTGGGTTCTACTAAGATATATCGTGACTTGAGAGATATCTATTGATGGGAAGGGATGAAGAAAGATGCTGCAGATTTCGTTTCGAGATACCTGACTTGCCAGCAAGTCAAGGCCGAGCATCAAAGGCCGACGGGAGAGTTACAGCCTTTGCCCATTCCGGAGTGGAAATAGGAGCATATCTCTATAGATTTCATTGTGGGTTTACCTAGGTCCAGTCGAGGGTATGACTCTATTTGGGTGGTTGTAGACCGGTTGACGAAAGTGGCTCACTTCCTTCCAGTGAAGACCACTTTCAGATTTGCTCAGTATGCTCAGATATATATTGATGAGATTGTGCGACTACACGGCGTTCTGACTTGCATTGTTTCTGACAGAGGCACCCAGTTCACTAGCCGTCTTTGACAGAAACTTCAGGAGGCCTTGGGCACCCGATTGAGTTTCAGTACAGCTTTCCATCTGCAGACCGATGGTCAGTCAGAGTGAACTATACAGACTCTCAAGGATATACTCCGAGCGTGCATACTAGATTTCGGTAGCAGTTGGGATCGTCACTTGCCCTTGATAGAGTTCTCATACAATAACAGTTTTCAGGAGATGATTCAGATGACACCTTTCGAGGCTTTGTATGTGAGAAAGTATCGATCATCGGTATGTTAGACCGAGCTCAGTGAGAACAGGGTTTTGGGACCGTAGCTAGTTCAGGAGACTACAGAGAAGATCCAGTTGATTCAGGATAAGATGAGAGCGGCCAAAAGAAGGCAAAAGTCTTATGCCAATCACCGTCGTTGCATACTTGAGTTCGCCGTGGATGATCATGTTTTCTTACGGGTCTCGTCAATGAAGGGCGTGATGAGGTTCGGAAAGAAAGGGAAGCTTAGTCCCAGATGTATAGGTCTTTTTGAGATTCTCGAGCGAGTCGGTACCGTTGCTTATCGTTTGGCACTTCTACCCAGTTTCTGGATATTCAACCCGTATTTCATGTATTGATGCTTCGTAAGTACCTTTATGACCCTTCTCACACGATTCAGCATCAGACGATCTAGCTGGAACGCGATCTTTCTTTCACCGAGCAGCCGGTAGTTATCCTGGACCAGCAGGTGAAGAAACTTCGGTCGAAGTTTTTACCGTCCGTGAAAGTTCTTTGGCGTGGCCCGAATAGCGAAGAGGTTACATGGGAAGCCGAGAGCGAGATGCGGAAGAAATTTCCCCATCTCTTCGAAAGTACGCGTCGTTAGATTTTAAATTCGGTGGCCGAATTTCTTTAAGGGGGAAGATTGTAAAGTTTTAATCATTTAGAATAATTATAGATTTATTAGCAGCAGAACAAGCGTTTTTCAAATAAAACCTAGTTAATAATTATTTCTACATAGGTATAATTTTACTAATTCACTATGTAATTATTATTTAATTATTTAATTATTTATTTATTTATTTACTTATTTAATTAATTATTTTAACATGCACATACACACTAATCTAGGGTTAACAAGAGGTTAGTATAGGTTATTACAAGTTTTTGCAACCATGATAACCTAAACATATTTTATTAACATGCTTTCTCATTTAAAAATGTTGGAGGGTTCTAGATTTTTGTGAAAAAGAAAAAAATGAAAATGAAAATAAAAGGCATGGTGCATTAAATGTGAGGTGAGGGGTGTGCTATGGCTTGGGCTCTCTCTCTCTTACTCTCTAGATATTTCTTCATCTCTTCTTCTCTTCTTCTTCTCTTATTTCTTCGTAGAACAAGAAAAACCCTTCTCTACCTCACTTAAACCCTACCCTAATCACCATAAACCCTTTATTAAACATTTCCAAAATCCTAATCCAAACCTCTTCAAGAGTTTCCTTCAAGCAAGTTTCCATTTTGGTGGCTATCCTATCAAGTTAGGATCACCTACTAGTCTATCTCAAGGTATGAATTAAATTTACTACTTGTTTTGCTAACCTTTTGTCATAATTGTTCTTGATTAGGTTTTAGGGTAGTGCTTAAAGTAAGTTTAGAGTTTTCAAGAGAATGTTAAGTAGAGTTTTCAAGAGAATGTTAAGTAGTGCTTAAAGTAAGTTTAAGGTTTTAATAGCTTCTAAGGTAATCATGACTCATATTGGGGTAGTTAAGAGTAGTTTAGTGTCTAATAGTCTTGTTAAACCACTAAGTTTGCACTAAAACATCTTAATGTTTCTAATTAGTGTTAAATAACGTTTTTAGTTAAAGGTTAGGGTTCTTACGAATATGCTATCAACCCTGAAGTTATTTTTTTGAGAAGTTGCAATTACTGTAAGATATATATTAGACTAGGAATTTACCCTCGAAGCCTGTTCCCTCCCCTCCATACCAAGGCCGCAGATTTAATATTTCTGGCCGCAAATTGTGGCCAGGTGAGGGAGAAAACTGCGGCCATTATTGTATAGTACCGATTTGTATATTACATTTTGAAAGCTCGGGATATATACAGATATAATAACAGTCTTGCTCAAAATGGTAGTATGCTACTTGGTTTGATTCTACCTCAATATGTGTATATGTTTCTTTTAGCATATCACTAATACATATTGGTAGAGCCCTTAGGATCTTTACTTGACTACCAGCATTGTGATGGCAGTCACACTAGTGGGGACTGGGTAGTCTATAAGCACATCCTTATAAAGGTCCATAGTCGTAGGATTATCAAAACGGGGCATCGATACTCCAGAGTAAACTGCTTCTCATCCCAGTAGGGGAGATGGTCTATCCCACAACCATGGGTATGTCGTACCGGAGATAGTATATAGGTGCTTATTGGGTTATGAGTTACACTGGACGGACTCGTTGGGAACTGCTGGTTGGTATTATACCTATCGTCAGGTAGCAGTTCTCGGGTGGCATGAGTATAGGTTAGTCCGTTGACTTGACATCTCGAGCATGTTCCTACTGTACTTAGATTACTACCCTACCATGGCTCAAAGGAGTCGTGCAAACAGCTAGTAGTTGGATGCAGTCCCGAAGCACTTGGAGGCAGTAGCAGTTAGATAGTATTCGTCTCTTTCAGTATTAGGGGTTGATATCGCGCTGTGTTCGAAAAGCCATTACACAAAGTCCTTGGCCAGGGCAAGCGAGATTTACTGGTAGGTGCTCTAGTAGTTTCTTAGGGTGTATTGGGCTCTACCCCAACACGACTTATTGCGCTATTAGGGGTCTAACGATTACCATCCCCCTAAGCCCGATATGCGAGTATCTTAGACGAACAGACCGGAATGTACGGAGATTGTCACAGATAGGTTCAGTAGGAATTCGAATGAGTTTGCTCATTAGCCTTCTTATCGACAGATACCTGGTTAGCCGTTACGCACAGCTAGTGCTGCTGACGAACTTATTGTTAAACCCACTTTCGTCGTATTGTCGAGTCTTTAGAGTCCCATACAGAAGGTTTCCCTGCTTCGGACGAAACGATATAGAGGTCGTATGGTTTTACGGCAGGGTTCTGATCATATATGTTGGTTATTGTGCCCTCAAGTCAATTATTGAATCACAAGCACACGATTGCGATGATTGAAGGAGGACCTACATGGATAGAACAATCTTACTCAAAATGATAGTATGCTATCTGTTTTGTCTTTATCATCATGTACATGCTTTATATTTATTACAGATCACTATTAAATGTTGATAGAGCCCATAGGATTCTTGCTTGACTACCAATATTATGATGGCGATCATATACGTGGGAGCTGGGTGGTCTATAAGCACATCCTTAAATGTCCCTAGTCATGGGAGTTTCAAGACCGGGCATCGATACTCCATAGTAGACTGGTGTATACTGATCGAGACCCCAACGAGGGGCGGTGGCAAGGTCTCACAAGCCATTAGTGTTAGTTTGTTCATCTGAGATAGTGTACAGGTGCTCATTGGGTTATGAGAACACTGGACGGACTCGTCGGGAACCTGCTAGTTGGTAGTATACCTATTGTCAGATAGCAGTTCCCAGGTGACATGTGTGCAGGTTAGTCTGTCGGCCTGAGTTCGTCATTTGTCTCGTGTGAGGTCCCACTGTGCTTTGATTACTACCCTACCACGGCTCAAAGGAGTCATGCAAACAGGTTTTAGTTGGGTACAGTCCCGAGCCATATGGAGGTAGTGAGCAGATCGTCGGGGATTCGTCTCTCCTGGTATTGAGGGTTGATGTCGTGCAGTGCACGGGTGGCCATCACCAGAAATCCTTGGCCAAGGTAGTCGAGAGTTACTGATTTGGATCAGTAGTTTCTCAGTTGGGATAGGCTTCATACCGACATGAAATGTCGTGTTATTAAGGGTCTGACTTTATCTACCCCCCATAGAATCGATATGCAATACTCTTAGACGAACAGACCGGACTGTAAGGATATTGTCACGGACAGGCTCAGTAGGGGTTCGGATGAGTTTGCTCGTCGGTCTCCCTTTCGCTCAATACCTGGGTAGCCATTACGTACAGCAAGTGCCGCTGACATGCTTGTGGTTAAACCCACTGCTAGCATATTGATGAGTCTTTAGAGTCCCACACAGAGGGTTTCCCTGCTTCGGGCTAAACGATGCAGAGGTCGTATGGTTTTACGCTAGGGTTCGATCATATACGTGTACTTGTGCACGTATCATGATTCGGACGGATAATACTAGTGCCTTTGGTTTAATCCGGATTCTAGTATTATATTATTGGATTATTTTTGTCTCATTGTATTCGTATTTTTTAGAATACGGATATGGGTATGTTTATACGGATGAGGGGTATTCTTGTAATTTATTACAAGGTGCTTCTAGAAGATGCCACCTCATTTAGTTTTAACCATTTAGGATTAAATGGTTAATGAGGTGAAGAGGATGTGGTGTTTATTGCATTTATTGTGGCATGGCTTCGTAGTGACTTATGGTTACTATTCAAGCATGCTTGTTTTTTGTTTGTTGTGAGATATTTTGAAGTCTTGAGATATTTTGTTGACTTGAGATATTTTGGAGACTTGAGATATTTTTATTTGGATGCTTCATTATTGCTCACAACACACAACAAAAAGACTTAGCCATTTTTCTTGAGTTGCCTCACTCTTTCATCCTCAAGCTTCTTCTTTTACCTCCACCCTTCAAGTCTTATGTGTTGAGAAACCTAGGGTGTTATGAGACAAATTAATCCATCACTACACTCTACATTCTCTAGGCTATCTAGTTTAGCGATCTAAGTACCCTAGTTACCTCGGCTATTGAGGTCGATAGACTAACCTGTACACATGTCACCAGGGAACTGCTATCTGACAATAGGTATAATACCAACCAGGATGTTCCCGGCGAGTCCGTCTGGTGTACTCATAACCTAATGAGCACCTGTATACATCTTAGGTGAACCAACTGACACCAATGGCTTGTGATACCGGCCACCGTGCTTTGATTGCTACCCTACCACTGTGCTCAAAGGAGTCGTGCAAACAGGTTTTAGTTGGATACAGTCCCGAGCCACATGGAGGCAGTGAGCAAATCGTCAGAGGATTCGTCTCTTCCGGTATTGGGGGTTGAGGTCGCGGAGTGCACGGATGGCCATCACCAGAAATCTTTGGCCGGGGTAGACAAGAATTACTGGTCTAGGATAGGTAGTTTCTCAGGTAGTGATAGGCTTCATGCCGACACTAAATGTCGCGCTAATAGGGGTCTGACTTTATCCACCCCCTAGACTCGATATGCGATACTCATAGATGAACGGACCGAACTATACGGATATTGTCACTGTCAGGCTCAGTAGGGTTTCAGGATGAGTTTGCTCGTCGGCCTCCCTTTCGCTCAATACCTGGGCAGTCGTTACGTGCAGCTAGTGCCACTGACATGCATGTGGTTAAACCCACTGCTAGCGTATTGACTAGTCTTTAGAGTCCCACACAGAGGGTTTCCCTTGTTCGAGCGAAACGTTGTAGAGGCCGTATTGTTTTATGGTAGGGTTCGATCATATACGTGCACTAGTGCACGGATCATGATCGGACGGATAATACTAGTGGGCTTTGGTTTAAGCCGGATCCTAGTATTATATTGTTGGATTACTTTCGCCCCTTTGTATTCGTATTCAATCGGAATACGGATGTGGGTATGTATATACGGATAAGGGGTAATCTTGTAATTCGTTACAAGATTTCTTTTGTTGATGCCATTTCTTTTTGTTGCTTTAAACATTTAGTTTAATATTTATTGGGAGGAAAATGTGAGTGCATGTTTTGGCCTTGTGCATTTATTTGATGGTGCATGCATTTGGTGACTCATGGTATTGGGTCTAGTGATCATTTATTGTGACAAAGATTATTTTTAGGGCTAGAATTATTGTGTGGGATATTTTGTGGAGAGAGGGGGCAGTTCTTTTCAAGCCTTAGTTTTTTCTTTAGTTGCAAAGAGCACTCAAAATATCACACACAATAGATTTTAGCCACTTCTTGACTTGCTTCTAGTTTGAGCTCACACTTTCCTCCATGGGCATCTTCTTCAACCTCCACCCATCTCTCTCATGAGTTGAGAATCCATGGGTGTTTTGAGACAAAGTATTCACACACACACTCTCTACTTCATCTTGGGCATCTAGGCTAGCAAACTGGTTGTTCGAGTTGCTTCGGTTTAGAGGTGAGAGCCCATATTAAGAACCCTCGACGTGGATCTTCTTCGACGGAGGGAGACCGGAAATCAAACTTGATCGGGGAAGCCGTGACAAGCTTAGGACAGAGGTTGAAGACCGAAGGACACGGATCGATCGGTATAACCTCTCTAAACTCTTTACAGTTAACTAGTATAGGGTTAAGGGTACGATCCGTCGATTAGGGTTCCGTTAGCGCCAGTTTTCTAAAAGTTTTGTTCCGCATTTAGCCATGGATTGATGGCCGGGACGCTGCCGTTGTTAGTTATATGTATGCCCTAGAGGCCATTACTGTACATAGGATGTATATTGTAGTGGATGCTGGGACATATATAGGGAGGACTTTCTTGCTCGACATGATAGTATGCTATCTGGTTGACCTTTACCTTAACGTGTACACTGATTGTCTCTCTGTTACATGTTGGTAAAGCCCTTAGGATGTGTACTTGACTACCTGGACTGTGATGCGGATCATACTAGTGGGGACATGGTAGTCCATAAGTACATCCTTCAAAGTCCCTAGTCGTGGGTGTATCGAGACGGGGCATCGATATACCAGAGTAGACTAGCGTATACCTTCTCGACCTATACAGATGGGCGATGGATGATCCCATATCCATTGGTGTTTGACATCATAGATGATATACGGGTGCTCAGTAGAGACTGGGTACACTGGACGGACTCGCCGAGAACTCCCAGATGGTATTATACCTCACGTCAGATGGCAGTTCTCTGGTCACACTGGTACAGAGTAGTCTGTTGACCCAAGATCGTCATAGAGTCTTGTGTGGTTCCCACTGTGCTTTGATTTTCATCTTACCACGTCCAAGAGGGCGTGCAAAACGGTGGTTTTTGGGTACAGTCCCGAGTCACATGGAGGCAATGAGCGATAGGAGGGGATTCGTCTCTCCCGGTATAGGGGGTTGATGTTGCGCTGTGTTCGATTGGCTATAACAGGAAATCCCTGGCCAGGGTTGCTGAGATTTACTGGTAAGTGTTACCAGTAGTTTCTCGAATTGTTATAGACCTCATATCGACACGACTTATCGAGCTATTGGGGTCTGACGTTTACCACCCCTAGGCGAGGTATGCGACATATCAGACGATCAGACCGGACTGTACGGTAGTGTTACTGGTTGGATTCACTGGAGTGTGAGCGGGCTTGCTCGTCGATCTTCAGATCGCTCAATACCCGGGTGGCCGTTACGTTTGGCAGACCGCTTGCGGCTTGTGGGTGTTTGATATGATCATCATCTGCTGCCGGCGTATTGACGAGTCTTTAGAGTCCTACACAGAGGTTTCCTGGTTCAAGCGAAACGAAATAGGAGCGCATATGAGATATGTGCAGGACCGAGAATAATGCGTGTATGTGATACCGTATTCTATTCTCGCGATGAATGTGTCGAATGGTTGTATGCGATATAACCTAGTTATCGAATTAAGGATTGATTCGATAAATCGATACATTGGATATTAGTCGGTTATATGCGATATGACCGGATCGTTAAATCAAGTGTTGATTTAATGATTTAATGTAGAATTATATATTTGATATATTACTTTGCATTAACTAGTATTGGTTCACTTTAAATGGATTTTCTCGCTCGGATGTGCACATTGTATATGTGATATACTTTTTGTGCACTTGCTTGTATCATGTTTGATGATACATACTCACTAGGGTTTGTGTGAAGATTAAACCATGGTTGTATATAGGTTAGGGTTATGGTTTTCTTATTTATTTATTTATTCATTTATTCTCATTGGAAAATATTATGCATAAAGAGAAAATGGTGGCTTTCTTTGTTTGTACATTGAAGCTTCATGAAGCTTTGACCTTGTGACCATTTTGTCTTGATGCTTAACCCTAACCCTTGATTCTAACTATGGTTTATTCTCTACAACAAACTATGGTTGGCTTATGATAAGTATTCATATTATATTCTTTTTAAAAAAAAATAATTGAAAACTTATCATCTTCTTCCTCTTCTTCTTCTTCATGAAGAAACCTTACTTCAACAATGGCAACTTGAGTATTTGAGTGAGAAATCCAATTCTAAAGTGAACATAACTCCTATTTCTTCATCCTCTACCTCTTGCCTAGTAGTATAGGGTGTTTTCTTCACAAGTTTCTTGACTTGATGAAGTTGGAGCTTGATCTAGCGATGCCTCGACGTAGATCATCTTCGGCATGGACATCGACGACCTAGCTCGCCTATTCTCCGACGAAACCGACGCTAGAGCCCGGGATTTATTTTGGACAGCAAGAGGACTTCATTGCGGAGCTATGGAGGTGGAGCACCGGATCTACAAAGGTTGTATTTCCGTTTCCTTTTAGTTAAGATGTTAACTAGTTTACTTTTTCGCCTAGAAATCTAGCCAACGATCCGTAGTTTAGGGTTTCTCGGCACCGTAAAATTTGAAATTGGCATGGTTGATGCCTTGTGAGACCTCATTAGGGTGCCTAGGAACCCTACAGTGGTATCAGAGCCTAGCTAGAGCCTTAGGCGAAGTCTAGATGGAATTTGAAACCCGAACGAACCCGAAACCCAACTCAAAAATAGCTCTCTGGACAATTTTCAAAATCGTGATTTTTTCCAGATTAAAAATATTCAGAAAAATCAACAGGAAGATATAAGGTTTACTGCAAAATTTGAGCGCGTGATTCCATAAAGGGGGCGCGGATCCGCGGCCTTACAGGAGGCTCATGCGGCGGATCCGCGGCCCTTTTGTCGTTTTGTGCTTCGAAATTTGCACCTTAATTCTTAGTTTTCAGTTCTGGTTTTCCTGGGAATTTTTAATATTTTTTCTAGAGTTTTATTTTCTGAGTTGTTTTGGGGATTCGAATGTTCGGTCGGATTATCAAATTTTGTCTGTGTGTCTTTCCGGATAAATTTTAGAATATGTTAAAAAGTTCGACCGGATATAAATACCCAATTTTTCCCCTGTCGGGAAATTTCCAAGTGTTGGATTTTTCCGTAGTTTAACGACGTTCTAAGTAGTGCAAGTAACGCGATGGACCCTCTAGAAGACAACAAACCTTAACTCGATTATGTGACCGTCTTGAACTGCCCTTTGAACCTTAGGGTTTGGGGCAGTACGGCGTGCCACATGTGAGGCGTTGGCTTGACCCTTCTACGGCTGGACCGTTAGTACTGAGGCACGAACGGAATGTTGTTAGACTTATTTCATGTGTTGAGCTGTATCGGGAAAACTTGGGTGTTCGATTGTTCGATCGAAAAGTTTAACATTTTCTGTTTATCTGGAATGGGATACAATAATTGGAATTCACAAAAGTTATGAGATAACTGAATGAATGTTATAAACATAGCAGTTTAGTCTCACATGATCGGTTGCCACGGAATTTTGATGTGATCAAAAGTCCGTCGCAATCACGTAGCGTACGCGGATACTCGCCGGTAAACTTAATAGACTGCTACACTCCATAGCCCCGACCAAGTGACTGTAGGAGAACCCCGTCGCCGAAAGCATCCGTTCGGGTGCTCACGGCAGCGGTGTTCCGCCTTGGTGCACTTCGTCGACGGTATCGGGGGTGCAGCCGTCTACTGAAGTTTGCGACGAGCATTCGATCAAAATGTCGGAAATCTTGTTGAATTACCCAACTTGGTATTGAAAAGAGTTTTCGATAATGAGACTAAAATGCGGGGTTTATAATTGTTAGGCATGCGATGTCTAAGTAATTCATTTGGTCAGGCATGCGATGTCTGAGGTGGTTGCGGATTCCAACTGTTGTAGTTTTACACTTTCTTTTCTGTGACCGTAAGTGTAATATGTGATATCACCGGTTTCGTTGCTATATGTCAACGACAATTGGGATGCGCATATTTACTTACGTTGATGACATGTGATGTTATGTGTTGCTGGATATGTTATATTGGATCGTCGTGTTTGAATAGCCGGGGTTTTTTATGTGAGATGAGTGTTTTTTCATTTTCATTCATGTAAAAACTTGTATGTAATATTCTTTTATTGGGGCACTTCCAGGTTGCGGAAGATGTCACCTTTTGTATATTATTTACTTTTCCGCACTAGGATAGACCCAAGGAGGAGGGCACAAGTAACTGGGTTCTAGAGTCCAGTGGGAGACCAACTCGAGGAGTCGAGTCCGGGTCTCCTAACTCTAGAATTGGTAGGGTTACTTGCCGCTCTCGTAGGGGTCTAGGGGTGTGGGTTTGGCTATTCATCACGACCGTGGAATCCGTGTTTTATACTGGCTCGTATTGAAAACACGGACGTCCTAGTATATCCAATATTTCATATGTTTCTTCTGCTGCGATATCTGTGATGTTATCATGTGATGTTCTGTGATAGATACAGTATATAGTATATATGATATATTATATAGACGTTACTTATGTTTTACACCCGCGCTTGCCCTGCCCTGCTCTGTCGTTAGTTACCTAACCTAACGGTGCACGAGGGGACATCGAGGCAAATGCGGATGTCATAAGTGTACGTCCTATCTATCTGTGATGTTTAGGTACTTAAATGATGGGACTTCATCAATGAGATTAATGAAATAAAAGAAACCTAAGATGTTGTAGAATCGAATTTCAAAATAAAACAGGTAGCTACAGTTCTTGCTTTGCATAGCGGTATATATGATATATCCTGCACCTTATTCGATGAGGAAAGGACCGAGATCCCTTCACCGGGAGTGACTCCTTTAGCAATAACTGGCAGATGCTACACACTCGGTTTGTTTTTTGATTGCTTTTAAGAGTTTTGCTTTGCACAGTGATATATATGATATATCCCGCACCTCATTCGACGAGGAAAGGACCGACGATCCCTTCACCGGGAGTGACTCCTTTAGCAAAACTAGAAAAGCCTCAAAAGCACTCCATTTTAAAATCATTTGATTCTACAACGATATCAAGTTCATTACGCAATAGGTTTTCAGAAAAACCTGTCGTAGCCCTCCGTCATTTCAGATAAATCCTGTTTAGTATTCGTGCTGCGTTTGTTGACCTTGTCAAGGCGCAGTGTGCGGTAGCTAACCAGTATTTATCTGCTTATGCATATGATGCAGATTGGGTTAGGGTAGTCGTGCGGCCTTGTTGACCTTATCAAGGGTCGTGCGGGTGGGTTTGATTCAATCAAGAAATAACGGGTAGAACTTGACTTGCGGTCTATGGTTTGTTGACCTTGTCAAGGTCATAGATCGTTCGGGGCAAAATATTATCGGGAATTTCAAGTGTTGAAATTTGCAATGAGATTGCATACCTTCTATGAGATAGTTGGATCCCGATACCCGCTGCGAGTAAGTGTTACTCCTGGGAGAGTTTTATTCATTACAATTAGCCGATCAAGTAGGTGTCTAGAAAGGTGTTAACGAGGTTACGCCTCTGGGAAAACGAGGTTTACATTAATTAGGTTCGTGCGAAAGCACGGGGGACCTCCCTCAAAGTACCGACACTGGCCTGGCTGAAAGATTGGCGAACTTGTAGTGTGTAATTAATCCCGGCTAGTCTTTCCTTTTAGGGTTTGAAGGAAGATTTGATAAAAAGCAGTGGGAGCCATCCTGATTAGATAAAATAATAACCAATCTATTCTTGCAGAGCGCACGCTGAGTGTTTTCTTCTCTCTCTCTCCAGGTAGCGACCATATCACGCCTTAATCAAGATAATAATACGGATTATTGACCGAACCCGCTTGTTATACTGAGCTGGGGAATGTTGGTCCCGCTCCAACTTATAATTGTTATAAGACAGAGCAGGAAATTGTGGAATACCAGATTTCCCGTGCCGCCCAAACAAAGAGAGTGCATGCTGATGCATCATCTTCGGGTGTGTTCATTACAGAGAACTGTTTCTCAGTATCCTTTACGTCCTGGGTATGTGATACCAGATCAGGATCCCAGATATGTAATCTGTTACATAGGGCTACAGAAAGGTAGAGAACTGAGAACGGGTGATAAGTTTCATGAGGCAGAAAACGGGGAAAGTGTTGCTGCCAAGTCTGTTGGTCACTGTCACCCTGTATTACAATACATTGATTCTGAACGAATGTTGTTAGATACCGAACCTGATATACAAAATCATATCAGTCTCTTTATTAGTAAAGAAATGATAAAATTTTGTATTGTTGGATAATGTTTTGAACATTTCCTATATCAAAAGTTGATTGGTTCAGGCACGTTATCTAAAAGCATTAATGTTCTAAATAAAACTACAGTTCTTTAGTATACGGAACACACACAAGAGGAAGAGTTCAGAACTGAACGAATCCTTCTTGAGGTATTGTAGACTAGGTCATATCAATGCGACCAGACTGGCTGAAGTTACATGAAGATGCATATTTAAATCCTGTTTGAATTTACATCTTGTGAAACTCGCCAGTCATGTCACAAAGATAAGATGACCATAGCTCCGTTTAATGGAAACAGAGAAAGAGTTAGTAAACTCTTGGGATGATACATGTTGATGTATGTAAGGTCCCCTGTCTACACATGCCAAGACCGGTTCTTTATACTTCATTACATTCTCTGATAATCTCTCAAGATTCAGACATATGTTCCTGTTGAAACATGAGTCCGAGCCTTTTGAGATATTCACAGAATATAAGCGAGAAGTAGAGAACTAAAATACGGGTATAAGTATTATGTCCTATGATGAGATCAGGGAGGAGAATACTTGTGCATGGAATTCCTGGACTATTCTAAAAGAGAATGAGATTCTCTCTCAGCATTACTCCTCCGTATACACCATAACACGATGGTATATCGGGGCGGAGCAATAGCACCCTATGTGATATGGTGTGCTCTATGATGAGTACTACTGAGTTTCCTATTTCCTTTTTGGGAGTTATACACTTATGAAGTTGCATACCTATTGAATAGGGTTCGAATCGAATCAGTGCCTACCACTTCATATGTGATATGGAAAGGGAAAAGCCCATATCTTAAGTTGGTTAAGATTTGGGGTTGTCCGGCCTATGTTTAAAAGCAAAATCCGGACAAGCTCGAGGCAATGTCTGTTAAGTAGAACTGGAAATGTTCCAGCTATACAGACTGCAGCTGATGATTTGATAGAACCAAAGGATTCAGTAGATTCCAACGAACCTCAGCCTCTCCTCCGATCTAGTAGGGTTGCTCACCCACCTGAGAGATACTTCGGTTTCTCTATGACAGTGGGAGCGAGGATTGCATCATGAGATGATGACCCAACTAGTTTCGAGCTGGCCATCAGGAGTGTGACTCTGTAAGAATGGCTGGATGCTTAGCGATCTGAGATGGAATCCTTATACACCAACAAAGTATGGACTTTGGTTGCGATATCTGAAGGGTTAAATCTCCATCAGGAGCAAGTATATCTTGAGAAGATTACTTGGTGTAAATGGAAAAGTTGAGACTTTCAAAGCTAGACTTGTTAAAACTTTTCGTCATCGACCAGGCGTGGATGATGATGAAACCTTTTCAAGTAGCTATGCTTAAGTCCATCCAGATCCTACTTGCCATGGCTACATACCATGACTGCGATATCTGGTGGTTGGGTGTCTTGACTGCTTTTCTAAATGATGATTTAGAAGAGAGCGTCTATAAGTACACAGCCAGAGGGCTTCGTAGACAGTGGGAGCAGCGGAAACGTGTGCAAGATGCTTTATAGGATAAAGCAGGCATCGCGGAGTTGGAACGTCTGTTTTGATGAAGTAGTCAAAGAGTTTGACATCATCAAAATGGTAGATGAACCATGTATAAACAAAAAGGTAGTAGGGAGTATGGTGACGATCCTCGTAGAGTACGTAGATGACATACTCTTGATAGGGAAGTAGTTTCCTATGCTACGCTCGATCAATCTCCGATTATCACAATGATTCTCCGTGTAGGATCAAAATGATACCTCCTAAATCCTGGGTTTTGGATCTATGAGATAGATCTAAATGGATGTTAGAATACTCACTAGTTGTAGTGAGATGGTATCAATCGATCCTAGGGAGAATCACTGGAAGTGTTCCAGGGTGATAAAGACGACTGAATGTCAGTCGCAGGCATTGTCTTTACCCTCAGTAAAGGGACGGTATGTTGGAAGAGTTCCAAGCTAGATACCGTGACATACTAGACGATAAAGGCAGGATACATCGCTACTTAAGATGCTACCAAAGAGGATGTTTGGGTGTATATTAGTTCATGAGATGAACTACGTTCCTACCATTGTGAGACAATGGAGTTGTGGCTCATGCCGAGGAACGCCGGTCCCATCAGTGATCTAGACTTATTCTAAGGCAGTATCGCCTGATCATGGAGATAGTTGATCTCCAGGGTGATCGAGGTTAGGAGAGTAGATTCAGAGGACAACACAGCGGATCCACTCACAAAGGCCTGTTCCCAGAGAGAGATTTTTATGGGATGGTTGAGTATGAGATACTACAACCACTGCTACAGATGGCCCTAGTGCAAGTGGGAGATTGTTAGTTATATGTATGCCCTAGAGGCCATTACTGTACATAGGATGTATATTGTAGTGGATGCTGGGACATATATAGGGAGGACTTTCTTGCTCGACATGATAGTATGCTATCTGGTTGACCTTTACCTTAACGTGTACACTGATTGTCTCTCTGTTACATGTTGGTAAAGCCCTTAGGATGTGTACTTGACTACCTGGACTGTGATGCGGATCATACTAGTGGGGACATGGTAGTCCATAAGTACATCCTTCAAAGTCCCTAGTCGTGGGTGTATCGAGACGGGGCATCGATATACCAGAGTAGACTAGCGTGTACCTTCTAGACCCATACAGATGGGCAATGGATGATCCCATATCCATTGGTGTTTGACATCAGAGATGATATACGGGTGCTCAGTAGAGACTGGGTACACTGGACGGACTCGCCGAGAACTCCCAGATGGTATTATACCTCACGTCAGATGGCAGTTCTCTGGTGACACTGGTACAGAGTAGTCTGTTGACCCGAGATCGTCATAGAGTCTTGTGTGGTTCCCACTGTGCTTTGATTTCCATCTTACCACGTCCAAGAGGGCGTGCAAAACGGTGGTTTTTGGGTACGGTCCTGAGTCACATGGAGGCAATGAGCGATAGGAGGGGATTCGTCTCTCCCGGTATAGGGGGTTGATGTTGCGCTGTGTTCGATTGGCTATAACAGGAAATCCCTGGCCAGGGTTGCTGAGATTTACTGGTAAGTGTTACCAGTAGTTTCTCGATTTGTTATAGACCTCATATTGACACGACTTATCGAGCTATTGGGGTCTGACGTTTACCACCCCTAGGCGAGGTATGCGACATATCAGACGATCAGACCGGACTGTACGGTAGTGTTACTGGTTGGATTCACTGGAGTGTGAGCGGGCTTGCTCGTCGATCTTCAGATCGCTCAATACCCGGGTGGCCGTTACGTTTGGCAGACCGCTTGCGGCTTGTGGGTGTTTGATATGATCATCATCTGCTGCCGGCGTATTGACGAGTCTTTAGAGTCCTACACAGAGGTTTCCTGGTTCAAGCGAAACGAAATAGGAGCGCATATGAGATATGTGCAGGACCGAGAATAATGCGTGTATGTGATACCGTATTCTATTCTCACGATGAATGTGTCGAATGGTTGTATGCGATATAACCTAGTTATCGAATCAAGGATTGATTCGATAAATCGATACATTGGATATTAGTCGGTTATATGCGATATGACCGGATCGTTAAATCAAGTGTTGATTTAATGATTTAATGTAGAATTATATATTTGATATATTACTTTGCATTAACTAGTATTGGTTCACTTTAAATGGATTTTCTCGCTCGGATGTGCACATTGTATATGTGATATACTTTTTGTGCACTTGCTTGTATCATGTTTGATGATACATACTCACTAGGGTTTGTGTGAAGATTAAACCATGGTTGTATATAGGTTAGGGTTATGGTTTTCTTATTTATTTATTTATTCATTTATTCTCATTGGAAAATATTATGCATAAAGAGAAAATGGTGGCTTTCTTTGTTTGTACATTGAAGCTTCATGAAGCTTTGACCTTGTGACCATTTTGTCTTGATGCTTAACCCTAACCCTTGATTCTAACTATGGTTTATTCTCTACAACAAACTTTGGTTGGCTTATGATAAGTATTCATATTATATTCTTTTTAAAAAAAAATAATTGAACACTTATCATCTTCTTCCTCTTCTTCTTCTTCATGAAGAAACCTTACTTCAACAATGGCAACTTGAGTATTTGAGTGAGAAATCCAATTCTAAAGTGAACCCAACTCCTATTTCTTCATCCTCTACCTCTTGCCAAGTAGTATAGGGTGTTTTCTTCACAAGTTTCTTGACTTGGTGAAGTTGGAGCTTGATCTAGCGGTGCCTCGACGTAGATCATCTTCGGCATGGACATCGACGACCTAGCTCGCCTATTCTCCGACGAAGCCGACGCTAGATCCCGGGATTTGTTTTGGACAGCAAGAGGACATCATTGCGGAGCTATGGAGGTGGAGCACCAGATCTACAAAGGTTTTATTTCCGTTTCCTTTTAGTTAAGATGTTAACTAGTTTACTTTTTCGCCTAGAAATCTAGCCAACGATCCGTAGTTTAGGGTTTCTCGGCACCGTAAAATTTGAAATTGGCATGGTTGATACCTTGTGAGACCTCATTAGGGTGCTTAGGAACCCTACAGCCATAACCCAACATGGTATCAGATCCAACCCATTAACCGCATACTAGTTGTTTAGACGATGTTAAAGTATCAAAACCGAAACAACTCCAAATCAATACCCTGCACATTCCAGTTTCTGTAGAATTTTATATGGACTTCTAAAAATACTCTAGAAACTGCAGAAGACTACTTAGATGACCACTAGAACACACCCCAAACACGATCCCCATATTCCAAAATTGGGCCGGCCAGATACCCTAAAAAACCGAGGTGGCCGGTTTTGTGGAGGCTTCTGGGTTTGATATTTGAAGTTTGGTCTAGTCTCTGGAATGTTAGTTCAGTGGTATTGCTAGTTTAGCCCAGTTTGGATATGGTTTTATCTAGTTGTTTGGGGCTATTCGTGGTTATTTCGAACTCGATATTTCTAATATTGTTTAAAGTTTACAGTACATACATTTCTATCTGCGACCGTGAATGTCATTAAAGCGGTACAACTTGTCTAATTGCTTTAGTTCTTTTAGACGGATTTGCGAACGTGACATTCACGTTGATGTTCTGTGTTGTGCTGTGTTTGTTGCGGAATTATCGTGGTGGATAGCTTGGGTGCAATGTTAGTACAGTTTAGTTTTATTTGTACATTTGATATCGCGGGGCGAGCGTCCGACATGTGGACTGCCGTCACTGCCTGTTTGTATATTATTTATTTGGGGAACAACGGGGTTGAGGTCGATGTCACCGTTGTACATATTTTCTTTTCTGTACTAGGATTACCCCGCGATGGAGTGCACGGATAGCCGGGTTTTGGAGGGCAACGGGTCCGCATCTCATGGCGTTGAGAAGAAGGGGGCCTCACTCTAGAATTGGCAGGCTATTCTCCGTAGGGGGTACAGGTTGACCCAAGGAGGGGTGCTCAAGTTACCGAATTCCGTGAAGTGCCGGGTGGCCCATTCACTTTGATGAAAAGGGCTGCCTCGCTTCTGGTTTTAGCAGGTAACTTGCCGCGCTCGTAGGGTTCTAGGATTTTATTGCACAAGCTATCCATACGACCAGGGGAACATCGGGTTTCACTTATGGCTCAAAGGAAACCCAGGGCTTCCAGATAATCTGTATTGTTCTGTGATGCTTATCGCTATTCTGTGATGTTGCATTTATCATACCCAGAGTGATTATTATATATTGCTATATATATACTGGTAGATATTGTATATGTTTTCCACCCGCGCTAGTCCAGTCCCCGCTCTGTCGTTAGTTAAGTAACCTAACGGGTGATGACGGGACCCAATGGCGAATGTGGATGGCATATACGTACATTATATTTTCATTTTTTTCTGGTGTAATTAATTGATGAGACTACATTGATACTGATCAATGCAAGAAAAACAGACCTATTCGATGTTATTGGAACAATTTTCAAAATGCTATTATTATAAGGATGTTTTCTTTTGTTTTGCACGGCGATATTCGGTTATGAATATCCAGCACCTCATTCGACGAGGCAAGAGCCGAGATCCCCTCACCGGGAGTGACCTCTTGGGCAGAAGTTTGCGTCAGGGTAATAACTTCACTATAGTCGATTACTTTTTGCTTTGCATCGTGATATTCAGTGAGAATATCCTGCACCTCATTCTACGAGGAAAGAGCCGAGATACCTTCACCGGGAGTGACCTCTTTAGCAAAGGTTTTCGCCACTATATATTTGTTAAAAGCTATCTGGTTCCTTCAACGATATCAAGTTCATTACGTTAAAGGTTTTTCGCCAAAAACCATTCGTAGCCCTCCGTCATTTAAGATGGGTAACACTTAATATTCATGCTATATTTGTTGACCTTCATCAAGGCATAGTGTATGGTAGATGTTTGTTACCTTTCTGTTGCATAGATAGATGCATTAGTTTGGGACAGTCGTACAGCCTTGTTGAACTTCGTCAAGGGCGAGTACGGATGGGTTCAAATTAACCTGGACAATGACGGGTAGAACTTGACATGTGATTTATGATTTGTTGGCCTTCGTCAAGGTCATAAGGTATGGGATAAAAATCACATCGGGAGTTTCAAACATACAGGAAACTTGCCAGATATGCGCATATCTTCTAGAGTGTGATAACTTGAGTGGATTCCATCAGGTTATCATGCGATGATAGTTGGATCCCGATACCCACTGATGAGTTAGTTTACTCCTCGGGTGATTTTAGATGATCCCGACTAATTCTTCTTTCAGGTTTGGAGGAGAATTTGAGAATACAGTAGGAGACATCCTGATTAGATAAAGTGATTAACCATTCTGATTTAGGTTAGAGTGCATGCTGAGTGTTTCTTTTTTCTCTCTCTTTGGCAGCGACCATATCCTGACCCTAGACTATAACTCAGTAACCAAGCTAACCGGACCTTCTTAAAACATATTGACTTTTGGATTGTCTGAGTTGCATACCTCATTGCCACTCCTACTTTTACCCTTTGCTTTTCTCCAGAACATTCCATATCACTATGAAGATCCACATTTATTGGATATGACCATCGTATAGTTACATACGAACTCGAAGAAACTTATTTCAGATTCGAGAATGGTTTCCGGTTTTGGAGAAATTGAATAGGACTATTTAGTTGTCTTTTCTTTTTACCTTCTCTTAGGTTGTGAGGGTTCCTAGGATTAGGAAAGTGTACACCTATTGCGCTTATTGGATTGTCTTCTTCCAAACCATAGGCAGGTGCCGAAAGGTGGGGAAGGAAGAAAACCAATTAGCCTAAGTGTGGTGTACAGAAGGTAATAAGTAAAGACAAATAAAGGGATCAGAAAGAGGGCAAAGTAAATTGTGACTGCTATCATTCATGACCAAACCACGTATTTCATCGCCACTCCTACTTCACCTTTGAATTTCTCTAAAACACCTCGTATCACTACAAAGATCCACGGTTATAAGATAATCCGTCGTATAGTTTCATACGAACTCGAAAGAACTTGTTCCAGTTCGAGGATGGATTTTGGTTCAAGAGAAATAGAATAACCTTTATTCAGTTGTCTTTTATCTTTACCTTCTCTCAGGTTGTGAGTACTCCTAGGATTAGTATAGTGCACCTATTACGCTTATTGGGTAGTCTTCTTCCAAACCATAGGCTGGTGCTAAACGGTAGGGAAGGAAGAAAACCATTTAGCCTAAGAGTAGTATACAGAAGGTAATGAGTAAAGAAAAATAAAGGGATTTGGAGAGATGGCAAAGAAAATATTCGGTTACAGTCATCAATATGGATAGCGGAAGAGGCATTACTAGGAATACCTGGATTCCCCTTCGAAACATTTTCATGTTTCGGTTTCCCTATGCCTTGTTAATTGAAAATTGATTTCCCAATTAGATCCTTACTACAGGGTATGTATTTACCAGGTTTGACTCTCACATCTATATGGTTTTACAGATGATGAGTGGGAGTAAGTTATTGGGAATTAGGTAATTATATCCTCATTATTGTAATTTATGATATTTGAGGAAATCACCTGGAGTTTTGCCTGATGGCAGATATTTGGTTTTGAATATCCGTTGTTATGCACCAATTTCAAACCGATATATCTGTACGTTTATTTCATAAAGTGAGATATAACTTTTTGAAATTATGTCCATGAGATTTACCTATATCAGTTGATGATTGGGTAAGGAGCATTAAACAGCGGTATAATTCTTCTTAACCATAGTACAGTTTTCAACCTACGACGCACAGGGTTTGAGTTATTCAATTCAGGGGACTTATACAATGTATTGTATGTTGTCCAGTGTCCATTAGGACAGAGGGGTTGGTACTCGTACTATATTCTGTTTACTTATGACTTCTCCAGTTTTAGACAAGTGTTTCGTAGAAATACAAGGTCCAACTTTTGAGAAGTTATAGGTACAAGAATAAAGTAGAGAACCAGGTGTTGCAAGTATCAGGATTCTTCAAGGTAATCGAAGATGTAGATACTTGTGTTAGGTATTCAGTCGATAGTAATGGTTTTGAGAACTTGCTTCTCTTTCAGGTTACTCATAAATGGATGCACTCCTAAGTTGAGTAATATCGATCGGCCTCTCTCCATTTAGTTTACATGCACTGGAGACAGCTGCATGATTTGAATCTGGTTCTAATTAAATCAGTGCCTCTGTTTCTATATTGTATATAGAATGGTTCATATCTTAACGATGTTAAGGTATATGGAGTTGTCCGATTTATGCTTAAAACCAGACTCTGGATGACTCAAAGCACGATCTGTAATGGCAGTTTGTGGGTTATCCCGGGCTATGACGAGGGTGAACTTTCTACCATCTGGAATATCAATAATGATATTGTTCTTGACTCGCCACAGTTTTAGTAAAATGGAATTTTTCATAAAACAGTAGTGGGTGTATAGTAGAACTGGAAGTGATTCCAGAACCACAAACGATTACTGAAAATTTACTAGAACCTAAAGATTTAATCGGGTTTGACATTCCATTAGCTACTCCACAGATATAGTGGGTAACCTCAGGCGCCCGAGAGGTACATTGGTATCCTCAAAGACGGTGACAGGGAGGTTCTTGTTTACCCAAACTTACCATTACTGTTGTTCTAGACTATGAGACCCGGCAGGAGGATGAGTATAGCGTCGTTCTAAACTACCTTTAGAAGTGCACGTGTATATGACTCTGCCAGAGGGTTGTTGTAGTCAGTGGGAGCAGCGGAAGCATAGTGGACAAATAGCTTGTATCTATTTATAGACTAAAGTAGATATAGCGGAGATAGATCATCTATTTTTGATGTGACAGTCATAGGCTTTGAGTTCATCAGAATAGGAGATGGATCTGTTAAGAAGGTAGTAGGGTGTTATGTCCTGGTATTTGGATGACATGCACATTGTAGGAAGTGAAATTCCTATACTACGATCGGTTATACTGTGGTTGTCACACAGTGGTTTCTCCACATAAGATTTGGATATTATATCAGGCATTCTGGTTACTAGATCTATGGTTTTAGATCTAGATTTGCATAGTTTCCCAATCTGGGTACTTAGACGGTATTCTAAAGGTTTTTTAGAATGGACGACTTCTGCCATGGTAGTGTACCTGCAGGTGATGGACTCACCTTCTCTAAATGTATCTTACAGACTAAAGGGGAGAGGGATGTGCATGATTGGCATATCACTTGCTTAGGAAATTGATTCAATCATGATATGTCAAGTACCACACCAGTGTAAGGTTACTAAACACTGTCACAAGGGTCTATAAGGCATCAACCATGCCCGATTTAAAATTTAGACGTGCCGAACAACCTAAAGCGATGATCTTTGCTAGATAATTGGGGTTAAACATGCAAGTAAACATCTTTACAACTAAGAGAGAGGGATTACAACCTTTGTAGTCCGCTCCTTCGCTTCATATGCTCCGAGTAGTAGTCCCTTCGCCGCAATCCCTGATCTCCCGGACTCAAGAGAGGCTCCACAAGCCGAACGATCCATACTTGCTTGAAGTCTTCCTTTTCGAAGATGATCTACCTTGAAGTTTCTTTCACTCAAGCTCTTACTTTTCTAATCAAGTATTAATGAAGTGAACACCCTAATCTAATTGGCTAGATTAGATGAGGATGATAAAGTAGGAATTATGCTCTCTTTTATTTTCAAGATCTCACACTAATTCATCACAAAATCAAAAAGCTAGAAAGCTTTCATGAAGGAAGAAGAAGATGATTTCTTTTGTGATGAATAATGAAAAGTTACTATGCTTACAAATGAACCTTGAGTTAATAATATGAAGCATTAACTCATGTAGAGAGTTTACTAGGGTTAAGGGTTTGGGTTGGGTTAAAAAATATCTCCAAAATATCAACACATAATATCTTTGCTTAAAACAAAACAAAAGCTTCTAGAAGCTTCAAGAAAAGACTAACCCAAATCAAACCCTAACCATGTTTAATCTCCACTAATCATGTTGCATTTGTAAACATAACTTGTTATAATATTATATATCACATATATAATATATTTTTATAACAAAAGAAAATAATACAATTAACATATATCGCATATATATCAATGTATTACCCGGTGAGAAAATGAATCAATAAAGCGAGCCAATATTAGATAATGTAATGTAATATATCACATATATAATTATACATTAAATTATCAAATGAACACTTGATCCGACAATCCGGTTATTTCTCAAATAACCGACTAATATAAACTGTATCAGTTCATCGAATCAACACTTGATCCGATGATCCGGCTATATCACATATACCCTGCTGATATCTAATATCGCGAGAATAGAATGCAGTGTGCGGTATTCATATTTCACATATTAGCAAATCAGTCATAAAATATCAGATTGCATGTGTTAGACTTTAAAACCGGCACTTTAAGGGAAATTGAGTGTATTTTATGGCATCGCATCATCCTTATATTGCGCAACACTTGTCTCGAGATTCGTGCAGGAAATTGCAGGATCAAAGCCAAAAGAAGCTAATCAAAAATACACCAAATCCATGTTTTCTGATCTGGTAGCAATACAGAAGGCCAAATACAATTCAATATATCTCAAAAGGGCCCATATGTCAGTACCAGAGAAGCCCAAAAGTTTCAAGCCACAAAGCCTCCAAAGTGCCGCGGTTCCGCGGCGGGAGCCAGCTTAAGCCGCGGAACCGCGGCTCTTTTGCCACATCATCAGCTAATTTTCACATCTAGAAGCTTCTCCTCAACAAACTTTTGGAGGGAAATTCAAATTTCATCTAACTAACTTTTTGGAGGGAAATTCAAATTCTAATCCTAGATCTAGGGTTTAGGGAAGCCTATAAATAGAAACCTAGACCTAGGGTTAAAGGCGAATCAATCATTAGTTCAATAATCTTTAGTTTTCTTCAATTCTTCATCTTCTTCCACAAGTCTAGTGACAAGGCTTGTGCGAAACCCTAACCCTAATTCCAATCTAAATTCAAGATCCCGAGTACCAAATCAAGTGAGAAGCTTTCAACCTTTTAGGATCCGAGCCGATCTTCAATCGGGCAAGTGATCCAAGCCGATCCGCGACTCAAGGAGACGAGCGAAGCCAAATCGACGATCGAGTTCTTTTTCTTGTAGTTCTTGAGCGATTGTAACGAAATTGTTGATATAAATAAAAGGTGAAATTCTTTAATCTTGCTTTCTTTAAATTCTTGCATCATGATTCGATCTCAATTTGTGATTGTGATTCTTGTTGTGATGTTCGAGTAAAACTCCGCTCGTAAAGGAGTCGAGACGATCAATAGAAAGATAATGTAACAAATCTTAATACGATTCTTGAGTCCTACGAGCTTTGTAAACCCTAGCAAGTTCAAGAATCAATGACCTAGTTTCGTTGCGATGCTTTCTTAAATGTGATTACTCGAAATTAGGGATCTACGATCGTTTCTTGAATTTACTAGAGGCTAGAATGTGAATGATATCGACGAAAGAATAAGAGATAAGATGAAACCCTAGTTTCATAAGAAATCCCTAATTCTCGATCGATCATCATCGATCTAGTATCAATTCATCGAAGGATAAGAATACGTAATTGTAAGATTACATCACATCTATAGATCCGATCGATTCCTGTGAGCCTCATTTAGATTCTTGATATTTGGTTGGAAAAATCATCACAAACATCTCAATTCTTGATTTTATCTTTTCTTGTTATTAGATCTAGATTTTCTAATTCTTGAACTTCAACTACAAATCATGAATTGTTTTCGTTTCTTTTCTTTAAAGTTTCAATTCACCTAATTCAAAAGACGAACGATTACACTTTCCCTGTGGACGATCCGCACTTACTAACGCGCTACATTCGACACCGTTATTGATTGCGGTCAAATAATTTTTGGTTGTGATTTCTTTACAATTTTCATACTACACAACAAAAATCAAACAATCAAATGGCGCCGTTGCCGGGGATAGTGCGCTAATTGCTCGTATTTTGAAATTTGAGTTGAAAAGTTTATTCCTTTTAAATTTTTAGGTCAAAATTCGCGCAAACACTAATACGGGTTGTTGTGATTTGTGCGACGAAATCTGGAATCATTGGAGCTGTGGAAATTTTTTTCAGATAATTCCAGAGAGCTCCTGAGGTGAACAGGAACAGTAGCTGAAAATTTAGTGCAGTGATCAAACTTTTCCACCGCGATTCCGCGGTTTAAGCAGCTAATTGCGGCGGTTCCGCCGCACATCTAGGGTTTCATTACACAAATTTCCTCTGGTATTCCATATCTTTCTTATCTCCTTCCTAAATCTTCTCCAAATAACAATTTGTGCAGGTTTCTTTGCAAAAATCGCAGCGCCGCGCAAAAAGAAAAATTAAATTGTGCTTGTTTTGATCTTGTGGTTGTTTGCATAATTAATACGGAAATTAAGGGGCAAAGACCAAATCCAGATTAGGTGAGGAGTTCATTACCCTTCCTAAGCCCCAAAAATCACAAACTTGCATCCGCATTACCCTCATTAATTAAAAAATATCTAGAGATGACTCTAAGGACCGTCGCGCTCACTTAGGACAGAAGAAGGTCGTGGGTAATTCATTGCTTATCCGCGTTTTCTTGTGGTGTCTAAGGCAAGTGTGTCGAAGGCTAGTGGTTATTAATTAGGCCCACTACTTACGTAGTGGAGTACCTTCCCACTTACCTGGCACTTACCTGGCCACAGGGGGACAAAGAGGCAGTGGAGGATTTATCCTGCAACTTGTCTTTTGGCAGTTAGGAGCGGTCTAGAGATTTGACCTAGGTGACCCCTAGAATTAGGGTTTTGTGTGTTGCATTTGTTATGTTGCATCATATTTTCAAAAATCCGTCCTATTTTCAAAACAAACACCGCATACATTCATCATTCCCCTAATTATAAATCTACGCTACCACTTGTACTAACCCTTTTTAGTACAAGATAGGCTGGACAACAGGATTCTAGTGCATGTTCAGTCCGCGTCCCCCGATCGACCCTAAAGTCGGTATTTCTACATTTACCTTTTCTTTACCCACCACCACACCCACATCGATGGATCCTTCTCCATCGAACTTCTTTACAACTATCCTGCCGCCGTCCGTTGGTGCGCAGAATCCACCTCGCATCTCTCTCCAAGAGAGGTGCTATCCTACTTGAGGCCCCCTTTCCACCTGCTTATCCATTCCACCAGCCAACAGGGAAAATTTTCAAATTAAACCCCAATACATCAACCTTCTACCAAAATTTCACGGTCTCGAGTCTGAAGACGCATACGTGTTTATCATGAAATTCGAAAATGTATGCGCAATGATGGGTACCTCACAGCTGTCTGTGGATGCTATGCGTCTTCGTCTTCTCCTATTTACCTTGTGCGATTTAGCCGAGAAGTGGCTATATAACACTACCGCACATTCCATTTCAAATTGGGAAGAATTCGTCAAAGCATTCCTTAAGAAATTCTACCCACATCAAAAGACAGCTCGAGTCCGTAGCGAAATCTATCAATTCTCCCAGCTTCCAAATGAAACATTTTCAAAATGTCTTGAACGTTTCAAGCATCTGTTAGTCCAATGTCCACATCACGGCATCCCGAGATGGGAACTGTGCCGAATCATTTATGAGGGCATTAATCCTAACACAAGACAGACCCTTGAATCCATGTATCAAGGCAACTTTATGACTAAGAATGATGGGGAAGCCTGGGAATTCCTAGAAGATTTCGCTGAAAAATCTTTACAGTAGGAGGGTATGAGTCAATCGTCTAGGGATGGCAATGATATTTCCATAGGAGTTAGAGCTGACATTGTAGCTATACACAAGAAACTCGAGACTATGGAAAATAAATTTTTAGCAGCCACCCTAAGTCAAATATCACTCTCCAAAACTGTATGTGGCTGCTGTTCTGATCCGTCTCACTTGACGGAAGAATGTCCGTTTCAAGGTCATGAGCATACCAATGCCGCATTACAAGGACCTAGGAACGATCCTTATTCTTCCACATATAATCAGGGTTGGAGGAACCACCCTAACTTTGCTTGGAACCAATCACAATCTCAAAACACGGTTCCAACCCAACACAATTTCCAAAGGGTCCCTCCACCACAACAGCAACCACCACCACAATTGAGTCAGCACCCCTTCCAATCACATAACTTCCAAAATCCAGCCAATACTTTTGCACCACATGAAAACTCTTTGCAATTGACCGGTACAGATAATACCTCTGCACTAGCACAAACCTTGGATACTTTCATGAAACAATCCATCCAAGGGACGGCAAGTTTGCAATCTTCCATCGAGAATGTAATGAAGATCATTGTCTCTCAAAATGAGAATATCAAATCGATGGAAGAACAAATTGCACAACTAAAAGCCGAAATGAGTGCAAGAGAGAAAGGAAAACTTCCAGCTCAACCTATACCTAATCCTGGCTATTCACATCCTGTGGATGCAATCACGTTGAGATCTGGAAGAGTGCTTGACAATCATGTTGGGGAAGAGTTTGATGATACTGAAAAATCAATCAATAACACCCCAGTTGAGACCTTTCCTCACACACACACTTCAAATTCTAACCCCAGTTCTTCTACCCCACCACCTTCTTGCGAGCCTATTCTTCGTTTCCCAAAAGGCTCACCACCTCAGTCTACCTCTTCTAGTTCTCCACAGACGATCCCTACTCCTCTTTTGGGATCTTGTCTACCCCCTCTTCCTTCTCCTATGATGGACCCAGCGCTTATTGCTAAAGCACCTTATCCTAATCGGTTAAGGGCTAACACATCGAGTCCACATATGGAGAAGATTATGAACATTTTTAAGTAAGTTAACATCAACATCCCTCTCCTAGATGCCATCCAACAAGTTCCGTCCTATGCGAAAACTCTTAATAACTTGTGCACTAGGAAGAGGAAGACTCAAGTGCCCAAGAAAATTTTCATGGCAAAGACTGTAGACACGGCTTTTCCCCAGCAATTACCGAGGAAACGTAAGGATCCTGGATATCCTACGATTTCTATTTCTATTGGGGAAAAACACATTAACCGTGCTCTACTAGACCTTGGCGCTAGTGTTAACTTGCTTCCTTTCTCAGTCTATGAGCAGTTAGGGATCGGAGAGTTGAAGCCAACCCATTGCACTCTCCAGATGGCTGACTGATCAATCACCAAACCTAGGGGTGAACTGGAGGATGTGTTAATAAAAATCGGGGAATTTGTATTCCCTGTGGATTTTATTGTACTTGATACACAGCCTATAGCGAACCCACGGAATCAAATTCCGGTGATTTTAGGTCGCCCCTTTTTGGCCACTTCCAATGCTATTATCAACTGTCGTAACGGTTCTATGACCCTATCCTTCGGGAATAGGTCAATAAAGATGAACATTTACAAGTTGGGAAGTGTACCCTCCGAACCTATTGCTCAGGTCTGTTCTGTCAACTTAATGGAGGTCGACAGCAGCAAATTCGATGATCCTCCTGATACCGATCTTGACTCTTTTCATATGTTATTGTTTGACCTAACTATGTATCATACACATACGGACTCTTCCACTGAGATGTCCGGGTCAACAATTAACACGGATTATGAACTAATCTTAGAGTCTGAAGATCACCCCATGCTTTGTGATGACATTATTCATCGGGGTATTGATGGAACTTTTGAGGAAATCTTCGCTGATGAACTCGCATTTTTGAATGACACGGGTGTTGAGATGAATCATATCCCAATCAATGAAATTGAACCTCCACCCCTTCTTCTGAACTATAAAAAGAATGCGAGTAATCCATCACATTCACTGCATCGTCTCTCCAAAATGAGACGCACACACATTCTATTCCACCACTTAACCTTTCCCCACTTCTTCTTCCACCAACCAGAGCACTGCATTGATAAAATTTTTGAATGGTTGGTGTTGACATTCGGTCTTTGCAAAGCTTGGCATCGACCATTGATTTTTGACCCCCTCATATGATTTTCAAAGCTTAACATTGCATAACTCAAGTTTGGGGGGGACATTTTTTTTGGCTTCGTGTATGCTATTCACTGATGATATTATTCTAGTAAATGAGACGAAAGCAGGGGTTAATGCCAAATTGGAATTATGGAGGCAAACATTGGAATCTCAGGGATTTAGATTGAGCAGGTCCAAGACAGCATATATGCACTGTAAATTTAGTAGCCAGAGAAGTCAAAACCATATTGGTATAATATTAGAAGGGCAAGAGATATCACCGAGCGACCAGTTTAGATATCTAGGTTCCATCATCCAAAAGAATGGGGAGATCGATAGTGATGTTAATCAAAGGATCCAAGCTGGTTGGTTGAAATGGAGGAGTGCAACAGGGATTTTGTGTGATCGTAACTTTCCGTTAAAATTGAAAGGGAAGTTTTATCGGAGCGCTATTCGGCCTGCCTTATTATATGGTACAGAATGTTGGGCTCCTAAGAAGCATCATACACAGAAGATCCACGTAGCGGAGATGCGCATGCTTCGTTGGATGTGCGGTAACACTAGAAAAGATAAGGTGCGAAATGAGGATATTCGTGCAAAAGTTGGTGTAGCACCTGTGGAGGAGAAGATGCGGGAAAACCAGCTAAGATGGTTTGGTCATGTGCGACGCAGACCTATGGAAGTACCGGTCCGACGAATAGATACTCTCGATATGGGCAATGGCAAAAGGGCAAAAGGGAGACCGAAGAAAACATGGATGGAGGTGATACGAAACGATATGGTTGCCAAAGGACTCAATGAAAGTATATTGTTCAATAGAAGCGAGTGGAGACAGAGGATTCATGTGCTGGACCCGGCGTGATTCTCATGTTGGTTCATGTAGCCTACCCCATATGCTTGGGATAAAAGGCTCAGTTGTTGTTGTTGTTGTTGTATTTTTTCTGGCTCTTGGAAAGAAAATTTTTACAAAATTTGAGCCAAAAATAAGTTTGGGAGAGGTTCTTCACTTAAATATTTTGCCCCCGCTAATAAATTCCTCCCAAGCTTACAGGTTTTTCGAGATTTAGCAGAAGGCAACAGTGAGGACACTGTTGAAAACAAGTTTGGGGGAGGTTTGTGCTTATTTTCGCATCATTTACATCATACTTTGCATAAGCACAAAACATTTTTAAAAAACATATAAAAATTTTAAAAATTTCAAAAGATAAAAAATATTTTTGTACATAAATAAGATAATAAAAGATTACATAGTGAAAAATTACATCCATGAGATTAGAAAAAATTTAAGAAAACCAAGAAAATTAGAAGTTTTCTTATACGAACTAGTAATAAGTAGTTATGAGCCGTTGTCCCAAGGGTTAGTAAGATGAAGGAAGTCACTAATCTGAGGATAAAAATAAGTCTGAAAAATAGTTTTTATTCTGGAAGCCAGGCATTTTGAACGTTGATACCCTGCTATTCGCACTTACACACGTCTTGAAACTCGGGATAGTAGAGGATACCTTGAAATGCTCTTGTCTTAAAGCCGATGTATGAAGGAAATAAAAAAAAAGTGAATAAGAAAAATAAAATGGTGAGAAAAATGGACACTGGTTTTGTTATCACCAAGGGCAATAAAAAAATATATAGCGAGGGTGCCTCTTCACCTAGTGCCCTAAGGCCAACTGGTCTGGGAGTCATTTCTATGCCTGAGGTGGTGCAAGACGAGGAAAATACACCAAATAAGCAAGCACATGAGTAATCGGTCGGTTAGTACCTCAAGAAGTATTAACGGTCGCATGAAAGTGTGTGATCAATCTCATCTAAATATTCATTAATCAAAAAGTACTGAGGCTGATGGGCAAGAGTATGATAGCTTGAATTGAATTCTCCGGGTGTAGGGATGTCTTTTACACACACGCAGGGTTATATGATCGATGTTTGGAATAAAGATAGGAATGAAGAATAAGACGATGTTTTATTGAGGGAGGACGTAATTTCTAACATCTTTTCATGACTCTTAAGATAGGGCTCATGACAACCGAAAAGCTAGCTTAGTTGGAAACCCTAATTTTCAAGGCTTTTCTTCTACAATTCTTTTCTTTAAATGTAATATTCATGATCTTTATTTTATTATTGGATTTTGTGGGTGCAATCCGTTGAAAACCCTCAGGAGACAACACTCCTCCTACTAGGGACACCTAGAGGTTTAAAGGCTTGTTGCACGTGCTCAGTGCAATCGTGTTGCCTACGAAAGTGTGCTAGTTAGTTTTTCTCTTTCTTTATTTTCTCCTTCTCTTTTTAATAAAACAATTCGCTCGAGACGATCGAAAAAAAAGTTTGGGGGAATTTGATCAGTCGAAAATATTGCATCTTTTAACCGGCAATTTCTCTATCATTTGCACTCATTTAGAAGTGTGCGGTATTCATATTTCACATATTAGCAAATCAGTCTTAAAATATCAGATTGCATGTGTTAGACTTTAAAACCGGCACTTTAAGGGAAATTGACTGTATTTTATGGCATCGCATCATCCCTATATTGCGCAACACTTGTCTCGAGATTCGTGCAGGAAATTGCAGGATCAAAGCCAAAAGAAGCTGATCAAAAATACACCAACTCCATGTTTTCTGATCTGGTAGCAATACAGAAGGCCAAATACAATTCAATATATCTCAAAAGGGCCCATATGTTAGTACCAGAGAAGCCCAAAAGTTTCAAGCCACAAAGCCTCCAAAGTGCCGCGGTTCCGCGACGGGAGCCAGCTTAAGCCGCGGAACCGCGGCTCTTTTGCCACATCATCAGCTAATTTTCATTGCAAAATTCATCTCTCAAGGCCCACATCACTTTAATGCATGTCAAATTCCAGAATTCTCCAGAGTCTTCTGCCAGATCAGCAAAGATCATTAAGCTAATCCTAATTAAGCTCCTAACTAATCACATCTAGAAGCTTCTCCTCAACAAACTTTTGGAGGGAAATTCAAATTTTATCCAACTAACTTTTTGGAGGGAAATTCAAATTCTAATCCTAGATCTAGGGTTTAGGGAAGCCTATAAATAGAAACCTAGACCTAGGGTTAAAGGCGAATGAATCATTAGTTCAATAATCTTTAGTTTTCTTCAATTCTTCATCTTCTTCCATAAGTCTAGTGACAAGGCTTGTGCGAAACCCTAACCCTAATTCCAATCCAAATTCAAGATCCCGAGTACCAAATCAAGTGAGAAGCCTTCAACCTTTTAGGAGCCGAGCCGATCTTCAATCGGGCAAGTGATCCAAGCCGATCCGCGACTCAAGGAGACGAGCGAAGCCAAATCGACGATCGAGTTCTTCCTCTTGTAGTTCTTGAGCGATTGTAACGAAATTGTTGATATAAATAAAAGGTGAAATTTTTTAATCTTGCTTTCTTTAAATTCTTGCATCATGATTCGATCTCAATTTGTGATTGTGATTCTTGTTGTGATGTTCGAGTAAAACTCCGCTCGTAAAGGAGTCGAGACGATCAATAGAATGATGATATAACAAATCTTAATACGATTCTTGAGTCCTACGAGCTTTGTAAACCCTAGCAAGTTCAAGAATCAATGACCTAGTTTCGTTGCGATGCTTTCTTGAATGTGATTGCTCGAAATTAGGGATCTACGATCGTTTCTTGAATTTATTAGAGGCTAGAATGTGAATGATATCGACGAAAGAATAAGGGATAAGATGAAACCCTAGTTTCATAAGAAATCCCTAATTCTCGATCGATCATCATCGATCTAGTATCAATTCATCAAAGGATAAGAATACGTAATTGTAAGATTACATCACACCTATAGATCCGATCGATTCCTACGAGCCTCATTTAGATTCTTGATATTTGGTTGGAAAAATCATCACAAACATCTCAATTCTTGATTTTATCTTTTCTTGTTATTAGATCTAGATTTTCTAATTCTTGAACTTCAACTACAAATCATGAATTGTTTTCGTTTCTTTTCTTTAAAGTTTCAATTCACCTAACTCAAAAGACGAACGATTACATTTTCCCTGTGGACGATCCGCACTTACTAACGCGCTACATTCGACACCGTTATTGATTGCGGTCAAATAATTTTTGGTTGTGATTTCTTTACAATTTTCATACTACACAACAAAAATCAAACAATCAAATGGCGTCGTTTCCGGGGATCATTTACTGCTGATATCTAATATCGCGAGAATAGAATACAGTATCTCATATCGTATTATCCTCGGTACTGCACATATCACATATGTGCTCCTACTCCGTTTAGCCTGAGTCAAGAAAGCTCTGTGTAGGACTCTAAAGAATCGTCAATACGCTGGGGGTAGGTGATGATCATATCAAACGCCCACAAGCTGTAAGCGGTCAGCTAAACGTAACAGCCACCCAGGTATTGAGCGATCAAAAGATCAACAAGCAAGCCTGTACATTTTCCTGTGAATCCAATCAGTAACACTACCGTACAGTCCGGTCTTTTCGTCTAATATGTTGCATATCTGGTCTAGGGGTGGTAAACGTCAGACCCCAGTAACCGATAAGTCGTATCGATGTGAGGCTCATAACAGGTCGGGAACCTACTGATAACACTTACCAGTAGTACTCAATATCCGCCCTAGCCAGGGACTTCTAGTTATATCCAATCGAACACAGCACAACATCAACTCCCTATACCAGGAGAGACGAAACCCCTCCTATTGCTCATTGCCTCCATGCGATTCGGGACTGTACCCAAAAGCCACCGTTTTGCACGCCCTCTTGGACGTGGTATGATAGAAATCAAAGCACAGTGGGAATCATACAAGACTCTATGACGATCTTGGGTCTACAGACTAACCTGTACCAGTGTCACCAGAGAACTGCCATCTGACGTGAAATATAATACCATCTGGGAGTTCTCGGCGAGTCCGTCCAGTATACCCAGTCTCTACTAAGCACCCGTACACCATATTTGATGTCAAACACCGATGGATATGCGATCATCCATCGCCCATCATATGGGTCAAGATGCGTATACGCTAGTCTACTCTGCTGTATCGATGCCCTGTCTCGATACACCCTCGACTAGGAACAGTTATAGGATGCACTCGTCGACTACCGTGGCCCCACTAGTATGATCTCATCATAGTCCCAGTAGTCGAGTACATATCCTAAGGTCTTTATCAACATGTGAGAGCAAGATAGTAAACTAATACACGTCAACATGTTAAGACAAAGTAAAACTAAATGCGATCATTTTTCTTGCCTGTTCTAAGAAAAGCCTGAGCCGATTTTTAAGACATGATTTATTATCTTTTGAGCAGAAAAAAAATCGGCAGAAACTCAGGGTTTCCGGGGTGTTTTTTTGGTTTTTTCGTTCGGTCGATAATCTAAATACCTTGCTAACATGCTAGGGTGTGTTTAGTTAGGCTCTGATACCACTGTTAGGTCCACGTTACCTCTCCCGGTACTTTCGGGGCGGCGGAAACGGTAAAACAAAAATTTTCTTAAGCATGGTAACATGGACCGTAAAAGCCGGATCTTTACTAAACAACATACTAGCATCCTAACTAGAGATTTATCTACTCGGTTAGGGGTTATACCTCAACTTGATCTCCTTCTCTTCTTGTTGTTCTTCTCCTTTCTTGCTCCGAGGGTTGATCCGAACTTTGGTCACCTCCGCGGCCTCCTTGAGTCGAAGACGATCCACCCGAGAGATGTACACCGAGCTCCACCTCGAGCCGAGGTAACTAGGGCAAAGAGATTGCTAATCTAGAAGCCCTAGGTTGTGTAGAAGTGATAAAGGGATGGTTTTGTCTTTGTGGGATCTTTATCTCTCAACACATGAGATCAAAAGATGAATCAAGAGGAGGAAGAAGAAGGAGGAGCTAGCAACCATGGTTCATTTCCTTTTCTTCTCACATGAAAAGGCAAGAGAGAGAATGAGAAAGAAATTGTGAGCTAAAGAAATTAACCATGATTCCAATAATGCACTAAAACCATCATTACAAATCCTATCAAGATAAAGTTGATGGCTACATTGAAATGACCATTATCATAATCCAAAAGAAAAAGAAAAAGAAAAGAAGAGTGTAGATCCCTCTTGAAAGTCAATGGTCAACACGGTCAACTGGTCAACAAAGTCAAGAGAGGTCAACGGGGTCAAATGGTCAATGCAATTAGCCATCATAAAATTATCACTAAAGGATTAGCAAATGATGTCCGCGGCTCATAATGGTTTTGACCAAACGAACTGTCAAAACCCTAATGAGCCTGCCACATAACGGTTTTGGCCGAACCAACTGCCAAAACCCTGATGAGGCACCTCCTCCTTCATCGCTCCGGAAAACTGTGCATACACACCTGCATCCGCATTCCGTAGAATGCGGATGCACAGAAGACAAAACAAATCCATCCTTGCAATACTAGGATCCGGCTTAAACCAAAGCCTACTACTACTGCCTGCCCGAACACCACATGCACACAAGTGTACGTAAGTGATCGCAGCCCTGCCGTAAAACCATACGGCCTCTACACGTTTCGCTCAGTGCAGGGAAACTCTCTGTGTGGGACTCTAAAGACTCGACACTACGCTGGCAGTGGGTTTAACCATAGACCGCAACCGGCACTAGCTGTACGTAACGGTCCCCAGGTAGATGTCGATAAGAAGGCCGATGAGGTGAACCCATCCGAACTCCTACTGAGCCTGTATGTGACAATCTCCGTACAGTCCGGTCTGTTCGTCTGATACATCGCATGGCGGGCCTAGGGGGCGGTAAACGTCAGTCCCCTAATAGCGGTACAAGTCGTGTCGGAGTGAAGCCCATTACACCCTGAGATAACACTGGAAACCTACCAGTATATCTCGCTTGCCCTGGCCAGGGACTACTCGTGTAATGGCTCTCCTAGACACAGCGCGATGTCAACCCCCAATACCGGGAGAGACGAATCCTGTCTAACCGTCACTGCCTCCAAGTGCTTTGGGACTGCACCCAACTACTACCTGTTTGCACGCCTCAGTAGAGCCGTGGTAGGGTAGTAATCAAAGAACAGTGGGAACACACTCGAGGCGAAGTGACAGTGTCAAGTCAGCGGACTAAGCTGTACTCATGTCACCTGGGAACTGATAACTGACGATAGGTATAATACCAACCATCAGTTCCCGACGAGTCCTGTCCAGTGTACTCGTAACCTAACGAGCACCCGCATACTATCTCAAGTACGACGTACTAACGGCTGTGGGACAGACCGTCTCCCGTGCTGGGATGAGAAGCGCATACGCTAGTCTACTCTGGAGTATCGATGCCCTGTCTCGATAATCCCACGACTAGGGACATGTATAAGGATGTGCTTGTGGATCACCCAGCCCCCACGAGTGTGATCGCCATCACAACGCCGGTAATCAAGCAAAGATCCTTAGGGCTCTACTAATGCGTATAGGTGATATAATAAAGAAACACACATGTACACATTAAAGCAGAGACAAACCAAGTAGCATACTACTATATTGAGCAAGATTGTCTATACAACTGTGAATATCCCAAGCTTCCATCAAGTAATATACATACTAGTTTGATACAGTAATGGCCTCTAGGGCATATACACTAACACAATCTCCCACTTGCACTAAGGCCAGCTGTTGTAGTATCTCATACCTAACATCCCGAATAATCTCTCAAACTGTATCTGGGGAACGTCCTTTGTGAGTGGATCCGCAGTGTTGTCCTTCGTATCAACTCTCCTGACCTCGATCTCCCGGCGATCAACTATCTCCCTGATCAGGTGATACCGCCTCAGAATATGTCTGGACTTCTGATGGGACCTGGGTTCCTTGGCCAAAGCCACAGATCCATTGTTATAGCAATACAATGGTATTGGATGCTCAATTGACGGAACCACACCAAGTTCAGTAATGAACTTCCTCATCCAGACAGCCTCTTTTGCAGCATCGTTGGCAGCGATGTATTCAGCCACCATCGTCGAGTCTGCAACGGTATCCTGTTTGGAACTCTTCCAACACACCGCCCCTCCATTGAGGGTAAAGACAAATCCTGAGTGCGACTTAGAGTCATCCTTATCACTTTGGAAGCTCGAATCGGTAAAGGACTCCACCTGGAGTTCTCCGTTACCATACACCAAGAACATCTCCTTAGTTCTTCTCAAGTACTTGAAAATGTTCTTCACAGCTATCCAGTGACTCTCTCCAGGACTACTTGATACCGACTCACTATACTTAGTGAGTATGCTACATCGGGTCTGGTACATAGTATCGCATACATGATAGAGCCTACTGCCGAAGCATAGGGTATCCCTTGCATGCGAACTCTCTCCAAATCAGCCTTGGGAGACATCTCTTTAGAGAGAGTGAGTCCAAAGATCGTGGGTAGGTTACCATGCTTGGATTCTTCCATACTAAATCTCTTTAGTATGGTGTCAATGTATCTGGATTGGGACAATCCCAGTATCCTTTTAGATCTATCTCTATAGATTATTATTTCCAGTATGCAGGAGGCATCACCTAGATCTTTCATTGAGAATCTTTGTGATAAGAAGAGCTTGACTGATTGCAGTATAGGAACATCATTTCCTATCAAGAGTATGTCATCCACGTACAATACGAGGAAGACAACCTTACTCTCTGCAACCTTCTTATAGATACAAGGTTCATCTACATTTTTGATGAAGCCAAACCCTTTGAGTACAACATCAAAGCAGATGTTCCAACTCCTTGATGCTCGCTTTAACCCATAAATGGATTTAAGCAGCTTGCACACCTTTTCGCTACTCCAACTATCTACGAAGCCCTCTGGCTGAGTCATGTACACGCACTCTTCTAAATCACCATTTAGAAAGACGGTCTTAACATCCATTTGCCAGATTTCGTAGTCATGGTATGCAGCAATGGCAAGTAAGATCCGGATGGACTTAAGCATAGCCACTGGAGAAAAGGTTTCATCATAATCCACACCTGGTCGTTGACGAAAACCCTTTGCAATAAGTCTAGCTTTGAAAGTCACAACTTTTCCATCTACACCAAGCTTCTTCTTAAAGATCCATTTGCTCCCAATGGGTTTTACCCCTTCAGAAGCAACTTCCAAAGTCCATACTTTGTTGGTGTACATGGATTCCATCTCAGATCGCATTGCATCCAGCCACTTCACAGATTCCCCACTCGTGATGGCCTGCTCGAAGCTAGTTGGGTCATCATCTTCCATGATGCAATCCTCGCTCCCACCATCAATGAGAAAACCATAGTATCTCTCAGGTGGATGAGAAACCCTACTAGATCGGCGGAGAGGCTGGAGTTCGTTGGGTACTACTGAATCCTCTGCTTCCAATAAATCATCATTTGTAGTTTGTGGTGCTGGAACTTCTTCCAGCTCTACCTCTTTGCCACTAATTTCTTTTGAAAGAAATTCCCTTCCCAAAATGGTGGCATATTGAGAAACAAACACTTTTTGTTCTTCAGCGTGGTAGAAATTGTATCCTTAGGAATTCTTAGGATATCCCACATGTTGGCTATAGTGCCCTCAAGGCAATTATCATAGTCGCGGACTTGTGATTATGATGATTGAGTGAGGACCTATACCGATGAAACAGTCTTACTCAAGATGATAGTATGCTATCTGGTTTGTCTTTATCATCATGTACATGTTGATAGAGCCCATAGGATTCTTGCTTGATCGCCAGCATTATGATGGCGATCATATATGTGGGAGCTGGGGTCTATAAGCACATCCTTAAATTTCCCTAGTCGTAGGAGTATCGAGACCGGGCATCGATACTCCAATGTAGACTAGTGTATACTGATCGAGACCCCGACGAGGGGCGGTGGCCAGATCTCACAAGCCATTGGTCTTAGTTTGTTCACCTAAGATAATATACAGGTGCTCATTGGGTTATGAGTACACTGGACGGACTCGCCGGGAACCTGCTAGTTGGTATTAGACCTATTGTCAGATAGCAGTTCACAGGTGACATGTGTACAGGTTAGTCTGTCGACCTGAGGTCGTCATTTGTCTCGTGTGATTTCTCACTGTGCTTTGATTACTACCCTACCATGGCTCAAAGGAGTCGTGCAAACAGGTTTTAGTTGGGTACAGTCCCGAGCCACATGGAGGCAGTGATCGGATCATCGGGGATTCGTCTCTCCCGGTATTGGGGGTTGATGTCGCGTTGTGTACGGATGGCCATCACCATAAATCCGTGGCCACGGTGGACGAGAACTACCGATCCAGGATCGATAGTTTCTCAGGTGGTGATGGGTTGTTGGGGGTCTGACTTTATCCACCCCCATAGACTCGATATGCGATACTCTTAGACGAACAGACCGGACTGTACGGATATTGTTACTGACAGGCTCAGTAGGGGTTCAGGATGAGTTTGCTCGTTGGCCTCCCTTTCGCTCAATACCTGGGGAGCCGTTACGTACAGCTAGTGCCGCTGACGTGCTTATGGTTAAACCCGCTGCCAGCGTATTGACGACTCTTTAGAGTCCCACACAGAGGGTTTTCACGGTTCAGGCAATATGGTGTACATGTCGTATGTTG
The DNA here is from genome assembly GCA_030015575.1 of Agapanthus africanus. Taxonomy (NCBI): domain Eukaryota; kingdom Viridiplantae; phylum Streptophyta; class Magnoliopsida; order Asparagales; family Amaryllidaceae; genus Agapanthus; species Agapanthus africanus. The sequence continues at coordinate 207,032,806 of CM057337.1, forward strand.
ATACATACGGGTGTCCGATTAAATATGTGCACTTGCTGCGCAGACTTTAATCGGACGGTTGATAATACTAGCGGCTTAGGATTAAGCCGGATTATTAAATCGGGTTTTGATTTAATAATTGATATATGTATTTGTATATACGTATTCTGGTATTATTGTTCACTATTCGTTTTCTCTCTTGGCTATTCGTATTTTTGTACGAATACGCGTATATGTATTTCGATATATGTACCGGGAAGAATTCCATATTTTATACGGAATAGCTTCTAGAAGTTTTGCCACCTCATTATTTGATTTTTCATTTATGAAAATTCATTTTGTTTAATGATGATGTGGAGGGTGACAAGGCAAAGGCATGGGCATGAGTCAAGCATGGTTCATGGTATGGTTGTGTATATTTTAATTGAAAAAGAAATTGTTTTTTTTGTGAAGGAGAGAGAAGGAGGCCGGCCATTATTTGGAGGGGGCTCATTTCATTTGCTAGATGACACACTTGATTAAACTCCCTCACTCTCTCATTCACAAACAAAAAAACACTTAACCATTTTGTTCATGCAAATGCTTCATCACCTCCATTCTTCTTCTTGAGTTTCTCATTGAACTCATGGTTGAGAGAAAATTGTAGTGACACTTTCATACACCCCCACTCTCCATCGCTAGCGACGTTGGAGCGTCGGTTACCTCGTTCGACGAGGTTGGAGCTTGCACCGTTTCCCTCGGGTGGATCATCGGAGAGGAAGGAAGACCGGCAACCAAACATCATCAAAGGACCGCTAGGAGCTTGGAATGAAGACCGAAGGACTCGGATCAACTCGGTATAACGATTCTAACTCTTAGTTAGTTTGCTAGTTTAGGGTTTAAGGTCGATCCGGGATTCGGGTAGCAGTAGCGCCGGTTTAGAAATTTTTTGTTCCGTATTTTGGCCGCGTTTCGACGGCCGGGGCGCTGCCGGAACCCTTCATGGTATCAGAGCCACCCTTTAAACCCCTTACTAGCTTGTATAGAAGTGCTTAAAAGATCGATCGACGGATTTTACCGAAAACACGATTCCAATTTTCTGTTTGCTGTCGATTTTCAAATGTGGCCAAAAAATTATTTCACACATCTTAAAAATCCGTGCAGGCGATTTTATGGGGACACAAAAAATTTAGGCTCATCATTCCACTAAAGCGCCGCGGATCCACCGCAATAAGCCCACATTGGCGGCAGTTCCACAGCGGAATAGTGGCAATGGGCGTCGAAATGTTTTCTGTAGCTCTATTTCTTGGAATTGTGATTTTTGTGATATTCAGGTTTGGCCCAGGTTTCAGTAAAGTGTTGTTTTGCTATTGGGGCTAATTTAGAACTTTGTCGATCGATATTTTAAGTGGGCGTTTAACAGTACATACATTATATTCTGCGACCATGAATGTCATTTGATCGGTAAACAGGTCTAACTGCTATATGTCTTTTAGACGGGTTTGCGAACGTGGCATTCACATTGATGTTCTGTGTTGTGCTGTGATGTTGGTTGGATTGTCATGGTGGATAGCAATGGTGCGATGTTAGCACAGTTTAATTTCATTTGTACATTTGATATTGCGGGGCGAGCGTCCGACATGTGGACTGCTGTCACTGCCAGTTTGTATATTATTCTTTTGGGGCACGACCGGGCTGAGCTCGATGTCACCCTTGTAAATTATTTTCTTTTCTGTACTAGGATTGCCCCATGGTGGGGTGCACGAATAGCCGGATTCTAGAGGGCAACGGGTCCGCATCTCATGGCATTGGGACGGAGGGGACCTTACTCTAGAATTGGCGGGCTATTCACCGCACTCGTAGGGGTATAGGTATGACCCACTGTTCACACCATAATATTGCATTATTATATTCCCCATTCTTATTCTTCTTATAAATAAACGGGTGCTTTTGACGCATGTCTGCTACATGTTACAGGTTACAGGTCCTTGGACAGAAAACGATGAAAACGATATAAAGATGATGAAAAAGTGGACTTTAACCAATGAACAGAAGATCTTGATCAAGCCTACAACAAAGATACAGTTCACAATTAACAAGGCAACTCAAGGTCCAAAATTACAAAGTGTACGGTTAAAAATCCACTGTAAATTGTTCACTGGAGATCTAGAACCAATGTAGAAGCCCAAATGAAAAAGGAACAAAAGAATAAGAAGACTAAAAAGACCCAGAAGAAGTCCACAAAAGATCAGCATCTGAGCCGACCAATGGGCCACGGAACCGCGGCCCAAGCCTACCAAGGCCGCGGTTCCGCGGCCGTCAAGAGAGATCTGTGGAATTAAATTTTACTATAATTCGTTTGCTGATTTGACTAGTCAACTAGGGCTATTTTTGTAAATTTAGACATGCGGTTCAAGATGTAACCCTAGGGTTTCCTATTCTTTATAAATAGGAACTCTACAGATTGTAATTTTTTATGCCTCCCTTTAATGAATAAAATTTAGAAATCTTTTGGAGAGCATCGGTGTTTCTTCTCCATTCAGAAATTCAGATCTGACAACCCTGTATGGATGATTGGAGGGATGCATCTGTAAGTAATTTAATTTCTTGCCTTAGTGTAGATTTAAATTCCTTGCCCTAGGTAGATTTAATTTCATGCCCTAGGAACTTATTTAGGGTTTAGCTTTTGGGAAGGATTTTGAGAGATGAGATCTCTCATCCCTTTCTTACCCACCAAATATTTACAATAGGACTCCATGCATACATGCACATACCGCTCCCTACGGCACTCTATCCCTCGAGGTAGCGGTGATACGGTAGTATAAAGGCCCGGGTGTGATGTTTTCCATGGAGGTTAGGGTAAGGATCTCTAAAGGAAGGACAAGAACCTAGAGGAAGGAACACATTCCCGAACGGATCTAATCCACTTTATTGATAATTACCATAACTCCTCACTGATCTTCATTCGGGTATTGAAAGTGGTGAGATTTAATTACATTTCCAAACCATCCCTAAACCTAGCCCTAGCAAGAGTAGATCTAAATAATTGTCCTAGGTTAATTAGGTTTTTAGATTTAATAATTAATCCGAACACCCTTCGGAATTAACTCGTAAGCGCGAATCGGAAACTCACAACATCCCTGTGGACCGACCCGTACTCACCGGCTAGCTGCAAAGCGACGCCGTTCTTGATTGCGGTTTACAAATATTTTTGATCTATCTTTTAGAAAGCGCAAGCACGCTAAATCTCTTAAATCAAATGGCGCCGTTGCCGGGGATGGCGTAGAACTTTCCTTTTCGCAATTTCGGGTTAATCAAAATTAAAAAAAAACATTTCATAAAAATCTAAAAAAATCCAAAAAAATTATAAAAATATATATATTTTATTATTTTTGGAAGGGATACTTTGTTGTTTTAATTTTGCAGGATTTACAAAGACGATCTAAAAATTTCCAGAAGGCGAAACAGAAATCAGAAGATCGAAACAGAAGGGGAATCAAATAACAGAACAGTGAAAATTTTTTTGGAGACCCAATTCCCCCAACCCGCCGCGATTCCGCGGCCAAAACCCACCTTAGGCCGCGGAACCGCGGCCTTCTAGTGGAATCAGAGCGTCAAATTTTTTTTGGGGATTCGTGCTGATTAGACCGCCGCGAAAACGCAGCAATAACGCGTTTATACCGCGGAACCGCGCTCTTTTGGTGAGATCATCCTATGAAATTTGCATTGTAAGCTCTCTGTTATTTCTCCTCTGCAAATTTTAATATATTTTCTGAATAATGCCTGCAAGATTTTGTGTGCTTTAAAAATATATTCCCTTCCAAATAACGATCTTGTGCAGGATTTTTGGGCCCCGCTCAAAATTGAAATTGATTGCAAGTAATCTTTTTTGTTGCATATCTTTTCTTGAATATCTTTTTGCAACAATTTTTTCCAAATAAAGATTCTTGTGATATGCTTAAAATAATAACTGATTGCAAGTAATATTTTTTTGGTTGCATATCTTTAACTAAAAATCTTTTTTGCAACAATTATTAAATAAAGAAAAAGGAAAATTATTATTAGGAAACTTGCAAATTTTTTGCCCCAAATAAATCCTTGCACCCCCACAAACATTCTTTCTTTTCACCCTTTCTTCTAACATGGGTACCCTACATAATAAATCACTTGCCGAACTTTGGTATCCCGAACCTAATTTTGCGTCGTTCGGCAATTTGTTCTGTCAATTTAAAGACGATCCTTCCTTGCCTAAAATATCGTTGAAAGATCAAATAGAGGCCTCTAGGAGAAACAGTTTGACTTTTCAACCCACTTTGTGTCAACCTAGTCAACCTTTACCACCTACATATGTTGACACCACTTTTCCTAGTCCTGCTGTAACTCCTAGGCCGATGTCCATTGCTGAGCATATTGCTCAATCTCGCAGTCGATCGTTCACCCCTCTCCACTCATCTAGTTCTAGGGATCCGCATGACTATTCACCTTTTTATCCATATGTTGACCCTACCCCTGTCCAACCACCCACTTCCTACAAGTCATACCCGACCTTACCACCTTCACTAGACATTGATTCTACACAGCCTGTTGGGAGTTTTGCATATCCATACAATTTCGAATCTTTACCCGAAACCCCCTCACCACCTAAGTCTAGTTTGGAAGAGTCGTTGGAGGCGTATATCGCAGCAACAAACAAAATGGTTAGGAATGTGGAATCGTCCGTGGCCGCCCTTATGCAACCTAGTGAACCGGTAGCTAGTTTTCCGCTGGCTCAAAATTTTTTAATGTATAAGGAGGCGGTTGGACTGAGTGAGAATGAGAGAGGATTTCCAAATCAAACCTACCCCTACCCAATTGAAGCCCACAACTCCTGTTTTCCATCGATTGCCCTAAATAGTTTACCTGTTGAAAATAAAAATGAGTTGTGTGATTTTGTAGTGTTTGATTTGCCAAATTGTGAGGAACCCCTTTTGAGTGAAACCGCACCTAATTCTTTCGATCTTTACACCTCCACTCTAGAACCTAAATCGATACATATCCATGCTGATGAGGTGTCTAAAGAAATTGATTTTCACTTGATTAAGGATATAGACGCCGGGAATATTTCGGATGATGAACATGTCGATTTGCTTGAAATTTTATGTTCAAATCATCATCCTGAGTTATTAAATATTTCTCCCGAATCTCATATGCGTCTAGATTTTGATGATAATGGCATGGATGAGTTGAATATTGAGGATAGTATTGAGGAGAGTCTTGAGGATAATATTGAGGTTGAATCATTTTTGTTTGATGTGTCTGATTTTCCAATTCATCCTCCTGAACCTTTGACTGTTATATCACCCTCCCTCCTTCCCATCTTTCCGACCCCGCTTGAAGACTGTGAGCTTGAAATCTTTTCCTTTGAATCTGACACAATTCTCACAGACGATAACACCTACGAGTGTTTCACCTTTTCGGACGATGTTGATGACTCACCGCCCGAGTTTGAGTCCTTTACATTTTCAGATGAGCCATCAGACTCGGTTGATTATACTAGTTTCGAACCATTAATGGAATCTTTCAAGTTCGAAACAGTTTACTACGGTGAGAAAGATACTATCCCTAATTCACTCCCTTTCGTCTTTCCCATTGTTCCGACCGAACAAGTGAACGTTATGCTTTCATCTACTATACCAAGTTCGGCGTACCCATGTTTTCTTGCGAATCTTGAGGGATTTGACCCCATTGCACGACGAGTTGATAGGTTAGCGCAATCGCTTTTAACATATCGGTCATCACATATTGCGCTAATTTATTCACTCAATTTATACCCTCAAGATCGTACTCCACTTCCTTCTTCTTTTCACCATTCTTCTCCCCCCACCGAGACCATATTCTACCATTCTTCTTTCCACACGGTCTCGCGTGCTTTTCATCTCTTTCATCTCCACCCCATTCTTGCACCGACTATACCTTTACCATGATAAGATTTTTGAATGGTTGGTGCTAACCTTTGGCTTGTGTAAGGCCAAGCTTAAGTTTGGGGGGGACCTTTGTATATATGTACATATATTTTTTGTTTTCTTTTATAAAAAAAATAAAAAAAATTTTCAAAACAAATAAAAAAGTAAAAAAAATTATAAATAAATAAACAGGGAAGTGCCGGTATTTTGACCCTCTTGGTTTAGCATGACAGTGAGGACACAGTCAAGTTCAAGTTTGGGGGTATGCTCGGTACGTCTTCTTCCTTCGCATTCATTTGTACATATTTTTGCATTTGCATATTTATTTGAAAACCTATAAAAATTTGAAAAATTTCAAAAATTATAAAAATATTGTATTCAATTTTGGCCATATTTGATTTGAGTTTGACAGATAGGTTAACTAGCTAGAAACAACTAGATTTTAGACTTAGTAAATTAAAAACCCTAAAAATAACCTTTCTTAAAGTTTAACGGTAGAAAGTATATGCCTTGTAGTTTATTTAGAAATAGGCAAATTTTGGGTTGACTTCTTGGGCTAAGTCGAAACAAGGGAAAAGTATTGATGTTCTTATTAGAGTATAAGTTTGAAAAATAGTTCCTAGCTTAAGTCTAGATTCTGAAAACGTATACCCTACAACATGCACAATCACGCACCTTGAAACTTGGAATAGTAGAAGAGACCTTGAAATGCTCTTGTCTAAAGTCCTTAGTACAATGAAAATAAAAGAAAAAAAAAGTGAATAAAGGGAAAAAATGGACACTGGTTTTTGTGATTACTTAAGGCTGTAAAAATAGAAAAATCTTTAGCGAGGGTGCTTCATCACCAAGTGCCTTAGACCAACTGGTTTGGGAGTCACTGCTAATGCCTTGGGTGTTGCAAAACTAGGAAGTACGCTTTAAAGTGCTAACGTATCTTGTAATCGGTTGTTGGTACCTCAAGAAGTATTAACGGTCGCATGAAGGATGTGTAAGCAAATTTCATTTAAAAATTCACTAATTAATAAGTGCTTTGGACAATGGAAGAGAGTACGATTGCTTGATTTGAATTTCCAAGTGTAGGGGTGATCTATACACACACGTGGGGATATGTGATTAGAGTTTAGATAAGAGAAAGGAATGAAAAATAGAACTTGTATCTTTAGTAGAGTTGATAGAAATTCCTAAGTGGAGATGGAACACTAGAAAGAAAACTTAGGAAATGCCGAAAGCTAAGTAGGTCTACATAGCATATATAATCTTAAGTTAAATAATGAGGAAGTGTGAAGAATATGGGTGGATAATTTGTGAGTCAAAAGACAATAGAATATTTTGTTAGAAAACCTTATTGGAGAACAAAAGTCAATGGGCCGAGTTGATAGGATTTTGTGGGTAGTATCCGCTGAAAACCCTCAGGAGACAACACTCCTCCTACCAGGGACACCTAGAGGTTTAACGGCTTATTGCACGTGCTCAGTGCAATCGCGTTTCCCTGCGAAAGTGTGGTTAGGATTTTAGTGAATAAAAATAAGTTTGCTCGAGGACGAGCAAAAGATAAGTTTGGGGGTATTTGTTCACACCATAATATTGCATTATTATATTCCCCATTCTTATTCTTTTTATAAATAAACGGGTGCTTTTGACGCATGTCTGCTACATGTTACAGGTTACAGGTCCTTGGATAGAAAACAGTGAAAACGATATAAAGATGATGAAAAAGTGGACTTTAACCAATGAACAGAAGATCTTGATCAAGCCTACATCAAAGATACAGTTCACAATTAACAAGGCAACTTAAGGTCCAAAATTACAAAGTGTACGGTTAAAAATCCACTGTAAATTGTTCACTGGAGATCTGGAACCAATGTAGAAGCCCAAATGAAAAAGGAACAAAAGAATAAAAAGACTAAAAAGATCCAGAAGAAGTCCACAAAAGATCAGCATCTGAGCCGACCAATGGGCCGCGGAACCGCGGCCCAAGCCTACCAAGTCCGCGGTTCCGCGGCCGTCAAGAGAGATCTGTGGAATTAAATTTTACTATAATTCGTTTGCGGCTTTGACTAGTCAACTAGGGCTATTTTTGTAAATTTAGACATGCGGTTCAAGATGTAACCCTAGGGTTTCCTATTCTTTATAAATAAGAACTCTACATATTGTAATTTTTTATGCCTCCCTTTAATGAATAAAATTTAGAAATCTTTTGGAGAGCATCGGTGTTTCTTCTCCATTCAGAAATTCAGATCTGACAACCCTGCATGGATGATTGGAGGGATGCATCTGTAATTAATTTAATTTCTTGCCTTAGTGTAGATTTAAATTCCTTGCCCTAGGTAGATTTAATTTCATGCCCTAGGAACTTGTTTAGGGTTTAGCTTTTGGGAAGGATTTTGAGAGATGAGATCTCTCATCCCTTTCTTACCCACCAAATATTTACAATAGGACTCCATGCATACATGCACATACCGCTCCCTACGGCACTCTATCCCTCGAGGTAGCGGTGATACGGTAGTATAAAGGCCCGGGTGTGATGTTTTCCATGGAGGTTAGGGTAAGGATCTCTAAAGGAAGGACAAGAACCTAGAGGAAGGAACACATTCCCGAACGGATCTAATCCAATTTATTGATAATTACCATAACTCCTCACTGATCTTCATTCGGGTATTGAAAGTGGTGAGATTTAATTACATTTCCAAACCATCCCTAAACCTAGCCCTAGCAAGAGTAGACCTAGATAATTGCCCTAGGTTAATTAGGTTTTTAGATTTAATAATTAATCCGAACACCCTTCGGAATTAACTCGTAAGCGCGAATCGGAAACTCACAACATCCCTGTGGACCGACCCGTACTCACCGGCTAGCTGCAAAGCGACGCCGTTCTTGATTGCGGTTTACAAATAATTTTGATCTATCTTTTAGAAAGCGCAAGCACGCTAAATCTCTTAAACCACCCACGGAGGGGCGCTCAAGTTACCGGATTCCGAGAAGTGTCGGGTGGCCCATTCAAGTTGTTGAAGGGGGCTGCCTCACTTCTGGTTTTGGCGGGTAACTTGCCGTGCTCGTAGGGGTCTAAGTTTCATTGCACATGCTATCCACATGACAGGGAACATCGGGTCTCACTTGCGGCTTAAGTGAAACCCGGGGCTCCAGATTATCCGCCATTATGTGTTACTTCTGTGATGTTTTCTGTGATGTTGCTTATATCATGCCTGGGACAATTGTTATATATATTTATATATACTGGTAGTGTTAGTGTATATGCCCTAGAGGCCATTACTGTATCATACTAGTTTGTATATTAAATGATGGAAGATTGGGATATTCACAGTTGTATAGACAATCTTGCTTAAAATGGTAGTATGCTACTTGGTTTGTATCTACTTCAATATGTGCATGTGTTTCTTTTAGCATATCGCTTATACATATTAGTAGAGCCCTTAGGATCTTTGCTTGATTACCAGCGTTGTGATGGCAGTCACACTCGTGGGGGCTGGGTAATCCACAAGCACATCCTTACACAGGTCCCTAGTCGTAGGACTATCGAGACAGGGCATCGATACTCCGGAGTAGACTAGCGTATGCGCTTCTCATCCCAGCTTGGGAGACGGTCTATCCCACAGCCGTCAGTACGTCGTACTTGAGATAGTATGCGGGTGCTCGTTAGGTTACGAGTACACTGGACAGGACTCATCAGGAACTGTTGGTTGGTATTATACCTATCGTCAGTTATCAGTTCCCAGGTGACATGAGTACAGCTTAGTCCGTTGACTTGACACTGTCACTTCGCCTCGAGTGTGTTCCCACTGTTCTTAGATTGCTACCCTACCACGGCTCAAAGGAGTCGTGCAAACAGGTAGCAGTTGGGTGCAGTCCCAAAGCACTTGGAGGCAGTGACGGTTAGACAGGATTCATCTCTCCCGGTATTGGGGGTTGATATCGCGCTGTGTCTAGGAGAGCCATTAAACGAAGTCCCTGGCCAGGGCAAACGAGATATACTGGTAGGTTTCCAGTGTTATCTCAGGGTGTTCTAGGCTACACTCCGACACGACTTGTACCGCTATTAGGGGACTGACATTTACCGCCCCCGTAGGCCCGCCATGCGATACTCTTAGACGAACAGACCGGACTGTACGGTGACTGTCACATTCAGGCTCAGTAGGAGTTCAGATGGGTTTACCTCGTCAGTCTTCTTATCGGCATCTACCTGGGGACTGTTATGTACAGCTAGTGCCGCTTGCGGTCTGTGGTTAAACCCACTGCCAGCGTAGAGTCTAGTCTTTAGAGTCCCACACAGAGGGTTATTCGCCTTTAGGCAAAACGAGTAGAGGTCGCATGGTTTTGCGACGGGATTCGTTCACATCCGCGCACTTGTGCACAATTGGTGTCCGGACAGCTTATACTAGCGGGCTTTGGTTTAAGCCAGATCCTAGTATATGTTTTGGGATTGGTTTTATCTCATTGTATTCGTGTTCCTCGGAACACGGATACGGGTGTGTATGCACAGTTGACTGAGGCAGAGGCAGAGGACTTTCATTAGGGTTGATGACCATTGTCTTTTTCTTAACCCTAATGTTTATGTGTGAAATATGATTATTAATATTAACTAATTATAATTGTGTTATGGTTACGGTTGTTGACCATTTGACTATGCTTGACTTGTTGACCTAGGTTGACATATTGACCATCATCATTTCATATGAAAGATGCTCTTTGATTCTTGCAAAAGTAATTAATGTGAAATGATAATGGTCATATCAAGATTAACCATCACAATTATTTTTAGTTAATTTTTTAATTATCGTAATTCACACATATATATGAGAAGGTTGGCTTTATCTTCTCATTCTATCATCATCATTCTCTCTCATCCTCTTCCTCTCTCTCAAAGCTCTCCCCTCTCATGAGTTGAGAACCATTAAGCTTTAAGATAAAACCTTCAAAATTACTCTCTACTCTTTCTAAGGTTCTAGGTTTAGCACACCAAGCACCTTAGTTACTTCTAGTTTGAGGTAGAAACCAAAGGTAGAGGCCCTCGGGTGGATCTTTCTTCAGCAAGAGAAGGCGACGAGGACAATCCGTTCATCACACTCCAAGGAGCAAGAAGCGAAGGACTTCAAGACTTAGGTATAACCCTTCAAACGAGTAGCTAACTCTTTTAGCTTGGATGTTAGTTTATGTTTAGCAAAGATCCCTCCTTTTGGTTAGTCCATATTGCCTAGTGTTGTAAAAATCGAATTTTTCATAACGTTTCCGCCTCCCCGTAAGCACCGGGGTGGGCAACGTGGACTTACAATGGTATCAGAGCCTAGCTAAACACAAACTAGCAAGCTAGCAAAGTATATAGAACTTCGATCGGAAAAAATCGCAAAACACGTTTTCAAAAACCTAACTTTCTGCCGATTTTTAAACCTGCTTTAAAAATAATAAATCATACCCTAAAAATCGGCTCAGGGTTTTTACAGAACACCCAAGAAAAACGAACCAGTGAACCGACCAACTCACCGCGGTTCCGCGGCCGAGTTGACTCGGCCGTGGGTCGTTTCACTTGCAGTGTTCTTATATTGAAGTTTTGGGATTTTTAGGATGGTTTGTTTCTAACCAGATTTTCCAGAGAACAAATTTGTTTTTCGGGTGGTTACAAATCCGTATTTTGGTCGATTTTCTGTAGACTTTGGCTAATGGGTTGTATCTGTAATATTTTATATATATTGAACGTCTGCTAATAGCTATACGTCGATTAGTGGGGGTTATACATATCTGTGATCTGTATTGTTGATGGTATGTGTATATGAATTCGTTGGATTGTCGCGGATGAATAGCCGGGGGTTGTGAGAAGAGAGTTTTTCCTTTTATCTTTCAATTCATGTGATATGTAATTTGATGTAATATTATTTGTTTGGCCGCATATCCGGGTTGAGGTTGTAGCCGCCATTGTATAATTTCTTTTTACTGTTTTTGCTCCTAGGATAGACCCAAGGTGGGGTGCACAAACTACCGGGTATCTCGAAGTGCCGAGTGGCCTACTCAAGTCGTTGAGGGAGGTTGCTTCGCTTCGGGTACTTGGCGGGTAGTTTGCCGCACCCGTAGGGGTCTAAGGTGGGGTATTGGCTATTCATCGCGACCGTGTAGTCCGCTTTTCGTTACAGGCTCGAACGGATTGCAGATTCCTAGTATATCCAATGTGTTCATCTGTGATCTGGAATGGCTATCATTGCTATATATCTATATACGATATCTATTTAGGCGTTGCTTATGTTTTGCATCCGTGCTAGTCCAGCCCCTGCTCTGTCGTTAGTTAAGTAACCTAACGGGTGATGACGGGGCCCCGTGACGAATGTGGATGGCATAAGCGTACGTCATATTTTCGTTGTTTTCTGCAATGGTAGGATTAAATGATGGGACGCATTAAAATTAATGCAAGAAAAAAAAACCAAGTAAAAGTCGTTGGAACACTTTTAAAACCATTCGGTTCTTTTAAAAAGCCCAACTTTTAAACGCGGAACTTGAACCACTCCTTTTAAAAGCTATCTCGTTCCTTCGATTATATCAAGTTCACTACGTTCACGGTTTCGCCAAAACCATTCATAGCCCTCCGACATTTCAGTTAAATATTCAGTAGTATTCAAGCTATGTATTTTGACCTTCGCCAAGGCAAAGTGATTGGTAGCTGCTGAATATTTATCTGTAGCATAGATAGATGAGTTGGTTTGGGACAGTCGTACTACTATTTTGGCCTTCGTCAAGGGTATGTACGGGTGGGTTCAAATTAACCTGGATAATGACGGGTAGAACTTGACATGTGACTTATGATATGTTGGCCTTCGTCAAGGTCATAAGAGCATGGGGCAAAAATCCACATCGGGAGTTTCTAAAGAAACTGAAACTTGCTAGTGCTACATACCATTTGGAGTTTGATGATTCTGGTAGGATTCCTTCAGTGTTATCACACGATGATATTTGGATCCCGATCCTACTGTGAGTATATGCTACTCCTCGGGAACTTTCTCACTTAGCGATCAATGCTATAAACCAAGTAGGTGTCTAGAAAGGTGTTAGCGGGGCTACACCCACAGGGAAAAGATGTTACTTAATTAAGGAACTTCGCGAAAGCATTGGAAAACCTCCCTCGAAGTACCGACACTGGCCTGGCTGAACGGTTAAGCAAGTATTGTACGATGAGATTGATCCCGACTAATTCTTCCTTTATGGTTTGAGGAGGGATTCGAGAGACAGTGGGAGCCATCCTGTTTAGATAAATTAAAAACCAATCTAAACTTGCAAGAGCATCATGCTAAAGTGGTTTCTTCTCTCTCTCTTAATTGCAGCGACCCAGTGACCACACCTAGGTTACATCTAGATAATAAAATGACTGAATCTGACTGTTATGACTGGCAAAGGTCTATCCAGATGTCCATTGCCCATGACAAGCTGGGACACCTCTTGACCGATCCAACCCCTGCCGTCTCAGGTCCAGTTTTCCCTGTCACAGATATTCATATCCGCAAGACATCGGAAAAAGACTGTGCGAAATCCAAGTGCCTCGTGTTAGCCTCAGTTGATGGTGCATACCAGAGGCAGCACGAGAAGATGGACTTAGTTTCTATCTTCCTCCATAACAAAGATTTATATGGAGAGCAATCTCGTATCGCAAGATATGAGACCTCGAACGAATTGCTTCCAGCGAGGTTGGCTATCGGGTCATCTGTAATGGGCAACGTCCTTACAGAGACCAGCTATTTTGAGCTCACGGACCTGAAGACCACGTTGAAGAACGAGTCAGATGATGACCTGATTCTACAGTCTTTACCTTCTACCCTGAAAGAAACCAGGGAAGTAGAAGGAGAGGAAAGGGCAAAAGTTTCGGGATTTGATATAGTAAAAGGACGTTCCTATTGTTACGGGAATGAACATTGGCAGAAGGATTGCAGGGCTAGCAAAGCCAGTAGCCAGAATTCGAAGCATGTTGTGGCTTCGGCTTCGGGTGTGTTTGTAATAGAGAACTGTATGTCAGTTAACCCTACTTCCTGGGTTTGGATACCGGATCAGGATCCCACATCTGTAATTCGTTACAGGCTCTGAGAAACCGTAGGGTTATCAAGATAGGTGATATGACTCTCAGGGTTGCTAACAGAATGAGCATGTACGCTGAATCCGTAGGGGAGTATCATCTTGGACTGACAACTGGGCAGATATTGATTCTGCGTGACTGTTTTTATGTACCAGGTGCGACTTGTAATACCATATCTGTATCCTTACTTTCTTAGGAAGGATATGATTTTACTTTTGTAAGCGATGTGGTCAACATCCACCTAAATCAAGTTCTGATTGGGTCAGGTACATTAAAAAACGGGATATACGTATTAAATCAAGCTAGATTTTCAATGTCCAGAACACACTTAAAAGAAAGTCTCCGGAATTAAATCAGGCTTTCTTATGGCACTGTAGACTGGGTCACATTATTGAGACACGGTTGAAAAAGTTACATAAAGAAGGATACTTGGATCCGTTCGAGTACCAGTCGTATGCCACTTGTGAATCTTGTCTCATAGGAAAGATGACAAAGACTCCGTTCACTGGACACGGAAAAAGAGCAAGCGAGCTCTTGGGACTCATACACAGTGACGTGTGTGGTCCAATGTCTACACATGTGCGAAGTGGTTATTCATACTTCATTACTTTCACAGATGATTTCTCTAGGTATGGACATGTCTTCTTAATGAAGCATAAATCCGAGGCCTTTGAGAAATTTCGGGAATACAAGAATGAAGTTGAAAAACAAACAGGAAAAAGTATCAAGACACTGAGATCTAATCGAGGTGGTGAATACTTGAGTGCCGAGTTTCTGGGCTACTTAAAAGAGAATGGAATTCTCTCTCAGCTTACTCCTCCATACGCACCACAACACAACGGTGTATCGGAAAGGCGGAATCGAACCCTATTGGATATGGTTCGTTCCATGATGAGTAAGGCTGAGTTACCGCGATCCTTCTGGAGTTATGCACTAGAAACAGCTGCATATCTTTTGAACCAAGTGTTAGTTATATGTATGCTCTAGAGGCCATTACTGTACATAGGATGTATATTGTAGTGGATGTTGAGACATATATATGTAGGACTTTCTTGCTCGACATGATAGTACGCTATCTGGTTGCTCTTTATCTTAACGTGTATACTTTCTGTCTCTCTGTTACATGTTGATAAAGCCCTTAGGATGTGTACTCGACTTCCAGGACTATGATGTAGATCATACTAGTGGGGCCTGAGTAGTCCATGAGTACATCCTTCAATGTTCCTAGTCGTGGGAATATAGAGACGGGGCATCGATATTCTAGAGTAGACTAGCGTATATCTTCTCGACCCATGTGATGGGCGATGGATGATCCCATATCCATCGGTGTTTGACATCAGAGATGGTATGCGAGTGCTCAGTGGTGACTGGGTATACTGGACGGACTCGCCGAGAACTACCAGATGGTATTATACCTTACGTCAGATGGCAGTTCTCTGGTGACTCTGGTACAGGTTAGTCTGTTGACCCGAGATCGTCATAGAGTCTTGTGTGATTCCTACTGTGCTTTGATTTCCACCTTACCACGTCCAAGAGGGCGTGCAAAACGGTGGTTTTTGGGTACAGTCCCGATTCACATGGAGGCAATGAGCAATAGGAGGGGATTCGTCTCTCCCGGTATAGGGAGTTGATGTTGCGCTGTGTTAGATTGGCTATAACCGGAAATCCCTGGCCAGGGTTGCTGAGATTTACTGGTAAGTGTTACCGGTAGTTTCTCGAACTGTTATAGACCTCATATTGACACGACTTATCGAGCTACTGTGGTCTGACGTTTACCACCCCTAGGCGAGATATGCGACATATCAGACGAACAGACCGGACTATACGGTAAGTGTTGCTTGTTGGATTCACAGGAGTGTGAGCGGGCTTGCTCGTTGATCGTCTGATCGCTCAATACCCGGGTGGCCGTTACGTTTAGCAGACCGCTTGCAGCTTGTGGGTGTTTGATATGATCATCACCTACTGCCGGCGTATTGACGAGTCTTTAGAGTCCTACACAGAGGTTTCCTGGCTCAAGCGAAAGGAAATAGGAGCGCATATGAGATATGTGTGGGACCGAGAATAATACCAGTATGTAATACTGTATTCGATTCTCGTGATTTGTGACATTGATCGGTTATATGCGATATAGCCGGGTTATCGGATCAAGTGTTGATTCGATAAGTTGTTACTATTGATATTAGTCGGTTATATGCAATATGACCGGATCATTAAATCAAGTGTTGATTTAATGTATAATTATATATTTGATATATTATTTTACATTAACTAGTATTGGTTCACTTATGATTATTTTTCTCACTAGATTGTGTACAAATTGTATATGTTATATATGTTTGTGCACTAGTTTGTATCATGTTTGATGATACATGCAAACTTGGGTGTGTGTATGGATTATACCATGTTTAGGTTAAAAGTTTAGTTTTTATTTTAATTTATGTAAAATAAAATGGTGGCTTACTTTTTCTTTGCTTGAAGTTTCATGAAGCTTTCAAGCATCTTTGACAAAGTCCACCATTTTGTTTTACATAAGATTTTCCTTAACCTAACCTTTAACTTAAACTTTAGTTTAATCTCTACATGGGTTAATCTCATCCATGGTTGCAATATGATAAGTATCACTTGATTTATTATTTTCAAAAAGATTCTTTTTCTTTTGCTTCTTCTTCATCTTCTTCATGAGGTGAAGAAAACTTACTAGAAAAATTCAAGTGATGAAATCAAGTGAGAAATCCAAATCCAAAGTGAACCCACTTCTTATTTTTTCATCCTCTACCACTTGCCATGTTGTATAGGGTGTTATTTTCACAAGTTTCATCACCTAGTGAAGATGGAGCTTAGGTTTGAGTCGCCTCGACGTAGATCATCTTCGGCATCGACGTCAACGACCTAGCCCGATCATTTCTCCGATAAGACCAACGCTAGAGTCCAGGATCCCAATGGTCGCAGTGGAGGGACGTCATCATGGAGCTTTGGAGGTGGAGGACCGGATCTAAAAAGGTTGTAGTCCCTTTCACTTGTTAATAAAGTTGTTTGCTTGCATTTAGTTTCGCCTATCCTCTAGTTAACGATCTTGCATAAGGTTTCTCGGCACATGAATTTTTGAATTTGGCATGGTTGATCAGTTGTAGAACCTCATGTGTGTGCCTAGGAACCCTACAGTGGTATCAGAGCCTAGCTAGAGCCTTAGGCGAAGTGTAAACGATGTTAGAAGTCCAATCGAACCCCGAAACCCTAAACGGAACCCTTCTCTGTACATTTTCTGTAACTGTGTATTTTTCCTAATTAAAAATACTCAAAAAAATCAGCAGGGATTTCTAAGCATTACAGTGAAGCACGTGACCCCAATTCAATAAAGGCGCCGCGGAACCGCGGCTGTACCCTAGGTCACGCGGCGGTTCCGCGGCCATAAAGTGGCCTCTTTGTTCACTGTTTGCACAGTAAGGACTTAATATTATTCCTGTGTTTTCTGGGAATTTTTAATTTGCACTCAAGAGTTTAGTTTTCTGGGTTGTATTGGGAGTTCGTAGATTCGATCAGAAACTTTAACTGCGTCTTTTTGTTTTTCCGGGTAATTTTAGAATATGTTAAAAAGTTCGACCGGATATAAATACCCACTTTTTCCCCTGCCGGGAAATTTCCAATTGTTGGATTTTTCCGTAGTTTAATAATATTCTAAGTAGTGCAAGTAACGTGGTGGACCCTCTAAAAGATAACAAACCTTAACTCGATTATGTGGCCGTCTTGAACTGCCCTTTGAACCTTAGGGTTTGGGGCAGTACGGCGTGCCACATGTGAAGCGTTGGCTTGACCCTTCTACGGCTGGACCATTGGTACTGTGGCATGAAGTGAATGTTTTTAAACTTATTTCATGTGTTGAGCTGTTTCGGGAAAACTTGGGTGTTTGATTGTTCGATCGGAAAGTTTAACATTTTCTATTTATCTGGAATTTGATACAATATTTGGAATTCACAAGTAGTTATGAGATAACTGAATGAATGTTATAAACATAGCAGTTTAGTCTCACTTGATCGGTTGCCACGAGATTTTGATGTGATCAAAAGTTTGTTGCAATCATGTTGCGTACACGGATACTCGCCGGGTAAACTTAATAGACAGCCTCACCCCATAGCCTCGACCAAGTGACTGTAGGAGAACCCCGTCGCCAAAAAGCATCCGTTCGGGTGCTCGCGGCAGCGGTGTTCCGCCTTAGTGCACTTCGTCGCTGGTATCGGGGGTGCGGCCGTCTACTAAAGTTTGCGACGAGCATTCGTTTTGGATGTCGGGAATCTTGTTGAATTGCCCGACTTGATATTGAAAATAGTTTTCGATTATGAGACTAAAATGCGGGGTTTATAATTGTTAGGCATGCGATGTCTAAGGAATTCATTTGATTAGGCATGCGATGTCTAAAGAGGTTGCGGATTCCAACTGTTGTAGTTTTACACTTTCTTTTATATGACCGTAAGTGTAATATGTGATATCGTCGGTTTCGTTGCTATATGTCAACGACAATTGGGATGGGCATATTTACTTACGTTGATGACATGTGATGTTATGTATTGCTGGATATGTTATATTGGATCGTCGTGTTTGAATAGCCGGGGGGTTTTATGTGAGATGAGTGTTTTTCATTTTGATTCATGTAAAAACTGGTATGTAATATTCTTTTATTGGGGCACTTCCAGGTTGCGGAAGATGTCACCGTTGATGTATATTATTTACTTTTCCGCACTAGGATAGACCCAAGGAGGAGAGCACAAGTAACGGGGTTCTTGAGTGCAGTGGGAGACCAACTCGAGGAGTCGAGTCCGGGTCTCCTAACTCTAGAATTGGAAGGGTTGCTTGCCGCTCTCGTAGGGGTCTAGGGGTGTGGGTTTGTCTATTCATCGCGACCGTGGAATCCGTGTTTTATAGTGGCTCAAAATAAAAAACGGACGTCCTAGTATATCCAATGTTTCATATGTTTCTTCTGCTGCGATATCTGTGATGTGATCATTTGATATGTTGTGATAGATACTGCATATAGTATATATGATATATTATATAGACATTGCTTATGTTTTACACCCGCGCTAGCCCTGCCTCGCTCTGGCGTTAGTTACCTAACCTAACGGTGCAGACTGGACATTGAGGCGAATGCGGGTGGCATAAGCGTACGTTATATTTATCTGTGATGTTTAGGTGGACTTAAATGATGGGACTTCATTAATGTGATTAATGAAAGAAAATAAACTTAAAAGATGTTGTGGAATCGAATTTCTCAAAAACAGCTAGCCACAGTTTTTGCTTTGCATCGCGGTGTTCCTTGTAGGACATCCTGCACCTTATTCGATGAGGAAAGGGCCGACGATCCCTTCACCGGGAGTGGCCCCTTTAGCAATAACTGGCAGATGCTACAACCCTCGGTTTGTCTTTTGATTGCTTCTATAGTTTTTGCTTTGCACAGCGGTATATATGATATATCCTACACCTTATTCGATGAGGAAAGGGCCGACAATCCCTTCACCGTGAGTGACCCCTTTAGCCAAACTAGAAAAGCCTCAAAAACACTCCATTTAAAACCCATTTGATTCCGCAACGAGATCAAGTTCAAAGCGTTAAAGGTTTTCTTAAAAACCATCCGCAACCCTCCGTCATTTTAGGAAGTAGAGTACTTAGTATTCGTGATGTGTTTGTTGACCATAGTCAAGGCACCATGTACGGTAGCTAAGTGATGTCTTCCTACACCGCATATGATGCGATTAGTTAGGACAGTCGCGTGACTTTGTTGACCTTAGTTAAGGGTCATGCGGGTGGGTCTAATTAATCATGAAATGACGGGTAGAACTTGACTAGTGCTTATGATTTGTTGACATAGTTAAGGTCATAAGTGCTAGGGGTAAAAACCTTTATCGGGAGTTTCAAGTGTTGAAATTTGCAATGAGATTGCATACCTTCTATATGATAGTTGGATCCCGATACCTACTGCAAGTAATTGTTACTCCTGGGAGAGTTTTGCACTTTACAATTAGCCGATCAAGTAGGTGTCTAGAAAGGTGTCAACAGGGTTACGCCCCTGGGAAAACGAGGTTTACTTTAATTAGGTCCGTGCGAAAGCAAGGGGAACCTCCCTCAAAGTACCGACACTGGCCTGGCTGAAAGATTGGCGAACTTGTAGAGTGTAATTAATCCCGGCTAGTCTTTCCTTTTAAGGTTTGAAGGAAAATTTGATAAAAACAGTGGAAGCCATCCTGATTAGATAAAATAAATAACCAATCTAATCTTGCAAGAGCGCACGCAGAGTGTTTTCTTCTCTCTCTCTCCAGGTAGCGACTATATCACGCCTTAATCAAGATAATAATATGGATGTATTGACCGAACCCGCTTGTTATACTGAGCTGGGGAACGTTGGTCCCGCTCCAACTTATAATTGTTATAAGACAGAGCAGGAAATAGAGGAATACCAGGATTCCTATGCCCACCAAACGAAGAAAGTGCATATGATGCATCTCCTTCGGGTGTGTTTATTATAAAGAACTATTTCTCAGTGTCCTCTACGTCCTAGGTATTAGATACCGGATCAGGATCTCACAAATGTAATCCGTTACATGGGCTACAGAAAGGTAGAGAACTGAGAACGGGTGATAAGTTTCATGAGACAGAAAACAGTACAAGTGTTGCAGCCAAGTCTGTTGGTCACTATCACCCTGTATTATCAATACATTGATTCTGAACAAATGTTATTAGATACCGAACCTGACATACAAAATCATATCGGTCTCTTTATTAGTAAAGAAATGATAAAATTTTGTATTGTTGGATAATGTTTTGAACATTTCCTATTTCAAAAGTTGATCGGTTCAGGCATGTTATCTAAAAGCATTGACATTCTAAATCAAACTACAGTTCTTAGTATATAGAACACACACAAGAGGAAGAGTTCAGAAATGAACGGATCCTTCTTGAGGCATTGTAGACTAGGTCATATCAATGTGACCCGACTAGCTTAAGTTACATTTTAGATGCATATTTAAATAAGTTTGAATTTACATCTTGTGAAACTTGCCAGTCATGTCATAAAGATAATATGACCATAGCTCTATTTACTGGAAACAGAGAAAGAGTTAGTGAACTCTTAAGACAGATACATGATGATGTATGTAAGGTCCCCTGTCTACACATGCCAGGATCGGTTCTTTGTACTTCATTACATTCTCTGACGATCTCTCAAGATTCAATCATATGCTTCTATTGAAACATAAGTCCGAAGCTTTTGAGATATTCACAGAATATAAGTCAGAAGTAGAGAACCAAAATACGGGTATAAGTATTTTGTCCTATGATGAGTTAAGGGAGGAGAATACTTGTGCATAGAATTTCTGGACTATTCTAAAGGAGAATGAGATTCTCTCTCGGTGTTACTCCTTTGAATATACCACAGCACAACGGTGTATCGGGGCGGAGCAATCGCACCATATTAGATATGGTGTGCTCTATGATGAGTACTGCTGGGTTACCTGTTTCCTTTTGGGGGTTATGCACTTAAGAAGCTGCATACCTATTGAATTAGGTTCGAATCAGATCACTGCCTACCACTCCATATAAGATATGGTATGGGAAGAGCCTGTCTCTTAAGTAAATTAAGATTTAGGATTGTCCGGCCTATGTCAAAAGCAAAAATCCGGACAAGATCGAGGAAAGGTCAGTTTTGTAGAACTGGAAGTAGTTCCAGCTATACAAACTACAGCTGATGATCTGATAGAACCAAAGGATTCAATAGTCTCCGACGAACCTCAGCCTCTCCGCCGATCTAGCAGGGTTCCTCATCCGCCTGAGAGATACTTCGGTTTCTCGATGACAGTGGGAGCGAGGATTGCATCATGAGATGATGAACCAACTAGTTTCGAGCAGGCCATCAAGAGTAGGGACTCTGTAAGAATGGCTGGATGCTTAGTGATCTGAGATGGAATCCATGTACACCAACAAAGTATGGAATTTAGTTGCAATATCTGAAGGGTTAAATCCCCATCAGGAGCAAGTAAATCTTGAGAAGATTACTTGGTGTAGATGGAAATGTTGAGACTTTCAAAGCTAGACTTGTTAAAGGTTTTCGTCATTGACCAGGCGTAGATAATGATGAAACCTTTTCCAGGGACTATGCTTAAGTCCATCCAGATCCTACTTGCCATTGCTACATACCATGACTACGATATCTGGTGGTTGGGTGCCATGTATGCTTTTCTAAAATAATTTAGAAGAGAACGTCTATAAGTACACAGCCAGAGGGCTTCGTAAACAGTGGGAGCAGCGGAAACGTGTGTAAGTTGCTTTACAGAATAAAGCAGGCATCGCGGAGTTGGAACATCTGTTTTGATGTAGTAGTCAAATAGTTTGACTTCATCAAAATGGTAGATGAACCTTGTATATACGAAAAGGGTAGTAGGGAGTATGGTGGTTATCCTCGTATTGTACGTGGACAACATACTCTTGATAGGAAAAGAGTTTCCTATGCTACACACGATCAATCTCCTCTTATCACAAGGATTCTCCAAATAGGATAAAGGTGATACCTCCTAAATCCTGGGATTTGGAACTATGAGATAGATCTAAATGGATCTTAGGGTTCTCACTAGGTTTAGTGAGATGGTATCAGTCAATCCTAGGGAGAATCACTGGAAAAGTTCCAGGGTGATAAGGACGACTGAACGTCAGTCGCAGGCATTGTCTTTACCCTTAGTGGAGGGACGGTATGTTGGAACAGTTCCAAGCTATATACCGTGGCAAACTAGACGATAAAGGCTGGTAACATCGCTATCAAAGATACTACCAAAGAGGCAGTTTGGGTGTATAATGGTTCATAAGATGAGCTAGGTTCCTACCATTGTGTGACAATGGAAGTGTGGCTTTGGCCCAGGAACCCCAGTCCCATCAGTGACCCAGACATATTCTGAGGCAGTATCACCTGATCGTGGAGATAGTTGATCTCCAGGGTGATCGAGGTTAGGAGAGTAGACTCAGAGGACAACACGGCGGATCCACTCACGAAGGCTTTTTCCCAGAGAGAGACTTTTATGGGATGGAGTATGTGATACTGCAACCACTGCTACAGATGGCCCTAGTGCAAGTGGGAGATTGTTAGTTATATGTATGCCCTAGAGGCCATTACTGTACATAGGATGTATACTGTAGTGGATGCTGGGACATATATAGGTAGGACTTTCTTGCTCGACATGATAGTACGCTATCTGGTTTCTCTTTATCTTAACGTGTATACTTTCTGTCTCTCTGTTACATGTTGATAAAGCCCTTAGGATGTGTACTCGACTTGAAGGACTATGATGTAGATCATACTAGTGGGGCCTGGGTAGTCCATGAGTACATCCTTCAATGTTCCTAGTCGTGTGAATATCGAGACGGGGCATCGATATTCCAGAGTAGACTAGCGTATATCTTCTCGACCCATGTGATGGGCGATGGATGATCCCATATCCATCGGTGTTTGACATCAGAGATGGTATGCGGGTGCTCAGTGGTGACTGGGTACACTGGACGGACTCGCCGAGAACTCCCAGATGGTATTATACCTTACGTCAGATGGCAGTTCTCTGGTGACACTGGTACAGGTTAGTCTGTTGACCCGAGATCGTCATAGAGTCTTGTGTGATTCCCACTGTGCTTTGATTTCCACCTTACCATTTCCAAGAGGGCGTGCAAAATGGTGGTTTTTAGGTACAGTCCTGATTCACATGGAGGCAATGAGCGATAGGAGGGGATTCGTCTCTCCCGGTATAGGAAGTTGATGTTGCGCTGTGTTCGATTGGCTATAACCGGAAATCCCTGGCCAGGGTTGCTGAGATTTACTGGTAAGTGTTACCGGTAGTTTCTCGAACTGTTATAAACCTTATATCGACATGACTTATCGAGCTACTGGGTTGACGTTTACCACCCCTAAGCGAGATATGTGACATATCAAACGAACAGACCGGACTGTACGGTAAGTGTTGCTTGTTGGATTCACAGGAGTGTGAGCGGGCTTGCTCATTGATCTTCTGATCGCTCAATACCCGGGTGGCCGTTACGTTTAGCAGACCGCTTGCGGCTTGTGGGTGTTTGATATGATCATCACCTACTGCCGGCGTATTGACGAGTCTTTAGAGTCCTACACAGAGGTTTCCTGGCTCAAGCGAAACGAAATAGGAGCGCATATGAGATATGTGCGGGACCGAGAATAATACCAGTATGTGATACTGTATTCGATTCTCGCGATTTGTGACATTGATCGGTTATATGCGATATAGCCGGGTTATCGGATCAAGTGTTGATTCGATAAGTTGTTACTATTGATATTAGTCGGTTATATGCAATATGACCGGATCATTAAATCAAGTGTTGATTTAATGATTTAATGTATAATTATATATTTGATATATTATTTTACATTAACTAGTATTGGTTCACTTAAGATTATTTTTCTCACTAGATTGTGCACAAGTTGTATATGTGATATATGTTTGTGCACTAGTTTGTATCATGTTTGATGATACATGAAAACTTGGGTGTGTGTATGGATTATACCATATTTAGGTTAAAGGTTTAGTTTTTATTTTAATTTATGTAAAATAAAATGGTGACTTACTTTGTCTTTGCTTGAAGCTTCATGAAGCTTTCAAGCATCTTTGACAAAGTCCACCATTTTGTTTTACATAAGATTTTCCTTAACCTATCCTTTAACTTAAACTTTAGTTTAATCTCTACATATGTTAATCTCACCCATGGTTGCAATATGATAAGTATCACTTGATTTATTATTTTCAAAAAGATTCTTTTTCTTTTGCTTCTTCTTCATCTTCTTCATGGGGTGAAGAAAACTTACTAGAAAAATTCAAGTGATGAAATCAAGTGAGAAATCCAAATCGAAAGTGAACCCACTTCCTATTTCTTCATCCTCTACCACTTGCCATGTTGTATAGGGTGTTATTTTCACAAGTTTCATCACCTAGTGAAGATGGAGCTTGGGTTTGAGTCACCTCGACGTAGATCATCTTCGGCATCGACGTCAACGACCTAGCCCGATCATTTCTCCGATGAGACCAACGCTAGAGTCCAGGATCCCGATGGTCGCAGCGGAGGGACGTCATCATGGAGCTTTGGAGGTGGAGGACCGGATCTACAAAGGTTGTAGTCCCTTTCACTTGTTAGTAAAGTTGTTTGCTTACATTTAGTTTCGCCTATCCTCTAGTTAACGATCTTGCATAGGGTTTCTCGGCACATGAATTTTTGAATTTGGCATGGTTGATCAGTTGTAGAACCTCATGTGTGTGCCTAGGAACCCTACACCAAGTTCCTACTAAGTCAGTGCCTAACACACCATATCAGATGTGGAGTAGGAAGAAACCCTGCCTTAAACACTTTAAGACATAGGGGTGTCCAGCTTTTGTTAAAAAGCAGCATGCGGACAAGCTCAAGGCACGTTTAGTAGTGTAAGTTTGTGGGATACCCAATGAACTCCAAGGGGTATCTTTTCTATTACGCAGAGGAACAAAAAGTTTTTGTTTCTCGTCATGCCCGCTTCTTGGAAACTGAGTTTTTGGAAAATCAGATAAGTGGGAGCGCAATAGAACTGGAAGAATTTCCAGAACCACGAGCTATTACTGAAAGCTTAGTAGAACCAGAGGGTTCGAAATAACAGGACATTCCTACGCCGCTCCGCAGGAGTAGTAGGCAGTCTCATCCGCCCGAGAGATACTACGGTTTTCTCATAGACGGGGATAGAGAGGATTGCACTATGGATTATGGTGAGCCTACTAGCTTCCAGCAAGCCATTCAGAGCGGTGACTCGGTAAAATGGCTGGATGCAATGCGGACCGAAATGGAGTCCATGTACACCAACAAAGTTTGGACTTTGGACTTTGCTCCAGAAGGGGTAAAACCCGTAGGCTGCAAATGGATCTTCAGAAAGAAGATTGGTGTAGATGGGCAAGTTGAAATCTATAAAGCTAGACTTGTTGCAAAGGGCTTTCGTCAAAGACCTGGTTTGGACTATGACGAGACTTTTTCTCCAGTGGCTATGCTGAAATCCATTCGGATCCTTCTTGCCATTGCTGCCTTCCACGATTATGAAATCTGGCAGATGGACGTAAAGACGGCTTTCCTAAATGGAAATTTAGAAGAGTGCGTCTATATGGATCAGCCGGAGGGATTCATTCAGAGTGGGAGCAGCGGTAAAGTGTGCAAGTTGCTCAAGTCCATCTATGGACTGAAGCAGGCATCCCGGAGTTGGAACATGTGCTTTGATGATACTGTCAAGGAATTTGACTTTATCAAAAACCCAGATGAACCATGCATTTACAGTAAGATTGTAGGGAGAACTATGGTATTCCTCGTCTTGTACGTGGATGACATTCTCCTAATAGGAAATGATATTCCTATGCTACAGTCAGTCAAAGGATTCTTGTCACAGAGGTTCTTCATGAAGGACCTGGGTGATGCCAACTATATTCTGGGGATCCAGATCTATTGTGATAGATCTAAGAGGATGTTGGGACTTTCACAGTCCAAGTACATCGACACCATACTGAAAAGATTCAGTATGGATGATTCCAAGCGTGGTAATTTACCAGCTTGTCACGGGATCACCCTCTCCAAAGAGATGTCTCCCAAAACTGATTTGGAAAGGGATCGCATGTCTATTATACTCTATGCTTCTGCGGTAGGCTCTATAATGTATGCGATGTTATGTACCAGACCAGATGTAGCATACGCATTGAGCGTTGTAAGCCGGTATCAGTCGGACCCAGGGGAGAAACACTGGATAGCGGTAAAGAACATTCTCAAGTACCTGAGAAGGACTAAGGAGATGTTCTGGTGTATGGCAGAAAAGACCTCCAGATCGAGGCCTTTGCTGACTCCAGCTTCCAGAGTGACAAAGATGACTCCAAGTCCATGTCGGGTTATGTCTTTACCCTCAATGGAGGGGCGGTTTGCTGGAAGAGTTCCAAGCAGGAGACCGTTGCTGACTCAACTATGGAAGCGGAGTACATAGCTGCTTGTGATGCCGCAAAGGAAGCTGTCTGGATGAAGAAGTTCCTCACGGAGCTTTAGGTGGTTCCTACCATTGTAGAT
Organism: Agapanthus africanus; assembly: GCA_030015575.1. NCBI lineage: Eukaryota > Viridiplantae > Streptophyta > Magnoliopsida > Asparagales > Amaryllidaceae > Agapanthus > Agapanthus africanus. Next base: position 207,059,872 of record CM057337.1, read on the forward strand.
CCAATACCGCTGTATTGCGACAACAACGGCGCTATAGCTTTAGCGAAGGAACCCAGGTCCCATCAGAAGTCCAAGCACATTTTGAGGCGGTACCACCTGATCAGGGAGATCGTAGATCGCCGGGAGATCGAGGTGAAGAGAGTAGATTCAGAGAATAACACTGCAGATCCACTCACGAAGGCCCTACCCCAGACTCAGTTCAAGCGGCTGATCGAGATGATAGGTCTTCGATACGCCAGTACATGGCCTTAGTGCAAGTGGGGGATTGTTAGTGTATATGCCCTAGAGGCCATTACTGTATCATACTAGTTTGTATATTACTTGATGGAATCTTGGGATATTCACAGTTTTATAGACAATCTTGCTCAAATGGTAGTATGCTACTTGGTTTGTATCTACTTCAATATGTGCATGTGTTTCTTTTAGCATATCGCTTATATATATTAGTAGAGCCCTTAGGATCTTTGCTTGATTACCAGCGTTGTGATGGCAGTCACACTCGTAGGGGCTGGGTAATCCACAAGCACATCCTTATATAGGTCCCTAGTCGTAGGACTATCGAGACAGGGCATCGATATTCCGGAGTAGACTAGCGTATGCGCTTCTCATCCCATCTTGGGAGACGGTCTGTCCCACAGCCGTCAGTACGTCGTACTTGAGATAGTATGCGGATGCTCGTTAGGTTACGAGTACACTGGACAGGACTCATCGGGAACTGTTGGTTGGTATTATACCTATCGTCAGTTATCAATTCCCAGGTGACATGAGTACAGCTTAGTCCGTTGACTTGACACTGTCACTTCGCCTCGAGTGTGTTCCCACTGTTCTTAGATTGCTACCCTACCACGGCTCAAAGGAGTCATGCAAACAGGTAGCAGTTGGGTGCAGTCCCGAAACACTTGGAGGCAGTGACGGTTAGACAGGATTCGTCTCTCCCGGTATTGGGGGTTGATATCGCGCTGTGTCTAGGAGAGCCATTACACGAAGTCCCTGGCCAGGGCAAGCGAGATATACTGGTTGGTTTCCAGTGTTATCTCAGGGTGTTCTAGGCTACACTCCGACGCGACTTGAACCGCTATTAGGGGACTGACGTTTACCGTCCCCCTAGGCCCGCCATGCGATACTCTTAGACGAACAGACCAGACTGTATGGAGACTGTCACATTCAGGCTCAGTAGGAGTTCAGATGGGTTTACCTCGTCAGTCTTCTTATCGGCATCTACCTGGGGACCGTTACGTACAGCTAGTGCCGCTTGCGGTCTGTGGTTAAACCCACTGCCAGCGTAGTGTCGAGTCTTTAGAGTCCCACACGGAGGATTATTCGCCTTTAGGCAAAACGAGTAGAGGTCGCATGGTTTTGCGACGGGGTTCGTTCACATCCGCGCACTTGTGCACGTTTGGTGTCCGGACAGCTTATACTAGCGGGCTTTGGTTTAAGCCATATCCTAGTATATGTTTTGGGATTGGTTTTATCTCATTGTATTCGTGTTCCTCGGAGCACGGATACGGGTGTGTATGCACAGTTGACTGAGGCAGAGGCAGAGGACTTTCATTAGGGTTGATGACCATTGTCTTTTTCTTAACCCTAATGTTTATGTGTGAAATATGATTATTAATATTAACTTATTATAATTGTGTCATGGTTAGGGTTGTTGACCATTTGACTATGCTTGACTTGTTGACCTAGGTTGACATATTGACCATCATCATTTCATATGAAAGATGCTCTTTGATTCTTGCAAAAGTAATTAATGTGAAATGATAATGGTCATATCAAGATTAACCATCACAATTATTTTTAGTTAATTTTTTAATTATCATAATTCACACATATATGTGAGAAGGTTGGCTTTATATTCTCATTCTATCATTCTCATTCTCTCTCATCCTCTTCCTCTCTCTCAAAGCTCTCCCCTCTCATGAGTTGAGAACCATTAAGCTTTGAGATAAAACCTTCAAAATTACTCTCTACTCTTTCTAAGGTTCTAGGTTTAGCACACCAAGCACCTTAGTTACTTCTAGTTTGAGGTAGAAGCCAAAGGTAGAAGCCCTCGGGTGGATCTTTCTTCGGCAAGAGAAGGCGACGAGGACGATCCGTTCATCACACTCCAAGGAGCAAGAAGAGAAGGACTTCAAGACTTAGGTATAACCCTTCAACCGAGTAGCTAACTCTTTTAGCTTGGATGTTAGTTTATGTTTAGCAAAGATCCCTCCTTTTGGTTAGTCCATGTTGCCTAGTGTTGTAAAAATCGAATTTTTCATAACGTTTCCGCCTCCCCGTAAGCAGCGGGGTGGGCAACGTGGACTTACAAATAGATGTTGTATATGTTTTGCACCCGCGCTAGCCCAGTCCCCGCTCTGTCGTTAGTTAAGTAACCTAACGGGTGATGACGGGACCCAGTGGCGAATGCGGATGGCATATACGTATATTTTATTTTCGTTCTTTTCTGGTGTGATTAATTGATGGGACTGCATAGATTCTTATCAATGCAAAGATAAAACAAACCTATTTATATGATGTTGTTGGAACCAAGTTTAAAAAAAATGACATTACAGACGTTCTCTTTTGCTTTGCATCGTGGTATTCATTTGGAATATCCTGCACCTCATTCGACGAGGCATGGGCCGAGATCCCTTCATCGGGAGTGACCCCTTGAGTAAAAGTTTGCGTCAACGTAATAACTTTACTATAGTCGTTTCCTTTTGCTTTGCATCGTGGTATTCAGTTTGGGATATCTTGCACCCCATTCGACGGGGAAAGAGTCGAGATCCCTTCACCGGGAGTGACCTCTTTAGTAAAAGTTTTCGCCACTATATATTTATAAAACCACTTGGATTCCTTCAACGAGATCAAGTTCATTACGTTAAAGGTTTTTCGCCAAAAACCAGCCGTAGCCCTCCGTCATTTCTTATAAGTACTATTTGGTATTCGTGCTATATTTATTGGCAAGCGTCAAGGCATAGTGTGTGGTAGCTGAATAATACTTATTTGTAGCATGGATATGCGATTGATCGGGACAGTCGTACATCTTTGTTGGCAAGTGTCAAGGGCTTGTATGGGTGGGTTCGAGTTAATCCAGGACAATGACGGGTTGAACTTGACTAGTGACCTATAATTTGTTGGCAAGCGTCAAGATTATAGGTCGTTAGGGGTAAAAATCACATCGGGAGTTTCAAACATATAGGAAATTTGCCAGGCTTGCGCATACCTTCTGGAGTGTGGTAACTTGAGTGGCTTCCATCAAGTTATCATACGATGATAGTTGGATCCCGATTCCTACTGATGAGTAAGATTACTCTTCGGGTGATTCCGACTAATTCTCCTTTTGGGTTTGGAGGAGAATTTGAGAAAACAGTGGGAGCCATCCAGATTAGATAAAATGATTAACCATTCTGATCTAGGTTAGAGTGCATGCTGAGTGTTTCTTCTCTCTCTCTCTCTGGCTGCGACTATGACCCGACTTTTGACTAAAACTCATGAACTAAATTAACCGAACCTTCTTAAAACACGTTGGCTTTTGGAATGTCACGGTGTCGCATACATCATTGCCACTTCTAAATCACCTTTGCATTTCTCCAGAACACCCCGTATTACTACAAACATCCACTTCCATTGGATAAATCCATCATATAGTTACATACGAACTCGAAGGAACTTTTTCGAGGATGGATTCTGGTTCTGGAGAGATTGAATAGGATTATTCGGTTGTCTTTTCTCTTTACCTTCTCTCAGATTGTGATGGCTCTTAGGATTAGGAGAGAGTACACCTATTGAGCTTATTGGATAGTCTTCTTCCAAACCATAAGCAGGTGTCGAACGGTAAGGAAAGAAGAAAACCAATTAATCTTAAGTGTGGTGTACAGAAGGTAATAAGTGAAGACATATAAAGGGATTAGAATAATGGCAAAGGAAATTGCGACCACCATCATTCACGACAAAAACCGTGTATACCCCTGCCACTCCTACATCCACTTTGCTTTTCTCTAGGACACTCCGTATCACTACGGATATCCACTTCCATTGGATAAATCCATCGTATGGTTATATATGAACTCGAAGGAACTTTTTCGAGGATGGATTCTGGTTCTGGAGAGATTGGATAGGATTATTCAGATGTCTTTTCCCATTACCTTCTCTCAGGTTGCGAGGGCTCCTAGGATCACGAGAGTACACCTATTACGCTTATTGGATAGTCTACTTCCAAACCTTAGGCTGGTGTCGAAGGGTAGGGAAAGAAGAAAACAAGTTAGCCTAAAGAAGGTGTACATAAGGTAATAAGTAAATACATAATAAAGAGGATTGCAGTGAGGGCGGGTATAGTATATGGTTACTGTCGTGAATCTGGATAGTGGAAGAGGCGTTACTAGGAATACCAGTAAACCCCTTCGAAACATTTTTATGTTTCAGTTTCACTGTGCGATGTTAATTGATAACTGTTTTCCCAGTTGGAATCTAACTCCAGGGTATGTATTTACCAGATCAGTTTTTCACATCTGCATGTTATTACAGATGGTGGGTGCGAGTAAGATATTGGGAATTGGGTGATTAGATCCTCATTATATCGGAATTCGTTGTAATTGGTGATATTTGAGGAAATCATCTGGATTTTGCCGGATGGCAAATATATGGATTTGAATATCCGTTGTTATGCACCAATTTCAAACTGATATATCTGTACGTTTATTTTTATAAAGTGAGATATATCTTTTTGATATTATGTATGTGACATTTACCTATATCGGTTGGTGATTAGGTAAGGTTCATTCAATAGCGGTGTAATTCTTCTTAACCATACTACAGTTTTTCAACCTACGACGCACAGGGTTTGAGTTGTTGAACTCAGGGGACTTATACAAAGTATTGTATGTTGTCCAGTGTCCATTAGGACAAACGGGTTGGTACTCGTACTATATTGTGTTTACTTATGACTTCTCCAGTTCTGGACATGTATTTCGTTGAAATGCAAGGTCCAGATATTCAGAAGTTATCGGTATAAGAATAAAGTAGAGAACCATTTGTTGTAAGTATCAGGATTCTTCGAGGAAGTCGAAGATGTAGATACTTGTGTTTGGTATTCAGTTAATAGTAATGGTTTTGAGTACTTACTTCTCTATTGGGTTACTCATATATGGATGCACTCCTAGATGAGTAATGTTGATTGTCCTCTTTGCATTTGGTTGATATGCACTGGAGACAAATGCATGATTTTGAATCTGGTTCAAATTAGATTAGTGCTTTTGTTTCTATATTAGATTTATATAGAATCAATTTATATCTTAACAATGTTAAGGTATAAGGAGTTGTCCGGCTGATGCTTAAAACAAGAATCCGGATAAACTCAAGGCACGTTTCAGTAATGGCAGTTTGTGGGTTATCCCGGGTTTTGACGAAGGTTAACTTTCTACCATCAGGAAGATCAATATTTATATTGTTCTTGACTCGCCACAGTTTTAATAAAATGAAGTTTTTCAGAAAACAGAAGTGGGAGTATGATAGAACTGGAAGTTATTCCAAAACCACAAACGATTACTGGAAATTTAATAGAACCTAAGGATTCAATTGGATTTGATGTTCCATTAGCCACTCCGCAGATTTGGTGGGTAACCTCAGGCACCCGAGAGGTACTTCGGTCTTCTCAAAGACGGTGACAGGAAGGTTCTTGTTTACCCAGACTTGCCATTGCTGCTGTTCTAGACTATAAGACCCGGCAGGAGGATGAGTATAGCGTCATTCTAAACTAGCTTTAGAAGTGCACGTATATATGACTCTGCCAGAGGGTTGTTATAGTCAGTGGGAGCAGCGGAAGCATAGTGGGCAAGTAGCTTAAGTCTATTTATAGACTAAAGCAGATATAGTAGGAATAGATCATCTATTTTTGATGTAATAGTCATAGGCTTTGACTTCATCAGAATAGGAGATGGATCTGCTAAGAAGGTAGTAGAGAGTGGTGTCCAGGTATTGGGATGGCATGCACTTGATAGGAAGGGACATTCCTATACTACGATCGGTTATATTATGGTTGTCACAAAGTTGTTTCTCCACGTAGGATATGGATATAATATCAGGTTTTCTGGTTACTAGATCTATGGTTTTAAATCTAGATTTAGGAAGTATCCCAATCTGGGTACTTTGACATTAAATGGATGACTCCTGGCATGGTGGTGTACCTGCAGGTGATGGAGTCACCCTCTCTAAAGGTGTCTTACAGACTAAAGGGGAGAGGGATCTGCATGATTAGCATATCAATTACTTAGGCAATTGAGCTAATCATGAAATGTCAAGTACCACACCAGATACTGCTTTTGCACTAACTGCAATAAGCAGATATATTAATCCAATCCTGGAGAAACATTGGGAAGCAGTTATTGAACATAAGTGAATGTTCTAGGGAAATGATTACGGCAGCCTCCTTCAGGAGACGGTTATCATTTCAGGCTTCTAAGATGACCTGGATGACAGAGTGACTGTCAGAGTTATAGTTTTTCCCTCTTTTGAGGGACAGCATGTTGGACAGGTGGTTCAAATGGATACTGAGGAAAGGAAAGGCGCAGGATACTAATTAAATTCAGTAGACGATATAGTCAAAGTAGTTTGCTGGATTTAGAGTTCATTTGTGAACTGGGTCCCATGAGATATCCATACAAATTCTAAGACAAGTATTGCTCATTTCGGGAGATAGTTTTCTCCACGAAGTTGAGATTAAGAGAGATACAGAAAGAAACATTGGAGCGGATCCACTCACTGAGGCTATTTCTCGAATGCAATCATTTTCGCAAATAGGCTTTGCGAAATTGATTAGTAGAGAAGTTGGGTGTTCGGTATCACACAGGCTGTGAGTATGCGACATCGCAATAATTGGCCTTAAGTGCAAGTGGGAGATTGTTGGCTATAGTGCCCTCAAGGCAATTATCATAGTCGTGGACTTGTGATTATGATGATTGAGTGAGGACCTATACCGATGAAACAGTCTTACTCAAGATGATAGTATGCTATCTGGTTTGTCTTTATCATCATGTACATGTTGATAGAGCCCATAGGATTCTTGCTTGACTGCCAGCATTATGATGGCGATCATATATGTGGGAGCTAGGGTCTATAAGCACATCCTTAAATGTCCCTAGTCATAGGAGTATCGAGACCGGGCATCGATACTCCAGTGTAGACTAGTGTATACTGATCGAGACCCCGACGAGGGGCGGTGGCCAGATCTCACAAGCCATTGGTGTTAGTTTGTTCACCTAAGATAGTATACAGGTGCTCATTGGGTTATGAGTACACTGGACGGACTCGCCGGGAACCTGCTAGTTGGTATTATACCTATTGTCAGATAGCAGTTTCCAGATGACATGTGTACAGGTTAGTCTGTCGACCTGAGGTCGTCATTTATCTCGTGTGAGTTCCCATTGTGCTTTGATTACTACCCTACCACGGCTCAAAGGAGTCGTGCAAACAGGTTTTAGTTGGGTACAGTCCCGAGCCATATGGAGGCAGTGATCGGATCGTCGGGGATTCGTCTCTCCCTGTATTTGGGGTTGATGTCGCGTTGTGTATGGATGGCCATCACCATAAATCCGTGGCCACGGTGGACAAGAACTACCGATCCAGGATCGATAGTTTCTCAGGTGGTGATGGGTTTCATACCGATACTGAATATCACGTTGTTGGGGGTCTGACTTTATCCACCCCCCTAGACTCGATATGCGATACTCTTAGACGAACAGACCGGACTGTACGGATATTTCCACTGACAGGCTCAGTAGGGGTTCAGGATGAGTTTGCTCGTCGGCCTCCCTTTCGCTCAATACCTGGGTAGCCGTTACGTACAGCTAGTGCCGTTGACGTGCTTGTGGTTAAACCCACTGCCAGCGTATTGACGAGTCTTTAGAGTCCCACACAGAGGGTTTTCACGGTTCAGGCAATATGGTGTACATGTCGTATGTTGATACATACGGGTGTCCGATTAAATATGTGCACTTACTGCGCAGACTTTAATCGGACGGTTGATAATACTAGCGGCTTAGGATTAAGCCGGATTATTAAATCGGGTTTTGGTTTAATAATTGATATATGTATTTGTATATATGTATTCTGGTATTATTGTTCACTATTCGTTTCCTCTCTTGGCTATTCGTATTTTTGTACGAATACGCGTATATGTATTTCGATACATGTACCGGGAAGTATTCCGTATTTTATACGGAATAGCTTCTAGAAGTTTTGCCACCTCATTATTTGATTTTTCATTTATGAAAATTCATTTTGTTTAATGATGAGGTGGAGGGTGACAAGGCAAAGGCATGTGCATGAGTCAAGCATGGTGCCTGGTATGGTTGTGTATATTTTAATTGAAAAAGAAAATGCTTTTTTATGAAGGAGAGAGAAGGGGGGCCGGCCATTATTTGGAGGGGGCTTATTTCATTTGCTAGATGACACACTTGATTAAACTCCCTCACTCTCTCATTCACAAACAAAAAAAAACACTTAACCATTTTGTTCATGCAAATGCTTCATCACCTCCATTCTTCTTCTTGAGTTTCTCATTGAACTCATGGTTGAGAGAAAATTGTAGTGACACTTTCATACACCCCCACTCTCCACCGCTAACGACGTTGGAGCGTCGGTTACCTCGTTCGACGAGGTTGGAGCTTGTGTCGTTTCCCTCGGGTGAATCATCGGAGATGAAAGAAGACCGGCAACCAAACATCATCAAAGGACCGCTAGGAGCTTAGAATGAAAACCGAAGGACTCAGATCAACTCGGTATAACGATTCTAACTCTTAGTTAGTTTGCTAGTTTAGGGTTTAAGGTCGATCCGGGATTCGGGTAGTGGTAGCGCCAGTTTAGAAATTTTTTGTTCCGCATTTTGGCCGCGTTTCGACGGCCGGGGCGCTGCCGGAACCCTTCACCACAAAGTTGCAAAGAACTGATTGTGCCTCGAGTTTGTCCGGATTTTGCCTTTTGACATAGGCCGGACAACTCCATATCTTAACTCGTTTAAGATACGGTCTTTTCCCACTCCATATCTCATATGGTGTAGTAGGTACAGATTTAGATGGAACTTGATTCAATAGGTATGCTGCTGTCTCAAGTGCATAACCTCAGAAGGAAATAGGCAACTCAGCAGTGCTCATCATAGAGCGCACCATATCTAATAGGGTGCGATTCCTCCGCTCCGATACACCGTTGTGCTGTGGTGTATAGGGAGGAGTAAGCTGAGAGAGAATCCCATTCTCTTTTAAATAGTCTAGGAACTCATTGCTCAAGTATTCTCCTCCTCGATCAGATCGAAGGATCTTAATACTTTTGCCCATTTGGTTCTCTACTTCGTGCTTATATTCCCTGAATTTCTTAAAAGTTTCAGACTTGTGTCTCATCAGGAACACATGTCCGTATCTTGAGAGATCGTCAGTGAATGTAATGAAGTAAGAAGAACCGTTCCTGGCATGTGTAGACATGGGACCACATACATCACTATGTACCAGTCCTAAGTGTTCCTCAACTCTTTCTCCGTGTCCACTAAACAAAGTTTTAGTCATTTTACCTTTGAGACATGAATAGAAAGTATCATAAGATGATAATTCGAACGGGTTCAAATATCCATCCTTATGTAACTTAGCTAGCCGTGTCGCATTGATATGACCAAGTCTACAATGCCAAAAGAAGGATTCGTTCATTTCTGAACTCTTCCTCTTGTGTGTGTTTTGTATATCAAAGACTGTATTTTTGTAGGGTTCCTAGGCACACTAATGAAGTCTCACAAGGCATCAAACATGGCTAATTCAAATTTTACATGTGCCTACAAACCCTAATACGGATCGTTAACTAGATTTATAGGCTATGCGATGCAAGTTAACGACTTTAACTTAAAAGGAAAGGGGGTTACAACCTTTGTAGATCCGGTCCACCACTTCCTAAGCTCCGCGATGATGTCCCTCCGCTGTCCAAATCGGATCCCGGACTCTAGCGTCGGCTTCATCGAAAAAATGGGCGGGCTTGGTCGTCGGCTTCGATGCCGAAGATGATCTACGTCGAGGCATCACAAGATCAAGCTCCCACTTCACCAAGTCATGAAACTTGTGAAGAAAACACCCTATACTATTTGGCAAGAGGTAGAGGATGAAGAAATAGGAAGTGGGTTCACTTTAGAATTGGATTTCTCACTTGATTTCTTCACTTGCCATTGATGAGGCAAGCTTTCTTTTTTATGAAGATGAAGATGAAGAAGAAAGAATATGATAAGTGTTATTCAAAATAGAAAATAAAATCAACACTTATCATTTTCTAACCTTGGTTAGGTGTAGAGAATGTACTAAGGTTAAGTGGAATGGTTAGGGTTAAGTATGAGACAAAATGGTCACTTTAGTCAAAGCTTCAAGAAGCTTCAAAGAAAAACAAAACTAGCAACCATTTCATTTCTTATCTTTTCCAAAATAAATAAATAAATAAATAAGCAAAAGAAAACCATAATCATTAACTTAACCAAGGTTTAATTCTTTACACTTAACCAAGTAAACATGTATCATCAAACATGATACAATCAAGTGCACAAAAGTATATCACATATACAACTTGTGATATTCAAGTGAGAAAATCCATTCAAAGTGAACCAATACTAGTTAATGCAAAGTAATATATCAAATATATAATTATACATTAAATCATTAAATCAACACTTGATTTAACGATCCGGTCATATCGCATATAACCGACTAGTATCCTATGTATCGGCATATCGAATCAATCCTTGATTCGACAACTAGGTTATATCGCATATAACCTAATCGATACATTCATCGCGAGAATGGAATACGGTATCACATACACGCATTATTCTCGGTCCCGCACATATCTCATATGCACTCCTATTTCGTTTCGCTTGAGCCAGGAAACCTCTGTGTAGGACTCTAAAGACTCGTCAATACGCCGGCAGCAGGTGATGATCATATCAAACACCCACAAGCCGCAAGCAGTCTGCTAAACGTAACGGCCACCCGGGTATTGAGCGATCAGAAGATCGACGAGCAAGCCCGCTCACACTCCTGTGAATCCAACCAGTAACACTTACCGTACAGTCCGGTCTGTTCGTCTGATATGTCGCATATCTCATCTAGGGGTGGTAAACGTCAGACCCCAATAGCTTGATAAGTCATGCTGACGTGAAGTCCATGACATGTGTGAAACTACTGATAACACTTACCAGTAGGTCACTGCAACCCTGGCCAGGGATTTCCTGTTATGGCCAGTCGAGCATAGCGCAACATCAACCCCCAATACCGGGAGAGACGAATCCCCTCCTATCGCTCATTGCCTCCATGTGAATCGGGACTGTACCCAAAAACCACCTGTTTGCACGACTCAGTAGAGCCATGGTAGGGTGGAAATCAAAGCACAGTGGGAGACACACAAGACTCTATGACGATCTTAGGTCAACAGACTAAGCTGTACCAGTGTCACCAGAGAACTGCCATCTGACGTGAGGTATAATACCATCTGGGAGTTCTCGACGAGTCCGTTCAGTGTACCCAGTCTCCACTGAGCACCCGTATACCATCTCTGATGTCAAACACCAATGGATATGGGATCATCCATCGCCCATCGCATGGGTCGAGAAGATATACGCTAGTCTACTCTGGAATATCGATGCCCCGTCTCGATATTCCCTCGACTAGGAACATTGAAGGATGTACTCATGGACTATCCAGGCCCCACTAGTATGATCTGCATCACAGTCCTGGAAGTCGAGTACACATCCTAAGGGCTTTATCAACATGTAACAGAGAGAGACAGAAAGTATACACGTTAAGATAAAGAGCAATCAGATAGCGTACTATCATGTCGAGCAAGAAAGTCCTACCTATATATGTCCCAGCATCCACTACAATATACATCCAATGTATAGTAATGGCCTCTAGGGCATACATATAACTAACAATCTCCCACTTGCACTAGGGCCATCTGTAGCAGTGGTTGCAGTATCACATACTCAACCATCCCATATAAGTCTCTTTCTGGGAAAAAGCCTTCGTGAGTGGATCCGCCGTGTTGTCCTCTTAGTCTACTCTCCTAACCTCGATCACCCCGGAGATCATCTATCTCCATGATCAGGTAATGCTGCATCAGAATATGTCTGGGTCACTGATGGGACCAGGGTTCCTAGGTCAAAGCCACAGTTCCATTGTCATACAATGGTAGGAACCTAGTTCATCTTATGAACCAATATACACCCAAACTGCCTCTTTGGTAGTATCTTTAATAGCGATGTTACCAGCCTTTATCGTCTAGTTTGCCACGATATCTAGCTTGGAACTCTTCCAACATACCGTCCCTTTACCGAGGGTAAAGACAATGCCTGCGACTGACATTCAGTCGTCCTCATCACCCTGGAACTTTTCCAGTGATTCTCCCCAGGATCAAGGTGGTATCACCTTTATCCTATTTGGAGAATGGTTGTGATAAGCGGAGATTGACCGTGCGTAGCATAAGAAATGCCTTCCCTATCAAGAGTATGTCATCCACGTACTCTACGAGGATCACTACCATACTCTCTTCTACCTCTTTGTATATACGAGGTTCATCTACCATTCTGATGATGTCAAACTGTTTGACTAATTCATCAAAACAGACGTTCCAACTCCGCGACACCTGCTTCATCACATAAAACATCTTGCACACGTTTCCGCTGCTCCCACTGTCTACGAAGCCCTCTGGCTGTGTACTTATAGACGCTCTCTTCCAAAACATCATTTAGAAAAGCAGTCATGACACCCAACCACCTGATATTGTAGTCATGGTATGTAGCCGTGGCAATTAGGATCTGGATGGACTTAAGCATAGCTCCTTAGAAAAGGTTTCATCATGATCCGTGCCTGGTCGATGACGAAAACCTTTAACAAGTCTAGCTTTGAAAGTCTCAACTTTTCCATCTACGCCAAGTAATCTTCTCAAGATATACTTGCTCCTGATGGGGATTTAACCCTTCAGATGTCGCAACCAAAGTCCATACTTTGTTGGTGTATATGGATTCCATCTCAGATCGCTAAGCATCCAGCCATTCTTACAGAGTCCCTACTCTCGATGGCCTGCTCGAAACTAGTTGGGTCATCATCTCATGATGCATTCCTCGCTCCCACTGTCATCGAGAAACCGAGGTATCTCTCAGGCAGGTGAGGAACCCTACTAGATCGGCGGAGAGGCTGAGGTTCATCAGAAACTATTGAATACTTTGGTTCTGTCAAATCATCAGTTGCAGTTTTGTATAGCTTGAACCTTTCCAGTTCTACAGAACTGACCTTGCCTCGATCTTGTCCGGATTTTGCTTTTGACATAGGCCGGACAATCCCAAATCTTAACTTACTTAAGAGATAGGCTCTTCCCATACCATATCTCATATGGAATGGTAGGCAGTGATCTGATTCGAACCTAATTCAATAGGTATGCAGCTTCTCAAGCGCATAACCCCCAAAAGGAAATAGGTAACTCAGTAATACTCATCATAGAGCACACCATATCTAATATTGTGCGATTGCTCCGCCCTGATACACCGTTGTGCTGTGGTGTATTCAGAGGAGTAATACGTAGAGAGAATCTCATTCTCCTTTAGAATGGTCCAGGAATGCCATGCACAAGTATTCTCCTCCCCGATCTCATCATAGGGCATAATACTTATACCCGGTTATTGGTTCTCTACTTCTAACGTATATTCTGTGAATATCTCAAAAGGTTCGAACTTGTGTTTCAACAGGAACATATGTCTGAATCTTGAGAGATTATCAGAGAACGTAATGAAGTATAAAGAACCGGTCCTGGCATGTGTAGACAGGAGACCTTACATACATCATCATGTATCAATCCCAAGAGTTTATTAACTCTTTCTCTGTTTCCAATAAACAGAGCTATGGTCATCTTATCTTTGTGACATGAATGGCAAGTTTCACAAGATGTAAATTCAAACTGATTTAAATATGCATCTAAAATGTAACTTCAGCCAGTCGGGTCGCATTGATATGACCTAGTCTACAATGCCTCAAGAAGGATTCATTCATTTCTGAACTCTTCCTCTTGTGTGTGTTCTGTATACTAGGAATTGTAGTTTGATTTAGAACATCAATGCTTTTAGATAACGTGCCTGAACCGATCAACTTTTGATATAGGAAATGTTCAAAACATTATCCATCAATACAAAATTTTATCATTTCTTTACTCATAAAGAGACTGATATGATTTTGTATATCAAGTTCGGTATCTAATAGCATTTGTTCAGAATCAATGTATTGGTGATACAGGGTGACAGTGACCAACAGACTTGGCTGCAACACTTGCCCCGTTTTCTGTCTCATGAAACTTATCACCCGTTCTTAGTTTTTCTACCTTTTTGTAGCCCTATGTAACAACTTACATATCTGGGATCATGATCCGGTATCAAATATCCAGGATGCAGAGGATACTGAGAAACAGTTCTTTGTAATGAACACACCCGAAGGAGATGCATCATATGCACTTTCTTCGTTAGGGCGGCATAGGAATTCTGGTATTCCCCTATTTCCTGCTCTGTCTTATAACAATTATAAGTTGGAGCGGGACCAACGTTCCCCAGCTCAGTATAACAAGCGGGTTCGGTCAATACATCCATTTTATTATCTTGATTAAGGCGTGATATGGTCGCTACCAGGAGAGAGAGAGAAGAAAACACTCTGCGTGCGCTCTTGCAAGATTAGATTGGTTATGTATTTATCTAATCAGGATGGCTCCCACTGTTTTTTATCAAATCTTCCTTCAAACCCTAAAAGGAAAGACTAGCTGGGATTAATTACACTCTACAAGTTCGCCAATCTTTCAGCCAGGCCAGTGTCGGTACTTTGAGGGAGGTTCCCCGTGCTTTCGCACGGACCTAATTACAGTAAACCTCGTTTTCCCAGAGGCGTAACCCCGTTGACATCTTTCTAGACACCTACTTGATCGGCTAATTGCAAGGTGCAAAACTCTCCCAGGAGTAACAATTACTCGCAGTGGGTATCGGGATCCAACTATCACATAGAAGGTATGCAATCTCATTGCAAGTTTCAACACTTGAAACTCCCGATAATGGTTTTTACCCCTAGCACTTATGACCTTAACTAAGGTCAACAAATCATAAGTACTAGTCAAGTTCTACCCGTCATTTCGTGATTAATTAGACCCACCCACATGACCCTTAACTAAGGTCAACAAAGTCGCATGACTGTCCTAACTAATCGCATCATATGCGGTGTAGGAAGACATCACTTAGCTACCGTACACTGTGCCTTGACTATGGTCAACAAACACAGCACGAATACTATGTACTCTACTTCCTAAAATGACGGAGGGTTGCGAATGGTTTTTATGAAAACCTTTAACGCTTTGAACTTGATCTCGTTGCGGAATCAAATGGTTTTTAAATGGAATGTTTTTCGAAGCTTTTCTATTTTTGCTAAAGGGGTCACTCCCGGTGAAGGGATTGTCGGCCCTTTCCTCGTCGAATGAGGTGCAGGACATATCATATATATCACTGTGCAAAGCGGAAACTATAGAAGCGATCAAAAGACAAACTGAGTGTGTAGCATCTGCCAGTTATTGCTAAAGGAGTCACTCCCGGTGAAGGGATCTCAGTCCTTTCCTCATCGAATAAGGTGCAGGATGTTCTATAATGAACACCGCGATGCAAAGCAAGAACTGTAGCTACCTGTTTTATTTTAAAATTCGATTCCACAATATCAATTAGGTTTATTTTCTTTCATTAATCTCATTAATGAATATCCCATCATTTAAGTCCACCTAAACATCACAGATAAATATAACGTACGCTTATGTCATCCGCATTCGCCTCGATGTCCCGTCTGCACCGTTACGTTAGGTAACTAACGCCAGAGCGAGGCAGGGCTAGCTCGGGTGTAAAACATAAGCAACGTCTATATAATATATCATATATACTATATATAATATCCATCTGAACAAATCACATGATCACATCACAGATAACGCAGCAGAAAAATATCATATGAAATATTGGATATACTAGGACGTCCGTGTTTTCAATACGAGCCAGTATAAAACACGGATTCCACGGTCGTGATGAATAGCCAAACCCACAACCCTAGACCCCTACGAGAGTGGCAAGCAACCCTACCAATTGTAGAGTTAGGAGACCCGGACTCGACTCCTCGAGTTGGTCTCCCACTGGACTCCAGAACCCGGTTACTTGTGCTCCCCTCTTTAGGTCTATCTTAGTGCAGAAAGTAAATAATATACAAATGGTGACATCATCCGCAACCTGGAAGTGCCCCAATAAAAGAATATTACATACAAGTTTTTACATGAATGAAAATGAAAAACACTCATCTCACATAAAAACCCCCGGCTATTCAAACACGACGATCCAATATAACATATCCAGCAACACATAACATCACATGTCATCAACGTAAGTAAATATGCGCATCCCAATTGTTGTTGACATATAGCAACGAAACCGGCGATATCACATATTACACTTACGGTCACAGAAAAGAAAGTGTAAAACTACAATAGTTGGAATCCGCAACCTCCATAGACATCGCATGCCTAATCAAATGAATTCCTTAGACATCGCATGCCTAACAATTATAAACCCCGCATTTTAGTCTCATTATCGAAAACTCTTTTCAATATAAAGTCGGGCAATTCAAAAGGATTCCCGACATTCAGATCGAATGCTCGTCGCAAACTTTAGTAGGCGGCCGCACCTCCGATACCGTCGACGAAGTGCACTAAGACGGAACACCGCTACCGCGAGCATCCGAACGGATGCTTTTGGCGACGGGGTTCTCCTACAGTCACTTGGTCGGGGCTATGGGGCGAGGCTGACTATTAAGTTTACCCGGTAAGTATCCGCGTACACTACGTGATTGCGACGGACTTTTGATCACATCAAAATTCCGCGGCAACCGATCAAGTGAGACTAAAGTGCTATGTTTATAACATTCATTCAGTTATCTCATAACTACTTGTGAATTCCAATTATTGTATCACATTCCGGATAAGATAGAAAATGTTAAACTTTCCGATCGAACAATCAAACACCCAAGTTTTCCCGATCAACCGAATGAAATAAGTTCAAAGACATTCACTTCATGCCTCAGTACCAACGGTCCAGCCGTAGAAGGGTCAAGCCAACGCCTCACATGTGGCACGCCATACTGCCCCAAACCCTAAGGTTCAAAGGGCAGTTCAAGACGGTCACATAATCGAGTTAAGGTTTGTTGTCTTTTAGAGGGACCATCGTGTTACTTGCACTACTTGGAACATCCTTAAACCACGGAAAAATCCAACACTTGGAAATTTTCCGGCAGGGGAAAAAGTGGGTATTTATATCCGGTCGAACCTTTCAACATATTCTAAAATTACCCGGAAAAACACACACTGACAAAATTAGACAATCCGGTCGAAACACCGAGTCCCCATTATCACCCAGAAAATTCAACTCTTGAATAAATACTAAAAATTCCCAGGAAAACCAGCACTGCAATCTAAGAATTACTGTATAAAATTCGATACACAACAAGACAAAATGGCCGCGGAACCGCCGCACGAGCCATGCTCGTGCCGCGGAAACGCGGCGCCTTTAAGGAATTAGACCATCGAATTTTACAGTAACCCTTACAATCTCCTGCTGATTTTTCTGCATATTTTTAATTCACAAAAATCCACGAATTTCAAAAATGTACAGAGAGCAATATTAGGGTTAGGGTTTCGGTTCGATCAGATTTCTAACTCCGTCAACGCATCGCCTAAGGCACTAGCTAGTCTCTGATACCACTGTAGGGTTTCTAGGCACACTAATGAAGTCTCACAAGGCATCAAACATGGCTAATTCAAATTTTACATGTGCCTACAAACCCTAATACGGATCGTTAACTAGATTTATAGGCTATGCGATGCAAGTTAATGACTTTAACTTAAAAGGAAAGGGGGTTACAACATTTATAGATCCGGTCCACCACTTCCTAAGCTCTGCGATGATGTCCCTCCGCTGTCCAAATCGGATCCCGGACTCTAGCGTCGGCTTCATCGGAAAAATGGGCGGGCTTGGTCGTCGGCTTCGATGCCGAAGATGATCTACGTCGAGGCATCACAAAATCAATCTCCCACTTCACCAAGTCATGAAACTTGTGAAGAAAACACCCTATACTACTTGGCAAGAGGTAGAGGATGAAGAAATAGGAAGTGGGTTCACTTTAGAATTGGATTTCTCACTTGATTTCTTCACTTGCCATTGATGAGACAAGCTTTCTTTTTGATGAAGATGAAGATGAAGAAGAAAGAATATGATAAGTGTTATTCAAAATAGAAAATAAAATCAACACTTATCATTTTCTAACCTTGGTTAGGTGTAGAGAATGTACTAAGGTTAAATGGAATGGTTAGGGTTAAGTATGAGACAAAATGGTCACTTTAGTCAAAGCTTCAAGAAGCTTCAAAGAAAAACAAAACTAGCAACCATTTCATTTCTTATCTTTTCCAAAATAAATAAATAAATAAATAAGAAAAAGAAAACCCTAATCATTAACTTAACCAAGGTTTAATTCTTTACACTTAACCAAGTAAACATGTATCATCAAACATGATACAATCAAGTGCACAAAAGTATATCACATATACAACTTGTGATATTCAAGTGAGAAAATCCATTCAAAGTGAACCAATACTAGTTGATGCAAAGTAATATATCAAATATATAATTATACATTAAATCATTAAATCAACACTTGATTTAACGATCCGGTCATATCGTATATAACCGACTAGTATCCTATGTATCGGCTTATCGAATCAATCCTTGATTCGACAACTAGGTTATATCGCATATAACCTAATCGATACATTCATCGCGAGAATGGAATACGGTATCACATACACGCATTATTCTCGGTCCCGCACATATCTCATATGCACTCCTATTTCGTTTCGCTTGAGCCAGGAAACCTCTGTGTAGGACTCTAAAGATTCGTCAATACGCCGGCAGCAGGTGATGATCATATCAAACACCCACAAGCCGCAAGCGGTCTGCTAAACGTAACGGCCACCCGGGTATTGAGCGATCAAAAGATCGACGAGCAAGCCCGCTCACACTCCTGTGAATCCAACCAGTAACACTTACCGTACAGTCCGGTCTGTTCGTCTGATATGTCGCATATCTCTCCTAGGGGTGGTAAACGTCAGACCCCAATAGCTTGATAAGTCATGCTGACGTGAAGTCCATGACATGTGTGAAACTACTGATAACACTTACCAGTGGGTCACTGCAACCCTGGCCAGGGATTTCCTGTTATGGCCAGTCGAGCATAGCGCAACATCAACCCCCAATACCGGGAGAGACGAATCCCCTCCTATCGCTCATTGCCTCCATGTAAATCGGGACTGTACCCAAAAACCACCTGTTTGCACGGCTCAGTAGAGCCGTGGTAGGGTGGAAATCAAAGCACAGTGGGAGACACACAAGACTCTATGACGATCTCCGGCCAACAGACTAAGCTGTACCAGTGTCACCAGAGAACTGCCATCTGACGTGAGGTATAATACCATCTGGGAGTTCTCGGCGAGTCCGTTCAGTGTACCCAGTCTCCACTGAGCACCCGTATACCATCTCTGATGTCAAACACCAATGGATATGGGATCATCCATCGCCCATCGCATGGGTCGAGAAGATATACGCTAGTCTACTCTGGAATATCGATGCCCCGTCTCGATATTCCCTCGACTAGGAACATTGAAGGATGTACTCATGGACTATCCAGGCCCCACTAGTATGATCTGCATCACAGTCCTGGAAGTCGAGTACACATCCTAAGGGCTTTATCAACATGTAACAGAGAGAGACAGAAAGTATACACGTTAAGATAAAGAGCAACCAGATAGCGTACTATCATGTCGAACAAGAAAGTCCTACCTATATATGTCCCAGCATCCACTACAATATACATCCAATGTATAGTAATGGCCTCTAGGGCATACATATAACTAACAATTTTGATTGAGAATGAATATGCCATTATGTAACGAGCCTGATCCAATCAACTTTTGATTTAGGAAGATGCTCATAATATTATCCTGTATTACAAAATTATACCCTTCTTGTTAGTTATATGTATGCCCTAGAGGCCATTACTGTACATTGGATGTATATTGTAGTGGATGCTGGGACATATATAGGTAGGACTTTCTTGCTCGACATGATAGTACGCTATCTGGTTACTCTTTGTCTTAACGTGTATACTTTCTGTCTCTCTGTTACATGTTGATAAAGCCCTTAGGATGAGTACTCGACTTCCAGGACTATGATGCAGATCATACTAGTGGGGCCTGGGTAGTCAATGAGTACATCCTTCGTTGTTCCTAGTCGTGGGAATATCGAGACGGGGCATCGATATTCCAGAGTAGACTAGCGTATATCTTCTCGACCCATGTGATGGGCGATGGATGATCCCATATCCATTGGTGTTTGACTTCAGAGATGGTATACGGGTGCTCAGTGGAGACTGGGTACACTGAACGGACTCGCCGAGAACTCCCAGATGGTATTATACCTCACGTCAGATGGCAGTTCTCTGGTGACACAGGTACAGCTTAGTCTGTTGACCCGAGATCGTCATAGAGTCTTGTGTGTCTCCCACTGTGCTTTGATTTCCACCCTACCACGGCTCTACTGAGTCGTGCAAACAGGTGGTTTTTGGGTACAGTCCCGATTCACATGGAGGCAATGAGCGATAGGAGGGGATTCGTCTCTCCCGGTATTGGGGGTTGATGTTGTGCTATGCTCGACTGGCCATAACAGGAAATCCCTGGCCAGGGTTGCAGTGATATACTGGTAAGAGTTATCAGTAGTTTCACGAATGTTATGGACCTCAAGTCGGCATGACTTATCGAGCTACTGGGGTCTGACGTTTACCACCCCTAGGCGAGATATGCGACATATCAGACGAACAGACCGGACTGTACGGTAAGTGTTACTGGTTGGATTCACAGGAGTGTGAGCGGGCTTGCTCGTCGATCTTCTGATCGCTCAATACCCGGGTGGCCGTTACGTTTAGCAGACCGCTTGCGGCTTGTGGGTGTTTGATATGATCATCATCTGCTGCCGGCGTATTGACGAGTCTTTAGAGTTCTACACAGAGGTTTCCTGGCTCAAGCGAAACGAAATAGGAGCGCATATGAGATATGTGCGGGACCGAGAATAATGCGTGTATGTGATACCGTATTCCATTCTCGCGATGAATGTATCGATTGGTTGTATGCGATATAACCTAGTTATCGAATCAAGGATTGATTCGATAAGCCGATACATTGGATACTAGTCGGTTATATACGATATGACCGGATCGTTAATTCAAGTGTTGATTTAATGATTTAATGTATAATTATGTATTTGATATATTATTTTGCATTAACTAGTATTGGTTCACTTTAAATGGATTTTCTCACTTGAATTGTGCAAGTTGTATATGTGATATATTTTTGTGCACATGATTGTATCATGTTTGATGATACATGCATACTTAGTTAAGTGTATGATTAAACTATGGTTGTGTAATGGTTAGGGTTTTGTATTTATTGACTATTTATTTATTTATTCATTCTTCATTTGGAAAGAAAATAAAATGGTTGATTATTTTGTTCTTTTCTTTGAAGCTTCAAGAAGCTTTGACCATTTTGTCTTCATCTACAAAACCTAACCATTCACTAACCCTAGTTGATTCTCTACACTTAACCAAGGGTAAGATTATGATAAGTATTCATTTTATTTTCCTTTTTAAAATAACTTATCATATCTTCTTCTTCATCTTCTTCTTTCATGAGAAGAAAGCTAGCTACATCAATGGTGATTGATGAAAAAGTGTGAGAAATCCAAAACTAAAGTCTACCCACTTCCTATTTCTTCATCCTCTACCTCTTGCCAAGTAGTATAGGGTGTTTCCTTCACAAGTTTTCTTGACTTGGTGAAGTTGGAGCTTGATCTAGCGATGCCTCGACGTAGATCATCTTCGGCATCGTCGTCGATGACCTAGCCCGCTTTTTCTCCGATGAAGCCGACGCTAGAGCCCAAGATCTGATTTGTACAGCGAGGATACTTCATCGCGGAGCCTAGGAGGTGGAGGACCGGATCTACAAAGGTTGTAGCCCCTTCCCTTTAGTTATATTTCCGTTTACTTGCTTGCATCGCCTATATATCTAGTTAACGATCCGTATTAGGTTTTCTCGGCACATGTAAAATTTCAATTGGGCATGTTTGATCACTTGTGAGACTTCATTAGTGTGCCTAAGAACCCTACAGTGGTATCAGAGCCTAGCTAGAGCCTTAGGCGATGCGTAGATGGAGTTAGAAGTCCGATCGACCCGAAACCCCGATTTTAACATTTTCTCTGGACTTTTTTGAAAAACGTGGTTTTTTCCAGATTAAAAATATGCAGAAAAATCAGCAGGAAGATCTAAGACTTACTGTAAAATTCGATGGCCTGATTCCTTAAAGTCGCCGCGGATCCGCGGCATGAGCATGCTCATGCGGCGGTTCCGCGGCTAGTTTGTCGTTTTGTGCATCGAAGTTTGCACCGTAATTCTTAGTAAGCAGTGCTGGTTTTCCTGGGAATATTTTAATATTTATTCCAGAGTCTTATTTTCTGGGTTGTATTGGGGATTCGGAGATTCGATCGGACTGTCTAATTTTGTCTGTGTGTGTTTCCGGGTATCTTTTAGAATATGTTAAAAAGTTCGATCGGATATAAATACCCACTTTTTCCCCTGCCGGGAAATTTCCAATTGTTGGATTTTTCCGTAGTTTAACGACGTTCTAAGTAGTGCAAGTAACGCGATGGACCCTCTAGAAGACAACAAACCTTAACTCGATTATGTGACCGTCTTGAACTGCCCTTTGAACCTTCGGGTTTGGGGCAGTACGGCGTGCCACATGTGAGGCGTTGGCTCTTACCCTTCTACGGCTGGACCGTTGGTACTGAGGCACGAACTGAATGTTGTTAGACTTATTTCATGTGTTGAGCTGTTTCGGGAAAACTTGGGTGTTCGATTGTTCGATCGGAAAGTTTAACATTTTCCATTTATCCGGAATGTGATACAATAATTGGAATTCACAATAAGTTATGAGATAACTGAATGAATGTTATAAACATAGCAGTTTAGTCTCACATGATCGGTTGCCACGGAATTTTGATGTGATCAAAAGTCCGTCGCAATCACGTAGCGTACGCGGATACTCGCCGGGTAAACTTAATAGACAGCCTCACCCCATAGCCCCGACTAAGTGACTGTAGGAGAACCCCGTCGCCGAAAGCATCCGTTCGGGTGCTCGCGGTAGCGGTGTTCCGCCTTGGTGCACTTGGTCGACGGCGTTAGGGGTGCATCCGCCTACTAAAGTTTGCGACGAGCATTCGATCAGAATGTCGGGAATCCTGTTGAATTGCTCGACTTGATATTGAAAAGAGTTTTCGATAATGAGACTAAAATGCGGAGTTTATAATTGTTAGGCATGCGATGTCTAAGGAATTCATTTGGTCAGGCATGCGATGTCTGAGGTGATTGCGGATTCCAACTATTGTAGTTTTACACTTTCTTTTCTGTGACCGTAAGTGTAATATGTGATATCGCCGGTTTCGTTGCTATATGTCAACGACAATTGGGATGCGCATATTTACTTACGTTGATGACATGTGATGTTATGTGTTGCTGGATATGTTATATTGGATCGTCGTGTTTGAATAGCCCGGGGGTTTTTATGTGAGATGAGTGTTTTTCATTTTCATTCATGTAAAAACTTGTATGTAATATTCTTTTATTGGGGCACTTCCAGGTTGCGGATGTTGTCACCATTTGTATATTATTTACTTTTCTGCACTAGGATAGACCCAAAGTGGGGGGTATAAGTAACCGGGTTCTGGGGTCCAGTGGGAGACCATCTCGAGGAGTCGAGTCCGGGTCTCCTAACCCTAGAATTGGTAGGGTTGCTTGCCGCTCTCGTAGGGGTCTTGGGGTGTGGGACAGGCTATTCATCACGACCGTGGAATCCGTGTTTTATACTGGCTCGTATTGAAAACACGGACGTCCTAGTATATCCAATATTTCATATGTTTCTTCTGCTGTGAGTTATCTGTGATGTGATCATGCGATGTTCTGTGCTCTGTTCAGACAGATATTTTATATAGTATATATGATATATTATATAGACGTTGCTTATGTTTTACACCCGCGCTAGCCCTGCCTCGCTCTGCCGTTAGTTACCTAACCTAACGGTGCAGACGGGACATCGAGGCGATTGCGGATGGCATAAGCGTACGTTATATTTATCTGTGATGATTAGGTGGACTTAAATGATGGGATATTCATTAATGAGATTAATGAAAGAAAATAAACCTAATTGATGTTGTGGAATCGAATTTCAAAATAAAAACAGGTAGCTACAGTTCTTGCTTTGCATCGCGATGTTCATTATAGAACATCCTGCACCTTATTCGATGAGGAAAGGACCGAGATCCCTTCACCGGGAGTGACTCCTTTAGCAATAACTGGCAGATGCTACAACCCTCGGTTTGTCTTTGATCGCTTCTATAGTTTCCGCTTTGCACAGTGATATATATGATATATCCCGCACCTCATTCGACGAGGAAAAGGCCGACGATCCCTTCACCGGGAGTGACCCCTTTAGCAAAACTAGAAAAGCCTCGAAAACATTCCATTTAAAAACCATTTGATTCCGCAACGAGATCAAGTTCAAAGCGTTAAAGGTTTACATAAAAACCATTCGCAACCCTCCGTCATTTTAGGAAGTAGAGTACTTAGTATCCGTGCTACGTTTGTCGACCATAGCCGAGGCGTAGTGTGCGGTAGCTAAGTGATGTCTTCCTACACAGCATATGATGCGATTAGTTAGGACAGTCATGTGGCTTTGTTGACCTTAGCCAAGGGTCATGTGGGTGGGTCTAATTAATCACGAAATGACGGGTAGAACTTGACTAGTACCTATGATTTGTTGACCTTAGCCAAGGTCATAGGTGCTAGGGGTAAAAACCATTATCGGGAGTTTCAAGTGTTGAAATTTGCAATGAGATTGCATACTTTCTATGTGATAGTTGGATCCCGATACCCACTGCGAGTAATTGTTACTCCTGGGAGAGTTTTGCACTTTACAATTAGCCGATCAAGTAGGTGTCTAGAAAGGTGTCAACGGGGTTACGCCTCTGGGAAAACGAGGTTTACTGTAATTAGGTCCGTGCGAAAGCACGGGGAACCTCCCTCAAAGTACCGACACTGGCCTGGCTGAAAGATTGGGTAGAGTGTAATTAATCCCGGCTAGTCTTTCCTTTTAGGGTTTGAAGGAAGATTTGATAAAAACAGTGGGAGCCATCCTGATTAGATAAAATACATAACCAATCTAATCTTGCAAGAGCGCACGCAGAGTGTTTTCTTCTCTCTCTCTCTCCTGGTAGTGACCATTTCACGCCTTAATCAAGATAATAATACGGATGTATTGACCGAACCCGCTTGTTATACTGAGCTGGGGAACGTTGGTCCCGCTCCAACTTATAATTGTTATAAGATAGAGCAGAAAATAGGGGAATACCAGAATTCCTATGCAGCCCAAACGAAGAAAGTACATATGATGCATCTCCTTCGGGTGTGTTCAGTATGCAGAACACACACAAGAGGAAGAGTTCAGAAATGAACGAATTCTTCTTGAGGTATTGTAGACTAGGTCATATCAATGCGACCCGACTAGCTGAAGTTACATTTAGATGCATATTTAAATCAGTTTGAATTTACATCTTGTGAAACTTACCAGTCATGTCACAAAGATATAATGACACCAGCTCTGTTTACTGGAAACAGAGAAAGAGTTGATAAACTCTTGGGACTGATACATAGTGATGTATGTAAGGTCTCCTGTCTACACATGCCAGGACTGGTTCTTTATACTTCATTATATTCTCTGATAATCTCTCAAGATTCAGTCATATATTCCTGTTGAAATATAAGTCCGAACCTTTTGAGGTATTCACAGAATATAACTAGGAAGTAAAGAACCAAAATACGGGTATAAGAATTATGTCCTATGATGAGATCAGGGAGGAGAATACTTGTGCATGGAATCCTTGGACTATTCTAAAGGAAAATGAGATTCTCTCTCAGTATTACTCCTCTGAATACACCACAGCACAACGGTGTATCGGGGCGGAGCAATCACACAATATTAGATATCGTGTGCTCTATGATGAGTACTACTGAGTTACCTATTTCCTTTTTGGGAGTTATGCGCTTGAGAAGCTGCATACCTATTGAATTAGGTTCGAATCAAATCAGTGCCTACCACTCCATATGAGATATGGTGTGGGAAGATCCTATCTCTTAAGTAAGTTAAGATTTGGGATTGTCCGGCCTATGTCAAAAGAAAAATCCGGACAAGATCAAGGCAAGGTCAGTTCTGTAGAACTGGAAAGGTTCCAGCTATACGAAACTACAGCTGAAGATTTGACAGAACCAAAGGATTCTATAGTCCCCGACGAACCTCAGCCTCTCCGTCGATCTAGCAGGGTTCCTCATCCGCCTGAGAGATACCTCGGTTTCTCGATGACAGTGGGAGCAAGGATTGCATCATGAGATGATGACCCAACTAGATTCGAGCAGGCCATCGAGAGTAGGGACTCTGTAAGAATGGCTGGATGCTTAGTGATCTGAGATGGAATCCTTATACACCAACAAAGTATGGACTTTGGTTGCTATAACTGAAGGGTTAAATCCCCATCAGGAGCAAGTATATCTTGAGAAGATTGCTTGGTGTACATGGAAAAGTTGAGACTTTCAAAGCTAGACTTGTTAAAGGTTTTCGTCATCAACCAGGCACGGAAAATGATGAAACCTTTTCTAGGGACTTGTTTAAATCCATCCAGATCCTACTTGCCACGGCTACATACCATGACTACGATATCTGGTGGTTGGGTGCCATGACTACTTTTCTAAATATTGATTTAGAAGAGAACGTCTATAAGAACACAGCCAGAGGGCCTCGTAGACAGTGAAAGCAGCGGAAACGTGTGCAAGATGCTTTATAGGATAAAGCAGGCATCGCGGAGTTGGAACATCTGTTTTGATGGATTAGTCAAAGAAGTTGACATCATCAAAAATGGTAGATGAACCTTGTATAAACAAAAAGGTAGTAGGGAGTATGGTGACGATCCTCGTAGAGTACATGAATGACATACTCTTGTTAGGGAAGGAGTTTCCTATGCTACGCTCGATCAATCTCCGCTTATCACAATGATTTTCCATATAGGATCAAAGTGATACCTACTAAATCCTAAGCTTTGGATCTATGAGATAGATCTAATTGGATGTTAGGATACTCACTAGTTGTAGTGAGATGGTATCAATTGATCCTGGGGAGAATCACTGGAAGGGTTCCAGAGTGATAAAGACGACTGAATGTCAGTCACAGGCATTGTATTTACCCTTAGTAAAGGGACGGTATGTTGGAAGATATCCAAGCTAGATACCGTGACAAACTAGACGATAAAGGCTGGTAACATCGCTATTAAAGATACTGCCAAAGAGACAGTTTGGGTGTATATTGGTTCATAGGATGAACTAGGTTCCTACCATTGTGTGACAATGGAACTGTGGCTTTGGCCCTGGAACCCTGGTCCCATCAGTGACCCAGACATATTTTGAGGCAGCATCACCTGATCATGAAGATAGTTGATCTCCAGGGTGATCGAGGTTAGGAGAGTAGACTCAGAGGAGAACACGGCGGATCCACTCATGAAGGCCTTTTCCCAAAGAGAGACTTTATGGGATGGTTGAGTATGTGATACTGCAACCACTGCTACAGATGGCCCTAGTGCAAGTGGAAGATTGTTAGTTATATGTATGCCCTAGAGGCCATTACTGTACATTGGATGTATATTGTAGTGGATGCTGGGACATATATAGGTAGGACTTTCTTGCTCGACATGATAGTACGCTATCTGGTTACTCTTTGTCTTAACGTGTATACTTTCTGTCTCTCTGTTACATGTTGATAAAGCCCTTAGGATGAGTACTCGACATCCAGGACTATGATGCAGATCATACTAGTGGGGCCTGGGTAGTCAATGAGTACATCCTTCATTGTTCCTAGTCGTGGGAATATCGAGACGGGGAATCGATATTCCAGAGTAGACTAGCGTATATCTTCTCGACCCATGTGATGGGCGATGGATGATCCCATATCCATTGGTGTTTGACTTCAGAAATGGTATACGGGGGCTCAGTGGAGACTGGGTACACTGAACGGACTCGCCGAGAACTCCCAGATGGTATTATACCTCACGTCAGATGGCAGTTCTCTGGTGACACTGGTACAGCTTAGTCTGTTGACCCGAGATCGTCATAGATTCTTGTGTGTCTCCCACTGTGCTTTGATTTCCACCCTACCACGGCTCTACTGAAGCGTGCAAACAGGTGGTTTTTGGGTACAGTCCCGATTCACATGGAGGCAATGAGTGATAGGAGGGGATTCGTCTCTCCCGGTATTGGGGGTTGATGTTGTGCTATGCTCGACTGGCCATAACAGGAAATCCCTGGCCAGGGTTGCAGTGATATACTGGTAAGAGTTATCAGTAGTTTCACGAATGTTATGGACCTCAAGTCGGCATGACTTATCGAGCTACTGGGGTCTGACGTTTACCACCCCTAGGCGAGATATGCGACATATCAGACGAACAGACCGGACTGTACGGTAAGTGTTACTGGTTGGATTCACAGGAGTGTGAGCGGGCTTGCTCGTCGATCTTCTGATCGCTCAATACCCGGGTGGCCGTTACGTTTAGCAGACCGCTTGCGGCTTGTGGGTGTTTGATATGATCATCATCTGCTGCCGGCGTATTGACGAGTCTTTAGAGTCCTACACAGAGGTTTCCTGGCTCAAGCGAAACGAAATAGAAGAGCATATGAGATATGTGCGGGACCGAGAATAATGCGTGTATGTGATACCGTATTCCATTCTCGCGATGAATGTATCGATTGGTTGTATGCGATATAACCTAGTTATCGAATCAAGGATTGATTCGATAAGCCGATACATTGGATACTAGTCGGTTATATACGATATGACCGGATCGTTAATTCAAGTGTTGATTTAATG
Source organism: Agapanthus africanus (assembly GCA_030015575.1). Taxonomy (NCBI): domain Eukaryota; kingdom Viridiplantae; phylum Streptophyta; class Magnoliopsida; order Asparagales; family Amaryllidaceae; genus Agapanthus; species Agapanthus africanus. Next base: position 207,089,045 of record CM057337.1, read on the forward strand.
ATTTAATGTATAATTATGTATTTGATATATTACTTTGCATTAACTAGTATTGGTTCACTTTAAATGGATTTTCTCACTTGAATTGTGCAAGTTGTATATGTGATATATTTTTGTGCACATGATTGTATCATGTTTGATGATACATGCATACTTAGTTAAGTGTATGATTAAACCATGGTCGTGTAATGGTTAGGGTTTTGTATTTATTGACTATTTATTTATTTATTCATTCTTCATTTGGAAAGAAAATAAAATGGTTGATTATTTTGTTCTTTTCTTTGAAGCTTCAAGAAGCTTTGACCATTTTGTCTTCATCTACAAAACCTAACCATTCACTAACCCTAGTTGATTCTCTACACTTAACCAAGGGTAAGATTATGATAAGTATTCATTTTATTTTCCTTTTTAAAATAACTTATCATATCTTCTTCTTCTTCTTCATCTTCTTCTTTCATGAGAAAAAAGCTAGCTACATCAATGGTGATTGATGAAAAAGTGTGAGAAATCCAAAACTAAAGTCTACCCACTTCCTATTTCTTCATTCTCTACCTCTTGCCAAGTAGTATAGGGTGTTTCCTTCACAAGTTTTCTTGACTTGGTGAAGTTGGAGCTTGATCTAGCGATGCCTCGACATAGATCATCTTCGGCATCGTCGTCGATGACCTAGCCCGGTTTTTCTCCGATGAAGCCGACGCTAGAGCCCAAGATCCGATTTGTACAGCGAGGATACTTCATCGCGGAGCCTAGGAGGTGGAGGACCGGATCTACAAAGGTTGTAGCCCCTTCCCTTTAGTTATATTTCCGTTTACTTGCTTGCATCGCCTATATATCTAGTTAACGATCCGTATTAGGTTTTCTCGGCACATGTAAAATTTCAATTGGGCATGTTTGATCACTTGTGAGACTTCATTAGTGTGCCTAGGAACCCTACACTTCTTTACTTAATAAAGAAACTGATATAATTTTGCACATCATGTTCGGTATATAACGGCATTCATTCAGAATCAATGTATTACTACTTGGTAATACAAGGTGATATTCGCCAACTACTTTGGCTGCAATATTTATACCATTCTCTACTTGTACGGAATGATCACCCTTTCCCAGTTCTCTACCTTTATGTAGCCCACGTAACAATTTACATATGTAGGATCCCGATCCGGTATCTAATACCCAGGACGTAGGGTGAACTGAGAAACAGTTCTCAATAACTAACACACCCGAAAAAGATGCATCAACATACTTGTTCTTCGTTTGGGCGGCGTGAGAATCTAAATATTGTCTTATTCCCTGTTCAGTCTTATAACACTTATAAGAAAGAACGGGACCAACGTTCCCCTGCTCAGAATAATAAGCGGGTTCAGTCAATACATCCATATTATTATCTTGATTAAGGCCTGACATGGTCGCTACTTGGAGAGAGAGAGAAGGAAACACTTTAGCGTATGCTCTTGTAAGATTAGATTGGTTATTATCTTATCTAATCAGGATGTCTCCTACTGTTTTTATCAAATCTTCCTTCAAACCCTAAAAGGAAAGACTAGCCGGGATTAATTACACCTTACAAGTTCGCCAATCTTTCAGCCAGATCAGTGTTGGTACTTTGAGGGAGATTCCCCGTACTTTCGCACGGACCTAATTAAAATAAATCTCGTTTTCCCAGAGGCTTAACCCCGTAAACACCTTTCTAGTCACTTACTTGATCGGTTGATTGTCCTATGTAAAATTCTCCCAGGAGTAACTTTTACTCGCAGTGGATATCAGGATCCATCTATCTTATAGAAGGTATGCAATCTCATTGCAAATTTCAACACTTGAAATTCTCGATAATGCTTTTGCCCCTAGCAACTAATGACCTTAATATAGTCAACAAATCATAATTGCTAGCCAAGTTCAACCCGTCATTTCCCGATTGAATTAAACCCACCTGTACGATCCTTAACATAGTCAACAAAATCGTACAACTACCCTAATCCAATCACATCTCATGTTTTAACAGATAAGCACTAATTAGCTACCGCACACTACGCCTTAACATAGTCAACAAACGTAGCACGAATACTAAGTAGTACTTATCTGAAATGACGGAGGGCTACGCAGGTTTTTCAAAAAACCATGAGCGTAATGAACTTGATATCATTGTAGAAACAAGTGATTTTTGAAAAGGAGTGTTTTTGAGGCTTTTCCAGTTTCGCTAAAGAGGTCACTCCCGGTGAAGGGATCTCGGCTCTTTCCCCATCGAATAAGGTGCAGGGTATATCATATATACCGCAGTGCAAAGCAAGAACTATTTAAGCTGTCAAAAACTAAACCGTGAGTTTGTAGCATCTGCCAGTTTTTCTAAAGAGGTCACTCCCGGTGAAGGGATCTCGGCTCTTTCCTCATCGAATAAGGTGCAGGGTATATCATATATACCGCTGTGCAAAGCAAGACTGTAGCTATCTTTTATAAAGTTTTGATTCTACAACATCATTTAGGTTTCTTTTCTTTTATTAATCTCATTAATAAATCCCATCAATTATGCTTCCTAAGCATCACAGAAGAAATGAAAGCTGTAATATTTATATATCATCATATATATTGTATAAGCATTCGTCTCAGGCAGTAATATGATCTCATCATAGAACATTGCAGCAGAAGATAACATATGAAATATTGGATATACTAGGACGTCCGTGTTTTATATCGAGCCTGTATAAAACACGGATTCCACGGTCGCGATGAATAGCCAAACCCACATCCCTAGACCCCTATGAGAGTGGCAAGCAACACTGCTAATTCTAGGGTTAGGAGACCCGGTCTCGACTCCTCGAAATAGCCTCCCACTGGACTCTAAAACCCGGTTACTTATGCTCCCCTCCTCGGGTCTACCTAATGCGGAAAAGTAAATAATATACAATGGTGACATCATCCTCATCCTGGAAGTGCCCCAATAAAAGAATATTACATACAAATGAATTTTACATGAATGAAAATAAAAACCCTCATCTCATATAAAACCCCCGGCTATTCAGAACACGACGATCCAATACAACACATCACAGCAACACATAATATCTCATATCATCAACGTAAGCAATTATGCGTATCCCGATTGTCGTTGATGTATAGCAACAAAGCCGGCGATACACCACATACTACGCTTACGGTCACAGAAAAGAAAGTGTAAAACTACAACATTTGGAATCCACAATCACTTTAGACATCATAAATCCGAAATATCGCATACTTTGCATTTCATGCCTAACTATATGAATTCCACATATTGTATCACATTCCAGATAAATAGACAAAGTTAAACTTTCCGATCGAATAATCAAACACCTAAGAATTCCCAAATAGCTCAACACTTGAGCGGAGTTCAAAAATCCCAGAACATGTCACATCCCCAGTGAACCAGCCGTAGAAGGGTCAAACCAACGGCTCACGTGTGGCAACGCCAAACTACCACAAACCCTAGGGTTCAGTGGCAGTTTTGACTGTCATATAATCGAGTTCAGGTTACGTTCTTCTAGAGGGTCTACAGATATGCTTACATGTTTTTCCGAAAGTTTTAAACTCAAAAAATATTCAACACTTGAAAGTTTTCGTGTCGGGAAAAAGTGAGTTATTGATATCCGTTCGAACATTTTAACACGTTCTAAATTATCCGGAAAACAAAACGAAATTAAACTTTCCGATCGAATTAACGAATACAAAAGATCTCCAGAACACTCAACACTTGAGTAATATTAAAAATTCCTAGAAGTATATATTAATACCTACGGATAAACCCTACAAATACGAGTCCCCAATTCCCAAGTTCGGTCGCGGAACCGCCGCGCAAAGCATGTTCCTACCGCGGTTCCGCGGCGACTTGAGGGAGTTGGGGGCTCGTTTTTCACAATTATCCTTGAAATTGCCTGCTGAATTTTCTGAGTATTTTTAATATAGAAAAAATCATATTTTTAAAAAATTTCCAGAAAGGGGTTAAAATACGACGTTTCGGGGTTCGATCGGACTTTTAACTTCATATACACGTCGCCTGATACTCTAGCTAGGCTCTGATACCACTGTAAGGTTACTAGGCACTTTCATAAGGGTCTATAAGGCATCAACCATGCCCAATTTAAAATTTAGACATGTCGAACAACCTAAAGCGAGGATCTTTGCTAGATAATTAGGGTTAAACATGCAAGTAAACATCTTTACAACTAAGAGAGAGGAATTACAACCTTTGTAGTCCGCTCCTTCGCTTCATAAGCTCCGAGTAGTAGTCCCTTCACCGCGATCCATGATCTCCCGAACTCAAGAGAGGCTCCACAAGCCGAACGATCCATGCTTGCTTGAAGTCTTCCTTTTCGAAGATGATCTACCTTGAAGTTTCTTTAACTCAAGCTCTCACTTTTCTAATCAAGTATTAATGAAGTGAACACCCTAATCTAATTGGCTAGATTAGATGAGGATGATGAAGTAGAAATTATGCTCTCTTTTATTTTCAAGATCTCACACTAATTCATCACAAAATCAAAAAGCTAGAAAGCTTTCATGAAGGAAGAAGAAGATGATTTCTTTTGTGATGAATAATGAAAAGTTACTATGCTTACAAATGAACCTTGAGTTAATAATATGAAGCATTAACTCATGTAGAGAGTTTACTAGGGTTAAGGGCTTGGGTTGGGTTAAAAAATATCTCCAAAATATCAACACATAATATCTTTGCTTAAAACAAAACAAAAGCTTCTAGAAGTTTCAAGAAAAGACTAACCCAAATCAAACCCTAACCATGTTTAATCTCACTAATCATGTTGCATTTGTAAACATAACTTGTTACAATATTATATATCACATATATAATATATTTTTGTAACAAAAGAAAATAATACAATTAACATATATCGCATATATATCAATGTATTACCCGGTGAGAAAATGAATCAATAAAGCGAGCCAATATTAGATAATGTAATGTAATATATCATATATACAATTATACATTAAATTATCGAATCAACACTTGATTTGACAATCCGGCTATTTCTCAAATAACCGACTAATATAAACTGTATCAGTTCATCGAATCAAAAACTTGATCCGATGATCCGGCTATATCACATATACCCGGCTGATATCTAATATCGCGAGAATAGAATACGGTATCTCATATTGTATTATCCTCGGTACTGCATATATCACATATGTGCTCCTACTCCTTTTTGCCTGAGTCAAGAAACCTCTGTGTAGGACTCTAAAGAATCGTCAATACGCTGGCAGTAGGTGATGATCATATCAAACACCCACAAGCTGCAAGCGGTCAGCTAAACGTAACAGCCACCCAGGTATTGAGCGATCAGAAGATCAACAAGCAAGCCTGTACATTCTCCTATGAATCCAATCAGTAACACTGCCGTATAGTCCGGTCTCTTCGTCTAATATGTTGCATATCTAGTCTAGGGGTCGTAAATGTCAGACCCCGGTAACTGATAAGTCGTGTCGATGTGAGGCTCATAACAGGTCAAGAATCTATTGATAACACTTACCAGTAGTACTCAATATCCTCCCTGGCCAGGGACTTACAGTTATAGCCAATCGAACACAGCACAACATCAACTCCCTATACCGGGAGAGACGAAACCCCTCCTATAGCTCGTTGCCTCCATGCGATTCGGGACTGTACCCAAAAGTCACCGTTTTGCACGCCCTCTTAGACATGGTATGATGGAAATCAAAGCACAGTGGGAATCACACAAGACTCTATGACGATCTCGGGTCTACAGACTAACATGTACTAGTGTCACCAGAGAACTGCCATCTGACGTAAAGTATAATACCATCTGGGAGTTCTCGGCGAGTCCGTCCAGTGTACCCAGTCTCCTCTGAGCACCCGTAAACCATCTTTGATTTCAAACACCGATGGATATGGGATCATCCATCGCCCATCATATGGGTCAAGATGCGTATACGCTAGTCTACTCTGGTGTATCGATGCCCTGTCTCGATACACCCTCGACTAGGAACAGTTATAGGATGTACTCGTCGACTATCATGGCCCCACTAGTATGATCTCATCATAGTCCGAGTAGTCGAGTACATATCCTAAGGGCTTTATCAACATGTGAGAGCAAGATAGTTAACTAATACAAGTCAACATGTTAAGACAAAGTAAAACCAAATAGCATACTATCATGACGAGCAAGAAGTCCTCTCTATATATATCCAAGCATCCATTATAATATACATCATATGTACAACAATGGCCTCTAGGGCATATATATAACTAACAACCAGATGTTGTTTTTTGCACTAGATGCAATAAGTTTCTATATTAATCCAATCCTGGAGAAACATTCGGAAGCAGTTTATAAACATAAGTTTATGTTATAGGGATTTGGTAACAGCAACCTCCTTCGGGAGACGGTTATCATTCCAGGCTTCCAAGATGACCTGGTTGACAGAGTGACTGTCAGAGTTATAGTTTTCCCTCTGACAAAGGGCAATAGTTTGGACAGGTGGTCCAAGCGGATACTGAGGGAGGCATGGCGCAGGATACTGATTAAATACAGTTGACGATACAGTCTAAGAAGTTTACTGGATTTAAAGTTCATTTGTGAACTGGGCCCATCAGATATCGAGACATATTCTAAGACAGGTATTTCTCATTTCGGGAGATGGATTTCTCCATGAACTTAAGATAAAGAGAGATATAGAAAGAAACATCAGAGTGGATCCACTCACTAAGTTTATTTCTCGAACACAATAGTTTTACAAATGAGCTTTGTGAAACTGATTAGTAGAGAAGTTGGGTGTTCGGTATCACACGGGCTGTGAGTATGCGACACCTCAATAATTAGCCTTAAGTGCAAGTGGGAGATTGTTAGCTATAGTGCCCTCAAGTCAATTATTGGATCGCAGGCGCGTGATTGCAATGATTGAGGTGGGACTTATACCGGTAGAACAGTCTTACTCGAAATGATAGTATGCTATCTGGTTTGTCTTTATCATCGTATACTTGCTTCAAGTAACATTACAGATTACTATTACATGTTTATAGAGCCCATAAGATTCTTGCTTGACTACCAGCAGTATGATGGCGATCATATACATGAAAGTTGGGTGGTCTATAAGCACATCCTTAAAGTGTCCCTAGTCGTGGGAGTTTCGATACTGGGTATCGATACTCCGAGAGTAGACTAGTGTATACGGATCGAGACCCCGACGAGAGGCGGTGGGAGGTCTCATAAGTTATTGGTGTCAGTTGGTTCACCTAAAATGTATACAAGTGCTCATTGGGATATGAGTACACCGGACGGACTCGCCGGGAACATGCTAGTTGGTATTATACCTATTGTCATCTAGCAGTTCCCTGGTGACATGTGTACAGGTTAGTCTATCAACCTGAGATCATCATTTATCTCGTGTGAGTTCCCACTGTGCTTTGATTACTACCCTACCAAGGCTCAAATGAGTCATGCAAACAGGTTTTAGTTAGGTACAGTCCCAAGCCATATGGAGGCAGTGAGCAGATCGTCAGGGGATTCATCTCTCCCGGTATTGGGGGTTGAGGTCGCGGAGTGCACGGAAGGCTATCACCAGAAATCCTCGACCGGGATAAACGAGAATTACCGATCTGGGATCGGTAGTTTCTCAGGTGGTGATTGGTTTCATGCTGACACTAAATGTTGCGTTATTAGGGGTCAGACTTTATCCATCCCCTAAACTCGATATGCGATACTCATAGACGAACGGACCGGGCTGTACGGATATTGTCACTGTCAGACTCAGTAGGGTTTCAGGATGAGTTTGCTCGTCGGCCTGCCTTTCGCTCAATACCTGGGCAGCCGTTATGTACAGCTAGTTCCACTGACGTGCTTGTGGTTAAAATCACTGCCAGCGTATTGACGAGTCTTTAGAGTCCCACACAGAGGGTTTCCCTGGTTCAGGTGAAACATTGTAGAGGTCGTATGGTTTTATGGCAAGGTTCGATCATATACGTGCACTAGTGCACGGATCATGATCGGACGGATAATACTAGTGGGCATTGGTTTAAGCCGGATCCTAGTATTATATTGTTGGATTACTTTCATCTCGTTGTATTCGTATTCAGTCAGAATACAGATGCAGGTATGTATATACGGATGAGGGGTAATCTTGTAATTCGTTACAAGATTTCTTTAGTTGATGCCATTTCTTTTTGTTGCTTTAAACATTTAGTTTAATGTTTATTGGGAGGAAAATATGAGTGCAAGTTTTGGCCTTGTGCATTTATTTGATGGTGCATGCACTTGGTGACTCATGGTATTGGGTCTAGTGATCATTTATTATGACAAAGATTATTTTTGGGGCTAGAATTATTGTGTGGGATATTTTGTGGAGAGATGATAGTTCTTTTTAATCCTTGGTTTTTTCTTTAGTTGCAAAGAGCTCTCAAAATATCACACACAATAGTTTTTAGCCACTTCTTGACTTGCTTCTAGTTTGAGCTCACACTTTCCTCCATGGGCATCTTCTTCAACCTCCACCCATCCCTTTCATGGGTTGAAAATCCATGGGTGTTTTGAGACAAATTATTCACACACACTCTCTATTTCATCTTGGGCATCTAGGCTAGCAAACTGGATGTTCGAGTTGCTTCGGTTTAGAGGCGGGAGCCTGTATTAAGAACCCTCGACATGGATCTTCTTCGACGGAGGGAGAGCGGAGATCAAACTTGATCGGGGAATCCGCGACAAGCTTAGGACAGAGGTTGAAGACCGAAGGATACGGATCGATCGGTATAACCTCTCTAAACTCTTTACAGTTAACTAGTATAGGGTTAATGGTACGATTCGTCGATTAGGATTCCGTTAGCGCCGGTTTTCTATAAGTTTTTGTTCTGCATTTGGCCACGGATTGATGGCCGGGGTACTGCCGTAACCTAACAAATATTTGGATTTTGGTATTGTTTGTTTTTGCCTAGGTTAGATATTATGTTATCTTTTGTTAGAGGGCAATAAGGGGTATTTCGAAGTCGTTGTTGTTTACACTGTTTAAAAGTTTTCAGTACATGCATTACTATCTGCGACTGTAAATATCATTAAAGCGGTACAACTCGTCTAATTGCTATATGTTCTTTTAGATGGGTTTGCGAACATGACATTCACATTAATGTTCTGTGTTGTGATGAGTTTGTGGTTGGATCGTCATGGTGGATAGCCAGTGGTGCAATGGCAGTACAGTTCAGATTCAATTGTACATTTGATATTGCAGGGCGAGCATCCGACATGTGGACTGTCGTCTCTGCCAGTTTGTATATTATTTATTTAGGGCACGACCGGGTTGAGGTGTCACCCTTGTACATATTATTTTCTTTTCTGAACTAGGATTACCCCAAGACGGGGTGCACGAATAGCCGGGTTCTAAAGGGCAACAGGTCCGCATCTCATGGCGTTGAGAAGGAGAGGACCTTACTCTAGAATTGGCGGGCTATTCGCCGCACTCGTAGGGGGTATAGGTTGACCTACGGAGGGGTGCCCAAGTTACCAGATTCTGTGAAGTGCTGGGTGGGCCACTCACATTGTTGATTGGGATTACCTCACTTTTGGGATTGGCGGGTAACATGCCGCACTCGTAAGGGTCTAGGTTTTCATTGCACAGGTTATCCATACGACAGGGAATGTCGGGTCTCATTTGCGGCTCAAGTGAAACCCGAGGCTCCAGGCTTATCCACCACTCTGTATTGTTGGCTGAGATTCTGTGATGTTGTTTTATATCATGCCTAAGACGAATGTTATATATTTATATATATACTAGTAGATGTTGTATATGTTTTGCACCTACGCTAGTCCAGCCCCCACTCTGCCGTTAGTTAAGTAACCTAACGGGTGATGATGGGGCCCAGTGGCGAATGCGGATGGCATATACGTACATTATATTTTCGTTCCTTTATCTGGTGTGATATGTTTAATTGATGGGACTGTGTTGATTCTGATCAATGTAAGGAAAAAAAAAACCTATATGATATTGTTGGTGTAGGGTTCTTGGGCACACTAATGAAGTCTTGCAAGTGATCAAACACGGCCAATTTAAATTTTACAAGTGCCGAGAAACCCTAATACGGATCGTTAACTAGATATATAGGCTATGCGATGCAAGTAAACGAATTTTAAATAAAGGAAAGAAGCTACAACCTTTGTAGATCCGGTCCTCCACGTCCTAGGCTCCGTGATGAGGTCCCTCCGATGTCCAAATCAAATCCATGACTCTAGCATCGGCTTCATCGGAGAAATGGGCGGGCTTGGTCGTCGGTTCGATGCCGAAGATGATCTACGTCGAGGCATCACAAGATCAAGCTCCAACTTCACCAAGCTTTGAAAACTTGTGAAGGAAACACCCTATACTACTTGGCAAGAGGTAGAGGATGAAGAAATAGGAAGTGGGTTCACTTTAGAATTGGATTTCTCACTTGATTTCACTAGTTGCCATTGATGGTAGCTAGGTTTTCTTCATGTTGAAGATGAAGAAGAAGAAGAAAAGATATGATAAGTTGATATTATAAATGAAAATAAAATCAATACTTATCATGTCTTCAACCATGGTTTAGTGTAGAGAATCAACTAAGGTTAGTAGAATGGTTAGGTTTAGGAGATGAAGACAAAATGGTCATTAGGTCAAAGATGCTTGAAGCATCAAGAAAGTTCCAAAAGAAACCATTTTGTTTTCTTTATCTTATAACAAAAATAAATAGATAAATAAATAAGAGAAAAGAAACCCTAACCATTCACTAAACATGGTTTAATTCTTTACACAAACCCAAGTGAGCATGTATCATCAAACATGATACAATCTTGTGCACAAAAATATATCACATATACAATGTGCATTTCAAGTGAGAAAATCCTTTTAAAGTGAACCAATATTAGTTAATGCAAATCATTATGTCAAATATATAATTATGCATTAAATCATTAAATCAATACTTGATTTAACGATCCGGTCATATCGCATATAACCAACTAATATTCAATGTATCGGCTCATCGAATCAATCCTCGATTCGATAACTAGGTTATATCGTATAAACCAATCGATACATTCATCGCGAGAATATAATACGGTATCACATACACGCATTATTCTCGGTCCCGCACATATCTCATATGCACTCCTATTTCATTTCGCTTGAGCCAGGAAACCTCTGTGTAGGACTCTAAAGACTCGTCAATATGCCGGCAGCAGGTGATGATCATATCAAACACCCACAAGCCGCAAGCGGTCTGCTAAACGTAACGGCCACCCGGGTATTGAGCGATCAGAAAATCGACGAGCAAGCCCGCTCATACACCTGTGAATCCAACCAGTAACACTTACCGTACAGTCCGGTCTGTTCGTCTGATATGTCGTATATCCCGCCTAGGGGTGGTAAACGTCAGACCCCAATAGCTCGATAAGTCATGCCGACGTAGGGTCCATAACTTTCGTGAAATTACTGATAACTCTTACCAGTATATCACAGCAACCCTGGCCAGGGATTTCCTGTTATGGCCAGTCGAGCATAACACAACATCAACCCCCAATACCGGGAGAGACAAATCCCCTCCTATCGCTCATTGCCTCCATGTGAATCGGGACTGTACCCAAAAACCACCTGTTTGCACGACTCGGTAGAGCCGTGGTAGGGTGGAAATCAAAGCACAGTGGGAGACACACAAGACTCTATGACGATCTCGGGTCACCAGAATAAGCTGTACCAGTGTCACCAGAGAACTGCCATCTGACGTGAGGTATAATACCATCTGGGAGTTCTCGGCGAGTCCGTTTAGTGTACCCAGTCTCCACTGAGCACCTGTATACCATCTCTGATGTCAAACACCAATGGATATGGGATCATCCATCGCCCATCGCATGGGTCGAGAAGATATACGCTAGTCTACTCTGGAATATCGATGCCCCGTCTCGATATTCCCTCGACTAGGAACATTAAAGGATGTACTCACGGACTATCCAGGCCCCACTAGTATGATCTGCATCACAGTCCTGGAAGTCGAGTACACGTCCTAAGGGCTTTATCAACATGTAACAGAGAGACAGAAAGTATACACGTTAAGATAAAGAGCAACCAGATAGCGTACTATCATGTCGAGCAAGAAAGTCCTACCTATATATGTCCCAGCATCCACTACAATATGCATCCAATGTACAGTAATGGCCTCTAGGGCATACATATAACTAACAATCTCCCACTTGCACTAGGGCCATCTGTAGCAGTGGTTGCAGTATCACATACTCAACCATCCCATATAAGTCTCTCTCTGGGAAAAAGCCTTCGTGAGTGGATCCGCCGTGTTGTCCTCTGAGTCTACTCTCCTAACCTCGATCACCCTGGAGATCAACTATCTCCATGATCAGGTGATGCTGCCTCAGAATATGTCTGGGTCACTGATGGGACCAGGGTTCCAGGGCCAAAGCCACAGTTCCTTTGTCACACAATGGTAGGAACCTAGTTCATCCTATGAACTAATATACACCCAAACTGCCTCTTTGGTAGTATCTTTAATAGCGATGTTACCAGCCTTTATCGTCTAGTTTGTCACGGTGTCTAGCTTGGAAATCTTCCAACATACCGTCCCTCCACTGAGGGTAAAGACATTGCCTGTGACTGACATTCAGTCGTCTTTATCACTCTGGAACACTTCCAGTGATTCTCCCCAGGATCGATTGATACTATCTTACTACAGCTAGTGAGAATCCTAACATCCATTTAGATCTATCTCATAGACCCGAATTCCAGGATTTAGGAGGTATCATCTTTATCCTATTGGAGAATCCTTATGATAAGAGGAGATCGACCGATCGTAGTATAGGAAACTCTTTTCCTATCAAGAGTACGTTGTCCACGTACAATACGAGGATGACCACCTTACTCTCTACTACCGTTTTGTATATACAAGGTTCATCTACTATTTTGATGAAGTCAAATACTTTGACTACTACATCAAAACAGACGTTCCAACTCCGCGATGCGTGCTTTATCCTGTAAAGCAACTTGCACATGTTTTCGCTGCTCCTACTGTTTACGAAGCTCTCTGGCTGTGTACTTATAGACTTTCTATTCTAAATCAGTATTTAGAAAAGCAGTCATGACACCCAACCACCAGATATCGCAGTCATGGTATGTAGCCGTGGCAAGTAGGATCTGGATGGACTTAAGCATAGTCCCTGGAAAAGGTTTCATCATTATCCATGCCTGGTCGATGACGAAAACCTTTAACAAGTCTAGCTTTGAAAGTCTCAACTTTTCCATCTACACCAAGTAATCTTCTCAAGATATACTTGCTCCTGATGGGGATTTAACCCTTCAGATATCGCAATCAAAGTCCATACTTTGTTGGTGTATATGGATTCCATCTCAGATCGCTAAGCATCCAGCCATTCTTACAGAGTCCCACTCTTGATGGCCAGCTCGAAACTAGTTGGGTCATCATCTCATGATGCATTCCTCGCTCCCACTGTCATCGAGAAACCGATGTATCTCTTAGGCGGATGAGGAACCCTACCAGATCGGCGGAGAGGCTGAGGTTCGTCGGAGACTATTGAATCCTTTGGTTCTGTCAAATCATCATCTGCAGCTGGAACCATTCCAGTTCTGCAGAACAGACCTTGCCTCGATCTTGTCCGGATTTTGCTTTTGACATAGGCCGGACAACCCCAAATCTTAACTTACTTAAGAGATGGGCTCTTCCCATACCATATCTTATATGGAGTGGTAGGCACTGATTTGATTCAAACCCTATTCAATAGGTATGCAACTTCATAAGTGCATAACTCCCTAAAAGGAAATAGGAAACTCAGTAGTACTCATCATGGAGCACACCATATCTAATATTGTGCGATTGCTCCACCCCGATACATCGTTGTGCTGTGGTGTATTCAGAGGAGTAACACTGAGAGAGAATCTCATTCTCCTTTAGAATAGTCCAGGAATGCCATGCACAAGTATTCTCCTCCATGATCTTATCATAGGACATAATACTTATACCCGGTTTTTGGTTCTTTACATCTAACTTATATTCTGTGAATATCTCAAAAGGTTCGGACTTGTGTTTCAACAGGAACATATGACTGAATCTTGAGAGATTATCAGAGAATATAATGAAGTATAAAGAACCAGTCCTAGCATGTGTAGACAGGAGACCTTACATACATCAACATGCATCATCCCAAGAGTTCACTAACTCCTTCTCTGTTTCCAGTAAACAGAGATATGGTCATTTTATCTTTGTGACATGACTGGCAAGTTTCACAAGATGTAAATTCAAACTGATTTAAATATGCATCTAAAATGTAACTTCAGCCAGTCGGGTCGCATTGATATGACCTAGTCTACAATGCCTCAAGAATGATTCGTTCATTTCTGAACTCTTCCTCTTGTGTGTGTTCTGAATACTAAGAACTGTAGTTTGATTTAGAACGTTAATGCTTTTAGATAATGCGCCTAAACCGATCAACTTTTGGTATAGGAAATGTTCAAAACATTATCCAACAATACAAAATTTTATCATTTCTTTACTAATAAAGAGACTGATATGATTTTGTATATCAGGTTCGGTATCTAATAGCATTTGTTCAGAATCAATGTATTGGTAATACAGGGTGACAGTGACCAACAGACTTGGCTGTAACACTTGCCCCGTTTTCTGTCTCATGAAACTTATCACTCATTCTCAGTTTTTCTACCCTTTTGTAGCCCTATGTAACAGATTACATATCAGGGATCCTGATCCGGTATCGAATAACCAGGATGCAGAGGATACTGAGAAACAGTTCTTTATAATGAACACACCCGAAGGAGATGCATCATATGCACTTTCTTCGTTTGGGCGGCATATGAATTCTGGTATTCCCCTTATTTCCTGCTCTGTCTTATACCAATTATAAGTTGGAGCGGGACCAACGTTCCCCAGCTCAGTATAACAAGCGGATTCGGTCAATTCATCCGTATTATTATCTTGATTAAGGCGTGATATGGTCGCTACCTGGAGAGAGAGAGAAGAAAACACTCTGCGTGCGCTCTTGCAAGATCAGATTGGCTAATTATTTTATCTAATCAGGATGGCTCCCACTGTTTTTATCAAATCTTCCTTCAAACCTTAAAAGGAAAGACTAGCCGGGATTAATTACACTCTACAAGTTCGCCAATCTTTCAGCCAGGCCAGTGTCGGTACTTTGAGGGAGGTTCCCCGTGCTTTCGCACGGACCTAATTACAGTAAACCTCGTTTTCCCAGAGGTATAACCCCGTTCACACCTTTCTAGACACCTACTTGATCGGCTAATTGTAAAGTGCAAAACTCTCCCAGGAGTAACAATTACTCGCAGTGGGTATCGGGATCCAACTATCACATTGAAGGTATGCAATCTCATTGCAAATTTCAACACTTGAAACTCCCGATAAAGATTTTTACCCCTAGCACTTATGACCTTAACTATGGTCAACAAATCATAAGCACTAGTCAAGTTCTACCCATCATTTCGTGATTAACTAGACCCACCCACATGACCCTTAACTAAGGTCAACAAAGTCGCGCGACTGTCCTAACTAATCGCATCATATGCGGTGTAGGAAGACATCACTTAGCTACCGTACACTGTGCCTTAACTAAGGTCAACAAACACAGCACGAATACTAAGTACTCTACTTCCTAAAATGACGGAGGGTTGCGAATGGTTTTTATGAAAACCTTTAACGCTTTGAACTTGATCTCGTTGCGGAATCAAATGGTTTTTAAATGGAATGTTTTTGAGGCTTTTCTAGTTTTGCTAAAGGGGTCACTCCCAGTGAAGGGATCGTCGGCCCTTTCCTCGTCGAATGAGGTGCGGGATATATCATATATATCACTGTGCAAAGCAGAAACTATAGAAGCAATCAAATGACAAACCGAGGGCTGTAGCATCTGCCAGTTATTGCTAAAGGAGTCACTCCCGGTGAAGGGATCTCGGTCCTTTCCTCATCGAATAAGGTGCAGGATGTTCTACAATGAACACCACGATGCAAAGCAAGAACTGTAGCTACCTGTTTTTATTTTGAAATTCGATTCCACAACATCAATTAGGTTTATTTTCTTTCATTAATCTCATTAATGAATATCCCATCATTTAAGTCCACCTAATCATCACAGATAAATATAACGTACGCTTATGCCCTCCGCATTCGCCTCGATGTCCCGTCTGCACCGTTAGGTTAGGTAACTAACGGCAGAGCGAGGCAGGGCTAGCTCGGGTGTAAAACATAAGCAACGTCTATATAATATATCATATATACTATATACTATATCTATCACAGAACATCACATGATCACATCACAGATAACGCAGCAGAAAATATCATATGAAATATTGGATATACTAGGACATCCGTGTTTTCAATATGAGCCAGTATAAAACACGGATTCTACGGTCGTGATGAATAGCCAATCCCACACCCCTAGACCCCTACGAGAGCGGCAAGCAACCCTGCCAATTCTAGGGTTAGGAGACCCGGACTCGACTCCTCAAGTTGGTCTCCCACTGGACCCCAGAACCCGGTTACTTGTGCTCCCCTCCTTGGGTCTATCCTAATGCGGAAAAGTAAATAATATACATCAACGGTGACATCTTCTGCAACCTGGAAGTGCCCCAATAAAAGAATATTACATACAAGTATTTTACATGAATGAAAATGAAAAACACTCATCTCACATAAAAAAAACCCCGGGCTATTCAAACACGACGATCCAATATAACATATCCAGCAACACATAACATCACATGTCATCAACGTAAGTAATATGCGCATCCCAATTGTCGTTGACATATAGCAACGAAACCGGCGATATCACATATTACACTTACGGTCACAGAAAAGAAAGTGTAAAACTACAATAGTTGGAATCCGCAACCATCTCAGACATCGCATGCCTGACCAAATGAATTCTTTAGACATCGCATGCCTAACAATTATAAACCCCGCATTTTAGACTCATTATCGAAAACTCTTTTCAATATCAAGTCGGGCAATTCAACAGGATTCCCGACATTCTGATCGAATGCTCGTCGCAAACTTTTAGTAGGCAGCCGCACCCCCGACGCCGTCGACAAAGTGCACCAAGGCGGAACACCGCTGCCGCAAGCACCCGAACGGATGCTTTCGGCGACGGGGTTCTCCTGCAGTCACTTGGTCGGGGCTATGGAGTGAGGTTGTCTATTAAGTTTACCCGGCGAGTATCCGCGTACGCTACGTGATTGCGACGGACTTTTGATCACATCAAAATTCCGTGGCAACCGATCAAGTGAGACTAAACTGCTAGATTTATAACATTCATTCAGTTATCTCATAACTACTTGTGAATTCCAATTATTGTATCACATTCCATATAAATAGAAAATGCTAAACTTTTCGATCCAACAATCGAACACCCAAGTTTTCTCGATATTCTCAACACATGAAATAAGTCTAACAGCATTCAGTTCATGCCTCAGTACCAACGGTCCAGCCGTAGAAGGGTCAAGCCAACGCCTCACATGTGGCACGCCGTACTGCCCCAAACCCGAAGGTTCAAAGGGCAGTTCAAGACGGTCACATAATCGAGTTAAGGTTTGTTGTCTTCTAGAGGGTCCATCGTGTTACTTGCACTACTTAGAACGTCATTAAACTACGGAAAAATCCAACAGTTGGAAATTTCCCGGCAGGGGAAAAAGTGGGTATTTATATCCGGTCGAACTTTTTAACAAATTCTAAAAATACCCGGAAAAACACACTGACAAAATTAGACAATCCGATCGATACACCGAGTTCCCAATACAACCCAGAAAATTCAACTCTTGGATTCAGTTTAAAAATTCCCAGGAAAACCAGAACCATAAAATAGGAGTTACTGTGCAAAACAAATAGGGCAAAGAGACTATTAGGCCGCGGAACCGCCGCACGAGCCATGCTCATGCCGCGGAACCGCGGCTGTTTGATGGAATTGGGTCATCAAATTTCACCGTAACTCTTAGATATTCCTGCTGGTTTTTCTGAATATTTTTAATCTGGAAAAAACCACGATTTTAAAAATTGTCCAGAGAGCAAAATGTGATTAGGGTTTCGGTTCAATCGGACTTCTAACTCCGTCTACGCATCGCCTAAGGCTCTAGCTAGGTTCTGATACCACTGTAGGGTTCCTGGGCACACTAATGAATTCTTTCAAGTTATCAAACACGGCCAATTTAAATTTTACAAGTGCCGAGAAACCCTAATACGGATCGTTAACTAGATATATAGGCTATGCGATGCAAGTAAACGAATTTTAACTAAAGGAAAGAAGCTACAACCTTTGTAGATCCGGTCCTCCACGTCCTAGGCTCTGTGATGAGGTCCCTCCGTTGTCCAAATCAAATCCATGACTCTAGCATTGGCTTCATCGGAGAAATGGGCGGGCTTGGTCGTCGATTCGATGCCAAAGATGATCTACGTCGAGGCATCACAAGATCAAGCTCCAACTTCACCAAGCCTTGAAAACTTATGAAGGAAACACCCTATACTACTTGGCAAGAGGTAGAGGATGAAGAAATAGGAAGTGGGTTCACTTTAGAATTGGATTTCTCACTTGATTTCACTAGTTGCCATTGATGGTAGCTAGGTTTTCTTCATGTTGAAGATGAAGAAGAAGAAGAAAAGATATGATAAGTTGATAATATAAATGAAAATAAAATCAATACTTATCATGTCTTCAACCATGGTTTAGTGTAGAGAATCAACTAAGGTTAGTAGAATGGTTAGGTTTAGGAGATGAAGACAAAATGGTCATTAGGTCAAAGATGCTTGAAGCATCAAGAAAGTTCCAAAAGAAACCATTTTGTTTTCTTTATCTTTTAAAAAAAATAAATAGATAAATAAATAAGAGAAAAGAAACCCTAACCATTCACTAAACATGGTTTAATTCTTTACACAAACCCAAGTGAGCATGTATCATCAAACATGATACAATCTTGTGCACAAAAATATATCACATATACAATGTGCATTTCAAGTGAGAAAATCCTTTTAAAGTGAACCAATATTAGTTAATGCAAATCATTATATCAAATATATAATTATGCATTAAATCATTAAATCAATACTTGATTTAACGATCCGGTCATATCGCATATAACCGACTAATATTCAATGTATCGGCTTATCGAATCAATCCTCGATTCGATAACTAGGTTATATCGTATAAACCAATCGATACATTCATCGCGAGAATATAATACGGTATCACATACACGCATTATTCTCGGTCCCGCACATATCTCATATGCACTCCTATTTCGTTTCACTTGAGCCAGGAAACCTCTGTGTAGGACTCTAAAGACTCGTCAATACGCCGGCAGCAGGTGATGATCATATCAAACACCCACAAGCCGCAAGCGGTCTGCTAAACGTAACGGCCACCCGGGTATTGAGCGATCAGAAGATCGACGAGCAAGCCCGCTCATACTCCTGTGAATCCAACCAGTAACACTTACCGTACAGTCCGGTCTGTTCGTCTGATATGTCGCATATCCCGCCTAGGGGTGGTAAACGTCAGACCCCAATAGCTCGATAAGTCATGCCGACGTAGGGTCCATAACTTTCGTGAAACTACTGATAACTCTTACCAGTATTGTAGGGTTCCTAGGCACTCCCAAGAGGTCTCACAAGGCATCGAACATGCCAATTTCAAATTTTACGGTGCCTACAAACCCTAAACAACGGAACGTTTGCTAGAAATCTAGGCGAAAAACAATCTAGTTAACACTTAACTACAAGATACGGAAATACAACCTTTGTAGATCCGGTGCTCCACCTCCATAGCTCCGCAACGAAGTCCTCTCCGCTGTCCAAATCAAATCCGGGCTCTAGAGTCGGCTTCGTCGGAGAAAAAGTGAGCTAGGTCGTCGATGTCCATGCCGAAGATGATCTACGTCGAGGCATCGCTAAATCAAGCTCCACCTTCACCAAGCCCTAAAACTTGTGAAGGAAACACACTCTACTACTTGGCAAGAGGTAGAGGATGAAGAAATAGGAAGTGGGTAGACTTTAGAATTGGATTTCTCACTTGTTTGCTCAATTCACCATTGATGAAGAAAGCTTTTTCTTCTTGAGTTCAAGGAAGAAGAAGAAGAAAATGTTATGATAAAAATAATAGAATAGAAAATAAAATCCATTCTTATCATAATATTAACCTTAGTTTAGTGTAGAGAATGGACCATGGTTAGATATGATGGTTAGGGTTAAGGAAGAGATAAGAATGGTTGACTTGATCAAAGTTTCAAGAAACTTCAACATAAAACAAAATAAGCCACCATCCTTAAATAATTTCCAAAATGAATATATAAATAAATGAATAAGATAATCAAAACCCTAATCATTAAGTAAACCATGGTTTAATCTTTACACTTAACCAAGTTAATATGCATCATCAAACATGATACAAACATGTGCATAAAAGTATATCACATATACAACTTGCACAATCCAAGTGAGAAAATCCATTTAAAGTGAACCATTACTAGTTAATGCAAAGTAATATATCAAATATATAATTATACATTAAATCATTAAATCAACACTTGATTCAATGATCCGGTCATGTCGCACACAACCGACTAGTATACAATGTATCGGCTTATCGAATCAACGCTTGAATCGATAACTAGGTTATATCGCATACAACCATTCGATACATTCATCGCGAGAATGGAATACGGTATCACATACACGCATTATTCTCGGTCCCGTACATATCTCATATGCGCTCCTATTTCGTTTCGCTTGAGCCAGGAAACCTCTGTGTAGGACTCTAAAGACTCGTCAATACGCCGGCAGCGGATGATGATCATATCAAACATCCACAAGCCGCAAGCGGTCTGCCAAACGTAACGGCCACCTGGGTATTGAGCGATCTGAAGATCGACGAGCAAGCCCGCTCACACTCCAGTGAATCCAACCAGTAACACTACCGTACAGTCCGGTCTGATCGTCTGATATGTCGCATATCTCGCCTAGGGGTGGTAAACGTCAGACCCCAATAGCTCGATAAGTCGTGTCGATATGAGGTCTATAACTGTTCGAGAAACTACTGGTAACACTTACCAGTAAATCTCAGCAACCCTGGCCAGGGATTTCCTGTTATAGCCAATCGAACACAGTGCAACATCAACTCCCTATACCGGGAGAGACGAATCCCCTCCTATCGCTCATTGCCTCCATGTGACTCGGGACTGTACCCAAAAACCACCGTTTTGCACGCCCTCTTGGACATGGTAAGATGGAAATCAAAGCACAGTGGGAACCACACAAGACTCTATGACGATCTCGGGTCAACAGACTACTCTGTACCAGTGTCACCAGAGAACTGCCATCTGACGTGAGGTATAATACCATCTGGGAGTTCTCGGCGAGTCCGTCCAGTGTACCCAGTCTCTACTGAGCACCCGTATATCTCCTCTGATGTCAAACACCGAAGGATATGGGATCATCCATCGCCCATCTGTATGGGTCGAGAAGGTACACGCTAGTCTACTCTGGTATATCGATGCCCCGTCTCGATACACCCACGACTAGGGACTTTGAAGGATGTACTTATAGACTACCATGTCCCCACTAGTATGATCCGCATCATAGTCTAGGTAGTCAAGTACACATCCTAAGGGCTTTACCAACATGTAACAGAGAGACAATCGGTATACACGTTAAGGTAAAGAGCAACCAGATAGCATACTATCATGTCGAGCAAGAAAGTCCTCCCTATATATGTCCCAGCATCCACTACAATATACATCCTGTGTATAGTAATGGCCTCTAGGGCATACATATAACTAACAAGTATATCACAGCAACCCTGGCCAGGGATTTCCTGTTATGGCCAGTCGAGCATAGCACAACATCAACCCCAAATACCGGGAGAGACAAATCCCCTCCTATCGCTCATTGCCTCCATGTGAATCGGGACTGTACCCAAAAACCACCTGTTTGCACGACTCAGTAGAGCCGTGGTTGGGTGGAAATCAAAGCACAGTGGGAGACACACAAGACTCTATGACGATCTCGGGTCACCAGACTAAGCTGTACTAGTGTCACCAAAGAACTGCCATCTGACGTGAGGTATAATACCATCTGGGAGTTCTCGGCGAGTCCGTTCAGTGTACCCAGTCTCCACTGAGCACCCGTATACCATCTCTGATGTCAAACACCAATGGATATGGGATCATCCATCGCCCATCGCATGGGTCGAGAAGATATACGCTAGTCTACTCTGGAATATCGATGCCCCGTCTCGATATTCCCTCGACTAGGAACATTGAAGGATGTACTCACGGACTATCCAGGCCCCACTAGTATGATCTGCATCACAGTCCTGGAAGTCGAGTACACGTCCTAAGGGCTTTATCAACATGTAACAGAGAGACAGAAAGTATACACGTTAAGATAAAGAGCAACCAGATAGCGTACTATCATGTCGAGCAAGAAAGTCCTACCTATATATGTCCCAGCATCCACTACAATATACATCCAATGTACAGTAATGGCCTCTAGGGCATACATATAACTAACAGTTGGAACCAAGTTTATTAAAAAACTGACATTACAGACGTTTCCTTTTGGTTTGCACAGTGGTATTCGGTTATGAATATCCAGCACCTCATTCGATGAGGCAAGAGTCGAGATCCCTTCACAGGGAGTGACCTCTTGAGAAAAATTTTGCGTCAGTGTAATAACTTCACTATAGTCGATTCTTTTTCTTTGCTTCATGGTATTCAGTTAGGAATATCCTGCACCTCATTCGATGAGGAAAGAGCCAAGATCCCTTCACCGGGAGTGACCACTTTAGCAAAAAGTTTGCGCCACTATATATTTGTAAAACCACTCAGTTCCTTCAACGATATCAAGTTCATTACATTAAAGGTTTTTCGTCAAAAACTAGCTGTAGCCCTCCGTCATTTCAGATTAGTATTACTTAGTATTCGTGCTACGTTTGTCGTTGCTATTCGCCGAGGCGTAGTGTGCGGTAGCTCTGTAATGCTTTTCTGTCGCATGGACATGTGGATTGGTTAGGACAGTCATACGACTTTGTTGATTATTCGTCAAAGGTCGTGTGGGTGGGTTTAACGCAATCAAGATAATAACAGATTGAACTTGACTAGGACCTTTTAATTTGTTGATTATTCGTCAAGGTCACTTGGGTCCTAGGGGTAAAAATCACATCGGGGGTTTCAAACATACAGGAAACTTGCCAAGCATGCGCATACCTTCAGGAGCATGGTGACTTGAGTGGCTTCCATTAAGTTATCATGCGATGATAGTTGGATCCTGATTCCTTCTAATGAGTATGATTACTCCTCGGGTGATTTTAGATGATCCCGACTAATTCTCCTTTTAGGGTTTGAAGGAGAATTCGAGGAAAGAGTGGGAGCCATCCTAATTAGATAAAATGATTAACCATTCTAATCTAGGTTAGAGTGCACGCTGAGTGTTTCTTTTCTCTCTCTCTTTGACAGCGATCATGGCCGACCCTAAACTAAAATTCAAGAACCAAGTTAACCGAACCTTCTTAAAACACTTTAGCTTTTGGATTGTCACGGAGTCGCATATATCATTGCCAATCCTACATCCCCTTTGCATTTCTTCAAAACACTTCGTATCACTACGAAAATCCATTTAGCTTGGATATTCCATCGTGTAGTTATTTACGAACTTGAAGGAACTTGTTCTAGTTCGAGAATGGATTATGGTTCTAAATAAATTAAATAGGATCATTCGGTTGTCTTTTCCCTTTACCTTCTGTCATGACCCGAAATAGCACGTGACTGGCCCTTAAATCATATGAAATCTATAGGACCTCATCTAATTCAAATAAGCCAAAGGCCCAGAAATCTAAAAGCATTTTAAATAATAAATGAAGAAAACTAGTTTTAAAGAAGTGAAGAAAACATGTTTTTGTAGGGATCCTAGGCACACATATGAGATTCCACAAGGCATCAACCATGCCAAAATCAAATTTTTTCATGTGCCGAGAAACCCTAATTGAGATCGTTAACTAGGGATTAGGCGAAAAGAAAGCAAGCAAACTACTTTGCTACAAGTGAAAGGAATTACAACCTTTGTAGATCCGATCCTCCACTTCTTTAGCTCCGTGATGACGTCCCTCCGCTGCGATCATCGGGATCCCGGACTCTAGCGTCGGTTTCATCGGATAAATGAGCGGGCTAGGTCGTTGACTTCGGTGCCGAAGATGATCTACGTCGAAGCGACTCAAACTCAAGCTCCATCTTCACTTGGTCATGAACCTTGTGAAGAAAACACCCTATACAACATGGCAAGTGGTAGAGGATGAAGAAATAGGAAGTGGGTTCACTTTGGATTTGGATTTCTCACTTGATTTCAACACTTGAAATTTTCAAGAAAGCTTTCTTCACTTCATGAAGAAGAAGAAGAAGAAGAAAAGAAAATGAATTATTTTTTAAGAAAATTCAAGTGAAGTTTATCATATAGCAACCATGGGTGAGGTAACTAATGTAGAGAGTAAACTAGAGTTTAGAGGTAATGGTTAGGTTAAGGATAAAACAAAATGGTAGACTTTTTCAAAGATGCTTTGAAGCTTCATGAAGCTTCAAGCAAAGAAAGAAAAGCCACCATTTAGTTTTTAACCAAAATAAATAAATAAGTTAAAACCTTAACCATTAACCTAAACATGGTTTAAAGCATACACACACCCAAGTTTGCATGTATCATCAAACATGATACAAACTAGTGCACAAACATATATCATATATACAATGTGCACAATCTAGTGAGAAAAATTAATCTTAAGTGAACCAATACTAGTTAATGTAAAGTAATATATCAAATATATAATTATATATTAAATCATTAAATCAACACTTGATTTAATGATCCGGTCATACTGCATATAACCGACTAATATCAAGTGTATCAATATATCGAATCAACATTTGATTCGGTAACCCGGCTATATCTTATATAACCGTCCGATGATACAAATCGCGAGAATAGAATTCAGTATCACATACTGGTATTATTCTCGGTCCCGCACATATCTCATATGCGCTCCTATCTCATTTCGCTTGAGCCAGGAAACCCCTGTGTAAGACTCTAAAGACTCGTCAATACGCCGGCAGTAGCTGATGATCATATCAAACACCCACAAGCCGCAAGCGGTGTGCTAAACGTAACGGCTACCCGGGTATTGAGCGATCAGAAGATCAACGAGCAAGCCCACTCACACTCCTGTGAATCCAATCAGTAACACTCACATACAGTCCGGTCTCGTCGTCTGATATGTCGCATATCTCGCCTAGGGGTGGTAAACGTCAGACCCCAGTAGCTCGATAAGTCGTGTCGATATGAGGTCTATAACAGTTCGAGAAACTACTGGTAACACTTACCAGTAAATCTCAGCAACCCTGGCCAGGGATTTCCGGTTATAGCCAATCGAACACAGCACAACATCAACTCCCTATACCGGGAGAGACGAATCCCCTCCTATCGCTCATTGCCTCCATGTGATTCGGGACTGTACCCAAAAACCACCGTTTTGCACGCCCTCTTGGACGTGGTAAGGTGGAAATCAAAGCACAGTGGGAATCACACAAGACTCTATGACGATCTCGGGTCAACAGACTACTCTGTACCAGTGTCACCGGAGAACTGCCATCTGACGTGAGGTATAATACCATCTGGGAGTTCTCGGCGAGTCCGTTCAGTGTACCAAGTCTCCATTGAGCACCCGTACACCATCCTTGATGTCAAACACCGATGGATATGGGATCATCCATCACCCATCATATGGGTCAAGATGCGTATACGCTAGTCTACTCTGGTGCATCGATGCCCTGTCTCGATACACCTTCGACTAGGAACAGTTATAGGATGTACTCGTCGACTACCGTGGCCCCACTAGTATGATCTCATCATAGTCCCAGTAGTCGAGTACATATCCTAAGGGATTTATCAAAATGTATTAGAGACAATCAGAGTACATGTTAAGATAAAGTACAACCAGATAGCATACTATCATGTCGAGCAAGAAAGTCCTCCCTATATACGTCCCAGCATCCACTACAATATACATCGTATGTACAGTAATGACCTCTAGGGCATACATATAACTAACAATCTCCCACTTACACTAGGGCCATCTGTTGTGGTATCACATACCCAACAATTAGCTGTGGTTGAAGTATCTCATACTCAACCATCCCATAAAAGTCTCTACTGGGGAAAAGGCCTTTGTGAGTGGATCCACGCTGTTGTCCTCGGCGTCTGCTCTCCTAACCTCGATCTCCCTGGAGATCAACCATCTCCATGATCAGGTGATACTGCCTAAGAATTATATCTGGATTTCTGATGGGACGGTAGTTCCTTGGCTAAAGCCACAACTCCATTGTCATATAATAGCAGGAACGAAGTTCATCTCATGAACTAATATCTATACAGGCTGCCTCTTTGGTAGCATCCTTGGTAACGATGTATCTTGCCTTTAATCGTCTAGTATGTCACGGTATCTAGCTTGGAACACTTCCAATATACCGTCCCTCCACTGAGGGTAAAGACAATGCCTACGACTGACATTCAGTCGTCCTTATCACCCTGGAACCTTTCCAGTGATTCTCCCCAGGATCGATTGATACCTTCTCACTACAACTAGTGAGTATCCTAACATCCAATTAGATCTATCTCATAAATCCAAAACCCAGGATTTAGGAGGTATCACTTTGATCCTATATGGAGAATCCTTATGATAAGCGGAGATTGACGGAGCGTAGCATAGGAAACTCTTTCCCTATCAAGAGTATGTCATTCACGTACTCTACGAGGATCTCCACCATACTCCCTACTACCTTTTTGTATATACAAGGTTCATCTACCATTTTGATGAAGTTAAACTCTTTGACTACCACATCAAAACAAACGTTCCAACTCCGCGATGCCTGCTTTATCCTATAAAGTAACTTGTACACGTTTCCGCTGCTCCCACTGTCTACGAAGCCCTCTGGCTGTGTACTTATAGACGTTCTCTTCTAAAACATCATTTTAGAAAAGCTGTCATGACACCCAACCACCAGATATCGTAGTCATGGTATGTAGCCATAGCAAGTAGGATCTGGATGGATCTTAAGCATAGGCCCTAGAAAAGGTTTCATCATTAGCAACAATTGGTCTATGATGCAAACCTTTAACAAGTCTAGCTTTGAAAGTCTCAACTTTTTCATGTACACCAAGTAATCTTCTCAAGATATACTTGCTCCTGATGGGGATTTAACCCTTCAGATAAAGCAACCAAAGTCCATACTTTGTTGGTGTATAAGGATTCCATCCCAGATCGCTAAGCATCCAGCCATTCTTACAGAGTCCCACTCCTGATGGCCAGCTCGAAACTAATTGGGTCATCATCTCATGATGCAATCCTCGCTCCCACTGTCATAGAGAAACCAAAGTATCTCTCAGGTGGGTGAGGAACCCTACTAGATCGGCGGAGAGGCTGAGGTTCGTTGAAATCTACTGAATCCTTTGGTTCTACCAAATCATCTGCTGTAGTTTGTATAGCTGGAACCTTTCCAGTTCTACATAACAGACCTTGCCTCGAGCTTGTCCGGATTTTGCTTTTAGACATAGCCCGGACAACCCCAAATCTTAACCAACTTAAGATATGGGCGCTTCCCTTTCCATATCTCATATGAAGTGGTAGGCATCTGATTTGATTGAAACCCTATTCAATAGGCATGCAGTTTCTCAAGTGCATAACTCCCAAAAGGAAATAGGAAACTCAGTAGTACTCATCATAGAGCACACCATATCACATAGGGTGCTATTGCTCCACCCCGATATACCATCGTGCTATGGTGTATACGGAGGAGTAATACCGAGAGAGAATCTCATTCTCCTTTAGAATAGTCCAGGATTTCTGTGCTCAAGTATTCTCCTCCTTGATCTCATCAAAGGACATAATACTTATACCCGTATTTTGGTTCTCTACTTCTAACTTATATTCTGTGAATATCTCAAAAGGTTCGGACTTGTGTTTCAACAGGAACATATGTCTGAATCTTGAGAGATCATCAGAGAATATAATGAAGTACAAAGAACCGGTCTTGGCATGTGTAGACAGGGGACCTTTATACATCAGCATGTATCAATCCCAAAAGTTCACTAACTCTTTCTCTGTTACCAATAAACAGAGCTTTGGTCATCTTATCTCTGTGACATGACCAGCAGGTTTCACAAGATGTAAATTCAAACTAGTTTAAATATGCATCTATATGTAACTTCAGCTAGTCGGGTCGCATTGATATGACCTAGTCTACAATACCTCAAGAAGGATTCATTCATTTTTGAACTCTTCCTCTTGTGTGTGTTCTATATACTAAGAACCGTAGTTTGATTTAGAACATCAATACTTTTAGATAACGTGCCTGAACCGATCAACTCTTGATATAGGAAATGTTCAAAACATTATCCAACAATACAAAATTATATCCTTCTTTACTTATAAAGAGACTGATATGATGTTGTATATCAGGTTCGGTATCTAACAACATTCGTTCAGAATCAATGTATTCTGTTAATACAGGGTGATAGTGACAAACAGACTTGGCTGCAACACTTGCACCGTTTTCTGTCTCATGAAGCTTATCACCCGTTCCCAGTTCTCTAGCTTTCTGCAGCCCATGTAACAGATTACGTATGCGGGATCCTGATCCGGTATCTCATACCCAGGACGTAAAGTATACTGAGAAACAGTTCTCTGTAATGAACACACCCGAAGAAGATGCATCAGCATGCACTTTCTTCGTTTGGGCGGCACGGGAATTCTGGTAATCCCCTATATCCTGCTCTGTCTTATAACAATTATAAGTTGGAGCGGGACCAACGTTCCCCAGCTCAGTATAACAAGCGGGTTCGGTCAATATATCCGTATTATTATCTTGATTAAGGCGTGATATGGTCGCTACCTGGAGAGAGAGAGAGAGAAGAAAACACTCAGCGCATGCTCTTGCAAGATCAGATTGGTTATTATTTTATCTAATCAGGATGGCTCCCACTGTTTTTATCAAATCTTCCTTCAAACCCAAAAAGGAAAGACTAGCTGGGATTAATTACACGCTACAAGTTCGCCAATCTTTCAGCCAGGCCAGTGTCGGTACTTTGAGGGAGATGCCCCGTGCTTTCGCACGAACCTAATTAAAGTAAACCTCGTTTTCCCAGAGGCATAACCTCATTAACACCTTTCTAGACACCTACTTGATCGGCTAATTGTAATGCGTAAAACTGTAACACTTAGGAAAAGTTAAAAATAAATAAAATAAATAAAATTAAGAATAAAGTGATAAATCATAAAATGGTTAAAATCAAATGTGTCAATCTTCATAAGTTATATGTAATACAAATTAAATTAGAATTTTTGAATGTAAATTAAATAAGTTATAAGGGTTTTAATGATAATTTTAGCTTCATTTTAATAAAATATATGTTTTATAATAAGTTAAGTTGTGAGGGGTTAAATTGTAAAATTTAGGTTTATGCAAATACAAGATTTGTTGAGGGTATAAGTGAAACAAATAATATTATTTCAGTTCTGAAATCAAATTGAAATTAAAAGGAAAATGGAAGATAAATCATTAAACCACCTCATGCTTCATGCAACCTTCAACCTCCACCTCCTTCTTGCATGAAATACACACCCTTCATCATATGACACCTCCACCTTCCCTTATCTCTTCATTCATTCACTTAAATAGCTCTTTTCCAGTTCAATTCTGAAATTAAAACTCAAAGGAATTTATAAGAAAAGAAAAGTAAAGGAGAAAAGAAAACAAGAGGAAGAAGAAGAAGATGAAGGAGCTTGTTCTTGAGTTGTGATCACCAACAAGCTAGGAGGAGCTGATTGATCATGGAGGGTCATTCCTACAACTAAGTGGAGGGTAAACTCTTAATCACAGTAGGTTGATTAGGCTCTGTAGATTAGTTAAAATCGATTAATCAAGTCACATAATATCGTATTTTAGCAAAATTAAGAGTCTGTTAGAATCTGCTTTAATCTGGAACATAATTAAATAAATTAAACAGAGCTAAAATGATGTAGGAATCAATTAGAACACACCACAAGAAAACGGCACCAGGGGGCCGGTTTTGGGCCGGCGACAACAAGGAATTGGCCGGCGTCGCCGGCCATGTTGGGGAATTTTGGGGTTTTCTCTGTTGGGGTGTTTACAGTATGCAATTTAGGTTAATTTGGTACTGTTGATTTAAATTAGTTTTACTGTAGTTAAAATCTGGGAGGATATATCGGAAAGGGTATCGTAAAACACTAAATACGACACGACTAAATCGCGTCGCGTTTTAAAATTCTGCAACAGTACAGATTGAAGTTGAAATCCAGCAAGATTAGGTGTTTAATAACTTGATATAATCAAATAGTAGATAACTAGTAAGTAGGATAACGTGTTTCTATTTCCGTTATATCGGAATAGCCGTTTTGCTTATATAAGTTATTTTGCATGATTAGACTCTAATACGAGAAGTACGGAAACCGCGAGGAAAGGGAAAGGATTAGCGATTCCGGAGTAGATTCGACTTTTCCGGTGAGTAGACTAAACATCTACCGGGGAATTTTGTAAAGATGGCGTGTTTCGCCCGTGGTTTTACTTAATGTGATATTTATATCATCATGCCTAAATGTTAGAATTTCATTCATTAAAATACTTGTAAATTGCTTAGTTGTTAGAACACTTCACAATTATCGACGAGTCATGCCACGTGCACATCTTATATGCTACACACACCTCGTCGATATTGCCATGTCACATACACTTAAATATCATACTTGTTAAAATAGATGATATCGTATTTCACATATCTAATGTAGTGGTAGATTGCATCATTGACATCCTGTTACCTTATGCGTATTTTGGTATTATATATGGAGTAAATGTAGAATTGAGGATTTATGGTTTTGAGCTTTTACTATTATATAAATCCAGTATTTTCATGATTGATGTGTTATGTCCACCATGAGATGATTTCTGTTTTGGTTTTATTCCGGACCGAGTGGGGGAGATATACGGTCGCGGATTTTACGTTATCCATACTGAGTGGGGGAGATATACAGTTGGATACATGGTGGACCCGGTCGAGACCGAGGGGCAGGATAGCCGTATTGAGACGGGGGAGCCTAGCGAGGTTACTCAATACCGGAGTTGGTTATAGAAATACGGCGTGTATCTAGAGGATAACGACCGATATTATGGGTATAG
Source organism: Agapanthus africanus (assembly GCA_030015575.1). NCBI lineage: Eukaryota > Viridiplantae > Streptophyta > Magnoliopsida > Asparagales > Amaryllidaceae > Agapanthus > Agapanthus africanus. The sequence continues at coordinate 207,120,317 of CM057337.1, forward strand.
GATCATTCGGGGAATGGTACCTATAAGAAATGAAAGTTTTGTGTCGTTGATAGACACCGAGAAATGATTTATTTGAGTTGTGATTTTCAAAGTATAATGAGATTTATTGTTGGATTTCACATATACTCATATACCATATTGATTCATATTCAGTAGCATGATTGTCATATTTACTTTATTCGCCGTTATATGTTAGTCGTATTCACTGAGTTGACAACTCATCCCCGTTGTGCCACAGTTCCTTGCAGGGATAGAGTGGACGGGTAGCTGCGAGGCAGGATCACTTTTGCAGTCGTATTCCATCTTTTGATTGGTAGGTTACATGTGTAGTAACCTTCCTTTTGAGTTATGTATTTTGTATCTAGAAGTCTCCATCAAACCTGTATTTTGACTTAGAAATGAGAGATAGTATATATATGTACAGTTGAGATCAGTCGATCAGTATTATAGTTCTTTCTTTATGAGATTCAGTGATGTTCTATATGTGTATATTCATGTTTATTGTTAATATTGTTGATTCCAACTAGGAATGCAACTAAGCTAACCGTCATTATTTGTTTAATAAATTAACGTCATAAATTGAGATTTTTACTTAAAAACCTAATTTTCATAAATAATTCCGAAATAAGGTATTTGATCTTGGTTTTCGGCTTACTTGGACTTGTGCATATCTTTAGATATGATACAATCTAAGTGCCGGTCACATCCAAACTTGGGTCGTGACAAAGTTGGTATCAGAGCTTAGGGGTAACCTTACGGAATTCAGTAAGGGATTTTCAATAGGTTGATGAAAGTCCGAGAGTTAGGATGACCTTTGGTTTGATGGAGTAGGTGAATTAGGACGAATGCAGTACCGTACGTATGTTCCGCGGCATATTTACGTTATCGTATTCAGCCTAACTAACCTTAGGGTGTTTATCTTGATCTATTCTTCCGTTGATTCTCCGTTATTTATTGCTTCTGTTCCCACACCTTATCAACTCTCGTTTCTTGTTCCAGTTGCTATGGCTACGCGGGCTAGGCGAGCCGCAGCCAGAGATGCAGCTAGGGCGAGTCCACCTGTGATGACGACTGGTACACCGGACGTTCCGGCGGTGCAGGAGCATGTTGATCCTCCTCCAGATCGCATGACTAGGATTGAGGAGGGTATGTTGGGATTACAGCGAGTGGTAGGACAGTTAGCTGAGACCACTCGAGCTTTGAGATCAGATCCAGCACCGACCGTAGCAGAGTCCGAGGTACAGCCTACACAGACGGTAGCGCCAGAAGATACGAGAGTGATGGAGGTATCACTTGCGGAGTTTATAAGATTGAGACCCCCGGTATTTACAGGGACCGATGTGGCGGAAGATCCGCAGTCTTTTCTCGATAGGATGGCGAGGATTGGCAGATCATTGCGATGTTCTGATGCGAGGTCAGTTGAACTGACTAGCTTTCGTTTGGAGGGACTTGCACAGGAGTGGTGTGAGTCGATGGAGAGAGGGCGAGCTACAAATCTTCCTCCAATGACGTGGACCGAGTTTTCTACAGTCTTTCTTGCCAGATTTCTTCCCCAGAGTGTGAGGGATGCTAGAGCTAGCAGTTTCGAAACGTTGAGGAAATCAGCAAGTATGTCAGTAGCAGATTATGATTTACGATTCACCCAGCTATCGCGATATGCCCCATATTTAGTACCTACAGAGGAGCTTCGGGTGAAGAGGTTCCTAAGGAGTTTGGACACACAGTTGTATCTGGCGATAGGCTCCCAGCATTTTGATACATATGCACAGGCCATGGATGCGGCGATACGAGTAGAGGAGCGTTTGAGCGAGTCAGTGGTCGTTCCAGAGCCAAAGAGGAGTAGACCAGTAGTGCCGACAAATAGACAGTTTGGCAGAGGTAGAGGGTCATATCCAGGCAGATATACTCCAGGCCGCAGTGTCGGACGAGGTTGGATACAGGGCCAGATGTTCAGTTCTTATCCTGATGATCAGAGACCACCATCTACCTGTTATAGTTGTGGACTTCCCGGACACTTTGCGCGAGATTGTAGATCTCAGGGCGGGACTGTTGCTCCACAGACGGTTTTACCCCTTCCACCTCCTACACCGATGGCTTTACTTCCTCCCCCAGTTGGCGCTACACGCCAGGCAGTTGCACCACGAGGTCGAGGCTATGCAGGACGTGCTCAGAGAGGTAGAGGAGATCGAGGTAGAGGACGACAGGATGCGGGCAGGGGCCAGGCACGGGTTTTTGCGCTGACTCCACAGGATGCCCAGGCATCAAATGCAGTCGTGACAGGTACTCTTACAGTATGCTCATTAGAGGCACATGTTTTATTTGATCCCGGTTCTACACATTCTTATGTATCTTCACGATTCGCACTTTTGTTGGGAAAGGAGTCGTCATTATTAGAGTTACCTTTGGTAGTGAGTACTCCAGTTGGAGATTCCTTTTTAGCTCGGCACGTATTCAGATCGTGTTTGGTGCGTATTGGTAGTAGAGATTCGATAGTTGATCTGATTCTCCTGGATATGTTGGATTTTGACATACTTCTTGGGATGGACTGGTTAGCCGCTTGTCATGCTTATGTAGATTGTCGAGGAAAAGCGGTTAGATTTTGTTTTCCAGGTGAACCGATGTTTGTTGTGCAGGGGGATTGCAAATTAACCCCTGTCAACATGATTTCTGTTTTTGGTGCGAGACGGCTCTTGAAGAAGGGTTGTCATGGGTTCTTGGCAATTATTCAGGACATAGGGGTCGCTGAAGTTCCATTGGACCAAATCCCGATCATACGCGAATTTCCTGAGGTATTTCCTGCTGAGTTACCAGGATTGCCACCTGATCGAGATATTGAATTTTGCATTGACTTGATTCCGGGTGCAGGGCCTATTTCTATACCACCCTATCGAATGGCACCGACGGAATTGAAAGAACTCAAGAGTCAGTTGCAAGAATTGTTAGATAGAGGACTTGTTCGTCCTAGTGTTTCACCGTGGGGAGCTCCTGTGTTATTTGTAAAGAAGAAGGACGGTAGTATGAGAATGTGCATCGACTACCGACAGCTGAATCGCGTCACTGTGCGAAACAGGTATCCATTACCACGAATAGATGACTTGTTCGACCAGTTGCAAGGAGCTGGGTTTTTCTCGAAGATTGACTTAAGGTCAGGATATCATCAGTTGAGGGTTCGGAAGGACGATATTCCGAAGACGGCGTTTCGTACGAGATATGGGCATTATGAATTTCTGGTGATGTCGTTCGGACTCACCAATGCTCCAGCAGCTTTTATGGATATGATGAACCGTATCTTTAGACCATTAATCGATCGGTTTATTATAGTATTCATAGATGATATTCTTGTATATTCTCGGAGTCAGACGGAGCACGAGCAGCATTTACGTATCACATTGCAGACCTTGAAGGAGCATCAGCTGTATGCAAAATTTTCTAAGTGTGCTTTTTGGCTCGATAGTGTGGAGTTCTTGGGTCACATAGTTACGAGAGAAGGTATATGCGTAGACCCAAAGAAGATTGAAGCGGTACAACACTGGCCCAGGCCTATGTTAGTTACGGAGGTTCGGAGTTTCTTAGGTCCGGCAGGTTATTACAGACGCTTCGTAAAGGATTTCTCACGGATAGCGGCACCTTTGACAGGATTGACTAGGAAGGAAGTTCCATTTCAGTGGACAGATGCGTGTGAGCAGAGTTTCCAACAGTTGAAGACGCGTTTGACGACTGCACCTGTATTATCTTTACCTTCCGGGTTAGGGGGTTTCGTCGTGTATTGTGATGCTTCTAGAGTGGGCTTAGGCTGTGTGTTGATGCAACACGGCAAGGTTATAGCATATGCTTCTCGACAGTTGAAGAGGCATGAACAAAACTATCCTACTCATGATCTAGAAATGGCTGCTGTGATATTCGCATTGAAGATTTAGAGACATTATTTATATGGAGAAACGTGTCAAATCTTCACAGATCATAAAAGCTTAAAGTATATCTTTCAACAGAAGGATCTGAACCTCAGGCAGCGTAGATGGATGGAACTGGTGAAAGATTACGACTGTGAGATCTTGTACCATCCAGGCAAAGCAAATGTTGTAGCAGATGCCTTGAGTCGGAGGCCTGGAGGTAAATTATCTCATTTGAGCATTTTGCAGAGACAGTCTTCTACAGACTGGCAGATCTTATGTGATAGTCGTATACAGTTTGAGTTCACACCGGCAGGAGGTCAGCTAGCACATGTTCGCACCAGACCTCAGCTATTGGATCGTATTCGAGATGCGCAGCCTACAGATACTCGCATGATGGAGATTATGGATCATGTTAGGCAGGGCAAAGAGACGGAGTTCGTGATTGATGATCTTGGAGTATTACGTTTTAGGACTCGTCTCTGTGTGCCAGATTCTGACGGATTGAGGCGTGAGATTTTGGAGGATGCCCACAGGTCAGTATACAGTATTCATCCTGGTTCCACCAAAATGTATCGAGATTTGAAAGAAAATTATTGGTGGGAAGGAATGAAGAAGGATGTTACGGATTTTGTTTCTCGATGCTTGACTTGTCAGCAAGTTAAAGCAGAACACCAGAGGCCAGCCGGAGAGCTGCAACCCTTACTCATTCCAGAGTGGAAATGGGAACAGATTTCCATGGATTTTGTGGTGGGTCTACCCAGGACTAGCAGAGGGTATGATTCCATTTGGGTGGTTGTTGATAGATTGACAAAAGCCGCTCATTTTATTCCAGTGAAGACGACATATGGATTTGCTCAGTATGCACAGATTTATATCGATGAGATTATACGTCTACATGGAGTGCCGACATGCATAGTATCAGATCGAGGTACCCAGTTCACGAGCAGGCTATGGCAGAAACTTCAGGACGCTCTTGGTACATGACTGAGTTTTAGTACAGCTTTCCACCCACAGACAGACGGTCAGTCGGAGCGTACCATTCAGATACTAGAGGATATGCTTCGGGCTTGTAGCCTAGATTTCGGTGGTAGTTGGGATCGTCACCTACCTTTGGTAGAATTCTCGTATAACAACAGTTTTCAAGAGACGATCTAGATGGCACCCTTTGAAGCCTTGTATGGAAGGAAATGTAGATCACCTGTTTGCTGGACGGAACTTAGTGAGAATGGTATATTGGGACCGCAGATAGTACAGGAAACTACAGAGAAGATTCACTTGATACGAGATAGAATGAAAGCGGCCCAATGCAGACAGAAGTCATATGCAGATCGAAGACGACGCAAACTCGAGTTTGATGTGGGAGATCATGTGTTCCTTCGAGTATCTCCAATGAAAGGTGTGATGCGCTTCGGGAAGAAAGGGAAGCTCAGCCCCAGATATGTTGGACCTTACGAGATTTTAGAGAGAGTGGGCGCTGTAGCCTATCGGTTAGCACTTCCACCTAGTTTTCCCGACGTACATCCGGTGTTCCACGTTTCGATGCTTCGCAGATATCTTCACGATCCATCTCATGCGATCCATCATCAGACTCTACAGCTTGAGCCAGATCTATCCTACACAGTGCAACCAGTCACTATTCTGGACAGGCAGGCAAAGCAGCTACGATCGAGGATACTGCCATCTGTAAAGGTTCTCTGGCAAGGAAAGGATCGCGAGGAGATTACTTGGGAGACGGAGGACGAAATGCGAAAGAAATTTCCACATCTTTTCTTAGGTATGTTTAGTAATTATTTTAAATTCGGGGACCGAATTTTCTTAAGGGGAAATATTGTAACAATTAGGAAAAGTTAAAAATAAATAAAATAAATAAAATTAAGAATAAAGTGATAAATCATAAAATGGTTAAAATCAAATATGTCAATCTTCATAAGTTATATGTAATACAAATTAAATTAGAATTTTTGAATGTAAATTAAATAAGTTATAAGGGTTTTAATGATAATTTTAGCTTCATTTTAATAAAATATGTGTTTTATAATAAGTTAAGTTGTGAGGGGTTAAATTGTAAAATTTAGGTTTATGCAAATACAAGATTTGTTGAGGGTATAAGTGAAACAAATAATATTATTTCAGTTCTGAAATCAAATTGAAATTAAAAGGAAAATGGAAGATAAATCATTAAACCACCTCATGCTTCATGCAACCTTCAACCTCCACCTCCTTCTTGCATGAAATACACACCCTTCATCATATGACACCTCCACCTTCCCTTATCTCTTCATTCATTCACTTAAATAGCTCTTTTCCAGTTCAATTCTGAAATTAAAACTCAAAGGAATTTATAAGAAAAGAAAAGTAAAGGAGAAAAGAAAACAAGAGGAAGAAGAAGAAGATGAAGGAGCTTGTTCTTGAGTTGTGATCACCAACAAGCTAGGAGGAGCTGATTGATCATGGAGGGTCATTCCTACAACTAAGTGGAGGGTAAACTCTTAATCACAGTAGGTTGATTAGGCTCTGTAGATTAGTTAAAATCGATTAATCAAGTCACATAATATCGTATTTTAGCAAAATTAAGAGTCTGTTAGAATCTGCTTTAATCTGGAACATAATTAAATAAATTAAACAGAGCTAAAATGATGTAGGAATCAATTAGAACACACCACAAGAAAACGGCACCAGGGGGCCGGTTTTGGGCCGGCGACAACAAGGAATTGGCCGGCGTCGCCGGCCATGTTGGGGAATTTTGGGGTTTTCTCTGTTGGGGTGTTTACAGTATGCAATTTAGGTTAATTTGGTACTGTTGATTTAAATTAGTTTTACTGTAGTTAAAATCTGGGAGGATATATCGGAAAGGGTATCGTAAAACACTAAATACGACACGACTAAATCGCGTCGCGTTTTAAAATTCTGCAACAGTACAGATTGAAGTTGAAATCCAGCAAGATTAGGTGTTTAATAACTTGATATAATCAAATAGTAGATAACTAGTAAGTAGGATAACGTGTTTCTATTTCCGTTATATCGGAATAGCCGTTTTGCTTATATAAGTTATTTTGCATGATTAGACTCTAATACGAGAAGTACTGAAACCGCGAGGAAAGGGAAAGGATTAGCGATTCCGGAGTAGATTCGACTTTTCCGGTGAGTAGACTAAACATCTACCGGGGAATTTTGTAAAGATGGCGTGTTTCGCCCGTGGTTTTACTTAATGTGATATTTATATCATCATGCCTAAATGTTAGAATTTCATTCATTAAAATACTTGTAAATTGCTTAGTTGTTAGAACACTTCACAATTATCGACGAGTCATGCCACGTGCACATCTTATATGCTACACACACCTCGTCGATATTGCCATGTCACATACACTTAAATATCATACTTGTTAAAATAGATGATATCGTATTTCACATATCTAATGTAGTGGTAGATTGCATCATTGACATCCTGTTACCTTATGCGTATTTTGGTATTATATATGAAGTAAATGTAGAATTGAGGATTTATGGTTTTGAGCTTTTACTATTATATAAATCCAGTATTTTCATGATTGATGTGTTATGTCCACCATGAGATGATTTCTGTTTTGGTTTTATTCCGGACCGAGTGGGGGAGATATACGGTCGCGGATTTTACGTTATCCATACTGAGTGGGGGAGATATACAGTTGGATACATGGTGGACCCGGTCGAGACCGAGGGGCAGGATAGCCGTATTGAGACGGGGGAGCCTAGCGAGGTTACTCGATACCGGAGTTGGTTATAGAAATACGGCTTGTATCTAGAGGATAACGACCGATATTATGGGTATAGGATCATTCGGGGAATGGTACCTATAAGAAATAAAAGTTTTGTGTCGTTGATAGACACCGAGAAATGATTTATTTGAGTTGTGATTTTCAAAGTATAATGAGATTTATTGTTGGATTTCACATATACTCATATACCATATTGATTCATATTCAGTAGCATGATTGTCATATTTACTTTATTCGCCGTTATATGTTAGTCGTATTCACTGAGTTGACAACTCATCCCCGTTGTGCCACAGTTCCTTGCAGGGATAGAGTGGACGGGTAGCTGCGAGGCAGGATCACTTTTGCAGTCGTATTCCATCTTTTGATTGGTAGGTTACATGTGTAGTAACCTTCCTTTTGAGTTATGTATTTTGTATCTAGAAGTCTCCATCAAACCTGTATTTTGACTTAGAAATGAGAGATAGTATATATATGTACAGTTGAGATCAGTCGATCAGTATTATAGTTCTTTCTTTATGAGATTCAGTGATGTTCTATATGTGTATATTCATGTTTATTGTTAATATTGTTGATTCCAACTAGGAATGCAACTAAGCTAACCGTCATTATTTGTTTAATAAATTAACGTCATAAATTGAGATATTTACTTAAAAACCTAATTTTCATAAATAATTCCGAAATAAGGTATTTGATCTTGGTTTTCGGCTTACTTGGACTTGTGCATATCTTTAGATATGATACAATCTAAGTGCCGGTCATATCCAAACTTGGGTCGTGACAAAAACTCTCCCAGGAGTAACTCTTACTCGCAGCGGGTATCGGGATCCAACTATCTCATAGAAGGTATGCAATCTCATTGCAAATTTCAACACTTGAAATTCCTGATAATATTTTGCCCCAAACGATCTATGACCTTGACAAGGTCAACAAACCATAGACCGTAAGTCAAGTTCAACCCATCATTTCTTGATTGAATTAAACCCACCCGCACAACCCTTGACAAGGTCAACAAGGCCGTACGACTACCCTAACCCAATCTGCATCATATGCATAAGCAGATAAATACTGGTCAGCTACCGAACACTGCGTCTTGACAAGGTCAACAAACGCAGCACGAATACTAAGCAGGACTTATCTGAAATGACGGAGGGCTACGACAGGTTTTTCTGAAAACCTATTGCGTAATGAACTTGATATCGTTGTAGAATCAAATGATTTTAAAATGGAGTGTTTTTTAGGCTTTTCTAGTTTTGCTAAAGGGGTCACTCCCGGTGAAGAGATCGTCGGCCCTTTCCTCGTCGAATGAGGTGCGGGATATATCATATATATCACTGTGCAAAGAAAAAACTATAGAAGCAATCAAAAAACAAACCGACGGTTGTAGCATCTGCCAGTTATTTCTAAAGGGGTCACTCCCGGTGAAGGGATCTCGGCCCTTTCCTCATCGAATAAGGTGCAGGATGTTCTACAAGGAACACCACGATGCAAAGCAAGAACTGTAGCTATCTGTTTTTGAAAATTCGATTCCACAACATCTTTTAGGTTTCTTTTATTTTCATTAATCATATTAATGAAGTCCCATCAGTTAAGTCACCTAAACATCACAGATAAATACGACGTACACTTATGCCATCCGCATTCGCCTCGATGTCCTGTCTGCATCGTTAGGTTAGGTAACTAACGACAGAGCAGGGCAAGGCTAGTGCGGGTGTAAAACATAAGTAATGTCTATATAATATATCATATATACTATATATAGTATCTATCACAGAACATCAAATGATCACATCACAGATATCACAGCAGAAGAAACATATGAAACATTGGATATACTAGGACGTCCGTGTTTTATTTTGAGCCTGTATAAAACACGGATTCCACGGTCGTGATTGTCACGACCCGAAAGTACGGAACATGACCGGCACTTAAACTACGACGTCTCTAGGCGTACGTAATCTAAGTAAACCGAAAACCCAGAAATCCAAACCAAGAAAAAAAAAATGAGTGAAGGAAAACCAATTTAAATAAATAGTTTTAATAGCATAAGCCGAAATATGCGGGTTTCTAAAAACATCAAAAATTTCCTGAAAATTTCGGCAGAGTCTCCTTTGTAAATACTGGCCCCCAAATGGGATACAACATGAATAGTATACGAAATCAATAAAAAGGCATCCCCAAGCGGGAGCTAGCTCTTCGTCAATCGACGGTCACCACCACACAAGCAATAATAATATACAACACCAACGGCGAGGATCAAAATTCAAAAGGAAACTCAAAACCATAAGAAACCACAGAAATACAACGCGCGACTCTAAGGTCGAAGGAATAACATCACTGGTCTCTATCTCAGAATAATTACATGTTTGGTTGATGGAACTTCTAGATACAACAGAATGATAATATACAAGATATAAAATGGGGGTACGATACAAGTAAACCCACCTACTAGCAAATCACCCGAAGGAAACTATGCCCGCAAGCCGTAAAGAAACCTGTACGGCAAACCTGCAAGAAACCGGGGCACAACGGGGGTGAGTTGCCAACTCGTGAATAGAAAAATATCTACGCACAGAAATCGCATAAATAACGCAACCTAGGTCAATGATCATAATATATCCTCAAATATATGAATAACATGTAGCCTATAACAAGGCTAGGGTAAATATCTAACCCGAGTGTAATCTCATGTGCCCGTGTCAGTACCTCAGGTAGCAATATATCATATGAATGAGGTATGAATGCATGAAAACAGAATACAGGTAAATGAAGAACTGTTTTCATAATTTAGTGAGATTTCCTTTGTATTTTTAAAATGAGGTATCATAATGAAATCAGCATAAAACAGTGCCTAGCATCGGCACAAAACGTAATCCCAATATCTCGATATCTCTGTATCACAGTCTCTATACCTTAATATCTCGAAATCTCAATGTCTCAATCACAATATCTAGGGCGCCGTCAGTCCAGACCGGCCCCTACCATCCATCTCAAGACCACGACGGTATCCTCCGGATATCCGACGCGTCGGGTAAAATCACCGGTAGGTAGTGCTCCCCTTCCAGGCTCACATCGTCATCATCACGCGCTTCTTGCCCCGGGCTACCTTACCGGGTCCACCATGTACCCGAAACGGTTCATCCGTCTCCTCGAATCGGGTCTCGAAATCCATCAGCAAACTCATGGTGGACGACTCATACATCATGGGAAAACCGCACTTTTTATTTTAAAAGAGAGAAAGGGTTTATTTATGTTTTTGCGGTTTTCCTCCAAATCCAGAAAAAATCTCATGGAAATCCGAATCCGAAACCTCAATAACACGTAAAATAGTGAATATATGCATGAGAATCCGTGAATGCTGCATAATAATGAATAACAATATGCATGAAGTAGCAGGTAATAACTACAATGTCTAACTAACATATAAGGCAAGTACGCTAACATCATGTCTAAACTATTAGCTAACAGGCTATGTCAAGCAATAATATTTTCTAAGGTGTACGTGACATGGCAATTACCGATGAAGATGTGTGTGAGCCGGAAAATAAGTGTACGTGGTACATACGCATCATCGGTAATGGTGCTGGTGTCCTAACAGCATAATATCAATAATGGAGTATGAAACATAATATAAACATGCGATGCGAAGCGGACCACAAAAATGAGCGGGAGCTGAAAACTAGACGCAACTATAACTAATCTGCATTAATCTAATATAAGTCCTACAAATGGTGCCTTTTGAAATAACACGAATCATGGGGTTTTGAAAATAGGGGCTACGGCGTTTTCATGAAAAGATACGTCTTTTGAAATATCCGTAGGATCCCTTGGCTATCTTTTAAAATACCCATGATTCGTTAGTTTTTTTTGAAATAGGTAAGAATCGAATCTAATCTAACAACTAAACTAAACTAGAGGGCTAAACTAACAAGCTGGACTACAGGTAAGGAAACCGCCTAACATCTGAGTCGATCCATATACATACCTGTATATATATTAGTCGGTGATCCCGCCTCAATAATATCATATCCGATACCATATCTATAATCAGACATCCTAAGTCAAGAGTGCGGATCAATCATCAAGATATAGCTCGTACGTAAATCCGTCGTACGGCATCCCAAATTCTGGGTACGGGTCAATATCATATTCATCACACTATTCATCCGGTATCCTCTTTATCAAAGATAATAGTCTAAGGTATTGACCTATGTCTAATACAATACTAATATCCTCAATATACTCATGATCTGACTACTGATCGACAATCTCGTACAAACCGATATCGTCAGCACATATCATCATCAAGGGGTATACATCGCCCGATACGGCCTAATATCAATATCCTAGCATATCATGCCTCATATCACGATCACATGTCGACCATTTTATTTAAAACACTATTCACCCATATCGCCGCCCCAAGGTCCGCTATAACACCAGGACGTACCTCAAGTACGAATCCTGCCATATCACCGATATCACAACCTCAACACAAATCTCATCGACTCAGCTCAAACCCAATATCACCCTCAAATCCGTATGTGAACACATAGTCCCATACCCATGTGATCACATAACTATAAAGAATCCCATGAGCACATATAAATAGGAATATATGCAAGTATGTAGGTGTGTATATGTAGTGCAACACTACCCTAGGGTTCGCAACACTAAAATAATCCAACACATCAATATCCATCCTAACATCGTTATTAATCCCAAATAACATATAAAAAATGTTGGTGTGTATACGCATCCGTATACACCACCACGGACTGCGGGGGTGCTATACGCCATCCACCCGACTTCTCCCCGTAGATATAAATCTACTCATCTGGTCCTCGCTCGCCGGTGCCGACGTCGCCAAGCGTTTGCTTGTCGTCTCGAAGTCCACATGGGGTACCTACATATCAAAACGCACCATATTGCATTAAAATCCGACTCATGACCAAAACGACACACGAATCCCACATAAGTCAAAACCTATGGTTGCTTCCACGAATCAACCCAAAACCCTCGACGTCGGTGTACAAACGCCAGACCATCGAGAAAAATCCAAATACACTCATTTGCACATTCACGAACACTAATTTTAATATAAAATAGGTTAAAACTCACAAAAAACCCAATTTCACTTAAAAGTCATTTTTCCGAAAAATCTAGTAAGCACAATTCGCCGTTTTTGTACAAAACATGATGTTTAAATGAATGTAGCGGCCAATATACTTATTAAATATCTTAAATAAGTCATATAAATCATTTCCATAATTTACTCTCATCAATTTCATTAAACCCAAAAACCTAGTTTGCAACAATTAAGTAATTTGGACAATTTACAAATAACAATTGCAATTTAACACCAAAACTAGGTTTTACATATTTTAAGATGTCAGACTATACATTGCCTCCTTAATGATGTAATAAAAACCTTAATGGAAAATCACAACCCTTACTAGATTTTTATTTAATCTAATGCAATAACTAAAGATCTAGTAAGCAAAATAGCTTTTAAATTGGACAATTTAAAAGTGGCAATTTGTAAGAAAGCAACTAGCTTAGATTTGCACATGTCATAGCATGTAAATCTACCCATCACAACCATAATCAAGTGTTAGAAACCCTAATTTAATTCAAAACCCTTCTTGAATATCCTAGCTTGAAATTAACAACTAATTAACACTTACTTAAAATTTTAGATTAGAACAAGTAGCAATAAGAATAGAGTTATACCTCAAGCTAGTTTAAAAAGAGATCCCTACTTGCAAGCAAAACTTAGCCCCAAATGCCATCTTTCTCCAAGGATTCAAGCTAGAATTGGCCAAGGAATAATGGGTATGTGTTGGATTTGGGATTGGTGATGTTTTTATGTGGATTTTGATGAAATTTTGTGGATTTTAGAGGTGAAAATGTGAGGATTTTGGAGAGGGGGGAGGGCTGCAGCAGCTGGCCAAAAATGAGGGGGTGAGGGAGTGTGGGTGTGAGAGTGAGAGTGGGTAGAAAAGTCCATGCCTCAAGTCAACTAACACCATACCTCTTATCTCCTCATTTTCCTCCATTTTAAGATTTCCTTATATAAATTTTGAGAACAAAATAAGTGGGGAGTTGGGGAATGGTAGGCTGCTGAAAATTTAGCCAAGTAAGGGAATTAGTGTAGTGTGTGAGATCAAGTAAAGAAATGCCCCCCAATTAAAACACCCATTAACTCATTTCATAATTATTTTCACAAAATAAGCCTTTTTCTTTTATATTTTCTAACACCATATTAACAACTTCTTTTCATTACAAAAAAATATCTCACAGGTTAGTTTAATATGTTATGATGCACAAAATTTGTTTCAACCCATTCCAATTTGTAATTTTTCCTAATTAAATGTATTAGTGACGGCTTAAAATAATAATAAAATAAATTTTTTTCAGAAAATTTGAAATTTCACCAGAGGCTCAATAAACACCAAATACTAGCAATTTCATAGCTAGAATATGTATATTTAATTTTTATAATAAGATATTTGCATTTTTACTTTTTACAGAAAACCCCCTTATTTTACCGGGTTTTTTTTCGAAATTTCACCGAAACGATTTTCAAAACGTTACAGTGATGAATAGCCAATCCTACACACCTAGACCCCTACGAGAGCGGCAAGCAACCCTACCAATTCTAGAGTTAGGAGACCCGGACTCGACTCCTCGAGTTGGTCTCCCACTGGACCCTAGAACCCGGTTACTTGTGCTCCCCTCCTTGGGTCTATCCTAGTGCGGAAAAGTAAATAATATACAAATGGTGACATCAACCTCATCCCGGAAGTGCCCCAATAAAAGAATATTACATATAAGTTTTTACATGAATGAAAATAAAAAACACTCATCTCACATAAAAAAAACCCGGCTATTCAAACACGACGATCCAATATAACATATCCAGCAACACATAACATCACATGTCATCAACGTAAGTAAATATGCCCATCCCAATTGTCGTTGACATATAGCAACGAAACCGGCGATATCACATATTACACTTACGGTCGCAGAAAAAAAAGTGTAAAATTACAACAGTTGGAATCCGCAACCTACTTAGACATCGCATGCCTAATCAAATGAATTTCTTAGACATCACATGCCTAACAATTATAAACCCCGCATTTCAGTCTCATTATTGAAAACTCTTTTCAATATCAAGTCGGGCAATTCAACAAGATTCCCGACAACCTGATCGAATGCTCGTCGCAAACTTTAGTAAGCGGCCGCACCCCTGATGCCGTCGATGAAGTGCACTAAGGCAGAACACCGCTATCGCGAGCACCCGAGCGGATGCTTTTTGGCGACGGGGTTCTCCTACAGTCACGTGGTCGGGGCTATAGGGCATGGCTGTCTATTAAGTTTACCCGGCGAGTATCCGCGTACGCTACGTGATTGCGACGGACTTTTGATCACATCAAAATTTTGTGGCAACCGATCAAATGAGACTAAACTGCTATGTTTATAACATCCAAATCAGTTATCTCATAACTACTTGTGGATTCTAAATATTGTATCACATTCCAGATAAATAGAAAATGTTAAACATTCCGATCGAACAATAAAACACCCAAGTTTTCCTAAAGATTTCAACACTTGAAATAAGTTTAAAAACATCCATTTCATGCCACAGTACCAACGGTCCAGCCGTAGAAGGGTCAAGCCAACGCCTCACATGTGGCACGCCGTACTGCCCCAAACCCTAAGGTTCAAAGGGCAGTTCAAGACGGTCACATAATCGAGTTAAGATTTGTTGTCTTCTAGAGGGTTCATCACGTTACTTGCACTACTTAGAACGTTCTTAAACTACGGAAAAATCCAACACTTGGAAATTTCCCGGCAGGGGAAAAAGTGGGTATTTATATCCAGTCGAACTTTTTAACATGTTCTAAACTATCCGGAAAAAACATAAACAAAGTTAAACAATCCGATCGAAATATCGAGTCCCCAAAACAACCTAGAAAACTCAACTGTTGAGTATATTTAAAAGTACCCAGAAACATCTGGAATCACATACGGGGGAAACTGTACAAGGCTGAAACCCTAACTCTTCAATTGCACCGCGGAACCGCCGCCAATGGCATGTCATTGCCGTGGTTCCGCGGCCGTTTAACTGAGTTAGTGTCTCGTTTTGTGCAGTTAACCTTATATTTCCCTGCACTATTTTCTGAGCATTTTTAATTAGGAAAAATCCACAGTTTCAAAAATTGTACAGAGAAGGGTGTAGTTTAGGGTTTTGGGGTTCGATCGGGTTTCTAACTTCGTCTACACTTCGCCTAAAGCTCTAGCTAGGCTCTGATACCACTGTAGGGATCCTAGGCACACATATGAGGTTCCACAAGGCATCAACCATGCCAAAATCAAATTTTTTCATATGCTGAGAAACCCTAATTGAGATCGTTAACTAGGGATTAGGCGAAAAGAAAGCAAGCAAACTACTTTGCTACAAGTGAAAGGGATTACAACCTTTGTAGATCCGGTCCTCCACTTCTTTAGCTCCGTGATGACGTCCCTCCGCTGCGATCATCGGGATCCCGGACTCTAGCATCGGTTTCATCGGAGAAATGAGCGGGCTAGGTCGTTGACTTCGGTGCCGAAGATGATCTACGTCGAGGCGACTCAAACTCAAGCTCCATCTTCACTTGGTCATGAACCTTGTGAAGAAAACACCCTATACAACATGGCAAGTGGTAGAGGATGAAGAAATAGGAAGTGGGTTCACTTTGGATTTGGATTTCTCACTTGATTTCAACACTTGAAATTTTCAAGAAAGCTTTCTTCACTTCATGAAGAAGAAGAAGAAGAAGAAAAGAAAATGAATTATTTTTTAAGAAAATTCAAGTGAAGTTTATCATATAGCAACCATGGGTGAGGTAACTAATGTAGAGAGTAAACTAGAGTTTAGAGGTAATGGTTAAGTTAAGGATAAAACAAAATGGTAGACTTTTTCAAAGATGCTTTGAAGCTTCATGAAGCTTCAAGCAAAGAAAGAAAAGCCACCATTTAGTTTTTAACCAAAATAAATAAATAAGTTAAAACCCTAACCATTAACCTAAACATGGTTTAAAGCATACACACACCCAAGTTTGCATGTATCATCAAACATGATACAAACTAGTGCACAAACATATAACATATATACAATGTGCACAATCTAGTGAGAAAAATTAATCTTAAGTGAACCAATACTAGTTAATGTAAAGTAATATATCAAATATATAATTATACATTAAATCATTAAATCAACATTTGATTTAATGATCCGGTCATACTGCATATAACCAACTAATATCAAGTGTATCAATATATCGAATCAACATTTGATTCGGTAACCCGGCTATATCTTATATAACCGTCCGATGATACAAACGCGAGAATAGAATTCAGTATCACAAATTGGTATTATTCTCGGTCCCGTACATATCTCATATGCACTCCTATCTCATTTCGCTTGAGCCAGGAAACCCCTGTGTAGGACTCTAAAGACTCGTCAATACGCCGGCAGTAGCTGATGATCATATCAAACACCCACAAGCCGCAAGCGGTGTGCTAAACATAACAGCCACCTGGGTATTGAGCGATCAGAATATCAACGAGCAAGCCCGCTCACGCTCCTGTGAATCCAATCAGTAACACTCCCGTACAGTCCGGTCTCGTCGTCTGATATGTCGCATATCTCGCCTAGGGGTGGTAAACGTCAGACCCCAATAGCTCGATAAGTCGTGTCGATATGAGGTCTATAACAGTTCGAGAAACTACTGGTAACACTTACCAGTAAATCTCAGCAACCCTGGCCAGGGATTTCCGGTTATAGCCAATCGAACACAGCACAACATCAACTCCCTATACCGGGAGAGACGAATCCCCTCCTATCGCTCATTGCCTCCATGTGATTCGGGACTGTACCCAAAAACCACCGTTTTGCACGCCCTCTTGGACGTGGTAAGGTGGAAATCAAAGCACAGTGGTAATCACACAAGACTCTATGACGATCTCGGGTCAAAAGACTACTCTGTACCAGTGTCACCAGAGAACTGCCATCTGACGTGAGGTATAATACCATCTGGGAGTTCTCGGCGAGTCCGTTCAGTGTACCCAGTCTCCACTGAGCACCCGTACACCATCCTTGATGTCAAACACCGATGGATATGGGATCATCCATCGCCCATCATATGGGTCAAGATGCGTATACGCTAGTCTACTCTGGTGCATCGATGCCTTGTCTCGATATACCCTCGACTAGGAACAGTTATAGGATGTACTCGTCGACTACCGTGGCCCCACTAGTATGATCTCATCATAGTCCCAGTAGTCGAGTACATATTCTAAGGGCTTTATCAACATGTATTAGAGACAATCAGAGTACATGTTAAGATAAAGTACAACCGGATAGCATACTATCATATCGAGCAAGAAAGTCCTCCCTATATACGTCCCAGCATCCACTACAATATACATCGTATGTACAATAATGGCCTCTAGGGCATACATATAACTAACAGTTTTTAAAACAAGGTTTTTAAATAAGTAAGCCGAATATGCATTTTTAAATCCTCAATGTCTTTTCTGAAAATTTCGGCAGAGTTTCCTTTGTAAATACTGGCCCCAAACGGGGTACAACAAGAATAATATATGCATAATGATAAAAGTCATCCCCAAGCGGGAGCTAGCTCTTCGTCAATCGATGGTCACAACCACGCAAACAATATAATATACAACGCCGAAGGGCGAGGATCAAAACTCAAAAGGAAACTCAAAATCAACAAGAAAACCATAATACTACAACGCGCGACTCTAAGGTCGAAATAATACACAACTGGTTTTCTAAGTCTGAATAAATATACAAGTTTGGTTGATGGAATTTACTAGAAACAACTGAAAATAAATAAGTACAATGGTGGTCACGATGCGAGTGAACCCACCTACCAAAGCAATCACCAGAAAGGAAGCAGTATGCCAGAAAAGCCGCAATGAAACCTGTACAGCAAAAACCTGCAAGAATTGTGGCACAATGGGGGTGAGTTGCCAACTCGTGAATAGAAAACATCACAGAGCAGAAATCGTATGTATGACTCAATCCTAGGTCAATACGATCAGTAATAATATATCCTCAATATGAATAAGTCTGAAGCATGATAAGGTGGCAAGGGTAAATATCTATACATTAGTGTAATACCAAGTGCTCGTGTCAGTGCCTCAGGTAGCAACATATCATAAATATGAGGTATGATCAATGTAATCATCATGAAATCAGAGTCAACTATATCATGAAGTCTAAGTATGTGGATATCATCCAACTATGTAATCAATGCCTGTATGCGTGTGGATCTCGTCCACGGGTCAACTAATGACACAAAAACATCATGCATGTAAATATCATAGAGCATATGCATGGAAGTATGAGGATATAAATCAACGTGTGCCCCTCGTGACACATCAAAATCATGGAACCTGAGTGTCCAGCATCGACACTCGAAAACATCATGAAACCTGTGACCAGCATCGGCACGTAAATCCTCATATATATAGGGCTCCGTCGGTCCGGATCGGCCCACGGGCTCCGTCAGTCCGGATCGGCCCGTATCATCTCTCAACTCCGGTCGGTATCCTCCGGATATCCGCCGAGCTCAAATACAATCACCGGTAGGTAGTAGTCCCTCTGCCAGGCTCACCGTCTGTATATACAGTATCCCTTTCTTGCCCCGGGGTACCTACCGGGCCCCACCATGTACCCGCACACAGCTCACGACTCCTCCTCGCATGGGGTATATATATACATCAGAACCGATAAAACTCATGGTGGGCGCACTCATATCAAGAGTAACCGGCTTTTTAAAATAATACATACTCTCTTTTGAAATACCCACAGTTCCCAAATCCAGAAATATCATGGAAACAACATATCTCAATGCGTAAAATCATAAAGCAGGATATATATGACATATGATACAAATGTAAGCATATCCGTATATCATGCAACATAAAACAGTAATATGCACACATCGAGGGGAAAACCGCTCTTTTAAATGAATCCAGTTTAAAATATATCTTGCGGTTCCCAAATCTCCAAAATACGGCCAGAATCATCTATGTATGTGCAAATACGTATATATGCAAGTATGGGTGTACAATATGTGTGTACGCAAGTATGAGTGTACAATATGTCTGCGCACCAATATAGATGTACAAGTAGGTATATACGCAAGTATGAGTGTACAATATGTCTGTGCGCCAATATAGACGTACAATCAGTCATATTCTAATGCAACAATCCTACTGTGTGGTGACATGGCAATTATCGATGATGAAGTGTGTGAGCCGGCAAACAGGTGTACGTGGAACATACGCATCATCGATAATAGTGCTGGTGTCCTAACAGCATGGGTTTAATATAACAATAACACATTTACACCTGCAATGCGATGCGAATAGCAAGAATATGCAGAAATCGAATAATAAACGCAACAGTGAAGAATCTACATCAATATATAAATGTCATACAGTTTTGCCATTTGAAATAAGACGAATCAGGGTTTTTAGAAAAATAAGGGCTACAGTGTTTTAAGAAAAGATGCGTATTTTGAAAATATCCGTAGAATCCCCTTGCCTGTCTTTAAAATACTCACGATTCGTTAGTTTTGAAATAGGTATGACTCGGGTCTAGTCTAACATCTACTAAGTAAACTACAGATCTGAATAACAAGCTAATCGGAAGGGGTATGGAAACCACCTAAATCTGAGTCGATATATATATAAATATAATAGTCGGTGATCCCGCCTCAATAGTATCACCTACGATACAATATACAATATGACGTCCTCAAGTAGAGTGTGGATCTATCATCAATATAAAGCTCGTACGTAAATCCGTCGTACGACATCCCAAATTTGGGTATGGGTCAAATATCACATTCATCTCATCATTTATCTGGTATCCTTATCATCATATCTCATAAACGGGGGTACTGATCTCAGTCCCGATACCATCTATATATATGTGTGTATATGAAAACACACGCCTAAAGGCCCGTTAATGTAAGTCGATGTACAACACCCCACAACTTGCGGGGAGGCGGAAATATGAAAAACGATCTTGTTCTTTCCTTAAACATCGACTAACCGCATGAATCGAAGCTAAACGATAACTAACATCAAACATAGAAGTTAACAACTACTATGTAAAGGGATTATACCTAAAGAACCGTGTCCTTCGTCTTTACGAACTCCACCTCCTTCTCGGCCCTCTCCAAGTAGTAGACGATCCACCACGAGAGCTAAAACCCAAGCTTTGCCTCTAAACTTGAGGCAACTAGGTATCTTTAAGTGCTAATCAAAGTACCTAGATGAAATAGAGTATGGTTATGGATTAAGTAGTCTAACTAATCCTTGTACTCAACACATGAGAGGGGAGGATTAGGGTTTGAAGAGGGAGATCTTGAGAAGAGAGAAGATGAACATAATAATGAGAAGAGAAAATGAGTTATCATAATATATATCAAGCAATTTTATTTATCAAGAAAAGAAAAGAAAATGATTTACAACCATGCTTGATAAATATCTTGTGGTGATTCATCTCCATGAGTCATTAAGCAATTATGAAGCATTAATGACATGGATGAATCATCCATATAACTCACTAATCTCATTCAATGTATATGCCACCTAAACCTCCTTAGTCACCATCTTCTAGAAGCTTCTCGCACAATTACGAGAACGCCCCTCCTATCCGTGAAAACACGGAAAAACTTTAGACTGTATAAATCCAATAACCGGATACTAGTAACTGGCTTAAACCAAAGCCGACTAGTAAAAACTGTCCGAAAGTCGTACGTGCGAAAACACACGTATGCGTCTGAACCCTTGTCGTAAAACCATACGACCTCTATATCGTTTCGTCTGGAGTAGGAAAACTCTCTGCGTGGGACTCTAGAGACTCGACTACTACGCTGGCAGTGGGTTTAACCACAGACCGCAAGCGGCACTAGCTGTACGTAACGGTCCCCAGGTAGATGTCGATAAGAAGGCCGATGAGGAAACCCATCCGAACTCCTACTAAGTCTGATGTGACAATCTCCGTACAGTCCGGTCCGTTCGTCTAAGACTATCGCATATCGGGCCTAGGGGGCGGCAAGCGTCAGTCCCCTAATAGCTGTATAAGTCGTGTCGGAGCGAAGCCCATTACACCCTGAGAAACTACTGGAACCTACCAACAAATCTCGCTTGCCCTGGCCAGGGACTTTGCATAATGGCTCTCTGACACAGCGCGATATCAACCCCCAATACCGGGAGAGACGAATCCTGTCTAACCGCCACTGCCTCCAAGTGCTCGGGACTGCACCCAACTGCTACCTGTTTGCACGACTCCTTTGAGCCGTGGTAGGGTAGCAATCTAAGAACAGTGGGACACACTCGAGGCGAAGCAGCAGTGTCAAGTCTGCGGACTATGCTGTACTCATGTCACCTGGAAACTGTTCACTGACGACTGGTATAAAACCATCCAACAGTTCCCTGTGAGTCCTGTCCGGTGTACCCGTAACCCAACGAGCACCTACATACTATCTCTAGTACGACGTACTGACGGCTGTGGGACAGACCATCTCCCCAACAAGGATAAGAAGCGCACACACTAGTCTACTCCGGAGTATCGATGCCCTGTCTCGATAATCCTATGAGTAGGGATCTGAATAAGGATGTGCTTGTAGACTACCCAGCCCCTACTAGTGTGACTGCTATCACAACGCTGGTAGTCAAGCAAGATCCTAAGAGCTCTATCAATACGAATACTCACATATTAAGATAGAAAAACCAAGTAGCATACTACCATGTTTAGCAAGACTGTTATATACATGTGAATATCCCAAGCTTCCATTAAGTAATATACAAACTAGTATGATACAATAATGGCCCCTAGGGCATATACACTAACAATCTCCCACTTGCACTAGGGCCATGTACTGGCATATCGAAGACCGATGGTCTCGAGTAGCCTCTCGAACTGAATCTGAGGTAGGGCCTTTGTGAATGGATCAGCAATGTTCTCTTCAGAAGCAACTCTCCGAACCTCGATCTCCTGACGATCAATGATCTCCCTGATCAGGTGATACCGCCTCAAGATGTGTCTGGACTTCTGATGGGACCTTGGTTCCTTCGCTAAAGCTATAGCTCCGTTGTTGTCGCAATACAGAGGTATTGGATCAACAATGGTAGGAACCACCTGAAGTTCTGTTAGGAACTTCTTCATCCAGACTGCTTCTTTTGCGGCATCGCAAGCAGCTATATACTCCGCTTCCATCGTCGAGTCAGCAACGGTGTCCTGCTTGGAGCTCTTCCAGCACACCGCCCCTCCATTGAGGGTAAAGACATAACCCGACATGGACTTAGAATCGTCCTTATCACTCTGGAAGCCGGAATCAGTAAAGGCCTCCAACCTGAGGTCTTTTCCGCCGTAAACCAAGAACATCTCCTTAGTCCTTCTTAGGTACTTGAGAATGTTCTTTACTGCTATCCAATGCTTCTCCCCTGGGTCTGACTGATACCGGCTTACCACACTCAGTGCGTAAGCTACATCTGGTCTGGTGCACAACATCGCATACATTATAGAGCCTACCGCAGAAGCGTAGGGTATAATAGACATGCATTCCTTTTCCAAATCAGTCTTGGGAGACATCTCTTTGGAGAGGGTGATTCCGTGACAAGCCGGTAGATTACCGCGCTTAGAATCTTCCATACTGAATCTTTTCAGTACAGTGTCGATATACCTGGACTGCGAAAGTCCCAACATCCTCTTGGATCAATCACGATAGATCCGGATCCCCAGAATGTAAGAGGCATCACCCAGGTCTTTCATAGAGAACCTGTGTGACAAGAATCCTTTGACAGATTGTAGCATAGGAATGTCATTTCCTATCAATAGGATGTCATCCACGTACAAGACGAGGAATACGACACTTCTGGCTACAACTTTACTATATATGCACGGTTCATATGGATTTTTGATAAAGTCATATTCTTTGACTGTCTCATCAAAACAGATGTTTCAACTCCACGATGCCTGCTTTAGTCCATAAATGGACTTAAGCAGCTTGCATACTTTCTCGCTGCTCCCACTCTGATTGAAACCCTCTGGCTGATCCATATAGACGCACTCTTCTAAATTTCCATTCAGAAAAGCCGTCTTTACTCTGCCAGATTTCATAATCATGGAAGGCAGCAATAGCAAGAAGGACCCGAATGGATTTGAGCATAGCCACTGGAGAAAAAGTTTCGTCATAGTCCAAAACAGGTCTTTGACCAAAACCCTTTGCAACAAGTTTAGCCTTATAGGTTTCCACCTGTCCATCTACACCAATCTTTTTCTTGAAGATCCATTTGCATCCTATGGGTTTTACCCCATCTGGAGCAAAGTCCAAAGTCCATACTTTGTTGGTGTACATGGACTCCATTTCGGTCCGCATTGCATCTAGCCATCGTACCGAGTCGCCGCTCTGGATGGCCTGCTGGAAGTCAGTAGGTTCATCATCATCTATGATGCAATCCTCTCTATCCCCATCTATGAGAAAACCGTAGTATCTCTCAGGCGGATGAGACGGCCTACTACTCCTGCGGAGGGGTGCGGGAATGTCCTGTTCTTCTTGAACTACCGGTTCTACCAAACTTTCAGTATTAGTTTGTGGTTCTGGAATTTCTTCCAGTTCTATTTCGCTCCCACTTGATTCCTTTTCTAAAAACTGATGTTCCAGAAAATGGGCATTACGAGAAACAAAAACCTTTTGTTCCTCTGCGTAATAGAAATAATATCCCTTGGAGTTCCTTGGATATCCCACAAACTTACATTTTGCTGATCGTGCCTCGAGCTTGTCCACATGCTGCTTTTTAACAAAAGCTGGACATCCCCAAATCTTCATATGCTGAAGATGGGGTTTCTTCCCAGTCCACATCTGATATGGAGTGGTAGGCACAGTCTTGGTAGGAGCCCTGTTCAGAAGATATGCTGCTGATTCTAGCGCATAACCCCAAAAAGATCGCGGTAACTCAGCATTACTCATCATGGATCGTACCATATCCAATAGGGTTCGATTCCGTCTCTCCGATACACCGTTGTGATGTGGAGTGTATTGAGGAGTAAGCTGAGAGAGAATTCCTTTCTCTTTTAGGTAACCTAGGAACTCGGCACTCAAGTATTCACCACCTCGATCAGATCTAAGTGTCTTGATACTTTTGCCGGTTTGGTTTTCTACTTCATTCTTATACTCTTGGAATTTCTCAAAAGCCTCGGATTTATGTTTCATCAGATAAATGAATCCGTATCTTGAGTAATCATCCGTGAAAGTAATGAAATAGGAAAAACCACCTCTTGCATGCGTAGACATTGGACCACATACATCACTGTGTATGAGTCCTAAGAGCTCGCTCGCTCTTACTCCTTGTCCAGTAAATGGAGTCTTTGTCATCTTTCCTTTGAGACAAGATTGACAAGTGTCATAAGTTTGATATTCGAACGAGTCCAAATATCCTTCTCTATGCAACTTAGTCAACCTTCTCTCATTGATATGACCCAGTCTATAATGCCATAAGAAAACTTTATTTAAATCTGGAGACTTTCTTTTAAGTGTGTTCTGGACATTGAAAATTTAGAGTTGGTTTAAAACATATATACCGTTATTTAGTGTACCGGACCCAATCAAACCATGATTAAGGGGGATGTTAACAACATCTCTTACAAACGTGAAATCATAACCTTTATTTGATAACAAGGAAACTGATATGATATTACACGTTAAGCTTGGTACAAAAAAACAGTTATGTAAAACCAAAATGTGTCCACTTGTCAATCCTAGGTGATAATCCCCGACGGACGCAGCTCCCACGCTAGCTCCGTTAGCAACCTTTAGGGTCATATCACCTTCCTTCAGCACTCTACGGTTTCTCAGTGCCTGCAATGAATTGCAAATATGAGATCCTGATCCGGTATCCAATACCCAGGAAGTAGAGTTAATTGACAGACAAATCTTAATTACAAACACACCTGAAGTCGAAGCCACAGCTTGCTTCGGTTCCTGGTTCTTGGCGTTCCACGCCTTGCAATCTTTCTTCCAGTGCCCTTTCCTGTGACAATGGAAGCACTCATCCTGGCCAACTACCGGTACCGCAAACTTTTTCTTTCCCTTCCCTCCTACCTTACTTACACCTCCTCTAGGTCTAGGGGCGGCCTTCTTCTTCCTTCCTTTGGCCCTAGCCTTGGACCCGGAAGAAGATGCACCGCCAACAAACATAGCGGGTGTTTCCCT
This sequence comes from Agapanthus africanus, assembly GCA_030015575.1. Lineage (NCBI taxonomy): Eukaryota > Viridiplantae > Streptophyta > Magnoliopsida > Asparagales > Amaryllidaceae > Agapanthus > Agapanthus africanus. The sequence continues at coordinate 207,146,273 of CM057337.1, forward strand.
AGCCTTCTGCAAGGTGCCCTCTGCACTCCTTAACATGTTCAGGAGTTCCGGAAGTTCAACTTCTTTTCTTTGAATGTTGAAGTTCAGGATAAACTGGGCGTAGGTGGAAGGAAGGGACTGGAGAATAAGGTCTGTATAGAGCTCATTATCCAAAGTCGTCCCAAGGTCTGCGAGCTCTTCTATATAGCCGATCATCTTTAGGACATGTTCTCCTACCGATGACCCGACAGCCAACCTCGCTCGAAACAAGTTCTTAGAGGTCTCGTATCTTGCTATACGAGATTGCTCTCCATAAAGTTCCTTTGTATGGAGAAATATGGCATCTAGTTCCATATCCTCGTGCCTCCTCTGATGTTCATTGTTCATCGAGGCAAGCACGATGCACTTGGCTTTCGCGCAATCGAAATCCCAGGTTTTACGGATTTCCTTATCCGCATTACTGGATTTGGGACCAGGGACAGCAGGTGCCGTAGCGGTGAGGACGTACCCCAATTTGTCATAGGTCAAAGTCATTTTGACATTCCGCAGCCAATCTTTATAGTTTGGCCCTGTCAGTATATTTTTCTCTAAAAGTAACTTAAGTCCAGTCATTTTCAGGGTCGCTGCAATTAGGAGAGAGAGAAGAAAACTCTTTAGCATGATGCTCTTACAAGTTTAGAGTGGTTTTTAGTTTATCTAAACTGGATGGCTCCCACTGTTTCTCGAATCCTTCCTCAAACCATAAAAGAAGAATTAGCCAGGACTATTCTTACCGTACAATACTTGCTTAACCGTTCAGCCAGGCTAGTGTTGATACTTCGAGGGAGGTTTTCCAACGCTTTCGCGAAGTTCCTTAATTAAATAACCTTTTTTCTCTGGGGGCGTAACCCCGCTGACACCTTTCTTGACACCTACTTGGTTTATAGCATTGATCGTTAAGTGACGAATATCCTGATAAGTAGCATATACTCACAGTAGGATCGGGATCCAAATATCATCGTATGATAATGTTGAAGGAATGCTACCAACATTCATCAAACTCCAAATGGTATGCATCACTTTGCAAATTTCAGTTTCTTTAGAAATTCCCGATATAAGTTTTTGCCCCATGCTCTTATGACCTTGGCTTTGGTCAAAATGTCATAAGTCACATGTCAAGTTCTACCCGTCATTATCTTGTCAATTTGAACCCATCCGTATATACCCCTGACTTTGGTCAAATGATAATACAACTGTCCCAAACTAACTCATCTATCTATGCAACAAATGAAAACCCAGCAGCTACCAAACACTATGCCTTGATTTTGGCCAAAATGCATAGCTTGAATACTACTGAATACCCAAATGGAATGACGGAGGGCTACGAATGGTTTTGGTGAAACCGTGAACGTAGTGAACTTGATATAACCGAAGGAACCTGATAGCTTTTAAAAGGAGTGGTTAAAGCTCCGCATTTAAAAATATCTGTTTTTAAAATTAACCGAGCGGTTTCTTTTAAATTGTTCCAACGATTAACTTTTCGTTTATTTTCTTTGCATTATAAATAATGCGTCCCATCATTAACCTATCATTGCAGAAAACAACGAAAATACAACGTCCTCTTATGCCATCTGCATTCGCCACGGGGTCCCGTCATCACCCGTTAGGTTACTTAACTAACGACAGAGCGGGGGCTGGGTTAGCGCGGGTGTAAAATATAAGTGACGTCTAAATAGCTATCATATATAGATATTGTACATTCGTCAGATGCAATAATAGGCATTCCAGATCACAGATGAACTTTATTGGATTTGCAAGTAATCCGTGTTTGTTTTGAGCCTGCAACAAAAGACGGATTACACAGTTGTGATGAATAGCCATTACCCCACCCAAGACCCCAACGGGTACGGCAAACTACCCGCCCGGCAGTTTGTGCACCCCACCTTGGGTCTGTCCTAGGAGCAAAAACAGTAAAATGAAATAATACAACGGTGGCTACAACCGCAACCTGGATGTGCCCCGCAAAATAATATTACAACAAATTACATTTACATCAAATGAATTAAATAATAACCCATCACATAACCCCGGCTATACATCACAACAGTCCAACACAGTTCATATCCACAAACAGTAAAATCCATTACAGAAATGTGCAACCCCCTGCCAACCGACATACTAGCAGTTAGGGGAGGTTTACGAACACATTATACAAACACAGATATAATCCAACAAGCAAATACCGTATGAATCGAAGCTAAACGATAACTAACATCAAACATAGAAGTTAACAACTACTATGTAAAGGGATTATACTTAAAGAACCGTGTCCTTCGTCTTTACGAACTCCACCTCCTTCTCGGCCTTCTCCAAGTAGTAGACGATCCACCACGAGAGCTAAAACCCAAGCTTTGCCTCTAAACTTGAGGCAACTAGGTATCTTTAAGTGCTAATCAAAGTACCTAGATGAAATAGAGTATGGTTATGGATTAAGTAGTCTAACTAATCCTTGTACTCAACACATGAGAGGGGAGGATTAGGGTTTGAAGAGGGAGAGCTTGAGGAGAGAGAAGATGAACATAATAATGAGAAGAGAAAATGAGTTATCATAATATATATCAAGCAATTTTATTTATCAAGAAAAGAAAAGAAAATAATTTACAACCATGCTTGATAAATATCTTGTGGTGATTCATCTCCATGAGTCATTAAGCAATTATGAAGCATTAATGACATGGATGAATCATCCATATGACTCACTAATCTCATTCAATGTATATGCCACCTAAACCTCCTTAGTCACCATCTTCTAGAAGCTTCTCGCGCAATTACGAGAACGCCCCTCCTATCCGTGAAAACACGGAAAAACTTTAGACTGTATAAATCCAATAACTGGATACTAGTAACTGGCTTAAACCAAAGCCGACTAGTAAAAACTGTCCGAAAGTCGTACGTGCGAAAACACACGTATGCGTCCGAACCCTTGTCGTAAAACCATACGATCTCTATATCGTTTCGCCTGGAGTAGGGAAACTCTCTGTGTGGGACTCTAGAGACTCGACTACTACGCTGGCAGTGGGTTTAACCACAGACCGCAAGCGGCACTAGCTGTACATAACGGTCCCCAGGTAGATGTCGATAAAAAGGCCGATGAGGAAACCCATCCGAACTCCTACTGAGTCTGATGTGACAATCTCCGTACAGTCCGGTCCGTTCGTCTAAGACTATCACATATCGGGCCTAGGGGGCGGCAAGCGTCAGTCCCCTAATAGCTGTATAAGTCGTGTCGGAGCGAAGCCCATTACACCCTGAGAAACTACTGGAACCTACCAGCAAATCTCGCTTGCCCTGGCCAGGGACTTTGCGTAATGGCTCTCTGACACAACGCGATATCAACCCCCAATACCGGGAGAGACGAATCCTGTCTAACCGCCACTGCCTCCAAGTGCTCGGGACTGCACCCAACTGCTACCTGTTTGCACGACTCCTTTGAGCCGTGGTAGGGTAGCAATCTAAGAACAGTGGGACACACTCGAGGCGAAGCAGCAGTGTCAAGTCTGCGGACTATGCTGTACTCATGTCACCTGGGAACTGTTCACTGACGACTGGTATAAAACCATCCAACAGTTCCCTGTGAGTCCTGTCCGTTGTACCCGTAACCCAACGAGCACCTGCATACTATCTCTAGTACGACGTACTGACGGCTGTGGGACAGACCATCTCCCCAACTGGGATGAGAAGCGCACACACTAGTCTACTCCGGATTATCGATGCCCTGTCTCGATAATCCTACGACTAGGGACCTGAATAAGGATGTGCTTGTAGACTACCCAGCCCCCACTAGTGTGACTGCCATCACAACGCTGGTAGTCAAGCAAGATCCTAAGAGCTCTATCAATACGAATACTCACATATTAAGATAGAAAAACCAAGTAGCATACTACCATGTTTAGCAAGACTGTTATATACATGTGAATATCCCAAGCTTCCATTAAGTAATATACAAACTAGTATGATACAATAATGGCCCCTAGGGCATATACACTAACAGTTAAAATCTCATGGCGTATCCCCTAATACGAACCACATCATATCACCGATCTCTTGGCACCATGCCCAATCTCATCGACTCATCTCCTCATATCATATACAATCTTCATCATCCATGTGTAGGTATACGTATATATATATATAGTCCCATACCTATGTGTGTGTGTGTGTGTATATACGTATCCCCATATACGCACAAGTATGTAACAGTAAGCATGTGTGTGCGTGTGGGTGTAAACCTATTCTAGGGTTTGCAACTAAGATGCTATACTAGTTCACTTCTAATAACCCTAAACTAACCATTGAACACCTAATCATATCCTGAATATCCATGTCACACATAAAGATATCATATATATATATATAGTATATAGATAGCATACTATACATCGAACTGCAGGGGTACTATACGCCATCCACCCGACTTCCCCCGTAGATATAATCTACTCACATTGATCTTGCTTGCCGATGTCGACGCCGCCATCATCTTCTTCATCCTCTCGAATCATCATGGGGTAGCTACATGTCACACGTATCACATCGTATTGAAACCAAAACGACACACGGAACTCACATGGGTCAAAACATATGGTCTACTCCCGCAAATCAACCCGATATCACTTGATATAGACGTACAAATGTCACGTGATCGAGATAAAGCACAAATACAAATCCAGAATTTAAAATACGCAAAACCATAACTCGAATCAAAACAGGAAATCAAGTTTTTAGTCCCGGATTTTGTATAAGGTGAAAACTAAGTAAGCAAACAGGTCTAGAGTGATGTATAGGGTCTATGTGAGCTATGGAGGCAACCTGGGCACCTAACCCAGCAAGGTGGCCGGCCACACAAAGGGAAATTCCGGCCAGGATAGTTCTGGTAAGGAGTTAGGGTCTCGTTCTGGTAGGGTGGCCTCGTGGTGGTCCATCTCGGCTACTGGTACTGTTTACTTTTCTAGTATTGGTCTCGGGTCACTCCAGATTTCCCTGCACGCCTTAAACACTCACAAAATCGACATGGACTATTTCTGTTTTGGGTTTCATGTTTGGTATTGTGTTGGATCTGGGTTTATAGCACCAAGGGGAGTTTAAGGGTCACCACTAAGGCTTAATTACACTAACACAACTCAAATTAACCCTAACTCTCTCTAGGGATATCCAAAGCCCACTAAACTTCGCCAAATCGATTTTAAACTTGAATAGATGCATAAGCAAAAGAAATACTACACTAATTGTGAAAGGATTACCTCATTTGGGACCCAAGAATCCCCTACGGCACCAAAATGTGATTTTTCTTGGTCCAAGATGTAGCTTGTGAGCTTGTGCACATATTTTGTGAAGTGGGGAGGGACTTTGGAGTTGTTTTTGATGAAGTTTTAGGGGGGTTTGTGGAGGAGGAAGGGAGGGGCAGCAACTGAGCATAAATGGAGTTGAGGGGAGAGATGATGAGGCTGAAGGAATGAAGGAGGAATGTCCAAAGTCAAGGGTAACCCCTCTCATTCTCTCTCATGCCCATACCTCTTAGTTTAATGTTTTCTTTTCCCTTTCTTTTCTATTTTCTTTTCTTCTCTCCTCAATAGTAAACCCAAAACAAATAGACATGCATGAATCATGAAGAAAAATGTAACAAGTGTTAAAAATGACATGTGCATGGCATATGCACAAAACACGTTTAAAACCCGATTAGTGATTTTTAATCGCGATTAGCACAAAATTAGTGTATAATTAATCATAAAAACTTAAAATTTGCATAATTCACATAAAACACTCTCTTTTAGTAATTTCCATAATTTTCCAAAATTTTTCCCAGTTTATCGGTATTTAATTATACCGCCTTATTAAAATATTCAATATTTAATTATTTAATTATAAAAATTCCAAAAAATAATATTTTATTTTTCTAAAATATTACACCTTCTCTCAGGTTGTAAGAGCTCCTAAGATTAGGAGAGTACACCTATTGCGCTTATTGGACAGTCTTCTTCCAAACCATAGGCAGGTGCTGAAAGGTGGGAAAGGAAGAAAACCAATTAGCCTAAGTGTGGTGTACAGAAGGTAATAAGTAAAGATATATAAAGGATTTAGAGTAAGGGCAAAGGAAATTGCAACTACTATCATTCATGACAAAACCACGTATATCCTTGCCACTCCTACTTCACCTTTGCGTTTCTTCATAACACTTTGTATCACTACGAAGATCCATAATGCTTGGATATGCCATTGTATAGTTACATATGAACTGGAAGGAACTTGTTCCAGTTCGAAGATAGATTCTGGTTTAGGAGAAATACAATATGATTATTCAGTTGTCTTTTCTCTTCACCTTCTCTCAGGTTACGAGGGCTCCTAATATTAGGAGAGTACACCTATTGGGATTATTGGACAGTCTTCTTCCAAACCTTAGGCTGGTACTGAAGGGTAGGGAAGGAAGAAAATCAATTAGCCTAAGTCTAATGTACAGAAGGTAATAAGTAAAGACATATAAAGGGATTGGAGTGATGGTAAGGAAGTATACGGTTACTGTCATAAATAAGGATAGTGGAAGAGGCATTACTAGGAATACCCGGTTAACTCTTCGAAACATTTTCATGTTTCAGTTTGACCGTGCGATGTTAATTGAAAACTATTTTCCCAATTAGATTCTGACTCCAGGGTATGTATTTATCCTATTTGATTCTCACATCTGTATAGCATTACAGATGATGAGTAGGAGTAGAATAATGGGAATTAGGTGATTATATCCTCATTATATCGGAATTCTTTGTAATTGGTGATATTTGAGGAAATCGCCTGGGTTTTGCCTGACGGCAAATATTTGGTTTTGAATATCTGTTGTTATGCACCAATTTCAAACTGATATATCTGTACGTTTATTTTATAAAGTGAGATATAATTTTTTGATATTATGTCTATAGCATTTACGTATATCAGTTGGTGATTAGGTAAGGTGCATTCAATAGCGGTGTAATTCTTCTTAACCATAGCACAGTTTTCAACCTACGATGCATATGGTTTGAGTTATTGAACTCAAGGGACTTATACAAAGTATTGTATGTTGTCCGATGTCCGCTAGGACAAAGGGGTTGGTACTCATACTATATTCTGTTTACTTATGTCCTCTAGGTCCGGATTTTGAGAAGTTATAGGTATAAGAATGAAATAGAGAACCATATGTTGCAAGACAAAGGGTTGGTACTCGTACTATATTCTCTTTACTTTTGACTTCTCTAGTTTTAGACAAGTATTTTGTTGAAATACAGGATCCAAGTTTTGAGAAGTTATAAGTATAAGAATAAGGTAGAGAACCATTTGTTGGAAGTATCATGATTCTTTGAGGTAGTCGAAGATGTAGATACTTGTGCTTGGTATTCCGTTGTAAGTAATGGTTTTGAAAACTTTCTTCTCTTTCGGGTTACTCATATGTAGATGCATTCCTTGATGAATAATGTTGTTTGGCCTTCTTCCATTTGGTTGATATGTAATGGAAACAGCTACATGATTTTTGAATCTGGTTCTAATTAAATTAGTGCCTTAGTTTCTATATGGATTTAGAATGGATTCATATCTTAACGATGTTAAGCTATATGGAGTTGTCCGGCTGATGCTTAAAACTGGAATTCGGATAAACTCTAAGCACATTTCAGTAATGGCAGTTTGTGGGTTATCCCTGGTTTTGACGAGGGTTAACTTTCTACCATCAGGAAAATCAATAGTTATATTGTTCTTGACTCACCACCAGTTTTAGTAAAATGGATTCTTTTCAGAAAACATTAGTGGAGGTATGGTAGAACTGGAAGTGATTCCAGAACCACAAACGATTACTAAAACTTTAGTAGAACCTAAGGATTCAATTGGTTTCGATATTCTATTAGCTATTCCGCAGATTTGGTGGGTAACCTCAGACACCCAAGAGGTACTTTGGTCTTCTCAGAGACGGTAACAGGGAGGTTCTTGTTTACCCAGGCTTGCCATTATTGCTGTTCTAAACTATGAGACCTGGTAGGAGGATGAGTATAACGTCGTTCTAAATTAATTTTAGAAAGTGCACGTGTATATGACTCTACCATAACATTGTTGTAGTCAGTGGGAGCAGCGGAAACATAGTGGGCAAGTAGTTTATGTCTATTTATAAACTAAAGTAGGTATAGCGGAAATAGATCATCTATTTTTGATGTGACAGTCATTAGTTTTGACTTCATCAGAATAGGAAATGGATCTGGTAAGAAGGTAGTAGAGAGTGATGTCCAGGTATTTGGATTACATGCACTTGATAGGGAGAGATCTTCCTATACCACGATCGGTTATATACTGTGGTTGTCACAGAGGGTTTCTCTACATAGGATATGGATAAAATATCAGGGATTCTGGTGACTAGATCTATGGTTTTAGATCTAGATTTAGGAAGTGTCCTAATTCAGATACTTTGACATAATTCTAAAGTGTTTTAGAATGGACGACTCCTGGCGTGGTGGTGTACCCGCAAGTAATGGAGTCACCCTCTCTAAAGAGATGTATTTTAGACTGATGAGGAGAGAGATTTTCATAATTGACATATCACTTGCTTAGGCAATTGAGTCAATCATGAGATGTCAAGTACAACACCAGATATTGCTTTTGCACTAGCTGCAATAAGCGTATATATATTAATCTAATCCTGGAAAAACATTGGACGCGGTTATGAACATAAATGGATGTTCTTGGTATATGGTAACAGCAGCCTCCTTCGGGAGACGGTTATCATTTCAGGCTTCCAAGGTGACCTGGATGACAGAATGGCTGTATGAGTTATAGTTTTCCCTCTTTTAAGTGACAGTATGTTGGACAGGTAGTTCAAGTGGATACTGTAGAAGGCATGGCACTGGATACTGATTAATTTCAGTGGATGATACAGTCTAAGAAGTTTGTTGGATTTGGAGTTCATTTATGAACTGGGTCCCATCAGATATCCAGAAAAATTCTAAGACAAGTATTGCTCATTTCGGAAGATAGTCTTTCTACGCGAAGTTGAGATATAGAGAGATAAAGAAACAAACATTAGAGCGGATCCACTCACTGAGGCTATTTCTCGAACACAATAGTTTCACAAACAAGCTTTGAGAAACTGATTAGTAGAGAAGTTGGGTGTTCGGTATCACACGAGCAGTGAGTATGGGACACCGCAATAATTAGCCTTACGTGCAAGTGGGAGATTGTTGGCTATAGTGCCCTCAAGTCAATTATTGAATCGCAGGCACGCAATTGCAATGATTGAGGGATGACCTATACGGATAAAACAGTCTTACTCAAAATGATAGTATACTATCTGGTTTGTCTTTATCATCATGTACATACTTTATGTAGTATTATAGATCATTATTACATGTTGATAGAGCCCATAGAATTTTTGCTTAACTATCAGCATTATGATGGTGATCATATACGTGAGAGCTGGGTGGTCTATAAGCACATCCTTAAATATCCCTAGTCGTGGGAGTTTCGAGACTGAGCATCGATACTCCAGAGTAGACTAGTGTATATTGATCGAGACCCCGATGAGGGGTGGTGGCCAGGTCTCACAAGCCATTGGTGTTAGTTTGCTCATCTAAGATAGTGTACAGGTGCTCATTAGGTTATGAGTACACTAGACAGACTCGCCAGAAACCTGCTAGTTGGTAGTATACCTATTGTCAGATAGCAGTTCCCAGGTGACATGTGTGCAGGTTAGTCTGTCGACCTGAGATCGTCATTTGTCTCGTGTGAGTTGCCACTGTGCTTTGATTACTACCCTACCACGGCTTAATGAAGTCGTGCAAACAGGTTTTAGTTGGGTACAGTCCCGAGCCACATGGAGGCATGAGCGAATCGTCAGGGATTCATCTCTCCCGGTATTGGGGGTTGATGTCGCACAGTGCATAGGTGCCATCACCAAAAATCCTTGGCCAAGATAGTCGAGAATTACTGATTTGGATCAGTAGTTTCTCAGTTGGTGATGGGCTTCATACCGACACGAAATGTTGCGTTATTAGGGGTCTAACTTTATCCACCCCCTAGACTTGATATGCGATACTCTTAGATGAACAGACCGGGCTGTACGGATATTGTCACGGACAGGCTCAGTAGGGGTTCGGATGAGTTTGCTTGTCGGTCTCCCTTTCGCTCAATACCTGGGTAGCCATTACGTACAGCTAGTGCCGCTGACGTGCTTGTGGTTAACCCACTGCTAGCATATTGACGAGTCTTTAGAGTCCCACACAGAGGGTTTCCCTGCTTTGGGAGAAATGATGTAGAGGCCGTATGGTTTTACGACAGGGTTCGATCATATACGTGCACTTGTGCATGTATCATGATTCGGACGGATAATACTAGTGGCTTTGGTTTAAGCCAGATATTGTATTATATTGTTGGATTATTTTTGTTTCATTGTATTCGTATTTTTCAGAATACGGATACGGGTATATGTATACGGATGAGGGATATTCTTGTAATTTATTACAAGGTGCTTTTAGAAGATACCGCCTTATTTAGTTTTAACCATTTAGGATTAAATGGTTAATAAAGTGGAGAGGATGGAGTGTTTATTGCATTCATTGTGGCATGGCTTTGTAGTGACTTATGGTTACAATTCAAGCATGCTTTTTTTTTTTTTGTTGTGAGATATTTTGAAGTCTTGAGATATTTTGTTGACTTGAGATATTTTGGAGACTTGAGATATTTTTATTTAGATGCTTCATTATTGCTCACAACACACAACAAAAAGACTTAGCCATTTTTCTTGAGTTGCATCACTCTCTCATCCTCAAGCTTCTTCTTCTACCTCCACCCTTCAAGTCTCATGTGTTGAGAAACCTAGCATGTTATGAGACAAATTAATCCATCACTACACTCTACATCCTTTAGGCTATCTAGTTTAGCGATCTTGGTATCCTAGTTACCTCGGCTATTGAGGTAGGAGCTCAGAATACAAATCCGCAGGTAGATCATCTTCATGTAAGTTAATGTCGCGCACTTCACGTGTTCGCGGGAAGGCAGAATTTGCAAAAAATGAGTTTTATAAGCTTCGCAACACCGACTAGAACCAAGGATCGTCAATAAACCCTAGCTAGCAAATTACTTGAGATTTACTACTCGGATACGAAGTTATACCTCACGATATATGTCCTTCGGGTCTTCATCGTTGTCCTCCTCGTCGTCGTAGGCTCCAAGGATTGATCCGGATCGTAGCTTCTTCGACGGCCTCCTCGAGTCAAAGACGATCCACCCGAGAGTCAATAGTCCGAGCTCCACCTCAAAACCATGGTAACTAGGGCAACAAGCTTGCTAAACTTGATGGCCTAGATGATGTAGAGTATGAAAATGGATTTATTTGTCTCTTGAAACCCTAGGATTCTCAACACATGAGAGCTTTTAGGGTTTTGATGTGAGGAAGAAAAAAAGAGCTAGCTTGACGAAAAGGAAAATGATTTTTGATAATGATATGATAAAATGAGATGGCTACCTTGACATGACCACAAGCATTGCCTGAAAAATATCTCATCAAAATATCTAGGTCACAAAATATCTCACAAAAATATCTAATTCAAATAGTCAAACCAAGTTAATTGGTCAAGCCAAGTCAAATAGTCAAACAAAGTCAAGTGGTCAAAACAAGTAGCCATGCCTCAAATATCATTTACAAAAATAACAAATACTTTCCTCCACCTCATAATTGTTTTAATAAAGTCAATGGTCAAAACCCTAATGAGGTGTCTCCTTCTATGCCCCTCTCATCCGTATATACATACCCACATTCGTGTTCCGAGAAACACGAATACAAAGAGACAAAACTGATCCATCAATATAATACTAGGATCCGGCATAAATCAAAGCCCACTAGTATTATCCGCCCGAACATCATATGCGCACAAATGCACGTAAGTGATCGAAGCCCTGCCGTAAAACCATACGGCATCTACACCTTTTGCCCGGTGTAGGGAAACTCTCTATGTGGGACTCTAAAGACTCGACAGTACGCTGGCAATGGGTTTAACCACAGGCCGCCAGCGTTACTAGCTGCACGTAACGGTCTCCAGGTAGATGTCGATAAGAAGGCCGATGAGGAAAACCCATCCGAACTCCTACTGAGCCTGAATGTGACAATCTCTGTATAGTCCGGTCTGTTCGTCTAAGAGTATCGCATATCGGGTCTAGGGGACGGTAATCGCCAGACCCCTAATAGCGCAATAAGTCATGCCATTGTATATGTTAGTGTATATGCCCTAGAGGCCATTACTGTATCATACTAGTTTGTATATTACTTAATGGAACCTTGGGATATTCACAGTTGTATAGACAATCTTGCTCGAAATGGTAGTATGCTACTTGGTTTGTTTCTACTTTAATGTGTGCATGTGTTTCTTTTAGCATATCGCCTATACGCATTAGTGGAGCCCTTAGGATCTTTGCTTGATTACCAGCGTTGTGATGGCAGTCACACTAGTGGGGGCTGTGTAATCTACAAGCACATCCTTATACAGGTCCCTAGTTGTAAGATTATCGATACAGGGCATCGATACTCCAGAGTAGACTAGTGTATACGTTTCTCATCCCAGGAGGGGAGATGGTCTGTCCCACAGCCATCAGTACGTCGTACTGGAGATAGTATGCAGGTGCTTGTTAGGTTACGAGTACACTGGACAGGACTCACTGGGAACTATTGGTTTGGTAGTATACCTATCGTCAGTTATCAGTTCCCAGATGACATGAGTACAGCATAGTCCGTTGACTTGACACTGTCACTTCGCCTCGAGTGTGTTCCCACTGTTCTTAGATTACTACCCTACCATGGCTCAAATGAGTCGTGCAAACAGGTAGTAGTTGGGTGCAGTCCCGAAGCACTTGGAGGCAGAGACGGTTAGACAGAATTCGTCTCTCCCGGTATTGGGGGTTGATATCGCGCTGTGTCTAGGAGAGCCATTACATAAAGTCCCTGGCCAGGGCAAGCGAGATATACTGGTAGCGTTTCCAGTGTTATCTCAGGGTGTTCTGGGCTACACTCCGACACGACTTGTACCGCTATTAGGGGACTGACATTTACCGTCCCCCTAGGCCCGACACGCGATACTCTCAGACGAACAGACCGGACTGTATGGAGATTGTCACATTCAGGCTCAGTAGGAGTTCGGATGGGTTCACCTCATCAGTCTTCTTATCGGCATCTACCTGGGGACCGTTACGTACAGCTAGTACCGCTTGCGGCCTGTAGGGTTCCTAGGCACTCTCAAGAGTTCTCACAAGGCATCAACCATACCAATTTCTAAAAATACGGTGCCGAGAAACCCTAATACGGATCGTTGGCTAGAAGTTTAGGCGAAAAAGAAACTAGTTAACAACTTAACTAAATGGTAAACGGAAATACAACCTTTGTAGATCCGGTTCTCCACCTCCATAGCTCCGCGATGAAGTCTCCTCGCTGTACAAATCGGATCTTGGGCACTAGCGTCGGCTTCATCGGAGAAAAAGCGGGCTAGGTCATCGACGACGATGCCGAAGATGATCTACGTCGAGGCATCGCTAGATCAAGCTCCCACTTCACCAAGTCATGAAACTTGTGAAGAAAACACACTCTACTACTTGGCAAGAGGTAGAGGATGAAGAAATAGGAAGTGGGTTCACTTTAGAATTGGATTTCTCACTCATTTTCAAGAGTTGCCATTGATGGAGGCAAGCTTCTCTTCATGAAGATGAAGAAAAAGAAGATGAAGTAATATGATAAGTTCTTTCCAAAAAGAAATTAAAATGAATACTTATCATAATTAAACCATGGTCAAGTGTAGAGAATAAACTAGGGTTAGGTCAATGGTTAGGGTTAAGCATGAAGACAAAAATGGTGACTTAGTCAAAGCTTCATGAAGCTTCAACATTCATCCAAATAAAGCCACCATTTTTCTTTTCATTTTGCCAAAAAGAAATAAATAAATAAATGAATAAATAAGCAAATGAAACCCTAACCATTTACTTAACCAAGGTTTAAACTTTACACAAACTCAAGTAAGCATGTATCATCAAACATGATACATACTAATGTACAAAAGTATATCACATATACAATGTGCACAATCCAAGTGAGAAAATCCATTTAAAGTGAACCGATACTAGTTAATGCAAAATAATATATCAAATATATAATTATACATTAAATCATTAAATCAACACTTGATTCAATGATCCGGTCATGTCGCACATAACCGACTAGTATACAATGTATCGATTTATCGAATCAATGATTCGATAACTAAGTTATATCGTATACAACCATTCGATACAATCATCGCGAGAATAGAATACGGTATCACATACACGCATTATTCTCGGTCCCGCACATATCTCATATGCGCTCCTATTTCGTTTCGCTTGAGCCAGGAAACCTCTGTGTAGGACTCTAAAGACTCGTCAATACGCCGGCAGCAGGTGATGATCATATCAAGCACCCACAAGCCGCAAGCGGTCTGCTAAACGTAACGACTACCCGGGTATTGAGCGATCAGAAGATCGACGAGTAAGCCCGCTCACACTCCTGTGAATCCAACCAGTAACACTTACCGTACAGTCCGGTCTGATCGTCTGATATGTCGCATATCTCGCCTAGGGGTGGTAAACGTCAGACCCCAATAGCTCGATAAGTCGTGTCGATATGAGGTCTATAACAATTCGAGAAACTACTGGTAACACTTACCAGTAAATCTCAGCAACCCTGGCCAGGGATTTCCGGTTATAGCCAATCGAACACAGCGCAACATCAGCTCCCTATACCGGGAGAGACGAATCCCCTCCTATCGCTCATTGCCTCCATGTGACTCGGGACTGTACCCAAAAACCACCGTTTTGCACGCCCTCTTGGACGTGGTAAGGTGGAAATCAAAGCACAGTAGGAACCACACAAGACTCTATGACGATCTCGGGTCAACAGACTACTCTGTACCAGTGTCACCAGAGAACTGCCATCTGACGTAAGGTATAATACCATCTGGGAGTTCTCGGCGAGTCCGTCCAGTGTACCCAGTCTCTACTGAGCACCCGTATATCATCTCTGATGTCAAACACCAATGGATATGGGATCATCCATCGCCCATCTGTATGGGTCGAGAAGGTATACGCTAGTCTACTCTGGTATATCGATGCCCCGTCTCGATACACCCACGACTAGGGAATTTGAAGGATGTACTTATGGACTACCATGTCCCCACTAGTATGATCCGCATCATAGTCCAGGTAGTCAAGTACACATCCTAAGGGCTTTACCAACATGTAATAGAGAGACAATCTGTGTACACGTTAAGGTAAAGAGTAACCAGATAGCATACTATCATGTCGAGCAAGAAAGTCCTCCCTATATATGTCCCAGCATCCACTACAATATACATCCAATGTACAGTAATGGCCTCTAAGGCATACATATAACTAACAATCTCCCACTTGCACTAGGGCCATCTGATAGCAGTGGTAGTAGTATCTCATACTCAACCATCCCATAAAAGTCTCTCTCTGGGAATAGGCCTTCGTGAGTGGATCCGCCGTGTTGTCCTCTTAGTCTACTTTCCTGACATCGATCACCCTGGAGATCAACTATCTCCATGATCAGGTGATACTGCCTTAGAATATGTCTGGATCACTGATGGGACGGACGTTCCTTGGCATAAGCCACAACTCCATTGTCACATAATGGGAGGAACGTAGTTCATCTCATGAACCAATATACACCCAAACAGCCTCTTTGGTAGCATCTTAAGTAGCGATGTATCCTGCCTTTATCGTCTAGTATGTCACGGTATCTACCTTGGAACTCTTCCAACATACCGTCCCTTTACTGAGGGTATAAACAATACCTGTGACTGACATTCAGTCATCTTTATCACCCTGGAACCTTTCCAGTGATTCTCCCCAGGATCGATTGATACCATCTCACTACAACTAGTGAGTATCCTAACATCCATTTAGATCTATCTCATAGATCCAAAACCCAGGATTTAGTAGGTATCACTTTGATCCTAGATGGAGAATCATTATGATAAGCGGAGATTGATCGAGCGTAGCATAGGAAACTCCTTCCCTATCAAGAGTATGTTATCCACGTACTCTACGAGGATCGTCACCATACTCCCTACTACCTTTTTGTTTATACAAGGTTCATCTACCATTTTGATGATGTCAAACTCTTTGACCACTTCATCAAAACAAACGTTCCAACTCCGCGATGCCTGCTTTATCTTATAAAGCATCTTGTACACGTTTCCGCTGCTCCCACTGTTTACGAAGCCTTCTGGCTGTGTACTTACAGACGTTCTCTTCTAAAACATCATTTAGAAAAGCTGTCATGACACCCAACCACCAGATATCGTAGTCATGGTATGTAGCCGTGGCAAGTAGGATCTGGATGGACTTAAGCATAGATCCTTAGAAAAGGTTTCAACATAATCCACACCTGGTCTATGATGCAAACCTTTAACAAGTCTAGCTTTGAAAGTCTCAACTTTTCCATCTACACCAAGTAATCTTCTCAAGATATACTTGCTCCTGATGGGGATTTAACCCTTCAGATATAGCAACCAAAGTCCATACTTTGTTGGTGTACATGGATTCCATCTCAGATCACTAAGCATCCAGCCATTCTTACAAAGTCTTACTCTTGATGGCCTGCTCGAAGCTAGTTGGGTCATCATCTCATGATGCAATTCTCGCTCCCACTGTCATAGAGAAACCAAAGTATCTCTCAGGTGGGTGAGGAACCCTACTAGATCGGCGGAGAGGCTGAGGTTCGTTGGAATCTACTGAATCCTTTGGTTCTATCAAATCATCTGCTGTAGTTTGTATAGCTGAAACACTTCCAGTTCTACATAACTGACCTTGCCTCAAGCTTGTCCGGATTTTGCTTTTAGACATAGGCCGGACAACCCCAAATCTTAACTAGCTTAAGACATGGGCTCTTCCCTTTCCATATCACATATGAAATGGTAGGTAACTGATTTGATTTGAACCTAATTCAATAGGTATGCAGCTTCTCAAGTGCATAACCCCCAAAGGAAAAAGGTAACTCAGTAGTACTCATCATAGAGCACACCATATCAAATAGGGTGTATCTGCTCTGCCCCGACATACCATCGTGCTATGGTGTATACGGAGGAGTAATGTTGAGAGAGAATCTCATTCTCCTTTAGAATAGTCCAGGAATTCCATGCTCAAGTATTCTCCTCCTTGATCTCATCATAGGACATAATACTTATACCCGTATTTTAGTTCTCTACTTCTAACTTATATTCTGTGAATATCTCAAAAGGTTCGGACTTGTGTTTCAACAGGAACATAGGTCTGAATCTCGAAAGATCATCAGAGAATGTAATGAAGTACAAAGAACCAGTCCTGGCATGTGTAGACAGGGGACCTTTATACATCAACATGTATCATCCCAAGAGTTCACTAACTCTTTCTCTGTTTCCAATAAACAGAGCTGGTGTCATTATATCTTTGTGACATGACTGGCAAGTTTCACAAGATGTAAATTCAAACTGATTTAAATATGCATCTATATGTAACTTCAGCTAGTCGGGTCGCATTGATATGACCTAGTCTACAATGCCTCAAGAAGAATTCGTTCATTTCTGAACTCTTCCTCTTGTGTGTGTTCCATATACTAAGAATTGTAGTTTGATTTAGAACATCAACGCTTTTAGATAACGTGCCTGAACCGATCAACTTTTGATATAGGAAATGTTCAAAACATTATCCAACAATACAAAATTTTATCATTTCTTTACTAATAAAGAGAGTGATATGATTTTGTATATCAGGTTCGATATCTAATAACATTCGTTCAGAATCATTGTATTGGTAATACAGGATGACAGTGACCGACAGACTTGGCTGCAACTCTTGCCCCGTTTTCTGCCTCATGAAACTTATCACCCGTTCTCAGTTCTCTACCTTTCTGTAGCCCTATGTAACAGATTACATATCTGGGATCCTGATCTGGTATCTCATACCCAGGACGTAGAGGATACAGAGAAACGGTTCTTTGTAATGAACACACCCGAAAATGATGCATCAGCATGCACTCTCTTCGTTTGGGCGGCACGGGAAATCTGGTATTCCTCAATTTCCTGCTCTGTCTTATAACAATTATAAGGTGGAGCGGGACCAACGTTCCCCAGCTCAGTATAACAAGCGGGTTCGGTCAATAATCCGTATTATTATCTTGATTAAGGCGTGATATGGTCGCTACCTGGAGAGATTGAGAAGAAAACACTCAGCGTGCGCTCTAGCAAGATCAGATTGGTTATTATTTTATCTAATCAGGATGGCTCCCACTGTTTTTTATCAAATCTTCCTTCAAACCCTAAAAGGAAAGACTGGCCGGGATTAATTACACACTACAAGTTCGCCAATCTTTCAGCCAGGCCAGTGTCGGTACTTTGAGGGAGGTCCCCCGTGCTTTCGCACGAACCTAATTAATGTAAACCTCGTTTTTCCAGAGGCGTAACCCCGTTGACACCTTTCTAGACACCTACTTGATCGGCTAATTATAATGTATAAAACTCTCCCAGGAGTAACTCTTACTCGCAGCGGGTATCGGGATCCAACTATCTCATAGAAGGTATGCAATCTCATTGCAAATTTCAACACTTGAAATTCCCGATAATATTTTGCCCCGAACGATCTATGACCTTGACAAGGTCAACAAACCATAGACCGCAAGTCAAGTTCAACCCGTCATTTCTTGATTGAATCAAACCCACCCGCACGACCCTTGACAAGGTCAACAAGGCCGCACGACTACCCTAACCCAATCTGCATCATATGCATAAGCAGATAAATACTGGTTAGCTACCGCACACTGCGCCTTGACAAGGTCAACAAACGCAGCACGAATACTAAACACCACTTATCTGAAATGACGGAGGGCTACGACAGGTTTTTTCTGAAAACCTATTGCGTAATGAACTTGATATCGTTGTAGAATCAAATGATTTTAAAATAGAGTGCTTTTGAGGCTTTTCTAGTTTTGCTAAAGGAGTCACTCCCGGTGAAGGGATCGTCGGTCCTTTCCTTATCGAATAAGGTGCGGGATATATCATATATATCACTGTGCAAAGCAAAAACTCTTAAAAGCAATCAAAAGACAAACCGAGTGTGTAGCATCTGCCAGTTATTGCTAAAGGAGTCACTCCCGGTGAAGGGATCCCGGTCCTTTCCTCATCGAATAAGGTGCAGGATATATCATATATACCGCTGTGCAAAGCAAGAACTGTAGCTACCTGTTTTATTTTTGAAATTCGATTCTACAACATCTTAGGTTTCTTTTATTTCATTAATCTCATTAATAAAGTCCCATCATTTAAGTACCTAAACATCACAGATAAATACGACGTACACTTATGCCATCCGCATTCGCCTCGATGTCCCCTCGTGCACCGTTAGGTTAGGTAACTAACGGCAGAGCGGGGCAGGGCTAGCGCGGGTGTAAAACATAAGTAACGTCTATATAATATATCATATATACTATATACAGTATCTATCACAGAACATATCACATGATCACATCACAGATATCGCAGCAGAAAAATCATATGAAATATTGGATATACTAGGACGTCCGTGTTTTCAATACGAGCCAGTATAAAACACGGATTCCACGGTCGCGATGAATAGCCAAACCCACACCCCTAGACCCCTACGAGAGCGGCAAGCAACCCTACCAATTCTAGAGTTAGGAGACCCGGACTCGACTCCTCGAGTTGGTCTCCCACTGGACTCCAGAACCCGGTTACTTGTGCTTCCCTCCTTGGGTCTATCCTAGTGCGGAAAAGTAAATAATATACAAACGGTGACATCTTCCGCAACCTGGAAGTGCCCCAATAAAAGAATATTACATACAAGTTTTTACATGAATGAAAATGAAAAACACTCATTTCACATAAAAAAAACCCCGGCTATTCAACCACGACGATCCAATATAACATATCCAGCAACACATAATATCACATGTCATCAACGTAAGTAAATATGCGCATCCCAATTGTCGTTGACATATAGCAACGAAACCGGCGATATCACATATTACACTTACGGTCACAGAAAAGAAAGTGTAAAACTACAACAGTTGGAATCCGCAACCTCTTTAGACATCGCATGCCTAATCAAATGAATTCCTTAGACATCACATGCCTAACAATTATAAACCCCGCATTTTAGTCTCATTATCGAAAACACTTTTCAATATTAAGTCGGGGAATTCAACAAGATTCCCGACAGCCTGATCGAATGCTCGTCGCAAACTTCAGTAGATGGTCGCACCCCCGATACCGTCGACGAAGTGCACCAAGGCGGAACACCGCTACCGCGAGCACCCGAACGGATGCTTTCGGCGACGGGGTTCTCCTACAGTCACTTGGTCGGGGCTATGGAACGAGGCTGTCTATTAAGTTTACCCGACGAGTATCCGCGTACGCTACGTGATTGCGACGGACTTTTGATCACATCAAAATTCCGTAGCAACCGATCAAGTGAGACTAAACTGCTATGTTTATAACATTCATTCAGTTATCTCATAACTACATGTGAATTCCAATTATTGTATCACATTCCAGATAATTAGAAAATGTTAAACTTTCCGATCGAACATTCAAACACCCAAGTTTTCCCGATACAGATCAACACATGAAACAAGTCTAAAAACATTCAGTTCGTGCCTCAGTACCAACGGTCCAGCCGTATAAGAGTCAAGCCAACGCCTCACATGTGGCACGTCGTACTGCCCCAAACCCTAAGGTTCAAAGGGCAGTTCAAGACGGTCACATAATCGAGTTAAGGTTTGTTGTCTTCTAGAGGGACCATCGCGTTACTTGCACTACTTAGAACGTCATTAAACTACGGAAAGATCCAACACTTGGAAATTTCCCGACAGGGGAAAAGTTGGGTATTTATATCCGGTCGAACTTTTTAACATATTCTAAAATATCCGGAAAGCCACATAGACAAAATTAGACAATCCGATTGAAACACCGAGTCCCCAATACAACCCAGAAAACTCAACTCTTGAGTTCAGAAAAAAAATATCTCAGGAAAACCAGCACTGCAAAATAGGAATTACTGTGCAAAATTCAATGGGAGAAGAGACAAAATGGCCGCGGAACAGCCGCATTAGCACGCTAAAGCCGCGGTTACGCCGCACTTTAGACAGATCATTAGGTAATTTTTGCACCGTAATTCTTAGAATTTCCTGCTGAATTTTCTGCATATTTTTAATTCTCAAAAATCCACAATTTTCAAAAATGTACAGAGAGCAATTTTGGGTTTAGGGTTTCGGTTCGATCGGGTTTCTAACATCGTCTAAGTATCGCCTAAGGCTCGAGCTAGGCTCTGATACCACTGTAGGGTTCCTAGGCACTCTCAAGAGTTCTCACAAGGCATCAACCATGCCAATTTCTAAAAATACGGTGCCAAGAAACCCTAATACGGATCGTTGGCTAGAAGTTTAGGCGAAAAAGAAACTAGTTAACAACTTAACTAAATGGTAAACGGAAATACAACCTTTGTAGATCCGGTTCTCCACCTCCATGGCTCCGCGATGAAGTCTCCTCGCTGTACAAATCGGATCTTGGGCTCTAGCGTCGGCTTCATCGGAGAAAAAGCGGGCTAGGTCATCGACGACGATACCAAAGATGATCTACGTCGAGGCATCGCTAGATCAAGCTCCCACTTCACCAAGTCATGAAACTTGTGAAGAAAACACACTCTACTACTTGGCAAGAGGTAGAGGATGAAGAAATAGGAAGTGGGTTCACTTTAGAATTGGATTTCTCACTCATTTTCAAGAGTTGCCATTGATGGAGGCAAGCTTCTCTTCATGAAGATGAAGAAGAAGAAGACGAAGTAATATGATAAGTTCTTTCCAAAAAGAAATTAAAATGAATACTTATCATAATTAAACCATGGTCAAGTGTAGAGAATAAACTAGGGTTAGGTCAATGGTTAGGGATAAGCATGAAGACAAAAATGGTGACTTAGTCAAAGCTTCATGAAGCTTCAACATTCATCCAAATAAAGCCACCATTTTTCTTTTCATTTTACCAAAAAGAAATAAATAAATAAATGAATAAATAAGCAAATGAAACCCTAAACATTTACTTAACCAAGGTTTAAACTTTACACAAACTCAAGTAAGCATGTATCATCAAACATGATACATACTAATGTACAAAAGTATATCACATATACAATGTGCACAATCCAAATGAGAAAATCCATTTAAAGTGAACCGATACTAGTTAATGCAAAATAATATATCAAATATATAATTATACATTAAATCATTAAATCAACACTTGATTCAATGATCCGGTCATGTCGCACATAACCGACTAGTATACAATGTATCGATTTATCGAATCAATGATTCGATAACTAGGTTATATCGCATACAACCATTCGATACAATCATCGCGAGAATAGAATACGGTATCACATACACGCATTATTCTCGGTCCCGCACATATCTCATATGCGCTCCTATTTCGTTTCGCTTGAGCCAGGAAACCACTGTGTAGGACTCTAAAGACTCGTCAATACGCCGGCAGCAGGTGATGATCATATCAAGCACCCACAAGTCGCAAGCGGTCTGCTAAACGTAACGGCCACCCGGGTATTGAGCGATCAGAAGATCGACGAGCAAGCCCGCTCACACTCCTGTGAATCCAACCAGTAACACTTACCGTACAGTCCGGTCTGATCGTCTGATATGTCGCATATCTCGCCTAGGGGTGGTAAACGTCAGACCCCAATAGCTCGATAAGTCGTGTCGATATGAGGTCTATAACAATTCGAGAAACTACTGGTAACACTTACCAGTAAATCTCAGCAACCCTGGCCAGGGATTTCCGGTTATAGCCAATCGAACACAGCGCAACATCAACTCCCTATACCGGGAGAGACGAATCCCCTCCTATCGCTCATTGCCTCCATGTGACTCGGGACTGTTCCCAAAAACCACCATTTTGCATGCCCTCTTGGACGTGGTAAGGTGGAAATTAAAGCACAGTGGGAACCACACAAGACTCTATGACGATCTCGGGTCAACAGACTACTCTGTACCAGTGTCACCAGAGAACTGCCATCTGACGTAAGGTATAATACCATCTGGGAGTTCTCGGCGAGTCCGTCCAGTGTACCCAGTCTCTACTGAGCACCCGTATATCATCTCTGATGTTAAACACCAATGGATAT
Source organism: Agapanthus africanus (assembly GCA_030015575.1). Lineage (NCBI taxonomy): Eukaryota > Viridiplantae > Streptophyta > Magnoliopsida > Asparagales > Amaryllidaceae > Agapanthus > Agapanthus africanus. The sequence continues at coordinate 207,169,511 of CM057337.1, forward strand.
GGGATCATCCATCGCCCATCTGTATGGTTCGAGAAGGTATACGCTAGTCTACTCTGGTATATCGATGCCCCGTCTCGATACACCCACGACTAGGGACTTTGAAGGATGTACTTATGGACTACCATGTCCCCACTAGTATGATCCGCATCATAGTCCAGGTAGTCAAGTACACATCCTAAGGGCTTTACCAACATGTAATAGAGAGACAATCTGTGTACACGTTAAGGTAAAGAGTAACCAGATAGCATACTATCATGTCGAGCAAGAAAGTCCTCCCCATATATGTCCCAGCATCCACTACAATATACATCCAATGTACAGTAATGGCCTCTAAGGCATACATATAACTAACACGGCATGTGGTTAAACCCACTGCCAGCGTAGTGTCGAGTCTTTAGAGTCCCACACAGAGGGCTATTCGCCTTTGGGCAAAACAGAGTAGAGGTCGCATGGTTTTGCGACAGGGTTCGTTCACATCCGCGCACTTGTGCACGTTTGGTGTCCGGGCAGTTATTACTAGGGGGCTTTGGTTTAAGCCAGATCCTAGTATATGTTTTGGGATTGGTTTTATCTCATTGTATTCGTGTTCCTCGGAACACGGATGCGGGTGTGTATGCACAGTTGACAGAGGCAGAGGCAGAGGGTTCTCATTAGGGTTGTTGACCGTTGACTTTTTCAAAATCCTAATGAGTATAAGAAATATGATTAATAATATTAATTAAGGATTATTGTGCCATGGTTGAGTTGAACATTTGACTTTTGTTGACTTGTTGACTTTGTTGACCGGTTGACCATTGTGGACTTGTTGACCATCATCATTTCATTTCAATGACTTTTGTTGACTTGTTGTTCTTTACAAAATGCATTAAATGCATGAAATGATAATGGTCATTGAAACTAACCATCACAATTCTTAATTATTATTATTATCATCATTATTCTTTCTTTTGTGAGCATGGTTGTAAAAAGTCAAGCTCATTCTCACTTGCTCATTCTCTCTCATCCAAAGCTTATCCTCTTCCTCTCTCTCAAAGCTCTCATGTCTCATGTGTTGAGAAGCATGAGCTATTGAGATAAAACCCTCAAAACTCTTCTCTACTCACTCTAGAGTTCTAGGTTTAGCAAGCCAAGCACTTTAGTTACCTCTAGGTTGACATTGGAGCTCAAGGTAGAAGCTTTCGGGTGGATCTTTCTTCGACAAAGGAAGACTACGAGGAGGAGCCGTTCAAACCACCTCAAGGAGCAAGAAGAGAAGGAGTTCAAGACCAAGATATAACCCTCTAACATAGTAGTTAAACTTGTAGTTAGTTTGCTAGGTTTTGTTTAACAAAGATCCTCTTTTCTAGTCCATGTTGCCTTGTGATAAAAAAATCGTTTTTACCATTTCCGCCTCCCCGTAAGAACCGGGGTAGGCAACGTGGACTTACAGTATAGCCCAAAACATTCTGAGAAACTACTGCAATACCTACCAGTAAATCTCGCTTGCCCTGGCCAGGGACTTTGTGTAATGGCTCTCCGAACACAACACGATATCAACCCCCAATACCAGGAGAGACGAATCCTATCTAACCGCCACTGCCTCCAAGTGCTTCGGGATTGCACCTAACTACTACTTGTTTGCACGACTCCTTTAAGCCTTGGTAAGGTAGTAATCAAAGTACAGTGGGAACACACTCGAGGCGAAGTAGCAGTGTTAAGTCGACGGACTAAGCTGTACTCATGTCACCAGGGAACTGCTACCCGACGATAGGTATAATACTAACCAACAGTTCCCAACGAGTCATGTCCAGTGTACTCGTAACCTAATGAGCATCTGCATACTATCTCCAGTACGACGTACTAATGTCCAGTAGTCCAAACCAGGTCTTTGACGAAAACCTTTTGCAACATGTCTAGCCTTATAGGTTTCAACCTGTCCAACTACACCTATCTTCTTTCTGAACATCCATTTGCAGCCTACGGGTGTTACCCTTTCTGGAGCAATGTCCAAAGTCCATACTTTGTTGGTGTACATGGACTCTATCTCGGTCCGTATTGCATCCAGTCATTTTACCGAGTCACCGCTCTGAATGGGTTGCTGGAAGCTAGTAGGCTCATCATTGTCAATAATGCAATCCTCTCGATCCCCATCTATAAGAAAACCGTAGTATCTCCCGGGCGGATGAGACTGCCTACTACTTCTGCAAAGTGGCGCGAGGATGTCCGGTTCTTCTGAAATCTCTAGTTCTACCAAGCTTTCAATAATAGTATGTGGTTCTGGAATTTCATCCAGTTCTATTGCGCTCCCACTTATCTGATTTTCTAAAAATTCAGCTTCCAAGAAGTGGGGATGTTGAGAAACAAAAACCTTTTGTTCTTCTGCGTAATAGAAAAGATACTCCCTGGAGTTCTTAGAGTTTCCCATAAACTTACACAGTACTGAGCGTGCCTCGAACTTGTCCGCATGCTGCTTTTTTACAAAAGCTGGACATCCCCATGTCTTAAGGTACTTAAGGAAGGGTTTCTTCCCACTCCACATCTGATATGGTGTGGTAGGCACTGACTTAGTAAGAACCTTGTTCAAAAGATATGCAGCTGATTCTAGTGCATAACCCCGGAAGGATCGCGGTAACTCAGCATTACTCATCATGGAACGAACCATATCCAATAGGGTTCGATTCCTCCTTTCCGATACACTGTTGTGTTGTGGTGTGTATAAAGGAGTAAGCTGAGAGAGAATTTCATTTTCTTTTAAGTAGTCCAGGAACTCGGCATTTAAGTATTCACCATCTCGATCAGATCTCAGTATCTTGATACTTTTGCCCGTTTGTTTTTCCACTTAATTCTAGTATTCCCGAAATCTCTCAAAAGCCTAGGATTTATGCTTCATCAAGAAGACATGCCCATACCTAGAGAAATCGTCTGTAAAACTAATGAAATAGGAATAACCACTTCTTGCATGTATAAACATTGGACCACACACATCGCTGTGTATGAGTCCTAAGAGCTCGCTCGCTCTTACTCCGTGTCCAGTGAATGGAGTCTTTGTCATCTTTCCCATAAGACAAGATTGACAAGTTGCATAAGACTGTGATATTCAAACAGATCCAAATATCCCTCTCTATGTAGCTTCGTCAATAGTATTTCATTGATGTGACCCAGTCTACAATGCCATAAGAAAGCCAGATTTAATTCCAGAGACTTTCTTTTAAGTGTGTTCTGGACACTGAAAATCTGAGCTTTATTTAATACGTATATACCATTATCTAATGTACCTGACCCAATCAAAGCTTGATTTAGATGGATGTGGACCACATCGCTTACAAATATAAAATCATATCCTTCTTTAAAAAGTAAGAATACAGATATGATGTTACAAGCTATACTAGGTACATACAAACAGTTACGTAGAATCAATATCTGCCCACTTGTCAATCTAAGGTGATATTCCCCTACGGATTCAGCGTCCACGCTCATTCCATTAGCAACCCTGAGAGTCATATCACCTAACCTGATAACTCTACGGTTTCTCAAATCCTGTAATGAATTACAGATATGAGATCCTGATCCGGTATCTAGTACCCAGGAAGTAGAGTTAATTGACATACAGTTTTCTATTACAAACACACCCGAAGTTGAAGCCACAACATGCTTCTGATCCTGGAGTCTGGCTTTCAAATCGATGTAATCCCTCTGCCATTGCACTTTCCGTGATAATAGGAATATCCCTCCTTCCCTACTGTTAACCCAGAAACTTTTGCTCTTCCCTGTCCTTCTACCTTACTGACACCACATATCGGCTGTGTGAAGGTCTTTTTCTTCTCACCCTTTACTTTTGCCTTGGATGCAGAAGAGGAAGATTCCCCAATAAGCTGAGTGGGTGTCATCCTGGTTTCCTTCAGGGTGCCCTCAACTGGAAGTATAACTTTCTTCCCCTAGGCAAAAGTAGATGGTAGGGACTGTAGAAACAAGTCAGCATATGACCTATTTCCCAACGTGGTCTCCAGGTCCGTGAGCTCATCAATATAGCTAGTCATCGTAAGGACGTTGTCCCCTACAGATGACCCGACAGCCAACCTCGCTTGAAGCAATTCCTTTGAGGTCTCATATCTTGCGATACGAGATTGCTCTCCATATAAATCTTTGATATGGAGGAAGATGGAAGCTAAGTCCATCTTCTCGTGCTGCCTTTGGTTTACACCATCCACTGAGGCCAACACGAGGCACTTGGCATTCGAACAATTTTTTTCCGATGTCTTACGGATATCAATATCCGTGACGGTGGAAACTGGACCTGGGATGACAGGGGATTAAGTAGTAATGAGGTGTCCCAGCTTGTCATAGGCAATGGACATCTGGACAGACCTTTGCCAGTCATTATAGTCAGATTCAGTCATTTTATTTTCTAGATGTAACCTATGTCTGGTCACGGGGTCACTGCAAGAGAGAGAGAAGAAAACACTTAGCATGATACTCTTGCAAGTTTAGATTAGTTTTTAATTTATCTAAACAGGATGGCTCCCACCATTTCTCAAATCCTTCCTCAAACCATAAAAGAAGAATTAGTCAGGATTAATCTCACCATACAATACTTACTTAACTATTCAGCCAGGCTAGTTTCGGTACTTCGAGGGAGGTTTTACGACGCTTTCGCGAAGTTCTTTAATTAAATAACCTCTTTTCCCTAGAGGCGTAGCCCCGCTAACACTGTTCTAGACACCTACTTGGTTTATAGTATTGATCGTTAAGTGAAGAATGTCCCGAGGAGTAGCGGATACTCACAGTAGGATCGGAACCAAATATCATTGTGTGATAATGCTGAAGGAATTCTACCAACATTATCAAACTCTAAATGGTATGCAGCACTAGCAAGTTTCAGTTTCTTTAGAAACTCCCGATGTGGATTTTTGCCCCATGCTCTTATGACCTTGACGAAGGTCAACAAATCATAAGTCACATGTCAAGTTCTACCCATCATTTTCCAGGTTAATTTGAACACACCCGTATATACCCTTGACGAAGGTCAACAAGGTAATACGACTGTCCCAAATCAACATAACTATCTATGCTACATATGAACACCCAGCAGCTACCAATCACAATGCCTTGACGAAGGTCAACAAGCATAGCTTGAATACTATTGAATATTCATATGAAATGACGGAGAGCTACGGATGGTTTTGGCGAAACCGTGAACGTAGTGAACTTGATATAATCGAAGGAACCTGAAAGCTTTTAAAAGGAGTGGTTTAAGCTCCGCATTTAAAAATCTCCTGTTTTAAAATAACCGAGTGGTTTTAAAATTTATTCCAACGACTCCGCTTTGGTCTTTTTGCTTTGCATTAATGTAATGCAGTCCCATCAATTAACCTACCATTGCAGAAAACAACGAAAATACAACATACGCTTATGCCATCCGCCTTCGTCATGGGGCCCTGTCATCACTCGTTAGGTTACTTAACTAACAACAAAGCGGGGGCTGGACTAGCGCGGATGCAAAATATAAGCAACGTCTATTATATAATACATATATAATAATATACATTCATCAGACGCAATGATAGGCATTCCAGATCACAAATGAACACGTTGGATATATTAGGAATTCCGCGTTTCGTTTGAGCCTGTAACGAAAGACGGATTCCACAGTCGTGATGAATAGCCAAACCCCACCCTAGACCCTTATGAGTGTGGCAAACTACCCGCCAAATACCTAAAGTGAAGCAACCTCTCTCAACAAAGTGAGTAGGCCACCCGGCACTTCAAAGTCCCCGGTAGTTTGTGTACCCCACCTTGGGTCTATACTAGGAGCAAAAACAGTAAAAGAATTAATAAAACGGTGGCTACAATCTCAACCCGGATGTACCCCGCAAAATAATATTACATCACTTTACAAATTTTATATCGAATGAAAGAATGAAAACCCTCATCTCACATCACCGGCTATTCATCCATGATGATCCAACAAGTTCCTATACACAAACCATCACAACAACATCATAGATATGTGCAACCCCGACTAATCGACGTATAGAAATTAGTCGACGTTTCCAAATACATATATATAACATAGAGCTTATAAAGTAACTACGACATTAGAATTCCACACGCAACTAGCAAACTTAAACAATTTTCCAAGACTTGAAAATCCAGTGAGCTAAAGTTCCAAAATTGATAGTTTTGAGCCAATCCGGGAGTCAAAACGAACTCGAAACCCGCCCGAATCTTCACGAAGGTGAAGACACAAGATTTACTATCGAATGGGGGCCTCAGGAGGGTACCCACCCCTGGGAGCCACCATGAGGTGGCCCCCAAAGGAAGGCAAACCCGAGAGCACCAATTCCTGGTGCTCTCGGGTCACCAGCCACCAAGTGGTAGTCTTGGAGGATGGTCCCGTCTATTGGTCCCCCCCCCGAGGTGTCCCCGGGGTGCGCACGCTTCACCCCGCGACTTCTCGGTTCAAACCGTAAGCCCACGGGGTGTGCAAACAACTCAAAACCTCACTTTTGAAAACTGTTTTTGTCGACAGTTTTTCCACGACAAAAACGGCGGAATTATAACATCGCTACAAGCTATCTAAGGTTTATGAGAGCCTCTGATACCACTGTAAGTCTATGTCGCACACCCCACATATTCGCGGGGAGGCGGAATTTGCAAAAAATGATTTTTATGAGCTTCACAACACCGACTAGAACCAAGGATCGTCCATAAACCCTAGCTAGCAAATTACTTGAGGTTTAACTACTCGGATATGAAGTTATACCTCATGATACATGTCCTTCGAGTCTTCATCACTATCCTCCTTGTTGTCGTAGGCTCCAAGGATCGATCCAGATCGTAGCTTCTTCGATGGCTTCCTCGAGTCAAAGACGATCCACCCGAGAGTCTATAGTCCGAGGTCCACCTCAAAACCGAGGTAACTAGGGCAACAAGCTTGCTAAACTTGATGGCCTAGGTGATGTAGAGTATGAAGATGGATTTATTTGTCTCTTGAAACCCTAGGATTCTCAACACATGAAAGCTTTTAGGGTTTTGATGTGAGGAAGAAGAAGAGAGCTAGCTTGAGGAAAAAGAAAATGATTTTTGATAATGATATGATAAAATGAGATGGCTACCTTGACATGACCACATGCATGGCATGAAAAATATCTCATCAAAATATCTAAGTAACAAAATATCTCACAAAAATATCTAAGTCAAATAGGCAAACCAAGTTAAGTGGTCAAGCCAAGTTAAATGATCAAACAAAATCAAGTAGTCAAAACAAGTAGCCATGCCTCAAATATAATTTATAAAAATAACAAATACTTTCCTCCACCTCATAATTGTTTTAATCAAGTCAATGGCCAAAACCCTGATGAGGTATCTCCTTCTATGCCCCTCACATCCGTATATACATACCCGCATTCGTGTTTCGAGAAATACGAATACAAAGAGACGAAACTGATCCATCAATATAATACTAGGATCCGGCTTAAACCAAAGCCCACTAGTATTATCCGCCCGAACATCATACGCGCACAAATGCACGTAAGTGATCGAAGCCTTGCCGTAAAATCATACGGCCTCTATACCTTTTGCCCGGTGCAGGGAAACTCTCTATGTGGGACTCTAAAGACTCGACACTACGCTGGTAGTGAGTTTAACCACAGGCCGCAAGTGGTACTAGCTGCACGTAACGGTCCCCAGATAGATGTCGATAAGAAGGCCGATGAGAAAAACCCATCCAAACTCCTACTGAGCCTGAATGTGACAATATATGTACAGTCCGGTCTGTTCGTCTAAGAGTATCGCATATCGGGTCTAGGGGGCGGTAATCGTCAGACCCCTAATAGCGCAATAAGTCGTGCCGGAGTGTAGCCCAAAACATCCTGAGAAACTACTGGAATACCTACCAGTAAATCTTGCTTGCCCTGGCCAGGGACTTTGTGTAATGGCTCTCCGAACACAGCACGATATCAACCCCCAATACCGGTAGAGACGAATCCTATCTAACCGCCACTGCCTCCAAGTGCTTCGGGACTGCACCCAACTACTACCTGTTTGCACGACTCCTTTGAGCCGTGGTAGGGTAGTAATCAAAGTACAGTGGGAACACACTCGAGGCGAAGTAGCAGTATCAAGTCAATGGACTAAGCTGTACTCATGTCACCTGGAAACTGCTACCCGACGATAGGTATAATACCAACCAACTGTTCCCAACGAGTCCTGTCCAGTGTACTCGTAACCTAACGCGCACCTGCATACTATCTTCAGTACGACGTACTAATGGCTGTGGGATAATCCACTACCCTGCTGGGATAAGAAGTGTATACACTAGTCTATTCCGGAGTATCGATGCCCCGTCTCGATTATCCTACGACTAGGGACCTGTATAAGTATATGCTTATAGATTACCCATCCCCCACTAGTGTGACTGCCATCACAACACTGGTATTCAAGCAAAGATCCTAAGGGCTTCACTAATATGTATAAGCGATATGCTAAAAGAAACACATGCACATATTGAAGTAGAAACAAACCAAGTAGCATACTACCATTTTGAGCAAGACTGTCAATACAACTGTGAATATCCCAAGCTTCTATTAAGTAATATACAAACCAATATGATACAATAATGGCCTCTAGGGCATATACACTAACAATCTCCCACTTGCACTAGGACCATGTACTGGCGTATCGCAGACATATCATCTCGATCAGCCGCTCGAATTGTGTCTGAGGGATGGCCTTCATGAGTGGATCTGCAGTGTTATTCTCCGTATCTACTCTCCTCACCTCGATCTTCCGGCGATCTACGATCTCCCCGATCAGGTGGTACCGCCTCAAAATGTGTCTGGACTTCTGATGGGACCTGGGTTCCTTCGCTAAAGCTATAGCGCCGTTATTGTCACAATACAGAGGTATTGGATTAACAATGGTTGAAACCACCTGAAGTTCCGTAAGGAACTTCTTCATCCACACAGCTTCTTTTGCGGCATCGCAAGCAGCTATGTACTCCGCTTCCATCGTCGAGTCAGCAACGGTGTCCTGCTTGGAGCTCTTCCAATAGACCGCCCCTCCATTAAGGGTAAAGACATAACCCGACATGGACTTGGAGTCATCCTTGTCACTCTAGAAGCTGGAGTCAGTAAAGGCCTCGATCTGGAGGTCTTTTCCGCTATACACCAAAAACATCTCCTTAGTCCTTCTCAGGTACTTGAGAATGTTCATTACTGCTATGCAGTGCTTCTCCCCTGGGTTTGACTGATACCGGCTTACAACGCTCAATGCATATGCTACATCTGGTCTGGTACACAACATCGTATACATTATAGAGCCTACAGCAGATGCGTAGGGTATAGTTGACATGCGAGCCCTTTCCAAATCAGTCTTTGGAGACATCTCTTTGGAGAGGGTGATTCCATGACAAGCCGGGAGATTACCGTACTTTGAATCTTCCATACTGAATCTTTTCAGTATGGTGTCGATGTACCTGGACTGTGAAAGTCTCAACATCCTCTTAGATCTATAACGATAGATCTGAATCCCCAGAATGTGGTTGGCATCACCCAGGTCTTTCATAGAGAACTTCTGTGACAAGAATCCTTTGACTGATTGTAGCATAAGAATGTCATTTCCTATCAAGAGAATGTCATCCACGTACAAGACGAGGAATACCACATTTCTCCCTACAATCTTACTATATATGTATGGTTCATTTGGATTTTTGATAAAGTCGAATTCTTTGACTGTATCATCAAAATAGATTTTCCAACTCCGCGATACCTGCTTTAGTCCATAAATGGACTTAAGCAACTTGCACACTTTCCCGCTGCTCCCACTCTGAATGAAACCCTCTAGCTGATCTATATAGACGCACTCTTCCAAATTTCCATTTAAAAAGGCCGTCTTTACGTCCATCTGCCAGATCTCATAAGCGCGGAATGCAGCAATGGCAAGAAGGATCCGAATGGATTTGAGCATAGCCACTGGAGAAAAGGTTTCTTCATAGTCCAAACCAGGTCTTTGACGAAAACCTTTTGCAACAAGCCTAGCCTTATAGGTTTCAACATGTCCATCTACACCAATCTTCTTTCTGAAGATCCATTTGCAGCCTACGGGTTTTACCCTTTCTGGAGCAATGTCCAAAGTCCATACTTTGTTGGTGTACATAGACTCTATCTCGGCCCGCATTGTATCCATCCATTTTACCGAGTCACCGCTCTGAATGGGTTGCTGCAAGCTAGTAGGCTCATCATTGTCAATGATGCAATCCTCTCGATCCCCGTCTATGAGAAAACCGCAGTATCTCTCGGGTGGATAAGACCACCTACTAGTTCTGCGGAGTGGCGCGGGGATGTCCGGTTCTTCTGAAATCTCTAGTTCTACCAAGCTTTCAGTAAAAGCTTGTGGTTCTGGAATTTTTTCCAGTTCTATTGCGCTCCCACTTATCTGATTTTCTAAAAACTCAGCTTCCAAGAATTAGGGATGTTGAGAAACAAAAACCTTTTGTTCCTCTGTGTAATAGAAAAGATACCTCCTGGTGTTCTTAGAGTTTCCCATAAACTTACACAGTACTGAGCGTGCCTCGAGCTTGTCCGCATGCTGCTTTTTTACAAAAGCTGAACATCCCCATGTATTAAGGTACTTAAGGCAGGGTTTCTTCCCACTCCATATCTGATATGGTGTGGTAGGCACTGACTTAGTAGGAAGCTTGTTCAAAAGATATGCAGCTGATTCTAGTGCATAACCCAGCCTTACTCATCATGAAACGAACCATATCCAATAGGATTCGATTCTTCCATTCCGATACACTGTTGTGTTGTGGTGTGTATGGAGGAGTAAGCTGAGAGAGAATTCATTTTCTTTTAAGTAGTCCAGGAACTCGGCACTTAAGTATTCACCATCTCGATTAGATTTCAGTGTCTTGATACTTTTTCCTGTTTGTTTTTCCACTTCATTCTTGTATTCCCGAAATCTCTGAAAAGCCTCGGATTTATGCTTCATCAAGAAGACATGCCCATACCTAGAAAAATCATCCGTAAAAGTAATGAAATAGGAATAACCACTTCTTGCATGTATAAACATTGGACCACACACATAGTTGTGTATGAGTCCCAAGAGCGAGCTCGCTCTTACTCCGTGTCCAGTGAACGGAGCCTTTGTCATCTTTCCCATGAGACAAAATTGACAAGTTGCATAAGACTGAAATTCGAACAGATCCAAATATCCCTCTTTATGTAGCTTCGTCAACTGTATTTCATTGATATTATCGAGTCTATAATGCCATAAGAAAGCCTGATTTAATTCCAGAGACTTTCTTTTAAGTGTGTTCTGGACACTGAAAACCTGAGCTTGATTTAATACGTATATACCATTATCTAATGTACCTAACCCAATCAAAGCTTGATTTAGATGGATGTTGACCACATCGCTTACAAATGTAAAATCATATCCTTCTTTAAAAAGTAAGAATACAGATATGATGTTACAAGCTATACTAGGTACATACAAACAGTTATGTGGAATCAATATCTGCCCACTTGTCAATCCAAGGTGATATTCCCCTACGGATTCAGCGTCCACGCTTATTCCATTAGCAACCCTGAGAGTCATATCACCTAACCTGATAACTCTACGGTTTCTCAAAACCTGTAATGAATTAAAGATATGAGATCCTGATCCGGTATCTGGTACCCAGGAAGTAGAGTTAATTGACATACAGTTTTCTATTACAAACACACCCGAAGTCGAAGCCACAACATGCTTCGGATCCTGGAGTCTGGCTTTTAAAGCCCTGTAATCCCTCTGCCATTGCCCTTTCCCGTGATAATAGGAATATCCCTCCTTCCCTACTGTTAGCCCAAAAACTTTTGCCCTTCTTTGTCCTTCTACCTTACTGACACCACATATCGTCTTTGTGGAGGTCTTCTTCTTCTCACCCTTTGCTTTCGTCTTGGATGCAGAAGAGGAAGACTCCCCAATAAGCTGAGTGGGTGTCACCCTGGTTTCCTTCAGGGTGCCCTCAACTGGAAGTATAACTTTCTTCTCCTAGGCAAAAGTAGATGGTAGGGACTATAGAAACAAGTCAGCATATAACCTATTTCCCAATGTGGTCTCCAGGTCCGTGAGCTCATCAATATAGCTAGTCATCGTAAGGACGTTGTCCCCTACAGATGACCCGACAGCCAATCTCGCTTGAAGCAATTCCTTTGAGATCTCATATCTTGCGATACGAGATTGCTCTCCATATAAATCTTTGATATGGAGAAAGATGGAAGCTAAGTCCATCTTCTCGTGCTGCCTTTGGTTTACACCATCCACTGAGGCCAACACGAGGCACTTTGCATTCGCACAGTTTTTTCCGATGTCTTACGGATATCAATATCCGTGACGGTGGAAACTGGACCTGGGACGGCAGGGGCTTGAGTAGTAATGAGTTGTCCCAGCTTGTCTTATGCAATGGATATCTGGACAGACCTTTACCGGTCATTATAGTCAGATTCAGTCATTTTATTTTCAAGATGTAACCTATGTCTGGTCACGGGGTCGCTGCAAGAGAGAGAGAGAAGAAAACATAGCATGATACTCTTGCAAGTTTAGATTGGTTTTTAATTTATCTAAACAGGATGGCTCCCACGGTTTCTCGAATCCTTCCTCAAACCATAAAATAAGAATTAGTCAGGATTAATCTCACCGTACAATACTTGCTTAACCGTTCAGCCAGGCTAGTGTCGGTACTTCGAAAGAGTTTTACGATGCTTTTGCGAAGTTCCTTAATTAAATAAGCTCTTTTCCCTAGAGATGTAGCCCGCTAATACTGTTCTAGACACCTACTTAGTTTATAGCATTGATCGTTAAGTGAAGAATGTTCCGAGGAGTAGCGGATACTCACAGTAGGATCGGAATCCAAATATCATTGTGTGATAATGCTGAAGGAATTCTACCAACATTATCAAACTCTAAATGGTATGCAGCACTTGTAAGTTTCAGTTTCTTTAGAAACTCCCGATGTGGATTTTTGCCCCATGCTCTTATGACCTTGACGAAGGTCAACAAATCATAAGTCACATGTCAAGTTCTACCCATCATTGTCCAGGTTAATTCGAACCCACCCGTATATACCCTTGACGAAGGTCAACAAGGTAATACGACTGTCCCAAACCAACAAATATATCTATGCTACATATGAACACCCAGCGGCTATCAATCATTATGCCTTGACAAAGGTCAACAAGCATAACTTGAATACTATTGAATATTTATATGAAATGACAGAGGGCTACGGATGGTTTTGGCGAAACCATGAACGTAGTGAACTTGATATAATCAAAGGAACCTGATAGCTTTTAAAAGGAGTGGTTTAAGCTCCGCATTTAAAAGTCTGTTGTTTTAAAATAACCGAGTGGTTTTAAAATTTGTTTCAACGATTCAGTTTTGGTTTTTTTTCTTTGCATTAATATAATGCAGTCCCATCAATTAACCTACCATTGCAGAAAACAACGAAAATACAACGTACGCTTATACCATCCGCATTCGTCACGGGGCCCCGTCATCACTCGTTAGGTTACTTAACTAACGACAGAGCGGGGGCTGAACTAGCGCGGATGCAAAACATAACAACGTCTATTATATAATACATATATAATAATATCCAATCATCAGACGCAATGATAGGCATTCCAGATCACATATAAACACATTGGATATACTAGGAATTCCGTGTTTCGTTTGAGCCTATAACGAAAGACGGATTCCACGGTCGTGATGAATAACCAAACCCCACCCTAGACCCCTACGGGTGTAGCAAACTACCTGCCAAATACCTGAAGTGTAGCAACCTTCCTGTAACCCTTCGAAAATCGTTTAGGCAGTTTTTCGGTAATCGGCTAATTTTTCGGCTTTTTCCGTAAAAAGTCAAAATAGGTATTTTTCATTTTAGATCTAATTATACAAAATTTAGATAAGATATTACTATAATTTTGTCACTAAAATGTCACTTATAATTTTCTAGTTGAATAAAAAAAATCGTAATTAATTATTTTTTTTATTATTTTAAGCTTTTTAAAATACATTAAATTAGTGATAAATACAAATTTAATTAGGTAAATTTCATAATTAGGAATCTTTATAAGCTAAAATATGGTGTTAATAAAATTGTATCATGACTTGCAAATTTTTGGTTTTAGGGTTGGAAATTTACTGAAAAAATGATGCAAAATGAGGATTTTTTTTGTAAAAGGTTGATGTGAAAGTATTAAATGAGAACATGGGGTGTTTTTAGACCTAGAAACTTCTCCAAAAAACCCACAACACCCTCCCTCACCTGCTGGCCGACCCCAAGCTGCAGAATTTCCCTCTCTTCTCACTTCATTTTTGCTTCATTTTCATGTCAAAATTCATAGAAAATTCACAAATTTCATTCTCCCATTCAAAGTAAACCCTAATCCACTCTCTTCTCAACCAAGTTTAGCTCAAAACTAGAAGAAAGGAGGCTTCTTTGGTGGCTTGATCATGCTAGGGTTCCACTTGTGAGGTGAAATTCTAAACTAGTTTGTTACCTTGTAGTTTAATTGTGATAAAAATTGATATTGAAGTATTAATTTAGTTGTAAATAAATTGTTCATAAAAATCAAGAATGGGATTGATTTTGAACTAGGGTTTGAAGCATGGTTGATGGATTAAGTTAGGGCTTTGGTTACCTATTTGGTTAGAGTGGTTAATTGCGTAAGGTTACGCTCGCTAAATCGTTAAATTTGCGACGTTTGCATCGAATCGGTTTGAAATTTGCTTACTAGATTTTTACAAAAATTAGAATGCGATCAAATTGCATTATGTTAGCGATATAATTAGCTTCGTATAGGACTATTAGAGTGCGTGAGCGTGGGGTTTCGTCTAGTCGGGTTTTAGTTTTGTCGATTTCCCCGAAATGACGATTCTAGTTAAAGATTAGCGATTTTTGTGCGTTTTCCCGCGCACCGAGTGCATGCTATGTTTAATTCGAGAGCGTCGATAATCGTATATTGTGACTTGCATCGTTTTAGGTTTTGTAATCTTATGCTTGGTGTTGTGCAAATATACGATCGGTCGGGGAAACTTCGGACACGGCGCGTAAAGGCAAGGCGGTGGCCGGATCGGATTAGCGGGGATTTCAGGTGAGTAGATGTATTCATCTATGGGGGAATCGTCTGGATGGCGCGAGGCGCCCCTAGTTAGGATTACCCTATTCTTGCAAGACTTGTATTGCTATATAGCTTACCCCTTTATTGCATTGCATACCCTCACAGCTAACCGTATACTAGATTGCATGGACATTCATATAACATTCATATACACATATGCGATAACGCTTCGTAGGACACGAACACCATTACCATTGGCATCTGCTGCACGCGCACTATTCATGTGACACACACGCCTTTGGTAATTGCCATGCCACATGCACTATAGAACCTGTTTAACTTAACATCGCCATTTGCATTCATACATGATATATGAAATTGCATAGCATGCATATACTTCGCATTATCATCATATTTACATAGATTCTATCCAAAATTCACATCATATACATTGATATCATAGACATTTATTATATATAACATGTGAACATTATGATTTTCTTGAGGATTTCAGTATTGCTGCGATTTCTGGATTTTTGGGGAAAACCGCAAAAATTTAACAAAAGCTTATATTTATCACTTTTAAAACAAAGTTGCGGTTTTCTCGTGATGTATGTGTCGTCCACCATGAGTTTTCATATTTTCTGTTGGATTTCGAGACCCGATTCGAGGAGTGGATGAACCGTCTCGGGTACATGGTGGGCCCGGTATGGTACCCCGGGGCAAGAAGATCGAGTTGTAGACGATGAGCCTGGCAGGGGAAGACTACCTACCGGTGATGTCTGGCGCAGCGGATATCCGGAGGATACCGACCGTTGTCGTGAGATTTGATGACATGGGCCGATCCGGACTGACGGAGCCTGATATTTGAGACATTGATACAGTGAGATATTGAGACATATATGATTTCATATTTGGTGTCAATGCTTGACACGGGTTTTCAGATGATTTCTTGATGGTACTTAGCTATTATACAGATATTCATTTTCTAAAGTTAAGAATGCAGTACCCTTAGCATTTAAAACACTTAAAGATTTAGTAATGACATTGCATACATGTGCATGCATACTAGAGCTATTATATCACATATGGACATACATGTTGTGGTGCATTGCGTACATTCTTACGATTGCCTTATTAGATGTTATATTCTACTCACGAGCTGGAAACTCACCCCCGTTGTGCCATAGTGTCTTGCAGGTCGGACTTATCAGTCTTGTAGCGGCGGGCTATCTTATCATCATCTCCTTTTGCTCAGACTCGCGACATCGCCCGTAGGTGGGTTGCGAGCACACTTTGTTTCTTTTTGCTCTATCATTGTATCTAGTATTCTCCATCTACCACTTTATATTGTATATTCGACCTAGTGATGAGACCGAGAGGTTTGTATATTTGTGGTTTCTTTTGGGTCGAGCTCACTTGAGCCGACGTTGTGTTTTCTGATATTTTGCGTTTCTTTTATGCTCTTTTCTTGATATTGTTATTATATTGCATGTGGTTGTGATCCGTCTTGGGCGAAGAGCTAGCTCCCACTTGGGGATGCCATTTTATGATTACAGGTTTATTATCTTGTTGTACCCATTTTGGGGGATAGAAAATACTGGGGAGACTCCGTCGAAATTTTCGGAAATTTTTGATGTTTTTAAAAAGGGATTCTATGCAACTTAAATGATTTTAAAAACCGTTTTCATTTAAGGTTTTCCTTCACTCTCTTTTGATTTTGGTTTAGATTTTCTGGTCTTTGGTTGACTTAGGTTACGGTACGCCTTTAGACGTCTCGTAATCTAAGTGCCAGTCACGTTCCGTACTTTCGGGTCGTGACACTTCCTCAACAAAGTGAGTAGGCCACTCAGCACTTCAAGGTAACCCGGTAGTCTGTGCACCCTACCTTGGGTCTATCCTAGGAGCAAAAATAGTAAGAGAAATAATACAACGGTGGCTACAATCTCAACCCGGATGTGCCCCGCAAAATAATATTGCATCACTTTACAAATTTTACATCGATGGAAAGAATGAAAACCCCCATCTCACATCCCCGGCTATTCATCCACGACGATCCAACAAGTTCATATACACAAACCATCACAACAACATCACAGATATGTGCAACCCCGACTAATCGACGTATAGCAATTAGTCGACATTTCCAAATACATATATATAACACAGATCTTGTAAAGTAACTATGATATTAGAATTCCGTACGCAATTAGCAAACTTAACAATTTTCCAAGACTTGAAAAACCAGTGAGCTAAAGTTCCAAAATTGATAGTTTTGAGCCAATCCGGGAGTCGAAACAAACTCGAAACCCTCCCGAATATTCACGGAGGTGAAGACACAAGATTTACTGTCGAATGGGGGGCTTCGGGAGGGTACCCACCCCTGGGAGCCACCACGAGGTGGCCCCCAAAGGAAGGCAGACCCGAAAGCACCAATTCCTGGTTCTCTCGGGTCACCGGCCACCAAGGCCACTAAGTGGTGGTCTTAGGGGGTGGTCTCGGTCATTGATCCCCCTAGGGGTGTCCTTAGGGTGCGCATGCTTCACCCCGCACCTTCTCGGTTCAAACCGTGAGCCCGCGGCGTGTGCAAACAACTCAAAACCTCACTTTTGAAAACTGTTTTTGTCGATAGTTTTTCCGCGACAAAAGCGGCGGAATTCTAACATCGCTACAAGCTATCTAAGGTTTATAAGAGCCTATGATACCACTGTAAGTCGATATCGTGCACCCTACGTGTTCGCGAGGAGGCGGAATTTGCAAAAAATAATTTTTACGAGCTTCGCAACACCGACTAGAACCAAGGATCGTCCATAAACCCTAGCTAGCAAACTACTTGAGGTTTAACTACTCGGATACGAAGTTATACCTCATGATACATGTCTTTCGGGTCTTCATCACTGTCCTCCTTGTCGTCGTAGGATCCAAGGATTGATCTAGATCTTAGCTTCTTCGACGGCTTCCTCGAGTTAAAGACGATCCACCCGAGAGTCTATAGTCCGAGCTCTACCTCAAAACCGAGGTAACTAAGAAAACAAACTTGCTAAACTTGATGGCCTAGGTGATGTAGAGTATGAAGATGGATTTATTTGTCTCTTAAAACCCTAGGATTCTCAACACATGAGAGCTTTTAGGATTTTGATGTGAGGAAAAAAAAGAGAGGTAGCTTGAGGAAAAAGAAAATGATTTTTGATAATGATATGATAAAATGATATAGCTACCTTGACATGACCACAAGGATGGCATGAAAAATATCTCATCAAAATATCTAGGTCATAAAATATCTCACAAAAATATCTAAGTCAAATAGTCAAACCAAGTCAAGTGGTCAAGCCAAGTCAAAAGGTCAAACAAAGTCAAGTAGTCAAAACAAGTAGCCATGCCTCAAATATCATTTACAAAAATAACAAATACTTTTCTCCACCTCATAATTGTTTTAATCAAATCAATGGTCAAAACTCTAATGAGGTGTCTCCTTCTATGCCCCTCTCATCCTTATATACATACCTTCGTGTTCCGAGAAATACGAATACAAAGAGACGAAACTGATCCATCAATATAATATTAGGATCTGGCTTAAACCAAAGCCCACTAGTATTATCCATCCGAACATCATACGCGCACAAATGCACGTAAGTGATTAAAACCCTGCCATAAAACCATACGGCCTCTACACCTTTTACCCGGTGCAGGGAAACTCTCTATGTGGGACTCTAAAGACTCGACACTACGCTGGAAGTGGGTTTAACCACAGGCCGCAAGTGGTATTAGCTGCATGTAACGGTCCTTGGGTAGATGTCGATAAGAAGGCCAATGAGGAAAACCCATCCGAACTCCTACTGAGCCTCAATATGACAATCTCTGTACAGTCCGGTCTGTTCGTCTAAGAGTATCGCATATCGGGCCTAAGGGGCGGTAATCATCCGATCCTTAATAGCATAATAAGTCATGCCAGAGTGTAGCCCAAAAAACCCTAAGAAACTACTGGAATACTTACCAGTAAATCTCGCTTGCCCTGGCTAGAGACTTTGTGTAATGGCTCTCCGAACGCAGCACGTATCAACCACCAATACCGGGAGAGACGAATCCTATCTAACCTCCACTGCCTCTAAGTGCTTCAGGACTGCACCCAACTACTACCTGTTTGCATGACTCCTTTGAGCCGTGATAGGGTAGTAATCAAAGTACAGTGGGAACACACTTGAGGCGAAGTAGCAGTGTCAAGTCGACGGACTAAGCTATGCTCATGTCACCTGGGAACTGCTACACGACGATAGGTATAATACCAACCAACAGTTCCTGACGAGTCATGTCCAGTGTACTCATAACCTAACGAGCACCTGCATACTATCTCCAGTACGACGTACTAATGGCTGTAGGACAGACCATCTCCTCTGCTGGGATGAGAAGCGTATACACTAGTCTACTTTAGAATATCGATACCCCGTCTCGATAATCCTATGAATAGGGACCTGTATAAGGATGTGCTTGTAGATTACCCAGCCCCCATTTGTGTGACTACCATCACAACGCAGGTAATCAAGCAAAGATCCTAAGGGCTCCACTAATATGTAAAAGCGATATGCTAAAAGAAACACATGCATATATTGAAGTAGAAACAAACCAAGTAGAAAACTACCATTTTGAGCAAGATTGTCAATACAACTGTGAATATCCCAAGCTTCCATTAAGTAATATACAAACCAGTGATACAATAATGGCCTCTAGGGCATATACACTAACACTTCGATGGAGGGAGGTCGGAGATCAAGCTTGATCATGGAGGCCTCTAGGAGTTTAGGATGATGGTTAAAGACTGAAGGACACAAATCATTCGGTATAACCATTCTAAACTCCTATATATATAGTTTGCTAGCTCAGGGTTAATGGTCGATCCGTATTATGTGGTTGTTCTAGCGCCGGTTTAGAAAAATTTTGTTCCGCATTCAGCCACGGTTTGATGGCCAAGGCGCTTGCATAACCCAACAATATACGTGTACTGGCTGCACGGATGTTGTTCAGACGAATAATACTAGTGGGATTTGGTTTAAGCCGGATTCTAGTATTATATTATTGGATTATTATTATTTTATTGTATTCGTATTTTTCGGAATACGAATGCGGGTATGTGTATACGGTAAGGGCATTCTTTTAATTTCATAAGAGATGTTTCTAGAAGGGGACACCTCATTATTTGGTTTTTCTATTTTTGGAAATAGATTAATGAGATGGAAAATGGAGATATTTGTGGCATGGAGTGAAGCATGGCTCATTGGTTTATTTTATTGGTTTGGACTCACTATTCAAGCATGGTTGATATTTTCAATTAGAAAATATTGCATGTTTGAGTGAGATGAGTGTAGGAGCCATTCTTCACTTGCCTTTACCCTGGCTCATTTGTAGTTTCACTTTCTCTCTCCATTTTTTCTCTCCTTCTTCCTCAAGACCCTAATCCCTCACATGAGTTGGAAACCATAGAGTCAAGTGAGATTAAATACTCCATTAGATACTCTACATCTTCTATGCTACTTAGTTTAGCGAACTAGGTATCTTAGTTACCTCGGTTTAGAGGTTTGAGTTTAAAGTATAGACTCTCTGGTGGATCATTTTCGACACGAGGAGGCCGACGATCAAGCGCGATCCGGATCTTCGAGGAGCTCAAGGAGAGGAGGAGAAGAAGACCCGAAGGACTAGAATCAAGGAGGTATAAATAATAACATAGTAGTTAGAACCTCCTAGTAGAATAGTTAGTTAAGGTTTCTGTTAAGATCCTGAAGTTTAATCGGTGTTGGATAGTATGAAAAAATCATTTTTGTAAATTCCTCCTCTCCACAAGTCCGTAGGGTATGCGACATCGACTTACAATTAGTTCTCAGATGTGTGCAACTTTCTCTAGTTGTACCCCTATCAAAATCTGGGACCATTTTACCTTAAATTAAATGTTTTGTTAATATACGATACGAACGTTTTGATTCTAGTTTTGGCGTTTTCCTTGGAAAACAACCCTTAGAGGTGGTCTTAGATATTGTTGCACACATTTTGAGCACTAAGTTTATACGTGGTTAACTTGTGAGAGTTCGTTGTTTCGTATAGTATTTGTTTTCGCGTTATATCGGATGTCTAGCCTTATATGTTAGGATCGGTTGTGGAGACATCGGACGCAGCTAGGAAAGAAAATGCGGTGGTCGGATTCGATTAGTCGAGGCATTCCGGTGAGTAGATTTAACATTTATGGAGTAATCGTTTGGATGGCGTAAAGCGCCCGATAGTTAGAATCTAATTACAAATCTTGTATTCATATGCTTATACCATAACCATATTGCATATGCATCATCATGTACATTGATATTATCACCCTAGGCCGCTTGCACCATTACCAATGGTTCATACCGCACGTGCACTATCCTGTATGTACACACACGCCATTGGTAATTGCTATGTCACGTACACTATAGAATTTACTTGATGACTTACATGTTTGCATTTACATCATTATGACATATAAATCTTCAAGTCGTTCATCTAGTTGCATCATATTGATATCATGGACATTCGTCATCATCGACATATTCATGTATTATGATTTTCTTGGAGATTTCCGTTTTCATGAGATTTCTGGATTTGGGGAATCGCAAGTGAATTTTATAAACTTATGATCATTTTAAAAAGGAAAAATGCGGGTTTTCGTGATATGATGTGTAGTGTCCACGATGAGTTTTCTCGGTTCTAGAGTTATGTATATATCCGATTCGAGGAGAGAGGAGGCACCGTCCACGGGTTCATGGTAGACCCGGTGAGGTATCTCGGGGCAAGAAGGCCGTATAGAGAGACGTTGAGCCTGGCAGGGGAACAATATCTACCGTGATTGTTGGCCCGACGGATATCCAGAAGATACCAACCGAAGTCGTGTGGTTCAGATGTATTGAGGGCCGATCTGAGTGACGGCACCCGAGATATCGAGATATTGAGTGTCGATGCTTGACATGGGATTATATTGTTTCTATTGATGATACTTTGGTTTTACCGTACCCAAAATCTATTTAAGATAAAACTCAGTTTTCTCATAGCAGATGTACCCAAATTTCATACTTGATCACTTATTCATGTTGCATTTATACTAGTATATCGCATTATAGTTCATACTTAGGATCTGACGCATTTACGTGCATGCTTGCGATTGTCTCTTATGATATTATTTACTACTCACGAGTTGACAACTCACCCCCGTTGTGCCATAGTGTCTTGCAGGACCGACCCGTCAGCATAGTCACGGTAGGCGCACTACTACTTCTTCTGCTATTCCTTTGGCTTCGACTTTTGGGCGCGATACTTGTAGGTGGGTTATGAGGATATTCTTTTGTGTTCCACCATATATATTTACTTTTGTTTCTAGTATACTCCATCTACAACTTGTATACTTGACCTAGAGACGCGACTGTGAGACGTGTATTATATTGATATCTGGTGCCGAGCTCGTGTGAGCCGACTTTTATATTTTCTTGTGGGCGATGTTTTCTTTTCGTGCTTCTTTATCGTTGGCACTATTATGATATATTCTTGCCTGTATTTGTGTTCCGCCAATTCGGCGAAAAGCTAGCTCCCGCTTAGAGATGCCTATTATGATTTCTTATATATAATCATGTTATGTATCGGTTTTAGGATCAGTTTTTACAAAGGAGATGCTGCTGAAATTTTTATAATACTTAAGCCTTTAAAAGATTTTCGATATAACTCTTGCATGTTTAAATTAACTTTTTTAAACAAGTTTTTTATCATTCTATTTTATTTCACGGTTTAGATTCTGGGTTTCGGCTTACTTGATTTACGTTACGCTTTTAGACGTGGCGTGATTTGAGTGTCAGTCGCGTTCCACCTTCGGGTCGTTACACAAGAATGACTGCAAGTCTGTCTCGAGTTATGTGTTTACCCTCAATGGAGAGGCGGTCTGTTGAAAGAGTTTCAAATAGGATACCGTAGAAGACTCGACGATGGAGGCTGAGTATATTGCTGCCAACGATGCCGCAAAAGAAACGGTCTGGATGAGAATATTCATTTCAGAACTTGAGGTGGTTCCGTCTATTGTTGATCCAATACCTTTGTATTGTGATAACAATAGGGCTATGGTATTAGCGAAGGAACCACATTCCCATCAGTGATCCAAACACATCTTGAGGCGGTATCAGGGAGATCATTGATCGTCGAGAGATCGAGGTCCCAAGCGTAGAGACGAAAGAGAACACGATGGATCCATTCACAAAGGTCCTCCCTTAAACATAGTTTGAGCGACTTTTTAAAATGTTGGGTACGCGATACGCCAACAACTGGTCCTAGAGAAAATGTTGGGTACTCAATACACCAATAACAGGCCTTAGTGCAACTGGGAGATTGTTGGATATGTATGCCCTAGAGGCCTTTATTGTATAGGATGCTGGGGATATATATGTACAGGACAATCTTGCTCGATATGATAGTATGCTATTTGGTTTGTCTTTATCTTAACATGTATATTTTACTGGTTATTATATATTATTGGTACATGTTGATAAAGCCTGTAAGATCTTTACTGGACTACCAGCGTTATAAGGGCGATCATACTTATAGGGGCTGGGTAGTCCATAACCACAACCTTAAATGTCCCTAGTCATGCGAGTATCGAGACTGGGCATCGATATTCCAGAATAAACCAGTGTATACATTTCTTGACCCAGACGAGGGGCGATGATTCATCCTATAGCCATTGGTGTATAGCACCAAAGATTATATACATATGCTCGTTAGGTTATAGGTTACACTGGACAGACTCGCCGCGAACTTCTAGATGGTAATATGCATATCGTCAAATAGCAGTTCTCTTATGACATAAGTACATGGTAGTCTTTAGACCTGACATCGTCATTTGTCTTGAGTGTGTTCCTATTGTACTTAAATTACTACCCTACCACTACTTTAAAGAGTCGTGCAAACAGATTTTAGTTGGGTATAGTCCCGAAGCACTTGGGGGCAGTAAGCAATAGAAGGGATTCGTCTCTCCCAATGTCGCGCTGTATTTGATTGGCCATCACCATAAGACCTTGGTCAAGACAGATGAGATTTACTGATAGCGAGATCAGTAGTCTCAGGATGGTTTTGAGCCACATCGATACGACTTATCCGGTTATTAGGGGTCTGACGTTTTCCACCCCTAGACCCAGTATGCGACACTCTCAAACGAAGAGAGCGAACTGTACGGAGATTGTCACTTATCGGCTCAGTAGGGATACGAACGAGTTTGCTTGTCAATATTCCTTTCATACAATATCTGGGTAGCCGTTACGTACAGCTAGTGCCATTGACGTGCTTATGGTTAAACCTACTGTTAGCGTATTGTCAAGTCTTTAGAGTCCCATACAGAGGGTTTCCCGACTCAGGCGAAATGATATAATGTGCGTATTTTGATACGTACTGAGCTTCGATTATGTCACGACCCAAAGGTACGGAACGTGACTGGCGCTTAGATTACGAGACGTCTAAAGGCGTAACGTAAACTAAGTCAGCCAAAGCCCAGAAAATCTAAACCAAAATCAAAAAGAGTGAAGGAAAACTTTTTATGAAAACGATTTTAAACCCTTTAAGTTATATTAATCCCTTTTTTAAAAAATCAAATTTTTCCGAAAATTTCGACAGAGTCTCCTTTGTAAATACTAGCCCCCAAAATGGTTACAACAAGATATATAAACCTGTGATAACAAAATGGCATCCCCAAGCGGAAGCTAGCTCTTCGCCCAAAACGGATCACAACCACACGCAATATATATGCAATATCAAGCAAATAAGCATAAGGAAACACAAAACTAAGAAAAACTCGTCGGCTCAAGTGAGCTCGACCCCAGAGAAACCACATATACACAAATCTCTCAGTCTCATCACTAGGTCGCATATACAAATAAGAAGTGGTAGATGAAAAATACTAGATACAAAGAAAGTACAAAAAGAGATAAAGTGTCCTCGCAACCCACCTACGAGCAATGTCGCGAGTCTGGGCAAAAGAAGCCAATGATAAGATAAGCTCGCCGCTACAAGGCTGACGGGTCCGACCTGCAAGACACTGTGGCACAACGGGGATGAGTTGCCAGCTCGTGAGTAGAATATAACATCTAATAAGGCTATTGTAAGAATGCACGCAAATGCGTCACAACATGTTTGTCTAGATGTGATATAATGCCACTAGTATGTATACACATGTATGCAACATCAACGAAATCTTTAAGTATTTAAATACGATGATTCCCTGCATTCTTAACTTAGAAAAAGAATATCTGTGCAATAGCTAAAGTACCATCAATGAAATCATCTGAAAACCGTGTCAAGCATCGACACCAAATATGGAAATACATCTGTCTCAATGTCTCGCTATATCAATGTCTCAACACATCGGGCTCCATCAGTCCGAATCGGTCCATATCATCAAATCTCACAACAACAGTCGGTATCCTCTGGATATCCGTCGCGCCAGACATCACCGGTAGGTAGTCTTCCCCTGCCAGGTTCATCGTCTACAACTCGATCTTCTTGCCCCGGGGTACCATACCGGGCCCACCATGTACCCGAGACGGTTCATCCACTTTTCGAATCGGGTCTCGAAATCCAACAGAAAACATGAAAACTCATGGTGGACGACACATACATCACGAGAAAACCGCAACTTTATTTTAAAAATAATGATAATAAGTTTTTGTTAAATTCTTGCGGTTTTCCCCCCAAAATCCAGAAATCTCATCAATACTGAAATCCCTAAGAAAATCATAATATTCAACATGTTGTATATGATAAATGTTTATGATATCAAAGGTATGCAATTGATTTTTGACTAGGAATCTATATAAGCATGATGATGATGTAAGGTATATACATGCTATACAATTCAATGTATCATGTATGATGCAAGTAATGATACTACACTAAGCAGGTTCTAAAGTGCTCGTGACATGGCAATTACCAAAGGCGTGTGTGTCACATGAATAGTGCGTGTGCAACATGTGCCAATGGTAATAGCGTAAGTGTCCTAAGGGGTGATATCACACAGGTATATAGATATTCTTGCAATGCCAGCAGACGAATAACTAGACGGGTATGTATATGAATGAGATGGTTAACTAACTAACTATGTGATTGGTAGGATACGAGCGTGTTCAAGTTTTAGTTTTAAATACCGCAATCAAGACGGTTTCGCACGTAGCTAGCCGGTTGAGTACGGGTCGTCCGCAGGGAGATGGGAATCTTTTTCTATGTGTTTTTCGACGAGTTAAGTCCGGTTGTTCAGATTTTGTTTGTAGTTATCTAAGTGTTGAGTTGATATTTAAAGAGAGCTTGTTAGGGTTAGGATTAGGTTAGTTTGAGTTAGGAGTCTCCACATCTTTCGTTGCCCCACTTAATATCGGTGTTACGGTAATCGGCAACAACGGGGATTAGCACGACTAGGAAGGAACTTGCGAGTATAAGCTAGGCTTTCCAACGCATAGTCCTTCCTTTTGGTGCTTGTCCGTCCGTTCTTGGCTCTTATCCATAACCTCCGGTTAATTCAACCACAACCGGTCTCACTACGGAATCACCGCTATCATGTAGGATAGGGTGCCATAAGGAGCGGATTGTGGTTGGGTTAACGGGAGTTGATTTAAGTTGTTGGGCAAGGAAAGAGTGAGAGAGATTTCCTTCTCTCAAACTTCCCTTATCCTACCCTAACAAGTATAGAACTACTCACACTTCATAATACGGAAAAATAAAACAACACAAAAGAGGAAGATAGAAAGAAGGAGATTAGAAGAATACGACTAACTGTTTGCGACCTCACCTTGGCGAGGATCAAGCGTAAGTATCATTGTCGTATGTAAGGATAAAGAAAAAGAGAGAAGAAACAAACAACAAGGAAATAACAACAACTACTTAACAATTAAAATTACAACAATTATAACAAGTAAAGAAAGAGACAAGCATGATAATAAAAATGGTCTTCTTTATTCATCACTCTTCACTCAAAAGCTCACTTACAAGTTTAATTGAGAAGAGGTGAGAAGAGGAAGAAGAACAATACTAAAACTAGGCAAAATGAAAAATAAAAAGTTGGACCCCTTCCTTCACAAACTTCTGGACTATTTATAGGCCAAAACATGAAACCCTAGGGCAACCAACAGAACATACATGAAAAGACCAACCTACCCCCCAAAACCCTGCACTCTTGGCGCCAGAACGGCCGCGCAAGCGCGGCCAATACCCCTCTTTGGCCGCGCTTCCGCGGCCGTATAGATGACTTGGGCTTGGGTATTTTTGGTGGGACCCTGGTTTGATGTGAGCTTCCTTCTGGTATATGTATTTTCCCATAATTGCTTCACGAATTTTCCAGAATTTCTGTTGAGGGAAAGGTGGACTTTTTGTCAAGATTTTGTCATGATTGCCTCGAGCTCCGCGTAGATCTCTTGGATCTTGTGCTACCATTGAGCCTTGTGCCTGAAAACGACATTGATTTGACATTTTGTCTCCCTAAACTGGTATCTGGCAGCACACGGATGAAGAGCGGAGACCGTGTTTTATCTGTGGCTGGCAGGAACCGGATTTTTGTCATGTTTTCCATGAATTTCTCCGTTTGAGCACCGGGAACCTGTATCCTGCAATTGACTAGCAAACACGGCTCAAGAGTATCTACCGACATGCAATGTGATAAAAATTGGGCGGTATGAAAATGCAAAAATCTGATATGAACAAATACCCCCAAACTTATCAATTGCTCGTCCCGAGCAAAGCCCATTTATTCACAAAAAATTTCCTAACCTCACTTTCGCAGGGAACGCGATTGCACTGAGCATGTGCAACAAGCCGTTAAACCTCTAGGTGTCCCTAGTAGGAGGAGTGTTGTCTCCTGAGGGTTTTCAGCGGATACTACCCACAAAATCCGGTCAAGTTGGTTTGTAAAAATGACTAAGTTTCAAACCCTAAAGTTTTGTTTTTAGAAAATAACAATTCTATAATCCTAAGTCTAGACTATCGAACCTTTATTTTTCACACCTCACATCTTATTTAACTACAGATTTTATATGTCTTTACGTGCAGTGCGGATAGTGTCGTAAAGTTCCAGAAGGATTGATTAGAGTCGTCATGTCGCACAATAAAGCCCAGATAACAATTTTAAAAGGATCACATAAGTTTTATAACGAGTTAAGCATTTTTCAAGTTTCGTTTTCCAGTAAGGTTTCAACTTCAGAATTTCTATCTTCCTTAACAGGAAACTAAGTCGTATTTTTTTCACTCCACCTTTTTCTTGTTTTTATTTCATACACACCTCTGTGAACGTGCAATAGTCTTTATCATAGAATAAAAGCTTCATATCTCCGCTAAAATTTTTATAAAAGCCTGCCTTTTATCAAGATTATTCTCACACAAAGAACCGTTAGGAATTTTAACTCGGAGAGAACACTTGCTTGACTTTGTTTTAAACTGGACTTTCTAGGCTTCTTAGCGAGCTTTGGGCCAATGCACCCAAACCAGTTGGTTTTAGGGCATTAGGTGTAGAAACACCCCAGCGGACTTAATTACTCAAGTTACCTAGGTCCAAGAACAAAAGACAGTTTGGCGTGAAAATCAGATGATTTAATACGAACGGAGATATAACCGGCAGTTCAAATATTTTTTTGGATAAAAGACGTGTCTAGTGGGTTTGGTGTGTAATCATTCCAATCAAGTTTTAGATGGGTTATTTTTCAGACTTAGCTCCTATTACGGCATCAATAACATTCCTTCATATTCGCTTTACTTCATAAACTATTCTTGTCATTACTTATTTCAGAACAAACCTATTTGATTCTCAGAAAATCATTTATCTGTTTAAAAGTTTGAACATGAAAGACTTGTCATCTAATTCCCAAAACTCACGACACGTGTAGTGTGATGTAAAGACGTATATCAGCTATAGTTAACTTCAAAGGAGAGTTATCTTTCAGGTTTTCAAAATCCAAACATAAGATCTAGTTATTCCTATTTTATCAAACAAAAACCGTCGAATGTTGAATCAAAGTTCTTCCACAAGCTAACTTGACAAAAAAGTTTTTATATTTTTGGAAAATTTTCAAATTTTTATGGTTTTTTATGGATTTAATATGCAGATGCAAAATATACATATGAATGCGAAGGTAAGAAATGCGTACCGAGCGTACCCCCAAACTTAAACTGGACAGTGTCCTCACTGTCATAGCATGAAGAGAGCAGTTGGAAGGTTCAAAATTGTCGGTTAGTGATACACAAATTTTTATTTGTTTTTGATTTTAAAGAAAAGAAAAAAGAATATACACAAATATAAACAAAATGGTTTGTACATACCCCCAAACTTATTTGGAACAGTGTCCACTGTTCTTGGCTGGATAACCGAAGTTTGGAGGTAGGCAGAGGAAGATCAAGCAAGGTAAACCGGCTCCTGTAAGAACAGGAGCTCCTCTGTTGGTTCGGCGCTAAGGTACGGTTTGCATCGGTGCCCGTTCACTTTGAAGAGTGAACCGTCCTTTGGATTTTCCAAATCCACAGCGCCCTGCGGATACACATTCCGCACAAAATACGGCCCTTTCCAGCGAGATCGGAGCTTTCCACGATGGAAATGAAGTCGGGTGTCGTAAAGAAGTACCTGCTGACCAGGTACGAAGGTTTTGCGCAAAAGGTGTTTATCATGAAACACCTTCGTTCGATTCTTAACGACAACCGCGTTGTCGTAAGCCTCATCCCTAAGCTCGCTCAGTTCGCTCAGCTGCAGCTTCCGATGGCTGCCCGCGTCCTCCAGAGACAGATTCAGCTCTTTTATCGCCCAAAACGCGCGATGCTCGATTTCGACAGGAAGGTGGCAGGCTTTTCCGTACACAAGCCGATAGGGAGACATGCCAAGGTCGGTCTTATAAGCGGTTCTAAATGCCCAAAGGGCATCAGTGAGTTTCAAAGACCAATCCTTACGGTTCTTGGAAACCGTTTTCTCCAGTATCTGCTTGATTTGCCGATTTGAAACTTCGGCCTGCCCGCAGGTTTGGGGGTGGTAGGGCGTAGAAAGCTTATGATTAATGGAGTATTTCCGCATCAAGGCCTCGAAAGTCCTATTGCAGAAATGACTTCCATTGTCGCTAATGATCGCTCGGGGGTGCCCAAACCGTGAGAAAATGTTTTCTTTAAGGAACCTAACGACAACCTTGTTGTCGTTAGTCCGGCTGGGCACAGCCTCGACCCATTTAGAGACGTAATCAACAGCTAGAAGAATGTACAAGTTCCCAAAAGAGTTGGGAAACGGCCCCATGAAGTCTATCCCCCAAACATCGAAAATCTCCACAACCAAGATCAGTTGGAGCGGCATCTCATTCCTCCGGGATATCCGGCCCATGTGTTGGCACCGGGAGCAAGTCTTGCAATAATCGTGAGCGTCTTTGAAAAGTTGTGGCCAGTAGAAACCACATTGCAAGATCTTCTCAGCTGTCTTTCTGGGCCCAAAATGCCCGCCACATGCTTGGTCGTGGCAAAATGACAGCACACTCTTGAATTCCTCATCTGGGACACACCGACGAATAATCTGGTCGGGACAGTACTTGAACAAGTAGGGTTCGTCCCAGTAAAAGTGTTTTACTTGGGATAAGAAGCGAAGTCTGTCCTGACGTGACCATTCGGTCGGTAGCAATCCTGTGGCCAAATAGTTCACAATATCTGCGAACCAGGGTTCGCAAGATACTGTCAAGAGTTGTTCATCCAGGAAAACGTCGTTTATCGGAATTGGAAGCGAAGGCGAAGAAGGAAGTCGCGAGAGATGGTCGGCAACCACGTTTTCACATCCCCGTTTGTCCTTAATGACAAGGTCAAACTCTTGAAGCAAGAGGATCCAACGGATTAACCGAGATTTGGCATCTTTCTTCGCAAAAAGATGGCGCAGAGCTGAGTGGTCAGTGTAGACAATGACTGGAGAGCCGATGAGGTAGGGCCTGAACTTTTCTAAGGCAAATACAACAGCTAAGAATTCCTTCTCAGTTGTTGTATAGTTAAGTTGGGCGTCGTTCAGGGTTCGGCTCGCATAATAGATTACGTGCGGCATCTTATTGATGTGCTGTCCAAGGACAGCACCGATGGCAAAGTCGGATGCATCGCACATAATCTCGAATGGGTGCGTCCAGTCAGGAGAAGAAAGAACGGGAGCAGAAGTGAGTGAGCGTTTTAGTGACTCGAATGCAGTCACACAGCTCGAGTTGAAGTCGAAAGGTGTGTCCTTAGCCAGCAAAAGTGTCAAGGGCCTAGCAATCTTGCTAAAGTCCTTGATAAACCGTCTATAGAAACCAGCATGGCCAAGGAAGGCTCGGATATCTCTGACGCATCGGGGAGGAGGCAGATTGGAAATGACCTCAATCTTTGCTTTGTCGACCTCTATGCCATTTTGCGAGATGATATGTCCTAAGACAATACCTTCACGCACCATGAAGTGGCATTTCTCCCAGTTCAAAGTGAGATTCTTGTCCTTACATCGTGTAAGGACAGCGTCAAGATGCAGCAAACACTCGTCCAAGGAGTCGCCGAAAATGGAGAAGTCATCCATGAAAATCTCCAGAAATTTCTCCACCATGTCTGAGAAAATCCCCATCATACACCGCTGGAAGGTAGCGGGCGCATTGCATAACCCAAAGGGCATGCGTCGATATGCAAACGTGCCGAAAGGACAAGTGAAAGTGGTCTTGTCCTGGTCTTTTTCGGCGATGGGAATTTGATTATAGCCAGAGTAGCCATCAAGAAAGCAATAGTACTCATGTCCGGCCAATCGTTCGAGCATCTGGTCAATAAAAGGTAGCGGAAAGTGATCTTTCCGCGTTGCGGCGTTGAGTTTTCTGTAATCAATGCAAACTCGCCACCCAGTTTGGGTGCGAGCAGGGATTAACTCATTCGCCTCGTTGGTTATGACCGTGATGCCCGACTTTTTAGGGACAACATGAATGGGGCTAACCCACTGGCTATCAGAGATAGGGTAAATGATACCACTATCTAGACATTTGACGATCTCCTTCTTCACAGCCTCCTTCATGACTGGATTAAGACGTCTTTGTGGATCTCGGGCTGGTTTGGCATCATCCATCAGATGAATGTGATGCTCAACGATGAGGGGACTAATCCCCTTGATGTCCGCCATGGACCAGCCAAAAGCTTGCCTGTTGCCGTGCAAGACCGTGAGAAGGGCTTTCTCTTGCTCGGGAGCTAAAGAAGCCGAGATGATGACAGGGAGGGTCTCGTTCTCACCTAAGTAAGCATACTTAAGGTGAGACGGCAACGGCTTGAGTTCGAGCGTTGGAGGTGAAATGATGGAAGGCAAGACTGGTGCAAAGGTCTCGAACTCAAAGGACTCCAGCAAAGGTTCAAAACGAGTGTAGGCAACCGAGTCGGATGGTTCAGGTAACTCATCTGAAAAGTCGAAAGATTCAAACTCGGGTTGTGCGCGGCTAAGATCGTTCGTGAACGTGAAACACTCGTAGTCGTTATCGGGCGCAGAAACAGCAGCAGGTTCGAAGAGACACGCACTAGTGGCGTCAAGATTATCGTATTCAAATAAAAACTCCTCGAATTCACACTTTTCGGGGGTGATCTCCTGGATCGAGCAAACATCCAGTATATGAGCATTAGGTTCGGCGGGCTGATTCCCCAACCTAAAAATGTTGAGTTCAATTGTCATATTTCCAAAAGAGAGGTTCATTGAACCATTGCGACAATTGATCACAGCATTTGAGGTTGCGAGAAATGGGCGACCGAGTATCACCGGAATTTGATTCCGGGGGTTAGCTACAGGCTGTGTATCTAAGACAATGAAGTCGACGGGGAATATGAAGTCCCCGACTTTGATTAACACATCCTCTAGCTCACCCCTAGGATGGGTGATCGATCGGTCGGCCATCTGGAGAGTGCAGTGTGTGGGTTTCAGCTCTCCGACGCCTAATTGCTCGTATACTGAATACGGAAGCAAGTTAACACTGGCACCAAGATCTAATAGTGCGCGGTTGATGTTCTTATCCCCAATAGTAATTGAAATCGTAGGACAGCCAGGGTCCTTCCGTTTTTGTGGTAAAGATTGGGTAAGGGCATCACTCACAGCACTAGCCAAGAAAACTTTCTTGGGTACCTGAGACTTCCTCTTTTTCGTGCACAAGTCCTTTAAGATTTTCGCGTAAGAAGGGACTTGTTGGACAGCATCTAAAAGAGGAATGTTAATGTTAACTTGCTTGAATAACTCCAAAATCTTCTCCATTTGTGGATTTTGTTTGTTAGACCTCAACCAGTTTGGAAATGGAACATTTTGAAAATTGGTTGAGTCTAATGCTGGAGGAGGAGATTTTGGAGTTGGAACGGATCCCAGAATAGGTGTTTTCGTGGAGTGAGAAGCGGGTCCGTTTAGAGAAGAAGAGGAAGGAGAGCCTTGTGAAGAACGGAGAATAGGCTCGGAAGACGAAGAAGAAGAAGCAGGAGAAGAAGAAGAAGAAGAAGCGGCCGGGGTGTCATCGTTGATTTGCTTGCCAATGTTGTTTTGCAGCACCCTCCCTGATCTCAGTGTGGTCACGGCACTCACATTATGGTTTTGTTGTTCAAGAGCAACATGTGCATTATGTGGGTGGCCGGGATTTGGAAGTGGCTGGGACGGGAGCTTCCCCTTCTCTCGCTCGCTCAAGGCCGCGTTCAGCTGTGCAATCTGGGCCTCGATGGTCTTGATGCTCTGCCCGTGTGCGGCGGTGTGTTGCACTAAAGATTGGATCGAAGACTGGATGTTGGCGGTGGATTGAGTCGATTGTTTAACAAACGCATCCAGACTTCGCTCGAGCGAGGAAACCTTATCGTTGTTCGACGGAACAAAGTTGTTTGGTGGAAAGGAATTGTTCGGTGCAAAGTTGTTCGTCTGGTTTTGGTAAGGCTGGGGTTGGAAGGGCTGCTGATACTGAGTTTGTTGTTGCGCTTGTTGTTGCGGTGGAGGGGCCCTTTGGAAATTGTTGCCCTGGAATTGATTCTGATTCTGATTCCAGGCGAAATTGGGGTGGTTCCTCCAACCGGGATTGAAGGTGGAAGAGTATGGATCATTCCTCGGTCTTTGCTGGAATGCATTAACCTGATCCTGTCCTTGCGAGGGTGGATTGTAAGGACACTCTTCAGTCAAGTGGGACGGATCGGAACAACAAGCGCAGATGGTACGAAGGGGGAGAACAGGGGCAGGAGTAGGAGAAGAAAATTTGCTCTCTATTGCTTCAAGCTTTTTTGTTATTGCAGCCATTTCAGCTCTCATCGCAATAGAGACATCAAGCTGGTGAATTCCTACCCTAGACTGACCGGTAGAAGTGGAGGTAGAAGAAGAAGAAGGAGTCGGTCTGGTGCTCTCCCACTGTAGCGTTTGCTCCGCAAGATCGTCAAAGAACTGCCACGCTTCCTCGTCAGATTTGGATAGGAAGTGGCCCTGACAGATGGTTTCTAGCAACTGCTTCGTTGCTGGGTTCAGGCCCTCGTATAAGGTTTGGCAGAGTTGCCATTTCTCTATACCGTGGTGAGGACACTGAACAAGAAGGTCTTTGTATCGGTCAAAGCACTTCCAAAAGGGTTCAGAAGGAAGCTGGGAGAATTGGTTGATCTCATTTCGAATTCTTGCGGTCTTATGATTTGGGTAGAATTTTTTCAGAAACGCTTTAACAAACTCGTCCCAGCTGGTGATTGAGTGGGAAGCGGTGCTATACAGCCATTTTTCTGCGAGATCGCATAAAGTGAACGGAATGACCCGTAGACGTATAGCATCGTCCGACAGCTGGGTTGTTTTCATCATGGCACAGACGTTTTGAAATTTGTTAATGAAGATATAGGCATCTTCAGATTCAAGCCCATGAAAACGTGGAAGCATGTTGATGAAATGGGGCTTAATTTCAAAGTTGTCCCCATTGGCCGGAGGAAGAGAAAGGCAGGTTGGAAGTGCAGAACGGGTAGGGTAGAAACGATCCTGGAGCGCAATTCGCTGCGGCGCTACAACAGGCGGAGGTGGTGGGAGATTGGTCTCCATAGGAGGTGGAGCCAATCCAGGGGTGGTCAACGAGATGTTCGGATTAAATCCCGACATCGCGGAAGAAGAGGTTGGTGAAGGTGAAGGTGAAGGTGAAGATGTATGAACAGAATTCCGGTCAACGTCGGAGTTGGCCGGCAAAGGAAGGGGTGAAAGAGGAGTGGACGGAGTATCGACTTCGGAGTCGATCGCGTAGTCGGTCGCGACTAACGTAACGCGGACTAGACGGGCGCTAGTGTCCCGAGTCCAAGCGGACATACACTAAACGAGTTTAGTATAGTCAAAGCGGAGAAGGTGAGGGTAAGAAAACGTCAATGAAGAAAGGCGATGGGTGTTGGGTGAAAATGGATTTGGCGACAAAAGGGCAAGTTTTTATAAAAGTTTTTGATTTTTTCTTTTTTTTTTTTTTTTAGAAAAAGATTTACAGGAGTATGTACGGAAATACGGCTTAAGCAATCACAAACAAGATATGCACAATCACACCTAGATCTAGGGTAACCTAGGTCTACTAGACCTGCTCCTGAACTTGATTGTCGAAGTTAAACAGTGTCGAGAAACAGGCTTAAAAATACACTGATCACGAGGCCAGGTAAGTGCAGAGATAAGAGGAGGTTGTCCAACGCTTTCGCGAAGTTCCTTAATTAAATAACCCTTTCTCTTTTGGCGGTTGCGCCTTTAACACTTTCCTAGACACCCCGTAAACAATATACGGTTAAGCAAGGTTCTAAACAAAGTTTATCTTCTCCTAATGAGCGCGAAGTCCTTAGGGCTGAAGTCTAGTATTTTTTAATTACAATGGACAATGCATATGCTTTAGTGATTTTTGGGGTCCTGGGAAGGGTGATGAAATCCCCACCCAATCTGGATTGGTTTCAAGCCCCTTAAGTCCGTATTAAAGAATGCAAAACAGTAACAATATCAACAGCAAACAATTTTTATTTGCGGCGCAAAGAATCCTGCACAAGAACAGTTTATTGGAAGGGGGAGAAGAATTTGCGCAAAGAAGGCTGCAGAAAACACAATTCAGTGGAGCTTAGAGGAGTGGAGAGAGGCAGAGAGAGTTACCCAGAAAAAATGGCAGCCCAAGGGCACCAAGTGGCCGCTCTTCCGCGGCTAAACAGGTGCTAAGGCCGCGGAAGCGCGGCAGGAACAGAGGATTGGGACTTCAGGTTTGGTTCAGGTGCTGTTCTGGGTCTTCTCCTCTTGTCTGGATGTACTGAATCTTAAATTGCTCACTGTATTTGCTCCAGATTTGTACAGTAGACCGGATGATTCGTTTTGTCCGTCGCGGTGTAGCCGC
The DNA here is from genome assembly GCA_030015575.1 of Agapanthus africanus. NCBI lineage: Eukaryota > Viridiplantae > Streptophyta > Magnoliopsida > Asparagales > Amaryllidaceae > Agapanthus > Agapanthus africanus. The sequence continues at coordinate 207,205,938 of CM057337.1, forward strand.
GAAATGTGGGTCTATCTACCCACGTCTTTGGCACTGTACTTGAACTCCGTATTTCCAACGTCCTTGGCGTCGATCTTGAGCTTCGTATTTCCTGCACACTTGCACAAAAACTAATCAAGAATAACAAGATGATTTTTACAAAGTATTTTTTTTTTTGGTTTTTTGGTTGTTGTTATATTCACAAATTAACCCGAAATTTCACTTAGAAATAGACTACCGTCTCCCCGGCAACGGCGCCATTTGATTGGTAGGATACGAGCGTGTTCAAGTTTTAGTTTTAAATACCGCAATCAAGACGGTTTCGCACGTAGCTAGCCGGTTGAGTACGGGTCGTCCGCAGGGAGATGGGAATCTTTTTCTATGTGTTTTTCGACGAGTTAAGTCCGGTTGTTCAGATTTTGTTTGTAGTTATCTAAGTGTTGAGTTGATATTTAAAGAGAGCTTGTTAGGGTTAGGATTAGGTTAGTTTGAGTTAGGAGTCTCCACATCTTTCGTTGCCCCACTTAATATCGGTGTTACGGTAATCGGCAACAACGGGGATTAGCACGACTAGGAAGGAACTTGCGAGTATAAGCTAGGCTTTCCAACACATAGTCCTTCCTTTTGGTGCTTGTCCGTCCGTTCTTGGCTCTTATCCATAACCTCCGGTTAATTCAACCACAACCGGTCTCACTACGGAATCACCGCTATCATGTAGGATAGGGTGCCGTAAGGAGCGGATTGTGGTTGGGTTAACGGGAGTTGATTTAAGTTGTTGGGCAAGGAAAGAGTGAGAGAGATTTCCTTCTCTCAAACTTCTCTTATCCTACCCTAACAAGTATAGAACTACTCACACTTCATAATACGGAAAAATAAAACAACACAAAAGAGGAAGATAGAAAGAAGGAGATTAGAAGAATACGACTAACTGTTTGCGACCTCACCTTGGCGAGGATCAAGCGTAAGTATCATTGTCGTATGTAAGGATAAAGAAAAAGAGAGAAGAAACAAACAACAAGGAAATAACAACAACTACTTAACAATTAAAATTACAACAATTATAACAAGTAAAGAAAGAGACAAGCATGATAATAAAAATGGTCTTCTTTATTCATCACTCTTCACTCAAAAGCTCACTTACAAGTTTAATGGAGAAGAGGTGAGAAGAGGAAGAAGAACAATACTAAAACTAGGCAAAATGAAAAATACAAAGTTGGACCCCTTCCTTCACAAACTTCTGGACTATTTATAGGCCAAAACATGAAACCCTAGGGCAACCAACAGAACATACATGAAAAGACCAACCTACCCCCCAAAACCCTGCACTCTTGGCGCCAGAACGGCCGCGCAAGCGCGGCCAATACCCCTCTTTGGCCGCGCTTCCGCGGCCGTATAGATGACTTGGGCTTGGGTATTTTTGGTGGGACCCTGGTTTGATGTGAGCTTCCTTCTGGTATATGTATTTTCCCATAATTGCTTCACGAATTTTCCAGAATTTCTGTTGAGGGAAAGGTGGACTTTTTGTCAAGATTTTGTCATGATTGCCTCGAGCTCCGCGTAGATCTCTTGGATCTTGTGCTACCATTGAGCCTTGTGCCTGAAAACGACATTGATTTGACATTTTGTCTCCCTAAACTGGTATCTGGCAGCACACGGATGAAGAGCGGAGACCGTGTTTTATCTGTGGTTGGCAGGAACCGGATTTTTGTCGTGTTTTCCATGAATTTCTCCGTTTGAGCACCGGGAACCTGTATCCTGCAATTGACTAGCAAACACGGCTCAAGAGTATCTACCGACATGCAATGTGATAAAAATTGGGCGGTATGAAAATGCAAAAATCTGATATGAACACTATGCATATAATTTGCAAGTAATAAAGTGATCCTAATTATGGGGTGCCTCGCGCCATCCAGACGATTTCCCCATAGATGTATACATCTACTCACCCAGACGCCTCGCTAATCTGATCCAACCACCGCTTTGCTTTTGCGCGCCGCGTCCAATATTTCCGCAACCGATCCTATAATTGCACAACACACAACATAAGATTAAAAATCACGGAACGACGCAAGTCACAATATGAAAAGATCAACGCCCAGAAGTTAGGCACAACGTGCACTCGGTGCGCGGAAAACACACGAAAATCACTAAAAGCTTAACTAAAATTGTCGTTTCGGGGCAACCATCAAAACTAAAACCCGACTAAACCAAACTCCGCATTCGCACACCCTACAAGTCATAGTACATGCTAATAGTATCGTCAAGATATCGCAATTTAATCACCTCCTAATAATTTAGAAAACCTAGTAAGCATTCGCATATAAATTTCCGATGCAAATCTCGTGAATTAACGATATAGCGTTCACAAACTAGCACAAATTTCCAAACTAACCCACTAGATGGCCACAACACTAACTTAATTTATTAACAATGCTTCAAACCCTAATTAAAATTCCAAACCTTTACTAGAATTTTTTAAACAAGAAATTATAATCAAATTGACACTTTAAAAATCTAAATTAGCATAATTAAACTACCAATTTAACAGCTAGATTAAAAGTATACCTCCCAAGTGTTGATTCCCTTGCACTTAGCCTCCAAAGTTGCCTCTTTTCACTTTGTTTTAAACCAATTAGGGTTTGGGAAGAGGTGGAATAGGATTTAGGTTAGAATTTGTGAAGGAATTTGTGAATTTTTATGGATTTTTGGTTGAATTTTACATGAATTTTGAAGCAAGAGAATGGTGGAAAATGGGGAGGGTTTCCTGCAGTGAGCTCGGCCTGAGGGTGAGGGGGGAGGTGTGAGTGAGATTGTGTAGAAAACTCTACACAAAAAGCATCTTTTATACTCATTAAATGCATATCACATCAATTTTTACACAAAAAACCCCATTTTTAATTCATTTTTGCTTAAATTTTTAACCATAGAACTAAAATCTTGAAAAGTCTTGATAAAATTTTATTAACACTAGATTTTAGTTTATAATATTTTCTAAGTGTGTAATTTACCCATTTAAATTTGTATTTATCACTAATTTAATGTATATTTAAATACTTAAAATAATATTAAAAATAATTAATTAAGGAAAAAAATTTAAATGACTAGAAATTTTTAAGTGACAATTTAGTGACCAATTTCTAGAAATATATTATCTAAATTTTGTATAATTAGACCTATATTGAAAAATACTTATTTTGACTTTCTACGGAAAAGACTTATTATTTTGCCGATTATCGAAAAACTGCCTAAACGATTTTCGAAGCGTTACAATTTTCCCCCCTTAGAGAAATTCAGTCCCCGAATTTAGAATTTTTTCGTGTACCTTCAAAAAGATGGGGATATCTCTTCCTCATCTCGACCTCGGTCTCCCAGGTGACCTCCTCGCTGTTCGGGCCATGCCAAAGAACCTTGACGGACGGTATAACCTTCGACCTCAATTTCTTTACCTGCCGATCCAAAATGACCACCGGCTGCTCGGTGAATGAAAGATCACGCTCTAACTGGATCGTCTGGTGCTGAATCGCATGGGAAGGGTCATGAAGGTACTTGCGAAGTATTGAAACATGAAATACGGGGTGAACATCGAGGAAGCTGGGCGAAAGGGCTAACCGATAAGCCACAGAACCGACACGCTCTAGGATCTCGAAGGGACCAACATATCTAGGACTAAGCTTCCCTTTCCGTCCAAATCTCATCATGCCCTTCATCGGAGAGACCCTCAGGAAAACATGATCGCCAACAGCGAACTCAAGTCGGCGACGGCGCCTGTCAGCATATGATTTCTGCCTACTCTGGGCCGCTCTCATCCTGTCCCGAATCAGCTGTATCTTTTCGGTCATCTCCTGTATGATCTGTGGCCCAAAAATACTGCTCTCCCTGAGCTCTGTCCAACATACGGGCGATCGACATCTCCTCCCATATAAAGCCTCGAAAGGCGCCATCTGAATCGTCTCCTGGAAGCTATTATTGTAGGAGAACTCGATCAAGGGCAAATGACGATCCCAGCTACCACCGAATCTAAAACATAAGCTATGAGCATGTCCTCAAGAGTCTGAATAGTACGCTCTGACTAACCGTCAGTCTGCGAATGAAAACCTGTGCTAAAACTCAATTGGGTGCCCAAAGCCTCCTGAAGTTTCTGCCATAATCGGCTGGTAAACAGGGTGCCCCGGTCGGACACAATGTAAGTCGGGACACCATGCAGTCGCACCATCTCATCAATATAAACCTGGGCGTACTGAGAAAATCCAAAAGTGGTCTTCACTGGCAGAAAGTGAGCCGCTTTCGTCAGTCGATCCACAATCACTCAAATAGAGTCATACCCTCGACTGGTCCTGGGTAGACCCATAATGAAGTCCATGGAGACCTGTTCCCACTTCCACAAAGGGATGGGCAAAGGCTGTAACTCGCTGGCTGGCCTTTAGTGCTCGGCCTTGACTTGCTGACAAGTCAGATATCTCGACACAAAGTCTGTAACATCCTTCTTCATCCCGTCCCACCAGTAAACCTCTCTCAAGTCACAGTACATCTTGGTGGAACGTGGATGCACACTGTACACTGATCTATGGGCCTCCTCAAGAATATCACGCCTCAGTCCCTCAGAATCTGGTATGCACAGTCGAGTCCCAAATCGAAGTATCCCCTGATCATCAATCACGAACTCGGAAACTCTGCCCTGCCGTATCTGCTCGATAATCTCTAAAATACGGGCATCGCCGGACTGTGCCTCGTGGATACGGTCAAGTAACTGTGGGCGTGCTCTGAAATGGGCCGGCTGTTCCCCTGTACGAGTAAACTCGAACTGCACTCTTCTGTCACATAAAACCTGCCAATCCGCCGTCGACTGCATCTGTACTGCGCTCAAATAAGATAGGCTACCTCCGGGTCTCCTACTCAAAGCATCTGCCACCACATTCTCCTTGCCCGGATGGTATAGAATCTCGCAGTCATAATCTTTCACCAACTCCATCCAACGGCGCTATCTCAGATTTAGATCTCGCTGCTGAAAGATATACTTCAAGCTCTTGTGGTCAGTGAATATCTGGCATGACTCGCCGTATAGGTAATGTCTCCAGATCTTAAGTGCAAATACCACTGCAGCCATCTTTAAATCATGAGTGGGGTAGTTCTGTTCGTGTTTCCTTAATTGTCGAGAAGCATACGCGATAACTCTGTCGTGCTGCATCAATACACAGCCCAGCCCCACTCGAGAAGCATCACAATATACCACGAAACCGCCCGATCCTGAAGGTAATGATAACACTGGTGCAGTAGTCAGACGAGTCTTCAACTGCTGAAAGCTATCCTCACATGCCTGGGTCCAATCGAAAGGAACCCCCTTTCGGGTCAACCTGGTCAACGGTGCAGCAATACGGGAGAAATCCTGGACAAAACGTCGATAATAGCCGGCCAAACCTAGAAAGCTGTGAACCTCTGATACCGGTCTGGGCCAACGCTGAACTGCCTCGATCTTCTTTGGGTCCACACAAATACCATCTCTCGTCACCACATGACCCAAGAAGTCGACACTGTCTAGCCAGAATGTGCACTTGGAAAATTTGGTGAACAGCTGATGCTCTCTCAAAGTCTGCAATGTGATACGCAAGTGCTGCTCGTGCTCCTCCCGGCTCCGAGAATAAACCAAGATGTCGTCAATGAAAACAATGATGACCTGATCAAGATACGGCCTGAATACACGGTTCATCAAGTCCATAAATGCTGCTGGGGTATTGGTGAGCCCGAACAACATCACCAAGAACTCATAATGACCATAACGTGTACGGAAAGCAGTCTTCGGAATATCCTCCTTCCAAACCTGCAACTGGTGATAACCTGACCGTAAATCAACCTTCGAGAAAAATCCTGTTCCCTGGAGCTGATCGAATAAGTCGTCAATGCGGGGTAGGGGACATCTATTCCGCACAGTAACCCGGTTCAGCTGATGGTAATCAATACATAAGCGCATACTGCCATCCTTCTTCTTAACAAATAGGACGGGAGCACCCCAAGGTGACACACTCGGTCGGATAAGCCCTTTATCCAGCAAGTCATGTAACTGATCCTTCAGCTCTCTAAGCTCCGCCGGGGCCATCCGATAAGGCGATATAGAGAGAGGCCCCGTGCCGGGGATCAAGTCGATGCAGAACTCAATCTCGCGCTCTGGTGGCAGACCAGGCAGCTCGTCAGGGAATACATCAGGAAACTCTCTCACAATAGGGATCTGGTCCAACGGAACCTCTGCGGCGCTAGTATCACAAACATAGGCTAAGAATCCCTGACACCCTTTCCTCAAGAGTTGACCAGCACGAAGAGAAGAAATCAAGCTGGGAAGGGGAGCGCTACGATCTCCCTGAATAACAAGAACCGGCTCACCAGGAAAACTGAATCTAACTGCCTTCTCACGGCAGTCCACAGATGCATAACAGGTGGCTAGCCAGTCCATACCATGAAGAACGTCGAAGTCTAGCATATCGAGGAGAATCAAATCAACTGAAGAATCTCTCTCCACGATACGAACGGGACACGATCAGTACACAAAACGGGCAACAAACGACTCGCCTACCGGAGTAATAACGACAAGCGGCTGATTTAACGAAGAAGACTCTCGGCCCAACCTCGGTGCAAAGTATGTGGATACATAAGAATGTGTGGAGCCTGGATCAAATAATACCCGTGCATCAAAAGAACATATTGGCAGGGTACCTATCACGACGGCATTGGATGCCTGCGCATCCTAAGGAGTCAACGCGAACACTCGGGCCTGTCCACCACTAATAGCTGGCTGTCCTCTGCCTCTACCTCGGCCTCTGCCTCTGCCTCTGCCTCTGTCGCCTCGTCCTCTCTGAACAGGACCGCCACGCCCACGACCTCTAGAAGCATCTGCCTGGTGTGGAGCCTCATCAGGGGTAGGAAGTATAGCTCTCTGGGGAGGTGGTAAGGGTGGTAAGGTCACATGTGGGACTGTCGCTGCGCCCCGGCGCCCCATGGTACAGTCTCTGACACGATGGTACTGACTCCCACACTGAAAACATCCTGGCGACGACTGCTGGGTCTGCGGATATGAACTAAATAACTGACCCCGTCTCAATCCTCTGCCGCCACTATCTCCCGGAAAGAATCTATCACGATGTCTACCCATCTGCCGCTGGGCTGGCGTATCAGTACGGATCCTCTTCGGCCTAGAAATGACCGGAGTCTCAGAAATGCGCTCCTCCAAAAGTAAGGCTGCATCCATCGCGGCTGCGTATGTGTCAAAGTGCTGAGTGCCGATGGCAAGGAATAGCTGTGTATCAAGCCCTCGCACAAACCTCTTTATTCTCTTCTTTTCCGTGTTTACTAGGTACGGAGCATATCGGGACAACTGGGTAAACTGTATATCATACTTAGACACTGTCATCCTAGGAGTCTTGCGCAAAGACTCAAAACTATGGGCTCGAGCATCTCGGACACTCTCCGGAAGAAAACGGGCAAGAAATGCAACTGTAAACTCGTCCCAGGTAATAGGAGATAGACCTGCAGCTCAGCCTCTCTCTACTAAATCGTACCACGTCTGGGCAAGGCCCTCCAAACAAAAACTCGCGAACTCCACCCATCTATCATCAGAACACCTCAACGAACGGCAAATCCTAGCCATCCTATCAAGAAATGCCTGTGGGTCCTCTGTCGCATCCGTACCGGTAAAAGCTGGAGGTCTCAGTCTCATAAACTCCTGTAGTGAAACAGGGATAGTAGCAGGAGTAACCGTCTGGGTAGCAGGTACAATCGTGGTCCATGCGGTGGAAGGAACGTCCTCGGATCTCTGTGCCCGACTGGACTCAACTAACGATCCCATCATCTGTCGCAACTCCTGCATACCAGCCTATAATCTGGCAATACGGTCTGGAGAGGGCGAATCAATCTGAATTTGAGGGGTAGGCATATCATCCCGCTCGATCCTCGCCTCAGACGAGCCCGCTCGAAGCTCATCCCTAGCGGCAGCCCGCTGAGCTCTCGTAGTCTTTGGCGGCATCGAAGCTGGAATGAGAAACAGGAGCGATAAGAACATTACGATTGAATCAAAGAATGCATAGAATCAAGGAGGAAATACAAGCAATTATGTCCTAAGGTCACTTAGGCGGAGTACCGTATCGTAAGTATGCCGCGGAACATACCCACGCTACGCCACTCTGCTTAAGTCACCTACTCCATCTACCAAGGGTCGTCCTACACTCAGAAAGGTAAAACCTATGCTCTGATACCAACTTTGTCACGACCCGAAGGTACGGAACGTGACTGGCGCTTAGATTACGAGACATCTAAAGGCGTAACGTAAACTAAGTCAGCCAAAGCCCAGAAAATCTAAACCAAAATCAACAAGAGTGAAGAAAAACCTTTTATGAAAACGATTTAAAACCCTTTAAGTTATATTAATCCCTTTTTAAAAACATCAAATTTTTCCGAAAATTTCGGCAAAGTTTCCTTTGTAAATACTAGCCCCCAAAATGGTTACAACAAGATATATAAACCTGTGATAACAAAATGGCATCCCCAAGCGGGATCTAGCTCTTCGTCCAAGGCGGATCACAACCACACATAATATATATGCAATATCAAGCAAATAAGTATAAGGAAACACAAAACTAAGAAAAACTCGTCGGCTCAAGTGAGCTCGACCCCAAAGAAACCACATATACATAAATCTCTCAGTCTCATCACTAGGTCGCATATACTAATAAGAAGTGGTAGATGGAGAATACTAGATACAAAGAAGGTACAAAAAGAGATGAAGTGTCCTCGCAACCCACCTACGAGCAATGTCGCGAGTCTGGGCAAAAGAAGCCAATGATAAGATAAGCCTGCCGCTACAAGGCTGACGGGTCCGACCTGCAAGGCACTGTGGCACAACGGGGGTGAGTTGCCAGCTCGTGAGTAAAATATAACATCTAATAAGGCTATCGTAAGAATGCATGCAAATGCGTCAAAACATGTATGTCTAGATGTGATGTAATGCCACTAGTATGTATGCACATGTATACAACATCAATACGAAATCTTTAAGTATTTAAATACGATGATTCTCTGCATTCTTAACTTAGAAAAAGAATATCTGTGCAATAGTTAAAATACCATCAATGAAATCATCTGAAAACCGTGTCAAGCATCGACACCAAATATGGAAATACATCTGTCTCAATGTCTCACTATATCAATGTCTCAACACATCGGGCTCCATCAGTCCGGATCGGCCCATATCATCAAATCTCACGACAACGGTCGGTATCCTCTGGATATCCGCCGCGCCAGACATCACCGGTAGGTAGTCTTCCCCTGCCAGGCTCATCGTCTACAACTCGATCTTTTTGCCCCGGGGTACCATACCGGGCCCACCATGTACCCGAGACGGTTTATCCACTTCTCGAACCGGGTCTCGAAATCCAACAGAAAACATGAAAACTCATGGTGGACGACATATACATCACGAGAAAACCGCAACTTTATTATAAAAATAATGATAATAAGTTTTTATTAAATTCTTACGGTTTTCCCCCCAAAATCCAGAAATCTCATCAATACTGAAATCCCCAAGAAAATCATAATATCCAACATGTTGTATATGATAAATGTTTATGATATCAAAGGTATGCAATTGATTTGTGACTAGGAATCTATATAAGCATGATGATGATGTAAGGTATATACATGCTATGCAATTCAATGTATCATGTATAATGCAAGTAATGATACTACACTAAGCAGGTTCTAAAGTGCTCGTGACATGGCAATTACCAAAGACGTGTGTGTCACATGAATAGTGTGCGTGCAATATGATCCAATGGTAATAGCGTAAGTGTCCTAAGGGGTGATATCACACAGGTATATAGATATTCTTGCAATGCCAGCAGACGAATAACTAGACGGGTATGTATATGAATGAGATGGTTAATTAACTAACTATGCATATAATTTGCAAGTAATAAAGTGATCCTAACTATGGGGCGCCTCACGCCATCCAGACGATTTCCCCATAGATGTATACATCTACTCATCCGGACGCCTCACTAATCTGATCCAACCATCGCTTTGCTTTTGCGCACCGCGTCCGATGTTTCCGCAACCGATCCTATAATTGCACAACATACAACATAAGATTAAAAATCATGGAACGACGCAAGTCACAATATGAAAAGATCAACGCCCAGAAGTTAGGCACAACGTGCATTCGGTGCGCGGAAAACACACGAAAATCACTAAAAGCTTAACTAAAATCGTCGTTTCGTGGCAACCGTCAAAACTAAAACCTGACTAAACCAAACTCCGCATTCGCACACCCTACAAGTCGTAGTAGATGCTAATAGTATCGTCAAGATATCGCAATTTAATCACCTCCTAATAATTTAGAAAACCTAGTAAGCATTCGCATATAAATTTCCGATGCAAATTTCGTGAATTAACGATATAGCGTTCACAAACTAGCACAAATTTTCAAACTAACCCACTAGATGGCCACAACACTAACTTAATTTATTAACAATGCTTCAAATCCTAATTAAAATTCCAAACCTTTACTAGAATTTTCTAAACAAGAAATTATAATCAAATTGATACTTTAAAAATCTAAATTAGCATAATTAAACAACCAATTTAACAACTAGATTAAAATTATACCTCCCAAGTGTTGATCCCCTTGCACTTAGCCTCCAAAGTTGCCTCTTTTCACTTTGTTTTAAACCAATTAGGGTTTGGGAAGAGGTAGAATAGGATTTAGGTTAGAATTTGTGAAGGAATTTGTGAATTTTTGTGGATTTTTGGTTGATTTTTACATGTATTTTGAAGCAAGAAAATAGTGGAAAATGGGGAGGGTTTCCTGCAGTGAGCTTGGCCTGAGGGTGAGGGGGGAGGTGTGAGTGAGATTGTGTTGAAAAATCTACACAAAAAGCATCTTTTAAACTCATTAAATGCATATCACATCAATTTTTACACAAAAAACCCCATTTTTAATTCATTTTTGCTTAAATTTTTAACCATAGAACTAAAATCTTGAAAAGTCTTGATAAAATTTTATTAACACTAGATTTTAGTTTATAATGTTTCCTAAGTGTGTAATTTACCCATTTAAATTTGTATTTATCACTAATTTAATGTATTTTTAAAAGCTTAAAATAATATTAAAAATAATTAATTAAGAAAAAAATTTAAATGACTAGAAATTTTTATGTGACAATTTAATGACCAATTTCTACCAATATCTTATCTAAATTTTGTATAATTAGACCTATATTGAAAAATACTTATTTTAACTTTTTATGGAAAAAACTGATTATTTTACCGATTATTGAAAAACTGCCTAAACGATTTTTGAAGCGTTACAGATTAACTACGTGTTTTTAGTACACATACTTTAATCGTATATTTTTTTAATACTAACCGGTTTGAAACATAGCCAGATTATCACATTTAGATGAAATATGAGCTAATATTATATATCTTTTTTTTCTCTCTTTTACGGTATTTGTTTTTTGATATGAATACGGTATTTATACGAATACGGGTATTTGTATCTTGATATGAATACATGTATTTTGTATTTTGATACGAATAAGATATTCATATTTTGATACGAATACGGGTGTATATATTATTACATATACTAGTGTATGTGTATGTATGTATATAAGTGTGCGCGCGCGCGCGTATTCTCACACATTCTATTCTCTCCTTGGACGGGGTGAAAGTATGTGGACATGTGACCTATACATGTGATTCACAATTCCACCCACTTTCACACTTAAAAGAAAAGGAGAAAAGAAAAGAAAGGGTTATGGTTAGTTTTGATGATCATCATTCTTTTCTCTTCATCTCTTCTTCTCTTGACTTTTCCAAGTTGAAAAAAGGAAAAGAAAAAGGAAGAAAATTAAGAGATTACAATTACTACATCACCTGCGATCAATTCCTACTCAGTTTTGTTCACAAGTTTCTTCACTTAGTGTTCTTGTGTGAAGCTAGAGCTTGAGCTAAGGTTCTTTCGGGTGGATCATTTTCGACAAAGGAAGATCGGTATCCAAGCTTATTCCCGACGATCTAGGAGCTTAAGAAGAGGATTTCTGAAGACGAAGGATACGACTACAAAGATTGTAAACCATAAGCGAGTAGTTAAACTCATTTTTAGTTTGTTAGTTTAGTGTTTGGAATCGATTCTAGGTCGTAGTGACTTGTGCTCTCGTTTAAAATTTTCGTTTGGTATTCCGCCATGACCGCAAGTTAGCGGCACGAGCAACTACTTACACTTGTTTCTTGTGTCCCATACTTACGTACGATCCAAAATGAGGAGAATAAGCATAGGTTCCACATTCTTACCTTGAAATCCTTCCGAGTTCTACTTCTGTTAAACCAAACAACTAAAGTACTTGAAGTAGGATTATTTTCAGTACTTCTTTGATACTTCATATCAAACAACATGCCCTTATTCTTCTGGACGCGGAAGTGGCTTTGAGCACAAGGAAAGAGATATAAAAATAATAATTTATCAAAACATTTTACTACAGCATTTCTCCCATTCTAGCTTATCCTTTTTCCAATAAGGAAGAGTGGCATAAAATAATTGCATTAATTAATATCATTTTCTTTAATATACGCACATGCATGTTGGGGGATTCACGGATTTGCTTTGAAAACTTTAAATTGTGGCCACTTTTGCCTCCTAGGGTTCGAACCTCGCACTCTCCAAGAAGGAGAAGTGCCATACCTATGAGCTGGGTAAATAATTGCATTTATCACTTCAATATAATTTCTTTCATAAAACAAAACAAATATAAGAAATGCAAAATGTCAATACTTCCATGAAATTTTTTTGGAAGCAACTTCAAGACTATTTCTATTACTTTATTCATCTCAATGGTTGTGCCGAATTTTTTTTCATCTAAACTACCTTTCAATAAAGGGTTTTTTTCTTTTTATGGAACAATAACAGAATTAAAGTGTGTGAGACTTGGGTTGGCGGCTAAGCGAAGCCTTAGAAAATTAGTAATTCTTGCCGTTGAGACAAAAGTTGAGTGTTTTCTTTAATTTAACCAACAATATTTCCTTTCATTCTTCGAACTAAGGCAGTGCACCGGGGCCAATAAGATCCGAAATCCGCTCGTACCCGTCTGCATTTGGAGTCTTAGAAACCCGATCAGAACCCGCCCGCTTCTATACCATGCGGGTTTTGAATAGATTAGTTTTCAATTGGGGGGGTGGGGGTGGGGGTGGGTAAAAGCCTATCCGAAGCTGAACCCACAACCACCGTTACCCGCACCGCTCGCACCCGATCCAAACCAGTCCGAACTAGTATGTAATTATATATTTTGGCAGTTAGGTATATAATTTAAATGCTAACTTTATCTTTACCGTTTTTTTGTAAATTAAAGTTTTAGGATATGGTTATTAAATTTTAAAAAATTATAATTGCAAATTGTTTTTACAATATCTACTATCTTGTGTTGAAGTTATAGGATTTATCTACTTTGATTCATTTTGTTACTTTAGTATTATATCAAAACCCAAATTGTATATGTAAAACCCGATATTTATCCAATCTCGCACTATTCCAACCCAACAAATTAAACCGAATCCGTCAGTACTCATCTGGTATCTGTACAAGTTTAAAAACCTGTTGCAACGGATGGATATGAACGGGCTGAAAATTCCGTCCACACTAGCGGGTTCGGTCGAACCCCATCCTGACGGATCTCATAGACGTCGAACCCGACACGCTTCATTCTGATTGATCAGTGTTCCCCACGGCAGCTAGGAAAACCCAAGCCCTCACTGTAACTAAAAGCCCCCTCTCTCTAATGGCGATCGATACCCGCAATGACCAAAACCCTAACCCTAGCATCAAAAATGAAGAACCCGAACCCGAATCCGAACCCGAACCCGAACAAAACGTCAACGGTGATCAAGACTTCGAAGACGACGAAGATGATGACAACGACGATCTCGACGAAGACGAAGATGAAGAGGAGGAGGAAGACGAAACCCCATCGTCCCAAAGAGAGAACCTCCAAACCCTATTCCACCGCCTCGGCAGCGGCCCCGTCCGAATCCGAGTCCACGACGTCGTTATCAAGGGCAATCGGAACACGAAGGAGTCGCTGATCGAGGCTGAGGTTCTCGATGTGTTCAGATCGGCGACCACGATGCAGGAGCTGCTGAGAGCTGCGAGTGTGGCTAACGTTAGGTTGCAGAGGTTGGAGATTTTCGACTCGGTGTCGATCACGCTGGATGCGGGCCCCACGGAGCTCCCGGGGACAGCGAATGTGGTGATCGAGGTGCGGGAGCCGAAGAACCCGCTTACAGGGAGTGTTGGGGTCTTCTCAAAGCCAGAGGTGAGTGGTTCTGATTTCAATTGGTTGAACATTTTTGAATGCATGAAATTATTTTCATTAATTTAGCCTGTTACTAGAAATAAGTGCATTTTGAAGAAGATTGAGACATATGCTATATATGACAAAATGAATGAGAGAGAGAGAGAGAGAGAGAGAGAGAGAGGAGGTGAGTGTTTTTTATTCGAGTTGGCTGATAATTGTTAAATGCATGGAATAATTTTTGTTAATTTAGGTGGTTGCTAGAGATAAGCGCCCTTCTTTTAAGATTGAGATAGATACACTATAGGATAAAATGTGAGATAAAATTGAAATTACATGTTGATAGAGTCTGGGCGTGTCTCGTGGAGGCCACTTAGTTTGAGCATGTATTAACAAGGTGCTGTGCTGGTTTAGTAGGAGTGAAAAACTTTATAGTTCATAGAGCAATGAGTAAAATAGGCATAAATTGAAGATGGATAAAGGCAGTTAAAAAGATATGCTAGATGTTATTTGATTGAGCTGACTCTTGATTGAGCTAAATGGAAGAAAAGTATTGATGTAGCCAATTGCAGAAGTATGAGATAGAAGGCTGTCGTTATCATGTTACCACTTATTTGGTTGAAGATAAAAGTTTTTGAGTTCATAAGAGCATTCTTAAAGTTCTAGTTTGAGGAGGTGTTATTCAACTTGGATTCTAATGTATGAGTCGGAAAATTGACATTGTTAGGCAATTTTTTGGATTTGGACTTAGACTTACGTGTTGGATTTGAATTTGGACTCATATTTTTAAGTTGGATTTGTATTTAGACTTTTTGCATGGACATATTTGAATTCTTGCATAATTTATATTATGCCTTATTTCTACAGGGCTTTTAATGACAACAATTTTATTATTTAATCCTATATATGTGTAAAGTTGATCAAAATTATTTGATTGCCATTTTTAATCTTTTAATACAATAATTATATAAATTTTTATTCATAACAAACAATAAGTCAGTTATTATCGATAATTACATACTAGCCAAAAATTTCAAAATATAAAAATTATATACAATCAAATTTTAATCTAGTTTTTTCTGATATTTGCTCACTATATAATTTTTTTTATCAAAACGAAAAATAAATATAATATTCTACCCTTACCAACACATTCAAAAATCAAAAGAGATCTTATGAGCATTTAAAATAAAAATAATAAAGATTAATACAAAATACAAAATAATCTATAATAAAGAAATTGCAATATATAATTTAATAAAGAAATTCAAGGCCAAAACATTCTTTAGGGTTTATGAAGTTATGTAATACAATTTAATCAATAATCTCCAATACAGAAATTGGAATAAATAATTTAATAAACAAATTCGAGGCCAAAACATTATCTAGGGTTTATGAAGAATTTATATAATTTAATTAAATTAATTAAATCATAAATAAAAATAGGATGAGATCTAAAAAAGAAAAAACATTCAAAGATTTTAGGAAAAAATTACAATATATAATCCAATCAATCAAAATATAAATAAGAATGAGATGAGATTTAGGAAAAAACAACCTTTAGGATTCCATGAAGAACTTGCAAAATATAATATAATCAATCAAAACATATATAAAAATGTGGTAAAATCAAGAATAAAAAGAAAAGAAAGTTTCTAGGGTTGGAAAGAGTTCATGAAGACAGAGATGTCTTAAAGTCCACGCTCAAAAAAAAATCTTCACATTTTTTTCTTGGACTTTTTTTCTTCAATTTTCATATCTTTGGTTTATATAGTTGGACCGGAAAGTTAGACTTTAGGAATCAAATCCAAATCCAAGCCCAATTAACCGATAACTCTATATATTCTAAAATCCAAATTCGAGTCCATAACCATTAACGTTAGATTTTAAAATTCAAATCCGAATCCAAAACTAGTAACGCTATATTTTAAAATCTAAATTCGAGTCCAAAACTAACAACGCTATAAAATAAATCATAAAAAGTCCAAATCTAACTTCAGAATCCAAAACAATTAACCCCCTTAGGGATCGAGCATTGGGTATTGTTTTAGCATCATGTATCCAATTGAATTTTGTGCTTTTAATTATCGATAAGAGATCAACATATATAGTCTATTCAATAAATTAATGCAAGATAAGCGCCGAGTTAGATACTTTATATTTAATTGTATAATTATACAGAAGAATAAGAAATGGATGAGAAATAATGGTGTATGCTTGCGCACCTGTTTATGAAGAGGATTGGAAGAGAGATGTGATTATGATTAAATTTGGGAAAGATAGATAGATAGATATAAACATTTTGATATAAAAAGATATAAAGATAGAAGAGATGATTTTTTTATTCTATAAAGTTTATATGCAATTATAGAAATATATTGAATAATTTCAAGACAATATTAATAAATGTCATAATATAAAATGTAAAAAAGATAATACTATAGATTGGGGACATCAATTATATTCAATTGCTCAATCATATAATAAGATAATTTATAAATTTTAATAGTGTAGGATTTTACTTTCTTATAACCAACTAAAAAGCGGGTTTAAGCAAGGCTTCAAACGCATAAAAGGAAGCGAAAATGGGGTTTTAGGCCACTAAAGCAGCACGGCTTTATGCTACCACTTTATGCAAAAGCGAAGCGTTTCATGACCGCTTTTTGCTAAAGCGGGGTTTCAAGGAAGGTTTATGAGGTTTTTTACAACAGTGAGTTTATGGGTTACAACAAGATTAGCGTTGAGTTTGATATTTTATATTATTGTATAATTGTACAATAGAATTAGAAATGGATGAGCAAAAATTGTGCACACTTCTATGAAAGGACGGGAAGAGATGATATTATGATTCAATTTGAGAAGTATGAAATTCAGTAAGCATTTTGCAATCGCTTGATGATATTTGGATGAATGCGGCCACTTATCATAAATTTACATTGGTGAAGGATGAAATTTGCTTCTTTACTTAAGTCTACTATCTGTATTCAATTAATATATAGCCATATAAGGGAATATGGTATTGGAGATTGAATGCTGATTGCATTTCAATTGTGAAGTGTAATGTTTTTGTGCTCAATTAGCCATAGTGCTACTATACGACCTCCGATAATATTAAGATTTGAATTATTATGTAACTCAGTAGAAGTTGTTAAAGTTGCTCGATTTGGTTTATTTTTTTGAGTTATTTGAATAAAGAACAGATGGTTTGATATTAGATAGAATCATTATATTTATCCAATAATTTAAGTGACAAAGTTTTGAACAAATTCCTAAAATTGTCATGTAAATAGAAACTGACAATCATCAGATTTCTTTATTATCATAAAGCGAACATACTATCTTTGTTATACCTTTTTGAATCATATGACTGGGATTTAAGAAGTTCACTATTATTATTTGAGTTATTTTATGAAGTTTCTTCTTTGTAGATACTAAGATTTTACAATTCCTTTTATTACGACCGATGTGGTGACCGTTAGATTACTTTCAAGTAATTTTGAATCAGTAGGATTTTATTTATCAACTCTCTCCAAGAATCGAACTTGCGACCTCTCATATTGGAGAGAAAATTGGTACCAACCGAGCTAAGATTTTTGTTTGTATAAATGATAAACTAAAAATATCTTAAATCTAATTCCTTGCAGTATATGTAAACTTATAACCTCTACGAGGCTCTTCATCTATTTACTAATTATAAGCATTGCATCCAATCATGGTATTAAGTTAGACCCCTTAAGATTTTTTCTTATATGTTTTTGAGTAAGTGTTTTTTCTTATCAAATTTCCCCCTCTTGTATTATCTGGACATGTCAAGTAATTATAATATGGTCTGAGTTTTGACAAACTAAAGACTATGTTGCAACTATATAAAACTCTTTAGTTTTTTTCTTCTATCTTAAACATATATGGTTGTATTTAGTTGTTGATATCATTTTTACTAAATTATGTGCTCTTAATATTTGTTTCTAAATGGTCACGCTCCCAAAACAAGCATAAATACTTGCGACTCCTACTTGGTGGCCGTAAGACCTAAGTTCAATATCCTGTATATTCCTGCTAAAAATCTTATCTCCAAATATCACTAGATATAACTTATAAGATTCAAAAATTAACTCTTAAGTCATCAAAACATATTTCATAACATCGAATCCAAATATTCTCCCTTCTAAACCCCCATTTTATTTATATTATGCAACTCTTCCAATATATATGAAACTTTAACCTTTAAATATAACAAAATTGGGGTGTGAACTATCTACAATCACTCATATAATTAACTCCAAAATTCCAAAATTCAATCCAACTATATATTCAAGGTTTCTACTATAAACCACCAGTTTTGTTACACTAATCTTAAAAATGTGAAATATCGTAGAATGAGCTACGCACTTAGCAAGTAAATAAATCATATAAACTTATATAAGCAATAGTGATCTTAATAAAATATCGATGTCAGCTGATGTTTAATTAGCATGCAAATCAAGGAGATAATACAAAATGGTATAATGGTTTCATGTTAATTATGATGGCATGATTAAAGTCCGTTGCAGAGTACTATGCGATATCATATCCATCGGCCCTATTTAAACTTGTGGTTGAGCAGCCTATAATGACACTGTCTAAAACGACTTTTTAGGACCTAAAACGGGCTATCTATATGATGCTGTGCAGCTAATCTCATCATATGGTATGCAAATTATTTAATTTAGATATGAATTTAGAACATGAAACATATAATAAATAGTACCAAAGCAATGAATAACCAATAGTTGCTTGAATAGTAATAAATCTTGATCTAATAATCATTATCATGATTTTATCAACTAACGAAAATTCTTCATTCCTATGATGGCAAATCAACCATTATAAGCATATAACTAATTAATTTTTATAGGATCAGTTGTAATCAAGAAAAATATAAAGAGCTATAAACTGTTAAATACAATTCATTACTTACCGAAATATGATGTCTATTTGCTCCATGGTACTTAATAATTTCATCTATACTGGATTACTTAAAAATGCAACAATTAATTATTAACGACTATCAACTATAAGTCACTAACCGACAGAAGTCATATACTTTATATCTTGAATTTACCTAAACTCATTTGTAAAACGATATGAAATATTTTAATAATTTTAGAAAATTCTCTATAATTATATAAATTTTTATAATGCTTTTTAAATTAATAGTGAATAGAATTACTTAGTCGATTGAATATGATTATCAAGTTATTTGAGATATGGGGTCGGATCATTTATGAAAACGAAACTGCCATGCAAACCCAAGCCTAAATTTAAGTGAAATATTTTCTTGAACATGGGTTCTTGAAAACCCATGCTAGCCCTAATGGTGGCGGCCTTGGTGGCCTTCTCGATTATTTTTGAGTTTCGGCGTCTACCAGGGACTAAACGACTCTGTTGACCTCGAAAGTGGCAGGCCCATTATTTTATTTTTTTCATTTATTTTTTCATTTTATTACAAGCAAATAAATTTAGAAATAAGTGTTGAAACCTTATATTTTTTCAAAAGAAAGAAGAGATTAGAAGAGGGGGGAGAGAAAGATTTAATTGAAATATCTTCTCTATGAGAATCCATACTAACCTTAAATATGGTGGCCTCGGTGGTAACCTTGACCATTTCTAAGTTTCAGTGTCCATCAGAGACTAAACGACTTCGTTTGAAAGAGATAAGCGCATCGTTTTTATTTTCTTCATTTATTTATCCATTACAAGTATATAAATTTAGAAATAAGTGTTAAGAAGCTATTTCTTTTTTCTCAATAGAGTGAAGAGATGAGAAAGAGATGGGAGGATGGATTTGGTTGTGGGTTAATAAGGGTTTTGTTGCTAGAATTTTAGTCTAGAGCAAAGTCACGGTAGACAGAGCCGAGCGGTTAAGGTATCGTCTAGTGCCTAACCGTCTAGTGTCGTCTATGTAGGTTTTAAATTTTTTTTATTAAAATTATATTTTATATATACACCTAAAATAGAAAAAATCGTAGAAAAATTCTAACAATGTAATTAGGAAAATATAGTACTTATATAGAAACTTCATATTGAATGGAGTGCATAGTATCAAAAAATTATAATACATAACATTAAATAGTAATATAGTATAATGAATCATAAATTTCTAATTGACTTTTTCAGCTTGCAACTTGTATACCTCGTGAAATGAAATTGAAAAAAAAGAAGAGAGAAGCATAAAGTGATTTGGACAAAATTATTTAAGGGTTTTGCAGGCGATCGTTTAGAGACTTGAGAGGAGAGTGATAAGAGAAAAGTATCGACGAGAATACTTTGCAGTTTCTTCGTTTATGTAATTTGAAAATAGATCGAAACGTGTATTGTATTTTAGAAAGGATTTTGGATCAACTATTATTACAAAAAAATCTTCAACTTATCGCTTGAAGCTTGTATTGTAACCCGTGTAAGCATCCACCTTGTCGGGAGACATACTTAAGAGCTTAAAGCGTCTAGACCGTTTCATGCAACCACTTAGGGTCAAAACGGAATGGCCTGAGACTGCTTCTGCTTAGACGGCTGCGTAAGCAGTTGCTTAGACCGCTTATTAGAACATTGGTGAAGAGAGAATGATTGATATAGTGTAGATACTAGATGATGTGGCTATTAAGCCGAGGCAACTCAAGCAAGTAGGTGAACATGTGCATTACTCACCAACTCGAAGTAGGATGACGTCTGAGTCTCCACGAAATATTTTTTTAACATTACATTTAAAATGGTCTTTCATTTTCCCTTATGAAATTTTGTCCATTGGTTCATATGTTGGATATTTGTAACTACTTCTTCTAGTTGGAAACCAATAGAAAATATTCTTAGAACTAATCAATATTTGTGTTGATAGTTGGATACATTGACAAGGTTTATTTTGACAGTTGAATATGCTGTTTTTTTAAAGTTTGGTTCTATGTAATTTTTTTAACGAGGATAATGGAAGAGAGGTGCCATAGGAGGGAATTTCCTCCTATGACGTCGAAAAATATACCTTCCACAAATTTTCCCGACGTTCGGCACTCATCATCTTTATCTTTATCATCTAGGATGTGGACACACAAAATTTTATGTGATTCTACCATTTTTTTATCGTTGATTTAGTGGGTGCAAAATTAACGGTTTACCAACAATAGAACTTTTTACACCGCTAATCCAACAGTGAAAAAGTGGTGGAATCAAATGAAATTTGGTGTGTCCGCATTTCAGATGATGTTGATGATGATGATGATGATGGGTGCCGATCGTTGAATAAAATATTGGAAGGTGTATTTTTTTGACACCACCGGACGTAAAATCCTCCTAGGGCCTCTTTTCTTCATTATTCTCTTTTTTAATAGTATTTTGGTAGATTGTGTATTGGAATCTGGGATGAAAAAACATCATACGATTAGTAAGAGAAACAACATTTGCAATAATCATACAATGCAACACCTATGACCTAGTGGTTGGTAAACTATTAGAGGTAAATTGATGCAATATTAGGGAGGGGAGGGAGGGTGAATTCAAGCAATCATGGTGATCATTACTAATTGTTATCCATTTTCCAAGCTGGGTAATAATGTTTTATTATTTTTGTATGTACTCTCTATGTTAATATTGTATATTTTGTTTATAAGACACCATGTGTGGTTCTTTGTTGCGTAACTTGCGTTCTTTATTAGTGACGGGTGGATGCCTTCTTTACCGCCCTTATGCTTAGTTTTATACTGTTTTGTTATTAGATAAATAACTAAATAGAACACTACATTTACTTTGGTGATATCACCTTTATATACCTGAGATTTATATCTTCATTTCATTATGGTTCTCGTTTCTTAATGTCCCAAAAATTTACCATGCCCAACATCAGCTCTCTTATAGAGTCAACCGCCTTCTATGTACCTGACATCACATTAGAATTTCGGTGTGCTTGCACCCACACACATGATTCTACGAATATAGATATTATTTTTATTTATGTAATTGGTCGCAATATTCATAATCATGTTGAATTGTTCACAGCACCTCCCACCAGGAAAGACTCTTAGCTGGAACTCTTCTTTTATGTTATATACGTATAGACTAAATACCACAGCAGTAGCTGCAGCAGTAACAACAAAACCTTCACATCCCAAAAAAGCCTTTATTTTAATATGATAACCAGAAGACATCTGTAAACCCTTTGGTTTTTGTATTAGATGATTAGCATGTCTTAGAATCCTAATGGAAGTGATTATGATCTTTCGTGTCGGAGTTTTGTTACTCGTAAGCATAGTTAATAGATTTTACAAAACTGCTTTTACAAAATTCATTTGCTGTATTGCTTGACCAAGGAATATATGATTTTCGGTGGCAGAATATTCTATCAGAACAGTTTGGCCCATTATTTTGCTCATCGGTGTTTATTTATATACAATCTAAGCAGTTCATAATTCTTTTTGTTACTTTGTTGGCAGGCCAGAACTTGGTCACTTGAAGGATCACTCAAGTTAAAAAACTTTTTCGGCTATGCCGATATTTGGGACCTTTCTGGGGAATATTGTTTTGACCAAACAACAGAAGTAAGTGCTGGGCTATCCTTGCCTAGATTCAAGGCAATACCAACTCCTGTATCAGCCAGATTTTCATTACTCTCTCAAGACTGGTTGAAATTTTCATCATATAAAGAGCGCCTCTTAGGTCTTTCTCTTGGTTTGCTCTCAACTAGGAATCATGATTTGGCTTATAATCTTACATGGCGTCATTTAACTGATCCATCACGAATGGCATCCAAGTCTGTAAGGAGGAAGTTAGGACATAGCCTTCTCTCTTCAATAAAATATACATTCAAGATTGATCACAGAGATTCGCAGATGAGGCCAACACAGGGATATGCCTTCCTCTCATCGACTCAAGTTGGTGGTCTTGGACCAGATAGCAAGAGCTTGCGTTTTATAAGACAGGTATACTGGTTATACTTATTTTGTTTATTATGTAACTGGTATTCTCTTGTGTCAAAATAAATAGATAGCCATGGTCGCCATACTCTCTGTCCTTGGTTCTACACTTCAATATTGAAACACTTATTTAGTTGTACAAAATGATCAGTTGTGGGTAGAATAGTCAATTCTGCTTGAGCTTGGTACATGCCTGATTTTTATGATTTCCTGTAAACTAGTTGTACAGATTATTGGTATAGCTAACCTAGTTTCTTCCAAGCATATCATGTGTATTACCTGTTAGAACTACAGGCTTTTGCTTTCTTATATGGCGACACCTTCAGTTCTTTCAGCGGGTATTTTCTAGTACAGGCTTTTGCTTGTTTATATGGTGACACCTTCAGTTCTTTCAGCTGGTATTTTCTAGTTGGTATTTGTCTTATATTTACCTTATAGTCAGGCCCATTATCTGGGGCATGTTTCACCTTGTTTTGATTGCTATAGAGATGGTTATCCCCCTCCCCCCTCCCCCCCCCCCCAAAAATAAAAATAAAAATAAAAAAATACCCAAACTTCTGCCATAAATATCATATATAGAGACTCACTAATTTATGATATTGCATGTTATCTGTCTGTCGCAACTTGAAGATTTCAATTTTTGCAGTGAATATGCGAAGTAAATGCTATTAACAAGATATAACTTAGCTCTTCATTATAATGTTTTCGAATCTCAATCCCGTCATATACTCTTTCCGTTTCTCTTTCTTCTCATCTCCATTGCCCTAGTTACTGGCCCACGCAAGTAATAATGGAATCTACCTGAGCTATATTTTCGCAATCAGTTTATACTTGTCATAGCATGTTAATAAAACAAGGACAGAAAGTTGTGTACATACAATAAATGTGGTTCCGAAGTTACTGTGATACTATCAACAGATTATGCAAAATTTGGATAAGGATTAGAAGTTCTTTTGTCATCCCCGGCATGGGACTTCTTGCGGGAGCATTTGGCAAGGAAATTGCTTTTGTCAAAGCCATCGATTGAACCTATGTGACCGCACCTTTTCTATTAGTCTATACCTTGCAACTTTCAGACTTTTGTCATCAAAGGTGGCCTTCTCAGCGATGAAGAGTAACCAGAAGGTAATAGGAAGAGCCCATGGCTCCAGGGTGATCCAAAGATGTTGATTGATGCCTTCAACGTTGGGAAATCTCAAATGATCCCTACATATTTATATGAGCTATGTAGGATATTGTGGTGATTGCTGTCATGAGGTTACCCTTGTGAATGTGTGTGCATGAGTTTTCTTTTTCTTTTCTTTTCTTCTTTCCGTGTTTTGTGTGTGTGTGTGTGTGGGGCGGGGGGGCTCATTGTGGGCGTTGGAGCTGGAGATCGGGATCCAATATCAATACTGTTTTACTTCATCATCAAAAATATCTTTATGGGGAACAAGAAAACTAGAGCTGTGGATAAATTAAGTAGAGATTGGGAGAAAAAAAATAGCGAGGTACACAAATGTCACAAAGATTACTCTTGGTGGAATCAGAAAAGGCCATTTTTTACACAAGGTTTGCATTAGAAGGCTGTAGTTTCATTTATGCACAATGAGCAAGTATAAAATGAGGACCTGCTTTCTGCAAAAAATGAGGACCTATTTGTTCCAGTCAGAACTATTACCAATTCGCTGCATTAACTACTGACCACAGTTGGAAGGATTTGTAGAAAGCTAAAAGAATTGGTGTTAACTGTGATCAAGAAGGGCTCAAACTGTAGTTAGTAATAACATTTGAGCTCAAAGGGGGACAACCATATATCTTTCTGAAGTGAAACTTAGGGCACAACGGGAAAATCAGGTAAATATAAGAGAATGATTAGCAGTGCTCTTTAAAATAGTCAAATCAGTATTTGCCTTTACCAGGATAACCTTTTCTTGCACTTTTCTTTTGTTTAATGTATTTGAGATGACTTCTTTTCCAATGAGATATGCATGAGAACATAGTTATTCATGATTAGCTACATTCCGAAGCATTTTTCAACAATGTGAACTTGCCACGTTATTTTATGACAGGAATTCGATTTTCGTGCTGCTCTCCCCTTGGGCTTCTTTAACAGCGCCCTCAATTTCGGGGTCGCAGCAGGTGCAATTATGCCATGGGGAAGTGGATTCCTAAACTCCCCATCTCCACTTCCAGACCGATTCCACATCGGCGGCAGCACTTCCCCAGTCTGCACCTTGGCAGGCCCTACCTCATTGTTAGGGTTCAAAACTCGAGGATTAGGGCCCACAGATTCAAGAAGATTGGTTCCCCCAAGCTCTGATGATGCCGAGTCTCAATCCTCTCCTGAAAGGGATTTTCTCGGGGGCGACCTTGCCGTTACAGCCTTTGCTGATCTCTCTTTTGATTTGCCTCTTGAACTGTTCAAAAGGGCAGGGATTCATGGCCACTTTTTTGCATCCATTGGCAACTTAGCTAAAATAACGGAGGATGAGCTCAAGAATTTTTCGCCGAGGAAAATTTTGAATACAGCACGGAGCTCGTCTGGGTTTGGCGTGATTGTTCCTACAAAGTTGTTCCGCATGGAGGTTTGTCCTTGCTTAGTTAATGTGCTTGTCCCCCTAAGGGCGTGTATGGTAAATAGTGTTATGAGTATAAAAGTACTCTTCTCGGCCCTTATCAAAACTTCAGAGTTATGAAGTGATAAGGACATTACAATGCATTTAGGTTCAAATCGAGTTTGAGGCACAATTAAAGCGAAGTAACTAAAAAGTAACGTGCTCAATGAAACCCAAGTTTCTCCCAACAAAAAGGCGCTTATGTGGGAAGTGTCAAGAGTAAATAATATTTTTCCTTAACACCCACCGCAAATTTGGAGTTATGCTGTAGGGGAGGGGTAAGCACATTAAGAAATAATAAGCGGGAAGGAAATAGAAAGTAATATCGAAAGGCCATTTTTGAGTTTTGGCTTTATAAATTATAGAAAATAGAAAGTTTCAGGTCATCCTTCCTCCCTATTCCACTTTCTAAATAAGAGCTAGAAACTAGATGGAAAAGGACTGAATGCGAGATCTCCAATCCTTTTCCTCGTTTTTTCTTGCACCTTTTCATTTCTACAACTCTAACATTAATCCCTATGTTCCCTTTTTTCATTGCCCTGTAAGCGTCAGTTTCTTACCACTTTCTTGTTGGCAAAACAGCCCCCCCCCCCCCCCCCCCGGTTTTATGCTCGCTCTATTTCTCTTTCCAATAACCAAACAAACCTTAGAAGGATTTCTTTTTTGCAACTGATTCTGTTTGTGTCCAGGTAAATTACTGTTATGTTCTGAAACAGTCCGACTACGACAAGGTCAAGACAACTGGTGTACAATTCAACTTTTCTGCTCCATTATAGTCAAAAGATTTTTTTCCTTGACGGTGATTGAGAAGCTAAATGCTTATGACTGCACTAAGGAATAAAACTTAACTCTCATCGATAATAGTGGTTTCAATTGTGGGGCCATGAAGAAATTAATGAACTGATCAGAAATATTTGCCGTTCTTGCTGGGTCAGAGTGGCTGCATCAAATTTTTCCCTTCAGTTCTAAATCTTCTGATATTTTTGAAGAGTTTCTGTATCCTGTAACTTTCTGGGCATCTTGAATGTTTTTGCTGTTGCCTGAGTTGAATTTGGTATAAAGAAGGGGAATATATCAGTCCCATTGTCAATTGAGCATCGGTCAATTTAAAAAACTTGATCATGAATTGTATTTCTTGATTTAAGTTTGAAATCAGCACTAAACTGTGAAGTTCATTATTTTCTATGGATACACCTTTCAAAGCAGGGAGCTTATGAAATAAAAGCTCTTTTTTTGTGTGTGCGTGCACGCTTTCCCCCGGATGCTACTCCTTTGAGAATAAAACTATCGCCCTGTCATATTGAAGAGTAAAGTTTTATTGTATGAGCTATGCGTTATGCGTTGGTCGCCAGAGATTGTTTGGTTGAATGGAATCTGATAATATTTGTTGTAAAGGTATTGCGCATGTGTTGTGACCTATTTGACTGGAGTACATTTTGCAATTATTTGAAGCAAAAAGGTGACCATCAATTCAACATTATTTCGTTTCTAGAGATTGAAATATTCTCTTATGGTAGATATATTTTCTTTGGAATGTTCTCTTATGGCAACATAAATACTATTTAAAAGCTGTTATATTTCTTCAAATAAAAATCAATTCTGTAATTGATGACACATGCCCTTCACTATCAAATTCTTAGAAGTTACTGAATATCACTCAAAGATGAGGAGAAAGTAAAAGCAAACCTTTAATGGTCACCAATACCAAGCAGGTGGATGGAAGAGGTCAAGTGAGGCCCCAATCAAAACCATTGATAGAGGTCAAGTGAGGCCCCAATCAACACCATTGATTGAAGTTGCCTTCAAGAAGTAAAAGTCTTCGGAGGCCCCAATATTCACAATCTTTTCAAGGTTTCTTGCCCCCAAGGTTTTACATTTTATTGATGGTGTGTAGAAGAGGTCAAGTGAGCATGTGCCATTGCATGATGATGATGATGGGTACATCATACATAGAGAGAGACATGCCTTCTTTTATCTTAACTATAACCTAATACATGCAGTAATGTTAGGTTGAGTACCTGTTACCTGTTGGGTGCGGAAACTGAATCTTTTACATATAGACATGCATTTGACATTAACTTTAATTTTTCTTGGTTTACCATTTATCCGAAGATAACAAGTAAGACCGCAGAAGCATTTAATTTCTTCATTGCTAGAGAAAGATATTGAAGATGCTCCTGATTTCATGATCGATTTTGAGAAAGATGCAGCAGAACTCCAAACCTTAATTTCAATTTGGGAAAGAAATTGCGTATTTCCAAATAAGAAGAGATGTTGGGAGATTTTAAAGAAAAATTTGATTTTATGCCGTTAAAAGTTGATGGAAATCGTAAAGGAGGGTTTAAAATGATGTATCTTATTAGTTTTGAGGTAAAAAGTAAATACCAAGCTTTTTGGGTAGAAAGAAATTTGCTATGTTTTAGGGGGCTACAAGTAAAAAACCCTTAAAAAAATAGCTACTCAAAATATTTGTGGCAAGCTGGACCCTTGTTTGTAGAAATTTTGTGAGTTGCATCTCTAGTTTAATAGCAAAAGCAAGGAATAAAGAAACCAGGGTTAATAGAACAAAAAGCTCTCTGGTTTATCCTGAGTGGCACTTATACCCTCTCAAGCTAGTAGTTAGCAGCACCGGCTTCTTTGTTCATTTATTGAAACCCTAAAAAAATTGCTCGACTCCAACTTTAAACAACAAAAAACAAGTTCTGGTGTATTTTCCTTT
This sequence comes from Agapanthus africanus, assembly GCA_030015575.1. Taxonomy (NCBI): domain Eukaryota; kingdom Viridiplantae; phylum Streptophyta; class Magnoliopsida; order Asparagales; family Amaryllidaceae; genus Agapanthus; species Agapanthus africanus. The sequence goes on from CM057337.1 coordinate 207,234,493, forward strand.
TGTTACTATCAAGGATGAGTCAAATATTATTTGATGCTTTTATGGCTTCAGTTTTGTCCCCTAGTTTTATCCACAAGTTTCAAAAGAGAGATATGTTACCGTATTAATTAATATTTGTTCCATTATAATTTTCTGGCTATTAAAATTTATTTTCTGATAGCTCAATTTCTTGTTCTAAGGTTATTATCTGCAGCTCAAATTACTTTTGGCTAAATTTCACTAAAATATAATGAACTTTCATCGGTTCATAGAAGACCATCATAAATTTTGTAAATTGCTAACAAAAAGCATAGACTTTTAGAAATTTTAATATAAATTTGAATACCGTTAATTACCGGTGAAATAAGGAAGGTGTAAAGGTTAAAAGAAACTGTTTGGAAAATACCATATGGTATTAAATTGTAACTTAGTCTCAATGTTACCTATCCATTCCGCAAATAGCTTGAATAATCCAATATTCCATAGATAAGTAAAGGAATATTAATTTTGAGAACCTTTTGTACGATTAATAAATAAATGAATATGAATCATTGAAGGACTTTACAATAGTGATAGAATGCTATCTTTTCATTACTCATAATTTGTTTTCTTTTTAGCAACTATGAGAAGAAAGATTCATAGGATTCGTCATAAATTTCTCCAAAATTATATAATAATTATAAAGGAATAGACATCTCAAATTCAAAACAATTCCTATGTAGGGTTGGGATATCACATGGATAATATTTAATTAAGAATATAATGAATAGCATTTGATGTACCAAATTATGTTCAAACTTTAAAGCACAAATAAAACATGATAGAGATTCTGTAGCCAACACAAATAAGTTTATTGAAATGAATTATTAGTGCAAGCAAAAGGAGCCTATGTTCCAGTTATAACTAATTCCTTCAAACATCTTCAATCACATCATTTACAAATAAGTGCTGAAAAGTTTTATCATGTATTGCAATCAGCTAAGGTTCGAAGTTCAATATATAATTGTTTGGATTTATCATGAAAGGAAAAAAGCATCTCGAGTGCTTTTGAACTGGGATTTTGACTCATGCGAATGTATTATTAAAAATCGAGCTTCTATTCAAATCGTGGACGGCGGAAGCAGCCGACATGCTTCAAACTCGTGTAAAGTTAAACCCCTGGTCCTTTTGCTCTTGTTAAAAAACCCCGAGCCCAATTAAAACCACTTTTGTACTAGTTGTATGTGTAATATCTAAAAAGTTTCCTGTTATATCTAAGCGGACAACTGTAATATCTAAGCAATTGGTGCAAATAAAGGCCTAAATGAAATGTAGGCCCAAGGGTTTTTCACAAAGATTTTGAACAGCAGGCCATTTTCAATAATTTTGAAAATATCAAGGGTTTGTAGACAATTTCTGAGTGGACCGGGGGCCTTTTGATAATTTACCCTAATAAGTATGATCTTTTTATAGGCTTTAACATGAAAAGTGTGCTAATTAAGAGGATCCTACTCATCCTGTAATAAATTTCATGCATTCTAAACACATGATTATATATTACTCCCATATTATATTATTAATTAACGCTTGATTTGATGTAGAAGATTAATTAACAAATGAATTTTAGTCATTATATTCATAACTGATTTATAAATTGAAGATCTCATGAAGGATCAACTAAACGTCCAAGCTGGTCCGTCCAAAATATTCTTAAATATATAACTTTTGGCCAAGGGTGAACCGACTTGAGGGCAGGGTGGAGCCATGGCCCCATCATGTTTTTCAAATAAACACCCTAAATATGTATATATATTGACGTGTACGTATATAATAATATAGATATAAATAAAAACATGAAGATAGGAGTTGCTCAGTGGTCTTAGACATAAGCTTTAAGTATTCAGGTGTGGGTTCAACTCCATTTAAGATATAATTTTTTTGGAATTAAATTATTCTCATACCATTTAAAACTCAATCACAATATAGTGTGTCATATGTCAAAATATGTTTGAAGTCTCTTTATTTGTCGCATGGAAACACCATATGCGTGCTGTTACTCAAAAAATTCGGCTCACGGGCTACCGTGCTCGAACCCTCATGTTCAGGCACGGGACCTTTGCAACGATAGTAATTTTGGCTTCATCCTTAATAAAATCCCGGATCCGCCACTGCCATTAGCTGACAAATAACCTGCTCAATGATTTGTTAATATCAATGGGTCTTGGGGTTGATTGAAAAACTCAATTGCCATGAGCTTTGCTTATTATATTAAGTTGTTTATATGTAGTTTATGTTTAATGTCTGTAGATCTTGGAAAGTTTAAGAAATCCCATTAAAGTTTTCCTCTTTCAGTCATGCGCATTTGTTTTCTTCTTTCTTTTTTCACAATTTAAGGTCATGGTTTATTCATAACTTATGTGGATATGAAAAGAATTAACAATCGTAATATTATTGTCAAGTCATCAACAATCTTTTGTCTAAATCTTTAGTAACTTTACTCCAGCTTTGTTTTCCTAATCCATCCTGTCCTTTTTTTTTGGGATAGGAGGGAGGATGTTGTGACAGAATGATCACGAAGTAATATTAAAAGATATAGAAAAGAAACACAAATTAATTAATCACAGACAAATAAAAAATAAGAGTGCTAATCAAAAGGCGAAGGAAAATTTTTATTAATTACCAAAATATGGAGGAGTACAAACTGATGGATGAATCACACAAATCCCTCAAAACCTTAGTTCTCAATTTACAAAAGGGTTTTCTCAAAATATCTCAAAAGCTATCTGATCTAAGGTTACAAAATACTACATTATATATAGTATAAAAAATAAAGGTCCAAATAACTAATTTCCAAACTAAGAAATTATCCGGCCCAAGACACGGCAGACGTCTAAAGAAGGCATTACCAGACGTCTGTCCCAGAAGTCTTCAAATTAACAGAGTGTCCTCAGGCGTCTGAAGAAGGAGGTTTAGACATCTGGTCTTGAGGTCTTCCATATAACAGAGCACTCGCAGACGTCTGATGTATTCAAGTTAAACGTCTGCCCAAACTATGCAAACATACAGAGCGTCGACAGATGTCTGAAGATTTAGCTCCAGATGTCTGTCCCTTTTCTTGTAGATAAGCTTGAATCTGGAACAATTCCGTGATAATGTTGAATCAACAGGAAATCAAATAGAGATCGAAATGAGAGGCATACTGATTGGTGTGAAAAATTGAGTCGTTGTGTTTTCTAAATACCGCAATCAATAACAGTGTCGCAAATAGCAAGCCGATAGTGAGTACAGGTCGTCCACAGGGAAATGGTAAACTATTTTTCTTGTTTTAGACGAGTTAATAGAAAAAGATTTGGGAAATATATTATAAAACGAGCTTTTAAAATCCCTTACGAAATGTAACGAGTTTCTTTTGTTAGTATCATCGCTTCAAAATCGATAAGAAACAAGAAGGAAGAAGATGAAATTCATTAAAAAAAACAATTCAATTTAACTACTAAAATGCGAAGAAATAAATTGCAGAAAAATAAAGAGACAAGAAATAAATTACTCTACCTTTTATTAAGAAAAATTTGCATTACAGAATTTAATTGGCTAAAAGTGCTAAAAAACTAAATACTCTTGATTGATAACCCTAGATTGCTGCTCGGTCCTGTATATAGGCTCTGAAATTTGAAACCCTAAATGTTATCTTGATGTATGTGAAAAGACTATCATGCCTCTGAAATTATAAGTCGATGTCACACACTCCATAAGGCTTGTGGAGAGGCGGAATTTACAAAAAACGATTTTTATACAAGTAACATCGGCTAAACTTCCAAGATCATTCAGAAACCTTAACTAACTAAACTCATAAAGGTTCTAAACTACTATGTTAGTGGTTTATACCTTGATGATTCTAGTCCTTCGGGTTTTCTTGTCCCCTTCTTAAGCTCCAAGATGGTACGGATCAAGCTTGTTCGTCGGCTTCTTCATGTCGAAGACGATCCATCCGAGAGTCTATGGTTCAAGCTCTAACCTCAAGAATGAGAAAACTAAAGTACCTAGTTTGCTAATCTAGATAGTTTAGGAGATGTAGAGAGTTAATTGGACTGATTTATCTCAAAGAACCCTAAGTTTCACAACACATGTGAGGGTTAGGATTTGAGGGAGAAGAATGAGAGCAATGGAGAGAGAATTCAAAGTGTAGAATGAAATCAAGAATGAGCAAGTGAACAATGGCTAAGTTTTTTACCAAAAATCAGCATGCATTATTTTTCCATAGAAAAATGCAACCATGCTTGAATAGTAAGAGCAAATGAATAAACAAAAGAATTAGCCATGATTCATCCCATGCCTCAAATATCTCCATTCCTCCACCTCATTATCTATTTTCCAAAAATAGATATATGAAAAATGAGGTGTCTCCTTCTAGAAGCACTTTTTGCAAAAATACAAGAATACCCTTACCGTATATACATATCTGTATTCATACTGCAAAAAATATGAATACCAAGAGATAAAGATAATCTAATAATATAATACCAGAATGCGGTTTAATCCTAAGCCCACTAGTATTATCCATCCGAACAAAATCCGTATAGCTAGTAACGTATATGATCGGAACCCTGCACGTAAAACCATATGACCTGTACTTCGTTTCGCCTGAACCAGGGAAACTCTCTGTGTGGAAATCTAAAGACTCGACAGTACGCTGGCAATGGGTTTAACCACAAGTTCGTCAGTGGCACTAGCTGTACGTAACGGCTACCCAGGTACCTGTCGAAAAGAAGGTCGACGAGGAAACTCATCCGGACCCCTACCGAGCCTGTCCGTACAGTCCGGTCTCTTCGTCTAAGAATATCGCATACTGGGTCTAGGGGGTGGTAAACGTCATACCCCTATTGACCCGATAAGTCGTGTCGATTTGGCTCAGGATCAATATGAGAAACTACTGATCTAACCATCAGTAGTTCTTAACTGTCTTAGCTAAGGTCTTATGGTTCTAACCAACCGGACACAGTGCGATATCGACTCCCAATACCGGGAAAGACGAATCTCTGACAACCACTCACTGCCTCCATATGGCTCGAGACTGTACCCAACCAAAACATGTTTGCACGACTCAGTAGAGCCGTGGTGGGGTAGTGATCAAAGCACGGTGGGAACTCACACGAGACAAATGATGACCTCATGTCCTAATACTAACCTATACTCATGTCACCTGAGAACTGCTATCTGACGATAGGTATAATACCATCTAGAGGTTCTCGACGAGTCCGTCCAGTGTACTCACCCCCAGTGAGCACCTGTATACAATCTTAGGTGATCACACCAATGGTTATGGGACCAACCACCGCCCCTCGTCGGGGTCTAGAAACGTACACACAAGTCTACTCTGGAGTATCGATGTCCGATCTCGATACTCCTGCGACTTGGGACCTTTAAGAATGTGCTTATGGACTACCCAGCTCCCACAAGTATGATCGCCATCATACCATTGGTAGTCAAGCACAATCCTACGGGTTTTATCAACATGTAACCGCCATATGTTATATCAAGTATAATATATGCATATGTTAAGATAAAGTCAAACCATAATAGTATACTACTGTATCAAATCTTTATCAATATGTGCAAGCAATATAAAGTATCAATAGAAAGAAATACACATACTAAGATAAAAACAACTTAAATAATATATTATATACAACTGAGCAAGATTTTCCTGTATATACATATCTCTAGCATCCTATACAATATAGGCCTCAAGGGCATACATATCTAATAATCTCCCACTTGCACTAAGGCCTGTAATTGGCGTACCGAATACCCAACGTTTGCTCTAAGGCCAGTTGTTGGCGTACTGCATACCCAACATCTTAAAAAGCCGTTCGAACTGTGCTTGAGGGAGGGCCTTAGCAAATGGATCTACCGTATTGTCTTTTGTATCTACTCTCCGGAGCTCGATCTCCCGGCGATCTACAAACAACAACAACAATTGAGCCTTTTATCCCAAGCATATAGGGTAGGCTACATGAACCAACAGGAGAATCACGGTGGGTCCAGCATATGAATCCTCCGTCTCTACTCACTCCTATCGAACAATATACTTTCATTGAGGCCTTTGGCAACCATATCGTTTCGTATTACCTCCTGTCACGCCCCGCTTCCCAAAATACGGAATACGAGGGGTTGACAAGGCCAGCCATGTCACGCCCCGCTTCCCAAAATACGGAATACGAGGGGTTGACAAGGCCAGCCATACTCCTACGGTCAAGGAAATATCCTGCCGTAGTCCCACTTCGGCTTCTAGCTTTACGTGGTAATCAGTAAACAATGCACAGGTAATGAGAAATGCAGTAACTGAAACAAACAAATACAAAGAACTGACCTGATGGAGGTCAACAGAGTATAGCTCTGGATAGCCGATCCAGATGTCCGTGATGTACGTCTGGTCCTGGTCCAGGCTAGATCCACTTCTCACTCTGAGCATGCTGTTCATACCATAATATTGCATTTTTATATTCCCCATTCTTATTCGTTTAATAAATAAACAGGTGATTTTGACGAATGTCTGTTACATATTACAGGTTACAGGTTCTTGGATCTAAAACAGTGAAAAAGATAGAAAATGATGCAAAAGAAGGACTTTGACCAACAAATAGAAGGATCTTAATCAAGCCTACACAAAAAAACAGTACAAGGCAACGCAAGGTCCAAGATTACAAAGCGAACGGTTAAAGTCCACTATAAGTATTCACTGGGAGATCTGGAGAATATCTAGAAGCCAAATGAAGAAAAGAACCAAATAAATAGAAAGCCCAAAATTACCAGATGCTACACAAGAATTTATGAGTTGGAAATTTTACCATAATTTGGAGTCTAATTTGACTAGGTCTTCCTAAGAATATTTTGGTAAGAGTAGACATGCGAATCAATTGTAACCTAGGGTTTCCTATCTTCTATAAATAGGAACTCTAAATCATTGTAAAGGCTATGCCTCCCTGTGCCTCTTTTTATCAATAAAATTTAGATTTCTTTTGGAGAGCATCGATGCCTCTTTTCATTTCAGAAATTCAGATCTGACAAGTCTTGTGTTGATATTTGGAAAGAGCCATATGTAAAGTAAGTAATTAATTTCAATTCTTGCCCTAGGTAATTTTTCATTCTCTGCCCTAGTTTAGATTTAATTTCTTGCCCTAGTTAGATCTTTAATTCCTTGCCCTAATTAAATTTAATTCTTTGCCCTAGATAAATGATAGATTTGTTTTTTTAGATTTAATAAGAAATCCGAACACCCTTCGGAATTAACTCGTTTGAGCGATTAGGAAATTCACAACATCCCTGTGGACCGACCCGTACTCACCGGCTAGCTACATGCGACGCCGTTCTTGATTGCGGTTAATAGATAGTTTTTGAGACAAATCAAATGACGCCGTTGCCGGGGATGGCGTGTCATTTTCTTTTTGCAATTTCGGGTTAATATAAAATTAAAAAAAATCATAAAAACTGAAAAATCAAAAAATATAAAAATTTATCATCTTTGTATTTTGTGAAGGGTATTTTTTGTTTGAATTTCGCAGGATCTACAATCGAGACGGATCTGGAAAAATCCAGAGTTCGAAACAAAAAAAGATATATCAGAACAGAAAGAGGTTGGAAAATCAGAACAACACAATTTTTTTGGAGACCTGAAGCCTCCGTACCGCCGCCATTCCGCCGCGCAAGCGCGCTCCCGCCGCTGAAACGCCGCGTCATGCTGATGTCATCGCGCAAAATTTTCACTGTTTGTTTCCTTTTTTCCCCCTCTGCAACCTAAAATATATTTTTTGTCAAATCTCCTGCAGAATTCTTTGCGCTAAAAATCTTCCCCCTTCCAATAATTGATTTTGTGCAGGATTCTTTGCGCCGCGCATAAAATAAAAATAATTAATTGCAAGTGAATTTACTGTTTTGCATATTTTAATCGGACTTTAAGGGGCTATTGACCAAACTCAGATTGGATGGGGATTTCATTACCCTTCCCAGGACCCCAGAAATCACTTAAAACATTTGCATTGACCAATCTTAATTAAAAAAATACTAGACTCAGCCCTAAGGACGTCGCGCTCACTAGGACAGAGGACTAGTATAGGCATCGACCGTTTATCCTAACCTGACTTTGCGGTGTCTAGGCAAGTGTGTCAAAGGCTAGTGGTTGTTAATTAGGCCCACTACTGTGGTTCCTTCCCACTTACCTGGCACTTATCTGGCCGCAATTGACGGTGAAGAGGCGGTTTGAGGTCCTATTTCTAGCCCTTTGGAACAGTTAGGAGCTGTCTAGCTGACCTAGGTGACCCTAGATCTAGGCCTGATTGTGCATTTCTGGTTGATTGCATTTATGTCTAAGCTCTTTATCGAAAATCTTTTTTGCAAAAAGTTACAAATAAAAAAACAAAAAAGGAAAATTTTTATAAAAAAAAAATTCTAAAATTTTGTCGCTAAGAAATCCTTGCACCCCACTTACACCCACTTTCTTTCTCTTCTCATCATGGGTACCCCACATCATAAATATCTTGCCGAACTTTGGTATCCCGAACCTAACTTTGCGTCGTACGTCAATTGTTTCGGTCGATTTAAAGACGATCCTTCCATGCCCAAAATATCTTTGAAAGATCAAATAGAAGCGTCTAGGAGAAACAGTTCGACTTCACAACCCACTTTGTGTCAATCATGTCAACCTTCACTACCTTCGTACGTTGATACCATTTTTTCAAGTCCTGCTGTAACTTCTAAGCCGATGTCCATTGCTGAGCATATTGCTCAATCTCGTAGCCGATCTTTCACCCCTCTCCACACATCTAGTTCTAGGGATCAACAAGTCCATTCACCTTTTTATCCATATGTTGACTCTATCCCTGTCCAACCACCCGCTTCCTACCAGTCCTACCCGACCTTCCCACCGCCAGTAGACACTGTTCCTACACAGCCTTTTGGGAGTTTCACATATCCAAACAATTTCGAATCTTTTACCGAAACACCCTTACCACCCAAGTCTAGTTTGGAAGAATCGTTGGAGGCTTATATCTTAGCAACAAACAAAATGACTAGGAATGTGGAAGCGTCCATAGCCGCCTTTATGCAACCTGCTGAACCGGTAGCTAGTTTCCAACTAGTTTCAAATTTTTCAATGTATGAGGAGGCGGTTGGACAGAGTGAGAATGTGAGAGGATTTCCAAATCAAACCTACCCATACCCAATTGAATCCAACAACTCCAATTTTCAAACATGTGTCCAAAATGATGAGTTGTGCGACTTTGTAGTGCTTGATTTGCCAAATTGTGAGGAACCCATTTCGAGTGAAACCGCACCTAATCCGTTTGACCTTTACACCTCCAATCTAGAACCTAAATTGATAAATATCCATACTTTCGATGAGGTGTCTGAAAAAATTGATTTTCACTTGATTGAGGATATAGACGCCGGGAATATTTTGGATGATGAACCAGTAGATTTGATTGAAATTTTATGTCCAACTCATCATCCCGAGTCATTAGATGTTTCTCCCGAACTTCATATGCGTCTTGATTTTGATGATAATGGCACGGATGAGTTAAATATTGAGGAAAATTATGAGGATAGTATTGAGGAGAGTATTGAGGATAATATTGAGGTTGAACTATTTTTGTTTGATGTGTCGGATTTTCCAATTCATCCTCTTGAATCTTTAACCAAATCACCCTCCCTCCTTTCCATCGTTCCGACCATGCCTAATATCACGCTTGAAGACTGTGAGCGTGAAAAATTTCCCTTTGAATCTGACACAGTTCTCACAGCCGATAACACTTACGAGTGTTTCACTTTTTCGGATGATGTTGATGTCTCACCGCTCGAGTTTGAGTCCTTTGAATTTTCAGATGAATTAGCTGACCCATCAGACTCGGTTGCTTAAGTCGCTTCGAACCATTGCTGGAATCTTTCAAGTTCGAGACAGCTTACTACGGTGAGAATGGGACTATCCCTAATTCACTTCCTTTCGTCATTCCTATCATTCTGACCTTGCAAGAGACTGTTACGCTTTCATCTCCTTTACCAAGTTCGACGTACCCATATTTTCTTGCGAATCTTGAGGGATTTGACCCTATTTCTCGATGGGTTAATAGATTAGCACAATCGTTTTTAACACATCGGTCATTACAAATTGCGCTAATTTATTTACTCGATTTACACCCTCAAGATCGTACTACACTTCTTTCTCTTTTCCGCCATTCTTCTCCTCCACCGAGACCGTATCCCGTTTCTACCTCCACACGGTCTCGTGTGCTTCTCATCTCTTTTCTTTCCACTCCATTCTTTCACCAACTCTACCATTACCACGATAAGATTTTTGAATGGTTGGTGCTAACCTTTGGCTTGTGTAAGGCCAAGCTTAAGTTTGGGGGGAACCTTGTTGTATATATGTATATATATATTTGTTTTCTTTTTCTATAAAAAATAAAAAAAAAATTCAAAACAATAAAAAAAAATTATAAATAAATAAACAGGGGAGTGCCGACATTTTGACCCTCTTGGTGTAGCATGACAGTGAGGACACTGTCAAGTTTAAGTTTGGGGGTGTGCTTGGTAAGACTTCTTCCTTCGCATTCATGTGTATATTTTTGCATTTGCATACTTATTTTTAAACCCCATAAAAATTGAAAAATTTCAAAAATTATAAAAATTAATGTATTCAATTTTGGCTTATTTGATTTAAGTTTGACAAATAGGTTAACTGGCTAGGAACAACTAGATTTTAGACTTAGTAAATTAAAAAACCCTAAAAAATAACCTTCCTTAAAGTTTAACGGTAGAAAGTATATGCCTTTGTAGTTTATTTAGAAATAGGCAAATCTTGAGTTCACTTCTTGAGCTAAGTCAAAACAAAGGAAAAGTATTGATGTTCTTATTAGAGTATAAGTTTGAAAAATAGTTCCTAGCTTAAGTCTAGATTCTGAAAATATATACCCTACAAATTGCACAATCACGCACCTTGAAACTTGGAATAGTAGAAGAGACCTTGAAATGCTCTTGTCTAAAGTCCTTAGTACAATGAAAATAAAAGAAAAAAAGTGAATAAAGAATAAAAAAAATGAACACTGGTTTTTTTGATTACTTAAGGCTGCAAAAATAGAAAAATATTTAGCGAGGGTGCTTCATCACCTAGTGCCTTAGACCAACTGGTTTGGGAGTCACTGCTAAAGCCTTGGGTGTTGCAAGACTAGGAATTACGCTTTAATATGCAAACACATCTTGTAATCGGTTGTTGGTACCTCAAGAAGTATTAACGGTCGCATGAAGGATGTGTAAGCAAAATTCAATTAAAAATTCACCAATTAATAAGTGCTTTGGACAACGGACAAGAGTATAATTGCTTGATTTGAATTTCTAAGCGTAGGGGTGATTTATACACACACGTAGAGGTATGTGATTGGGATTTAGATAAGAGAGAGGAATGAAGAATAGAACTTGTATCTTTAGTAGAGTTGATAAAAAATCCTAAGTGGAGATGGAACCCTAGAAGGAAAACTTAAGAAATGCCGAAAGCTAAGTAAGTCTACAGAACATATATAATCTTAAGTTAAATGATGAGGAAGAGTGAAGAATATGGGTGGATAACTTACGAGTCGACGATAATAGAATTCCTTGTTAGAAAACCTAATTGGAGAATGAAAGTCGAAAAGCCAAATTGATAGAATTTTGTGGGTAGTATCCGCTGAAAACCCTCAGGAGACAACACTCCTCCTACTAGGGACACCTAGAGGTTTAACGGCTTGTTGCACGAGCTCAGTGCAATCGCGTTTCCCTGCGAAAGTGCGGTTAGGTTTTTGTCGAGAATAAAAAATAAGTTTGCTCGAGGACGAGCAAAAGATAAGTTTGGGGGTATTTGTTCATACCATAATATTGCATTATTATATTCCCCATTCTTATTCGTTTAATAAATAAACAGGTGCTTTTGACGAATGTCTGCTACATATTACAGGTTACAGGTTCTTGGATCTAAAACAGTGAAAAAGATAGAAAATGATGCAAAAGAGAGATTTTGACCAACAAATAGAAGGATCTTAGTCAAGCCTACACAAAAGAACAGTACAAGGCAACGCAAGGTCCAAGATTACAAAGCGAACGGTTAAAGTCCACTACAAGTATTCACTGGGAGATCTGGAGAATATCTAGAAGCCAAATGAAGAAAAGAACCAAATAAATAGAAAGCCCAAAATTACCAGATGCTACACAAGAATTTATGAGTTGGAAATTTTACCATAATTTGGAGTCTACTCTGACTAGGTCTTCCTAAGGATATTTTGGTAAATGTAGACATGTGAATCAATTGTAACCTAGTGTTTCCTATCTTTTATAAATAGGAACTCTAAATCATTGTAAAGGCTATGCCTCCCTGTTCCTCTTTTTATCAATAAAATTTAGATTTCTTTTGGAGAGTATCGACACCTCTTTTCATTTCAGAAATTCAGATCTGACAAGTCTTGTATTGATGTTTGGAGAGAGCCATATGTAAAGTAAGTAATTAATTTCAATTCTTGCCCTAGGTAATTTTTCATTCTCTGCCCTAATTTAGATTTAATTCCTTGCCCTAGTTAGATCTTTAATTCCTTGCCCTGGTTAAATTTAATTCTTTGCCCTAGATAAATGATAGATTTGGTTTTTAGATTTAATAAGAAATCCGAACACCCTTCGGAATTAACTCGTTTGAGCGATCAGGAAATTCACAACATCCCTGTGGACCGACCCGTACTCACCGGCTAGCTACATGCGACGCCGTTCTTGATTACGGTTAATAGATAGTTTTTGAGATCAATCACATGCATACTCAGGTCGTCAGAGCGACGCAATAGCAAAAAATATATAGATGCAGGTGGTAACTCGTACAGTAATAGTGGATGTATAACAGTAAACCAAGACAGTAAAGATGTGAACATGAAGTAGTCAATGCGGTGTGTCTAAAAGAGCGGGTGAACAGTAAAGCAGTAAAATAGTATGTCAGGCGTGTCAATACAGTAAGTAATGCATGTCAATGTCACTATCCCTATCAGTCTCTAAGTCTCACTGTACAGGTCACTAAGCCTATCGTCAGTCTAAGTGTGAGAGTCAACCACTCGTGAGTGTCCTCCACCCAAGGATAGGACCCAAGGGCAAGGGACCACGGGCCCAAAATATAACTCACGGTAATAATCATGTACTCTGTAAATCTCCATATATCTCCATATATATAAGCCGGCATGGGACTCCCGAGATTCTGTTGAACTCACACTCAAACTACCCCACACCCCGTGGTCTACATCAAACGCCAACCATAAGCTCAAACACCGGCCGGTCCATGACAAGTCTGCACGAGAACTGAAGACAGGATCTCCATCAAGAACGTCCCGACTGATACCCGAGATAAATGGACAGTGTCTGGTGCCTTACCTGTAGCACCCATACAAGTGCTTCCATAAGTGTCCCACACCACTTATAGTCACACTTATATGCGTCTCACAGACGTCGACAATGCAATAGAATAATAAGGTCTACTGATTGTGTACAAGTACGTGTCACTTTCACTTATTCACTCATGCACGAACACTAACGTATTTGCCACAATCACCACTAAAATCTAATACTGTGTAATGCATATGATCACTAGGTTACCAATGCAACGACATATATATGATGTGATGAGAGAACAATATTTAAGGCATGATTAAGATGTCATCAAACGATATCATACCACTTGCATAATTTATCATAAATTATACGTGCACAATTTAGCGAAACAATGAACAGGGGATAAGTAGTATGTTTGATTATCTATCCATAAAATTTGATTTCACGTCAATCGGGTTTCAGGATCACTAGATATGGCCATTTCATTTTAAGCGTTCATTGCTGGAAATCCGGTTTCAGAATCGGAAGTCCGTTTCGCAATGCATTTTAATCCCAGTTGGGGGTCAGATTTTAGCGACGCTGCATTGAATGAAATCTAGAGTTTTCAGTAAGGTTTTCAACGCAACAGACGGATTCTCAATCGCGTCTGTACGTCAGGAGTTATACACTATTCAACATAGGGGTGTCTGTTCTGGTTCTGTTTGGAACTGCTATACGTCCTGTCCTTTTAAATCACAAATTAAATAGCAAACGACGATAAAACGGAATGAAACCACTTGTGGTATTTAGATAACAGATTCACCTTTAATAAACTATAGAGTCCCGCAACATACGAGTTCAGGAGACAAGGTGGTACGCATTACGGGACAGTAAACAGTAACCAGAGTCGCTCTGGACTGCAGTCCAGATTCGCACTCCGACCCAATTATCGTCACAATTCCAGTACAGAAACCATTAGAAACTTGCGAAGGGTTACATTTCGTTGAGTCGGCTTCGATTTCAGCCCTCTAACGCGTCATTTCGATATGTACATAATTTATGGTGATTTTAACAACTTTCAAATGCGGGAAATTTCCAGTTTTACGGGTGTATTTGGGGGTGTTCGTTTTAGTCATTAACAGTCATATTTTCCAGTGAAATTTATACACAAGGCTCACTGCCTTACGGGCCAGACAATGCAAATGAGTTACGTCAAATTAAATGAAGATTTCCATTGGGATCATGCATCGAACAGGTATGTCATATAATTTATCGGGAATTGTAAATATGGAATTTATACGATTTGAATTTGTAACACGAATAAATTAGCATGTAGCAAATAAAGTACTTGCCTGGAGACGTTTTGGCGATGCACGGAAGCGGCAATGGCACGATCGCGTCCCGAACGCAGCACAGGTTTAGCCTCGTCGGGTCTTTACTTCTTGTACTTGACGGCTCGGTGGGTGCGACGGACGTTGCGACGAATGGCCTGTTGGTGATGATGACGGCTTAAGGGACCGAGGCCACAGTTTGATGGTGATGTCGGTGACCCGAATAGCGGCAACGGCGACCGCTGTAGATGTTCGACGAAATGCCGGGCTCGACCGCTGCAGCTAGGGTTGCAGTGAGGGGGTGCCGGGGCTGGGGGTTGCTGGTGCTGTCGAGGCCGATGGAGAGGGGCTGCAGAGGGGGAGAGAGAGAGAGAGAGAGAGAGAGAGAGAGGAGTTGCAGAGAGAGAGAGAGAGATTTACTCGGTGGTGCAGTAGGTGGTCGGGGTCGTCGTCGCTGAGCTCAGAGGGGCGTCGATGAGGTGGTTCAGGCAGTGGAGGCTCGCCGGCGTCGAGTGCACGTGGTGGCCGAGCTCGGGTGCATGGAAGCTTGGTGGTGGTTTGGTGCAGAGATGGTGCGGCGAGGAGTAGGCGAGGGGATTGAGCTCGGTGGGGTTTGAGTTTTGGAGAGAGGAGAGCGAGGGAGGAAGGATGAGAGGGTGTAGTCGTCGTCGTCGAGAGGGCGGGGTGCAGGGGCTCGAGTGAGGGGTTCTCTGTGGAGAGAGAGGGAGGGGGAGTTTGAGATCGAGAGTGTGAGGGAGAGAGGAGTGAGCCGTTGGGGGAGCGGGTCGTAGGGGGCGCTCGCGTCGTGGGTGCGAGGAGCGGGGCACGGCACGAGACGAGCGGCGATGTGGGTGCAGCGGGGAGAGAAATGGGCGGGAGAAGTTGTAACGGGAGGAAGAAGGGAAGGGTGGAACACGGGCCGGGTCGGGTTGGTTGGGAGCGGGCCTTGGGCTGGGGCCGGAAGGGATTTTATGAAATGGGGAGAAAACGAATAGGGCTGAGTTAGGCTGGGCCAGGGAAAATTTGGGGTTTTTATCAATCGTTTAAGTTATAGAGGATGGAATGGGCTGGCCGGAATTTGTAGGATGGGGAAAAATGTTTAATTGGGAAATTATTTAGTTTCAAATTTACAAAGAAGGGAAGTGGGCTGAAGGGAAATGTAAATATAGTTTGGGTTTGGGCTGGGGATTCAATGATAAAGGGAAAAGAAGTTAGGGAGTGGCCGGGTTCTGGTGATTTAACTAAAATGGGAAAGAGATAGGGATTTGGGCCGGGTTTGGAAATAAATAAGAATAGGGAAATTAGAGAAGAGGGGCCGGCTTGGAAAATAAAATAAAAGAATCTGTAAAATATAGAATCGATAGGTAATAGGGCTTGAGATAAATTAGGGTTAGGGAAAGTTATAATACTAAAATAATTATAAAATAAAATAAATAAATTTTAAGAGTAACAAAATACGGATATTGGTATAAAAAGGGGCTGAGTATTACACCTCCATCCATGTTTTCTTCAGTCTCTCTTTTGCCCTTTTGCCATTGCCCATATCGAGAGTATCTATTCGTCGAACCGGTGCTTCCATAGGTCCGCTCGCACATGACCAAACCATCTTAGCCGGTTTTGTTGGATATAGTGCCCTCAAAGTCAATTATTGGATCGCAGGTACGTGATTGCAATGATTGAGGGAGGACCTATACCGGTAGGACAGTCTTGCTCGAAATGATAGTATGTTATCTGGTTTGTCTTTATCATCGTATGCATACTTTAGTTCACTATTGCATGTTGATAGAGCCCATATGATTCTTGCTTGACTGCCAGCAGTATGATGGCGATCATATATGTGGGAGCTGGGGTCTGTAAGCACATCTTTAAAGTGTCTTTAGTCGTGTGAGTTTCGAGACAGGGCATCGATACTCCAGAGTAGACTAGTGTATACAGTCGAGACCCCGACGAGGGGCGGTGGCCAGTCTCACAAGCCATTGGTGTCAGTTGGTTCACCTAAGATGTATACATGTGCTCATTGGGTTATGAGTACACCGGACAGGACTCGCCGGGGAACATGCTAGTTGGTATTATACATATCGTCAGATAGCAGTTCCCTGGTGACATGTGTACAGGTTAGTCTGTCGTCCTGAGATCGTCATTTGTCTCGTGTGAGTTCCCACCGTGCTTTGATTACTACCCTACCACGGCTCAAAGGAGTCGTGCAAACAGGTTTTAGTTGGGTACAGTCCCGAGCCACATGGAGGCAGTGAACGGATCGTCGGGGATTCGTCTCTCCCGGTATTGGGGGTGAGATCGCGCTGTGTTTAGGAGAGTCATTACACGAAATCCCTGGCCAGGGTAATCGAGATTTACTGGTAGGTATTCCATTAGTATCTCAGGGTGTTCTGGGCTACTCTCTGACATGACTTATACAGCTATTGGGGGTCTGACGTTACCAGCCCCCTAGGCCCTATATGCGACTCATAGACAAACGGACCGGACTATACGGATATTGTCACTATCAGGCTCAGTAGGGTTTCTGGATGAGTGTAGGGTTCCTAGGCACACACAAGAGGTCTCACAAGGCATCAACCATGCCAATTTCAAATTTTAGGGGTGCCGAGAAACCCTAGACTACGGATCGTTAACCAGATGTCTAGGCGAAAGATGCAACTAGTAAACTACTTTACTAAGAGAACGGAAATACAACCTTTGTAGATCCGGTTCTCCACCTCCATAGCTCCGTGATGAAGTCCTCTCCGCTGTCCAAATCGAATCTTGGGCTCTAGCGTCGGCTTCATTGGAGAAAAAGCGGGCTAGGTCATCGACGACTATGCCGAAGATGATTTACGTCGAGGCATCGCTAGATCAAGCTCCAACTTCACCAAGTCAAGAAAACTTGTGAAGGAAACATCCTATACTACTTGGCAAGAGGTAGAGGATGAAGAAATAGGAAGTGGGTTCACTTTAGAATTGGATTTCTCACACTTTAGCTCAAGTTGCCATTAATGGACTTAAGCTTTTTCTTTTGAAGATGAAGAAGAAGATGAAGCTAGAATATGATAAAACTTAATTCATTTTAAAAAATAAATGAATACTTATCATATACTAACTAAGGTTGAGTGTAGAGAATAGACCATGGTTACTTGGATGGGTTAGGGTTAAGCATGAAGACAAGAATGGTTAAGAAGTCAAAGCTTCATGAAGCTTCAACTAGAAACAAAGAAAGCCACCATTCTTATCATAATCTTTTTAAATAAATAAACAAATAAATAAATGAAAAAGCAAAACCCTAATCATCTCTTAACCATGGTTTAATTCTTTACACTTAACCAAATGAGCAAGCATCATCAAACATGATACAAACATGTGCACAAAAGTATATCACATATACAACTTGCACATCAAGTGAGAATATCCATTTAAAGTGAACTAATACTAGCTAATGCAAAGTAATATATCAAATATATAATTATACATTAAATTATTAAATCAACACTTGATTTAACGATCCGGTCATATCGCATATAACCGACCAGTATCCTATGTATCGTTTTATCGAATCAATGATTCGATAACTAGGTCATATCGCATACAACCAATCGAAACATCCATCGCGAGAATGAAATGCGGTATCACATACACGCATTATTCTCGGTCCCACACATATCTCATATGCGCTCCTATTTCGTTTCGTTTGAGCCAGGAAACCTCTGTGTAGGACTCTAAAGACTCGTCAATACGCCGGTAGTAGATGATGATCATATCAAACACCCACAAGCCGCAAGCAGTCTGCTAAACGTAACGGCCACCCGGGTATTGAGCGATCAGAAGATCGACAAGCAAGCCCGCTCACACTCCAGTGAATCCAACCAGTAACACTTACCGTACAGTCCGGTCTCGTCGTCTGATATGTCGCATATCTCGCCTAGGGGTGGTAAACGTCAGACCCCAATAGCTCGATAAGTCGTGTCGATATGAGGTCTATAACAATTCGAGAAACTACTGGTAACACTTACCAGTAAATCTCAGCAACCCTGGCCAGGGATTTCCGGTTATAGCCAATCGAACACAGCGCAACATCAACTCCCTATACCGGGAGAGACGAATCCCCTCCTATCGCTCATTGCCTCCATGTGATTCGGGACTGTACCCAAAAACCACCGTTTTGCACGCCCTCTTGGACGTGGTAAGATGGAAATCAAAGCACAGTGGGAACCACACAAGACTCTATGACGATCTCGGGTCAACAGACTACTCTGTACCAGTGTCACCTGAGAACTGCCATCTGACGTAAGGTATAATACCATCTGGGAGTTCTCGGCGAGTCCGTCCAGTGTACCCAGTCTCTACTGAGCACCCGTATATCATCTCTAATGTCAAACACCAATGGATATGGGATCATCCATCGCCCATCTGTATGGGTCGAGAAGTTATACGCTAGTCTACTCTGGTATATCGATGCCCCATCTCGATACACCCACGACTAGGGACTTTCAAGGATGTACTTATGGACTACCATGTCCCCACTAGTATGATCCGCATCATAGTCCAGGTAGTCAAGTACACATCCTAAGGGCTTTACCAACATGTAACAGAGAGATAATCAGTATACACGTTAAGGTAAAGAGTAACCAGATAGATACTATCATGTCGAGCAAGAAAGTCCTCCCTATATATGTCCCAGCATCCACTACAATATACATCCAATGTACAGTAATGGCCTCTAGGGCATACATATAACTAACAATCTCCCCACTTGCACTAGGGCCATCTGATAGCAGTGGTTGTAATATCTCATACTCAACCATCCAATAAAAGTCTCTCTCTGGGAATAGGCCTTCGTGAGTGGATCCGCCGTATTGTCCTCTGAGTCTACTCTCCTAACCTCGATCCCTTGGAGATCAACCATCTCCATGATCAGGTGATACTGCCTTAGAATATGTCTGGATCACTGATGGGACCGGCGTTCCTTGGCATAAAGCCACAACTCCATTGTCTCACAATGGTTGGAACGTAGTTCATCTCATGAACCAATATACACCCAAACAGCCTCTTTGGTAGCATCTTAAGTAGCGATGTATCCTGCCTTTATCGTCTAGTATGCCACGGTATCTAACTTGGAACTCTTCCATCATACCGTCCCTTTACTGAGGGTAAAGACAATGCCTGTGACTGACATTCAGTCGTCTTTATCACCCTGGAAACCCTTCCAGTGATTTCTTCTCAGGATCGATTGATACCATCTCACTACAACTAGTGAGAATCCTAACATCCAATTAGATCTATCTCATAGATCCAAAACCCAGGATTTAGGAGGTATCATTTTGATCCTATATGGAGAATCATTGTGATAAGCGGAGATTGACCGAGCGTAGCATAGGAAACTCCTTGTAACCCTTCGAAAATCGTTTATGCAGTTTTTCGGTAATCGGCTAATTTTTCGGCTTTTTCCGTAAAAAGTCAAAATAGGTATTTTTCATTGTAGACCTAATTATACAAAATTTAGATAAGATATTACTATAATTTTGTCACTAAAATGTCACTTATAATTTTCTAGTTAAATAAAAAAAATTTCGTAATTAATTATTTTTTTTTATTATTTTAAGCCTTTTTAAATACATTAAATTAGTGATAAATACAAATTTAATTAGGTAAATTTCATAATTAGGAGTCTTTATAAGCTAATAGGGTGTTAATAAAATTGTATCATGGCTTGCAAATTTTTGGTTTTAGGGTTGGAAATTTTATGAAAAAATGAATTAAAATGAGGCTTTTTGTGAAAATATTGATGTGAAAGCATTAAATGATAACATATGATGTTTTATTGACCTAGAAACTTCTCCAAATTTCCCACACCCCTCTCCCCACCTGCTGGCCGAGCCTCAACAGCAGCTTTTCCCAATTTCTTCACTTCATTCTTGCTTCAAATTCATAGCAAAATTCAATAAAAATTCACAATTTCCATCTCAATTCAAAGCCAAACCCTAATCCATTCTCTCTTCAACCCAAATTAGTTCAAAAACTTGATGAATGGAGGCTTCTTGGTGACTTGATCAAGCTAGGGTTCAAGCTTGTGAGGTGAAGATTCTAATCTTTTTGCTAATTTGTAGTTTAATAAAGCTAGTTAGTATTTTAAAGTGATTAATTTCATTGTAATGGTTAGTTTTGAAATTTCAAGAATGGGTTTTGATGTTGAGTTAGGGTTTGAAACATGGTGGTTGGATTTAAGTTAGGGTTTTGTTATCTAATTGATTAGAATGGTTAATTGTGTAATGATATGCTCGCTAAATCGATTAAATTTCGATGTTTGCATCGAATCGGTATTGAATTTGCTTACTAGATTTTTACAAAAATTAGAATGCGATCAAATTGCGTTATTTTAGCGATATAATTAGCTTCGTATAGGACTATTATAGTGCGCGAACGCGGGGTTTCGTCTAGTTGGGTTGTAGTTTTGTCGATTCCCCCGAAATGACGATTCTAGTTAAAGGTTAGCGATTTTCGTGCGTTTTTCCGCGCACCGAGTGCATGCTATGATTAATTCGAGAGCGTAGATATTTGTATATTGTGACTTGCATCGTTTTAGGTTTTGTAATCTTATGCTTGGTATTGTGCAAATATAGGATCGGTCGGGGAAACATCGGACACGGCGCGAAAAGGCAAGGCGGTGGTCGGATCGGATTAGCGGGGATTTCAGGTGAGTAGATGTATTCATCTATGGGGGAATCGTCTGGATGGCGCGATGCGCCCCCTAGTTAGGATTTCCTTATCTCTTGTAAGATTCATGTTGTTAGTTAGCTTACCCCTTCATTGACATTGCATACCCTTATAGTTAATAGTATGCTAGATTGCATGGATATCCATATGCTCATATGCGATAACACTTCGTAGGACAAGAACACCATTACCATTGGCATCTGTTGCACGCGCACTATTCATGTGACACACACGCCTTTGGTAATTGCCATGCCACGTGCACTAGAAAACCTGTTTAACTTAATATCGCCATTTGCATTCATACATGATATATGAAATTGCATAGCATACGTATACCTCGCATCATCATCATATTTATATAGATTTCTTCCAAAACTCACATCATATACATTGATATCATAGACATTTATCATATATAACATGTGGACACTATGATTTTCTTGATGATTTCAGTTTTTCTGCGATTTCTGGATTTTTGGGGAAAACCGCAAGAATTTAACAAAACCTTATATTTATCATTTCCAAAACAAAGTTGCGGTTTTCTCGTGATGTATGTGTCGTCCACCATGAGTTTTCATGTTTTCTGTTGGATTTCGAGACCCGATTCGAGGAGTGGATGAACCGTCTCGGGTACATGGTGGGCCCGGTATGGTACCCCGGGGCAAGAAGATCGAGTTGTAGACGATGAGCCTGACAGGGGAAGACTACCTACCGGTGATGTCTGGCGCGGCGGATATCCGGAGGATACCGACCGTTGTCGTGAGATTTATGATATGGGCCGATCCGGACTGACGGAGCCCGATATTGAGACAGATATGATTCCTATTTGGTGTCGATGCTTGACACGGGTTTTCAGATGATTTCTTGATGGTACTTAGCTATTATACAGATATTCTTGTTTTAAAAAGTTAAGAATTCAATACCCTTAGCATTTAAAACACTTAAAGACTTAATAATGACATTGGCATACCTGTGCACGCATACTAGAGATATTATATCACATATGGACATGCATGTTGTGGTGCATTGCGTGCATTCTTACGATTGCCTTATTAGATGTTATATTTACTCACGAGCTGGCAACTCACCCCCGTTGTGCCACAGTGTCTTGCAGGTCGGACCCGTCAGTCTTGTAGCGGCGGGCTATCTTATCATCAGCTCCTTTTGCTCAGACTCGCGACATCGCCCGTAGGTGGGTTGCGAGCACACTTTATTTCTTTTGCTTTATCATTGTATCTAGTATTCTCCATCTACCACTTTATATTGTATATGCGACCTAGTGATGAGACTGAGAGATTTGTATATTTGTGGTTTCTTTTGGGTCGAGCTCACTTGAGCCGACGTGTGTTTTCTGGTATTTTGCATTTCTTTTATGCTCTTTTTCTTAATATTACTATTATATTGCATGTGGTTGTGATCCGCCTTGGGCGAAGATCTAGCTCCCGCTTGGGGATGCCATTTTTATGATTACAGGTTTATTATCTTGTTGTACCCATTTTGGGGGATAGAAAATACAGGGGAGACTCTGCCGGAATTTTCAGAAATTTATGATGTTTTTAAAAAGGGATTCTATGCAACTTAAATGATTTTTAAAAAAAAAGCATTTTCATTAAAGGTTTTCCTTCACTCTCTTTTGTTTTCGGTTTAGATTCTTCTGTGCTTTGGCTGACTTAGGTTACGGTACGCCTTTAGACGTCTCGTAATCTAAGTGCCAGTCGCGTTCCGTACTTTCGGGACGCGACAAAGTTGGTATCAGAGCTTAGGATTTACCTTTCTGAGTGTAGGACGACCTTGGTAGATGGAGTAGGTGACTTAAGCAGAGTGGCGTAGCGTGGGTATGATCCGCGGCATACTTACGATACGGTACTCCGCCTAAGTGACCTTAGGACATAATTGCTTGTATTTCCTTTCTTGATTCCTTGCATTCCTTGATTCAATTGCAATGTCCTTATCAGTCCTGTTTCTTATTCCAGCTTCGATGCCGCCAAAGACTACGAGAGCTCAGCGGGCTGCCGCTAGGGATGAGATTCGAGCGGGCTCGTCTGAGGCGAGGATCGAGCGGGATGATACGCCTGTCCCTCAGGGTCATACTGATCCATCTTATCCAGACCGTATTGCCAGATTAGAGGCCGGCATGCAAGAGTTGCGGCAGATGATGGGATCTTTAGTTGAGTCCAGCCGGGCACAGAGATCCGAGGACGTTCCTTCCACCGCACAGACCACGATCGTACCTGCTGCACAGATGGTCACTCCTGCTGCTACTACGGAGACTATCCCTGTTTCACTACAGGAGTTCATGAGATTGAGACCTCCAGCTTTTACCGGTACAGAAGCGACAGAGGACCCACAGGCATTTCTTGATAGGATGGCTCGGATTTGCCATTCGTTGAGGTGTTCTGATGATAGATTGGTGGAGTTTGCGAGTTTTCCTCTGGAGGGTCTTGCCCAGACATGGTACTACTCAGTAGAGAGAGGCCGAGCTGCAGGTCTGCCTTCTATGACCTGGGATGAGTTTACAGCTGCATTTCTTGCCCGTTTTCTTCCGGAGAGTGTCCGAGATGCTCGAGCCCGTAGTTTTGAGTCTTTGCGCAAGACTCCCGGGATGACAGTGTCGGAGTATGATATACAGTTTACCCAGTTGTCTCGATATGCTCCGTACCTAGTAGACACAGAAGAGAAGAGAATAAAGAGGTTTGTACGAGGGCTTGATACACAGCTATTCCTCGCCATCGGCACCCAGCACTTTGATACATACGCTGCCGCGATGGATGCAGCCTTACTTTTGGAAGAGCGTATTTCTGAGACTCCGTTCGTTTCTGGGCCGAAGAGGATCAGTACTGATACGCCAGCTCAGCGGCAGATAGGCATACATCGTGATAGATTATTTCCGGGAGATGGTGGAGGCAGAGGATTGAGACGGGGTCAGTTATTTGGTTCATATCCACAGACCCAGCAGTCGTCTCCAGGATGTTTTCGGTGTGGGAGTCAATACCACCATGTCAGAGACTGTACCATGGGACGCCAGGGCGTGGCGACAGCCCCGCATGTGACTTTACCACCCTCACCACCTTCTCAGAGAGCTTTACTTCCTACTCCTGATGATGCTTCACGCCAGCCAGATGCTTCTAGAGGCCGTGGGCGTGGCGGTCCGGTTCAGAGAGGACGAGGCGACAGAGGCAGAGGCAGAGGCCGAGGTAGAGGCAGAGCACAGCCAGCTATTAGTGGTGGACAGGCCCGAGTGTTCGCGTTGACTCTTCAGGATGCACAGGCATCCAATGCCGTCGTGACAGGTACTCTGCCAGTATGTTCTTTTGATGCACGGGTATTATTTGATCCAGGCTCGACACATTCCTATGTATCCACGTATTTTGCACCGAGGTTGGGCCGAGAGTCTTGTCCGTTAGATCAGCCGCTTGTCGTTATTACACCGGTAGGCGAGTCTTTTGTTGCCCGTTTTGTGTACCGATCGTGTTCCCTTCGTATCGGGGAGAGAGATTCTTCAGTTGATTTGATTCTCCTCGATATGCTAGACTTTGACGTTCTTCTTGGTATGGACTGGCTAGCCACCTGTTATGCATCCGTGGACTGCCGTGAAAAGGCAGTCAGATTCAGTTTTCCTGGTGAGCCGGTTCTTGTTATTCAGGGAGATCGTAGTGCTACCCTTCCCAGCTTGATTTCTTCTCTTCGCGCTGGGCAGCTCTTAAGGAAAGGGTGTCAGGGATTCTTAGCTTATGTTTGTGATACTAGCTCCACAGAGGTTCCGTTGGACCAGGTCCCTGTTGTGAGAGAGTTTCCGGATGTATTTCCTGACGAGCTGCCTGGTCTGCCACCAGAGCGCGAGATTGAGTTCTGTATTGACTTGATCCCCGGCACGGGGCCTATCTCTATACCGCCTTATCGGATGGCCCCGGCGGAGCTGAGAGAGCTAAAGGATCAGTTACAGGACTTGCTGGACAAAGGGCTTATCCGACCGAGTGTGTCACCTTGGGGTGCTCCCGTCCTGTTTGTTAAGAAGAAGGACGGAAGTATGCACTTATGCATTGATTATTGTCAGCTGAACCGGGTTACTGTGGGGAACAGGTATCCCCAACCCTGCATTGATGACTTATTTGATCAGCTCCAGGGTGCAGGGTTTTTCTCGATGGTTGATTTACGGTCAGGTTATCACCAGTTGCGGGTTCGGAAGGAGGATATTCCGAAGACCGCTTTTCGTACTCGATATGGTCATTACGAGTTCTTGGTGATGTCGTTCGGGCTCACTAATACCCCGGCAGCATTTATGGATTTGATGAACCGCGTATTCAGGCCGTATCTCGATCGGTTCATTATTGTGTTCATTGACGACATCTTGGTTTATTCTCGGAGCCGGGAGGAACATGAGCAGCACTTATGTATCACATTGCAGACTTTGAGGGAGCATCAGCTGCTCGCCAAATTCTCCAAGTGCGCATTCTGGTTAGACAGTGTCGACTTCTTGGGTCATGTGGTGACGAGAGATGGTATTTGTGTGGACCCGAAGAAGATCGAGGCAGTTCAGCGTTGGCCTTGACCAGTATCAGTTACAGAGGTTCGCAGCTTTCTAGGTCTGGCCGGCTATTATCGACGTTTTGTCCAGGATTTCTCCCGCATTGCTGCACCGTTGACCGGGTTGACCCGGAAGGGGGCTCCTTTTGATTGGACCCAGGCATGTGAGGATAGTTTCCAGCAGTTGAAGACTCGTCTGACTACTGCACCAGTGTTAGCATTGCCTTCAGGATCAGGCGGGTTCGTGGTATATTGTGATGCTTCTAGAGTGGGGCTGGGATGTGTATTGATGCAGCACGACAAAGTTATCGCGTATGCTTCTCGGCAGCTGAGGAAACACGAACAGAACTACCTCACCCATGATTTAGAGATGGCTGCTGTGGTATTTGCACTTAAGATCTGGAGACATTACCTATACGGTGAGTCGTGCCAGATATTCACTGACCACAAGAGTTTGAAGTATATCTTCCAGCAGCGAGATCTGAACCTGAGACAGCGCCGTTGGATGGAGTTGGTGAAGAATTATGACTGCGAGATTCTATACCATCCGGGCAAGGCGAATGTGGTGGTAGATGCTTTGAGTAGGAGGCCCGGAGGTAGCTTATCTTGTTTGAGCGCAGTGCAGATGCAGTCGACGGCGGATTGGCAGGTGTTATGTGACAGCAGAGTGCAGTTCGAGTTTACTCCTACAGGGGGACAGCTGGCCCATTTCAGAGCACGCCCACAGTTACTTGACCGTATCCGTGAGGCACAGTCCGGCGATGCCCGTATATTAGAGATTATTGAGCAGATTCGGCAGAGCAGAGTTTCTGAGTTCGTGATTGATGATCAGGGGATACTTCGATTTTGGGACTCGACTGTGTGTGCCAGATTCAGAGGGACTGAGGCGTGATATTCTCGAGGAGGCACATAGATCAGTATACAGTGTTCACCCAGGTTCCACCAAGATGTACCGTGATTTGAGAGAGGTTTACTGGTGGGACGGGATGAAGAAGGATATTACAGACTTTGTGTCGAGATGCCTGACTTGTCAGCAAGTCAAGACCGAGCACCAGAGGCCAGCCGGCGAGTTACAGCCTTTGCCCATCCCTGAGTGGAAGTGGGAGCAGGTCTCCATGGACTTCATTGTGGGTCTACCCAGGACCAGTCGAGGGTACGACTCTATTTGGGTGATTGTGGATCGACTGACGAAAGCGGCTCACTTCCTGCCAGTAAAGACCACTTTTGGATTTTCTCAGTACGCCCAGGTTTATATTGATGAGATAGTGCGACTGCATGGCGTTCCGACTTGCATCGTGTCCGACCGTGGCACCCAGTTTACCAGCCGATTGTGGCAGAAACTCCAGGAAGCATTGGGCACCCGATTGAGTTTTAGCACAGCCTTTCATCCGCAGACTGATGGTCAGTCGGAGCGTACTATTCAGACTCTTGAGGACATGCTCAGAGCTTGCGTTTTAGATTTCGGTGGTAGCTGGGATCATCATTTGCCTTTGATCGAGTTTTCCTACAATAATAGCTTCCAGGAGACGATTCAGATGGCACCATTTGAGGCTTTATATGGGGGAGATGTCGATCGCCTGTATGTTCGACAGAGCTCAGGGAGAGTAGTATTTTGGGGCCGCAGATCGTACAGGAGACGACCGAGAAGATACAGCTGATTCGGGACAGGATGAGAGCGGCACAGAGCAGGCAGAAATCTTATGCTGACAGGCGCCGTTGCCGGCTCTAGTTCGCCGTTGGCGATCATGTTTTCCTGAAGGTCTCTCCGATGAAGGGTGTGATGAGATTTGGGCGGAAAGGGAAACCGAGTCCTAGATATGTTGGTCCTTTCGAGATCCTAGAGCGTGTTGGTCCAGTCGCTTATCGGTTAGCTCTTCTGCCCAGCTTCCCCGATGTTCACCTCGTATTCCATGTCTCGATGCTCCGCAAGTACCTTCATGATCCTTCCCAGGCGATTCGGCAACAGAAGATCCAGCTAGAGCGTGATCTTTCTTTCACCGAGCAGCCGGTGGTCATTTTGGATCGGCAGGTGAAGAAATTGAGGTCGAAGGTTATACCGTCCGTCAAGGTCCTTTGGCGTGGCCCGAACAGCGAGGAGGTCACCTGGGAGACCGAGGTCGAGATGAGGAAGAGATATCCCCATCTTTTTGAAGGTACGCGTAGTTAAATTCTAAATTCGGGGACCGAATTTCTTTAAGGGGGGAAGATTGTAACCCTTCGAAAATCGTTTAGGCAGTTTTTCGGTAATCGGCTAATTTTTCGGCTTTTTCCGTAAAAAGTCAAAATAGGTATTTTTCATTGTAGACCTAATTATACAAAATTTAGATAAGATATTACTATAATTTTGTCACTAAAATGTCACTTATAATTTTCTAGTTAAATAAAAAAAATTTCGTAATTAATTATTTTTTAAATTATTTTAAGCCTTTTTAAATACATTAAATTAGTGATAAATACAAATTTAATTAGGTAAATTTCATAATTAGGAGTCTTTATATGCTAAAATATGGTGTTAATAAAATTGTATCATGGCTTGCAAATTTTTGGTTTTAGGGTTGCAAATTTTATGAAAAAATGAATTAAAATGAGGCTTTTTGTGAAAATATTGATGTGAAAGCATTAAATGATAACATATGATGTTTTATTGACCTAGAAACTTCTCCAAATTTGCCACACCCCTCTCCCCACCTGCTGGCCGAGCCTCAACAGCAGCTTTTCCCAATTTCTTCACTTCATTCTTGCTTCAAATTCATAGCAAAATTCAATAAAAATTCACAATTTCCATCTCAATTCAAAGCCAAACCCTAATCCATTCTCTCTTCAACCCAAATTAGTTCAAAAACTTGATGAATGGAGGCTTCTTGGTGACTTGATCAAGCTAGAGTTCAAGCTTGTGAGGTGAAGATTCTAATCTTTTTGCTAATTTGTAGTTTAATAAAGCTAGTTAGTATTTTAAAGTGATTAATTTCATTGTAATGGTTAGTTTTGAAATTTCAAGAATGCGTTTTGATGTTGAGTTAGGGTTTGAAACATGGTGGTTGGATTTAAGTTAGGGTTTTGTTATCTAATTGATTAGAATGGTTAATTGTGTAATGATATGCTCGCTAAATTGATTAAATTTCGATGTTTGCATCGAATCGGTATTGAATTTGCTTACTAGATTTTTACAAAAATTAGAATGCGATCAAATTGCGTTATTTTAGTGATATAATTAGCTTCGTATAGGACTATTATAGTGCGCGAACGCGGGGTTTCGTCTAGTCGGGTTGTAGTTTTGTCGATTTCCCCGAAATGACGATTCTAGTTAAAGGTTAGCGATTTTCGTGCGTTTTTCCGCGCACCGAGTGCATGCTATGATTAATTCGAGAGCGTCGATATTTGTATATTGTGACTTGAATCGTTTTAGGTTTTGTAATCTTATGCTTGGTATTGTGCAAATATAGGATCGGTCGGGGAAACATCGGACACGGCGCGAAAAGGCAAGGCGGTGGTCGGATCGGATTAGCGGGGATTTCAGGTGAGTAGATGTATTCATCTATGGGGGAATCGTCTGGATGGCGCGATGCGCCCCCTAGTTAGGATTTCCTTATCTCTTGTAAGATTCATGTTGTTAGTTAGCTTACCCCTTCATTGACATTGCATACCCTTATAGTTAATAGTATGCTAGATTGCATGGATATCCATATGCTCATATGCGATAACACTTCGTAAGACACGAACACCATTACCATTGGTATCTGTTGCACGCGCACTATTCATGTGACACACACGCCTTTGGTAATTGCCATGCCACGTGCACTAGAAAACCTGTTTAACTTAATATCGCCATTTGCATTCATACATGATATATGAAATTGCATAGCATACGTATACCTCGCATCATCATCATCATATTTATATAGATTTCTACCAAAACTCACATCATATACATTGATATCATAGACATTTATCATATATAACATGTGGACACTATGATTTTCTTGATGATTTCAGTTTTTCTGCGATTTCTGGATTTTTGGGGAAAACCGCAAGAATTTAACAAAACCTTATATTTATCATTTCCAAAACAAAGTTGCGGTTTTCTCGTGATGTATGTGTCGTCCACCATGAGTTTTCATGTTTTCTGTTGGATTTCGAGACCCGATTCGAGGAGTGGATGAACCGTCTCGGGTACATGGTGGGCCCGGTATGGTACCCCGGGGCAAGAAGATCGAGTTGTAGACGATGAGCCTGACAGGGGAAGACTACCTACCGGTGATGTCTGGCGCGGCGGATATCCGGAGGATACCGACCGTTGTCATGAGATTTATGATATGGGCCGATCTGGACTGACGGAGCCCGATATTGAGACAGATATGATTCCTATTTGGTGTCGATGCTTGACACGGGTTTTCAGATGATTTCTTGATGGTACTTAGCTATTATACAGATATTCATGTTTTAAAAAGTTAAGAATTCAATACCCTTAGCATTTAAAACACTTAAAGACTTAATAATGACATTGCATACCTGTGCACGCATACTAGAGATATTATATCACATATGAACATGCATGTTGTGGTGCATTGCGTGCATTCTTACGATTGCCTTATTAGATGTTATATTTACTCACGAGCTGGCAACTCACCCCCGTTGTGCCACAGTGTCTTGCAGGTCGGACCCGTCAGTCTTGTAGCGGCGGGCTATCTTATCATCAGCTCCTTTTGCTCAGACTCGCGACATCGCCCGTAGGTGGGTTGCGAGCACACTTTATTTCTTTTGCTTTATCATTGTATCTAGTATTCTCCATCTACCACTTTATATTGTATATGCGACCTAGTGATGAGACTGAGAGATTTGTATATTTATGGTTTCTTTTGGGTCGAGCTCACTTGAGCCGACGTGTGTTTTCTGGTATTTTGCATTTCTTTTATGCTCTTTTTCTTAATATTACTGTTATATTGCATGTGGTTGTGATCCGCCTTGGGCGAAGAGCTAGCTCCCGCTTGGGGATGCCATTTTTATGATTACAGGTTTATTATCTTGTTGTACCCATTTTGGGGGATAGAAAATACAGGGGAGACTCTGCCGGAATTTTCAGAAATTTATGATGTTTTTAAAAAGGGATTCTATGCAACTTAAATGATTTTTTTAAAAAAACCATTTTCATTAAAGGTTTTCCTTCACTCTCTTTTGTTTTCGGTTTAGATTCTTCTGGGCTTTGGCTGACTTAGGTTACGGTACGCCTTTAGACGTCTCGTAATCTAAGTGCCAGTCGCGTTCCGTACTTTCGGGACGTGACAAAGTTGGTATCAGAGCTTAGGATTTACCTTTCTGAGTGTAGGACGACCTTGGTAGATGGAGTAGGTGACTTAAGCAGAGTGGCGTAGCGTGGGTATGTTCCGCGGCATACTTACGATACGGTACTCCGCCTAAGTGACCTTAGGACATAATTGCTTGTATTTCCTTTCTTGATTCCTTGCATTCCTTGATTCAATTGCAGTGTCCTTATCAGTCCTGTTTCTTATTCCAGCTCGATGCCGCCAAAGACTACGAGAGCTCAGCGGGCTGCCGCTAGGGATGAGATTCGAGCGGGCTCGTCTGAGGTGAAGATCGAGCGGGATGATACGCCTGTCCCTCAGGGTCATACTGATCCGCCTTATCGAGACCGTATTGCCAGATTAGAGGCCGGCATGCAAGAGTTGCGGCAGATGATGGGATCTTTAGTTGAGTCCAGCCGGGCACAGAGATCCGAGGACGTTCCTTCCACCGCACAGACCACGATCGTACCTGCTGCACAGATGGTCACTCCTGCTGCTACTACGGAGACTATCCCTGTTTCACTACAGGAGTTCATGAGATTGAGACCTCTAGCTTTTACCGGTACAGATGCGACAGAGGACCCACAGGCATTTCTTGATAGGATGGCTCGGATTTGCCGTTCGTTGAGGTGTTCTGATGATAGATTGGTGGAGTTTGCGAGTTTTCGTCTGGAGGGTCTTACCCAGACATGGTACGACTCAGTAGAGAGAGGCCGAGCTGTAGGTCTGCCTTCTATGACCTGGGATGAGTTTACAGCTGCATTTCTTGCCCGTTTTCTTCCGGAGAGTGTCCGAGATGCTCGAGCCCGTAGTTTTGAGTCTTTGCGCAAGACTCCTGGGATGACAGTGTCGGAGTATGATATACAGTTTACCCAGTTGTCTCGATATGCTCCGTACCTAGTAGACACAGAAGAGAAGAGAATAAAGAGGTTTGTACGAGGGCTTGATACACAGCTATTCCTCGCCATCGGCACCCAGCACTTTGATACATACGCTGCCGCGATGGATGCAGCCTTACTTTTGGAGTAGCGTATTTCTGAGACTCCGGTCGTTTCTGGACCGAAGAGGATCCGTACTGATACGCCAGCTCAGCGGCAGATGGGCATACATCGTGATAGATTATTTCCTGGAGATGGTGGTGGCAGAGGATTGAGACGGGGTCAGTTATTTGGTTCATATCCACAGACCCAGCAGTCATCTCCAGGATGTTTTCGGTGTAGGAGTCAATACCACCGTGTCAGAGACTGTACCATGGGACACCAGGGCGCGGCGACAGTCCCGCATGTGACTTTACCACCCTCACCATCTTCTCAGAGAGCTTTACTTCCTACTCCTGATGATGCTTCACGCCAGCCAGATGCTTCTAGAGGCCGTGGGCCTGGCGGTCCGGTTCAGAGAGGACGAGGCGACAGAGGCAGAGGCAGAGGCAGAGGTAGAGGCAGAGCATAGCCAGCTATTAGTGGTGGACAGGCCCGAGTGTTCGCGTTGACTCCTCAGGATGCACAGGCATCCAATGCCGTCGTGACAGGTACTCTGCCAGTATGTTCTTTTGATGCACGGGTATTATTTGATCCAGGCTCGACACATTCCTATGTATCCACGTATTTTGCACCGAGGTTGGGCCGAGAGTCTTGTCCGTTAGATCAGCCGCTTGTCGTTATTACACCGGTAGGCGAGTCTTTTGTTGCCCGTTTTGTGTACCGATCGTGTTCCGTTCGTATCGGGGAGAGAGATTCTTCAGTTGATTTGATTCTCCTCGATATGCTAGACTTTGACGTTCTTCTTGGTATGGAATGGCTAGCCACCTGTTATGCATCCGTGGACTGCCGTGAAAAGGAAGTCAGATTCAGTTTTCCTGGTGAGCCGGTTCTTGTTATTCAGGGAGATCGTAGTGCTGCCCTTCCCAGCTTGATTTCTTCTCTTCGCGCTGGTCAGCTCTTAAGGAAAGGGTGTCAGGGATTCTTAGCCTATGTTTGTGATACTAGCTCCACAGAGGTTCCGTTGGACCAGGTCCCTGTTGTGAGAGAGTTTCCGGATGTATTTCCTGACGAGCTGCCTGGTCTGCCACCAGAGCGCGAGATTGAGTTCTGTATTGACTTGATCCCCGGCACGGGGCCTATCTCTATACCGCCTTATCGGATGGCCCCGGCGGAGCTGAGAGAGCTAAAGGATCAGTTACAGGACTTGCTATACAAAGGGCTTATCCGACCGAGTGTGTCACCTTGGGGTGCTCCCGTCCTGTTTGTTAAGAAGAAGGACGGAAGTATGCGCTTATGCATTGATTATCGTCAGCTGAACCGGGTTACTGTGCGGAACAGGTATCCCCTATCCCGCATTGATGACTTATTTGATCAGCTCCAGGGTGCAGGGTTTTTCTCGAAGGTTGATTTACGGTCAGGTTATCACCAGTTGCGGGTTCGGAAGGAGGATATTCCGAAGACCGCTTTTCGTACTCGATATGGTCATTACGAGTTCTTGGTGATGTCGTTCGGGCTCACCAATGCCCCGGCAGCATTTATGGATTTGATGAACCGCGTATTCAGGCCGTATCTCGATCGGTTCATTATTGTGTTCATTGACGACATCTTAGTTTATTCTCGGAGCCGGGAGGAACATGAGCAGCACTTACGTATCACATTGCAGACTTTGAGGAAGCATCAGCTGCTCGCCAAATTCTCCAAGTGCGCATTCTGGTTAGACAGTGTCGACTTCTTGGGTCATGTGGTGACGAGAGATGGTATTTGTGTGGACCCGAAGAAGATCGAGGCAGTTCAGCGTTGGCCTAGACCAGTATCAGTTACAGAGGTTCGCAGCTTTCTAGGTCTGGCCGGCTATTATCGACGTTTTGTCCAGGATTTCTCCCGCATTGCTGCACCGTTGACCGGGTTGACCCGGAAGGGGGCTCCTTTTGATTGGACCCAGGCATGTGAGGATAGTTTCCAGCAGTTGAAGACTCGTCTGACTACTGCACCAGTGTTAGCATTGCCTTCAGGATCAGGCGGGTTCGTGGTATATTGTGATGCTTCTAGAGTGGGGCTGGGATGTGTATTGATGCAGCACGACAAAGTTATCGCGTATGCTTCTCGGCAGCTGAGGAAACACGAACAGAACTACCCCACCCATGATTTAGAGATGGCTGCTGTGGTATTTGCACTTAAGATCTAGAGACATTACCTATACGGTGAGTCGTGCCAGATATTCACTGACCACAAGAGTTTGAAGTATATCTTCCAGTAGCGAGATCTGAACCTGAGACAGCGCCGTTGGATGGAGTTGGTGAAGGATTATGACTGCGAGATTCTATACCATCCGGGCAAGGCGAATGTGGTGGCAGATGCTTTGAGTAGGAGGCCCGGAGGTAGCTTATCTTGTTTGAGCGCAGTGCAGATGAAGTCGACGGCGGATTGGCAGGTGTTATGTGACAGCAGAGTGCAGTTCGAGTTTACTCCTACAGGGGGACAGCTGGCCCATTTCAGAGCACGCCCACAGTTACTTGACCGTATCCGTGAGGCACAGTCCGGCGATGCCCGTATATTAGAGATTATTGAGCAGATTCGGCAGGGCAGAGTTTCTGAGTTCGTGATTGATGATCAGGGGATACTTCGATTTGGGACTCGACTGTGTGTGCCAGATTCAGAGGGACTGAGGCGTGATATTCTCGAGGAGGCACATAGATCAGTATACAGTGTTCACCCAGGTTCCACCAAGATGTACCGTGATTTGAGAGAGGTTTACTGGTGGGACGGGATGAAGAAGGATATTACAGACTTTGTGTCGAGATGCCTGACTTGTCAGCAAGTCAAGGCCGAGCACCAGAGGCCAGCCGGCGAGTTACAGCCTTTGCCCATCCCTGAGTGGAAGTGGGAGCAGGTCTCCATGGACTTCATTGTGGGTCTACCCAGGACCAGTCGAGGGTACGACTCTATTTGGGTGATTGTGGATCGACTGACGAAAGCGGCTCACTTCCTGCCAGTAAAGACCACTTTTGGATTTTCTCAGTACGCCCAGGTTTATATTGATGAGATAGTTGTAGGGTTCCTAGGCACTCTAGTGAAGTCACACAAGTGATCAAACATGCACAAATCAAATTTTACGGGTGCCTACAAACCCTAATACGGATCGTTTACTAGATATCTAGGCAAAGCAAGCAAGTAATCGAATTAAATGCTAAGGGAAAGTGACTACAACCTTTGTAGATCCGGTCCACTACCTCCTAGGCTCCGTGATGAAGTCCCTCCGCTGTCCAAAATGAACCCATGACTCTAGCATCGGTATCATCGAAGAATGGGCGAGCTTGATCGTCGGTTCGATGCCGAAGATGATCTACGTCGAGGTATCGCAAGAACAAGCTCCAACTTCATCAAGCTTTGAAAACTTGTGAAGGAAACACCCTATACTACTTGGCAAGAGGTAGAGGATGAAGAAATAGGAATTGAGTTCACTTTAGAATTGGATTTCTCACTCAAATACTCAAGTTGCCATTGTTGAAGTAAGATTTCTTCATGAAGAAGAAGAAGAGGAAGAAGATGATAAGTGTTATATGTATTATTCAAAATGAATAATAAATTGAATACTTATCATATCCTAACCTTGGTTAGGTGTAGAGAATAGACTAGGGTTAAATGAAGTGGTTAGGGTTAAGCATGAGACAAAATGGTCACTTTGGTCAAATGTTCAAGAAGCTTCAACTAGAAAACAAATCTAGCAACCATTTTCTCTTTATGCTTTTCTTTTTCCAAAATGAATAAATAGATAAATAAATGAGAAAAGGAAATGAAACCCTAACCACTTAAGTAACCATGGTTTAATTCTTTACACAAACCCAAACTAGCATGCATCATCAAACATGATACAATCATGTGCACAAAAGTATATCATATATACAACTTGCACAATCCAAGTGAGAAAATCCATTTAAAGTGAACCGATACTAGTTAATGCAAAGTAATATATCAAATATATAATTATACATTAAATCATTAAATCAACACTTGATTCAATGATCCGGTCATGTCGCACACAACCGACTAGTATACAATGTATCGGCTTATCGAATCAACGCTTGAATCGATAACTAGGTTATATCGCATACAACCATTCGATACATTCATCGCGAGAATGAAATACGGTATCACATACACGCATTATTCTCGGTCCCGCACATATCTCATATGCGCACCTATTTCATTTCGCTTGAGCCAGGAAACCTCTGTATAGGACTCTAAAGACTCGTCAATACGCCGGCAGCGGATGATGATCATATCAAACACCCACAAGCCGCAAGCGGTCTGCTAAACGTAACGGCCACCCGGGTATTGAGCGATCAGAAGATCGACGAGCAAGCCCGCTCACACTCCTGTGAATCCAACCAGTAACACTTACCGTACAGTCCGGTCTGTTCATCTGATATGTCGCATATCTCGCTTAGGGGTGGTAAACGTCAGACCCCAGTAGCTTGATAAGTCATGCCGACTTGAGGTCCATAACATTCGTGAAACTACTGATAACTCTTACCAGTATATCACTGCAACCCTGGCCAGGGATTTCCTGTTATGGCCAGTCGAGCATAGCACAATATCAACCCCCAATACCGGGAGAGACGAATCCCCTCCTATCGCTCATTGCCTCCATGTGAATCGGGACTGTACCCAAAAACCACCTGTTTGCACAACTCAGTAGAGCCGTGGTAGGGTGGAAATCAAAGCACAGTGGGAGACACACAAGACTCTATGACGATCTCGGGTCAACAGACTAAGCTGTACCAGTGTCACCAGAGAACTGCCATCTGACGTGAGGTATAATACCATCTGGGAGTTCTCGGCGAGTCCGTTCAGTGTACCCAGTCTCCACTGAGCACCCGCATACCATCTTCGATGTCAAACACCAATGGATATGAGATCATCCATCGCCCATCGCATGGGTCGAGAAGATATGCGCTAGTCTACTCTGGAATATCGATGCCCCGTCTCGATATTCCCACGACTAGGAACAATGAAGGATGTACTCACTGACTACCCAGGCCCCACTAGTATGATCTTCATCATAGTCCTGGAAGTCGAGTACACATCCTAAGGGCTTTATCAACATGTAATCAGAGAGACAGAAAGTATACATGTTAAGATAAAGAGCAACCAGATAGCGTACTATCATGTCGAGCAAGAAAGTCCTACCTATATATGTCCCAGCATCCACTACAATATACATCCAATGTACAGTAATGGCCTCTAGGGCATACATATAACTAACAATCTCCCACTTGCACTAGGGCCATCTGTAGCAGTGGTCGCAGTATCTAATACTCAACCATCCCATATGAGTCTCTCTCTGGGAAAAGGCCTTCGTGAGTGGATCCGCCGTGTTGTCCTCTGAGTCTACTCTCCTAACCTCGATCACCCTGGAGATCAACTATCTCCATGATCAGGTGATGCTTCCTCAGAATATGTCTGGGTCACTGATGGGACCAGGGTTCCAGGGCCAAAGCCATACTTCCATTGTCATACAATGGCAGGAACCTAGTTCATCTTATGAACCAATATACACCCAAACTTCCTCTTTGGTAGTATCTACAATAGCGATGTTACCAGCCTTTATCGTCTAGTTTGCCACGGTATCTAGCTTGGAATTCTTCCAACATACCGTCCCTCTATTGAGGGTAAAGATAATGCCCGTGACTGACATTCAGTCGTCTTTATCACCCTGGAACTCTTCCAGTGATTCTCCCCAGGATCGATTGATACCTTCTCACTACATCTAGTGAGAATCCTAGCATCCAATTACATCTATCTCATAGACGAAAACTCAGGATTTAGGAGGTATCACTTTGATCCTGTTTGGGGAATCCTAGTGATAATAGGAGATTGATCGATCGTAGTATAGGAAACTCTTTTCCTATCAAGAGTATGTTGTCTACGTACAATACGAAGATGACCACCATACTCCATACTACCCTTTTGTATATACAAGGTTCGTCTACCATTTTGATGAAGTCAAACACTTTGACTATCACATCAAAACAGACATTCCAACTCCGCGATGCCTGCTTCATTATGTAAAGCAACTTGCACACGTTTCCGCTGCTCCCACTGTTTACGAGGACCTCTGGCTGTGTTCTTATAGACGTTCTCTTCTAAATCAGTATTTAGAAAAGCAGTCATGGCACCCAACCGCCAGATATCGTAGTCATGGTATGTAGCCGTGGTAAGTAGGATCTGGACAGACTTAAGCATAGCTACTGGAAAAAGGTTTCATCATTATCCACGCCTGGTCGATGACGAAAACCTTTAACAAGTCTAGCTTTGAAAGTCTCAACTTTTCCATCTACACCAAGTAATCTTCTCAAGATATACTTGCTCCTGATGGGGATTTAACCCTTCAGATATAGCAGCTAAAGTCCATACTTTGCTGGTGTACATGGATTCCATCTCAGATCGCTAAGCATCCAGTCATTCTTACAGAGTCCCTACTCTCGATGGCCTGCTCGAAACTAGTTGGGTCATCATCTCATGATGCAATCCTTGCTCCCACTGTCATCGAGAAACCGAGGTATCTCTCAGGCGGATGAGGAACCCTACTAGATCGGCGGAGAGGCTGAGGTTCGTCGGGAACTATAGAATGTTATGGTTCTGTCAAATCATCAACTGCAGTTTTGTATAGCTGGAACCGTTCCAGTTCTACAGAACTGATTCTGCCTCGATCTTGTCCGGATTTTGCTTTAAACATAGGCCGGACAACCCCAAATCTTAACTCGCTTAAGAGATGGGTTCTTCCCATACCATATCTCATATGGAGTGGTAGGCATTGATTTGATTCAAACCTAATTCAATAGGTATGCAGCTTCTCAAGTGCATAACCCCAAAAGGAAATAGGTAACTCAGTAATACTCATCATAGAGCACACCATATCTAATATTGTGCAATTGCTCCGCCTTGATACACCGTTGTGCTGTGGTGTATTCAGAGGAGTAACACTGAGAGAAAATCTCATTCTCCTTTAGAATAGTCCAGGAATTCTATGCACAAGTATTCTGCTCCCTGATCTCATCATAGGACATAATACTTATACCCGGTTATTGGTTCTCTACTTCTAACTTATATTCTGTGAATACCTCAAAAGGTTCGGACTTATGTTTCAACAGGAACATATGACTGAATCTTGAGAGATTATCAGAGAATATAATGAAGTATAAAGAACCAATCCTGGCATGTGTAGACAGGAGACTTTACATACATCATCATTGTTCCCCTCCGAAAGACGGCGCGACATGACGTCTCGCCTGAGATTCGGGGCAGATGCTAATTGGTGCTATCCGTCCACCTCTCCGAAGATGCCAAGTTGATTTATGGCACCATGTATCGAAGGTTTAGACGGATGCGTCCGATGTAGCAGACTTCGTCAGATTCCCCCTCGTTTGAGGGGTTTTTGATTGTGGGGACGCTCTTCCCTGCAGGCGCAAGCCCCTGCAGTTAATTACGCTACCGCATTGCGGTAACAACTTTCTCCTTCTCCAGATGGTCACTTCGTGTCGTGGGTGTTTGTTTTGTTGCCCGTGGATTGTTTACGGAGACTGAGTTATGTCGTCGCCCGTAGGGCGTGGACTAATCCAAATCCGTATTATCTTAGATTTGGGTTTGGGGGTTTAGTTTGAGGATACGTCAGCCATACTTGAGGCTAAGATCAACTCAAATGTTTGTTAAGGATACGTTAGTCTCACTTTGAGACTAAGATCAACTTAACGGGATCGTTTAGATTCGACAAAGGAGCGTTTGGGCTCTATTGTTCCAGTTTAGGGACATAGTGGTCCATCGTATGTATAGCCGTCGGGACCCATCACCTCTCTGACGACGTTGAAGGATTACAACGACGGATGTCAGAGGAGTTCAGAGATGTACCCTCGAGCCAGAGTTAATTGGGGGGATTCATAGTCCAGTCTGTTTGAAGGTTTAAGGATACGTTAGCCATCTTTGAGGCTAAGATCAACTTAAACGGGACCGTTTAGATCCGACAAAAGAGCATACAGGGCTCTATTGTTCTAGTTTAAAGACATTGCGGTCCATGGGTAGTTTAAGGACATTGCGGTCCATGGGTAGTTTAAAGACATTGCGGTCCATTGTTAGTTTTAAGACATCTCGGTCAAGGTTAAGGACGTTGTAGTCCATGGGTTTAAGGACCCCACAGTCCATTGTTAGTTTTAAGACATCTCGGTCAAGGTTAAGGACGTCGTAGTCCATGGGTTTAAAGACCCCACAGTCCGGTATGTGCTCTGGATGCTTCACACGGGTTCACTGCCGTGCTCTGCGAGGACCAGGCTCCGCTCTGGACGTTTTCCACGGGGTCAAAGAGTGACATTATCCGCGTTCCACGTAACCAGGAATTTTGCATTAAACACGGGTTTAAGGACCCCACAGTCCGTATCAATGTGTGGTCGTCGGGACCCGTCACCTCTTTGAAGACATTGAGGGATTACAATGCCAAGTATCAAAGGAGTGAAGAGATGTACCCTAGAACCGGAGTGGATTAAATAGTCCTTGGCCCAATTTGGGATCAAGACGAATTAATTATGTTATGAGTCCATTGGCCCAGTTAATCACAAATTGAGGACTTATGGCCATCTTGGGCTAAGTCCAATCAGGAGAGGCTTTGCCTCTATCCATTTAGGCCAATTGGGCCAAAGCCTAGTGTTAAACACTACAGAGCAGTCAGTGTTGAACACTGGGAATGAGGTTGACAAGTTAGCGTTTAACACTAAGAGATAATTGGTGTTAAACACCAGCAACAAGGCTTTTCAAATTAGTGTTAAACACTAAAACAGATCAGTGTTGAACACTGCAAATAAAGCTTTTTAATTAGTGTTGAACACTAAGGCCCAACAGTGTTTTAACACAGGGTTCGAGGGTTTTAATTTAGTGTTAAACACTAAGGCAAGAGGGGTCACGTGGCAGCACGTGAGAGCGCCCTCCCTTCATTTATTTTGCTGAGATTATCGCGTCTTTCAGAGCATCACGTGCCATCACGTGATGGGCATTCAAATGCCTATGTATTAGAGCTTCTGCCGAGGG
Source organism: Agapanthus africanus (assembly GCA_030015575.1). Taxonomy (NCBI): domain Eukaryota; kingdom Viridiplantae; phylum Streptophyta; class Magnoliopsida; order Asparagales; family Amaryllidaceae; genus Agapanthus; species Agapanthus africanus. The sequence continues at coordinate 207,275,722 of CM057337.1, forward strand.
TCACGTGGGTCACGTGGGGTGCTGCCTCAAAGGGTCTTCCTGTAGATCTCTGGGGGGGTCACGTGGTGACACGTGACCCTGCCTCTATGTATGTTATTTTAGAGGATCTGTTAATCTTTTCCAGGAATTAAATTCCTCGTAGGGTTAAACCCTGACAGTAATTTCAGAGGAATTAAATTCCTACTTTCTCTTAAAGGTTTACATTCTGAATAGAGTTGGACTCTGAATTTTCTGCAGGAATTAAATTCCTTGTTCATGTGAAGAATCAAATAGGGTTAAACCCTAACAAAATCTTTTTAGGGAATTTGAACTTCCATCCTCTGTTAAATTATGATTAAAGGAATTAAATTCCCGCTGTTTCAACAGAACTAGGTTAGGGTTAAACCCTGTTTCTTTTTGTTCTGAAGGAATTAAATTCCCATGATAAAGGGTCAAGCCCTAATTTTATTTTAAAGGAATTAAATTCCTATAGTTCTGTGAGAATTAAATTCTCGTGCTTGTATTCCTTCTCTATGTATTGGATCTGCATGGCAGGATCTCAACCCATTGAGAATTAAATTCTCAACCTCAAGGGGAGATGTGCACTTTGCAGATCCTCTATCAAAGAGACAAGAAATATGTTCTTCTGTTTTATGTATCAGAGTTAAACTCTGTTGAGAATTAAATTCTCTTTTTCTTTCAAGGAGCTTTTCCCTTTCTTACCTAGGGTTTTTGCAGAAGATCCAAGTTTCTCCAAGTATCGAAGCTCTCTTCCCTTTTCTTTTTCTCTCCCTGTCTCTGTATATATATCTATCCCTTTTTTGTCTCCCCTCGGCTCCTATTTATAGGAGAAGCAGCCGAATCAATCAGTTTTTGACGAATCTTCATGAGAGATTTGATTTGCATCCATCATTCGTTTTGGACCTTTGGATTATTAGGTGAATTTTATTCACCATTGGATTTCAAATCCAGGGATTCTCCTTTGTTGTTTCGGTTATATTTAAAGGGGAAATCTTTCCAAACCCGAGATTTTCCCATAGATATATGATATTTCATCACCTCTGAATCTTTAATTCGATTGGTTCCAGATAGCCGCTTTCCTTTGGCAAGATTTGAATCTCCTTCAGAATTTAATTCTGTTGACAAAATGGGCTTTGAAAGCCGGTCATGTGTGACCACGTGACCCATGGTCACGTGTCGGCACGTGACCCCCTTGGAACGAGCCTTCCTCTTTCTTTTGCGCTCTGTCTTCTGATTGCTGCTTAAACGTCACGTGCCACCACGTGACCCCTGGTCACGTGTGAGCACGTGACCCTTGTTCGAACTCTCTTTCCTTGGTTCATCTGGAGAACGAGTCTGCTGCTTTGAACGTCACGTGCCAACACGTGACCCTGGTCACGTGGGAGCACGTGACCTCTTCTGAAGCCTTTTCCTTGACTTGATCAGGGAACCGGTGTGCCTTTGACGCTTGCATTTAAATGTCACGTGCCGACACGTGACCCTTTCTGAAGCCCTTTCTTTGATGTAGTTGGAAAACTGAACCTGACTTGATGATGCTTTTAGGTGTCACGTGCCAACACGTGACCGCTAGTCACGTGTAAGCACGTGACCCTCTTCTGAAGTTTTTCCCAGAAGGTTTCCTGATTTTAAATCAGGGAACAAATGCCCCCACAGCGTTGTTCTCACGTGTCTGCACGTGAGTGCAACGCTGTCACCTCTTGTGACCGTTGGATTCCTCTAGGGATCTGGGGAGATGAAACGTTTTCATTGTCTTCTATAAATACCTCTGTCTCTTCATAGAATCCTTCACTTTGTTCATCTTCTTCTTCTGAGAACTTCTTCCTTGAGAATTTAATTCTCGCTTCCAGAGCTTAGTTCTCTGTCTTGAAACAGTCTGCAGAGTTTAACTCTGTTCGAAAAGAATCCTTTTCTTCAGGTAATGTTTTTGGACAACGATGGACCTTCACATTCCTCTGGATTTTAAATCCAAAACAAGGGTTTTTACCCTTTTCTCTTCATGTTTTCCCATAAGAACCGCTTAACCTTCAAACTGTAGATCTTTAGGGTTTAGATGATCCTTGGGGGGATGATGATGGCGTTTCAACTCCATGGAATTTAATTCCATCAAAAATGTTTCTGGGAATTTAATTCCCTTTTCTCAATAAGGAATTTAATTCCAATGAAGAACTCAGTTTTCTTCACACAGAGGCTTCCTGGGGTCTCTTGGCCCGAGGCTGTTCTTCTGCAATTAATGCGATGGGGGTTTTGTAATAATGTCTTCTGTGGGAATTTAATTCCTTTGATTTTGTTGGGTTCATTGTAGAGCCCTAGACAGATCTTGTTGAGGGGAATGTGCATGGTCATCATTTTTTATTAAATGGGGATATTCCCTTTGTTTTATTGTAACTATTTGGTCTCATTATTAATGAGCCGTCATCCGGATTCTGTGGGGCCCATGTGTTTTGTAGCCAATGGTCCCAGGAAACTTTGCTGTTGCTTTCTTTAACTAGTCTTCATGTTCATGCATGAATATATATCGCTGACTTTCCTTTTAATGGTCTTCTTTTATTGGATTTCAGGTGCGATGGCTTCTGTTCCACGCTTTCCCTTTTCTCGCTCGGAGGCGGCTTTTCCTCAGTCACCGTCTGATGAGGAAGCGATGGCGATGATTCGGGCCCATGACCCGAACTGCACCAACCTTCTTCAATGGGGATCTTGGTATAGTCAGATTATTCAGGGTCGTCGGAGTTTTCTCTGCGCGGTGCCAACGGAGCCCACTTTCCCCTTTTTACCGATGGATCCTCCAAGGACAGCTTTTGCTGTGGAAATGCCCAACTGGACTCCAACGGGGAGGCTTGAGCCTTCGACGACCGGTATTCCGAACCATCCGATTCCGGCCATAGACATCTTGGGGCGGCGTATCTGCCAGGGTGAGGCCCACCCGTGGGGGCAAATTTATAAGATAGGGCTCACTCCCCGGCATCCTACGGGCTATCTTCTCTGGGCTCGCTACATCCTTTCTGCCCATCGTGCGCGGTTGCAGAAAGTCGGGCTTTATCAGGCCATATTCGCGTCACTATTCCATTATAAGTCCCCGCATGCCTGGTGGGTTAAGGCGTTTTTGAACCAATGGAATCTTCCCACCAACACTTTCATTCTAGGAGATCGTGAGGTCTCGATCTCTCTTGCAGAATTTTATGAAATCTCGGGATTGCCAATCAGGGGCGCACTGTATGAGGAGTTGTTGCCTCCTGACGAGTATGTCTTCGAGCCCGAGTCTGCACCGGTTGACGGCCTGTCCGCTGAGAATGCTGTTCGCCATAAGCGCCCCAGTTTAATTAAGGCCCTAGGCATCTTCGACCGATTATTCACCGAGTCCGAGGAGCAGGGTGTCACTTTCAAGAGCTTCATTGCTTGTTTCCTTCGTGAGGACGCCTTATCGAAGACAGCCCCGAAGTTTGCCAACATTGGGGACCCCTTTGGGTTCGGTCCGAAGAGGTTGCCGACCAACGAGTCAGATTTACCTCAATATTACATCCCTATTATATCGCCGATATCTTTTGAATCCATTGCTGTCCCGGGCATGGACGAGGAGACGTTCTTTGTGGGGTTTGTTAGTGTCTGGCTTAGTTGGTTCGTTATCCCCATGCATCGCCGCTTCATGAGAGCCTCGGTCATCTACCCGGCTCATCGTATTGCTGAGGGGATGCGGTTGGCCATCGGCATCCCGGCCTTGGCGCACCTCTATAATGGATTGGGCACCACAGCTAATACCTCTACTCCTGGCGTGGACGTAGTGAACTTTTCGCTTCATTATTTCACGTCGTGGATCGAAATGCATGTGCCGGGGTCTTTTGCTATGCATCAGAGGCCCGCCTTTTATGACGCCTATCCCTTCCCGCGACTTATGGGACTGGTGGGTGCTTCTGCTGCCGACCCGACTCAATTTGGGGCCATTCGGGTGCTGATTTCTCCTCATGCCACCGCTGGCGGGTTGGTTTTTAATGATCGGGTTTTGTCTACTCCTTCGGGTCCCGTTCAACAACTCTGGGACCAGTCGAAAGACAACGCGCCTTCTCTGAAGCCCCGGGAGGCCACGCATTTGTATGTAATTAGACCGGGTTACTTGGTGTTTCGCCAGGACAGTGCGGCTCTTTTCATGCGGTACAATCCGCATCGATTTGCCCGGCAGCTTGGATACGACCAGGGTGTTCCTTTTGAGGCTTTTATAGTCGCCCCGATCCCTTCGCTTGATGCTGTTCGCGATGCCGCTCATCATTTCATGAGGCTGAACACCGGCTCTCATTTCATGGTCCCTGAAGCCGAGTACATGCCCCGATGTGTAGGTGCATTTACGGGCTGGTATCTTCATCGGATCAGTCCGATTATTCTTGAAGAAAGAAGGGTGCTTCTTGGTCATGACGCCCCTCCTCAGGTTTCGGGGGCTAAGCTACGGCCGAGGGCTCCAGTCCGCTTCCCTTTGAGGGAAATTGGCACCGCGCTCATTCCGGGGGAGTCAGGGGTAGACCTTACTCCAACAGCTGGTATGCCCTTGGGTTCCCGATCGTGGGGTAAACGGGCCCCAGTAGTAGCACCCCTGCCGGTGGCGGCGCCGCCTCCTGTGGCGTCGACAATGGCGATGTCATCCTCGGTTGTGGTACCGAGCGAGAGTAACAGGGATGAGGGCGCTGAGGGCGATGTAGGCCAGCGCCGCCCTAAGGCTTCGCGAGGGAGGAAGCGGTCATCCTCAGCGACCGGCTCTGGGTCTAAACGGCGGAGGAAAGCGGCCACCACTCTGCTTGATTCTGTGGCGGAGTCTGAGCCTATTCTTGAAGATGAACCATTGGCCCTGCAAGAGTCAAACGCTGGACTTCTCTTTCCGAGTTCGGCTGATGAGGAGGCCGCACAGTTGGCTGAGGCCATACGGCGTTCAAAAGACGCGTCTCATAACGCCAAGGTTCCGAAGAAGTCTTATCCTGCTGTAATTTTTTACGAAGACCCTTCGTGGATTCGGCGGCGATTTATCGGTCCTCTGGAGGAATGGGGAGAAAGGGCTTTGAAGCAGGCCGCTTCAGAAGATGCAGCTGACGCACTTTCTTTATGGACCGGCGGCCATGAGTCCACTCTCGAACCTCGGCGAGCCCACCTCCTTGAGAAGGAGCAGCGGCTTGAAGAAGCCATATTGAGGGCTTCTTTGCGTATAGGTATGTTGTGTTTCTTTTGTAGTTTTTCCGATCATTTATGCCCGTGCATATATATGTAACGTTTTGAAAATCGTTTCGGTGAAATTTCGAAAAAAATCGGTAAAATAAGGGGGTTTTCTGTAAAAAGTCAAAATACAAATATCTTATTATAAAAATTAAATATACATATTCTAGCTATGTAATTGCTATTATTTGGTGTTTATTGAGCCACTGGTGAAATTTCAAATTTTCTGGAAAAAATATTATTTTATTATTATTTAAGCCGTCACTAATACATTTAATTAGGGAAAATTACAAATTGGAATGAGTTGAAACAAATTTTGTGCATCATAAAACATTAAATAAAATTTTATCATGTGGTTTTTGGAACGAAATTATTTGCCAAAACGGTTTAGAAATTATTGAAGAAAAAAGGCTTTTTTTTAGCGTAAATGGATGTTTGGGGTATTGTATTTATCATTTTTCATCACCCCACACCCGTACACACTCCCAAACCCCCATTTCCCCATCATGATGGCTGAACCCTTGCTGCCCCACTCCCACTCTTTTCCCCACTTCAAAAAGAAAAGAGAAGAAAACAATGAAAAGAAAAGAAAATGGAAGAAAGTCAATGTGGACTTTGTCTTTTCTCCCCACTTTCAACCCCTCCCTCTTTCTCCTCACTCCCTCAATTTCTGGCCGAAATTCTCAGCCCCCAACAGCAGCCCCTCCCTCCCTCTTCTCCTCTCATTTTCCATCAAAAAATTCACCCATTTCCATCAAAAATCAAAGCTAAAATGCAAATCAAAGCCCTACCCATTTTCTCTTATCTCTTTAAGCATGGATCTTGGTGCAAAGATTTCAATTTGGAGGTCTAGTTTCATGTTGATCTCAAGATGGTTTTAAGGTATAAATCCTAACCTATTGTTCAATTGTTGGGTTAAATTCCTTAATGTATCTTATTAGGTGCTTAAATATGGATTAATTGCAAGTTTGGAAATCTAAAGAGAAGGAGTTTGGATTGAAAAGTTAGGGTTTTAAATTCAATAGGGTTGTTGTCACTTGTTTAAGGTTGCATGGTGTAGTTAGCATGTTAAGACATGTTAAACCTAATCTAGAAGATAAATTGTAAATTGTTGCATCTAAAAGTCCAAATTTAGTTATTTAAGCAAACTAGGTTTTAGTTTTTAGTTGCAAATGGGTGATTTAAAATCTAACTAAGAATTTTATGACTTTATTAACATTATAAAATGTAGTTCAATGCTTTAGATCATGCAAATCCAAACTAGATTGTTGTATGTGCATTTTGCTATAAAATGGTCGAAATTGGTTAAAATTGCAAACTAGTTTTTGTAAATATTGTGTTAAATTGAGAATTAAAATATGGTTAGGGTTTTTATCATATTATTAACTTTATTAAGTGTAGTTTAACACTTTAGTTCATAGAAATCTAACCTAAATTGTAATTTGTGCATTTTTGCTATGAAATTGTAAAAAGGGTATTTTGTAAACTAGAATATTAGGGTTTTTGGAATTTAATGAGATTAAATTCCGGAAATTGTTTCTATGACTTATTTAAGATATTTAATAAGTATATTGGCCGCTACTTTCATTTAAACATCATGTTTTGTACAAAAACGGCGAATTGTGCTTGCTAGATTTTCAGAAAAACGACTTTTTAAGTGAAATTGGGGTTTTTGGGAATTTCAAGCTATTTTATATTATAATTAGTGCTTGTAATTGTGCAAATGAGTGTGATTGGATTTTTCTCGATGGTTTGACGTTTGTACATCGACATCGAGGGTTGGTTTGACTATTCTTGCATGCGTAGGCGATAGGTTTGGACCTACGCGTGATACGCGTGCCGATGTGATTTTCGTATGCCGTTTCGGTTTCGAATTTAGTTTTAATGCGATACGGTGCGTTATGATGTGTAGGTACCACATGTGGACTTCGAGACGACAAGCAAGCGCATGGCGACGTCGGCACCGGTAAGCGAGGACCAGGTGAGTAGATTTATATCTACGGGGAGAAGTCGGGTGGATGGCGTATAGCACCCCCGCAGTCCGTGGTGATGTATACGGATGCGTATACACACCAACAATTTATGATATGTTGTTAGGATGTGTTATTGATGATTTTAGATGGATATTGGTGTTGGATTGGTGCATGGTTACGAAACCTTAGGTAGTGGTTGCACCACACATACACACACACCCATATTTGCATACATTCTTCTTTCATATGTGCGTACATGGGATTATATATTGATGCGTATATTTACACATGGGTATGGGACTATGTGTTTATATACTGGATTTGAGGATAGTAATTGGGATTTGAGATGAGTCGATGATATTGGGCTTGAGGCCAGAAGATCCGTGATGTGTTTTGGTTCGTATTGAGATACGACATGATGTTTTAGCAGGTCTTTTGACGTAGTGATTCTTACATGCATGCATACATAGATGGTATCAATATTGTACTAGGCGTAGATCAGTACCCCAATCATGATATTTGATAAAGAGGATATCAGATGAATAGTATGATGAATGTGATATTGACCCGTACCCAGATTTGGGGATGCCGTACGACGGATTTACGTACGAGGTATATATTGATGATTGATCCGCACTCTTGACTTGGGATGTCTGATTATAGATATGGTTTCGGATATGATATTATTGAGGCGGGATCACCGACTAATATATATACAGGTATGTATATACATCGACTCAGATGTTAGGCGGTTTCCTTACCTGTAGTCCAGCTCGTTAGCTTAGCCCTTTAGTTTAGTTTAGTTGTTAGATTAGATTCGATTCTTACTTATTTCAAAACTAACGAATCGTGGGTATTTTAAAAGACAGGTCAAGGGATCCTACGGATATTTCAAAAGACGTATCTTTTCATAAAAACACCGTAGCCTCTATTTTCAAAACCCCATGATTCGTGTTATTTCAAAAGGCACCATTTGTAGGACTTATATTAGATTAATACTGCTTAGTTATCGTTGTGTCTAGTATTCAGCTCCCGCACATTATTGCTGTTCGCTCTGCCCCGCATACTTATTTTGCTGCATATTCCATTAGTGATATCATGCTGTTAGGACACCAGCACCATTACCGATGATGCGTATGTACCACGTACACTTAATTGCCGGCTCACACACATCTTCATCGGTAATTGCCATGTCACGTACACCTTAGAAAATATTATTGCTTAACTTAGCTAGATAGCTAGTAGTTTGACATAATATTAGTGTACTTACCTTATATGCCAGCTTAGATATTGTAGTTATTACTCGTCACTTCATGCATACTGTTATTCATCGTTATGCCGCATTCATGGATTCTCATGCATATATTCACTATTTTACGTGTTATTGAGGTTTTGGATTCGGATTTCCATGAGATTTTCTGGATTTGGAGGAAAACCGCAAAAACATAAATAAACCTTTTCTCTCTTTTAAAATAAAAAGTGCGGTTTACCTATGATGTATGAATCGTCCACCATGAGTTTGCTGATGGATTTCGAGACCCGATTCGAGGAGTGGAGGAACCGTTTCGGGTACATGGTGGACCCGGTATGGTACCCCGGGGCAAGAGGAATGTGGTGTTGACGTTGAGCCTGGCTGGGGAGCACTACCTACCGGTGATATTACCCGACGCGTCGGATATCCGGAGGATACCGTCGTGGTCTTGAGATGGATGGTAGGGGCCGGTCTGGACTGATGGCGCCCTAGATATTGAGATTGAGACATTGATATTTCGAGACAGTGAGATTTATGTTTTGTGTCGATGCTAGACACTGTTGATACTGATTTTAATTATGATACCTCAGTTTAAAATATGAAGGAAATCTCACTAATTTATGAAAACAGTTTCTTCATTTACATGTATTCTGTTTTCATGCATTCATACGTCATTCATATGATATATTGCTATCTGAGGCACAGACACGGCCACATGAGATTACACTCGGGTTAGATATTTACCCTAGCCTTGTTATAGGCTGCATGTTATATACATTTTTGAGGATATATTATGATTATTGACCTAGGATTGCGTTATTTATACGATTTCTGTGCGTAGATGTTTTTCTATTCACGAGTTGGCAACTCACCCCCGTTGTGCCCCAGTTTCTTGCAGGTTTGCCGTACAGGTTTCATTACGGCTTTGCGGGCTCAGTTTCATTCGGGTGACTCGCTAGTAGGTGGGTTTTTCTTGTATCGTACCCATCATATTACCTTGTATAATATTATTTCGTTGTATCTAGTAAATTCCATCAACCAAACATGTATTTATTGAGATAGAGACCAGTGTTGTTTATTCTTTGGACCTTAGAGTCGCTCGTTATATTTCTGGTGGTTTTGAGTTTCCTTTTGAGTTTTGATCATCGCCGTTGGCGTTGTATATTATATTGCTTGTGTGGTTGTGACCGTCGATTGACGAAGAGCTAGCTCCCGCTTGGGGATGCCTTTTTATTGATTTCGTATACTATTCATGTTGTATCCCGTTTGGGAGCCAGTATTTACAAAGGAGACTCTGCCGAAATTTTCAGTAAATTTTGATGTTCTTAAAAACCGCATAATTCGGCTTATGCTATTAAAACTACTTGTTTTAAATTGGTTTTCCTTCACTCTAATTCTTTTCTTGGTTTGGATTTCTGGGTTTTCGGTTTACTTAGATTACGTACGCCTGGAGACGTTTCGTAGTTTAAGTGCCGGTCATGTTCCGTACTTTCGGGACGTGACAAAGTTGGTATCAGAGCGTTAGGTTTTAACCTTCGGAGCGTAGGATGACCCTTGGTTGATGGAATAGGTGATTAAAGTAGAGTGACATACCGTGGGTATGTTCCGCGGCATATTTACGATACGCTACTCCACTTAAGAAGCCTTAGGATGTACATTTCTTTGTTCAGTATTATGTTCTTTCCGATCTAGCCTCATCGGTACCAGTTTGGTTTTGCTGCTACGGTTACGGTAGAGAGAGCTACGGCTAGAGTTGCGGTCAGCACAAGCTCGTCACGAACGAGGACTGACCAGGGCGAAATTCCGGCGACACGATTGCAGAGATGTGTCTTCTTACTGTGTTTCCGCGCCACGAGCGTTTGGCGGATCGCCCTTATGAGGTTACTTGGAGGTGCTGGTCGACACTAGAGAATTGAGCCGATGATGGAGGCCAGCCAGATTTTGATGACAGTTGGTGTGTTGCTTACTCCTGATGATTGAGGCACGGTTCAGCATGCAGACGAGTGAGCCAGTTATTGCTGCGAGCGACGAGATATCGCCCCATATGTTGGAGCTATTGCGGGGCGAGTTGTACGAATAGATGATACAAGGTCGCTAGTCACCCGATGATGAATGACTAGGACAGGTGGTTCGTTCGCTTACCCCGATGCGAGGTCATCAGATAGATTGATTCCAGCTAGAGACGACTTCACGCGGAGACGTTGGGAGTCGACAGAGACGATCGAATGTCAGAAACCTATTATTCCAAGTTTAAAGTAGTCGGAAAGACATGCAGGCAATTCTATGGTCCCTCTAGAAGAATGAAACCCTAACTCGACTTAATGACCGTGTGAAGGCCTTTGAACCTTCGGGTTTGCGGCAGTTCCACGGCGCCATTAGTGAGGCTTGGGCTTGCCCTTCTACGGCTGGACCACCGATGCTGTGGTATATATATTCGATACTATTAAACTGTACCAAGATGTTGAGCTCTTGGGGGATTATGAGGTTTTGACGAATCGATCGAATGGTTCGACTTCAATCGGATGCTAGGTGGTGAGATGCATTCTTGGGAGACTCCAGATACGAGGATAGCCGTTGGAGCTCAGTCCATGCAGCCGCGACGAGACGAGTCGAAAGCAGACGACATTAGAGAAAAGTGGAGTAAAAGGTTCGCACCAGATCTAGATGAGATAATGTTCCACTCCGCCGACATCAGAGATGCGATGCGCATGCCGAGGCATGGTACTTGGACTTACCTTCCAGAAGGAGTCGCGATGGGTATGCAGCCGTTCCAGAGCAAGATGCAGATATAGGAAAGGACGACGACTTCCGGATAGTTGGCCCGAGATTCTTAGAGGATGCACTTGAGCGATACTATTCCGCCATTATTGATTTCGATGTTTTGGGTGATTTATTCGCATGATTTGATTTTGATGATTGAGGATTTACGATCTTTGCACAGTGTTGCACTTGATATCGTTTTCGTGCTTGGGTTTCACATGTTTGTGATTTTACGGTTTTAGACATTTGAGTTGATTTTGTGCGTATGCACGCGCACGAATTGGTTCCTGCACTCTGTATAGTTATTATATGTTTGCAGTGTGCACTGGACATCGATTTCGATTGTGATACTCGATATTTGTTTTGAGTACCTTGTGCACCTGATTGATTTTGCGCACGTTCGGCGCTCGATATTGGATTTCATGATTTTGTGCACGATGGATGCACCTGATTTAGATTTTCGCGCATGTTGAGCGTATGTCTTGAGATGCGATTTTGGTGCACACCAGATGCACTAAATCGAGATTTTTCGTGCATGTCAGATGCACCTGATTTTGCTGTCAGGCACACATGTTGCCTACGACAGATGTTTCTTGCACACCCGATGCACTTAGATGTTGTTTCTGTGCGCATGTGTGGCACATTCATGGATTTTGATTTCCGTGCGTACCAGACGCACGTAGCATTCATGTGCATATTTTGGGGATTGATTTCGTATAGAGCAGTACGTTTTTATGATATTGCTATGTGTTTTCGTACTGAGCAGGACTAGTCAGAGGACAGTACCTGAATATATTTTGCATGCATTGATAGTTTTTGAAGGGATTTCCAAAAAGCGAGCTATAGCCTCAGTATTTACCTACGTGTCTGATATGACACGAAATGTTTAAAACAAGGAGACCCTTCTAAATTGTTTCCAAAACGGCGGAACGTACATATCAAACAAAGGTATATATGTATATAGTTATTTTCTTATGATAGACGTCCGCCACTGTGCAGTGTTATACGCGTTGCACAGTGACTTAAGGAGATTTGGCATGCATTTCCTTCGGATACTTACAGATATAGATTCGATATTTACATGTATAGTTTCGAGTTATATCATATTGGTTTTGATTTGGATTTGGCATTGATGTCTTCTCCTTGACTCCGATGATTGCGGGATGCTTGACGGAGTTTTGATTTGAGTTATATACTCATTTTTCAAGCGCATGCGCTGCGCTACGAATTGTTTTATGTAGTTACAATTTCGGAGCCTCGACGACTTGATGGTTTTTCTTAGATGTTTTAGTATTTGGGGGAGTTTGAATTTAAATTCGGGGACCGAATTTCTTTAAGGGGGAAGATTGTAACGTTTTGAAAATCGTTTCGGTGAAATTTCGAAAAAAATCGGTAAAATAAGGGGGTTTTCTGTAAAAAGTCAAAATACAAATATCTTATTATAAAAATTAAATATACATATTCTAGCTATGTAATTGCTATTATTTGGTGTTTATTGAGCCGCTGGTGAAATTTCAAATTTTCTGAAAAAAATATTATTTTATTATTATTTAAGCCGTCACTAATACATTTAATTAGGGAAAATTACAAATTGGAATGAGTTGAAACAAATTTTGTGCATCATAAAACATTAAATAAAATTTTATCATGTGGTTTTTGGAACGAAATTATTTGCCAAAACGGTTTAGAAATTATTGAAGAAAAAAGGCTTTTTTTTTAGCGTAAATGGATGTTTGGGGTATTGTATTTATCATTTTTCATCACCCCACACCCGTACACACTCCCAAACCCCCATTTCCCCATCATGATGGCTGAACCCTTGCTGCCCCACTCCCACTCTTTTCCCCACTTCAAAAAGAAAAGAGAAGAAAACAATGAAAAGAAAAGAAAATGAAAGAAAGTCAATGTGGACTTTGTCTTTTCTCCCCACTTTCAACCCCTCCCTCTCTCTCCTCACTCCCTCAATTTCTGGCCGAAATTCTCAGCCCCCAACAGCAGCCCCTCCCTCCCTCTTCTCCTCTCATTTTCCATCAAAAAATTCACCCATTTCCATCAAAAATCAAAGCTAAAATGCAAATCAAAGCCCTACCCATTTTCTCTTATCTCTTTAAGCATGGATCTTGGTGCAAAGATTTCAATTTGGAGGTCTAGTTTCATGTTGATCTCAAGATGGTTTTAAGGTATAAATCCTAACCTATTGTTCAATTGTTGGGTTAAATTCCTTAATGTATCTTGTTAGGTGCTTAAATATGGATTAATTGCAAGTTTGGAAATCTAAAGAGAAGGAGTTTGGATTGAAAAGTTAGGGTTTTAAATTCAATAGGGTTGTTGTCACTTGTTTAAGGTTGCATGGTGTAGTTAGCATGTTAAGACATGTTAAACCTAATCTAGAAGATAAATTGTAAATTGTTGCATCTAAAAGTCCAAATTTAGTTATTTAAGCAAACTAGGTTTTAGTTTTTAGTTGCAAATGGGTGATTTAAAATCTAACTAAGAATTTTATGACTTTATTAACATTATAAAATGTAGTTCAATGCTTTAGATCATGCAAATCCAAACTAGATTGTTGTATGTGCATTTTGCTATAAAATGGTCGAAATTGGTTAAAATTGCAAACTAGTTTTTGTAAATATTGTGTTAAATTGAGAATTAAAATATGGTTAGGGTTTTTATCATATTATTAACTTTATTAAGTGTAGTTTAACACTTTAGTTCATAGAAATCCAACCTAAATTGTAATTTGTGCATTTTTGCTATGAAATTGTAAAAAGGGTATTTTGTAAACTAGAATATTAGGGTTTTTGGAATTTAATGAGATTAAATTCCGGAAATTATTTCTATGACTTATTTAAGATATTTAATAAGTATATTGGCCGCTACTTTCATTTAAACATCATGTTTTGTACAAAAACGGCGAATTGTGCTTGCTAGATTTTCGGAAAAACGACTTTTTAAGTGAAATTGGGGTTTTTGGGAATTTCAAGCTATTTTATATTATAATTAGTGCTTGTAATTGTGCAAATGAGTGTGATTGGATTTTTCTCGATGGTTTGACGTTTGTACATCGACATCGAGGGTTGGTTTGACTATTCTTGCATGCGTAGGCGATAGGTTTGGACCTACGCGTGATACGCGTGCCGATGTGATTTTCGTATGCCGTTTCGGTTTCGAATTTAGTTTTAATGCGATACGGTGCGTTATGATGTGTAGGTACCACATGTGGACTTCGAGACGACAAGCAAGCGCATGGCGACGTCGGCACCGGCAAGCGAGGACCAGGTGAGTAGATTTATATCTACGGGGAGAAGTCGGGTGGATGGCGTATAGCACCCCCGCAGTCCGTGGTGATGTATACGGATGCGTATACACACCAACAATTTATGATATGTTGTTAGGATGTGTTATTGATGATTTTAGATGGATATTGGTGTTGGATTGGTGCATGGTTACGAAACCTTAGGTAGTGGTTGCACCACACATACACACACACCCATATTTGCATACATTCTTCTTTCATATGTGCGTACATGGGATTATATATTGATGCGTATATTTACACATGGGTATGGGACTATGTGTTTATATACTGGATTTGAGGATAGTAATTGGGATTTGAGATGAGTCGATGATATTGGGCTTGAGGCCAGAAGATCCGTGATGTGTTTTGGTTCGTATTGAGATACGACATGATGTTTTAGCAGGTCTTTTGACGTAGTGATTCTTACATGCATGCATACATAGATGGTATCAATATTGTATTAGGCGTAGATCAGTACCCCGATCATGATATTTGATAAAGAGGATATCAGATGAATAGTATGATGAATGTGATATTGACCCGTACCCAGATTTGGGGATGCCGTACGACGGATTTACGTACGAGCTATATATTGATGATTGATCCGCACTCTTGACTTGGGATGTCTGATTATAGATATGGTATCGGATATGATATTATTGAGGCGGGATCACCGACTAATATATATACAGGTATGTATATACATCGACTCAGATGTTAGGCGGTTTCCTTACCTGTAGTCCAGCTCGTTAGCTTAGCCCTTTAGTTTAGTTTAGTTGTTAGATTAGATTCGATTCTTACCTATTTCAAAACTAACGAATCGTGGGTATTTTAAAAGACAGGTCAAGGGATCCTACGGATATTTCAAAAGACGTATCTTTTCATAAAAACACCGTAGCCCCTATTTTCAAAACCCCATGATTCGTGTTATTTCAAAAGGCACCATTTGTAGGACTTATATTAGATTAATACTGCTTAGTTATCGTTGTGTCTAGTATTCAGCTCCCGCACATTATTGCTGTTCGCTCTGCCCCGCATACTTATTTTGCTGCATATTCCATTAGTGATATCATGCTGTTAGGACACCAGCACCATTACCGATGATGCGTATGTACCACGTACACTTAATTGCTGGCTCACACACATCTTCATCGGTAATTGCCATGTCACGTACACCTTAGAAAATATTATTGCTTAACTTAGCTAGATAGCTAGTAGTTTGACATAATATTAGTGTACTTACCTTATATGCCAGCTTAGATATTGTAGTTATTACTCGTCACTTCATGCATACTGTTATTCATCGTTATGCCGCATTCATGGATTCTCATGCATATATTCACTATTTTACGTGTTATTGAGGTTTTGGATTCGGATTTCCATGAGATTTTCTGGATTTGGAGGAAAACCGCAAAAACATAAATAAACCTTTTCTCTCTTTTAAAATAAAAAGTGCGGTTTTCCTATGATGTATGAATCGTCCACCATGAGTTTGCTGATGGATTTCGAGACCCAATTCGAGGAGTGGAGGAACCGTTTCGGGTACATGGTGGACCCGGTATGGTACCCCGGGGCAAGAGGAATATGGTGTTGACGTTGAGCCTGGCTGGGGAGCACTACCTACCGGTGATATTACCCGACGCGTCGGATATCCGGAGGATACCGTCGTGGTCTTGAGATGGATGGTAGGGGCCGGTCTGGACTGACGGCGCCCTAGATATTGAGATTGAGACATTGATATTTCGAGACAGTGAGATTTATGTTTTGTGTCGATGCTAGACACTGTTGATACTGATTTTAATTATGATACCTCAGTTTAAAATATGAAGGAAATCTCACTAATTTATGAAAACAGTTTCTTCATTTACATGTATTCTGTTTTCATGCATTCATACGTCATTCATATGATATATTGCTACCTGAGGCACAGACACGGCCACATGAGATTACACTCGGGTTAGATATTTACCCTAGCCTTGTTATAGGCTGCATGTTATATACATTTTTGAGGATATATTATGATTATTGACCTAGGATTGCGTTATTTATACGATTTCTGTGCGTAGATGTTTTTCTATTCACGAGTTGGCAACTCACCCCCGTTGTGCCCCAGTTTCTTACAGGTTTGCCGTACAGGTTTCATTACGGCTTTGCGGGCTCAGTTTCATTCGGGTGACTCGCTAGTAGGTGGGTTTTTCTTGTATCGTACCCATCATATTACCTTGTATAATATTATTCCGTTGTATCTAGTAAATTCCATCAACCAAACATGTATTTATTGAGATAGAGACCAGTGTTGTTTATTCTTTGGACCTTAAAGTCGCTCGTTATATTTCTGGTGGTTTTGAGTTTCCTTTTGAGTTTTGATCCTCGCCGTTGGCGTTGTATATTATATTGCTTGTGTGGTTGTGACCGTCGATTGACGAAGAGCTAGCTCCCGCTTGGGGATGCCTTTTTATTGATTTCGTATACTATTCATGTTGTATCCCGTTTGGGAGCCAGTATTTACAAAGGAGACTCTGCTGAAATTTTCAGTAAATTTTGATGTTCTTAAAAACCGCATAATTCGGCTTATGCTATTAAAACTACTTGTTTTAAATTGGTTTTCCTTCACTCTAATTCTTTTCTTGGTTTGGATTTCTGGGTTTTCGGTTTACTTAGATTACGTACGCCTGGAGACGTTTCGTAGTTTAAGTGCCGGTCATGTTCCGTACTTTCGGGACGTGACAAAGTTGGTATCAGAGCGTTAGGTTTTAACCTTCGGAGCGTAGGATGACCCTTGGTTGATGGAATAGGTGATTAAAGTAGAGTGACGTACCGTGGGTATGTTCCGCGGCATATTTACGATACGCTACTCCACTTAAGAAGCCTTAGGATGTACATTTCTTTGTTCAGTATTATGTTCTTTCCGATCTAGCCTCATCGGTACCAGTTTGGTTTTGCTGCTACGGTTACGGCAGAGAGAGCTACGGCTAGAGTTGCGGTCAGCACAAGCTCGTCACGAACGAGGACTGACCAGGGCGAAATTCCGGCGACACGATTGCAGAGATGTGTCTTCTTACTGTGTTTCCGCGCCACGAGCGTTTGGCGGATCGCCCTTATGAGGTTACTTGGAGGTGCTGGTCGACACTAGAGAATTGAGCCGATGATGGAGGCCAGCCAGATTTTGATGACAGTTGGTGTGTTGCTTACTCCTGATGATTGAGGCACGGTTCAGCATGCAGACGAGTGAGCCAGTTATTGCTGCGAGCGACGAGATATCGCCCCATATGTTGGAGCTATTGCGGGGCGAGTTGTACGAATAGATGATACAAGGTCGCTAGTCACCCGATGATGAATGACTAGGACAGGTGGTTCGTTCGCTTACCCCGATGCGAGGTCATCAGATAGATTGATTCCAGCTAGAGACGACTTCACGCGGAGACGTTGGGAGTCGACAGAGACGATCGAATGTCAGAAACCTATTATTCCAAGTTTAAAGTAGTCGGAAAGACATGCAGGCAATTCTATGGTCCCTCTAGAAGAATGAAACCCTAACTCGACTTAATGACCGTGTGAAGGCCTTTGAACCTTCGGGTTTGCGGCAGTTCCACGGCGCCATTAGTGAGGCTTGGGCTTGCCCTTCTACGGCTGGACCACCGATGCTGTGGTATATATATTCGATACTATTAAACTGTACCAAGATGTTGAGCTCTTGGGGGATTATGAGGTTTTGACGAATCGATCGAATGGTTCGACTTCAATCGGATGCTAGGTGGTGAGATGCATTCTTGGGAGACTCCAGATACGAGGATAGCCGTTGGAGCTCAGTCCATGCAGCCGCGACGAGACGAGTCGAAAGCAGACGACATTAGAGAAAAGTGGAGTAAAAGGTTCGCACCAGATCTAGATGAGATGATGTTCCACTCCGCCGACATCAGAGATGCGATGCGCATGCCGAGGCATGGTACTTGGACTTGCCTTCCAGAAGGAGTCGCGATGGGTATGCAGCCGTTCCAGAGCAAGATGCAGATATAGGAAAGGACGACGACTTCCGGATAGTTGGCCCGAGATTCTTAGAGGATGCACTTGAGCGATACTATTCCGCCATTATTGATTTCGATGTTTTGGGTGATTTATTCGCATGATTTGATTTTGATGATTGAGGATTTACGATCTTTGCACAGTGTTGCACTTGATATCGTTTTCGTGCTTGGGTTTCACATGTTTGTGATTTTACGGTTTTAGACATTTGAGTTGATTTTGTGCGTATGCACGCGCACGAATTGGTTCCTGCACTCTGTATAGTTATTATATGTTTGCAGTGTGCACTGGACTTCGATTTCGATTGTGATACTCGATATTTGTTTTGAGTACCTTGTGCACCTGATTGATTTTGCGCACGTTCGGCGCTCGATATTGGATTTCATGATTTTATGCACGATGGATGCACCTGATTTAGATTTTCGCGCATGTTGAGCGTATGTCTTGAGATGCGATTTTGGTGCACACCAGATGCACTAAATCGAGATTTTTCGTGCATGTCAGATGCACCTGATTTTGCTGTCAGGCACACATGTTGCCTACGACAGATGTTTCGTGCACACCCGATGCACTTAGATGTTGTTTCTGTGCGCATGTGTGGCACATTCATGGATTTTGATTTCCGTGCGTACCAGACGCACGTAGCATTCATGTGCATATTTTGGGGATTGATTTCGTATAGAGCAGTACGTTTTTATGATATTGCTATGTGTTTTCGTACTGAGCAGGACTAGTCAGAGGACAGTACCTGAATATATTTTGCATGCATTGATAGTTTTTGAAGGGATTTCCAAAAAGCGAGCTATAGCCTCAGTATTTACCTACGTGTCTGATATGACACGAAATGTTTAAAACAAGGAGACCCTTCTAAATTGTTTCCAAAACGGCGGAACGTACATATCAAACAAAGGTATATATGTATATAGTTATTTTCTTATGATAGACGTCCGCCACTGTGCAGTGTTATACGCGTTGCACAGTGACTTAAGGAGATTTGGCATGCATTTCCTTCGGATACTTACAGATATAGATTCGATATTTACATGTATAGTTTCGAGTTATATCATATTGGTTTTGATTTGGATTTGGCATTGATGTCTTCTCCTTGACTCCGATGATTGCGGGATGCTTGACGGAGTTTTGATTTGAGTTATATACTCATTTTTCAAGCGCATGCGCTGCGCTACGAATTGTTTTATGTAGTTACAATTTCGGAGCCTCGACGACTTGATGGTTTTTCTTAGATGTTTTAGTATTTGGGGGAGTTTGAATTTAAATTCGGGGACCGAATTTCTTTAAGGGGGAAGATTGTAACGTTTTGAAAATCGTTTCGGTGAAATTTCGAAAAAAATCGGTAAAATAAGGGGGTTTTCTGTAAAAAGTCAAAATACAAATATCTTATTATAAAAATTAAATATACATATTCTAGCTATGTAATTGCTATTATTTGGTGTTTATTGAGCCGCTGGTGAAATTTCAAATTTTCTGAAAAAAATATTATTTTATTATTATTTAAGCCGTCACTAATACATTTAATTAGGGAAAATTACAAATTGGAATGAGTTGAAACAAATTTTGTGCATCATAAAACATTAAATAAAATTTTATCATGTGGTTTTTGGAACGAAATTATTTGCCAAAACGGTTTAGAAATTATTGAAGAAAAAAGGCTTTTTTTTAGCGTAAATGGATGTTTGGGGTATTGTATTTATCATTTTTCATCACCCCACACCCGTACACACTCCCAAACCCCCATTTCCCCATCATGATGGCTGAACCCTTGCTGCCCCACTCCCACTCTTTTCCCCACTTCAAAAAGAAAAGAGAAGAAAACAATGAAAAGAAAAGAAAATGAAAGAAAGTCAATGTGGACTTTGTCTTTTCTCCCCACTTTCAACCCCTCCCTCTCTCTCCTCACTCCCTCAATTTCTGGCCGAAATTCTCAGCCCCCAACAGCAGCCCCTCCCTCCCTCTTCTCCTCTCATTTTCCATCAAAAAATTCACCCATTTCCATCAAAAATCAAAGCTAAAATGCAAATCAAAGCCCTACCCATTTTCTCTTATCTCTTTAAGCATGGATCTTGGTGCAAAGATTTCAATTTGGAGGTCTAGTTTCATGTTGATCTCAAGATGGTTTTAAGGTATAAATCCTAACCTATTGTTCAATTGTTGGGTTAAATTCCTTAATGTATCTTGTTAGGTGCTTAAATATGGATTAATTGCAAGTTTGGAAATCTAAAGAGAAGGAGTTTGGATTGAAAAGTTAGGGTTTTAAATTCAATAGGGTTGTTGTCACTTGTTTAAGGTTGCATGGTGTAGTTAGCATGTTAAGACATGTTAAACCTAATCTAGAAGATAAATTGTAAATTGTTGCATCTAAAAGTCCAAATTTAGTTATTTAAGCAAACTAGGTTTTAGTTTTTAGTTGCAAATGGGTGATTTAAAATCTAACTAAGAATTTTATGACTTTATTAACATTATAAAATGTAGTTCAATGCTTTAGATCATGCAAATCCAAACTAGATTGTTGTATGTGCATTTTGCTATAAAATGGTCGAAATTGGTTAAAATTGCAAACTAGTTTTTGTAAATATTGTGTTAAATTGAGAATTAAAATATGGTTAGGGTTTTTATCATATTATTAACTTTATTAAGTGTAGTTTAACACTTTAGTTCATAGAAATCCAACCTAAATTGTAATTTGTGCATTTTTGCTATGAAATTGTAAAAAGGGTATTTTGTAAACTAGAATATTAGGGTTTTTGGAATTTAATGAGATTAAATTCCGGAAATTATTTCTATGACTTATTTAAGATATTTAATAAGTATATTGGCCACTACTTTCATTTAAACATCATGTTTTGTACAAAAACGGCGAATTGTGCTTGCTAGATTTTCGGAAAAACGACTTTTTAAGTGAAATTGGGGTTTTTGGGAATTTCAAGCTATTTTATATTATAATTAGTGCTTGTAATTGTGCAAATGAGTGTGATTGGATTTTTCTCGATGGTTTGACGTTTGTACATCGACATCGAGGGTTGGTTTGACTATTCTTGCATGCGTAGGCGATAGGTTTGGACCTACGCGTGATACGCGTGCCGATGTGATTTTCGTATGCCGTTTCGGTTTCGAATTTAGTTTTAATGCGATACGGTGCGTTATGATGTGTAGGTACCACATGTGGACTTCGAGACGACAAGCAAGCGCATGGCGACGTCGGCACCGGCAAGCGAGGACCAGGTGAGTAGATTTATATCTACGGGGAGAAGTCGGGTGGATGGCGTATAGCACCCCCGCAGTCCGTGGTGATGTATACGGATGCGTATACACACCAACAATTTATGATATGTTGTTAGGATGTGTTATTGATGATTTTAGATGGATATTGGTGTTGGATTGGTGCATGGTTACGAAACCTTAGGTAGTGGTTGCACCACACATACACACACACCCATATTTGCATACATTCTTCTTTCATATGTGCGTACATGGGATTATATATTGATGCGTATATTTACACATGGGTATGGGACTATGTGTTTATATACTGGATTTGAGGATAGTAATTGGGATTTGAGATGAGTCGATGATATTAGGCTTGAGGCCAGAAGATCCGTGATGTGTTTTGGTTCGTATTGAGATACGACATGATGTTTTAGCAGGTCTTTTGACGTAGTGATTCTTACATGCATGCATACATAGATGGTATCAATATTGTATTAGGTGTATATCAGTACCCCGATCATGATATTTGATAAAGAGGATATCAGATGAATAGTATGATGAATGTGATATTGACCCGTACCCAGATTTGGGGATGCCGTACGACGGATTTACGTACGAGCTATATATTGATGATTGATCCGCACTCTTGACTTGGGATGTCTGATTATAGATATGGTATCGGATATGATATTATTGAGGCGGGATCACCGACTAATATATATACAGGTATGTATATACATCGACTCAGATGTTAGGCGGTTTCCTTACCTGTAGTCCAGCTCGTTAGCTTAGCCCTTTAGTTTAGTTTAGTTGTTAGATTAGATTCGATTCTTACCTATTTCAAAACTAACGAATCGTGGGTATTTTAAAAGACAGGTCAAGGGATCCTACGGATATTTCAAAAGACGTATCTTTTCATAAAAACACCGTAGCCCCTATTTTCAAAACCCCATGATTCGTGTTATTTCAAAAGGCACCATTTGTAGGACTTATATTAGATTAATACTGCTTAGTTATCGTTGTGTCTTGTATTCAGCTCCCGCACATTATTGCTGTTCGCTCTGCCCCGCATACTTATTTTGCTGCATATTCCATTAGTGATATCATGCTGTTAGGACACCAGCACCATTACCGATGATGCGTATGTACCACGTACACTTAATTGCCGGCTCACACACATCTTCATCGGTAATTGCCATGTCACGTACACCTTAGAAAATATTATTGCTTAACTTAGCTAGATAGCTAGTAGTTTGACATAATATTAGTGTACTTACCTTATATGCCACCTTAGATATTGTAGTTATTACTCGTCACTTCATGCATACTGTTATTCATCGTTATGCCGCATTCATGGATTCTCATGCATATATTCACTATTTTACGTGTTATTGAGGTTTTGGATTCGGATTTCCATGAGATTTTCTGGATTTGGAGGAAAACCGCAAAAACATAAATAAACCTTTTCTCTCTTTTAAAATAAAAAGTGCGGTTTTCCTATGATGTATGAATCGTCCACCATGAGTTTGCTGATGGATTTCGAGACCCGATTCGAGGAGTGGAGGAACCGTTTCGGGTACATGGTGGACCCGGTATGGTACCCCGGGGCAAGAGGAATGTGGTGTTGACGTTGAGCCTGGCTGGGGAGCACTACCTACCGGTGATATTACCCGACGCGTCGGATATCCGGAGGATACCGTCGTGGTCTTGAGATGGATGGTAGGGGCCGGTCTGGACTGACGGCGCCCTAGATATTGAGATTGAGACATTGATATTTCGAGACAGTGAGATTTATGTTTTGTGTCGATGCTAGACACTGTTGATACTGATTTTAATTATGATACCTCAGTTTAAAATATGAAGGAAATCTCACTAATTTATGAAAACAGTTTCTTCATTTACATGTATTCTGTTTTCATGCATTCATACGTCATTCATATGATATATTGCTACCTGAGGCACAGACACGGCCACATGAGATTACACTCGGGTTAGATATTTACCCTAGCCTTGTTATAGGCTGCATGTTATATACATTTTTGAGGATATATTATGATTATTGACCTAGGATTGCGTTATTTATACGATTTCTGTGCGTAGATGTTTTTCTATTCACGAGTTGGCAACTCACCCCCGTTGTGCCCCAGTTTCTTGCAGGTTTGCCGTACAGGTTTCATTACGGCTTTGCGGGCTCAGTTTCATTCGGGTGACTCGCTAGTAGGTGGGTTTTTCTTGTATCGTACCCATCATATTACCTTGTATAATATTATTCCGTTGTATCTAGTAAATTCCATCAACCAAACATGTATTTATTGAGATAGAGACCAGTGTTGTTTATTCTTTGGACCTTAGAGTCGCTCGTTATATTTCTGGTGGTTTTGAGTTTCCTTTTGAGTTTTGATCCTCGCCGTTGGCGTTGTATATTATATTGCTTGTGTGGTTGTGACCGTCGATTGACGAAGAGCTAGCTCCCGCTTGGGGATGCCTTTTTATTGATTTCGTATACTATTCATGTTGTATCCCGTTTGGGAGCCAGTATTTACAAAGGAGACTCTGCCGAAATTTTCAGTAAATTTTGATGTTCTTAAAAACCGCATAATTCGGCTTATGCTATTAAAACTACTTGTTTTAAATTGGTTTTCCTTCACTCTAATTCTTTTCTTGGTTTGGATTTCTGGGTTTTCGGTTTACTTAGATTACGTACGCCTGGAGACGTTTCGTAGTTTAAGTGCCGGTCATGTTCCGTACTTTCGGGACGTGACAAAGTTGGTATCAGAGCGTTAGGTTTTAACCTTCGGAGCGTAGGATGACCCTTGGTTGATGGAATAGGTGATTAAAGTAGAGTGACGTACCGTGGGTATGTTCCGCGGCATATTTACGATACGCTACTCCACTTAAGAAGCCTTAGGATGTACATTTCTTTGTTCAGTATTATGTTCTTTCCGATCTAGCCTCATCGGTACCAGTTTGGTTTTGCTGCTACGGTTACGGCAGAGAGAGCTACGGCTAGAGTTGCGGTCAGCACAAGCTCGTCACGAACGAGGACTGACCAGGGCGAAATTCCGGCGACACGATTGCAGAGATGTGTCTTCTTACTGTGTTTCCGCGCCACGAGCGTTTGGCGGATCGCCCTTATGAGGTTACTTGGAGGTGCTGGTCGACACTAGAGAATTGAGCCGATGATGGAGGCCAGCCAGATTTTGATGATAGTTGGTGTGTTGCTTACTCCTGATGATTGAGGCACGGTTCAGCATGCAGACGAGTGAGCCAGTTATTGCTGCGAGCGACGAGATATCGCCCCATATGTTGGAGCTATTGCGGGGCGAGTTGTACGAATAGATGATACAAGGTCGCTAGTCACCCGATGATGAATGACTAGGACAGGTGGTTCGTTCGCTTACCCCGATGCGAGGTCATCAGATAGATTGATTCCAGCTAGAGACGACTTCACGCGGAGACGTTGGGAGTCGACAGAGACGATCGAATGTCAGAAACCTATTATTCCAAGTTTAAAGTAGTCGGAAAGACATGCAGGCAATTCTATGGTCCCTCTAGAAGAATGAAACCCTAACTCGACTTAATGACCGTGTGAAGGCCTTTGAACCTTCGGGTTTGCGGCAGTTCCACGGCGCCATTAGTGAGGCTTGGGCTTGCCCTTCTACGGCTGGACCACCGATGCTGTGGTATATATATTCGATACTATTAAACTGTACCAAGATGTTGAGCTCTTGGGGGATTATGAGGTTTTGACGAATCGATCGAATGGTTCGACTTCAATCGGATGCTAGGTGGTGAGATGCATTCTTGGGAGACTCCAGATACGAGGATAGCCGTTGGAGCTCAGTCCATGCAGCCGCGACGAGACGAGTCGAAAGCAGACGACATTAGAGAAAAGTGGAGTAAAAGGTTCGCACCAGATCTAGATGAGATAATGTTCCACTCCGCCGACATCAGAGATGCGATGCGCATGCCGAGGCATGGTACTTGGACTTACCTTCCAGAAGGAGTCGCGATGGGTATGCAGCCGTTCCAGAGCAAGATGCAGATATAGGAAAGGACGACGACTTCCAGATAGTTGGCCCGAGATTCTTAGAGGATGCACTTGAGCGATACTATTCCGCCATTATTGATTTCGATGTTTTGGGTGATTTATTCGCATGATTTGATTTTGATGATTGAGGATTTACGATCTTTGCACAGTGTTGCACTTGATATCGTTTTCGTGCTTGGGTTTCACATGTTTGTGATTTTACGGTTTTAGACATTTAAGTTGATTTTGTGCGTATGCACGCACACGAATTGGTTCCTGCACTCTGTATAGTTATTATATGTTTGCAGTGTGCACTGGACTTCGATTTCGATTGTGATACTCGATATTTGTTTTGAGTACCTTGTGCACCTGATTGATTTTGCGCACGTTCGGCGCTCGATATTGGATTTCATGATTTCGTGCACGATGGATGCACCTGATTTAGATTTTCGCGCATGTTGAGCGTATGTCTTGAGATGCGATTTTGGTGCACACCAGATGCACTAAATCGAGATTTTTCGTGCATGTCAGATGCACCTGATTTTGCTGTCAGGCACACATGTTGCCTACGACAGATGTTTCGTGCACACCCGATGCACTTAGATGTTGTTTCTGTGCGCATGTGTGGCACATTCATGGATTTTGATTTCCGTGTGTACCAGACGCACGTAGCATTCATGTGCATATTTTGGGGATTGATTTCGTATAGAGCAGTACGTTTTTATGATATTGCTATGTGTTTTCGTACTGAGCAGGACTAGTCAGAGGACAGTACCTGAATATATTTTGCATGCATTGATAGTTTTTGAAGGGATTTCCAAAAAGCGAGCTATAGACTCAGTATTTACCTACGTGTCTGATATGACACGAAATGTTTAAAACAAGGAGACCCTTCTAAATTGTTTCCAAAACGGCGGAACGTACATATCAAACAAAGGTATATATGTATATAGTTATTTTCTTATGATAGACGTCCGCCACTGTGCAGTGTTATAAGCGTTGCACAGTGACTTAAGGAGATTTGGCATGCATTTCCTTCGGATACTTACAGATATAGATTCGATATTTACATGTATAGTTTCGAGTTATATCATATTGGTTTTGATTTGGATTTGGCATTGATGTCTTCTCCTTGACTCCGATGATTGCGGGATGCTTGACGGAGTTTTGATTTGAGTTATATACTCATTTTTCAAGCGCATGCGCTGCGCTACGAATTGTTTTATGTAGTTACAATTTCGGAGCCCCGACGACTTAATGGTTTTTCTTAGATGTTTTAGTATTTGGGGGAGTTTGAATTTAAATTCAGGGACCGAATTTCTTTAAGGGGGGAAGATTGTAACGTTTTGAAAATCGTTTCGGTAAAATTTCGAAAAAAATCGGTAAAATAAGGGGGTTTTCTGTAAAAAGTCAAAATACAAATATCTTATTATAAAAATTAAATATACATATTCTAGCTATGTAATTGCTATTATTTGGTGTTTATTGAGCCGCTGGTGAAATTTCAAATTTTCTGAAAGAAATATTATTTTATTATTATTTAAGCCGTCACTAATACATTTAATTAGGGAAAATTACAAATTGGAATGAGTTGAAACAAATTTTGTGCATCATAAAACATTAAATAAAATTTTATCATGTGGTTTTTGGAACGAAATTATTTGCCAAAACGGTTTAGAAATTATTGAAGAAAAAAGGCTTTTTTTTAGCGTAAATGGATGTTTGGGGTATTGTATTTATCATTTTTCATCACCCCACACCCGTACACACTCCCAAACCCCCATTTCCCCATCATGATGGCTGAACCCTTGCTGCCCCACTCCCACTCTTTTCCCCACTTCAAAAAGAAAAGAGAAGAAAACAATGAAAAGAAAAGAAAATGAAAGAAAGTCAATGTGGACTTTGTCTTTTCTCCCCACTTTCAACCCCTCCCTCTCTCTCCTCACTCCCTCAATTTCTGGCCGAAATTCTCAGCCCCCAACAGCAGCCCCTCCCTCCCTCTTCTCCTCTCATTTTCCATCAAAAAATTCACCCATTTCCATCAAAAATCAAAGCTAAAATGCAAATCAAAGCCCTACCCATTTTCTCTTATCTCTTTAAGCATGGATCTTGGTGCAAAGATTTCAATTTGGAGGTCTAGTTTCATGTTGATCTCAAGATGGTTTTAAGGTATAAATCCTAACCTATTGTTCAATTGTTGGGTTAAATTCCTTAATGTATCTTATTAGGTGCTTAAATATGGATTAATTGCAAGTTTGGAAATCTAAAGAGAAGGAGTTTGGATTGAAAAGTTAGGGTTTTAAATTCAATAGGGTTGTTGTCACTTGTTTAAGGTTGCATGGTGTAGTTAGCATGTTAAGACATGTTAAACCTAATCTAGAAGATAAATTGTAAATTGTTGCATCTAAAAGTCCAAATTTAGTTATTTAAGCAAACTAGGTTTTAGTTTTTAGTTGCAAATGGGTGATTTAAAATCTAACTGAGAATTTTATGACTTTATTAACATTATAAAATGTAGTTCAATGCTTTAGATCATGCAAATCCAAACTAGATTGTTGTATGTGCATTTTGCTATAAAATGGTCGAAATTGGTTAAAATTGCAAACTAGTTTTTGTAAATATTGTGTTAAATTGAGAATTAAAATATGGTTAGGGTTTTTATCATATTATTAACTTTATTAAGTGTAGTTTAACACTTTAGTTCATAGAAATCCAACCTAAATTGTAATTTGTGCATTTTTGCTATGAAATTGTAAAAAGGGTATTTTGTAAACTAGAATATTATGGTTTTTGGAATTTAATGAGATTAAATTCCGGAAATTGTTTCTATGACTTATTTAAGATATTTAATAAGTATATTGGCCGCTACTTTCATTTAAACATCATGTTTTGTACAAAAACGGCGAATTGTGCTTGCTAGATTTTCGGAAAAACGACTTTTTAAGTGAAATTGGGGTTTTTGGGAATTTCAAGCTATTTTATATTATAATTAGTGCTTGTAATTGTGCAAATGAGTGTGATTGGATTTTTCTCGATGGTTTGACGTTTGTACATCGACATCGAGGGTTGGTTTGACTATTCTTGCATGCGTAGGCGATAGGTTTGGACCTACGCGTGATACGCGTGCCGATGTGATTTTCGTATGCCGTTTCGGTTTCGAATTTAGTTTTAATGCGATACGGTGCGTTATGATGTGTAGGTACCCCATGTGGACTTCGAGACGACAAGCAAGCGCATGGCGACGTCGGCACCGGCAAGCGAGGACCAGGTGAGTAGATTTATATCTACGGGGAGAAGTCGGGTGGATGGCGTATAGCACCCCCGCAGTCCGTGGTGATGTATACGGATGCGTATACACACCAACAATTTATGATATGTTGTTAGGATGTGTTATTGATGATTTTAGATGGATATTGGTGTTGGATTGGTGCATGGTTACGAAACCTTAGGTAGTGGTTGCACCACACATACACACACACACACCCATATTTGCATACATTCTTCTTTCATATGTGCGTACATGGGATTATATATTGATGCGTATATTTACATATGGGTATGGGACTATGTGTTTATATACTGGATTTGAGGATAGTAATTGGGATTTGAGATGAGTCGATGATATTAGGCTTGAGGCCAGAAGATCCGTGATGTGTTTTGGTTCGTATTGAGATACGACATGATGTTTTAGCAGGTCTTTTGACGTAGTGATTCTTACATGCATGCATACATAGATGGTATCAATATTGTACTAGGCGTAGATCAGTACCCCGATCATGATATTTGATAAAGAGGATATCAGATGAATAATATGATGAATGTGATATTGACCCGTACCCAGATTTGGGGATGCCGTACGACGGATTTACGTACGAGCTATATATTGATGATTGATCCGCACTCTTGACTTGGGATGTCTGATTATAGATATGGTATCGGATATGATATTATTGAGGCGGGATCACCGACTAATATATATACAGGTATGTATATACATCGACTCAGATGTTAGGCGGTTTCCTTACTTGTAGTCCAGCTCGTTAGCTTAGCCCTTTAGTTTAGTTTAGTTGTTAGATTAGATTCGATTCTTACCTATTTCAAAACTAACGAATCGTGGGTATTTTAAAAGACAGGTCAAGGGATCCTACGGATATTTCAAAAGACGTATCTTTTCATAAAAACACCGTAGCCCCTATTTTCAAAACCCCATGATTCGTGTTATTTCAAAAGGCACCATTTGTAGGACTTATATTAGATTAATACTGCTTAGTTATCGTTGTGTCTAGTATTCAGCTCCCGCACATTATTGCTGTTCGCTCTGCCCCGCATACTTATTTTGCTGCATATTCCATTAGTGATATCATGCTGTTAGGACACCAGCACCATTACCGATGATGCGTATGTACCACGTACACTTAATTGCCGGCTCACACACATCTTCATCGGTAATTGCCATGTCACGTACACCTTAGAAAATATTATTGCTTAACTTAGCTAGATAGCTAGTAGTTTGACATAATATTAGTGTACTTACCTTATATGCCAGCTTAGATATTGTAGTTATTACTCGTCACTTCATGCATACTGTTATTCATCGTTATGCCGCATTCATGGATTCTCATGCATATATTCACTATTTTACGTGTTATTGAGGTTTTGGATTCGGATTTCCATGAGATTTTCTGGATTTGGAGGAAAACCGCAAAAACATAAATAAACCTTTTCTCTCTTTTAAAATAAAAAGTGCGGTTTTCCTATGATGTATGAATCGTCCACCATGAGTTTGCTGATGGATTTCGAGACCCGATTCGAGGAGTGGAGAAACCGTTTCGGGTACATGGTGGACCCGGTATGGTACCCCGGGGCAAGAGGAATGTGGTGTTGACGTTGAGCCTGGCTGGGGAGCACTACCTACCGGTGATATTACCCGACGCGTCGGATATCCGGAGGATACCGTCGTGGTCTTGAGATGGATGGTAGGGGCCGGTCTGGACTGACGGCGCCCTAGATATTGAGATTGAGACATTGATATTTCGAGACAGTGAGATTTATGTTTTGTGTCGATGCTAGACACTGTTGATACTGATTTTAATTATGATACCTCAGTTTAAAATATGAAGGAAATCTCACTAATTTATGAAAACAGTTTCTTCATTTACATGTATTCTGTTTTCATGCATTCATACCTCATTCATATGATATATTGCTACCTGAGGCACAGACACGGCCACATGAGATTACACTCGGGCTAGATATTTACCCTAGCCTTGTTATAGGCTGCATGTTATATACATTTTTGAGGATATATTATGATTATTGACCTAGGATTGCGTTATTTATACGATTTCTGTGCGTAGATGTTTTTCTATTCACGAGTTGGCAACTCACCCCCGTTGTGCCCCAGTTTCTTGCAGGTTTGCCGTACAGGTTTCATTACGGCTTTGCGGGCTCAGTTTCATTCGGGTGACTCGCTAGTAGGTGGGTTTTTCTTGTATCGTACCCATCATATTACCTTGTATAATATTATTCCGTTGTATCTAGTAAATTCCATCAACCAAACATGTATTTATTGAGATAGAGACCAGTGTTGTTTATTCTTTGGACCTTAGAGTCGCTCGTTATATTTCTGGTGGTTTTGAGTTTCCTTTTGAGTTTTGATCCTCGCCGTTGGCGTTGTATATTATATTGCTTGTGTGGTTGTGACCGTCGATTGACGAAGAGCTAGCTCCCGCTTGGGGATGCCTTTTTATTGATTTCGTATACTATTCATGTTGTATCCCGTTTGGGAGCCAGTATTTACAAAGGAGACTCTGCCGAAATTTTCAGTAAATTTTGATGTTCTTAAAAACCGCATAATTCGGCTTATGCTATTAAAACTACTTGTTTTAAATTGGTTTTCCTTCACTCTAATTCTTTTCTTGGTTTGGATTTCTGGGTTTTCGATTTACTTAGATTACGTACGCCTGGAGACGTTTCGTAGTTTAAGTGCCGGTCATGTTCCGTACTTTCGGGACGTGACAATATATCATTATTCTTATTTGAATCGTGCAGAGTCTTTGACGCTGGGGGAGCTCCCTACGGGCCCATTAAAGCTAAAGCCCACCAAAATTCTCAATGAGGCCTTGCTGGATATGGAGGGGGCTGACGAGGCTGCTCCTCTCATGGTGGAACTTCCAGCGGCGGTTCTTGATCAGAGAGTGCTTGCCCCTTTGGAGGAGGCTCCTTTGGAGGCCGCCGCCCCAATGACTCCTACTGCGAGCGGCCCAAAGGCTGGGAGCGAGGTAGTCGGGACTACTCTCCCTTTGTTGGAGCCTGAGGTCATGGCGGAGACCGTTGAAGCTGCTATCCCCCCGGCTCAGAATGGGAGGACTATTGAAGGTATTCCTCTGTGTTTTAATTTAGCAACCCCTTCATAGTCTGAACTTTTTTATCTTTCCCAGAATTGCGCGGTTTGGCGGCCGCGATCGCGGATCTGTCGCCTCGACAGTCATTTCAGCGTTTATTGGAGATGGCAGCTCCGCAGGCGATCTCCCCTCAACGCATTGTCCTCTCGTCTGGGCAAGGTTGGTGTCGTCCATCCCTTCTCATAGCATCGTCGTTATTTTGCGTACTGACATTGATGTTTTCTACAGTTCTGGAAGCCGATGATGAGGTCGAGGTTCTCGAAGGGCCAGGGGAGCCTTCAGCTCCTACTTGCACGACTGTTGGTGAGTGACGTTTCATTGCACTCACTCGTTCTTTGCTTAAGAATTTTGCTGACGCCTTCCAAATTTGAACAGCTCTGCCAGTCTCCACGGCGTTGGAGTCGCGCATCGTGATGCCACCCGGCCCTTATGCCTTGCGGGCTTCAGAACGCTTGGCCCAATTAAGCCTCGTCTCCTTATCGTCTCTGATCGAGGAGCTTCGTGCTGGCAGCACGACCACGGCTGAAGCATTCGCTGCCGAGGCTAACGGTTCTCTTCCTTTTCTTGCCACCTACCACAGCGAAGAGGTGGTGCGAGTCTGGGTGGAGTTCTGCCGGTGAGTGGAGGCTTGCCTGCACGCCCTTGAATGTTCTCACCTTTCCTCGGAGGCCGTGGCTGCAAAGGCGGAGTTACGGGGGCTGATAGCACGGTGCGCGGAAAACAGGACGTCATGTGAGAAGAGGCTCGGTCGCAAGTTCTCGGAAAGGGAGCTAGCCTCCAAGGCACTGGGCGAGCTCCAAGCCAATCTCACAGCCAAAGCCAACAAAGCGTATGAACTCTGGCGGGTGCTTCAGGAGTCCATCAAAGAGGTGGTGGCTCTCGATAAAGCCGCCACGTTCACTCGTGAGAGGGTCGAGGCTCATAAGGCCACTGAGAAAGAGCTTGAAGCCCGGCTCGCTTCGTATCAGGCTCAACAAGCTCAAGCGGAGGCTCGTCTTTTGGAGATCTTGCGTCATGAAGCCATGGTCCAACAAAAGCAGGATGAGCTGACCAAGTTGCTGAATCGCCCGCCGGCCTAAAACATTTGTATCTTTTCCTTCCTTTTTGTACATACTCATGGATGAGAGTATTTTCTTTTTGTTTCTTTCATGAATTGTACTTTGTACCCATTTTGGTTTATGAATAAAAGATACATTTTTACTTCTCAATGGTGTGTCCCCCTTTTTATTGAATGTATTCTGCGGATATTCTATCTCGATCTTCTTGCAGGACAGCAATGGCTTAGGATTCAGGGTTAAGATCTGCTTCCTAAGACTTTTGCATTTTACGAGCCACGAGGGTCTCATAAAGAGTTTTTCTCCCTACAGGTCGAGAGGATCCCATAGGTGTAAGTTCTTCTTAGAGATCGTGAGGATCCTTAAGTGAGTTTTCCCTTAAGAGTCGTAAGGATCTCACAAGAGAGTTTTTTCTTCCTTACAGGTCGTGAGGGCCTGCAAGTGTTGGATGCGGTCACCCTTATCCGTGTTTCACGGAGTCAGGGGTCTATTAAGGTATCGTAGTTTAAAGACGTCACGGTCAAGGTTAAGGACCTCATAGTCCGTGGATTTAAGGACTCCACAGTCCGCTGTTAGTTTTAAGACATCACGGTCAAGGTTAAGGACCTCATAGTCCGTGGATTTAGGGACTCCACAGTCCGGTGTTTGGTTGCAGGGACCCGTCACCTCTTTGAAGACGTTGAGGAATTACAACGCCGGGCATCAAAGGAGTGAAGAGATGTACCCTTAGACCAAGGCAGAATCCGTAGGGAATCGGGGTGGTTGATCGTTAGTTTTAAGACATCACGGTCGAGGTTAAGGACATCATAGTCCGTGGATTTTAAGGACTCCACAGTCCGGTATTTGCTCTGGATGCTTCACACGGGTTCACTGCCGCGCTTGGCGAGGACCAGGCTCCGCTCTGGACGTTTTTCACGGGGTCAAAGAGTGACATTATCCGCGTTCCACGTAACCAGGAATTTTGCACTAGATGCTTCACACGGGTTCACTGCCGTGCTCGGCGAGGACTAGGCTCCGCTCTGGATGCTTCGCACGGGTTCACTGCCATGCTCTGCGAGGACCAGGATCCGCTCTGGACGTTTTCCACGGGGTCAAAGAGTGACATTATCCACGTTCCACGTGACCAGGTATTTTGCACTAGATGCTTCACACGGGTTCACTGCCGCGTTAGGCGAGGACTAGGCTCTGCTCTGGATGCTTCGCACGGGTTCACTGCCATGCTCTGCGAGGACCAGGATCCGCTCTGGACATTTTCCACGGGGTCAAAGAGTGACATTATCCGCGTTCCACGTGACCAGGAATTTTGCACTAGATGCTTCACACGGGTTCACTGCCGCGTTAGGCGAGGACTAGGATCCGCTCTGGATGCTTCGCACGGGTTCACTGCCATGCTCTGCGAGGACCAGGATCCGCTCTGGACGTTTTCCACGGGGTCAAAGAGTGACGTTATCCGCGTTCCACGTGACCAGGAATTTTGCACTAGATGCTTCACACGGGTTCACTGCTGCGTTAGGCGAGGACTAGGCTCCGCTCTGGATGCTTCGCACGGGTTCACTGCCATGCTCTGCGAGGACCAGGATCCGCTCTGGACGTTTTCCACGGGGTCAAAGAGTGACATTATCCGCATTCCACGTAACCAGGAATTTTGCACTAGATGCTTCACACGGGTTCACTGCCGCGTTAGGCGAGGACTAGGCTCCGCTCTGGATGCTTCGCACGGGTTCACCGCCATGCTCTGCGAGGACCAGGATCCGCTCTGGACGTTTTCCACGGGGTCAAAGAGTGACGTTATCCGCGTTCCACGTGACCAGGAATTTTGCACTAGATGCTTCACACGGGTTCACTGCCGCGTTAGGCGAGGACTAGGCTCCGCTCTGGATGCTTCGCACGGGTTCACTGCCATGCTCTGCGAGGACCAGGATCCGCTCTGGACGTTTTCCACGGGGTTAAAGAGTGACGTTATCCGCGTTCCACGTGACCAGGAATTTTGCACTAGATGCTTCACACGGGTTCACTGCCGCGTTAGGCGAGGACTAGGCTCCGCTCTGGATGCTTCGCACGGGTTCACTGCCATGCTCTGCGAGGACCAGGATCCGCTCTGGACGTTTTCCACGGGGTCAAAGAGTGACGTTATCCGCGTTCCATGTAACCAGGAATTTTGCTGAATATATCCGCATTTCACGGGATGAAGGTTTGACTGTTGGCGATATGTATACCACCGAGCCATAGAACTGGGAGTTGCCGCTGTTCCGCTTAGCTCGAAGTTGTGTCCGTTGTTACGAGATGAGTGTTGGGATGATCTCTAGGTCGCTTGTGGCCCGTCGAGATTTAGCTTCTTTCTTTGGTGAAACCTGGGGGAGGGAGGTACGTTCCCTTTTTGTTTATGCTATTGGATTGTATACAGGGTGTGATGGAGCATCACCTGTAAGGCATACATTTTATTTTTATTTTATTTCTTTTTCCGCGATGCTCTATCGTTTCAGCTTTTATATCGCGAAGGTCGCGATTGCCCCATCATTTCGGCTATTTTTCGCGGTGCCCAATCATTTCGGCTATTTATTTATTTTCTACTCGCTGCTTTTTATTGCGAGTTGCCCCATCATTTCAGCTATTTTTTATGCCTTCATTCTTACTTGCTGCTTTTTATTGCAAGTTGCCCCATCATTTCGGCTATTTTGTAGGCATGTGTGGCTTGCTAGCTTTTTCGCCGCAAGCTCGGATTTTGGACACCGATTTCGGCATCAGCATCGCTGCAACTGGGATGTTGCCAGGAGCGAATCATCATTTGCCATGAGAGAACTTGGGATTTGATACCGGTTTAGGCATCAGCATCGCTGCAACTGGAATATTACCAGGAGCGAATCATCATTTGCCTCTGTCGATGTTGAACAAAGGTGGCTTAGCAAACAGGGTTAAGGTCCTGTCGACTAAGGCTTTCGACTTCATGAGCCGTAAGGGTCTCACAAAGGTATTTCTCCCTACAAGTCGTGAGGATCTTGCAGGTGTATTTTCTCCTTAGGGATCGTGAGGATTCCTAAGTGTATGTTCCTCTGTAAGTCGTAAGGATCCTACAAGAGGGTTTTCTCCTTATGGGTCGAGAGGACCTACAAGGGTTGGACTTTGCTGGGGAAATGTTTATTCGCGCCCGTGGATTGTATACAAGGGTCAGTATTGAGCCTCTTGTAGGGCAATATCGGAGATTGTGGAGGATTTGCTTAAGAACAGGTTCAGGTTTCTATAACTTAAGACTTTCAAATCTCATGAGCCGTGAGGGTCCCATAAGAGAATTCTCCTTACGAGTCGTGAGGATCTCGTAAGTGTATTTTCTCCTTAGGAATCGTGAGGATCCCTAAGTGTGCTGCTCCTTTGTGAGTCGTAAGGATCTCACGCAGGTGGTTTCTCCTTACAAGGTCGAGAGGACTCTGTAAGTGTCCTTTAACGAGGTTGCGCCCTTTCGGGTTTTCACAAACACTCGCCGGTAGTCCTGCTGTTTTTACTCACGGAGCCCTTTCGGGTTTTCATCTGTGCCCATTTTGCTTATAGACATACCGTTTTTTTTTATATTCTTTTTCACTTTTTTTTTACAAGGTCGAGCCCTTTCGGGTTTTTACGAACACTTGCCGGCAGCCCTGCTGTTTTTACTCACGGAGCCCTTTCGGGTTTTCATCCGTGCCCACTTTGTTTATGGACATACCGTTTTTTTTAATCATTTTTTATCTTCTTCTTCTTTTTTTATCCATCTCGTCAACCTAAGGATGTTGCGGTAGTAGTTTAGGGACGTTTCGGTCCGTCGTTAGTTTAAGGACGTTTCGGTCCGCCGATAGTTTAAGGACGTTTCAGTCCGCCGTTAGTTTAAGGACGTTTCGGTCCGTCGTTAGTTTAAGGACGTTTCGGTCCGCCGATAGTTTAAGGACGTTTCGGTCCGCCGTTAGTTTAAGGACGTTTCGGTCCGCCGTTAGTTTAAGGACGTTTCGGTCCGTCGATATGGGAAGGCCGGCTGCTGCTTGTAAAGTCTGAGCCTAGGAAGATAGTGAGCGGACATAGTCGTCGTCATCTATCATTGACCCAGGCTGTGGCTTATTAAGCATAGTACTTCTTTAAGAAGCGGCCGTTTATTGGCCTGAAAGGCCTTTCACCGTGCATGTCCATGAGTAGGTAGGCTCCACCCTGGTAGACCTTGTCTATGATGTACGGGCCTTCATAGTTTGGCTCAAATTTTCCTCGCTTGGCACGATTGGGGATCATAGGTCTTTTGACCACTAGTACAAGTTCGCCTTGGCGGAATGTCCTCGGCCTGGTCAATCTTTCGTACGAGCATGTCATCTTTGCTTTGTAGGCCTCTAGATGTTGTTGCGCTATGAGCCGGGTTTCATCGAGGGCATCAAGCTCCTCAAGCCGAAGGTGAGCATTTTCTTCGTTCGTCAGCTCGTGGTGGACTGCTACTCGTAGAGAGGGTAACTCTATCTCGAGGGGGAGCACTGCTTCCGTCCCAAATACCAACGTGTACGGCGTTGTGTTCGTGGCCGTCTTGAATATAGTTCGGTAAGCCCAAAGGGCTTCTTGCAGCCTTTCGTGCCAGTCTCTCTTATTCCTGAAAACGGTCTTTTTTATGATCTTCGTCAAGGTCTTATTGAAGGCCTCGGCCAGACCGTTAGCTCGTGGATTGTAAACCGAAGAATATCTCCAGTCTATATTGTGCTGCTGTGCGAAGCGGCTAATCTTATGGCTTCGGTAGGCCGGCCCATTATCGGAGATAATCCGCCGTGGAGTTCCGAACCGATAGATGACGTGCGTCTTGAAGAAATGGAGGATATTCTCCGTCTTCACTTCCTTCAGTGGTACTGCTTCTGCCCATTTGGAGAAGTAATCAGTTGTCGCCAGGATAAAACGGTGTCCCCGGGATGATGCTGGCTCAATGGGGCCGACTATGTCAGTCCCCCACATTTCGAATGGCCAACTAGCCAGCGTTGGGTGCAGTGGATTCGGATGTTGGTGGATGAAGTCTCCATGAATCTGGCATGAGTGGCATTGCTTCGCATACTCGAGGCAATCCTGGATCATCGTGGGCCAGTAATAACCCATCCGTTTGATTTTTAACTTCATCTTTGGGCCTGCTTGGTGAGAACCGCAAAGTCCGTCATGAACTTCCTGAATGACTCTTTCTGCTTCGTCAGGTCCTAAGCATCTCAGCCATAGAGAATCAAACGATCTCTTGTATAGAATATCGTTGACGAAAGCGAAGGATAAAGCTCGTTTCATGAGCTGATGTCTTGAGGACGCTTCTTCGGGCATTCGGTGGGACTTAAAGTAGTCTATGAAGACTTCCCTCCAGTCTTCGACCTTCTCATGGTCTTTTATTTATAGGGTCGTCTGCTCAGTCGTTCCCTTTTCTTCGCATGATTCCGGAGATATTTCTGCCGGGGCGAGCACTCGACGGCTTTGTACCACGATTCTGACGTCATCGAGGTTCTCGTCAGCCAGTTCTTTAGCAAGTTTAGCCAACGCGTCTGCTTTGCTGTTTTCCGCGCGCGGTATGTTCTCCAAAGTATAGGAGGGAATTTGGGTCAATAGTTATTGCACCCTTTCGCCGTACTTCACCAACTCTGGCTTGCACGTTTGGTAGTCACCATTTACTTGACTAACGACCAGCTGAGAATCCCCGTATATAAGGAGGTCTTCAATTCCCATGTCGATGGCGATCTCGAGACCTGCTATCAGAGCTTCGTATTCAGCTTCATTGTTTGTCCTCGGCTCTGTTAAGGAGAAGGCGAAGCGCATTATCCCTCCTTGTGGAGTTGCAAAGATGAGGCCTATCCCTGATTTGATCATTGGGATACCTCGTTTCTGTTTCTTTACGGAGGACGCTCCATCGAAATAGAGTTCCCATCGGGCGCTACCGCCGCCAATCGCATCAAATGCATGCTCGTCCGGCAAATCACAGTTCAGAAGAGAATCGGTCGGTATCGGGTGCTCAGCGAGGAAATCGGCAATGGCCTGGCCTTTCACTGCCTTGAGAGGTTGATACGTTATCGAAAACTCCCTCAAGAGCAGGGCCCATTTAGCGAGTCGTCCCGTCAATATGGCTTTTGACATCAAGTACTTAAGGGGATCCACTTTTGAAATGAGACGGACTTCATGTGCCAGCGCATAGTGCCTGAGCTTTGTTATCGCGAAGATTAACGCCAAGCAATGTTTTTCAATGGGAGAGTAGTTGCTTTCTGCCCCCAGTAGAACTCGACTTAAGTAGTAGAGTGCTCTCTCTTTCCCCTGATCGTTTTCTTGTGCCCATAATGCGCCCAAGGAACCTTCGAGGGCGGTTGTATAAAGAATGAGGGGTTTTCCCTTGACCGGCGCAGCCAACACCGGAGGGTTCTGCAGGTACTGCTTGATCTCGTCTAGTGCACCTTGGCATTTGTGATCCCAAGCGAATGGAGTTCCCTTTTTCATCAGGTGGCTGTA
Organism: Agapanthus africanus; assembly: GCA_030015575.1. Lineage (NCBI taxonomy): Eukaryota > Viridiplantae > Streptophyta > Magnoliopsida > Asparagales > Amaryllidaceae > Agapanthus > Agapanthus africanus. The sequence goes on from CM057337.1 coordinate 207,315,388, forward strand.
AGGACGGCATTTGCCCGAAAGATTAGCGATAAACCGCCGGATGTACGCGAGCTTCCCTTGGAGAGACCGCAACTGCTTGAGGGTTCTTGGCGGAGGCATTTCCATGATCACTTTAATCTTTGACGGATCTATTTCAATACCTCGGTGTCGAACGATGAATCCCAGGAATTTACCCGAGGAGACTCCAAACGCGCATTTGAGGGGATTCATTTTCAAATTATATTGCCGAAGACGTCGAAATACAGTCTCCAGATGCTTTAAATGATCTTCGTATGACATGCTCTTTACTACGAGGTCATCGATATAGCACTCGACGACGTCGTGTATGAGGTCATCAAAGATCTTTGTCATGGCCCTTTGATAGGTAGCGCCAGCGTTCTTTAGACCAAAGGGCATAACCCTGTAGCAAAATATACCCAAAGGGGTGCGGAAGGCGGTGTGCTTCTGGTCTTCGGGATACATCTTTATCTGATTGTATCCTGACGAACCATCCATAAAGGAGAAAACCTTGTGAGTGGACGTGTTATCTATCATTAGCTCGGTTACTGGTACTGGGAAATCATCCTTTGGACAGGCTTTATTGAGATCCCTGAAATCCACGCATATGTGTACCGTCCCGTTCTTCTTCATTACCGGGACGATATTGGCGATCCTGTCGGGATATTGGACTTCTTGGATAAATCCAGAATCGATCAGCTTCTTGACTTCGGCGTTGATGCTCATCTCAAGCTCGAGTCGCATCCTCTTGGCGCCTGCTTGACTGGCTTGATATCTGGGGATATTGCTAATCTATGCATAGCAATCTCCGGATCTAATCCTGGCATCTCGGAGTAGTTCCACGCGAAGCAATCTTTATGCCGTAGAAGCACGTCCTTTAACGCAGCCACCCTCTCTTCGGATAACAGCTCGCTGACAAATGTCGGTCGCGGGTCGTCTGCCGATCCCAACTCAATCTTCTTGAGGTTATCTGCAGTAGTATGTATACCATCTTCCAGTTCTTTCGGAGCGGGCGGAAATTCCGAGATCACCTCATCATCGCTGTTCTCAAAGCACCGGGGAAGGTCATCTACGTTCTCGGGCTCTTCTCCTAATATCGTAATCGTATAACAAGTGCGAACCCGCTCCCTGGACTGAGGTGGACCCGGTTGTGCTCTTGCGGCCTTGGGCTCATGCTTTTGCGGCGGCGTTACCTTCCAGCCGTCGGATAAAGTGAATCTGCCCCGTCGGTACTGGTCCTCGACCCAGTTCTTGAAGGTGAAGCAGTCTTCGGTAGGATGTCCTATGGCTTGGTGATAAGAGCAATAACTCGGATGAGAGGCCTTGCTAGCTTGCTCAGGATGTCTAGACTCTGGAAGCGTGATCATCTGATGTTTTATAGCGAGGTTGAGTAACCTCTCCGTCTTGTCTCGGGGGAAGGAGTACGCTCGACTCATCTTCTTCATGAGGGACAAACCCGAGCCGCTTCTTGATTTATTTCCGTCTCTGCGTCGGGCCTTTCGTACAACGGATTGACGAGGATGAGCGTCTTTGTCTTTTGCAGCCTGTTGAAATAGACGTTGCGTCCTGGCCTTCTCGTAGATGGCCATTTCGCGGTTGTGGTCTTCCCGAGCTTTCTGACCCATTTTCCTGATAGGCTTGCCCATTCGTTCTTCAAACGACGGACTCGGCGCTTTAATCGCGGGGTCTAGTTTTGATGGGGGGTTGGCATCTCCTGACAGGGCGTCCTCCTCTTCATCAAAGGTATATATAGCGTAGCTGCTGTGAGCCAGTTCCCGTTTTCCGGCTCTTGCGTATCCAAGCCCGAGTGTTTCCATCTTCCCGTTGGGCAATTTGCGTTGAGTCCCGGGGACATCCCAAATCCTGTTGTAGAACCGCGCCTGCCGAACGGTCTGTTCTAAAGGTACTCCTTGGCGCTTCAACAGCTTCTTTAATCCATTTGTATAGTATCTGGGCAGACGGATGGGTTGGAGCCTGTCAAGTATAGCATCCGCGCCATGCCAGATCTCTATCTCTATTTTCGACTCTGAGGATCGGTAGAATAGGATCACCTTCTCACCCCTCCGCCTGGGAGGGACGTAAAATGTTTGCAGGTCCTGCACATTGTGAGCCTGAAGCGTGTCGAGATCCTTGTAGTGTTCTCGCGGTACCATGGTGATTTGCAAACTATGGTCATCGCCAGGGGGTGCTTGTATTGACAGCCGATTGGAGAACACAGCATTAACTTCATCTTCTGAATCACTTCCGAAGACCAACACGGGGGCAGGCGTCCCCAGGTTGTTGCGTTGAGATGGCCCTGCGTAAACTATCTCTTCCTCTTCTTCGGTGTCGCTTCCGAAAACGGGGATGGTGGCGACGGTTTTGTTCTCCGGGTTGCGACACCTTTCTGTATCCTCGAAATCTGGCAAAAAGTACTTCGCATCTTCGTATTTGCGGACTTCGTTCACGGAAAATGGGTTTAACTCACCTGTTACGGTATACTCGAAACCATCCTTAAAGTACTTCATACACTGATGTTGTGTAGAAGGGATGATATTGTACTCGTGTAGCCAAGGACGGCCGAGCAAGGCATTATAGCAGGTCTTGGCGTCAATGACATGGAATTTGATGTCTGTGACGAGAAGTCCGAAGCGTAATGTTAGTATCACAGATCCGTGAGTCCGTGACGATTGTGAATCGAAACCGGAGATAGTAATTTTGTCACGAGCGAGGTGTTGCACGCTCATGCAGATTTCCTTCAACACCCGAACATTAAGGAGATTGACGGAGGATCCATTATCCACCAGGATCTTGCCTATCTTGATATCATGGCAGTATCCGGAGACATATAGGGGACGGTTGTGGTCGCACGTCCCGAGAAGGAGGTCTTCATCACCGAAAGTGATGTCGGCTGTATGCACTTCCTCCAGTTCATCCTTCATCTTTTCAGTGGCGAGGAAGGCTTGGAATTGCTCAGGTTCTTGTAACGCCTTAATTAGTGAGTCTCGCGCTTCTTTTGATAACAGGAGGGCATCGAGAATGCTAAGCTGAGAAGGTAGCTTTCTTAGGTGCGCGAGGATGTTATAGTCCACTTTACTCTTCCTAGGAGGGTCTTTGACGGCCAACTCTCTCATGAATTGGTCATCTAAAGTGATATCCTCAGTGACCTTTTCCTTTCCCTTATCCTTTCTATTCCCGGGCCCGAGATTCTTTTCTGGGAGTGTGCGATTGCGCAGCTGAATGTTCTCACAGATCTCCGATTCCTCCTCTTTCCCCAACACGGATTCTTTAAAGAGAGGGCCCAGAGCGATTTCTTCATCAGAGTCGCTCCCAAAGGTGAGAACTTGTGACCCCCTGGCGTTTACCATGTAACAGTTGCCAGTAGCTCTGTCGTGCCCATCGATAGTACTTCTTCGCTCCCGACGGCTCTTGCGTTTCATGCGCTTAACATGTTGCCGACGAGCGACATATCCTTGCCACCATATCTTAAAGGCGTCGCACTCCTCCGTGGGGTGTGAGATTTTCCGGTGATATGCGCAATAGTCAGGGTGCCTCTCCACCCCATCGTGTGTGTTTCCTTCCGAGGGTGGTAGCTTCATTCCCATTGACATGGCTTTGGCAAACCTTTTCCTCGTCTTGAATATCTTCTTGTCTACTTCGGATGCCTTTCTCTCTGGCAGGGGTAGTTCAACTCTTTCGTTCAGTTGCCCGCATTTGGCTCCTTCCGACGTGGTCGTCTCACGCTCCTGGTCCGCTTTACATTTTAGACGAATCTCGTCTAGAAAAGCGTCGATCATTTCGTCTGTTGGCCATGCACGCTCTGGTACAGGCTCTGCCTCCAGCTTTTTAGTGCCAGGAGTTTTCCCATCATCGGTAAACGAGTGGGAGATCACGTTACAACTCGCCACATATCCTTCGGACTCATCCGACGAGCTTTCTCCATCATCTTCCTCTTGAAAGATGTGGTTGAGGAACTCTTGCAGTGTGACAGGAGTTCGCGCCTTTTGATTGTACTCTTCCAACGCGTCGATTTGCTTCTGCAAGTTCGTGTGTTCGTTTCCAAACTTCACGGGCTTCTTGGATTTCTTCTTCTTTTTCTTCGAAGATTTTGATGGTTGGGCGTGAGTATTTGGGCCATTATCGCGCATCTTCGTAATTGGGCGGGGCTTCAACATTCCTTCGATAATTTGAGGTTCAAGAGGGTCCTTCCATTCGATCGCAGGGCACGCATGAAGGTCTCTCAGCATTCTTTTGGTTTTAGTTGATAGCACGACCTCCCATGGAGCTTCTTCAATAAAAGAACATGTTGCCCCCGGTGTATCCGCTTTCCTAGGAGCATGCGGCTGTGGTGGGTTCACCTTCCACTTTTCGGACAGTACAAACTTCCCCTGGAGGTACTGGTCTTCAATCCATCCTTTGAAGACGAAGCAATCTTCAATCGGATGGCCTACCGTTTGATGGTAAGGGCAATAGTTAGGGTTATTCACCTCGGTGGGTTGCGGCGGTCGCCTTGGATTTGGCAGGTTTATAAGTCTGTTGCGTACTGCCAGCTCGAATAGCCGTTTCGTCTTGTCCCGTGGGAACGAGTAGGGACGCTTCATCTTCTCATTATAATACCGACGCCTTTCCTCCAGTTGATCTGCCGGTTTCGGGGCGTTAGGTTGCTGTTGGGCATTCGCAACAAAGGTTGCTCTTCCTTTACCCTTTTCATTCCGAGGTTCCGACTTCGGGGGAGGTGGTCTATGACCCATCTGGTCCATCTGAGCCAACTTGTCGATCAAAGCCTGGAACGTGGTTGGCTTAAAGAACATCATAAACTGGGAGATAGTTGCGTGGGGGTCTAGGGTTCCCACGAACATGCCCACTGCGGGTGCTTCCTCAATGCGTTGTTCACATCTCGACCACATATTCCGCCAGCGTATAGCATACTGGACCCAGGTTTCGCCTGGTTTTACCCTGGCGTTAATCAATGCAGTTATTGGAGTGCGTTCGCTGGCACTTGCGAATCGCTGAGTGAATAACAACTCCATTTCAGCGAACGTTTTGATAGAATCGTTTGGGAGTTCCGAATACCATTCGAACGCTGTTTCTGATAAGCTGCCCACGAACTGGCGGAGCAACAGTTTATCATCACCGCCGGTGTTACCGCAGAGGGCCCGGAACTGGGCGACATGTTGATGGGGGTTGCCGGTCCCCTTGTACACGTGGAATTTTGGTATCGTATAGCCTGGCGGGTATTTGATTTGGTCGTACCAGCTCGGATACGGCCGCCCCGTTTTCACGACTTGACCAGCTGCCTCAGTCGCGTGATGAACCCGGATTTGCTGGGCTATGTAGTCAGCCAAGTCAGCCTTAGAGATTGCCTCCTCCTTGGCCGTTGAAAGGGCTGGTGGTGGATTTGACGTTTCTCCTCGGTCGTCTTCCAGCACGATTGGGGGATCCTCGGTGGGTAAGTCCTGCTGGATCATCATTCCTATCATATCTTGGAAGAGAAGGCCCATACGTTGTATGTTGGCCGCTTGTTCAGCAGCCTCTTTGTCCTTTTTCTCCAGGGTCCGGCGAAGGGATTCAGCGTCGGTTTCTTCCTCTCGGCGTGCGTCTGAGGACGTTTCTGGGCTTTCTTTTGGCCCGGTAAGTGCGGCCATAGCATTCATCATTTCCTGAAGCTTTTGTTGCTGCTCCTGGGCTTTCGTCACTGATCGGGTTAGCGGTCGGTGGCCCGTAGAAGTGCGGCTTTCCTCTTTTCCAGAGGCCATGTAAACAGTGTGCACCACCATGCCCCCAGACTTAGGGCGTCTGGGCTCAGTGCTTTTAGCCGTCGTTGCATGCTGGGGGGTCTTCTCTGGCCTCCTCCTTTTATGAGCCAGTTGATCAACAGCCCTTTGGGGTTTAGCCTGGTGACCAGCTTCCGGTTGGATCTTCAATTTCTTGTGCTGGCGGGAGAAGTTTGGATCGATGATCAAGTCTCGGGCCTGCTACCAAACTTTATAGATTTTGGAAGACAACCGCTGAGGAGATCGGGGCTGTTCGGGTTTTATTTCCGCAACCTTTTTTAACGGGGGAGGGGACCTCTTCAGCACTGCAGTAGCAGAATTCCTTCGCACCTTATTTAGCATTTCGAAGCTGTTCCCAGTTGGAACAGCAGCATTAACTTCTGCCACCGGGGCCGATGGAGTCAACCCGGAGGGGGAGTTGCCCCCAGCCTTCCTTACTCGGCGCCAATGGCGACGTCGAGCGTGTCGAGCGGACGGCGTAGGGTCAGCGGTAAGAATGGTTTTGTCTTGCCCCCTGTCTGGGTGGGGGGTTGCTGTTGGTACTAGCCTGTCAAAGACCGATGTCCTTTGGGCAGCAGGAGCGGGAGCTGGAGCCGTCAATCTCGTAAAGACCGACCTTTTGGCCAGAGAAGCCGCCTTGACGATTTCGGGAGCAGGAGCAGCCACTTTCTTAGAAGCAGCCTTCTCTGAGATTGTGGGCCCCATGATGGGTTCGCAGGATTTCTGGCCCAATCTAGAGAAGACTGAGCCGTTGACGTTGGGCGATTCGTTGAGAGGAGCCGCGGCAGGGGTAAGACGGTCAAAGACCGACTTCTTGAGAGCTTCCGTTGTCAGCACTGGAGCGGTGAAGTTTGTCGGCGGGAGCGTGGTCCCGAAGAACAATCCTATGGTGGCGCGAGTGACCTGTTCCACGGGCATTGTGAATAGCGAAGCAGCTTGGGGTCCGTAGGCTATACCTCTTGTCGAGGCAGAGCGTTGGTTGCAATTGCAGTCTGAGCAGTTGGAGAATTTCACGGAAGTAGAAGCCATCGATCCTTTGCTTTCTGCAATAAGCGAGACGCCAATTCTTAGTATCTTGAAACCCAAGGGCAACCATTAGCGAACTGTGATTGGTTCGTGAGTCACGACACACGAAGTGTGGAGTGGAAAGAGAAAAAGGTCCCACCGGGCGTGCCAGAATCTGTTCCCCTCCGAAAGACGGCGCGACATGACGTCTCGCCTGAGATTCGGGGCAGATGCTAATTGGTGCTATCCGTCCACCTCTCCGAAGATGCCAAGTTGATTTATGGCACCATGTATCGAAGGTTTAGACGGATGCGTCTGATGTAGCAGACTTCGTCAGATTCCCCTCGTTTGAGGGGTTTTTGATTGTGGGGACGCTCTTCCCTGCAGGCGCAAGCCCCTGCAGTTAATTACGCTACCGCATTGCGGTAACAACTTTCTCCTTCTCCAGATGGTCACTTCGTGTCGTGGGTGTTTGTTTTGTTTCCCGTGGATTGTTTACGGAGACTGAGTTATGTCGTCGCCCGTAGGGCGTGGACTAATCCAAATCCGTATTATCTTAGATTTGGGTTTGGGGGTTTAGTTTGAGGATACGTCAGCCATACTTGAGGATAAGATCAACTCAAATGTTTGTTAAGGATACGTTAGTCTCACTTTGAGACTAAGATCAACTTAACGGGATCGTTTAGATTCGACAAAGGAGCGTTTGGGCTCTATTGTTCCAGTTTAGGGACATAGTGGTCCATCGTATGTATAGCCGTCGGGACCCATCACCTCTCTGACGACGTTGAAGGATTACAACGACGGATGTCAGAGGAGTTCAGAGATGTACCCTCGAGCCAGAGTTAATTGGGGGGATTCATAGTCCAGTCTGTTTGAAGGTTTAAGGATACGTTAGCCATCTTTGAGACTAAGATCAACTTAAACGGGACCGTTTAGATCCGACAAAAGAGCATACGGGGCTCTATTGTTCTAGTTTAAAGACATTGCGGTCCATGGGTAGTTTAAGGACATTGCGGTCCATGGGTAGTTTAAGGACATTGCGGTCCATGGGTAGTTTAAGGACATTGCGGTCCATTGTTAGTTTTAAGACATCTCGGTCAAGGTTAAGGACGTCGTAGTCCATGGGTTTAAGGACCCCACAGTCCATTGTTAGTTTTAAGACATCTCGGTCAAGGTTAAGGACGTCGTAGTCCATGGGTTTAAAGACCCCACAGTCCGGTATGTGCTCTGGATGCTTCACACGGGTTCACTGCCGTGCTCTGCGAGGACCAGGCTCCGCTCTGGACGTTTTCCACGGGGTCAAAGAGTGACATTATCCGCGTTCCACGTAACCAGGAATTTTGCATTAAACACGGGTTTAAGGACCCCACAGTCCGTATCAATGTGTGGTCGTCGGGACCCGTCACCTCTTTGAAGACATTGAGGGATTACAATGCCAAGTATCAAAGGAGTGAAGAGATGTACCCTAGAACCGGAGTGGATTAAATAGTCCTTGGCCCAATTTGGGATCAAGACGAATTAATTATGTTATGAGTCCATTGGCCCAGTTAATCACAAATTGAGGACTTATGGCCATCTTGGGCTAAGTCCAATCAGGAGAGGCTTTGCCTCTATCCATTTAGGCCAATTGGGCCAAAGCCTAGTGTTAAACACTACAGAGCAGTCAGTGTTGAACACTGGGAATGAGGTTGACAAGTTAGCGTTTAACACTAAGAGATAATTGGTGTTAAACACCAGCAACAAGGCTTTTCAAATTAGTGTTAAACACTAAAACAGATCAGTGTTGAACACTGCAAATAAAGCTTTTTAATTAGTGTTGAACACTAAGGCCCAACAGTGTTTTAACACAGGGTTCGAGGGTTTTAATTTAGTGTTAAACACTAAGGCAAGAGGGGTCACGTGGCAGCACGTGAGAGCGCCCTCCCTTCATTTATTCTGCTGAGATTATCGCGTCTTTCAGAGCATCACGTGCCATCACGTGATGGGCATTCAAATGCCTATGTATTAGAGCTTCTGCCGAGGGTCACGTGGGTCACGTGGGGTGCTGCCTCAAAGGGGCTTCCTGTAGATCTCTGGGGGGGGGTCACGTGGTGACACGTGACCCTGCCTCTATGTATGTTATTTTAGAGGATCTGTTAATCTTTTCCAGGAATTAAATTCCTCGTAGGGTTAAACCCTGACAGTAATTTCAGAGGAATTAAATTCCTACTTTCTCTTAAAGGTTTACATTCTGAATAGAGTTGGACTCTGAATTTTCTGCAGGAATTAAATTCCTTGTTCATGTGAAGAATCAAATAGGGTTAAACCCTAACAAAAGCTTTTTAGGGAATTTGAACTTCCATCCTCTGTTAAATTATGATTAAAGGAATTAAATTCCCGCTGTTTCAACAGAACTAGGTTAGGGTTAAACCCTGTTTCTTTTTGTTCTGAAGGAATTAAATTCCCATGATACAGGGTCAAGCCCTAATTTTATTTTAAAGGAATTAAATTCCTATAGTTCTGTGAGAATTAAATTCTCGTGCTTGCATTCCCTCTCTATGTTTTGGATCTGCATGGCAGGATCTCAACCCATTGAGAATTAAATTCTCAACCTCAAGGGGAGATGTGCACTTTGCAGATCTTCTATCAAAGAGAGAAGAAATATGTTCTTCTGTTTTATGTATCAGAGTTAAACTCTGTTGAGAATTAAATTCTCTTTTTCTTTTAAGGAGCTTTTCCCTTTCTTACCTAGGGTTTTTGCAGAAGATCCAAGTTTCTCCAAGTATCGAAGCTCTCTTCCCTTTTCTTTCTCTCTCCCTGTCTCTGTATATATATCTATCCCTTTTTTGTCTCCCCTCGGCTCCTATTTATAGGAGAAGCAGCCGAATCAATCAGTTTTTGACGAATCTTCATGAGAGATTTGATTTGCATCCATCATTCGTTTTGGACCTTTGGATTATTAGGTGAATTTTATTCACCATTGGATTTCAAAACCAGGGATTCTCCTTTGTTGTTTCGGTTATATTTAAAGGGGAAATCTTTCCAAACCCGAGATTTTCCCATAGATAGATGATATTTCATCACCTCTGAATCTTTAATTCGATTGGTTCCAGATAGCCGCTTTCCTTTGGCAAGATTTGAATCTCCTTCAGAATTTAATTCTGTTGACAAAATGGGCTTTGAAAGCCGGTCATGTGTGACCACGTGACCCATGGTCACGTGTGGGCACGTGACCCCCTTGGAACGAGCCTTCCTCTTTCTTTTGCGCTCTGTCTTCTGATTGCTGCTTAAACGTCACGTGCCACCACGTGACCCCTGGTCACGTGTGAGCACGTGACCCTTGTTCGAACTCTCTTTCCTTGGTTCATCTGGAGAACGAGTCTGCTGCTTTGAACGTCACGTGCCAACACGTGACCCTGGTCACGTGGGAGCACGTGACCTCTTCTGAAGCCTTTTCCTTGACTTGATCAGGGAACCGGTGTGCCTTTGACGCTTGCATTTAAATGTCACGTGCCGACACGTGACCCTTTCTGAAGCCCTTTCTTTGATGTAGTTGGAAAACTGAACCTGACTTGATGATGCTTTTTGGTGTCACGTGCCAACACGTGACCGCTAGTCACGTGTAAGCACGTGACCCTCTTCTGAAGTTTTTCCCAGAAGCTTTCCTGATTTTAAATCAGGGAACAATCATGTATCAGTCCCAAGAGTTTACTAACTCTTTCTCTGTTTCTAATAAACAGAGCTATGGTCATCTAATCTTTGTGACATGACTGGCAAGTTTCACAAGATGTAAATTCAAACTGATTTAAATATGCATCTAAAATGTAACTTCATCCAGTCGGGTCGCATTGATGTGACCTAGTCTACAATGCCTCAAGAAGGATTCGTTCATTTCTGAACTCTTCTTCTTGTGTGTGTTCTGTATACTAGGAACTGTAGTTTGATTTAGAACTTCAATGCTTTTAGATAACGTGTCTGAACCGATCAACTTTTGATATAGGAAATGTTCAAAACATTATCCAACAATACAAAATTTTATCATTTCTTTACTGATAAAGAGACTGATATGATTTTGTATATCAGGTTCGGTATCTAATAACATTCGTTCAGAATCAATGTATTACAATACAGGATGACAGTGACCGACAGACTTGGCTGCAACACTTGCCCCGTTTTCTGTCTCATGAAACTTATCACCCGTTCTCAGTTTTTCTACCCTTTTGTAGCCCTATGTAACAGATTACATATCTGGGATCCTGATCCGGTATCATATACCCAGGATGCAGAGGATACTGAGAAACAGTTCTTTGTAATGAACACACCCGAAGAAGATGCATCATATGCACTTTCTTCGTTTGGGCGGCATAGGAAATCTGGTATTCCCCTATTTCCTGTTCTGTCTTATAACAATTATAAGTTGGAGCGGGACCAACGTTCCCCAGCTCAGTATAACAAGCGGGTTCGGTCAATACATCCATATTATTATCTTGATTAAGGCGTGATAAGGTCGCTACCAGGAGAGAGAGAGAAGAAAACACTCTGCGTGCGCTCTTGCAAGATCAGATTGGTTATATATTTTATCTAATCAGGATGGCTCCCACTGTTTTTATCAAATCTTTCTTCAAACCTTAAAAGGAAAGACTAGCCGGGATTAATTACACTCTACAAGTTCGCCAATCTTTCAGCCAGGCCAGTGTCGGTACTTTGAGGGAGGTTCCCTGTGCTTTCGCACGGACCTAATTACTGTAAACCTCGTTTTCCCAGAGGCGTAACCCCGTTGACACCTTTCTACACACCTACTTGATCGGCTAATTGCAAAGTGCAAAACTCTCCCAGGAGTAACAATTACTCGCAGTGGGTATCGGGATCCAACTATCATATAGAAGGTATGCAATCTCATTGCAAATTTCAACACTTGAAACTCCCGATAAAGGTTTTTACCCCTAGCACCTATGACCTTGGCTAAGGTCAACAAATCATAGGTACTAGTCAAGTTCTACCCGTCATTTCATGATTAATTAGACCCACCCACATGACCCTTGGCTAAGGTCAACAAAGCCACATGACTGTCCTAACTAATCGCATCATATGCGGTGTAGGAAGACATCACTTAGCTACCGTACACTGTGCCTTGACTATGGTCAACAAACACAGCACGAATACTAAGTACTCTACTTCCTAAAATGACGGAGGGTTGCGACTGGTTTTTGTGAAAACCTTTAACGCTTTGAACTTGATCTCGTTGCGGAATCAAATGGTTTTTAAATGGGATGTTTTCGAGCCTTTTCTAGTTTTGCTAAAGGGGTCACTCCCGGTGAAGGGATCGTCGGCCCTTTCCTCGTCGAATGAGGTGCGGGATATATCATATATATCACTGTGCAAAGCGGAAACTATAGAAGCGATCAAAGACAAACCGAGTGTGTAGCATCTGCCAGTTATTGCTAAAGGAGTCACTCCCGGTGAAGGGATCTCGGTCCTTTCCCTATCGAATAAGGTGCAGGATGTTCTACAAGGAACACCGCGATGCAAAGCAAGAACTGTAGCTACCTGTTTTATTTTGAAATTCGATTCCACAACATCAATTAGGTTTATTTTCTTTCATTAATCTCATTAATGAATATCCCATCATTTAAATTACCTAAACATCACAGATAAATATGACGTATACTTATGCCATCCGCATTCGCCTCGATGTCCCCTCGTGCACCGTTAGGTTAGGTAACTAACGGCAGAGCGGGGCAGGGCTAGCGCGGGTGTAAAACATAAGCAACGTCAATATAATATATCATATATACTATATATAATACCTGTCACAGAACATCGCATGATCACATCACAGATAAAGCACAGCAGAAGAATCATATGAAATATTGGATATACTAGGACGTCCGTGTTTTCAATACGAGCCAGTATAAAACACGGATTCCACGGTCGTGATGAATAGCAAATCCCACACCCCTAGACCCCTACGAGAGCGGCAAGCAACCCTACCAATTCTAGGGTTAGGAGACCCGGACTCGACTCCTCGAGTTGGTCTCCCACTGGACCCCAGAACCCGGTTACTTGTGCTCCCCTCCTTAGGTCTATCTTAATGCGGAAAAGTAAATAATATACAACGGGTGACGACTTCCGCAACCTGGAAGTGCCCCAATAAAAGAATATTACATACAAGTTTTTACATGAATGAAAATGAAAAACACTCATCTCACATGAAAACCCCCGGCTATTCAAACACGACGATCCAATATAACATATCCAGCAACACATAACATCACATGTCATCAACGTAAGTAAATATGTCCATCCCAATTGTCATTGACATATAGCAACGAAACCGGCGATATCACATATTACACTTACGGTCACAGAAAAGAAAGTGTAAAACTACAACAGTTGGAATCCGCAACCACCTCAGACATCGCATGCCTGACTCAATGAATTCTTTAGACATCACATGCCTAACAATTATAAACCCCGCATTTTAGTCTCATTATCGAAAACTGTTTTCAATATCAAGTCGGGCAATTCAACAGGATTCCCGACATTCTGATCGAATGCTCGTTGCAAACTTTAGTAGACGGCCGCACCCCCGATGGCGTCGACAAAGTGCACCAAGGCGGAACACCGCTACTACGAGCACCCGAACGGATGCTTTTGGCGACGGGGTTCTCCTACAGTCACTTGGTCGGGGCTATGGAGTGAGGCTGTCTATCAAGTTTACCCGGTGAGTATCCGCGTACACTACGTGATTGCGACGAACTTTTGATCACATCAAAATTCCGTGGCAACCGATCAAGTGAGACTAAACTGCTATGTTTATAATATTCATTCCGTTATCTCATAACTATTTGTGAATTCCAATTATTGTATCACATTCCAGATAAATAGAAAATGCTAAACTTTTCGATCGAACAATCGAACACCCAAGTTTTCCCGATACAGCTCAACACATGAAATAAGTCTAACAACATTTAGTTCGTGCCTCAGTACCAACGGTCCAGCCGTAGAAGGGTCAAGCCAACGCCTCACATGTGGCACGCCGTACTGCCCCAAACCCGAAGGTTCAAAGGGCAGTTCAAGACGGTCACATAATCGAGTTAAGGTTTGTTGTCTTCTAGAGGGTCCATCGCGTTACTTGCACTACTTAGAACGTCGTTAAACTACGGAAAAATCCAACAATTGGAAATTTCCCGGCAGGGGAAAAAGTGGGTATTTATATCCGGTCGAACTTTTTAACATATTCTAAAATTACCCGGAAAGCCACACCGACAAAATTAGACAGTCCGATCGAATATACAGAGTTCCCAATACAAGCCAAAAAATAAAACTCTGGAATAAATATTAAAATAATCCCAGGAAACCCAGCACTACTTACTAAGAGTTACTGTGCAAACGTCGATGCACAAAACGACAAACTAGCCGCGGAACCGCCGCATGAGCATGCTCATGCCGCGGATCCGCGGTGACTTTAAGGAATCAGTACACCGAATTTTTCAGTAACCCTTACATTTTCCTGCTGAATTTTCTGGATATTTTTAATTTCGAAAAATCCACATTTTACAGAAAAGTCCAGAGAGCAATTTTCAAAGTCGGGTTTTGGGTCGATCGGACTTCTAACTCCGTCGGGACTTCGCCTAAGGCTCTAGCTAGGCTCTGATACCACTGTAGGGTTCCTAGGCACTCTAGTGAAGTCACACAAGTGATCAAACATGCACAAATCAAATTTTACGGGTGCCTACAAACCCTAATACGGATCGTTTACTAGATATCTAGGCAAAGCAAGCAAGTAATCGAATTAAATGCTAAGGGAAAGTGACTACAACCTTTGTAGATCCGGTCCACCACCTCCTAGGCTCCGTGATGAAGTCCCTCCGCTGTCCAAAATGAACCCATGACTCTAGCATCGGTATCATCGAAGAATGGGCGAGCTTGATCGTCGGTTCGATGCCGAAGATGATCTACGTCGAGGTATCGCAAGAACAAGCTCCAACTTCATCAAACTTTGAAAACTTGTGAAGGAAGCACCCTATACTACTTGGCAAGAGGTAGAGGATGAAGAAATAGGAATTGAGTTCACTTTAGAATTGGATTTCTCACTCAAATACTCAAGTTGCCATTGTTGAAGTAAGGTTTCTTCATGAAGAAGAAGAAGAGGAAGAAGATGATAAGTGTTATATGTATTATTCAAAATGAATAATAAAATGAATACTTATCATATCCTAACCTTGGTTAGGTGTATAGAATAGACTAGGGTTAAATGAAGTGGTTAGGGTTAAGCATGAGACAAAATGGTCACTTTGGTCAAATGTTCAAGAAGCTTCAACTAGAAAACAAATCTAGCAACCATTTTCTCTTTATGCTTTTCTTTTTCCAAAATGAATAAATAGATAAATAAATGAGAAAAGGAAATGAAACCCTAACCACTTAAGTAACCATGGTTTAATTCTTTACACAAACCCAAACTAGCATGCATCATCAAACATGATACAATCATGTGCACAAAAGTATATCATATATACAACTTGCACAATCCAAGTGAGAAAATCCATTTAAAGTGAACCGATACTAGTTAATGCAAAGTAATATATCAAATATATAATTATACATTAAATCATTAAATCAACACTTGATTCAATGATCCGGTCATGTCGCACACAACCGACTAGTATACAATGTATCGGCTTATCGAATCAACGCTTGAATCGATAACTAGGTTATATCGCATACAACCATTCGATACATTCATCGCGAGAATGAAATACGGTATCACATACACGCATTATTCTCGGACCTGCACATATCTCATATGCGCACCTATTTCATTTCGCTTGAGCCAGGAAACCTCTGTGTAGGACTCTAAAGACTCGTCAATACGCCGGCAGCGGATGATGATCATATCAAACACCCACAAGCCGCAAGCGGTCTGCTAAACGTAACGGCCACCCGGGTATTGAGCGATCAGAAGATCGACGAGCAAGCCCGCTCACACTCCTGTGAATCCAACCAGTAACACTTACCGTACAGTCCGGTCTGTTCGTCTGATATGTCGCATATCTCGCTTAGGGGTGGTAAACGTCAGACCCCAGTAGCTCGATAAGTCATGCCGACTTGAGGTCCATAACATTCGTGAAACTACTGATAACTCTTACCAGTATATCACTGCAACCCTGGCCAGGGATTTCCTGTTATGGCCAGTCGAGCATAGCACAACATCAACCCCCAATACCGGGAGAGACGAATCCCCTCCTATCGCTCATTGCCTCCATGTGAATCGGGACTGTACCCAAAAACCACCTGTTTGCACAACTCTGTAGAGCCGTGGTAGGGTGGAAATCAAAGCACAGTGGGAGACACACAAGACTCTATGACGATCTCGGGTCAACAGACTAAGCTGTACCAGTGTCACCAGAGAACTGCCATCTGACGTGAGGTATAATACCATCAGGGAGTTCTCGGCGAGTCCGTTCAGTATACCAAGTCTCCACTGAGCACCCGCATACCATCTTTGATGTCAAACACCAATGGATATGGGATCATCCATCGCCCATCGCATGGGTCGAGAAGATATGCGCTAGTCTACTCTGGAATATCGATGCCCCGTCTCGATATTCCCACGACTAGGAACAATGAAGGATGTACTCACTGACTACCCAGGCCCCACTAGTATGATCTTCATCATAGTCCTGGAAGTCGAGTACACATCCTAAGGGCTTTATCAACATGTAATCAGAGAGACAGAAAGTATACATGTTAAGATAAAGAGCAACCAGATAGCGTACTATCATGTCGAGCAAGAAAGTCCTACCTATATATGTCCCAGCATCCACTACAATATACATCCAATGTACAGTAATGGCCTCTAGGGCATACATATAACTAACAATAGTGCGACTGCATGGCGTTCCGACTTGCATCGTGTCCGACCGTGGCACCCAGTTTACCAGCCGATTGTGGCAGAAACTCCAGGAAGCATTGGGCACCCGATTGAGTTTTAGCACAGCCTTTCATCCGCAGACTGACGGTCAGTCGGAGCGTACTATTCAGACTCTTGAGGACATGCTCAGATCTTGCGTTTTAGATTTCGGTGGTAGCTGGGATCATCATTTGCCTTTGATCGAGTTTTCCTACAATAATAGCTTCCAGGAGACGATTCAGATGGCACCTTTTGAGGCTTTATATGGGGGAGATGTCGATCGCCTGTATGTTGGACAGAGCTCAGGAAGAGTAGTATTTTGGGGCCGCAGATCGTACAGAAGACGACCGAGAAGATACAGCTGATTCGGGACAGGATGAGAGCGGCACAGAGCAGGCAGAAATCTTATGCTGACAGGCGCCGTTGCCGGCTCGAGTTCGCCGTTGGCGATCATGTTTTCCTGAAGGTCTCTCCGATGAAGGGTGTGATGAGATTTGGGCGGAAAGGGAAACTGAGTCCTAGATATGTTGGTCCTTTCGAGATCCTAGAGCGTGTTGGTCCAGTCGCTTATCGGTTAGCTCTTCCGCCCAGCTTCCCCGATGTTCACCCCGTATTCCATGTCTCGATGCTCCGCAAGTACCTTCATGATCCTTCCCAGGCGATTCAGCACCAGACGATCCAGCTAGAGCGTGATCTTTCTTTCACCGAGCAGCCGGTGGTCATTTTGGATCGGCAGGTGAAGAAATTGAGGTCGAAGGTTATACCGTCCGTCAAGGTCCTTTGGCGTGGCCCGAACAGCGAGGAGGTCACCTGGGAGACCGAGGTCGAGATGAGGAAGAGATATCCCCATCTTTTTGAAGGTACGCGTAGTTAAATTCTAAATTCGGGGACCGAATTTCTTTAAGGGGGGAAGATTGTAACCCTTCGAAAATCGTTTAGGCAGTTTTTCGGTAATCGGCTAATTTTTCGGCTTTTTCCGTAAAAAGTCAAAATAGGTATTTTTCATTGTAGACCTAATTATACAAAATTTAGATAAGATATTACTATAATTTTGTCACTAAAATGTCACTTATAATTTCTAGTTAAATAAAAAAAATTTCGTAATTAATTATTTTTTTTATTATTTTAAGCCTTTTTAAATACATTAAATTAGTGATAAATACAAATTTAATTAGGTAAATTTCATAATTAGGAGTCTTTATAAGCTAAAATAGGGTGTTAATAAAATTGTATCATGGCTTGCAAATTTTTGGTTTTAGGGTTGCAAATTTTATGAAAAAATGAATTAAAATGAGGCTTTTTGTGAAAATATTGATGTGAAATCATTAAATGATAACATATGATGTTTTATTGACCTAGAAACTTCTCCAAATTTCCCACACCCCTCTCCCCACCTGCTGGCCGAGCCTCAACAGCAGCTTTTCCCAATTTCTTCACTTCATTCTTGCTTCAAATTCATAGCAAAATTCAATAAAAATTCACAATTTCCATCTCAATTCAAAGCCAAACCCTAATCCATTCTCTCTTCAACCCAAATTAGTTCAAAAACTTGATGAATGGAGGCTTCTTGGTGACTTGATCAAGCTAGGGTTCAAGCTTGTGAGGAGAAGATTCTAATCTTTTTGCTAATTTGTAGTTTAATAAAGCTAGTTAGTATTTTAAAGTGATTAATTTCATTGTAATGGTTAGTTTTGAAATTTCAAGAATGGGTTTTGATGTTGAGTTAGGGTTTGAAACATGGTGGTTGGATTTAAGTTAGGGTTTTGTTATCTAATTGATTAGAATGGTTAATTGTGTAATGATATGCTCGCTAAATCGATTAAATTTCGATGTTTGCATCGAATCGGTATTGAATTTGCTTACTAGATTTTTATAAAAATTAGAATGCGATCAAATTGCGTTATTTTAGCAATATAATTAGCTTCGTATAGGACTATTATAGTGCACGAACGTGGGGTTTCGTCTAGTCGGGTTGTAGTTTTGTCGATTTCCCCGAAATGACGATTCTAGTTAAAGGTTAGCGATTTTCGTGCGTTTTTCCGCGCACCGAGTGCATGCTATGATTAATTCGAGAGCGTCGATATTTGTATATTGTGACTTGCATCGTTTTAGGTTTTGTAATCTTATGCTTGGTATTGTGCAAATATAGGATCGGTCGGGGAAACATCGGACACGGCGCGAAAAGGCAAGGCGGTGGTCGGATCGGATTAGCGGGGATTTCAGGTGAGTAGATGTATTCATCTATGGGGGAATCATCTGGATGGCGCGATGCGCCCCCTAGTTAGGATTTCCTTATCTCTTGTAAGATTCATGTTGTTAGTTAGCTTACCCCTTCATTGACATTGCATACCCTTATAGTTAATAGTATGCTAGATTGCATGGATATCCATATGCTCATATGCGATAACACTTCGTAGGACACGAACACCATTACCATTGGCATCTGTTGCACGCGCACTATTCATGTGACACACACGCCTTTGGTAATTGCCATGCCACGTGCACTAGAAAACCTGTTTAACTTAATATCGCCATTTGCATTCATACATGATATATGAAATTGCATAGCATACGTATACCTCGCATCATCATCATATTTATATAGATTTCTACCAAAACTCACATCATATACATTGATATCATAGACATTTATCATATATAACATGTGGACACTATGATTTTCTTGATGATTTCAGTTTTTCTGCGATTTCTGGATTTTTGGGGAAAACCGCAAGAATTTAACAAAACCTTATATTTATCATTTCCAAAACAAAGTTGCGGTTTTCTCATGATGTATGTGTCGTCCACCATGAGTTTTCATGTTTTCTGTTGGATTTCGAGACCCGATTCGAGGAGTGGATGAACCGTCTTGGGTACATGGTGGGCTCGGTATGGTACCCCGGGGCAAGAAGATCGAGTTGTAGACGATGAGCCTGACAGGGGAAGACTACCTACCGGTGATGTCTGGCGCGGCGGATATCCGGAGGATACCGACCGTTGTCGTGAGATTTATGATATGGGCCGATCCGGACTGACGGAGCCCGATATTGAGACAGATATGATTCCTATTTGGTGTCGATGCTTGACACGGGTTTTCAGATGATTTCTTGATGGTACTTAGCTATTATACAGATATTCATGTTTTAAAAAGTTAAGAATTCAATACCCTTAGCATTTAAAACACTTAAAGACTTAATAATGACATTGCATATCTGTGCACGCATACTAGAGATATTATATCACATATGGACATGCATGTTGTGGTGCATTGCGTGCATTCTTACGATTGCCTTATTAGATGTTATATTTACTCACGAGCTGGCAACTCACCCCCGTTGTGCCACAGTGTCTTGCAGGTCGGACCCGTCAGTCTTGTAGCGGCGGGCTATCTTATCATCAGCTCCTTTTGCTCAGACTCGCGACATCGCCCGTAGGTGGGTTGCGAGCACACTTTATTTCTTTTGCTTTATCATTGTATCTAGTATTCTCCATCTACCACTTTATATTGTATATGCGACCTAGTGATCAGACTGAGAGATTTGTATATTTGTGGTTTCTTTTGGGTCGAGCTCACTTGAGCCGACGAGTGTTTTCTGGTATTTTGCATTTCTTTTATGCTCTTTTTCTTAATATTGCTATTATATTGCATGTGGTTGTGATCCGCCTTGGGCGAAGAGCTAGCTCCCGCTTGGGGATGCCATTTTTATGATTACAGGTTTATTATCTTGTTGTACCCATTTTGGGGGATAGAAAATACAGGGGAGACTCTGCCGGAATTTTCAGAAATTTATGATGTTTTTAAAAAGGGATTCTATGCAACTTAAATGATTTTTTTAAAAAAACCATTTTCATTAATGGTTTTCCTTCACTCTCTTTTGTTTTCGGTTTAGATTCTTCTGGGCTTTGGCTGACTTAGGTTACGGTACGCCTTTAGACGTCTCGTAATCTAAGTGCCAGTCGCGTTCCGTACTTTCGGGACGTGACACTCCTTTTTTTATCAAGAGTATGTCATCCACGTACTCTACGAGGATCATCACCATACTCCCTACTACCTTTTTGTTTATACAAGGTTCATCTACCATTTTGATGATGTCAAACTCTTTGACTAACACATCAAAACAGATGTTCCAACTCCGCGATACCTGCTTTATCTTATAAAGCATCTTGTACACGTTTCCGCTGCTCCCACTGTCTACGAAGCCTTCTGGCTGTGTACTTATAGACGTTCTCTTCTAAAACATCATTTAGAAAAGCAGTCATGGCACCCAACCGCCAGATATCGTAGTCATGGTATGTAGCCGTGGCAAGTAGGATCTGGATGGACTTAAGCATAGCCACTTGAAAAGGTTTCATCATAATCCACGCCTGGTCTATGACGAAAAACTTTAACAAGTCTAGCTTTGAAAGTCTCAACTTTTTCATCTACACCAAGTAATCTTCTCAAGATATACTTGCTCCTGATGGGGATGTAACCCTTCAGATATAGCAACCAAAGTCCATACTTTGTTGGTGTATAAGGATTCCATCTCAGATCGCTAAGCATCCAGCCATTCTTACAGAGTCTTACTCCTGATGGCCAGCCCGAAACTAGTTGGGTCATCATCTCATGATGCAATCCTCGCTCCCACTGTCATAGAGAAACCGAAGTATCTCTCAGGTGGGTGAGGAACCCTACTAGATCGGCGGAGAGGCTGAGGTTCGTTGGTAACTATTGAATCCTTTGGTTTTATCAAATCATCTGCTGTAGTTTGTATAGCTGGAACCTTTCCAGTTCTACATTACAGACCTTGCCTCGAGCTTGTCCGGATTTTGCTTTTCAGACATAGGCCGGACAACCCCAAATCTTAACTAGCTTAAGAGATGGGCTCTACCCTTTCTATATCACATATGAAATGGTAGGCAACTGATTTGATTTGAATCCTATTCAATAGGTATGCATCTTCTCAAGTGCATAACTCCAAAAAAAAGGAAACAGGTAACTCAGTATTACTCATCATAGAGCACACCTTATCACATAGGGTGTGATTGCTCCGCCCCGATATACCATCGTGCTATGGTGTATACGGAGGAGTAATGCTGAGAGAGAATCTCATTCTCCTTTAGAAAAGTCCAAGAATTTCATGCACAAGTATTCTCCTCCCTGATCACATCAAAGGACATAATACTTATACCCATGTTTTGGTTTTCTACTTCCAAATCATATTCTGTGAATATCTCAAAAGGTTCGGACTTGTGTTTCAACAGGAACATATGTCTGATTCTTGAGAGATTATCAGAGAATGTAACGAAGTACAAAGAACCAGTCCTGGCATATGTAGACAGGGGACCTTACATACATCAACATGTATCATCCCAAGAGTTCACTAACTCTTTCTCTGTTTCCAGTAAACGGAGCTATGGTCATCGTATCTTTGTGACATGACTGGCAAGTTTCACAAGATGTAAATTAAAACTGATTTAAATATGCATCTACATGTAACTTCAGCTAGTCAGGTCGCATTGATATGACCTAGTCTACAATACCTTAAGTAGGATTCGTTCATTTCTGAACTCTTCCTCTTGTGTGTGTTCTGTATACTAAGAACTGTAGTTTGATTTAGAACATCAATGCTTTTAGATAACGTGCCTGATCCGATCAACTTTTGATATAGGAAATGTTCAAAACATTATCCAAAAATACAAAATTTTATCATTTCTTTACTTATAAAGAGATGGATATGATTTTGTATATCAGGTTCGGTATCTAATAACATTTGTTCAGAATCAATGTATTTGGAATACAGGGTGACAGTGACCAACAGACTTGGCTGCAACACTTGCACCGTTTTCTGCCTCATGAAACTTATCACCCGTTCTCAGTTCTCTACCTATCTATAGCCCTATGTAACATATTACATATCATGGGATGCTGATCCGGTATCATATACCCAGGACGTAGAGGACATTTGAGAAACAGTTCTTTGTAATGAACACACCCGAAGATGATGCATCAGCATGCACTTGCTTCGTTTGGGCGGCACGGGAATTCTGGTAATCCCCAATTTCCTGCTCTGTCTTATAACAATTATAAGTTGGAGCGGGACTAACGTTCCCCAGCTCAGTATAACAAGCGGGTTCGGTCAATACTTCCGTATTATTATCTTGATTAAGGCGTGATATGGTCGCTACCTGGAGAGAGAGAGAAGAAAACACTCAGCGTGCGCTCTGCAAGAATAGATTGGTTATTATTTTATCTAATCAGGATGGCTCCCACTGCTTTTTATCAAATCTTTCTTCAAACCCTAAAAGGAAAGACTAGCCGGGATTAATTACACACTACAAGTTCGCCAATCTTTCAGCCAGGCCAGTATCGGTACTTTGAGGGAGGTCCCCCGTGCTTTCGCACGAACCTAATTAATGTAAACCTCGTTTTCCCAGAGGCGTAACCCCGTTGACACCTTTCTAGACACCTACTTGATCGGCTAATTGTAATGTATAAAACTCTCCCAGGAGTAACTCTTACTCGCAGCGGGTATCGGGATCCAACTATCTCATAGGAGGTATGCAATCTCATTGCAAATTTCAACACTTGAAATTCCCGATAATATTTTGCCCCGAACGATCTATGACCTTGACAAGGTCAACAAACCATAGACCGCAAGTCAAGTTCAACCCGTCATTTCTTGATTGAATCAAACCCACCCGCACGACCCTTGACAAGGTCAACAAGGCCGCACGACTACCCTAACCCAATCTGCATCATATGCATAAGCAGATAAATACTGGTTAGCTACCACACACTGCGCCTTGACAAGGTCAACAAACGCAGCACGAATACTAAACAGGATTTATCTGAAATGACGGAGGGCTACGACAGGTTTTTCTGAAAACCTATTGAGCAATGAACTTGATATCGTTGTAGAATCAAATGATTTTAAAATGGAGCGTTTTTGAGGCTTTTCTAGTTTTGCTAAAGGAGTCACTCCCGGTGAAGGGATCGTCGGTCCTTTCCTCATCGAATGAGGTGCAGGATATATCATATATATCACTGTGCAAAGCAGAAACACTTAAAAGCAATCAAAAGACAAACCGAGTGTGTAGCATCTGCCAGTTATTGCTAAAGGAGTCACTCCCGGTGAAGGGATCTCGGTCCTTTCCTCATCGAATAAGGTGCAGGATATATCACATATACCTCTGTGCAAAGCAAGAACTGTAGCTACCTGTTTTATTTTTTTTGAAATTCGATTCTACAACATCTTTAGGTTTCTTTTATTTCATTAATCTCATTAATGAAGTCCCATCATTTAAGTACCTAAACATCACAGATAAATACGACGTACACTTGTGCTATCCGCATTCGCCTCGATGTCCCCTCGTGCACCGTTAGGTTAGGTAACTAACGGCAGAGCGGGGCAGGGCTAGCGCGGGTGTAAAACATAAGTAACGTCTATATAATATATCATATATACTATATACAGTATTTATCACAGAACATCACATGATCACATCACAGATATCGCAGCAGAAGAAACACATATGAAATATTGGATATACTAGGACGTCCGTGTTTTCAATACGAGCCAGTATAAAACACGGATTCCACGGTCGTGATGAATAGCCAAACCCACACCCCTAGGCCCCTTCGAGAGCGGCAAGCAACCCTACCAATTCTAGAGTTAGGAGACCCAGACTCGACTCCTCGAGTTGGTCTCCCACTGGACCCTAGAACCCGGTTACTTGTGCCCTCCTCCTTGGGTCTATCCTAGTGCGGAAAAGTAAATAATATACAGAGGGTGACATCTTCCGCAACCTGGAAGTGCCCCAATAAAAGAATATTACATACAAGTTTTTACATGAATGAAAATGAAAAACACTCATCTCACATAAAAACCCCCGGCTATTCAAACACGACGATCCAATACAACATATCCAGCAACACATAACATCACATGTCATCAACGTAAGTAAATATGCACATCCCAATTGTCGTTGACATATAGCAACGAAATCGGCGATATCACATATTACACTTACGGTCACAGAATAGAAAGTGTAAAACTACAACAGTTGGAATCCGCAACCACCTCAGACATCGCATGCCTGATCAAATGAATTCTTTAGACATCGCATGCCTAACAATTATAAACCCCGCATTTTAGTCTCATTATCGAAAACACTTTTCAATATCAAGTCGGGCAATTCAACAAGATTCCCGACATTCTGATCGAATGCTCGTCGAAAACTTTAGTAGACGGCCGCACCCCCCAACGCCGTCGACGAAGTGCACCAAGGCGGAACACCGCTGCCGCGAGCACCCGGACGGATGCTTTCGGCGACGGGGTTCTCCTACAGTCACTTGGTCGGGGCTATGGAGTGAGGCTGTCTATTAAGTTTACCCGGCGAGTATCCGCGTACACTACGTGATTGCGACGGACTTTTGATCATATCAAAATTCCGTGGCAACCGATCAAGTGAGACTAAACTGCTATGTTTATAACATTCATATTAGTTATCTCATAACTACTTGTGAATTCCAATTATTGTATCAAATTCCGGGTAAATAGAAAATGTTAAACTTTCTGATCGAACAATCGAACACCCAAGTTTTCCCGATACAGCTCAACACATGAAATAAGTCTAAAAACATTCTGTTCGTGCCTCAGTACCAACGGTCCAGCCGTAGAAGGGTCAAGCCAACGCCTCACATGTGGCACGCCGTACTGCCCCAAACCCGAAAGTTCAAAGGGCAGTTCAAGACGGTCACATAATCGAGTTAAGGTTTGTTGTCTTCTAGAGGGACCATCGCGTTACTTGCACTATTTAGAACGTCTTTAAACCTCGGAAAAATCCAACAATTGGAAATTTCCCAACAGTGGAAAAATTGGGTATTTATACCCGGTCGAACTTTTTAACATATTCTAAAATTATCCGGAAAGCCACACAGACAAAATTAGATAATCCGATCGAACATTCGAATCCCCAAAACAACCCAGAAAATTCAACTCTTGAAAAAATATTAAAAATTCCCAGGAAAACCAGCACTGCAAATTATGAATTACTGTGCAAAATTCGATGCCACATAAGACAAAACTGCCGCGGAACCGCCGCACGAGCCATGCTCGTGCCGCGGAACCGCGGCGCATTGATGGAATTAGGAACACGAATTTTACAGAAACCCTTAGAATTTCCTGCTGATTTTTCTGCATATTTTTAATATCGAAAAACTCCAGATTTTGGAAAAAGTCCAGAGAGCATGTTTGAGTTAGGGTTTCGGGTTCGTTCGGGTTTCAAAGTTCGTCTACGCATCGCCTAAGGCTCTAGCTAGGCTCTGATACCACTGTAGGGGTCCTAGGCACACACAAGAGGTCTCACAAGGCATCAACCATGCCAATTTCAAATTTTAGGGGTGCCGAGAAACCCTAGACTACGGATCGTTAACTAGATGTCTAGGCGAAAGATGCAACTAGTAAACTACTTTACTAAGAGAACGGAAATACAACCTTTGTAGTCCGGTTCTCCACCTCCATAGCTCCGTGATGAAGTCCTCTCCGCTGTCCAAATCGAATCTTGGGCTCTAGCGTCGGCTTCATCGGAGAAAAAGCGGGCTAGGTCATCGACGACTATGCCGAAGATGATCTACGTCGAGGCATCGCTAGATCAAGCTCCAACTTCACCAAGTCAAGAAAACTTATGAAGGAAACACCCTATACTACTTGGCAAGAGGTAGAGGATGAAGAAATAGGAAGTGGGTTCACTTTAGAATTGGATTTCTCACACTTTAGCTCAAGTTGCCATTAATGGACTTAAGCTTTTTCTTTTGAAGATGAAGAAGAAGATGAAGCTAGAATATGATAAAAGTTAATTCATTTTTAAAAATAAATGAATACTTATCATATACTAACTAAGGTTGAGTGTAGAGAATAGACCGTGGTTACTTGGATGGGTTAGGGTTAAGCATGAAGACAAGAATGGTTAAGAAGTCAAAGCTTCATGAAGCTTCAACTAGAAACAAAGAAAGCCACCATTCTTATCATAATATTTTTAAATAAATAAACAAATAAATAAATGAAAAAGCAAAACCCTAATCATCTCTTAACCATGGTTTAATTCTTTACACTTAACCAAATGAGCAAGCATCATCAAACATGATACAAACATGTGCACAAAAGTATATCACATATACAACTTGCACATAAAGTGGGAATATCCATTTAAAGTGATCTAATACTAGCTAATGCAAAGTAATATATCAAATATATAATTATACATTAAATCATTAAATCAACACTTGATTTAACGATCCGGTCATATCGCATATAACCGACTAGTATCCTATGTATCGTTTTATCGAATCAATGATTCGATAACTAGGTCATATCGCATACAACCAATCGAAACATCCATCGCGAGAATGAAATGCGGTATCACATACACGCATTATTCTCGGTCCCGCACATATCTCATATGCGCTCCTATTTCGTTTCGCTTGAGCCAGGAAACCTCTGTATAGGACTCTAAAGACTCGTTAATACGCCGGTAGCAGATGATGATCATATCAAACACCCACAAGCCGCAAGCGGTCTGCTAAACGTAACGGCCACCCGGGTATTGAGCGATCAGAAGATCGACGAGCAAGCCCGCTCACACTCCAGTGAATCCAACCAGCAACACTTACCGTACAGTCCGGTCTCGTCGTCTGATATGTCGCATATCTCGCCTAGGGGTGGTAAACGTCAGACCCCAATAGCTCGATAAGTCGTGTCGATATGAGGTCTATAACAATTCGAGAAACTACTGGTAACACTTACCAGTAAATCTCAGCAACCCTGGCTAGGGATTTCCGGTTATAGCCAATCGAACACAGCGCAACATCAACTCCCTATACCGGGAGAGACGAATCCCCTCCTATCGCTCATTGCCTCCATGTGATTCGGGACTGTACCCAAAAACCACCGTTTTGCACGCCCTCTTGGACGTGGTAAGTTGGAAATCAAAGCACATTGGGAACCACACAAGACTCTATGACGATCTCGGGTCAACAGACTACTCTGTACCAGTATCACCTGAGAACTGCCATCTGACGTAAGGTATAATACCATCTGGGAGTTCTCGGCGAGTCCGTCCAGTGTACCCAGTCTCTACTGAGCACCCGTATATCATCTCTGATATCAAACACCAATGGATATGGGATCATCCATCGCCCATCTGTATGGGTCGAGAAGGTATACGCTAGTCTACTCTGGTATATCGATGCCCCGTCTCGATACACCCACGACTAGGGACTTTCAAGGATGTACTTATGGACTACCATGTCCCCACTAGTATGATTCGCATCATAGTCCAGGTAGTCAAGTACACATCCTAAAGGCTTTACCAACATGTAACAGAGAGACAATCAGTATACACGTTAAGGTAAAGAGTAACCAGATAGCATACTATCATGTCGAGCAAGAAAGTCCACCCTATATATGTCCCAGCATCCACTACAATATACATCCAATGTACAGTAATGGCCTCTAGGGCATACATATAACTAATAATGAGTTCACTCGTCAGCTTCCCTTCCGATCAATACATCGGCAACCGTTACGTACAGCTAGTACCTCTGACGTGCTACTGGTTATACACAGTGCCAATGTATTGATGAGTCATTAGAGTCCCCTACAAACAGTTTTCCAAGTTCGGGCGAAACGTTGTAGAGGCCGTATGGATATATGGCGGGGTTCGATCATATCCGTGCACTTGGGCACGGACCATGAGCGGACGGATAATACTAGCGGGCTTTGGTTTAAGCCGGATCGTAGTATTATATTGTGTAGATATATTTTTGTCTCATTGCATTTGTATTCGGTCAGAATACAAATGCGGGTATGTATTTACAGTTGAGGTGTAATCTCGTAATTCGTTACGGGATTATTTTGGGAGTTGCCAGTTTTCTTTTTTTCCGTCTCCGTCTCCGTCTTAATCATCACCCTCCTTGTTTAATGTGACCATTTTCCCTTGACCTTGCAGTTGACCATTTTCTCCTTGCACTGAATTTCATGGGGGCAGCACGGGCACGGGCACGGGCCTCCTTTTCTTTTTGACCATGCTTTGTCTATGAGGTAGCTGTTTTTGCCAGGGGAGGGGTTCTCTGCAAATTCACCAAGTTTTAAACGGGAAGGGGTTTTTTGTGGCGAAGAGTGGGCATTGGACAAGTGGGGGCTGTTAGTTTTTTTTTTTGGGCTGGGGCTCGAATGTGGTGAATGGTATATATATTATGAGCTTTCTTTAGTTGCTAGATTGATACACACTCACATTTTCTAACCCACACCAATTTCCAGTGAGCTTTGAAACCCCCCTCCCCAATTGATTCTGGCCGAGCTCATTTTCCATGGGTTTTGATTTTTCCTTTGTTAGGAAAATCTCATGCTTGCATCCTCATCTCCTTGGCAACTCCCACTTACCTCCACCCAATCACTTGGGTGTCTTGGGACAAACTATTCTACACTATCTCTACATCAATCTTGGACATGTCGGCTAGCAAATTTCATGTCCGAGTTGCCTCGGTTCGAGGCGGGAGCCCGTATACAGATTCATCGATATGGTGCCACTTTGACGGACCTGATCGGGGAGCGGACTTCATCGGCGAAACAGCGAGGAGTTAGACACGGAGATTGAAGACCGAAGGACATGGATCGATCGGTATAATTTCCTAACTCCTTTTACATTTTGCTAGTTTACGGTTAATGGAACGATCCGGGTATTTGGGTCGCGGTGGCGCCGGTTTTGTAAAAAGTTTTTGTTCCGCATCCGACGTCGGTTTGACGGCCGGGGCGCCGCCGTGGCCCAACATGGCATCAGAGACAAACTATTAACCGTATTCTAGCTTGTTCTAATGTGTTTAAAAGATCGATCGACGGAATTTTCAAAACCGCATTTCCAATATCTAAAGTCTCTGTTGGAATTTTTTTATCATCGAAAAATTATTTTGGTTATCTCTAAAAATCATGCAGGCTTTTTAAAGACTACATAAGAAATTTGGGCACTTGAACTCACGAAACCACCGCGGAACCGCCGCATGAGCCCTGTCTTTGCCGCGGTTCCGCCGTGGGTTTGGGGCTTCAGTGAACAATTTTTCTTGTGGTGGTTTTTCAATTGGAACTATGGTTTCTGGAATATTTTGTCTGGGCCCAGATTTTGTTAGAGTACTGGATTTGTACTTGGGGCCCCACTTCGGGAAGTTTTATCGATCGAGATTTTAAATGTGTTAGTTAACAGTGTTTTACATTACTATCTGTGACCGTGAATGTCATTCGATCGGTAAAACTTGTCTAATTGCTATAATTCTTTTAGACGGGTTTTGCGAACGTGACATTCACGTTGATATTCTGTGTTGTGCTGTGATGTTGCATTTTGTCGTGGTGGATAGCTCCTGTGCAATGGTAGTGCAGTTTGGATTTATTTGTACATTTGATATTGCAGGACGAGCGTCCGACATGTGGACTGCCGTCACTGCCTGTTTGTGTTAGTGTATATGCCCTAGGGGCCATTATTGTATCATACTAGTTTGTATATTACTTAATGGACGCTTGGGATATTCACATGTACATAACAGTCTTACTAAATATGGTAGTATGCTACTTGGTTTTTTCTATCTTAATATGTGAGTATACGTATTGATAGAGCTCTTAGGATCTTGCTTGACTACCAGCCTTGTGATGGCAGTCACACTAGTGGGGGCTGGGTAGTCTACAAGCACATCCTTATTCAGGTCCCTAGTCGTTGGATTATCGAGACAGGGCATCGATACTCCGGAGTAGACTAGTGTGTACGCTTCTCATCCCAGTTGGGAAGATGGTCTGTCCCACAGCCGTCAGTACGTCGTACTGGAGATAGTATGCAGGTGCTCGTTAGGTTACGGGTACACCGGACAGGACTCACAGGGAACTGTTGGTTGGTTTTATACCAGTCGTCAGTGAACAGTTCCCAGGTGACATGAGTACAACATAGTCCGCAGACTTGACACTGCTACTTCGCCTCGAGTGTGTCCCACTGTTCTTAGATTGCTACCCTACCACGGGTCAAAGGAGTCATGCAAACAGGTAGCAGTTGGGTGTAGTCCCGAGCACTTATAGGCAGTGGCGGTTAGACAGGATTCGTTTCTCCCGGTATTGGGGGTTGATATCGCGCTGTGTCAGAGAGCCATTACGCAGAGTCCCTGGCCAGGGCAAGCGAGATTTGCTGGTAGGTTCCAGTAGTTTCTCAGGGTGTAATGGGCTTCGCTCCGACACGACTTATACCGCTATTAGGGGACTGACGCTTGCCGCCCCCTAGGCCCGATATGCGATAGTCTTAGACGAACGGACCGGACTGTACGGAGATTGTCACATCAGACTCAGTAGGAGTTCGGATGGGTTTCCTCATTGGCCTTCTTATCGACATCTACCTGGGGACCGTTACGTACAGCTAGTGCCGCTTGCGGTCTGTGGTTAAACCCACTGCCAGCGTAGTAGTCGAGTCTCTAGAGTCCCACACAGAGAGTTTCCCTACTCCGGATGAAACGATATAGAGGTCGTATGGTTTTACGACAAGGGTTCGGACTCATACGTGTGTTTACGCACGTACGACTTTCGGACAGTTTTTACCAGTCGGCTTTGGTTTAAGCCAGTTACTGGTATCCGGTTATTGGATTTATACAGTCTAAAGTTTTTCCGTATTTTTGCGGAAAGGAGGGGCGTTCTCGTAATTGCGCGAGAAGCTTCTAGAAGATGGTGACTAAGGAGGTTTAGGTGGCATATACAATGAATGTGATTAGTGAGTCATATGGATGATTCATCCATGTCATTATTGCTTCATAATTGCTTAATGACTCATGGAGATGAATCACCACTAGATATTTATCAAGCATGGTTGTAAATCATTTTCTTTTCTTTTCTTGATAAAAAGAAATGCTATATATATATTATGATAACTCATTATTCTCACTTCATTATTATCTTCACCCTCTCTCTCCTCAAGCTCTCCCTCTTCAAACCCTAATCCTCCCCTCTCATGTGTTGAGTACAAGGATTAGTTAGACTTATTAAACCATAACCCTCACTCTATTTCACCTAGCTTCTTTGATTAGCACTTAAAGAAGTTTAGTTGCCTCAAGTTTAGAGGCTAAGCTTGGAGTAAAGCTCTCGGGTGGATCGTCTACTACTTGGAGAAGGCCGAGGAGGAGGTGGAGTTCGTAAAGACGAAGGACACGGTTCTTTAGGTATAATCCCTTTACATAGTAGTTGTTAACAACTATGTTTGATGTTAGTTATCGTTTAGCTTCGATTTATGCGGTTAGTCGATGTTTAGCATAAGAACAAGATCGTTTTTCATATTTTCGCCTCCCCGCAAGTCGTGGGGTGTTGTACATCGACTTACAGTGGTATCAGAGCCTCGCTAAACAATAAATAACTTACTTGCAAATTTGTATGAATTTCGAACGGAAAAAACGAAACCGGAAAAACCCGAAATCACAAGTTTCTGTCGATTTTTAAATGAAGTCCAAAAATTTTTCACGGAGGTTCAGAAAGCTTAAAAAGACAGTAGAAGAACACCCAAGAAATTTGGGCCCCTGAATCGCCTAAAGCGCCGCGGAACCGCGGCGGATCGCACCGATCCGCCGCGCTTCCGCCGCCGAGTTGGCGATTCAGGAACCCAATTTTCCTGTGTTGCTTCTCTGTGATATTTGGTATTTTCTGGAAGTTTTTATTTTTGCTCAGGTTTCAGATTTACAGAAAAGTATTGGAGCAAAATTAAAAGTGTTTAATCGATCGAAATCATACAGTATTTGCTTGTTGGATTATATCTGTGTTTGTATAATGTGTTCGTAAACCTCCCCTGACTGCTAGTATGTCGGTTGGCAGGGGGTTGCACATTTCTGTAATGGTTTTTACTGTTTGTGGATATGAACTGTGTTGGACTGTTGTGATGTATAGCCGGGGTTATGTGATGGGTTATTATTTAATTCATTTGATGTAAATGTAATTTGTTGTAATATTATTTTGCGGGGCACATCCAGGTTGCGATTGTAGCCATCGTTGTATTATTTCATTTTACTGTTTTTTCTCCTAGGACAGACCCAAGGTGGGGTGCACAAACTGCCGGGCGGGTAGTTTGCCGTACCCGTTGGGGTCTTGGGTGGGGTAATGGCTATTCATCACAACTGTGTAATCCGTCTTTTGTTGCAGGCTCAAAACAAACACGGATTGCTTGCAAATCCAATAAAGTTCATCTGTGATCTGGAATGCCTATTATTGCGTCTGACGAATGTACAATATCTATATATGATAGCTATTTAGACGTCACTTATATTTTACACCCGCACTAGCCCAGCCCCCGCTCTGTCGTTAGTTAAGTAACCTAACGGGTGATGACGGGACCCCGTGGCGAATGCGGATGGCATAAGAGGACGTTGTATTTTCGTTGTTTTCTGCAATGATAGGTTAATGATGGGACGCATTATTTATAATGCAAAGAAAATAAACCAAAAAGTTTAATCGTTGGAACAATTTAAAAGAAACCACTCGGTTAATTTTAAAAACAGATATTTTTAAATGCGGAGATTTAACCACTCTTTTTAAAAAGCTATCAGGTTCCTTCGGTTATATCAAGTTCACTACGTTCACGGTTTCGCCAAAACCATTCGTAGCCCTCCGTCATTTCATCTGGGTATTCAGTAGTATTCAAGCTATGTATTTTGACCTAACGCCAAGGCATAGTGTTTGGTAGCTACTGGGTATTCATTTGTTGCATAGATAGATGAGTTAGTTTGGGACAGTCGTATTATCATTTTGGCCGAACGTCAAGGATATATACGGATGGGTTCAAATTGACAAGATAATGATGGGTAGAACTTGACATGTGACTTATGACATTTTGACCTA
This sequence comes from Agapanthus africanus, assembly GCA_030015575.1. Classification (NCBI taxonomy): domain Eukaryota; kingdom Viridiplantae; phylum Streptophyta; class Magnoliopsida; order Asparagales; family Amaryllidaceae; genus Agapanthus; species Agapanthus africanus. The sequence goes on from CM057337.1 coordinate 207,348,918, forward strand.
ACGCCAAGGTCATAAGAGCATGGGGCAAAAATATATATCGGGAATTTCTAAAGAAACAGAAATTTGCAAAGAGTTGCATACCATTTGGAGTTTGATGAATGTTGGTAGGATTCCTTCAACATTATCATACAATGATATTTGGATCCCGATCCTACTGTGAGTATATGCTACTTATCAGGATATTCGTCACTTAACGATCAATGCTATAAACCAAGTAGGTGTCAAGAAAGGTGTCAGCGGGGTTACGCCCCCAGAGAAAAGAGGTTATTTAATTAAGGAACTTCGCGAAAGCGTTGGAAAACCTCCCTCGAAGTATCGACACTAGCCTGGCTGAACGGTTAAGCAAGTATTGTACGGTGAGAATAGTCCTGGCTAATTCTTCTTTTATGGTTTGAGGAAGGATTCGAGAAACAGTGGGAGCCATCCAGTTTAGATAAACTAAAAACCACTCTAAACTTGCAAGAATATCATGCTAAAGAGTTTTCTTCTCTCTCTCCTAATTGCAGCGACCCTGAAAATGACTGGACTTAAATTACTTTTAGAGAAAAATATACTGACAGGGCCAAACTATAAAGATTGGCTGCGGAATGTCAAAATGGCTTTGACCTATGACAAACTGGGGTACGTCCTCACCGCTACGGCACCTGCTGTCCCTGGTCCCAAATCCAGCAATGCGGATAAGGAAATCCGCAAAACCTGGGATTTAGATTGCGCGAAAGCCAAGTGCATCGTGCTTGCCTCAATGAACAATGAACATCAGAGGAGGCACGAGGATATGAACCTAGATGGCATATTTCTCCATACAAAGGAACTTTATGGAGAGCAATCTCGTATAGCAAGATACGAGACCTCTAAGAACTTGTTTCGAGCGAGGTTGGCTGTCGGGTCATTGGTAGGAGAACATGTCCTAAAGATGATCGGCTATATTGAAGAGCTCGCAGACCTTGGGACGACTTTGGATAATGAGCTCTATACAGACCTTATTCTCCAGTCCCTTCCTCACACCTACGCCCAGTTTATCCTGAACTTCAACCTTCAAAGAAAAGAAGTTGAACTTCCGGAACTCCTGAACATGTTAAGGAGTGCAGAGGGCACCTTGCAGAAAGCAAGGGAAACACCCGCTATGTTTGTTAGCGGTGCATCTTCTTCCGGGTCCAAGGCTAAGGCCAAAGGAAGGAAGAAGAAGGCCGCCACCAAACCTAGAGGAGGTGTTAGTAAGGTGGGAGGGAAGGGAAAGAAAAAGTTTGCGGTACCGGTAGTTGGCCAGGATGAGTGCTTCCATTGTCACAGGAAAGGGCACTGGAAGAAGGATTGCAAAGCATGGAACGCCAAGAACCAGGAACCGAAGCAAGCTGTGGCTTCGACTTCAGGTGTGTTTGTAATTGAGAATTGTCTGTCGATCAACTCTACTTCCTGGATATTGGATACCGGATCAGGATCTCATATTTGCAATTCATTGCAGGCACTGAGAAACCGTAGAGTGCTGAAGGAAGGTGATATGACCCTAAAGGAAGGTGATATGACCCTAAAGGTTGCTAACGGAGCGTAGGAGCTGCGTCCGTCGGGGATTATCACCTAGGATTGACGAATGGACACATTTTGGTTTTACATAACTGTTTTTTTGTACCAAGCTTAACGTGTAATATCATATCAGTTTCCTTGTTATCAAATAAAGGTTATGATTTCACGTTTGTAAGAGATGTTGTTAACATCCACCTTAATCATGGTTTGATTGGGTCCGGTACACTAAATAACGGTATATATGTTTTAAACCAACTCCAAATTTTCAATGTCCAGAACACACTAAAAAGAAAGTCTCCAGATTTAAATAAAGCTTTCTTATGGCATTGTAGACTGGGTCACATCAATGAGAGAAGGTTGACTAAGTTGCATAGAGAAGGATATTTGGACTCGTTCGAATATCAAACTTATGACACTTGTCAATCTTGTCTCAAAGGAAATATGACAAAGACTCCATTTACTGGACATGGAGTAAGAGCGAGCGAGCTCTTAGGACTCATACACAGCGATGTATGCGGTCCAATGTCTACACATGTAAGAGGTGGTTTTTCCTATTTCATTACTTTCACGGATGATTACTCAAGGTACGGATTCATTTATCTGATGAAACATAAATCCGAGGCTTTTGAGAAATTCCAAGAGTATAAGAATGAAGTAGAAAACCAAACCGGCAAAAGTATCAAGACACTTAGATCTGATCGAGGTGGTGAATACTTGTGTGCCGAGTTCCTAGGTTACCTAAAAGAGAAAGGAATTCTCTCTCAGCTTACTCCTCTATACACTCCACAGCATAACGGTGTATCGGAGAGACGGAATCGAACCCTATTGGATATGGTACGATCCATGATGGGTAATGCTGAGTTACCGCGATCTTTTTGGGGTTATGCGCTAGAATCAGCAGCATATCTTTTGAACATGGTTCCTACCAAGACTGTGCCTACCACTCCATATCAGATGTGGAGCGGGAAGAAACCCCATCTACAGTATATAAAGATTTGGGGATGTCCAGCTTTTGTTAAAAAGCATCATGTGGACAAGCTCGAGGCACGATCAGTAAAGTGTAAGTTTGTGGGATATCCAAAGAACTCTAGGGGATATCTATTCTACTACGCAGAGGAACAAAAGGTATTTGTTTCTCGTAATGCCCATTTTCTAGAACATCAGTTTTTAGAAAAGGAATCAAGTGGGAGCGAAATAGAACTGGAAGAAATTCCAGAACCACAAACTAATACTGAAAGTTTGGTAGAACCGGTAGTTCAAGAAGAACAGGACATTCCCGCACCCCTCCGCAGGAGTAGTAGGCCGTCTCATCCGCCTGAGAGATACTACGGTTTTCTCATAGATGGGGATAGAGAGGATTGCATCATAGATGATGATGAACCTACTGACTTCCAGCAGGCCATCCAGAGCGGCGACTCGGTACGATGGCTAGATGCAATGCGGACCGAAATGGAGTCCATGTACACCAACAAAGTATGGACTTTGGACTTTGCTCCAGATGGGGTAAAACCCATAGGATGCAAATGGATCTTCAAGAAAAAGATTGGTGTAGATGGACAGGTGGAAACCTATAAGGCTAGACTTGTTGCAAAGGGTTTTCGTCAAAGACCTGGTTTGGACTATGACGAAACTTTTTCTCCAGTGGCTATGCTCAAATCCATTCGGGTCCTTCTTGCTATTGCTGCCTTCCATGATTATGAAATCTGGCAGATGGACGTAAAGACGGCTTTTCTGAATGGAAATTTAGAACAGTGCGTCTATATGGATCAGCTAGAGGGTTTCAATCAGAGTGGGAGCAGCGGGAAAGTATGCAAGCTGCTTAAGTCCATTTATGGACTAAAGCAGGCATCGCGGAGTTGGAACATCTGTTTTGATGAGACAGTCAAAGAATATGACTTTATCAAAAATCCAGATGAACCGTGCATATATAGTAAAGTTGTAGCCAGAAGTGTCATATTCCTCGTCTTGTACGTGGATGACATTCTATTAATAGGAAATGACATTCCTATGCTACAATCTGTCAAAGGATTCTTGTCACACAGGTTCTCCATGAAAGACCTGGGTGATGCCTCTTACATTCTGGGGATCCGGATCTATCGTGATAGATCCAAGAGGATGTTGGGACTTTCGCAGTCCAGGTATATCGACACTGTACTGAAAAGATTCAGTATGGAAGATTCTAAGCGCGGTAATCTACCGGCTTGTCACGGAATCACCCTCTCCAAAGAGATGTCTCCCAAGACTGATTTGGAAAGGGAACGCATGTCTATTATACCCTACGCTTCTGCAGTAGGCTCTATAATGTATGCGATGTTGTGCACCAGACCAGATGTAGCTTACGCACTGAGCGTGGTAAGCCGGTATCAGTCAGACCCAGGGGAGAAGCACTGGATAGCAGTAAAGAACATTCTCAAGTACCTGAGAAGGACTAAGGAGATGTTCTTGGTTTACGGCGGAAAAGATCTCAGGTTGGAGGCCTTTGCTGATTCCGGCTTTCAGAGTGATAAGGACGATTCCAAGTCCATGTCGGGTTATGTCTTTACCCTCAATGGAGGGGCGGTGTGCTGGAAGAGCTCCAAGCAGGACACCGTTGCTGACTCAACGATGGAAGCGGAGTATATAGCTGCTTGCGATGCCGCAAAAGAAGCAGTCTGGATGAAAAAGTTCCTAACAGAACTTCAGGTGGTTCCTACCATAGTTGATCCAATACCTCTGTATTGCGACAACAACGGAGCTATAGCTTTAGCAAAGGAACCAAGGTCCCATCAGAAGTCCAGACACATCTTAAGGCGGTATCACCTGATCAGGGAGATCATTGATCGTCAGGAGATCGAGGTTCGGAGAGTTGCTTCTGAAGAGAACATTGCTGATCCATTCATAAAGGCCCTACCTCAGATTCAGTTCGAGAGGCTACTCAAGATCATCGGTCTTCGATATGCCAGTACATGGCCCTAGTGCAAGTGGGAGATTGTTAGTGTATATGCCCTAGGGGCCATTATTGTATCATAGTAGTTTGTATATTACTTAATGGAAGCTTGGGATATTCACATGTATATAACAGTCTTGCTAAACATGGTAGTATGCTACTTGGTTTTTTCTATCTTAATATGTGAGTATACGTATTGATAGAGCTCTTAGGATCTTGCTTGACTACCAGCGTTGTGATGGCAGTCACACTAGTGGGGGCTGGGTAGTCTACAAGCACATCCTTATTCAGGTCCCTAGTCGTTGGATTATCGAGACAGGGCATCGATACTCCGGAGTAGACTAGTGTGTACGCTTCTCATCCCAGTTGGGGAGATGGTCTGTCCCACAGCCGTCAGTACGTCGTACTGGAGATAGTATGCAGGTGCTCGTTAGGTTACGGGTACACCGAACAGGACTCACAGGGAACTGTTGGTTGGTTTTATACCAGTCGTCAGTGAACAGTTCCCAGGTGACATGAGTACAGCATAGTCCGCAGACTTGACACTGCTACTTCGCCTCGAGTGTGTCCCACTGTTCTTAGATTGCTACCCTACCACGGCTCAAAGGAGTCGTGCAAACAGGTAGCAGTTGGGTGCAGTCCCAAGCACTTGGAGGCAGTGGCGGTTAGACAGGATTCGTCTCTCCCGGTATTGGGGGTTGATATCGCGCTGTGTCAGAGAGCCATTACACAGAGTCCCTGGCCAGGGCAAGCGAGATTTGCTGGTAGGTTCCAGTAGTTTCTCAGGGTGTAATGGGCTTCGCTCCGACACGACTTATACCGCTATTAGGGGACCGACGCTTGCCGCCCCCTAGGCCCGATATACGATAGTCTTAGACGAACGGACCGGAATGTACGGAGATTGTCACATCAGACTCAGTAGGAGTTCGGATGGGTTTCCTCATCGGCCTTCTTATCGACATCTACCTGGGGACCATTACGTACAGCTAGTGCCGCTTGCGGTCTGTGGTTAAACCCACTGCCAGTGTAGTAGTCGAGTCTCTAGAGTCCCATACAGAGAGTTTCCCTACTCCGGGCGAAACGATATAGAGGTCGTATGGTTTTACGACAAGGGTTCGGACTCATACGTGTGTTTACGCACGTATGACTTTCGGACAGTTTTTACCAGTCGGCTTTGGTTTAAGCCAGTTACTGGTATCCGGTTATTGGATTTATACAGTCTAAAGTTTTTCCGTATTTTTGCGGAAAGGAGGGGCGTTCTCGTAATTGCGCGAGAAGCTTCTAGAAGATGGTGACTAAGGAGGTTTAGGTGGCATATACAATGAATGTGATTAGTGTGTCATATGGATGATTCATCCATGTCATTAATGCTTCATAATTGCTTAATAACTCATGGAGATGAATCACCACTAGATATTTATCAAGCATGGTTGTAAATCATTTTCTTTTCTTTTCTTGATAAAAAGAAATGCTTGATATATATTATGATAACTCATTATTCTCACTTCATTATTATCTTCACCCTCTCTCTCCTCAAGCTCTCCCTCTTCAAACCCTAATCCTCCCCTCTCATGTGTTGAGTACAAGGATTAGTTAGACTTATTAAACCATAACCCTCACTCTATTTCACCTAGCTTCTTTGATTAGCACTTAAAGAAGTTTAGTTGCCTCAAGTTTAGAGGCTAAGCTTGGAGTAAAGCTCTCGGGTGGTTCGTCTACTACTTGGAGAAGGCCGAGGAGGAGGTGGAGTTCATAAAGACGAAGGACACGGTTCTTTAGGTATAATCCCTTTACATAGTAGTTGTTAACAACTATGTTTGATGTTAGTTATCGTTTAGCTTCGATTCATGCGGTTAGTCGATATTTAGCATAAGAACAAGATCGTTTTTCATATTTCCGCCTCCCCGCAAGTCGTGGGGTGTTGTACATCGACTTACAGTTTGTATATTATTCTTTTGGGGCACGACCGGGATGAGGTCGGTGTACCCGTTGTATATATTTTCTTTTCTGTACTAGGATTACCCCGCGGTGGGGTGCACGGATAGCCGGGTTCTAGAGGGCAACGGGCCTGCATCTCATGGCGTTGAGACGGAGGAGGCTTCACTCTAGAATTAGCAGGATATTCGCCGCACTCGCAGGGTGTATAGGTTGACCCAAGGAGGGGTGCTCAAGTTACCGGATTCCGTGAAGTGCTGGGTGGTCCATTCACGTTGTTGAAGGGGGCTGCCTTGCTTCAGGTTTTGGCGGGTGACTTGCCGCGCTCGTAGGGGTCTAGGTTTTCATTGCACAGGCTATCCACACGACCAGGGGAACGTCGGGTTTTACTTGCGGCTCTGTGAAACCCGGGGCTCCCAGATTATCTGTATTGTTCTGTGATGCTTATTACTTTTTTATGATGTTGCATTTATTTTGCCTAGAGTGATTGTTATATATTGATATATATACTAGTAGATGTTGTATATGTTTTGCACCCGCGCTAGTCCAGTCCCCGCTCTGTCGTTAGTTAAGTAACCTAACGGGTGATGACGGGACCCAGTGGCGAATGCGGATGGCATATACGTACATTATATTTTCGTTCTTTTCTGGTGTGATCAATTGATTGGACTGCGTTGATTCTTATCAATGCAAGGAAAACAAACCTATATTTGATGTTGTTGGAACCAATTTTTCAAAAAGCTGTTATTGCAAGGACGTTCTCTTTTGTTTTGCACAGTGGTATTCGGTTATGAATATCCAGCACCTCATTCGACGAGGCAAGGGCCGAGATCCCTTCATCGGGAGTGACCCCTTGGACAGAGGTTTGCGTCAGGGTAATAATTTCACTATAGTCGATTACTTTTGTTTTGCATCGTGATATTCAGTTTGGAATATCCTGCACTTCATTCGACGAGGAAAGAGCCGAGATCCCTTCACCGGGAGTGACCTCTTTAGCAAAGGTTTTCGCCACTATATTTTTATAAAACCACTTGGATTACTTCAATGATATCAAGTTCATTACGCTAAAGGTTTTTCGCCAAAAACCAGCCATAGCCCTCCGTCATTTCTGAAAAGTAGCGCCTAGCATTCGTGCTATGTTTGTTGGCTTCCGTCAAGGCATAGTGTGCGGTAGCTATGTGTTGCTTTTCTGTAGCATGGATATGCATTAATTTAGGACAGTCGTGCAGCCTTGTTGGCATCCGTCAAGGGCGAGTACGGGTGGGTCTAAATTAATCAGGACAATGACGGGTAGAACTTGACTTGCAACTTATGATTTGTTGGCATCCGTCAAGGTCATAAGCTGCTTGGGGTAAAAATCACATCGGGGGTTTCAAACATACAGGAAACTTGCCGAGCTTGCACATACCTTCTGGAGTGTGATGACGTGAGTGGCTTCCATCACGTTATCATGCAATGATAGTTGGATCCCGATTTCCACTGATGAGTTGGTTTACTCCTCGGGTGACCTCGACTAATTCTTCTTTCAGGTTTGGAGGAGAATTTGAGGATACAGTAGGAGGTTTCCTGATTGGATAAAGTGATTAACCATTCTGATTCAGGTTTGAGTGCACGCAGAGTGTTTCTTTTCTCTCTCTCTTTGTCTGCGACCATGATTCGACCCTAGACTATAACTTAGTGACCAAGTTAACCGAACTTTCTTAAAACATTGGCTTTTGGATTGTCTGAGTTGCATATATCATTGCCACTCCTTCTTTTACCCTTTGAGTTTCTCCAGAACACCCCGTATTATTACGAACATCCACTTTCATTGGATAAATCCATTGTATAGTTATATACGAACTTGGAAGAATTTCTTCAAGGATGGATTCAGGTTCTGGTGAGATTGAATAGGACTATTCAGTTTTCCTTTCCATTTACCTACTCTCAGGTTGTGAGGGCTCCTAGGATCAGGAGAGAGTACACCTATTACGCTTATTGGATAGTCTTCTTCCAAACCATAGGCAGGTGCCGAAAGGTAGGGAATGAAGAAAACTAATTAGCCTAAGTTGGGTGTACAGAAAGTAATAAGTAAAGACAAAATAAAGGGATTAGAAAGAGGGCAAAGTAAATTGCGACTGCCATTATTCATGACCGAACCACGTATTTCATAGCCACTCCTAATTCACCTCTGTATTTCTCCAGAACACCCCGTATCACTACGAACATCCAATTCCATTGGATAAATCCATCGTATGGTTATATACGAACTCGAAGGAACGTTTTCGAGGATGGATTCTGGTTCAGGAGAAACAGGAATAAGGTTTATTCGGTTGTCTTTTATCCTTACCTTCTCTCAGGTTGCGAGTGCTCCTAAGATTAGGAGAGTACACCTGTTATGCTTATTGGATAGTCTTCTTCCAAACCATAGGCTGGTGCCGAACGGTAGGGAAGGAAGAAAACCATTTAGCCTAACGATGGTGTACATAAGGTAATGAGTAAAGACAAATAAAGAGAATTGGTGAGATGGCAAGGAAATATACGGTTACTGTCATGAATCTGGATAATGGAAGAGGCATTACTAGGAATACCAGGATACCCCTTCGAAACATTTTCATGTTTCAGTTTCACTGTGTATTGTTAATAGAAAACTGATTTCCCAATTAGGCTCTTGCTCCAGGGTATGTATTTACCAGGTATGATTCTCACATCTGTATGGTTTTACAGATGATGAGTGGGAGTAAGTTATTGGGAATTAGGTGATCATCCTCATTATATCGGAATTCGTTGTAATTGGTGATATTTGAGGAAATCGCCTGGGTACAGTTTTTAATCTACGACGCACAGAGTTTGAGTTATTCAACTCAAGGGACTTATACAAAGTATTGTATATTGTCCAGTGTCCATTAGGACAAAGGGGTTGGTCCTCGTACTGTATTCTGTTTACTTGTGACTTCTCAAGTTTTAGACAAGTGTTTCGTAGAAATACAAGGTCTAAGTTTTGAGAAGTTATAGGTAAAAGAATAAAGTAGAGAACCAGGTGTTGCAAGTGTTGGGATTCTTCAAGATGATCGAAGATGTAGATACTTATGGTTGGTATTCAGTTGATAGTAATGGTTTTGAGAAACTTGTTTCTCTTTCAGCTTACTCATAATTGGATGCATTCCTAAGTTGAGTAATGCTGATCGTCCTTTCTCCAATTAGTTTACATGCACTGGAGACAGCTGCATGATTTGAATCTGGTTCCAATTAAATCAGTGCCTCTATTTCTATATTGTATATAGAATGGTTCGTATCTTAACGATGTTAAGGTACGGGGAGTTGTCCGGCTTATACTTAAAACCAGACTCCGGATAACTCAAGGCACGTTTCTGTAATTGCAGTTTGTGGGTTAACCCGGGCTTTGACGAGGGTTGACTTTCTACCATCTGGAAGATTAATTGTGATATTGTTCTTGACTCGCCACAGTTTTAGTAAAATGGATTTTTTCAGAAAACAGTAGTGGGAGTATGGTAGAACTGGAAGAGATTCCAGAACCACAAATGATTACGGAAAATTTAATAGGACCTAAAGATTCAATCAGGATTGACATTCCATTAGCCACTCCGCAGATATGGTGGGTAACCTTAGGCGCCCGAGAGGTACTCCGGTATCCTCAAGGACGGTGACAGGGAGGTTCTTGTTTACCAAGACTTGACACTACTGTTGTTCCAGACTATGAGACCCGGCAGGAGGATGAGTATAGCGTCGTTCTAAACTAGTTTTAGAAGTGCACGAATATATTATTCTGCCAGAGGGTTGTTGTGGTCAGTGGGAGCAGCGGAAGCATAGTGGACAAGTAGCTTATGTCTATTTATAGACTAAAGCAGATATAGCGGAGATAGATCATCTAATTTTGATGTGACAGTCATAGGCTTTGACTTCATCAGAATAGGGGATGGATCTGTTAAGAAGGTAGTAGGGTGTAATGTCCTGGTATTTGGATGACATACACATAGTAGGAAGTGAAATTCTTACACTACGATCGGTTATACCGTAGTTGTCACACAGTAGTTTCTCCACATAGGATATGGATATAATATCATATGTTGTTTTTTGCACTAGATGCAAAAAGTTGATATATTATTCCAATCCTGGAGAAATGTTCGGAAGCAGTTTATGAACATAAGTGGTTATTCTAGGGATTTGATAACGACAGCCTTCTTCGGGAAACAGTTATCATTCCAGACTTCCAAGGTGACCCAGATGATAGAGTGACTGTCAGAGTTATAGTTTTCCCTCCGACGAGGGGCGGTAGTTTGGACAGGTGGTCCAAGCGGATACTGAGGGAGGCATGGCGCAGGATACTGATTAAATTCAGTTGACGATACAGTCTAAGAAGTTTGCTGGATTTGGAGTTCATTTATGAACTGGGTCCCATCAGATATCCAGACATATTCTAAGACAGGTATTACTCAATTCGGAAGATGGTTTTCTCAGCGAACATGAGACAAAGAGAGACATAGAAGGAAACATCAGGGCGGATCCACTCACTGAGGCTATTTCTCGAAAGCATTAGTTTTACAAATGAGCTTTGTGAAACTGATTAGTAGAGGAGTTGGATGTTCGGTATCACACGAGCTGTGAGTACGCGACATCGCAATAATTAGCCTTAAATACAAGTGGGAGATTGTTGGATATAGTGCCCTCAAAGTCAATTATTGGATCGCAGGTACGTGATTGCAATGATTGAGGGAGGACCTATACCGGTAGGACGGTCTTGCTCGAGATGATAGTATGCTATCTGGTTTGTCTTTATGATCGTATACATACTTTAGTTCACTATTGCATGTTGATAGACCCCATAGGATTCTTGCTTGACTGCCAGCAGTATGATGGCGATCATATACGTAGGAGCTGGGGTCTGTAAGCACATCCTTAAAGTGTCCCTAGTCGTGTGAGTTTCGAGACAGGGCATCGATACTCCAGAGTAGACTAGTGTATACAGTCGAGACCCCGACGAGGGGCGGTGGCCGGTCTCACAAGCCATTGGTGTCAGTTGGTTCACCTAAGATGTATACAGGTGCTCATTGGGTTATGAGTACACCAGACAGGACTCGCCGGGAACATGCTAGTTGGTATTATACATATCGTCAGATAGCAGTTCCCTGGTGACATGTGTACAGGTTAGTCTGTCGACCTGAGATCGTCATTTGTCTCGTGTGAGTTCCCACTGTGCTTTGATTACTACCCTACCACGGCTCAAAGGAGTCGTGCAAACAGGTTTTAGTTGGGTACAGTCCCGAGCCACATGGAGGCAGTGAGCGGATCGTCGGGGATTCGTCTCTCCCGGTATTGGGGGTGAGATCGCGCTGTGTTTAGGAGAGTCATTACACGAAATCCCTGGCCAGGGTAATCGAGATTTACTGGTAGGTATTCCAGTAGTATCTCAGGGTGTTCTTGGCTACTCTCTGACACGACTTATACAGCTATTGGGGGTCTGACGTTTACCAGCCCCCTAGGCCCTATATGCGATACTCATAGACGAACGGACCGGACTGTACGGATATTTTCACTGTCAGGCTCAGTAGGGTTTCTGGATGAGTTCACTCGTCAGCTTCCCTTCCGATCAATACATCGGCAACCGTTACGTACAGCTAATACCTCTGACGTGCTAGTGGTTATACACAGTGCCAATATATTGATGAGTCATTAGAGTCCCCCATAGACAGTTTCCCAAGTTCGGGCGAAACGTTGTAGAGGCCTTATGGATATATGGCGGGGTTCGATCATATCCGTGCACTTGGGCACGGATCATGAGCGGACGGATAATACTAGCGGGCTTTGGTTTAAGCCGGATCGTAGTATTATATTGTGTAGATATATTTTTGTATCATTGCATTTGTATTCGGTCGGAATACAAACGCGGGTATGTATTTACAGTTGAGGTGCAATCTCGTAATTCATTACAGGATTATTTTGGGAGTTGCCAGTTTTATTTTTTTCCGTCTCCGTCTCCGTCTCCGTCCTCCTTGTTTAATGTGACCATTTTCCCTTGACCTTGTAGTTGACCATTTTCTCCTTTTTCTTTTTGGGCCTGGGCCCCGGTTTCTTTTTGACCATGCTTTGTCCATGAGGTAGCCGTTTCTGCCATGGGAGGGGCTCCCTGCAAATTCACCAAGCTTTAAACGGCAAGGGGTTTTTTCCGGTGAAGAGTGGGCATTGGACAAGTGGGGGCTGTTGTTTTTTTTTTGGGGCTTGAATATGGTGAATGGTATATATATATTATGAGGCTTCTTTAGTTGCTATATTGATACACACTCACATTTTCTAACCCACACCAATTTCTAGTGAGCATTGAAACCCCCCTCCCCAATTGATTCTGGCCGAGCTCATTTTCCATGGGTTTTGATTTTTCCTTTGCTAGGAAAATCTCATGCTTGCATCCTCATCTCCTTGGCAACTCCCACTTACCTCCACCCAATTGTTCCCGCCAAAAATTTCTACGCAAAGGAGTCTAAGGTATCAAATGGCAGTGATACGCTTAAAGAAATGCGAACCAGTATCTTCCGGCCTATATTTTGATAAACTCCCGATGGAGAAACTATTAAATTCTGATGGTATTGGAAGCATCTCGAAAAACCCTTCGATTTGATATATTATGGGCCTCATAATTCATCCGGGATCAAAAGTTATGAGGTATCACGTGTCCACACGTGATGGACCTTTAAAAACCAGCTGGAGGAGTTAAAAGATATAATAAAAACTCAGGAAAGACCCCAATGGGGCATCACGTGCTCACACGTGACCATGGGTCACGTGCAGACACGTGATGGGCTCTTAAGGCCTCTAAAATAATGAATAGAATTAAATTCTAAAATCTGTTCCCTGATTAAAAATCAGAAGTCACCTCAATGAGGTATCACATGCTCACACGTGACCAATGGTCACGTGTTGACACGTGATGGTTACAATTGAAGCATATGTTAACGCTGAGAAAAGAACTAATTGGGGTTCACGTGCTCACACGTGACCAAGGGTCACGTGTCAGCACGTGACTGGCTTTGAAAGCCTTACAGTTAATAGAATTAAATTCTAAAAGCTTCCTAATCTTTCCAAATGGAAAAGGATTATGGGGACCGTTGGATTAGAGATCCAAGGGTGATTAAATATCACCAATTTATGGAAAAATCTTAGACTTGGAAAGATTTCCCACCTAAATCTAACCGAGATAACAAATAGATATCTTTGGATTTAAAATCCAATGATGACTAAAATTTACCTAATAATCCAAAGGTTCAGATGAATGATGAATGCAAATCAAATCTCTAACGAATACAAATCAAATCTTTTAATGAGAGATTTGCTAAACAAATTGATTCTCTTCCTTCTCCTATAAATAGGAGCCAAGAAGAGAAGAGAGGGGGGATCTACCTTTTTTTTTAGAGAGAAAAACAGAGGGAGGAGAATTTAATTCTCAAGAGAAAAAAGAAAAGAGAAGAGAATTTAATTCTCTGCAAAAGAAAAACCCTAGGTAAGAAAAGGGAGGCTTCAAAAGAGAATTTAATTCTCAAAAGAGTTTTAACTCTTATAAAAAGAAAAGAACTTAGTTCTTTCTCTGTTTGAGGATCTGCAAAGTGCACATATCCCCAGGAATTGAGAATTTAATTCTCATTGGGTTGAGATCCTGCCATGCAGATCTAAAACACAGAGGAGGAATTAAGTTTTGAGAATTTAATTCTCCCAAACTCACAGGAATTTAATTCCTCCTAAAACGAAACTAGGGTTTAACCCTAATCAAGAATTTAATTCTTTTACATATCTGGGAATTTAATTCCTTTACAAAGAAATTAGGGTTTTACCCTAAATAAGAATTCAATTCTTTCAAAATAGGAATTTAATTCCTCCAGAATCAAAATTAGGGTTTTACCCTAAATAAGAATTTAATTCTTAAAGATAAGGATAATTCAATTCTTAAAAGATCTCTGTTCATGAAAAGAACTAGGGTCACGTGCCCTACGTGACCCCTGAACAGATCCCCCAAAAATGAGAAGAGGAAAGCTTTGAGGCAATGCCTCACGTGTTCCCACGTGACCCTCATTATATATGGAACAAAAGCAAAGGCAGAAACAATTCTGGGCGCTCTCACGTGTTACCACGTGACCCCTAATAAATGTTCTAATAAATCAGGGCATGATTATACATCACGTGCCCACATGTGATGGCTATGAAAATTAAAAGTGTTTAACACTTGTTTGCAGAACAAAATAAAGTGGATCTGGCCCCACTTTTTGATGCCACCACGTGCTCCCACGTGACTCCCAAAACGCAGAAAGAAAAAGCAAAGGAAATGAAAGCTTTGGGCGCTCTCACGTGTTATCACGTGACCCCACAGCAAATGCTTTAACAATTGGCGCACAGATCCCCATCACGTGCCAACACGTGATGCTCTAAAATAAAAATAAAAGTGTTTACCACTTGTTCGCAGATTTGAGGATAAACCAAAAGGAGATCTGGCTCCATATTTAGGGCGCCCTCACGTGTCACCACGTGACCCCTAATGAGCATCCTAACAGACCAGAGCGGGGGCCTTCATCACGTGCTCACACGTGATGGCCGCCAGAATTAAAAGAGTTAAACACTGATCTGCAGAATAAAATAAAGGGAATCAGGGCGCTCTCACGTGTCCATACGTGACCCCTCTCTCCTTAGTGTTTAACACTAATCTGAAGACTTTGTCCTCAGTGTTTAACACTGATTATCTTTTAGTGTTTAACACTAACTTGCTAATCTTATTCCCAGTGTTCAACACTGTTGGTCTTTAGTATTTAACACCAGCTTTAGCCCAATTGACTAAGTTTCTAGAGGCAAAGCCTCTCCTTCAATGGACCAACAGAGGGCCAATATTTCAAACATAATTGGACTTAGCCCAAACTGGCCATAAGTCCTCAAATCATCTTGAACTGAGCACATCTGTTCTTTCAACCCACTCATTGGTTCAAGGGTACATCTCTGAGCTCCTCTGATATTTGTCGTTGTAATCCTTCAACGTCTTCAGAGAGGTGATGGGTCCCGACAACCATAAATTCAATGGACCACTATGTCCCTAAACTGGCAATGGACCACCATGTCCCTAAACTGGTATTGGACCACCACGTCCCTAAACTGGAATGGACCACCATGTCCCTAAACTGGAACATTAGAGCCAATTGCTCTTTTGTCGGATCTAAACGATCCCGTTAAGTTGATCTTAGCCTCAAATATGGCTAACGTGTCCTTAAACTAACATCCGTCCCCAAAATGGGAATGTTGGACCACCATGTCCCTAAACTGGCAATGGACCACCTTGTCCCTAAACTGGTATTGGACCACCACGTCCCTAAACTGGAATGGACCACCATGTCCCTAAACTGGAACAATAGAGCCCCCAAATGCTCTTTTGTTGGATCTAAACGATCCTGTTAAGTTGATCTTAGTCTGGCAATTAGGCTAACGTATCCTTAACAAACGTTTAAGTTGATCTTAGCCTCAAATATGGCTAACGTGTCCTTAAACTAACATCCGTCCCCAAAATGGGAATGTTGGACCACCATGTCCCTAAACTGGCAATGGACCACCATGTCCCTAAACTGGTATTGTACCACCACGTCCCTAAACTGGAACTTGGACCACCACGTCCCTAAACTGGCAATGGACCACCATGTCCCTAAACTGGAACATTAGAGCCAATTGCTCTTTTGTCGGATCTAAACGATCCCGTTAAGTTGATCTTAGCCTCAAATATGGCTAACGTGTCCTTAAACCTTCAAACAGACTTTAGTCCCAAATTGGACTCTAGATCCCCCAATCAACTTTGGCTCAAGGGTACATCTCTGAACTCCTCTGACATCTGTCGTTGTAATCCTTCAACGTCGTCAGAGAGGTGATGGGTCCCGACGGCCATAAATTTAATGGACCACTATGTCCCTAAACTGGAACATTAGAGCCAATTGCTCTTTTGTCGGATCTAAACGATCCGGTTAAGTTGATCTTATTCTCAAACTGGACTAACGTATCCTTAACAAACGTTTGAGTTGATCTTAGCCTCAAATATGGCTAACGTATCCTCAAACCAAAACCCCAAACCCAAATCTAAGAAAACACGGATTTGGACTAATCCACGTCCTACGGGCGACGACATAAATTGGTCTCCGTATACAATCCACGGGCAACCACAAATAAAACAAACACCCACGACACGAAGTGACCATCTGGAGAAGGAGAAAGTTGTTACCGCGATGCGGTAGCGTAATTAACTGCAGGGGCTTGCGCCTGCAGGGAAGAGCGTCCCCACAATCAAAAACCCCTCAAGCGAGGAGGAATCTGACGAAGTCTGCTACATCGGCCGCATCCGTCTAAACCTCCGATACACGGTGCCATAAATCAACTTGGCATCTTCGGAGAGGTAGACGGATAAAACCAATTAGCATCTGCCCCGAACCTCAGGCGAGACAGCCCATGTCTTGGCCACCGTTCGGAGGGGAACGGATTCTGGCACGCCCGGTGGGACCTCTTCCTCTTTCCACTCCACACTTCGTGTGTCGTGTTCGCGAACGAATCGTGGTTTGCTGTGGTTGCCTGTGGATTCGAGGTACTAAGATTTGGTGTCTTGCTCCGTGCAGGAAACAGAAGATCAATTGCTTCAAACTGCACTACCTGCAACTGCGACTCTCGCTCCGTCCTTGCTGGAGGAGTAACTTATGGGCCCCAAGCGGCCTCCATCTTCGCTATGCCGGTGGAACAGGTGACTCAGTCCACCACTGGGCTATTCTTCGGGACCATGATCCTACCAACGAGCTTCAATGCCCCATTAACATCGCAAGAATCTCGGAAGAAGTCGGTCTTCGATCGGCTTACAACTATCGCGGCCCCTCTCAACGGGTCGCCCAAGCCCAATGCCTCAGCTTTCAGCAAACTGGGCCAAAACTCATGTGGGCCCATGAAGAAGCCTGCAATACCAGAAAAGGTTGTTCCGAAGAGGATAGCCATCCCTGCTCCTGAAGTCGTCAAGGCGGCTTCTCCTGCCAAAGGGTCGGTCTTCACAAGACTGAGCATTCCGGCTCCCGTTCCTGCTCGGAGGTCTGTCTTTGACAGATTGGATACCGCTACTCAAAAGACGTCAGTCTTCAAGAGACTGGCACCAGCAGTGCTTCATCTGGACAGGGGGCAAGACAAAGCCATCCCCATTGCTGAACCAACGCCGTCCGCTCGACATGCTCGCCGTCGTCACTGGCGCCGGATAAGGAAGGCTGGGGGCAACTCCCCCTCTGGGATAATTCCGCCAGCTCCGATGGTGGAAATCAATACTGCTGTTCCAACTGGGAACAGCTTTGAACCGCTAAGGGGGGTACGAAAGAACTCTCCGACTGCCACGTTGAAAAGATCTCCTCCACCTGCGAAGAGTGTTACAGAAGTGAAGCTGGAGCAGCCTCCTCAACGGCTGTCCTCCAAAATTTACAAGGTCTGGCGACGGGTTCAGGACTCGATAATCATTCAAGATCACTCTCACCTGCAAAAGAAGGTGAGAGTCCAGGAAGGAAAGAACCGTCCTGTCAAATCACAAAGGACGACAACCACTTGGGTGCCTGCTGCAACGGCTCCCTTAACTTCGATGGCCCACATGAGAAGAAGGCCGGAGAAAGTCTCCATGCCCGCGGAAAATGTCAAAGGCAATGAGCTTAAACGCCCTGAGTCCGGGGGTATGGTGGTACATACCGTCTACATGGCGTCCGGGAAAGAGGATAGCCGCATATCCGCAGGTCATCGACCGCTTACGCGATCAGTGACTTAAGCTCAAGAGCAGCAGCAGAAGCTCCAAGAAATGATGAATGCGATGGCCGCACTCACCGTGCCAAAAGAAAGCCCCGAAGCATCCTCGGATCAACGCCAGGAACAGGAAACTGACGCTGAATTCCTTCGCAGGATACTGGAAAAGAAGGATAAAGAGGCTGCGGAACAAGCAGCCAATATAAAGCGAATGGCCCTTCTGTTTTAGGATATGGTAGGTATGATGATCCAACAAGATCCTCCTGCTGAAGATCCTCCGATTGTCCTCGAAGATGACAAAGGAGAAACGTCGAATCCTCCACCGGCTCTGTCAACAGCCAAAGAGGATACAATCTCTAAAACTGTCCTGGATGACTATATAGCTCAGCAAATACGAGCTCATCAGGCGAATGAAGCGGCCAGCCAAGTCGTCAAAACTGGGCGACCATACCTGAGCTGGTATGACCAAATCAGTTACCCGCCGGGATATACGATCCCTAAGTTCCACGTATATAAAGGGACAGGGAATCCACATCAGCATGTCGCCCAGTTCAGGGCCTTATGCGGCAATACTGGAGGCGATGATAAACTCCTGCTTCGCCAATTCGTCGGTAGCTTATCGGAGACGGCGTTCGAGTGGTACTCTGAACTCCCAAATGACTTTGTCAAGACATTCGCAGAGATGGAGTTGCTATTCACCCAGCGTTTTGCATGCGCTAGCGAACGCACCCCAATCACGGCATTGATCAATGCCAGGGTGAAGCCTGCAGAAACTTGGGTCCAGTATGCGATACGGTGGCGTAATCTATGGTCAAAGTGCGAGCAGCGCATCGAAGAAGCTCCTGCCGTGGGCATGTTCGTGGGTACTCTTGACCCTCAAGCGACCATCTCCCAATTCATGATGTTCTTTAAGCCAACTACTTTCCAGGCCTTGATTGACAAGTTGGCCCAAATGGATCAGATGGATCATAGATCATCTCCTTCAAAGACGGACTCTCGAAATGAAAAAGGGGAAAGGGAAAGCAACTTTCGTCGCTAATACTCAACAACAGTCGAGCAAATTAAAGCCGGTTGTCCGTCAAAACAATATGCGTCCACGCCCATCCCTCGAGGAGAGACTGGGATGTCCTTACTCGTTTCCTCAGGATAAAACGAGAAGACTGTTCGAGCTGACAGTGCGCAACAGACTCATTAATTTGCCGAGTCCAAAGCATCCGTTGCAGCCGGGCAATGTCAACGATCCCAATTATTGCCCTTTCCACCAAACGGTAAGTCACCCGATCGAGGATTGCTTTGTCTTTAAGGGATGGATCGAGGATTAGTACCTACAAGGAAAGTTCGCGCTGTCTGAAAAGTGGAAAGTAAACCCACCACAGCCGCACACTCCAAAGAAGACGAACGCACCGGGGGCAACATGTCATGTGATCTCCCACTCATTTACGGACGATAAAAAAACTCCTTGCACTGAGAAACTGGGGGCAGAGCCTGAGCCGGAATTCGTGTGGCCGTCAGACGAAATGATCGACACTTTTCTAGATGAGATTCGTCTAAAAAGTAAAGCTGATCGGGAGCGCGAGATGGCCATATTTGAAAAGGCCAAACGCCGGTGACTGGACAAAAGGGTCGAAACACTCCCACCAGATCAAAGTACATCCGCCGCAAATGAAAACAGGATCAAGACAAGGAAAGGATTCGCCAAAGCCATATCAATGGGGATGAGGCCGCGCTCTTTCAGAGAAAATTCTCCTGGTGGTATACATTTTGATGAAACGGACGTACACCCTAACTTCTGCTTATATCATCAGAGGATCGCACATCCTACTGAAGACTGCAACTCCTTTAAGTGTTGGTGGCAAGGATATGTCGCTCACAGGCAACACTTCAACAGGACAAAGCGGGAAGCTCGTAGACAGCGAAAAAATACGACAGATGAGCATAAAAGAGTTGCCGGCAATTGTCATAGGGACGAGCCCGGGGGATCACGAGTTCTCACCTTTGGAAGCGATTCTGACGAAGAAGCCGCCCTCAACCCTCTCTTCAAGGAATTCATTTCTAAAACAAAAGAATTGGAGAGTTGCGAGAACGTTCAGCCGTACAATCTCACGTTACCCGGAAAGAATCTCGGACCCGCAAACGATGGAGCAAACGAAATGAGAAAGGAAAAGGAAAAAACGGCCTTTGTTGCCAACACTCAACAACAGCCGAGTAACCCGAGACCGTTTTGTCGTCAAAACAACAAGCCGCGATACCTCAATGAGAAGTTGAAATGTCCTTACTCGTTTCCCAAAGATAAAACAAAGAAATTGTTCGAGCTAGCAGTGCGCAGCAGGCTCATCACTCTGCCGGATCCAAAACGTCCATTGCAACCAGGTGACGTTAACAATCCTAACTATTGTCCCTACCACAGAGTAATGGGTCACCCACTCGAAAATTGCTACGTCTTCAAAAACTGGGTTGAAGACCAATAGCAACAAGGCAAGTTCGCGCTGCCCGAAAAGTGGAAAGTAAACCCTCCACAATCACATGCTCCGAGAAAGATGGATATGCCGGGGGCATCATGCTCAGTCATAGAGAAAGCCCCATAGACCGAAAAGTCAGTAAACTAGAGATGCGTCTCAAATACAGCGACGGCGGACCGAAACGTCCTTAAACTAACGGCGGACCGCAATGTCCTAAAACTTGCAAATGACCGAAATGTTATTAAACTACTCCCAACCCGCAGCATCTTCAGGCTGACGTGGTTAAAAAAAAACGGTACGTCCACAAGCAAAATGGGCACGGATGAAAACCCGAAAGGGCTCCGTGAGCAAAAACAGCAGGGCTACCGCCGAGTGTTCGTGAAAACCCGAAAGAGCGCGACATCGTTTAAAAAAAAAATACGGTACGTCCACAAGCAAAATGGGCACGGATGAAAACCCGAAAGGGCTCCGTGAGTAAAAACAGCAGGGCTACCGGCGAGTGTTCGTGAAAACCCGAAAGGGCGCGACCTCGTTAAAAAAAAAAGAATAAAAAAAAAATAAAAAAAATAAAAAGAACGGTATGCCCATAAGCAAAGGGGGCACGGATGAAAACCCGAAAAGGCTCCATGAGTAAAAACAGCAGGGCTACCGACGAGTGTTTGTGAAAACCCGAAAGGGCGCAATCTCGTTAAAAGACACTTATAGGGTCCTCTCGACCTTGTAAGGAGAAACCACCTGCGTGAGATCCTTACGACTCACAAGGGAGCAACACACTTAGGGATCCTCACGATTCCTAAGGAGAAATTACACTTGCAAGATCCTCACGACTCGTAAGGAGAACTCTCTTATGGGACCCTCACGGCTCATAAGATTTGAAAGTCTTAAGTTATAGAGACCTGAACCTGTTCTTAAGCAACCCCCACAACCTTCGATATGTCCCTACAAGTGGCTCAGTACTGACCCTTGTATACAATCCACGGGCACGAATGAACATTTCCCTAATCAAGTCCCACCCGTGACTGGGGATATGTCCATACGGTGAACAACCTTTGTAAGTCCTCTCGACTTATAAGGAGAAAACCCTTTTGTAAGATCCTTACGACTTACAGGGGAACATACACTTAGGAGTCCTTACGATTCCTAAGGAGAAAACGCACATGCGAGATCCTCACGACTCGTAGGGAGAAATACCTTTGTGAGACCCTTACGGCTCATGAAGTCAAAAGCCTTAGTCGACAGGATCCTAACCCTGTTTGCTAAGCCACCTTTGTTCAATATCGACAGAGGCAAATGATGATTCGCTCCTGGCAATATCCCAGTTGTAGCGATGCTGATGCCTAAACGAGTATCAAATTCCAAGTCCTGTCATAGCAAATGATGATTCGCTTCTGGCAATATCCCAGTTGTAGCGATGCTGATGCCTAAACCGATATCAAATTCCAAGTCCTTTTACGGCAAATGATGATTCGCTCCTGGAAATATTCCAGTCGCAGCGATGCTGATGCCAAGATTGGTATCAGATCCTAAATCCCCTACTCGCGAGAAAAAAATCAGCGAGCCAAAAAAAAAGCATATGAAATAGCCAAATGATGGGGCAACTTGCAACAAAATCAGCAAGTAAAAATGTATGCATACAAAAACAGCCGAAATGATTGGGCAACTCGCAATAAAAAGCAACGAGTAAAAATAAAAAAAATATAGCCGAAATGATTCGGCACCGCGAAAAATAGCCGAAATGATAGGGCAATCGCGACCTTCGCGATATAAAAGCTGAAATGATAGAGCATCGCGGAAAAAGAAATAAAATAAAAATGAAATTTCTGTCCTACAGGTGATGCTACATCAATCCCTGTATACAATCCAAGGGCGCAAACAAAGAAAGAGTCACGCTCCTCCTCCCCAGGTTTTATCAGAAGAAGAAGCCGAATCTCGACGGGCCACAAATAACCTAGAGATCATCTCAACACTCGTCTCGTCACAGCGGACACATCATCAAGCAAAGCGGAACAGCGGCAACTCCCAGTTCCATGACTCGACGATGTACTCCCATAGAGAGTCAAGTCCCAACTCCGTGAAATGCGGATACAATCAGCAAAATTCCTGGTCACGTGGAACGTGGATAACGTCACTCTTTGACACCGTGGAAAACGTCCAGAGCGGATCCTGGTCCTCGCAGAACACGGCAGTGAACCCGTGTGAAGCATCCAGAGCGGAGCCTAGTCCTCGCCTAACGCGGCAGTGAACCCATGTGAAGCATCTAGTGCAAAATTCCTGGTCACGTGGAACACGGATAACGTCACTCTTTGACCCCGTGTGAAACGTCCAGAGCGGATCCTGGTCCTCGCAGAACACGGCAGTGAACCCGTGTGAAGCATCCAGAGCGGAGCCTAGTCCTCGCCTAACGCGGCAGTGAACCCATGTGAAGCATCTAGTGCAAAATTCCTGGTCACGTGGAACACGGATAACGTCACTCTTCGACCCCATGGAAAACGTCCAGAGCGGATCCTGGTCCTCGCAGAACATAGCAGTGAACCCGTGGGAAGCATCCAGAGCGGAGCCTAGTCCTTGCCTAACGCGGCAGTGAACCCGTGTGAAGCATCTAGTGCAAAATTCCTGGTCACGTGGAATGCGGATAACGCCACTCTTCGACCCCGTGGGAAACGTCCAGAGCGGATCCTGGTCCTCACACCAACATGGAGTGATCACCACCACGACATTCGTCTCGATACAGCAGACGCGATACCAGCAAACGAAGCGAAGGCCAAATTCCTAGCTTTAGGGTCTTGACGGCAAGTCATATAAAGCCTGAAAGACAATCGAAGATTATCCCACACCAGCGCAGAGTGGTCACCACCTCGACGTTCGTCTCGATACAGCAGATAAAATGTCACCCCAGCGTTCTTCCCCCAGCAGGATTCGGAAGCGACAAAGCAAACGAAGCTAAGGCCAAATTCCTAGCTCCAGGGTCTTAACGGTAAGTCATATAAAATCGGAAAGATAATCATAGATCGTCTCACACCAATATGGAGTGATCACCACCTCGACGTTCGTCTCGACACAGCAGACGCAACATCACCGAAAGGAGTCACGGCAAAATCCCTGGTTTCAGACCTCGACGGTTCACCAGCAACCTAGAGACAACCGCGACATTCGTCTTGATACAGAGGACGCAATGCCAGCAAACGAAGCGAAGGCCAAATTCCTAGCTTCAACGTCTTAACGGCAAGTCATATAAAGCCTGAAAGACAATCGGAGATCATCTCGAACCAATGCGGAGTAGTCACCACCCCGACGTTCGTCTCGATACAGCAGACGCAACATCACCAAAAGGAGTCACGGCAAAATCCCTGGTTCCAAACCTCGACGGTTCACCAGCAACCTAGAGACAACCGCGACATTCGTCTCGATACAGAGGACGCAATGCCAGCAAAACGAAGCAAAGGCCAAATTCCTAGCTTCAGGGTCTTAACGGCAAGTCATATAAAGCCTGAAAGACTATCGGAGATCATCCCACACCAGCGCGGAGTGGTTATGACTCATCGGGGCTCTCCAAAATGAGCCTAACCTCAAGTAAAAAGCGGCATGGCAAATTCCTAGCGCTTGCTCTTCCGACGGTCAAACTGCCAAGGAGGATTGCTTGAAGACGTCTTGTCCAGCCCCCGAAGGGATCAGAGACACGGCAGTCGCAGGGCTACTCGAACAGCACAATTACCTATCGAGGAATATATCAGCTCATGCGATGGTACGACGGCCAAAACCCTAAGTACCACAGACCCTAACGGACTTCTGTCGTAAAGAGCAGAGGTTAACTGCGACGTTAGGATATTCTTGCGAGATCTGCTCGATCCGTTTCGACTCGTGAGGAATTGATGTCTTTGCGAGAACTTCTCGATTCGTCTCGACTCGTGAGATAAAGCCTTAGGCAGTGGGGATTAAAAAACCTGTTTCCTAAGCACTGGGATCCTGCAAGTCGGCCCAAAACGGTCTCTTGCATACTATCCACGGGTCACACTCTCCAAAGTTGAATCTCGACAAGGAGGGAAACAACCGTTTATGGGTCCTCTCGACTCGTAAAAGGAAAAACTCTTTTATAGGATCCTTACGACTTATAAGAGAAAACACACTTAGGAATCCTCATGACTCCTAAGGAGAAAATACACCTACGAGATCCTCACGACTCATAGGGAGAAAAGTCTTTATGAGACCCTCACGGCTCATAAAGTTGAAATGTCTTAGGTGGCAGATCCTAACCCTGTCTCCTAAGCCATCACCGCCCTGCAAAGAGGTCAAGATGGACCATCTATGAGCCACACTTGCCAAAACTACATGCCACTGAAATGGAGAAGTTACTCATGAGCGTATAAACTACTCCACGGCAGAGTAAGACATAAAGAAATGGAAGGGTGCGGCTCATTGAGTTAAGGGTTTGGAACTATATCCCTTAAGAGTTGAGATTTGAGTCAATGATAAATGACGACCCTTGTGTCCGCTCGTTATCTTCTCATATCAAGATTCTGAAAGTGATACACCAACCCGAAACTGGTCATACGCCATGCATAACTCTGCACTACTTCACCTACGTACATACTTACATGGGCAAAGTAGTGGGGGCATTTGTTCCCGCCAAAAATTTCTACGCAAAGGAGTCTAAGGTATCAAATGGCAGTGATACGCTTAAAGAAATGCGAACCAGTATCTTCCGGCCTATATTTTGATAAACTCTCGAAGGAGAAACTATTAAATTCTGATGGTATTGGAAGCATCTCGAAAAACCCTTCGATTTGATATATTATGGGCCTCATAATTCATCCGGGATCAAAAGTTATGAGGTATCACGTGTCCACACGTGATGGACCTTTGAAAACCCGCTGGAGGAGTTAAAAGATATAATAAAAACTCAGGAAAGACCCCAATGGGGCATCACGTGCTCACACGTGACCATGGGTCACGTGCAGACATGTGATGGGCTCTTAAGGCCTCTAAAATAATGAATAGAATTAAATTCTAAAATCTGTTCCCTGATTAAAAATCAGAAGTCACCTTAATGAGGTATCACGTGCTCACACGTGACCAATGGTCACGTGTTGACACGTGATGGTTACAATTGAAGCATATGTTAACGCTGAGAAAAGAACTAATTGGGGGTCACGTGCTCACACGTGACCAAGGGTCACGTGTCAGCACGTGACTGGCTTCGAAAGCCTTACAGTTAATAAAATTAAATTCTAAAAGCTTCCAAATCTTTCCAAATGGAAAAGGATTATGGGGACCGTTGGATTAGAGATCCAAGGGTGATTAAATATCACCAATTTATGGAAAAATCTTGGACTTGGAAAGATTTCCCCCCTAAATCTAACCGAGATAACAAATAAATATCTTTGGATTTAAAATCCAATGATGAATAAAATTCACCTAATAATCCAAAAGTTCAGATGAATGATGAATGCAAATCAAATCTCTAACGAATACAAATCAAATCTTTCAATGAGAGATTTGCTAAACAAATTGATTCTCTTCCTTCTCCTATAAATATGAGCCAAGAAAAGAAGAGAGGGGGGATCTACCTTTTTTTTTAGAGAGAAAAACAGAGGGAGGAGAATTTAATTCTCAAGAGAAAAAAGAAAAGAGAAGAGAATTTAATTCTCTGCAAAAGAAAAACCCTAGGTAAGAAAAGGGAGGCTTCAAAAGAGAATTTAATTCTCAAAAGAGTTTAACTCTTATAAAAAGAAAAGAACTTAGTTCTTTCTCTGTTTGAGGATCTGCAAAGTGCACATCTCCTCAGGAATTGAGAATTTAATTCTCATTGGGTTGAGATCCTGCCATGCAGATCTAAAACACAGAGGAGGAATTGAGTTTTGAGAATTTAATTCTCCCAAACTCACAGGAATTTAATTCCTCCTAAAACGAAACTAGGGTTTAACCCTAATCAAGAATTTAATTCTTTTACATATCTGGGAATTTAATTCCTTTACAAAGAAATTAGGGTTTTACCCTAAATAAGAATTCAATTCTTTCAAAATAGGAATTTAATTCCTCCAGAATCAAAATTAGGGTTTTACCCTAAATAAGAATTTAATTCTTAAAGATAAGGAGAATTCAATTCTTAAAAGATCTCTGTTCATGAAAAGAACTAGGGTCACGTGCCCTACGTGACCCCTGAACAGATCCCCAAAAATGAGAAGAGGAAAGCTTTGAGGCAATGCCTCACGTGTTCCCACGTGACCCTCATTATATATGGAACAAAAGCAAAGGCAGAAACAATTCTGGGCCCTCTCACGTGTTACCACGTGACCCCTAATAAATGTTCTAATAAATCAGGGCATGATTATACATCACGTGCCCACACGTGATGGCTATGAAAATTAAAAGTGTTTAACACTTGTTTGCAGAACAAAATAAAGTGGATCTGGCCCCACTTTTTGATGCCATCACGTGCTCCCACGTGACTCCCAAAATGCAGAAAGAAAAAGCAAAGGAAATGAAAGCTTTGGGCGCTCTCACGTGTTATCACGTGACCCCTCAGCAAATGCTTTAACAATTGGTGCACAGATCCCCATCACGTGCCAACACGTGATGCTCTAAAATAAAAATAAAAGTGTTTACCACTTGTTCGCAGATTTGAGGATAAACCAAAAGGAGATTTGGCTCCACATTTAGGGCGCCCTCACGTGTCACCACGTGACCCCTAATGAGCATCCTAACAGACCAGAGCGGGGGCCTTCATCACGTGCTCACACGTGATGGCCGCCAGAATTAAAAGAGTTAAACACTGATCTGCAGAATAAAATAAAGGGAATCAGGGCGCTCTCACGTGTCCACACGTGACCCCTCTCTCCTTAGTGTTTAACACTAATCTGAAGACTTTGTCCTCAGTGTTTAACACTGATTATCTTTTAGTGTTTAACACTAACTTGCTAATCTTATTCCTAGTGTTTAACACTAGCTTTAGCCCAATTGACTAAGTTTCTAGAGGCAAAGCCTCTCCTTCAATGGACCAACAGAGGGCCAATATTTCAAACATAATTGGACTTAGCCCAAACTGGCCATAAGTCCTCAAATCATCTTGAACTTAGCACATCTGTTCTTTCAACCCACTCATTGGTTCAAGGGTACATCTCTGAGCTCCTCTGATATTTGTCGTTGTAATCCTTCAACGTCTTCAGAGAGGTGATGGGTCCCGACAACCATAAATTCAATGGACCACCATGTCCCTAAACTGGCAATGGACCACCATGTCCCTAAACTGGTATTGGACCACCACTTCCCTAAACTGGAACATTAGAGCCAATTGCTCTTTTGTCGGATCTAAACGATCCCGTTAAGTTGATCTTAGCCTCAAATATGGCTAACGTGTCCTTAAACTAACATCCGTCCCCAAAATTGGAATGTTGGACCACCATGTCCCTAAACTGGCAATGGACCATCGTCCCTAAACTGGTATTGGACCACCACGTCCCTAAACTGGAATGGACCACCATGTCCCTAAACTGGAACAATAGAGCCCCCAAATGCTCTTTTGTTGCATCTAAACGATCCTGTTAAGTTGATCTTAGTCTGGCAATTAGGCTAACGTATCCTTAACAAACGTTTAAGTTGATCTTAGCCTCAAATTTGGCTAACGTGTCCTTAAATTAACATCCGTCCCCAAAATGGGAATGTTGGACCACCATGTCCCTAAACTGGCAATGGACCACCATGTCCCTAAACTGGTATTGGACCATCACGTCCCTAAACTGGCAATGGACCACCATGTCCCTAAACTGGAACATTAGAGCCAATTGCTCTTTTGTCGGATCTAAACGATCCCGTTAAGTTGATCTTAGCCTCAAATATGGCTAACGTGTCCTTAAACCTTCAAACAGACTTTAGTCCCAAATTGGACTCTAGATCCCCCAATCAACTTTGGCTCAAGGGTACATCTCTGAACTCCTCTGACATCTGTCGTTGTAATCCTTCAACGTCGTCAGAGAGGTGATGGGTCCCGACGGCCATAAATTTAATGGACCACTATGTCCCTAAACTGGAACATTAGAGCCAATTGCTCTTTTGTCGGATCTAAACGATCCCGTTAAGTTGATCTTAGTCTCAAACTGGACTAACGTATCCTCAACAAACGTTTGAGTTGATCTTAGCCTCAAATATGGCTAACGTATTCTCAAACCAAAACCCCAAACCTAAATCTAAGAAAACACGGATTTGGACTAATCCACGTCCTATGGGCGACGACATAAATTGGTCTTCGTATACAATCCACGGGCAACCACAAATAAAACAAACACCCACGACACGAAGTGACCATCTGGAGAAGGAGAAAGTTGTTACCGCGATACGGTAGCGTAATTAACAGCAGGGGCTTACACCTGCAGGGAAGAGCGTCCCCACAATCAAAACCCCCTCAAGCGAGGGTGAATCTGACGAAGTCTGCTACATCGGCCGCATCCGTCTAAACCTCCGATACACGGTGCCATAAATCAACTTGGCATCTTCGGAGAGGTAGACGGATAAAACCAATTAGCATCTGCCCCGAACCTCAAGCGAGACAGCCCATGTCTTGGCCACCGTTCGGAGGGGAATACCATTCACATGGGTGTCTTGGGACAAACTATTCTACACTATCTCTACATCAATCTTGGACATGTCGGCTAGCAAATTTCATGTTAGAATTGCCTCGGTTCGAGGCGGGAGCCCGTATACAGATTCATCGATGTGGTGCCACTTTGACGGACCTGATCGGGGAGCGGACTTCATCGGCGCAGCAGCGAGGAGTTAGACACGGAGATTGAAGACCGAAAGACACGGATCGATCGGTATAATTTCCTAACTCCTTTTATATTTTGCTAGTTTACGGTTAATAGAACGATCCGGGTAGTTGGGTCGCGGTGGCGCCGGTTTTGTAAAAAGTTTTTGTTCTGCATCCGGCGTCGGTTTGACGGCCGGGGCGCCGCCGTGGCCCAACAGGTTTTCCCGTATCTTCTCCTCCACAGGTGCTACACCAACTTTTGCACGAATATCCTCATTTCGCACCTTATCTTTTCTAGTGTTACCGCACATCCAATGAAGCATGCGCATCTCCGCTACGTGCATTTTCTGTGTATGATGCTTCTTAGGAGCCCAGCATTCTGTACCATATAATAAGGCGGGCCGAATAGCGCTCCGATAAAACTTCCATTTCAATTTTAATGGAAAGTTACGATCACACAAAATCCCTGTCACACTCCTCCATTTCAACCAACCAGCTTGGATCCTTTGATTAACATCACTATCGATCTCCCCATCCTTTTAGATGACGGAACCTAGATATCTAAACTACGCTCGGTGATATCTCTTGCCCTTCCAATATTATACCAATATGGTTTTGACTTCTCTGTTTACTCAATTTGCAATGCATATATGCTGTCTTGGACCTGCTCAATCTGAACCCCCGAGATTCCAATATTTGCCTCCATAATTCCAATTTGGCATTAACCCCGGCCATCTACAATCTCCCTAATCAGGTGATACCGCCTCAAGATGTGTCTAGATTTCTAATAGGACCGTGGTTCCTTCGCTAAAGCTATAGTCCTATTGTTATCGCAATACAAAGATATCAGATTAACAATGGACAGAATCCCCTCAAGTTCAGTAATGAACTTCTTCATCCAGACTACTTCTTTTACGGTATCGTTCGCAGTAATGTATTCAGCCTCCATCGTTGAGTCTGCGATGGTGTCTTGTTTGGAGCTCTTCCAACACACCGCCCCTTCATTGAGGGTAAACACAAAACCCGAGATAGACTTGCTGTCATCCTTGTCACTCTGGAAGCTTGAATCGGTAAAGGACTCGACCTAGAGGTCCCTATTACCGTACACTAAGAACATCTCCTTAGTCCTTCTCAGGTACTTGAGAATGTTTTTTACTGCTATCCAATGCTTTTCACCCGGGTTTGATTGATACCTACTTACCATACTAAGTGCGTAAGTTATGTCTGGTCTGGTACATAACATCGCATATATTATAGATCCTACCGCCGAAGCGTAGGGTATAATGCTCATCCGAGCCCTCTTTTCATCGGTCTTTGAAGACATCTCTTTGGAGAGGGTGATCCCGTGACAAGCGGGTAAATTACCACGTTTGGAATCTTCTATACTAAACCTCTTCAGTATGGTGCCAATGTACCTAGACCATGAAATTCCCAACATTCTTTTAGACCATCACGATAGATCTTAATTCCCAGAATGAAGGAGGCATCACCTAAGTCTTTCATGGAGAACTTCTGTGACAAGAAGAGCTTGACCGATTGCAGCATAGCAATGTCATTTCCTATCAAGAGAATGTCATCCACGTACAAGACGAGGAATACGACAGTTCTCTTTACAACCTTCTTGTAGATACATTGTTCATCTTCGTTTTTGATGAAGTCAAATTCCTTGACTGTCTCATTAAAACAGATATTCCAGCTCCGCGATGCCTACTTTAATCCATAAATGGATTTAAGCAGCTTTCACACCTTTCCGCTGCTCCCACTGTCTACGAATCACTCCGGTTGATCCATATAAACGCACTCTTATAAACATTTAGTTAGAAAGGCCGTTTTTATGTCCATCTGCAAGATATCGTAGTCATGGTAGGCGGCAATGGCAAGTAGGATCCGAATGGATTTCAGCATAGCCATTGGAGAAAATCTTTTGTCATAGTCCACTCTTGGTCTTTGACGAAAACCTTTTGCAACAAGTCTAGCCTTATTGGTTTCCACCTGTCCATCTGCACCAATTTTCTTTTTGAAGATCCACTTGCATCCAACGAGTTTTACCCCAGGAGGAGCAACATCCAAAGTCCAAACATTGTTGGTGTACATGGACTCCATTTCAGATTGTATAGCTTCAAGCCATTTTATAGAGTCCCTACTGTTAATGGCCTGCTTATAACTAGTATGATCATTTTCTTTCAACATACAATCCTCTCGATCCCCATCTATGAGAAAACCGTAGTATCTCTCGGGCGGACGAGACATCTTACTAGATTTGCGGAGTGGCTGAGCTTCGTCCGGGATTATTGAATCCTTTGGTTCCACCAATTCTTCAGTCATAGTTTGTCCTTTTAGAATTTCTTCCAGTTTTACTCCTACTAGTTTCTTTTACAAGAAACTCCATTTCTAAGAAAACGGCATGCTGAGCAACAAACACCTTCTGTTCCTCGGTGTGGTAGAACAGATATCCATAACCATTCCTTGGATATCCTATAAACTTACATAAAACTGACCGTGCCTCTAGTTTGTCCGGATTATGCTTTTTAACGTAAACTGGACAACCCCATATCTTAATTTTTTTAGATACGGCCTTTTACCATTCCATATTTCGAATGGTGTCTTAAGTACAGATTTGGATGGAACGTCATTCAATAGATATGCCGCTGTTTGAAGTGCATATCCCCAGAATGAAAGAGACAGATCAGCACTACTCAGCATGGACCGAACCATGTCCAAAAGGGTACGGTTCCTATCCTCCGATACACCATTGTGCTGTGGTGTGTATAGAGGAGTAAGCTGAGAGAGAATACCTTTTTCTTTCAGGTATTCTAGGAATTCCGTGCTTAAGTATTCTCCTCCTCTATCAGATATGAGGATCTTAATACTTTTGCCAGTCTGGTTCTCTACTTCGTTCTTATATTCTTTGAATTTCTCAAAAACTTCAGATTTGTGTTTTAAAAGATATACATACTCGAACCTAGAGAGATTGCCAGTGAATGTAATGAAGTACGAGAACTCACCCCTCGGATGTATAGACATCGGACCATATACATCACTGTGTATGAGTCCTAAGAGCTTTGTAGCTCTTTCTCTGTGTCTAGTGAACGAAGTTTTGGTCATCTTTCCTTTGAGACAGGTCTGACAAGTTTCATAAGACGAAAATTCAAACGAATTCAGAAATCCATTCTTATGTAACTTGGCTAGTCTTTTCTTATTGATATGACCAAGTCTACAATACCACAAGTAGGTTTTGTTCGTATCTGAACTCTTCCTCTTGCGTGTGTTTTGAAGATTGAAAATTGTATTTTGATTAAGAACATAGATACCATTGCATAGCGTACCTTCTACAACCAATACTTGATTAAGGTAAATGTTCATGATATTTTTATCTAGAACAAAGTTATATCCATCTTCATCAAGTAAAGAGACTGATATGATGTTGCAGAGCATGGAAGGCACATAGCAACAATTTTTCAAAATCATAGTACTGCCGCTTGGCAACTAAGTGATATTCACCGAAGGTGGTAGCATCAACTTGTGTTTCGTTCTCCACTCTGAGGGATATATCATCCGGTCCAATCATTCTACTTTTTCTCAATCCTTGTAATAAATTACGGATATGAGATTCTCACCCGGTATCTAGTACCCAGGAGGTAGGGTTGACCGAAAAGCAGTTTTCAATAACAAATACACCCGAAGAAGATGCATTAGAATGTTTCTCCTTTAATAGGGTTATCTGGAATTCCTTACAGTCCTCTTTCCCTTGCCTATACTCATGACAGTTGTCACAAGTTAGAGCCGAACTGACTTTCCCCAGCCTAGTGTAATAAGCTGGTTCGGTTAAGTCAAATATTTTATCATCTTGATTAGCGCGTGAAATGGTTGCTACCTGGAGAGAGAGAGAAAAGAAACACTCAGCGTGCGCTCTTGCAAAATCAGATTGGTTATTAGTTTGTCTAATCAGGATGGCTCCTACCGTTTCCTCGAATTTTCTTTCAAACCTTTAAAAGGAAAACTAGTCGGGATCATTCACACCTTACAAGTTCGCTAACCATTCAGCCAGGTGAGTGTTGGTACTCCGAGGGAGATTCCCCGTGCTCTCGTACGGACCTAATTAAAATAAACCTCGTTTCCGCAGAGGCGTAGCCCCGTTAACACTTTTCTAGACATCTAATAAGTTAGCTAATTGTGAAGTGAAAAATATCTCCCAAGAGTAATCCTACTCATCAGTGGGATCGAGATCCAACTATCATCGTGTGATAACCTAGATAGAAGCCACTCTACTCACCACACTCCAGAAGGTATGGAACACCAGCAAGTTTTCTGTATATTTGAAACTCCCGATGTGGTTTTTGCCCCTAACAGTTTATGACCTTGACTAGGTCAACAAACCATAAACCGCTAGTCAAGTTCAATCCGTCATTTTCTTGATTGCATTAAACCCACCCGTACATGCCCTTGACTAGGTCAACAAGACTGCACGACTGTCCTAGCCAATCGCATTACAATCCATAGAAAAACACCACTTAGCTACCGTACACTACGCCTTGACCATGTCAACAAAAGTAACACGAATACTAAATATTACTATTCTGAAATGACGGAGGGCTACGGTTGGTTTTTGGCGAAAAACTTTTAACGTAATGAACTTGATATCGTTGAAGGAACCGAGTAGTTTTGAAAAGGAATGGTTTAGGCTCCGCTCTTGAAAACTAGTGGTTTTGAAGAAAACCGAGTAATCTATAATAACATAAATTTTTGCTCAAGAGGTCCTTCCCCGCGAAGGGATCTAGGCTCTTGCCTCCTCGAATGAGATGCTGGATATTCCTAACCGAATATCACTATGCAAAGCGAAAGAATATGACTATATTTTTTTGAAATTTGGTCCAACAATATCTTTTAGGTTTATTTTCTTACATTAATTAAAATTAATGCGGTTCCATCAATTAATTCTTATCACACCAGAAAAGAATGAAAATAAAATGTACGTATATACCATCCGCATTCGCCACGGGCCCCGTCATGCACCGTTAGGTTACTTAACTACTGGCAAAGCGGGTGCAGAACTAGCGCGGATGCAAAACATATACAACATCTACTAGTATATATAAATATATATATATAACCATTCATCCCAGGTATGATATAAGCAACATCAGAAGAAAACAATAAGCAACATGGAATAGCGGATAATCTTGGAGCCTCGGGTTTCATTTGAGCCGCAAATGAGACCCGATGTTCCCGGTCGTGTGGATAGCCCGTGCAATTAAAAACCTAGGCACCTACGAGCCGGCAAGTTACCCTCTAATCCCGAAAGTGAGGCAATTCCAATCAACAAAGTGAATGGGCCATCCAGCACTTCAAAGAATCCGGTAACTTGAGTACCCCTCCATGGGTCATCCTATACCCCCTACGAGTGTGGCAAACAGCCTGCCAATTCTAGAGTAAGGCACCCTCCATCTCAACGCCATGAGATGCGGGCCCGTTGACCTCTAAAACCCGGCTATTCGAGCACCCCTCTGCAGGGCAATTCTAGTACAGAAAAGAAAAATATATATAATACGGTGACATCGACCTCAACCCGGCCGTGCCTTAATAAAAGAATATACAATCTGGCAGAAACGGCAGTCCACTTGTCCGACGCTCGTCTCGTAATAATGAATATACAAATGAATCTTAACTGTACAACTACCATCACACTATAGGCTATCCACCATGACAATCCATCCACAATATCAGTGCAATACAGAACATCAACATGAATATCATGTTCATAAACCTGTCTGATTGTACATATAGCAATCAGTCAGATTATACCGCGCAATGATATTCACGGTCGTAGAAACAAATGCACATAAAAGCAAGAATTTTGAATTTCGATCGACTAAAACTTTCCGCATATACCCCCCATGTACAAACCAGTACACAAACAAATCTGGGCAAAAACCAAACATACCAAAAATCATATTTCCAAACTAAAACCCTTGAAAAAATTTTGAGCCATGTAGCCACAATTGGGCCGCGGATCCGCGGCCAAATGCGCTATTTGGTAGCGTATTAGCGGTCCAATATGATGATTACGAGCTCAAAATTTTTCCTTGGCTCTAAAATCGCCTGCACATAATTTTAAGGTCGCTGAAAATATTTTTTGAACATCTTTAAAATTCGAACAACAAGCTAGTTTCGGAGATGCGATTCGGATAATTTCTGTCGATTGAAGTTCTAAATACGTGCGAACAAGCTAGTTAAGGTTTATGGACTGGCTCTGATACCATATAAGTCAATGTCACACACTCTATAAGGCTCGTGGAGAAGCGGAATTTACCAAAAAACGATTTTTATATAAGTAACATTGACTAAACTTCCAAGATCATTCAGAAACCTTAACTAACTAAACTCATAAAGGTTCTAAACTACTATGTTAGTGGTTTATACCTTGATGATTCTAGTCCTTCGGGTCTTCTTGTCCCCTTCTTAAGCTCTAAGATGGTACGGATCAAGCTTGGTCGATGGCTTTCTCGTGTCGAAGGCGATCCACCCGAGAGTCTATGGTTCAAGCTCTAACCTCAAGAATGAGGTAACTAAAGTACCTAGTATGCTAATCTAGGTAGCTTAGGAGATGCAGAGAGTTAATTGGACTAATTTATCTCAAAGAACCCTGGGTTTCACAACACATGTGAGGGTTAGGGATTGAGGAAGAAGGAGAGCAATGGAGAGAGAATGAAAAGTGTAGAATGAAGTCAAGAATGAGCAAGTGAAGAATGACCAAGTCTTTTACCAAAAATCAAGCATGTATTATTTTTCCATAGAAAAATGCAACCATACTTGAATAGTAAGAGCAAATGAATAAACAAAATAATTAGCTATGCTTCATCCCATGCCTCAAATATCTCCATTCCTCCATCTCATTATCTATTTTCCAAAAATAGATATATGCAAAATGAGGTGTCTCCTTCTAAAAGCACTTCTTCCAAAATTACAAGAACGTCATTACCGTATATACATACCCGTATTCATACTACAAAAAATACGAATACCAAGTGATAAAGATAATCCAATAATATAATACCAGAATGTGGCTTAATCCTAAGCCCACTAGTATTATCCGTCCGAACAAAATCCGTGTAGCCAATAACGTATATGATTGGAACCCTGCACGTAAAACCATACGGCCAATACTTCATTTCACCTGAACCAGGAAAATCCTCTGTGTGGGAATCTAAAGACTCGACAGTATGCTGGCAGTGGGTTTAACCACAAGTCCGTCAGTGGCTCCAGCTGTACGTAACGGCTACCCAAGTACCTGTCGAAAAGAAGGCTGACGAGGAAACTCATCCGAACCCCTACTGAGCCTGTTTGTGACAATCTCCGTACTGTCTGGTCTCTTCGTCTAAGATTATCGCATACCGGGTCTAGGGGGTGGTAAATGCCAGACTCCTACTGACCCGATAAGTCGTGTCGATTTGGCTCAGGACCAATCCGAGAAACTACTGATCTAACTATCAGTAGTTCTCAACTGCTTTGACCAAGGTCTTATGGTTCTAACCAACTGGACATAGTGCGATATCGACTCCCAATACCGGGTGAGACAAATCCCTGACAATCACTCACTGCCTCCATATGACTCGGGACTGTACCCAACCAAAACCTGTTTGCACGACTCAGTAAAGCCATGGTGGGGTAGTGATCAAAGCACAGTAGGAACTCACAGGAGACAAATGATGACCTCGGGTTCTAAGACTAACCTGTATTTATGTCACCTGAGAACCGCTATCCGACGATAGGTAAGGTTCTCGGCGAGTCCGTCCAGTGTACTCACCTCTAGTGAGCACCTGTATACAATCTTAGGTGATCACACCAATGGTTGTTTGACCAATCATCGCCCCTCATCGGGGTTTAGAAACGTATACACAAGTCTACTCTGGAGTATCGATGCCCGATCTCGATACTCCTGCGACTTGGGACCTTTAAGGATGTGCTTATGGACTACCCAGCTCCCACAAGTATGATCGCCATCATACCGCTGGTAGTCTAGCACAATCCTACGGGCTTTATCAACATGTAACCGCCATATGTTATATCAAGTATAACATATGCACATGTTAAGATAAAGTCAAAACATAATAGAATACTACTGTATCGAGTCATTATCAATATGTGCAAGCAATATAAAGCATCGATAGAAAGAAATACACTTATCAAGATAAAGACAACTCAAATAATATACTATATACAACCGAGCAAGATTGTCCTGTACATACATATCCCTAGCATCCTATACAATACAGGCCTCTAGGGCATACACATCCAACAGAAATTTCACATCGAACGGCCACTAATTGACCGCGGAACTGCCGCCTAATCTCTTCTTTGGTCGCTGAACCGCCGCTTACTGGTGAGATTGCATCTCCAGATTTTTTCCTCTTTCTTCTCTCGATTTTAGGAGATCTTTTCGACGATAAAATCTTGAAAATATTTTTTTATTTTTGTAGTTGCGAGAATCTTCAATTTGCTCCTAAATTTGGCAGATTTGGTTTGCTAACTTTATTTGATGTGGATCTCTTACTCATGTTTGTAGCCATGAATTGATTTGTTATTTTAATACCTGCACAATATCTCAAATCAAATCATTAGTAACATTTATTTTATTTGAGATAATATTCCAACAATTCATTCACAAATAAATTACTTAATGGTTAAGAAATTCAAGGATATTTGATATGATATGATATGCACATCTTTATAATAATGGTTAAGAATCACATGGATATTTTATTTAAATATGATATGCATGTATTACACCCAATTATATTAATTATAAGTTATGAAACATATGACAAAATCTTTTTACACATAAACCCACATATGTTCTTAAATTATAAATAACACCATTTAGTAATTATTAATAATAGGGAAAATGACCGTACAAATGTGCAATAAATATGACTGATCAAATACCCCCAAATTTATCTTTTGATCGTCCCGAGCAAACTGTTTTATTTTTAAAAGAAAAAGAAAAATCTAGCACACTTTCGTAGGCAACACGATTACACTTTGTTCGTGCAACAAGCCTTTAAACCTCTAGGTGTCCCTAGTAGGTGGAGTGTTATCTCATGAGGGTTTTCAGCAGATTACACCCACAAAGTCCTTAAATTTAGAAAATAAAGGAACGAATACAAAAATTATACGTAAAGATAAAGAACATATAAAAAAAATTGAAAATAAGAGTTTCAAACTATACTAGCTTTTTAGTTGTCATGAGTTATATCTTAATGGTCTTGAAAAGATGTCAAAATCACATACTCTCTCAATAAAACACCGTCTTTAGTCTTCCACTCTACCTCTCCTCCAAACATCGATCATATACCCCTATGTGTGTGTAAAAGCCATCTCTACACTTGGAGAATTCAATTCAAGCTATCATACCGTTTGTCCATATTCCTTAGTACTTTTTAGTCGGTGATGTTTTAGATGGATTTGCTCACACATTCTTCATGCGACCGTTAATACTTCTTGAGGTACTAACCAACCGATTACCAAATGTGCTCACTT
The DNA here is from genome assembly GCA_030015575.1 of Agapanthus africanus. Classification (NCBI taxonomy): domain Eukaryota; kingdom Viridiplantae; phylum Streptophyta; class Magnoliopsida; order Asparagales; family Amaryllidaceae; genus Agapanthus; species Agapanthus africanus. The sequence goes on from CM057337.1 coordinate 207,387,799, forward strand.
ATTAAGGTGTACTTAGCAATATCCTAATCTTGCAATACCTAAAACTTAGCAGTGAACCCCAAACTAGTTGGTCTAAGGCACTAGGTGATAAAGCACCCTCGCTGTATTCTTTTTATATGCTGCCTTAATTAATTACAAAACCAGTTTTCATTTTTCTTTTAAATTTTATTTTATATGTCATTTATATTTTGTTGATTTTTTTTATACTAAGGTTTTCAGGTAAGAGTATTTCAAGGTATTCTCTACCATCCCAAGTTTCAAGATATGTGTACATGCATATATAGTAGGGTATCGATATTCAGAAGTTTGGACTCAAGAATAGAGATTATCTTTCAGACTTATTTCTATCCACAGACTAGTAATTTCTTCATCTTACTAACCCTTGGGACAACAGCTCATGACCACGTATTACTAGCTTCGTTTTAAAACATCTAATTTTCTTGCTTTTCTTAAGTCTATTCGTTTCTTTCACATGTATTTTTCACTTTTCACTTTTTATTTTTAAAATCTTCTATTTTTTAAAATAAAAATTAGTACAAAATGATACGTGAATAAATACAAACTTCCCCCAAACATGTTTGCAGTAGTGTTCTCACTGGTGTCGTCTTTTAAGCTCAAAATCTAAAGACTAGGAGGAACAGCTTAAGAAGATGGTTTAAAAAAGGGGTCAAGAGTGAATGACAGTGAAATCCTCCCCCAAACTTGTCCTTGACTCACAATCGTGCAAAAATTTCGTTTTTGTCGAGAGCCATTTAAAAATAATTTTTCTTTCCCTCCCAAACTTGTGTTTTCAAACTTTTCGGAGTGGTTTTTTTCATTTTTTTTGTAAGAAGACAAAATATACACATTAAAAAAATATGCTTCCCCAAACTTAATTAAAACAGTATTTCCACTATTTAAGCATTGGAAGGTCAAAGTAAGAGAGGAGAAAATCGCATTAGCATACACAATGCTTTACAAAGCCCAAAAGTCAACACCAATCATTCAAATATTTTATCAAGGTAACACCATGGTTGGTAAAAGATAGTGTAACGGATAGACATGAAGAAGACTCGAGACTGTACAAAAATGGAGGTTGTATCATGTCTCGAATAGAATAAATAGAAATGAGAGTAACGATAAGAGATGATGTGTGGAGAATATAAGAGGTGTAATCGAAAGATCTTATGTCTCGGTTGGTGGATACGAAAAAGTGAGTGTGAATGAAAACGAGAATATGAAAGATAAGAAATGGATGGAATAGTCGTATTCTCGTATGTGATAAGAAGATGGCGTGGTAGTTCAACTTCTTCGGCCTTAAAGGGAGGCGCACGAATTTCCGATGGAGCTTGATTAATCACATCATCCAAGTCTTCAAGGAACACGAGTACTTCGGTGAAAATACCTTCGAAACTTTCATTGATATTCCGAATGATGATCTCATCGGAAAGAAAGGAATCAATATCTATATCAGTGGAATAGCCAGATTCACTAGAAAGGTTGAAACTTTCAAGGTTAATGTGTTGCGCACCAGAATTCAAAACACTTGATTCGTTAGAAACTATGGAGAAAAGAGACTTGAAAAATCGTCTCCCTCATTCTCAAAAGAGTCTAAATCAAGTGGTCTTTAAAGAATCATAGAACTCGAAATATCAGAGTGTGGTTCATCAAATATCGGTGGAATTGAAAGAAGATGAGAAGAACCAAAGAAAGTGTTGGGTTACCTAGCACAACAACAAGATTTCGGGAGGCATCGTCCATACCATTTTCAAAAAATTGCCATGCTAAACAACCCTAACCCTAGAATCTTAACTAGAGAATTAGACAATACATAAACGTATACAACTTTACATCTAAGTGAACATGGAATACAACCTTTGTAGACTGGTCCTTCACTTTAATAGCTCCGTGTAGTAGTCCCTTCGCTCCAAGTAGTAATCTTCCGGACTCTAGAAAGGCTCCACAAGATGAAAGGAACAAGCTTGCATGAAGTCTTCGAGGCCGAAAACGATCTACGTCGATGAGACACCAACCCAAGCTACCTCTTCACTAATTAGGGATTAGTGAAGCTAACACCCTAAACTAAATGGCTAGTCCAGTAGAGGATGATGAAGTAGGATTTTTGCTCACTTTAGAATTAGTTTTCTCACTAATTTTCTTCACCTCCTCAAAACCTAGAGAGCCCACTCTTGATGAAGAAGAAGATGAAGAGAATAATATTGTGAATGAATTAATCAACCATAGGTGAGATAATATTTCATATACTCATGTAGAGACTTAACCATGGCTATTAATAATGGTTGGGTTAATAAATATCTTAAGTAAAACAAAATTAGTGGACTAAGTCAATGGTTCCACAAGCTTCTACAAGCTTCAACCATGGGCTAATTTCCAACCAATTTGGATTTACCTTAAATAAATAAACACCCCCAATTATCCATATCATGGCGTGAGTCTCATACACCCATGTAACATATATCATCAAACATGACACAAAAACAATAATATATATCACATATATATTATATATGAGTGAGAAAAAAATGCTTAAGTGAGCTAATATTTGTTAATGTAAAAATTAATATATCAAATATATAATTATACATTAAATTATTAAATCAACTCTTGATTTAATAATCCGCCTATATCACATATAACCGACTAATATCATTTGTATCAACCTATCGAATCAACATAACCAGGCTATATCATATATAATCGACCGATATCACATATCGCGAGAATAAATATGGTATCACATACACGTATTAATCTTGGTCCCACACATATCAAATATGTGCTCCTACTTCGTTTCGCCTGAGCCAGGAAAGCTCTGTGTAGGACTCTAAAGATCGTCAATACGCCGGCAGTAGGTGATGATCATATCAGTCACCCACAAGCCGTCAGCGGTACTAGCTGGACGTAACGACTACCCGGGAGCGATCAGAAGATCAACAAGAAAGCCTGCTCATACTCCTGTAAAACCTGTCAGTAACACTACCGTACAGTCCGGTCTCTTCGTCTGATATGTTGCATATCTAGTCTAGGGGTGGTAAACGTCAGACCCCAGTAACCGATAAGTCGTGCCGATGTAAGGCTCATAACGAGACGAGAAACTACCGATAACTCTTACCAGTAAATCTCCGTATCAGCCCTGGCCAGGGACTTCCTGTTATAGCCAATCGAGCACAGCGTAACATTAACCCCCAATACCGGGAGAGACGAATCCCCTCCTATCGCTCATTGCCTCCATGTGACTCGGGACTGTACCTAAAAACCACCGTTTTGCACGTTCTCTTGAACGTGGTAAGGTGGAAATCAAAGCACAGTGGGAATCACACAAGACTCTATAACGATATTGGGTTAACAAACTAACCTGTACCAGTGTCATCTGAGAACTGCTATATGACGATAGGTATAATACCAACTAGAAATTCTCGGCGAGTCCTGTTCAGTGTACCCAGTCTCCACTGAGCACCCATATACTATCTTTGATGTCAAACACCAATAGAGGCGGGATCATCCATCGCCCATCATATGGGTCAAGAAGCGTATACACTAGTCTACTCGGGAATATCGATGCCCTTTCTCGATACACTCTCGATTAGGAACAATTAAAGGATGTACTTGTGGACAACCCTGGCCCTACTAGTATGATCTCTATCATAGTCCTGGTAGTCAAGTACACATCCTAAGGGCTTTATCAACAGGTAGTCAAGTACACATCCTAAGGGCTTTACCAACATGTAACAGAGAGACAATCAGTGTGCACGTTAAGGTAAAGATCAACCAGATAGCATAGTATCATGTTGAGCAAGAAAGTCCTCCCTATATATGTCCCAGCATCCACTACAATATACATCCAATGTACAGTAATGGCCTCTAGGGCATACATATAACTAACAATCTCCCACTTGCACTAGGGCCGACTGATAGCAGTGGTTGTAGTATCTCATACTCAACCATCCCATAAAAGTCTCTCTCTGGGAATAGGCCTTTGCGAGTGGATCCGCCGTGTTGTCCTCTGAGTCTACTCTCCTGACCTCGATCCCCTGGAGATCAACCATCTCCATGATCAGGTGATACTGCCTTAGAATATGTCTGGATCACTAATGGGACCTGCGTTCCTTGGCATAAGCCACAACTCTATCGTCTCACAATGGTAGGAACGTAGTTCATCTCATGAACCAATATACACCCAAACAGCCTCTTTGGTAGCATCTTAAGTAGCGATGTATCCTGCCTTTATCGTCTAGTATGTCACGGTATCTAGCTTGGAACTCTTCCAACATACCGTCCCTCGATAGAGGGTAAAGACAATGCCTGTGACTGACATTCAGTCGTCTTTATCACCCTGGAACACTTCCAGTGATTTTCCCCAGGATCAACTGATACCATCTCACTACAACTAGTGAGTATCCTAACATCCTTTTAGATCTATCTCATAGATCCAAAGCTTAGGATTTAGTAGGTATCACTTTGATCCTATGTGGAGAATCATTGTGATAAGCGGAGATTGATCGAGCGTAGCATAGGAAACTCTTTCCCTATCAAGAGTATGTCATCCACGTACTCTACGAGGATCACCACCATACTCCTTACTACCTTTTTGTATATACAAGGTTCATCTACCATTTTGATGAAGTCAAACTATTTGACTACTACATCAAAACAGATGTTCCAACTCCGCGATGCTTGCTTTATCCTATAAAGCATCTTGTACACGTTTCCGCTGCTCCCACTGTTTACGAAGCCCTCTGGCTGTGTACTTATGGACGTCCTCTTCTAAAACATCATTTAGAAAAGTTGTCATGACACCCAACCGCCAGATATCGTAGTCATGGTATGTAGCCGTGGCAGGTAGGATCCGGATGGACTTAAGCATAGCTACTTAGAAAAGGTTTCAACAAAATCCATACCTGGTCAATGATGCAAACCTTTAACAAGTCTAGCTTTGAAAGTCTCAACTTTTCCATCTACACCAAGTAATCTTCTCAAGATATACTTGCTCCTGATGGGGATTTAACCCTTCAGATATAGCAACCAAAGTCCATACTTTGTTGGTGTATAAGGATTCCATCTCAGATCGCTAAGCATCCAGCCATTCTTATAGAGTCTTACTCCTGATGGCCAGCTCGAAACTAGTTGGGTCATCATTTCATGATGCAATCCTCGCTCCCACTGTCATAGAGAAACAGAAGTATCTCTCAGGTGGGTGGGGAACCCTACTAGATCGGCGGAGAGGCTAAGGTTCGTTGGTCTCTACTGAATCCTTTGGTTCTACCAAATCATCTGTTGTTGTTTGTATAGCTGGAACATTTCCAGTTCTACATAATAGATCTTGCCTCAAGCTTGTCCGGATTTTGCTTTTAGACATAGGCTGGACAACCCCAAATCTTAACTATCTTAAGATATGGGCTCTTCCCTTTCCATATCACATATGAAGTGGTAGGCAGTGATTTGATTCGAACCTAATTCAATAGGTATGCATCTTCTCAAGTGCATAACTCCCAAAGGAAATAGGAAACTCAGTAGTACTCATCATAGAGCACACCATATCACATAGGGTGCGATTGCTCTGCCCCGATATACCATCGTGCTATGGTGTATACGGAGGAGTAATGCTGAGAGAGAATCTCATTCTACTTTAGAATAGTCCAAGAATTCCGTGCTCAAGTATTCTCCTCCTTGATCTTATCAAAGGACATAATACTTTTACCCGTGTTTTGGTTTTCTACTTCTAAATCATATTCTGTGAATATCTCAAAAGGTTCGGACTTGTGTTTCAACAGGAACATATGTCTGAATCTTGAGAGATTATCAGAGAATGTAACGAAGTACAAAGAACCAGTCTTGGCATTTGTAGACAGGGGACCTTTATACATCAACATGTATCACCCCAAGAGTTCACTAACTCTTTCTCTGTTTTCAGTAAACAGAGCTATGGTCATCGTATCTTTGTGACATGACTGGCAAGTTTCATAAGATGTAAATTCAAACAGATTTGAATATGCATCTAAATGTAACTTCAGCTAGTCAGGTCGCATTGATATGACCTAGTCTACAATACCTCAAAAAGGATCCGTTCATTTCTGAACTCTTCCTCTTGTGTGTGTTCCGTATACTAAGAACTGTAGTTTGATTTAGAATGTCAATGCTTTTAGATAACGTGCCTGAACCGATCAACTTTTGATATAGGAAATGTTCAAAACATTATCCAACAATACAAAATTATATCCTTTCTTTACTAATAAAGAGATTGATATGATTTTGTATATCAGGTTCGGTATCTAATAACATTCGTTCAGAATCAATGTATTGGTAATACAGGGTGACAGTGACCAACAGACTTGGCTGCAACACTTGCCCCGTTTTCTGCCTCATGAAACTTATCACCCGTTCTCAGTTCTTTACCTATCTGTAGCCCATGTAACAAATTACATATGCGGGATCCTGATCTGGTATCATATACCCAGGACGTAAAGGACACTGAGAAACAGTTCTATATAATGAACACACCCGAAGGAGATGCATCATAAGCACTTTCTTCGTTTGGGCGGCACGGGAATTCTGGTAATCCCCAATTTCTTGCTCTTTCTTACAACAATTATAAGTTGGAGCGGGACCAACGTTCCCCAGCTCAGTATAACAAGCGGGTTCGGTCAATAATCCGTATTATTATCTTGATTAAGGCGTGATATGGTCGCTACCAGGAGAGAGAGAGAAGAAAACACTCAGCGTGCGCTCTTGCAAGAATAGATTGGTTATTATTTTATCTAATCAGGATGGCTCCCACTGTTTTTATCAAATCTTCCTTCAAACCCTAAAAGGAAAGACTAGCTGGGATTAATTACACACTACAAGTTTGCCAATCTTTCAGCCAGGCCAGTGTCGGTACTTTGAGGGAGGTCCCCCGTGCTTTCGCACGAACCTAATTAATGTAAACCTCGTTTTCCCAGAGGCGTAACCCCGTTGACACCTTTCTAGACACCTACTTGATTGGCTAATTGTAATGTGTAAAACTCTCCCAGGAATAACTCTTACTCGCAGCGGGTATCGGGATCCAACTATCTCATAGAAGGTATGCAATCTCATTGCAAATTTCAACACTTGAAATTCCCGATAATATTTTGCCCCTAGCAGCTATATGACCTTAACATAGTCAACAAATCATAAGTGCTAGTCAAGTTCAACCCGTCATTTCCCGATTGAATTAAACCCACCCGCACGACCCTTAACATAGTCAACAAAGTCGCACGACTACCCTAATCCAATCGCATCATATGCTTATGCAGATAAGCACTAATTAGCTACCGCACACTACGCCTTAACATAGTCAACAAACGTAGCACGAATACTAACTAGTACTTATCTGAAAAGACGGAGGGCTACGACAGATTTTTCTGAAAACCTATTGCGTAATGAACTTGATATCGTTGTAGAATCGAATGAATTTTGAAATGGAGTGTTTTTGAGGCTTTTCTAGTTTTGCTAAAGGAGTCACTCCCGGTGAAGGGATCGTCGGTCCTTTCCTCGTCGAATGAGGTGCGGGATATATCATATATATCATCACTATGCAAAGCAGAAACTATAGAAGCTATCAAAAGACAAACCGAGTGTGTAGCATCTGCCAGTTATTGCTAAAGGAGTCACTCCCGGTGAAGGGATCTCGGTCCTTTCCTCATCGAATAAGGTGCAGGATATATCATATATACCGCTGAGCAAAGCAAAAACTGTAGCTACCTGTTTTATTTTGAAATTCGATTCTACAACATCTTTAGGTTTCTTTTATTTCATTAATCACATTAATGAAGTCCCATCATTTAAGTACCTAAACATCACAGATAAATACGACGTACACTTATGCCATCCGCATTCGCCTCGATGTCCCCTCGTGCACCGTTAGGTTAGGTAACTAACGGCAGAGCGGGGCAGGGCTACCATGGGTGTAAAACATAAGTAACGTCTATATAATATATCATATATACTATATACTGTATCTATCATAGAACATCACATAATCACATCACAGATATCGCAGCAGAAGAAACATATGAAATATTGGATATACTAGGACGTCCGTGTTTTCAATACGAGCCAGTATAAAACACGGATTCCACGGTCGCGATGCATAGCTAAACCCACACCCCAAGACCCCTACGAGAGCGGCAAGCAACCCTATCAATTCTAGAGTTAGGAGACCCGGACTCGACTCCTCGAGTTAGTCTCCCACTGGACTCCAGAACCCGGTTACTTGTGCTCCCCTCCTTGGGTCTATCCTAGTGCGGAAAAGTAAATAATATACAAAAGGTGACAACTTCCGCAACCTGGAAGTGCCCCAATGAAAAAATATTACATACAAGTTTTTACATGAATGAAAATGAAAAACACTCATCTCACATAAAACCCCCCTGGCTATTCAAACACGGCGATCCAATATAACATATCCAGCAACACATAACATCACATGTCATCAACGTAAGTAAATATGTCCATCCCAATTGTCGTTGACATATAGCAACGAAACCGGCGATATCACATATTACACTTACGGTCACAGAAAAGAAAATATAAAACTACAACAGTTGGAATCCGCAACCTACATAGACATCGCATGCCTAATCAAATGAATTCCTTAGACATCGCATGCCTAACAATTATAAACCCCGCAATTTAGTCTCATTATCGAAAACACTTTTCAATATCAAGTCGGGCAATTCAACAAGATTCCCGACATCCTGATCGAATGCTCGTCGCAAACTTAAGTAGGCGGCCGCACCCCCGATACCGTCGACGAAGTGTACCAAGGCGGAACACCGCTACCGCGAGCACCCGAACGGATGCTTTCGGCGACGGGGTTCTCCTACAGTCACCTGGTCGGGGCTATGGAGTGAGGCTGTCTGTTAAGTTTACCCGGTGAGTATCCGCGTACGCTACGTGATTGCGACGGACTTTTGATCACATCAAAATTCCGTGGCAACCGATCAAGTGAGACTAAAGTGCTATGTTTATAACATTCATTCAGTTATCTCATAACTACTTGTGAATTCCAATTATTGTATCACATTCCAGATAATTAGAAAATGTTAAACTTTCCGATCGGACAATCGAACACCCAAGTTTTCCCGAAACAGATCAACACTTGAAATAAGTTTAAAAACATTCACTTCGTGCCTCAGTACCAACGGTCCAGCCGTAGAAGGGTCAAGCCAACGCCTCACATGTGGCACGCCGTACTGCCCCAAACCCGAAGGTTCAAAGGGCAGTTCAAGACAGTCACATAATCGAGTTAAGGTTTGTTGTTTTCTAGAGGGACCATCGCGTTACTTGCACTACTTAGAACGTCTTTAAACCACAGAAAAATCCAACACTTGGAAATTTTTTCTGGCAGGGGAAAAGTTGGGTATTTATATCCGGTCGAACTTTTTAACATATTCAAAAATTATCCGGAAAGCCAAATAGACAAAGTTAAATAATCCGATCGATTCATCGAATCCCCAAAACAACCCCAGAAAATTCAACTCTTGAATAAATATTAAAAATTCCCAGAAAACTCAACACCTGAAAACATGAATTACTGTGCAAAAATTAAACAGTGATAACATTTATTGGCCGCGGAACCGCCGCAGAAGGCAAGCTTCTGCCGCGGTTCCGCCGCACTGTAGCAGCTTCACTCAAAAAACTTTGCATCGTAATTCTTAGTTTTTCCTGCTGAATTTTTTAAGAATTTTTAATCTGGAAAAAACCCAGTTTTTGAAAAAAGTCCAGAGAGCATTGTCGGGTTAGGGTTTCGGGTCGATCGGGTTTCAAACTTCGTCTACGCATCGCCTAAGGCTCTAGCTAGGCTCTGATACCACTGTAGGGTTCCTAGGCACTCTAATGAGGTCTCACAGGCATCAACCATGCCAATTTCAAATTTTACGGGTGCCGAGAAACCCTAATACGGATCGTTAACTAGAAATTTATGCGACAAATGCAACTAGTTAACAACTTAACTAAAAGAACGGAAATACAACTTTTGTAGATCTGGTCTTCCACCTCCATAGCTCCGCAATGAAGTCTCCTCGCTGTCCAAATCGAATCCCGGGCTCTAGCGTCGGCTTCATCGGAGAAATGGGCGGGCTAGGTCATCGACAACGATGCCGAAGATGATCTACGTCGAGGCATCACAAGATCAAGCTCCCACTTCACCAAGTCATGAAAACTTGTGAAGGAAACACCCTATACTACTTGGCAAGAGGTAGAGGATGAAGAAATAGGAAATGGGTTCACTTTAGAATTGGATTTCTCACTTATTTCATTAAGTCACCATTGATGAAGTCTAGGTTTTCTTCTTGAAGAAGAAGAAGAAGAAGATGATAATATTATCATAAGTATTAGAATAGAAAAATCAATTCTTATCATAATTTTAACCATGGTAATGTGTAGAGAATTGACTAAGGTTAAATGAATGGTTAGGGTTAATGAGATGAAGACAAAAGGGTTTCTTTGGTCAAAGCTTCATGAAGCTTCAACAAGCTTCATGAAAGAAAGAAACCTTTTGTTTTTCTTTTCTCTTTTCTTTTAATCCAAATGAAAAGATAAATGAATGAATAAAAGAAAACCCTAACCATTTACTTAACCAAGGTTTAACTCTTCACACATACCTTAGCAATCTTGCATCATCAAACATGATACGTTCAAGTGCACAGAAAAAATATATCACATATACGATGTGCACATGCGAGTGAGAAAATCCATCTTAAGTGAACCGATACTAGTTAATGCAAAGTAATATATCAAATATATATTTATGCATTAAATCATTAAATCAACACTTGATTTAACGATCCGGTCATATCGCATATAACCGACTAATATCCAATGTATCGATTTATCGAATCAATCCTTGATTCGATAACTAGGTTATATCGCATACAACCAATCGATACATTCATCGCGAGAATAGAATACGGTATCGCATACACGCATTATTCTCGGTCCCGCACATATCTCATATGCTCTCCTATTTCGTTTCGCTTGAGCCAGGAAACCTCTGTGTAGGACTCTAAAGACTCGTCAATACGCCGGCAGCAGATGATGATCATATCAAACACCCACAAGCCGCAAGCGGTCTGCTAAACGTAACGGCCACCCGGGTATTGAGCGATCAGAAGATCGACGAGCAAGCCCGCTCACACTCCTGTGAATCCAAACAGTAACACTTACCGTACAGTCCGGTCTCGTCGTCTGATATGTCGCATATCTCGCCTAGGGGTTGTAAACGTCAGACACCAATAGCTTGATAAGTCGTGTCGATATGAGGTCTATAACTGTTCGAGAAACTACTGGTAACACTTACCAGTAAATCTCAGCAACCCTGGCCAGGGATTTCCGGTTATAGCCAATCGAACACAGCGCAACATCAACTCCCTATACCGGGAGAGACGAATCCCCTCCTATCGCTCATTGCCTCCATGTGATTCGGGACTGTACCCAAAAGCCACCATTTTGCACGCCTTCTTTGACGTGGTAAGGTGGAAATCAAAGCACAGTGGGAACCACACAAGACTCTATGACGATCTCGGGTCAACAGACTACTCTGTACCAGTGTCACCAGAGAACTGCCATCTGACGTAAGGTATAATACCATCTGTGAGTTCTCGGCGAGTCCGTCCAGTGCACCCAGTCTCCACTGAGCATCCGTATATCATCTCTGATGTCAAACACCAATGGATATGGGATCATCCATCGCCCGTCTGTATGGGTCGAGAAGGTATACGCTAGTCTACACTGGTATATCGATGCCCCGTCTCGATATACCCACGACTAGGGACTTTGAAGGATGTACTTATGGACTACCATGTCCCCACTAGTATGATCCGCATCATAGTCCAGGTAGTCAAGTACACATCCTAAGGGCTTTACCAACATGTAACAGAGAGACAATCAGTGTACACGTTAAGGTAAAGAGCAACCAGATAGCATACTATCATGTCGAGCAAGAAAGTCCTCCCTATATATGTCCCAGCATCCACTACAATATACATCCAATCTACAGTAATGGCCTCTAGGGCATACATATAACTAACAGCCTCCTCAGCCCCCCAGGCTCCAATTGGCTTCGTCTTGTCATGGTGGTCTCCTGGTGATGTATCTAGGTCCTTGGTATTGTTTGCTACTCAAAAATGTTCCCCGGGTTGCTCCAGATTTCCCTACACACCCAATATTCTAACAAAACCGACATGGATCAAATCCTAAATCCGTAATTTGGTTACTACACTCAAATCCAGCTCTAGAATCACCTCAAAAGTCCTATTGACAACCACTACATCATCAATATCCCAAACCCTTCACTAGGATTTTCTAATTTCCACAATTCACCACTAAACGAGTTCTAAGCTAAACTAAAAGCTAGGAATTCAAACTAAACTAACATGGAAAGAGATATACCTCATGGATGTCTCTTAAGCAAACCCTAGAAGTCCCAAAGTTGCCAAAATCCTATTTTGCTTGGTTCAATGTGATGAGCATGAAGAGGGGATCGTTTTTTGTGAAAGGGGTATATGGTTTGGATGGAGTTTTGGAGATGGATTTAGGGTTTGAAGGTGGAGGGAGATGAGGGTGAGGAAGATGAAGGATGAGATGTAAAAATGTTGTGGAAAAGGTATAAGGCATGTTAGTGTATATGCCCTAGAGGCCATTACTGTATCATACTAGTTTGTATATTACTTGATGGAAGCTTGGGATATTCACAGTTGTATAAACAATCTTGCTCGAAATGGTAGTATGCTACTTGGTTTGTTTCTACTTTAATGTGTGCATGTGTTTCTTTTAGCATATCGCCTATACACATTAGTGGATTTCTTAGGATCTTTGCTTGATTACCAGCGTTGTGATGGCAGTCACACTAGTGGGGGCTGGGTAATCTACAAGCACATCCTTATACAGGTTCCTAGTCGTAGGATTATCGAGATGGGGCATCGATACTCCAGAGTAGACTAGCGTATGCGCTTCTCATCCCAGCAGGGGAGATGGTCTATCCCACAGCCGTCAGTACGTCGTACTTGAGATAGTATGCGGGTGCTCGTTAAGTTACGAGTACACTGGACAGGACTCATCGGGAACTGTTGGTTGGTACTATACCTATCGTCAGTTATCAGTTCCCAGGTGACATGAGTACAGCTTAGTCCGCTGACTTGACACTGTCACTTCGTCTCGAGTGTGTTCCCACTGTTCTTAGATTGCTACCCTACCACGGCTCAAATGAGTCGTACAAACAGGTAGCAGTTGGGTGCAGTCCCGAAGCACTTGGAGGAAATGACGGTTAGACAGGATTCGTCTCTCCCGATATTGGGGGTTAATATCGCGCTGTGTCAAGGAGAGCCATTACACATAGTCGTCCCTGGCCAGGGCAAGCAAGATATACTGGTAGGTTATCTAGTGTTGTCTCAGGGTGTTCTGGGCTACACTCCGACACGACTTGTACCGCTATTAGAGGACTGACGTTTACCACCCCCTAGGCCCGACATGCGATATTCTCAGACGAATAGACCGGACTGTACGGAGATTGTCACATTCAGGCTCAGTAGGAGTTCGGATGGGTTCACCTCATCAGTCTTCTTATCGGCATCTACGTGGGGACCGTTACGTACAGCTAGTACCGCTTGCGGCCTGTGGTTAAACCCATTGCCAGCGTAGTGTCGAGTATTTAGAGTCCCACACAGAAGGCTATTCGCCTTTGGGCAAAACAGAGTAGAGGTCGCATGGTTTTGCGACAGGGTTCGTTCACATCCGCGCACTTGTATACGTTTGGTGTTCGGGCAGTCATTACTAGCGGGCTTTGGTTTAAGCCAGATTCTAGTATATGTTTTGAGATTGGTTTTATCTCATTGTATTCGTGTTTCTCGAAACACGGATTCGGGTGTGTATGCACAGTTGACAGAGGTAGAGGCAGAGAATTCTCATTAGGGTTGTTGACCGTTTACTTTTTCTAAACCCTAATGAGAATGAGAATTATGATTAATAATATTAATTAAGGATTATTGTGTCATGGTTGAGTTGAACTTTTGACTTTTGTTGACTTGTTGACTTTGTTGACCGGTTGACCAAAGTGGACTTGTTGACCATCATCATTTGTTTTCAAAGATGCTTCTTGTTCTTTGGAAAATACATTTAATGAATGAAATGATAATGGTCATTCATAACTAACCATCACACCTTTTCTTAATTATTATTATTATTTATCATAATTCCTAATATGAGAGATATGGTGGTAAAATTGTATCATTCTCACTTTCTCATTCTCTCTCATCCAAAGCTCACCCTCTTCCTCTCTCTCAAAGCTCTCATGTCTCATGTGTTGAGAAGCATGAGCTATTGAGATAAAACCCTTAAAACTCTTCTCTACTCACTCTAGAGTTCTAGGTCTTGCAAGCCTAGCACTTTACTTGCCTCTCGGTTGAGATAGGAGTTCAAGGTAGAGGCTTTCGGATGGATCCTTCTTCGACAACAAGGAGACTACGAGGTGGAGCCGTTCCAACCACTCCAAGGAGCAAGAAGAGAAGGAGTTCAAGACCTAGGTATAACCCTCTAACATAGTAGTTAAACTTCTAGTTAGTTTTCTAGGTTTTTGTTTAGCAAAAATTCTGTTTTCTAGTCCATGTTACCTTGCCATAAAAAATCGTTTTTTACTGTTTCCGCATCCACGTAAGAACCGGGACGGGTAACGTGGACTTACAGTGGTATCATAGCTTAGCTAAACAACAACTATCATGTTAGCAAAGTATTTAGAATTTCGATCGGAGAAAAAATCGCAAAACACGTCCGAAAACATAACATTCTGCCGATTTTGAAAACTGCTCAAAAAAATAATTCCACATATCTTAAAAATCGGCTCAGGGTTTTGTAGGAACACACAGCAAAAACGAGCCACTGACTCGGTCAACGCACCGCGGAACCGCGGCGAGAACATGCTTCTTGCCGCGGATCCGCGGCCGAGTTGACTCAGCCGTGACTCGTCTTTGCTGCAGTTTTCTCAGTGTTCTGTTTTGGGAATTTTAGCATATTTTTTTTCTGCCCAGAATTTCCAGAGAACAAAGTTGTGTTTGGGGTGGTTGCAAATCCGTATTTTGATCGAAGTTCTGTAGACTTTAGCTAATGGGTTATATCTGTGATGTGATATATGCACTGAACGTCAACTAATCGCTATACGTCGATTAGTGGCGGTTGTGCATATCTGTGATCTGTAATGTTGATGGTTTGTGTATATGAACTCGTTGGATTGTTGCGGATGAATAGCCGGGGGTTGGAGATGAGAGTTTTCTTTATCTTTCATTTGATGTAATATGTAAATTGATATAATATTATTTTTATGGCCGCACATCCGGGATGAGGTTGTAGACGCCATTGTATATTTTTTTTTTTTACAGTTTTTGCTCCTAAGATAGACCTAAGGTGGGGTGCACAAACTACCGGGTACCTCGAAGTGCCGAGTGGCCTACTTACGTTGTTGAGGGAGGTTGCTTCACTTCGGGTACTTGGCGGGTAATTTGCCGCACCCGTAGGGGTCTAGGGTGGGGTTTTGGCTATTCATCGCGACCGTGTAAACTGTCTTTCGTTGCAGGCTCGAACGAAACGCGGATTCCTAGTATATCCAATGTGTTCATCTGTGATCTGGAATGGCTATCATTGCATCTGACGAATGTATATATCTATATATGATATCTAGTAGGCGTTGCTTATGTTTTGCATCCGCGCTAGTCCAGCCCCCGCTCTGTCGTTAGTTAAGTAACCTAACGGGTGATGACGGGGCCCCGTGGCGAATGCGGATGGCATAAGCATACGTCATATTTTCGTTGTTTTCTGCAATGGTTGGTTTAAATGATGGGACGCATTAAATTAATGCAAGAAAATAAACCAAAGTTAAAGTCGTTGGAACAATTTCAAAACCACTCGGTTTCTTTTCAAAAACAACTTTTAAACGCGGAGCTTAAAACACTCCTTTTAAAAGCTTTCAGGTTCCTTCGATTATATCAAGTTCACTACGTTCACGGTTTCGCCAAAACCATTCGTAGCTCTCCATCATTTCAGTTAAATATTCGGTAGTATTCAAGCTATGTATTTTGACCTACGCCAAGGCATAGTGATTGGTAGCTGCCGGATATTTATCTATTGCATAGATAGATGCCTTGGTTTGAGACAGCCGTACTGCCATTTTGGCCTACGTCAAGGGTATGTACGGGTGGGTTCAAATTAACCTGGTAAATGATGGGTAGAACTTGACAAGTGACTTATGATATTTTGGCCTACGTCAAGGTCATAAGAGCATGGAGCAAAAATCCACATCGGGAGTTTCTAAAGAAACTGAAACTTGCTAGTGCTGCATACCATTTGGAGTGTGATGATTCTGGTAGGATTCCTTCAGTTTTATCACACGATGATATTTGGATCCCGATCCTACTGTGAGTATATGCTACTCCTCGGGAACTTTCTCACTTAACGATCAATGTTATAAACCAAGTAGGTGTCTAGAAAGGTGTTAGTGGGGCTACGCCTACAGGGAAAAGAGGTTACTTAATTAAGGAACTTCGCGAAAGCGTTGGAAAATCTCCCTCGAAGTACCAACACTGGCTTGGCTAAACGGTTAAGTAAGTATTGTACGGTGAGATTTATCCTGACTAATTCTTCCTTTTTGGTTTGAGGAAAAATTCGAGAAACAGTGGGAACCATCCTGTTTAGACAAACTAAAAACTACTCTAAACTTGCAAGAGCATCATGCTAAAGTGTTTTCTCTCTCTCTCCTAATTGCAGCGACCAATCGTCATGACCGGACTTAAGTTACTACTAGATAAAAATATACTGACAGGGCCAAACTACAAAGATTGGCTCAGGAATGTCAAAATGGCAATCACTTATGACAAGTTGGGGTATCTCCTTACCACCAAAGCTCCCCCTGTCCTAAGTCCCACCTCCAGCGTCGCGGATAAGGAAATCCGTAAGATCTGGGAGATCGACTGCGCGAAGGCCAAATGTCTCGTGCTTGCCTCTATGGACAATGAACATCAGAGAAGGCATGAGAATATGGACCTAGAATCCATATTTCTCCATACTAAGGAACTATTTGGAGAGCAATCCCGTATCGCCAGATACGAAGTTTCGAAAAAGTTATTTTCGGTGAGATTGGCCTTCGGATCATCGGTAGCAGAACACGTGCTTAAGATGATTGGCTTTATTGAAGAGCTCGCGGACCTTAGGACCACGTTAGAGAACGAGCTCTACACTGACTTAATTCTCCAGTCCCTCCCTTCCACTTACGCCCAGTTTATCCTGAACTTCAACAAGCAAGGAAAAGAAGTTGAACTTCTGGAGTTCCTCAACATGTTGAGGAGTGCAGAGGGCACCTTACAGAAAGTAAGGGAAACACCCGCTTTGTCTGTTGGACGACTTTCCTCTTCTAGGTCCAAGGCGAAAGCCAAGGGAAAGAAGAAGAAAACCCCCACCAAACTAAGGGGCGGTATTAGTAAAGTGGAAGCGAAAGGAAAGGCAAAGGCTACAAAGGTAACGGGACAGCTTGTGGGAAAGGAAGAGTGCTTTTATTGTCATAAGAAAAGACACTGGAAAAATGATTGCAGGGCTTGGAAGGCCAAGAACCAGGACCCGAAGAAAGTTGTGGCTTCGGCTTCAGGTGTATATGTTATTGAAAACTGTCTATCAGTAAACTCTACTTCCTGGGTATTGGATACCGGATCAGGATCTCATATCTGTAATTCTTTGCAGGCACTAAGAAAGTGTAGGGTTTTGAAGGCAAGTGATATGACCCTCAGAGTTATAAACGGAGCTGGCATGAATGCTGAGTCCGTGGGGGACTATCACTTGGGATTGTCAGATGGACATGTTTTGGTTTTGCGTGATTGTTATTTTGTACCCAGTGCGACTTGTAATATTATATCTGTATCTTTAATGTCTAAAGAAGGTTATGATTTTGCATTTGTAAGCGATGTTGTAAACATTCACTTTAATCATGTTCTGATTGGGTCGGGTACATTCAGCAACGGTATATACATATTAAACCAACCACAGATTTTCAATGTCCGGAATACACACAAAAGAAAGTTTCCAGAAATAAATCATGCTTTCTTATGGCATTGTAGACTGGGTCATATCAATGAGAGAAGGTTGAAGAAGTTACATAAAGAAGGATATTTGGATCCATTCGAATATCAATAATATGCAACTTGTCAATCCTGTCTCAAAGGAAAGATGACAAAGACTCCATTTACCGGACATGGAGTAAGAGCGAGCGAGCTCTTGGGACTCGTACAAAGCGATATATGCGGTCCAATGTCTACATATGCGCGAAGTGGTTATTCTTACTTCATTAGTTTTACGGATGATTTTTCAAGGTTCGGGCATGTCTTCTTAATGAAGTATAAATCTGAAGCCTTTGAAAAATTCCAGGAATACAAGAATGAAGTAGAAAAACAAACAGACAAAAGTATCAAGACACATAGATTTGATCGAGGTGGTGAATACTTGAGTGCCGAGTTCCTGGATTACCTAAAAGAGAATGGAATTCTCTCTCAGCTTACCCCTCCATACACTCCACAACATAACGGTGTATCGGAGAGACGGAACTGAACCCTATTGGATATGGTACGTTCCATGATGAGTAACGCTGAGTTGCCGCGATCATTCTGGGGATATGCACTAGAATCAGCTGCATATCTTTTGAACCGAGTTCCAACTAAGACTGTGCCTACCACACCATATCAGATATGGAGTAGGAAGAAATCCTATTTTCAATATCTGAAGATTCGGGGATGTCCAGTTTTTATCAAAAAGCAGCATATGGACAAACTCGAGGCACGCTCAGTACAGTGCAAGTTTGTGGGATACCCAAAGAACTCCAGGGGGTATCTTTTCTATTACGCAGAAGAACAAAAGGTTTTTGTCTCTCGTAATGCCCACTTTCTGGAACATCAGTTCTTAGAAAAAGAAATAAGTGGGAGCGCAATAGAGCTGGAAGAAATTCCAGAACCACATGCTATTACTGAAAGCTTAGTAGAACCAGAGGGTTCGAAAGAACAGGACATTCCTGCGCCGCTCCGCAGGAGTAGTAGGCAGTCTCATCCGTCCGAGAGATACTACGGTTTACTCATAGACGGGGATAGAGAGGATTGCATCATTGATAATGATGAGCCGACTAGCTTCCAATAGGCCATTCAGAGCGTTGACTCGGTAAAATGGCTGGATGCAATGCGGACCGAAATGGAGTCCATGTACACCAACAAAGTATGGACTTTGGACGTTGCTCCAGAAGGGGTAAAACCCGTAGGATGCAAATGGATCTTCAAGAGGAAGATTGGTGTAGATGGACAAGTTAAGACCTACAAGGCTAGATTTGTTGCAAAGGATTTTTGTCAAAGACCTGGTTTAGACTATGACGAAACCTTTTCTCCAGTGGCTATGCTCAAATCCATTCGGATCCTTCTTGCCATTGCTCCCTTCCACGATTATGAGATTTGGCAGATGGACGTAAATACCGCTTTTCTAAATGGAAATTTAGAGGAGTGTGTCTATATGGACCAGCCAGAGGGTTTCATTCAGAGTGGGAGCAGCGGAAAGGTGTGCAAGTTGCTTAAGTCCATTTATGGACTAAAGCAGGCATCGCGGAGTTGGAACATATGTTTTGATGAGACGGTCAAAGATTTTGGCTTTATCAAAAATCTAAATGAACCATGCATCTATAGTAAAATTGTAGCACTAACTGTCGTATTCCTCGTTTTATACGTGGATGACATTCTCTTGATAGGAAATGACATTCCTATGCTACAATCTGTCAAAGGGTTCTTGTCACACAGGTTCTCTATGAAAGACCTGGGTGATGCCTCTTACATTCTGGAGATCCGGATCCATCGTGATAGGTCCAAGGGGATATTAGGACTTTCACAGTCCAGGTACATCGACACCATACTGAAAAGATTCAGTATGGAAGATTCCAAGCGTGGTAATCTACCGTCTTGTCACGGGATCACCCTCTCCAAAGAGATGTCTCCCAAGACTGATTTGGAAAGGGATCGTATGTCTATTATACCCTACGCTTCTGTGGTAGGCTCTATAATGTATGTGATGTTGTGTACCAGACCAGATGTAGCTTATGCACTGAGTGTGGTATGCCGGTATCAGTCAAACCCTGGGGAGAAGCAATGGATAGCGGTAAAGAACATTCTGAAGTACCTGAGAAGGACTAAGGACATGTTTTTGGTTTACGGCGGAAAAGACCTCCAGATGGAGGCCTTTGCTGACTCCAGCTTCCAGAGTGACAAGGATGACTCTAAGTCCATGTCGGGTTATGTCTTTACCCTCAATGGAGGGGCGGTGTGTTGGAAGAGCTCCAAACAGGAAACCGTTGCTGACTCGATGATGGAAGCGGAATATATCGCTGCATCTGATGCCGCAAAAGAAGCTGTCTGGATGAGGAAGTTCTTGACAGAACTTCAGGTGGTTCCGTCCATTGTTGATCCAATACCTCTGTATTGTGACAACAACGGGGTTATAGCTTTAGCGAAGGAACCCATATCCCATCAGAAGTCCAGACACATCTTGAGGCGATATCACCTTATCCGGGAGATCGTGGATCGCCGGGAGATCGAAGTTCGGAGGGTTGGTACAGAAGATAACACTGCAGATCCATTCACGAAGGCCTTACCCCAGACACAGTTCGAGCGGCTGATCGAGATGATAAGTCTTCGATACGCCAGTACATGACCTTAGTGCAAGTGGGAGATTGTTAATGTATATGCCCTAGAGGCCATTACTGTATCATACTAGTTTGTATATTACTTGATGGAAGCTTGGGATATTCACAGTTGTATAGACAATCCTGCTCGAAATGGTAGTATGCTACTTG
The DNA here is from genome assembly GCA_030015575.1 of Agapanthus africanus. Taxonomy (NCBI): domain Eukaryota; kingdom Viridiplantae; phylum Streptophyta; class Magnoliopsida; order Asparagales; family Amaryllidaceae; genus Agapanthus; species Agapanthus africanus. Next base: position 207,408,668 of record CM057337.1, read on the forward strand.
GTTTGTTTCTACTTTAATGTGTGCATGTGTTTCTTTTAGCATATCGCCTATACACATTAGTGGAGCCCTTAGGATCTTTGCTTGATTACCAGCGTTGTGATGGCAGTCACACTAGTGGGGGCTGGGTAATCTACAAGAACATCCTTATACAAGTCCCTAGTCGTAGGATTATCGAGACGGGGCATCGATACTCCGAAGTAGACTAGCGTATGCGCTTCTCATCCCAGCAGGGGAGATGGTCTGTCCCACAGCCGTCAGTACGTCGTACTTGAGATAGTATGCGGATGCTCGTTAGGTTACGAGTACACTGGACATGACTCGTCGGGAACTATTGGTTGGTACTATACCTATCGTCAGTTATCAGTTCCCAGGTGACATGAGTACAGCTTAGTCCGCTAACTTGACACTGTCACTTCGCCTCGAGTGTGTTCCCACTGTTCTTAGATTGCTACCCTACCACGGCTCAAATGGGTCGTGCAAACAGGTAGCAGTTGGGTGCAGTACGGAAGCACTTGGAGGCAGTGACGGTTAGACAGGATTCGTCTCACCCGGTATTGGGGGTCGATATCGTGCTGTGTCAAGGAGAGCCATTACACATAGTCGTCCCTGGCCAGGGCAAGCGAGATATACTGGTAGGTTATCTAGTGTTGTCTCAGGGTGTTCTGGGCTACACTCCGACATGACTTGTACCACTATTAGGGGACTGACGTTTACCACCCCCTAGGCCCGACATGCGATATTCTCAGACGAACAGACCGGACTGTACGGAGATTGTCACATTCAGGCTCAGTAGGAGTTCGGATGGGTTCACCTCATCAGTCTTCTTATTTGCATCTACCTGGGGACCGTTACGTACAGCTAGTACCGCTTGCGGCCTGTGGTTAAACCCACTGCCAGCGTAGTGTCGAGTCTTTAGAGTCCCATACAGAAGGCTATTCGCCTTTGGGCAAAACAGAGTAGAGGTCGCATGGTTTTGCGACAGGGTTTGTTCGCATCCGCGCACTTGTGCACGTTTGGTGTCCGGGCAGTCATTACTAGCGGGCTTTGGTTTAAGCCAGATCCTAGTATATGTTTTGGGATTAGTTTTATCTCATTGTATTCGTGTTCCTCAGAACACGGATGCGGGTGTGTATGCACAGTTGACAGAGGCAGAGGCAGAGGATTCTCATTAGGGTTGTTGACCGTTGACTTTTTCTAAACCCTAATAAGAATGAGGATTATGATTAATAATATTAATTAAGGATTATTGTGTCATGGTTGAGTTGAACTTTTGACTTTTGTTGACTTTGTTGACCGGTTGACCAAAGTAGACTTGTTGACCATCATCATTTGTTTTCAAAGATGCTTCTTGTTCTTTGCAAAATGCATTTAATGAATGAAATAATAATGGTCATTCATAACTAACCATCACACCTTTTCTTAATTATTATTATTATTTATCATAATTCCTAATATGAGAGATATGGTGGTAAAATTGTATCATTCTCACTTTCTCATTCTCTCTCATCCAAAGCTCACCCTCTTCCTCTATCTCAAAGCTCTCATGTCTCATGTGTTGAGAAGCATGAGCTATTGAGATAAAACCCTCAAAACTCTTCTCTACTCACTCTAGAGTTCTAGGTCTAGCAAGCCAAGCACTTTAGTTGCCTCTCGGTTGTGGTAGGAGCTCAAGGTAGAGGCTTTCGGGTGGATCCTTCTTCGACAACAAGGAGACTACGAGGTGGAGCCGTTCCAACCACTCCAAGGAGAAAGAAGAGAAGGAGTTCAAGACCTAGATATAACCCTCTAACATAGTAGTTAAACTTCTAGTTAGTTTGCTAGGTTTTTGTTTAGCAAAGATCCTGTTTTCTAGTCCATGTTACCTTGCCATAAAAAATCATTTTTTACCGTTTCCGCATCCCCGTAAGAACCAGGACGGGTAACGTGGACTTACAAGGCAGCCCCTTGTTGGGTTAACCTAGCACCTCATGAAGGGTTTGGAAGCATCACATGAACCAAAGATTGAATTTTTAGGGTGCTAAGTTAACGAACATAGAATCGTTCCTAGAAAAATTAGGGTTTCAAAAACTACACTTCATCACATGAAAGAAATGCTAGGGTTTTGGGAGTACAACCTTTGTAGCTCTCTACGCTAGACTCCTCGGCTACTTGGGGTTTGGAAAAGGCCCGCTTGAACTCCTCTAGGTCCACGATGATCCACCTGGAGTCCGCTTTGTCCAAGCTTGCAACTTCACCCGATCAAGAGAATGAAATGAAGCTAACACTCCAAACAAGTGGGCTAGACTTGTGTAGAATGGTGTTGTGGTTCTCTTTCTTACTTCAAAATCCTATCTTGTTAAGTATATTGCTCACTACAAAAGTCTAGAGAGCAAAAGAGGAAGGAAGAAGAAGATGATGGCAATTCTTTAACAAGAGTGAAAAAAATAACTCTTATAAAGGAAAAAGAAAATATATGTATATATATTTTCTTATCCTCATCTCAAACCATGGTTAGAATATAAAGATATTATTGTATCATAGTTTAAAACACCTAAGGAAAAATAACCAAGGGTTAAATAGTGGGTGAGCATTGTAAGATGAAGAAGAGTGTAGAAACTAAGGCCAGCTCCCACTTGCACTAAGGCCAGCTGCTGTAGTATCGCATACCGAGCATCCCGAAGAGTCTCTCAAACTGTGTCTGGGGAATGGCCTTTGTGAGTGGATCCGCTGTGTTATTCTTCGTGTCAACCCTCCTGACCTCGATCTCCCGGCGATCAACTATCTCCCGGATCAGGTGATACCGCCTCAGAATATGCCTGGATCGCTGATGGGACCTGGGTTCCTTGGCCAAAGCCACCGCTCCATTGTTATCGCAATACAAAGGTATTGGATGCTCAATGGATGGAACCACTCCAAGTTCAGTAATGAACTTCTTGATCCAGACAGCCTCTTTGGAAGCATCGTTGGCAGCGATGTATTCAGCCTCCATTGTCGAGTCTGCTATGGTTTCCTGCTTGGAACTCTTCCAGCTAACCGCCCCTCCGTTGAGGGTAAAGACAAATCCCGACTGCGACTTAGAGTCGTCCTTATCACTCTGGAAGCTCAAATCGGTAAAGGACTCCACTTGGAGTTCTCCGTTACCATACACCAAGAGCATCTCTTTAGTCCTTCGTAAGTACATGAGAATGCTCTTCACAGCTGTCCAGTGACTCTCTCCAGGATCAGCTTGATACCTACTCACTACACTTAGTGAGTATGCTACATCGGGTCTGGTACATAGCATCGCGTGCATGATAGAGCCTACAGCCGAAGCATAGGGTATCCCTTGCATGTGAGCTCTCTCCAAATCAGTCTTGGGAGACATCTCTTTGGAGAGAGTGACTCCAGAGATCGTGGGTAAGTTCCCATGCTTGGATTCTTCTATACTAAACCTCTTTAGTATGGTGTCAATGTACCTGGATTAGGACAATCCCAATATCCGTTTGGATCTATCTCTATAGATCCTTATTCCCAATATGCAGGAGGCATCACCAAGATCTTTCATTGAGAATCTTTATGATAAGAAGAGCTTGACCGATTGCAGCATAGGAATATCATTTCCTATCAAGAGTATGTCGTCCACGTACAATACGAGGAAAGCAACCTTACTCTCTGCCACCTTCTTGTAAATACAAGGTTCATCTACGTTTTTGACGAAATCAAACTCTTTGATAACGACGTCAAAGCAGATGTTCCAACTCCGCGATGCTTGCTTTAATCCATAAATAGATTTAAGCAGCTTGCACACCTTCCCGCTGCTCCCACTATCTACGAAGCCCTCTGGCTGAGTCATGTACACGCACTCTTCTAAATCACCGTTTAGAAAGGCGGTCTTAACATCTATTTGCCAGATTTCGTAGTCATGATATGCAGCGATGGCAAGCATGATCCGGATGGATTTAAGCATAGCCACTGGAGAAAAGGTCTCGTCATAGTCCACACCTGGTCTTTGACGAAAACCCTTTGCAACAAGTCTGGCTTTGAAAGTCTCTACTTTCCCATCTACACCATGTTTTTTCTTGAAGATCCACTTGCTCCCAATGGGTTTTACCCCTTCAGGAGCATCTTCCAAAGTCCATACTTTGTTGGTGTACATGGATTCCATCTCGGACCGCATTGCATCCAGCCATTTCACTGAGTCCCCACCCGTGATGGCCTGCTCGAAGCTAGTTGGGTCATCATCCTCCATGATGCAATCCTCGCTCCCACCATCTATGAGAAAACCGTAGTATCTCTCAGGTTGGCGAGGAACCCTACTAGATCGGCGGAGAGGCTGAGGTTCGTTGGGAACCACTGAATCCTCTGGTTCAACCAAATCTTATGTCGTAGTCTGTATTGCTGGAACCTCTTCCAGTTCTACCTCCTTGCCACTAATCTCTTTTTCAAGAAATTCCTTTTCTAAAAAGGTGGCATGTCGAGAAACAAACACCTTTTGTTCCTCGGTGTGGTAGAAGATATACCCGCGCGAATGTTTGGGATATCCAATAAACTTACACAGAATAGACATTGCCGCGAGTTTGTCCGGATTCTGCGTTTTTACATATGCCGGACAACCCCATATCTTAACATAATTAAGACATGGTCTCTTTCCTTTCCATATCTCATATAAAGTGGTTGGCACGGATTTGGTGGGAACCATATTCAATAGGTCTGCAGCTGTTTCCAGTGCATATCCCCAGAAGGAAATAGGTAACTCAGTTGTGCTCATCATAGAGCGCACCATATCTAATAGGGTGTGGTTCCTCCGTTCTGATACACCGTTGTGCTGTGGTGTATATGGAGGAGTCAGCTGAGAGAGAATCCCATTCTCTTTTAGGAAGTCCAGGAATTCAATGCTCAAGTATTCACCTCCTCGATCAGATCGAAGGATTTTAATACTTATTCCGGTTTGGTTCTCGACTTCTTGTTTATATTCTCTAAATTTCTCAAAAGCTTCTGATTTGTGTTTCATTAGGAACACATATCCGAATTTAGAGAGATCGTCAGTGAATATAATGAAGTACGCAGAACCATTCCTGGCATGTGTAGACATGGGACCGCATACATCACTATGTATCAGTCCCAAGAGTTCAGTAACTCTTTCTTCGTGTCCCGTAAACGGAGTTTTGGTCATCTTGCCTTTGAGACATGACTGGCAAGTGTCATAAGATGAAAATTCAAACGGATTCAAATATCCATCCTTATGCAACTTAGCTAGTCGTGTCGCATTGATGTGACCCAGTCTACAATGCCACAAGAAGGATTCATTCAGTTCTGAACTCTTCCTCTTGTGTGTGTTTGTTATACTTAGAACTGTTGATTGATTTAGAACATAAATGCCATTGCACAACGTGCCTGATCCAACCAACTTTTGGTTACGGAAATTGTTCATAACACTATCCTGTAATACAAAATTATATCCCTCTTTACTCAACAAAGAAACCGATATAATGTTGCATATCAGGTTCGGAATGTAATAGCATTCGTTCAGAACCAATGTATTACCAGTTGGTAATGCAAGGTGATATTCCCCGACAGTCTTAGCTGCAACAATTGCACCATTTCCAACTCTTATGTCTTTATCATCTTCTCCAAGTTCTCTGCCTTTCCTAAGCCCATGTAACTGATTACATATATGGGATCCTGACCCGGTATCTAATACCCAGGACGTAGGGCAAATGGAGAAACAGTTCTCTGTAACGAACACACCCGAAGAAAATGCATCAACATGTACTTTCTTCATTCGGGTGGCATGGAAATCCTGGTATTCCCCTATGTCCTGTTCAGTCCTATAACTCTTATAAGAAAGAACGGAACCAACGTTCCCCAGCACAGTATAAATTGCGGGTTCGGTCAATACATCCATATTATTATCTTGATTAAGGCATGACATGGTCGCTACCTGGAGAGAGAGAGAAGAAAACACTTTAGCGTATGCTCTTGCAAGATCAGATTGGTTATTATTTTATCTAATCAGGATGGCTCCCACTGTTTTTATCAAATCTTCCTTCAAACCCTAAAAGGAAAGACTAGCTGGGATTAATTACACCCTACAACTTCGCCGATCTTTTAGCCAGGCCAGTGCCGGTACTTTGAGGGAGGTTCCCCGTGCTTTCGCACGGACCTAATTAAAGTAAACCTCGTTTTCCCAGAGGCGTAACCTCGTTAACACCTTTCTAGACACCTATTTGATCGGCTAATTGTAATGTGTAAAACTCTCCCAGGAGTAACTCTTACTCGCAGTGGGTATCGGGATCCAACTATCTCATAGAAGGTATGCAATCTCATTGCAAATTTCAACACTTGAAATTCCCGATAAAATTTTGCCCTAGCATCCTATGACCTTGACGCAGGCCAACAAATCATAGTCCACTAGTCAAGTTCAACCCGTCATTTCTTGATTGAATTAAACCCACCCGCACGACCCTTGACGCAGGCCAACAAAGTCGCACGACTACCCTAATCCAATCTGCATCATATGCATAAACAGATAAATACTAGTTAGCTAGCGCACACTACGCTTTGACGTAGGCCAACAAACGTAGCACGAATACTAAGTAGGACTTATCTGAAATGACGGAGGGCAACGACAGGTTTTTCTGAAGACCTATTGCGTAATGAACTCGATATCATTGTAGAATCAAATGAAATTTTGAAATGGAGTGGTTTTGAGGCTTTTATTAGTTTTTCTAAAGAGGTCACTCCCGGTGAAGGGATCTCGGCTCTTTCCTCATCGAATAAGGTGCATGATATATCAAATATATCACTATGCAAAGCAAAACTGTAACTACCCTTTTTGAAAATTTGATTCTACAACATCTTTTAGGTTTATTTTCTTTCATTAATCACATTAATGAAGTCCCATCATTTAAGTCATCTAAACATCACAGATAAATACGACGTACACTTATGCCATCCGCATTCGCCTCGATGTCCCCTCGTGCACCGTTAGGTTAGGTAACTAACGACAGAGCAGGGCAGGGCTAGTGCGGGTGCAAAACATAAGTAACGTCTATATAATATATCATATATACTATATAAAGTATCTATCACAGCACATCACATGATCACATCACAGATATCGCAGCAGAAACATAGATATAATGTGGGATATACTAGGACGTCCGTATTTAGTATTTAGCCAACAATAGAAAATACGGATTCCACAGTCGCGATGAATAGCCAAGCCCACACCCTGGACCCCTACGAGAGCGGCAAGCGACCCTACCAATTCTGGAGTTTAGGAGATCCGGTCTCGACTCCTCGAGATGGCCTCCCACTAACCCCAGAACCCGGTCACCCGTGCTCCCCTCCTTGGGTCCATCCTAATGCGGAAAAGTAAATAATATACAACACTGGTGGCATCAACCTCAACCCGGAAGTGCCCCAAATAAAAGAATATTACATTACATTTGAATTTACATGAATGAAAATTTAAAACTCTCATCTCACATAAAAAAAATCCCGGCTATTCAATCGCGACAATCCTGCACATCATATCTTAGCAACACATAATATCTCATATCATCAACGTAAGTAAGTATGCTTACAACGATTGTCGTCGACGTATAGCAACGACAATCGGCAATACCACTACATACTACACTTACGGTCACAGAAAAGAAAGTGTAAAACTGCAATATCTGGAATCCACATTCTCTTTAGACATCGTAAATGCGAAATATCACATACATCGTATTTCATGTCTAGTAATATGAATTCCACACATTGCATCACATTCCAGATAATTAGACAGTATTAAAGTTTTCGAACGAATGATCAAACACCCAAGATTCGCTAAAGCTCAACACTTGAGCGGAGTTCAAAAGCCCAGAGTGTGACACAGTAGTAGCGGTCCAGACGTAGAAGGGTCAAGCCAACGCCTCACATGTGGCACGCCGTACTGCCCCAAACCCTAAGGTTCAAATGGCAGTTCAAGACGGTCACATAATCGAGTTAAGGTTTGTTGTCTTCTAGACGGTCCACCAAAAAATTTGCACGTATCCCCAAAAAAAATTTAAACCCCGTGAAAAGTGAGCAAATGATACTCGTTCAAACACTTGAATACTTTCTAATTTATCCCGAAAAGCAACGAAATGAAAATTCCGATCGAATCGACGAGTCCAAAACCATCTCCAGAAATTACAGTACTAAATTCAGATTAAAAATACTCCAAATCAATATACAAGCAGATAGATTATTTACTGTACAAAAACGACACGATGAAGCAACAGAACGGCCGCAGAACAGCGGCCTAAGCAGGCTATTGCCGCGGTTCCGCGGTGGAATTAACTGTTCATGGCATCATTTTTCACAGTAATTCTTACATTTACCTGCTGAATTTTTTGCATATTTTTAATTCTGAAAATAACCAGATTTTAAAAAATATCCAGAGAGCGTCCGAGAAAGTCGTATTTTGGTTCGATCGGAGTTTTTACTTCGTTAAAGTGTCGCCTAATGTTCTAGGTCGGCTTTGATACTAATGTTGGGTTAACCTAGCACCTCATGAAGGGTTTGGAAGTATCACATGAACCAAAGATTGAATTTTTAGGGTGCTAAGTTAACGAACATAGAATCGTTCCTAGAAAAATTAGGGTTTCAAAAACTACACTTCATCACATGAAAGAAATGCTAGGATTTTGAGAGTACAACCTTTGTAGCTCCCTACGCTAGACTCCTCGGCTACTTGGAGTTTGGAAAAGGTCCGCTTGAACTCCTCTAGGTCCACGATGATCCACCCGGAGTCCGCTTTGTCCAAGCTTGCAACTTCACCCGATCAAGAGAATGAAATGAAGCTAACACTCCAAACAAGTGGGCTAGACTTGTGTAGAATGGTGTTGTGGTTCTCTTTCTCACTTCAAAATCCTATCTTGTTAAGTATATTGCTCACTACAAAAGTCTAGAGAGCAAAAGAGGAAGGAAGAAGATGATGGCAATTCTTTAACAAGAGTGAAAAAAATAACTCTTATGAAGGAAAAAGAAAATATATGTATATATATTTTCTTATCCTCATCTCAAACCATGGTTAGAATATAAAGATATTATTGTATCATAGTTTAAAACACCTAAGGAAAATAACCAAGGGATAAATAGTGGGTGAGCATGGTAAGATGAAGAAGAGTGTAGAAACAATCCAATAATTAACCCTTTTTCTTTCCTTTTGTTTTAGTATAAATACAATAATAATCCATATTAAAAACTCATGGTGTGAGGCTTATATTGCCACCATTTTCTTTGTATAAGCAACCATGATAGATGATGTATGTATGTAAGTATGTATGCATATCCATATGTGAATGAAACTAAAAGAAAGATAGCATACATGCATGCATACATCCATCATGTACAAGAAAAGGTTTCATGTGAGAAAACTAATGGTTAAATGATAAATCAACACTTGATTTATCAATCCGGCCATATCACATATGACCCCACCAAAAGCAAGCCGCCCGATCAATATACGGTATCCTGTACGCGTATTTTAATCGGGTCCATGCGCATATCGCATACGCGCACCACGACGTTTCGCCTGGACTAGGTAACTCCTTTGTGGGACTCTAAGACTCATCAATACGCCGGCAGTGGGTGATGATCATATCAAGCACCCTCAAGCCGCAAGCGGTCAACTAAACTTAACGGCCATCCGGGTATTGAGCGATCAGAAGAAAACAAGCGAACCTGCTACAACTCCCGTCGAGCCAATCGGCAACACTTCCCGTACAGTCCGGTCTCCTCGTCTGATATGTCGCATATCAAGTCTAGGGGTGGTAAACGTCAGACCCCAATAACTGATAAGTCATGCCGATGTGAGGCTCATAACGGGTCGAGAAACTACTGGTAACACTTACCAGCAAATCTCTGAATCAGCCCTGGCCAGGGACTTCCCTATTATGGCCAATCGAGCACATCGCAATATCAACCCCCAATACCGGGACAGACGAAACCCCTCCTATTGCTCATTGCCTCCATGTGACTCGGGACTGTACCCAAAAACCACCGTTTTGTACGCCCTCATGGACGTGGTAAGGTGGAAATCAAAGCACAGTGGGAATCACACAAGACTCTATGACGATCTCGGGTCTACAGACTAACCTGCACAAGTGTCACCTGAGAACTGCCATCTGACGTGAGGTATAATACCATCTAGGAGTTCTCGGCGAGTCCGTCCAGTGTACCCAGTCTCCACTGAGCACCCGTATACCATCTCTGATGTCAAACACCAATGGATATGGGATCATCCATCGCCCATCTCATGGGTCGAGAAGCGTATACGCTAGTCTACACTGGTGTATCGATGCCCCGTCTCGATACACGCACGACTAGGGACCTTGAAGGATGTACTTATGGACTACCATGTCCCCACTAGTATGATCTGCATCATAGTCCAGGTAGTCAAGTACACATCCTAAGGGCTTTACCAACATGCAACCATAAGACAGTATAAAGAGACAAGTATACATGTTAAGATAAAGAGCAACCAGATAGCATACTATCATATCGAGCAAGAAAGTCATCTCTATATATGTCCAAGCATCCAATATAATATACATCATCTGTACAATACTGGCCTCTAGGGCATACATACAACTAACACCCCCTCTCTCTCAATTATTCTCACTCTCTCTCTCCAAATCATCATTATGTCTCCTTTCTCTCTCCTCACTCATCATGACACCTTTTTCTTCCTCTTTTCTCACCAAAACACATACACCCGAATAAAACAACACCATAAAATAACATGTAACATGTCATGGTGCACTTACCATGAAAAACTGTAGAAACACGGAATTGGCTTAATCGCGATTAGCAGTGCACTAATCGGGTTTTTAGCAAAACTGCATATAATAAATTTTAAAAATTCCAAATCCTTTAAATATATTTTTAAATGAATAAATCATTTTAAATTTCTAATTATTTCACAAATATTGGTATATATTTATACCATTTTTCGAAAACCCCAATTTCGCAAATCGGGCAGTTTTCGGGAAATATATTATTTTAATATTAAATTCCAAAAATAATATTTTATATTTTCTGAAATGTTACATTTAGATCCCTATCACCTAAGGCTTTTCAATTTTATGAGCCGTAAGGGTCCCATAAAATCAGTTTCTCCTTATTATTCGAAAGGATCTCGTAGGTGTACTTTCTCCTTAGGAGTCGTGGGGACTCCCAAGTGTGTTTTTCCTTTGTAACTCGTAAGGATCCCACGAAGGTGTTTTCTTATGAGTCGTGAGGATCCCGTAAGTTTTGTTCTCCTCTTGTATCGTGATGACACATGAGTGGGTCTTCCCAAATGGAGCATAATTCCAAGGACAGAGACCGGCCGCGTGACTGGTGATTGCGGTGGGTCATGGGTGTGATGAGAATTATTTGAGCCCGTAGATTGTACACGGTAGTCAACTTGGGGACCAACCGTAGGGCTATGTGAATTTTAGGAAATTGGATTTTGGTTGGCGTCTGCATCGCTGCACTGGAATATGGTACTAGAAGCGACTCATCATTCACCTTTTGGAGGTTGGGGAATTTGGAATTTGGTTGGCGTCTGCATCGCTGCACTGGAATATGGTACCAGGACCGACTCATCATTCGCCATTTGGAGGGTTTTTTTACCGCGATTGCTCTATCATTTCATCTTTTCATATCATGAAGGTAGCGATTGCCCTATCATTTTGGCTATTTATTTGTGGTTTCCCCATCATTTCGGTTTTATTTTCATCTTTATTTTACTCGTTGATTTTTATTACGAGTTGCCCCATCATTTTGTACTCTCAGTTTAATGACTTAGGGGTCGAATGTTCCCAGTTTAACGACGTTGTGGTCAACTGTTCCCAGTTTAACGACATGGTGGTCAACTGTTCCTAATTTAACGACGTGGTGGTTTACTCTCCCCAGTTTAATGACGTGGTGGTCGACTGTCCACAGTTTAACGACGTGGTGGTCAACTGGTGGAGCCTAGGCTCGATTCTGCAGGAACCATGGGCTCCTTTGGCTTAATTGCATAAGCGGGCTCTTCGTTATCTAGATCGAGCCGGTGTTGGATGGCACCAACCACATCATCGTCATGGCTATAAGGCGTAGGAGGACTTATTCCTTTGGGCTCCATCATGTAGACCGTATGGGTTGTGTACCCGTCTATCGCTTTTTCATTGGCAATGTTGCTCATTCTTCTCTTAGCTTATTGCCTTGGTCCACTCTTTTCAGAGAAAGGCAGATGTTTGAGAGATTCAGGTTCCCGAAGGGCTTCGGTCTCCATTTGTATGAAATTGGTGGTCGCAACTTGACTGTTTGTTAACACATCGCCATTTCGGTTCCCGAACACCTTTAGACGGTTCTATCTCTCCTGTCTTGTATTGCTTTTCGACCCAATCTTTGAAGACGAAACAGTCCTTAATGGCATAACCTATCACTCTGTGATAGGGGCAATATTTGGGGTCGTCGGTCATATTCGCTTCTTGAGGTCTTTTTGATTCTGGCAATTGTAGACCGTTTATTAGAGCATCTTTGAATATTTTATAGACTTTGTCCCTTGTGAAGGAATAGACCTTATCCAGCTTCTCCTTCAGTCGAGATTCTCCTCCCTCTTTGAACACTGGCTTCCAAAACTGGTTCACATTAGGCCCGCTCATCCCTCGCTCATTTCGGTTAGCCGAAATGTTAAACGATTCAGCATCGTCGAAATTTCCTCTTTTGCAATTTTCGTCCTTTTGGTTCCTCCAGGATTTATTGCTATTTTGGAAATTCGAGGAAGAATCCTGCTTTGAGCGTTCCAATATTTGAACTTTCTTGGTCAACTCTTAGAATGTCTTGAGACCTGGGTGCATAGAAAAGGATTCATCAAGGTACCGAGATTTCCGATGAGGATATAGACGGATTAGTCTTGTTCCAACGGTGGCCCACATTTGATTGAGAGATTACGTCATCGGGTTATAAAATCCGTGCTGCTCTCGTTGTTCTTTGGCTTGGTCATTATGAGGTTGGCGATGGTGATCTTATCACTGACACTCATGAACCTTTGTCGAAACAGAGATTCCATTTGGACGAAAGTAGTAACGAAGCCATCTGGTATGCTCGCGTACTATTCGAAAGCGACATCGGTTAAGCTATTAATGAACTGGCGGAGGAGAAGCACATCATTGCCCCAGTATTCCTGCATGAGGTTTTAAAGTAGGCAATGTGCTGATTCGCATTTCCCGTCTCATCGAATATTTCGAACTTGGGGATGACATAGTCACTAGGAAACTCTACCAAATCATACTAAGCGGGATATAGTCTCCCACTACTGCTGATATCTTTTGTATTTCGGCTTCGGCTACCAATGTTTTGACTTTGTAAGTAACCAAATCCATGATTTGATCTTGCGTTAGTGGGTTGTTGTTATCAATAGTCAAGACATTTCCCGAGATAGGATGCGGCCGACTTTCATACGGCTTGCCCACCTTTGGATTTGAGGGAATAGGCATCGTCTGCCTCGAAACACCGTTTCCCGGTTCATGAGCAGAGCCTTGCGCTTGATTGGGTGGTTGAGAGGCAACTTGGGCCGTGAGCTGTAAAACGACGTTTGTCAAATCGTCGAACTTTGAGAAGAGCTTGGCTATCTCCTTATCTTTGTTTCTGAGCTGCTTTTGGAGCTCTTAGAGAAGTTGCTGCTCTGCGGTCTTGGGACGGAAGACTTTCTCCTCTTTGCTTTCCGAGCCCAACTCTTCATGAACCGAGGGATCTATCTGCTTATCAGCCTCACTGGAAGGGTTTTCATTATCTTCTGGAGAAGGCTGGTTTTGGGAAGTGGCAGCCACATTCACACCAGATTGGATTTGAGATGTGATAGCCCCGTCCTTTCTCTTGCTGCGCGTGTTCACCATGTAGACAGTGTGGACCACATATCCATCCATCTCTTTATCTTTGGCAGCTGATTTTTCGGGCCATCGTCTTGGCTCTTCCGCTTCTGGAAAAAACATGCGACTAAAGACGGTTGGTCTGATTGGGTCCTTGGGTTGCGTTGTCCGAATCACAACTTCTTGACTCTTGTGGTCATGGCATTCTTCTGAACCAATTTCAGCGGTTCAAAAGAGTTAGTAAGCTTCACAGCCGATTCAGCTGTTCTTGCGGGGTAACCCTGTTCTTGGAACCTCATGAAGTTCAATCTAGCAGAAGCCCTAGCCCTTTTATTGGTTCTGTATCTGAGCCTTTTATGTATTAGTTTCTAGATTTTGAGGGCTCGATGGGCATCCGTTTCCGGGAAACCATCATGATTCGATTGACGGGGAGCATAGAGAAGATACCCGATGTAACGACTCTGAATTTTATTGTACTGAATTTTCCAGTTTAATGTACAGAAATGAGTTATACAGCCTGAGATTGGGTTATAAGTTAATTTTGTTAAATAACAATAAGAAATAACTTATAGCTCACTGGTAAAGCCCTTGCACTGCTGTGACGTAGCCCCTGTGTTCGCTTCCCCATAGACAAATTATTTTTTTTCTGATTTTTCTTTTTAACTTTTTGGAAGCCCAAAAGTTTACACGTGCAATACACATAAAAATGAAAAGTCAGAAAAATCAAACATGTGTAAAAGGGTTTAAACACTAGGATGTACCCGGGGCACGAATCCTGAACCCCAAAGCCCACAAACGACCGGCGGATCTTCCTTTATAGCCGGCGGGGACGGTCCAACCGTGGCCAATATGCCCCGGGCTTTGCACACTCGACGTTTCCCCTATCCCTAATTTCTCTGCACCGTTTGATTGCCCTGCAATCAAACAGAGCCCCTTCAATTCCCAATTTATCACCTTATTAATGCATTTTAATTCCAAAACCCTAATTCTACACTATAAATACCACCCCACACTTTGGATCAACATCATTTTGAAAATTCTTGCCAAAACTCTCAAAATTTCTTAAGTACAAGTGGAGTAAAAGAGGACTTAGCAAGCGATCAATTTCCGGCGAGGATCGAAACAAATTCTGGCGCTCTCGCGATGCCATGAAGTTCAACGCTCTCTCTTCTACCTTTCTTTAAGTTAATCAATTAGTCAGTTCCTTCCAATCTTCTTTGCTCTTCTTTAAAAATTCTTTTTAAAACGAATATCGGTAAGTGGAGTTAATACCGATATCTATCTTCTAAACCTTAAAAACTCCTATTTTTCTTACATATTGTTCATCCAAATTTTACACAATAATTGTAATCTTAATTATAAATGTTTAGAATAAATTTTAGCCTAGAATTCCATGCAAAATAATTTTAATAAGTTTTTCATTAAAATACCATGAACTTTAAAAATCACCTCTTTTAGTATCGATTAAACATACCTTATGAAAATTTCACGAGGTAACGACCTACCCCTGACATACACACATGGTTTCATAGCACGATACCTCTTTATGTGAATACATTATTACAAGAAAATACCATTTACTATAAAAACCAGATTTCTTTTAAATTGTATTTTAAATTCCTTTGCGATCATGCCTCTACAACCCTTTTTAGGGACCTCACTATTGGATGGTGCGGATTATCTCACATTCTTGGGCTAGTAGAGCGAGATGCAGACCTCCTCACAGAGCATTCGGTCTCGAAAGGTTTTAAATACGGGTTTTTATGAAAAACGCATTTTTTTCTACTTAAATAAAAATTTAATTTTTAATAATTATATAAAAATTACAAAATCCATATATTTTCAAAATATAATACACTTACATTTTTTTAAATGAAAGAATTACAGGTTTCACTAAAATACCATCAAGATACTAACAAAAGACAAGTTTTACAATAAAATACCATGCACTTTCCAAGCAAAGCAATTATCAATAAAATATCTCAAATCCTTAAAATTCACATCCATGAAAACCCAAAATAATATAAAAAAATTCTTGAGATTTATTTTGAAATTTTATTAAAATTTTTTTTAATAAAACCCTCTCGAGTTATATAAAACAACATTTAAGGAGTTTAGTAAATATAGGTTTAAGCGGGATCAATTCTCTTAAGCCCCAGGGAGCCGGAGAAAGTGAGTGCTTGCTTATTTAAGGTAGAAAACCTAATGGAGTTATTAATGGTAATTATCTTGAAAAAAGACATAAATCCTGCCGTCCATGTGCAGCAGTTACCAATGACTCCTGAATCTAATTCAGGATCTAAATCAGTTACAAATGTCTGACTCAGTCTGAGTCTGACTCAAACACTGAATTCGAACTCAAATCAGAGTCCAATTCAAACATGAATCCAAAGTCTAACATGAATACTTGAACATGAACCCGAATACTTGAATCCAAATATCAATACCAAACATGAATACTTGACATGATTTGACCGAACTGTAGTTATAACTTGACATGACTACTTGAATACATGATTATATCTTGAACCTGTTACTTGAACAATTTGTATCCATGGTCTCGGCAAGACTTGTAAACATAACTTATACAAATACATTACGCGGGGATAACGGGGTAGATTGGTACGGAACGCATAGCGTGGCACGAGATGGTCACTTAAAAGACACCTACATGAACTCTCGTGCCGTTGCCCCGTGGGTTTTGATGGGGCCTTGTACTACATGTTACCATAGTCTATGGGGTAAGATGGACTCCTTTTGTATACATAAATATCTTCTGTACCAAGCTACATACAACTACATTAGAATAACAAGCTTATAACTGTACAACTTACCAGTTTTAATTCTAATTACTTGTTAGATTCCATTCCTTCTTTTAGGACTTACGAAGCGCTAGTTCGCCGACGGCATTCCTGTATTTTATTTCTTTGGAATGTTCGTCAGGAGGACCCGACTCTAAGGAGATCGAGCCTAGCAAGGAGGACTTGGACCAGTTCACTGCCCAGCCGGACTTCTAGCTTTCTTATACTTACTTTCAGTTTGTATGCCACTATTTAGGCATTGCTTTATATCATTGTATCTTTCCTTTTCAAAGCAAATGTATTGTAAAGATGAATGTTAATAAAAGTTGCTGTTTATTTTATATCTCTTATCATTCTTGTGCATTTATATATATATATATATATATATATTGCTTAATTACGCTTAACGTATTTATTTCTTAATAAATACATTGCGGCCCGCCACGTCACCGTTTCCATCTATTAGAAAACGGGGCATGACAGGTTTTGTTAGTGGCCTATGCAGGTCAGTTCTGCATGGAACCTTAATCAATATATCATAAGAATTATAAGAATCAACAACTATATATTCCTTACATTTCAAATTCCTTGAATCTATCCTAACCTTTCTTTTTCTATCAAGGTCATGGATTCACCGAACAACACCAGTACGAACGTCAATAGCAACACTCCACCGCCTACTCTACCACCACTACTTACCGTTGCAGCTCCCATCAACGAACAAACGGTACTGCTTGAGGCAATCAAGAGCCTCTTGGAGGGTTAGCAGCAGCAGACTGCTATCCTCATACACTGTCCAGAAGCTGAGGCACCGGGAGTCAAACAATTCCGGGCACTGCACCTGAAGCATTTCTTAGGAAAAGAGAGCCCACTAGAGGCATAAGAATGGGCTCAGTCGATAGAAGATGACCTGGCAGCAGCACACGTGCCAGAGATTTCTTGGGTGAGGGTTGCGAAGTTGCAACTAACAAACAACGCCAGAGTCTGGTGGAAGGCTGAAGAAAGCCGTGTCGCCCAACCGATTGAATGTAAGATATTTCACGATATGTTTGATGCGAAGTACTTCCCTGAAACTGCCCGTTTCGATATGGAACAGCAGTTCATTCACTTACAACAAGGCTCAATGTGGAGCAAGTCCGTGGATGAATATGATGCTGAGTTTACCATACTTAGTAGGTAAGATATTGTCTCAAATTCAAATTCCTGATATCACTTACTACACTGCTAACACAAGACCGTGAGAGGTTCGCGGCACACCTAATTCCTACTGCTGAGATTCGGACACGACAATTTCAGTAAGAGTTGGACCCGGAAATCCAAGTTGCACTCGCTACAGGGGATTTCCCAACCCATGAACTTGCTCTAAAGGCTGCACGACGTTATGAGTCGGTTGTGAAGAAGAAGGGCAGACCTTAGACTGCCGGTGTGAAATACCCTGTCACACAGATGACAGGAGGAGCCTCTTCCAGGCTAACTTTTGCACCCAGGAGACCGGGAGATCATTTAACCGGCTCAGTCCAGACTTTTGTTTCTACTGCAAGAGGAATGGATACATGGCGAAAGACTGCAGGCGTGCAAATGGCCTGTGTTTAGTTTGTGGCGCATCCACTCATGCTATAGGAGCATGTCCATATTGACTCAACCCAGCTCCAGCACTTAGACCCGCAATCACAGTTCCGCAGCGGCCAGCTATTCAGGCTCCTGCACCTCGTCTTGCTCTCCCTGCTCCACTTCCACGTGGACCTCCTGCACAGCCTCCTCATCAATTCCATCAGGCACAGAGAAACGTGCCTCAAGGGAAGACGAACGTGCCCCAAGGATAGAGGAATGTGCCTCCAGCAAGTAGGAATGTACCCAGATGTCAGGCTTTCACAATGATGGTTGAGAAAGCCGAAGCCACTGGCCAAGAAATCGCTGGTAATTCCCAATCCTTTCATCTTTTCAATTCCTTGTATATCTCTATATTTCTCCTGTATCTAAACCAACCTCACACAATTTAGGTACTATACTAGTAGCCACCCTTCCTGCACTCGTACTGTTCGACACTGGAGCGTCACACTGCTTCATGTCGCAACGATTCATGAGAACGCATACGATTCCCGCGAAGCCACTCATTTCAAGATGGAATGACAGTTCCGGGAATGAAGTATTGAAAGCAACTATGCGATTTGATCAGACTCCAATTGTAGTTTGCGGACGAGAATTCTATGCGAATTTAAAAGTATTGGGCATCCCAAATTTCGATGTTGTGTTGGGAATGGACTGGCTGGGAGTTTTCTATGCTACGATTGACTGCCGTCAAAGGAAAGTAGTATTTAAGATACTAGATCACCCAGTTTTCTACTTCAAAAGTGGATATAGAACGTTGGAGCCAGGAATCTTCCGTGCTGAGCTGAAGAATGCAGCAGTGTTTACTCTACCGGCAGAAGAAGAAAAACCAGAAGTAGTTCAAGAGTTCGAGGATGTGTTCCCTGAAGATATATCAGGTTTGCCTCCCGACCAATCTCTTGAATTCAGCATTGATTTACTACCTGGTGCGCAACCGGTAATCAAAGCTCCGTACCGGTTAAGTCCAAAAGGATTGAAGGAGATCCGTACTCAGTTGGACGTGTTAAGTATATGTATGCCCTAGAGGCCATTATTGTACATGTGATGTATATTATAATGGATGTTTGGACATATATATAGAGGACTTTCTTGCTCAACATGATAGTATACTATCCGGTTACTCTTTATCTTAACATGTTGACTGGTATTCTTTACAGTCTTGCTCTCACATGTTAATAAAGCCCTTAGGATATATACTTGACTTCCAGGATTATGATGAGATCATACTAGTGGAGCCAGGGTGGTCGGCAAATACATCCTTTAATTAGTTCCTAGTCGAGGGAATATCGAGACTAGGGCATCGATATTCCAGAGTAGACCAGTGTGTACGTTTCTTGTCCCTTAAAGGGTGATGGCTAATCCCACAGCCATTGGTGTGTGACATCAAAGATTGTACACAGGTGCTCATTAGAGAATGGGTACACCGAACAGGACTCGCCGAGGACTCCTATGTGGTAGTATACCTATCGTCAGATAGCAGTCCTTTGGTGACACTGGTACATGTTAGTATGTAGACCCGAAATCGTCATAAATTCTTGTGTGTCTCCCACTGTGCTTTGATTTCCTCCCTACCACGGCTCAAAGGAGTCGTGCAAACAGGTGGATTTTGGGTACAGTCCTGAGTCACATGGAGGCAATGAGCGATAGGAGGGGTTTCATCTCTCCCAGTATTGGGGGTTGATATTGCGCTATACTCGATTGGCTAAAACTGGAAGTCCTTGGCCAGGGTTGCTGCTAATATTTACTGATAAAAGTTATCAGTAGTTTCTCGAACCATTATAGGCCAGACATCGGCATGATTTATCACGTTACTGGGGTCTGACGTTTACCACCTATAGACATGATATGCGACACATCAGACGAAGAGACCGGACTGTACAGTAGCGTTACTGATAGGCTTCATGGAGAGTATGGATGAGCTTGCGTGTTGATTTTCATATCGCTTAATACTCGGGTAGCCGTTAAGTCCAGCTAGTACCGCTGACGGCTTGTAGGTGATTGATATGATCATCACCAACTGCTGGCATATTGACGAGTGTTTAGAGTCCCACACAGAAGTTTCCTGGTTCGAGCGAAACGAAGTAAGGCACATATGATGATATGTGCGTGGGCCTGATTAAATATGAGTATGTGATACTGTATTATAATCTGGCAGTTATCTGATGTCGGTCAGGTTATATGTGATATAACCAGATTATCGAATAAAGTGTTGGTTTGATAATGTGATATTCAGATTAATGATATTAGTCGGTTACATGTGATATAACCAGATTATTAGATCAAGTGTTGATTTAATAATGTGATATATATTATATGTGATATAATTATATCTTAACTAATATTATTAGCTCACTAATTATGTTTCTTGATATATATATATATATATATATATATATATATATATCTTAACTAATATTATTAGCTCACTAATTATGTTTCTTGATATATATATATATATATATTATATGAAGCATGACATCTATTTTCTATTTTTTAGAAAATAAAAAATGAGGTGTAAATTGTGGAGATATTTGTGGAATGGGCAAGGCATGGGTTTTATTATTTGTATGTTACTCTTGACTCACTATTCAAGCATGGTTGCAATTTCTTATTGCATTTTTATTCCATACTTGAATAAGTGAGGAAAGAGAGAGTCATTTGAGTTTACTCTCATCATTTTTCATTCTTCATGCCTTAGCCATTTTCATGAGCTCTTACTCTCTACAATTTTCTTCACCTCACTTCCAAGTTCAAACCCTTGTTAGTTATATGTATGCCCTAGAGGCCACTACTGTACATATGATGTATATTGTAATGGATGCTTGGACATATATAGGGAGGACTTTCTTGCTCAACATGATAGTATGCTATCTGGTTGTACTTTATCTTAACATGTACTCCAATTGTCTCTATGTTACATGTTGATAAAGCCCTTAGGATATGTACTTGACTACTGGGACTATGATGAGATCATACTAGTGGGGCCACGGTAGTCGACGAGTACATACTATAACTTTTCCTAGTCGAGGATGTATCGAGACAGGGCATCGATACACCAGAGTAGACTAGCGTATACGCATCTTGACTCATATGATGGGCGATGGATGATCCCATATCCATCGGTGTTTGACATCAAGGATGGTGTACGGGTGCTCAGTAGAGACTGGGTATACTAGACGGACTCGCCGATAACTCCCAGATGGTATTATACCTCACGTCAGATGGCAGTTCTCCGGTGACACTGGTACAGAGTAGTCTGTTGACCCGAGATCGTCATAGAGTCATGTGTGATTCCCACTGTGCTTTGATTTCCATTATACCACGTCTAAGAGGGCGTGCAAAAAGGTGGCTTTTGGGTACAATCCCGAATCACATGGAGGCAATGGGCGATAGGAGGGGATTCGTCTCTCCCGGTATAGGCAGTTGATGTTGTGCTGTGTTCGATTGGCTATAACTGGAAATCCCTGGCCAGGGTTGCTGAGATCTACTGGTAAGTGTTATCAGTAGTTTCTCAAACTGTTATAGATCTCATATCGACACGACTTATCAAGCTACTGGGGTCTGACGTTTACCACCCCTAGGCGAGATATGCGACATATCAGACGACGAGACCGGACTGTAAGGGAGTGTTACTGATTGGATTCACAAGAGAATGTACAGGCTTGCTTGTTGATCTTCTGATCGCTCAATACCTGGGCGGCTGTTACGTTTAGCTGACCGCTTGCAGCTTGAGGGTGTTTGATATGATCATCACCTACTGCCGGCGTATTGATGATTCTTTAGAGTCCTACACAGAGGTTTCTTGGCTCAGGCAAAACGGAGTAGGGGCACATATGTGATATGTGCAAGACCGAGGATAATGCGATATGAGATACCGTATTCTATTCTCGCGATATTTGATATCAGCCGGATCATCGGATCAAGTGTTGATTCGATGAATCGGTAAATGATATATTAGTCGGTTATATTCCATATAGCCGGATTATCGGATCAAGTGTTGATTCGATAATTTAATGTATAATTATATATTTGATATATTAAATTACATTAATTAATATTAGTTCACTTATTGATTCATTTTCTCACTCGGGTAATACATTGATATATATGCGATATATGTTAATTGTATTATTTTGTTACAATAAATATTGTATATATGATATATAATATTGTAACATATTATAATTACTAATGCAACATGATTAGTGGAGATTAAACAAGGTTAGGGTTTGATTTGGATTAGCTCATTCTTGTAGCTTCTAGAAGCTTTTCTTTTTGTCATGAACAAAGATATTTGTGTTGATATTTTTAAGTGGCTCATGCTTTAACCCAACCCAAACCCTAGCCCTAGTTAAATCTCTACAAAGGTTACATGAACCATGGTTGCATAAATGATTATGACAACATTTCATTATTCATGACAAATGATTATTCTTCATCTTCTTCCTTGAGTTCTTCATGGAAAAGCTTTCTAGCTTTTTCAAAGGTGATGAAAATGAGTGAGAAATAGAAAATAAATGATAGCAAAAATCCTACTTCATCATCCTCATCTATCCTTGCTATTTAGATGAGGGTGTTCACTTCATTTAGTGAGTGAGAGCTTGTGTTAATGAAACTTTAAGGTAGATCATCTTTATTATCGAAGATCGGAAGCAAGCTTGCATCTTTCTCTTCGTGAAGCCTCTCGAGAGTCTGGAACTAGATGATTGCAGCGAAGGGATCACAACACGGAGCTTATGAGGTGAAGGACTGGATCTACAAAGGTTGTAATCCCTCTCACTTAGTGTTAAAGTGTTTAACATGCTTGTTTTCGCCTAATCTCTAGTATAAAGATCTTGTTTAGGGTTGTTCGGCACAGCTAAATTTTAAATCGGGCATGGTTGATACCTCGTAGACCCTTGTGCGTGTGCCTAGCATCCCTACAGTGGTATCAGAGCCAAGCTAGAGCTTTAGGCGAAGTCTATAGAAGTTTAAAGTCCGATCGAACTCCGAATACCCGTAAAACCCTAGTTTCTGGAAATATTTCAAAAATGTTGATTTTTCCATTTTAAAAATACTCAAAAAAATCAGCAGGGTATTTTAGGAATTACTGTGCAAAACGAGCCGTTAATGCGCTTAAAGCGCCGCGGAACCGCGGCCGTACCATGGCTTGAGCGGCGGTTCCGCGGCGCTACAGTGGCAATAGGGTTTTATTTTGCTACAGTTGATCTGTAGGTACTTCCTGAATGTTCTGGGATATTTTTATTTTACTCAAGTGTTGAGTTTTCTGGGTTGAATTGGGGACTCGTTGATTCGATCGAATAATTTAACTTCGTTTAAGTTTTTCCGGATAATTTTAGAAACTGTTAAAATGTTCGAACGGATATCAATAACTCACTTTTTCCCCTGCCGGAAAATTTCCAAGTGTTGGATTTTTCCGTAGTTTTAGAGCATTCTAAGTCGTGCAAGTAACGCGGTGGACCCTCTAGAAGACAACAAACTTTAACTCAATTATGAGACCGTCTTGAACTGCTTTTTGAACCTTCGGGTTTGGGGCAGTACGGCGTGCCACATGTGAGGCGTTGACTTGACCCTTCTACGACCATTGGTACTGTGGCATGTGATAGATGTTTTTAAACTAATTTCAAGTGTTGAGAACTATTTGGGAAATCTTGGGTGTTTGATTATTCGATCGGAAAGTTTAACATTGTCTATTTATCTGGATCGTGATACAATATTTGGAATCCACAAGTAGTTATGAGATAACTAATTTGAATGTTATAAATCTAGCAGTTCACTCTCAGATGATCGGTTGCCACGGAATTTTGATGTGATCAAAAGTCCGTCGCAATCACGTAGCGTACGCGGATACTCTCCAGGTAAACTTAATAGACAGCCACGCCCCATAGCCCCGACCAAGTGACTGCAGGAGAACCCCGTCGCCAAAAGCATCCGTTCGGGTGCTCGCGGCAGCGGTGTTCCGCCTTAGTGCACTTCGTCGACGGCATCGGGGGTGCGGCCTTCTACTAAAGTTTGCGACGAGCATTCGATCAGGATGTCGGGAATCTTGTTGAATTGCCCGACTAGATATTGAAAAGAGTTTTCGATAATGAGACTAAAATGCTGGGTTTATAATTGTTAGGCATGAGATGTCTAAGGTATTCATTTGGTTAGGCATGTGATGTCTAAAGAGGTTGCGGATTCTAACTGTTGTAGTTTTACACTTTCTTTTCTGTGACCGTAAGCGTAGTATGTGGTGTATCGCCGGCTTCGTTGCTATACATCAACGACAATCGGGATACGCATACTTGCTTACGTTGATGATATGAGATATTATGTGTTGCTGTGATATGTTATATTGGATCGTCGCGTTTTGAATAGCCGGGGGGTTTATATGAGATGAGAGTTTTTCTTTTTCATTCATGTAAAATTCATTTGTATGTAATATTCTTTTATTGGGGCACTCCCGGGCTGAGGATGATGTCACCATTGTATATTATTTACTTTTCCGCATTAGGTAGACCCAAGGCGGGGAACACAAGTAACCGGGTTCTAGGGTCCAATGGGAGACCATCTCGAGGAGTCGAAACCGGGTCTCCTAACTTTAGAATTGGCAGTGTTGCTTGCCGCTCTCGTAGGGGTCTAGGGATGTGGGTTTGGCTATTCATCGCGACCGTGGAATCCGTATTTTATACAGGCTCGTATTAAAACACGAGCGTCCTAATATATCCAATATTTCATATATGTTCTTCTGCTGCAATGTTCTGTGATGAGATCATAAAACACGAGCAAGATGTTTTATGTGATAAAACAGGCATCGCGGAGTTGGAACATCTGTTTTGATGTGGTAGTCAAAGAGTTTGACTTCATCAAAATGGTAGATGAACCTTGTATATACAAAAAGGTAGTAGAGAGTATAGTGGTGATCCTCGTAGAGTACGTGGATGACATACTCTTGATAGGAAAGGAGTTTCCTATGCTACGCTCGGTCAATCTCCACTTATCACAATGATTCTCCATATAGGATCAAAGAAATACCTCCTAAATCCTGGGTTATGGATCTATGAGATAGATCTAATTGGATGTTAGGATTCTCACTAGTTGTAGTGAGATGGTATCAATCGATCCTAGGGAGAATCACTGGAAAGGTTCCAGGGTGATAAGGACGACTGAATGTCAGTCGCAGGCATTGTCTTTACCCTCAGTGGAGGGACGGTATGTTGGAAGAGTTCCAACCTAGATACCGTGACTGTGTTCGATTGGCTATAACCGGAAATCCCTGGCCAGGGTTGCTGGGATTTACTGGTAAGTGTTATCAGTAGTTTCTCGAACTGTTATAGATCTCATATCGACACGACTTATCAAGCTACTGGGGTCTGACGTTTACCACCCCTAGGAGAGATATGCGACATATCAGACGACGAGACCGGACTGTACGGGAGTGTTACTGATTGGATTCACAGGAGAATGTACAGGCTTGCTTGTTGATCTTCTGATTGCTCAATACCTGGGTGGCTGTTACGTTTAGCTGACCGCTTGCAGCTTGTGGGTGTTTGATATGATCATCACCTACTGCTGGCGTATTGATGATTCTTTAGAGTCCTACACAGAGCTTTCTTGGCTCAGGCAAAACGGAGTAGGGGCACATATGTGATATGTGCAGGACCGAGGATAATACGATATGAGATACCGTATTCTATTCTCGTGATATTTGATATCAGCCGGGTCATCGGATCAAGTGTTGATTCGATGAATCGGTAAATGATATATTAGTCGGTTATATTCGATATAGCCGGATTATCGAATCAAGTGTTGATTCAATAATTTAATGTATAATTATATATTTGATATATTAATTTACATTAACTAATATTAGCTCACTTATTGATTCATTTTCTCACTCGAGTAATACATTGATATATATGCGATATATGTTAATTGTATTATTTTGTTACAATAAATATTGTATATGTGATTTATAATATTGTAACATATTATAATTACTAATGCAACATGATTAGTGGAGATTAAACAAGGTTAGGGTTTGATTTGGGTTAGCTCATTCTTGTAGCTTCTAGAAACTTTTCTTTTTGTCATGAGCAAAGATATTTTTGTTGATATTTTTAAGTGACTCATGCTTTAACCCAACCCAAACCCTAGCCCTAGTTAAATCTCTACAAAGGTTACATGAACCATGGTTGCATAAATGATTATGACAACATTTCATTATTCATGACAAATGATTATTCTTCATCTTCTTCCTTGAGTTCTTCATGGAAAAGCTTTCTAGCTTTTTCAAAGGTGATGAAAATGAGTGAGAAATAGAAAATAAATAAGAGAAAAAATCCAACTTCATCATCCTCATCTATCATTGCTATTTAGATGAGGGTGTTCACTTCATTTAGTGAGTGAGAGCTTGTGTTAATGAAACTTCAAGGTAGATCATCTTTGTTATCGAAAATCGGAAGCAAGCTTGCATCTTTCTCTTCGTGAAGCCTCTCGAGAGTCCGGAACTTGATGATTGCAGCGAAAGGACCACAACACGGAGCTTATGAAGTGAAGGTCTGGATCTACAAAGGTTGTAATCCCTCTCACTTAGTGTTAAAGTGTTTAACATGCTTGTTTTCGCCTAATCTCTAGTATAAAGATCTTATTTAGGGTTGTTCGGCACAACTAAATTTTAAATCGGGCATGGTTGATGCCTCGTAGACCCTTGTGCGTGTGCCTAGCATCCCTACAACCCTCACATGTGATGTGAATCATTGAACTTATGAAAACCCTAGTGAGCAAATTAAGCCCCTACTTCACCATCACACATTAGATTAACAATTTGATGTGGAGTGTTGCCTTCACTAATGCGATTAGTGAAGAGTTAGCTTGAGCTTGTGGACTTCGGGTGGATCGTCTTTGGTGCGAAGATCACGAAGGAGGTTCTTTCATCTTGAAGAGGAGCCTAGTGGAGTCGTGTAGACCACAACCCGGAGCTAGAGAAGAGAAGGACTCGATCTACAAGGGTATAACCTCCTTTCCTTCTTGATAGTTTTATAGCAAACCCTAATATTCTAGCAAAGATCTTGTATAGTCTAACTTAGCACCTAATAAAAATTAAAATTTGGCATGCTTGATACTACTAAAACCTCATGGTGGTGCTAGGGTCGACTTTCATGGTATCAGAGCCAAGTTAGTTTTAGGGATACGCATATTTGCTTAAGTTGATGATATGTGATATCATGTATTGCTGTTGATATGATTTATTAGATCGTCATGAAAGAATAGCCCGGGGGGGTTCTAAGTGAGATGATAGTTTTTATTTTCATTTCATGTAAAATCTGTATGTAATATTTTTTTATTGGGGTACTTCCGAGTTGAGGATGATGTCACCACAGTTGTATATTATTTACTTTTCCATATTAGGATAGACCTAAGGCTGGGAGCACAAGTAACCGGGTTCTAGAGTCCAGTGGGAGACCATCTCAAGGAGTTGAGATCGGGTCTCCTAACTCTAGAATTGGCAGGGTTACTTGCCGCTTTTGTAGGGGTCTACGAATGTGGGTTTGGGTATTCATCACGACCGTGGAATCCGTGTTTTACATTACTGGCTAAATTTAAAACTCGGAAATCCTAGTATATCCAATATTTCATATGTTGCTTCTGCTGCTTGATTCTGTGATGCTGATCATGTTAGTTATATGTATGCCCTAGAAGCCATTACTATACATAGGATGTATATTGTAGTGGATGCTTGGACATATATAGGGAGGACTTTCTTGCTCGACATGATAGTATGCTATCTGGTTGATTTTTACCTTAACGTGTACACTGATTGTCTCTCTGTTACATGTTGGTAAAGCCCTTAGGATGTGTACTTGACTATCTGGACTATGATGCGGATCATACTAGTGGGGACATGGTAGTCCATAAGTACATCCTTCAAAGTCCCTAGTCGTGGGTGTATCGAGACGGGGCATCGATATACCAGAGTAGACTAGCGTATACCTTCTCGACCCATACAGATGGGCGATGGATGATCCCATATCCATTGGCGTTTGACATCGGAGATGATATACGGGTGCTTAGTGGAGACTGGGTACACTGGACGGACTCGCCGAGAACTCCCAGATGGTATTATACCTTACGTCAGATGGCAGTTCTCTGGTGACACTGGTACAGAGTAGTCTGTTGACCCGAGATCGTCATAGAGTCTTGTGTGGTTCCCACTGTACTTTGATTTCCATCTTACCACGTCCAAGAGGGCGTGCAAAACGGTGGATTTTGGGTACAGTCCCGAGTCACATGGAGGCGATGAGCGATAGGAGGGGATTCGTCTCTCCCGGTATAGGGGGTTGATGTTGCGCTGTGTTCGATTGGCTATAACCGGAAATCCCTGGCCAGGGTTGCTGAGATTTACTGGTAAGTGTTACCAGTAGTTTCTCGAACTGTTATAGACCTCATATCGACACGACTTATCGAGCTATTGGGGTCTGACGTTTACCACCCCTAGGCAAGATATGCGACATATCAGACGACGAGACCGGACTGTAGGTAGTGTTACTGGTTGGATGCACTGGAGTGTGAGCGGGCTTGCTCATCGATCTTCTGATCGCTCAATACCCGGGTGGCCGTTACGTTTAGCAGACCGCTTGCGGCTTGTGGGTGCTTGATATGATCATCATCTGCTGCCGGCGTATTGACGAGTCTTTAGAGTCCTACACAGAGGTTTCCTGGCTCAAGCGAAACGAAATAGGAGCGCATATAAGATATGTGCGGGACCGAGAATAATGCGTGTATGTGATACCATATTCTATTCTCGCGATGAATGTATCGATATAGTTATATGCGATATAACCTAGTTATCGAATCGAGGGTTTATTCGATAAGCCGATACATTGGATACTAGTCGGTTATATGCGATATGACCGGATCGTTAAATCAAGTGTTGATTTAATGATTTAATGCATAATTATATATTTGATATATTACTTTGCATTAACTAGTATCGGTTCACTTAAGATGGATTTTCTCACTCGGATGTGCACATTGTATATGTGATATATTTTGTGCACTTGATTGTATCATGTTTGATGATACATGTTAACTTGGTCAAGTGTAAAGATTAAACCATGGTTAGTTAATGGTTAGGGTTTTCATTTATTCTTTCATTTATCTTTTAATTTGGATTAAAAGAAATGAAAAGAGAAAAGAAAAACAAAAGGGTTTCTTTCATGAAGCTTGTTGAAGCTTCATGAAGCTTTGACCAAAGAAACCCTTTTGTCTTCATCTCATTAACCCTAACCATTCATTTAACTATAGTTAGCTCTCTACACTTTACCATGGTTACAATTATGATAAGAATTCATTTTCTTTTCCATTTTTAAACAACTTATCATAATTCTATCATCTTCTTCTTCTTCTTCTTCTTCACTTGAAGAAGCTTGACTTCATCAATGGTGGATTGATGAAATGAGTGAGAAATCCAATTCTAAAGTGAACCCACTTCTTATTTCTTCATCCTCTACCTCTTGCCAAGTAGTAGAGTGTGTTTTCTTCACAAGTTTTTAGACTTGGTGAAGTTGGAGCTTGATCTAGCGATGCCTCGACATAGATCATCTTCGGCACGTCGTCGATGACCTAGCCCGCTCTTTCTCCGATGAAGCCGACGCTAAAGCCCGGGATTTTATTTGGACAGTGGAGAGGACTTCATAACGGAGCCGTGGAGGTGGAGGAACGTATCTACAAAGGTTGTATTTCCGTACTCTTAGTTAAGATGTTAACTAGCTCGTTTTGTCGCCTAAATTTCTAGCCAACGATCCGTGTTAGGGTTTCTCGGCACCTCTAATTTTTGAAATTGGCATGGTTGATGCCTTGTGAGACCTCCTTAGTGTGCCTAGGAACCCTTCAGTGGTATCAGAGCCTAGCTAGAGCCTTAGGCGATGCGTAGACGGAATTAGAACTCCGATCGAATCAAAACCCAAACCCTAATATTGCTCTCTGTACTTTTTTGAAAATTGAGGAATTTTTAGAATTAAAAATATGCAGGGAAATGTGCAGGAAATTCTAAGAAAAACTGCAGAAAACGACAACCTAATTCTACAGTTCGGCCGCGGAACCGCGGCGTTGACCCCCCTTTTGCGGCGGTTCAGCGGCCGTCTGTGATGATCAGGCTGTGAGTTTTCTTCAGTTGTTTCTGTTGGTGTTTCTTGTGTGTTCTGGATGTTTTTAATATTTTTTCAAGAATTGAATTTTCTTTGTTGTATTGGGGACTCGGTGTATCGATCGGATTGTCTAATTTTGTCAGTGTGCTTTTCCGAATAATTTTTGGATATGTTAAAAAGTTCGACCGGATATAAATACCCAACTTTTCCCCTGTCGGGAAATTTCCAAGTGTTGGATTTTTCCGTAGTTTAACGACGTTCTAAGTAGTGCAAGTAACGCGATGGTCCCTCTAGAAGACAACAAACCTTAACTCGATTATGTGACCGTCTTGAACTGCCTTTTGAACCTTCGGGTTTGGGGCAGTACGGCGTGCCACATGTGAGGCGTTGGCTTGACCCTTCTACGGCTGGACCGTTGGTACTGAGGCACGAACTGAATGTTTTTAGACTTGTTTCATGTGTTGATCTGTATTGGGAAAACTTGGGTGTTCGAATGTTCAATCGGAAAGTTTAACATTTTTTGTTTATCCGGAATGTGATACAACAATTGGAATTCACAAAAGTTATGTGATAACTGAATGAACGTTATGAACATAGCAGTTTAGTCTCACTTGATCGGTTGCCACGGAATTTTGATGTGATCAAAAATCCGTCGCAATCACGTAGCGTACGCGGATACTCGCCGGGTAAACTTAATAGACAGCTACACCCCTTAGCCCCGACCAAGTGACTGTAGGAGAACCCCGTCGCCGAAAGCATCCGTTCGGGTGCTCGCGGTAGCGGTGTTCCGCCTTGGTGCACTTCGTCGACGGTATCGGGGGTGCGACCGTCTACTAAAGTTTGCGACGAGCATTCGATCAGTATTTCGGGAATCTTGTTGAAT
This sequence comes from Agapanthus africanus, assembly GCA_030015575.1. Classification (NCBI taxonomy): domain Eukaryota; kingdom Viridiplantae; phylum Streptophyta; class Magnoliopsida; order Asparagales; family Amaryllidaceae; genus Agapanthus; species Agapanthus africanus. The sequence continues at coordinate 207,439,923 of CM057337.1, forward strand.
TGCCCGACTTGATATTGAAAAGAGTTTTCGATAAATGAGACTAAAATGCGGGGTTTATAATTGTTAGGCATGTGATGTCTAAGTATTTCATTTGATTAGGCATGCGATGTCTATGGAGGTTGCGGATTCCAACTGTTGTAGTTTTACACTTTCTTTTCTGTGACCGTAAGTGTAATATGTGACATCGCCGGTTTCGTTGCTATATGTCAACGACAATTGGGATGCGCATATTTACTTACGTTGATGACATGTGATGTTATGTGTTGCTGGATATGTTATATTGGATCGTCGTGTTCGAATAGCCGGGGGTTTTTATGTGAGATGAGTGTTTTTCATTTTCATTCATGTAAAAACTTGTATGTAATATTCTTTTATTGGGGCACTTCCAGGTAGCGGAAGATGTCACCGTTTGTATATTATTTTCTTTTCCGCACTAGGATTGACCCGAGGAGGGGAGCACAAGTAACCGGGTTCTGGAGTTCAGTGGGAGACCAACTCGAGGAGTCGAGTCCGGGTCTCCTAACTCTAGAATTAGTAGGGTTACTTGCCGCTCTCGTAGGGGTCTAGGGGTGTGGGTTTGGCTATTCATCACGACCGTGGAATCCGTGTTTTATACTGGCTCGTATTGAAAACACGGACGTCCTAGTATATCCAATATTTCATAAGATTCTTCTGCTGCGATATCTGTGATATGATCATGTGATGTTCTGTGATAGATACAGTATATAGTATATTTGATATATTATATAGGCGTTACTTATGTTTTACACCCGCGCTAGCCCTGCCCTGCTCTGCCGTTAGTTACCTAACCTAACGGTGCACGAGGGGACATCGAGGCGAATGCGGATGGCATAAGTGTACGTCGTATTTATCTGTGATGTTTAGGTAACTTAAATGATGGGACTTCATTAATGTGATTAATGAAATAAAAGAAACCTAAGATGTTGTAGAATCGAATTTCAAAATAAAACCAGGTAGCTACAGTTCTTGCTTTGCACAGCGGTATACATGATATATCCTGCACCTTATTCGATGAGGAAAGGACCGAGATCCCTTCACCGGGAGTGACTCCTTTAGCAATAACTGGCAGATGCTACACACTCGGTTTGTCTTTTGATTGCTTTTAAGAGTTTTTGCTTTGCACAGTGATATATATGATATATCCCGCACCTCATTCGATGAGGAAAGGACCGACGATCCCTTCACCGGGAGTGACTCCTTTAGCAAAACTAGAAAAGCCTCAAAAGCACTCCATTTTAAAATCATTTGATTCTACAACGATATCAAGTTCATTACGCAATAGGTTTTCAGAAAAACCTGTGTAGCCCTCCGTCATTTCAGATAAATCATGTTTAGTATTCGTGCTGCGTTTGTTGACCTTGTCAAGGCGCAGTGTGCGGTAGCTAACCAGTATTTATCTGCTTATGCATATAATGCAGATTGGATTAGGGTAGTCGTGCGGCCTTGTTGACCTTGTCAAGGGTCGTGCGGGTGGGTTTGATTCAATCAAGAAATGACGGGTTGAACTTGACTTGCGGTCTATGGTTTGTTGACCTTGTCAAGGTCATAGATCGTTCGGGGCAAAATATTATCTGGAATTTCAAGTGTTGAAATTTACAATGAGATTGCATACCTTCTATGAGATAGTTGGATCCCGATACCCGCTGCGAGTAAGAGTTACTCCTGGGAGAGTTTTATACATTACAATTAGCCGATCAAGTAGGTGTCTAGAAAGGTGTCAACGGGGTTACGCCTCTGGGAAAACGAGGTTTACATTAATTAGGTTCGTGCGAAAGCATGGGGGACCTCCCTCAAAGTACCGACACTGGCCTGGCTGAAAGATTGGCGAACTTGTAGTGTGTAATTAATCCCGGCTAGTCTTTCCTTTTATGGTTTGAAGGAAGATTTGATAAAAAGCAGTGGGAGCCATCCTGATTAGATAAAATAATAACCAATCTATTCTTGCAAGAGCGCACGCTGAGTGTTTTCTTCTCTCTCTCTCCAGGTAGCGACCATATCACGCCTTAATCAAGATAATAATACGGAATATTGACCGAACCCGCTTGTTATACTGAGCTGGGGAACGTTGGTCCCGCTCCAACTTATAATTGTTATAAGACAGAGCAGGAAATTGGGGATTACCAGAATTCCCGTGCCGCCCAAACGAAGAGAGTGCATGCTGATGCATCATCTTCGGGTGTGTTCATTACAAAGAACTGTTTCTCAGTATCCTCTGCATCCTGGGTATTTGATACCGGATCAGGATCCTAGATATGTAATCTGTTACATAGGGCTACAGAAAGGTAGAGAACTGAGAACGGGTGATAAGTTTCATGAGGCAGAAAACGGGGCAAGAGTTGCAGCCAAGTCTGTTGGTCACTGTCACCCTGTATTCCAAATACATTGATTCTGAACGAATGTTATTAGATACCGAACCTGATATACAAAATCATATCAATCTCTTTATTAGTAAAGAAAGGATATAATTTTGTATTGTTGGATAATGTTTTGAACATTTCCTATATCAAAAGTTGATCGGTTCAGGCACGTTATCTAAAAGCATTAATGTTCTAAATCAAACAACGGTTCTTAGTATACAGAACACACACAAGAGGAAGAGTTCAGAACTGAACAAATCCTTCTTGAGGTATTGTAGACTAGGTCATATCAATGTGACCCGACTAGCTGAAGTTACATGTAGATGCACATTTAAATCAGTTTGAATCTACATCTTGTGAAACTTGCCAGTCATGTCACATAGATATAATGACACAAGCTCTGTTTATTGGAAACAGAGAAAGAGTTAGTGAACTCTTGGGATGATACATGTTGATGTATAAAGGTCCCCTGTCTACACTTGCCTAGACTGGTTCTTTGTACTTCGTTACATTCTCTGATAATCTCTCAAGATTCAGACATATGTTCCTGTTGAAACACAAGTCCGAACCTTTTGAGATATTCACAGAATATGATTTAGAAGTAGAAAACCAAAACACGGGTATAAGTATTATGTCCTTTGATGAGATCGAGGAGGAGAATACTTGAGCACGGAAATCCTGGACTATTCTAAAGAAGAATGAGATTCTCTCTCAGCATTACTCCTCCGCATACACCATAGCACAATGGTATATCGGGGCGGAGCAATCACACCCTATATGATAAGGTGTGCTCTATGATGAGTACTACTGAGTTACCTATTTCCTTTTTGGGAGTTATGCACTTGAGAAGCTGCATACCTATTGAAAAGGGTTCGAATCAAATCAGTTGCCTACCACTCCATATGAGATATGGAAAGGGAAGAGCCCATGTCTTAAGTTAGTTAAGATTTGGGGTTGTCCGGCCTATGTCTAAAAGCGAAATCCGGACAATCTCGAGACAAGGTTAGTTATGTAGAACAGGAAAGGTTCCAGCTATGCAAACTACACAAGATGATTTGATAGAACCAAAGGATTCAGTAGAGACCAACGAACCTCAGCCTCTCCGCCGATCTAGTAGGGTTCCTCACCCACCTGAGAGATATTTCGGTTTCTCGATGACAGTGGGAGCGAGGATTGCATCATGAGATGATGACCCAACTAGCTTTGAGCTGGCTATCAGGAGTAAGTCTCTGTAAGAATGGCTGGATGCTTAGTGATCTGAGATGGAATCCTTATACACCAGCAAAGTATGGACTTTGGCTGCTATATCTGAAGGGTTAAATCCCCATCAGGAGCAAGTATATCTTGAGAAGATTACTTGGTGTAGATGGAAAAGTTGAGACTTTCAAAGCTGGACTTGTTAAAGGTTTTCATCATCGACCATGCGTAGATAATGATGAAACCTTTTTCCAGTAGCTATGCTTAAGTCCATCCAGATCCTACTTGCTACGGCTACATACCATGACTACGATATCTGGCGGTTGGGTGCCATGACTGCTTTTCTAAATGATGTTTTAGAAGAGAATGTCTATAAGTACACAGCCAGAGGGATTCGTAGACAGTGGGAGCTGCGGAAACATGTACAAGATGCTTTATAGGATAAAGCAAGTATCGCGGAGTTGGAACATCTGTTTTGATGTAGTAGTCAAAGAGTTTGATATCATCAAAATGGTAGATGAACCTTGTATAAACAAAAAGGTAGTAGGGAGTATGGTGATGATCCCCGTAGAGTACGTGGATGACATACTCTTGATAAGAAAGGAGTCTCTTATGCTACGCTCGATCAATCTCCGTTTATCACAAAGATTCTCCGTGTAGGATCAAAATGATACCTCCTAAATCCTGAGTTTTGGATCTATGAGATAGATTTAATTGGATGTTAGCATTCTCACTAGTTGTAGTGAGATGATATCAATCGATCCTGGGAAGAATCACTGGAAGGGTTCCAGGGTGATAAAGACGACTGAATGTCAGTCGCAGGCATTGTCTTTACCCTCAGTAAAGGGACGGTATGTTGGAAGAGTTCCAAGCTAGATACCGTGACATACTAGACGATAAAGGCAGGATACATCGCTACTTAAGATGCTACCAAAGAGGCTGTTTGGGTGTATATTGGTTCATGAGATGAACTATGTTCCTCCCATTGTGTGACAATGGAGTTGTGGCTTATGCCAAGGAACGCAGGTCCCATCAGTGATCCAGACATATTCTAAGGCAGTGTCACCTGATCATGGAGATGCTTGATCTCCAAGGGATCGAGGTTAGGAGAGTAGACTCAGAGGACAACACAGCGGATCCACTCACAAAGGCCTGTTCCCAGAGAGAGATTTTTATGGGATGGTTGAGATGAGATACTACAACCACTGCTATCAGATGGCCCTAGTGCAAGTGGGAGATTGTTAGTTATATGTATGCCCTAGAGGCCATTACTATACATAGGATGTATATTGTAGTGGATGCTTGGACATATATAGGGAGGACTTTCTTGCTCGACATGATAGTATGCTATCTGGTTGATCTTTACCTTAATGTGTACACTGATTGTCTCTCTGTTACATGTTGGTAAAGCCTTTAGGATGTGTACTTGACTATCTGGACTATGATGCGGATCATACTAGTGGGGACATGGTAGTCCATAAGTACATCCTTCAAAGTCCCTAGTCGTGGGTGTATCGAGACGGGGCATCGATATACCAGAGTAGACTAGCGTATACCTTCTCGACCCATACAGATGGGCGATGGATGATCCCATATCTATTGGCGTTTGACATCGGAGATGATATACGGGTGCTCAGTGGAGACTGGGTACACTGGACGGACTCGCCGAGAACTCCCAGATGGTATTATACCTTACGTCAGATGGCAGTTCTCTGGTGACACTGGTACAGAGTAGTCTGTTGACCCGAGATCGTCATAGAGTCTTGTGTGGTTCCCACTGTGCTTTGATTTCCATCTTACCACGTCCAAGAGGGCGTGCAAAACGGTGGTTTTTGGGTACAGTCCCGAGTCACATGGAGGCGATGAGCGATAGGAGGGGATTCTTCTCTCCCGGTATAGAGGGTTGATGTTGCGCTGTGTTCGATTGGCTATAACCGGAAATCCCTGGCCAGGGTTGCTGAGATTTACTGGTAAGTGTTACCAGTAGTTTCTCGAACTGTTATAGACCTCATATCGACACGACTTATCGAGCTATTGGGGTCTGACGTTTACCACCCCTAGGCAAGATATGCGACATATCAGACGACGAGACCGGACTGTACGGTAGTGTTACTGGTTGGATTCACTGGAGTGTGAGCGGGCTTGCTCGTCGATCTTCCGATCGCTCAATACCCGGGTGGCCGTTACGTTTAGCAGACCGCTTGCGGGTTGTGGGTGCTTGATATGATCATCATCTGCTGCCGGCGTATTGACGAGTCTTTAGAGTCCTACACAGAGGTTTCCTGGCTCAAGCGAAACGAAATAGGAGCGCATATGAAATATGTGCGGGACCGAGAATAATGCGTGTATGTGATACCGTATTCTATTCTCGCGATGAATGTATCGATATAGTTATATGCGATATAACCTAGTTATCGAATCGAGGGTTTATTCGATAAGCCGATACATTGGATACTAGTCGGTTATATGCGATATGACCGGATCGTTAAATCAAGTGTTGATTTAATGATTTAATGCATAATTATATATTTGATATATTACTTTGCATTAACTAGTATCGGTTCACTTAAGATGGATTTTCTCACTCGGATGTGCACATTGTATATGTGATATATTTTGTGCACTTGATTGTATCATGTTTGATGATACATGTTAACTTGGTCAAGTGTAAAGATTAAACCATGGTTAGTTAATGGTTAGGGTTTTCATTTATTCTTTCATTTATCTTTTAATTTGGATTAAAAGAAATGAAAAGAGAAAAGAAAAACAAAAGGGTTTCTTTCATGAAGCTTGTTGAAGCTTCATGAAGCTTTGACCAAAGAAACCCTTTTGTCTTCATCTCATTAACCCTAACCATTCATTTAACTATAGTTAGCTCTCTACACTTTACCATGGTTACAATTATGATAAGAATTCATTTTCTTTTCCATTTTTAAACAACTTATCATAATTCTATCATCTTCTTCTTCTTCTTCTTCACTTGAAGAAGCTTGACTTCATCAATGATGGATTGATGAAATGAGTGAGAAATCCAATTCTAAAGTGAACCCACTTCTTATTTCTTCATCCTCTACCTCTTGCCAAGTAGTAGAGTGTGTTTTCTTCACAAGTTTCTAGACTTGGTGAAGTTGGAGCTTGATCTAGCGATGCCTCGACGTAGATCATCTTCGGCACGTCGTCGATGACCTAGCCCGCTCTTTCTCTGATGAAGCCGACGCTAAAGCCCAGGATTTGATTTGGACAGCGGAGAGGACTTCATCACGGAGCCGTGGAGGTGGAGGAACGGATCTACAAAGGTTGTATTTCCGTACTCTTAGTTAAGATGTTAACTAGCTCGTTTTGTCGCCTAAATTTCCAGCCAACGATCCGTGTTAGGGTTTCTCGGCACCTCTAATTTTTGAATTGGCATGGTTGATGCCTTATGAGACCTCCTTAGTGTTCCTAAGAACCCTTCAGATCATATAATTGCGTGAGACGAATGTAATATTATATATATGATCTATAATAAACATTGCTTATGTTTTGCACCCGCGCTGGTCTAACCCCCGCTCTGCCGGTAGTTAAGTAACCTAACGGAGCATGACGGGGCCCAATGGCGAATGCGGATGGCATAAGCGTATGTTCTATTTTCGTTTAATTTTTCTGTGATGTTTAGGAAACATTAAATGATTGGACTTCATTAATGTAATTAATGAAAAGAAAGAAACCTAAACATGTTATAGAATCAAATTTTCAAAAAAGGTAGCTCTAGTTTTTGCTTTGCATAGTGGTATTCCTTGATGAATATCCAGCACCTCATTCGATGAGGAAAGAGCCAAGATCCCTTCATCCGGAGTGACCTCTTTAGCGAAACTAGTAAATGCTACAACCCACTCGGTTTTGTCTTTTGATTGCTTCTCTAGTTCTTACTTTGCATAGTGGTATTCATGAATATCCTACACCTCATTCGATGAGGAAAGAGCCGAGATCCCTTCACCGGGAGTGACCTCTTTAGCAAAACTAGCAAAAGCCTCAAAAACGCTCCTTTTCAAAAACATTAGATTCTACAATGATATCAAGTTCATTACGCTCATGGTTTTCTTTAAAACCTGCATAGCCCTCAGTCATTTTAGATAAGTACTATTTAGTATTCATGCTACGTTTGTTGATCTTAGCCAAGGCGTAGTGTGCAGTAGCTAATTAGTGCTTGTCTGCGGCATGTGATGCGATTGGATTAGGGTAGTTGTGCGGCTTTGTTGACCTTAACCAAGGGTCGTACGGGTGGGTTTGATTCAATCAAGAAATGAAGGGTTGAACTTGGCTAGCACTTATGATTTATTGACCATAGCCAAGGTCATAAGTTGCTAGGGGTAAAAACCATTATCGGGAATTTCAAGTGTCGAAATTTTCAATGAGATTGCATACCTTATATATGATGGTTGGATCACGATACCCACTGAGAGTAAGAGTTACTACTGGGAGAATTTTGCACTTTACAATTAGCTAATCCAGTAGGTGTCTAGAAAGGTGTCAACGGGGTTATACCTATAGGAAAACGGGTTAATTTTAATTAGGTCTGTGCGAAAGCACAGGGAACCTCCCTCGGAGTACCAATACCTGCCTGGCCGAACGATTGGCGAACCTGTAGGGTGTAATTAATCCCGTCTAATCTTACCTTTTATGGTTTGAAGGAAGATTTGATAAAAAAACAGTGGGAGCCATCCTGATTAGTTAAGATAATAAAAAATCTAATCTTGCAAAGAGCGCACGCTAACGCGTTTCTTTCTATCTCTCTTCAGGCAGCAACCAATGTCACGCTTTAATCAAGATAATAATATTAATGTATTGACCGAACTCTCTTTTTATACAGGGCAAGGAAACGTTGGTCCCGCTCTATCTTATGAATGTCATAAGTCTGAGCAAGGGATAAGGGGCATGTCAAGATTCCCGCACCACCCATACGAAGAAACAGCATGTTGATGCATCTTCTTCGGGTGTGTTCGTTACTGAGAACTGTTTCTCAGCTTGTTCTATGCCCTGGGTATTACCCAGATACCGGATCAGGATCTCATGTATGTAGTTTGTTACATGGGCTAAAGAAAGGTAGAGAACTGGGAAAGGGTGATAAATCCTTAACAGTAGGGAATGGTGCAATTGTTGCAGCCAAGGCAGTTGGCGATTATCACCTTGTATTACCAACTGGTAATACATTGATTCTGAACGACTGTTACTACTTACCAAAGATGATGTGCAAAATTATATCGGTTTCTTTGCTAACTAAAGAAGGATATAATCTCACATTAGAGGATAATGTTATGAACATTTTCTAAAATCAAGTGTTGATTGGATCTGGTACGTTATGTAACGGTATATACGTTCTTAATCAAAGTACAATTCTTAACATACAGAACACAAACAAAAGGAAAACTTCAGAAAAGAATGAAGGCTTCTTGTGGCACTGTACACTAGGTCATATCAATGCGACAAGACTAGCTAAATTGCATATATATGGATATTTGAATCCGTTCAAATTTTCATCTTATGAAACTTGCAAGTCATGTCTCAAAGGCAAGATAACCAAAAATCCGTTTACTGTGTAAGTCTATGTTGCCCACCCCGGTGCTTACGGGGAGGCGGAAACATTATGAAAAATTCAATTTTTACAACACTAAGCAACATGGACTAACCAAAAGGAGGGATCTTTGCTAAACATAAACTAACATCCAAGCTAAAAGAGTTAGCTACTCGGTTGAAGGGTTATACCTAAGTCTTGAAGTCCTTCTCTTCTTGCTCCTTGGAATGTGATGAACGGATCGTCCTCGTCGCCTTCTCTTGCCGAAGAAAGATCCACCCGAGGGCCTCTACCTTTGGCTTCTATCTCAAACTAGAAGTAACTAAGGTGCTTGGTGTGCTAAACCTAGAACCTTAGAAAGAGTAGAGAGTAATTTTGAAGGTTTTATCTCAAAGCTTAATGGTTCTCAACTCATGAGAGGGGAGAGCTTTGAGAGAGAGGAAGAGGATGAGAGAGAATGAGAATGATAGAATGAGAAGATAAAGCCAACCTTCTCACATATATGTGTGAATTATGATAATTAAAAAATTAACTAAAAATAATTGTGAGGTTAATCTTGATATGACTATTATCATTTCACATTAATTACTTTTGCAAGAATCAAAGAGCATCTTTCATATGAAATGATGATGGTCAATATGTCAACCTAGGTCAACAAGTCAAGTATAGTCAAATGGTCAACAACCCTAACCATAACACAATTATAATTAGTTAATATTAATAATCATATTTCACACATAAACATTAGAGTTAAGAAAAAGACAATGGTCATCAACCCTAATGAAAGTCCTCTGCCTCTGCCTCAGTCAACTGTGCATACACACCCGTATCCGTGTTCCGAGGAACATGAATACAATGAGATAAAACCAATCCCAAAACATATACTAGGATCTGGCTTAAACCAAAGCCCGCTAGTATAAGCTGTCCGGACACCAAACGTGCACAAGTGCGCAGATGTAAACGTACCCCGTCGCAAAACCATGCGACCTCTACTCGTTTTGCCTAAAGGCGAATAACCCTCTGTGTGGGACTCTAAAGACTCGACACTACGCTGGCAGTGGGTTTAACCACAGACCGCAAACGGCACTAGCTGTACGTAACGGTCCCCAGGTAGATGCCGATAAGAAGACTGACGAGGTAAACCCATCTGAACTCCTACTGAGCCTGAATGTGATAGTCTCCATACAGTCCGGTCTGTTCGTCTAAGAGTATCGCATGGCGGGCCTATGGGGCGGTAAACGTCAGTCCCCTAATAGCGGTACAAGTCATGTCAGAGTGTAGCCCAGAACACGCTGAGATAACACTGGAAACCTACCAGTATATCTCGCTTGCCCTGGCCAGGGACTTCGTGTAATGGCTCTCCTAGACACAGCGCGATATCAACCCCCAATACCGGGAGAGACGAATCCTGTCTAATCGTCACTGCCTCTAAGTGCTTCGGGACTGCACCCAACTGCTACCTGTTTGCACGACTCCTTTGAGCCATGGTAGGGTAGCAATCTAAGAACAGTGGGAACACACACGATGCGATGTGACAGTGTCAAGTCAACGGACTAAGCTGTACTCATGTCACCTGGGAACTGATAACTGACGATAGGTATAATACCAACCAATAGTTCCGATGAGTCCTGTCCAGTGTACTCCTAACCTAACGAGCACCCGCATACTGACGGCTGTGGGACAGACCGTCTCCTAAACTGGGATGAGAAGCGCATACGCTAGTCTACTCCGGAGTATCGATGCCCTGTCTCAATAGTCCTACGACTAGGGACCTGTATAAGGATGTGCTTGTAGATTACCCAGCCCCCACGAGTGTGACTGCCATCACAACGCTGGTAATCAAGCAAAGATCTTAAGGGCTCTACTAATATGTATAAGCGATATGCTAAAAGAAACACATGCACATATTGAAGTAGATACAAACCAATAGCATACTACCATTTTGAGCAAGATTGTCTATACAACTGTGAATATCCCAAGCTTCCATCAAGTAATATACAAACCAGTATGATACAATAATGGCTTCTAGGGCATATACACTAACAATCTCCTACTTGCACTAAGGCCATGTACTGGCGTATCGAAGACCTATCATCTCGATCAGCCGCTCGAACTGAGTCTGGGGTAGGGCCTTCGTGAGTGGATCTGCAGTGTTATTCTCCGAATCTACTCTCTTCACCTCGATCTCCCGGCGATCTACGATCTCCCTGATCAGGTGGTACCGCCTCAAAATATACCTGGACTTCTGATGGGACCTGGGTTCCTTCGCTAAAGCTATAGCGCCGTTGTTGTCGCAATACAGCGGTATTGGATCAACAATGGTAGGAACCACTTGAAGCTCCGTGAGGAACTTCTTCATCCAGACAGCTTCCTTTACGGCATCGCAAGCAGCTATGTACTCTGCTTCCATAGTTGAGTCAGCAACGGTTTCCTGCTTGGAACTCTTCCAGCAAACCGCCCCTCCATTGAGGGTAAAGACATAACCCGACATGGACTTGGGGTCATCCTTGTCACTCTGGAAGCTGGAGTCAGCAAAGGCATCGATCTTAAGGTCTTTTCCGCCATACACCAAGAACATCTCCTTAGTCCTTCTCAGGTACTTGAGAATGTTCTTTACCGCCATCTAGTGTTTCTCCCCTGGGTCCGACTGATACCGGCTTACAACACTCAATGCGTATGCTATATCTGGTCTGGTACATAACATCGCATAAATTATAGAGCTTACCGCAGAAGCGTAGGGTATAATAGACATGCGATCCCTTTCCAAATCAGTCTTGGGAGACATCTCTTTGGAGAGGGTGATCCCGTGACAAGCCGGTAAATTACCGCGCTTGGAATCTTCCATACTGAATCTTTTTAGTATGATGTCGATGTACCTGGACTGTCAAATCCCAACATCCTCTTAGATCTATCACGATAAATCTGGATCCCCAGAATATAGTTGGCATCGCCCAGGTCTTTCATGGAGAACCTCTGTGACAAGAATCCTTTGACTGACTGTAGCATAGGAATATCATTTCCTATTAGGAGAATGTCATCCACGTACAAGAAGAGGAATACCATAGTTCTCCCTACAATCTTACTGTAAATGCATGGTTCATCTGGGTTTTTGATAAAGTCGAATTCTTTGACAGTATCATCAAAGCAGATGTTCCAACTCCGCGATGCCTGCTTCAGTCCATAGAAGGACTTGAGCAACTTGCACACTTTACCGCTGCTCCCACTCTGAATGAATCCCTCCGGCTGATCCATATAGATGCACTCTTCTAAATTTCGATTTAGGAAAGCCGTCTTTACGTCCATCTGCCAGATTTTATAATCGTGGATAGAAGCAATGGCAAGAAGGATCCGAATGGATTTAAGCATAGCCACTGGAGAAAAGGTCTCGTCATAGTCCAAACCAGATCTTTGACGAAAACCCTTTGCAACAAGTCTAGCTTTATAGGTTTCAACCTGCCCATCTACACCAATCTTCTTTCTGAAGATCCATTTGCAGCCTACGGGTTTTACCCCTTCTGGAGCAAATTCCAAAGTCCAAACTTTGTTGGTGTACATGGACTCCATCTCGGTCCGAATTGCATCCAGCCATTTTACCGAGTCACCGCTTTGAATAGCTTGCTGGAAGCTAGTAGGCTCACCATAGTGCAATCCTCTCTATCCCCGTCTATAAGAAAACCGTAGTATCTCTCGGGCGGATGAGACTGCCTACTACTCCTGCGGAGCGGTATAGGAATGTCCTGTTCTTTCGAACCCTCTGGTTCTACTAAGCTTTCAGTAATAGCTCGTGGATCTGGAATTTCTTCCAGTTCTATTGCGCTCCCACTTATCTGATTTTCCAAAAACTCAGTTTCCAAGAAGCGGGCATTACGAGAAACAAAAACTTTTTGTTCCTCTGCGTAATAGAAAAGATACCCCTTGGAGTTCATTGGGTATCCCACAAACATACACTGTACTGAACGTGCCTCGAGCTTGTTCGCATGCTGCTTTTTAACAAAAGCTGGACACCCCCATGTCTTAAAGTGTTTAAGGCAGGGTTTCTTCCCACTCCACATCTGATATGGTGCGGTAGGCACTGACTTAGTAGGAACTTGGTTCAAAAGATATGCAGCTGTTTCTAGTGCATAACTCCAGAAGGATCGCGGTAACTCAGCCTTACTCATCATGGAACGAACCATATCCAATAGGGTTCGATTCCGCCTTTCCGATACACCGTTGTGTTGTGGTATGTATGGAGGAGTAAGCTGAGAGAGAATTCCATTCTCTTTTAAGTAGCCCAGAAACTCGGCACTTAAGTATTCACCACCTCGATCAGATCTCAGTGTCTTGATACTTTTGCCTGTTTGTTTTTCAACTTCATTCTTGTAGTCCCGAAATTTCTCAAAGGCCTCGGATTTATGCTTCATCAAGAAGACATGTCCATACTTAGAGAAATCATCTGTGAAAGTAATGAAGTATGAATAACCACTTCACGCATGTGTAGACATTGGACCACACACATCACTGTGTATGAGTCCCAAGAGCTCGCTTGCTCTTTCTCCGTGTCCAGTGAACGGAGTCTTTGTCATCTTTCCCATGAGACAAGATTCACAAGTGGCATAAGACTGGTACTCGAACGGATCCAAGTATCCTTCTTTATGTAACTTTGTCAACCGTGTCTCATTAATGTGACCCAGTCTACAATGCCATAAGAAAGCCTGATTTAATTCCGGAGACTTTCTTTTAAGTGTGTTCTAGACACTGAAAATCTGAGCTTGATTTAATACGTATATCCCGTTTTCTAATGTACTTGACCCAATCAGAACTTGATTTAGGTGGATGTTGACCACGTCACTTACAAAAGTAAAATCATATCCTTCCTTAGAAAGTAAGGATACATATATGATATTACAAGTCGCACCTGGTATATAAAAACAGTCACGCGGAATCAATATCTGCCCAGTTGTCACTCCATGATGATACTCCCCTACGGATTCAGCGTACATGCTCATTCCGTTAGCAACCCTGAGAGTCATATCACCTATCTTGATAACCCTACGGTTTCTCAGAGCCTGTAACGAATTACAGATGTGAGATCCTGATCCGGTATCCAATACCCAGGAAGTAGGGTTAACTGACATACAGTTTTCTATTACAAACACACCCGAAGCCGAAGCCACAACATGCTTCGAATTCTGGCTACTGGCTTTGCTAGCCCTGCTATCCTTCTGCCAATGTTCATTCCCGTAACAATAGGAACGTCCTTTTACTATATCCAATCCCGAAACTTCTGCCCTTTCCTCTCCTTCTACTTCCCTGGTTTCTTTCAGGGTAGAAGGTAGAGACTGTAGAATCAGGTCATCATCTGACCCGTTCTTCAACGTGGTCTTCAGGTCCGTGAGCTCAAAATAGCTAGTCTCTGTAAGGACGTTGCCCCCTACAGATGACCCGATAGCCAACCTCGCTGGAAGCAATTCGTTCGAGGTCTCATATCTTGCGATACGAGATTGCTCTCCATATAAATCTTTGTTATGGAGGAAGATAGAAACTAAGTCTATCTTCTCGTGCTGCCTCTGGTATGCACCATCAACTGAGGCTAACACGAGGCACTTGGATTTCGCACAGTCTTTTTCCGATGTCTTGCGGATATGAATATCCGTGACAGGGGAAACTGGACCTGAGACGGCAGGGGTTGGATCAGTCAAGAGGTGTCCCAGCTTGTCATGGGCAATGGACATCTGGACAGACTATTGCCAGTCATAACAGTCAGATTCAGTCATTTTATTATCTAGATGTAACCTAGGTGTGGTCACTGGGTCGCTGCAATTAAGAGAGAGAGAAGAAAACACTTTAGCATGATGCTCTTGCAAGTTTAGATTGGTTTTTAATTTATCTAAACAGGATGGCTCCCACTGTCTCTCGAATCCCTCCTCAAACCATAAAGGAAGAATTAGTCGGGATCAATCTCACCGTACAATACTTGCTTAACCGTTCAGCCAGGCCAGTGTCGGTACTTCGAGGGAGGTTTTCCAACGCTTTCGCGAAGTTCCTTAATTAAGTAACCTTTTTTTCCCTGTGGGCGTAGCCCCGCTAACACCTTTCTAGACACCTACTTGGTTTATAGCATTGATCGTTAAGTGAGAAAGTTCCCGAGGAGTAGCATATACTCACAGTATGATCGGGATCCAAATATCATCGTGTGATAACACTGAAGGAATCCTACCAGAATCATCACACTCCAAATGGTATGCAGCACTAGCAAGTTTCAGTTTCTTTAGAAACTCCCGATGTGGATTTTTGCCCCATGCTCTTATGACCTTGACGAAGGCCAACATATCATAAGTCACATGTCAAGTTCTACCCGTCATTATCCAGGTTAATTTGAACCCACCCATACATACCCTTGACGAAGGCCAAAATAGTAGTACGACTGTCCCAAACCAACTCATCTATCTATGCTACAGATAAATATTCAGCAGCTACCAATCACTATGCCTTGGCGAAGGTCAAAATACATAGCTTGAATACTACTGAATATTTAACTGAAATGACGGAGGGCTACGAATGGTTTTGGCGAAACCGTGAACGTAGTGAACTTGATATAATCGAAGGAACGAGATAGCTTTTAAAAGGAGTGGCTCAAGTTCCGCGTTTAAAAATTGGTTTTTGAAAAGAACCGAGTGGTTTAAAAAGTGTTCCAACGACTTTTACTTGGGTTTTTTTTTCTTGCATTAATTTTAATGCATCCCATCATTTAATCCTACCATTGCAGAAAACAACGAAAATATAACGTACGCTTATGCCATCCGCATTCGCCACGGGGCCCCGTCATCACCCGTTAGGTTACTTAACTAACGACAGAGCGGGGGTTGGACTAGCGCGGATGCAAAACATAAGCAACGCCTAAATAGATATCGTATATAGATATATAGCAATGATAGCCATTCCAGATCACAGATGAACACATTGGATATACTAGGAATCCGCAATCCGTTCGAGCCTGTAACGAAAATCGGATTACACGGTCGCGATGAATAGCCAATACCCCACCCTAGACCCCTACGGGTGCGGCAAACTACCCGCCAAGTACCCGAAGCGAAGCAACCTCCCTCAACGACGTGAGTAGGCCACTCGGCACTTCGAGATACCCGGTAGTTTGTGCACCCCACCTTGGTTCTATCCTAGGAGCAAAAACAGTAAAAAGAAATTATACAATGGCGGCTACAACCTCAACCCGGATGTGCGGCCAAACAAATAATATTACATCAAATTACATATTACATGAATTGAAAGATAAAAGGGAAAACTCTCATCTCACAAACCCCCGACTATTCATCCGCGACAATCCAACGAATTCATATACACATACCATCAACAATACAGATCACAGATATGTATAACCCCCACTAATCGACGTATAGCGATTAGCAGACGTTCAATACATATAAAACATTACAGATACAACCCATTAGCCAAAGTCTACAGAAAATCGACCAAATACGGATTTGTAACCACCCGAAAAACAAATTTGTTCTCTGGAAAATCTGGGCAGAAACAAACCATCGTAAAAATCCCAAAACTTCAATATAAGAACACTGCAAGAGAAACGACCCACGGCCGAGTCAACTCGGCCGCGGATCGGCGGCAAGAGCAAGCTCTTGCCGCGGAACCGCGGTGAGTTGGTCGGTTCATTGGTTCGTTTTTCTTGGGTGTTCTGTAAAAACCCTGAGCCGATTTTTAGGGTATGATTTATTATTTTTAAAGCAGGTTTAAAAATCGGCAGAAAGTTAGGTTTTTGAAAACGTGTTTTGCGATTTTTTCCGGTCGAAGTTCTATATACTTTGCTAACTAGCTAGTTTGTGTTTAGCTAGGCTCTGATACTACTGTAAGTCCACGTTGCCCACCCCGGTGCTTACGGGGAGGCGGAAACGTTATGAAAAATTCGATTTTTACAACACTAGGGAATATGGACTAACCAAAAGGAGGGATCTTTGCTAAACATAAACTAACATCCAAGCTAAAAGAGTTAGCTACTCGGTTGAAGGGTTATACCTAAGTCTTGAAGTCCTTCTCTTCTTACTCCTTGGAGTGTGATGAACGGATCGTCCTCATCGCCTTCTCTTGCCGAAGAAAGATCCACCCGAGGGCCTCTACCTTTGGCTTCTACCTCAAACTAGAAGTAACTAAGGTGCTTGGTGTGCTAAACCTAAAACCTTAGAAAGAGTAGAGAGTAATTTTGAAGGTTTTATCTCAAAGCTTAATGGTTCTTAACTCATGAGAGGGGAGAGCTTTGAGAGAGAGGAAGAGGATGAGAGAGAATGAGAATGATAGAATGAGAAGATAAAGCCAACCTTCTCACATATATGTGTGAATTATGATAATTAAAAAATTAACTAAAAATAATTGTGATAGTTAATCTTGATATGACCATTATAATTTCACATTAATTAATTTTGCAAGAATCAAAGAGCATCTTTCATATGAAATGATGATGGTCAATATGTCAACCTAGGTCAACAAGTCAAGCATAGTCAAATGGTCAACAACCCTAACCATAACACAATTATAATTAGTTAATATTAATAATCATATTTCACACATAAACATTAGGGTTAAGAAAAAGACAATGGTCATCAACCCTAATGAAAGTCCTCTGCCTCTGCCTCAGTCAACTGTGCATACACACCCGTATCCGTGTTCCGAGGAACATGAATACAATGAGATAAAACCAATCCCAAAACATATACTAGGATCTGGCTTAAATCAAAGCCCGCTAGTATAAGCTGTCCGGACGCCAAACGTGCACAAATGCGCGGATGTGAACGAACCCCGTCGCAAAACCATGCGACCTCTACTCGTTTTTCCTAAAGGCGAATAACCCTCTGTGTGGGACTCTAAAGACTCGACACTACGCTGGCAGTGGGTTTAACCACAGACCGCAAGTGGCACTAGCTATACGTAACGGTCCCCACGTAGATGCCGATAAGAAGACTGACGAGGTAAACCCATCTGAACTCCTACTGAGCCTGAATGTGACAGTCTCCGTACAGTCCGGTCTGTTCGTCTAAGAGTATCGCATGGCAGGCCTAGGGGGCGGTAAACGTCAGTCCCCTAATAGCGGTATAAGTCGTGTTGGAGTGTAGCCCAGAACACCCTGAGATAACACTGGAAACCTACCAGTATATCTCGCTTGCCCTGGCCAGGGACTTCGTGTAATGACTCTCCTAGACACAGCGCGATATCAACCCCCAATACCAGGAGAGACGAATCCTGTCTAACCGTCACTGCCTCCAAGTGCTTCGGGACTGCACCCAACTGCTATCTGTTTGCACGACTCCTTTGAGCCGTGGTAGGGTAGCAATCTAAGAACAGTGGGAACACACTCGAGGCGAAGTGACAGTGTCAAGTCAAGGGACTAAGCTGTACTCATGTCACCTGGGAACTGATAACTGACGATAGGTATAATACCAACCAACAGTTCCCGATGAGTCCTGTCCAGTGTACTCATAACCTAACGAGCACCCGCATACTATCTCAAGTACGACGTACTGACGGCTGTGGGACAGACCGTCTCCCAAGCTGGGATGAGAAGCGCATACGCTAGTCTACTCCGGAGTATCGATGCCCTGTCTCGATAGTCCTATGACTTGGGACCTGTATAAGGATGTGCTTGTAGATTACCCAGCCCCCATGAGTGTGACTGCCATCACAACGCTGGTAATCAAGCAAAGATCCTAAGGTCTCTACTAATATGTATAAGTGATATGCTAAAAGAAACACATGCACATATTAAAGTAGATACAAACCAAGTAGCATACTACCATTTTGAGCAAGATTGTTTATACAACTGTAAATATTCCAAGCTTCCACCAAGTAATATACAAACTAGTATGATACAGTAATGGCCTCTAGGGCATATACACTAACATACTGGACACGGAGAAAGAGCTTCGGAACTCTTGGGACTCATACATAGTGATGTATGCGGTCCTATGTCTACACATGCCAGGAATGGTTATTCGTACTTTATTACATTCACCGATGATCTCTCAAGGTTTGGACATGTGTTCATGTTGAAACATAAGTCTGAAGCTTTTGAGAAATTCAAGGAATATAAGTGCGAAGTTGAAAACCAGACGGGTAGAAGGATTAAAATCCTACGATCTGATCGGGAAGGAGAATACTTGGGCGGGGAATTCCGAGACTATCTAAAAGAGAATGGGATTCTCTCTCAGCTTACTCCTCCGTATATACCACAGCACAACGGTGTATCAGTGTAAGTGTACGGTGGCGCCCCGGCCGTCGGAACGAGGCTAAAATTCGGAAGCGGTGCTTAACTTTAACTTTTGAACCGGCACCACCGCGCACTAAAATTCCCGGATCGGGCCATTAATCTAATCCTAGCTAACTAGAGAAGGGGTAGAGAGATATACCGAGCGATCCGTGTCCTTCGGTCTTCTCGTCGTCGTCCCGATCTCCCCGCGGAGTCTCCGGTCTTCACCTCCTCGCCGGAAGGGCACCACATCGCCGGGTTCTTTTACGGGCTCCCACCTCTGGACCGAGGCAACTCGGGCACGAAGTTGGCGAGTCGACGTTCCCAAGGTTTGCTGTAGAATAAGTGTAGTGCTATGTCTCATTGGGGTTACTTGAAGTTGCCTATTGAGTGGAGGAATGAGATATACATTTGGAGATGGAGCTTATGGGATTTTGCAAGCCAAAAGAGATGAAAAATCCCACTCAAGAATTTTGGAAAGCCCCCTCTCTCTTTGGCTGGCCATGGCATGAGGAATGAGAGAATGGAGTGAAAATTAGAATCAAAAAGAAGTGAGCCAACACATAATGCAAGAGAGAGAAAGGGTGATGATAATAAGCAATGATCACAAGCAAATCCAACACTCCATCAACCATCATCACACCTAAAGTCAAGCAATCATGAAGTCAAGGAGTCAAATGATGGTGCAACCATCATGAAGCAACAATATGAAAAGACCACCCTCCACAAATGCTAATTTGCACAAATGCAAATAAGCCCTCCTCCACCAATCTTCATCCATTGAAAGATACAAAGGAAAATGGCCGAAACGAAAAAACAAACTGGAAACTCTAAAAAACTGATCCCGTAATAAATTACAAGAAAACCCTGCTACTGTATATACATACCTGCATTTGTATTCCGACCGAATACAAATGCAATGAGACAAAATCTACACTGTACAATACTAGGATCCGGCTTAAACCAAAGCTCGCTAGTATTATCCGTCCGATCATGATCCGTGCAATACCTCACGTACATGATCGAACCCTGCTATATCTCCATACGGCCTCTACAGCGTTTCGCCCGAAACTTGAGCAACTGTCGGTGGGGGACTCTAAAGACTCGTCAACACCTTGGTTATGGATTTAACCACTAGCACGTCAGAGGTATTAGCCATACGTAACGGGCTACCAGGTATTGACCAAAAGGGACGTCGATGAGCGAACTCATCCTGACACCCTACTGAGCCTGTCAGTGACAACATCCGTACAGTCTGGTCCGTTCGACTATGAGCATCGCATGGTGGGCATAGGGGGTTGGTAAAAGTCAGACCCCCAAAAGCGATACAAGTCATGTCGGAGTGTAGCCCAGAACACCCTAAGATACTACTGGAATGCCTACCAGTAAATCTCCTGCCTTGGCCAAGAACTTCATGTAAGGGCTCTCCTAGACACAGCGCGACCTCACCCCCAATACCGGGAGAGACGAACCCCTGAAGATCCGCTCACTGCCTCCATGTGGCTCGGGACTGTACCCAACTAAAACCTGTTTGCACGTCTCCTTTGAGCGTGGTAGGGTAGTAATAAAAGTACAGTGGGAACTCACACGAGACAAATGACGATCTCAGGTCGATGAACTAACCTGTACAAATGTCACTAGGGAACTGCTATCTGACATCAGGTATAAGACCAACTAGCATGTTCCCGGCGAGTCCTGTCCGGTGTACTCATAACCCAATGAGCACCTGTATACATCTTAGGTGAACCAACTGACACCAGTGGCTTGTGAGACCGGCCACCGCCCCTCGTCGGGGTCTCGACTGTATACACTAGTCTACTATGGAGTATCGATGCCCTGTCTCGAAACTCCCACGACTAGGGACTGTTTAAGGATGTGCTTATAGACCCCAGCTCCCACGTATATGATCGCCCTCATACTGCTGTTAGTCAAGCAAGAATCCTAGGGGCTCTATCAACGTGCAATAGTGACCAGTAAGGTCACCTAAAGCAGTACACGATGATAAAGATAACCAGATAGCATACTATCATCTTGAGTAAGACTGTCCTACCGGGATAGGTCCTCCCTCAATCATTGCAATCACGTGCCTGTGATCCAATAATTGACTCTGAAGGCATTATCTCCAACAATCTCCCACTTGCACTCAAGGCTAATTATTGCGATGTCGCATACTCACAGCCTGTGTGATACCGAACACCCAACTCCTCTACTAATCAGTCTCACAAAACCCGTTTGCAAAACTATTGCGTTCGAGAAATAGCCTCAGTGAGTGGATCCGCTTTGATGTTTCTTTCTATGTCTCTCATAATCTCAAGTTCACGGAGAAACCTATCTCCCGAAATGAGTAATACCTGTCTTAGAATGTGTCTGGATGTCTGATGGGACCTAGCTCATAAATGAACTCCAAATCCAAACTTCTTAGACTGTATCGACAACTGAACTTAATCAGTATCCTGCGTAATGCCTCCCTCGGTGTCCGCTTGGATCACCTGTCCAAAACACTGCCCCTCGTCAGAGGGAAAACTATAACTCTGAGGGCCACCCTGTCGTCCAGGTCACCTTGGAAGCCTGGAATGATAATTGTCTCCCGAACAAGGCTGACGTTATCATCTCCCTAGAACATCCACTTATGTTCTAAAACTGCTTCCAATCGTTTCTCCAGGATTGGATCAATATCAACTTATTGCACCTACTGCAAAAACAACATCTGGTGTGGTACTTGACATCTCATGATTGACACAATTGCCTAAGCAAGTGATCTGCCAATCATGCACATCCCTCTCCCCTTTAGTCTGTAAGACACCTTTAGAGAGGGTGACTCCATCACCTGCAGGTACACTACCGTGCATGGAGTCGTCCATTCTAAAAACACCTGTAGAATGTTGTCTAAGTACCCTGATTGGGAAACTACCCAAATCTAGATCTAAAATCATAGATCTAGTAACCAGAATGTCTGATATAATATCCAATCCTTATGTGGAGAAACAACTGTGTGACAACCAAAGAATAACCGATCGTAGTATAGGAATTTCACTTCCTACTCTGTGTATGTCATCCAAATACCAGGACATCACACCCTACTACCTTCTTAACAGATCCATCCCCTATTCTGATGAAGTCAAACCTATGACTATTACATCAGAAATAGATGATCTATCTCCGCTATATCTGCTTTAGTCTATAAATAGACATAAGCCACCTTTCCACCATGCTTCCGCTGCTCCCACTGACTACGACAACCCTCTGGCAGAGTCATATACACGTACACTTCTAATGCCAGTTTAGAACGACGCTATACTCATCCTCCTGCCGGGTCTCACAGCCTGGAGCAGCAGCAATGGCAAGTCTGGGTAAACAAGAACCTCTCTGTCACCGTCTTTGAGCATACCGAAGTACCTCTCGAGTGCCTGAGGTTACCCACCATATCTGGGGAGTGGCCAATGGAATGTCAAACTAGATTGAATCTTTAGATTCTTATCAAATCTTCAGTAATCGGTTGCGGTTCTGGAATCACTTCCAGTTCTACCATACTCCCAGTACTGTTTTCTGAAAAAATCCATTTTTATCTAAAACTGTGGCGAGTCTAGAACAATATCACTATTGATCTTCCAGATGGTAGAAAGTCAACCCTCGTCAAAGCCTGGGTCAACCCACAAACAGCCATTACAGAAACGTGCCTTGAGTTATCCAGAGTCTGGTTTTAAGCATAAGCCGGACAACTCCCCGTACCTTAACAATGTCAAGATATGAACTGTTCTATATCCAATATAGAAACAGAGGCACTGATTTAATTGAACCAGATTCAAAACATGCAGCTGTCTCTAATGCATGTCAACTAAATGGAAGGAGGCCGATCAGCATTACTCAACTTAGAAGTGCTTCCACTTATGAGTAACCTGAAAGAGAAGCAAGTTCTCTTACTCATTACTATCACCTGAATACCATACACAAGTATCTACATCTTCGATCACTTTGAAGAATCCCGATACTTGCAACACCTGGTTCTCTACTTTATTCATATACCCATAACTTCTCAAAACTTGGACCTTGTGTTTCTACGAAACACTTGTCTAAGACTAGAGAAGTCATAAGTAAAGCTAATATAGTACGAGGACCAACCCCTCTGTCCTAATGGACACTGGATAACATACAATACTCTGTATAAGTCCCTTGAGTCTAATAACTCAAACCCTGTGCGTCGTAGGTTGAAAACTGTACTTATGGTTAAGAAGAATTACACCGATGTTTAATGCTCCTTACCTAACCATCCACTGATATAGGTAAATGTCATAGACATAATTTCAAAAGGTATATCTCACTCTATAAAAATAGACGTACATATATATCAATTTGAAATTGGTGCATAACAGCGGATATTCAAAACCAAATATTTGCCGTCCGGCAAACAACCCAGGCGATTTCCTCAAATATCACCAATTACAACGAATCCCGATATAATGAGGATGATCACCTAATTCCCAATAACTTACTCCCACTCATCATCTGTAAAACCATACAGATGTGAGAATCATACCTGTAAATATATACCCTGGAGCAAGTGTCTAATTGGGAAATCAGTTTTCTTTTGACAGTACACAGTGAAACTGAAACATTGAAATGTTTCGATGGGGTATCCTGGTATTCCTAGTAATGCCTCTTCCATTATCCAGATTCACAACTGTAACCGTATATTTCTTTGCCACCTCTCCAAATCCCTTTATATGTCTTTAGTCATTACCTTCTGTACACCCCTTTAGGCCAAATGGTTTTCTTCCTTCCCTACCTTTCGGCACCAGCCTATGGTTTGGAAGAAGACTATCCAATAAGCATAATGGGTGTACTGTCCTAATCCTAGGAGCACTCGCAATGCGAGAGAAGGTGAAAATAAAAGACAACCGAATAAACCTTATTCCTATTTCTCCTGAACCAGAATCCATCCCCGAACTGGAACAACTTCCTTTCGAGTTCGTATATAACCATACGATGGAGTATCCAATAAACTGTGGATCTTCGTAGTGATACGGAGTGTCCTGGTGAAATACAAAGGTGAAGTGGGAGTGGTAATGAAATACTTGGTTTGGTAGTGAATAGCAGTCGCAATTTACTTTGCCCTCCTTCTAGTCCCTTTCTTTGTATTAACTTAATACCTTATGTACACCGTTTATGCTACTTGGTTTTCTTCATTCCCTACAGGTCGGCACCTGCCTATGGTTTGGAAGAAGACTATCCAATTTACGTAATAGGTGTACTATCCCCTAATCTAAGGGGCACTCGCAACCTGAGAGAAGGTAAAAGGAAAAGACAACTGAATAGTCTTATTCGTTTTCTCCAGAACCAAAAACCATCATCGAATAAATTCCTTCGAGTTCGTATATAACCATACGATGGTTTTATCCAATGGAAGTGGACGTTCGTAGTAATACGGGGTGTCCTGGAGAAAAGGGTAAAAGTAGGAGTGGCAATGAGGTCTGCAACTCGTACAATCCTAAAGCCAGTCTTATAAGAAGGTTCGGTCAACTTGGTCTCTGAGTCATAGTCTAAGGTCGGGTCAATGGTCGCTGCCAAAGAGAGAGAGAAAAGAAACACTCAGCGTGCACTCTAACCTAGATCAGAATGGTTACCAATTATCTAATCAGGAAACCTCCCACTGTACCGTCAAATTCTCCTCCAAACCTGAAAGAAGAATTAGTCGGGATCACCCGAGGAGTAAACCAACTCATCAGTGGGAATCGGGATCCAACTATCATCGCATGATAATGTGACGGACTCCGCTCACGTTATCACACTCTAGAAGGTATGCGCATATCTGGAAAGTTTCAGTTTCTTTAGAAACTACCGATGTGATTTTTGCCCCATGCTCTTATGACCTTGACTAAGGCCAACAAATCATAAGTCACATGTCAAGTTCTACCCGTCATTGTCCAGGTTAATTAGAACCCACCCGTACAAGCCCTTGACTAGGGCCAACAAGGCTATACGACTGTCCCAAACCAACGCATCTATCTATGTTGCATATGAACACCCAATAGCTACCAAACACTGTGCCTTGACTATGGCCAACAAACACAGCTTGAATACTATTGACTATTCATATGAAACGACGGAGGGCTATGAATGGTTTCTGGCGAAAACCTTTAACGTAATGAACTTGATATCGTTGAAGGAACCGGATAACTTTATAAAAATATAGTAACGAAAACCTTTGCTAAAGAGGTCACTCCCGGTGAAAGGATCTCGGCTCTTTCCCCGTAGAATGGGTGCAGGATATTCCAACTGAATACCACGATGCAATGCAAAAGTAATCGGCTATAGTGAAGTTATTGCCCGGACGCAAACTTCTGTCCTAGGGGTCACTCCCGGTGAAGGGATCTCGGCCCTTGCCTCGTCGACTGAGGTGCTGGATATTCATAACCGAATACCACTGTGCAAAACAAAAGTGAACGTCCTTGCAATAACAGCTTTTTTTTGAAAAGTTGTTCCAACAACATCAGATTAGGTTTGTTTAACTTGCATTGATCCGAATCAATGCAGTCCCATCAATTGATCACACCAATAAAGAACGAAAATAATGATGTACGTATATGCCATCCGCATTCGCCACTGGGTCCCGTCATCACCCGTTAGGTTACTTAACTAACGACAGAGCGGGGACTGGACTAGCGCGGATGCATAGCATATACAACATCTACTAGTATATATATCAATATATAATATTCGCTCAAGGTGTGATAACATGCAACATCACAGAAATGCAATAAGCATCACAGAACAATACAGATATCTGGGATCCCCGGGTTTCACAGAGCCGCTACTGAAACCCGACGTTCCCCTGGTCGTGTGGATAGCCTGTGCAATAAAATCCTAGACCCCTACGGGCGCGGCAAGTTACCCGCCAAAACCTGAAGCGAGGCAGCCCCCTTCAGCAACGTGAATGGACCACCCAGCACTTCACGGAATCCGGTAACTTGGGCACCCCTCCTTGGGTCAACCTGTACCCCCTACGAGTGCGGCGAATAGCCTGCCAATTCTAGAGTGAAGCCCCCTCCGTCTCAATGCCATGAGATGTGGGCCCGTTGCCCTCTAGAACCCGGCTATCCGTGCACCCCACCGCGGGGTAATCCTAGTACAGAAAGTAAAATATACATACAACGGGTACATCGACCTCGACCCGGTCGTGCCCCAAAAGAATAATATACAAACAGGCAGTGACGACAGTCCACATGTCGGACGCTCGCCCCGCAATATCAAATGTACATATAAAAAACAAAACTATACTACCACTGCAACCAGGCTATCCCCCACGACCAATCCGCAACATCACAGCACAACACAGAACATCAACGTGAATGTCACGTTCGCAAATCCGTCTAAAAGAGTTATAGCAGTTAGACAGAATTTACCGATCAAATGACATTCACGGTCGCAGATATAATGTAAATACTGTGAACTAACATGTTTAAAATTTTCGATCGATCAAATTTTCCCAAGTGGGCCCCAAGCACTACTGTAGCACTTAAAGAAAATCTGGGCCCAAAAAGAATATGCCAAAACCCCAATTTCCCTGTCCAAGACCCTCTGTAAAAAATTGGTCCCGTGAGGAGGCTAAGTGGTGGCGGAACCGCGGCCCAAGCATGGCTTTGGCCGCGGTTCCACGGCTGAACAGTAACAAAAGGTGACCAAATTTTTACAGAGCTCTTAGAACACCCTGCATGTCATACTGCAACACTCTGAAAAATTTTCTGAGCCAAAACAAAATCGACAGAGAACAGATGTACATGAAAATGCGGTTTTGGGATTTTGTTCGATCGGAAATGTAAACACGTTAAACCAAGCTAGACTAGGTTAATGGCGTGGCTCTGATACCAGTGTAAGTGCACGGCGGCGCCCCGGCCGTCGGAACGAGGCCAAAATGCGGAAGCGATGCTTAACTTTAACTTTTGAACCGGCACCACCGCGCACTAAAATTCCCGGATCGGGCCATTAATCTAATCCTAGCTAACTAGAGAAGGGGTAGAGAGATATACCGAGCGATCCGTGTCCTTCGGTCTTCTCGTCGTCGTCCCGATCTCCCCGCGGAGTCTCCGGTCTTCACCTCCTCGCCGGAAGGGCACCACATCGCCGGGTTCTTTTACGGGCTCCCACCTCTGGACCAAGGCAACTCGGGCATGAAGTTGGCGAGTCGACATGGCCGAGGTTTGCTGTAGAATAAGTGTAGTGCTATGTCTTGTTAGGGTTACTTGAAGTTGCCTATTGAGTGGAGGAATGAGATATACATTTGGAGATGGACCTTATAGGATTTTGCAAGCCAAAAGAGATGAAAAATCCCACTCAAGAATTTTGGACAGCCCCCTCTCTCTTTGGCCGGCCATGGCATGAGGAATGAGAGAATGAAGTGAAAAGGGACGTCGATGAGCACGTCAGAGGTATTAGCCATACGTAACGGGCTACCAGGTATTGACCAAAAGCGACGTCGATGAGCGAACTCATCCTGACACCCTACTGAGCCTGTCAGTGACAATATCTGTACAGTCCGGTCCGTTCGTCTATGAGCATCGCATGGCGGGCCTAGGGGGTTGGTAAAAGTCAGACCCCCAAAAGCGGTAAAAGTCGTGTCGGAGTGTAGCCCAGAACACCCTGAGATACTACTGGAATGCCTACCAGTAAATCTCCTGCCTTGGCCAAGGACTTCGTGTAAGGGCTCTCCTAGACACAGCGCGACCTCACCCCCAATACCGGGAGAGACGAACCCCTGAAGATCCGCTCACTGCCTCCATGTGGCTCGGGACTGTACCCAACTAAAACCTGTTTGCACGTCTCCTTTGAGCGTGGTAGGGTAGTAATCAATGTACAGTGGGAACTCACACGTGACAAATGATGATCTCAGGTCGATGAACTAACCTGTATATATGTCACCAGGGAACTGCTATCTGACATCAGGTATAAGACCAACTAGCATGTTCCCGGCAAGTCCTGTCCGGTATACTCATAACCCAATGAGCACCTGTATACATCTTAGGTGAACCAACTGACACCAGTGGCTTGTAAGACCGGCCACCGCCCCTCGTCGGGGTCTCGACTGTATACACTAGTCTACTCTGGAGTATCGATGCCCTGTCTCGAAACTCCCACGACTAGGGACTGTTTAAGGATGTGCTTATAGACCCCAGCTCCCACGTATATGATCGCCCTCATACTGCTGGTAGTCAAGCAAGAATCCTAGGGGATCTATCAACTTGCAATAGTGACCGGTAAGGTCACCTAAAGCAGTACACGATGATAAAGATAAACCAGATAGCATACTATCATCTTGAGTAAGACTGTCCTACCGGGATAGGTCCTCCATCAATCATTGCAATCACGTGCCTGTGATCCAATAATTGACTCTGAGGGCATTATCTCCAACAATCAGAGCGGAAAAATCGCACCCTATTAGATATGGTGCGCTCTATGATGAGTACTGCTGAGTTACCTATTTCTTTTTAGGCACATGCGCTTGAGACAGCTGCATACCTATTGAATAGAGTTCCGACCAAATCAGTGCCCACCACTCCATATGAGATATGGAATGGGAAGAGACCATCTCTTAAACAAGTTAAGATATGGGGTTGTCCGGCCTATGTTAAGAAGAAAAATCCGGACAAGCTCGAGGCAAGGTCTGTTTTGTGCAAGTTTGTGGGATATCCAAATGATTCCTATGGATATATCTTCTACCATACTAAAGAACAAAAGGTGTTTGTTGCTCAACATGGGATATTTTGGAAAAGTAATTTCTTGTGAAAAAAATTAGTGGTAATGAGGTAGAACTGGAAGAAGTTCCAGTAGCACAAACTACAACTGACGATTTGGTGGAACCGGATGATCCAATAGTACCTAACGAACTCCAGCCACTCCGCAGATCTAATAGTGTTCCTCACCCACCTGAGAGATACTACGGTTTTCTCATAGACAGTGGGAGTGAGGATTGCATCATGGAAGATGATGACCCTACTAGTTTCGAGCAGGCCATCACAAGTGGAGACTATGTGAAATGGCTGGATGCTATGAGATCCGAGATGGAATCCATGTACACCGACAAAGTATGGACTTTGGATGTTGCTCCTGAAGGGGTAAAACCCATTGGGAGTAAGTGGATCTTCAAAAAGAAGATTGGTGTATATCGAAAAGTTGAGACTTTCAAAGCTAGACTTGTAGCAAAAGGTTTTTTTCAACGACCTGGAGTCGACTATGATGAAACATTTTCTCCTGTCGCTATGCTTAAGTCCATCAGGATCCTGCTTGCCATTGCTGCATACCATGACTACGAAATCTAGCAGATGGACGTCAAGACCGCTTTTCTAAATAATGATTTAGAAGAGAGCGTGTACATAACACAACAAGAGGGCTTCATAGACGATGGGGGAAGCGGAAATGTGTGCAAGCTACTTAAATCCATCTACGGATTAAAGCAGGCGTCGCGTAGTTGGAACATCTGTTTTGATGAAGCTATCAAAGAGTTTGACTTCATTAAAAATGTAGATGAACCTTGTATATATAAGAAGGCTGTAGAGAGTAAGGTGGTCTTCCTCGTATTGTACGTGGATGACATACTCTTAATAAGAAACGATGTTCCTATGCTACACTCGGTCAAGCTCTTCTTCACACAAGTTCTCAATGAAAGATCTTGGTGATTCCTCCTACATCCTGGGGATAAAGATCTATAGAGATAGATCTAAATGGATTTTGGGATTGTCCCAATCCAGGTACATTGACACCATACTAAAGAGGTTTAGTATGGAAGATTCCAAGCGAGCTAATTTACCCGCTTGTTCAGGAATCACTCTCTCCAAAGAGATGTCTCCCAAGACTAATTTGGAGAGGGCTCACATGCAAGGGATACCCTATGCTTCGGCAGTAGGCTCTATCATGTATCCGATGTTATGTACCAGACCGGATGTAGCTTACTCACTAGGTGTAGCGAGCAGGTATCAATCAACTCCTGGGAGAAACCACTAGACAGATGTGAAGAACATTCTTAAGTACTTGAGAAGGAATAAAGAAATGTTCATGGTATATGGTAATGGTGAACTCCAGGCGGAGTCCTTTACCGATTCGATCTTCCAGAGTGATAAGAACGACAGTAAGTCGATCTTGGGTTTTGTCTTTACCCTCAACGGAGGGGCGGTGTTTTGGAAGAGTTCCAAGCAAGACACCATAGCAGACTCGACGATGGAGGCTGAATACATTGCTGCAAACGATACTGCCAAAGAGGCTGTCTGGATGAAGAAGTTCATTGCTGAGCTTGGTGTGGTTCTATCCATTGAGTATCCAATACCTGTGTATTGTGATAACAATGGAGCGGTGGCTTTGGACAAGGAACCCAGGTCCAATCAGAGATCAGACATATTCTGAGGCGGTATCACCTGATCAAGGAGATAATAGATCACCGGGAGATAGAGGTCAGGAAAGTTGACACGAAGGATAACGTAGTAGATCCACTCACGAAGGCACTCCCCCAGATACAGTTTGAGAGACTTTTTGGGATATTGGGTATGAGATACTACAACACATAGCCTTAGTGCAAGTGGAAGATTGTTAAGTATTTGTATGCCATAGAGGCTATTATTGTACATGTGATGTATATTATAGTGGATGCTTAGACATATATATAGAGTACTTTCTTACTCAACATGATAGTATGATATATGGTTACTCTTTATCTTAACATGTTGACTGGTATTCTTTACTGTCTTGCTTTCACATGTTGATAAAGCCCTTAGGATATGTACCTGACTGCCAGGATTATGATGAGATCATACTAGTGAGGCTAGGGTGGTCAACAAGTACATTCTTTAATCAGTTCCTAGTCGAGGGAATATCGAGACTAGGGCATCGATATTCCAGAGTAGACTAGTGTGTACGTTTCTTGTCCCTTAGAGGGCGAAGGCTGATCCCACAGCCATTGGTGTATGACATCAAAGATTGTACACAGGTGCTCATTGGAGAATGGGTACACCGAACAGGACTCGCCGAGGACTCCTATGTGGTAGTATGCCTATCGTCAAATAGCAGTCCTCTGGTGACACTGGTACAGGTTAGTCTATAGACCCGAGATCGTCATAAAGTCTTGTGTGGCTCCCACTGTGCTTTGATTTCCTCCCTACCATGGCTCAATGGAATCATGCAAATAGGTGGATTTTGGGTACAGTCCCGAGTCACATGGAGGCAATGAGCGATAGGAGGGGTTTCGTCTCTTCCGGTATTGGGGGTTGATGTTGCGCTATGCTCGATTGGCTATAACTGGAAGTCCCTGACCAGGGCTGCTGCTGAGATTTACTGATAAGAGTTATTAGTAGTTTCTCGAACCGTTATAGGCCAGACATTGTCATGACTTATCACGTTACTGGGGTCTGACGTTTACCACCCCTAGACATGATATGCGACATATCAGACGAAGAGACCGGACTATACGGTAGTGTTACTGATAGGCTTCATGGAGAGTATAGACGAGCTTACTTGTTGATCTTCATATCGCTATATACCCGAATAGCCATTACGTCAAGCTAGTACCGCTGACGGCTTGTAGGTGATTGATGTGATCATCACCTACTGCTGGCGTATTGACGAGTGTTTAGAGTCCGACACAGAAGTTTCCTGGTTCAAGCGAAACGAAGTAGGGCACATATGTTGATATATGCGTCGACCTGATTAAAAATGAGTTTATGATACCGTATTATAATCTGGCAGTTATCTGATGTCGGTCAGGTTATATGTGATATAACCGAATTATCAAATCAAGTGTTGGTTTGATAATGTGATATTCAGATTAATGATATTAGTCGGTTATATGTGATATAACCAGATTATTAGATCAAGTGTTGATTTAATAATGTGATATATATTATATGTGATATAATTATATCTTAACTAATATTATTACCTCACTAATTATGTTTCTTGATATATATTAATATTATATATATAAGCATGGCATCTATTTTCTATTTTTTAGAAAATACAAAATGAGGAGTAAATTGTGGAGATAATTGTGGAATGGGCAAGGCATGGGTTTTATTATTTGTATATTACTCTTGACTCACTATTTAAGCATGGTTGCAATTTCTTATTGCATTTTTATTCCATACTTGAATAAGTGAGGAAAGTGAGAGCCATTTGAGTTTACTCTCATCATTTTTCATTCTTCATACCTTAGCCGTTTTCATGAGCTCTTGCTCTCTACAATTTTCTTCACCTCACTTCCAAGTTCAAACCCTCACCTATGATGTGAATTATTGAACTTGTGAAAACCCTATTGAGCAAATTAAACCCCTACTTCACCATCACACATTAGATTAGCAATTTGATGTGGAGTGTTGCCTTCACTAATTAGATTAGTGAAGGGTTAGCTTGAGCTTGTGGACTTCGGGTGGATCGTCTTTTGCGCGAAGATCATGAAAGAGGTTCTTTCATCTTGAAGAGGAGCCTAATGGAGTCATGTGGACCGCATCCTGGAGCTAGAGAAGAGAAGGACTCGATCTACAAGGGTATAACCTCCTTCCCTTCTTGATGGTTTTATAGCAAACCCTAATATTCTAGCAATGATCTTGTATAGTCAAACTTAGCACATAATAAAATTAAAATTTGGCATGCTTGATGCTACTAAAACCTCATGGTGGTGCTAGGGTCGACTTTCAGGACGAACTCCTGAAGAAAGGTTGGATTCATCCCAGTATTTCAAGTTGGGGATCTCCAGTTTTGCTCGTGAAGAAAAAAAGAAGGTTCATATAGAATGTGTGTAGATTACTGAGCTCTAAAGTGTTAGTTATATGTATGCTCTAGAGACCATTATTGTAAATATGATATATATTATAGTGGATGCTTGGACATACATAGGGAGGACTTTCTTGCTCGACATGATAGTATGCTATCTGGTTACTCTTTATCTTAACATGTACACTGATTGTCTTTCTGTTACATGTTGATAAAGCCCTTAGGATGTTTACTTGACTACCTGAATTATGATGCGGATCATACTAGTGGGAAAAAGGTAGTCCGTGAGTACATCCTTTAATGTCCCTAGTCGTGGGTGTATCAAGACGGGGCATCGATATACCAGAGTAGACTAGAGTATACCTTCTCGACCCATATAGATGGGCGATGGATGATCCCATATCCATTGGTTTTTGACATCAGAGATGATATACGGGTGCTCAGTAGAGACTGGGTACACTGGACAGACTCGTCGAGAACTCCTAGATGGTATTATACCTTACGTCATATGGCAGTTCTCTGGTGATACTGGTACAAGTTAGTCTGTCGATCCGAGATCGTCATAGAGTCTTGTGTTATTCCCACTGTGCTTTGATTTCTACCTTACCACGTTCAAGAGAACGTGCAAAACGGTAGTTTTTGGGTATAGTCCCGAGTCATATGGAGGCAATGAGCGATAGGAGGGGATTTCGTCTCTCCCGGTATTGGGGGTTGATGCTGCGCTGTGCTCGATTGGCCATAACAGTAAGTCCCTGGTCAGGGCTGTTTCTGAGATTTACTGGTAAATGTTATCAGTAGTTTCTCGACACGTTATGAGCCTCACATCGGCATGACTTATCGAGTTATTGGGGTCTGACGTTTACCATCCCCAAACGAAATATGCGACATATCAGAAAAAGAGACCGGACTGTACGGTAGTGTTACTGATTGGATTCACAGGAGTATGAGCAGGCTTGCTTGTTGATCTTCTGATCGCTCAATACCCATGGCCGTTACGTTTAGCAGACTGCTTGCAACTTGTGGATGTTTAATATGATCATCACCTACTGCCGGCGTATTGACGAGTCTTTAGAGTCCTACACAGAGCTTTCCTGGTTCATGCGAAACGAAATAGGAGCACATATGTGATATGTGCGGGACCGAGATTAATGCAGTATGTGATACCGCATTCTATTCTCGCGATATGTGATATTGGTCGGTTATATGAGATATAGCCGGGTTATCGGATCAAGTGTTGATTCGATAAGTTGATACATTTTATATTAGTCGGTTGTATGTGATATAGCCGGATTATTAAATCAAGTGTTAATTTGATAATTTAATGTATAATTATATATTTGATATATTAATTTACATTAACTAATATTTACTCATTAAACATTTCTTTTTCTCACTTGTGTGCATATAGTATATATGTGATATATATTAATGTACATTTTTTGTGTCATGCTTGATGCCACATGCAACATGGGTGTATGAGACTTACACCATGGTTATGATAATCTTAAGGTTTTTATTTATCTTGGTAATTCACAAATTAGTGGTAATTAGTCACATGGTTGAACCTTGTAGAAACTTGTGGAACCTTTGACCAAGTCCACTCATTTTGTTTTACTTGAAGATATTTATTAACCCAACCATTATTGTTAACCCATGATTTATTCTCTACATGAGTTAGTGTATGACACTAACTCACCCATGGTTGCTATTCTCACATCATTATTTCATTCTCTAATATTCATTCTTCATCTTCTTCTTCATTGAGAAAGCTTGCTAGCTTTTCTCAAGGTGAGAAAATATTGTGAGAAAAACAAATCTAAATTGAGCTCATTTCCTACTTCATCATCCTCTACTACTAGCCATTTAGTTTAGGGTGTTTGCTTCACTAATTTCACCATTGGTGAAGAGGTAGCATGAACTTGAGTCTTCTCGACGTAGATCATCTTCGGCCTCAAAGACATTGAGCAAGCTTGTTCATTTCTTCATGTGAACCCTCTCTAGAGTCCGAGAGTTCACTACTTGGAGCGAAGGAACTACTACATGGGGCTTTAGAAGTGAAGTACCGGTCTACAAAGGTTGTATTCCTTATTAACTTAGGATGTTAAGATGTTAACATTGCTTGTTTGTTTAAATCTGTAGATAAGATTATAGGGTTAGGGTTCTTTAGAACGGCAAAAATTTTAAAACGGCATGGACGATACCTCTCGAAACCTTGTTACCGCGCTAAGGAACCCTACAGTGGTATCAGAGCCAAGCTAGAGTTTTAAACGATGTTTGTTAGAATTACGAAATCGATCCGAAACACCCGATATAAAATCTAGTTTCTGTCGAATTTTTAAAGGTGTCAAAAAATTTTTTAAACAACTGCAGAATGTTGTATGTGATATAACATGAACACTGTGAAAATTTGAAGCATTTTGGGCTCAAAGTGGCCGGCCACATCACCTATAAAACCGGTGAGCTCGGCCCATTTTAGGAATTCAGGGTTCAAATGTTCATGGTGTTCCAGGGTCTGGGTTTTAGTGTTTCAGGTGTTGTTTGTTTTTGCTAAATTTGCATGTGATCTTAACTTTCTGCAAAGGCAATTCAGAGAGTTTTGTAGTCGTAATTCTAACATGTATTCGGGTTATTTAGACTATGTTAAAAAGTTTGAACGGATATCAATAACCCATATTTTTCCTTTCTAGAATTTTCCAAGAGTTGGATTTTTCCGAGTTCAAAATTTTCAGAAAATCATGCAAGCGATTCTGTGGACCCTCTAGAAGAACGATACCCAAACTCGACTTTTTAGATCGTGGAACCGCGGTAATACTCTAGGGTTTGCCGCAGTTCTGTGACAACATGAGTGAGGCATGGATCGGCCCTTCTACGGATGGTTCATAGGAGCTGTGGCGTGTTCTGGGTACTTTTTGAACTCCGCTCAAGTGTTGAGCTTGTTGGGAAATTTTGGGTGCTTGCTTACTCGATTGAAAAGTTTAACTTCGTCTAGCTATTTGTGATTGTGATATAACATTTGGAATCCACATAATTAGTTATGAGATAACTAGTTTGAATTTTATAAATCTAGCAAGTTAGTCTCATTTGATCGGTTGCCACGGGATTTTGATGTTGATCAAAAGTCCATCGCAATTATGTAGTGTACGCGAATACTTGCCGGGTAACTTTACTAGATAGCCACACCCCATAGCCCCGACCAAGTGACTGTAGGAGAACCCCGTCGCCAAAAGCATCCGTTTGGGTGCTCGCGGCCGCGGTGTTCCGCCTTAGTGCACTTCATCGACGGCATCGGGGAGTGCGGCCGTCTACTAAAGTTTCCGACGAGCATTCGATCGGGTTATTGGGAATCTTGTTGAATTACCTGACAGGTTATTGAAAAGTGTTTTCAATATCGAGACTACGGGGTTTATAATTGTTAGGCATGTGACGTCTAAGGAATTCATTTGGTTAGGCATGAAATCCAAACTATGAGATACATTGGGTTTATGATGTCTAAGATGGTTGCGGATTCCAATTGTTGTAATTTTTCACTTTCTTTTCTGTGACCGTAAGTGTAATATGTGGTGTATAGCCGGTTTCGTTGCTATATGTCAACGACAATCGGGATATGCA
Organism: Agapanthus africanus; assembly: GCA_030015575.1. Taxonomy (NCBI): domain Eukaryota; kingdom Viridiplantae; phylum Streptophyta; class Magnoliopsida; order Asparagales; family Amaryllidaceae; genus Agapanthus; species Agapanthus africanus. Next base: position 207,476,653 of record CM057337.1, read on the forward strand.
TATTTACTTACGTTGATGACATGAGATGTTATGTGTTGCTGTGATATGTTATATTGGATCGTCGTGTTTGAATAGCCGGCTTTTTTTTATGTGAGATGAGAGTTTTTCATTTTCATTCATGTAAAAGCTTGTATGTAATATTCTTTTATTGGGGCACTTCCGGGTTGAGGATGATGTCACCATTGATGTATATTATTTACTTTTCCGCATTAGGATAGACCCAAGGAGGGGAGCATAAGTAACCGGGTTCTAGGGTTCAGTGGGAGACTATTTCGAGGAGTCGAGCCCGGGTCTCCTAACTCTAGAATTGGTAGGGTTGCTTGCCGCTCTCGTAGGGGTCAAAGGATGTGGGTTTGGCTATTCATCACGACCGTGGAATCCGCATTTTTTATTGGCTTAGTTTAAAACACGGAATTCCTAGTATATCCAATATTTCATATGTGTTCTTCTGCTGCTGATATTCTGTGATGTGATCACTTGATATTTTGAGACGGATGCTTATATTACATATATATGATATATAATAAATATTGTTGCTTTCGTTTCTTCTGTGATGCTTAGGAAGCATAATTTGATGGGATTTCATTAATGAGATTAATGAAAGAAAAAGAAACCTAAAGATGTTGTAGAAACTTGTTTTAAAAATTGGTAGCTCTAGTTCTTGCTTTGCATAGCGGTATTCCTTGTAGAATATCCAGCACCTTATTCGATAAGAAAAGAGTCGAGATCCTTTCACTGGGAGTGAGCTCTTTAGCGAAACTAGCAAATTCTACAACCCACTCGGTTTGTCTTTTGATTGCTTTTTTAGTTCTTGCTTTGCATAGTGGTATTTATGAAATATCATGCACCTCATTCGATAAGGAAAGAGCCGAGATCTCTTCACCGGGAGTGACCTATTTAGCAAAACTAGTAAAAGCCTAAAAAAACACTCCTTTTAAAATTCACTCGATTCTACAACGATATCAAGCTCATTACGCAAAGGGTTTTCTTAAAAACCTCTCATAGCCCTCTGTCATTTCAGATAATTACTACTTAGTATTTGTGCTACGTTTGTTGGCCTGCGTCAAGGCGTAGTGTGCAGTAGCTAACTAGTGCTTACCTGCTGCATACGATGCGATTGGATTAGGGTAGCCGTACGACTTTGTTGGCCTGCATCAAGGGTCATGTGGGTGGGTTTAATTCAATCATGAAATGTACGGGTTGAACTTGACTAGCGGACTATGGTTTGTTGGCCTGCGTCAAGGTCATAAGACGCTAGTGGTAAAACATTATCGGGAATTCCAAGTGTTGAAATTTGCAATGAGATTACATACCTTCTATGAGATAGTTGGATCCCAATACCCACTGCGAGTAAGAGTTACTCTGGGAGAGTTTTACACATTACAATTAGCCGATCAAGTAGGTATCTAGAAAGGTGTTAACGGGGTTACACCCCTGGGAAAACGAGGTTTATTTTAATTAGGTCCGTGCGAAAGCATGGGGAACCTCCCTCAAAGTACTGACACTGGCCTGGCCGAAAGATTGGCGAACTTATAGGGTGTAATTAATCCCGACTAGTCTTACCTTTTAGGGTTTGGCGGAAGATTTGATAAAAACAGTGGGAGCCATCTTGATTAGATAAAATAATAACCAATCTGATCTTGCAAGAGCGCACGCAGAGTATTTTCTTCTCTCTCTCTCTCCTGGTAGCGACCATGTCACGCCTTAATCAAGATAATAATATGGATGCATTGACCGAACCTGCTTATTATACTGAGCCAGGGAACGTTGGTTCCGTTCTTTCTTATAATTGTGATAAGTCCGAACAGGAAATAGGGGAATATCCGGATTCCCATGTCACCCAATCGAAGAAAATGCTTGTTGATGCATCTTCTTCGAGTGTGTTCGTTACCGAGAACTGTTTCTCAGTATCCTCTACGTCCTGGGTATGTGATACCGGATCAGGATCCCACATATGTAATATGTTACATGGGCTACAGAAAGGTAGAGAACTGGGAATGGGTGATATGTCTCTAAGTGTTAGAGAATGGTGCAATTGTTGCAGCCAAGTCAGTTGGCAGATATCACCTTGTATTAATACATTGATTCTGAACAAATATTATTAGATGACGAACCTGATATACAACATTACATCAATTTCTTTATTAAGTTAAAGAAGGATATAATTCTGTATTGGAGGATAATGTTTTGAACATCTCTTATATCAAGGGTTGATCGGTTCAGGCACGTTATCTAAAAACATACATGTTCTAAATCAAACCACGGTTCTTAACGTACAGGAACACACACAAGAGGAAGAGTTCAGAAATGAACGAATCCTTCTTGAGGCAATGTAGATTAGGTCATATCAATATGACCCGACTAGCTAAGTTACATTAAGATGCATATTTAAAACAGTTTGAATTTACATCTTATGAAACTTGCCAATCATGTCACAAAGATAAAATGACTGTAGCTCCGTTTACTGGAAACAAAGAAAAGTTAGTGAACTCTTGGGATTGATACATGATGATGTATGTTGGTCTCCTGTCTACACATGTCAGGACTGGTTCTTTGTACTTCATTACATTCACTGATGATCTCTCAAGATTCGGACATATGTTCCTGTTGAAACACAAGTCTGAACCTTTTGAGAAATTCAAAGAATATAAATCAGAAGTAGAGAACCAAAACGGATATATGTATTATGTCCTTTGATGTGATCGAGGAGGAGAATACTTGAGCACAGAGATCCTGGACTATTCTAAAGGAGAATGAGATTCTCTCTCAGCATTACTCCTCCGTATACACCACAGCACTATGGTGTATCGGGACGGAGCAATCGTACCCTATTAGATAAAGTGCGCTCTATGATGAGTACTACTGAGTTTCCTATTTCCTTTTTGGGAATTATGCACTTGAGAAGTTGCATACCTATTGAATACGGTTCCAACCAAATCATGTGCCTACCACTCTATATGAGATATGGTATGGAAAGAGCCCATGTCTTAAATAAGTTAAGATTTTGGGTTGTCCGGCCTATGTCTAAAAGAAAATTCGGACAAACTCGAAGCAAGGTCGGTTCTATGGAATTTTGTTGGATATCCCAAGCATTCGCAAGGGAATATCTTTTACCGTACTGAGGAACAAAATGTGTTTTATTTCTCGGCATGCCACCTTTTTAGAAAAGGAATTTTTTATGGAAGAAATTAGTGGTCATGAGGTAGAATTGGAATAAGTTCCAGCTATACAAACTACAGCAGATGATTTGGTAGAACCGGTGGATTCAATAGATCCCGACGAACCTTAGCCTCTCCGCCGATCTGGTAGGGTTCATCATCCGCCTGAGAGATGTTGGGTTTACCTAGCACCCTATGAAAGGTTTGGAAGCATCACATGTACCAAAGATGAGATTTTTATGGTGCTAAGTAAGCATACAAAGGATCTATCCTAGAAAAATTAGGGTTTCAAAAACAACACTACATCACAAGTAGATTAAGCTAGGGTTTTGAGAGTACAACCTTTGTAGCTCCCTACGCTAGACTCCTCGGCTACTTGGGGTTTGGAAAAAGTCCGCTTGAACTCCTCTAGGTCCACGATGATCCACCCAGAGTCCGCTTTGTCCAAGCTTGCAGCTTCACTTTATCAAGAGAATGAAATGAAGCTAACACTCTAAACAAGTGGGCTAGACTTGTGTAGAATGATGTTATGGTTCTTATTCTCACTTCAAAATCCAATCTTGTTAAGTATTGAGCTCACTACAAAAGTCTAGAGAGCAAAAGAGGAAGGAAGAAGAAGATGATGGCTTTTCTTTGAACAAGAGTGAAAAGAATAACTCTTGAAAAGAAAATGAAAATATATCTATATATATTTATTTCTTCTCATCTCAAACCATGGTTAAATAACAAAGATATTATTTAATTTGAGTTTAAAACATAGAAGGAAAGTTTAATCCATGGTTAAGAGTAGGTGAACATGGTTAGGTTATGGAAGGATGTAGAAACAAACCATGAATTATCCTTTTCTTCTTTTCTTTTGTTTTAACAAAAAATTAAATAATAACTCATATATTCAACCATGGTGTGAGTCTTATATTGCCACCATTTTCAATGTATAATCAACCATGAAAGATGATGTATGTATGTATGTATGTATGCTCATCCATATGTGCATGAATCTATAAAGAAAGCATACATGCATGCATACATCCATCAAACACAAGAAAGGATTTCAAGTGAGAAGCTGATGGTTAAATGATAAATCAACACTTGATTTATCAATCCGGTCATATCACATATGACCCCACAAAAAGCTAGCTGCCCGATTAATATACGGTATCCTATACGCGCATTTTAACCGGGTCGATGCGCATATCGCATACGCGCACCACAACGTTTCGCCTGGACTAGGTAACTGATTTAAATGATTTACCGTGCTTACGCTTTCTAAAAGATAGATCAAAAATATTTGTAAACCGCAATCAAGAACGGCTTCGCATGAAGCTAGCCGGTGAGTACGGGTCGCTCTACAGGGATTTTGTGAATTTCCGATTCGCGCTTACGAGTTAATTCCGAAGGGTGTTCGGATTAATTATTAAATCTAAAAATCTAATTAACCTCGGGCAATTATCTAGATCTACTCTTGCTAGGGCTAGGTTTAGGGATGGTTTGGAAATGTAATTAAATTAACGTTTTCTTCACCGCTTTCAATACCCGAATGAAGATCTATGAGGAGTTATGGTAATTATCAATAAAGTGGATTAGATCCGTTCGGGAAGGTGTTCCTTCCTCTAGGTTCTTGTCCTTCCTTTAGAGATCCTTACCCTAACCTCCATGGAAAACATCACACCCGGGCCTTTATACTACGGTATCACCGCTACCTCGAGGGATAGAGTGCCGTAGGGAGCGGTATGTGCATGTATGCATAGAGTCCTATTGTAAATATTTGGTGGGTAAGAAAGGGATGAGAGATCTCATCTCTCAAAATCCTTCCCAAAAGCTAAACCCTAAACAAGTTCCTAGGGCATGAAATTAAATCTACCTAGGGCAAGGAATTTAAATCTACACTAAGGCAAGAAATTAAATTACTTACAGATGCATCCCTCCAATCATCCATGCAGGGTTGTCAGATCTGAATTTCTGAATGGAAAAGAAACACCGATGCTCTCCAAAAGATTTCTAAATTTTATTCATTAAAGGGAGGCATAGGGAGGCATAAAGAATACAATGATTTGAGTTCCTATTTATAGAGAATAGGAAACCCTAGGTTACATCTGATTCGCATGTCTACAATTACTAAAATAGCCCTCTAGAAAGACCGGTCAACGAAGCCACTGAATTTTGGTAAAAAATAATTCTCCTTTTTTCTTCTTCTGGCCGCGGAACCGCGGCAATGGTGGGCTTGGGCCGCGGTTCCGCGGCCCTTTAGTTGGGTCACATGCTGAAATTTTAGGGTTTTGTTCTTGGTCCTTTTTGTCTTCTGGTTCTTTGGTTCTTTTTCCATTTGGGCTACTAGGTTGGTTCCAGATCTTCAGTGAACAATTTGCAATGGCTTTTTAACCGTTCGCTTTGAGTCGATGTCTTGAATCTTTGCTTTGTGAATTGTTCCTTATGTAGGCTTGATCAAGATTCTCTGTTTGTTGGTTAAAGTCCACATTTTCATCGTCTTTACATCGTTTGCACTGTTTTCTGTCCAAGAACCTGTAACCTGTAACATGTAGCAGACAAGCGTCAAAAGCACCTGTTTATTTATAAAAAGAATAAGAATGGGGAATACAATAATGCAATATTATGGTGTGAACAAATACCCCCAAACTTATCTTTTGCTCGTCCTCGAGCAAACTTATTTTTATTCACTAAAATCCTAACCACACTTTCACAGGGAAACGCGATTGCACTGAGCTTGTGCAACAAGCCGTTAAACCTCTAGGTGTCCCTAGTAGGAGGAGTGTTGTCTCCTGAGGGTTTTCAGCGGATACTACCCACAAAATCCTATCAACTCGGCCCATTAACTTTTGTTCTACAATAAGGTTTTCTAACAAGAAATTCTATTATCGTCGACTCGTAAATTATCCACCCACATTCTTCACGCTTCCTCATTATTTAACTTAAGATTATATATGTTATGTAGATCTACTTAGCTTTCGGCATCTCTTAAGTTTTCCTTCTAGGGTTCCATCTCCACTTAGGAATTTCTATCAACTCTACTAAAGATACAAGTTCTATTCTTCATCCCTTTCTCTCATCTAAACTCTAATCACATATCCCCACGTGTGTGTATAGATCACCCCTACGCTTGGAAATTCAAATCAAGCAATCGTACCCTTGTCCGTTGTCCAAAGTACGAATTAGTTGGTGAATTTTTAATTGAATTTTGCTTACACATCCTTCATGCGACCGTTAATACTTCTTGAAAGATATATTTGCACTTTAAAGCGTAATTCCTAGTCTTGCAACACCCAAGGCTTTTAGCAGTGACTCCCAAACCAGTTAGTCTAAGGCACTAGGTGATGAAGCACCCTCGCTAAATATTTTTCTATTTTTACAGCCTTAACTAATCACAAAAACCAGTGTCCATTTTTTTCTTTATTCACTTTTTTTTCTTTTTATTTTCATTGTGCTAAGGACTTTAGACAAGAGTATTTCAAGGTCTCTTCTACTAATCTAAGTTTCAAGGTGCGTGTTTGTGCATTTTGTAGGGTACATGTTTTCAGAATCTAGACTTAAGCTAGAAACTATTTTTCAAACTTATACTCTAATAAAAGTTTTAATACTTTTCCTTCGTTTCGACTTAGCCTAAGGAGTGAACCCAAAATTTGCCTATTTCTAAATAATCTACAAAGACATATACTTTCTACCGTTAAACTCTAAGAAAGGTTATTTTTAGGGTTTTTAATTTGCTAAGTCTAAGATTTAGTTTTTCCTAGCCAGTTAACCTATTTATCAAACTCAAGTCAATTAACCAGAATTGAATACATTAATTTTTATAATTTTTGAATTTTTTTTTCAATTTTTATGGGTTTTTCTGTTTTTCAATTTTTATGGGTTTTTCTGTTTTCTAAATTTTTTTTTATTTTTCAAATTTTCAAATTTTTATGAATTTTTTGTATAAAGATGCAGTGCAGAAATTAAATATGCAAAAGGAAAAGAAATATATACAATATGCAATGCAAAGGATAACTATATACACTACCCTCTCCCCCAAACTTGAGCAAAGCAGTGCCCTCACTGCCCGGCCCCACGTCGAGCTTGTGAGCGTGAACGTGATCTTTCCCCTCTAGCTAAAAGGGTTTGAATACCCCTCTCAATTTCCGTCAGCCGACGGTCGTGGTCTCGTGCAGTCGCCCGAAACTCATCCCTCAAAGAATCGATTCTTCTCACTGTTCTCTGCATCAATCGTGCATGCTCCTGTGGAGTTAGTTCTTCCCCGCTCGAAGTCGATCTCGAGCTAGGGGTGTGTGCGGGTACATTTTCTACCGGTTCCGTTCGTGTCCAAATATCAGTTAGTCTAGAGTAGGACGAAGTAACGCCCTCTACGAGTGGTCGAACCGGAACACCGTCTATCATGTATGAGTCAAATTCCTTGGTGGGGAGGAAATAACGGCAGAGTAGGGTAACAAGCATGGGGCATGGGTATACAGTACCTCGTTTCCCCGTACCTATAGATTGGAGCAAAACAGTGCACATGTCGAACCTTGGATTTTTCATCATCAGTGTGTGTACGACATGTAATGAAGGGGTGAAAAAAGTCGTGTTGTGGGAACTACCAAAGATATTGTTTTGTGCCCACCGGCACACAGTTAAAACGTTCGCGAAAAGGGTCCGTTCTTGGATACCCTTACGCGGTTCTCGTGCACAGTCATTCCCCATCAAGGGCATATAATCTTCGAAGCGCAATGGGTGTTCATGTGCAGGTACACGTGGTATGAGTGTAACCTCGTGTATCATGTCCCTATCGATGTGAATTTATCGATTTCCCCAATTTAGTTTAATGTAACCTAAGTTGTCAAGGCTATTATCCTCCATAGATTCGTAAAATAGGGCAACTAGGTTAGGTAGGGCAAACGCAGATGAGTGATTATAGAGCAGGAAATTCCAGCCCCTATGTTCGATTTCATGTGCGAAATATCTACCATATATTTCGTGTGCGAAAACTGGGGTAAAATCTCTCTCAAATTGCATTTTATGTGCCATCTAGATTGTACAGAGAAAAATATGCAATAAACAGATAGGATTTCAACAGAGAGTACCTCCCCTGAAGTTTCAGGGGGTGAAGCTTGCAGACGGCGGCGGTTCAGCGGCAGGAGACGGCTACCGCGGCGGAAACGCGGCGATCTGGTGGCGGCGCTGCGAAATTTTTCTGGAGGGGACAGGAGGTGGCGGCTAGGGTTTTATGAAGATGAAATATTAGGGTTATGAGGACAGGAGGGCTCGGGTCTCTTTAAATAGAGGGGAAAAAGGGTTATTTGAAGAAAACACCCTCAAAAATGAGGATTTTATTTGTAAATTGAAAATTCAGCTCTTGATTCTGAAAATTTGCACTTTGGTCCAAAAAAGTTATTTTTTTTATTTTATTTTCTTATTTTTCATTTTTTATGGTGATTTGGGAATATATATTTACAAATTATATACACACCCCCAAACTTATTTGAAATAATGTTTTGGAAGAAAAGAAATCTGGGGGTGAAAGTGGAGGAATATTACTCAGTGTAGATCGGCTCCTGCAAGAACAGGAGCTCCTCCGAAGGGTCCGCTGTGAGGAACGGTTTCAAACGATGCCCATTTACTTTGAAAAGCGTACCGTCCTCCGGGTTTTCCAGATCAACCGCACCGTGCGGATAAATGGTGCGGACAACAAAAGGTCCTCTCCATCTGGACCGGAGCTTGCCGGGGTGAAAATGTAACCGAGTGTCATAAAGTAGAACATGTTGACCAGGTTCAAAAGTTTTTCGCAAAAGGTATTTATCGTGGAACACCTTAGCTCGGTTTTTAGCAATTATGGCATTATCATATGCCTCATCCCGCAGCTCCTCCAATTCATTCAATTGCAGCTTTCGGTTGCTGCCCGCATCTCCTAAAGATAGATTCAGCTCCTTAATGGCCCAAAATGCCTTGTGCTCAATTTCTACTGGAAGGTGGCAAGCCTTCCCGTAAACAAGCTGGTATGGAGACATGCCAAGATCGGTCTTGTATGCAGTACGGAAAGCCCAAAGCGCGTCGATTAATTTGAGTGACCAATCTTTACGGTTTTTAGAAACCGTTTTCTCCAAGATTTGCTTAATTTGTCGATTCGAGACCTCGGCTTGCCCACATGTTTGGGGATGGTATGGCGTTGACAGCTTATGGGTGATAGAGTATTTGCGCATTAAGGACTCAAAAGTCCTATTGCAAAAGTGAGAACCATTATCACTTATTATCGCACGAGGGTGCCCAAATCGAGAAAAGATGTGTTCTTTTAGAAATCGAGCGACAACCTTGTTGTCATTCGTTCGACTTGGTACAGCCTCGACCCACTTTGAAACATAGTCAACAGCCAAAAGAATATACACATTTCCAAAAGAGTTAGGAAATGGTCCCATAAAATCTATACCCCAAACATCAAAAATATCTACAACCAAAATTGGTTGGAGCGGCATTTCATTTCTCCGCGATATCCGGCCCAAGTGTTGGCACCGGGAGCAAGTTTTGCAGTATTCGAATGCATCTTTGAAGAGTTGTGGCCAATAGAAACCACATTGCAAAACTTTCTCGGCTGTCTTCTTTGGGCCAAAGTGCCCACCACATGCTTGATCGTGGCAAAAAGACAGCACACACTTGACCTCATTTTCTGGCACACACCGACGAATGATTTGGTCGGAACAATATTTAAAAAGATAAGGTTCATCCCAATAAAAATGCTTTACTTGGGACAAAAATCGTAGTTTGTCTTGTTTCGACCAATCTTTAGGTATCAAGCCGGTGGCTAAGTAGTTTACAATATCGGCGAACCATGGTTCGCAAGAAACAGTCAAGAGTTGCTCATCGGGGAAAACATCAGTGATAGGAAGGTCAAGTGTAGGCGAAGAAGGAAGTCGTGAAAGGTGATCGGCCACTACGTTTTCACATCCCTTTTTGTCCCTTATAACAAGGTCAAATTCTTGCAGCAAAAGGATCCAATGTATTAGCCTAGACTTAGCATCCTTCTTCGCAAAAAGGTGGCGAAGAGCTGAGTGATCCGTGTACACTATAACTGGAGAGCCGATTAAATAAGGCCGAAATTTTTCAAGTGCAAACACAACCGCTAAAAACTCCTTTTCTGTTGTTGTGTAGTTTAATTGGGCCTCATTTAATGTTCAGCTAGCGTAGTAAATTACATGCGGCATCTTGTTAATGTGCTGTCCAAGAACAGCACCAATGGCAAAATCTGATGCGTCGCACATAATTTCGAAAGGGTGCGTCCAGTCTGGAAATGAAAGGATGGGTGCAGAAATGAGTGAGTGTTTCAAAGACTCGAACGCTTCCATGCAAGTTGAGTCGAAAACAAAAGTAGTGTCCTTGGCCAACAAGAGAGTCAAGGGTCTAGCAATCTTGCTAAAGTCCTTGATGAACCGTCTATAAAAACCGGCATGGCCAAGGAAAGCTCGGATATCTTTGACGCATTTAGGAGGAGGAAGATTAGAAATGACTTCGATTTTAGCTCTATCAACCTCTATGCCGTTTTGCGAGATGACATGTCCTAAGACAATGCCTTCTCGTACCATAAAGTGGCACTTCTCCCAATTCAAAGTCAGGTTCTTTTCCCTACAGCGGGTGAGAACTGCGTCAAGATGTCGTAAACACTCATCGAAGGAGTCACCAAAAATGGAGAAATCATCCATAAAGATTTCCAAAAACTTCTCCACCATGTCCGAAAAGATCCCCATCATGCACCGCTGAAATGTAGCGGGCGCATTGCATAACCCAAAGGGCATGCGACGATAAGCAAAAGTGCCAAAGGGGCAAGTAAAAGTGGTCTTGTCTTGATCCTTTTTGGCTATAGGGACTTGATTATAACCGGAATAGCCATCTAAAAAGCAGTAGAATTCGTGCCCTGCCAATCGTTCTAGCATTTGGTCAATGAATGGTAAAGGAAAGTGGTCCTTCCTTGTCGCGGCATTGAGTTTCCGGTAGTCGATGCAAACTCGCCACCCAGTTTGGGTGCGAGTGGGAATTAACTCATTCGCCTCGTTGGTAATGACCGTGATGCCCGATTTCTTTGGCACGACATGAATGGGGCTAACCCATTGGCTATCCGAGATAGGGTAAATGATACCGCTATCAAGGCACTTAACAATCTCCTTCTTGACCGCCTCTTTCATAATGGGGTTGAGGCGTCTTTGTGGATCCCTTGCCGGCTTGGCATCATCCATTAAGTGTATATGATGTTCGACTATGAGGGGACTAATCCCCTTGATGTCTGCCATAGACCAGCCGAAAGCTTCCCGATTATCGTATAAGACCGTTAAAAGAGCCTACTCTTGCTCAAGAGCTAGAGAGGCCGATATGATAACTGGTAAGGTCTCATTTTCACCTAGATAAGCATATTTTAGGTGCAACGGCAAAATCTTTAGCTCGAGTTTAGGTGGTGAAACAATAGATGGTAACAATGGAGTAACTGTTTCAAACTCGAAGGATTCCATCAAAGGTTCAAATTGAGTGTACGCTACCGAGTCGGATGGTTCAACTAACTCATCCGAAAAAGCAAAAGACTCAAACTCGAGTGGAGAGTCTTCAAGATCATCAACAAAGGTAAAACACTCATAATCTTTATCCGTCGTGAAAGCTGTGTCGGATTCTAGGAGGAACGCACTAGTGGCGTTAATATTGCTGTGATTAAACATGAAATTCTCGAACTCACAGTCCTCCTCCGCGATCTCATCGATCGAGCACACATCAAGTACGCTAGAATTAGGCTCGCAAGGCTGACTTCCTAACTTGAAAATGTTGAGTTCAACTGTCATATTGCCAAAAGATAGATTCATTGAACCATTACGACAGTTGATTACCGCGTTAGAAGTCGCGAGGAATGGTCGACCAAGTATCACCGGAATTTGATTACGGGGGTTAGCGACAGGTTGTGTATCCATAACAATAAAGTCAACGGGGAAAATGAAATCCCCTACTCTAATTAACACATCCTCCAACTCTCCCCTAGGGTGGGTGATTAATCGGTCGGCCATTTGGAGAGTGCAATGAGTAGGCTTAAGCTCTCCAACGCCTAATTGTTCATACACCGAATAAGGTAGCAAATTGACACTAGCACCAAGATCTAATAGTGCTCTATTGATGGTCTTGTTCCCAATTGTGATCGAAATAGTAGGACAACCGGGGTCCTTATGCTTTGGGGGTAAAGAATTGACAAGAGCATCACTAACAGCACTAGCCACGAAAACTTTCTTCGGTACTTGTGACTTCCTCTTTTTGGTGCATAAGTCCTTTAAGATTTTTGCATATGAAGGAACTTGTTGGATTGCATCCAAAAGAGGGATATTTATGCTGACCTGTTTGAACAACTCTACAATCTTCTCCATCTGTGGAGTTGGTTTATTGGATCTCAATCGATTTGGAAAAGGAACATTTTGAAAAGTTGTTGAGTCCAATTTTTGCGGATCAGATTGTTGAGTTGGTATGGAACCCCGTGTAGATGTGTTCGTGTTGTGAGACGAGGGTCCGTTCGAGCTAGAAGAAGTAGAGCCATGTGAAGGATGGAGAATAGGCTCTAACGAAGAAGAAGAGGAAGATGAAGAACCACCGGCAGAGGTGTCATGGTGAATACCCACATTGTTTTGCAGCACTTTTCCGGATCTCAACGTAGTCACAGCATTCACGTTATGATTCTGCTGTTCATGTGCAACATGTGCGTGACCAGGATTTGGGAGTGGTTGAGACGGAAGCTTTCCTTTCTCTCGCTCTTTCAATGCTGCGTTGAGTTGTGCAATTTGTGCCTCAATAGCTTTGATGCTTTGATCGTGTGAGGCACTGTTTTGCACCAAAGATTGAACAGAAGTCTCTATCCTAGCTGTGGACTGTGCAGATTGCTTTAGGAATGCTTCTAGACTTCTTTCGAGCGAGCTAACAGCATTTTGAGTGGGAACAAAATTGTTGGGCACAAAATTGTTCATCTGATTAGGGTAAGGTTGTTGTTGGAGAGGTTGCTGAAATTGAGTTTGTGGAGGTGCTTGTTGTTGTGGAGGAGGAGCTCTTTGAAAATTGTTGTTTCCTTGGGATTGTTGATTTTGGTTCCAAGCGAAATTAGGATGGCTCTTCCAACCCGGATTGTATATCGAAGAGTATGGATCATTTCTTTGTCGTTGCTGAAAGGCAGCATTGACTTGATCTTGTCCTTGAGTAGATACAGTGTAAGGACACTCTTCGGTGAGATGTGATGGATCCGAACAACAAGCACACACAGTTCGTGGAGGCACAACAGAGGCAGGAGAAGGTGTTGAGATTTTGGTCTCAAGCGCTTCTAGCTTTTTTGTAAGAGCGTCCATCTCGGCCTTCATAGCAATTGACATCTCTACTTGATGTATGCCTGCCCTAGGTTGACCAATAGATGAAGATGATGATGTGGTCTTGGTGCTCTCCCACTGAATTGTTTGTTCACTAAGATCCTCAAGAAACTGCCACGCTTCCTCACTAGATTTGGACAGAAAGTGACCTTGACTAATGGTTTCTAGCAACTGTTTTGTTGCCGGGTTCAATCCCTCGTATAATGTTTGGCAAAGTTGCCATCTTTCGATCCCATGGTGAGGGCATTGAACGAGTAGGTCTTTGAATCTTTCAAAACATTTCCAAAATGGTTCGGCAGGAAGCTGTGAAAACTGTATAATCTCATTACGGATTTTAGCAGTTTTGTGATGAGGATAGAATTTTTTAAGAAAAGCTTTCACAAACTCGTCCCAATTTCTAATTGAGTGTGATGCGGTGCTGTATAGCCACTTCTCGGCTAGGTCACATAAGGTGAAAGGAATGACCCTTAGCCTTATAGCGCCATCACTTAATTGGGTAGTTTTCATCATGGCGCAAACGTTTTGGAATTTGTTGATAAAGATATATGCATCTTCGGATTCCAAACCATGAAACTTAGGCAGCATATTGATGAAGTGGGGTTTGATCTCAAAATTGTCTCCATTAGCCGGTGGGAGGGAAAGACAAGTAGGAAGGGCGGTGCGGATGGGGTAGAAAAGATCCTGGAGCGCGACTCGTGCGGGCGCTTCAACAGGTGGGTGATTCGGGTTATTCGCACCTAACGAAAGTGGAATCATTCCCGTCGGTAAGGTGTTGTTAGGATCGTATCCCGACATACCTTCGGAAGAATGTGATGGTGGAAGTGAAGAAGTGGACAAGATTTCGACTTCGGAGTCGAAAGGTTCGTCGGTCGGTACCAACGAAACACGGACTAATCGGGCGCTAGGGTCCCTAGTCCAACCGGACATACACTAAAAGGGTTAGTGTAGTCGAAAGATGAAGGACAGAATGCGACGGTAAGAAAAAGTCAATGAGAAGAAGTTGTGTGAGTGAGTGCAAAGATTTCTTTAGCGACAAGTTGCAAGTTTTGAAAAGATTTTTCTTTTTCTTTTTAAGTGAGCTTTTGCAACAAGATTTTGAAAAGAGACTAGTGACACAAATGCAATTAACCACACATGCATAATCAGGCCTAAGTCTAGGGTCACCTAGGTCAGCTAAACAGCTCCTAACTGTTCCAAAGGGCTAGAGATAGGGCCTCAAACCGCCTCTTCACCGTCCGTTACGGCCAGGTAAGTGGGAAGGAACCACGCTGTGGGCCTAATTAAAAACCACTAGCCTTGACACACTTGCCTAGGCACCGCAAAGACAGGTTAGGATAAACGGCCGATGCCTATACTAGTCATCTGTCCTATTGAGCTCGACGTCCTTAGGGCTGAGTGTAATATTTTTTTAAATTAAAAGTGGTCAATGCAAATGCTTTAAGTGATTTTTGGGGTCCTGGGAAGGGTGATGAAATCCCCACCCAATCTGAATTGGTCAATAGCCCCTTAAAGTCAGATTAAAGTATGCAAAGCAGTAAATCACTTGCAATCAATTTGCTTTTTAGCACGGCGCAAAGAATCCTGCAGAAAATCAACTATTGGAAGGGGGAAGAAGATTTTTAGCGCAAAGAATCCTGCAGAAAATTTGGCAAAAGATATATGGGGATTTGTAGAGGGGAGAATGAGGAAACAAACCAAGCAATTTTCGATCAGAGAGGACTCCACCAGACCGCGGTTCCGCCGCAGATACCACCCCTAGGCCGCGGTTCCGCGGTGAGAAGGAGAGATCGTGCTCTGAAAAAATTTGTATGGCTCTTCTGTAGCAATCTATCTCTGTTCTGATGTACCCTTTCCTGATTCTCCTTCTGTGTTGTTTCAGATCCGTCAATCCTGCAAAGATCTGCAAAGATCCACAAAGAAAACCCTTCAAACAATAAAAGATGATAGAATTTTTATATTTTTTTGATTTTTCAGATTTTTATGGTTTTTTTATATTTTATATTAACCCGAAATTACAAAAAGGAAATTTTACGCCATCCCCGGCAACGGCGCCATTTGATTTAGAAATGTTTTGTCGATCAAAAATATTTACCGCAATCAAGAACGGCGTCGCTTGAAGCTAGCCGGTGAATACGGGTCGGTCCACAGGGATGTGTAAATCTCCTTTAAGTTCTTACGAGTTAATTCCAAATGATGTTGGGTCTTAAAAATAAACCTAAGAATTGAAGTTGTATGATACTAGGATTAGAAACTTGCTAGGATTAGGTTTAGGGAAAATTTGGTAAACAAAGATCTACATCTCTTTCCATTGCCATTAATTAAATCTATCATATTAGTGTTATGGTAAATATTTATAAAGGGGATTAGGATGATTGGGATGATTGATTCTTCCTCTAGATCCTTGTCATTCCTTTACTAATCTTTACCCTAACCTCCATGGAAAACCTTAAAATCCGGGCCTTTAGACTACGGAATCACCGCTACCTCGAGGGTAGAAGTGCCGTAGGGAGCGGAATAAGAAGGTATGCATGGAGTTCTAATGTTCATAAAAGTTTGGCAACGAAAAGAGATGAGAGATCTTCATCTCTCAAATCCTTCCCTATTCCTAACCCTAACAAGCGAGAAAACTACTCGCTCATTGAGGGGATGAAAAAAAACATGATTTTATTAAAGAGAGAAAACATAGATTGCAAGTTAATAAAAGCTAGACTAAATTAAACTAAGACGAGAAAATAATTTACCTAGGGCAGATATGAAAAACTATAACTAAGGCAAGAAAAATAACCTACTTACGATTGATGCGCTCTAACTTCAAGAAAACAGAATTTTATTCATGAATAGAGGCATAAGAAAATACAAGGGTTTTGGGTTCTATTTATAGGACATAGAAACCCTAGGTTTACAATTGCACTGCATGTCTACAATTACAAATATACCCCCAGGAAATCTTTCCATAGCCGCACAAAATTTTGGTAAAATTTTCTCGAAGCACGGGCATAGGAGGGCCCCGGAACCGCGGCATGGGCGCGCTTAGGCCGCGGTTCCGCGGCCCTTTAGTGTGATCTCCTGATACTTTTTCCTGGGCTACTTTATATTCTTCTTGGATTTTTATTTCTTCAGTTAGTTTTCCATTTGGGCTTCTACAGTAATTCCAGATCTTCAGTGAACACTTTGCAATGGATCTTTTAACCGTTTTTCCTTGATAATTTGGATCTTGCGTTGCCTTGTTGATGGTGAACCGTTCTTCTGCAGGGCTTTACTAAGATCCTCCTAATTGTTGGTCAAAAGTCCTTCTTTTGTGTCGTCTTTTGTGTTTTTCACTGTTTTTGCTCCAAGGACCTGTAACCTGTAACATGTAGCAGACATGGGTCAAAAGCACCTGTTTTTATTCTTAAATGCATAAGAATGGGGAATACAAAATGCAGTATTATGTTATGAACAAATACCCCCAAACTTGAACTTGACAGTGTCCTCACCGTCATACTAAATCAAGAGGGTCAAAATGTCGGCACTCCCCTATTTATTTATTTATAATTTTTTTTATTTTTTTATTTGTTTTGAAATTTTTTTTTATTTTTTTATAAAAGAAAACAAAAAATATATGTACATATATACAAAGGTCCCCCCCAAACTTAAGCTTGGCCTTACACAAGCCAAAGGTTAGCACCAACCATTCAAAAATCTTATCATGGTAAAGGTATAGTCGGTGCAAGAATGGGGTGGAGATGAAAGAGATGAAAAGCATGCGAGACCGTGTGGAAATAAGAATGGTAGAATATGGTCTCGGTGGGGGAGAAAAATGGCGAAAAGAAGAAGGAAGTGGAGTAATATCTTGAGGGTGTAAATTGAGTGAATAAATTAGCGCAATATGTGATGACCGATATGTTAAAAGCGATTGCGCTAACCTATCAACTCGTCGTGCAATGGGGTCAAATCCCTCAAGATTCGTAAGAAAACATGGTTACGCCGAACTTGGTATAGTAGATGAAAGCGTAACGTTCACTTGTTCGGTCGGAACAATGGGAAAGACGAAAGGGAGTGAATTAGGGATAGTATCTTTCTCACCGTAATAAACTGTTTCGAACTTGAAAGATTCCATTAATGGTTCGAAACTAGTATAATCAACCGAGTCTGATGGCTCATCTGAAAATGTAAAGGACTCAAACTCGGGCGGTGAGTCATCAACATCGTCCGAAAAGGTGAAACACTTGTAAGTCCACGTTGCGACCCCCGGTTCTTACGGGGAGGCGGAAACGGTATAAAAATCAAATTTTTAGCGCATGGGGCAACATGGACTAACAAAGTCGGGATCTTTTCCTAAACTAAAACTAGCAAACAAGCTAAAGAGAGTTAGCTACTCGGAAAGATGGTTATACCTAAACTTGAACTCCTTCTTCTTCAAACATTGTAGAGGTTGATGGTTCTTTCTTCGTCGCCTTCTTCCGTCAAAGATGGATCCACCTGAGGGTTCAACCTTCGGGCTCTTTCTCGAACTTTGAGAGAACTAGAATCTTCGGCTTGCTAAACCTTTGATCCTAGAGTGAGTAGAGAGTGTCTAAGGGGTGTTTTCTTTTCAAGGAGAGAGATTCTCAACACATGAGAAGGATTCTCCTTGAGCTTGAGGAAGAAGAAGATGAAGTGAGGAGAGAGAATGGTTATGATAGAATGAGCTCTCTTTTTCCTTTTGCAACCATATCAAAAAGAAAAAGAATTATCTAAATAATAATAATAATTCAAATGAGAATAGTTGATGGTTGTTTTGGAATGACCACTATCATACTTCATTAAATGAAATGTAAGCTAGAATCAAGGAGCATCCTTGCAAAGTAATGATGATGGTCAAACATTCAACCATGGTCAACAAGTCAACCATGGTCAACAAGTCAACAAAACCAACCATAACATAATTTCATTTAATTACTATTATTAATTGATATCTCACTAATTCATTAGGGTTTGGAAAAAAAGACTACTGTCAACTGTGCATGCGCACCCGATCCGAAACCCTAATGAAAAACCTCTTCTTCCGCCTCAAACAACTGTGCATACACACCTGCATTCTTGTTCCGAGGAACATGAATACTGAGAGATAAAAGTAACCCCAAAACATATACCAGTATCCGGCTCAAACCAGAGCCCGCTGGCAATATCCGTCCGGACTCCAAACGTGCATAAGTGCGCGGATGAGAACGAACCCTGTCGCAAAACCATGCGACCTCTACTCTGTTTTGCCCAAAGGAGAATACCCTCTGTGTGGGACTCTAAAGACTCGACACTACGCTGGCAGTGGGTTTAACCACAGACCGCAAGCGGCACTAGCTGTGCGTAACGGTCCCCAGGTAGAAGCCGACAAGAAGGCTGGCGAGGTGAACCCCATCTGAACTCCTACTGAGTCTGAATGTGACATTCTCCGTACAATCCGGTCTATTCGTCTGATACATCGCATGTCGGGCCTAGGGGCGGTAAAACGTCAGTCCCCCAATAGCGGTACAAGTCGTGTCGGAGTGAAGCCCAAAACACCCTGAGACAACACTGGAAGCCTACCAGTATATCTCGCTTGCCCTGGCCAGGGACTACTCGTGTAATGGCTCTCCTAGACACAGCGCGATGTCAGCCCCCAATACCGGGAGAGACGAATCCTGTCTAACCGGCACTGCCTCCAAGTGCTTCGGGACTGCACCCAACTACCACCTGTTTGCACGACTCCTTTGAGCCGTGGTAGGGTAGTAGTCAAAGTACAGTGGGAACACACTCGAGGCGAAGTGCCAGTGTCAAGTCAGCGGACTAAGCTGTACTCATGTCACCTGGGAACTGATAACTGACGATAGGTATAATACCAACTGGTCAGTTCCCGACGAGTCCTGTCCGGTGTACTCGTAACCTAACGAGCACCCGTATACTATCTTCAGTACGACATACTGATGGCTGTGGGACAGACCATCTCCCACACTGGGATGAGAAGCGCATACGCTAGTCTACTCCGGAGTATCGATGCCCTGTCTCGATAGTCCTGCGACTAGGGACCTGTATAAGGATGTGCTTATAGATTACCCAGCCCCCACTAGTGTGACTGCCGTCACAACGCTGGTAATCAAGCAAAGATCCTAAGGGCTCCACTAATGCGTATAGGTGATATCGCTAAATAAACACATGTACACATTGAAGTAGAAACAAACCAAGTAGCATACTACTATATTGAGCAAGATTGTTTATACAAGGTGAATATCCCAAGCTTCCATTAAGTAATATACAAACTAGTATGATACAGCAATGGCCTCTAGGGCATATACACTAACAATCTCCCACTTGCACTAAGGCCATGTACTGGCGTATCGAAGACCTATCATCTCGATCAGCCGCTCGAACTGAGTCTGGGGTAGGGCCTTGGTGAATGGATCTGCAGTGTTTTCTTCTGAAGCAACCCTCCGAACCTCGATCTCCTTGCGATCCACGATCTCCCTGATCAGGTGATACCGCCTCAAGATGTGCCTGGATCTCTGATGGGACCTGGGTTCCTTCGCTAAAGCTATAGCCCCGTTGTTGTCGCAATACAGAGGTATTGGGTCAACAATGGACGGAACCACCTGAAGTTCTTTCAAGAACTTCCTTATCCAGACAGCTTCTTTTGCGGCATAAGATGCAGCGATGTATTCCGCTTCCATCGTCGAGTCTACAACGGTTTCCTGTTTGGAACTCTTCCAACACACCGCCCCTCCATTGAGGGTAAAGACAAAACCCGACATGGACTTGGAATCATCCTTGTCACTCTGGAAGCTGGAGTCAGCAAAGGCCTCGATCTGGAGGTCTTTTCCGCCATACATCAAGAACATTTCCTTAGTCCTCCTCAGGTACTTGAGAATGTTCTTTACTGCTATCCAGTGTTTCTCCCCAGGGTTTGACTAATACCTGCTTACCACACTCAGTGCATAAGCTACATCCGGTCTGGTACACAACATCGCATACATTATAGAGCCTACCGCAGAAGCGTAGGGTATAATAGACATGCGATCCCTCTCCAAATCAGTCTTGGGAGACATCTCTTTAGAGAGGGTGATCCCGTGACAAGCCGATAGGTTACCGCGCTTGGAATCTTACATACTGAATCTTTTCAGTATAGTGTCGATGTACCTGGACTGTGAAAGTCCTAATATCCTCTTGGATCTATCACGATGGATCCGGATCCCCAGGATGTACGAAGCATCACCCAGGTCTTTCATGGAGAACCTTTGTGACAAGAACCCCTTGACAGATTGTAGCATAGGAATGTCATTTCCTATTAAGAGAATGTCATTCACGTATAAAACGAGGAATACCACAGTTCTCGCTACAAATCTACTATAGATGCATGGTTCATCTGGATTTTTGATAAAGCCAAATTCCTTGACCGTCTCATCAAAACAGATGTTCCAACTCCGCGATGCCTGCTTTAGTCCATAGATGGACTTAAGCAACTTGCACACCTTTCCGCTGCTCCCACTCTGAATGAAACCCTCTGGCTGATCCATATAGACACACTCCTCTAAATTTCCATTTAGAAAAGCGGTTTTTACGTCCATCTGCCAAATCTCATAATCGTGGAAGGCAGCAATGGCAAGAAGGATCCGAATGGATTTCAGCATAGCCACTGGAGAAAAGGTTTCGTCATAGTCCAAGCCAGGTCTTTGACGGAAACCCTTTGCTACAAGTCTAGCTTTATAGGTCTCAACCTGTCCATCTACACCAATCTTCCTTTTGAAGATCCACTTGCATCCTACGGGTTTTACCCCGTCTGGAGCAATGTCCAACGTTCATACTTTGTTGGTGTACATGGACTCCATTTCGGTCCGCATTGCATCCAGCCATTTTACCGAGTCAACGCTCTGAACGGCCTGCTGAAAGCTAGTAGGCTCATCATAAACTATGATGCAATCCTCTCTATCCCCGTCTATGAGAAAACCGTAGTATCTCTCGGGCGGATGAGACTGCCTACTACTCCTGCGGAGCGGCGTAGGAATGTCCTGTTCTTTTGAACTTACTGGCTCTTCCAAGCTTTCAGTAATAGCTTGCGGTTCTGGAATTTCTTCCAGTTCTATTGCGTTCCCACTTATCTGGGTTTCCAAAAACTCAGTTTCCAAGAAGCGGGCATGTTGAGAAACAAAAACCTTTTGTTCCTCAGCGGAATAGAACAGATACCCCCTGGAGTTCTTTGGGTATCCCACAAACTTACACTGTACTGAACGTGCCTCGAGCTTGTCCGCATGCTGCTTTTTTACAAAAGCTGGACATCCCCATATCTTAAAGTACTTAAGACAGGGTTTCTTCCCACTCCAAATCTGATATGGAGTGGTAGGCACAGTCTTGGTGTGAGCCTTGTTCAAGAGATATGCAGCTGCTTCTAGTGCATAGCCCCAGAAAGATCGCGGTAACTCAGCCTTACTCATCATGGAACGAACCATATCCAATAGGGTTCGATTCCTCCTTTCCGATACACCGTTATGTTGCGGAGTGTATGGAGGAGTACGCTGAGAGAGAATTCCATTCTCTTTTAAATAGTCCAGGAACTCGGCACTCAAGTATTCACCACCTCGATCCGATCTTAGAATCTTAATACTTTTGCCTGTTTATTTTTCAACTTCATTCTTGTAATCCCGAAATTTCTCAAAGGCCTCGGATTTGTGCTTCATTAAGAAGACATGTCCATACCTAGAGAAATCGTCTGTGAAAGTAATGAAGTATGAATAACCGCTTCGCGCATGTGTAGACATTGGACCACACACGTCACTGTGTATGAGTCCCAAGAGCTCGCTCGCTCTTTCTCCGTGTCCAGTGAACGGAGTCTTTGTCATCTTTCCCATGAGACAAGATTCACAAGTGGCATAAGACTGATACTCGAACGGATCCAAGTATCCTTCTTTATGTAACTTAGTCAACCGTGTCTCATTGATGTGACCCAGTCTACAATGCCATAAGAAAGCCTGATTGATATCTGGAGACTTTCTTTTGTGTGTATTCTGGACATTGAAAATCTGTGGTTGGTTTAATACGTATATACCATTGCTCAGTGTACCTGACCCAATCAGAACTTGATTAAGGTGAATGTTTACAACATTACTTACAAACGCAAATTCATAACCTTCTTTAGAAACCAAAGATACAGAAATGATATTACAAGTTACGTTGGGTACAAAAAAACAATTACGCAAAACCAAAACATGTCCATCTGACATTCCCAGGTGATAGTCCCCCACGGCTTTAGCATCCATGCTAGCTCCGTTCGCAACTCTGA
The DNA here is from genome assembly GCA_030015575.1 of Agapanthus africanus. Lineage (NCBI taxonomy): Eukaryota > Viridiplantae > Streptophyta > Magnoliopsida > Asparagales > Amaryllidaceae > Agapanthus > Agapanthus africanus. Next base: position 207,499,425 of record CM057337.1, read on the forward strand.
GGGTCATGTCACCTGCTTTCAAAAACCTACGGTTTCTCGACGCCTGCAAAGAATTACAGATATGAGATCCTGATCCGGTATCCAATACCCAGGAAGTAGAGTTTATAGAAAGACAGTTTTCAATAACATACACACCTGAAGCTGAAGCCGCAACCTGCTTCAGTTCCTGTGTCCTGGCTTTCCAAGCCCTGCAATCTTTCTTCCAGTATCCACTCTTGTGACAATAGAAGCATTCCTCTTTACCCACAAGCTTCCCCGCTATCTTTGTTGCCTTTTCCTTTCCCTTCGTTCCCACTTTACTAACACCGCCCCTTGGTTTGGCGGGGGCTTTCTTCCTCTTTCCCTTGGCTTTCGCCTTGGACCTAGAAGAAGAAGATCCTCCTACAAACAAAGCGGGTGTTTCCCTACCTTTCTGTAGGGTGCCCTCTGCACTCCTCAGCATGTTGAGGGGTTCTGAAAGTTCAACTTCCTTTTCTTTCAAGTTGAAATTCAGTATGAACTGGGCGTAAGTGGAAGGAAGGGACTGGAGAACTAAATCCGTATAGAGTTCACTTTCCAACGTGGTCCCAAGTTCCGCGAGCTCCTCAATGTAGCCAATCATCTTAAGCACGTGGTCCGCTACCGATGATCCGACGGCCAACTTTGCCGAAAATAACTTCTTCGACACTTCGTATCTTGCGATACGAGACTGCTCTCCATACAGTTCTTTTGTATGAAGAAATATGGATTCCAAGTCCATATTCTCGTGCCTCCTCTGGTGATCGTTGTCCATAGAGGCAAGCACGAGGCACTTGGCCTTCGCGCAATCAATCTCCCAAGTCTTACGGATTTCCTTATCCGCGACGCTGGAGGTGGGACCTGGGACGGGGGGAGCTTTGGTGGTAAGAAGATACCCCAGCTTGTCGTAAGTGATTGCCATTTTGACATTCCTGAGCCAATCTTTGTAGTTTGGCCCTGTCAGTATGTTTTTATCTAGAAGTAACTTAAGTCCAGTCATTTCGATTTGGTTGCTGCAGGGGGGTGAGAAGAAACACTTTAGCACGATGCTCTTGCAAGTTTAGAATGGTTTTTAATTTGTCTAAACAGGATGGCTCCCACTGTCTCTCGAATCCCTCCTCAAACCATAAAGGAAGAATTAGCCGGGATCAATCCCACCGCACAATACTTGCTTAACCGTTCAGCCAGGCCAGTGTCGGTACTTCGAGGGAGGTTTTCCAACGCTTTCGCGAAGTTCCTTAATTTAAAAACCTCTTTTCCCTAGGGGCGTAGCCCCGCTAACACCTTTCTAGGCACCTACTAGGTTTATAGCATTGATCGTTTAGTGAGAAATTTCCCGAGGAGTAGCATATACTCACAGTAGGATCGGGATCCAAATATCATCGCGTGACGAAACTGAAGGAATCCTACCAGAATCATCACACTCCAAATGGTATGCAAATCTAGCAAGTTTCAGTACTTATGAAACTCCCGATGTGGATTTTTGCCCCATGCTCTTATGACCTTGACGAAGGTCAACAAATCATAAGTCACATGTCAAGTTCTGCCCGTCATTATCCAGGTTAATTTGAACCCATCCGTATATACCCTTGACGAAGGTCAACAAGGCAATACGACTGTCCCAAACCAATGCATCTATCTATGCTACATATGAACACCCAACAGCTACCAATCTCTATGCCTTGACGAAGGTCAACAAACATAGCTTGAATACTATTGAATATTCATACGAAACGACGGAGGGCTACGAATGGTTTTGGCGAAACCGTGAACGTAGTGAACTTGATATAATCGATGGAACGAGATAGCTTTTAGAAGGAGTGGCTCAAGCTCCGCATTTAAAAGTTAGTTTTGAAAAGAACCGAGTGGTTTTTCGAAAGTGTTCCAACGACTTTAACTTGGTTTATTATCTTGCATTAGTTCTTTTAATGCGTGATATTCTTGCATTAGTTCTTTTAACGCGTCTCATCATTTAATCCTACCATTGCAGAAAACAACCAAAATATGACGTACGCTTATGCCATTCGCATTCGCCACGGGGTCCCGTCATCACCCGTTAGGTTACTTAACTAAAGACAGAGCGGGGGCTGGGCTAGCGCGGCTGTAAAACATAAGCAACGCCTAAATATAAAGCAATGATAGACATTACAGATCACAGATGAATACATTGGATATACTAGCAATCCGTTCGAGCCTGCAACGAAAAGCGGATTACACGGTCGCGGTGAATAGCCAAAACCCCACCCAAGACCCCTACGGGTGCGGCAAACTACCCGCCAAGTACCCGGTAGTTTGTGCACCCCTCCATGGGTCTATCCTAGGAGCAAAAACAGTAAAAAGAATTATACAATGATGGCTACAACCCCGACCCGGTTGTGCGGCCATACAAATAATATTATTACATCAATTTACATTTACAAATGAATGAAAGAAAAACAAAAGCTCATCTCACATCCACCCCGGCTATTCACCCGCGACAGTCCAACACATTCATATACACATTCCAATATCAAACACAGATCACAGAGATGTATAACCCCGACTAATCGACTTATAGCGATTAGCCGACGTTCAATACATACAAACATCACATATATAACCAATATAGCCAAAGTGTAGCGAAGTTCAAAAAAAATACGGATTTATAGGACCCCAAAAGTAAATTTCTTTTTTGGAAAATCTGGGCACATATAACATATTTGAAAAATCCCAAAACCCTACCAGATGAACACTGCACAAAACACGATCACATGAAGAGGCTAAACGGCGGCGGATCCGCGGCTAAGAGAATAGCTGAGGCCGCGGATCCGCGGCGGTTTGAAGGAATCATGGGATCGTTTTTCGTGGGTGTTCTCACAAAACCCTGAGCCGATTTTAGGAGTAAAAAGTTTTACTTTTAGAGCACAAAAAATTTCAACAGAAACTTAGGGTTTTTGATTTCCAGTTTTTGTGATTTTTCGGTTTCGAACTTCCATACACTTCGCTACCAAGCTAGTTTAAGTTTAGTTAGTCTCTGATACCACTGTAAGTCCACGTTGCGACCCCCGGTTCTTACGGGGAGGCGGAAACGGTATAAAAATCAAATTTTTAGCGCATGGGGCAACATGGACTAACAAAGTCGGGATCTTTTCCTAAACTAAAACTAGCAAACAAGCTAAAGAGAGTTAGCTACTCGGAAAGATGGTTATACCTAAACTTGAACTCCTTCTTCTTCAAACTTTGTAGAGGTTGATGGTTCTTTCCTCGTCGCCTTCTTCCGTCAAAGCTGGATCCACCTGAGGGTTCAACCTTCGGGCTCTTTCTCGAACTTTGAGAGAGCTAGAATCTTCGGCTTGCTAAACCTTTGATCCTAGAGTGAGTAGAGAGTGTCTAAGGGGTGTTTTCTTTTCAAGGAGAGGGATTCTCAACACATGAGAAGGATTCTCCTTGAGCTTGAGGAAGAAGAAGATGAAGTGAGGAGAGAGAATGGTTATGATAGAATGAGCTCTCTTTTTCCTTTTGCAACCATATCAAAAAGAAAAAGAATTATCTAAATAATAATAATAATTCAAATGAGAATAGTTGATGGTTGTTTTGGAATGACCACTATCATACTTCATTAAATGAAATGTAAGCTAGAATCAAGGAGCATCCTTGCAAAGTAATGATGATGGTCAAACATTCAACCATGGTCAACAAGTCAACCATGGTCAACAAGTCAACAAAACCAACCATAACATAATTTCATTTAATTACTATTATTAATTGATATCTCACTAATTCATTAGGGTTTGGAAAAAAGACGACTGTCAACTGTGCATGCGCACCCGATCCGAAACCCTAATGAAAAACCTCTTCTTCCGCCTCAAACAACTGTGCATACACACCTGCATTCTTGTTCCGAGGAATATGAATACTGAGAGATAAAAGTAACCCCAAAACATATACCAGTATCCGGCTCAAACCAGAGCCCGCTGGCAATATCCGTCCGGACTCCAAACGTGCACAAGTGCGCGGATGAGAACGAACCCTGTCGCAAAACCATGCGACCTCTACTCTGTTTTGCCCCAAGGCGAATACCCTCTGTGTGGGACTCTAAAGACTCGACACTACGCTGGCAGTGGGTTTAACCACAGACCGCAAGCGGCACTAGCTGTGCGTAACGGTCCCCAGGTAGAAGCCGACAAGAAGGCTGACGAGGTGAACCCCATCTGAACTCCTACTGAGTCTGAATGTGACATTCTCCGTACAGTCCGGTCTGTTCGTCTGATACATCGCATGTCGGGGCTAGGGGGCGGTAAAACGTCAGTCCCCCAATAGCGGTACAAGTCGTGTCGGAGTGAAGCCCAAAACACCCTGAGACAACACTGGAAGCCTACCAGTATATCTCGCTTGCACTGGCCAGGGACTACTCGTGTAATGGCTCTCCTAGACACAGCGCGATGTCAACCCCCAATATCAGGAGAGACGAATCCTGTCTAACCGGCACTGCCTCCAAGTGCTTCGGGACTGCACCCAACTACCACCTGTTTGCACGACTCCTTTGAGCCGTGGTAGGGTAGTAGTCAAAGTACAGTGGGAACACACTCGAGGCGAAGTGCCAGTGTCAAGTCAGCGGACTAAGCTGTACTCATGTCACCTGGGAACTGATAACTGACGACAGGTATAATACCAACTGGTCAGTTCCCGACGAGTCCTGTCCGGTGTACTCGTAACCTAACGAGCACCCGTATACTATCTTCAGTACGACGTACTGATGGCTATGGGACAGACCATCTCCCACACTGGGATGAGAAGCGCATACGCTAGTCTACTCCGGAGTATCGATGCCCTGTCTCGATAGTTCTGCGACTAGGGACCTGTATAAGGATGTGCTTATAGATTACCCAGCCCCCACTAGTGTGACTGCCATCACAACGCTGGTAATCAAGCAAAGATCCTAAGGGCTCCACTAATGCGTATAGGTGATATCGCAAAATAAACACATGTACACATTGAAGTAGAAACAAACCAAGTAGCATACTACTATATTGAGCAAGATTGTTTATACAAGGTGAATATCCCAAGCTTCCATTAAGTAATATACAAACTAGTATGATACAGTAATGGCCTCTAGGGCATATACACTAACAACACTCGTAGGTGTTATCGTCTGTGAGAATTGTGTCAGATTCAAAGGAAAAGGTTTCAAGCTCACAGTCTTCAAGCGGGGTCGGAACGATGGGAAGGAGGGAGGGTGATATAGCAATCAAAGGTTTAGGAGGATGAATTGGAAAATCAGACACATCAAATAAAAATGATTCAACCTCAATATTATCCTCAAGACTCTCCTCAATACTATCCTCCATATTTAATTCATCCATGCCATTAGCATCAAAATCTAGACGTATATGAGATTCGGGAGAAACATTTAATAACTCGGGATGATGATTTGAACATAAAATCTCAAGTAAATCGATAGGTTCATCATCCGAAATATTCCCGGTGTCTATATCCTCAATCAAGTGAAAATCAATTTCTTTAAACACCTCATCAAAAGCATGGATATCTATCGATTTAGGTTCTAGAGTGGAGATGTAAAGATCGAAAGGATTAGGTGCGGTTTCACTCGAAAGGGGTTCCTCACAATCTGGCAAATAAAACACTACAAAATCACACAACTCATTTTTATTTTCAACAGGTGAACTATTTAGGGCAATCGATGGAAAACAGGAGTTGTGGGCTTCAATTGGGTAAGGGTAGGTGTGATTTGGAAATCCTCTCTCATTCTCATTCTGTCCAACCGCCTCCTCATACATTGAAAAATTTGGTGCTAGCGGGAAACTAGCTACCGGTTCAGCAGGTTGCATAAGGGCGGCCACGGACGCTTCCACATTCCTAACCATTTTGTTTGTTGCTGCGATATACGCCTCCAACGCCTCTTCCAAACTAGACTTTGGTGGTAAGGGGGTTTCGGGAAAAGATTCAAAATTGTGTGGATATGCAAAACTCTCAACAGACTGTGTAGAATCAATGTCTAGTGAAGGTGGTAAGGTCGGGTAGGACTGGTAGGAAGTGGGTGGTAGGACAGGGGTAGGGTCTACATGTGGATAAAAGTGTGAATAATCTTGTGGATCCCTAGAACTAGATGTGTGGAGAGGGGTGAAAGATCGGCTGCGAGATTGAGCAATGTGCTCAGCAATGGACATCGGCCTAGGAGTGTCAGAAGGACTCGAAAGAGTGGTATCAACATATCGAAGTGGTGAAGGTTGACTTGGTTGACACAAAGTGGGTTGAAAAGTCAAACTGTTTCTCGTAGACTCCTCTATGTGATCTTTCAAAGATTTTTTAGGCACGGAAGGATCGTCTTTAAATTGACCGAACACATTGACATATGACGCAAAATTAGGTTCGGGATACCAAAGTTCGGCTAATGATTTTTTATGTGGGGTACCCATGTTAGAAGAAGAAAGGTGACAAGAAGGAAGGTTGGGTGGTGCAAGGATTTATTTGGGGCTAAAAAATTTTGCAAGTTCTATAAAATATTTGTCCTTTTTATTTTCATTTTTCATTGATTTTTTTCTTTCTCTTTATTTGGAAAAATTTTGTTGCAAAAAGATTTTAGAGAAAAGATATGCAACAGCAAAATATTTTATAGAAAAGATATGCAACAGCAAAATATTTTATAGAAAAGATATGCAACAGCAAAATATTACTTGCAATTAGTTATTATTTGAAGCATATCACAAGAATCTTTATTTGGAAAAATTTGTTGCAAAAAGATATTCGAGAAAAGATATGCAACAAAAAAGATTACTTGCAATCAATTTCAATTTTTGAGCGGGGCCCAAAAATCCTGCACAAGACTGTTATATGGAAGGGAAAATATTTTTAAAGTGCACAAAATCCTGCAGGAATTTTTCAGAAAATATATTTCAAAAATTACAGAGGAGAAACAGAAGATCTTAGAAAAAAATTTTCAGAAGAAGATGCCACTGTACCGCCGCCTTTCCGCGGTAAAAACGCGTTTGTGCCGCGTTTTCACAGCGAGATTGTCAGCTCGAGTCCCCAAAAAATTTTATATGCTCTGATTCCACTAGAAGGCCGCGGTTCCGCGGCCTAAGGTTGGTTTTGGCCGCGGAATCGAGGCAGTTTGGGCGGTTCACTGCTTCAAAAAAAAATCCAGTGTTCTGTTGTTTAAAATATCTTCTGTTCCGATACCCCATTTTCCGTTTTGCTTTCTGGAAATTTCCAGATCCGAATTTGTATATCCTGCAAAAATTCAACCACAAAGTATCCCTTCCAAAAATAACAAATTATATACATTTTTATATTTTTTTTGATTTTTCAGATTTTTATGGTTTTTTTATATAAAGATGCAGTGCAGAAATTAAATAAGCAAAAGGAAAAGAAATATATACAATATGCAATGCAAAGGATAACAATGCCGTGGTTCCACGGTGAGAAGGAGAGATCGTGCTCTGAAAAAATTTGTATGGCTCTTCTGTAACAATCTACCTCTGTTCTGATGTACCCTTTCCTGATTCTCCTTCTGTGTTGTTTCAGATCCGTCAATCCTACAAAGATCCACAAACAAAACCCTTCAAACAATAAAAGATGATAGAATTTTTATATTTTTTTGATTTTTTTCAGATTTTTATGTTTTTTTAAATTTTATGATTAACCCGAAATTGCGAAAAGGAAATTCTACGCCATCCCCGGCAGCGGCGCCATTTGATTTAAATGATTTAGCGTGCTTGCGCTTTCTAAAAGATAGATCAAAAATATTTGTAAACCACAATCAAGAACGGCATCGCATGAAGCTAGCCGGTGAGTACGGGTCGGTCCACAGGGATTTTGTGAATTTCCGATTCGCGCTTACGAGTTAATTCCGAAGGGTGTTCGGATTAATTATTAAATCTAAAAATCTAATTAACCTAGGGCAATTATCTAGATCTACTCTTGCTAGGGCTAGGTTTAGGGATGGTTTGGAAATGTAATTAAATTAACGTTTTCTTCACCGCTTTCAATACCCGAATGAAGATCTATGAGGAGTTATGGTAATTATCAATAAAGTGGATTAGGTCCGTTCGGGAAGGTGTTCCTTCCTCTAGGTTCTTGTCCTTCCTTTAGAGATCCTTACCCTAACCTCCATGGAAAACATCACACCCGGGCCTTTATACTACGGTATCACTGCTACCTCGAGGGATAGAGTGCCGTATGGAGCGGTATGTGCATGTATGCATGGAGTCCTATTGTAAATATTTGGTGGGTAAGAAAGGGATGAGAGATCTCATCTCTCAAAATCCTTCCCAAAAGCTAAACCCTAAACAAGTTTCTAGGGCATGAAATTAAATCTACCTAGGGCAAGGAATTTAAATCTACACTAAGGCAATAAATTAAATTACTTACAGATGCATCCCTCCAATCATCCATGCAGGGTTGTCAGATCTGAATTACTGAATGGAGAAGAAACACCGATGCTCTCCAAAAGATTTCTAAATTTTATTCATTAAAGGGAGGCATAGGGAGGCATAAAGAATACAATGATTTGAGTTCCTATTTATAGAGAATAGGAAACCCTAGGTTACATCTGATTCGCATGTCTACAATTACTAAAATAGCCCTCTCGAAAGACCGGTCAACGAAGCTACTGAATTTTGGTAAAAAATAATTCTCCTTTTTTCTTCTTCTGGCCGCGGAACCGCGGCAATGGTGGGCTTGGGCCGCGGTTCCGCGGCCCTTTAGTTGGGTCACATGCTGAAATTTTAGGGTTTTGTTCTTGGTCCTTTTTGTCTTCTGGTTCTTTGGTTCTTTTTCCATTTGGGCTTCTAGGTTGGTTCCAGATCTTCAGTGAACAATTTGCAATGGCTTTTTAACCGTTCGCTTTGAGTCGATGTCTTGAATCTTTGCTTTGTGAATTGTTCCTTATGTAGGCTTGATCAAGATTCTCTGTTTGTTGGTTAAAGTCCACATTTTCATCGTCTTTACATCGTTTGCACTGTTTTCTGTCCAAGAACCCGTAACCTGTAACATGTAGCAGACAAGCGTCAAAAGCACCTGTTTATTTATAAAAAGAATAAGAATGGGGAATACAATAATGCAATATTATGGTGTGAACAGTAACTCTTTTGTGGGACTCTAAGACTCGTTAATATGCCGGCAGTGGGTGATGATCATATCAAGCACCCCCAAGCCGCAAGCGGTCAGCTAAACGTAACGGCCACCCGGGTATTGAGCGATCAGAAGAAAACAAGAGAACCTTCTACAACTCCCGTCGAGCCAACCGGCAACACTTCCCGTCCATTCCGGTCTCCTCGTCTGATATGTCGCATATCAAGTCTAGGGGTGGTAAACGTCAGACCCCAATAACCGATAAGTCGTGCCGATGTGAGGCTCATAATGGGTCGAGAAACTACTGGTAACACTTACCAGTAAATCTCTAATCATCCCTGGCCAGGGACTTCCCTGTTATGGCCAATCAAGCACAGTGCAACATCAACCCCCAATACCGGGAGAGACAAAACCCCTCCTATCACTCATTGCCTCCATGTGACTCGGGACTGTACCCAAAAAACCACCGTTTTGCACGCCCTCATGGACGTGGTAAGGTGGAAATCAAAGCACAGTGGGAATCACACAAGACTCTATGACGATCTCGGGTCTACAGACTAACCTGCATAAGTGTCACCTGAGAACTGCCATCTGACGTGAGGTATAATACCATCTGGGAGTTCTCGGCGAGTCTGTCCAGTGTATCCAGTCTCCACTGAGCACCCGTATACCATCTCTGATGTCAAACACCAATGGATATGGGATCATCCATCGCCCATCTCATGGGTCGAGAAGCGTATACGCTAGTCTACACTGGTATATCGATGCCCCGTCTCGATACACCCACGACTAGGGACCTTGAAGGATGTACTTATGGACTACCATGTCCCCACTAGTATGATCTGCATCATAGTCAAGTACACATCCTAAGGGCTTTACCAACATGTAACTATAAGACAGTATAAAGAGACAAGTATACATGTAAAGATAAAGAGCAACCAGATAGCATACTATCATATCGAGCAAAAAAGTCATCTCTATATATGTCCAAGCATCCAATATAATATACATCATCTGTACAATACTGGCCTCTAGGGCATACATACAACTAACAATCTCCCACTTGCACTAGGGCCAGCTGCTGTAGTATCGCATACCGAGCATCCCGAAGAGTCTCTCAAACTGTATCTGGGGAATGGCCTTCGTGAGTGGATCCGCTGTGTTATTCTTCGTGTCAAACCTCCTGACCTCGATCTCCCGGCGATCAACTATCTCCCGGATCAGGTGATACCGTCTCAGAATATGCCTGGATCGCTGATGGGACCTGGGTTCCTTGGCTAAAGCCACCGCTCCATTGTTATCACAATACAAAGGTATTAGATGCTCAATGGATGGAACCACACCAAGTTCAGTACTGAACTTCTTGATCCAGACAGCCTCTTTGGCAGCATCGTTGGCAGTGATGTATTCAGCCTCCATCGTTGAGTCTGCCATGGTTTCCAGCTTGGAACTCTTCCAGCTAACCGCCAATCCGTAAAGGGTAAAGACAAATCCCGACTGCGACTTAGAGTCGTCCTTATCACTCTGGAAGCTCGAACCGATAAAGGACTCTACTTGGAGTTCTCCGTTACCATACACCAAGAGCATCTCCTTAGTCCTTCGTAAGTACTTGAGAATGCTCTTCACAGCTGTCCAGTGACTCTCTCCAGGATCAGCTTGATACCTGCTCACTACACTTAGTGAGTATGCTACATCGGGTCTGGTACATAGCATCGCGTACATGATAGAGCCTACAGCCGAAGCATAGGGTATCCCTTGCACGCGAGCTCTTTCCAAATCAGTCTTGGGAGACATCTCTTTGGAGAGAGTGACTCCAGAGATCATGGGTAAGTTCCCACGCTTGGATTCTTCCATACTAAACCTCTTTAGTATGGTGTCAATGTACCTGGATTGGGACAATCCCAATATCCGTTTGGATCTATCTCTATAGATCCTAATCCCCAATATGCAGGAGGCATCACCAAGATCTTTCATTAAGAATCTTTGTGAAAAGAAGAGCTTGACCGATTGCAGCGTAGGAATGTCATTTCCTATCAAGAGTATGTTGTCCACGTACAATACGAGGAAGACAACCTTACTCTCTGCCACCTTCTTGTAGATACAAGGTTCATCTACGTTTTTGACGAAATCAAACTCTTTGATAACGACGTCAAAGCAGATGTTCCAACTCCGCGATACTTGCTTTAATCCATAAATGGATTTAAGCAGCTTGCACACCTTCCCGCTGCTCCCACTATCTACGAAGCCCTCTGGCTGAGTCATGTACACGCACTCTTCTAAATGACCGTTTAGAAAGGCGGTCTTAATATCCATTTGCCAGATTTCGTAATCATGATATGCAGCGATGGCAAGCATGATCCGGATGGATTTAAGCATGGCCACTGGAGAAAAGGTTTCGCATAGTCCACACCTGGTCTTTGACGAAAACCCTTTGCAACAAGTCTAGCTTTGAAAGTCTCCACTTTCCCATCTACACCAAGTTTTTTCTTGAAGATCCACTTGCTCCCAATGGTTTTTACCCCTTCAGGAGCATCTTCCAAAGTCCATACTTTGTTGGTGTACATAGATTCCATCTCGGACCGCATTGCATCCAGCCATTTCACTGAGTCCCCACTCGTGATGGCCTGCTCAAAGCTAGTTGGGTCATCATCCTCCATGATGCAATCCTCGCTCCCACCATCCATGAGAAAACCGTAGTATCTCTCAGGTTGGCGAGGAACCCTACTAGATCGACGGAGAGGCTGAGGTTCATTGGGAGCTACTGAATCCTCTGGTTCCACTAAATCTTCAGTCGCGGTTTGTGTATCTGGAACCTCTTCCAGTTCCACCACTTTGCCACTAATTTCTTTTACAAGAAATTTCTTTTCTAAAAAGGTGGCATGTTGAGCAACAAACACTTTTTGTTCCTCACTGTGGTAGAAAAAATACCCATATGAGTTCTTTGGATATCCCACAAACTTGCAAAGAACTGACCGTGCCTCGAGTTTGTCCGGATTTTGTCTTTTGACATAGGCCGGACAACCCCATATCTTAACTTGTTTAAGATATGGCCCCTTCCCACTCCATATCTCATATGGTGTAGCAGGTACAGATTTAGATGGAACTTGATTCAATAGGTATGCTGCTGTCTCCAGCGCATATCCCCAGAAGGAAATAGGTAACTCAGCTGTGCTCATCATAGAGCGTACCATATCTAATAGGGTGTGGTTCCTCCGTTCCGATACACCGTTGTGCTGTGGTGTATATGGAGGAGTCAGCTGAGAGAGAATCCCTTTCTCTTTTAGGAAGTCCAGAAATTCATTGCTCAAGTATTGACCTACTCGATCAGATCGAAGGATTTTAATACTTTTTCCGGTTTGGTTCTCGACTTCTTGTTTATATTCTCTAAATTTCTCAAAAGCTTCTGATTTGTGTTTCATCAGGAACACATATCCGAATCTAGAGAGATCGTCAGTGAATGTAATGAAGTACGAAGAACCATCCCTGGCATGTGTAGACATGGGACCGCATACATCACTATGTATCAGTCCCAAGAGTTCAGTAACTCTTTCTCCGTGTCCCGTAAACGGAGTTTTGGTCATCTTGCCTTTGAGACATGACTGGCAAAAGTCATAAGATGAAAATTCGAACGGTTTCAAATATCCATCCTTATGCAACTTAGCTAGTCGTGTCGCATTGATGTGACCCAGTCTACAATGCCACAAGAAGGATTCGTTCAGTTCTGAACTCTTCCTCTTGTGTGTGTTTGTTATACTCAGAACTGTTGATTGATTTAGAACATAAATACCATTGCACAACGTGCCTGATCCAAACAACTTTTGGTTACGGAAAATATTCATAACATTATCCTGTAATACAAAATTATATCCCTCTTTACTCAACAAAGAAACCGATATAATGTTGCATATCAGGTTCGGCATGTAATAGCATTCGTTCAGAATCAATGTATAACCAGTTGGTAATACAAGGTGATATTCCCAGACAGTTTTAGCTGCAACAACTGCACCATTTCCAACTCTTATGTCTTTATCACCTTCTCCAAGTTCTCTACCTTTCTTAAGCCCATGTAACTGATTACATATATGGGATCCTGACCCGGTATCCAATACCCAGGACGTAAAGGAAATGGAGAAACAGTTCTCTGTAACGAACACACCCGAAGAAAATGCATCATCATGTACTTTCTTCATTCGGGTGGCATGGGAATCCTGGTATTCCCCTATGTCCTGTTCAGTCCTATAACTCTTATAAGAAAGAACGGAACCAACGTTCCCCAGCACAGTATAACATGCGGGTTCGGTCAATACATCCATATTATTATCTTGATTAAGGCATGACATGGTTGCTACCTGGAGAGAGAGAGAAGAAAACACTTTAGCGTATGCTCTTGCAAGATCAGATTGGTTAATATCTTATCTAATCAGGATGGCTCCCACTGTTTTTTATCAAATCTTCCTTCAAACCCTAAAAGGAAAGACTAGCCGGGATTAATTACACCTTACAATTTCGCCAATCTTTCAGCCAGGCCAGTGTCGATACTTTGAGGGAGGTTCCCCGTGCTTTCGCACGGACCTAATTAAAGTAAACCTCGTTTTCCCAGAGGCGTAACCCCGTTGACACCTTTCTAGTCACCTGCTTGATCGGCTAATTGTCCTGTGTAAAACTCTCCCAGGAGTAACAATTACTCACAGTGGGTATCGGGATCCAACTATCTCATAGAAGGTATGCAATCTCATTGCAAATTTCAACACTTGAAATTCCCGATAATATTTTGCCCCAAATGATCTATGACCTTGACAAGGTCAACAAACCATAGACCATAAATCAAGTTCAACCCGTCACTTCTTGATTGAATTAAACCCACCCGTACGACCCTTGACAAGGTCAACAAGGCCGTACGACTACCCTAATCCAATCTGCATCATATGCATAAGCAGATAAATACTGGTCAGCTACTGTACACTGCGCCTTGACAAGGTCAACAAACGCAGCACGAATACTAAGCAGGACTTATCTGAAATGACGGAGGGCTACGATAGGTTTTTCTGAAAACCTATTGCGTAATGAACTTGATATCGTTGTAGAATCGAGTGAATTTTGAAATGGAGTGATTTTGAGGCTTTTATTAGTTTTGCTAATGAGGTCACTCCCGGTGAAGGGATCTCGGCTCTTTCCTCATCGAATAAGGTGCGGGATATATCATATATATCACTGTGCAAAGAAAAACTCCAAAAGCAATCAAAAACCAAACCGAGTTTTGTAGCATCTGCCAGTTTTGCTAAAGAGGTCACTCCCGGTGAAGGGATCTCGGCTCTTTCCCCATCGAATAAGGTGCAGGGTATATCATATATACCGCTATGCAAAGCAACACTGTAGCTACCCTTTTTGAAAAAATTTGATTCTACAACATCTTTTAGGTTTCTTTTCTTTCATTAATCACATTAATGAAGTCCCATCATTTAAGTCACCTAAACATCACAGATAAATACGACGTACACTTATGCCATCCGCATTTTCCTCGATGTCCCCTCGTGCACCGTTAGGTTAGGTAACTAACGACAGAGCAGGGCAGGGCTAGTGCGGGTGTAAAACATAAGTAACGTCTATATAATATATCATATATACTATATACTGTATCCATCAGAACATATCAAATGATCACATCACAGATATCGCAGCAGAAACATAGATATAATGTGGGATATACTAGGACGTCCGTATTTAGTATTTAGCCAACAATAGAAAATACGGATTCCACAGTCACGATGAATAGCCAAGCCCACACCCTGGACCCCTACGAGTGCGGCAAGCGACCCTACCAATTCTGGAGTTTAGGAGACCCGGTCTCGACTCCTCGAGATGGCCTCCCACTGAACCCCAGAACCCGGTCACCTGTGCTCCCCTCTTTGGGTCCATCCTAATGCGGAAAAGTAAATAATATACAACACTGGTGGCATCAACCTCAACCCGGAAGTGCCCCAAAAAAAATAATATTACATTACATTTGAATTTTACATGAATGAAAAATAAAACTCTCATCTCACATAAACCCCCCCGGCTATTCAATCGCGACAATCCTGCACATCATATCTCAGCAACACATAATATCATATATCATCAACGTAAGTAAGTATGCGTACCCCAATTGTCGTTGATGTATAGCAACGAAACCGGCGATATCGACATACTACACTTACGGTCACAGAAAAGAAAGTGTAAAACTACAATATTTGGAATCCACATACTCTTTAGACATCGTAAATGCGAAATATCACATACTTCGTATTTCTTGCCTAACTATATGAATTCCACATATTGTATCACATTCCAGATAAACAGACAGTATTAAAGTTTTCGAACGAATAATCAAATACCCAAGATTCCCTAAAGCTCAACACTTGAGCGGAGTTCAAAAACCCGGAGTGTGACACAGTAGTAGCGGTCCAGCCGTAGAAGGGTCAAGCCAACGCCTCACATGTGGCACGCCGTACTGCCCCAAACCCTAAGGTTCAAAGGGCAGTTTAAGACGGTCACATAATCGAGTTAAGGTTTGTTGTCTTCTAGAGGGTCTACCACAAAACTTGCACGTATCTCCAAAAGATTTAAACCCCGTGAAAAGTGAGCAAATGATACTCGTTCGAACACTTCAATACTTTCTAATTTACCCGGAAAAGCAACGAAATGAAAATTCCGATCGAATCGTCGAGTCCAAAACCATCTCCAGAATATTCAGTACTAGATTCAGATTAAACATACCCAAAAATGTACACAAGCAGGTAGGAGAGAAACCATGCAAAAACGAGCCAGTGAGTCACCTATACTACCGCGGAGCCGCGGCCTAAGCAAGATTTTGCCGCGGTTCCGCGGCGGAATGTACTGTTCACTGCTTCATTTTTCAGGGTTCGTCTTAGATTTTCCTACTGTATTTTTTAAGTAATTTTAATTCTGAAAAACAACAGATTTCGAAAAATGTCCAGAGAAGGTCTCGAAATACCGTATTTTGATCCGATCGGAGTTTTTACTTCATAAAAGTGTCGCCTAATGTTCTAGGTCGGCTCTGATACCAATGTTGGGTTTACCTAGCACCCTATGAAAGGTTTGGAAGCATCACATGTACCAAAGATGAGATTTTTATGGTGCTAAGTAAGCATACAAAGGATCTATCCTAGAAAAATTAGGGTTTCAAAAACAACACTACATCACAAGTAGACTAAGCTAGGGTTTTGAGAATACAACCTTTGTAGCTCCCTATGCTAGACTCCTCGGCTACTTGGGGTTTGGAAAAAGTCCGCTTGAACTCCTCTAGGTCCACGATGATCCACCCGGAGTCCGCTTTGTCCAAGGTTGCAACTTCACTTTATCAAGAGAATGAAATGAAGCTAACACTCTAAAAAAGTGGGCTAGACTTGTGTAGAATGATGTTGTGGTTCTTATTCTCACTTCAAAATCCAATCTTGTTAAGTATTGTGCTCGCTACAAAAGTCTAGAGAGCAAAAGAGGAAGGAAGAAGAAGATGATGGCTTTTCTTTGAACAAGAGTGAAAAGAATAACTCTTGAAAAGAAAATGAAAATATATCTATATATATTTATTTCTTCTCATCTCAAACCATGGTTAAATAACAAAGAAATTATTTAATTTGAGTTTAAAACATAGAAGGAAAGTTTAATCCATGGTTAAGAGTAGGTGAACATGGTTAGGTTATGGAAGGATGTAGAAACAAACCATGAATTATCCTTTTCTTCTTTTCTTTTGTTTTAACAAAAAATTAAATAATAACTCATATATTCAACCATGGTGTGAGTCTTATATTGCCACCATTTTCAATGTATAATCAACCATGAAAGATGATGTATGTATGTATGTATGTATGCTCATCCATCTGTGCATGAATCTATAAAGAAAGCATACATGCATGCATACATCCATCAAACACAAGAAAGGATTTCAAGTGAGAAGCTAATAGTTAAATGATAAATCAACACTTGATTTATCAATCCGGTCATATCACATACGACCCCACAAAAAGCTAGCCGCCCGATTAATATACGGTATCCTATACACGCATTTTAACCGGGTCGATGCGCATATCGCATACGCGCACCACAACGTTTCGCCTGGACTAGGTAACTCCTTTGTGGGACTCTAAGACTCGTCAATACGCCGGCAGTGGGTGATGATCATATCAAGCACCCCCAATCCGCAAGCGGTCAGCTAAACGTAACGGCTACCCGAGTATTGAGCGATCAGAAGAAAACAAGCGAACCTGCTACAACTCCCGTCGAGCCAACCGGCAACACTTCCCGTGCAGTCCGGTCTCCTCGTCTGATATGTCGCATATCAAGTCTAGGGGTGGTAAACGTCAGACCTCTAATAACCGATAAGTCGTGCCGATGTGTGGCTCATAACGGGTCGAGAAACTACTGGTAACACTTACCAGTAAATCTCTAATCAGCCCTGGCCAGGGACTTCCCTGTTACGGCCAATCGAGCACAGTGCAACATCAACCCCCAATACCGGGAGAGACGAAACCCCTCCTATCGCTCATTGCCTCCATGTGACTCGGGACTGTACCCAAAAAACCACCGTTTTGCGCACCCTCATGGACATGGTAAGGTGGAAATCAAAGCACAGTGGGAATCACACAAGACTCTATGACGATCTCGGGTCTACAGACTAACCTGTACAAGTGTCACCTGAGAACTGCCATCTGACGTGAGGTATAATAACATCTGGAAGTTCTCGGCGAGTCCGTCCAGTGTACCCAGTCTCCACTGAGCACCCGTATACCATCTCTGATGTCAAACACCAATGGATATGGGATCATCCATCGCCCATCTCATGGGTCGAGAAGCGTATACGCTAGTCTACACTGGTATATCGATGCCCCGTCTCGATACACCCATGACTAGGGACCTTGAAGGATGTACTTATGGACTACCATGTCCCCACTAGTATGATCCGCATCATAGTCAAGTACACACCCTAAGGGCTTTACCAACATGTAACTATAAGACAGTATAAAGAGACAAGTATACATGTTAAGATAAAGAGCAATCAGATAGCATACTATCATATCGAGCAAGAAAGTCATCTCTATATATGTCCAAGCATCCAATATAATATATATCATCTGTACAATACTGGCCTCTAGGGCATACATACAACTAACAAGAGATACTTCGGTTTTCTCAATGACAGAGGGAGCGAGGATTGCATCATGAGATGATGCCCCAACTAGTTTCGAGCAGGCCATCAAGAGTGGGGACTCTGTAAGAATAGCTGGATGCTAAGCGATCTGAGATGGAATCTATATACACCAACAAAGTATGGACTTTGGTTGCTATATCTGAAGGGTTAAACCCCCATCAGGAGCAAGTATATCTTGAGAAGATTACTTGGTGTAAATGGAAAAGTTGAGACTTTCAAAACTAGACTTATTGTAAAAGGTTTTCGTCATCGACCAGGTGTGGATTATGATGAAACCTTTTCTCCAGTGGCTATACTTAAGTCCATCCGGATTCTACTTTCCATTGCTACATACCATGACTACGATATCTGGCGGTTAGGTATCATGACTGCTTTTCTAAATAGTGATTTAGAAGAGAGTGTTGGGCTTCCCTTGCACCTAGTCTAGGGTTTGGTAGTATCACTCATGCCATTTTAAAATTTAGAGAGGTGCAAAGCAAGCAAACAAAGAATCATGCTAGAATTTCTAGGGTAACTAGTTTGTATCACTTACAAAAAGGTAAAGAGATAAGGATTACAACCTTTGTAGTCTGTTCCTTCACTTCATAAGCTCCGTGTTGAGGTCCCTTCGCTACGATCATCAAGAACTCCGACTCTAGAGAGGCTCCATGAGGTGAATGAGGCACCTTGCTTGTAGTCTTCATGATCTAAGATGATCTACCTTGAAGAATCTCAAACCCAAACTTACAATTCACTAATAAGTAATTAGAGAAGTGAACACCCTAATATAAGTGGCTAGAATAGATAAGGATGATGAAGTAGGAATAATGCTCTCTTTTGTTTTTGATTTCTCACTAATATTAACCACAACTCAAAAAGCTAGAAAGCTTTTTCAAGAGCAAGCAAGAAGAACAAGAAGATGAACCTTTTTCTTTTGTCATGAATAATGAATTATTGTTGTGGTTACAATTGCAACCATGAGTTAAGAATGAAGACTTTAACTCATGTTGAGAATAAACTAAGGTTAAGGGTTTGGGTTGGGTTAACAAATATCTTCACAAAATATCAAAGCAAGATGACAAAATGAAAGCTTCATGAAGCTTCCTTAACCCTCATCCAAAAAGCTAACCCAAAAGCTAACCTTAATCTTGGTTTAAACTCAAAATCCATGTTGCATTTGTAACCCTAACATGTTATATATCACATATATAATATATTTTGTAACAAAAGAAAATATTACAATTAACATATATCGCATATACATCAATGTATTATCCAGTGAGAAAATGAATCAATAAAGCGAGCTTATATTAGTTAACATAATGTAATATATCACATATATAATATACATTAAATTATCGAATCAACACTTAATTCGACAATCCGGCTATATTGCATATAACCGACTAATATAACATGTACCGATTCATCGAATCAACACTTGATCCGATGACCCGACTGTATCACATATACCCGACCGATATCTCATATCGCGAGAATAGAATACGGTATCTTATATCGTATTATTCTCGGTCCCGCACATATCACATATGTGCTCCTACTCCGTTTTGCCTGAGCCAGGAAACCTCTGTGTAGGACTCTAAAGCATCGTCAATACACCGGCAGTAGGTGATGATCATATCAAACACCCACAAGCTGCAAGTGGTCAGCTAAACGTAACAGCCACCCAGGTATTGAGCGATCAGAAGATCAACAAGCAACCCTGTACATTCTCCTGTGAATCCAATCAGTAACACTACCGTACAGTCCGGTCTCTTCGTCTCATATGTCGTATATCAGGTCTAGGGGTGGTAAACGTCAGACCCCAGTAACCGATAAGTCGTGTCGATGTGAGGCTCATAACAGGTCGAGAAACTACTGATAACACTTACCAGCAGCACTCCATATCAGCCCGGGCTAGGGACTTCCAGTTATAGCCAATCGAACACAGCACAACATCAACTCCCTATACATGGAGAGACGAAACACCTCCTATCGCTCATTGCCTCCATGTGATTCGGGACTGTACCCAAAAGCCACCGTTTTGCACGCCTCTTGAACGTGGTAAGGTGGAATCAAAGCACAGTGGGAATCACACAAGATTCTATGATGATCTCGGGTCTACAGACTAACCTGTACCAGTGTCATCGGAGAACTGCTATCTGACGATAAGTATAATACCATCTAGGAGTTCTCGGCGAGTCCGTTCAGTGTACCCAGTCTCCACTGAGCACCCGTACACCATCTTTGATGTCAAACACCGATGGATATGGAATCATCCATCGCCCATCATATGGGTCAAGATGCGTATACGCTAGTCTACTCTGGAGTATCGATGCCCTGTCTCGATACTCTCTCGACTAGGAATAGTTATAGGATGTACTCGTTGACTACCCTGGCCCCACTAGTATGATCTCATCATAGTCCCAGTAGTCAAGTACATATCCTAAGGGCTTTATCAACATGTGTAAGCAAGACAGTAAACCAATACAAGTCAACATGTTAAGACAAAGTGAAACCAAATAGCATACTATCATGTCGAGCAAGAAAGTCCTCTCTATATATATCCAAGCATCCACTATAATATACATCATATGTACAACAATGGCCTCTAGGGCATATATATAACTAACAATCTCCCACTTGCACTAAGACCACCTGTTGTAGTATCTCATACCCAACATCCCGAAGAGTCTCTCAAATTGTATCTGGGGAATGGCCTTTGTGAGTGGATCCGCAGTGTTGTCCTTCATGTCCACTCTCCTGACCTCGATCTCACGGCGATCAACTATCTCCCAGATTAGGTGATACCGCCTCAGAATATGTCTGGACTTCTGATGGGACCTGGTTTCCTTGGCCAAAGCCACAGCTCTATTGTTATCACAATACAAAGGTATTGGATGCTCAATGGATAGAACCACACCAAGTTCAGTGATGAACTTCTTTATCCAGACAGCCTCTTTGGCAGCATCGTTGGCATCGATGTATTCAACCTCCATCGTCGAGTCTGCCACGGTTTCTTGCTTGGATCTTTTCCGACAAACCGCCCTTCCATTTAAGGTAAAGAAAAATCCCGAGTACGACTTAGAGTCGTCCTTATCACTTTGGAAGCTTGAATTGGTAAAGGACTCCACCTGGAGTTCTCTGTTACCATACACCAAGAACATCTCCTTATTTCTTCTCAAGTACTTGAGAATGTTCTTCATAACTGTCCAGTGACTCTCTCCTGGATCTGCTTGATACCTACTCACTACACTTAGTGAGTATGCTACATCGGGTCTGGTACATAGCATCGCGTACATGATATAGCCTACTGCCGAAGCATAGGGTATTCCTTGCATGCGAGCTCTCTCCAAATCAGTCTTGGGAGACATCTATTTGGAGAGAGTGAGTCCAGAGATCGTGGGTTGGTTCCCATGCTTGGATTCTTCCATACTAAACCTCTTTAGTATGGTGTCAATGTACCTAGATTGGGAAAATCCCAGTATCCGTTTAGATCTATCTCTATAAATGTTAATTCCTAAAATGCAGGAGGCATCACCTAGATCTTTCATTGAGAATCTATGTGATAAGAAGAGCTTGACCGAGTGCAGCATAGGAACATCATTTCCTATCAAGAGTATGTCATCCACGTACAATACGAGGAAGACAACCTTACTCTCTGAACCTTCTTAACATCTATTTGCCAGATTTCGTAGTCATGGTATGCAGCAATGGCAAGTAAGATCCAGATGGACTTAAGCATAGCCACTGGAGAAAAGGTTTCGTCATAATCCACACCTGGTCGTTGACGAAAACCCTTTGCTACAAGTCTAGCTTTGTAAGTCTCAAATTTTCCATCTACACCAAGTTTCTTCTTAAAGATCCACTTGCTCCCAATGAGTTTTACCCCTTCAGGAGCAACTTCCAAAGTCCATACTTTGTTGGTGTACATGGATTCCATCTCAGATCGCATTGCATCCAGCCACTTCACAGAGTCCCCACTCATGATGGCCTGCTCGAAGCTAGTTGGGTCATCATCTCCCATGATGCAATCCTCGCTCCCACCATCTATAAGAAAACCGTAGTATCTCTCAGGTGGATGAGGAACCCCACTAGATCGGCGGAGAGGCTGGGGTTTGTCGGGTACTATTGAATCCTCTGGTTCCAGTAAATCATCAGTTGTAGTTTGTGGTGCTGGAACCTCTTCCAGCTCTACCTCTTCGCCACTAATTTCTTTAACAAGAAATTCCTTTTCTAAAAAGGTGGCATATTGAGAAACAAACACTTTTTGTTCCTCAGCGTGGTAGAAAATATATCCTTAGGAATTCTTAGGATATCCCACAACCTTGCAAAGAATTGATCGTGCCTCGAGTTTGTCCGGATTTTGCCTTTTGACATAGACCGGACAACCCCATATCTTAACTCGTTTAAGATATGGTCTCTTCCCACTCCATATCTCATATGGTGTGGTAGGTACAGATTTAGACGGAACTTGATTCAATAGGTATGCCGCTGTCTCAAGCGCATAACCCCAAAAGGAAATAGGTAACTCAGCTGTGCTCATCATAGAGCGCACCATATCTAATAGGGTGTGATTCCTCTGCTCCGATACACTGTTGTGCTGTGGTGTATAAGGAGGAGTAAGCTGAGAGAGAATCCATTCTCTTTTAGATAGTCTAGGAACTCATTGCTCAAGTATTCTCCTCCTCGATCTGATCGAAAGATCTTAATACTTTTGCCCGTTTGATTCTCTACTTCGTTCTTATATTCTCTGAATTTATCAAAAGCTTCGAACTTGTGTTTCAACAGGAACACATGTCCTTGAGAGATCGTCAGTGAATATAATGAAGTAGGAAGAACCATTCCTGACATGTGTAGACATGGGACCACATACATCACTATGTATCAGTCCCAAGAGTTCTGTATCTCTTTCTCCATGTCCACTAAATGGAGTTTTGGTCATCTTGCCTTTGAGACATGACTGGCAAGTATCATAAGATGAAAAATCGAAAGGATTCAAATATCCATCCTTATGTAACTTAGCTATCCGTGTCGCATTGATATGACCTAGTCTACAATGCCACAAGAAGGAATCGTTCATTTCTAAACTCTTCCTCTTGTGTGTGTTTTGTACATTAAGTACTGTAGTTTGGTTGAGAACGTATATACCATTATTTAACGATCCTGATCCAATCAACTTTTGATTCAGTAATATGTTCATAACATTATCCTGTACGACAAAATTATATCCTTCTTTTCTCAATAAAGAAACTGATATAAGATTGCATATCAGGGTCGGAATGTAATAGCATTCGTTCAGAACCAATGTATTACCATTTGGTAACATAAGGTGATATTCGCCAACTGATTTGGCTGCAACATTTGCACCATTCCCTACTCTTATGGAATGATCACCCTCTCCCAGTTCCCTACCTTTCCGTAACCCATGTAACATATTACATATGTGGGATCCTGATCCGGTATCTAATACCCAGGACGTAGAGTGAACTAAGAAACAGTTCTCGATAACAAACACACCCGAAGAAGATACATCAATATGCTTTTTCTTCGTTTGGGCAGCGTGAGAATCCAGATATTCTCCTATTCCTTGCTCAGACTTATAACAGTTATAAGTGGGAGCGGGACCAACGTTCCCCTGCTCAATATAATAAGCGGGTTCAGTCAATACATCCATATTATTATCTTGATTAAGGCATGATCTGGTCGCTACGTAGAGAGAGAGAGAAGAAAACACTTTAGCGTATGCTCTTACAAGATTAGATTGGTTATTATCGTATCTAATTAGGATGGCTCCCCCTGCTTTTTATCAAATCTTCCTTAAAACCCTAAAAGGTAAGATTAGCCGGGATTAATTACACTTTACAAGTTTGCCAATCTTTCAGCCAGGCCAGTGTTGGTACTTTGAGGGAGGTTCCCCGTGCTTTCATACGGACCTAATTAAAATAAACCTCATTTTCCTAGAGGCATAACCCCGTAAACACCTTTCTAGACACCTACTTGATCGGATAATTGTCATGTGTAAAACTCTCCCAGGAGTAACTCTTACTCACAGTGGGTATCAGGATCCAGCTATCTCATAGGAGGTATGCAATCTCATTGCAAATTTCAACACTTGTAATTCCCGATAATGGTTTTGCCCCCAGCAACTTATGACCTTAACATAGTCAAATTATAATTGCTAGCCAAGTTCAACCCGTCATTTCCCGATTGAATTAAACCCACCTGCACGACCCTTAACACAGTCAATAAAGTTGTACAACTAGCCTAATCCAATCACATCTCATGTTTTAGCAGATAAGCACTAATTAGCTACCGCACATTACGTCTTAACATAGTCAACAAACGTAGCATGAATACTAAGTAGTACTTATCTGAAATGACGGAAGGCTACGCAGGTTTTTCAGAAAACCATGAGCATAATGAACTCGATATCGTTGTAGAAACAAGTGTTTTTGAAAAGGAGTGTTTTTGAGGCTTTTCTAGTTTCGCTAAAGAGGTCACTCCCAGTGAAGGGATCTCGACTCTTTCCTTATCAAATAAGGTGCAGGATATTTCACAAATACCGCTGTGCAAAGCAAGAACTACAGAAGAAATCAAAAACTAAACCGTGAGTTTGTAGCATCTGCCAGTTTTGCTAAAGAGGTCATTCCCGGTGAAGAGATCTCGGCTCTTTCCTCATCAAATAAGGTGCAGGGTATATCGCATATACCACTATGCAAAGCAAAAACTGTAGCTACCCTTTTTGAAAATTTGATTCTACAACAAATTTTACGTTTCTTTTCTTTTATTAATCTTATAATAAATCCCATCATTTAGGCTTCCTAGGCATCACAGAAGAAACAAAAATACAACGTACGCTTATGCCATCCGCATGCGCCACAATGTTCCGTTATGCACCGTTAGGTTACTTAACTAACGGCATACCGGGACGGGACTAGTGCGGGTGTAAAGCATAAGCAACGTTTATTATATATCATATATATACAATAATAAAGCATTCGTCTCATGCATATAATATGATCACATCACAGTTTATCAGCTGCAGAAGAAACATATGAAATATTGGATATATTAGGAGGTCCGTGTTTTATATCGAGCCTGTATAAAACACGGATTCCACGGTCGCGATGAATAGCCAAACCCACATCCCTAGACCCCTATGAGAGCAGCAAGTAATGCTGCCAATTCTAAGGTTAGGAGACCCGGTCTCGACTCCTCGAGATGGCCTCCCACTGGACCCTAGAACCCGGTTACTTGTGCTCCCCTCCTCGGGTCTATCCTAATGCGGAAAAGTAAATAATATACAATGGTGACATCATCCTCAACCCGGAAGTTCCCCAATAAAAGAATATTACATACAATGAATTTTACATGAATGAAAATAAAAAAACCCATCTCACATAAACCCCCCGGCTATTCAGAACACGACGATCCAATATAACATATCACAGCAACACATAATATCTCATATCATCAACGTAAGCAAGTATGCGTATCCCGATTGTCGTTGATGTATAGCAACGAAGCCGGCAATACACCGCATACTACACTTACGGTCGCAGAAAAGAAAAGTGAAAAACTACAACATTTGGAATCCATCACCTTAGACATCGTAAACCCGAAATATCACATATTACGGATTTCATGCCTAACTATATGAATTCCACATATTGTATCACAATCACAGAATATCAAGACGATGTTTAACATTTCAATCGAATCAACATACACTCATAAATTACCCCCGTGAGCTCAACACTTGAGCAAAGTCGAAACACTCAAAAACCGTGCCACAGTATCCATGGACCAGCCGTAGGAGTTAACCAACGCCTCACCTATGACACCACGGAACTACGGCAAACCCAAAGGTTCGCACGCGGTTCCGTGGGCATAGAATCGAGTTAAGGTTATTATAGTCTTCTAGGGGGTCCATAGGGGTACTTGCACGATTTTACGAATACAATCAACTTCGGAAAATTACAACACTTGGAAATTTCAGCGGGGTACAAAATTTGGTGTGCGAAGTTCGATCGAACTGCTAAAAATAGTCAAGGTTACCAATACAGTGTTAAAATATACAACTACGAAGCACTACGAACTAGCTCCAGGTCAAACAAATCATCACATAAAAATTGGGCTAAATAAACAATACTAGGAAACCCAAAATGAACCCAAAAGAGCACAGATGGAATATGGAGGGCAGAGGAGGCACTGGAGCCGGCCTAGCCGGAATTTTGGCCATGGTGCTCGGTTCAAATCCGAGCACCCCCATCCCCCCGTATTTCACCCATGTTCATATTTTGGTCCATAGATCATTCTGCACTTGTTTGGAAAATTTTTAAAGGACTTTTTTGAAAATTTCTAGAGAGCAAAATGGGGTGTTCATAATATTGTATTTCGGAGTGGATTTCGTTTTCGTAATTCTTATAACACCGTATCTAGAATTCTAGTTTGGCTCTGATACCACTGTTGGGCATCCCTTGCACCTAATCTATGGTTTGGTAGCATCACTGATGCCATTTTAAAATTTAGAGAGGTGCAAAACAAGCAAACAAAGAATCATGCTGGAATTTCTATGGTAACTAGCTTGTATCACATACAAAAAGGTAAAAAGATAAGGATTACAACCTTTGTAGTCCGTTCCTTCGCTTCATAAGCACCGTGTTGAGGTTCCTTCGCTGCGATCATCAAGAACTCCGACTCTAGAGAGGCTCCATGAGGTGAATGAGGCACCTTGCTTGTAGTCTTCATGATCTAAGATGATCTACCTTGAAGAATCTCAAACCCAAGCTTATACTTCACTAATGAAGTAATTAGAAAAGTGAACACCCTAATCTAAGTGGCTAGAATAGATGAGGATGATGAACTAGGAATATTGCTCTCTTTTGTTTTCAATTTCTCACTAATATTCACCACAACTCAAAAAGCTAGAAAGCTTTTTCAAGAGCAAGCAAGAAGAAGAAGAAGATGAACATTTTCTTTTGTCATGAATAATGAATTATTGTTGTGGTTACAATTGCAACCATGAGTTAAGAATGAAGACTTTAACTCATGTAGAGAATAAACTAAGGTTAAGGGTTTGGATTAGGTTAACAAATATCTTCACAAAATATTAAAGCAAGATGACAAAATGAAAGCTTCATGAAGCTTCCTTAACCCTCATCCAAAAAGCTAACCCAAAAGCTAACCCTAATCCTGGTTTAAACTCAAAATCCATGTTGCATTTGTAACCCGAACATGTTACAATATTATATATCACATATATAATATATTTTGTAACAAAAGAAAATAATACAATTAACATATATCGCATATACATCAATGTATTATTCAGTAAGAAAATGAATCAATAAAGTGAGCTTATATTAGTTAACGTAATGTAATATATCATATATATAATATACATTAAATTATCGAATCAACACTTGATTCGACAATCCGGCTATATTACATATAACCGACTAATATAACATGTACCAATTCATCGAATCAACACTTGATCCGATGACCCGGGTATATCAAATATACCCTGCCGATATCTCATATCGCGAGAATAGAATATGGTATCTCAAATCGTATTATTCTCGGTCCCGCACATATTACATATGTGCTCCTACTCTGTTTTGCCTGAGCCAGGAAACCTCTGTGTAGGACTCTAAAGAATCGTCAATACGCCGGCAGTAGGTGATGATCATATCAAACACCCACAAGCTGCAAGCGGTCAGCTAAACGTAACAGCCACCCAGTTATTGAGCGATCAGAAGATTAACAAGAAAGCCTGTACATTCTCCTGTGAATCCAATCAGTAACACTACCGTACAGTCCGGTCTCTTCGTCTCATATGTCGTATATCAAGTCTAGGGGTGGTAAACGTCAGACCCCAGTAACCGATAAGTCGTATCGATGTAAGGCTCATAACAAGTCGAGAAACTACTGATAACACTTACCAGCAGCTTTCCATATCAGCCCTAGCCAGGGACTTCCAGTTATAACCAATCAAACACAGCATAACATCAACTCCCTATACCGGGAGAGACGAAACCCCTCCTATCGCTCATTGCCTCCATGTGATTCGGGACTATACCTAAAAGCCGCCGTTTTGCACACCCTTTTGGACGTGGTAAGGTGGAAATCAAAGCACAGTGGGAATCACACAAGACTCTATGACGATCTCGGGTCTACAGACTAACCTGTACCAGTGTCACCGGAGAACTGCTATCTGACGATAGGTATAATACCATCTAGGAGTTCTCGACGACTCCGTTCAGTGTACCCAGTCTCCACTGAGCACCTGTACACCATATTTGATGTCAAACACCGATGGATATGGGATCATCCATCGCCCATCATATGGGTCAAGATGCGTATACGCTATCTACTCTGGAGTATCGATGCCCTATCTCGATACTCCCTCGACTAGGAACAGTTATAGGATGTACTCGTGGACTACCCTGGCCCTACTAGTATGATCTCATCATAGTCCCAGTAGTCAAGTACATATCCTAAGGGCTTTATCAACATGTGAGAGTAAGAAGTAAACCAATACAAGTCAACATGTTAAGACAAAGAGAAACCAAATAGCATACTATCATGTCGAGCAAGAAAGTCTTCTCTCTATATATCCAAGCATCTACTATAATATACATCATATGTACAACAATGGCCTCTAGGGTATATATATAACTAACAGAGAGCATCTATAAGTACACAGCCAGAGGGCTTCGTAGACTGTGGGAGCAACGGAAACATGTGCAAGTTGCTTTACGGGTTAAAGCAGACATCAAGGAGTTGGAACATCTGTTTTGATGTGGTAGTCAAAGCGTTTGACTTCATCAAAATGGTAGATGAACCATATATATACAAAAAAGGTAGTAGAGAGTATGGTGGTCATCCACGTATTGTATGTAGATGATATACTCTTGATAGGCAAGGTGCTTCCTATGCTACGGTCGGTCAACATCCTGGTGTATTCAAACGACTGGAAAGAACATGCCGAGCATTTACGGATTGTCCTGAAAACATTGCGGCAACATCAGCTCTATGCAAAGTATAGCAAATGTGAATTTTGGCTAGATCAAGTCGGATTTCTCAGGCATATTGTTTCAGGCGAAGGAATCTCGGTAGATCCAGCTAAGGTGTTAGCTATCAGTGAATGGCCGACACCAAAGATAGTAAAAAATATATGAAGTTTCTTGGGATTAGCAGGATACTACCGAAGGTTCATTGAAAGATTTTCGAAGATTGCAGTTGTTCCCTCATAAAAAGAAAAGGGAGAGTAAGAAAGGGGGAAACTCCCCACTATTCGAGTCTCACGTGTTAAACACGTGAGCGCCTATATGAAATGTGTATAAGTGTTGCAACTAAACTACTGATAGGCTAAACGAGCCTCACGTGTTAAACATGTTGGCGCCTATTTGCAGAGCATATATGCGCTGCAACTAAACCACTGATAGGCTAAACAAATGCTCACGTGTTAAACATGTGAGCGCCTATATGCAAAGCATATAGGCTCTGCAATCAAAGAACAGATAGGCTAAACAAAGCCTCATGTGTTAAACACGAGAGCGCCTATATGCAAAGTATATAGGCGCTACAACCAAACGGCTAAGGGACCGAACTAAGTCCCACATGCTAAACACGTGAGAACACTTCTTTACGTAAAATTAAATTCTACTTAATGAACCGTTGGATAAAGGATCCAACGGTGATTAAACGTACAATTAAATTCTATTGGGAAGAATATTTTCTTTTAAACAGAGAGTTAGTGGATCAAAGATCCAAAATATTTTTTATCTTTTTAAGCAGATAAAAATTATACTCTGTTAAACTGAGCACCCTTAGATTAAAAATCCAATGGTGATTAAAATGTCACCGCTCGGTAGAATTTTATTCTATATATGGCAGAATATTCCCAATCATGTTAAAAACAAGAACAATATTTTCTGTAAAACAGAAGTCTTTGGATCAAAGATCCAACGGGGGGTAAAATTCCCCAAATCAATTTTGAGACCAAGTAAATCAATTTAAATCTATCAATGAGAGATTTTCTCAAAACCAATTAACAGCTTGCTTCCACTATATAAAGGACCCGAGACTTCAAGTCTCACACAGAGACACAGAGAGAACAAGAGAAAAAGGACGAGACATAAAGAGAAACAGAAAGAAGAGAATTTAATTCTCGGTGAAGACTTGTTTTGTCATAACACACTAGCTAAAAAGAAAAAAAACATAAAGATTGTTCTATCTCTTCTTTGCTTCTTTAAGGGCTTAACCCTTCATATAAGAACCCAGTTCTTCCTCTGGTTGAGATTTGCAGAAGCAGATCTCCCCATAAGTTGAGAATTTAATTCTCATCGGGGAGATTCTGTCCTGTAGATTTAAAACCTAGGGGAAAGAACTGAGTTCAAAGAATTTAATTCATACAAAAACATATTGGAATTTAATTCCTCTGAAAACTAGGGTTTAACCTTATATAAAGAATTTGATTCTTGTAAAAACGAGAGGAGAACTTGATTCCTCAGTCCAGACGATGATAATAATCTGAGACCTTCCAAACCCAAATCCTAATGACTAGAAATGTCATTAATAAGAGATCAAGATCTTTAAGAAAACAGAAGGAAAGCCTGGGGATTCATTAGTGTTCAACATTATAATGAGACTTCACGTGTTTTCCACATGAGTGCTTCTAATGAACAACAAGAACGGCCCAAACCGCCTCACGTGTTTCACATACGAGTGCTTAAAAGAAAAACAAGAGGCACTTCATAAGGCAGTGCCCATATTTGACGTGCCTCACGTGTTTCACACGTGAGCGCCACAAGAACCAAGTTCTTAACACTTATACATAAAAGAGGGAATAAAACCCCAAAAAGCAGCGCCCATATTTGGAGTGCCTCACGTGAGCGCCTCCAAAGTTCATTGTTTAACACCGATCCAATGTCTCACATGGGATATATGTGAGTGTTGCATATACCAGTGCTTAGCACTGTTGGGTAACTATGTAGACCCAGACCTAGCCTAAATTAGCTAAGTTTTCCCAAGGTCAAAACCTCTTCAATTTCCAATCAATCCAGCCCCCCGTGCTCATGATTCCCCAAACCGATCATAGTCCCAAACATGACTAATGATCTTTCAACTGATGATATCCAAATGATATTCATCCTATATCTCCTAAGATAATATTAGTCTCAAAAATGACTAATGGCTCTTAGGTCCACAGCAGCCCCCATTTTTTCTCAAATACGGGATTTGGTTTAAGGATACATCTCTCCATACCTCTGATATACGTCATTGTAATTCTTCAACGTCTTCAGAAAGGTGGCGGGTCCTAACAACCAACAATTCTTCAGTGCTTTCCCAAACCGTCAAAACCGATGTGTATACCTCAAATCAGACAGCACCCTATACTGGATGCATTCCATCTCACCCTTGTTCATTCTGTCACGTAACAAATACATGTGCGCGCATGATGAACACAATGGACCACTACGTCCTTAAACTGGTAATGGACCGAAATGTCCCTAAACTTATATTCGCCCCCAAAATGGCGACAATGGACCACTACGTCCTTAAACTGGCAAAGGACCGAGAAGTCCCTAAACTAATATTCGCCTCCAAAATGGCGATAATGGACCGAAATGTCCTTAAACTAATATTCGT
The DNA here is from genome assembly GCA_030015575.1 of Agapanthus africanus. NCBI lineage: Eukaryota > Viridiplantae > Streptophyta > Magnoliopsida > Asparagales > Amaryllidaceae > Agapanthus > Agapanthus africanus. The sequence goes on from CM057337.1 coordinate 207,531,343, forward strand.
TTCCAAAGCGGTGATAATGGACCGAAACATCCCTAAACTAATATTCGCTTCCAAAATAGCGATAACGGACTGAAATATCTCTAAACTAATATTCGCCTCCAAAATGGCGATAATGGACCTAAACGTCCTTAAACTAAAACAATAGAGCCCAAATGTTTTTTTGTTGGATCTGAAATAAAAATGATCCTGAAACCTCGTTAAGTGGATCTTAGTCTCAAATTGGACTAATATATTCTTAACAAAAAACAAATCGAGCCCCCAAATACAAACATACATTTAAGTCGAACTTAATCTCAAAATAGATTAACGATCCTTAAATTAAAAAAACCCAAATCTAAGAAATACGGATTTGGACTAATCCACACCCTATGGGCAACAACATAAATTAGTCTCCGTATATAATCCACGGGCAACCAAAAAAAAACAAAAACGCACACGACACGAAGTGAACTTCCAGAGCACGAGAAAGTGGTTATCGCAATGCGGTAACGTAATTAACTGCCGGGGCTTGCGCCTGCCGGGAAGAGCGTCCCCATAATTAAAGACCCGTCGCAAACAAGGGGGAATCTGGCGAAGTCTGCTACAATGGCCGCATCTGTCCAAACCTCCGATATATGGTGCCATAAATCAACTTGGCATCTTCTGAGAGGTGGACGGATAAATCCGAATAGCATCTACCCCTAAATTCAGGCAAGACGATTTATCCCGGTTCGTCCCTGTCTTCGGCGGTGTACAGATTCTGGCACGCCCGGTGGGACTTTAAATGTAGTCTTTTTCCACTCCACACTTCGTGTGTCGTGTTCGCAGAAAAAAATCACTATTTGCTATGGTTGCCCTTGGATTCGAGATACTAAGATTTGGTGTCTTGTTCCTGTACAGAAATAAGAAGTGAACATCAATGGCTTCCAGCTGCACAAACTGCAACAGCAACTCCCGCTCCGTCCTAACTGGAGGAGTGACATACGGGCCTAACGCGGCCTCTATCTTTTCAATGCCGGTGAGGCAGGTAACTCAAGCCACCACTAGATTATTCTTCGAGACCATGCTCCCTCCAGCAAACTTCATGTTAGTTATATGTATGCCCTAGAGGGCATTACTGTACATATGATGTATATTGTAGTGGATGCTTGGACATATATAGAGAGGACTTTCTTGCTCGACATGATAGTATACTATCTGGTTGCACTTTGTCTTAACATATTGACTTGTATAAGTGATGCTTTCTTGCTCTCACATGTTGACAAACCCCTTAGGATGTGTACTTGACTACCAGGACTATGATGGAGATCATAATAGTGGGGCCAAGGGTAGTCCACAAGTACACCCTATAATTGTTCCTAGTTGTGGGAGTATCGAGACAGGGCATCGATACTCCAGAGTAGACTAGCGTATGCGCTTCTTGACCCATATGATGGGCGATAGATGATCCCACATCTATTGGTGTCTGACATCAGAGAAGGTATACGGATGCTCAGTGGAGACTGGGTACACTGAACGGACTCGCCGAGAACTCCTAAATAGTATTATACCTATCGTCAGATAGCAGTTCTCTGGTGACACTGGTACATGTTAGTCTGTCGACCCGAGATCGTCATAGAGTCTTGTGTGATTCTCACGGTGCTTTGATTTCCACCTTACCATGGTCAAGAGATCATGCAAAAATGTGGTTTTGGGTACAGTCCCGAGTCACATGGAGGCAATGAGCGATAGGAGGGGATTCGTCTCTCCCGGTATTGGGAGTTGATGTTGCGCTATGCTCGATTGGCCATAATATGAAATCCCTGGCCAGGGTTGCTGAGATTTACTGTTAAGTGTTATCAGTAGTTTCTTGAACCGTTATGGACCTTGCATCGGCATGACTTATCAGGATATTGGGATCTGACGTTATACCACCCCCAGGCTGTGATATGCGACTAATCTGACGAAGTGACTGGACTATACAGTAGTGTTACTGATTGGATTCACAGGAGTACGAGCAGGCTTGCTTGTTGATCTTCTGATCGCTCAATACCCGGGTGGCCATTACGTTTAGCAGACCGCTTGCGGCTTGTTGGTGACTGATATGATCACTACCTACTACCGGCGTATTGGCGAGTCTTTAGAATCCTACACAGAGGTTTCCTGGTTCATGCGAAATGAAATAGGAACACATATGTGATATGTGCGGGACCGAGATTAATGCGCGTATGTGATATCGCATTCTATTCTCGCGATATGTGATATCGGTCGGTTATATGAGATATAGCCGGGTTATCGGATCAAGTGTTGATTCAATAAGTTGATACATTTTATATTAGTCGGTTGTATGTGATATAGCCGGATTATTAAATCAAGTATTGATTTAATAATTTAATTTATAATTATATATTTGATATATCAACTTACATTAACTAATATTTGCTCACTAAACATTTCTTTTTCTCACTTATGTGCATATAGTATATATGTGATATATATTAACGTACAACTATTGTGTCATGCTTGATGCCACATGCAACATGGGTGTATGAAACTTACACCATGGTTATAATAATCTTAAGGTTTTTATTTATCTTGGTAATTCACAAATTAGTGGTAATTAGTCACATGGTTGAAGCTTGCAGAAGCTTTTGGAACCTTTGACCAAGTCCACTCATTTTGTTTTACTTGAAGATATTTATTAACCCAACCATTATTGTTAACCCATGGTTTATTCTCTACATGAGTTAGTGTATGATACTAACTCACCCATGGTTGCTATTCTCACCTCATGAGTTCATTCTCTCATTCTTCATTTGAGCTTCTTCTTCCTCAATGAGAAAGCTCGCTAGCTTTTCTCAAGGTGAGAAAATATTGTGAGAAAATAAAATTTAAAGTAAGCCCACTTCCTACTTCATCATCCTCTATTATTAGCCATTTAGTTTAGGGTGTTTTTTTCACTAAACCCTAATTTAATGAAGAGGTAGCATGAGCTTGAGTCTTCTCGACGTAGATCATCTTCGGCCTCGAAGACATTGAGCAAGCTTATTCATTTCTTCACGCGAACCCTTACTAGAGTTCGAATGTTCACTACTTGGAGTGAAGAGACAACTACACGGAGCTTTAGAAGTGAAAGACCGGTCTACAAAGGTTGTATTCATCATTCACTTAGATGTAAAAGTTGTTTACATGTTGTTTCGTTTAAAACTCTAGTTAAAGATTCTAAATTAGGGTTCTTTAGAAGGGCAAAAATTTGAAAATGGCATGGACGATACCTCCCGAAACCTTGCTGTCGCCCTAGGGAACCCTGCAGTGGTATCAGAGCCAAGCTAGAGATTTAAGCGATGTTAGATTACGAAAGCGAAAATGCTCCGAAACTTGAAACACTAAATCTAGTTTCTGTCGATTTTTTAAAGGTGCCTAAAATTTTTTTAAACAACTGCAGAATGTTTTATGCGATATAACATGAACACAGTGAAAATTTAAGGCAATTTGGCAAAGTTTTGGCCGGCACATAGGCACAAAAACTGGCCACCTCAGGTTAATTTGGGATTTTTGGCTTCAAAATTTCATGGTGTTCTAGTCTCCGGGTTTTGGTGTTTCAGGTGTTGTTTGTTTTTGCTAAATTTGCGTGTGATGTTAACTTTCTGCAAAGGCAATTCGGAGTGTTTCGTAGTCGTAATTCTAACATGTATTTGGGTTATTTAGACGATGTTAAAAAGTTTGAACGGATATCAATAACCCAATTTTTCCCTACTGGAAATTTTCCAAGTGTTGGATTTTTTCCAAGTTTAAAATCTTCAGAAAATCATGCAAGCGATTCTGTGGACCCTCTAGAAGAATGATACCCAAACTCGACTTTTTGGATCGCGGAACCGCAGTGATACCCTAGGGTTTGCTGCAGTTCCATTGCAACATGAGTGAGGCATGGGTCGGCCCTTCTACGGATGGTTCATAGGAGTTGTGGCGTGTTCTGGGTACTTTTTTGAACTCCGGTCAAGTATTGAGCTTGTTCGAATATTTTGGGTGCTTGCTTATTCGATCGAAAAGTTTAACTTCGTCTAGCTATCTGTGATTGTGATACAATATTAGGAATCCACATAATTAGTTATAAGATAACTAGTTTGAATTTTATAAATCTAGCAGTTTAGTCTCATTTAATCGGTTGCCATGGAATTTTGATATGGATCAAAAGTCCGTCGCAATTACGTAGTGTACGCGGATACTCGTCGGGTAACCTTACTAGATAACCACACCCCATAGCCCTAACTAAGTGACTGTAAGAGAACCCCGTCGCCAAAAGCATCCGTTCAGACGCTCGCGGTCGCGATGTTCCGCCTTAGTGCACTTCGTCGACGGCATCGAGGGTACGGCCGTCTACTAAAGTTTCCGACGAGCATTCGATCAGGTTATCGGGAATCTTGTTGAATTACCTGATAGGTTATTCGAAAGTATTTTCAATATCGAGACTAAAATGCGGGGTTTATAATTGTTAGGTATGTGATGTCTAAGGAATTCACTTGGTTAAGCATGAAATCCAAAGTATGTGATATATTGCGTTTATGATGTCTAAGGTGATTGTGGATTCCAATTGTTGTAGTTTTTCACTTTCTTTTCTGCGACCGTAAGTGTAATATGTGGTGTATCACCGGTTTCGTTGCTATACGTCAATGACAATTGGGATACGCATATTTACTTATGTTCATGACATGTGATAGTTAGATATATGTATGCCCTAGAGGCCATTATATGTATAGTGGATGCTTGGACATGTATATATGTGTATAAATTACTTTCTTTCTCGACATGATAGTATGCTATCTAGTTTACTTTATCTTGACATGTTCATTTGATCATGCATCTTATTCATTAGGTACATGTTGATAAAGCCCATAGGATATTTGCTTGACTACTGCGATTATGATGTAGATCATACTCGTAGGACGCGTGTAGTTTATATGCATATCCTTTAAATGTTCCTAGTCGTGGGTGTATCGAGACAGGGCATCGATATTCCAGTGTAGACTAGCGTATACCATTTTCTCCCATATGATGGGCGATGAATGATCCCATATCCATCTGGTGTGCTGACACCAAAGATTGTATGCGGGTACACAGTGGAGACTGGGTACACTGAACGGAATCGCCGAGAACTCCTATGTGGTATTATATCTATCGTCGGATAGCAGTTCTCAGGTAACACTGGTACAGGTTAGTCTGTAGACCCAAGATCGTCATAGAGTCTTGTGTGTCCTCCCACTGTACTTTGATCTCCACCCTACCACGGCTATAATGAGTCGTGCAAACAGGTGGACTTTGGCTACAGTCCCGAGGCACATGGAAGAAATGAGCGATATGAGGGGTTTCGTCTCTCCTGGTATTGGGAGTTGATATTGTGCTATGCTCGATTGGCTATAACAGGAAGTCCCTGGCCAGGGCTGCTGAGATTTACTGATAAGTGTTATCAGTAGTTTCTCGATCTGTTATGAGCCATACACCGGCATGACTTATTGTGCTATTGGGGTCGACGATTCCATCCCTAGACTCGATATGCAATCTGATGAAGAGACCAGACTGTACGGTAAGTGTTGCCAATTGGCTCGACGGGAGTTTTGACAGCTTCGCTGGTTTTCTTCTGATCGCTCAATACCCGGGTGGCCGTTACGTTTAGCTGACCGCTTGCGGCTTGTAGGTGTTTGATATGATCATCATCCACTGCCGGCATATTGACGAGTCTTAGAGTCCCACACAGAAGTTTCCTAGATCAGTCGAAACGATATGGTGTGCATATGAGATATGCGTGGGGACCCGATTGAATGCTAGTATATGATACCGTATGTTAATCGGGCGTTTTTCTATTGGTCGGGTCATATGTGATATAACCGGTTTGTTAAATCAAGTGTTGATTTAACATTTGACTTCTAGTTTAATTTCTTTATTAAACCCATTTCTTTATATATGATGTATGCATGCATGTATGCACATGTTGATGTGCATGGACACATACATGCATACATAGTATCATGGTTAATGATACACTCTTGATGGCAATGCAAGACTAACATGGAACTTATATATATATATATATTTGTATTTAAGTTAAAAGAAAAGAAAAAGAAAATTGATCCATGGTTATCTTTCTACACACTTCCAAACTAAACCATACTTCATTTAACATTTAACCTTGGATTAGTTTTCCTTTTGGCTTTAACTCATTTGCAAATAAATATCTAGATATTTAAGTTACTATGGTTTGAGATGAGAGAAGAAAAAATATATATTATTTTCTATTCTCTTTTCTCATTATCTTTCATTTATTCTTGAGCTCTCAAGTTGCCATCTTCTTCTTCCTCATTCTCTTTCTCTCTTGAGATTTCCATAGAGTGAGATTGATAAAAAGATTGGGTTTTGAATAGAGAAAACAAACCACCTCACCATTCTACACCTCTCTAGCCCATTTGTGTAGGTTGTTTTTCTACACTTCTTTTAAAGATTAAGTTTAGCAAGGAGCTTAGGGCAAGGGGGCTTCAGGTGGATCATCGTGGACAAAGGAGCTTACTAGCAAGCCTTTTCAAACTCTCAACGATCCTAGGAGTCAATACAAGAGGACTACAAAGGTTGTATTCCTTTCACTTAGTGATAATTTGTATATGATACTTTGTTCTTACCCTAAATATTCTAGTTAAAGATCCATGCTTTGTTTGCTTAGCACCTCAATAAATTTTAAAGTGGTATGTGTGATGCTTCCATACTCTACACTAGGTGCTAGGGAAACTCAACAATGGTATCAGAGCCAAGTTAGAATTTTAGACACAGTGTTAATACAATTACGAAAACGAAATCGACTCCGAAAATACGGTATTACAAAACCCTAATTTTGCTCTCTGGAAATTTTTTAAAAAGTCATTGAAAAATTATTTTAGCAACTGCAGAAGACTGTATATGATACACAAGGAACACAGGTGAAACACGAGCCCCCAAGCTTGGATTTTGGCCGAGCCCTACCACTATTTTTCCGGCGACGCCGGCCTTATGTGCTCCACTGGGCTTCGTTTTTCATCTGTGCTCTGTACTGTAGGAATTGGGGTTTCTGGTATTGTTTGCTTAGCCCAAATTTTCATGTGATGATTATTTTGAACAAGGGCTAATTCGTAGTATTTTATAGTCGTACAATTTAACACTTTATTGGTAACCTTGACAATGTTTAGCAGTTCGAACAAACTTCGAACACCATATTTTGTACCCCGCTGAAATTTTCAAGTGCTGTAATTTTCCTAAGTTAAACTTCATATTCAATAGTCGTGCAAGTGTTCCCATGAACCCTCTAGAAGAATAGAATAACCTTAACTCGATTCTATACCCACGGAACCGCGATCGAACCTTAGGGTTTGCCGTAGTTCCGTGGTGTCATAGGTGAGGCGTTGGTTAACCCCTTCTACGGCTGGTCCATAGACACTGTGGCACGTTTTTGAGTATGTGTGACTTTGCTCAAGTGTTGAGCTCTCGGGGTAAATTCTGGGTGTATATTGATTCGATCGAAACATTAAACATCGTCTTGATATATGTGATTGTGATAATTGCAAGTGTTGTTTTTCACTTTCTTTTCTGTGACCGTAAGTGTAGAATATGGTGTATCGCCGGTTTTGTTTCTATACATCAACGACAATCGGGATTCGCATACTTGCTTACGTTGATGATATGAGATATTATGTGTTGCTGAGATATGATATGCAGGATTGTCGCGATCGAATAGCCGGGGGTTTTATGTAAGATGAGAGTCTTTATTTTCATTCATGTAAATATCATTTGTGTGTAACATTCTTTTATTTGGGGCACTTCCGGATTGAGGATGATGTCACCATTATTGTATATTATTTACTTTTCCGCATTAGGATAGACCCAAGGAGGGGAGTACAAGTGATCGGGTTCTAGGGTTCAGTGGGAGGCCATCTCGAGGAGTCGACACCGGGTCTCCTAAACTCTAGAATTGGTAGGATCACTTGCCGCTCTCGTAGGGGTCTAAGGGTGTGGGCTTGGCTATTCATCGCGGCCGTGGAATCCATATTATCTATTGCTGGCTGAATACAAAATACGGACCTCCTAGATATCCTATTTTCATATGTGCTTCTGCTGATTGATATTCTGTAATGTGATTACTTAGTATCTGAGACGAATGGATTATTATTATATATATGATATATAATAAATGTTGCTTATATTTTACACCCGCGCTAGTCCCGCCCCGCTATGCCGTTAGTTAAGTAACCTAACGGTGCATAACGGGACACTGTGGCGAATGCGGATGGTATAAGTATACATTCTATTTTCGTTTCTTTTCTGTGATGGCTTAGGAACTTAAATGATGGGACTACATTAATAAGATTAATGTAAAGAAAAAGAAACTTAAAGATGTTATAGAATCGGATTTGAAACACACTCGGCCTTTTTATGAAAAATACAAGTTTTAAAAGATGCGGAGCTTAAGCTACTCCTTTTCTAAAACCGTTTTGATTCTACAACAAGATCAAGTTCAAAGCATTAAAGGTTTTCATAAAAACCATCCACAACCCTCCGTCATTTTAGGAAGCAGAGTACTTAGTATTCGTGCTACGTATGTTGATTATAGTCAAGGCGTAGTGTACGGTAGCTAAGTGATGTCTTCCTACAAAGCATATGATGCGATCAGTTAGGACATTCATGTGATTATGTTGATCATAGTCAAGGGTCATATGGGTGGGTCTAGTTAATCTCGAAATGATGGGTAGAACTTGACTAGTGCTTATGATATGTTGACCACAGCCAAGGTCATAAGTAACTAGGGGTAAAAACCATATCGGGAGTTTCAAGAGTTGAAATTTGCAATGAGATTACATACCTTCTATATGATAGATGGATCCCGATCCCACTGTGAGTAAGTGTTACTTCCAGAAGAGTTTTACACTTTAAAATTAGCTAATCCAGTAGGTGTCTAGAAAGGTATCAACGGGGTTTGACCTCTGCGAAAATGAGGTTTATTTTAATTAGGTCCGTGCGAAAGCATGGGAAACCTCCCTCAAAGTACCGACACTGGCCTGGCTGACTGGTTAACGAAACTGTAGAATGTAATTAATCCTGACTAGTTTTCTTTTAAGGTTTTGAAAGAAAATTTGATAAAAGCAGTGGGAGATATCGATTAGATAAGATAATAACCAATCTAATTCTTTGCAAGAGCATTTCGCTGAGTGTATTCTTTTCTCTCTCCTAATGGAAGATGCCGATGACGGGACTTAAGCTTCTTTTAGAGAAAAACAAACTGAAAGGACCGAATTATAAAGAATGGTTAAGGAACTTGAACATTGCACTCACATATGATAAAGTATCATATGTCCTCACTACCAAAGCCCCACTCGTCCCAGGACCTGAATCATCTGTTTCGGATAGGGAGATCCGAAAAACATGGGATATTGATTGCGTCACAGCCAAGTGCCTCGCGCTTGCTTTTATGGACAGTATTCATCAGAAGCAACACGAGAAAATGGATGTTCAATCCATCTTTCTTCATACAAAGGAGTTGTATGAAGAGCAATCTCGGACTTTGCGATACGAGGCGTCTCGAAAGTTGTTTCGGATGCGGATGGTCTCTGGCGCATCGGTAGGAGACCATGTTTTGAAGATGATTGGTCTTATAGAAGAACTTGAGGAACTGGGATGAACTATGGATAATGAGCAATATACAGATATTGTTCTGCAGTCTCTCCCCCCCTCCCCCCCGCCTTTGCTCCGTTCATAGTGAATTTCAATATGAACGATTTGGAGAAATCATTTCCTCAACTTCTCAATATGTTGAGAAGTGCAGAGAGCACGCTTAAGACGGCGAAGACTCCCGCTCTACTTGCTGGGCCATCTTCCTCTTCTATCCCAAAAGCTAAGGCCAAGGGAAAGAAGAAGAAGAAGTCTACCAAGCCGAAAGGTGGAGTCCAAATGGCGAAGGGGAAAGACAAATCTGGGGCCGCGGGAAGTGGAAAAGGAGAATGTTTTTACTGCCACAAGTCGGGACATTGAAAACACAAATGTGCTATGTATTTTGCTGATCTCAAGAAGAAGAAGCATGCTGATGCTTCCGCTTCAGGTGTGTTTGTAACTGAGAACTGTTTTTCAATTAACTCTGCATCTTGGGTATTAGATACCGGTTCTGGTTCTCACATCTGCAATTGTATGCAGGGATTGAGAAACGGTAGAGTTTTGAAGACTGGAGACCATACTCTACGGGTTAGAAATGGTTCCAATGTACATGCCGTATCCGTAGGAGAGTATCATCTGGGGTTGCCTTCGGGTTGTATTATGGTTTTGAACCCTTGTTATTTTGTACCAAGTATGCTATGTAATATAATATCTATTTTTTTTTGGGATAATGAAGGATATCATTTTGTGTTGCAGAATAATGTTATGAACATTAACTTAAATCAACAGTTGATTAGGTATGGTACATTAAATAACGGTATTTATGTCCTGAACCAACACACAGTTTTCAATATACAACATACTAATAAAAGAAAATTTTCAGATATAAATGAAGCTTTTCTTTGGCATTATAGACATGGTTATATTAGTGAAATAAGACTAAACAAGCTGCATAAAGATGGATAATTAAATCTTTTTGAATATAAATCTTATGCGACTTGCCAGTCTTGTATCAAAGGTAAAATGACCAATACTCCGTTTACTGGACACGGAGAAAGAGCTGTGGAACTCTTAAGCCTCATACATAATGATATATGCGGACCAATGTCTACACATGCACGAGATGGTTTTTCATACTTCATAACTTTTACTGATGATTTCTCAAGATTCGGACACGTGTTTTCGTTAAAGCATAAATCCGAAGCTTTTGAGAAATTCAAGGAGTATAAACTTGAAGTAGAAAAACAAACAGGCTTGAGCATCAAGAAACTTCGATCGGATCGAGGTGGAGAGCATTTAAGTATAGAGTTTTCAAACTTCTTAAAAGATAATGGGATTCTCTCTCAGCTCACTCCTCCATACACACCACAGCACAACGGTGTGTCAGAACGGAGGAATCTTACCCTGTTAGATATGGTACGGTCCATGATGTGTGATGCTGAGTTACTGCTTTCCTTTTGGGGGCATGCATTGGAGACAGCAATGTATCTGTTAAACAGGGTTCCAACCAAGACCGTGTCTACCACTCCATATAAGATATGGAGTGGAAAGAGACCATCTCTTAAAAGAGTTAGAATATGGGGTTGTCCGGCTTTTGTCAAAAGGCAGAATCCAGACAAACTCGAGACACGATCAGTCATGTGTAAATTTGTGGGAAATCCAAAACATTCATATAGATATCTATTCTACCATAAGGAGGAACAAAAGATATTTGTTTCTCAACATGCCACATTTTTGGAAAATGAAATCTTTACAAATAGTACTAATAGCAATGCGGTAGAACTAGAAGAGGTTCTAGAGACACAAATTACTCGGGACGAATTGGTTAAAACTGATGTCGCAGTAAAACTTCAAGAACCTCGGCCGCTCCGGAGATCTAGTAGAACTTCTCGCCCACCAGAGAGATACTATGGGTTTCTCATTAATGGTGATAGAGAAAATTGCATCATGGATGATGATGACCCTGCTAGTTTTTAGCAAGCTATCATGAGTGGTGACTCAGTGAAGTGGCTGGAAGCCATGAGATCCGAAATGGAGTCTATATACTCCAACAAAGTATGGACTTTGGACGTTGCACCTCCTGGGATAAAACCCATTGGGTGCAAATGGATCTTTAAGAGAAAGATTGGTGTAGATGGACAGGTGGTGACCTTGAAAGCAAGGCTTGTGGCGAAAGATTTTCGTCAAAGACCAGGATTGGACTATGATGAAACCTTCTCCCCAGTAGCAATGCTTAAATCCATTCGGATCCTACTTGCTATTGCTGCTCACTATGATTATGAAATCTAGCAGATGGACGTTAAAACTGCATTTCTAAATGGTGATTTAAAAGAATGCGTTTTTTATGGATCAACCAGAGGGTTTCATTGACAGTGGGAGCAGCGGAAAAGCATGTAGGTTGCTTAAATCCATTTATGGATTAAAGCAGGCCTCACGGAGCTGGAACATCTGCTTTGATGACACAATCTAAGAGTTTGATTTTGTCAAAAATATAGATGAACCATGCATTTATAAGAAGATTGTAGGGAGTACTGTCGCATTCCTCGTATTGTACGTGGATGACATTCTCTTGATAGGAAATGATATTCCTATGCTACAATCGGTCAAACTATTCTTATCACAAAGGTTCTCCATGAAGGACCTGGGTGATGCCTCGTGCATTTTGGGCATTAGGATCTATAGAGATAGATCCAAGAGGTTATTGGAATTGTCCCAATCGAAGTACATTGACACCATCCTAAAAAGGTTTAGTATGGAAGATTCCAAGCGTGGTGCCTTGCCCGCTTGCCATGGAATCACTTTCTCCAAGGACTTCTGTCCAAAGACTGATGAAGAGAGACCTCGGATAAGTATTATACCATACGCTTCAGCCGTAGGATCTATAATGTATGCGATGCTATGTACTCGTCCTGATGTGGCTTATGCACTAGCTGTAGTAAGCAGGTATTAATCCAACCCAAGGGAGAAACATTGGATAGCAGTGAAGAACATTCTTAAGTACTTGCGAAGGATTAAAGAACTGTTCTTGGTGTATGGTAATAGGGATCTCCAAATGGAGGCCTTTACCGATTCCAGCTTCCAAAGTGATAAGGATAATAGAAAATCTATCTCAGGGTTTGTATTTACCCTCAGTGGAGGGGCGGTTAGTTGGAAGAGTTCCAAACAGGATACCGTTGCAGACTCAACGATGGAAACTGAGTATATTGCTGCAAATGATGCTGCCAAGGAAGCCATCTAGATGAGGAAGTTCATCGCGGAAATAGGAGTAGTTCCAACCATTGTTGATCCAATACCATTGTATTGTGATAATAATGGGGCTATGGCGTTAGCCAAAGAACCAAGGTCCTATCAGAAGTCCAGACACATCCTGAGGCGATATCTTTTAATCCGAGAGATAGTAGATCGCCAAGAGATCGAGATTCCAAAAACGGACTTTCCACATGAGACAAGGTTTCCGAGAGTAGATACAAAGAATAACACCGCAGATCCACTCACCAAGGCCCTTCCACAGCCACAGCATGAGCGACTTTTTAAGATGTTGAGCATGAGATACGCCAATAATTGGCCTTAATGCAAGTGGGAGATTGCTAGATAAATGTATGCCCTAGAGGCCATTATATGTATAGTGGATGCTTGGACATGTATATATGTGTATAAATGACTTTCTTGCTCGACATGATAGTATTCTATCTAGTTTACTTCATCTTGACATGTTCATTTGATCATGCATCTTATTCATTTGGTATATGTTGATAAAGCCCATAGGATATTTGCTTGACTACTGCGATTATGATGTAGATCATACTGGTGGGACGCGTGTAGTTTATATGCATATCCTTTAAATGATCATAGTCGTAGGTGTATCGAGACAGAGCATCGATATTCCAGAGTAGACTAGCGTATACTATTCTTGTCCCATATGATGGGCGATGGATGATCCCATATCCATTTGGTGTGCTAACACCAAAGATTGTATGTGGGTGCTCAGTGGAGACTGGGTATACTGAACGGACTCGCCGAAAACTCCTATATGGTATTATATCTATCGTCCGATAGCAGTTCTCAGGTAACACTGGTATAGGTTAGTCTGTAGACCCAAGATCGTCATAAAGTCTTGTGTGTCCTCCCACTGTACTTTGATCTCCACCCTACCACGGCTATAATGAGTCGTGCAAATAGGTGGACTTTGGGTACAGTCCCGAGGAACATGGAGGCAATGAGCGATAGGAGGGGTTTCATCTATCCCGGTATTGGGAGTTGATATTGTGCTATGCTCGATTGGCTAAAACAGGAAGTCCCTGGCCAGGGCTGCTGAGATTTACTGATAAGTGTTATCAGTAGTTTCTCGATCAGTTATGAGCCATACACCGGCATGAATTATTGAGTTATTAAGGTCGACGATTCCATCCCGAGACTCGATATGCAACATATCTGATGAAGTGACAGGACTGTACGGTAAGTGTTGCCAGTTGGCTCGACGGGAGTTTTGACAGCTTCGCTGGATTTCTTCTGATCGCTCAATACCCGGGTGGCCGTTACATTTAGCTGACCGCTTGCAGCTTGTGGGTGTTTGATATGATCATCACCCACTGCCAGCGTATTGACGAGTCTTAGAGTCCCACACAGAAGTTTTCTAGCTCAGGCGAAACGATGTGGTGTGTATATGAGATATGCGCGGGGACCCGATTGAATGCTAGTATATTATACCGTATGTTAATCGGGCGTTTTTCTATTGGTCGGGTCATATGTGATATGACCGATTTGTTAAATCAAGTGTTGATTTAACATTTGACTTCTAGTTTAATTTCTTTATTAAACCCATTTCTTTATATATGATGTATGCATGCATGTATGCACATGTTGATGTGCATGGACACATACATGCATACATAGTATCATGGTTGATGATACACTCTTGATGGCAATGCAAAACTAACATGGAACTTATATATATATATATATATATATATATATATATATATATATATTTATATATTTGTATTTAAGTTAAAAGAAAAGAAAAAGAAAAAGAAAATCGATCCATGGTTATCTTTCTACACACTTCCAAACTAAACCATACTTCACCTAACATTTAACCTTGGATTAGTTTTCCTTTTGGCTTTAACTCATTTGCAAATAAATATCTAGATATTTAAGTTACCATGATTTGAGAAGAGAGAAAAAATATATATTATTTTCTGTTCTCTTTTCTCATTATCTTTCATTTATTCTTGAGCTCTCAAGTTGCCATCTTCTTCTTCCTCATTCTCTTTCTCTCTTGAGATTTCCATAGAGTGAGATTGATAAAAAGATTGGGTTTTGAATAGAGAAAACAAACCACCTCACCATTCTACACCTCTCTAGCCCATTTGTGTAGGGTGTTTTGCTACACTTCTTTCAAAGGTCAAGTTTATCAAGGAGCTTAGGGAAAAGGGGCTTCGGGTGGATCATCGTGGACAAAGGAGCTTACTAGCAAGCCTTTTCAAACTCTCAACGATCCTTTGAGTCAATACAAGAGGACTACAAAGGTTGTATTTATAGGGTTTCCCTATCACCTCATATAGGGTTTGGAAGCATCACACATGCCACAACTTTAATTTTAAGATGTGCTAAGCAAACTTAACTAGGAATTGAACTAGAATAATTGAGTAACAATTAATAGTATCACATATAAAAGATTATCTAATACTAAGTGGAGAGACTACAACCTTTGTAGACCTTCTAGGGCAACTCTTTGGATCTCCTAAGGTTTGGAATGGCTCGCTTGAACGCTTCCAAGTCCACGACGATCCACCCGAAGTCCTTTGCTCAAATTTTGTTGCTTCACTTGATCTATGAAATCCTTGAAGCAAACATCCCACACAAACTAGCTAGAGATGTGTAGGATGATGAAGTGGTTTAAGTTCTCACTTAAAACCCTTTCTTTCTTTTAACCTCACTCAATTTTAGAACTCAAGAGAGAGCTAGAGAGAGGAAGATGAAGATGGCAATATTTTCTTTTGGATGAATAATGATCTCATGATAATAATGTGAGAGAGAGAGAGAGAGAGAGAGATAAATATCATAAAACAAACCATGGTTAATAATAATATCTAGATATTTTGTGATGAGTTAAAGAGCAAAGGAAATTAACCAAGGTTGAGTCAAAGGTCAACCAAGGAAGTGTGTAGAAACAATGAGTCATTTGTGAAGAAACGAGTCATTAATTTAATTTCCTTTATCTTTAAGTTAAAACAAAAATATCCATATATATAAATATGAACCATGTGAGTCTTATATTGCCATCTAAGTTGTATCATCAACCATGATACAAATGCATGTATGTATGTGTGTATACACATCAACATGTACATATACATGCATGCATCCATCTAAAGAAAAGGGTTTAAATAAATGAGATAAAAGTCAATATTAAATCAACACTTGATTTAATAAACCGGTCATATCTCATACGACCCGACTAATATAAAACGCCTGATTAAAATACGGTATCATATATACATATTTAATCAAGCTCCCGCACATATCTCATATGCACACCACATCGTTTCGCCTGACTCTAAAACTCGTCAATACGCCAGCAGTAGGTGATACTCATATCAAACACCTACAAGCCGCAAGCGGTCAGCTAAACGTAAAGGCCACCCGGGTATTGAGCGATCAGAAGAAGAACAAGTGAACCTGTCAAAACTCCCGTCAATCCAACTGGCAACACTTACCGTACAGTCCGGTCTCTTCATCAGATATGCTACATATTGAGTCTAGGGATGGAATCGTCGACCCCAATAACTCAATAAGTCATGCCGGTATATGGTCTATAACAGATCGAGAAACTACTGATAACACTTATCAGTAATATCTCAGCAGCCCTGACCAGGGACTTCCTGTTATAGGCAATCGTCCACAGCGCAACATCAACCCCCTCAATACCGGGAGAGGCGAAACCCCTCCTATCGCTCATTGCCTCCATGTGCCTCGGGACTGTACCCAAAATCAATCTGTTTGTACGACTCAGTAGAGCCGTAGTAGGGTGGAGATCAAGATAAAGTGGGAGGACACACAAGACTCTACGGCGATCTCGGGTCTATAGACTAACCTGTACCAGTGTCACCTGAGAACTGCTATCCGACGTATGATATAATACCACATAGGAGTTCTCGGTGAGTCTGTTCAGTATACCCAGTCTCACTGAGCACCCGTATACAATCTTTGGTGTCAGCACACCAGATGGATATGGGATCATCCATCGCCCATCACATGGAACAAGAATGGTATACGCTAGTCTACAATGGAATATCGATGCCCTATCTCGATATACCTACGACTAGTAACATTTCAAGGATATGCTTATAAACTACATGTGTCCCACTAGTATGATCCACATCATAATCCTAGTAGTCAAGCCAATATCCTTAGGGCTTTACCAATATGTACAAAATGAGTAAAAACATGATCAAGTGAACATATGATAAAGAGAAACCAGATAGCATACTATCATGTCGAGCAAGACTGTCTTCTGAATACACACACACACACACACACACACACACACACACACACACACACACATCAGTACATACAATATCATATAATTGCCTCTAGGGCATACATATATCCAACAATCTCCCACTTGCACTAAGGCCAATTATTGGCGTATCTCATACCCAACATCTCAAAAAGTCGCTCATGCTGCGGTTGAGGGAGGGCCTTGGTGAATGGATCCGTAGTGTTATCCTTTGTATCTACTCTCTTGATCTCGATCTCGTGGCGATCAACTATCTCCCGGATCAGATGATATCGCCTCAGGATGTGTCTGGACTTCTGATGGGACGTGGGCTCTTTGGCCAACGCCATGGCCCCATTATTGTCACAATACAAAGGTATTGGATCAATAATGGTTGGAACTACTCCTAGCTCCGAGATGAACTTCCTCATCCAGACGGCTTCCTTGGCAGCATCATTTGCAGCAATGTACTCGGCTTCCATCGTTAAGTCTGCAACGGTATCCTGTTTGGAACTCTTCTAACTCACCGTCCCTCCATTGAGGGTAAATGCAAACCCTGAGATAGACTTGCTGTCATCCTTGTTACTCTGAAAGCTCGAATCGGTAAAGGCCTCCATTTGGAGATCCCCGTTACCATACACCAAGAATAATTCTTTAGTCCTTCGCAAATACTTAAGAATGTTCCTCACAGCAGTCCAGTGATTCTCCCTTGGGTTTGACTGATACCTGCTTACTACACTGAGTGCGTAAGCTACATCAGGGCATGTACACAACATCGCATACATTATCGATCCTACGGCCGAAGCATAGGGAATAATGCTCATGCGAGCTCTCTCTTTATCAGACTTTGGGCAATCGTCCTTGGAGAGAGTGACTCCATGGCAAGCGGGTAAGGCACCCCGTTTGGAGTCTTCCATACTAAACCTCTTTAGGATGGTGTTGATGTACTTGGTTTGGGACAATCCCAATAACCGTTTGGATCTATTCCTATAGATCCGTATGCACAATATGTACGTGGCATCACCTAGATCCTTCATGGAGAACCTTTGTGATAAGAATGAATTGACCGACTGTAGCATAGGAATATCATTTCCTATCAGAAGTATGTCATCCACGTACAATACAAGGAATGCGACAGATCTCCCTACAGTCTTTTTATAAACACAAGGTTCATCTGGATTTTTGATGAAATCAAACTCTTTGATAACATCATCAAAGCAGATGTTCCAACTCCGTGATGCCTGCTTCAATCCATAAATGGATTTAAGCAACTTACATGCTTTTCCGCTGCTCCCACTGTCAATGAAGCCCTCTGGCTGATCCATATAAACGCATTCATCTAAATCACAATTTAGAAATGCAGTTTTAACGTCCATCTGCCAGATTTCATAGTCGTAGTGATCAGCAATAGCAAGTAGGATCCGAATGGTTTTAAACATGGCTACCGGAGAGAAAGTTTCGTCATAGTCCAAACCTGGTCTTTGATGAAAACCTTTCGCTACCAACCTTGCCTTATAGGTCTCCACCTGTCCATCTACTCCGATCTTTCTTTTAAAGATCCATTTGCAGCCTACAGGTTTTATCCCAGAGGGTACATCCTCCAAAGTCCATACTTTGTTGGTGTATATGGACTCCGTTTCAGATCTCATGCATCCAGCCATTTCACAGTCACCACTCGTGATAGCTTGATGAAAACTGGCAGGATCATCATCATCCATGATGCAATCTTCTCTATCACCATCAATGAGAAAACCGTAGTATCTCTCCGGTGGGCGAGAACTCCTACAAGATCTACGGAGTGGCTGAGGTTCATTAGATTCTGTTACAACATCAGTTTCAGCCAAGTCGTCATTTGTAACTTGTGTTTCTAGAACCTCTTCTAGATCTACCACATTGCCATCAGTATCATGTGGAAAAATCTTATTTTCTAAAAATGTGGCATACTGAGAAATAAACACCTTTTGTTCCTCCTTGTGGTAGAAAAGATACCCAAACGAATGTTTTGGATATCCCACAAATATACATTTGACCGATCGTGTCTCTAGTTTTTCTGGATTCTGCATTTTGACAAAAGCCGAACAACCCCAAATCTTAACTTGTTTAAGAGATGGTCTCTTCCCATGCCATCTCTTATATGGAGTGGTAGACACGGTCTTGCTTGGAACTTTGTTTAACAGAAAAGCTGCAGTTTTGTCACGACCTGAAAGTACGGAACGTGACCGGCACTTAGATTACGAAGCGTCTAGAGGCGCCACGTGACCTAAGTAAGCCGAAGCCCAGAAATCTAAACCATAAAAGAAGAAAAAGAAGAAAAGAAAACAAGTATAAAAACATCAGCAAATTTTTACCAAAAATTTCGGCAGAGTCTCCTCTGTAAAAACTGGCCCCCAAACGGGTACAACAAGTATAATATACATAAACAATAAAAAAGCATCCCCAAACGGGAGCTAGCATCAACGCCAACAGGCGGAAACAACCACAGCAAGCACAATAATATACAACGCCAATAGGCGAGGCTCAAAACTCAAAAGAAGACAAAACCACCAGATCTGAATAACACATGCGCGACTCTAAGGTCGAAATAAACAACTGGTCCAATAAACTTATCAAGTAAGAAAAATATGGTTGATGGAGTTTACTAGATACAAATGAATGAATAAAAGTACAATGGTGGTTCGGATGCAAGTGAACCAACCTACCGTGCAAATCACCCTGAAGAAAAGATGTGCCAACAAACTGCCACGGAAACCTGTACATCGAACCTGTAAAGAATTTGGCACAACGGGGGTGAGTTGCCAACTCGTGAGTAGAAGACATCTACGAAAAGAAATCGAATGCACGACGCTATCCTAGGTCATAATAATACACTACCATATTCCAAACATCTAGTAATAGCAGGGTAATACTACGTGTAAGTGCAACTACTCCGTGTCGTGTCAGTACCTCATATAATACTATGTCATATGAATGAAATGCATGCACCATGAATGTAAAGTAACAAATCCTGAAATCCAGATATATATGTATAAGAAATCTTTAGCTGTTATCATAGTAGAATGTGTATAAGAATCTGAAATCTCAATAATGAAATCCATGGAAATCCGTGTCAAACATCGACACAACACATGTAATCTCAAGTCTCAATATCTCGGGCTCCGTCAGTCCGGATCGGCCCATATCATCAAATCTCACGACAACGGTCGGTATCCTCCGGATATCCGCCGTGCCAGACATCACCGATAGGTAGCCTTCCCCTGCCAGGCTCATCGTCTACAACTCGATCTTCTTGCCCCGGGGTACCATACCGGGCCCACCATGTACCCAAGACGGTTCATCCACTCCTCGAATCGGGTCTCGAAATCCAACAGAAAACATGAAATCTCATGGTGGACGACACATACATCACGAGAAAACCGCATCTTATTTTAAAAAGAGAAGAGCAGAGAGAGAGAGAAGTTTTTATATATTTTTGCGGTTTTCCCCAAAAATCCAGAAATCTCATAGAAATCCTAATCTCAAAATCATGAGTAAGTATATGATAAGTGTCGGCATATGCCCATACTACTGTGCGATAACATGAAAATATGAATGCATGAATGTCTAAGCAATAAATATCATGTCTGTACTAATGTCAGAGAATAATCACAATATTATAGCGGTCTAGTTGTTAACTGATTCTATCCATAAAAGTCAATATGATCTAAAGTGTACGTGACATAGCAATTACCGATGATGATGTGTGTGAGCCGGCAAATAAGTGTGCGTGGAATATGCGCATCATCGGTAATAGTGCTGGTGTCCTAACAGGTAAAGTTTATACTGATTATAGCAACATCTAAACGAACATGCACCATGATAATTACAGTATGAATGTAAATACAGATGTGCATTATCCACTCCTCTGCGAGATACGAGTACAACTACCACTATGTGAGTCGAACCTAAACCAGTGTCCATCTAACATCCTAAGGAACTAAACCTAATAGACTAGTCAGTAAGAAACTAGAGTCTACCTAAGGTCTGAATCAATATCTCTAATAGTCGGCGATCCCGCCTCAATAGCGTCACGTACGTAGTACGGCTTCCTCGAATCAAGAGTGCGGATCAATCATCAAATCTAAGCCTCGTACGGTAAAATCCATCGTACGGCATCCCAATATCGGGGTACGGTCAAGTATCTCCTAGGTGTCTCCTCATTCGTATAATGTCATCATCAGCACATCTCATGATCAAGGTGTTAAACTGTGATCGCATACATCAATCATATATCATTGCCATCATGATAAGCATCATTAGTTTATCCTCAGAAATATCATGTCATATGTATCATATTGTGACTAGGTCATACTTATATGATATCGGCATCAGATCACACCAATATAATGTTGTAATCAAGTTATACATATATCATATCGTGATCAGTCACAAGTTACAGTCCGGGTACTATTCTAGCATCCCATGTACATCAATATCACCACCACTCTTTATAATTTGTATATTCATGTTCATTATCTCATTCTCTAATGATCCGCTAACACTTTAATACGACTGTATAGTCAAGAATCACGGCATCAAGCCCAGTTATAGTGTTTCATCATGCCTCAAATATCATATCACATCAATGAATCCCATATACGTGTTGTATATATATATACACCTATACCTAGTTTTATATACGTATACACATATACGTATACTCCATGTCGAGTTTTAGTGTGTGCGTGTGTGTTTCTATCAGAAACCTACGAACCTTTCCCAAAGTACTCATCCTCTGATATGGTTTTCCTAAATCAGTCTAGTCCAGCCTAGGGTCAATACTAGGGTCCTACTAGGGTCACATCTGGTTTCTTAATTTCAATAAGTACTATTCCTATTCTACGTTGCGGGGGTGCTAAACGCCATCCACCCGACTTCCCCCCGTAGATATGCATCTACTCACCTGGTCCATGTCTGCCGACGACGGTGTCGCCACCCTCCTCTTCATCGCCTGCAGTCCACTTGAAGGGTACCTAAACGCAAACATATAAATATTATCGTAAACTGAATCACATACGAAAGTCAAAACGACGCAATGAACCAGCATAGGTTAAAGCCTATGTCCCGTCCACGAAAAAGAACCAAATATCGCTCGATATCGGCGTACAAACTCCGATGGATCGAGATAAACATTAACAAATAACTCGTAGTTTTAAAACACATTACTTATACCATAAAACATGATTAAATCCATCGAAACCCTAAAATCCATCAAACCGTCCAATTTCGTAAAAACCGAAATTGCCAATTTACCGTTTTTCATCAAAACTTGACATTTAAATGAAACCAATAGTTATAAAACTCATTATATAGCATAACTAGACTATACAAACCGTTACTATATTTTTATTACACAAATTTATATTAATTTGAAATTTCTAGTTTGCAACATTTAACAATTTTCAACATTTTTCAAGCAAAGCACCACAATTCCACCACAAAACATGATTTGCATGAATTAATGTATTAAACCACAATTCATAATGATAATGATTCAATGAAACCATAAATTATATTTTTAATCACATTTATTTAGAAATTCCTAAAATCTAGTTTACAAAATAATAGCATTTTATTACTATTTTTCTAATTATCAAAGTAATCTAGTGATCAAACTAAGTTTTTCATTCAATTAATGTGCTAATATCCTCATTAAAACTACCATCTAATGATAGCAACTTAAATTGGAATTTTATATTACCCACAAACACATTTTAGAAAAATCTGGTTAGCTAATTTCCTTATTTAAAACAATTTTAAATGAAAATTTTACAATTTTACAACCATGCCATATTTTCCAATTCTAAAAGTGTTAAACTAACTATTATAACCCTAATTAATTATTAAAAACCCTAACTTGAATTTACAACCCTAACTTGCACTTTTTAAAAAAACATAGAATTAATTCATTAAATCTAATTAAGCTTAAATGAACATCTAAAACAATAAATCAAAAGAAAGAAATTATACCTCCCAAAATATGAAATCCCAACAAGAAATGAGCCTCCAAAATACATGCTTTCCCACTCCAAAATCCATATAAAAAAGGGTAGAGAATAAAGGGTATGAAGAGATTAGGATTTTGTGTATTTTTTTGTTGAATTTTTGATGGATTTTGATGGATTTTTGTGCAAAAATGAGGTGGGAAATGGGGGGGCCAGCCATAGGGGGTTGTGGCCGGCCTTGAGGGAGTGAGGGAGAGAAAGAAATGATTAAGGAAAAGTGTAGAAGTTTCAAGAGGAGACATATCACTTAAAGGTCTTTTCATGGTTTATTTAATTATTTATTTATTTGTTTACTATAGCAACTCAAGAAAGCTCTAGAAAATAGGAAAAATTTGCAAATAAATTTTGCATGATACACACTAATTTCTAACATGCCATGGTTCATTTTTACAAATTAAAACCATTTAAATTTGTAATTTACACTAATTTAGTGTAAAAATAAAGCTTATGTTAATATTTAAAATAATTAATTTAGGAAAAATATTTTATTAAACTAAAAATTTATAAGTGTCTAAATAAACACTATTTACTAGTAATTACATAATTAAATAGGTATTTTTTGAATTTACAATGAAAAACAATTGCGGTTTGATTTTACGAAAAATACATTTTGCTTTACCGAAAATCATAAAGTTCGCTTAAACACTTTTATTCATTTAATTATTTATTTAATTATTTATTTAATTATTTTTAAAACGTTACAAGTTTCCAATGCATGCCCCCAAAAGGAGAGGGGTAACTCAGAATCACTCATCATGGATCGTACCATATCTAATAAGGTACGATTCCGTCGCTCTGACACACCGTTGTGCTGTGGTGTGTAAGGGGGAGTGAGCTGAGAGAGAATCCCATTCTCTTTTAGGAAGTCCAAGAATTCAGTACTTAAGTACTCTCCACCTCGATCTGATCGAAGTATCTTGATTCTCATTCCTGTTTGGTTTTCTACTTCAAGTTTGTACTCCTTGAATTTCTCGAAAGCTTCAGATTTATGTTTTATCAAAAACACATGACCAAATCTTAAGAAATCATCAGTAAAAGTTATGAAGTAGGAAAAACCGCTTCTTTCATGTGTAGACATTAGCCCACATACATCACTATGTATAAGGCCTAGGAGCTCAGTAGCTCTTTCTCCGTGTCCAGTAAACGGAGTTTTGGTCATTTTACCTTTGATACAAGACTGGCAAGTTGCATAAGATTTATACTCAAAAGAATTTAAATATCCATCTTTATGAAGCTTGTTTAGTCTTGTTTCATTAATATGACCAAGTCTACAATGTCAAAGAAAAGCTTCATTTATATCTGAAAATTTTCTTTTACTTGTGTGTTGAATGTTGAAAACAGTGTGTTGATTAAGGACGTATATCCCGTTATTGAGTGTACCACAACCAATCAACTCTTGATTAAGTCTAATGTTCATAACATTGTGTTGCACAGCAAAATGATATCCTTCATTGTCTAACAAAAAAACGGATATAATATTACAAAGCATACTTGGCACAAAATAACATGGGTTCAAAACTAATAGACAACCCGATGGCAACCCTAGGTGATACTCTCCCACTGAAACTGCATTTACATTGGAACCATTTCCAACTTGGAGAGTATGATCACCTGTCTTCAAAACTCTGCTATTTCTCAACGCCTGCACAGAATTGCAAATATGAGAACCCGAACCGGTATCCAATACCCAGGAAGCAGAGTTAATAGAAAAACAGTTTTCAATCACGAACACACCTGAAGCTGAAGCATCACCATGCTTCTTCTTGAGTTCAAGGTACTCAGTACAGTTCCACTTCCAGTGTCCCGTCTTCTTGCAGTGGAAACATTCTCCTTTCCCCGATTCCCCAACCTTGGACTTGTCTTTCCCCTTAACCTTTTTGACTCCTCCCTTTGGTTTGGTGGGTTTTTTCTTCATCTTTCCCTTGGCCTTAGCCTTCGGGCGAGAGGAGGAAAAAGTCCCAGGACCCAAAACGGGAGTCTTCGCTGACTTCAGTGTGCTCTCTGCACTCCTTAACATATTAAGGAGTTCAGGCAGTTCCTTCTCCATGTTGTGCATGTTGAAGTTAACTATGAACTGAGCAAAAGTGGAGGGGAGAGACTGCAGAATAATATCTGTATATTGCTCATTGTCCATTGTCCACCCAAGGTCCTCAAGCTCTTCTATAAGAGCTATCATCTTCAGAACGTGGTCTCCTACTGCTGTGCCAGTGGCCATTCGCATCTGAAACAGCTTTCTAGATGTTTCGTATCGTAATACGCGAGATTGCTCTCCATACAACTCTTTTGTATGGAGGAATATGGATTGTACGTCCATATTCTCATGCTGCTTCTCATGTGTGTTATCCATTGATGCAAGCGCGAGGCATTTGGCCGTGGAACAGTCAGTGTCCCATGTCTTGCAGATTTCCTTATCCGCAACTGAAGATTTAGGACCTGGGCTGGACGGGGTTGGAGCGGTGAGGACATATGATACCTTATCATACGTTAAGGCAATGTTGAGATTCCTCAGCCAATCTTTATAATTGGTCACATTCAGTTTATTTTTATCTAATAGAAGCTTGAGTCCTGACATTTGAATCTGCTGTTAAGAGAGAGAAAAGAATATACTCAGCGAAAAGCTCTTGCAAAGATTAGATTGGTTATTATCTTGTCTAATCGATGTCTCCCACTGTTTTTATCAAACATTCTTTAAAACCTTTTAAAAAGAAAACTAGCCGGGATTAATTACATTTTACAACTTCGCTAACCATTCAGCCAGGCCGGTGCCGGTACTTCAGGGAGGTTCCCCGTGCTTTCGCACGGACCTAATTAAAATAAACCTCGTCTTCCCAGAGGCGTAGCCCCGTTTGACACCTTTCTTGACACCTACTGAGTTAGCTAATTGTAAAGTGCAAAATTCTCCCAGGAGCAACTTTTGCTCGCAGTGGGATCAGGATCATACTATCATATAGAAGGTATACTATCTCATTGTAAATGTCAACTCTTGAAATTCCCGATATTATTTTTACCCCTAGTACTCATGACCTTAACTAAAGTCAACATATCATAAGTACTAGTCAAGTTCTTCCCGTCATTTCGTAATTAACTAGACCCACCTATATGACCCTTAACTAAAGTCAACATAATCATATGGATGTCCTAACTAATCTGCATCATAAGCAGTGTAGGAAGACATCACTCAGCTGCCGTACACTGCGCCTTAACTAAAGTCAGAATACGCAGCATGAATACTAGGTACTCTACTTCCTAAAATGACGGAGGGCTGCGGATAGTTTTTAAGAAAACTTTTAACACTTTGAACTTGATATCGTTGTAGAATCCAATGGGTTTAAAAGGAGTAGCTTAAGCTCCGCATTTTGAAACTTGCTTTTTCATAAAAAAGGGCCGAGTGTGTTTCAAATCTGATTCTACAACATCTTTTTAGGTTCATTTATCTTTACATTAATCTTATTAATGTAGTCCCATCATTTAATTCCTAAAGCCATCACAGAAAGAAACGAAAATATAACATACGCTTATGCCACTCGCATTCGCCACAGTGTCCTGATATGCACCGTTAAGTTACTTAACTAACGGCATACCAAGACGGGGCTAGCGCGGGTGCAAAACATAAGCAACGTCTATTATATATCATATATATAATATTCCATTCCTCTCAGATATAAATTAAATGATCACATCAAATAAGCAGCAGAAGCACATTTAATATAGGATATCTAGGAGGTCCGTATTTTGTATTTAGCCAGCAATAGAAAATACGGATTCCACGGTCGTGATGAATAGCCAAGTCCACACCCTTAGACCCCTACAAGAGCAGTAAGTGACCCTACCAATTCTGGAGTTTCGAAGACTCGGTCTCGACTCCTCGAGATGGCCTCCCACTAAACCCTAGAACCCGGTCACTTGTGCCCTCCTCCTTAGGTCTATCCTAATGCAGAAAAGTAAATAATATACAACACTGGTGACATCAACCTCAATCCGGAAGTGCCACAAATAAAAGAATATTACATACAATTTAATTTTACATGAATGAAAAGAAAACTCTCATCTCACATAAAACCCCCGGCTATTCAATCACGACAATCCTGCACATCAAATTTCAGCAACACATAATATCATATATCATCAACGTAAGTAAGTATGCGTACCCCGATTGTCGTTGATGTATAGCAACGAAACCGGCGATACACCACATACTACACTTACGGTCACAGAGAAAAAAAATTAAAAACTACAACAATTGGAATCGTAACTGCCTTTAGACAATACAAACCCGAAATATCACATATACAAGATTTTATGCCTAACAATGTAAAGCTCGCATTTAGGTCTCACCCATAAAAACACATTTTCAAAATAAGCCGGATAATTCAACAATATTTCCGATTATTCCCGAGACCGAACTGCTAGATTTACACGCAACAAACAAATTTATAGATTCCAATTATTGTATCACATACTAATAAACTAGGCGCAGTTAAAACATTCGATCGAATAATTAAACACCCAAAGACTTCTCAGAAAGCTCAACACTTGAGCAGTTTTAAAAATTACCAGAAACTGCACAAAGTACGTGCGAGCCAGCGCAAGAAAGTACAGCCCCACCTGCACCAAAGGCGCTGCGGAACCGCCACGGAATGACCATTCCTGCCGCGGTTCCGCGGTCCTTTAGTGGAGTTAGGGGTTCGTATTTCTTGTGGGCCCATAAAATACCCTGCTGAATTTTTTAAGTATTTTTAATGTGAAAAAATCCACGTTTTTGAAAAAAAGTCCAGAGAGCACCCCCCGGGTGTCGTATTTCGTTCGTTCGAGATTTTTAACGTCGTCTAGATTACTCTAAAGCTCTAGCTTGGCTCTGATACCATTGTAGGGTTTCCCTATCACCTCATATAGGGTTTGGAAGCATCACACATGCCACAACTTTAATTTTAAGAGGTGCTAAGCAAACTTAACTAGGAATCAAACTAGAATAATTGAGTAGCAATTAATAGTATCACATATAAAAGATTATCTAACACTAAGTGGAGAGACTACAACCTTTGTAGACCTCCTAGGGCAACTCCTTGGATCTCCTAACGTTTGGAACGGCTCTCTTGAACGCTTCCAAGTCCACGACGATCCACTCGAAGTCCTTTGCTCAAAGCTTGTTGCTTCACTTGATCTATGAAATCCTTGAAGCAAACACCCCACACAAAGTAGCTATAGGTGTGTAAGATGATGAAGTGGTTTAGGTTCTCACTTAAAACCCTTTCTTTCTTTTAATCTCACTCAATTTTAGAACTCAAGAGAGAGCTAGAGAGAGGAAGATGAAGATGGCAATATTTTCTTTTGGATGAATAATGATCTCATGATAATAATGAGAGAGAGAGAGATAAATATCATAAAACAAACCATGGTTAATAATAATATCTAGATATTTTGTGATGAGTTAAAGAGTAAAGGAAATTAACTAAGGTTGAATCAAAGGTCAACCAAGGAAGTGTGTAGAAATAATGAGTCATTTGTGAAGAAATGAGTCATTAATTTAATTTCCTTTATTTTTAACTTAAAACAAAAATATCCATATATATAAATATTAACAATGTGAGTCTTATTGTTAGTTATGTATATGCCCTAGAGGCCATTGTTGTACATATGATGTATATAATAATGGATGCTTGGTTATATATAGAGATGACTTTCTTGCTCGTCATGATAGTATGCTATTTGGTTTCACTTTATCTTAACATGTTGACTTGTATTGGTTTACTGTTTTACTCTCACATGTTGATAAAGCCCTTAGGATCTGTACTCGACTACTGGGACTATGATGAGATCATACTAGTGGGGCCGCGGTAGTCGATGAGTACATCCTATAACTGTTCCTAGTCGAGGGTATATCGAGACAGGGCATCGATACACCAGAGTAGACTAGCGTATACGCATCTTGACCCATATGATGGGCGATGGATGATCCCATATCCATCGGTGTTAGACATCAGAGATGGTGTACGGGTGCTCAGTGGAGACTGGGTACACTGGACGGACTCGCCGAGAACTCCCAGATGGTGATATACCACACGTCAGATGGCAGTTCTCCGGTGACACAGGTACAGGGTAGTCTGAAGACCCGAGATCGTCATAGAGTCTTGTGTGATTCCCACTGTGCTTTGATTTCCACCTTACCACGTCCTAGAGGGCGTGCAAAACGGTGGCTTTTGGGTACAGTCCCGAATCACATGGAGGCAATGAGCGATAGGAGGGGATTCGTCTCTCCCGGTATAGGGAGTTGATGTTGTGCTGTGTTCGATTGGCTATAACTGGAAGTCCCTGGCCAGGGCTGATATAGAGATTTACTGGTAAGTGTTACTAGTAGTTTCTCGACCCGTTATGAGCCATACATCGACACGACTTATCGGTTACTGGGGTCTGACGTATACCACCCCTAGACTTGATATGCGACATATCAGACGAACAGACCGGACTGTACGGGAGTGTTACTGATCGGATTCACAGGAGAACGCACAGGCTAGCTTGTTGATCTTCTGATCGCTCAATACCTGGGTGGCTGTTACGTTTAGCTGACCGCTTGCAGCTTGTGGGTGTTTGATATGATCATCACCTGCTACCGGCGTATTGATGATTCTTTAGAGTCCTACACAGAGGTTTCTTGGCTCAGGCGAAACGGAGTAGTGGCGCATATGTGATATGCGCAGGAACGAGAATAATGCGATATGGGATACCGTATTATATTCTCGCGATATATGGATATGAACCGGGTCATCGGATCAAGTGTTGATTCGATGAATCGGTACATGATATATTAGTCGGTAATATTCGATATAGCCGGATCATCGATTCAAGTGTTGATTCGATGATTTAATGTATAATAATATATATGATATATTGTATTACATTATCTAATATTGGCTCTCTTTATTATTTCATTTTCTCAGTGGATGATACATTGATATATATGCGATATATGTTAATTGTATTATTTTCTTTTGTTGCAAATATATAATATATATGTGATATATATTATTGTGACATGATATGATTAATTGTTAAACATGTTTAAGGATGATTAATTGAGGTTAGGGTTTGATTAGGGTTAGTAGCTTCAAATTCCTTCTAGAAGCTTTATTCTTTTGTCATGGTTAAGATATTTGTTGATGACACATTCTTAACTCAACCAAACCCTAACCCTAGTTTATTCTCTACACATTCTTAGCCACTCATCCTTGACCATGGTTAATAATCAATCATATAGATTTATTCTATTCATCACAAAAGAAAAAGGATTATCATTATCTTTTCATTATCATCTTCTTGCTTCTTCATGAAAGCTTGCTAGTTTTTCTTAAGTGATGAAAATAAAATGAGAAAATGATATTAAAAGAAAGCAAAATCACTACTCTCTCAGTCTCATCTCATCTAGCCCATGGGATTAGTGTGTTCTACTCTTTTGAGTGAGAAAGCTTGAGTCGAAGCAACTTCAAGGTAGATCATCGGAGATTTGGAATACGACAAGCTAGAATGGATCGTTCGAGTCGTGGAGCCTCTCATGAGTCCGGGAGATCGTGGATCGCGGCAAAGGGACTTCTACTCGGAGATTGTGAAGTGAAGGAGCGGACTACAAAGGTTGTAATCCCTCACACTTAGATAAAAGTTATCTTATTGCATGTTAAACCCTAATAATCTAGCAAAGATCCCGGCTTTGGGTCGTTCGGCACGTCTAAAATTTAATCCGGGCATGTTTGATGCCTTTTGAACCTTCACAAGAGTGCCTAGGAACCCTACACTTATATTGCCATCTAAGTTGTATCATCAACCATGATACAAATGCATGTATGTATGTGTGTATGCACATCAACATGTACATATAAATGCATGCATCCATCTAAAGAAAAGGGTTTAAATAAATGAGATAAAAGTCAATATTAAATCAACACTTGATTTAATAAACCGGTCATATCTCATACGACCCGACTAATATAAAACGCCCAATTAAAATACGGTATCATATACACGTATCCGCACATATCTCATATGCACACCACATCGTTTCGCCTGAGCCAGGAAACTTCTGTGTGGGACTCTAAGACTCGTCAATACGCCAGCAGTAGGTGGTGATCATATCAAACACCTACAAGCCGTAAGCGGTCAGCTAAACGTAACGGCCACCCGGGTATTGAGCGATCAGAAGAAGAACAAGCAAACCTGTCAAAACTCCAGTCAATCCAACTGGCAACACTTACCGTACAGTCCGGTCTCTTCGTCAGTTATGCTGCATATTAAGTCTAGGGATAGAATCATCGACCCTAATAACTCAATAAGTCATGCCGGTATATGGTCTATAATAGATCGAGAAACTACTGATAACACTTATCGGTAATATCTCAGCAGCCCTGGCCAGGGACTTCCTGTTATAGCCAATCGTGCACAGCGCAACATCAACCCCCCCAATACCGGGAGAGACGAAACCCCTCCTATCGCTCATTGCCTCCATGTGCCTCGGGACTGTACCCAAAATCCACCTGTTTGTACGACTCAGTAGAGCCGTAGTAGGGTGGAGATCAACATACAGTGGGAGGACACACAAGACTCTATGGCGATCTCGGGGCTACAGACTAACCTGTACCAGTGTCACCTGAGAACTGCTATCCGACGTATGATATAATACCACATAGGAGTTCTCGGTGAATCCGTTCATGTACCCAGTCTCACTGAGCACCCATATACAATCTTTGGTGTCAGCACACCAGATGGATATGAGATCATCCATCGCCCATCACATGGAACAAGAATGGTATACGCTAGTCTACACTGGAATATCGATGCCCTATCTCGATATACCTACGACTAGGAACATTTCAAGGATATGCTTATAAACTACAGGTGTCCCACTAGTATGATCCACATCATAATCCCAGTAGTCAAGCCAATATCCTTAGGGCTTTACCAATATGTACAAAATGAGTAAAAACATGATCAAGTGAACATATGATAAAGAGAAACCAGATAGCATACTATCATGTCGAGCAAGACTGTCTTCTGAATACACACACACACACACACACACACACACACACATACACACACATCAGTACATACAATATCATATAATGGCCTCTAGGGCATACATATATCCAACAGTATTCCTTTCACCTAGTGATAATTTATATATGATACTTTGTTGTTACCCTAAATATTCTAGTTAAAGATCCATGCTTTGTTTGCTTATCACCTCTTTAAATTTTAAAGTGGCATGTGTGATGCTTCCATACTCTACAGTAGGTGCTAGGGAAACCCAACTATGATGTTATATGTTGCTGTGATATGTTATATTGGATCGTCGTGTTTTGAATAGCCGGGTTTTTTTATGTGAGATGAGAGTTTTCATTTTCATTCATATAAAAGCTTGTATGTAATATTCTTTTATTGGGGCACTTCCGGGTTGAGGATGAAGTCACCATTGATGTATATTATTTACTTTTCCGCATTAGGATAGACCCAAGGAGGAGAGCACAAGTAACCGGGTTCTAGGGTCTAGTGGGAGACCATCTCGAGGAGTCGAGACCGGGTCTCTTAACTCTAGAATTGGTAGGGTTGCTTGTCGCTCTCATAGGGGTCTAAGGATGTGGGTTTGGCTATTCATCGTGACCGTGGAATCCGCATTTTTATTGGCTTAAATAAAACACGGAATTCCTAGTATATCCAATGTTTCATATGTGTTCTTTTGCTGCTGATAATCTGTGATGTGATCACTTGATATGTTGAGATGAATGCTTATATTTTATATATATGATGATATATAGTAAATATGGATGCTTTCGTTTCTTATGTGATGCTTAGGAAGCATAAAAGATGGGATATCATTAATGAGATTAATGAAAGAAAAAGAAACCTAAAGATGTTGTAGAAACTTGTTTTAAAAACTGGTAGCTCTAGTTCTTGCTTTGCATAGAGGTATTCCTTGTAGAATATCCATCACCTTATTCAATAAGAAAAGAGCCGAGATCTCTTCACTGGGAGTGACCACTTTAGCGAAACTGGAAGATGCTACAACCCACTCGGTTTGTCTTTTGATTGCTTCTATAGTTTTTGTTTGCATAGTCATATTTATGAAATATCCTGCACCTTATTCGATAAGGAAAGAGCCGAGATCCCTTCACCGGGAGTGACCACTTTAGCAAAACTAGTAAAAGTCTCAAAAACACTCCTTTTCAAAATCACTCGATTCTACAACGATATCAAGTTCATTACACAAAAGGTTTTTCTTAAAAACCTGTCGTAGCCTTCCGTCATTTCGGATAAGTAATAGTATTCGTGCTGCGTTTGTTGACCTTAGCCAAGAAATAGTGTGCGGTAGCTAATTAGTGCTTATCTGCAAGTATATGATGCGATTTAGTTAGGGTAGTCGTACGGCTTTGTTGACCTTAGCCAAGAGTCGTACGGGTGGGTTTAATTCAATCAAGAAATGACGGGTTGAACTTGGCTAGCGCTTATGATTTGTTGACCTTAGCCAATGTCATAAGTTGCTAGGGGTAGAATATTATCGGGAATTTCAAGTGTTGAAATTTGCAATGAGATTGCATACCTTCTATGAGATAGTTGGATCCCGATACCCACTGCGTGTAAGAGTTACTCCTGAGAGAATTTTACACGTTACAATTAGCCGATCAAATAGGTGTCTAGAAAGGTGTTAACGGGGTTACGCCCCTGGGAAAACGAGATTTATTTTAGGTCCGTGCGAAAACACGGGGAACCTCCCTCAAAGTACCGATACTGGCATGGCCGAAAGATTGGCGAACTTGTAGGGTGTAATTAATCCCGGCTAGTCTTACCATTTAGGGTTTGAAGGAAGATTTGATAAAAATAGTAGGAGCCATCCTGATTAGATAAAATAATAACCAATCTGATCCTGCAAGAGCGCACGCAGAGTGTTTTCTTCTCTCTCTCCTGGTAACGACCATGTCACGCCTTAATCAAGATAATATTATGGATGCATTGATCGAACCTGCTTATTATACTGAGATAGGGAATGTTAGTTCCGCTCTATCTTATAATTGTTATAAGTCTGAACAGGAAATAGGGGAATATCCGGATTTCCATGCCACCCATTCGAAGAATAAGTATGTTGATGCATATTCTTCGGGTGTATTCGATTACCAAGAATTGTTTCTTAGTATCCTCTACGTGCTAGGTATGTGATATCGGATCAGGATCCCGCATATGTAATATGTTACATGGGCTACAGACAGGTAGAGAACTGAGAATGGGTGATATATCTCTAAGTGTAGAAAATGGTGCAAGTGTTGCAGCCAAGTCAGTTGGCAAATATCACCTTGTATTAATACATTGATTCTGAACAAATGTTATTAGATACCGAACCTGATATACAACATTACATCAGTTTCTTTATTAAGTTAAAGAAGGATATAATTTTGTATTAGAGGATAATGTTGTGAACATTTTCTTGAATCAAGAATTGATTGGATCAGGCACGTTATATAATAGCATATACGTTCTAAATTAAACCACAGTTCAAAGTATACAGAACACACACAAGAGGAATAGTTCAGAAATGAACGAATTCTTCTTGTGGCATTGTAGACTAGGTCATATCAATGCGACACGACCAGCTAAGTTATATAAGGATGAATATGAGAATCTATTCGAATTTTCATCTTATGATACTTGCCAGTCTTGTCTCAAAGGTAGAATGACCAATACTCCGTTTACTGGAAATAGAGATAGAGTTGCTGAAATCTGGGACTAATACATGATGATGTATAAGGTCCCATGTCTATAAATTCCAAGGTTGGTTCTTCATGTTAGTTATATGTATGCCCTAGAGGCCATTACTATACATAGGATGTATATTGTAGTGGATGCTGGGACATATATAGGGAGGACTTTCTTGCTCGACATGATAGTATGCTATCTGGTTACTCTTTACCTTAACGTGTACACTCATTGTCTCTCTGTTACATGTCGGTAAAGCCCTTAGGATGTGTACTTGACTACCTGGACTATGATGCGGATCATACTAGTGGGGACATGGTAGTCCATAAGTACATCCTTCAAGGTCCCTAGTCGTGGGTGTATCGAGATAGGGCATCGATATACCAGAGTAGACAAGCGTATACCTTCTCGACCCATGAAGATGGGCGATGGATGATCCCATATCCATTGGTGTTTGACATCGGAGATGATATACGGGTGCTCAGTGGAGACCGGGTACACTGGACGGACTCGCCGAGAACTCCCAGATGGTATTATACCTTACGTCAGATGGCAGTTCTCTGGTGACACTGGTACAGAGTAGTCTGTTGACCCGAGATCGTCATAGAGTCTTGTGTGGTTCCCACTGTGCTTTGATTTCCACCTTACCACGTCCAAGAGGGCGTGCAAAACGGTGGCTTTTGGGTACAGTCCCGAATCACATGGAGGCAATGAGCGATAGGAGGGGATTCGTCTCTCCCGGTACAGGGAGTTGATGTTGTGCTGTGTTCGATTGGCTATAACCGGAAATCCCTGGCCAGGGTTGCTGAGATTTATTGGTAAGTGTTACCAGTAGTTTCTCGAACTTTTATAGACCTCATATCGACACGACTTATCGAGCTATTGGGGTCTGACGTTTACCACCCCTAGGCGAGATATGCGACATATCAGACGAACAGACCGGACTGTACGGTAAGTGTTACTGGTTGGATTCACAGGAGTGTGAGCGGGCTTGCTCGTCGATCTTCTGATCGCTCAATACCCGGGTGGCCGTTACGTTTAGCAGACCGCTTGCGGCTTGTGGGTGTTTGATATGATCATCATCTGCTGCCGGCGTATTGACGAGTCTTCAGAGTCCTACACAGAGGTTTCCTGGCTCAAGCGAAACGAAATAGGAGCGCATATGAGATATGCGCGGGACCGAGAATAATGCGTGTATGTGATACCGTATTCTATTCTCGCGATGAATGTATCGAATGGTTGTATGTGATATAACCTAGTTATCGAATCAAGGATTGATTCGATAAGCCGATACATTGGATATTAGTCGGTTATATGCGATATGACCGGATCGTTAAATCAAGTGTTGATTTAATGATTTAATGTATAATTATATATTTGATATATTACTTTTCATTAACTAGTATTGGTTCACTTAAGATGGATTTTCTCACTTGGTGTGCACATTGTATATGTGATATATTTTTGTGCACTTGATTGTATCATGTTTGATGATACATGCTAGTTTGTGTGTATGTTTAGTTTAAACCTTGGTTAAGTAAATGGTTAGGGTTTTGTTTAATTTATTTATTTATTTATTTCATTTTGGCAAGAAATGAAATGGTTGCTACTTTTGTTTTACATTGAAGCTTCATGAAGCTTTGAAAAAGTCTACCATTTTTGTTTCATGCCTAACCTAACCATTCACCTAACCTTAGTTTACTCTCTACACATAACCATGGTTGCTAATATGATAAGGATCACTCATTTTCTATTATTCAATATACTTATCATATTATCTTATTTTTTTTCTTCTTCTTCTTCTTCTTCAAGATGAAGAAAACCTTGCAACTATAAAT
The DNA here is from genome assembly GCA_030015575.1 of Agapanthus africanus. NCBI lineage: Eukaryota > Viridiplantae > Streptophyta > Magnoliopsida > Asparagales > Amaryllidaceae > Agapanthus > Agapanthus africanus. Next base: position 207,568,074 of record CM057337.1, read on the forward strand.
GGTGACTTGATGAAAAGAGTGAGAAATCCAATTCTAAAGTGAACCCACTTCCTATTTCTTCATCCTCTACCACTTGCCAAGTAGTATAGGGTGTTTTCTTCACAAGTTTCATGGCTTGGTGAAGTTGGAGCTTGATCTTGTGTTGCCTCGACGTAGATCATCTTCGGCATGGAAGTCGACGACCCAGCCCCCCCATTTCTTCGATGAAGCCGACGCTTGAGCCCGGGATCCGATGATCGCAGCGAGGGGACTTCATCATGGAGCTATGGAGGTGGAGGACCGGATCTACAAAGGTTGTATTTCCGTTCACTTCTTAGTTAAGATGTTAACTAGTTGCATGTTTCGCCTAAACTCTGGTCAACGATCCGTATTAGGGTTTCTCGGCACTTGTAAAATTTGAATTTGGCATGGTTGATGCCTTGTGAGACCTCTTGAGTGTGCCTAGGAACCCTACACTTCATACTTCATTATATTCACTAATCTTCTCTCAGGATTCGGACATATGTTCCTGTTGAAACACAGCTCTGAAACTTTTGAGAAATTCAAGTTAAAGAACCAGAAGGGTACAAGTATTAAAGTTCTTCGATAAGATCGAGGAGGTGAATACTTGGGCATGGAGTTCCTGGATTTTTTAAACAGAGAATAGGATTCTCTCTCAACTTACTCCTTCGAGTACACCAAAGCACAACGGTGTATCGGGGCGGAGGTATCGCACCCTATGAGATATGGTGTGCTCTATGATGAGTACTGCTGAGTTACCTGTTTCCTTTTGGTATTATGCAATTAAGAAACTGCATACATATTGAATGGGGTTCCAACCAAATCATTGCCTACCACTACATATGAGATATGGAATGGGAAGAGACCTTGTCTTAAACGAGTTAAGATATGGGGTTGTCTGGCCTATGTTGAAAAGCAGAATCCAGACAAGCTCGAGGCAAGGTAAGTCTTGTAAGTTTGTTAGGATATCCCAAACATTTGTGAGGGAATATCTTCTACCACTCTGAGGAGCAAAAGATGTTTTGTTTCTCAGTATGCCACCTTTTTTAGAAAAGGAATTTCCTATGAAGAAATTTGTGGTCATGAGGTAGAACTGGAAGGAGTTCCAGCTAGACAAACTAACAGCTGATGATTCGGTGAAACCAAAGGATTCCGTAGTCTCCAACGAATCTCACCCTCTCCGTGAATCTGGTAGGGTTCCTCATCCACTTGAGAGATACTATGGTCTTCTCGGTGACAGTGGGAGAGAGGAATGCATCATGGTAGATGATGGCCCAACTAGGTTCAGGCAGGCCATCACGAGTGGGGACTTTGTGAAATGGCTGGATGCTATGCGATCAAAGATAGAATCCATGTACACCAACAAAGTATGACTTTGTATGTTGCACCTGAAGAGGTAAAACCCGTTAGGAGCAAATTGATCTTGAGAAGATTCTTGGTGTAGACGGAAAATTTGAGACTTTCAAATCTATGCTTAAGTCCATCAGGATCAATGCACGCATCGCGGAGTTGGAACGTCTGTTTTGATGTGGCAGTCAAAGAGTTTGACTTTATCAAAATAGTTGATGAACCTTGTATATACAAGAAGGTTGTAGAGAGTGAGGTTGTCTTACACGTATTGTACGTAGATGATAAACTGTTGAAAGGAAATGGTTTCCTATGCTACACTCGGTCAAGCTCTCTTATCATGAGGATTCTCAATATAAGATCTGGATGATACCTACTACATCTTGCGGATTATGATCTAAGTGGATTTTGGGAGTGTCCCAAATCCAGGTACATTAACACCATACTAAAGGGGTTTAGTATGGAGGATTCTAAGCGTGGTGGTTCGTCCACTTACTCAGGAATCACTCTCTCTAAAAAGATGTCTTCCAAGACTGATTTGAAGAGAGCTCGCGTGCAAGGGATAACCTATGCTTCGGCAGTAGGCTCTATCAGAGTATGCGATGTTATGTACCAGACCAGATATAGATGACTCACTAGGTGTAGTGATCAGGAATCAATCGGATCTTGGGAGAATCACTGGACAGCTATGAAGGACATTCTTAAGTACTTGCGAAGCACTAAAATAATGTTCTTGTTTTGAGCTTACAGAGTGATAAAGTCGATTGAAAGTCAGTCACAGGCATTGTCTTTTCCCTCAGTGGAGGGATGGTATGAGTGGAAGAGTTCCAGGCTAGATACCGTGGCATACTAGACGATAAAGGCTAAATACATTGCTACCAACGATGCTACCAAATAAGTTGTATGGACATTTCTTATTCATGAGATGAACAAGGTTCCTACCATTGAGCGTCCAATAACTGTTATTGTGACTACAATGGAGTTATGGTTTTAGCCTAGGAAAACCTTTCCCATCATCGATCCAGACATATTCTGAGGACAATATCACCTGATCAGGGAGATGATTGATCTCCAAGAGATCGAGGTAAGGAGAGTTGACACGGAGGATAACATGGCAGATCCACTCACCAAGGCCTGCTTCCCCAAATACTATTTGAGAGATTTTGGGATGGTTGAGTATGGGATACTACAACCTCTGCTATATTGTTGGGTATTGGATACTATAACAGATGGCCTTAGTGCAAGTGGAAGATTGTTAGTTATATGTATGCCCTAGAGGCCATTACTATACATGTGATGTATATTGTAGTGGATGCTTGGACATATATAGGGAGGACTTTCTTGCTTGACATGATAGTATGCAATCTGGTTGCACTTTGTCTTAACATGTTGACTTGAATACTTGTATAAGTGATATTGTCTTGCTCTCACATGTTGACAAAGCCTTTAGGATGTATACTTGACCATTAGGACTATAATGGAGATCATACTAGTGGGGCCAAGGGTAGTCTATAAGTACACCCTATATTTGTTCCTAGTCGTGGGAGTATCGAGACAGGGCATCGATACTCTAGAGTAGACTAGCGTATGTGCTTCTTGACCCATATGATGGGCGATGGATGATCCCACATCCATTGGTGTTTGACATCAGAGAAGGTATACGGGTGCTCAGTAGAGACTGGGTACACTGAACGGACTCACCGAGAACTCCTAGATGGTATTATACCTATCGTCAGATAGCAGTTCTCTGGTGACACTGGTACAGGTTAGTCTGTTGACCCGAGATCGTCATAGATTCTTGTGTGATTCCCACTGTGCTTTGATTTTCACCTTACCACGGTCAAGAGATCGTGCAAAAAGGTGATTTTTGGGTACAGTCCCGAGTCACATGGAGGCAATGAGCGATAGGAGGGGATTCGTCTCTCCTGGTATTGGGAGTTGATGTTGCGCTATGCTCGATTGGCCATAACATGAAATCCATGGCCAGGGTTAATGAGATTTACTGTTAAGTGTTATAAGTAGTTTCTCAAATCGTTATGGACCTTGCATCTGCATGACTTATCAGGCTATTGAGGTCTGACGTTATACCACCCCCAGGCTGTGATATGCGACATATCTGACGAAGAGACTGGACTGTACGGTAGTGTTACTGATTGGAGTCGCAGGAGTACGAGAAGGCTTGCTTTTTGATCTTCTGATCGCTCAATACCCAGGTGGTCGTTACATTTAGCAGACCGCTTGCGGCTTGTGGGTGATTGATATGATCACCACCTACTGCCGGCGTATTGACGAGTCTTTAGAGGCCTACACAGAGGTTTCCTGGTTCATGCGAAACGAAGTAGGAGCACATATGTGATATGTGCGGGACGGAGATTAATGCACGTATGTGATACCACATTCTATTCTCGCGATATGTGATATCGGTCGGTTATATGAAATATAGCTGAGTTATCGGATCAAGTGTTGATTCGATAAGTTGATACATTTTATATTAGTCAGTTGTATGTGATATAGCCGGATTATTAAATCAAGTGTTGTTTTGATAATTTAATGTATAATTATATATTTGATATATTAACTTACATTAACCAATATTTGCTCACTAAACATTTCTTTTTCTCACTTGTGTGCACATAGTATATATGTGATATATATTAACGTACAACTATTGTGTCATGCTTGATTCCACATGCAACATGGGTGTATGAGACTTACACCATGGTTATAAGTTTTTATTTATCTTGTTAATTCACAAATTAGCGGTAATTGGTCACATGGTTGAAGCTTTTAGAAACTTGTGGAACCTTTGACCAAGTCCACTCATTTTGTTTTACTTGAAGATATTTATTAACCTAACCATTATTGTTATGGTTTATTCTCTACATGAGTTAGTTTATGACACTAACTCACCCATGGTTGCTATTCTCACCTCATGAGTTCATTCTCTCATTCTTCACTTGAGCTTCTTCTTCCTCAATGAGAAAGCTCACTAGTTTTTCTCAAGGTGAGAAAATATTATGAGAAAATAAAATCTTAAGTGAGCCTACTTCCTACTTCATCATCCTCTACTATTAGCCATTTAGTTTAGGGTGTTTGCTTCACTAAACCCTAATTTAGTGAAGAGGTAGCATGAGCTTGAGTCTCCTCGATGTAGATCATCTTCGGCCTCGAAGACATCGAGCAAGCTTGTTCATTTCTTCACGTGAACCCTTACTAGAGTTCGGATGTTCACTACTTGGAGCGAATGGACTACTACACGGAGCTTTAGAAGTGAAGGACCAGTCTACAAAGGTTGTATTCATCATTCACTTAGATGTAAAAGTTGTTTACATGTTGTTTCGTTTAAAACTCTTGTTAAAGATTCTAGGTTAGGGTTCTTTAGAACGGCAAAAATTTGAAAACGGCATGGACGATGCCTTCCGAAACCTTGCTGCCGCCCTAGGGAACCTTGCACTTCAACGCCTCGGTGCCACTACAGGAAGCTCCCAAGAAGTCGGTCTTCGATCGACTTGCAACCACCACAGCCCCTCTCCATGGGTCGTCCAAGTCTTCCAACTCAGTCTTCAACAGGCTGAGACGAAGCTCAAGTGGGCCGATAAAGAGGCTTGCAATACCTGAAGAGGCTATCCCAAAATGGATAGTCCTCCCAACTCCTCCGGCGGGTGAAGTCATCAAAAGTGCTTCTCCTACCAGGAAGTTGGCTTTCGAAAGACTGGCCATTCCCTCTTAACAGACGTCAGTTTTCGACAGGCTGGCACCAATAGTAGCCCCTCATCAAAGCCGGGGGCATGACGGAGCCGCTTCCACAACTGAGATAGTCCCGTCTGTAAGACATGCTCGACATTGAAAGGAAAGACGGGGAAAATCCCCTTCTGAATTTACCCCACCAGCTCCAATGGTGAAAGTTGGCGCTGCTGTTCCAACCAGGAACAACTTTGATCTTCTTAGGAGGGTGTGAAAGAACTCTCCAACCGCGGTGCCGAAGAAATCTCTGTTAGTTATATGTATGCCCTAGAGGCCATTACTGTACATATGATGTATATTGTAGTGGATGCTTGGACATATATAGGGAGGACTTTCTTGCTCGACATGATAGTATGCTATCTGGTTGCACTTTATCTTAACATGTACTCTGAATGTCTCTATATTACATGTTGATAAAGCCCTTAGGATATGTACTCGACTACTGGGACTATGATGAGATCAAACTAGTGGGGCCACGGTAGTCGATGACTACATCCTATAACAGTTCCTAGTCGAGGGTGTATCGAGACAGGACATCGATACACCAGAGTAGACTAGAGTATACGCATCTTGACCCATATGATGGGCGATAGATGATCCTATATCCATCGGTGTTTGACATCAAGGATGGTGTACGGGTGCTAAGTGGAGACTGGGTACACTGGACGGACTCGCCGAGAACTCCCAGATGGTATTATACACCACGTCAGATGGCAGTTCTCTGGTGACACTGGTACAGGTTAGTCTGTAGACCCGAGATCGTCATAGAGTCTTGTATGATTCCCACTGTGCTTTGATTTCCATCATACCACGTCCAAGAGGGCGTGCAAAAAGATGGCTTTTGGGTACAGTCCCGAATCACATGGAGGCAATGAGCGACAGGAGGGGATTCATCTCTCCCGGTATAGGGAGTTGATCTTGCGCAGTGTTCGATTGGCTATAATTAGAAATCCCTGGCCAGGGTTGCTGAGATTTACTGGTAAGTGTTATCAATAGTTTCTTGAACTGTTATGGACCTCATATTGACACGACTTATCAAGCTACTGGGGTCTGACGTTTACCACCCCTAGGCGAGATATGCGACATATCAGACGAAGAGACCGGACTGTACGGGAGTGTTACTGATTGGATTCATGGGAGAAAGTACAGGCTTGCTTGTTGATCTTCTGATCGCTCAATACCTGGGTGGCTGTTACATTTAGCTGACCGCTTGCAGCTTGTGGGTGTTTGATATGATCATCACCTACTGCCGGCGTATTGACGATTCTTTAGAGTCCTACACAGAGGTTTCCTGGTTCAGGCAAAACGGAGTAGGAGTACATATATGATATGTGCGGGACCGAGAATAATACGTGTATATGATACCGTATTAGATTCTCGCGATATGAGATATCGGCCGGGTATATGTGATATAGCCGGGTCATCGGATCAAGTGTTGATTCGATGAACTGATACAGATTATATTAGTCGGTTATTTGAGAAATAGCCGGATTATCGAATCAAGTGTTGATTCAATAATTTAATGTATAATTATATATTTGATATATTAAATTACATTAACTAGTATAAGCTCACAAAAGGATTCTTTTTCTCACTCGGGTAATACATTGATATATATGCGATATATGTTAACTGTATTATTTTCTTTTGTTACAAAATATATTATATATATGATATATAATATTGTAACATGTTATAATTACTAATGCAACATGATTAGTGGAGATTAAATAAGGTTAGGGTTTGATTAGGGTTAGCTCATTCTTGAAGCTTCTAAAAGCTTTTCTTTTTGTCATGAGCTAAGATATTTTGTTGATATTTTGTAACCCAAACCACACACTCAACCCTAGTTAACTCCCTTCAAAGGTTAGCTCATTTTATATTAGCAACCATGGTTGCATAAGCAATTATCAACACAATTCATTATTCATCACAAAGTAAATTGATTTTTCTTCTTCTTCCTTGAAAGCTTTCTAGCTTTTTGCTTAGTGATGATTTTGAGTGAGATTAAGAAAACAAATGAGAGCTAAAATCCTACTTCATCATCCTAATCTATCCTAACCATTTAGATTAGGACGTTCACTTCATTAGTGAGTGAGAGCTTGTGTTAAAGAAACTTCAAGGTAGATCATCTTAGTTATCGAAGATCGGAAGCAAGCTTGCATCTTTCTCTTCGTGGACCCCCTCTAGAGTCCGGATACTCGATGATCGCAGTGAAGGGACCTCAACACGGAGCTTTAGAAGTGTAGGACCGGACTACAAAGGTTGTAATCCTAAACTCTTAATGTTTAAGTGTTTAACATGCTTTGTTTCGCCTAATCTCTAGTTTAAGATCTTGGTTTAGGGTTGTTCGGCATGTCTAAATTTTAAATCGGGCATGGTTGATGCCTTGTAGACCCTTGTGAGAGTGCCTAGTAACCCTACAGTGGTATCAGAGCCAAGCTAGAGCTTTAGGCGAAGTCTAGGCGAAGTTTACAGTCCGATCGAACCCCGAAACCCCGGTTTAGACCCCTCTCTGGATATTTTCTAAAAATGTGATTTTTTCTGCATTAAAAATACTCAAAAAATCAGCAGGGAATTCTAAGGATTTATGTAAAAAATGAGCCATTAATTCGCTTAAAGCGCCGCGGAACCGCGGCCGTACCATGGCTTGTACGGCGGTTCCGCGGCACTACAGTGGCATTCGGGTTTGAATTTTGTACAGTAATGTCCGTATGTATTTCCTGATGCTTCTGGGAATTTTTAATTTTACTCAAGTGTTAAGTTTTCTGGGTTGTATTGGGAGCTCGTTGATTCGATCGGAAAGTTTAACTTCGTTTAATTTTTCCCGGGTAATTTTAGAACGTGTTAAAAAGTTCGAACGGATATCAATAACTCACTTTTCCCCTGTCGGAAAATTTTCAAAAGTTGGATTTTTTCTCGAGTTTGAAACTTTCGGAAAATCGTGCAAGTAACGTGGTGGACCCTCTAGAAGAACACAAACCTTAACTTGATTATGTGACCATCTGAACTGGCTCTGAACCTTAGGGTTTGGGGCAGTACGGCGTTGCCACATGTGAGGCGTTGGTTTGACCCTTCTACGGCTGGACCATTGGTACTGTGGCATGTGATGGATACCTTTTTGAACTCCGCTCAAGTGTTGAGCTATTTGGGAAAACTTAGGTGTATGATTATTGGATCGGAAAGTTTAACATTGTCTATTTATCTAGAATGTGATACTATATTTGAATCCACAAGTAGTTATGAGATAACTAATTTGAATGTTATAAATCTAGCAGTTTAGTCTCAGATGATCGGTTGCCACGGGATTTTGATGCAATCAAAAGTCCGTCGCAATCACGTAGCGTACGCGGATACTCACCGGGTAAACTTAATAGATAGCCACACCCCATAGCCCCGACCAACTGACTGTAGGAGAACCCCGTCGCCAAAAGCATCCGTTCGGGTGCTTGTGGCAGCGGTGTTCCACCTTAGTGCACTTCGTCGACGGCATCCGGGAGTGCGGCCGTCTACTAAAGTTTGCGGCGAGCATTCAATCAGGTTGTCGGGAATCTTGTCGAATTGCCCGACTTGATATTGAAAAGATTTTTCGATAAGGAGACTAAAATGCGGGGTTTACAATTGTTAGGCATGCGATGCCTAAGGAATTCATTTGGTTAGGCATGAGATGTCTAAGGAGGTTGCGGATTCCAACTGCTGTAGTTTTACACTTTCTTTTCTGCGACCGTAAGCGTAGTATGTAGTGTATCGCCGGCTTCGTTGCTATACATCAACGAAAATCGGGATACGCATACTTGCTTACGTTGATGATATGTGATATTATGTGTTGCTGTGATATGTTATATTGGATCGTCGCGTTCTGAATAGCCAGGGGTTTTATGTGAGATGAGAGTTTTTCTTTTTCATTCATGTAAAATTCATTTGTATGTAATATTCTTTTATTGGGGCACTTCCGGGCTGAGGATGATGTCACCATTGTATATTATTTACTTTTCCGCATTAGGTAGACCCAAGGCGGGGAGCACAAGTAACCGGGTTCTAGGGTCCAGTGGGAGACCATCTCGAGGAATCGAGACCGGGTCTCCTAACCCTAGAATTGGCAGTGTTGCTTGCCGCTCTCATAGGGGTCTAGGGATGTGGGTTTGGCTATTCATCACGACCGTGGAATCCGTATTTTATACAGGCTCGTATTAAAAACACGGACCTCCTAGTATATCTAATATTTCATATATGTTCTTCTGCTGCAATGTTCTGTGATGGGATCATATTACTGCCTGAGACGAATGTTTATATTATATATATGAGATATATATTATATTGCAGATTTCGTTTCAAATGTGATGCTTGTGAAGCATAATAAAATGGGACTTCATTAATGAGATTAATGAAACTAAAAGAAACCTAAAGATGTTATAGAAACTTGTTTAAAAACTGGTAGCTCTAGTTCTTGCTTTGCATAGAGGTGTTCCTTGTAGAGCATCCAGCACCTTATTCGATAAGGAAAGAGCCGAGATCCCTTCACCGGGAGTGACCTCTTTAGTGAAACTAGCAGATGCTACAAACTCGGTTTGTCTTTTGATTACTTATATAGTTTTTGCTTTGCATAGTGGTATTTGTGAAATATCCTGCACCTTATTTGATAAGGAAAGAGCCGACGATCCCTTCACCAGAAGTGACCTCTTTAGCAAAACTAGAAAAGGCCTCAAAAATATTCCATTCAAAATCACTCGATTCTACAATGATATCAAGTTCATTACGCAAAGGGTTTTCTTAAAAACCTGTCGTAGCCCTCCGTCATTTCAGATAAGTACTACTTAGTATTCGTGCTGCGGTAGTTTGGCCTCCGTCAAGGCGTAGTGTATGGTATCTAACTAGTGCTTATCTGCTAGCATACGATGCGATTGGATTAGGGTATTCGTACGGCGTAGTTTGGCCTCCGTCAAGGGTCGTGCGTGTGGGTTTAATTCAATCAGGAAATGACGGGTTGAACTTGACTAGCGGACTATGGGTAGTTTGGCCTCCGTCAAGGTCATAGGATGCTAGGGGTAAAATATTATTGGGAATTTCAAGTGTTGAAATTTGCAATGAGATTGCATACCTTCTATGAGATAGTTGGATCCCGATACCCGCTGCGAGTAAGAGTTACTCCTGGGAGAGTTTTACACATTACAATTAGCCGATCAAGTAGGTGTCTAGAAAGGTGTGAACGGGGTTACGCTCCTGGAAAAACGAGGTTTACTTTAATTAGGTCCGTGCGAAAGCACGGGGAACCTCCCTCAAAGTACCGGCACTGGCCTGGCTGAAAGATTGGCGAACTTGTAGAGTGTAATTAATCCCCGCTAGTCTTTCCTTTTAGGGTTTGAAGGAAGATTTGACTAAAACAGTGGGAGCCATCCTGATTAAATAAATTGATAACCAATCTAATCTTGTAAAAGCGCACGCTGAGTGTTTTCTTCTCTCTCTCTCCTGGTTGCGACTATGTCACGCCTTAATCAAGATAATAATATAGATGTATTGACCGAACCCGCTTGTTATACTGAGCTGGGGAACGTTGGTCCCGCTCCAACTTATAAATGTTATAAGACTGAGCAGGAAATAGGGGATTACCAGAATTCCCGTGCCGCCCAAACGAAGAAAGTACATGTTGATGCATCTTCTTCGGGTGTGTTCATTACACAGAACTGTTTCTTAATATCCTTACATCCTGGGTATTTGATACCGGATCAGGATCCCATATATGTAATTTGTTACATGGGCTACAGATAGGTAGAGAACTGAGAACGGGTGATAAGTTTCATGAGATAGAAATGGTGCAAGTGTTGCAGCCAAGTCTGTTGGTAGTTATCACCCTGTATTATCAGAATACAATGATTCTGAACGAATGTTATTAGATACTGAACCTGATATACAACATCATATCAGTCTCTTTATTAGTAAAGAAAGGATATAATTTTGTATTGTTGGATAATGTTTTGAACATTTCCTATATCAAGTGTTAATCGGTTCATGCACATTATCTAAAAGTATTGACGTTCTAAATCAAACTACAGTTCTTAGTATACAGAACACACACAAGAGGAAGAGTTCAGAAATGAATGAATCCTTCTTGAGGCATTGTAGACTAGGTCATATCAATGCGAACCGACTGGCTAAGTTACATTTAGATGCATATTTAAATTAGTTTGAATTTACATCTTGTGAAACTTGCCGGTCATGTCATAAAGATAAGATGACCACAGCTCTGTTTATTGGAAACAGAGAAAGAGTTAGTGAACTCTTGGGATTGATACATGATGATGTATGTAAGTTCCCTGTCTACACATGCCAGGACCGGTTTTTGTACTTCATTACATTCTCTGATGATCTCTCAAGATTCAGACATATGTTCCTGTTGAAACACAAGTCCGAACCTTTTAAGATATTCACAGAATATAAGTTAGAAGTAGAGAACCAAAAACGGGTATCGGTATTATGTCCGTTGATGAGATGAAGGAGGAGAATACTTGAGCACAGGATTCCTGGACTATTCTAAAGGAGAATGAGATTCTCTCTCGGCATTACTCCTCCGTATACACCACAGCACGTCGGTGTATCGGGGCGGAGCATTTACACCCTATGTGATATGGTGTGCTCTATGATGAGTACTACTGAGTTACTATTTCCTTTTGGGAGTTATGCACTTGAGAAGCTGCATACCTATTGAATAGAGTTCAAATCAAATCAGTTGCCTACCACTTCATATGTGATATGGAATAGGAAGAGCCCATATCTTAAGTAAGTTAAGATTTGGGGTTGTCCGGCCTATGTCTAAAAAGCAAAATCCGGACAAGCTCGAGGCAAAGTCAGTTCTGTAGAAGTTTGTTGGATATTCCAAGTATTCGCAAGGGACTATCTTCTACCAAACCGAGAAACAAAAGATGTTTTGTTTCTCAGCATGCCACCTTTGTGAAAGGGAATTTCTTGTGAAGAAATTATTGGTCATGAGGTAGAACTGGAAAGAGTTCCAGCTATACAAACTGCAGCTGATGATTTGGTAGAACCAAAGGATTCAATAGTTTCCAACGAACTTCAGCCTCTCCGCCGATCTAGTAGGATTCCTCACCTACCTGAGAGATACTTCGGTTTTCTTTATGACGGTGGGAGCGAGGATTGCATCATGAGATGATAACCCAACTAGTTTCGAGCTGGCCATCAGGAGTGGGACTCTGTAAGAATGGCTGGATGCTTAGTGATCTGAGATAGAATCCTTATACACCAACAAAGTATGGACTTTGGTTGCTTTATCTGAAGGGTTAAATCCCCATCAGGAGCAAGTATATCTTGAGAAGATTACTTGGTGTATATGGAAAAGTTGAGACTTTCAAAGCTATGCTTAAATCCATCCAGATCCTACTTGCCACGGCTACATACCATAACTACGATATCTGGCGGTCGGGTGTAATGACTACTTTTCTAAATGTTGATTTGGAAGAGAGCGTCTATAAGTACACAGCCAGAGGGCTTCGTAGACAGTGGGAGCAGCGGAAACATGTGCAAGATGTTTTATGTGATAAATCAGGCATCGCGGAGTTGGAACATCTGTTTTGATGTGGTAGTCAAAGAGTTTGACTTCATCAGAATGGTAGATGAACCTTGTATATACAAAAAGGTAGTAAGGAGTATGGTGGTGATCCTCGTAGAGTACGTGGATGGCATACTCTTGATAGGAAAGGAGTTTCCTATGCTACGCTCGGTCAATCTCCTCTTATCATAAAGATTCTCCATATAGGATCAAGGTGATACCTCCTGAATCCTGGGTTTTGGATCTATGAGATAGATCTAATTGGATGTTACGATTCTCCCTAGTTATAGTGAGATGCTATCAATCGATCCTGGGGAGAATCACTGGAAAGGTTCCAGGGTGATAAGGACGACTGAATGTCAGTCGCAGGCATTGTCTTTACCCTCGGTGGAAGAACGGTATGTTGGAAGAGTTCCAAGCTAGATACCGTAACCTACTAGATGATTAAAAACAAGATACATCGTTACCAAGGATGCTACCAAAGAGGCAGTCTGGATATATAAGTTCATGAGATGAACTTCGTTCCTACCATTGTGTGACAATGGAGTTGTGGCTTATGCCAAGGAACCCCCGTCCCATCTGAAATCCAGATATAATTCTTAGGCAGTATCACCTGATCATGGAGATGGTTGATCTCCAGGGAGATCGAGGTTAGGAGAGTAGACACAGAGGACAACAGCGCGGATCCACTCATAAAGGCCTTTTTCCCAGTAGAGACTTTTATGGGATGGTTGAGTATGAGATACTTCAACCACAGCTAATTGTTGGGTATGCGATACTACAACAGATGGTTGAGTATGAGATTGTTAGTTTTATGTATGCCCTAGAGGCCATTACTGTACATATGATGTATATTGTAGTGGATGCTTGGACATATATAGGGAGGACTTTCTTGCTCGACATGATAGTATGCTATCTGGTTGCACTTTATCTTAACATGTACTCTGATTGTCTCTATGTTACATGTTGATAAAGCCCTTAGGATATGTACTCGACTACTGGGACTATGATGAGATCATACAAGTAGGGCCACGGTAGTTGATGAGTACATCCTATAACAGTCCTAGTCGAGGGTGTATCGAGACAGGGCATCGATACACCAGAGTAGACTAGCGTATACGCATCTTGACCCATATGATGGGCGATGGATAATCCCATATCCATCGGTGTTTGACATCAAGGATGGTGTACGGGTGCTCAGTGGAGACTGGGTACACTGGACGGACTCGCCGAGAACTCCCAGATGGTATTATACATCACGTCAGATGGCAGTTCTCTAGTGACACTTATACAGGTTAGTCTGTAAACCCAAGATCGTCATAGAGTCTTGTGTGATTCCCACAGTGCTTTGATTTCCATCATACCATGTCCAAGAGGGCGTGAAAAAAGGTGGCTTTTGGGTACAGTTCCGAATCACATGGAGGCAATGAGCAATAGGAGGGGATTCGTCTCTCCCGATATAAGGAGTTGATGTTGCGCAGTGTTCGATTGGCAATAACTAGAAATCCCTGGCCAGGCTTGCTGAGATTTACTGGTAAGTGTTATCAGTAGTTTCTCAAACTGTTATGGACATCATATCGACACAACTTATCAAGCTACTGGGGTCTGACGTTTACCACTCTTAGGCGAGATATGCGACATATCAGACGAAGAGACCGGACTGTACAGGAGTGTTACTGATTGGATTCACGGGAGAAAGTACAGGCTTGCTTGTTGATCTTCTGATCGCTCAATACCTGGGTGGCTGTTACGTTTAGCTGACCGCTTGCAGCTTATGGGTGTTTGATATGATCATCACCTACTGCCGGCGTATTGACGATTCTTTAGAGTCCTACACAGAGGTTTCCTGGCTCAGGCAAAACGGAGTAGGAGCACATATATGATATGTGCGGGACCGAGAACAATACGTGTATGTGATACCGTATTAGATTCTCGCGATATGAGATATCGGCCGGGTATATGTGATATAGCCGGGTCATCGGATCAAGTGTTGATTCGATGAACTGATACAGATTATATTAGTCGGTTATTTGAGAAATAGCCGGATTATCGGATCAAGTGTTGATTCTATAATTTAATTTATAATTATATATTTGATATATTAAATTACATTAACTAGTATAAGCTCACAAAAGGATTCTTTTTCTCACTCGGGTAATACATTGATATATATGCGATCTATGTTAACTGTATTATTTTCTTTTGTTACAAAATATATTATATATGTGATATATAATATTGTAATATGTTATAATTACTAATGCAACATGATTAGTGGAGATTAAACAAGGTTAGGGTTTGATTTGGGTTAGCTCATTCTTGAAGCTTCTAGAAGCTTTTCTTTTTGTCATGAGCTAAGATATTTTGTTGATATTTTGTAACCCAAACCACACCCTCAACCCTAGTTAACTCTCTACAAAGGTTAGCTCATTTTATATTAGCAACCATGGTTGCATAAGCAATTATCAACACAATTCATTATTCATCACAAAGTAAATTGATTCTTCTTCTTCTTCCTTGAAAGCTTTCTAGCTTTTTGCTTAGTGATGATTTTGAGTGAGATTAAGAAAACAAATGAGAGCTAAAATCCTACTTCATCATCCTAATCTATCCTAGCCATTTAGATTAGGGTGTTCACTTCATTAGTGAGTGAGAGCTTGTGTTAAAGAAACTTCAAGGTAGATCATCTTAGTTATCGAAGATCGGAAGCAAGCTTGCATCTTTCTCTTTGTGGAGCCTCTCTAGAGTCCAGATACTCGATGATCGTAGTGAAGGGACCTCAACACGGAGCTTTAGAAGTGAAGGACCAGACTACAAAGGTTGTAATCCCAAACTCTTAGTGTTAAAGTGTTTAACATGCTTTGTTTCGCCTAATCTCTAGTTTAAGATCTTGGTTTAGGGTTGTTCGGCACGTCTAAATTTTAAATCGGGCATGGTTGATGCCTTGTAGACCCTTGTGAGAGTGCCTAGTAACCCTACAATCTCCCTTACCTGTTGAAAACATAATGCAGGCAAAGCTGGAGCAGCCCCTTCAGTGGCTCTCTTCCCAAATCCACAGGGTCTAGCGGAAAGTCCATGATTCTATGATCAACAAGAACTAATCTCGTCAACCGAAGAATTTGAAGGTTCGAAAAGAGAAAGACCATCCCTCTATCATACAGCGAGGGGTGTCTTCCACATGGGTGCCTGTTACAATGGCTCCTTAAACTTTGACCTCCCGCAAAAGGGTGAAGCTGGAGAATCTCCCACCGCCGATTGCAAATTCCAAAGGCGATGGACCCAAACGCCCCAAGTCTGAGGGCATGATCGTACACACGGTTTACATGGCTTCTGGGAAACAGGAAAGTCAAGCTTTTGTGGGTCATCGGCCGCAAACTCAGTCGTTGATAAAAGCTCAGGAGCAACAACAAAAACTCCAGGAAATACTGATCAAAATGTCAGTACTTACCGGGTAGAAAGAAAACCCGGAATCGGCATCTGAACAGCGCCAAGAGAAGGAGACCGATACAGAGTTCTTGCGAAGGGTGCTAGAAAGAAAAAATAAGGAGACCGCGGAACAAGCTGCTAATATAAAGCAGATGGCGCTTTTGTTCCAAGATATGGTTGGAATGATCATCCAGCCAGAACCTCCAGCTGAAGATCCGTCTATCATCATCGAAGATGATAGAGGAGAAATATCAAACCCTTTTCCATCTCTATCAACAACTAAAGAAGAAACAATCTCCAAGGCCGCTCTCGATGACTATATAGCTCAACAAATACGAGCTCATCAAGCTAGTGAAGCGGCTGGCCAAACTTTCAAAACTGGGCGACCGTATCCGGGCTGGTATGACCAAATCAAGTACCCGCCAGGATATAAAATCCCCAAGTTTCATGCGTACAAAGGGACAGGCAATCCGCATCAGTATGTCGCTCAGTTCAGAGCTCTATGCAGCAACACTAGAGGCAATGACAAACTACTGCTTCGCCAGTTTGTCGGTAGCCTGTCGGAGACGGCATTCGAATGGTACTCGGAGCTCTCAAATGACTCCATCAAAACATTCACCGAGATGGAACTGTTGTTCATACAGCGGTTCGCCAGCGCAAACGAGCGCACCCCGATCACGGCATTAATCAATGCCAAGGTGAAGTCAAGTGAAACCTCGGTCCAATATGTGATCTAGTGGCGGAACCTATGGTCAAAATGCGAACAAGGCATCGAAGAATTTCCTACCGTAGGTATGTTCATCGGGACACTAGATCCTCAAACGACGGTATCCCAGTTCATGACGTTCTTCAAGCCGACCACCTTCCAGGCTCTGATCGACAAACTGGCCCAAGTGGACCAGATGGGCCACGGGCCTTCCTTCTCAAAAATGGACCCACGAAATGCCAAGGGTAAAAGAAAAGAGGCCTTCATTTCCAATACTCAACAACAACCCAATGACCCGAAACCGGTTGCTCTCCAAAACAATGCACGTCCACACTTATCCCTGAAAGAAAGGCTAGGATGTGCATACTCGTTTCCCCATGACAAGACGAGGAGACTGTTCGAGCTGGCAATGCACAACAAACTTATCACATTGTCGGACCCATGACGTCCACCACAACTTGGCGATGTCAACAATCCCAACTATTGCTCCTATCACAGAATGGTGAGCCACCCGATTGAAGATTGCTATATTTTCAAAAATAGGGTCGAGGACCAGCATCAACGGGGGAAATTCACGCTTTCTGAGAACTGGAAGGTGAACCCGCCACAGAAGCACGCTCCTAAAAAGGTGGATACACCGGGGGCATCATGCTCGCTCATTGAAGAATGTCCAATGCGAAGTTGTCCTTTCAGCTAAAACTAAAAGAATGCTGAAGGATCTCCAGGCATGTCCGGCAATCAAGTGGAAGAGCCCGCTTGAACCGGAAATCATCGAAGGGATGCTAAAACCGCGTACCGAAAACAGTTGACAAAAGGCAAAATTCCAAAGTCAAGCCTTCAAAGTCTTCGAAGAAAAAGAAGAAGAGCAAGGAGCCTGTGCAACCTGCCAAGTATGACGACAAATGCACAGACATACAGAGGTACATTGACGTGCTGGAGGAGTACAATCAGAAGGCGTAGACACCAGTCACCCTCAAAGAGTTCCTCAAGCATATTCTTGAGAACGAAGAGAGTGACAACGATGAAGAAAATGACTCATCAGAAACCAAAGACTATGTAGTAAGTTGCCACATGGTTTCCTATTCATCGTCAAATGGCGAAGAAGCTCCCTTGGTGTCAGAAAACAATGCAGAAGAACTAGGGGCAGGATCAGTGCCAAAATTCCCAGAACTGTCAAAAGACCTAATCGATAGGTTGTTAAATGAAGCCTTTCGAAAGAGCAAACTTGACCGAGAACGCGAAACAGCCATATACGAAAAGGCTAAGCGTCGACATCAGGATGAAGAAGCTACAGTAAGGATGAGTTGTAAAGTACTCCAACCAAGCCAAAGCACACCTGCCACAAACAAGAGCAGGATCAAAACAGAGAAGCAATTCGCCAAAGCCTTATCAATAGGAATGAAGCTGCCTCCTCTCGTGGAAAACACTCCCGGGGTCATGTGCCTTGACGGAGCGGATATACATCTAAACTACTGCCTATATCATCGGAGGGTTACCTACGCCACCGAGGAATACAGTGCCTTCAAGAAGTGGTGGAAAGGATACATTGCCCATCAACAGCACTTCAAGAGGATGAAACGCGAAGCTCGTCGACAGCAAAGAAGTTCGACAAGCATGCGTGAGAAAACGACTGGCAACTATCATATAGTTGATACCAGTCGGGAAAGCAAAAAACTCCAAGTTCGTACCTTCGGGAGAAATTCTGAGGAAGAAATGACCCTCGACCCTCTCTTCAAGAACTCCATCTCCGAAAAAGAAGAGGAGGAGAAGAACTACGAGAACATTCAGCCGCGCAACCGCATGCTGCCTGAAAAGAACCTCAGACCTGCAAATAAAGGTTTGAGTAAAAGAGACAAAGGGAAAGAAAAAGTCCCTGGGGAGATCACCCTTGATGATGGAGTCATTAAAGAGCTCGCAGCCAAGGACCTACCTAGGAAAAACAAGGTGGATTACAATGTCCTGGCGCATCTGAGGAAAATGCCTTCACAACTAAGCGTACTGGATACTCTCCTCTTGTCCAAAGACGCATGAGATTCTTTGATTAAGGCATTACAAGAGCCCGATCAGTTTCAAGCTTTCCTTGCAGAAGAAAGGATAAAGGACGAGTTAGCAGAGGTTTACACGACTGACATCACATTCAACGATGAAGATCTCCTCCTTGGAACGTGCGACCATAACCGCCTGTTATACGTCACTGGGTACTGCCACGACATCAAGATAGGCAAAATCCTTATCAACAATGGGCCCTCTGTTAACCTCCTCAACGTAAACGTGCTGAAGGAGATTTACATGAACGTTCAGCACCTAGCCTGAGATAAAATTACCATCTCCAGTTTCGATTCACAGTCATCACGGACGCTCGGGTCCGTAATATTGATGTTACGCTTTGGGCTGCTTGTCATTGACATCAAATTTCACGTCATTGATGCCAAGACTTGCTACAATGCTCTGCTCAGCAGGCCTTGGTTACACGAGTATAACGTCATCCCTTCTACACAACACCAGTGTATGAAGTATTTCAAAGACGACCTTGAGTACACCGTTACGGGGGAGCTAATTCCATTCTCCGTAAACGAAGTTCAAAAATATGAAGACGCAAAGTACTTCTTACCAGACTTCAAAAATACGAAAAGATGTCATAAGCCGGAGGATAAACGGAAGTCCGTTGTCACCATCCTGACCTTTGGAAGTGACACTGGGGAAGATGAGGAAATAGTCTACTCAGGGCAACCCCAATGCAACAGACCCAGACCATCTACTCCTATTTTGGTCTTTAGCAATGACTCTGAGGACGAGGCCAACACCTTATTCTCCACTCGCCCGTCAGCACAAACCATTACTGGAGCTGATCAGAGTTTACAAATCACCATGGTTCCGCCACGACATTATAAAGAAATTGATGCGCTTGATACATACAGTATACAAGAGCTGCAGACTTTCTACATCCCTCCCAGACAAAGAGGTGAAAAGGCGATCCTCTTCTATCAATCTACGAAGACCAAAGTGGAGAAAGAAGTCTGGCATGGTGCCGAGCTTGCTCTTGACAGGCTTCAACCAATCCGTCTGCCCAGATATTACGTAGAGGAATTGAAAAGGCTATTAAGATGCCAAGGTGTATCCTTCAAACAAACCGTTCAACAAGCCCAGTTCTACAACAAGATCTGAGATATTCCTAGGACTCAGCGAAAGACACCCAACGGAAGGATGGAGACAACTGGGCTTGGATATGTTCAGTCAAATAAACGGGAGCGATTCCATAACTGACGCGTCATAAATAACTTCGGTGGAGAAAAGAACGCTTTTCCAGATAGCTGTGACGTTAAAACGAAGCAAAATCCTGCTATAAGAACATCAAGTCCGTCGTTCGAATAGCAAGTTGACAAGCTAATAAGAGAAGCCGGTCAAAAGGTTCAGGATGATCATAACCGTGAAATGGCTATTTACGAAAAGGCCAAGACACAACGTCTCAATCAGCAGTCTGTGGAAAGAGAAGATTACGATGCCCTTCACCCTCAGCCCACTATACGTTCTTATGACAAGAGAAAATCCTGAAACACGGGCAAAAACAAAGTGAAGAACGAGAATGACGTTCGGAAACAATGAAGCGGATCCAAGAAGCCACGCCATCAAGAAAAAGTCAGCTGGAATCCGTCTTTTATGAAGAAGATGGGACGGGAATACTCTTTCCCTCAAGACAAGACAAGGAAAATATTCAACCTTGTCATGAAGAATCAAATGATGACGCTCCCGGAGCCTCGGTACCCCGAATAGATAAATGAGGTCCATCACCCAGATTATTTCTCCTATCATCGAGCAATAGGACATCCTCTTGAAATCTGCTTCACCATTAAATACCGGTTCGAAAACCAATATCAACAAGGCAGGTTCGCTTTATC
Organism: Agapanthus africanus; assembly: GCA_030015575.1. Lineage (NCBI taxonomy): Eukaryota > Viridiplantae > Streptophyta > Magnoliopsida > Asparagales > Amaryllidaceae > Agapanthus > Agapanthus africanus. The sequence continues at coordinate 207,588,754 of CM057337.1, forward strand.
CGACAGCTGGAGGGTGACCCCACCGCAAAAGCATGAACCAAAGAGAACCTATATCGCGAAGTTGGGACCAGCGCAATACTAAGAATGGAAGCGAACTCGTACTTTCCACATGATAACACTCTCAAAGGAGGGAGAGCATGAGAATATAGATGACCTCTTCAAGTGCTTCGCAAATGAGGACGAGGAGAAGGTGATCTCAGAGTTTCCACCAGCACCAAAAGAGTTGGAAGATGGGATAGATACCACGGCGGACAACCTAAGAAAAATTGACCTAGGGACAGAAAACGAGCCGAGACCTACGTTCGTCAGTGAGCTATTGTCTAAAAAACAGGTGGCCACACTAATGGACATGCTTATGAAATATAAAGACTGTTTCGCATGGAACTATTCCGAGATGCCGGGACTAGATCCAAAAATAGCGATGCATAAACTGGCTATATCGCCAGACGTCAATCCAGTCAAACATGCGTCAAGAAGAATGTGGTTCCAACTCGAAATGAGTATCAACGCCGAAGTCAAGAAACTAATTGACTCTGGCTTCATCCAAGAAGTTCAATATCCCAACTGGATTACCAACATTGTTCCAATAATAAAGAAAAATGAGACGGTGCACATCTGCGTAGACTTTCAGGACCTCAACAAAGCTTGCCCAAAGGATAACTTCCCAGTACCAGTTACCGAGCTGATGATAGATAAAACGTCTACCCATGAGGACTTCTTCTTCATGGATGGATCTTCAGCGTACAATCAAATAAAAATACATCCTGAAGACCAAAAGCATACCGCCTTCCGGACTCCGTTGGGCAAATTCTGCTACAAAGTAATGCCTTTCGGTCTGAAGAACGCTGGCGCTACCTACCAGAGGGCCATGACGAAAATATTCGATGGCCTCATTCATGAGATTATTGAATGCTACGTTGACGACCTTATGGTGAAGAGTAAATCTTATGAAGAGCATTGGGAGCATCTAGACATAATGTTCCAACGTCTTCGGAAGTATAATCTGAAGATGAATCCTCTAAAATGCACGCTTGGAGTCTCTTCGGGCAAATTCCTAGGATTCATCATACGATACTGAGGCATCGAAATAGACCCATCGAAGATCAAGGCGATTACGGAAATGCCCACGCCGAGAACTCTCAAACAACTGCGGTCTCTCCAAGGAAAGCTCGCATATATCCGGTGGTTCATAACCAACCTCTCCGAAAAATGCCATCCCTGCAGTCGTCTAATGAAGAAGGGGACCCCATTCATCTGGGATCAAAAATTCCAGATTGCACTAGACAAGATTAAACGGTACCTGCAAAATCCACCAATGCTGACCGTCCTGATTAGAGGAAGGACCCTCATCCTATACACAACGGCCCTTGAAGGTTCTCTGGGTGCGCTATAGGCACAGTAGAATGACTAAGAAAAGGAGAGAGCTATGTACTACTTGATACGAGTTCTCCTGGGGGCAGAAAAAAATTACTCCCCCATCGAAAAGCATTGTCTGATGCTGATCTTCACGATAACGAAGCTCAGACACTACGCTTTGACACATGAGGTCCATCTCATATCAAAAGTGGATCCTCTCAAATATTTGATGTAGAAGGCCATACTAACAGGAAGGCTTGCCAAATGGGCCCTCCTCTTGATGGAATTCTCGATAACGTATCGACCTCTCAAAGCAGTGAAAGGCCAGGCCATCGCCGTCTTTCTCGCCGAGCATCCGATACCCGCTGACTCCCCCTTGAATTGTGAGTTACCGGATGAACATGCGTTCGACGCAAAGGAAGAAGAGAATGATGCCTGATGGAAACTCTACTTTGATGGAGCATCTTCCATGAAAAGGCGGAAGCATAATAACCTTATAATCAAAGTTGGGGTGGGTCTCATCTTCGTGACTCTGTAAAGAGGGATACTGCGTTACGCCTTTTCCCTGATGGAGACGAGGATTAACAACGAGGCTGAATATGAAGCTTTGATAACAGGTCTCGAGATCACTGATGACATAGGAATCAAAGACCTCCTCATATATGAAGACTCCTAGCTCATTGTCAGCCAAGTAAATGGAGACTATCAGACATGCAAGCCAGAACTGATCAGGTATGGTGAAAGAGTGCAGCAACTGCTAACACAAATCCCCTCCTACATCTTGGAGAGTATACCGCGTGCAGAAAATAGTAAGGCGGATGCATTGGCCAAGCTGGCTAAGGAATTAGCCGATGAAGACCTCGACGACGAAAAGATCATCGTGCAAAGCCGCCGAGTTCTTACGCCAGCAAGGATACCTTCGGAGGATTTAACAGTCATCTGAAGAAAAGGAAACAACCAAACAAGAAGTCCTCCAGATAGAAGACAAAGAAAAGATCAAGGATTGGAAGGAAGTCTTCATAGACTACTTCAAATCCCATAGAATGCCCGAAAACACATCGTCAAGACATCAGCTCATAAAACGGGCTCTGTCTTTCGCTTTCGTCAATGATACTCTATACAAGAGATCGCTTGACGGTTTGTAGCTAAGGTGCTTGGAGCCAAGAGAAGCAAGGAGAGTCGTTTAAGAAACTCACGATAGACTCTGCAGTTCTCATCAAGCCGGGCCAAAGATGAGCCTGAAGATCAAAAGAATGGATTACTATTGGCCCACAATGGTTCAGGACTGCCTCGAATATGCGAAACAGTGTCACTCATGCCAGATTCACGGGGACTTCATCCACCAACATCTAAATCCGCTACATCCAATGGTAGCTAGCTGGCCGTTCGAAATGTGGGGAACCGATATAATCGGCCCCATTGAGCTAGCATCATCCAAAGGACACCGGTTCATACTGGCGACGACCGACTACTTTACAAAGTGAACAGAAGCAGTACCACTAAGGGAGGTGAAGATGGAGAATATTCTCCATTTCTTCAAGACACATATCATCTACCGGTTCGGCACTCTGCGACGGATAATCTCGGATAATGGGCCAGCCTACAGGAGCCATAAAATCAGCCGCTTCGCAGAACGGCATAAAATAGATTGGAGATACTCTTCGGTCTATAATCCTTATGCCAAGGGTCTAGATGAAGCTTTCATTAAGACCTTGACAAAGATTATAAAGAAAACGGTGTCCATAAACAAAAAGAACTGGCACAAGAGACTGCACGAAGCTCTTTGGGCATACCGAACGACGTTCAAAACGGCTACGAATACAACACCATACGCGTTGGTATTCGGCACAGAAGCAGTCCCTCCTTTGGAAATAGAACTCCCTTCTCTGTAGGTAGCAGTTCGATACGAGCTGACGGATGAAGAAAATGCCCATTTTCGGCTTCAGGAGCTCGATGCCCTCGATGAAACTTGCCTCATGGCACAGCAAAACCTAAAAGCTTACAAGGCAAGGATGACGCGCTCATACGAAAGACTGACTAGGCCGAGAACATTCCGCCAAAGCGAGCTCGTGCTAGTTGTCAAATGACCTATGATTCCCAATCGTGCAAAATGGGGGAAATTCGAGCTGAACTATGAGGGCTCGTACAACATAGAAAAGGTCTACCAAGGTGGGGCCTACCTTCTCATGGATATGCATGGCGAAAGACCCTTCCGGCCGATAAATGGCCGATTCCTAAAAAGATACTACACCTAACGGGTTACGATTCAGGTCAATGATAGATGACGACGCCCATGTCCGCTCACTATCTTCCTGAGTCAGAACCCAGAAAGTAGTATCCAGAAGATATTCGCCTCCAAAATGGCGACAATGGACCACTACGTCCTTAAACTGGTAATAGACCACTACGTCCTTAAACTGGTAATGGAATAAAATATCCCTAAACTAATAATCGCCTCCAAAATGGCGACAATGGACCACTACGTCCTTAAACTGGTCATAGACTAAGATGTCCCTAAACTAACAATGGACTGGAATGTCCTTAAACTGGGGCACTGCCTCAAACATGGTGCATCGCCCCAAATACGGTGATATCCTCTCTTGAGATCTATATTGCAATCAAAGCTCCAACGGCGAAAACTGCAACTCAAGTCCCATTGGCAAACCAATGATATATAAAAAAATGGTACGTCCACAAGCAAAATGGACACGGATGAAAACCCGAAATGACGCCTTGAGTAAAAACAGCAGGGTTACCGGTGAGTTTGTGAAAACCCGAAAGGGCGTAATCTCGTTGAAAAAAAGGTATGTCCACAAGAAAAATGGGCACGGATGAAAACCCAAAAAGGCGTCGTGAGTAAAAACAGCAGGGCTACCGGCGAGTTTGTGAAAACCCGAAAGGGCGCAATCTCATAAAATTTTCACTTACGAGATCCTCTCAACTCGTAAGGAGAACTCACCCTATGAGACCCTCATGGCTCATAGGATTCAAAAGCCTTAAGCTACAGGCACTTAAACATGTTCTTAAACCATCATATCCCCCAAGTTGTCCTACATGTGGTCCAATATTGGCCCTTATATACAATCCACGGGCACAAATAAATATAGCCCTTACCTAGTTTCCCCAATGGCGCGAAATGTCCCCATATGGTGAATGATACTTGTAAGTCCCTTCGACTTATAGGGAGAAAACACTTTTGTAAGATCCTTACGACTTGGAAGGGAGAGCACACACTTAGGAATCCCCATGATTCATAAGGAGAAAATACACCTACGAGATCCTCATGACTCGTAGGAAGAAATAACTTTATGAGACCCTTACGGCTCATAAAGTCTAAAAGTCTTAGTCAACAGGATCCTAACCCTGTCAACTAAGCTGTCTTTGTTCAAATCAACAAAGGCAAATGATGATTCGCTCCTAACAATATTCCAGTGGTAGCGATGCCGATGCCTAAACAGGTGTCAAGCTCCAAGTCCTTTCAAAGCAAATGATGATTCACTCCTGGTAATATTCCAGTCGCAGCGATGCTGATGCCAAGATTGGTATCAGATCTTAAGTTCCATACCCGCAACAAAAAATCAGTGAGCCAAAAAAAATGAATATAAAATATTAGAAATGATGGTGCAACTCCCAATAAAATTCAGCGAGCAAAAAATATGCATATGAAACAGCCGAAATGTTTGGGCAACTCGCAATAAAAAGCAGCGAGTAAAAATATAAAAATAGCCGAAATGATTGGGCACCACGATAAATAGCCGAAATGATTAGGCAATCGCGACTTTCGCGATATGAAAAGCTGAAAAGATAGAGCATCGTAGAAATAAAAAGTAATAATAATAAAAATATAAAATAAAATAAAATTTCTTGTGCCCTGCAGGTAAGTCTACACCGACCCCTGTATAAATCTATGGGCACAAATGAAAAAAGGGACCATATTTTCCCACCAGGCTCCGTCAAAGGGAGAGCCAGATCTCGATGACAATATCCACGGTCTAGAGATCAGTTCGGCGTACCTTCTCATTCCAGAAGGATGTAGACGCAACGTCAACAAAAGGCCCAAGAGTCGAAAAAAGAGCAGAGCCATAGCAAATTCCTGGATCCAAGTCTTGACAGTTCATATACAACCTAGAGACAACCCTGGCGTACCTTCTCATTCCAGCAGGATGCAGACGCAACTTCAACAAAGGCTCCAAATAGCCAAAACAAAAAGAAGCAACAGAAAAATCCCAGCTCCAGCCCGACATTCTTCTCATTCCAGCAGGATGTAGACGCAATGTCAACAAAAGACCTAAGGGTCGAAACAAAGCGAAGCCATGGAAAATTCCTAGCTCCAAGTCTTAACGGTTCATATACAACCTAGAGAACCCTAGCGTACCTTCTCATTCCATCAGGATGCAGACGCAATGTCAACAAAGGCTTCAAATAGCCAAAACAAAAAGGAGTGACAACAAAATCCCAGCTCCATCCTAACATTCTTCTCGTTACAGCAGACACAATGCTAACAAAGGCTCCAAATAGACAAATCAAATCGAAGAAACAATATATTCCTAGCTTCAGGGTCTCGACGGCAAGTCATATAAAGCCTAAGAGACTATCGGAAATCATTCCATACCAGTACAGAGTGGTGATGACTCATCGAGGCTCCAAACTGAGCCTAACCTCTAGTAAAAAAGCGACATGGCAAATTCCTAACGCTTGCTCTTCCGACGGTCATATACCCTAAGGAGATTACTTGAAGATGTCTTGTCCAGCCCCGAAGGGATCAAAGATACGACAGTTACAGGGCTACTCGAACAACAGCTTAAAGACTGTATATCGAGGAATATATCAGCCAATGCGACGGTACCACGGACTAAAGCCCTAGTACCATGAAACCTAACGGACCTCAGTCGCAAAGAGCAGGGGTTATCTATATATAACGTTAGGATAAGTTTGCCTGTAAACCCAAGGGAGGTAAACTAAACAAACTCCAAAATGAGTTCATAAACTAGACTCCGAAATGAGTGAATAAACTACAAGCTCCGAAATGAGTGAATAAACTAGAGACTCCGAAATGAATGAATAAACTAGAGACTCCGAAATGAGTTCATAAACTAGAGACTCCGAAATGAGTACATAAACTACTTTACGTCAAGTCAAGACATCGAAGGAAAGAGAAGCGCTAGTATGAAATGAAATGTCTTTATTCATGAATTTAAGTAAATATAAGGTACTTTTATTCGGGGATCAAAATGAATACACAAAGAGGAGAATATACAGCAACAAAAATGTCTAAGTTGGTGGACGATTCAATAAGCCAGCAGGTTCGTCATTTTTCCGCTGGACTTCTGCTTCGAGCTCTATCAGTGCTGCAAGATGAGTCCCTGCCTGTGTCTGTTGATTCAGATATGAAGCAAATATGCTTTCAAGATCTTTCTCGGCTACCTTATGGGTTTCAACCATCTCACGTGTAAAAATAACGGCTTTGTCAAGAGCCGCCACCTCTGTAATGGCTTCTTGAAGCACCCGCCAAATTTCGTATGCACGAGTGGTCTTGGCAGTGAGCTGGGCTTGGAGTTCCCCTAAACCCTTTGAAGCTAACTCTCTTGCCGAAAACTTCCGGATGAACCTTTTCTCGCACGACTGTAGATTGGCTGCACATTATTCGATCTAACCACGCAGGCTCGCCTTTACAGACAAGATGTCGGAGGGAAGGCGTATGCATTCAATCCCATGTAGGCAGGCCTCGATTCGGCGGCGGTACTCAACCTAAGCACGCACCAATATCTCGTCATGATAAGTGGCAAGAACAAATAGGGAAGCATTGGCTTCAGCAGCGAATTCTTCGGCAGTGATAGAAGTACCAGTGCGAAGGTCTTCCATGAGAGCCGCCAGGGAATAAATGCTCTGTTTTGCCATCCTCTCAGACACGCATCGGACATAAGGGCCCGGCGGCATGAAAATCCGAGACTCTAATAGAGTCAGAGCTGGCAAAGCTGTGAAGATATATGTATGGTTAGTTGCCTTTTCCAAATATAGAATGAGCAGAACGATGCCAAGGATAAAGCATCACTTACCCACAGTCATGCAAAGCAGGTTTGAGAGATCCCTAGGTCCATCAAGAATCTCGACTTCGTCGTTGGTTTCCAAAACTGGGGTTTAAAATGAAAGGCATATCGGTGTCATTATAAAAATATAAAACAAAAAGGGCAAAAGAATACTGACCTTAACCAGAAGAAAGGACTATGCTTTGTGGGGGTATCACTTGTGGGGCCGCCATTTCAAGCAAACGCTGGAAGGTTTTCCTCGGAGAAAGATCCACGATGGAAGACGCTAACTCTTGCAATTCTGAGGGAGAGAAAGGTTCAGATAATGGAGGGGTCGTTACACAAAATGTATATGTCTACAAGATTACCTTCGATACTTCGTCCGCCCTGAACTAGAAGGATGGCAGCTTCGGCAGCCTCCTCTACACCCTCAGGTGCGTCATTGGAGATATTCGTGCAATCTATAGCCGGCGTGGCGGTCTCTATTAGGAAGACAAAAGCCACCGCTGAAGGCTCCAAGGCGAGGATGGCATCTTCGACAATCTCCTCTACACCCTTCGGTGCATCACTAAAGATGTCTATGGGATCTACAGTCGGTGAGGCCACCTCTGCTGGATGAACGGATGCTGAAGGAATAGAAGCCGTCACCGGGAGCTTCACGGCGGGGGTAATGTTTCAGTAATCTCCTCTACACCCTCAGGTGCGTCATGGGAGATATTTGTAGAATCTTCATCCATGGCGCGATCTGGGCTCAAGACTACGCCCACTGCAGAAGGCCCTACAAAATTTTTGTAAAGATGAGATACGGTGAAAGTAGTACCAATTAATTACCGAAAGGGACGTATATATATATATATATACATACATACATACATACATACATACATACATATATACACCAAGGAGCTTGAAGTATGGTCTGTTCGAGCTGCTGCACTTTTTTGTTCCGATGCGCTCGTCGGGCCTCAATCGACAATAGATCCCTACCCGCTTTCAAAGCAGCTTCATCTTTGGAGACATCCGACACCAGCTGTTTCAAAGCGCGTTCCTCCTCCAGCGTCAAAGGAGTCGTCGGTAACATGGCTGGAGCTGGATCGACATCATGAAATACGACAGCGGGAAGTTTTCCTTTCCTGGAGCGAACGTTTTCAGCCTCATCTTATGAGCGCTTTAAAGCCTCGGCCAACTGAGCGGCTTCCTTGGCAGATGAATCAAGGAAGAGAAGACCGCCGTCCGTCTCCTACATAGATATCGGCTCATCCTGGATAAGGGGCTCAGATTCAAGCAAAGTGTCGAGTAGACCGGTGACTGATTTCTTTCTCTTTTTGGAGCCTGATCTAACACCAGCGGAGGGGCACTTCCTCCCCTTTTGCGCTTTTGTGCGGCACTTCCCAACATCACCCTCGATATCTTCCTTTGTGGACGCCATGGCTGGTGCTTTATTAGGAGTCGCTATCTGGGTTCTTGTACGCACAGGCATACCGGCAGTACGGGAGGATGATTCAGCTTGTGCGGCTTTAGGAATGAGCACTGAGCCGATGTCCCTTAGGGAAGGGCAAACAACCGACCGTGGACGCAATGGGGCACTGACAGCTTAATCTGGAATAGGAGCTCTAAAGAGCACCCGTCTTTCCTCTGCGATGATGGAACCGACCCGGTGGTGATACCAGCCTTTGAAGGGCCCCACGGGCCTTGGAAGATAGTCAGGCTCCGGGATCATGAAAAGAGAACCCGTGTTCAACCGCATGAAATGATGGATAACATCGTGGGCTACTTCTAGAGAAGGAGTAGGCTCAACTAAAAAGGCTTCGAGGGGGACGCCCTGGTTGTAGCCTAACTGCTGGGCAAAGCGATGTGGATTATAATGCATGAAGAGGGTAACGTCGTTAAGACGGAACACCAAATACCCTGACCTGATTGAGTATAAGTGCATGATCTCTTTTGGCTTTAAAGCTGGAGCCCCATTCTTTGATAAATCAAACAATTGTTGAACGGGTCCCGCAGGAGCAGAAAGGACTCGATCGCTAAAAACCATCCCGCCTTCGTTTGAATATGGATTAAGTAATACTCGCAAAGCCCCTAGCTGGGTCGGGTCAGGAGCGGAAGCATCAACCAGCCTCATAATCCGTGGGAATGTATATGACTCGTAGAAAGAAGGCCTGCAGTGTGCAGCAAACGCCCTTAACACGTGCAGCTCGATCCACGACGTGAAGTAGTGGATGGAGAAATTCACGGTATACGTACCTGGGTTCGAAGTGTTGGCGGCAGTGCTTAACCCGTGGTATAGGTGTGACAATCCCGCAACACCAAGAGCCAATCTCGCTCCATCAGCTATGCGATGAGCGGGGTAGAAGACAGAGGCTCTTATGAAGCGGCGATGCATCGGCATGGCAAACCAGCTAAGCCAAAGACTGATAAAGCCGAAAAAGAAAGTTTCTTCACCCAGGAGCAGCAATCGAGTCAAAGGCCACGGCTGACGAATCCGGAATATAAAACTGCAGCAGGTCCTCTTCTTTGGCCGGTAATTTCTTCAAGCCAAATCCGAAAGGATCTTCGACCTTCATGAATTTCGGAGCTTTCTTGGATAAGACATCTTCACGAAGAAAGCAAGCAATGTAAGCGTTAAAAGTGACACCTTGCCCTTCTGATGCAATAAATAGTTTCTCAAAGATACCCAGGGATTTGATCAGACTTGGATGCTTGTGCCGAACAGCATTCTCGGTCGTCAAGCCCTTAAGCATAGCTCGCACCGTGGCGATGTACTCATCAGGAGGTAGTAATTCTTCGTAATGCTCTCCCCTAATCGGCAACCCTGAAATTTCACGAAACTCCTCCAGTGAGATCGAGACTTCGCGATCCCCTAGCAAGAACATGTTCGTAGGAAAATTCCATTGGTTCAAGAAGGCCTTGACCCACCAGATATGGGGTGCATGATAGTAGAATAGTGATGCGTATACTGCTTGGTACAACCCAACCTTCTGTAGCCATGTGCGTTGGGAGGAAAGAATGTATCGGGCCCAAGGAAGGTAGCCCACTAGATGGCACAAGGTAACACCTACCTTATAAACTTACCCCCAGGATCGAGCTTCACCCTGACATATGCGGCGTCCTAAAATATCGATGGCCATCATAGGTTGATTAGGTATCTCGGTCGTCGACGGCTCAAGCCGGCCCGTGGGGATCCAATTGGTCGCTTCCACCGTATAAGCAGTACGTGGACGCTCTATCAATGACATCGAGTGGATAGGTCTGCTGGAACTCCGCATGTGAAACTACGGCGGCCCCTGATAATATGACCGTACCAACCCCCCCACAGGAGAAGGCTTGTATTGTCCCTATCATATTCCCTGATCATTTCCATAACCTCCTCATCTGAAGGCGGTTGTGGAAAAGCGAACTCCGAGTGTGTAAAAGAGAAGTAGGGAGGTGATGCCATCGTACCTTAAAAAAAGGGAGTAGACCCATTAATGAAAAATACATATATGAGCTTGTTTCAGGGGACCATTAACTACAAAGCCAGTAGGCCCCACAAAATCAAAATGACGGCTCACCAATGATGATTCTAGATAATCATTGTGAGAATCCAAAAGGATTTTCATTAAATAAACATTGGAGTTTAAACAACTCCTAACATTCTCGAAAAACGAGTTATATTAAAATACCCAACAGATTTAAAATTTATGGAAAGGGTATTAAAACCCTAAAAAGAAAAATAAAATAATAAAAATATGTATGCTCAAGAACGCCAGGGAATTAATTTCCCAAAAAACCTCCGAGTCTTTCAGAGCTAAGCTCTATAATATGGAATTAAATTCCTTTAATAATGGGATTAAATCCCATAAACCCTCACGATGAGAAACAAAGGAAATGGAATTAAATTCCAGAGATCCTCAAAGATCATAGGAGAACTCACGATCCTCAAGACCTTAGGATTTACTAAAAAAATGTATTTTTGGATCTCTTAGAAATCTTTCCAAGAAAACGAGCAAAGCTCTATTGATAGATTTAATATCCAAGACAAGAACAAAAAGGGTTTCCTAATAAATGAATTTCGTTCATGATCCTTACCACAGAAAGAGTTCTTACAGAGTTTAACTCTGGAGTTTTGCAGACAGAGAACTAAGCTCTGAAAAAGAGAATTAAATTCTCAAAGAAAATAAGCAAGGAAAGAGATAAAAGAATAGTGGTCATCTCAAGGGCCAAGCCCTCGCACTTATAAAACATGATGGGAGCGGTTCATCTCCCCATTCCCCTAGGCAATCCAATGGTTGTAAAAGTGGACAGCGTTGCACTCACGTGCAAGCCATGTGAGAGCAACATTGTGGGGGCATTTGTTCCCTCATAAAAAGCAAAGGGAGAGTAAGAAAGGAGGAAACTCCCTACTATTCGAGTCTCGCGTGTTAAACACGTGAGCGCCTATATGCAAAGCGTATAGGCGCTGCAACTAAACTACTAATAGGCTAAACAAGCCTCACGTGTAACACGTGAGCGCCTATATACAGAGCATATATGCGCTGCAACTAAACTACTGATAGGCTAAACAAAGCCTCACGTGTTAAACACATGAGCGCCTATATGCAAAGCATATAGGCGCTACAATCAAACAACAAATAAGCTAAACAAAGCCTCACGTATTAAACACGTGAGCGCCTATATGCAAAGCATATAGGCGCTACAACCAAATGGCTAAGGGGCCGAACTAAGTCCCACATGCTAAACACGTGAGGACACTTCCTTACGTAAAATTAAATTCTACTTAATGAATCGTTGGATCAAGGATCCAACGGTGATTAAATATAGAATTAAATTCTATTGGGAAGAATATTTTCTGTTAAACAGAGAGTTAGTAGATCAAAGATCCAAAATATTTTTTATCTTTCTAAGCAGAGAAAGATTATACTCTGTTAAACTGAGAACCCTTGGATTAAAAATCCAATGGTGATTAAAATTTCATCGCTCGGTAAAATTTTATTCTACATATGGGAGAATATTCCCAATCTTGTTAAAAACAAGAACAATATCTTTTTGTAAAACAGAAGTCCTTGGATCAAAGATCCAACGGTGAGTAAAATTCCCCAAATCAATTTTGAGACCAAGTAAATCAATTGGAATCTCTCAATGAGAGATTTTCTGAAAAACAATTAAGAACTTGCTTCCACTATATAAAGGACCCGAGAATTCAAGTCTCACACAGAGACACGGAGAGAACAAGAGAAAAAGAACGAGACATAAAGAGAGACAGAAAAAAGAGAATTTAATTCTCGATGAAGACATGTTTCGTCATAACACACTAGGTAAAAAGAAAAAAAACACAGAGATTGTTCTATCTCTTCTTTGCCTCTTTAAGGGTTTAACCCTTCATATAAGAACCCAGTTCTTCCTCTGGTTGAGATTTGCAGAAGAAGATCTCCCCATAAGTTGAGAATTTAATTCTCATCGGGAGATTCTGTCCTGCAGATTTAAAACCTAAGGGAAACAACTGAGTTCAAAGAATTTAATTCTTATAAAAACATATGGGAATTTAATTCCTCTGAAAACTAGGGTTTAACCTTATATAAAGAATTTGATTCTTGTAAAAACGAGAGGAGAACTTGATTTCTCCGTCCAGACGATGATAATAATCTGAGACCTTTCAAACCCAAATCCTAATGACTAGAAACGTCATTAATAAGAGATCAAGATCTTTAAGAAAACAGAAGGAAAGCCTGAGGATTCATTAGTGTTTAACACTATAATGAGATCCCACGTGTTTTCCACGTGAGTGCCTCTAATGAACAACAAGAACAGCCCAGGCTGCCTCACGTGTTTCCCATGCTAGCGCTTAAAAGAAAAATAAGAGGCACTTCGTAAGGCGGTGCCCATATTTGGGGCGCCTCACGTGTTTCACACATGAGCGCCATAAGAACCAAGTGCTTAGCACTTAAAAGGGGGAATAAAACCCCAAAGAGCAGCGCCCATATTTGGAGTGCCTCACGTGAGCGCCTCCAGAGTTCAGTGTTTAACATTGATCCAGCGTCTCACGTGGGATACACGTGAGTGCTGCATATACCAGTGCTTAGCGCTGTTGGGTAACTATGGAGACCCAGACCTAGCCTAAATTGGCTAAGTTTTCCCAAGGTCAAAACCTCTTCGATTTCCAATCAACCCAGCCCTCTGTGCTCATAATTCCCCAAACCGATCTTACCCAAACATGACTAATGATCCTTCAACTGATGATATCCAAATAATATTCATCCCATATCTCCTAAGATAATATTAGTCTCAAAAATGACTAATGACTTTTAGGTCCACAACAGCCCCCCTTTTCCTTAAATACGGGATTTGGTTTAAGGGTACATCTCTCCACTCCTCTGATATACGTCGTTATAATTCTTCAATGTCTTCAGAGAGGTGGCGGGTCCCGACAACCAACAATTCTTCAGTGCATTCCTAAACCGTCCAAACTGACGTGCACACCTTAAATCAGACCGCACCCCATAATAGGTGCATTCCATATCACCCTTGTTCATTCCGTCACGTAACAAATACACGTGCGTGCAAGATGAACACAATGAACCACTACGTCCTTAAACTGGTAATGGACCTAAATGTCCCTAAACTAATATTTGCTTCCAAAATGGCGACAATTGACCACTGCATCCTTAAACTGGCAAAGGACCGAGAAGTCCCTAAACTAATATTCGCCTCCAAAATGGTGATAATGGACCGAAATGTCCCTAAACTAATATCCGCCTCCAAAATGGCGATAATGGACTGAAATGTCTCTAAACTAATATTCACCTCCAAAATGGCGATAATGGACCAAAACATGCTTAAACTAAAACAATAGAGCCCAAATGCTCTTTTGTTGGATCTGATATAAAAATGATCCTGAAACCTCGTTAAGTGGATCTTAGTCTCAAATTGGACTAATATATCCCTAACAAAAAACAAATCGAGCCCCCAAATGCTCACATATATTTAAGTCGATCTTAATCTCAAAATAGATTAACGGTCCTTAAATAAAAAAACCCAAATCTAAGAAATACGGATTTGGACTAATCCACGCCCTACGGGCATCAACATAAATTAGTCTTCGTATACAATCCATGGGCAACAAAAACACACACGACACGAAGTGAACTTCCGGAGTAGGAGAAAGTGGCTATCGCAATGCGGTAACGTAATTAACTGCAGGGGCTTACGCCTGCAGGGAAGAGCATCCCCACAATCAAAAACCCCTCGCATACGAGGGGGAATCTGACAAAATATGCTACAACGGCCGCATCCGTCCAAACCTCCGATATACGGTGCCATAAATCAACTTGGCTTCTTCGGAGAGGTGGACGGATAAATCCAAATAACATCTGCCCCTAAATTCAAGCAAGACGATCTATCCCGGTTCGTCCCTATTTTCGACGGTAAACAGCAGCACCCCTGACCAAGCTCACACGTAAAGATGAAGCATTCGTGTGGTCAGAAGCATATGAAAAGGTTTTCGTAGAACTCAAATCAAGATTTATTTCTGCTCCTATTCTCGTAATACCGGATCAATCTAGAGAATTTGTAGTACATTGTGTTGCATCCGGTAATGGATTAGGATGTGTTCTACACCAGCATGGAAAAGTTGTAGCTTTTGCATCATGACAGCTAAAAGTACATGAGCGCAACCATCCAACACATGATCTGGAGTTGTCAGTCATCATCTTTGCACTTAAGATTTGGCGCCACTATCTTCTGGAAGAAAGAGTGGATATATACACTGACCTCAAGAGTCTGAAGTATGTATTTACTCAGAACGAATTAAATATGCGGCAGAGAAGATAGGTAGAACTCATGGCGGACTTGGATATCAACCTACAGTCTCATCCCGAGAAGGTGAATGTAGTTCTTGATACACTTAGCCGCCAGCCATTAACAATGAATCTCACCGCTCAGTGGAAACTACAGCAGGAATTACACGGATTGGCGATCGAAGTAATTATGCTAGATAACGCTTCGTATTTGATGAACTTACAAGTCCAGTCTACTCTTGTCAATCAGATCAAAGTAGCTCAAGAAAATGATGCCAAGCTACAAAAGATCTGAGAATAAGTAGAAAGTGGATTTCGAACTGACTTCATCATCCACGAAGATGGATCCTTGAGATATGGAAGTAGATTGTGTGTACCACACGGACCAGTTCAAGAAGAGTTGATGAAAGAAGCTCACAGCTCTCCATACTCAATATACCCCGATGGTACAAAGATGTACAAGGATCTACGGTAACACTACTGGTGGTATGGAATGAAGCACGAAGTAGCCCGAAGCGTAGCCAAGTGTTTGGTATGTCAGCAAGTAAAGGCTGAACATCACAGAACTGCTGGTCTACTTCAGTCGTTACCAATCCCAGAATGGAATTGGCGGCACATTACCATGGACTTCATGACTGCCCTTCCTCACAGCATGAAGGGTAACGATGCAGTATGAGTTATTTTGTATCGACTCACCAAGTGGGCTGACTTTATTCCCTTTCGAGTTGGCCAATCTACCGAGACGTTAGCAAAGAAGTACATAGAGGCGAGCATGAATCTAAAGTAAGATTTAACTCTTTAAAATGTACTATTTGATAGCCATGAAACTCATGCAGGAGATTGTGAGATTACATGGAGTACCAGTTTGCATCGTCTCCGATCATGATACCAGATTCTGATCACAATTTTGGCAGCATCTGTAAACTAACCTGGGAACGAGTCTGAACTTCAGCATGGCTTACCATCCACAAACGGACGGACAGTCTGAGCGAACAATTCAGATTCTGGAGGATATGCTAAGAGCTTGTATGTTAGACTTCGGAGGTTCGTAGGGAGACCACCTACACCTTGTGGAGTTTTCATACATCAACAGCTATCAAGCAAGTATTGGAATGACACCATTCACAACACTCTACGGAAGGAAGTGTCGTTCACTGCTAAGTTGGGACGATATCGGAGATCGTGATCTCCTTGGACCAGAGATGATCGTGGCAACTATGGATGTAGTTCGCACGATCAGAGAAAAAATGCGCATAACCCAAGACAGACAGAAGCATTTGGCAGATACTAAGCGGTGACATCTGGAGTTCCAACCTGGAGACCATGTTTTCTTAAAGATCTCTCCAAACAGAGAAGTGATCCAATTCGGCAAGAGGGGTAAGCTCAGTCCAAGATACATAGGGCTGTTCGACATTCTCGAACGAGTCGAAGATGTGGCATACCGTTTGGCACTACCACCCTCATTAGAAGGAGTGCACAACGTGTTCCACATATCCCAGCTATGAAGATATGTGAGCGACCCCAGCCACATCCTTGATCACTCAGAGCTCACAGTCCAGACTGGCCTGACTTGCAAGCAACAGCCCGTTGAGATCCTGGACCGAAA
Source organism: Agapanthus africanus (assembly GCA_030015575.1). NCBI lineage: Eukaryota > Viridiplantae > Streptophyta > Magnoliopsida > Asparagales > Amaryllidaceae > Agapanthus > Agapanthus africanus. Next base: position 207,605,514 of record CM057337.1, read on the forward strand.
GGTGAAGACACTGCGGAACAATGTCTGAGTGATGTGGAGAAAAGATTCGCCGGGAGTATCAACGTGGGAACGAGAAGAAGACATGCGTGTTGGTTATATATATTCCCTAGAGGCCATTGTTGTACATATGATGTATATTATAGTGGATGCTTGGATATATATAGAGAGGACTTTCTTGCTCGTCATGATAGTATGCTATTTGGTTTCACTTTATCTTAACATGTTGACTTGTATTAGTTTACTGTCTTGTTCTCACATGTTGATAAAGCCCTTAAGATATGTACTCGACTACTGGGACTATGATGAGATCATATAGTAGGGCCAGGGTAGTCGACGAGTACATCCTATAACTGTTCCTAGTCGAGGGTGTGTCGAGACAAGGCATCGATACACCAGAGTAGACTAGCGTATACGCATCTTGACCCATATGATGGGCGATGGATGATCCTATATCCATCGGTGTTTTGACATCGAAGATGGTGTACGGGTGCTCAGTAGAGACTGGGTACACTGGACGGACTCTCCGAGAACTCCCAGATGGTACTATACCTCACGTCAGATGGCAGTTCTCTGGTAACACTCGTACAGGTTAGTCTGTAGACCCGAGATCGTCATAGAGTCTTGTGTGATTCCCACTATGCTTTGATTTCCACCTTACCACGTCTAAGAGGGCGTGTAAAACGGTGGCTTTTGGGTACAGTCCCGAATCACATGGAGGCAATGAGCGATAGGAGGGATTTCGTCTCTCCCGGTATAGCGAGTTGATGTTGTGCTGTGTTCGATTGGCTATAATTGGAAGTCCCTGGCAAGGGCGGATATTGAGTACTACTGGTAAGTGTTATCAGTAGGTTCTCGACTTGTTATGAGCCTTACATCGACACGACTTATCAGTTACCGGGGTCTGACGTTTACCATCCCTAGACTAGATATGCAACATATCAGACGAAGAGACCGGACTGTACGGTAGTGTTACTGATTGGATTCACAGGAGAATGTACAGGCTTGTTTGTTGATCTTCTGATCGCTCAATACCTGGGTGGCTGTTACGTTTAGCTGACCGCTTGCAGCTTGTGGGTGTTTGATATGATCATCACCTACTACCGGCGTATTGACGATTCATTAGAGTCCTACACAGAGGTTTCTTGACTAAGGCAAAATGGAGTAGGAGCATGATTGTTAGATATTCTGCGTGTTCAAGTTTTAGTTAAATACCGCAATCAAGACGGTTTTGCATGTAGCTAGCCGGTTGAGTACGGGTCGTCCGCAGGGAGATGGGAATCTTTTTCTATGTGCTTTAACGAGTTAAGTCCAGTTTTTCAGATTTTGTTGTGATTAATTAAGCGGTAAAATGATATGTAAAGAGAGCTTGTTAGGGTTAGGATTAGGTTAGTTTGAGTTAGGAGTCTCCCACATCTTTCGTTGCCCCTCTTAATATCGGTGTTACGGTAATCGGCAACAACGGGGATTAGCACGACTAGGAAGGAACTTGCGAGTATAAGCTAGGCTTTCCAACGCATAAGTTCTTCCTTTTGGTGCTTGTCCGTCCGTTCTTGGCTCTTAGCCATAACCTCCGGTTAATTCAACCACAACCGGTCTCACTGCGGAATCACCGCTATCATGTAGGATAGGGTGCCATAAGGAGCGAATTGTGGTTCAATTAACGGGAGTTGAATTAAGCTGTTGGGCAAGGAAAGAGTGAGAGAGATTTCCTTCTCTCAAACTTCCCTTATCCTACCCTAACAAGTATGAAACTACTCACACATCATGATACGGAAAAATAAAACAAAACAAAAGAGGAGGATAAAAAGAAAGAGATTAGAAGAGAACAACTAGCTATTTGCGACCTCACCTTGGCAAGGATCAAGCGTAAGCATCATGGTTGTGTTAAGGATAAAGAAAAAGAGAGAGAAAAGAAACAACAAGAAATAACAACAACTAGTTAACAAATGAAAATTACAACAATTAACAAGAGAATAAGACAAGCATGATAATAAACGGTTCTTCTTTATTCATCATTCTTCACTCAAAAGCTCACTACAAGTTTTAATGGAGAAGAGATGAGAAGAGGAAGAAGAACATGTGTTCTAAAACCTAGAGAAAAAATACAAGACTATGGACCCTTTCCCTTCACAAAGTTCTGGGCTATTTATAGGCTGAAAAATGAAAACCTAAGGCAACAAGCAGAACTAACATGGAATGACCAAAATACCCCCAAAGTTTGACAATCAGCCGCCACCATACGGCCGCGGATCCGCGGCCTAAGCATGCTTAGGCCGCGGTTCCGCGGCCTAATAGAGGAATTGTCTCCTCTGATTTTCTGTGGTCCCCTGGTTTGATGTACCCTTTATTCTGGTATATATATTTTTTCATATTTTCTTCACGATTTTTCCAGAATTTCTGTTGAGGGAAAGGTGATTTGATGTGGACTTTTTGTCATGATTTCCTCGAGCTCCGCGTAGATTTCTTGGATCTTGTGCTGCCATTAAGCCTTGTGCATGAAAACGACATTGATTTGACATTTTGTCTCTTAAACTGGTGTGTGGCAACAGACGGATAAAGAGCGGAGATCCGTGTTTTATCTGTGGTTGGCAGGAACCCGGATTTTATCGTGTTTTCCATGAATTTCACCGTTTTAGAACCGAGAACCTGTATCCTGCAATTGACTAGCAAACACGGCTCAAGAGTATCTATCGATATGCAATGTGGTAAAAATTGGGCGGTATGAAAATGCAAAAATCTGATATGAACAAATATCCCCAAACTTATCATTTGCTCGTCCCGAGCAAAGCCAATTTATTCACAAAAAATTTCCTAACCTCACTTTCGCAGGGAACGCGATTGCACTGAGCATGTGCAACAAGCCGTTAAACCTCTAGGTGTCCCTAGTAGGAGGAGTGTTGTCTCCTGAGGGTTTTCAGCGGATACTACCCATAAAATCCGGTCAAGTTGGTTATGTAAAATAACTAAGATTCAAACCCTAAAATTTTGTTTCAGAAAATAACAATTCTATAATCCTAAGTCTAGACTATCGAACCTTTATTTTTCACACCTCGCTTCTTATTTAACTACAGATTTTATATGTCTTTACGTGCAGTGCAAATAGTGTCGTTAAGTTCCAGAAGGATCGATTAAAGTCATCATGTCGCACAATAAAGCCCAGATAACAATTTTAAAAGGATCACATAAGTTTTATAAAGAGTTAAGCATTTTTCAAGTTTCGTTTTCCAGTAAGGTTTCAACTTCAGAATTTCTATCTTCCTTAACAGGAAACTAAGTCGTATTTTTCACTCCACCTTTTTCTTGTTTTCATTTCATACACACCTCTGTGAACGTGCAATAGTCTTTATCATAGAATAAAACCTTCATATCTCCGTTAAAATTTTTATAAAAGCCTGTCTTTTATCAAGATTATTCTCACACAAAGAACCGTTAGGAATTTTAACTCGGAGAGAACACTTGCTTGACTTTGTTTTAATCTGGACTTTCTAGGCTTCTTAGCGAGCTTTGGGCCAATGCACCCAAACCAGTTGATTTTAGGGCATTAGGTGTAGAAACACCCCAGTGGACTTAATTACTCAAGTTACCTAGGTCCAAAAACAAAAGACAGTTTGGCGTGAAAATCAGATGATTTAATACGAACGGAGATATAACCGGCAGTTCAATTATTTTTTTGGATAAAAGACGTGTTTAGTGGGTTCGGTGTGTAATCATTCCAATCAAGTTTCAGATGGGTTATTTTTCAGACTTAGTTCCAATTACGGCATCAATAACATTCCTTCATATTCGCTTTACTTCATAAACTATTCTTGACATTACTTATTTCAGAACAAACCTATTTGATCCTCAGAAAATCATTTATCTGTTTAAAAGTTTTTAAATATAAAAGACTTGTCATCTAATTTCCAAAAACTCACGACACGTGTAGTGTGATGTAAAGACGTATATCAGCTATAGTTAACTTCAAAGGAGAGTTATCTTTCAGGTTTTCAAAATCTAAACATAAGATTTAGTTATTCCTATTTTTTCAAACAAAACCGTCGAAATGTTGAATCAGAGTTCTTCCACAAGCTAACTTGACAGAAAAGTTTTTATATATTTTTTTAGAAATTTTTCAGATTTTTATGGATTTTATGGATTTTAATATGCAGATGAAAAATATACATATGAATGCGAAGGTAAGAAATGCGTACCGAGCGTACCCCCAAACTTAAACTGGACAGTGTCCTCACTGTCATTGCATGAAGAGCTCATTTGAAGGGTCAAAATTGTCGGTTAGCGATACACAATTTTTTTTTGTTTTTGTTTTTAAAGAAAAGAAAAAGAAAAAGAATATACACAAGTATACACAAAATGGTTTATACATACCCCCATACTTATTTGGAATAGTGTCCACTGTTCTTGGCTGGATAACCGAAGTTTGGTGGTAGGCAGAGGAAGATCATACAAGGTAAACCGGCTCCTGTAAGAACAGAAGCTCCTCTGTTGGTTCGGCGCTAAGGTACGGTTTAAGTAGGTGTCCGTTTACTTTGAAAAGTGAACCGTCCTTTGGATTTTCCAAATCCACAGCGCTCTGCGGATATACATTCCGCACAAAATACGGCCCTTTCCAGCGAGATCTGAGCTTTCCTGGATGGAAGTGAAGTCGGGTGTCGTAAAGCAGTACCTGCTGACCAGGCACGAAGGTTTTGCGCAAAAGGTGTTTATCGTGAAACACCTTCGTTCGGTTCTTAACGACAACCGTGTTATCGTAAGCCTCATCCCTAAGCTCGCTTAGTTCGTTCAACTGCAGCTTCCGATGGCTGCCCGCATCTTCGAGAGACAGATTCAGCTCCTTTATCGCCCAAAATGCGCGATGCTCTATTTCGACAGGTAGGTGGCAGGCTTTTCCGTACACAAGCCGATAGGGAGACATGCCAAGGTCGGTCTTATAAGCGGTTCGAAATGCCCAAAGGGCATCAGTGAGTTTCAGCGACCAATCCTTACGGTTCTTGGAAACCGTCTTCTCCAGTATCTGCTTGATTTACCGATTTGAAACTTCGGCCTGCCCGCAGGTTTGGGGATGGTAGGGCGTAGAGAGCTTATGATTAATGGAATACTTCCGCATCAAGGCCTCGAAAGTCTTATTGCAGAAATGACTTCTATTGTCGCTAATGATCGCTCGGGGGTGCCCAAACCGGGAGAAAATGTTTTCTTTAAGGAACCTAACGACAACCTTGTTGTTGTTAGTCCGGCTGGGCACAGCCTCGACCCATTTAGAGACGTAATCAACAGCGAGAAGGATGTACAAGTTCCCAAAAGAGCTGGGAAACGGCCCCATGAAATCTATCCCCCAAACATCGAAAATCTCCACAACCAAGATCGGTTGGAGCGGCATCTCGTTCCTCCGGGATATCCGGCCCATGTGTTGGCACCGGGAGCAAGTCTTGCAATAGTCGTGAGCGTCTTTGAAAAGTTATGGCCAGTAGAAACCACATTGCAAGATCTTCTCGGCTGTCTTTCTGGGGCCAAAATGCCCGCCACACGCTTGATCGTGGCAAAATGACAGCACACTCTTGAATTCCTCATCAGGGACACACCGACGAATAATCTAGTCGGGACAGTACTTGAACAAATAGGGTTCGTCCCAGTAAAAGTGTTTTACTTAGGATAAGAAGCGAAGTCTGTCCTGACTTGACCATTCAGTCGGTAGTAATCCTGTGGCCAAATAGTTCACAATATCTGCGAACCAGGGTTCGCACGATACTGTCAAGAGCTGTTCATCCGGGAAAACATCGTTGATCGGAATTGGAAGCGAAGGCGAAGAAGGAAGTCGTGAGAGATGGTCGGCAACCACGTTTTCACATCCTCGTTTGTCCTTAATGACAAGGTCAAACTCTTGAAGCAAGAGGATCCAACGGATTAACCGAGATTTTGCATCTTTCTTCGCAAAAAGATGGCGCAGAGCAGAATGGTCTGTGTATACAATGACTGGAGAGCCGATGAGGTAGGGCCTGAACTTTTCTAAAGCAAATACAACAGCCAAGAATTCCTTCTCAGTTGTTGTATAATTGAGTTGGGCGTCGTTCAGGGTTCGGCTCGCATAATAGATTACGTGCGGCATCTTGTTGATGTGTTGTCCAAGGACAGCACCAATGGCAGAGTCAGATGCATCGCACATAATCTCAAATGGGTGCGTCCAGTCAGGTGAAGAAAGAACGGGAGCAGAAGTGAGTGAGCGTTTCAATGACTCGAATGCAGTCACACAGCTCGAGTTGAAGTCGAATGGCGTGTCCTTGGCCAGCAAAAGAGTCAAGGGCCTAGCAATCTTGCTAAAGTCCTTGATGAACCGTCTATAGAAACCGGCATGGCCAAGGAAGGTTCGGATATCTCTGACGCATCGAGGAGGAGGCAGATTGGAAATGACCTCAATCTTTGCTTTGTCAACCTCTATGCCATTTTGCGAGATGATATGTCCTAAGACAATACCTTCGCGCACCATGAAGTGGCATTTCTCCCAGTTCAAAGTGAGATTCTTGTCCTTACATCGGGTAAGGACAGCGTCAAGATGCAGCAAACACTCGTTGAAGGAATCGCCGAAGATGGAGAAGTCATCCATGAAAATCTCCAGAAATTTTTCCACCATGTCTGAGAAAATTCCCATCATACACCGCTGAAAGGTAGCGGGCGCATTGCATAACCCAAAGGGCATGCGACGATATGCAAACGTGCCGAAAGGACAAGTGAATGTGGTCTTGTCCTGGTCTTTTTCGGCGATGGGAATCTGATTATAGCCGGAGTAGCCATCAAGAAAGCAGTAGTACTCGTATCCGGCCAATCGTTCAAGCATCCGGTCAATGAAAGGTAGCGAAAAGTGTTCTTTCCGCGTTGCGGCGTTGAGTTTTCTGTAATCAATGCATACTCGCCACCCAGTTTGGGTGCGAGTAGGGATTAACTCGTTCGCCTCGTTGGTTATGACCGTGATGCCCGACTTCTTGGGGACAACGTGGATGGGGCTAACCCACTGGCTATCAGAGATAGGGTAAATGATACAACTATCAAGACATTTTACGATCTCCTTCTTCACAGCCTCTTTCATGACTGGATTGAGACGTCTTTGTGGATCCCGGGCTGGTTTGGTATCATCCATCAGATGAATGTGATGCTCAACGATCAGGGGACTAATCCCCTTGATGTCCGCCATGGACCAGCCAAAAGCTTGCCTGTTGCTGTGCAAGACCGCGAGAAGGGCTTTCTCTTGCTCGGGAGCTAGAGAAGCCGAGATGATGACAGGGAGGGTCTCGTTCTCACCTAAGTAAGCGTACTTAAGGTGAGACGGCAAAGGCTTGAGTTCGAGCGTTGGAGGTGAAACGATGGAAGGCAAGATTGGTGCAAAGGTCTCGAACTCAAAGGACTCCAGCAAAGGTTCAAAACGAGTGTAAGCGACCGAGTCGGATGGTTCAAGTAACTCATCCGGAAATTCGAAAGATTCAAACTCGGGTTGTGCGCGGCTAAGATCGTTTGAAAACGTGAAACACTCGTAGTCGTTGTCGGGCGCAGAAACAGTAGCAGGTTCGAAGAGAAACGCACTAGTGGCGTCAAGATTATCGTGTTCAAACAGAAACTCCTCGAATTCACACTCTTCTGGGGTGATCTCCTGGATCGAGTAGACGTCCAGTATATGAGCATTAGGTTCGGCGGGCTGATTCCCCAATGTAAAAATGTTGAGTTCAATCGTCATGTTTCCAAAAGAGAGGTTCATCGAACCATTGCGACAATTGATCACAGCATTTGAAGTTGCAAGGAATGGGCGACCGAGTATCACCGGAATTTGATTCCGGGGGTTAGCTACAGGCTGTGTGTCTAATACAATGAAGTCAACGGGGAATATGAAGTCCCCGACTTTTATTAACACATCCTCTAGCTTACCCCTAGGATGGGTGATCGATCGGTCGGCCATTTGGAGAGTGCAGTGCGTGGGTTTCAGCTCTCCAATGCCTAATTGCTCGTATACTGAATACGGAAGCAGGTTAACACTGGCACCAAGATCTAATAGTGCGCGGTTGATGTTCTTATCCCCAATGGTAATTGAAATCGTAGGACAGCCAGGGTCCTTCCGTTTTTGTGGTAAAGATTGGGTAAGGGCATCACTCACAGCACTAGCCAAGAAAACTTTCTTGGGTACCTGAGACTTCCTCTTTTTCGTGCACAAGTCCTTTAAGATTTTCGTGTAGGACGGGACTTGTTGGACAGCATCTAAAAGAGGAATGTTAATGTTAACCTGCTTAAATAACTCCAGAATCTTCTCCATTTGAGGATTTTGTTTATTAGACCTCAACCGGTTTGGAAATGGAACATTTTGAAAATTGGTTGAGTCTAATGCTGGAGGAGGAGATTGTGGAGTTGGAACGGATCCCAGAACAGGTGTTTTCGTGGAGTGAGAAGTGGGTCCGTTCAGAGCAGAAGAAGTGGAAGGAGAGCCTTGTGAAGAACGGAGAATAGGCTCAGAAGACGAAGAAGAAGAAGAAGAAGAAGAAGAAGAAGTAGCGGCCGGGGTGTCATCGTTGATCCGTTTGCCAATGTTGTTTTGCAGCATCCTTCCCGATCTCAGTGTGTTCACGGCACTCACATTATGGTTCTGTTGTTCAAGAGCAACATGTGCATTATGTGGGTGACCGGGATTTGGGAGTGGCTGGGATGGGAGCTTCCCCTTCTCTCGCTCGCTTAAGGCCGCGTTCAGCTGTGCAATCTGGGCCTCGATGGTCTTGATGCTTTGCCCGTGTGCGGCAGTGTGTTGCACTAAGGACTGAATGGAAGACTGGATGTTGGCAGTGGATTGGGTCGATTGTTTAACGAACGCCTCCAGACTTCGTTCGAGCGAGGAAACCTTATCGTTGTTTGACGGAACAAAGTTGTTTGGTAGAAAAGAATTGTTGGGTGCAAAGTTGTTCGTCTGATTTTGGAAAGGCTGGGGTTGGAAGGGCTGCTGATACTGAGTTTGTTGTTGCGCTTGTTGTTGCGGCGGAGGGGCCCTTTGGAAATTGTTGCCTTGGAATTGATTCTGATTCTGATTTCAGGCGAAATTGGGGTGGTTCCTCCAACCGAGATTGTAGGTGGAAGAGTATGGATCATTCCTCGGTCTTTGCTGAAATGCAGCATTAACCTGATCCTGTCCTTGCGAGGGTGGATTGTACGGACACTCTTCGGTCAAGTGAGAAGGATCGGAACAACAAGCGCAAATCGTACGAAGGGGGAGAACAGGGGCAGGAGCAGGAGAAGAAAATTTGCTCTCTATCGCTTCAAGCTTTCTTGTTATTGCAGCCATTTCAGCTTTCATCGCAATAGAGACATCAAGTTGGTGGATTCCTACCCTAGACTGACCGGTAGAAGTGGAGGTAGAAGAAGAAGAAGAAGAAGTCGGTCTGGTGCTCTCCCATTGTAGCGTTTACTCCGCAAGGTCGTCAAAGAATTGCCACGCTTCCTCGTCAGATTTGGATAGGAAGTGGCCCTGACAGATGGTTTCCAACAACTGCTTCGTTGCTGGGTTCAGGCCCTCGTATAAGGTTTGGCAGAGTTGCTATTTCTCTATACCGTGGTGAGGACACTGAACAAGAAGGTCTTTGTACCGGTCAAAGCACTTCCACAAGGGTTCAGAAGGAAGCTGAGAGAATTGGTTGATTTCATTTCGAATCCTTGCGGTTTTATGATTCGGATAAAATTTCTTGAGAAACGCTTTAACAAACTCGTCCCAACTGGTTATAGAGTGGGAAGCGGTGCTATACAGCCATTTTTCAGCGAGATCGCATAAAGCGAACGGAATGACCCGTAGACGTATAGCATCGTCCGACAGTTGGGTGGTTTTCATCATGGCACAGACGTTTTGAAATTTGTTGATGAAGATATAGGCATCTTCAGATTCAAGCCCGTGAAATCGTGGAAGCATGTTGATGAAGTGGGGCTTAATTTCAAAGTTGTCCCCATTGGCCGGTGGAAGAGAAAGGCAGGTGGGAAGTGCAGAACGGGTGGGATAGAAACGATCCTGGAGCGCGATTCGCTGCGGCGCTACAACAGGCGGTGGTGGTGGGATATTGGTCTCCGTAGGAGGTGGAGCCAATCCAGGGGTAGTCAAAGAGATGTTCGGATTAAATCCTGACATCGCGGAAGAAGAGGTTGGTGAAGGTGAAGGTGAAGATGTATGAACAGAATTCCAGTCAACGTCGGAGTTGGCCGGCAAAGGAAGGGGTGAAAGAGGAGTGGACGGAGTATCGACGTCTGAGTCGATCGCGCAGTCGGTAGCGACTAACGTAACGCGGACTAGACGGGCGCTAGTGTCCCGAGTCCAAGCGGACATACACTAAACGAGTTTAGTATAGTCAAAGCGGAGAAGGTGAGGGTAAGAAAACATCAATGGAGAAAACGATGGGTGATGGGTGAAAAATGGATTTGGCGACAAAAGGGCAAGTTTTTATAAAAGTTTTTGATTTTTTTCCCTTTTTTTTTATTTTTAGAAAGAGATTTACAGAATTATGTACGGATATACGGCTTAAGTAATCACAAGCAAGATATGCACAATCACACCTAGATCTAGGGTCACCTAGGTCTGCTAGACCTGCTCCAGAACTTGATTGTCGAAGTAAAACAGTGTCGAGAAATGGGCTTAAGATACACTGATCACGAGGCCAGGTAAGTGCAGAGATAAGGGGAGGTTTTCCAACGCTTTCGCGAAATTCCTTAATTAAATAACCCTTTCTCTTTTGGCGGTTGCGCCGTTAACACTTTCCTAGACACCCCGTAAACAATATACCGTTAAGCGAGGTTCTAAACACGGTTTAACCTCTCCTAATGAGCGCGAAGTCCTTAGGGCTGAAGTCTAGTATTTTTTAATTTACAATGTACAATGCATATGCTTTTGTGATTTTTGGGGTTCTGGGAAGGGTGATGAAATCCCCACCCAATCTGAATTGGTTTCAAGCCCCTTAAGTCCGTATTAAAGAAATGCAAAGCAGGAACAAATCAACTGCAAACAATTTTTATTTTTTAGCGCGGCGCAAAGAATCCAGCACAAAAACAGTTTATTGGAAGGGGGAAGAGAGTTTGCGCAAAGAAATCTGCAGAAAACACAATTTATTGGAGTCCAGAGGAGTGGGGAGGAGAAAAAAGACACTTACACAGAATTTGGCACCCTGAGGCCACCAAACGGCCGCGGATCCGTGGCCTAAGCTTACTTATGCCGCGGAACCGCGGCAATACTGGGGAGTTGGGGCTTCAGGTTTCTGGTGTGGGCTGTTTTGGGTGTCCTCTGCTGTTTTTAAGACCATGAATCTGGATTTGCTCACTGGAACTGCTCCAGAATCTTAAAGTAGACCGTTTGCTTCGTTTTGTCCGTCGCGGTGTAGCCGCGAAATGTGGGTCTATCTTCCCATGTCTTTGGCACTGAACTCGAACTTCGTATATCCCACGTCTTTGGCGTTGAACTTGAACTCCGTATTTTCCTGCACACTTGCACAAAAACTAATCAAAAATAACAAAATGATTTTTTTACAAAGTATTTTTTTTTTGTTTTTTTTTTGGTTATATTCACAAGTTAACTCGAAATTACACAAAGAAATAAACTACCGTCTCCCCGGCAGCGGCGCCATTTGATTGTTAGATATTCTGCGTGTTCAAGTTTTAGTTAAATACCGCAATCAAGACGGTTTCGCATGTAGCTAGCCGGTTGAGTACGGGTCATCCGCAGGGAGATGGAATCTTTTTCTATGTGCTTTAACGAGTTAAGTCCAGTTTTTCAGATTTTGTTGTGATTAATTAAACGGTAAAATGATATGTAAAGAGAGCTTGTTAGGGTTAGGATTAGGTTAGTTTGAGTTAGGAGTCTCCCACATCTTTCGTTGCCCCTCTTAATATCGGTGTTACGGTAATCGGCAACAACGGGGATTAGCACGACTAGGAAGGAACTTGCGAGTATAAGCTAGGCTTTCCAACGCATAAGTTCTTCCTTTTGGTGCTTGTCCGTCCGTTCTTGGCTCTTAGCCATAACCTCCGGTTAATTCAACCACAACCGGTCTCACTACGGAATCACCGCTATCATGTAGGATAGGGTGCCGTAAGGAGCGGATTGTGGTTCAATTAACGGGAGTTGAATTAAGCTGTTGGGCAAGGAAAGAGTGAGAGAGATTTCCTTCTCTCAAACTTCCCTTATCCTACCCTAACAAGTATGAAACTACTCACACATCATGATACGGAAAAATAAAACAAAACAAAAGAGGAGGATAGAAAGAAAGAGATTAGAAGAGAACAACTAGCTATTTGCGACCTCACCTTGGCAAGGATCAAGCGTAAGCATCATGTGTTAAGGATAAAGAAAAAGAGAGAGAAAAGAAACAACAAGAAATAACAACAACTAGTTAACAAATGAAAATTACAACAATTAACAAGAGAATAAGACAAGCATGATAATAAACGGTTCTTCTTTATTCATCATTCTTCACTCAAAAGCTCACTACAAGTTTTAATGGAGAAGAGATGAGAAGAGGAAGAAGAACATGTGTTCTAAAACCTAGAGAAAAAATACAAGATTATGGACCCTTTCCCTTCACAAAGTTCTGGGCTATTTATAGGCTGAAAAATGAAAACCTAGGGCAACAAGCAGAACTAACATGGAATGACCAAAATACCCACAAAGTTTGACAATCAGCCGCCACCATACGGCCGCGGATCCGCGGCCTAAGCATGCTTAGGCCGCGGTTCCGCGGCCTAATAGAGGAATTGTCTCCTCTGATTTTCTGTGGTCCCCTGGTTTGATGTACCCTTTATTCTGGTATATATATTTTTTCATATTTTCTTCACGATTTTTCCAGAATTTCTGTTGAGGGAAAGGTGATTTGATGTGGACTTTTTGTCATGATTTCCTCGAGCTCCTCGTAGATTTCTTGGATCTTGTGCTGCCATTGAGCCTTGTGCATGAAAACGACATTGATTTGACATTTTGTCTCTTAAACTGGTGTGTGGCAACAGACGGATAAAGAGCGGAGATCCGTGTTTTATCTGTGGTTGGCAGGAACCCGGATTTTGTCGTGTTTTTCATGAATTTCACCGTTTTAGAACCGAGAACCTGTATCCTGCAATTGACTAGCAAACACGGCTCAAGAGTATCTACCGATATGCAATGTGATAAAAATTGGGCGGTATGAAAATGCAAAAATCTGATATGAACAGAGCACATATGTGATATGTGCGGGACCGAGAATAATGCGATATGAGATACCGTATTTTATTCTCGCGATATTTGATATCATTCGGCTCATCGGATCAAGTGTTGATTCGATGAATCGGTATATGATATATTAGTCGGTTATATGCGATATAGCCGGATTATCGGATCAAGTGTTGATTCGATAATTTAATGTATAATTATATATGTGATATATTACATTACATTATCTAATATTGGCTCGCTTCATTATTTCATTTTCTCACCGGATAATACATTGATATATATGCGATATATGTTCATTGTATTATTTTATTTTGTTACAAAAATATATTATATATGTGATATATAATATTATAACAAGTTATGATTAAAAATGCAATATGATTAGTAAAGATTAAACATGGTTAGGGTTTGATTTGGGTTAATCTTTTCTAGATACTTCTAGAAGCTTTTCTTTTGTTTTGAGCTAAGAAATTATGTGTTGATATTTTGGAGATATTTTCCTAACTCAACCCACACTCTTTAACCCTAGTTAAATCTCTACAATGGTTAAGTCTTTCTTGACTTAACCATGGTTGCAATTGTAATTATAATTACAATTCAATATTCATCACAAAAGATATTCATTCTTCTTCTTCTTCCTTGAGCTCTTGAAAAGCTTTCTAGGTTTTTCTTTTGTGATGTAATAGTGTGAGAAATTGATAATAAAAGAGAGCAAAAATCCTACTTCATCATCCTCATCTAATCTAGCCAATTAGATTAGGGTGTTCACTTCATTAATACTTGATTAGTGAGTGAGAGCTTGAGTTAAAGAAATTTCAAGGTAGATCATCTTAGAAGAGGAAGACTTCAAGCAAGTATAGATCATTCGGGTTATGGAGCTTCTCTTGAGTTCGGGAGATCATGGATCACGGCGAAAGGACTACTACTCGGAGCTTATGAAGCGAAGGAGCGGACTACAAAGGTTGCAATCCCTTTCTCTAAGTTGTAAAGATGTTTACTTGCATGTTTAACCCTAATTATCTAGCAAAGATCCTTGCTTTGGGTTGTTCGACACGTCTAAATTTTAAATCGGGCATGGTTGATACCTTGTAGAACCTTGTGACAATGCCTAGTAACCCAACAGTGGTATCAGAGCCTAGCTAGAGCATTAGGCGACGTGTATACGAAGTTAAAAGTCCGATCGAACCCCGAAACGTCAAAATTTGACCCTTCTCTGGAAATTTTTTTAAAATATGATTTTTTCCGTATTAAAAATACTCAGAAAATTTAGCAGCCAATTATAAGGATAACTGTAAAATACGAACCCATGATACCCTAAAGTCGCCGCGGAACCGCGGCAGGAGCATGCTTCCCGCGGCCGAACTTGGGTGTTAGGGGCTCGTATTGGAAGGGTTTATCCGTAGGTGTTAGTACATAATTCTGGGAATTTTTAATATTACTCAAGTGTTGAGTGTTCTGGAGATCCTTTGTATTCGTTGATTCGATCGGAAAGTTTAATTTCGTTTCGTTTTCCAGATAATTTAGAACTTGTTTAAATATTCGAACAGATATCAATAACTCAATTTTTCCCCGACACGAAAAACTTTCAAGTGTTGAATTTTTCTTGAGTTTAAAACTTTCGGAAAAACAAGCAAGCATATCTGTGGACCCTCTAGAAGAACGTAACCTTAACTCGATTATGTGGCCGTCAAAACTTCCACTGAACCCTTGGGTTTGTGGTAGTTTAGCGATACCACATGTGAGGTGTTGGTTTGACCCTTCTACGGCTGGTTCACTGGGGCAGTGACATGTTCTGGGATTTTTGAACTGCACTCAAGTGTTGAGCTATTTGGGAAATCTTGGGTATTTGATTATTCGATCGGAAAGTTTAATATTGTCTATTTATCTGGAATGTGATACAATATGTGGAATTCATATAGTTAGGCATGAAATGCGAAGTATGTGATATTTCGGATTTATGATGTCTAAAGTGATTGTGGATTCCAAATGTTGTAGTTTTACACTTTCTTTTCTGTGACCGTAAGCGTAGTATGTGGTGTATCGCCGGCTTCGTTACTATACATCAACGACAATCGGGATACGCATACTTTCTTACGTTGATGATATGAGATATTATGTGTTGCTGTGATATGTTATATTGGATCGTCGTGTTCTGAATAGCCGGGGGTTTTATGTGAGATGAGGGTTTTTATTTTCATTCATGTAAAATTCATTTGTATGTAATATTCTTTTATTGGGGCACTTCCGGGATGAGGTTGATGTCACCATTGTATATTATTTACTTTTCTGCATTAGGTAGACCCAAGGAGGGGAGCACAAGTAACCGGGTTCTAGGGTACAGTGGGAGGCCATCTCGAGGAGTCGAGACCGGGTCTCCTAACCCTAGAATTGGCAGTGTTGCTTGCCGCTCTCGTAGGGGTCTAGGGATGTGGGTTTGGCTATTCATCGCGACCGTGGAATCCGTGTTTTATACAGGCTCGATGTAAAACACGGACGTCCTAGTATATCCAATGTTTCATATGTTATCTTCTGCTGCATGTAAGTCCACGGTAGCGCCCCGGCCGTCTAACAGACGCCAAATGCGGAACAAAAACTTTTTACAACTGGCGCTATCGCGTACTATAACCCGGATCTGCCATTAAAACTAAACTAACAAACTACAAAGTGGGTAGAAATGTTATACCGAATGATCCGAGTCCTTCGGTCTTCAACCATCATCCCACGCTTTGTTGTGGCTGGTCCAATCTCCTGAATCTCCAGTCTTCTCGTCCAGGTGGCACCACGTCGACGGATCTTTAATCGGGCTCCCGCCTCTGAACCGAGGCAACTCGGTCGTCAAGTTTGCTAAAAGAGATGACCAAGATGATGTAGAGAATGAGTAGAACACTTTGTCTCGTTACTTCCAAAGCCATGGACGAACGGTTAATGAAGTTGCCTTTTTGGATCGAATGGAAATGAGAAATGGATCACATCTAATTTCTATCAACCAAAACTATCATAATCTTTTCCAAGCAACCATTATCTTTCAAGAGAGGGGGCCGGCCGCTTATATGGTGGAGGGGGTGAGTGTAGGAAGTAGGGAGAGTGACCATAACCATAAATGATATGAATGAATCATCTAACACCTTGTATGAACATATTAATGAACAAATGAATCATCATGATCAAGTTATCAAAGCATTTAATGAACAAATGAGTCACAAAGATGCATGAACCTAGTCACCACCTTCTAGAAGCCTCTAGAAACTTCCACACTCATCTCAAGAAAAGATAAATCCATCTTTAACCGAATGTTAAATACGGCCGATAGAAAACTGGAAACTGGCAACTTCCAAAAGTGATCCTGAAACGAATTTCAGGATAACCCCGTATCAGTATAAACATACCCGCTTTTGTATTACGACCGAATACAAATGCAACTGAGACAAAGATATTATATCTACACAGTATAATACTCGGATCCGGCTTAAACCAAAGCCAACCAGTATTATCCGCTCGAAATATGACACGTGCGTAAACGCACGTGCATTTTTCGAACCCTGCCATAAAACCATACGGCCTCTACAACGTTTCGCCCGAACTTGGGAAAGTGTCTGTGGGGGACTCTAATGACTCATCAACACACTGGCACTAGGGTATAACCACTAGCACGTCAGAGGTACTGGCTGTACGTAACAGTTGCCTATGTATTGATTGGAAGGGAAGCTGACGAGCGAACTCATCCATAAACCCTACTGAGCCTAACAGTGACAATATACATACAGTCTGGTCCGTTCGTCTATGAGTATCGCATATTGGCCTAGGGTCCTGTAACGTCAGACCCCCAATAGCAGTATAAGTCGTGTAAAAGAGTGGCCCAGAACGCCCTGAGATACTACTGGAGTACCTACCAGTAAATCTCCTGCCTCGGCCGAGGGCTTTGTGTAATGGCTCTCCTAGACACAGCGCGATCTCACCCCCAATACCGGGAGAGACGAATCCCCTGCCGATCCGCTCACTTGCCTCCATGTGGCTCAGGACTGTACCCAAAAAAGACCTGTTTGCACGACTCCTTTGAGCCGTGGTAGGGTAGAAATCAAAGCATAGTGGGAAATCACACGAGACAAATGACGACCTCAGGTCGATGAACTAACCTGTACACAGGTCACCAGGGAACTGTTATCTGACGATATGTATAATACCAACTAGCATGTTCCCGGCGAGTCCTGTCCGGTGTACTCATAACCTAATGAGCACCTGTATACATCTTAGGTGATCCTACTGACATTAGTGGCTTGTGAGACCGGCCACCGCCCCTCGTCGGGGTCTTGACTCTATACACTAGTCTACTCTGGAGTATCGATGCCCTGTCTCGAAACTCCCACGACTAGGGACACTTTAAGGATGTGCTTACAGACCCAAGCTCCCACATATATGATCGCCATCATACTGCTGGTAGTCAAGCAAGAATCCTATGGGCTCTATCATCATGCAATAGTGAACTAAAGCATGTATACGATGATAAAGACAAACCAGATAGCATACTATCATCTCGAGCAAGACTGTCATATCGGTATAAATCCTGCCTCAATCATTGCAATCACGTACCTGCGATCCAATAATTGACTTTGAGGGCACTATCTCCAACAATCTCCCACTTGCACTTAAGGCTAATTATTGCGATGTCGCATACTCACAGCCCGTGTGATACCGAACATCCAACTCCTCTACTAATCAGTTTCACAAAGCTAGTTTGTAAAACTCTTGTGTTCGAGAAATAGCCTCAGTGAGTGGATCCGCCCTGATGTTTCTTTCTATGTCTCTCTCTTAATCTCAAGTTCACAGAGAAAGCCATCTTCCGAATTGAGTAATACCTGTCTTAGAATATGTCTGGATATCTGATGGGACCTAGTTCATAAATGAACTCCAAATCTAAACTTCTTAGACTGTATCGATCACTGAACCTAATCAGTATCTAGCACCATGCCTCCCACAGTATCCTCTTGGACCACCTGTCCATAATACTGTCCCTCGTCAGAGGGAAAACTATAACTCTGATAATCACTCTGTCATCCAGGTCACCTTTGGAAGCCTGGAATGATAACCGTCTCCCGAAGGAGACTACCGTTATCAAATCCGTAGAACATTCACTTATGTTCTAAAACTGTTTCCTTATGTTTCTCCAGGATTGGATTAATATAAACTTATTGCATCTAGTGCAAAAACAACATCTGGTGTGGTACTTGACATCTCACGATTGACTCAATTGCCTAAGCAAGTGATCTGCCAATCATGCACTTCCCTCTCTCCTTTAGTCTCTAAGATACCTTTAGAGAGGGTGACTCCATCACCTGCAGGTACACCACCATGCCAGGAGTCATCTATTCTAAAATACTATTAGAATATTGTCAAAGTACCCACATTTGGGAAACTACCCAAATCTAGATCTAAAACCATAGATCTAGAAACCAGAATGTCTAATATTATATTCATATCCTGTCTGGAGAAACAACTGTGTGACGACCACAGTACAATCGATTGTAGTATAGGAATTTTACTTCCTACTTTATGTATGTCATTCAAATATCAGGACATCACACCCTACTACCTTCTTAACAGATCCATCCCCTGTTCTGATGAAGTCAAAGCCATGACTGTCACATCAAAAATAGATTATCTATCTCCGCTATATCTGCTCAAGTCTATAAATAGACATATGCTACTTGCCTACTATGCTTCCGCTGCTCCCACTGACTATGATA
Source organism: Agapanthus africanus (assembly GCA_030015575.1). Classification (NCBI taxonomy): domain Eukaryota; kingdom Viridiplantae; phylum Streptophyta; class Magnoliopsida; order Asparagales; family Amaryllidaceae; genus Agapanthus; species Agapanthus africanus. The sequence continues at coordinate 207,624,447 of CM057337.1, forward strand.
ACCTTCTGGCAGAATAATATCTACGTACACTTCTAAAGCTAGTTTAGAACGACGTTATACTTATCCTCTTGCCGGGTCTCATAGTCTAGAACAACAGTAATGTCAAGTCTGGGTAAACAAGAACCTCCCTGTCACCGTCCTTGAGGCTACCTGAGTACCTCTCGGGTGTCTGAGGTTACCCACCATATCTGCGGAGTGGCTATTGGAATGTCAAACCTGATTGAATATATAGGTCCTATTAAATTTTCCGTAATCGTTTGCGGTTCTGGAATCACTTCCAGTTCTACCATACTCCCACTACTGTTTTCTGAAAAAATCCATTTTACAAAAACTGTGGCGAGTCAAGAAAAATATCACTATTGATCTTCCAAATGGTAGAAAGTCAATCCTCATCAAAGCCAGGGTCAACCCACAAACTGCCATTACAGAAATGTGCCTTGAGTTATCCAGTGTCTGGTTTTAAGCATAAGCCGGACAACTCCCCGTATCTTAACATCGTTAAGATATGAACCATTCTATATACAATATAGAAATAGAGGTACTAATTTAATTGGAACCAGATTCAAAAACATGCAGCTGTCTCTAGTGCATATCAACTTAATGGAGAGAGGCTAATCAGCATTACTCAACTTAGGAATCCATCCAATTATGAGTAACCTGAAAGAGAAACAAGTTTCTCAAAAACTATTACTATCATCTGAATACCAATCATAAGAATCTACATCTTCGATCTCTTTGAAGAATCCCGATAATTGTGACACCTGGTTCTCTATTTTAACTTAGACATTGTATTTCAACGAAACACTTGTCTAAAAACTAGAGAAATTACAAGTAAACAGAACAGAGTACGAGGACCATCCCCTTTGTCCTGATGGACACTGGACAACATACAATACTCTGTATAAGTCCGCTGAGTTGAATAACTCAAAACCAGTGCGTCGTAGGTTGAAAACTGTACTTATGGTTTAAGAACTACTCCGTTGTTTAATGCTCCTTACCCAATCGTATCTGATATAGGTAAATGTCACGGACATAATCTCAAAAAGTTATATCTCACTTTATAAACGTACAGATATATCATTTTGAAATTGGTGCACAACAACGGATATTCAAAACCAAATACATGCCATCCTGCAAAAACCCAGGTGACTTCCTCAAATATCACCAATTACAACGAATTCCAATATAATGAGGATGATTACCTTATTCCCAATAACCTACTCCCACTCATCATCTGTAAAACCATATAGATATGAGAATGAAACCTGGAAAATACATACCTTGGAGTAAGTATCTAATCGGGAAATCAGTTTTCCTTTAACAATGCACTGAAACATGAAAATGTTTCGTAGGGGTATCCTGGTATTCCTAGTAATGCCTCTTCCATAATCTAATTCATGACTATAACCGTATGTTTCATTACCATCTCTCTAAATCCCTTTATTTGTCTTTAATCGTTACCTTCTGTACACCCCTTTAGGCTAAATGGTTTTCTTCCTTCCCTACCGTTCGGCACCAGCCTATGGTTTGGAAGAAGACTATCCAGTAAGCATAATAGGTGTACCTCCTAATCCTAGGAGTACTTGCAACTTGAGAGAAGGTGATGATAAAAGACTACTGAATAAAACCTTATTCTATTTCTTCCGAACTGGGGAAAAGCAAAGGTGAAAATAGGAGTGGCGATGAAGTACGCGGTTTGGTCGTGAATGATAACAGTCGCAATTTACTTTGCCCTCTTTCTAATCGCTTTATCTTGTCTTTTCATATTACCTTCTGCACACCCTACTTAGGCTAATTGGTTTTCTTCATTCCCTACCTTTCGGCACCAGCCTATGGTTTGGAATAAGACTATCCAATAAGCGTAATAAATGTACTCTCCTAAAATAAGGAGCCCTCGCAACCTGAGAGAAGGTGACAATAAAAGACAACTGAATAAACCAATTCTATTTCTCCTGAACCTGGATCCATCCTCGAAGAAGTCCCTTCGAGTTCGTATATAACCATACGATGGATCTATCCAATGGAAGTGAATTTCCGTAGTAATGCGGGGTGTTCTGAGAAATACAAAGGGTAAAAGAAGGAGCGGCAATGACTTATGCAACTCGGACAATCAAAAAACCAGTATTTTAAGAAGGTTCGGTCAACTTGGTCACTGAGTCATAGTCTAGGGTCGGTCAAAGGTCGCTGCCAAAGAGAGAGAGAGAAAAGAAACACTCTGTGTGCACTCTAACCTAGATCAGAATGGTTATCATTTTATCTAATCAGGAAACCTCTCGCTGTAATCTCAAATTCTCCTCTAAACCTGAAAGAAGAATTAGTCAGGATCACTCGAAGAGTAAACCAACTCATCAGTGAGAATCGGGACCCAACTATCATCACATGATAACTTGATGGAAGCCACTCAAGTTATCACACTCCAGAAAGTATGCGCATGCCTGGCAAGTTTTCTTTATGTTTGAAACTCCCGATGTGATTTTTTCCCCATGCTCTTATGACCTTGACGAAAGCCAACAAATCATAAGTCACATGTCAAGTTCTGCCCGTCATTGTCCAGGTTAATTTGAACCCACCCGTACATACCCTTGACGAAAGACAACAAGGTAATACGACTGTCCCAAACCAACACATCTATCTATGCTACAAATGAATACCCCAGCAGCTACCAAGCACTATGCCTTGACGAAAGCCAACAAACATAGCTTGAATACTACTGACCATCCATAAGATACGACGGAGGGCTACGGCTGGTTTTTGGCAAAAAACCTTTAACGTAATGAACTTGATATCGTTGAAGGAACCTGATAGCTTTTTATAAAAATATAGTGGCGAAAACCTTTTGCTAAAGAGGTCACTCCCGGTGAAGGGATCTCGACTCTTTCTTCGTGGAATGAGGTGCAGGATATTCTAACTGAATACCGCGATGCATAGCAACTTGTAATCGACTATAGTAAAGTTATTACCCTGACGTAAACTTCTGCCCAAGGGGTCACTCCCGGTGAAGGGATCTCGGCCCTTACCTCGTCGAATGAGGTGCAGGATATTCTGACTGAATACCGCTATGCAAAACAAAAGGAAACATCTTTGTAATAACACCTTTTTTTAAAAATTGTTCCAACAACATCAAATATAGGTTTGGTTTATCCTTGCATTGATAAGAATCAATGCAGTCCCATCAATCAATCACACCAGAAAAGAACGAAAATAAAATGTATGTATATGCCATCCGCATTCGCCACTGGGTCCTGTCATCACCCGTTAGGTTACTTAACTCACGACAGAGCAGGGGCTGGACTAGCGCGGGTGTAAAACATATACAACGTCTAATAGTATATATACCAATATACAATAATCGCTCCAGGCGTGATAATATGTAACATTACAGAAAAGTAATAAGCATCACAGAACAATACAGATAATCTGGGATCCCCGGGTTTCACAGAGCCGCTACTGAAACCCGACGTTCCCCTGGTCGTGTGGATAGCCTGTGCAATGAAACCTAGACCCCTACGGGTGCGACAAGTTACCCGCCAAAACCTGAAGCGAGGCAGTCCCCCACAGCATAGTGAATGGAACACCCGGCACTTCACGGTATCCGGTAAATTGAGCACCCCTCCTTGGGTCAACCTGTACCCCCTACGAGTGCGGGGAATAGTCTGCCAATTCTAAAGTGAGGCCCCTCTGCCTCTCAAAGCCATGAGATACGGACCCGTTGCCCTCCAGAACCCGGCTATCCGTGCACTCCTTCGCGGGATAAACCTAGTACAGAAATAAAAATATGTACAATGGGTACATCGACCTTAACCCGGTCGTGCCCTAAAAGAATATTATACAAACAGGCAGTGACGGCAGTCCACATATTGGACACTCACCCCGCAATATCAAATGTACAAATAAATCCAAACTGCACTATCATTGCACCCTGCTATCCACCACGACAAATCCGCAATATCACAGCACAACACATAACATCAACGCGAATGTCACGTTCGCAAACCCGTCTAAAAAAACTATAGCAATTAGACGCGGTTTACCGCTCGAATGACATTCCCGGTCGGAGATATAAATTAAGTACTGTATACTAACACGTTTAAATTTCGATCGAGCAAATATCCCAAAGTGGGCCCCACAAACATCTGCTGTACAGTAACAAAATCTGGGCCCAAATGAACAGTACTAAAAAACACAATTTCCAAAATAAAACTCTCTAGAAAAAGTTGGAGCACTGTTCCCACAAAAGAGCCGCGGTTCCGCGGTCAAACCCTAGGTTTGACCGCGGATCCGTGGTGGTCTTGTGGGATCACGTGCCCATATTTTTCCAGAATGTGTAGAAAAGCCTGCTTAGTTTTCTGCGATATGTAAAATAATTTTTAGACACTGTTTAAAATCGACAGAAACTTTAACCCTGGAATTTGCGGTTTTCGAAAATCCGTTCGATCGATGTTTTAAATGCGTTAGCACAAGTTAGTAAAGCTTAATGGTGAGGCTCTGATACCACTGTAAGTCTACGGTAGCGCCCCGGCCGTCTAACAGACGCCAAATGCGGAACAAAAACTTTTTACAACTGGCGCTATCGCGTACTATAACCCGGATCTGCCATTAAAGCTAAACTAACAAACTACAAAGTGGGTAGAAATGTTATACCGAATGATCCGAGTCCTTCGGTCTTCAACCATCATCCCACGCTTTGTTGTGGCTGCTCCGATCTCCTGAATCTCCAGTCTTCTCGTCCAGGTGGCACCACGTCGACGGATCTTTAAACAGGCTCCCGCCTCTGAACCGAGGCAACTCGGTTGTCAAGTTTGCCAAAAGAGACGACCAAGATGATGTAGAGAATGAGTAGAACACTTTGTCTTGTTACGTCCAAAGCCATGGACGAACGGTTAATGAAGTTGCCTTTTTGGATCGAATGGAAATGAGAAATGGATCACATCTAATTTCTATCAACCAAAACTATCATAATCTTTTCCAAGCAACCATTATCTTTCAAGAGAGGGGGGCGGCCACTTATATGGTGGAGGGGGTGAGTGTAAGAAGTGGGGAGAGTGACCATAACCATAAATGATATGAATGAATCATCTAACACCTTGTATGAACACATTAGTGAACAAATGAATCATCATGATCAAGTCATCAAAGCATTTAATGAACAAATGAGTCATAAAGATGCATGAACCTAGTCATCACCTTCTAGAAGCCTCTAGAAACTTCCACACTCATCTCATGAAAAGATAAATCCGTCTTTAACCGAATGTTAAATACGGCCGATAGAAAACTGAAAACTGGCAACTTCCAAAAGTGATCCTGAAACGAATTTTAGGATAACCCCGTATCAGTATAAACATACCCGCATTTGTATTACGACCGAATACAAATGCAACTGAGACAAAGATATTATATCTACACAGTATAATACTCGGATCCGGCTTAAACCAAAGCCGACCAGTATTATCCACCCGAAATATGACACGTGCGTAAACGCACGTGCATTTTCCGAACCCTTCCATAAAACCATACGGCCTCTACAACGTTTCGCCCGAACTTGGGAAAGTGTCTGTGGGGGACTCTAATGACTCATCAATACACTGGCACTGGGTATAACCACTAGCACGTCAGAGGTACTGGCTGTACGTAATGGTTGCCTGTGTATTGATTGGAAGGGAAGCTGACGAGCGAACTCATCCATAAACCCTACTGAGCCTAACATTGACAATATACATACAGTCCGGTCCGGTCGTCTATGAGTCGCATATCGGCCTAGGGGCCGGTAACGTCAGACCCCCAATAGCAGTATAAGTCGTGTCAGAGAGTGGCCCAGAACACACTGAGATACTACTGGAGTACCTACCAGTAAATCTCCTGCCTCGGCCGAGGGCTTTGTGTAATGGCTCTCCTAGACACAGCGTGATCTCACCCCCAATACCGGGAGAGACGAATCCCCTGCCGATCCGCTCACTTGCCTCCATGTGGCTCGGGACTGTACCCAAAAAAGACCTGTTTGCACGACTCCTTTGAGCCGTGGTAGGGTAGAAATCAAAGCACAGTAGGAACTCACACGAGACAAATGACGACAGGTCGATGAACTAACCTGTACACATGTCACCAGGGAACTGCTATCTGACGATATGTATAATACCAACTAGCATGTTCCCAACGAGTCCTGTCCGGTGTACTCATAACCTAATGAGCACCTGTACACATCTTAGGTGATCCTACTGACACCAGTGGCTAGTGAGACTGGCCATTGCCCCTCGTCGGGGTCTCGACTGTATACACTAGTCTACTCTGGAGTATCGATGCCCTGTCTCGAAACTCCCACGACTAGGGACACTTTAAGGATGTGCTTACAGACCCCAGCTCCCACGTATATGATCGTCATCATACTGCTGGTAGTCAAGGAAGAATCCTATGGGCTCTATCATCATGCAATAGTGAACTAAAGCATGTATACGATGATAAAGACAAACCAGATAGCATACTATCATCTCGAGCAAGACTGTCATATCGGTATAGGTCCTGCCTCAATCATTGCAATCACGTACCTGCGATCCAATAATTGACTTTGAGGGCACTATCTCCAACACTGCAATGTTATGTGATGAGATCATATTACTGCCCGAGACGAATGCTTATACTATATATATGATATATAAATATTACAGCTTTCGTTTCTTCTGTGATGCTTAGGAAGCATAATTGATGGGATTTTATTAATGAGATTAATAAAAGAAAAGAAACCTAAAAGATGTTGGAGAATCAAAACTTTATAAACGGGTAGCTACAGTTTTGCTTTGCACAGCGGTATATATGATATACCCTGCACCTTATTCGATGAGAAAAGAGCCGAGATCCCTTCACCGGGAGTGACCTCTTTAGCAAAACTGGCAGATGCTACAAACTCACAGATTAGTTTTTGATTGCTTCTATAGCTTTGTTTTGCACCGCGGTATATGTGATATACCCTGCACCTTATTCGATGGGGAAAGAGCCGAGATCCCTTCACCGGGAGTGACCTCTTTAGCGAAACTGGAAAAGCCTCAAAAACACTCCTTTTCAAAACCACTTGTTTCTACAACGATATCAAGTTCATTACGCTCATGGTTTTCTGAAAAACCTGCGTAGCCCTCCGTCATTTCAGATAAATACTACTTAGTATTCGTGCTACGTTTGTTGACTATGTTAAGGCGTAGTGTGCGGTAGCATTTAGTGCTTATCTGTTAAAACATGAGATGTGATTGGATTAGGGTAGTTATACAACTTTGTTGACTATGTTAAGGGTCGTGCAGGTGGGTTTAATTCAATCGAGAAATGACGGGTTGAACTTGGCTAGCAATTATAATTTGTTGACTATGTTAAGGTCATAAGTTGGTAGGGGCAAAAGCATTATTGGGAATTTCAAGTGTTGAAATTTGCAATGAGATTGCATACCTACTATGAGATAGTTGGATCCCGATACCCACTGCGAGTAAGAGTTACTCCTGGGAGAATTTTATACAGGACAATTAGCCGATCAAGTAGGTGTCTAGAAAGGTGTTAACGGGGTTATGCCTCTGGGAAAACGAGATTTATTTTAATTAGGTCTGTGCGAAAGCACGGAGAACCTCCCTCAAAGTACCAACACTGAGCTGGCTGAAAGATTGACGAAATTGTAGGGTGTAATTAATCCCGGCTAATCTCACCTTTTAGGGTTTGAAGGAAGATTTGATAAAAACAGTGGGAGACATCTTGATTAGATAAGATAATAATCTAATCTTGCAAGAGCATACGCTAAAGTGTTTCCTTCTCTCTCTCTCCAAGTAGCGACCATGTCAGGACTTAATCAAGATAATAATATGGATGCATTGACTGAAGCCACTTATTATACTGAGCAGGGGAACGTTGGTCCCGTTCTTTCTTATAAGTGTTGTAAAACTGAACAGGAAATAGGAGAATATCTGGATTCTCACACCGCCCAAACGAAGAACAAGCATGTTGATGCATCTTCTTCGGGTGTGTTAGTTATTGAGAACTGTTTCTCGGTTCACCCTACATCCTTGGTATTAGATACCGGATCGGGATCCCACATATGTAAATTATTACGTGAGCTACGTAAAGGTAGAGAACTGGGAAAGGGTGATCATTCCATACAAGTAGGGAATGGTACAAATATTGCAGCCAAAGCAGTTGGCGAATATCACCTTGTATTACCAAGTAGCAATACATTGATTCTGAATGAGTGCTATTATATATCGAACATGATGTGCAACATTATATCAGTTTCTTTATTAAGTAAAAAAAGGTATAATTTTGTAATACAAGATAATGTTATGAACATCTTTCTAAATCAAAAGTTGATTGGATCAGGCTCGTTACATAATGACATATTCATTCTCAATCAAAATACAGTCCTTAATATACAAAACACACACAAGAGGAAGAGTTCAGAAATGAATGAATCCTTCTTGTGGCATTGTAGACTTGGTCATATCAATGCGACACGGCTAGCTAAGTTACATAAGGATGGATATTTGAATCCGTTCGAATTATCATCTTATGATACTTGCCATTCATGTCTCAAAGGTAAAATGACCAAAACTCCGTTTAGTGGACACAGAGAAAGAGTTGAGGAACTCTTAGGGCTGGTACATAGTGATGTATGCGGTCCTATGTCTACACATGCTAGGAACGGTTCTTCCTACTTCATTACATTCACTGACGATCTCTCAAGATACGGACATGTGTTCCTGATGAAACACAAGTCTGAAGCTTTTAAGAAATTCAGAGAATATACGCATGAAGTAGAGAACCAAATGGGCAAAAGTATTAAGATCCTTCGATCTGATCGAGGATGAGAATACTTAAGCAATGAGTTCCTAGACTATCTAAAAGATAATGGGATTTTCTCTCAGCTTACTCCTCCTTATACACCACAGCACAACGGTGTATCGGAGCGGAGGAATCGCACCCTATTAGATATGGTGCGCTCTATGATGAGCACTGCTGAGTTGCCTATTTCCTTCTGGGCTTATGCACTTAAGACAGCAGCATACCTATTGAATCAAGTTCCATCTAAATCTGTACCTACCACACCATATGAGATATGGAGTGGGAAGAGACCGTATCTTAAACGAGTTAAGATATGGGGTCGTCCGGCCTATGTCAGAAGGCAAAATCCGGACAAACTCGAGGCACGATCAGTTCTTTGTAAGTTTGTGGGATATCCTAAGAATTCCCAAGGATATTTTTTCTACCACGTTGAAAAACAAAAAGTGTTTGTTTCTCAATATCCCCCCCTCCCCGCTTTTTAGAAAAGGAATTTCTTGCAAAACAAATTAGTGGCAAAGAGGTAGAACTGGAAGAAGTTCCAGCGACACAAACTGCAACTGAAGATTTAGTGGAACCAGAGGATTCAGTAGTTCCCGACGAACCCCAGCCTCTCCGCCGATCTAGTAGGGTTTCACACCCACCTGAGAGATACTACGGTTTTCTCGTTGATGGTGGGAGCGAGGATTGCATCATGGAAGATGATGACCCGACTAGTTTCTAGCAGGCCATCACGGGTGGTGACTCTGTGAGATGGCTGGATGCAATGCGATCTGAGATGGAATCCATGTACACCAACAAAGTATGGACTTTGGAAGTTGCTCCTGAAGGGGTAAAACCCATTGGGAGCAAATGGATCTTTAAGAAGAAACTTGGTGTAGATGGAAAAGTTGAGACTTACAAAGCTAGACTTGTTGCAAAGGGTTTTCGTCAACGACCAGGTGTGGATTATGACGAAACATTTTCTCCAGTGGCTATGCTTAAGTCCATCCGGATCTTGCTTGCCATTGCTGCATACCATGATTACGAAATCTGGCAAATGGATGTTAAGACCGCCTTTCTAAATGGTGATTTAGAAGAGTGCGTGTACATGACTCAGCCAGAGGGCTTCGTAGATAGTGGGAGCAGCGGAAAAGTGTGCAAGCTGCTTAAATCCATTTATGGGTTAAAGCAAGTATCGCGGAGTTGGAACATCTGCTTTGATGTTGTAGTCAAAGAGTTTGACTTCATCAAAAACGTATATGAACCTTGTATATATAAAAAGGTTGCAGAGAGTACGGTTGTCTTCCTCGTATTGTACGTCAATGACATACTCTTAATAGGAAATGATGTTCCTATGCTGCAATCGGTCAAGCTCTTCTTATCACAAAGATTCTCAATGAAAGATCTAGGTGATGCCTCCTGCATACTGGGAATTATGATCTATAGAGATAGATCTAAATGGATACTGGGATTGTCCTAATCCAGGTACATTGACACCATACTAAAGAGGTTTAGTATGGAAGAATCCAAGCATGGGAACCTACCCACGATCTCTGGACTCACTCTCTCCAAAGAGATGTCTCCCAAGACTGATTTGGAGAGAGCTCGCATGCAAGGGATACCCTATGCTTCGGCAGTAGGCTAAGGTCAAGGATAACCCCCCTCTCTCTCATCCTTACCCAAGCCCATACCTCATGGTCTCATGGTCTCCCCCCTCTCTCCAAAATATCTCTAATATAAATTTCTTTTTCTTTTCAAACAAAACCCAAAACCATTTTTAAAAAGAAATGAGCCATGGTTCATAACACATAAAAATATGACAAGTTATGTGCAACATGACATAGTGCGTGTCATATGCATAACAAGATTAATGGATGATTAGTGAAAATTAATCAAGTTTAGCATTAACTTAAATAAAATTAACTATATAATAATTTGTAAAATGCCTAAATCACATAAATTCTTTCAAAATCAATAATTTATATCAATTTTCCAATTATTTTCCAAACTATAAGTATATAATTATACTTCTTCTTTAAAACCAATATCCATATTTTCATAATATCCAAAATTTACCATTTTATTTATTTAAATTCCATAAATAATATTTTATTTTTCTGAAATATTACAATCTTCCCCCCTTAAAAAAATTCGGTCCCCGAATTTAAATTTAAAACCCTCAAATACTAAAACATTTCAGCAAGACAATCAAGTCGTCGGGGCTCTGAAATCACAAATACATGAAATATATCATAGCGCAATGCATGCGCATGAAAACGAGTGCAAAACTCAAATCGAAACCCCATCAAGTGCCACGCAATCATGGGAGCTAATGCGGAAATACTAGTTTCCAAAATCCATTACAAAAATCGAATATGATGTAATTAGGATTATAACATATGTATAGTACGCATCTTGTGAAATCGTCAACATCCGAATAGAAATGCATGCAAAACCTTTTATTTTCAAATCGCCATGCGATGCGCAAATCACGGCACAAGTAGCGAACGTTCATTATAAGGAAACTAGCTATACATATATAAATTCTTTGTTCAACATATACGTCCCGCCTTTGAAATGATTTAGAAGGGTTTTCTTTAAAAAAAAATCGTGTCATCGTGAGCACGTAGGAAAATATGGGGACTATAGCTCTTTTGAAAATCCCTTCGGTAAGTATCGATGTATGCAAAAATACTCAGGTACTGTCCTCCGACTAGTCCTTCTCGGTTACTAAACCATATAGTATATAAGTCATGAAAACATGATACTAAAAAGAAAATCAACCTCAAATAGCAAACATAGGAATGTCACGTGCGTCTGGTGCGCACGAAAATCAAAATCAAATACAGGTGCCATGAATGTGCATAGAAACAAAACTAAGTGCAACGGGTGTGCACGAAAATATCCGTCAACTACAACAGGTGTGCATGACAAAAATATCAGGTGCATCTGATATGCACGAAAAATCTCGATTTAGTGCATCTGGTGTGCACAAAATCACATCTAGTGCACCAAGTGTGCGCAAGAATTCTAATCAAGTGCACAAGGTGCACGAAAAGGAATATCGAGTATAAGAATCGAAATCAATGGTATACGACATACACCAATCAAAATCAAGTATACCGCGGTATATAAACTTATAAACATGTGCAACTGCGTGCACAAAACATATATACAGTACTGAAAGTGGGTGTGAACTACACCGAATGCATAAGTAAAAATCATGTGCATACTGTATGCGCGAAATCAAATCAAATATATTGGAGTATACGAAATCAAAATCGAGTGCAAATGGGTATGCATAAAACGAAAATCAGTACAACTGATACACAAAAAAAATGCGAATCAAGTGCAACTGTGGTGCACATAGGAAATATCAATCATACTACAAACCGTCAAAATACCAAAATCAAAACGATGCAAACATGATATATGAATCACCAATACGAAATCCACAATAACTGCCATCGAAGTGCTTCTCCTTAAATGTCGAAATGTGCCGGTGCATCCTAGGCTGGCAGAGCAAGAATATCTACTTGCCTCTTGCCCACGGTCTGGTGTCTTCTTCTTTTAGATCTTTGTTTCTCCTTGTGAATTACCAGTTACATGACTCCTCGGCTTGAAAGCCCGATACGGAGTAATGACGGAAGCAATCCCGTACTGGCGCTTCTCTGAAGATCTCCTAACCAAATATCATGGTCAAATGTAACGTATCACGTCAATGATGGCAATCTTTGGCCCGCTGAGTGCGCGCGATATAATCAATCCTGGTCCAAATCTTTATTGCGACGTACTCCCGAAAGATCCTGTCAGGGTGTCTTCCCAATCACATCTCCGCCGGACTATCCGGAAGTTATCACCCTTTACTTAATCTGTTCCTTGTTCCGAGACAGCTGCATTCTCGTAATGACTTTCCTCCAGAAAACATGTCCATATCCAACGCCTCTCTGCGTGTAGTAAATCTCTGACATCAACGGAAAGGAACATCAACTCGTAAGGATCTCGCACGAATCTCCTACTTCGCTTTACTTCAATATGGACCAATTCGGAATCATCTCTTCATAGCTGTGTGAACGGCGCTCCAATTGGCTGTAGTCGTATCTAGATTCTTTTTTAAAGCTACGAACTCGGCATCTCTAGCGTCCTGTAGAAGGCATCTGGCCAAATACGTCCTCAAGAACTCGTCTAAACCACCGGGGTAATGCGCTTACGCTCATCCCGTCTCGATCGACTCACAATATGCCTGTGTGATGTCTTCTTCTAGCTGAAGCTTATCGATTTGATAACCTTGCATCGAAGCATCCAAACGAACAAAAGGTCCTAGTCTTGTCCAAGGGTGACTAGCAATCTTCTTTCGCATCCCTGAGTATAACCTCATGCTACATCATCCTCAACGGTCTGGGGACAATATCTCATCAATCGCAGCAACGGCTGGCTCATCTGTCCGCACGGTAGACAATGCCTCAATCATCTGGAGTAGACGATACCGTAATAAGCTTCACAATCTGGCTGGCCTCTAGCAATGGTCCAATTATCTGGTGTAGATCTCGAACGCTCGCGTCAAAAATAAAACATAGTAAAACGAGATATCAAAATGCTCGTGTCACCGGAATACATCCTGGTCAGTCCTCATCCAAGACGAGCTCATGCTGACCACAACTATAACCGCAGCTCTCTCTTCTCGTGTAACCATGGTAACGAAAACCACAATCCGATATCGATGAGGATAGATCATAGAAACGAATAGAATACAGTGCATAAGAAATGTACATCCTAAGTCTTCTTAAGCGGAGTAGTGTATCGTAAGTATGTCACGGAACATACACACGGTACGTCACTCTACTTAAGTCATCTACTCCATTAACCAAGGTCAACCTATGCGAGAAAAGTTCGGGTCTAATACCCCCTCAGCCAAGTCTAAGTTCCGTAAGGTCAAGTCTAGATTAATATATATATACGCCCTAGACTCCGCATAGTCAAACCTAGACTCGAACCAAGGTTAAACCTAACGCTCTGATACCAACTTTTTCATGACCCGGAAAAGGCACATGACTGGCACCTAAATCATATGAAGTCTATAGCGTTAGTGTATATGCCCTAGAGGCCGTTACTGTATCATACTAGCTTGTATACTACTTGATGGAACCTTGGGATATTCACAGTTGTATAGACAATCTTGCTCAAAATGGTAGTATGCTACTTGGTTTGTCTCTACTTCAATATGTGCATGTGTTTCTTTTAGCATATCGCTTATATACATATTAGTAGAGCCATTAGGATCTTTGCTTGATTACCAGCGTTGTGATGGCGCTCACACTCGTGGGGGCTGGGTAATCCATAAGCACATCCTTATACAGGTCCCTAGTCGTAGGACTATCGAGACAGGGCATCGATACTCCGGAGTAGACTAGCGTATGCGCTTCTCATCCCAGCGGGGGAGACGGTCTGTCCCACAGCCGTCAGTACGTCGTACTTGAGATAGTATGCGGGTGCTCGTTAGGTTACGAGTACACTGGACAGGACTCGTCGGGAACTATTGGTTGGTATTATACCTATCGTCAGTTATCAGTTCCCAGGTGACATGAGTACAGCTTAGTCCGCTGACTTGACACTGTCACTTCGCCTCGAGTGTGTTCCCACTGTAGTTTGATTACTACCCTACCACGGCTCAAAGGAGTCGTGCAAACAGGTAGTAGTTGGGTGCAGTCCCGAAGCACTTGGAGGCAGTGACGGTTAGACAGGATTCGTCTCTCCCGGTATTGGGGGTTGACATCGTGTTGTGTCTAGGAGAGCCATTACACGAGTAGTCCCTGGCCAGGGCAAGCGAGATATACTGGTAGGTTTCCAGTGTTATCTCAGGGTGTTCTGGGCTACACTCCGACACGACTTGTACCGCTATTAGGGGACTGACGTTTACTGCCCCCTAGGCCCGCCATGCGATGTATCAGACGAACAGACCGGACTGTACGGAGACTGTCACATACAGGCTCAGTAGGAGTTCAGATGGGGTCACCTCGTCAGTCTTCTTATCGGCATCTACCTGGGGACCGTTACGTACAGCTAGTGCCGCTTGCGGTCTGTAGTTAAACCCACTGCCAGCGTAGTGTCGAGTCTTTAGAGTCCCACACAGAGAGCTATTCTCCTTTAGGCAAAATGAGTAGAGGTCGCATGGTTTTGCGACAGGGTTCGTTCACATCCGCGCACTTGTGCACGTTTGCTGTCCGGACAGCTTATACTAGCGGGCTTTGGTTTAAGCCAGATCCTAGTATATGATTTGGGATTGGTTTTATCTCTTTGTATTCGTGTTCCTCGGATCACGAATACGGGTGCGTATGCACAGTTGATTGAGACAGAGGAAGAGGACTTTGATTAGGGTTAATGACCATTGTCATTTTGCTAACCCTAATGCTTATGTGTGTATTATGGTTAATTGATATTAGTTATATATAATTGTGCATGGTTAGGGTTGATGACTATTTGACCACTCTTGACTTGTTGACCTAGGTTGACACTTTGACCATCATCATTCCATATAAAAGATGCTCTTTGATCCTTGCAATTAGCATTAAATATGAAATGATAATGGTCATGTCTTGATTAAGCCATGACAATTATCTCACCAATTATCAATTTACAATAATTCATACATATATGTGAGAATGCTTCATTATTCTCTCATTCTATCATATTCATTCTCTCTCCTCCTCTTCCTCTCTCTCAAGCTCTCCCCTCTCATATGTTGAGAAACACTTGAGCTTGAGAAAACCTCTTCTAGATAATCTCTACTCTCATCTAGGGTTCTAGGATTAGCACTTCTAGCACCTTAGTTACTTCTAGCTTGAAGTTGAAGCCAAAGGTTGAGGCTCTCGGGTGGATCCTTCTTCGACTAGAGAAGGCGACAAGGTGATCCCTTTCTACCACTCCAAGGAGTAAGGAGAGAAGGACATAAAGCCCAAGGTATAACCTTTCTACCCTATAGCTAAATCTAGTTAGCTTTTAGTTAGTTTTTGTTTAGCAAAGATCCTCCTTTGTCTAGTCCATGTTGCCTAGCATGATAAAAATCCGATTTTTATTCCGTTTCCGACTCCCCGTAAGAACCGGGGTGAGCAACGTGGACTTACAGTGGTATCAGAGCCTAACTAAATATAAACTAGCTAGGTAGTAAAGTGTATGAAAGTTTGATCGAAAAAATCGCAAAACCTAAACATGAAAACCCTAACTTTCTGTTGAAATTTTTTCTGCTCTAAAAATAAAAAATCATACGTCAAAAATCATCTCAGGTTTTTTTTAAGAAACTCACCAAACCCGGTCCAGTGAATCGTTCAAAGCGCAGCGGTTCCGCGGCAATAGCAAGCTATTGCCGCGCAACCGCGGCCGAGTTGACTCGGTTCTGGATCGAGTTTGGTGCAGTGTTCTTCTGACATAGTTTTGGGATTTTTAAGATGGTTTATTTGTGCCCAGGTTTTCCAGAAAAGAAATTTGTTTTTGGGGGCCTATAAATCCGTATTTTTGATCGAACTTCACTACACTTTGACTAAAGGGTTATATCTGTGATGTTTATATGTATTGAACGTCTGCTAATCGCTATACGTCGATTAGTGGGGGTTATACATATCTGTGATCTGTGTTTGTTGATGGTATGTGTATATGAATGCGTTGGATTGTCGCGGGTGAATAGCCGGGGTGGATGTGAGATGAGTGTTTCTTTTTCTTTCATTCATGTAATATGTAAATTGATGTATTATTATTTGTTTGGCCGCACAACCGGGTCGAAGTTGTAGCCGTCATTGTATAATTCTTTTTACTATTTTTGCTCCTAGGATAGACCCATGGAGGGGGTGCACAAACTACCGGGTATCTCGAAGTGTCGAGTGGCCTACTCACGGTGTTGAGGGAGGTTGCTTCGCTTTGGGTACTTGGCGGGTAGTTTGCCGCACCCATAGGGGTCTTGGGTGGGGTATTGGCTATTCACCGCGACCGTGTAATCCGCTTTTCGTTGCAGGCTCAAACGGATTGCGGATTCCTAGTATATCCAATGTATTCATCTGTGATCTGTAATGTCTATCATTGCTATATATCTATATACTATAACTATTTAGGCGTTGCTTATGTTTTACAGCCGCGCTAGCCCAGCCCCCGCTCTGTCGTTAGTTAAGTAACCTAACGGGTGATGACGGGGCCCCGTGGCGAATGCAAATGGCATAAGCGTACGTCATATTTTGGTTTTTTTCTGCAATGGTAGGCTTAAATGATGGGACGCATTAAAAGAACTAATGCAAGAAAATAAACCAAGTAAAAGTCGATTGGAACACTTTGAAAACCACTCGGTTCTTTTCAAAATTAAACTTTTAAACGCGGAGCTTGAACCACTCCTTTTAAAAGCTATCTCGTTCCATCGATTATATCAAGTTCACTACGTTCACGGTTTCGCCAAAACCATTCGTAGCCCTCCGTCATTTCATATGGATATTCAATAATATTCAAGCTATGTTTGTTGACCTTCGTCAAGACATAGTGATTGGTAACTGTTGGGTGTCCATATGTAGCATAGATAGATGCATTGGTTTGGGACAGTCGTATTACCTTGTTGACCTTCGTCAAGGGTATGTACGTGTGGGTTCAAATTAACCTGGATAATGACGGATAGAACTTGACATGTGACATATGATTTGTTGACCTTCGTCAAGGTCATAAGAGCATGGGGCAAAAATCCACATCGGGAGTTTCATAAGTACCGAAACTTGCTAGCGCTGCATACCATTTGGAGTGTGATGATTCTGGTAGGATTCCTTCGGTTTTATCACACGATGATATTTGGATCCCGATCCTACTGTGAGTATATGCTACTCCTCGGGAACTCTTTCACTTAACGATCAATGCTATAAACCAAGTAGGTGTCTAGAAAGGTGTTAGCGGGGCTACGCCCACAGGGAAAAGAGGTTACTTAATTAAGGAACTTCGTGAAAGCGTTGGAAAACCTCCCTCGAAGTACCGACACTGGCCTGGCTGAACGGTTAAGCAAGTATTGTACGGTGAGATAGATCCTGGCTAGTTCTTCCTTTATGGTTTGAGGAGGGATTCGAGAGACAGTGGGAGCCATCCTGTTTAGATAAATTAAAAACCAATCTAAACTTGCAAGAGCATCATGCTAAGTGTTTTCTTCTCTCTCTCTTAATTGCAGCAACCCAATGACCGCACCTAGGTTACATCTAGATAATAAAATGACTGAATCTGACTGTTATGACTGGCAAAGGTCTGTCCAGATGTCCATTGCCCATGACAAGCTGGGACAGCCCCTAACTAATCCAACCCCTGCCATCTCAGGTCCAGCTTCCCCTGTCACGGATATTCATATCCATAGGACATCGGAAAAATATTGTGCGAAAGCCAAGTGCCTCGTGTTAGCCTCAGTTGATGGTGCATACCAGAGGCAGCACGAGAAGATAGACTCAGTTTCTATCTTTCTCCATAACAAAGATTTATATGGAGAGCAATCTCGTATCGCAAGATATGAGACCTCGAACGAATTGCTTCCAGCGAGGTTGGCTATCGGGTCATCTGTAGGGGGCAACGTCCTTACAGAGACCAGCTCTTTTGAGCTTACGGACCTGAAGACCACGTTGAAGAACGGGTCAGATACTGACTTAGTTCAACAGTCTCTACCTACTACCCTGAAGGAAACCAGGAAAGTAGAAAGAAAGGGAAGGGCAGAAGTTTCGGGAATGGATATAGTGAAAAAGGGACGTTCCTATTGTTACGGGAATGAACATGGGCAGAAGGATTGCAGGGCTTGTAAAGCCAGTAGCCAGAATTCGAATCATGTTGTGGCTTCGGTTTCGGGTGTGTTTGTAATAGAGAACTGTATGTCAGTTAACCCTACTTCCTGGGTATTGGATACCGGATCAGGATCTCATATCTGTAATTCGTTACAGGCTCTGAGAAACCGTAGGGTTATCAGGAAAGGTGATATGACTCTCAGGGTTGCTAACGGAATGAGCATGTATGCTGAATCCGTAGGGGAATATCATCTAGGACTGACAACTGGGCAGATATTGATTCTGCGTAACTGTTTTTATGTACCAGATGCGACTTGTAATATCATATCGGTATCCTTAATTTCTAAGGAAGGATATGATTTTACTTTTGTAAGCGATGTAGTAAACATCCACCTAAATCAAGTCCTGATTGGGTCAGGTACATTACAAAACGGAATATACGTATTGAATCAAGCTCAGATCTTCAGTGTCCAGAACACACTTAAAAGAAAGTCTCCGGAAACAAATCAGGCTTTCTTATGGCATTGTAGACTGGGTCACATTAATGAAACACGGTTAACAAAGTTACATAAAGAGGGATACTTGAATCCGTTTGAGTATCAGTCTTATGCCACTTGTGAATCTTGTCTCATGGAAAAGATGACAAAGACTCCGTTCACTGGACACGGAGAAAGAGCAAGCGAGCTCTTGGGACTCATACACAGTGATGTGTGTGGTCCAATGTCTACACATGCGCGAAGTGGTTATTCATACTTCATTACTTTCACAGATGATTTCTCTAGGTATGGGCATGTCTTCTTAATGAAGCACAAATCCGAGGCCTTTAAGAAATTTCAGGAATACAAGAATGAAGTTGAAAAACAAACAGGCAAAAGTATCAAGACACTAAGATCTGATTGAGGTGGTGAATACTTGAGTGCCGAGTTTCTGGGCTACTTAAAAGAGAATGGAATTCTCTCTCAGCTTACTCCTCCATACACACCACAACACAACGGTGTATCGGAAAGGCAGAATCGAACCCTATTGGATATGGTTCATTCCATGATGAGTAAGGCTGAGTTACCGCGATCCTTCTAGGGTTATGCGCTAGAAACAGCAGCATATCTCTTGAACAAAGCTCCAACCAAGACTGTGCCTACCACCTCATATCAGATGTGGAGTGGGAAGAAACCCTGTCTTAAGTACCTTAAGACATGGGGATGTCCAGCTTTTGTAAAAAAGCAGCATGCGGACAAGCTCGAGGCACGCTCAGTACTGTGTAAGTTTGTGGGATACCCAAAGAACTCCAGAGGGTATCTTTTCTATTCCGCAGAAGAACAAAAGGTTTTTGTCTCTCAGCATGCCCACTTCTTGGAAACTGAATTTTTAGAAAATCAGATAAGTGGGAGCGCAATAGAACTAGAAGAAATTCCAGAACCACAAGCTATTACTGAAACCTTGGTAGAACCAGAAGGTTCGGGAGAACCGGACATTCCAGCGCCACTCCGCAGGAGTAGTAGGCAGTCTCATCCGCCCGAGAGATACTACGGTTTTCTCATAGACGAGAATAGAGAGGATTGCACCATGGATTATGGTGAGCCTACTAGCTTCCAGCAAGCCATTCAGAGCGGCAACTCGGTAAAATGGTTGGATGCAATGCGGGCCGAGATGGAGTCCATGTACACCAACAAAGTTTGGACTTTGGACTTTGCTCCAGAAGGGGTAAAACCCGTAGGCTGCAAATGGATCTTCAGAAAGAAGATTGGTGTAGATGGGCAGGTTGAGACCTATAAAGCTAGACTTGTTGCAAAGGGTTTTCGTCAAAGACCTGGTTTGGACTATGACGAGACCTTTTCTCCAGTGGCTATGCTGAAATCCATTCGGATCCTTCTTGCCATTGCTGCCTTCCATGATTATGAAATCTGGCAGATGGACGTAAAGACGGCTTTCCTAAATGGAAATTTGGAAGAGTGCGTCTATATGGATCAGCCAAAAGGATTCATTCAGAGTGGGAGCAGCGATAAAGTGTGCAAGTTGCTAAAGTCCATCTATGGACTTAAGCAGGCATCGCGGAGTTGGAACATCTGCTTTGATGATACTGTCAAAGAATTCGACTTTATCAAAAACCCAGATGAACCATACATTTACAGTAAGATTGTGGGGAGAACTGTTGTATTCCTCGTCTTGTACGTGGATGACATTCTCCTAATAGGAAATGATATTCCTATGCTACAGTCAGTCAAAAGATTCTTGTCACAGAGGTTCTCCATGAAGGACCTGGGCGATGCCAACTACATTCTGGGGATCCAGATCTATCGTGATAGATCTAAGAGGATGTTGGGACTTTCACAGTCAAGGTACATCGACACCATACTGAAAAGATTCAGTATGGAAGATTCCAAGCGCGGTAATTTACCGGCTTGTCACGGGATCACCCTCTCCAATGAGATGTCTCCCAAGACTGATTTGGAAAGGGATCGCATGTCTATTATACCCTACGCTTCTGCGGTAGGCTCTGTAATGTATGCGATGTTATGTACCAGACCAGATGTAGCATACGCATTGAGCATTGTAAGCCGGTATCAGTCAAACCCAGGGGAGAAACACTGGATAGCGGTAAAGAACATTCTCAAGTACCTGAGAAGGACTAAGGAGATGTTCTTGGTGTATGGCGGAAAAGACCTCCAGCTCGAGGCCTTTGCTGACTCCAGCTTCCAGAGTGACAAGGATGACTCCAAGTCCATGTCGGGTTATGTCTTTACCCTCAATGGAGGGGCGGTTTGCTGGAAGAGTTCCAAGCAGGAGACCGTTGCAGACTCAACTATGGAAGCGGAGTACATAGCTGCTTGCGATGCCGCAAAGGAAGCTGTCTGGATGAAGAAGTTCCTCGCGGAGCTTCAGGTGGTTCCTACCATTGTTGATCCAATACCGCTGTATTGCGACAACAACGGCGCTATAGCTTTAGCGAAGGAACCCAGATCCCATCAGAAGTCCAGGCACATTTTGAGGCGGTACCACCTGATCAGGGAGATCGTAGATCGCCGGCAGATCGAGGTGAAGAGAGTAAATACGGAGAACAACACTGCAGATCCACTCACGAAGGCCCTACCCCAGACTCAGTTCGAGCGGCTGATCGAGATGATAGGTCTTCGATACGCCAGTACATGGCCTTAGTGCAAGTGGGAGATTGTTAGTGTATATGCCCTAGAGGCCATTACTGTATCATACTAGCTTGTATATTACTTGATGGAAGCTTGGGATATTCACAGTTGTATAGACAATCTTGCTCAAAATGGTAGTATGCTACTTGGTTTGTCTCTACTTCAATATGTGCATGTGTTTCTTTTAGCATATCGCTTATATACATATTAGTAAAGCCCTTAGGATCTTTGCTTGATTACCAGCGTTGTGATGGCGCTCACACTCGTGGGGACTGGGTAATCCATAAGCACATCCTTATACAGGTCCCTAGTCGTAGGACTATCGAGACAGGGCATCGATACTCCGGAGAAGACTAGCGTATGCGCTTCTCATCCCAGCGGGGGAGACGGTCTGTCCCACAGCCGTTAGTACGTCGTACTTGAGATAGTATGCGGGTGCTCGTTAGGTTACGAGTACACTGGACAGGACTCGTCGGGAACTGTTGGTTGGTATTATACCTATCGTCAGTTATCAGTTCCCAGGTGACATGAGTACAGCTTAGTCCACTGACTTGACACTGTCACTTCGCCTCGAGTGTGTTCCCACTGTACTTTGATTACTACCCTACCACGGCTCAAAGGAGTCGTGCAAACAGGTAGTAGTTGGGTGCAGTCCCGAAGCACTTGGAGGCAGTGACGGTTAGACAGGATTTGTCTCTCCCGGTATTAGGGGTTGACATCGCGCTGTGTCTAGGAGAGCCATTACACGAGTAGTCCCTAGTCATGGCAAGCGAGATATATGTTAGTTATATGTATGCCCTAGAGGCCATTGCTATATATAGGATGTATATTGTAGTGGATGCTGGGACATATATAGGGAGGACTTTCTTGCTCGACATGATAGTATGCTATCTGGTTACTCTTTACCTTAACATGTATAATGATTGTCTCTCTGTTACATGTTGGTAAAGCCCTTAGGATGTGTACTTGACTACCTGGACTATGATGCGGATCATACTAGTGGGGACATGGTAGTCCATAAGTACATCCTTCAAAGTCCCTAGTCATGAGTGTATCGAGACGGGGCATCGATATACCAGAGTAGACTAGCGTGTACTTTCTCGACCCATACAGATGGGCGATAGATGATCCTATATCCATTGGTGTTTGACATCGGAGATGATATACGGGTGCTTAGTAGAGACTGGGTACACTGGACGGACTCGCCGAGAACTCCCAGATGGTATTATACCTTACGTCAGATGGCAGTTCTCTGGTGACACTGGTACAGAGTAGTCTGTTGACCCGAGATCGTCATAGAGTCTTGTGTGGTTCCCACTGTGCTTTGATTTCCATCTTACCACGTCCAAGAGGGCGTGCAAAACGGTGGTTTTTGGGTACAGTCCCGAGTCACATGGAGGCAATGAGCGATAGGAGGGCATTCGTCTCTCCCGGTATAGGGAGTTGATGTTGCGCTGTGTTCGATTGGCTATAACCGGAAATCCCTGGCCAGGGTTGCTGAGATTTACTGGTAAGTGTTACCAGTAGTTTCTCGAATTGTTATAGACCTCATATCGACACGACTTATCGAGCTATTGGGGTCTGACGTTTACCACCCCTAGGCGAGATATGCGACATATCAGACGATCAGACCGGACTGTACGGTAAGTGTTACTGGTTGGATTCACAGGAGTGTGAGCGGGCTTGCTCGTCGATCTTCTGATCGCTCAATACCCGGGTGGCCGTTACGTTTAGCAGACCGCTTGCGGCTTGTGGGTGTTTGATATGATCATCACCTGCTGCCGGCGTATTGACGAGTCTTTAGAGTCCTACACAGAGGTTTCCTGGCTCAAGCGAAACGAAATAGGAGCGCATATGAGATATGTGCGGGACCGAGAATAATGCGTGTATGTGATACCGTATTCCATTCTCGCGATTTGTAACATTGATCGGTTATATGCGATATAGCCGGGATATCGGATCAAGTGTTGATTCGATAAGATGTTACTGTTGATATTAGTCGATTATATGCGATATGATCGGATCATTAAATCAAGTGTTGATTTAATGATTTAATGCATAATTATATATTTGATATATTAGTTTGCATTAACTAGTATCGGTTTACTTAAGATGGATTTTCTCACTCGCATGTGCACATCGTATATGTGATATATTTTTGTGCACTTTATTGTATCATGTTTGATGATACATGTTTACTTGGTTAAGTGTAAAGAATAAAACCATGGTTAAACTTATGATTAGGGTTTTGTTTTCTTTTTTCATTTATTTGTCTATTTATTCTTTTTGGAAAAATAATAAGCATAAAGGAAAATGGTGGCTTAATTTGTTTTCTAGTTAAAGCTTCATGAAGCTTTGACCAAGTGACCATTTTGTCTACATTCTTAACCCTAACCATTCCCACTAACCATGATTTATTCTCTACACTTGACCATGGTTGAGACATGATAAGTATTCTTATTATTTTCTTTTTAGAAAATAACTTATGATATGCTTCATCTTCTTCTTCTTCTTCTTCACATGAAGAAGCTTGCCTCCATCAATGGCAAAGTGAGAAAAAGAGTGAGAAATCCAATTCTAAAGTGAACCCACTTCCTATTTCTTCATCCTCTACCTCTTGCCAAGTAGTAGAGTGTGTTTTCTTCACAAGTTTCATGACTTGGTGAAGTTGGAGCTTGATCTAGCGATGCCTCGACGTAGATCATCTTCGGCATCGTCGTCGATGACCTAGCCCGCTTTTTCTCCGATGAAGCCGACGCTAGAGCCCAAGATCCGATTTGTACAGCGAGGAGACATCATCGCGGAGCCATGGAGGTGGAGAAACGGATCTACAAAGGTTGTATTTCCGTTCTTTTAGTTTAGTTGTAAACTAGTTGCTTTGGTCGCCTAAAATATCTAGTTAACGATCTAGTCTAGGGTTTCTCGGCACCGTAACGTTTGATATTGGCATGGTTGATGCCTTGTAAGACCTCTTGAGAGTGCCTAGGAACCCTACAATATACTGGTAGGTTTCCAATGTTATCTCAGGGTGTTCTAGGCTACACTCCGACACGACTTGTACCGCTATTAGGAGACTGACGTTTACCGCCCCCCTAGGCCCGCCATACGATGTATCAGACGAACAGACCGGACTGTACGGAGACTGTCACATACAGGCTCAGTAGGAGTTCATATGGGGTCATCTCGTCAGTCTTTTTATCGGCATCTACCTGGGGACCGTTACGTACAGCTAGTGCCGCTTGCGGTCTGTGGTTAAACCCACTGCCAGCGTAGTGTCGAGTCTTTAGAGTCCCACACAGAGAGCTATTCTCCTTTAGGCAAAATGAGTAGAGGTCGCATGGTTTTGCGACAGGGTTTGTTCTCATCCGCGCACTTGTGCACGTTTGCTGTCCGGACAGCTTATACTAGCGGGCTTTAGTTTAAGCCAGATCCTAGTATATGATTTGGGATTGGTTTTATCTCTTTGTATTCGTATTCCTCGGATCACGAATACGGGTGCGTATGCACAGTTGATTGAGACAGAGGAAGAAGACTTTGATTAGGGTTAATGACCATTGTCATTTTGCTAACCCTAATGCTTATGTGTGTATTATGGTTAATTGATATTAGTTATATATAATTGTGCATGGTTAGGGTTGATGACTATTTGACCACTCTTGACTTGTTGACCTAGGTCGACACTTTGACCATCATCATTCCATATAAAAGATGCTCTTTGATCCTTGCAATTAGCATTAAATATGAAATGATAATGGTCATGTCTTGATTAAGCCATGACAATTATCTCACTAATTATCAATTTACAATAATTCACACATATATGTGAGAATGCTTCATTATTCTCTCATTCTATCATATTCATTCTCTCTCCTCCTCTTCCTCTCTCTCAAGCTCTCCCCTCTCATGTGTTGAGAAACACTTGAGCTTGAGAAAACCTCTTCTAGATAATCTCTACTCTCATCTAGGGTTCTAGGATTAGCACTTCTAGCACCTTAGTTACTTCTAGCTTGAAGTTGAAGCCAAAGGTTGAGGCTCTCGGGTGGATCCTTCTTCGACTAGAGAAGGCGACAAGGTGATCCCTTTCTACCACTCCAAGGAGCAAGGAGAGAAGGACATAAAGCCCAAGGTATAACCTTTCTACCCTATAGCTAAATCTAGTTAGCTTTTAGTTAGTTTTTGTTTAGCAAAGATCCTCCTTTGTCTAGTCCATGTTGCCTAGCATGATAAAAATCCGATTTTTATTCCGTTTCCGCCTCCCCGTAAGAACCGGGGTGAGCAACGTGGACTTACATATAGGACTCCACCTAATCCAAGTAAGCCAAAAGCCCAGAAATCTAAACCTTTTAGGGGAAAATAGTGGAGGTGATGTTTTAAAATAAGGTTTTACTGAAATCAAGTTCTTTCTTTAAAACATAGATAGTAGTATACGAAGACACAATGTTTGTATCTAACTTGATAACATTTTCGTCATTGAAAATTTGGGAAGCACCTCCTTTGTATAACTTAACCCGAAAATGGTACAAACAATATAATATAAGGCATCCCAAAGCGGGAGCTAACTCTTCGCCAATTGGCAGAAACAACCACGCAAGTAATGCAAATATACAACGCCGAAGGCGAGGATCAAAACTCAGAAAGAGAATAAAGAAACCATAAGGCATCATCAACGAAACCAGAAACAATAATAAATACATGAGTGTGACTCTAAAGCTAAAAGTATAAACAATTCGAGGTTTCTAAGTCTACAAATATACATAGTCTAGTTGATGGATCTTTAACTAGATACAACTGAAATGAAGCATACAATATATAAGGGTGGTCACGATGCAATGTATCCCACATAACGAAGCAATCACCCAGAAGGAAGGTAGCATGCCAGCATGCCGCTACGGAACCTGTACGGCAAATCCTGCAAGAAACTGTGGCACAGCGGGGGTGAGTTACCAACTCGTGAGTAGAAAATATCACCGAGCAGAAACCGAATGTATGACTGTCTCCTAGATCATACAATACAATACAATAATAATAGTAACAAGACAACATCGAATAACAGTAGAGGTAATAAGATAGACATATGTGTAATGTCAGATACTCATGTCCGTGTCATAAAGTGGTAACAGACATATGTAAATATATGCATGAATGTAAATGCATAAATGAATGTGTGCCCAGCAATGACACACTAAATCAAGATAAAGCCTGAGTGCCCAACATCGGCACACGAAAACATCATGAAAGTCGTATCCATCTGTAATACAATATCCTCATATATCTCGGGCATTGTATCCTAAGAACGGCCCTCAAATCCATCTCATGACTTCGTCGATATCCTCCGGATAACCGCCGGGTCCAACATAATCACCGGTCGGTGGTGCTCCCTTGCCGGGCTCATCGTCTCTCTATACGATCCTCTTGCCCTGGGGTACCGCACCAGATCCACCATGTACCCACAGATGGTGCACCCCCCTCCTCGAATCGGGTATGTGTACACACGTGGCTCAAGAACCGAGAAAACTCATAGTGGACGCCACACATATCATATCACGAGAAAACCGCAACTTCTATTTTGAAATGAAAATAAGTTTATAAAATTCCTTTGCGGTTTTCCCAAAATCACCTAAATACAGAAATCTCCAAGAAGAATCACAATCTATGAGTATACAATGAGATAGTAAATACCGGCATAAAACCAAAGATCAGTGCATAACTAGAATGTATGTATGCGAATGCATTTGGTATTTAACTAAGAAATACATTGTCTACACTAGCATACAAGATCATGAATGTTAAGAAATACTATTTCTACAGACTATCAGATCATACAATGTAATAACGATTACTAAAGTGTGCGTGATATGGCAATTACCGATGATGGTGTGTGTGAGCCGACAAGCAAGTGTATGTGGAACATACGCATCATCGGTAATGGTGCAGGTGTCCTAGCAGACGAGATCATAACAGAAAGTAAACAGCAAAAGCGACAATAAGGTATAACAACTATATACGACCCATACCATTTATCATGTTTAAATAGCACGAATCATTATTTTTAGAAAAGTAGGGACTACAGTTATTCATACTAAAATATTACATTTTAATACCGCTCATTCATTATCTATTTTTTGCATATATCGGTACTATTAAGCAGTGTCTGCTCAGTAATTACAGATTACAGGTATCCGTGACAAAATACTGGAAATACATTTAAAATCATGGATATATCATTTGTAAGCCGACACTGCAACCGGAACTGGAAACCAACCGATATTCCAAGAGTTTCTTTGTGCAATATGCTTGTGTACACACTTTTTATCTAAATGGACCAACACAATACAAGTGTGTACACAAGACTTTTTGGCATGTGTGAACACAACTCTTGGAGCATGGACCATGGTGGGGGCAGCCATGATGCATGGCACAAGTGGGCACATGGTGGCACAAGTGGGCATGAGAAGTGATGTGCATTAAATGTGCATTCAATGCAAAAGACTGTGTGTTGACTTAAAGATCCATGTTTCCCTCCGATCCCTGAGTGCATCCAAGGTCATTTCTGAGAAAACAAACAGCACCAGAGTGATGTGGGAGACAACAAGTGTGCACACAACAAATATGAGCCCTTGTGCTCGGATTTGACCCGAGCACAAGCCACTTGTGGCCGGCCCAATCTGTCCCAATTGCCTCCAGTTTTCTGTGGGCCATCCCTTGCTTCTACGTCAGCTCATTTTTATTGTTTGTTTAATTTCCTTTTGAGCCTATAAATACAGAACCAGTGAACAAGGAGAGGGGGTCCAAGTTTTCTCATTCTTTATCCAATATTTTGTATACTCTTTTGTTTTCTTTTTGGTTCTCTTGTACATAGCTTAGCTTTCCCTTGAGTTCATGGCCTTCTCTTGATCTTGCAACCTCTTTAGTGAGCTTGCAAATTTAAGATTTGGCTATTGATCTCAAGGTTGTATCTTGGACCTAATAAAGATATCATTTTGCACTCTTGGGTTCTTAGTCTCTCTCTCGTTATTCTTACCTTGCTCTTTTATATTCATGCTTTACTTTCTTGCAATTTTAATTCATGCCTTTTACTTACTTGCACTTTAAATTCCATGAACTTTCTTTCTTGTAATGTCTTTTCTTTTCTTTGTTCTTTTCTTTTTGTGATGGTTTGTTAATATGGTGTTGTTAATATGATGTTTGTGAATATGTGTTGTTAGGAATAGATAACGATTTTGTAAGTTAAGATTTCATTTCCCATTTCCTTTTCCCGTATTTTCCATTTGAAACTTTGCCCAAACCTTATGCAAGTGCTCCG
This sequence comes from Agapanthus africanus, assembly GCA_030015575.1. Taxonomy (NCBI): domain Eukaryota; kingdom Viridiplantae; phylum Streptophyta; class Magnoliopsida; order Asparagales; family Amaryllidaceae; genus Agapanthus; species Agapanthus africanus. The sequence continues at coordinate 207,653,447 of CM057337.1, forward strand.
TTAGGCACTCTACCCTACCAAGGTATCGGTGATTCCTAACCGCGACCGGTAGCGTTCGGATTGGCCGGAGGCAAAATCAAGAGACAAGAACGGACGGATAAGGGTTAATAAGACGGATTCCACGAATACCGTGCTTAAGCATCCTAATCCACATTATTGCCGATTGCTCTAACTTCATTGGTTGAGTTCGGCTCAAAAGACTTGAATACGGATTTCCTTAACTTACACTATCCTATCTAATCCTAACAAACGGTTACTTTGCATATAACACTTAGGATAGATATGAACAATTCCGTCCACGCGCATTAACTCGTCAAAACAAGAACTTAAAATGCTCTGTCTCCCTGTGGATCGACCCGTGCTCATCGCGGCTAGCTGCAAAGCGACACCGTCCTGATCGCGGTTAAACTTTAGAACTCTTAAAACTCGACACGCTAAAAGCGTGCGACCAAATGATATAATCGCACGCTTTTAGCGTGTCGAGTTTTAAGAGTTCTAAAGTTTAACCGCGATCAGGACGGTGTCGCTTTGCAGCTAGCCGTGATGAGCACGGGTCGATCCACAGGGAGACGGAGCGTTTTAAGCTCTTGTTTTGACGAGTTAATGCACGTGGGCGGAATTGTTCATATCTATCCTAAGTGTTATATGCAAAGTAACCGTTTGTTAGGATTAAATAGGATAGTGTAAGATAAGGAAATCCGTATTCAAGTCTTTTGAGCCGAACTCAACCAATGAAGCTAGAGCAATCGGCAACAACGTGGATTAGGGTGCTTAAGCACGGTATTCGTGGAATCCGACTTATTGACCCTTGTCCATCCGTTCTTGTCTCTTGCTTTCGCCTCCGGCCAATCCGAACGCAACCGGTCGCGGTTAGGAATTACTGATACCTTGGTAGGGTAGGGTGCCTAACGGAGCTCTTGCGTAAGGTTTGGGCGAAATTTCAAATGGAAATTACGGGAAAAGGAAATGGGAAACGAAATCTTAACTTACAAAATCGTTATCTATTCCTAACAACACATATTCACAAACATCATATTAACAACACCGTATTAACAAACCATCACAAAAAGAAAAAGCAAAGAAAAGAAAAGACATTACAAGAAAGAAAGTGAATGGAATTTAAAGTGCAAGTAAGAAAAGGGCATGAATTAAAATTGCAAGAAAGTAAAGCATGAATATAAAAGATCAAGGTAAGAATAAAGAGAGAGAGAGAGACTAAGAACCCAAGAGTGCAAAATGATATCTTTATTATGTCCAAGATACAACCTTGAGATCAATAGCCAAATCTTAAACTTGCAAGCTCACTAAAGAGGTTGCAAGATCAAGAGAAGGCCATGAACTCAAGGGAAAGCTAAGCTATGTACAAGAGAACCAAAATGAAAACAAAAGAGTATACAAAATATTGGATAAAGAATGAGAAAACTTAGACCCCCTCTTCTTGCTCACTGGTTCTGTATTTATAGGCTCAAAAGGAAATTAAACAAACAATAAAAATGAGCTGATGTGGAAGCAAGGGAGAGCCCACAGAAAACTGGAGGCAATTGGGACAGATTGGGCCGGCCACAAGAGGCTAGTGCTCGGGTCAAATCCGAGCACAAGGGCTCGTATTTGTTGTGTGCACACTTGTTGTCTCCCACATCACTCTGGTGCTGTTTGTTTTCTCAGAAATGGCCTTGGATGCACTCAGGGATTGGAAGGAAACATGGATCTTTAAGTCAACACACAATCTTTTGCATTGAATGCATATTTAATGCACATCACTTCTCATGCCCACTTGTGCCACCATGTGCCCACTTGTGCCATGCATCATGGCTTCCCCCACCATAGTCCATGCTCCAAGAGTTGTGTTCACACATGCCAAAAAGTTTTGTGTACACACTTGTATTGTGTTGGTCCATTTAGATAAAAAGTGTGTACACAAGCATGTTACACACATAGTCACAAATTCGTCGTTCGGGTATAATTCGGCGAAGTCGAAAATTCGGATTCGAAGAACTATTCGGAAAAAATCGGCAGGTATTCGGGAAAGATTCGGTAAGTGTTCGGGAAATGTTCAGGAAGGATTTCGAGCAATAAATTAATATATGAGATGCTAGGTTTTGATTTTGTGAATTATTTACTGTTTTTTGAATTATTCGCTGTTTTTTCACATAATTCGGGAATAATTCGTGAATTATTCGCGAATAATTCGCGAATTATTCGGCCAGTTCGGCAATGGCGATTAATTCGGAGAATAATTCGTCTGATCAAAAATTCGCGAATAATTCGCGAATTCGGCGAATAATTCGCGAATTATGTGACTATGGTTGCACATAGAAACTCTTGGAATATCGGTTGGTTTCCAGTTCCAGTTGCAGTGTCGGCTTACAAATGATATATCCGTGATTTTAAATGTATTTCCAGTATTTTGTCACGGATACCTGTAATCTGTAATTACTGACCAGACACTGGTTAATAGTACCGATATATAAAAAAAATAGATAATGAATGAGCGGTATTAAAATGCAATATTCTGGTATGAACAACGGTGTTTTGAGGAAAAAGGGTATCTTTTGAAAATCCGTAGTTTCCCTTGTATTATTCTTTGAAAAAGCCTATGATTCATTGGTTTTGAAAATAAGTATGATTCGAGCCTAAGTTAACCTATATATATGCAACTAAAGACTAAACTAAGAACCTAGTCGAAGGTGATAAGAAATCTATAATATCCCGAGTCGATGTATCTAATAGTCGGCGATCCAGCCTCATATCATCATGTACGGTAATAATACATCGTACCGCATCATCGAGTCGACAGCGCGGATCAGTTACCATATACATCTCATACGGTAATATCCATCGTACGGCATCCTCAAAATCGAGGGTACGGGTCAAATATCATAATAAATCATCATTCGTACGGTATCAATCATCGTACAATATTAATATCATAAATCGGTCGTATAGATCTAAGGTCTCGTACATTCTAATATATCATCAAGTCACATGTTATCGCATGTTTGAAAATATATCGCCCAATAGTCCTTTATTATATCATATCATATACGGTGTCTCGATTCAAACACATATCAAAAATCTCACGGCATCATGCCCGATCATATCGACTCATATCCATATAACATCACATATTCTCATCTTACACGTATATGTATACTTTATATATATATATATATATATATATATATATATATCAACGCATCCAATCCATATATATATATACCCATATCATAACACATCTGTGTGTGTGTGACAATATAAACTAACGGGTCTCGAATATAGAAAATAGACAAATGATAAGCACTTCCTACAAGTATACCTATTCTAACCTAGAGTCTTCTAGAGCCCTACTTGCTACGTATCTGGATTTCACATTAACACACATATAATATACGCATCCTAATCTACGAATTGTGGGGGTTCTATACGCCGTCCACCCGACTTCCCCCATAGATATGCATCTACTCACCTTCGATCCTTACTTGCTGAAATCGATGACGCCTTGCTCTCCTTGTCGTCCCGAAGTCTACGCGGAGGTACCTATAGTTCAAATGCGTCGTACCGTAAACACGAATCAAATACGAAAAATCAAAGCGGCACGTGGAGTGCACATAGGTTAAAACCTACGGTCTGTGCATACAAGAATAACCAACAAATCTCGACATCGACGTACGAACGTCAATCGACCGAGATAAAACACAAATACTAAAACCTAAGTCATTAAAAGTCGCAAACCGAAATCAAAAACTTTGAAAAACACTTTCAGATTTTTCCTCAGGTGAAATTAGCCAATTTTACATATATGGAAGGTCTAATTAAAAGATAATTGAACCATACACCAAAACCCAACCCTAAATTCACCAATGTGGCCGCAATTTGCGGCCACAAGCATTAAATTTGCGGCCATGAAAGGGATATGGGGTCTCGGGTTGCTAGGGTAGCTTCTGGATAACCTGCACGACTCTCTATAATCGCTAAATATTTTTCAAGTCCCCCGGGTAATAGAAGATCCCTAAATATCATCACAATATCCACAAATTCCGATATCGGCAAATTCAAAGTTAAAATCTTGGGGTTTAGTCTCTGGTTTTGTCCATAATACTAATGCTACAGGGGTTGTGGTCACTAATTACACCTCAATTGCACTTTCTCAAGTCAAATTATACCCTAAACCTCATCTTGGAATTTTCCAAAATCACTAAACCTCATCAGTTAAACTCTAAACTACAAAAAGGAGGTAAGGAAACTCAAATCTTAACTAAAGGTGTAGGATATACCTCATGTAGCAACTGAAGAAAATTCTAGGGTTGCCCAAAGTGTTCAAAATCTTGACTTGACTGGTCCATGGTGTCTGTGATGGTCTTGTGATCATTTTTTGTGAAGGAAGTAGGGTATTTTAGTGTGGATTTGGGGGTGTTACATGATGGATGAGGAGGTGGAGGAAGTGGGAGGTGAAGGAACAGATGAATGGAGGAAAGAAGTGAAGAAATGGAGTGGAGGCTAAGGTCAAGGATAACCCCCTCTCTCTCTCATCCTTACCCAAGCCCATACCTCATGGTCTCATGGTCTCCCCCCTCTCTCTCCAAAATATCTTTAATATAAATTTCTTTTTCTTTTCAAACAAAACCCAAAACCATTTTTAAAAAAGAAATGAGCCATGGTTCATAACACATAAAAATGTGACAAGTTATGTGCAACATGACATGGTGCATGTCATATGCATAACAAGATTAATACATGATTAGTGAAAATTAATCAAGTTTAGCATTAACTTAAATAAAATTAACTGTATAATAATTTTTAAAATGCCCAAATCACATAAATTCTTTCAAAATCAATAATTTATATCAATTTTCTAATTATTTTACAAATTATAATTATATAGTTATACTTCTTCTTTAAAACCAATATCCATATTTTCATAATATCCAAAATTTACCATTTTATTTATTTAAATTCCATAAATAATATTTTATTTTTCTGAAATGTTACAACTTGGGCTGAGGTGCCTTCGCGACCATGACATTTGGCATTTTCCTTTTCGAGGCTGGTTTATCCATCACCGCGGTTTGATGAGAAGGGATGGAATTAGCTGGCACGAACAGAAAAGAACCAAATGGTAGCAGCGGCTCCTCCCACGCCCGAGACTGGCCGGGAGGACCGTCCTGACGTTCATCTTCTTCGTGTAGCAAATGGAAGCTGTGTTGAAAGCTGAGCTTTCCTTAAAGACATTTTGTTGCATCCGTAGATTGAAATTGGAAATGTTAACCTGCACAAAGAATCGTGATTTCAGTATAACCAATCGATATATATGTTGATTGAGTTCGCATGAATGTTTAACCCGAAATATGGGAGGAAAGATAGGTCCTACCGGGCGTGCCAAAATCTGTAGGGTGTTTTTCGTCACCACATTGAGATGGGAAATATGCGCCGCTTGTCAGGCGTACTACAGACTCCTCCTGCCTAAGGTAGGCCGGAGTTTATTGATTTTGAGGATCCAAATCTCCGGCAGCCGCGGACTAAACTGTTGTTAATTACCCTTGCCTTTGAAGCGAAGGAATCTCCGATTGATGGGTCAACTAGTCATGCGAACTCAATGTGCAGTGTTTATGTGTATGTTTTGGACGTATCGGGGCCCCGCAGAGTTTACGGGGGTCCCGCTACCCGGATAGTGGGCTGGGGGTCAAGGAGGCTAGCAACCCCTTTATAGGGTGCTGGACAGCGGCTCGTTAGAAATTTTTTTCTAACGAAGAAGGTATTTTTAGTATGGAGCGTGTAGGAAAAGAGGGGTGAGAAGCATCCTAAGGATGTGTGCATGGCGCATGGGCGCCTGCGGGCCACGTGAGAGGCGTGTGGGCGCCAACACCTTACACGCCCGGCACGTGGGCGCTGGACGGCCGCGGGCCACGTGAGAGGCGCGTGGGAGCTGGGCGCAAGCGCCTCACATGCCCGGTACATAGGCGCTAGGCTCCGCGGTCCACGTGAGAGGCGCGTGGGCGCCAGCGCCTCATGCGCCCAGCAGGTAGGCCCTGGGAACCTGCGGGCTACGTGAGAAGCATGTGGGCGCTGGTCACCAGCGCTTCACGTGCCCGGCACATGGGCACTGGGCGCCAGCGCCTCACGTGCCCGACACGTGATCAGAAGTTAAACTCCTACAGAAAAAGGGGCTTAGCCCCGAGATTAGGAGTTAAACATCCAAAAGGATCTTTAATGGAGTTAAACTCCCAAAAGAGTTTTATTTGTAGAGTTAAACTCCAAAAGATTTTGAATAGAGTTAAACTCCTAAAAGAATTTTATTTATGGAGTTAACTCCCAAAGATTTTGACAAATAGGGTTGAACTCCCAGAAATCTTTGAAGATGATCAAAGGGGACCCCTTTCTTCTCTTCTGAGCCCTAGATCCTCTCCTAAGCCTCGGATCTTCCCCAAAGTGGGATTTTTGGAGATGGGTCTCCTTCTTCATCCTCTCTGTTGGCTGGATCTTGGAGAAAATGGGGTGAGACTAAAAAATCTCCCATTTTAAAGATATGATGGGAGCTCTTCTTTGTGGGTTTTATGGTAAAAAATTATTTTTTTTAGAAAAGGAAGAGTTAAACTCTTGGTTTAATTCAGAAAAGAGAAGGAGGTTTAGAACCTTGAGGAAAGAGAAGGAGGCACAAACCCTAGTTTTTTGAGGGGAATCAATTATTATCCTTCATTTTATCATCATGTTGCCTTTATAGGCTTACAAATTTACACATAGCTTCTTGGGCTTTACAAAATGGTATTTTTCCCATCGCATGTCTCATGTGCTCATTTCATTTGCACATGAGCCATGGGCTTTACAAAAATTTGGCTTTATGCCCATTTTCCTTACATTTATTCATAAAAAATTACATTATTTATTTATTACATAATTTTCATTTTAGCATGGGACAGGCCAGCCACTTCATGTTCGGGCTCGACTTGAGCATGGGCCCACTTGACCTGGGCTTAGTCCCATTTAGGTTGGGGTGGACTTCGACTTCGACTTGGTCAGCTGAGGTGTAATTTTTTACCCCAACAAAAACAGCTTTTGATCTTACAAATGGTAGAATGTTAAACCCTCGTCTATGCCTGGGATAACCTACAAACTGCCGTTACCAAACGTGTCTTGAGTTTATCCGGATTCTGATTTTAAGCATAAGCCGGACAACTCTACATCTTAACAATCTTAAGATGATAACCCATTCTATATCAAATATAGAATTTGAGGCACTGATTTAGGTGGAACCAGTATCAATTGATATGCATCTCTTAATCGAAAAAGGCGATTCAGTATTACTCATCATAGAGCGCGTCCACGGATGAGCAATCTGAGAGAGAATCAAATTCTCATTTATATTATTACGGAATGCCTAGCATAAGTATCTATATCTTCGAGCAATTCAAAAAATCTTGATACTTCTAACATTTAGTTCTCTACTTTATTCCTATATCTTATCAATTTCTCAAAAATTTTGGACTTTGCGTTTCAACAAGAATGCGTGTCTAAAACCAGAGAACTCATAGTAAAATGGAATGAAGTATGAGTACCAACCCCTTGTCCGTGCGGACATTGGACAACATACATCATTATGTATAAACCCTATGAGTTCACTAACTCATACTATATGTGTTATAATTTGAAAACTGTAGTTTGGTTAAAATGTATATCCCGTTATTCAATGCACCTCACCCAATCATCAAATGATAAAGGCAAATGTTCATAACATAATTTTTTGAAAATTTAAATCCCATTTTATCAAATAAAGATATGGATATATCGGTTTTTAAAAGTTGACGCAGCATAATAACAGATATTCAAAACCAAATGTTTGTCGAAAGGCAAAACAATGTGATTTTCCCAATAGCAACAATTGCTCCGATATCCGATATTGAGGATCAAATCACCTTTCCTACAATCTAATCATTTTCAGCATCTGTAATAACTTACAGATGTGGAACGTTAATCCGGTATCTATATACCCAGGAGTCAGAATTAATTGGAAAACAATTTTCGATTACAATTACATAGAATCCATGAAATATCAAAATGTTTCAAGGGGTGGCCGGGTATTCATAGCAATGCCTTTTTCACTGCCCAGGGGCATAACAGTAGTTGCATTTTCCCTTCCGCTCATTTCGTCCCCTATTGTTGTCTCTCTTTCTTACCTTATTTATACCGAACTTAAGCTAATGGTTTTCTTCTTTTCCTTCCTTTCAGATTCAGAATCGAGATTAGAAGAAAACTATCTAACAAGCGTAACTAGTACATTCTCCTTATTTTAGGAGCTCTCAAACTTGAGATAAAGTAGAAAGGAGAGACAAATGAATTGTGTCATATACAATTCATTTTCTTCAGAACCTGCGGCCATGGTTGACTGAAACAATTTCTTCGAGTTCATATCTAACTATACGATGGCCTTCCAAACAATATGGTTCTCTGTATCAGATATAGAGTGTTCTGGAGGAAACAAAAAGGGAATTGGGAAGGGTAAGGACATGTATGACTAGATCGTGAAATAGGGCAATCATGACATTCCAAAGCTATTGATTGTAAAAAGGTTTGATTAACTTGGTTTACGAGTTTTTAGCTTAAGGTCGGTCTTAGGTCGCTGCTAGAAAAAGAGAAGAAATACTCATCATACACTCTATCAAGATTGGATTGGTATATTTATCTAATCAGGATGGATCCCACTATTCCGTCGAATCCTCCTTCAAAGCCTAAAAGGAGAATTAGCCAGGATCATATCCTGCGAGTAACTATTAATCAAAGTGGGAATCAGGATCCAACCTATCATGGCATGGTAAGGTTGACGAATGCCAATAAATCACCCCACTCCATAAAAGGTATGCAATCTCATTGCAAGTTTCAACACTTGAAACTCCCGATATCCATTTTTAGCCCTAACGACCTATGGCCTTGACGAATGCCAACAAACCATAGGTCGCTAGTCAAGTTCTACTCGTCATTTCATAATCAACTAGAATCCACCCGCACAAGCCCTTGACTCTTGCCAACAAAATCATGCGACTGTTCCGGCTAATCGCATCACATGCTAACAGGAAGACATCACTTAGCCACCGTACACTACGCCTTGATATTTGCCAACAAACGCAGCACGAATACTAAGTACTCTACTTTCTGAAATGACAGAGGGCTACGGCTGGTTTTTATGAAAACCTTTAACGTAATAAACTTGATCTCATCGTAAGAACCAAATGGTTTTGCAAATTTATAGTCATGTAGGCTGTTGCTTAAGTGCGGATTCCCCATGAAGGGATCAAGGCTCTTACCTCATTGAATGAGGTGCAGCATATTCCTAACTAAATACTTCTGTGCAAAGCAATAGGATACGGCTAATCAATTTGCAAACTTATAGTAACACAATATTTTTCCAAAGAGATCACTCCCTGTGAAGAGATCTAGGCTCCTTCCTCGTCGAATGAGGTGCAGGATGTTCCTAACCAAATACCTCGATGCAAAGCAAAAGAATTGACTATAACACCAATATCTAATATTTGGTTCTTACAATGTGCTTTAGAATTATTATCTTTGCATTAATCCGAATTAATGCAATCCCATCAAATAGATAATCACATTACATAGCATCTTCTCATACAAAACAGAAAAGCATGAAAAGAAAATAGAATGCACATATACCCCATCCGCATTCGCCATGGGGTCCCGGGTATTCACCATAAGGTTACTTAACTTATGGCAGGACGGGGGCAGGGCTAGCGCGGGGGCAAAACATATATAGCATTTATTTATATATCATATCGCAGGCGGATAATCATCATTACAGTTAAGCGATAAATATCATCACAGGCAGGTAATCATATCATAAGCAAGTAATGAACATCATAGAATAGGAATGGTCGGATCACCTAGGAATCCCGCATTTCATTCAAACCATCAAACGAAATGTGATTTTTCTCAGTCGCGTGAATAGCCCGTGCGCAGCCAAAAGCAGACCCCTACGAGTGCGGTAAGCTACCAAGCAACCCAAGAAACGAGGCAACCCAACATCATCATCATGAGGGCCACCCGACAGTTTCTCGAATCCGATGACTGAGCACTCCTCCGCGGGTATATCCTATACCCCGTACAAGCACGGCAAACAACCCGCCAATTCTAGACTCGAGTGACCCGATCTCAACTCCTTGAGATGGCCACCTGCTGTAATTTGGAATTCGGTTGCTCATGCGCTTCTCCGCGGGGTAATTCTAAACCTGTATTATACAACGGCGACAACAATCCCAAGCTGATCATATCCTGACAAATAATAATACATCAATCAGTGACTACGGCCATATGTAAACCGCTAAGTCGCAAAACAAAGAATATACATAAAGCGGAAATGGCGGCCACAAGTTGGAGCTCGTCCCGAACAAATAAATATACAAGATGGTTACAAGTATGAATGTAAATAACATTTATCACAATATCACACTTCCGCATGGGGGTTATTCATTTCGTGACAATCTAACGCATTCCAATAAACCAACATCTCAGACTTACTTGTGCAACCCCGTTGAATTGAACACATCAATTCGTCGATGTTAAACATCGTATATCGTATACACTGACGAGTTCAACCAATTAAATACTTTAATCTAGTTAACTCATCACCCATGACCAACAAATCATAAAAACGTTGAAGCAAAACCGTTAATTCAACGCTTAAAAAAATACAATCCATTCTGACATAGAAAAACCGTTAATTCACGCGTATCACATACGCCAATGATACAACTATATTAAACAGTTTAATCTAGTTTATACCATCACAAATGGCTAACGAATCAAACAACTTTCTAAGTCAAAACGAAGATTTCGAAAATTGAAAACACTATTCACATCGACACTAAATCGGTACTTTTTGGCTCCGAAACGTGTCGAAACGGACTTGAAACATGCCCAAACTTCGCGTGGACCCCAGGACAAAAATTAATGTCGAATGAGAGGAGAATAGGGGTGGAACGACCCTAGGCCACCTTTACGATGACAAAAATTAATGTCAAAGGGTGCTCTCGGGTCACCAACCTCCCCCGAGAGCACACTTTGGTGCTCCCGGGTGGGGTTGGTCCCCAACTACCCCCTTCCCATCGTCTTAACACCATTTAGAACAATTCTAAGAAGCTCGGGCATGAAAGATTAGATCCGAAAAAAATCGATTTAAGTCTATATTTCCAAAACAGTGAACACTTCACATTGAAATATGGTTTTGGATTTCAAATTGGAAAAAAACAAGTTGTAGTCTTTTGGTATGGCTCGGATACCACTGTTGGGATGCTAGGCTCCTTTAGTAGGGTTTAAAGCGCGGCGGAAGCAGTAATTTTAAAAATCTAGAAAGCAATAGAAAACCAAACCTAAGAATCAAACCAAAATACTAAACTTGTAACTAAACTAGTAAGCTAGAAATAAGAGTTTGGCGGGCTACAACTTTTGTAGCGCGTTAGCCACCTCTCCTTGGACTCCGGATAGTCTCCACGAAGCCTGGAACAAGTTTGCTCGATGATCTCCTCGCCGAAGATAATCCACTTTGAGATAACTCCAACACAAGGTTTAGCTTCAAAATGAAGCCACCTACTAATTAAACTTGTTGAGAATGATTAGTAGGAGATGTAGAATAATTAGCTCACTTAATTTTTCTCTTTTCTTTTCTTTCCTTCAATTTAGAAAAACTCAAGAGAAGAATAACCATGGTGATGAGAGTATGAAGAAGATCAAGATGATAACAAAACCAAGAAAACGAGTCATAACCAATAAGTCACCCAAAATGAGTCATCAAAGAAAACACCTCATGAATTCTACAACCATCCAATATTCATGACTCATTCTCTTTTCATTTCGATCATATAAGTCTCATACTCCCATCTTACATATATCATCATACATGTCACATTATTTATATCAAATATAAATATTAATAAAGAGAAGAAAATAATAAAGTGAGTATGATATTAGTTAATATATAAATATACATTTAATTATTAAATCAACACTTAATTTAATAATCCGGTATCATATATATACCGGCTAATATCAATTAACACCCGATTAAAATACATGTATCAAATACACGTGTTTAATCAAACTCCTGCACGTATCTCTATACCTACCCTACATGGTTTCGCATGTGCTGAGAAACTTCTGTGTGGGATTCTAAACACTCGACAATACACTAGAAATAGGTTAGGATCATATCCATAGCCCATAAGCACGTCAGCGGTACTAGCTGCACGTAACAGCTACCCAGATATTGATCAAAAGAAGGTCAATGAGCAAGCTCATCCGAACCCTGCAAAGTCTATCAGTGACATCACCGTACAATTCGGTCTCTTCGTCTAAGAGTATCGCATATTGGGTCTAGGGTTTGGAATGAATCAGACCCCAATAACTTAAGTCGTGCGACAGAGGACTCATAAGAAACCAGAGATACGACTGATAACACTTATTAGTTTATCTCCACTGCGATGGCCATCGACTTGTGATTGTAGTCATGTCCTGTACAGTGCAACATCAACTCCCTATACTGGAAGAGACGAATATCCTCGACCGCTCACTGCCTCCACGTGCTTCGGGACTATACCCAACAAAAAGCTGTTTGCACGACTCCTTTGAGCCGTGGTAGGGTAGAAGTCTAAGTATAGTGGGAACACACATGAGACACTATGGCGATCTCAGGTCCTAAGAACTACCTTGTACTCATGTCACCAGAAAACTGCTATACCAACTAAGAGTTCTTGGTGAGTCCATCCAGCGTAACTCATCCAATAAGCACCTGTATACAATCCTCAATATCAAACATTAATAGCTGCAGAATCAGCTTTCACCCTCCAACCGGGTCAGGAAACCTACACACTAGTCTAAAATGGAGTACTGATGTCCGGTCTCGATACTCCTACGACTAGGGATATTTAAGGATGTGTTTATCGACTACCCAGGCCCCACTAGTATGATCTCCATCATCGTCCTGGTAATCAAGAAAAATCCTAGGGCTTTATCTCATGTCTAAACGATACATGATAGTGAATAAAATGTATCACATGAAAAATATAGACAAACTATATAGTATACTATCATCTTGAGTAAGATTGCTCTCTCGTATAGGTCCTCCTTCAATTATAATAATTGACTTGAGGGCACATATATCCAACAAAATGTTCATCATATTTCTATCTAGAATAAAATTATATGCTTCTTTATTTAGTAAAGAAACTGATATAATATTGCAAAGTATAGATGGTACATAGTAACAGTCGTTCAAAACCATAGTATTGCAACTTGGCAACACCATGTGATATTTGCCGATGGCAGCAGCATTAACCTGTGTTCCGTTCCCTACTCTGAGAGACATATCACCCGGTCCAACCATCCTACTTTTTCTCAGTCCCTGTAATAAATTACAGATATAAGATCTCCATTTGGTATCTAGTACCCAGGAGATAGGACTGACCGAAAAACAGTTCTCAATAACCAATAAACCCGAAGAAGATGCATTGGAATACTTCTCCTTCGTTAGGGTCATGTAGAAGTCATTGCAATCCTCTTTCTCTTGTCCATACTCATGACTGTTGTCACAAGTTAGATCCGAACCGACGTTCCTCAGTCCAGTGTAATAAGCTGGTTCGGTCAAGTCATACATATTATTATCCTGATTAAGGCGTGACATGGTTGCTACCTGGAGAGAGAGAAAAGAAACACTTAGCATGCGCTCTTGCAAGATTAGATTGGTTTTTAATTTATCTAATCAGGATAGCTTCCACTGTTTTCTTGAATTCTCCTTCAAACCTTAAAAGGAGAACTGGTCAGGATCATGTATGCTATATAAGTTTGCTAACCGTTCAGCTAGAAAAGTGATAGTACTCCGAGGGAGGCTCTCCGTGGTTTCACATGGACCTAATTAAATAACCCCGTTTCCGCATAGGCATAACCCCGTTAATACATTTTTAGACACTTAATGGGTTAGCTAGTTGTGAAGTGAAAATCTCTTAGGAGTATGTCTACTCTCACAGTGGGAATCGGGACCCAACTATCATCGCATGATAATCATGATGGAAGCCACTCAAGTCATCACACTCAAAAAGGTATGCGCAAACCTTGCAAATTTCCCTTATATTTGAAACTCCCGATATAGTTTTTATCCCTAGCGACTTATGACCTTGACACGGTCAACAAAATCATAAGTCGCTAGTCAAGTTCAACCCATGATTGTCCTAAATTGCATTAGACCCACCTGCATGACCCTTGACACAGTCAAAATAGTTATACGACTGTCCTAACCAATCGCATCACATGCTACAAACAAACACCACTTAACTACCATACACTACGTCTTGACACAGTCAATATATGAAGCATGAATTCTAAGTAATACTTGAAAGAAATGACGGAGGGCTACACTTGGTTTTTGGCGAAAAACTCTTAACGTAATGAACTTGATATTGTTGAAGGAATCTACTTCTTTCGAAACGAATGGTTCAAGATCAATTTTGAAAACATTTGGTTTTATAGAAAACCGAGTAGTTTTGAAAAGAACCGAGTGGTTTTGAAATTTGATTCCAACATCAATTAGGTTTATTTTCTTGCATTAATTAAACTTAATGTAGTCCCATCATTTAAGTTCATATGCATTACAGAAATAACCAAAATACAATATTTTATATGCCATTCGCATTCTCCATAGGGTCCCGGGTCTTCACCGTAAAGTTATTTAACTTACAGTAGGGCGGGGACAGGGCTAGCGCGGATGCAAAACATATAACGCATTTATATATATCATCATCACAGGCATGCGATAATCAATATGGAATAGAGGATAAATTAAGAGTCCCGAGTTTCGTTTGAGCCACAAATGAAAACCAACATTCCCCAGCCGTGTGAATAGCTCGAACATCACCTAAATAAAGACCCCTACGAGCGCGATAAGCTGCCCGTCAATTCTAGAAGTGAAGCAACCAACACTCAATATCATGAGTGGGCCACCCGGCACTTTATGCAATCTGGTAACTTGAGCACTCCACCGTGGATCAATCCTAAGCCCCTACGAGTGCAGCAAATAGCCCGTCAATTCTAGAGCGAGGTGACTCGAACTCATCACCATGAAATGACCACCTAACACACTCTAGAACCCGGCTACTCGAGCACTTCTCCGCGGGTTTATCCTAATACATAAATGAATTATATACAATGGTGATATTAACCTCAACCTGGATGTGTCCCAATAAAATAATATACATCATGCGGAAACGACGACCACAATTCGGCCGCTCGTCCCGAATAAATAAATATACATCCAATCTACGATGAAGGGCTATCCACCACGACTATCCGGGTAAACCATCACAAGATATACATCTCAACAACATAAGCAAATATGTGCAACCCCGTCTAATCGGCCTATAGCAATTAAACAATATTTACAAACACATATACAATCACAAAGATAATCAACGATACTAAAGTTCGATTTTAAAACTTTTCGTGTTTCCCGTAAACAAAGATAACATCAAATGAAATTTGGGCCAAAACAAATATTACCAAAAATCAAGTTTCCCCAAGAATAAGCCCCTGACAAAAACCAGGGACCTAAATCAAATTTTGGGCTGACAGAAGCGGCAAAAATCCCATTTTGGGCGACTAAATTTAGGAGCTAGGTCCTCGGGTTTTTTGCCAAGTTTTTATATCTCAAAACAAGCTCTCTGATATACTTTAAAAAAAATTCAGAGTCCATTTAAAAATTGACAGAAACTTGGATTTTAGGTTTTGAAATACAAAAAAAAATTGGTTTCGAAACGTGAGTATCGTCTATAACTAGTTTAAGTGTTTAGGTGGCTTTGATACCTAAGTAGTTGCTCGTGCCGCTAACTTGCGGCCATGGTGGAATGCAAAATGAATAAACGAGAGCATAAGCTACCATGATCTAGAATCAATTCCAAACATTAAACTGCAAACTAAAAAGTAGTTTAACTACTCGGTTATGGTTTAAAACCTTTGCGGTCATGTCCTTCGTCTTCAAAAATCCTCTTCTTAAGCTCTTAGGTCGTCGGGAATAAGCTTGGATGCCGATCTTTCTTTATCGAATATGATCCACCCGAAAGAACTCTAGCTTCACATAATAACACTAAGTGAAGCAACTTGTGAACAAAACTTGCTAAGAATTGATCAAAAGTGGTGTAGTAATGGTAATCTCTTTATTTTATCTCATTTTTTTTTCTTTTTTCAACTTGGAAAACTCAAGAGAAGAAGAGATGAAGAGAAAAGGATGATGATCATCAAAACTAACCATAACTCTTTCTTTTCTTTTCTCTTTTTCTATTAAATATGAAGTGGGTGGAATTGCGATTCACATGTGTGATTCACAAGTCCACACACTTCCACCCCATCCAAGAAAAGAATAGAATGTGTGAGAATACACACTCACTCACACACACACACACACACATACAAATATATACATACACATATACTAATATATGTAATAAATACATACACCCTTGTTCGTATCGAAATACGAATACCGAATTCGTATCAAAATACAAAATACCTGTATTCATATCAAGATACAAATACCAATATTAGTATCAAGACACAAATACCCGTATTCGTATAAATAACGTATTCGTGTCAAAATACAAATACCATAAAAGAGAGATATAATACTATCTCGCATTTCATCTAAATATGATAATCTGGCTATATTTCAAATCAGCTAGTATTAACAAAATGTCCGATTACGTATACTAAAAACACGTATTTAATCGAATCTCCGTACGTATCAAAATACGTACACTACATCGTTTCGCCTGAGCCTGGAAACCCTCTATGTGAGACTTTAAAGACTCGACAATACGCTAGCAGTGGGTTTAACCATAAGAACGTCAGCGGCATTAGCTGTACGTAACGGCTAACCAGGTATTGTACGAAAGGAAGGTTGACAGGCAAACTTGTCTGTATTCCTACTGAGCTTATAAGTAACAATATCCGTACAGTTTGGTCTCTTCGTCTGAAAGTATCACATACTAAGTCTAGGAGGTAGAAAACGTCAGACCCCTAATAACCCGATAAGCCTTGTCGATGTGGCTCAAAACCATCCCGATAAACTACTGATCTCGCTATCAATAAATCGCATTTACTTTGGCCAAGGCCTTATGGTGATGGCCAATCGAACACAGAGCGATATCGACTCCCTATACCGGGAGAGATGAATCCCTTCTATCGCTCACTGCCCCCAAGTGCTTCGGGACTGTACCCAACTAAAACCTGTTAGCACGACTCCTTAAAGCCATGGCAGGTAGTAATCTAAGTACAGTGGGAACACACTCGAGACAAATGGCAATTTCAGGTGTAATGACTACCTTGTATCTATGTCACTAGAGAACTGCTATCTGACGATAGGTATATTACCATCTAGAAGTTCTCGGTGAGTCCGTCTAGTGTAACTCATAACCTAATGAGCACCCGTATACAATCTTTGGTGATATACACCAATGGCTATAGGACCAACTATCACCCCTCGTTAGGGTCAAGAAACGTATACACTAGTCTACTCTGTAATATCGATGTCCAGTCGCAATACTCCCACGATTAGGGATATTTAATGATGTGCTTATGAACTACCCAGCTCGCACAAGTATGATCGTCCTCATAACGCTGGTAGTCAAGCAAAGATCATACGGCTTTATCAACATGTACCAACAATATTTAATAACCAGTAAAATATACATGTTAAGATAAAGACAAAACAAATAACATCTTATCATATCGAGTAAGATTGTCCTGTACATATATATCTCTAACATCATATACAATAAAGGGCTCTAGGACATATATATCCAACAATAAGAAAAAAAAAAAAGCTTAATATCAAACAAGGATTAATTACTTAATGATTTTCTTTATTACTTTCAAAAAAGTAAAAATTTTAAAAAGTACTCTTTTAGGAAGTAGAAATTGAGGACTTCGGCAAAAAAAAGAAAAGAAAAAAGGATTGACTATTTAATAATTCTCTTCCTAGCTTTCAAAAGTAATAATTTTAAAAAGTACCGTTTTTTCATATGATATGTTGAAAGTAAAAACCAAACGATGGGAATTTAAAAATAATATCACATCGAAAACAACAAAAGAAACATATTGGTATAAGATATAAAATGGGTCAGACCTCAACAACACTTGAGTCTTATTGTTGGAATTCACTTATATCAAAGGTCCATGTGTATCCATAAAAAGCTCATCACTCGCTCAACTTTAAATAAACTTTAAACTTTAACATGAAAGAAACACTGGAAGTTGCTTCATTTTTTACTTCCTTCTCCATATAACATACAAACACCATATTTCTAAGGTAATTTTTTTGGAAGCTACTTAGGTTCTTTTGAAACTTTTGGACAACCAAACAAGCCTTAAAAAGAGAAATTGTGAAGTAAAGACTTCACGTGTGGTCCTCGTCACCATATGAAAATAACTTCAATCGTCACCATATGAAAATAACTTCAAGTTCTATTTTTTGTTAAAACAAACGGTGGAAGTATCGAAAATAAGCTTACTTTCTATACTTTCATGCTATTTCATGTTAAGAAAATCGTGTTTATCGTGTCCATCCCCAAAAAAGGAACAAGGTTGCATCCACAGAAAAAATCATCTTTCTCTGTAAAAGTTTCATCCTTCTGAAAATTCCTTTTTAAAATTCAATTTCCTTTATTCTATGTCAATGTGAATCATTCTGCCCTAAATAGATGCTAAGCAAAATTATGATGCAATCTCTATCAAAATTAAGTCCAAAATCATCTTGCTATAGTTTATCATTGGAATCGAGAGATGAGTTCTCTCTTAGGTCTTACAAATGTTGGGGAAGAAGTTGAGAAGAAAATGGGGTTGCAAGTAAATCTGAAAAATAAGATATCAGCCAATTAAATAAGAAAGATATGGGGAAAAAATATTTTTCAAAAATAAATATTTAAATGAAGACATTTTGGAAAGAAAACTCAAATGGGGTTACTGCAAACCAAAAAGTGAGAAAAATAAAGCTACGGGACAAAGCACAGATTGTAAAAGTTAGGGATATGTCCTTGCTGTCGGGACATAAATTAAAGGTATTTCCTGCAGTGTAGCCTATATTTTCTTATAGACTAAAATCAGGCTGAGGTTGCCCGCAGCTAATTGGTTGCGACCAACACTCGCAAACCATGGGGGGTGGAGACCCCGAATATGTCCCCTCTCACCACAATTATAGCAACATGATTTCTCAACTCCCTTATGGTTAACGCTAAAGTCTTTCGAGCTCATCACCACCTCCAAAGATTTCACGACAAACCCGTCTTTTTGGCCTTTGCCAGCCACCCTCAAGCTCACGGTGCGTGTTTTGAACCCCATGCCTCTTATCTCCGCTTCTTTGAGGAGGCAAAGATGAAGGGAACTTCCTCTTGTTGTGTTCACCGCTTTGTCTCCCTCCACCTTGAGACCGTCCCTTACGAAAGCCTCACACCTCGGTTATCAGCCCTACCCCTCACTTACTTTCTTTCCAACTCATTGCTTTCTTTCTGATCTCTTGCCATGATTTCAGGGCATCAAAGCGGTCGTCTTGGAGAGCAGTAGGTGACCTTTGCCCACCTCCATGGTAGAGCTCTCTCTCTCTCTCTCTCGTCTGGTTTCAACAAGTCCACCCCCATTATCCTGTAATCTCCCGTAAAATAAAATGGCTCTAAATACAAATATACCTCACTTCTAGATCAAATATAGCTACAATTCCCCCAACTTCAACATTCTTTTCTACATATACTTTTACCATTCATTACAGCAAGTAAAACTTTTCAAGCATCACAACAAGAAAAAACACATCATCTGAATAAAACAGAAAAGGGAAGCTGCAGCTCATTTTTATGTATCCATATACACTTATTACATAATTCACACAATCATGAACATAAACAGCAAATACAAGGATTAAAAAAACATCAACAAAAATAAAGAACAAAAATAAAACCATCTTCTACAAGGCTAAAATGAATATAAAAAAAAAATTGACTTGTCGCGGGAAAACATTCTAGCTTTTAAAAATCTGCATTTTACAGCCAAATTTCAACTGGCCACATTTTTTCTTCCAAAACTATCACTTATTTCATCTCTGGTTACATCACTTTCAATCAAAGCCAAATTTTGGGAAGAAAATTTGGCATAAAATTGCATGCAAGGCACAGGCGTGCACTTGAAGGAAATAGCTGACACAAATAACTAAATCCCACTCTATTGCAGGCTATTACCCTCCGTCGAAATAATCTCAAGCTCCGCCCACCACAATGGAGACAGCCTTGGCCTTGCCGCCTCTGGTGAAATTCCCGTAATCTCCCTCAACCTACCAACAACCTCTTCCATTGTCGCTCTCTTCTCCAAATCCATTTCGATGCATGACTTAACCACCTCGCACATTGCAACTAATTTTTCCTCGTCGAATGATTCAAGTGTCGAATCAACCATATCCTTAATTGGCCTTGTTCCATTAAGATAACTTGAAGCCCAGAGTACAAGAAGGCCATCGTTTTGCGAAAATGGTAGCCTACCAGATATTATTTCTAACATTATGATTCCAAATTTGTAGACATTGTCTTTTTGAGTTGGTGGCAGCTGTGATTCTGAATTATATGGGTCAGGTTTGTTTTCGTTGTTTAAGGAGAGATCCGAGAGCTTGGCGGCATTATCCTCGCATAGATAGATGGAGGAGGAGGCTAGGGTGCTTAGGACGACAGGTGGATTGAGTTGATGCATGTGGTCGAGACAGTATGCAACGCCCATGATTATACGCAAGCGGGAAGCCCAATCCAACTGATCAGCTTCTTTAACTGCAAATGCACCGTAAATTGCATAAGTTTGATCAAATCTTTGCATGTGGACACGCATAAGCGCGCGCACACACTCGCACATATGTGTGTGTAGAGAGGATAATGAGTATCCGGTGTAATGGAAATTGCGAAAAAAGTAAACTCTTCACCACTTTTTTTAGGTGATTGAAACCGTTCAACAACTTCCTCTTTATGGTCCAAGACAGATATACCAAAAATAATGTTGTGA
This sequence comes from Agapanthus africanus, assembly GCA_030015575.1. NCBI lineage: Eukaryota > Viridiplantae > Streptophyta > Magnoliopsida > Asparagales > Amaryllidaceae > Agapanthus > Agapanthus africanus. Next base: position 207,674,516 of record CM057337.1, read on the forward strand.
TCATGTACTTAACCCTTTCATCGGATGATAGCAGAATTAATGGTTTTGCAATAATAAATCATACCACCGCGACAACGAAAAAAGTGCCCTTTCATTGGTGTATCTATGTTTTAGATCGTGCAGATCAAGTTAATGGTCTTAATCATCCCGAAAGCGACAGCATAGAAGAAGTTTTCTCCTACAAGTCCTGGGACCTACTATTCTTCATTTGTGTAGTCAGTAAACTCAATAAGTAGATCCTTAGAAGTTTGATGAAAAAATATTAACCTGAGGTACTCTTAATGAATTGATATCTTCAACTACCAAAATAATGTTACGTGTCAAATAAATTCACTACTACAATGAGGGGTTGCCCCTACGGATAGAGGAATTCGTAGGGGCAACTTTTTATTGCCCCTACGGATTAATCCGCAGGGACATTGTTTGCCCCTACGATGCCCACCGTAGAGACATAAATAAATTTAAAAATATAAAAATGTAATCTTTTTATTTGGCCTCACGGTGCCGCAAAAGAAAGCCTTACGGATTAATCCGTATGGGAAACAAAAGGTTATTTATAAAATAATAAAGTTTAGTAATTTCCCATTAGCCCCAAATTTCCCACCAATATTTCCCGATCAAGCATCCATCGTCATTGACTTCCACGCGCAATGTCGCCACCACACCCATCGTCGTCGACTTCCTCATCGCCATCACACTCTCGTCGTCGCCACCTGTTCTCGCCGCGAGCACCTCTTCGCCGCGAGCATCTCGTCGCCACCATTAAACCGGGCTCCTCCACCTCGTCGAGCTCTTGCTCTCCACCTCCTCGAGCTCTTTGCCGCCGGCCGATGACTACTGAGATGAGTTAATTAATTAAGATTTAATTTCTAATTATGCTGTTTTTGATGTTATTATTGTTGATTTTAGGGTTAGGGTTATAGGGCCGGGTTAATTGAAGGTTAGAGTTAAGGTTAATTAGGTAGGGTTAGGATTTGGTTGATGTTTATGGGTAGTTTGGGTTAATTAGGTAAAATAGGGTTGGTGATGATTAGGGTTAGAGTTAGGATTAATTAAATTAATTAGGGTTAATTTTGGTTTAAGATGGTTAATTTGGGTTAGGGTTTGGATGATGATTAGGGTTAATTTTGGTTAATGAGGTTAAATAGGATTAATTTGGGTCTGGGTGATGATTTGGGTTGGGGTTAGGGTTAATTTGGGTTTGGGTTAGGGTTAAGGTTGGGGTTAGGGTTAATTTGGGTTAACTAGGTAAAATAGAGTGTATTTGTGTTAGGGTGTTGATTATGGTTAATTTGGTTGAATTGGCTTAATTTTGGGTTAATTAGAGATAATTTGAGTTAGGATGATGATTAGGGTTAACTTGGGTTAATTTGGTTTAATTAGCTTAATTTTGGGTTAATTAGGGATAATTTGAGTTAGGTTGATGATTAGGGTTAATTAGGGTTAGGGTTTATGGTGCACTAGTTATTTCAGTAGGATACTCGATGATAACGTAAACGTACAACTTTACCGTAAACGTAAGAAAACTTTACCCTAAACTAAAAACTTCAAACCCTTAAAAACGAAACGTAAACGTAAAACCTATTCAAGTTAAATGTTAAAGTTAAAACCAATATATGATACTCGATGATAATATGAAACTTTCAAATTCTCATCGATACTCATATGTGAAAATCAAAGCGCGACTTAGTCTCCGTCGATCGGTTAACATACGTTCGATGTTCGTCATGACATAGAACTATACGAAAGTTGTTAAATATCGGACGGTATAGTTCGGTGCAACCGTCGTGTAGTCTATGTAAGGAGAAGATTCAATCGTATGATAACCGATAGATTTGTCCAGTGTGGACAAATTAGGAATGTATAAAGCAAACACCTATATTCACTTGTGTTTTCATTCGTTTCAAGTTATTTCGTCGGTACTTTTCCGCTGGTTCTCCATGTACAAAGATAGATTATATGTTCATTTCAACGTTATTTCACAGCAGTGAAATGATTATCTATTCTATTGCATTGTACTCGGATAACAGCGGGAAGGTGCTGCCGAAATTTACTCGAAACGGATGAAAGCACAAGCAAAAATGGGTGTCTGCTCTATACATTCTTAATGGAATAGAAGCCTTACCCCCGACGGCCGAAACACACACATACAACACGAATACACAAAGCACATACACACTAACAACGCTACACCTAAGCGAAATCATAAATTGACACACATATACAGAATACAACTCATACTTGGATATCTCCAAATCTAACTTCGTTAATCGATAATTTATTCTTTTCAATGACAAACCTGCCTCTACGAATTTTCTTCTTTTTCAGTAACCATCTCATTCTTAGATTTCTCAATATAGTCGCCATAACCTACAATTTATATGTTATACAGTCTAACATAACCCACGGGTACATCAGAATTAAGGACTGGATGCACGTGGATTGGCAACGCATGCAATCTAAGTTCGTCATAGGAGTTGCCGCTTTCATTGAAGTTGCACGCGCACATAATAAGATCGTGTTAGAGAAGATTCTCTGTCCGTACGATAGATGTGTGAATAAGTTCTGACAGAAGGTAGAAATCGTAGAGCATCACATCGTTAAACATGGTTTTACTAGACTATATACAACCTGTCTGTATCACGGGAAAGAACAAGAAGAACACGGTAATACGGCAGAAGAAAAAGGAGAACACGGTAATGCGGCAGAAGATAATAATTTCTTTTCAGGAGAAAAAATGAAGGATATGGTAAAGGCTGCCCTCGGTGATAGTATTCCTACCGAAGATTACATTCCTTCCGGTCAAGGCCCGTGTGCGGATAAGTATGAAAAGTTCATGAATGATGCCAGAAGACCAAATTATGATAATGCAAAGTATTCCACCCTATCATGGTTCGTCCAACTTTTCCAGATTAAGTGGCTAAATGGTGAAGCAACAAGTCATTCACGATACTTCTGAAGTCCTGAAAGATTCTATACCCCGGGAAATAACGTGCCCGACAGCTGGTACGAAGCCCAGAAGATGATGTCTGATTTGGGTCTGAAGTGTGAGAAGATTCATGCATGTCCCTAAGATTACGTGTTATATCGGAAAGAGAATTCAGATTTGAAAGAGTGTCCAACATGCGGAGAGACCAGGTATAAGCCAAAAGAATCTGATAGAAACCCGATATACCTGTCAAGATAGCACGATACTTTCCCATAACACAGAGGCTGCAGAGGCTATTCAGGTGCAAGAAAACAGTCGAGGCAATGATTTGGTATCACCGTGCTGCTCCAAGCGAAAACGGAAAAATGAGCCATCCAAGAGATTCACCGGCATGGAAGGATTTCGATAGGAGGCACAAAATATTCAGTAGTGATCCTCGCAATGTCAAGCTCGAACTCGCTAGTGATGGTTTCTGCCCATTCAACTATATGGCTGCAAGACAGTGCATGGCCCGCTATAAGATAGTTTATAATTTATCGTCTTGGTTGGCTATGGATCAATCGTATTTTATGATGCATCTTCTTATTGACGGGCAAAACTCAACGGGAAACAATATCGACGTCTATCTTCGACCTCTGATCGATGAGTTACAATCTTTATTCATTGATGGTATAGAGACTTATGATGCAAACACAGATATAACCTTCACAGTGCGTGCGGCTTTAATGTAGACAATTAATGACTTTCCTGTGCATGGAATGCTGTCAGGTTGGTCCGTACATGATCACAAAGCATGCCCTTATTACCATCAATATACAACATCGAAATGGTTGAATTTTAGCAGGAAGGTTTGTTATTACGGTCATCGGCGTTTCCGTCCACTAGACCATCCTACTAGTTAGACGCTGCTCACTTTAATGGTCATCAGGAGCTTCTTGGGCCTCCAGCCTTATTGTCCGGAGAGGACGTGACTGTTCAGTTGGATGGTTACAATAATTTGACCTTCGGGATAAATCCGACAAAACAGATCAAACCATTCTACTGGAACAAGTTAAGCATTTTCTCCGAACTTTCGTATTAGTCAACAAATTTAGTGTCATTGTCTGGACGTCATGCACATACAGAAAGGAGTATCCAAGAACGTACTCAACTTACTTTTTTGTAAAGACGGAAAATCGAAAGAACATCCGTGCTCGGATGGATCTTCAGGACCGGAAAATTAGAAGTGAATTGCATCCTAAACCGATAGCGGGTAAACCAGGCAAGTTTGTATTTCCCAATGCCGCGTATCATATGTCACAACCGGAGAAGAAAAGATTTCTGCAGGTGTTGCATGATTCGAAACTTCCCATAGGTTTCTCAAGATCATTTAGCAAAAAAATAAAAATTGTGAAAGGCAAGATCGATGGGCTAAAAAGTCATGATCACCATGTTATTATGGAGCACATTCTCCCATTAGCCCTCAGGACTTCCCTTCCCAAATCGGTTGGTCTAATAATCAATGACCTTTGTTATTTTTTTTGAGAATTGTGCGCTAAAACCCTAGATGTTGGGACGCTGGAGAATCTAGAAAATTTTATTTCATTGATACTTTGCAAGCGCGTATTTTCCCACCGTTATTCTTCGATATTATAATATACCTGACAGTTCATCTTGCAATCGAGACTAAGTTAGCCAGATCGGTACAATATCGATGGATGTATCCCGTCAAAAGGTATGTGGAATTTTTCGTTTCACGCAATTTGTAAAATTATTGTTGTCCTATATGCCCGTATTTATTTATTTAACAGATTTTTCTTTAGGTACCTCTATACACTAAAAAATTATATACGCAATAGAAATCGACCAGAGAGTTCTATCATGCAAGGTTATCTTCTAGATGAAGTAACCACATTTTGTTATCGCTATCTGGACGAGAACATTGAGACGAAACTTAACTGGCCTCAGAGAATTCAGGACGGGACATATGGTAAAGCGTCCTATAAAAGAGTAGACTCTATGTTTATCAACCAGATATATCGGTTTATCTTCCTCAATAGCGTATGTATTGAAGAAATTAGAGTAAATTTTTTTGGATTAATTGTTATATTTGTTTTTGTGTGTATGAAATGATATAATATTAATGTCATAATTTATTGTTGAGAACAGAATTCATATTAATGATGTACGTGAAGGGCATCCTGATTGGAATGATGAACGATTGGAAAAATATCATCAGAATAATGTTTGCGATTGGATTGTAGATCATGTAAATTGTTCGAATAACATGTTATTACTACCAGTTTTAATCTAAACTTATATCGTTATGTATTTGCCGTAAAATTTGTTTTGTCAGATCCACGATCCGAACTTGTTTGCATTATTATAGAGAGATTCAAGATGTTTAGCGCAGTTTCCTAGTATGGAAGTTGCATATTATAAAGGATTCAGTGTCCATGATACAAATTTGAAGTTAAGGACATAGAAATATCTCGAACCACTCAGAATAGTAGGATTGCGACGGTAGGATCGAATGTTGTGATTTATTATAGATACTTAAATTGCATACTTGGCATCCAATATTCCGGACGATCAGAACCGTATTATATATTCCAGTATACTTGGTACGATAACCGACACGGATAAGTGGAGAAACAATCTCGGGACTTGGAAAGATGAATATGGATTGAATAGTGTGAACACATTTCGATTTTACGGGCAGGGCGCTCCATTTATCTTTCTGAACCGGCGTTCCAAGTATACTACTCACAGTGCTTGAAACATCCGGGATGGAGTGTCGTATGCCTTGGAAACCTAAGTATGTTTACAATGTTCCAGAATTCGAGGATCGTATGAAGGACAGCGAAGAGGATGAAGAGGAAAGAAGACTTAGAGTGCTCTGACCGTCTGTTTCAAAAGACGGGTTGTCTTCGGCTGATCGTGAAGTTACGTGGGTTAGAAATGATATCGATGATGAAATTCAAGTAGATATGTCTAATGCGTCCACAAAACGAAAAAGATTATCAGTAATATTATATTATTACTTCACATTTCTACGATCTATACATATTTTACATGCATATGTAACGATTGTACTCTTATCTAGGTTTGATGATGACGACCGGAGCAGCGAAAGGCAGCAGGAGCACCAGCCGCGGCAGAGTGGTTCTGCCGCCCGGAGAGCTACATAGGAAGCTTCAGATGGCCGGTCTTGCACCACGATCGGTATCCCCTTCAGATGACTCCTTCCGTATGGACTTTACCACACCTCCAGATATAATGCACGCATATTCATTTTGAATATAATATTATAGATATACACGCATATTTATTTCAAAATTACTTATATAGTCAATGTTTAATTGTCTACCTGTTGGTGGCGCATCCACATCAGAGGCAGAGGCCACTACCGAACCTGCAGGTATATTTATATATCCTATAGTGCATGAATATTGATTTAGAATATTATATCATAAATATACATACAATCTTTTTGCTCTTACTTAGATAATCATTTTTTGATTGTCTAGCTGGAGGTGGTGCCTCCACATCTCGAGCAGAGACCACCACCGTACCTGCGTGTATGTTTATATATCCTATATTGCATGCATATTGATTTAGAATGTTATATTATTGATATCCACATTCTTTTTGCAATTACTTATATAATATATTTTTAATTGTCTAATTATAGATGGTGCATCCACGTCTGGCGCAGAGGCCACTCACGCCACTTCCGTACGCTCCGCTCAATCTGCAGGTTAGTATGAATAAATATAAAATATTATTCATTTTACATATCCTCTAAGAATAAACATGAACTTCATGTAATTTTATTGTCAACGTTTATTTTCTAGTTAGAAGGGATGTGTTGACGTCCGGATCACCGGCTGTTCCTCACCGAAAGAACTATCATCCCGCTCGTGCTGCTGCCCGGGCCCAGGCTCGTGCTGCTATCGCTAGAGGTATATATAGCACTTCAATTTTCGTTAATCCTTGATTTCTTAATACCACTTTGTCTTAATATTGCTTGTCTTGATATTTCTTGTAAATGCAGGACAGCCCCATCCCAAGTGAGGGACTCGATGGCGGAATCAGTCCTATAGGCTGAGGCCCGATAGAGCTAGGGGAAAGGCATCATTCCCTCTCTTCTTTATTCCCGATTATCGCTATACTGGCGATTATGCCAAGAGATTCGACCGGTATATGGAGGATGAGAGCCGCATCAAAAAAAAATATCCACTTCACGTTGAGTGGGACGATCAGCGCCGGCGCTCATTTGCCCTCTTCTCGGATCAAGCTCTGGTATTAATATATATTTTCATTTGACTTATCCAATATATTTATTATTATTTAACACTTGCGGGCTAAATACATTATTTTTTTGTATTTGCGGTTGGATTACGATTTTCAACCTGTACCTGACCCTGATCATCCAGAGAAAGTGCTCAATCTTCACGCTCTGTACCTAGGCCCGATGAAGAGCATGCAATCAAAGATCCGATACAATAGGAACGAGCTGAAAATCAACTGCTATTTGGTATGGTTGGCGACCTCCGAAGCGGATAGAGTGGCTCTCCTACATACTCCGGCCTTTGCGAGAGTCGGCGTAGATACATGGCCTCTCTTGTGCTAATATTACGACTCTCAGTGCAAACAGGTTTATACTTTAAATATAATTCATTGTTTAGTATATAATTTATTTTTTATGTTGCTTAATTAGAAAACTAAATCTGAATGTGTTGTGCAGAAACATGCTGATTAAAATAAGAATAGGAAGTCGGCAAAGAGGGGTCGCCCCACTTATATAGATGGCTCGAGAAACATTACTCATGCCATGGAGGCATCGGTAAATTACAATAGATCTATTTTGATATAATGTAATATTAGGAGTTATCTTATAATATATGTAATTTTTTTTGCGAATTGCAGAGAGCTCAAGACCCTGACGTAGGGTGGTATACCGAGCGTGCTGACCACGTATCTTGCCGTCCATGGCACCTCGACAGATCCCGCCACGGACGAGCTTCGATTCCCCGACACCGCTTCCCAGGAGTATTGCGTAAGTGTTAATATTTATTCTAATTCGAATACAAGTTTTGTTTTGATAAGTTTAAATTTAAATGATATACTTATATTTTAATGGTTAATGTGGGTGTAGGAGCGGATGGTGGAATAGGCGAAGGCATCGGGGATCGATTTTAGTAGACAAACCGATCCGATGCTACTGACCCCAGTCCTCGACGCCGCACACGGAAGGCACCACGAAGGTTGGGAGAGGCCAGGGACTGGGTTCTAGCAGAGCCCATATGAGGTTGGTCTCCACTCCGGCGGTTACCTCCCCTACCCCCGTGAGCGACGTCTGGAGCATGTTGTTGCTGCCTTAAAGACCACTGTCAAGGAGTTGAAGGAGATGTTGGTACATATATTACTTAATAGTAAAATATTATATCACATTATAGATAGTAACATATGCAATATTTGTAGCCTGAACTTATTTGGTTGTAGACTTAGCTTTGATTAATCATACTTACATAAAACTATCTAATTAAAATAAACTACGGTTTTCTAAACTAAGTACCCAAACGAGGCCTAAGTTCCTAAGTATTCTTAGATTGGGGTTTCGCAATAACCTAATAACGATACGAATTCGACTATAATCTAATACACCGTTCTTACTCGTTTATTAGACATAAAATTTAACAGATGCAACAGGTTACTTCGGTTGCGGCTCCATATGCATCTCCTTCGGCTGCGGCTTCGCAAGCCACTACCTCAGCTGCATTTGCGCAGACCACTCTTGCAGCTTCACAGCCCGCTCAGCCTTCCCGCACGGTCCGCTCCTTCATTAGTCGAGTTTATGACGACTCAGGGCTGCACCGAGGAGCAGATGCGCCAGATTACGGCGATTATCAGAGGTGGAGGAGTTGGACCGAGCTAGGCTAGCTTTTTTATATTTTTGATAATGTATGTACTTATATGATACATGTATATATTTTGGACGATATTGGTAGTTGTTTGCTTGTTCACGATGATTTAGATTGATATCGTATTCTGTTTGTTTATTTCTTTTATATATTATGCGTGAGATGTTGATTATGAATATTTCAGTATTTGGTTATATGATGCATATATTATTGTGCACATGGTGGGGAAAAACAGGAAGCCCATTTTTTAAAAAACCTGATATTTTATCCCCATGGATTAATTCACAGGTGCAATGTTTGCCCCTACATAGTTAGCCGTAGGAACAAAATATCATGATACCTGATATTTTATCCCTATGGACTCAGTAACAATGGTAAAACCTGCCCCTAAGGATTAATCCGTAGGGGCATCTATCAGGCCCTACGGATAAATCCGTAGAGGCATCTATCAGGCCCTACGGATAAATCCGTAGAGGCATCTATCAAGCCCTACGGATTACTACGTAGGGGCAAGTATTTTATTTCATAAACCAATAAATTAAATAAAGATTACATCTCTATGGAGTAATCCGTAGGGATAAATGCCCCTACGGCGTAAGCCGTATGGGCAATTATTACTCCGTAGGGGCGTGTTCAGGGCGAAGACTTGCACCTGCGGCCTTTGGACCTACGGTGGAGTTTTATATTCCTATGGATATCTTCGTAGGGGCAATGATTTTGCCCCTACGGCTAAATCCGTCGGGGTAACCCATTATTGTAGTAGTGATTAGCCCTTTTTTATTGTTTTCTTTTTGTTTGTTTTTATTTCTTCCCATGTTTGCTCATCAAATTGCACCCAAATGATCTATTGACATTACTTGTTTGGGTGGCACTGTAAAACCTGATTCTATCTCTACATGGATTCAGTTACATCATTATTCAAGTTATATCGATATGGAAACATGCACACAGTTAACTTACATTAGTGATATTCTAAATAAAACTAATTTAATGCACAACATAGATAAGTCTGAGTAGGTTGAGTTAATTATGAGCTATGTTTAAGAGACTGGCTGTAAAATGAGCTACTCACTGTGTAAATGTTCGAAAAGTGTCCCATTTGGAGCATACTCATAAACCATCATCCTCGTAAATGGCTTTTCCTCCTCAGAATATCCAATAAGGTTCATAAAATTCTTGTGGTTCACTTTTGACAACACTGAGATCTGAATCATATACAACATAATACTATGGGTTAGAGAAAATAGGAAAATCTCAAAAGATTTTTTTTTGTTGTGTGTGTGGGGGGGTGGGGGGCATGAATAGAAGGTAACCTACCTTGTTTCTAAATTGGGTTTTGTATTGATCTGACCAATCTTTGGCAGAAGAAACCATGCTAGATGTTACTGCTATTTCAACTCCAGTCGAAAGTGTTCCTTTGTAAAGAAAACAATCTGACAAAGAGCCAACGATGTTGCTAAAATCTTCGCATGCTGATTCAAGTTCGGACCTTTTGAGGGAAGGTACACCTGCAATGGGAACTCATTGACGTGAATACGAAAAATCAAAAATGTAAAGAGTTTTCTTTTTATGTCGATAACCGCATTTTACCCAAAAAAATTAAGCTGCTGGGTTGTGGATTAACAATGAATATACAACTTCATCAAAATCTTGATACACAATGTTAACCCACAACTAATTTTCAAATTCTCACTAACACGTGTTTTACGTTCAAATGCCAACAATTTGAGCATGTTAGGAGCCATTTTACCCAAAAGCTTAAGCTATCATGTCCGTAGATTAATAATGCGTATCAAGCTAATTTAACTCCTAAAAAATAAGTAAATTAAAGGGGGAAAACAACCTGTCACTAATGCTTTCTGCAATTGCCCGCTTAAACCTGTTCTCCAAGGCATAACTGTGACAACTGTCTTGCCTCGACAGCAAATGAGGTATAAAACCGATAAAGCTATAACGAAGGATAGTCCAGCTGCAACCGAGAAAATAACTATTATGTGAGTGGCATGGTCCTTTTGTTTTTGTAATGGTAGACGAACTGGCTCCGAGTGGGATTTTGTAGGATCATGAGAGGGTTTTGATGAAGGAGATGCAGAAGGAGATAATGATGGTGATGGCAATGGAGATGGAGATGGAGATGGAGATGGAGATGGCAATGGTGATGGAGCAGGAGACGCAGTGCTATGGTTGTGGTGGTGGTGATGATGATTGCTTTTTTGTTTGCTGATTTCTCGAAGAAATTTCCGTACTGATGAATATTTAGTGGTCCTATCAAAAGATAAAAAGCCATATTTAGCAAGATGGCATTATGGAAAGGCTAAATCTCACTGAAGTACCTTGAACTCTCAGCGATATATAGATAATTATTGTTAATTGCAACTAAACCCCATAAATTTGGTTAGTACCAAATAATTTCCACAATCCTTCATCTTTTTTCAGTTTAATTCCCTACGCAAATTTGAATATAACCTTCAATTTAATACTATGCTAACAAAAATGCAATTGGAAATCAATGTGTTAGAATATAAAATATATTCCCTCAAGTTTGGTGCAGTGGAAGGGAGTTTAAAATGGTATCGGTGCAATCCATGTTCGATTCTGACCGGATGCGTATTAAAATGCGGACTAATTTAAATTAAAAATACTGCTGCACATCAAGATACTTTTATGACCATTTCTTACAGAGAGTCCAGGCGAACAAGTTTCCCTAGATCCGGTGTATGTTTCCCCTCAAGAAGAAGACCTTTCAAGTTCGTGCAAGAGTATCAAAATTATCATTGTTTAGAAAAATGGAACAATGCAAGCCTCACAGCTAACTACTATAAAAATTTAAGTCAGAAAGGGAAAAGGACTTATTTTCTTATGGAGAATATATTGAATGTCGTTGTTATAGAAAATGTCATAAGAAGAAATTTACAGAGAATTATTTCTTAAAAACTCGATGGAAACCTGTACTAATTTCAATTTCAGATCTCCCCTAAACACAAACTTACAACATACAGTTCTATAATCATGTATATTCAGTAGGATAAGTAGGAGAGTATAGCATTTTGACTTCTACTAGAGGAATCATATATTTTCATTAAGCAAAGTAAGATAACATTGCATTTTCACATTAGATAAGAGTAACCAAATTGATACCAAATCACTCTTAAATATTTATTTTTTTAAATTGAAAAAAACAAAATGAATAAAATTAGGCCAAAAATTATTGGATATTAGTATAACTTACAGAGACACAACTCTTCCATCATTAGAGTATTCCATTCCAGCCCAATGTGACAAAGCTCCAAAAGGGTCAACAGTAACCCTAGCTAAGATTTCCCCCAAAAAATAAATAAACTTCCTCCAAAAAAAATCCAAATTTGAAACAAAACCCATGTCCAAATTGTGAAAAAGATGATACCTTCATCACTAAGAGAAGCACAAAGATCCAAACTTTGATGCAGCAAAGGGAACAGCAAGAAGAAAAAGGCCATCCTTGGCCTAAGCTTCTCCATTTCTGACCGAAAAAGAGAGATGGGCTCTCACTCTCTCTCTCTCGCTACATATATTCTATGATAAGAATCCAATAAAGCAAAAGGTTGGGAGATTGGAATGATTGGAGAGGTAAATGTGCTGTAAAATGTTCATGAGAGCAAAGTACATGGAATCTCTCATCTGAGATTTTTATTTTTATTTTTCTCTATTTGATTGTTGATGATTGGGGTTGCTTGCAGATAAAATTTTACAAAGAGGGGTCTAGAGAGGATGAATAAAGCTTATAAATGTCAAGAGAAAAATTGCTGGATAATAGCTGGCCGTTTATTGTATATCCTATTTTATATTTTTTGGTAGGAGTGAGGGATTTGACCCACCGTTTTGATTGTTTCTACACGCACAAGGCTAAGTTACAAAACTGTGTGGTTTGTACAAAGGCTAAATTACAAAAGTTCTACTTAATAAGCTAAACAATCATCTTTGTCTCAACTATAATTATTATGCATCTTGCACAAGCTAAACTACAAAAATACATCTCTACTGATATACTGCTAAGTTCAAGGTGCAGATAAGATCCTAAATTTATGGTTTTTATAAAAAATTAAAGAAAGGATTAAATTCTTTCAATATTTTCCTCATGTCTAGCAATCCATATTATCAACCAATTATAATTAGTATTTTACGTTGGGTGGGATGTACGCATGCATATTTAAAACAACATATCCATATCGTATTGAAGGCGTATGTAAAGTTTTTTAATGTAAATTTTTTTTATCCTAAATATTACATAAAAAATTTTAAAGATATTTATAGTTTTTCTAAATCCAAATTAAATAAATACGGTTAGTAGTAATATTAGAATTGAGAAAATTTATGAATTATTTAAGATAACAAAAATATAAGAGTTTATGTATAAATTTGTAAGGCATATCTTTTTTGGGGATTTGGAGCATGAAAGAAAATGTGTAATTAATGTGAGAGAGAAAGAATATTGTTGACTTTTCATTTTCTTATTTTTGTCTTTAGTGATGGACGGGATTGACGTCTCCAATTTTCAATTTTAACTATTGAATTTTTGTTGTTTTTTTAATTTTTTATTTTGTTGATCAATAACATAAACTTCTAATTTAGTGGTAAAGATGGTTTAATTACTCAATAAAATTCAAAATTTAAACATCCTCCCTCAATCTCTTCTCTCTCTTCATTTATATCTATCATCAACATCCAAGCAACCTGGATAGCTTTATTATCGTACCTTAACAATTAAATCACATAATATATGTATTCAAAGTTTCAAATCATAAAATACACTATAGATCACGTGGATACACACAAAGATACTATTTTCATCACAAAGCTTATAATTTTCCGGAGATCAATTTATTTAACACAATCGGTCATCCCTATATCCAGTATTATGGTTGGCATTGTTGTTAAATGTGTACGTACATGTTGACTAACCATGTAAGCAATTGCCTTTGATATTTATGAGTCGTCATTCAAATAGTTATTATGAACGACTATAAATATACGTCTAACCATCACCATACAAATCAATCCGAGATTCCAAGCTTACCACCCAGGATATCGGCCATAAAAACAATATCTCTAAAATGTTATGGATCTTCAAGAAGTCCCTATTTGGTTGTCCATCATCGGAATCTTCTCAGAAATACTAGGATTTGGACATATAAGACTAGCATATTAGATGTAAAGTGTTGGGATCCGGTGCTCGCGCCACGGAAGCCGCGGCCAAGACGGAAGCGAAAAACAAAATTTCTACCGAGCACCGAATGCCCGTTCGACCCAGGATACGCACCATAGACCTAAACTAGCTAATCTATAAATGCAAAGGTTGAAGAAATACAATCTTTGTCGCGTGTCCACTCAATTGTGGAAGACCCCTCCAAACTCGTATCTCCCGGGATGCGCTTGAGAATCGGCCACCCTTACCGAAAACGATCCACCCGAGAGAATGTAGAGGAGGCTCTAACCGGCGATCCAAACTTGCTAGATTTGGATGGTCAATGATGTAGGAATACTTCATTAAATTTTTCTCTTTTGAACCATACTAAATAATGGAGAGCAAGAAGAAGAAACTGAAGGAGGTGTGGAAGCAACCATGGAGCATCCATGGAGCAAGAGCAAGTGAGAAATGGAAAATGAAGCAACAAAATGAAAGAATATCATCATCAAGCCCAACTCATGAAAATAAGAACGGCCGCATATAACCCACCATGCATCAATAGTGCACAATAAATGGTAGAACCATATCTATCACCATGCCTCATTAAACCATGCCCCCACCACATTTCCCATTTAATTTTCTAAAAAAGAAAATCAAATATGAGGTGTATTTCTTCTAGAAGTATTCTCGTATAAATACGGAATAGTTCACCTGATATATGTATTGCTACATATACATGTATCCGTATAAAAATACGGATAGCACCAAAAAGAGAAAATAAATAGTGAATAATAATACTAAAATATATGTGTGTGTGTGTGTATAATTATTAAATCAAAACCTGATTTAATAATGCGGCTTAATTCTAAACCGGCCAGTATTATCAACCGTCCATTTAAAGTCCGTGTATCGCGTACACGTATTTAATCGGACCCCTGCACGTACCACCGTACGGATCCTACATCTGTCGCCTGAACCGGGAAAAACCCTCTGTGTGGGACTCTAAAAACTCGACAATATATTAGCAGTGGTTTTAACCGCAAGCATGTCAGCGGCTCTAGCTATACGTAACGACTACCCAGATACTTGTCGAAAGGGGGGTCGACAATCAAGTACGTTCTTACTCAACTGAGCATGAATGTGACGATTACCCAACTGAGCCTGAATGTGACAATCTCCGTACAGTCCGGTCTCTTCGTTAAAGAGTATCGCATATCGGGTCTAAGGGGTGGATAACGTCGGATCCCTACTAACCCGATAAGTCGTGTCTGAGTCAAGCTCATCACCAATAGAGATATTATTGACCAAATATCAGTAAATCCTATCCACCATGGTCACGGATTTCTAGTGATAGCCAACTGAACACAGCACGGCATCGACTCCTAATACCAGGAGAGACTAATCCCTGACAGTCGACCACTGGCTCCATGTGGCCCGGGACTGTACCCAACTAAAACCTGTTTGCACGACTTCTTTGAGCCGTGGTAGGGTAATAATCAAAGTACAGTGGGAACTCACACGAGACTGTTGGCTATAGTGCCCTCAAGGCAATTATCATAGTCGCAGACTTGTGATTATAATGATTGAGTAAGGACTTATACCGATAAAACAGTATTACTCAAGATGATAATATGCTATCTGGTTTGTCTTTATCATCATATACATGTTGATAGAGCCCATAGGATTCTTGCTTGATTACCAGCATTATGAAGGCGATCATATATGTGGGAGCTGGGGTCTATAAGCACATCCTTAAATGTCCCTAGTCGTGGGAGTATCGAGACCGGGCATCGATACTCCAGTATAGACTAGTGTATACTGATCGAGACCCCGACGAAGGGCGGTGGCCAGGTCTCACAAGCCATTGGTGTTAGTTTGTTCACCTAAGATAGTATACAGGTGCTCATTGGGTTATGAGTACACTGGACGGACTCGTTGGGAACCTGCTAGTTGGTATTATACCTATTGTCAGATAGCAGTTCCCAGGTGACATGTGTACAGGTTAGTCTGTCGACCTGAGATCGTCATTTGTCTCGTGTGAGTTCCCACTGTGCTTTGATTACTACCCTACCACGGCTCATAGGAGTCGTGCAAACAGGTTTTAGTTGGGTACAGTCCCGAGCCACATGGAGGTAGTGATTGGATCGTCGGGGATTCATCTCTCCCGGTATTGGGGGTTGATGTCGCGTTGTGTACGGATGGCCATCACCATAAATTCGTGGCCACGGTGGACGAGAATTACCGATCCAGGATCGATAGTTTCTCAGGTGGTGATGGGTTTCATACCGACACTAAATATCGCGTTGTTAGGGGTCTGACTTTATCCACCCCCCTAGATTCGATATGCGATACTCTTAGACGAACAGACCGAACTGTAGGGATGTTGTCACTGACAGGCTCAATAGGGGTTCAGGATGAGTTTGCTCATCGGCCTCCCTTTCGCTCAATATCTGGGTAGCCGTTACGTACAGCTAGTGCCGCTGACATGCTTGTGGTTAAACCCACTGCCAGCGTATTGACGAGTCTTTAGAGTCACATACAGAGGGTTTTCACGGTTCAGGCGATATGGTGTACATGAGGTATGTTGATACATACAGGTGTCCGATTAAATATGTGCAAGTGCTGTGCAGACTTTAATCGGACGGTTGATAATACTGGCGGCTTAGGATTAAGCCGGATTATTAAATCGGGTTTTGATTTAATAATTAATATATGTATTTTTATATACGTATTCTAGTATTATTGTTCACGTTTTCTCTCTCGGCTATTCGTATTTTGGTATGAATACGCGTATATGTATTTCGGTACATATACTGGGAAGTATTCCGTATTTTATATGGAATAGCTTCTAGAAGGTGGCCACCTAATTTGTATGATTTTCCATTTTTTGGAAATTCATTTGACTCACAAATGAGGTGGAAGTGTGAGGTGGAAAGTGCATAGTGTTAAGCATGCTTTTGAAGCATGTAGCAAAGGATGGTGCAATTGTTTATTTGGTTAATTGGTGAGACTTTTTTTGAGGGGAGAAAGAGAGGGGCCGGCCATTTTTGGAGAGGGATTCATTTTGATTTGGGTTTTTTACATGAAACATTATGCTAGCCTCTCTCACTCTCTCATACTTCACAAATACAAAGCCATTCTTTGCTCATACCAAAGCTTTTTCCTCACTCATCTTCTATGCTTGCTCAATGAGCAAAAAGGAAAGAGAGAAAATTATAGTGACACTTCCATACACCTCGACTCTCCATCGTTAGCAACTTTGGAGCGTCGGTTGTCTCGTTCGTCGAGCTGGAGCTTGCACCGTTTCCCTCGGGGGGATCATCGGAGATGGAGGAAGACCGGCAACCAAACTTCGTCAAAGAACTGGTAGGAGCTTGGAATGAAGACCGAAGGACTTGGATCATCTCGGTATAACAATTCTAACTCTTAGTTTTATTTGCTAGTTTAGGATTTAAGGTCGATCCGGAATTCGGGTAGCGGTAGCGCCGGTTTAATAAATTTTTGTTCCGCATTTTGGCCGTGTTTCGACGGCCGGGACGCTGCCGGGACCCAACATGGTATCAGAGCCACCCTTTAAACCCCTTACTAGCTTGTTTAGACGTGCTTAAAAGATCGATCGACGGATTTTACCGAAATCACGATTCCATTTTTATACTTTCTGCCGATTTTCAAAAGTGTTCAAAAAATAATTTGCAGTAGCTTAAAAATCCGTGCAGGCTTTTCTAAGAGTACACAACAAATTTGGGCCCATGAATCCTCTAAAGTGCCGCGGATCCGCCGCACTTAGCCCCCATTGGCGGCGGTTCCGCGGCGGATTAGTGGCAATGGGCGCCAATTTTTTTTCTGTAGCTCTATTTCTTGGAAATGTGATTTTTGTGATATTCTGTTTTGGCCCAGTTTTCTGTACAATGTTGTTTTTGCTATTGGGGACAATTTGGAATTTTGTCGATCGATAATTTAAGCGTGCGTTTGACAGTATATACATTTATATCTGCGACCGTGAATGTCATTTGATCGGTAAACCCGTCTAACTGCTATATGTCTTTTAGACGGATTTGCGAACGTGACATTCACGTTGATGTTCTGTGTTGTGCTGTGATGTTGGTTGGATCGTCGTGGTGGATAGCTAAGGTGCAATGATAGTACAGTTTTATTTTATTTGTACATTTGATATTACGGGGCGAGCGTCCGACATGTGGACTGCCGTCACTGTCAGTTTGTATATTATTCTTGTGGGGCACGACCGGGCTGAGGTCGATGTCACCCTTGTATATTGTTTTATTTTCTGTACTAGGATTACCCCACGGTGGGGTGCATAAATAGCAGGATTCTAGAGGGCAATGGGTCCGCATCTCAAGGCATTCAGACAGAGGGGACCTTACTCTAGAATTGGCGGGCTATTCGCCGCACTCGTAGGGGGTATATGTTGACCCAGGAGGGCTGCTCAAGTTACCGGATTTCGTGAAGTGCCGGGTGGTCCATTCACGTTGCTGAAGGGGCTGCCTCGCTTCTGGTTTTGGCGGGTAACTTGCCGCGCTCGTAGGGGCCTAGGTTTCATTGCACAGGCTATCCACACGACAGGGAACGTCGGGTCTCACTTGCGGCTCAAGTGAAACCCGGGGCTCCAGATTATCCACCATTCTGTATTGTTTCTGTGATGTTTCTGTGATGTTGCTTTATATCATGCCTGGGACGAATGTTATATATATATTTATATATACTACTAGATGTTGTATATATTTTGTACCCGTGCTAGTCCAGTCCCCGCTCTGTCGTTAGTTAAGTAAACTAACGGGTGATGACGGGACCCAGTGGCGAATGCGGATGGCATATACGTACATTTTATTTTCGTTCTTTTCTGGTGTGATTAATTGATGGGACTGCATAGATTCTTATCAATGCAAAGATAAAGCAAACATATATATGATGTTGTTGGAACCAAGTTTTTAAAAACTGACATTACAAACGTACACTTTTGCTTTGCATCGTGGTATTCATTTTGGAATATCCTGCACCTCTTTCGACGAGGCAAGGGCCGAGATCCCTTCATCGGGAGTAACCCCTTGGGTAAAAGTTTGCGTCAACGTAATAACTTTACTATAGTCGATTATTTTTGCTTTGCATCGTGGTATTCAGTTTGGGATATCTTGCACCCCATTCGACTGGGAAAGAGCCGAGATCCCTTCACCGGGAGTGACCTCTTTAGCAAAAGTTTTCGCCACTATATATTTATAAAACCACTTGGATTCCTTCAACGATATCAAGTTCATTACGTTAAAGGTTTTTCGCCAAAAACCAGCCGTAGCCCTCCGTCATTTCAGACGAGTATTGCTTAGTATTCGTGCTACGTATGTTGACCTAGTCAAGGCGTAGTGTTCAGTAGCTCTGTATTACTTTTCTGTTGCATGGATATACGATTGGTTAGGACAGTCGTACGGTCATGTTGACCTAGTCAAGGGCTCGTACGGGTGGGTCTAATTAATCCAGGATAATGATGGGTTGAACTTGACTTGTGACTTATGATATGTTGACCTAGTCAAGGTCATAAACCGCTTGGGATAAAAATCATATCGGGAGTTTCAAATATACAGGAAACTTGCCAGGCTTGCGCATACCTTCTGGAGTGTGGTGACTTGAGTAGCTTCCATCAAGTTATCACGCGATGATAGTTGGATCCCGATTTCCACTGATGAGTAGGACTACTCCTCGGATAATTCCGACTAATTCTCCTTTTGGGTTTGGAGGAGAATTTGAGAAAACAGTGGGAGCCATCCAGATTAGATAAAATGATTAACCATTCTGATCCAGGTTAGAGTGCATACTGAGTATTTCTTTTCTCTCTCTCTGGCTGCGACTTTGACCCGACCTTTGACTAAAACTCATAAAACCAAGTTGACCGAACCTTCTTAAAACACTATGGATTTTGGAATGTCACGGTGTCACATACATCATTGCCACTTCTATATCACCTTTGCATTTTTCCAGATCACCCCGTATTACTACGAACATCCACTTCCATTGGATAAATCCATCGTATGGTTATATACGAACTCGAAGGAACTTTTTCGAGGATGGATTCTGGTTCTGGAGAGATTGAATAGGATTATTCGGTTGTCTTTTCTCTTTACCTTCTCTCAGGTTGTGAGGGCTCCTAGGATTAGGAGAGGGTACACCTATTGAGCTTATTGGATAGTCTTCCTCCAGACCATAGGCAGGTGCCGAATGGTAGGGAAGGAAGAAAACCAACAAGCTTAACTGTGGTGTACAGAAGGAAATAAGTAAAGACATATAAATGGATTAGAAAAATGGCAAAGAAAATTGCGGTCACCATCTTTCACGACAAAGACCGGGTATACTCCTGCCACTCCTACATCCACTTTGCATTTCTCTAGAACACTCCGTATCACTACGGATATCCACTTCTATTGGATAAATCCATCGTATAGTTACATACGAACTCGAAGGAACTTTTTCGAGGATGGATTCTGGTTCAGAAGAAATAGAATAGAATTATTCAGATGTCTTTTCTCTTTACCTTCTCTCGGGTTGTGAGGGCTCCTAGGATTAGGAGAGTACACCTATTACGCTTATTAGATAGTCTTCTTCCAAACCTTAGGCTGGTGCCGAAGGGTAGGGAATGAAGAAAACCAATTAGCGTAAAGGAGGTGTACAGAAGGTAATAAGTAAAGAAATAATAAAGGGATCGCAGTGAAGGCAGGTAAGTATATGGTTACTGTCGTGAATCAGGTTAGTGGAAGAAGCGTTACTAGGAATACCAGTTAAACCCTTTTTGAAACATTTTCATGTTTCAGTTTCACTGTGCAGTGTTAATTGAAAACTGTTTTCCCAATTGGAATTTAACTCTAGGGTATGTATTTACCAGATCAGTTTCTCACATCTGTATGTTATTACAGATGGTGAGTGGGAGTAAGATATTGGGAATTGGGTGATTAGATCCTCATTATATCGGAATTCGTTGTAATTGGTGATATTTGAGGAAATCGCCTGAGTTTTTGCCGGACGGCAAATATTTGGTTTTGAATATCCGTTGTTATGCACCAATTTCAAACGGATATATCTGTACGTTTATTTTTATAAAGTGAGATATATCTTTTTGATATTATGTCTGTGACATTTACCTATATCAGTTGATGATTAGGTAAGGTGCATTCAACAACGGTGTAATTCTTCTTAACCATAATACAGTTTTTCAACCTACGACGCACATGGTTTGAGTTGTTGAAATCAGGGGACTAATACAAAGTATTGTATGTTGTCCAGTGTCCATTAGGACAAAGGGGTTGGTACTCGTACTATATTGTGTTTACTTATGACTTATCCAGTTCTGGACATGTATTTCGTTGAAATGCAAGGTCCAGATATTCAGAAGTTATCGGTATAACAATAAAGTAGAGAACCATTTGTTGTAAGTATCAGGATTCTTCGAGAAAGTTGAAGATGTAGATACTTGTGTTTGGTATTCCGTTGATAGTAATGGTTTTGAGAACTTGCTTCTCTATTGGGTTACTCATATATGGATGCACTCCTAGATGAGTAATGCTGATTGTCCTCTTTCCATTTGATTGATATGCACTGGAGACAGCTGCATGATTTTTGAATCTGGTTCTAATTAAATTAGTGCTTTTGTTTCTATATCGGATATATATAGAATAAATTTATATCTTAACGATGTTGAGGTATAGAGAGTTGTCCGGCTGATACTTAAAACCAGAATCCGGATAAACTCAAGGCACGTTTCAGTAATGGCTGTTTGTGGGTTATCCCAGGCTTTGATGATGGTTAAGTTTCTACCATCAGGAAGATCAATATTTATATTGTTCTTGACTCGCCACAGTTTTAGTAAAATGGACTTTTTCAGAAAACACAAGTGGGAGTATGGTAGAACTGGAAGTTATTCTAGAACCACAAACGATTACTGAAGATTTAATAGAACCTGATGATTAAATTAGTTTTGACGTTCCATTAGCCACTCCGCAGATTTGGTGGGTAGCCTCAGGCACCCGAGAGGTACTTCGGTCTTCTCAGAGACGGTGACAGGGAGGTTCTTTTTTACCCAGACTTGCCATTGCTGTTGTTCTAGACTATAAGACCCGGCAGGAGGATGAGTATAGCGTCGTTCTAAAACTAGTTTTTGAAATATACGTGTATATGACTCTGCCAGAGGGTTGTTGTAGTCAGTGGGAGCAGCGGAAGCATAGTAGGCAAGTAGCTTATGTCTATTTACAAACTAAAGCTGGTATAGCGGAAACAGATCATCTAATTTTGATGTGACAGTCATAGGCTTTGACCTCATCAGAATAGAAGATGGATCTGGTAAGAAGGTAGTAGGGTGTGATGTCCGAGGATTCGGGATGACATGCACTTAATAGGAAGAGATATTCCTATACTACGGTCGGTTATATTATGGTTGTCACAAAGTTGTTTTCTCCACACAGGATATGGAAATAATATCAGGTTTTCTGGTTACTAGATCTATGGTTTTAGATCTAGATTTGGGAAGTATCCTAATCTGGGTACTTTGACATTAAATGGACGACTTCTGGCATGGTGGTGAACCTGCAGGTGATGGAGTCAACCTCTCCAAAGGTGTCTTACAGACTAAAGGGGAAAGGAATCTACATAATTAACATATCATTTGTAAGTTTACGGTAGCGCCCCGGCCGTCTGTCCGAGGCCAAAATGCGGAAATAAAAACTTTTCTTTAACTAGAAACCGGCGCTACCGCGGACTACAAACCCGGATCGGACCATTAACCTATTACTAGCTAACTAGAGAAAGGGTAGAGAGCTATACCGAGCGATCCGTGTCCTTCGGTCTTCGGCCACCATCCCGATCTCCTCGCGGCAACTCCGGTCTTCATCTCCTCGTCGGAAAGAGCACCGCATCGAGAAGTCTTTTTACGAGCTCCCGCTTCGTCCGAAGCAACTCAGGCATGAAGTGTGCTAGCCGACGTGTCCAAGGTGTTGTAGAGAGTGTTTGTGATCACTTTGCCTCTTGCATCCAATGCTTGGATGGAGGTTGAAGGTGTTGCCATTAATGGAGTTATGAGCTAGAGGAAGAAGAAGGAGAAGAAACTCTTTTTCCTTTTCTTTTCTTTTCTTATGATATAATGAGAGTGAGAGAGTGTAAAGAATAATATGAGACCAAGCTCACCCAAGGCAGCCCCCCTCTCTCTCTCCTCTCATCATATCAACACAAAACTATCACATTATGTGACACATACACAAGAAAAGAGACCATGAGTCACCACTTGTGCATGTGTCACAATAAATGCTCTAAAAGATGAATTCTAGCTCACTAATTCCATTATCCAAACATTAATCCAAATGTTTGGTCCAACCAAAAGATCCGGCAACATCTAAAGTAAACTCGTAACGAATCACAAGGATACCCCTCACCTGTATATACATACCTGCATCCGCATTCCGACTGAATGCGAATGCGATGAGACTAAAGTAATCCAACAAATCTAATACTAGGATCCGGCTTAAACTAAAGCCCACTAGTATGATCCGTCCGATCATGATCCGTGCAATACCGCACTTATAAGATCGAACCCTGCCATATATCATATGGCCTCTACAACGTTTCGCCCGAAACTTGAGAAACTGTCTGTGGGGGACTCTAAAGACTCGTCAATATTTTGGCTGTGGATTTAACCATTAGCACGTCAGAGGTACTAGCTGTACGTAACGGGCTACCAGGTATTGACCAAAAGGGAGGTCGATGAGCGAACTCATCCTGACACCTTACTGAGCCTGTCAGTGACAATATCCGTACAGTCCGGTCCGTTCGTCTATGAGCATCGCATGGCAGGCCTAGGGGGTTGGTAAAAGTCAGACCCCCAAAAGCAGTACAAGTCGTATCGGAGTGTAGCCCAGAACACCCTGAGATACTACTGGAATACCTACCAGTAAATCTTCTGCCTTGGTCAAGGACTTCGTGTAATGGCTCTCCTAGACACAGCGCGACCTCACCCCCAATACCGGGAGAGACGAACCCCTGCCGATCCGCTCACTGCCTCCATGTGGCTCGGGACTGTACCCAACTAAAACCTGTTTGCATGACTCCTTTGAGCCGTGGTAGGGTAGTAATCAAAGCACAGTGGGAACTCACACGAGATAAATGACGATCTCAGGTCGATGAACTAACCTGTACACATGTCACCAGGGAACTGCTATTTGACGCTAGGTATAATACCAACTAGCATGTTCCTGGCGAGTCCTGTCCGGTGTACTCATAACCCAATGCGCACTTGTATACATCTTAGGTGAACCGACTGACACCAGTGGCTTGTGAGACCGGCCACCGTCCCTCGTCGGGGTTTCGACTGTATACACTAGTCTACTCTGGAGTATCGATGCCCTGTCTCGAAAACTCCCACGACTAGGGACCTTTTAAGGATGTGCTTATAGACCCCAGCTCCCACGTATATGATCGCCATCATACTGCTGGCCGTCAAGCAAGAATCCCAAGGGCTCTATCAACGCGCAATAGTGACCTGTAAGGTCACCTTAAGCAACACACGATGATAAAGATAAACCAGATAGCATACTATCATCTTGAGTAAGACTATCCTACCGGTATAGGTCCTCCCTCAATCATTGCTATCACGTGCCTGTGATCCAATAATCGACT
The DNA here is from genome assembly GCA_030015575.1 of Agapanthus africanus. Taxonomy (NCBI): domain Eukaryota; kingdom Viridiplantae; phylum Streptophyta; class Magnoliopsida; order Asparagales; family Amaryllidaceae; genus Agapanthus; species Agapanthus africanus. The sequence continues at coordinate 207,699,174 of CM057337.1, forward strand.
CTGAGGGCACTATATCCAACAATCTCACATTGCACTCAAGGCTAATTATTGCGATGTCGCATACTCACAGCCCGTGTGATACCGAACACCCAACTCCTCTACTAATCAGTCTCACAAAACCCGTTTGCGAAACTATTGCGTTCGAGGAATAGCCTCAGTGAGTGGATCCGCCCTGATGTTTCTTTCTATATCTCTCTTTATCTCAAGTTCGCGGAGAAAGCCATCTCCCGAAATGAGCAATACCTGTCTTAGAATATGTCTAGATGTCTGATGGGACCTAGTTCATAAATGAACTCCAAATCCAAACTTCTTAGACTGTATCGTCAACTGAAACCAATCAGTATCCTGCGCCATGCCTCCCTCAGAATCTGCTTGGACCACTTGTCCAAAATACTACCCCTCGTCAGAAGGAAAACTATAACTCTGACAGTCACTCTGCTATCCAGGTCACCTTGGAAGCCTGGAATGATAACTGTCTCCTGAAAGAGGCTGTTGTTATCATATCCCTAGAACATCCACTTATGTTCTAAAACTGCTTCCGAATGTTTCTCCAGGATTGGATCAATATCAACTTATTGCATCTAGTGCAAAAACAACATATGGTGTGGTGCTTGACATATCATGATTGACTAAATTGCCTAAGCAAGTGATCTGCCAATCATGCACATCCCTCTCCCCTTTAGTCTGTAAGACACCTTTAGATAGGGTGACTCCATTACCTGCAGGTACACCACCGTGCTAGGAGTCGTCCATTCTAAAACACCTTTAGAATGCTGTCTAAGTACCCAAATTGGGAAATTACCTAAATCTAGATCTAAAACCATAAATCTAGTATCCAGAATGTCTGATATAATATCCAATTCCTATGTGGAGAAACCACTGTGTGACAGCCAAAGTATAACCGATCGTAGTATAGGAACTTTACTTCCTTCTCTGTGTATGTCATCCAAATACCAGGACATCACACTCTACTACTTTCTTAACAGATCCATCTCCTATTCTGATGAAGTCAAATCTATGACTGTCGTATTAGAAATAGATGATCTATCTCCACTATATCTGCTTTAGTCTATAAATAGACATAAGCTACTTGTCCACTATGCTTCCGCTGCTCCCACTGACTACGACAACCCTCTGGCAGAGTCATATACACGTGCACTTCTAAATCTAGTTTAGAACGATGCTATACTCATCCTCCTGCCGGGTCTCACAGTCTGGAACAACAGCAATAGCATGTCTGGGTAAACAAGAACCTCCCTGTCACCGTCCTTGAGGCTACCGAAGTACCTCTCGGGTGCCTGAGGTTACCCACCATATCTATGGAGTGGCCAGTGGAATGTCAATCCAGATTGAATCTTTAGGTTCTTATCAAATTTTCAGTAATCGTTTGCGGTTCTGGAATCACTTCCAGTTCTACCATACCCCCACTACTGTTTTCTGAAAAAATCCATTTTTTATTAAAACTGTGGCGAGTCAAGAACAATATCACTATTGATCTTCCAGATGGTAGAAAGTTAACCCTCGTCATAGCCTGGGTCAACCCACAAACAGCCATTACAGAAACGTGCCTTGAGTTATCCAGAATCTGGTTTTAAGCATCAGCCAGACAACTCTCCGTACCTTAACATCGTTAAGATATGAACCGTTCTGTATCCAATATAGAAACATAGGCACTGATTTAATTGGAACCAGATTCAAATCATGCAGCTGTCTCCAGTGCATGTCAAATAAATAGAGAGAGGCTGATCAGCATTACTCAACTTAGGAGTGCTTGCAATTATGATTAACCTGAAAGAGAAGCAAGTTTCTCATAATCATTACTATCAACTGAATACCATACACAAGTATCTATATCTTTGATCACCTTGAAGAATCCTGATACTTGCAATATTTGGTTCTCTACTTTATTCAATACCTATAACTTCTCAAAACTTAGACCTTGTTGTTCCCCCAATCTGAGCAAGGCTCATTTGAATTTTGAAAATTCAAATTTTCTGAAGCAACGCTTCGAATTCCGTGCATTGCGCAATGCGCAAGCGGTCCACAGTGCGACACGTGTCTGCGCAGTTGCGCAAGCGCACCGCTGCGCGACACGTGTCTGCGCAGTTGCGCAAGCACTGTTGCGCAAGGTCACCGCTGCGCGACACGTGTCTGCGCAGTTGCGCAAACACTGTTGCGCAAGTTCACCGCTGCGCGACACGTGTCTGCGCAGTTGCGCACACACTGTTGCGTAAGTGCACCGCTGCGCGACACGTGTCTGCGCAGTTGCGCAAGCCTTCCACTGCGCGACACGTGTCATTCATTGGGGAGTTGCGCAGAAACAGAGTGAAAATTTAATGAAATCTTTTCTGTTCTTTCCAAAACCAGAAGATTTTCTTCTGCCTTTGGATCAAAGATCCAGCGGTGGGAAAATTCCCAAAATCACTCAGAAAAGATCTTGTTAACAAATTCAACAAATTTATGAGCACTATAAATAGGACCCCAGACCTCATTCGATGGGCATCAACTTGGATAATCGAGTTCTAGCAAAAAAAAAAAAAAAGAGAACTCTTGGAGATTATTCAAGAACAAAAAAAAAAAAAGAAAGGTAAAAACCCTTTTTTTGAAGAGAAAAATCTCTGAAGAACAAAGGATTTTTTTAAAAAAAAAGGGAAATAAATAAAAAAAAAAAAAATAGTTCCTTGCACTTGTTATGAACCTCTGGTTCTCAGATAAATAAATAAATAAAAATAATAAATAGTGCCTTGCACTTGCTATGAACCTCTGGTTCTTTGAAACAGAAAGAAAGAAAAGATTTCTTTCTTTTCTTTTCTTTGATCTAAATTTAGATCAAGAAATTAAAAAGTGCCCTGCACTTCTTTTCCTGAATCTAAAAGATTCTTGGTGCTTTGCACAAATGCAATGCATTGTTTGAAGGGCTAGGCCCAAGTTAAAAAGACCTAGCAGGTCAGAATAAATTGCAAAGCAATAAAAGGGCTGGGCCCAAATAAAATTGATGCTCTGCATCCCTTTTGGGCAAAGCCCAAATAAAAGCAAAAGAAATGCAAGAGCAATGGACTTAGCCCAATCGTGGCCATAAGTCCTTAAATTAAATTGACTGAGCAAAATGGCTCTCCTAAATCAATCTACGACTGGTTCGAGGGTACATCTCCGAACTCCTTTGACATCTATCGTTGTAATTCCTCAACGACGTCAGAGAGGTGACGGGTCCCAACGACCACACACCCATATGGACTGCGGGGTCCTTAAACTCGTGGACCGAAACGTCCTTAAACTAATATTGGACCGAAACGTCCTTAAACTAATATTGGACCGAGACGTCCTTAAACTAATATCGGACTGAGACGTCCCTAAACTAATATCGGACCGAGACGTCCCTAAACTAACATCGGACCGAGACGTCCCTAAACTAATATCGGACCACTACGTCCCTAAACTGGAACAATAGAGCCTCCAAACGCTCTTTTGCCGGATCTAAATGGTCCCGTTTAAGTTGATCTTAGCCCCAAACACGGCTAACGTATCCTTAAACATTCAAATGGATTATAAAACTCCCAATCAACTCTGGTTTGAGGGTACATCTCCGAGCTCCTCTGATACATGTCGTTGTAATCCTTCAACGACGTCAGAGAGGTGACGAGTCCCGATGGCCATACATTAAATTAATCACTACGTTAAGTTGATCTTAGTCTAAAACAGGACTAACGTATCCTTAATGAACGTTTAAGTTGATCTTAGCCGCAACGCGACTAATGCATCCTTAAACTGAAAACACCAAACCCAAATCTAAGTAAATACGGATTTGGACTAATCCACGTCCTACGGGCGACGGCATTACTCAGTCTCCGTATACAATCCACGGGCAACCACAAACAAAACAAACACACACGACACGAAGTGAAATTCTGGAGAAGGAGAAAGTTGTTACCGCGATGCGGTAGCGTAATTAACTGCAGGGGCTTGCGCCTGCAGGGAAGAGTGTCCCCACAATCAAAAACCCCTCATCCTGAGGGGGAATCTGACGAAGTCTGCTACATCGGCCGCATCCGTCTAAACCTCCGATACACGGTGCCATAAATCAACTTGGCATCTTCGGAGAGATAAACGGATAAAACCAAATAGCATCTGCCCCGAACCTCAGGCATGGACGCGAAGTCTAGGCCGCCTTTCGGAGGGGAACAGATTCTGGCACGCCCGGTGGGACCTTTTCCTCTTTCCACTCCACACTTCGTGTGTCGTCTTCGCGAACCCATCGCGGTTTGTTAAATGGTTGCCTTCGGATTTCAAATTGCTAAGATTTGGTTTTTTGTCTGGCGCAGAACTCAAGCATCCATGGATTCTAACTGCACCAAATGCGCGAAGCACCACTGCAACGGACGCTCCACCTCACCGAGAGGTGTAACATATGGGCCCCAAGCGGCCTCTTTCCTTGCTCTGCCGGTAGAACAGGTGACCCAGGCCACCACCGGCCTGTTTTTCGGGACCATGGTCCCACCTACAAGCTTCTCTATGTCGATATCCGCACCGGAAGCGAACAAGAAGTCGGTGTTCGACCGGCTCACTGCTACCACGACCCCTGTCAACGGGTCGCCCGCTACTAAACCGACAGCCTCCGTTTTCACCAGGCTAGGTCAGAACTATAAAGTGGCCGTCCCAAAGAGGGCAACAGCCGCTTCTTTGGAAGTCGTTAAAGCGGCTTCTCCCATCAGAGAGTCGGTCTTCACAAGATTGACGGCTCCCAATCCTCCCCCAGCTGGTCAAAAGGCATCAGTCTTCGATAGGCTGACATCGGCAGTTACCCCACACTCAAACAGGGGGCAACAAGAAACCATCTCGATTTCCGAGCCGGTCCCAACGGCTCGTCGTGCGCGACGTCGCTATTGGCGACGAGTAAGGAAAGCAGGGGGCAACTCCCCCTCAGGGCTAACCCCACCTGCTCCAGTGGTGGAGGTCAACGCTGCTGTTCCAACTGGGAACAGCTTTGAATTGCTGAGGAAGGTGAGAAAGAACTCTCCAATTGCTACATTGAAAAGATCTCCTCCGCCTATGGAGAAAGCTCCGGAGACAAAGCAGGAACAGCCCCCTCAACGACTGTCGTCAAAAATTTATAAAGTTTGGCGAAGGGTTCAGGACTCCGTGATTGACCCAGACCACTTTCATCGCCAGAAAAAGGCAAAGGTGGAAAAGGACAAAAACCGCCCCATTAAACAGCATGGGGCAACAAATGCTAGGATGCCCACTTCAACGGCTCCTTCAACCTCAATGGTCCACAAAAGAAAAAGGCCAGAGAAAGCTCCCGTGACACTGACGAAGTTTAAAAGCGGTGAACCTAAACGCCCCAAGTCAGGGGGCATAACAGTTCATACGGTTTATATGGCTTCTGGAAAGGAGGAAAGCCGCACTTCTACGGGTCACCGACCGCTTACCCGATCAGTGACCAAGGCTCAGGAGCAGCAACAAAAGCTCCAGGAGATGATGACTACAATGGCTGCACTCACGGAGCCAAAAGAGAACCCTGGGACGTCCTTAGATGAACGCCAAGAGGAAGAGACCGACGCCGAGTTCCTCCGCCGAGTACTGGAAAAGAGAGACAAAGAGGCTGCTGAACAAGCAGCCAATATACAGCGTATGGGCCTCCTCTTCCAGGACATGATAGGGATGATGATACAACAAGATCCCCCGACTGAAGAACCCCCGATCGTCCTTGGAGATGATAGGGGAGAGACATCAAACCCTCAGCCCGTTCTATCAACAGCTAAAGAGGATACAATCTCTAAGACTGATCTGGACGAATACATAGCCCAGCAAATAAAGGTTCATCACGCGGCAGAAGCAGCCGGACACGTCGTGAAAACGGGGCGACCGTATCCAGGCTGGTATGACCAAATCAAGTACCCGCCGGGTTACACAATTCCCAAGTTTCATGTCTACAAAGGGACCGGCAATCCCCATCAACATGTTGCCCAGTTCAGGGCGCTTTGCGGTAACACTGGCGGCGACGACAAGCTTTTGCTTCGCCAGTTCGTTGGAAGCCTATCAGATACGGCGTTCGAATGGTATTCTGAGCTTCCCAACGACTCTATTAAAACCTTTGCGGAGATGGAGCTGCTCTTCACCCAACGTTTTGCAAGTGCCAGTGAGCGTACCCCGATGACGACGCTGATTAACGCCAGGGTAAAACCCGGCGAGACATGGGTTCAGTACGCTATACGGTGGCGAATCTATGGTCGAAGTGTGAACAGTGCATAGAAGAAGCCCCTGCGGTGGGAATGTTTGTTGGAACCCTCGATCCACAAGCAACCATTTCACAGTTTATGATGTTCTTCAAGCCGACTTCCTTCCAGGCTTTGATCGACAAATTAGCGCAGATGGACCAGATGAGCCATAAACCCCCTCTCCCGAAACCGGACTCCCGAAACGATAAAGGAAAGGGAAAAGCGATCATTGTCGCTAATGCCCAACAACAACCGAGCGACTCGAAGCCGGTTGCTCGTCCAAACAATACACGCCCATACGTACCCCTTGAGGACAGGATGGGACGCCCTTACTCTTTCCCCCGTAATAAAACGAGGAGGCTATTCGAGCTGGCGCTGCGCAACAGACTCATAAATCTGCCAGATCCAAAACGTCCGTTGCAACCGAACGACGCCAACGAGCCCAATTACTGCCCTTATCATCGAGTGCTAGGCCATCCGATTGAGGATTGCTACGTTTTCAAGAATTGGCTTGAGAACCAGTACCGTCAGGGCAAATTTGCGCTATCTGACAAATGGAAGGTGAATCCTCCGCAGCCCCACACCTCTAAGGGGACGAATACGCCGGGGGCAACATGCTCCGTTATTGAAGAAACTCCCTGGGAGGTTGTATTATCAGCCAAAACGAGGAGAATGCTAAATGATCTTCAGACCTGTCCAGCGGTCAAGTGGAAGAACCCCTTGGAACCGCAGGTTATTGAGGGGATGTTGAAGCCACGACCGACTCCGAAGACCGATGGTGGTAGTTCAAGCGCTCATAGTCAGCCGTCAAAATCTTCGAAAAAGAAGAAGAAGAAATCTAAGAAGCCCGTGAAGTCTGGCGACAAGCGCACGGACTTACAAAAGCAAATCGACGCACTGGATGAGTACAACCAAAAGGCGCGGACTCCCATTACGCTCCAAGATTTCCTTGATCACGTCTTCCAAAAAGAAGATGAGGGAGAAAGTTCATCAGATGAATCCGAGGAATATGTGGCGAGCTGTCATATGATCTCCCATTCGACCACGAACGATGAAGGGACTTCTGGCACTGAAACGCTGGGGGCAAATGCCGAATCAAGAGCCCCAGGGTTATCAGTTGAAATGATTAGCGCGTTTCTTAATGAAGCTCGGTTGAAAAGCAAAGCTGATCGAGAACGCGAGACGGCTATATTCGAAAGGGCCAAGCGCCAGCGACTTGAGGAAGGAGCTGAAATGATCCCGCTGGAGCAAAATGCCTCCACCGCTGACAAAAGCCAATTCAAGATAAAAAAGAAGTTTGCTAAGGCCATATCGATGGGCATGAATCTACCACCCTCTGAAGAAAAAGTTACTGGCGTGGTGGAAATGCACCCCTCTTATTGCTTATATCATCAGAAGGTCTCGCATTCCACCCAAGATTGCAAAGCTTTCGATAAGTGGTGGCAAGGATACGTCGCTAATCGACAACGCTTTAAACGGGAAAAGCGTAAAATTCGTCGGGAGCAAAGAAACACGACCAAAGAGCTTGAAAGAACTGCCAACAATTGTCACATGATTAACACCGCCGGGTCACAAGTGCCTACATTTGGGAGCGATTCCGATGAGGAGCTAGAGCTTGGCCCCCTCTTCAAAGAATCCATTTCGGGAAAACAAGAAGAACCGAAGGCTTGCGAAAATATACAGCTACGCAATCGGACGCTACCTGAAAAGAATCTCGGACCCTTAAACAAGAAAAACAAAGGGAAAGAGAAGGTCTCTGAAGACATTGCTTTGGATGACCAAGTCGCGGAAGAGTTAACCGCCAAGAACCCGCCAAAGAGGAGTAAAGTGGATTACAATGTCTTGGCGCATCTGAGAAAGCTACCCTCACAACTCAGCATTCTCGATGCCCTATTACTATCAAAAGAGGCGAGGGATTCTTTGATTAAGGCCCTACAAGATCCGGACCAGTTCCAAGCCTTCCTAGCCGAACAATAGATGAAGGATGAATTGGAAGAGGTGCACACAGCCGACGTTGCTTTAAGTGATGAAGACCTTCTCCTCGGGACGTGTGAACACAATCACCTCCTTTATGTCTCAGGATACTGCCATGACATAAAGATAGGTAAAATCTTGGTCGATAACGGATCGTCTGTTAATTTACTCAATGTGCGAGTGTTAAAGGAGATTTGCATGAGTGTCCAACACCTCGCCTGAGACAAAATCACCATCTCCGGTTTCGACTCTCAATCCTCAAAGACTCTTGGATCTGTGATATTGACGCTACGCTTCGGGTTGCTCGTCACAGACATCAAATTCCATGTTATAGACGCCAAGACGTGCTACAATGCTCTGCTCGGCCGACCATGGCTACACGAGTACAATATCATCCCTTCTACACAGCATCAGTGCATGAAGTATTCTAGGGATGGCCTTGAGTACACTGTGGCGGGAGAGTTGAATCCGTTTTCCGTGAATGAAGTTCGCAAATATGAAGATGCCAAGTACTTCTTACCGAGTTTCGAAGACACGGAAAGGTGTCACAAACCGGAGAACAAAACTAACGCTACCATCCCTGTCTTCGGCAGTGACACCGAGGAGGAGGAGGATATAAATTATTCAGGTCCATCCCAGTCCACTAGGCCAGGACCATCCGTTCCTTCATTGATCTTCGGTAGTGATTCAGAGGATGAAGTTCATGCTGTATTCCCTGCTCGGCCTTCAATACGGGTTTCCGCTGATGAAGAGCGAAGTCTGCAGATAACCATGGTGCCGCTTGAACATTACAAAGAACTGGATGCACTCAACGCCAACAGCGTAGAAGAATTGCACACATTCTATATTCCTCCCGGACGAAAAGGCGAGAAGGCAATCCTATTCTACCGTTCTGAAGAAAACAAGGTGGAAAAAGAAATTTGGCATGGCGCGGATCCCACGCTCGACAGGCTTCAGCCCATCCGTCTTCCCAGATATTATACCAAAGGTTTGAAGAAACTGTTGAAGCGCCAGGCAATACCTTTCGAACAAACCGTTAGAAAGGCCAAATTCTATGACAAGGTCTGGAACGTTCCCGGGACTCAATGCAAACTGCCTAACGGGAGAATAGAAACAAAAGGGCTTGGGTACATCCGGTCAAAGAAACGGGAGCTAGTAAACAGCTGTTATGTCATGTATGACTTCGATGAAGAGGCGGACGCTCAATGGGAGGACGCTAATCCTGAGCCAGCAAAAGTTCCTGATGCAAAACCACCCAGTCCATCATTTGAAGACCAGATGGGCAAACTTATAAGGAATGCGGGTCAAAAAGCCCGAGATGATCACGATTGTGAAATGGCAATCTATGAGAAAGCCAAGACACAGCGCCTCCTTCAACAGGCGGTGAAGGATGAAAATGCCGCTCCTTGTCAACCTGCTGCAAAAGAGGTTCAACGTGAAAGCAAAAACAAGTCGAAAGGCAAGAAAGGCGCTCGACAACCACAAAGCAGAGCTAAGAAGCCACGCATCCGAGAGTCGAGCGTTATTGACTTAGCCCTCATGAGGAAAATGGGTCGAGCATACTCATTTCCTCGGAACAAAACAAGGAAAATACTTGATCTTGCTCTAAAACATCAAATGCTTACACTGCCAGAGTCTAAACACCCTGAGCAAGCAGGAGAAGTCTCCAATCTAAATTATTGCTCTTACCATCGAGTAGTAGGGCATCCGCTTGAAGATTGCTTCACCTTTAAGAATTGGGTTGAGGACCAATATCAGCTTGGCAAATTCGCGTTGTCTGACAACTGGAGGGTAGCACCACCACAAAAGCACGAGCCCAAGGCCACGAAAGAAGAACCAGTTCTGCATTGGGATTGGAAGCGAATTCGTACTTGTCACGCGATAATGATATCAAGGGAAGAGCCCGAGAGCATGGATGACCTTCCCTGGTGCTTTGAAAACGGCAGCGATGAGGTAATCTCAGAATTTCCACCAGCACCAAAAGAGCTGGAAGATGGAATCCATACTACTGCAGATAACCTCAAGAAAATCGAGTTGGGGACAATAAATGATCCGCGACCGACATTCGTCAGCGAGCTGCTGTCTGAAGAGAGGGTGGCTGCGTTAAAAGACGTCCTTGTGCAGCATAAAGATTGCTTCGCATGGAACTATTCCGAGATGCCGGGACTAGATCCAGAAGTTGCTGTACATAGACTAGCAATATCCCCGAACATCAAGCCAGTCAAACAGGCGCCGAGAAGAATGCGACTCGAGCTTGAGATGAGCATAAATACCGAAGTCAAAAAGTTAATCGACTCTGGCTTCATCCAGGAAGTTCAGTACCCTGAATGGATCGCCAATATCGTCCCAGTGATGAAGAAAAATGGGACAGTGCACATATGCGTAGACTTCCGGGATCTTAATAAAGCTTGCCCGAAGGATGATTTCCCAGTGCCAGTCACTGAACTGATGATAGACAATACATCCACTCATGAAGTTTTCTCCTTCATGGACGGCTCATCGGGGTATAACCAGATAAAAATGCATCCTGAAGATCAGAAGCATACGGCCTTCAGGACCCCTCTAGGTATATTCTGTTATAAAGTGATGCCCTTCGGTTTAAAGAACGCCGGTGCTACTTATCAGAGGGCCATGACAAAGATCTTCGACGACCTTATTCATGAAATCGTCGAATGCTATATCGACGATCTCGTGGTTAAGAGCAAATCATACGAAGAACACCTCGAGCATTTGAAGACCGTGTTTCAACGCCTTCGACAATACAACTTGAAGATGAACCCGCTCAAGTGTGCATTCGGAGTTTCCTCGGGCAAATTCCTGGGATTCATCGTCCGGCACCGAGGTATTGAGATAGATCCATCAAAGATCAAGGCGATCATGGAAATGCCTCCGCCGAGGACTCTCAAACAGCTGCGGTCTCTCCAAGGGAAACTCGCATACATACGGCGATTTATAGCCAACCTTTCAGGAAAGTGCCGTCCTTATAGTCACCTGATGAAGAAGGGAACCCCATTCGTTTGGGATCAAAAATGCCAAGGCGCATTGGATGAGATCAAGCAATACCTGCAGAACCCGCCGGTGTTAGCTGCTCTGGTTAAGGGGAAGCCTCTCATTCTTTATACAACCGCCCTCGAAGGTTCCTTAGGCGCATTATGGGCACAAGAGAACGATCAAGGGAAAGAAAGAGCACTCTACTACTTAAGTCGAGTTCTGCTGGGGGCAGAAAGCAACTACTCTCCCATTGAAAAACATTGCCTGGCGTTGATCTTCGCAATAACAAAGCTTAGGCACTATGCGTTGGCGCACGAAGTCCGTCTTATTTCAAAAGTGGACCCTCTCAAATATCTAATGTCAAAAGCCATATTGACAGGGCGACTCGCTAAATGGGCCCTGCTCTTGATGGAATTTTCGATAACATATCAACCTCTCAGGGCAGTAAAAGGCCAGGCCATCGCCGACTTTCTTGTTGAGCATCCCATACCTGCCGATTCTCCTTTAAATTGCGATTTGCCAGACAGACATGCGTTTAACGCAATCGACAGTGGTGATACCCGTTGGGAGCTTTATTTCGATGGAGCATCTTCCATGAAAAAGCACTAACAAAGTACGCCAATGATCAAATCGGGGGTAGGACTCATCTTTGTGACTCCACAAGGAGGAATAATGCGCTTCGCCTTCTCCTTAACAGAGCCGAGAACGAATAATGAAGCTGAATATGAAGCTTTGATAGCAGGCCTCGAGATCGCCATTGATATGGAAATTGAAAGCCTCCTCATATATGGGGACTCCCAACTGGTCGTCAGTCAAGTGAACGGCGATTACCAAACATGCAAACCGGAATTGATAAAATACGGTGAAAAGGTGCAACAACTGCTAACCCAAATTCCCTCCTATACTTTGGAAAGCATACCGCGCGCAGAAAACAGCAAAGCGGACGCACTGGCCAAACTTGCTAAAGAATTGGCTGATGAGAACCTCGATGACGTTAGAATCGTGGTACAAAGCCGTCGAGTACTCGCCCCGGCAGAAATACCTCCAGAATCATATAAAGAAAAGGGAGCGACTGAGCAGACGACCCTACAAATAAAAGACCATGAGAAGACCGAAGACTGGAGAGAAGTCTTCATAGATTACTTCAAGTTCCACCGAATGCCTGAAGAAGCATCCATAAGACATCAGCTCGTGAAACGAGCTCTGTCTTTCGCCTTCGTCAACGATACTCTATACAAGAGGACATTCGATTCTCTGTGGCTGAGATGCCTAGGACCTGACGAAGCGAGAAGGGTCGTCCAAGAAGTTCACGACGGACTCTGCGGTTCCCACCAAGCAGGTCCAAAAATGAAGTTGAAGATCAAACGGATGGGCTATTACTGGCCCACGATGATTCAAGACTGCATCGAATATGCGAAGCAATGTCACTCATGCCAGATTCATGGGGACTTCATCCACCAGCACCCAAATCCGCTGCATCCAACGGTAGCTAGCTGGCCATTCGAAATGTGGGGGACTGATATAGTCGGCCCCATCGAGCCAGCATCGTCTAAAGGACATCGTTTCATCCTAGCGACGACTGACTATTTCTCTAAGTGGGCAGAAGCAGTACCATTAAGAGAAGTGAAGACGGAGAATATCCTCCATTTCTTCAAAACGCACGTCATGTATCGGTTTGGAACTCCGAGGCGGATCGTCTCCGATAACGGGCCAGCCTACCGAAGTCATAAAATCAGCCGCTTTGCACAGCAGCATAACATAGACTGGAGATATTCCTCAGTCTATAATCCACGAGCTAACGGTCTCGCCGAGGCCTTCAACAAGACCTTGACGAAAATTATAAAGAAAACAGTGTCCCGAAATAAGAAAGACTGGCATGAGAGACTGCAAGAGGCTCTTTGGGCGTATCGAATTACATTCAAGACGGCCACGAACACAACGCCATACGCGTTGGTGGTCGGTACAGAAGCAGTACTCCCCCTCGAGATAGAGCTACCCTCTCTACGAGTGGCAGTCCACTACGAGCTGACAGACGAAGAAAATGCTCACCTTCGGTTTGAAGAGCTTGACGCCCTTGATGAAATCCGGCTTCTAGCACAACAAAATCTGGAAGCTTATAAAGCAAAGATGACGCGCTCATACGAAAGATTGACCCGACCGAGGACATTTCGTCAAAGCGAACTCATGCTAGTGGTCAAAAGGCCTATGATCCCCAATCGCGCCAAGCGGGGAAAGTTTGAGCCAAACTATGAGGGCCCATACATCATTGATAAGGTCTACCAGGGTGGGGCCTATTTACTCGTGGACATGCACGGTGAAAGGCCTTTTAGGCCAATAAACGGTCGTTTCCTAAAGAAATATTACGCTTAATGAGCTACGGCCTAGGTCAACGGTAGATGACGACAACTATGTCCGCTCGCTATCTTCTTAAGCCCAAACTCTATAAGCAGTAAATGGCCTTCCTTAATGATGGACCGAAATGTCCTTAAACTAATAGCAGACCGAAACGTTTTTAAACTGCTACCGCAGCATCCTTAGGCTGACAAAAAAAAAAGAAAAAAAAAAGAAAAAAAACAACGGTATGTCCATAAGCAAAAAAAGGGCACGGATGAAAACCCGAAAGGGCTCCGTGAGTAAAAACAGCAGGGCTACCGGCAAGTGTTCGTGAAAACCCGGAAGGGCGCGACCTCGTAAAAAAAAAAAGAAGAAGAAAGATTTCCATGTATTATCAAACATGATACAATCAAGTGCACAAAAGTATGTGGGGTATGGGATTCGAACGCTGGCGGCTTGGTTCATCAATGCAAGGTATTACCAATGAGTATGCTGCTAACGCCATATGATATATGGAGTGGGATTTGGTAAAACCATATATACTTGTTATAAATATCGTAATTATTATTAATATGGGGAGTTGAAAAGTCAGGATCTCAATAACAAAGGGTGAAAGGATCTCAATAACAAAGGGTAAAAAAAAAAAAAAAAAAAAAAAAACGGTATGTCCATAAGCAAAAAGGGCACGGATGAAAACCTGAAAGGGCTCCGTGAGTAAAAACAGCAGGGCTACCGGCGAGTGTTCGTGAAAACCCGAAAGGACGCAACCTCGTTAAAAGACACTTATAGGGTCTTCTCGACCTTATAAGGAGAAACCACCTGCGTGAGATCCTTACGACTCACAAAGGAGCAACACACTTAGGGATCCCCACGATTCCTAAGAAGAAAACACACTTGCGAGATCCTCACGACTCGTAAGGAGAACTCTCTTATGGGACCCTCACGGCTCATAGGATTTGAAAGTCTTAAGTCACAGAGACCTAAACCTATGCTTAAGCAAACCCCCACAAACTTTCAATATTGCCCTACAAGTGGCTCAGTATTGACCCTTGTATACAATCCACGGGCGCGAATAAACATTTCCCTAGCCAAATTTCATCCGTAATTAGGAATATGTTCGCATGGTGAACAACCCTTATAAATCCCCTCGATTTATGAGGAGAAAACCCTCCTGTAGGATCCTTACGACTTACAGAGGAACAAAACACTTAGGAACCCTCACGATTCCTAAGGAGAAAATATACCTACAAGATCCTCACGACTTGTAGGGAGAAATACCTTCACGAGACCCTTACGGCTCATGAAGTCAAAAGTCTTAGCCGACAGGACCCTAACCCTGGTCGCTAAGCCTCCTTTGTTCGACAACGGCAGAGGCATATGATGATTCGCTCCTGGTAATATCCCAGTTGTAGCGGTGCTGATACCGAAATCGGTGTCCAATTTCAGGTTTACAGCGAAAAGCCAGTAGGCCGCACATGCATACGAAATAGCCGAAATGATGGGGCGACTTGCAATAAAAAAAGCAGCAAGTAAAAATGTATACATGCAAAATAGCCGAAATGATTGGGCAACTCGTAATAAAAAGCAACGAGTAAAAAATAAAAAATATATATAGCCGAAATGATTGGGCACCGCGAAAAATAGCCGAAATGATTGGGCAATCGCGACCTTCGCGATATAAAAGCTGAAATGATAGAGCATCGCGGAAATAAAATAAAATAAAAGAAGAAATGATAAAACTTTGGCCCTACAGTTAAGATCGCATCGATCCCTGTATACAATCCAAGGGCGTAAACGAAGAATGAACCATACTTTCCCAGCGGATTCCGTCGGACGACGAACCCCAAACCTCACTGGTTCATTTCAACCGAAGAAGCCAGTGACTTCAACAAAAAATTCCTCGACTCACGGATACAAACACTCCTTGACGAGAGCCTTCTGATCCGCGTCGACCCGCAGAGCCACCAGTGCCTCCGTAGGAACCCTCGACTCGTTTCAAACCCCAAGGAAACAAATAATCCTTGGCGCTTGGGAAACAAATAATCCCAGCAAACTCCTCAACTCACGGATACAAACACTCCTTGATGAGAGCCTTCTGATCCGCGTCGACCCGCAGAGCCACCAGTGCCTCCGTAGGAACCCTCGACTCGTTTCAAACCCCAAGGAAACAAATAATCCTTGGCGCTTGGGAAACAAATAATCCCAGCAAACTCCTCAACTCACGGATACAAACACTCCTTGACGAGAGCCTTCTGATCCGCGTCGACCCGCAGAGCCACCAGTGCCTCCGTAGGAACCCTCGACTCGTTTCAAACCCCAAGGAAACAAATAATCCTTGGCGCTTGGGAAACAAATAATCCCAGCAAACTCCTCGACTCACGGATACAAACACTCCTTGACGAGAGCTTCCTGATCCGCGTCGACCCGCAGAGCTACCAGAGGCTCCGTAGGAATCCTCGACTCGTTTCAAACCCCAAGGAAACAAATAATCCTTGGCGCTTGGGAAACAAATAATCCCAGCAAACTCCTCGACTCACGGATACAAACACTCCGTGATGAGAGCTTCTTAACCCATGTCAACTGTTCCACTACAACTGCAGACAGATCCCCGATTCGTCTCAATTTGTAAGAAGAAGTCTCAGACAGCAAGGAAGTCTTGCTTTTTGAGCAATGGGGCCTTCAAGTCAATCCAAACTGGTCTCTTGCATACTATTCACGGGTCTCACTCTCCGAAGTCGAATTTCGACGAGGAGAGAAACAACCACTTACAAATCCTCTCGACTCGTAAGAGGAAAAATTCTTTTATAAGATCCTTACGACTTATAAGAGAAAACCACGCTTAGGAATCCTCACGATTCCTAAGGAGAAAATCCACCTGCGAGATCCTCTCGATCCGTAGGGAGAAAAGTCTCTATGAGACCCTCACGGGTTATAGAGTTGAAAAGTCTTAGACAGCAGATCTGAACCTGCGGCCTAAGCCATCGCTATCTCTTGAAAAAAAAAAAAAAGAAAAAACTAAGTTATCTGCCAATTATGTTTATCAAAGACAACATGCTGATAATAAGAGAATGCAGAAAGAAAAAGTGCATACAAGACATTGCAAAAGAAAATGTGTATCTTTATTCATTGACTTCAATCAAATACAAGATGAATCGTACAAAAGAGTAAAGAATAGATACATATTATTTTAAAGGAAAATTTTACAAATACATTGATACAAAGGCAGCTACTGGGAAGGAAGCGTTTTAAGTAGCTTTATCAGTTGTTCGCACACTTCCTTCCAGGCCTTTTCCCGATCGGCTACCACCGCCAGCTCTGCCTCCACTTGGGCTCGTTGCTGCAAGACCGACGCAAGCTGCTCCCTCACGACTTGATAGGCAGCTTCCCGACTTGGAATATTGCGCTCAGCTACGTCGAGTTTCCGCTTCAAGTTTAGCCCATGGGAGATGCGCTCCAAGAGACCCTCAAAGATAGTCTTCACTTGGATAGCATTTGCCTCAACCTCGGCGCGCAGATGGGCCATTTCGTTCGAGGTCTTTTGGCATTCCCTTAGTCTTAAAGCTGCTTCTTGCTCCAAGTGGCGGGAGTGCGAAGTGCTTTGCTCGAGCCAAGTTGTGCGTTGGGTGCTCAGGGCTAAAACTTCGGGAGAAGGGCGCGTCGACTCCAGCCGGTATAGACAGGCCTTGATCTCCCTGCAATGATTAACCCAAGATCCGACGACGCCTTCGTTATGAAAATTTACGAGCGCCGCCAACATTGGATTAACCTCCACAGCGAAATCTACGGCAGAAGGGAGAGCGTCCATATTCAGCTCTTCAATGTACCCGCTCAGCATGCCCAAACTCATCGCAGCACCCTTGGAAGATGGACGTCTCAAGAAAAGGCCTGCCGGTGAAAGGACGCGAGCCTCAAAGGGGACCGGAGCCGGAACAATAGCTGCAAAACAAAACATGGTTAAACGATGGTTCAAGAGATATTTAAGGGTTACCAAAAAAGGAATTTGCTATACCAGAAGCAACGGACGGCAGAGCCGGAAGGGCCGGAAGCGCGGCAGGTCTGGTATCCCCTCCTTCGATTTGTGGCACTGCAATAAAGAAAGGGAAAAGTCAGAAATCATTCAATTGCTAGAAAAAGGGGATGAACAAAGATATTGTATTGAACGTACACTCACCAGCGCCACTAGAAGGAGAAGCAAGTTCGGATGGGAAGGAGAAGTGTGGGAGCAACACTTGATATAGATGATCAAAGAGCACTCCTGAAAAGATGCGGTGGTATGGCATTAGTCCATGAACTACACGTTTAAAAGATTAACTTGTGAGTCGCAAATCCATACCTTCCAACATCCGCGATGGCACGAGGGAGGACGGGGAAGTGACCACCGCCAAAGCAGTAGTTGACGGTGCTCCTTCAAGCAATGGAGCGTCGGCACTGGCCGCATCTGCAAAGACAAGCTTGTTAGAAGGGAACGCAAGATATATAAAAAAGGGGGGAAACGATAGTAACCCGAAACTTACCCGACGAACTGCCAGCCGAGACTGAGGCAATTCCTTCCTCCATTGACATCAGGCCACCACCCGTAGCCTCGTCACCCGACTCGATGGGAACCGTTGTTGTGCTTGCAAGCCCGGGAGACAGCAAGGAACCATACGCGGGGAGGGCTATGATTGGAGTATTGCCAGATTCCAGAGAAGGAGCGGCTGGCTCATCCTCAGGAATCATGGCCACCTCACCCGCTACTCCTTCGGGTCCTGCGATCACAGTTGTTTCATCTATCGGCACCGTGACATCTCCAGCCTCAAGCGCCTCGACTTCTACTGCCTTTGGCTCGACAATCATCTCATCTGCCGCCACTTCAGATGCGGCATCGATGACCCTCTCGGCAGCGGATCCTTCAATTTCTGTCTCAGGCGCCGTGGCCCCGATGACGTTGCTCACTGTCAGCTCGGGCTTGGCAAGTACCGCTTCCTCCGCTCCCCGGGGTTCGACGGTCTCCGCCTCCCCCTCAGTCGGACTTGGCCCTGCAAAAGGAATGCGTATGAGCCAACGGCTTGATAATTCTTACAACAAGGTTCTGAAAGAAATGTTACCTGAAGAGGACTTATCGTTTGCATCCCGAACCGTGCGCGCCACCTGCCTATGAGCGGTAGACAGAGCGGCAGGGGCCTCTTCAGAAGGAGTGTCGGCACGAGAAATCGTGCTAGGGCCCGCTCCCGTGGCCAAAGCAGCTCTGCTCGCCTCTGCTTCAGAAGGAGTGTCGACACGAGGAAGAGTGCTAGGGCCTGCTCCCGCCGCCAAAGCAGCTCTGCGTGCCCTTGCTTCGCGTCTCAACCGCTTCCGCTCCTCTCGAGCCGTTGAGACGGATGCCACTAGGGCTTCCTTGAGTGAGGCTCCCTCGTCCGTATATAGGGATGCCTCTAGATTCTTCAAGGCATCCTTCATCGTTTTGTCAAGCCGAGACTCTTGCGGCAACTTTGACGAAGCCGGGACCTCAGTTACAGACTCGGGAAGGACCCCCGCGTCAATTAATACAACCCCTGCAAAGAAACAAAAGAAAGTCAGGTTGAATATCATAGAGAGACAACAAACTTTCCTTATGAAAGGGAAAGGGGTGAAACATACCAACGCCTGCTAGGGCACGCTTCTCCTCCTCCTCCTGGAAGGTTTTCAAGGATGCAGCAATAGCCTCTTCAGTGGAAACACCTGTTGAAAATAGAGCAAATGTTAGTTAAATATAATGATACAAAGCGCGATAAAACGACAAATAAAGCGTCTGATGATTACCGGACTCAGCGAGTTTACTTAACATCGCTTCAAGCCTCGCCGATCGCTCCGAAGCTGCAATGGCGGCAGCTAAATTGGTGTCCTCAGGGTCTACCACGAAACCCTCATTGCTGCCGTACTCACATATAGCCTCGGCGGGAGGACCCGCAGGCTTTAAGTTAAGGATCGCGTCGAGGGATAGAGTGGACTTCTTCTTCTTTTGCCCCACAGCTTTAGATCCACCCGGAGCAGCTTTGCGCTTGGCAGTCACTTTAGGGCGGCGAGTCCCGATATCCGCTCCTGCGCCAGACTCTGGCGATACCACATTAACCGTCTTCATGGGAGCACGGGGCGCCGGTGGTGCATCCACCGTAATAGGCAGTGGCAATCCACGCGGGGGGGGCCAACACGCATGGTCGGTCAGCTCCGGCCTCTTTTAGCGGAGGGACGACCGGGCGCCTTGGCTGCAAGGGAGCCTTACGATCACCACCAGGAGGCGCACCCCTACGGTCAACTAGCAAGCGTTTCTCCATTAAAATGATTGGGCCCATAGCATGCGCATACCAGGCTACATATGGATGGATTATTTTAGGGGCACAGCTAGGCTCACTAATAAAAAAATAAGAGCCTGTATTGAGCCGGGTGAAATGATGCATAGC
Source organism: Agapanthus africanus (assembly GCA_030015575.1). Taxonomy (NCBI): domain Eukaryota; kingdom Viridiplantae; phylum Streptophyta; class Magnoliopsida; order Asparagales; family Amaryllidaceae; genus Agapanthus; species Agapanthus africanus. The sequence goes on from CM057337.1 coordinate 207,719,107, forward strand.
ATCCCTTATTCCCCCTTGGTTGGCCGCGGGTGTTTCCAGAAAGGCTTCCATCGGGATCCCTTGATTGTAACTCGATTGTCGGGCAAATCGATGTGGGTTATACCTCATAAAGAGGGCCGTCTCATTCTGCCTAAATACTAGGTAGCCCGGCCGAATGGAGTAAAGATGAAGGATCTCCCGAGCCTTCAGTACAGAAACCCCGCCCTTAAAGTCATCACGCAGCGACACCACTGACTTAGTGGTCTCGGAGCCTATGGTGATGACCTTATCCACAAAAGAAGTCTTCGCTCCGACTAGATGTGAACGCAGGAGCAGTCCCCTAGACTCCCGCGGAGGTGCAACCACGATTGAAGCCCCGATCAACCGCATAATTCTTGGGAGTTTGAATTTATCAAAGAACGGAGGAGTCTTATGGGCACCAAACACCCCGCGCACATGCAGCTCCATCCAAGAAGTGAAGTAGTGCATCGGGAAGTTAGCAGGCTGTACCCCAGGCTCATTAGCATCCGCCGCTACGCTAAGTCCATTGTAGAGGTAAGCCAGCCCGGCGATCCCTACTGATAACTGTAAACCAGCCGCCATTCGATGCGCCGGATAAAAGACAGAGGACCGCATGAGGCGTGGGTGCATGGGGAGCGCGAAGCTGCATAGCCATAGACCCAAGAACCCTATGAAAAAAGTCTCCTCGTCCATGCCAGGAACGGCGATCTCTGAGAAAGGGACGCTGGCAGTGCCCGGGAAATAAAAATCCCGCTGGTCATTTTCCAATGAAGGTCGGCGGTCCAAGCCGAAACCGAAGGGGTCAGCAAGCTGAGCGAACTTCTCGCCCTGCTCTGATAGGAACTCCGGGCGGATAAAACGAGCAATGAAATCCGTGAAACTGACGCCCCGGTCGCCCGATTCCAAATGGAGTTCCTCATAAATCTCCAACACCTTCACCAAGCCCGGGTGCTGATGCTGAATGGCATTTTCCGGAGTTAAGTCAAATACAAGCTGCTTGGTGGCGAAGACATACTCGTCTGGAGGAAGCAGCTCCTCGTAGTGTTCTCCCCTTATTGGGAGACCTGAAATTTCAGCAAACTCCTCCAGAGAGATGGAGACTTCCCTATCCGCTGTCAAGAAGGTATGGGTGGGGATATTCCATTGTTCGATAAAGGCCTTTATCCACCACGTCGGAGGAGAGGGATACTCGAAAAGCGAGACGTAGACAGCTGAGTATAAGCCAATCGTCGTCAGGAGAGCCCTCTTCGTCGCCAAAATGTAACGGGCCCATGGCAGATATCCGGCAAGCGGTCGCGGAGTCAATCCAATATTGTAAGCCTGTCCCCAAGGGCGTGCTTCACCCTGACAGATTCGCCTCCCCAAGATATCTATAGCCGGCGGCGGCTGCACCGGAATGGCACCGATTGCAGGTTGAAGGAGGTCGTCGGCATTCCAATTTTTAACCTCCACGGCATACTCCATCGGGGGCTTGTCCGCATAAGGGATCGTAACTATGGGCTCAGAAGGCGAAGCGGAGCTGAAGCTGCGACGGCCTTGGATGATTTGGCTGTACCACCTTCCCCACAAATGGAGTCTCTTGTACTCTGGATCATGATCTTTAATCAAGGCGAACGCCACCCGGTCCACTGGTGCGTGTGGGAACCCTCCTTCCGAGCGAACGAAGGGAAAAGACAAGTCGTCAGACATGTTTTCTGTGGAAAGACAAAAAAAATATATATCATTAGTGGCCTAACGCTTGGCATTTAAAAAAATAAAAATAAAAATCTTGCTCCACACTGTGATGCAGTGGGTAGGGGACCAAAGGGGGACCCACAAAATCTGGATGATGTGCATCATTTAATAAGACAATCCCATCATTAGATGGGACTGTCAATTCATAAAAAGTTCCCAATAGGATACACCCACTGGTGGGGAAGTCCCTAGAGACAAAGAGAAAATCTCCTCTTTTAGAGCAAAGCTCTGTCACAGAGTGACATTTGTCAAACTCTAGTCTCAGGGGAACAAGATTCCTTAAAAGAGCATGGCTTTGTGATAATAATCGAAAATCCATCAACACTTAGAAGAATTGAAGTTTTTGAATCCTGAAAAATCCATGAAAACTCATAAATTTTTTTTTTCCAGTTCATCCAAGAGCAAAGCTCTGTTCATGGGTCAAAACCCATGAACAGGACCTCTGTAAATCTTGAGAGCAAGGCTCTGGTGAAGAAGCCCCAATGGGGTTTTCTTTAGATCAAAGATCCCAAGAGCAAGGCTCTGTTAAAAAAAAAAACCCCAAAGGGGTTTTCTTTAGATCCAAGATCTACAAGAGCAAGGCTCTGTCAATTAAATTTAATTTGAATTAATCTGATTTTTTTTACCTAGAAATTCTAAGTTCTGAACTTGAAAGTTCTTGAGAGAAATAAAGAGCAAGGCTCTGAAAATTTTTAAGCAAGAGCAAGGCTCTGAGAGTTAAAATTCTTGAAGATGGTAAGAAAAATTACCAAGGACCAAGGGTCCTATTTATAGGCACCTGCGCCCCTTCAACTGACCCCCCTTGATCCAACGGCTAAGATCTCGCCACCGTTGCGCTCACGTCGCGCCACGTAAGCACAACGGTGGGGGGGCATTTGTTCCCCCAATCTGAGCAAGGCTCATTTGAATTTTGAAAATTCAAATTTTCTGAAGCAACGCTTCGAATTCCGTGCATTGCGCAATGCGCAAGCGGTCCACAGTGCGACACGTGTCTGCGCAGTTGCGCAAGCGCACCGCTGCGCGACACGTGTCTGCGCAGTTGCGCAAGCACTGTTGCGCAAGTGCACCGCTGCGCGACACGTGTCTGCGCAGTTGCGCAAGCACTGTTGCGCAAGCCTTCCACTGCGCGACACGTGTCATTCATTGGGGAGTTGCGCAGAAACAGAATGAAAATTTAATGAAATCTTTTCTGTTCTTTCCAAAACCAGAAGATTTTCTTCTGCCTTTGGATCAAAGATCCAGCGGTGGGAAAATTCCCAAAATCACTCAGAAAAGATCTTGTTAACAAATTCAACAAATTTGTGAGCACTATAAATAGGACCCCAGACCTCATTCGATGGGCATCAACTTGGATAATCGACTTCTAGCAAAAAAAAAAAGAAAAGAGAACTCTTGGAGATTATTCAAGAACAAAAAAAAAAGAAAGGTAAAAACCCTTTTTTTGAAGAGAAAAATCTCTGAAGAACAAAGGATTTAAAAAAAAAAAGGGAAATAAATAAAAATAATAAAAATAGTGCCTTGCACTTGTTATGAACCTCTGGTTCTCAGATAAATAAATAAATAAAAATAATAAATAGTGCCTTGCACTTGCTATGAACCTCTGGTTCTCTGAAACAGAAAGAAAGAAAAGATTTCTTTCTTTTCTTTTCTTTGATCTAAATTTAGATCAAGAAATTAAAAAGTGCCCTGCACTTCTTTTCCTGAATCTAAAAGATTCTTGGTGCTTTGCACAAATGCAATGCATTGTTTGAAGGGCTAGGCCCAAGTTAAAAAGACCTAGCAGGTCAGAATAAATTGCAAAGCAATAAAAGGGCTGGGCCCAAATAAAATTGATGCTCTGCATCCCTTTTGGGCAAAGCCCAAATAAAAGCAAAAGAAATGCAAGAGCAATGGACTTAGCCCAATCATGGCCATAAGTCCTTAAATTAAATTGACTGAGCAAAATGGCTCTCCTAAATCAATCTACGACTGGTTCGAGGGTACATCTCCGAACTCCTTTGACATCTATCGTTGTAATTCCTCAACGACGTCAGAGAGGTGACGGGTCCCAACGACCACACACCCATATGGACTGCGGGGTCCTTAAACTCGTGGACCGAAACGTCCTTAAACTAATATTGGACCGAGACGTCCTTAAACTAATATTGGACCGAGACGTCCTTAAACTAATATTGGACCGAAACGTCCCTAAACTAATATCGGACCGAGACGTCCCTAAACTAATATTGGACCGAGACGTCCTTAAACTAACATTGGACCGAAACGTCCCTAAACTAATATCGGACCACTACGTCCCTAAACTGGAACAATAGAGCCTCCAAACGCTCTTTTGCCGGATCTAAATGGTCCCGTTTAAGTTGATCTTAGCCCCAAACACGGCTAACGTATCCTTAAACATTCAAATGGATTATAAAACTCCCAATCAACTCTGGTTTGAGGGTACATCTCCGAGCTCCTCTGATACATGTCGTTGTAATCCTTCAACGACGTCAGAGAGGTGACGAGTCCCGATGGCCATACATTAAATTAATCACTACGTTAAGTTGATCTTAGTCTAAAACAGGACTAACGTATCCTTAATGAACGTTTAAGTTGATCTTAGCCGCAACGCGACTAATGCATCCTTAAACTGAAAACACCAAACCCAAATCTAAGTAAATACGGATTTGGACTAATCCACGTCCTACGGGCGACGGCATTACTCAGTCTCCGTATACAATCCACGGGCAACCACAAACAAAACAAACACACACGACACGAAGTGAAATTCTAGAGAAGGAGAAAGTTGTTACCGCGATGCGGTAGCGTAATTAACTGCAGGGGCTTGCGCCTGCAGGGAAGAGTGTCCCCACAATCAAAAACCCCTCACCCTGAGGGGGAATCTGACGAAGTCTGCTACATCGGCCGCATCCGTCTAAACCTCCGATACACGGTGCCATAAATCAACTTGGCATCTTCGGAGAGATAAACGGATAAAACCAAATAGCATCTGCCCCGAACCTCAGGCATGGACGCGAAGTCTAGGCCGCCTTTCGGAGGGGAACACTTGTATTTCTACGAAACACATGTCTAAGAACTAGAGAAGTCACAAGTAAACAGAATATAGTACGAGTGCTAACCCCTTTGTCCTAATGGACACTAGACAACATACAATACTCTGTATAAGTCTCTTGAGTCTAATAACTCATTCCCTGTGTGTCGTAGGTTGAAAACTGTACTTATGGTTAAGAAGAATTACACCGCTGTTTAATGCTCCGTACCTAACCATCCACTGATATAGGTAAATGTCACAGACATAATCTCAAAAAGTTATATCTCACTCTATAAAAAATAGATGTACAGATATATCAATTTGAAATTGGTGCATAACAACGGATATTCAAAACCAAATATCTGCCGTCCGACAAACAACCCAGGTGATTTCCTCAAATATCACCAATTACAACGAATCCCAATATAATGAGGATGATCACCCAATTCCCAATAACTTACTCCCACTCATCATCTGTAAAACCATACAGATGTGAGAATCATACCTGGTAAATACATACCCTGGAGCAAGTGTCTAATTGGGAAATCAGTTTTCCTTTAACAATACACAGTGAAACTGAAATATTGAAATGTTTCGTAGGGGTATCCGAGTATTCCTAGTAATGCCTCTTCCATTATCCAGATTCACAACTGTAACCGTATATTTCTTTGCCATCTCTCCAAATCCCTTTATATGTCTTTAGTCATTACCTTCTGTACACCCCTTTAGGCTAAAAGGTTTTCTTCCCTCCCTACCTTTCGGCACCAGCCTATGGTTTGGAAGAAGACTATCCAATAAGCATAATGGGTGTACTCTCCTAATCCTAGGAGTACTAGTAACCTGAGAGAAGGTGAAGATAAAAGACAACTGAATAAACCTTATTCCTATTTTTCTTGAACCAGAATCCATCCCCGAACTGGAACAAGTTCCTTCGAGTTCGTATATAACCATACGATGGATTATCCAAATAAATTATGGATCTTCGTAGTGATACGGGGTGTTCCGGAGAAATACATGAAGGGTTACCCTAGCGCCCCGGCCATCTCACGTGGCCAAATGCTGAACAAAATTTTTCTTACGAATGAAACTTGGCGCTAGACTAAACCCTAAAACCGGATCTTTCCATAGAACTCACTAGCTACACTAAGGGAGCTATCTACTATGATAGAAACCTCACCAAATGAACCAAGTCCTTCGGTCTTCTTTCTTCATCCTTAGCTCCTAGCAAGCGCCTTGAACATGCTTGAACTTCTTTCCTTGCTCCATCGGTCCTCCGGGATCGAGCTTGTTCTCCGGCCTCCTTTTGTCGTAGATGATCCACCCGGGGAGTATGATTCATGGCTCAAGCTCCTAAATATGTAACTAAAGGAGCAACTAGAGAACTTGGTTTGCTAAACCAAGTAGTCTAGGATGTAGTGGAGGGTGTCTTAGTGTATAGCTATCTCTTTCTTGCCTCTTCACTTGATTCTCAACACATGAGAAAGTAGTGAAGAGGAAGAAGATGAAGGTGGAGGAAACTTGAGAGCAAAGAGGAGATGAGAGCAAAAGAGAGCTCAAGGAAAAATAATGAATCAAACATGAAAGAGAAAATATACACAATGGTTTTGTATATCAATTCTTTCATTAAACAATTAGCAACCATACTTCAATAGTAAACCCAAAATGAATTATAAATTCATTTGTTCACTATTGAAGCATGGTTACTCCCATTCCTCCCTCACCTCTCATTTTACACCTTATTTCCAATTATCAAATAAATGGAAAATACATAATGAGGTGGCCACCTTCTAGAAGGAAAACTGTAATAAATACGGATTTCCAACTATTGTACAAATATACCGGCAATCAGATAAAAATCCGAACGCCCAAAAGAGATAGAATAACACGAAGAACGTAATAATAGAATATATATATCGAAATACATATATGCAAATTATTAAATCAATACTTGACTTAATAATCCGGCTCAGACCCGAGCCGGCTAGTATTATAAACTGTCCGATCGAAAAACCGAGTACCAAGTACATCAATCGATCGAACCGTGCACGTATCCAATACGGCTACTACATCGTTTTTCCTGGATCAGGGAAACCCTCTGTGTGGGACTCTAAAGACTCGACAGTACTCTGGCAGTGGGTTTAACCACAGGCACGTCAGCGGTACTAGCTGTACATAACGGCTGCCCAGGTACCTGTCGAAAAGGAAGGCCGATGAGCAAGCTCGTCCGAACTCCTACTGAGCCTATCCGTGACAATATCCGTACAGTCCGGTCTCTTCGTCAAAGAGTATCGCATACCGGGTCTAGGGGATGGTGAACGTCAGACCCTAATAACCTGATAAGTCGTGCCGATGTGGTTCAGGACCAATCCGGGAAAATACTGATCAGCCAATCAGTAGATCCCAACTGCCTTGGCCAAGGTCTTATGGTCCTGACCAATCGAATCACAGTGCGATATCGACTCCCTATACCGGGAAAGACGAATCCCTGACAATTGCTCACTGCCACCATGTGGCTCGGGACTGAACCCAACCAAAACCTGTTTGCACGACTCAGTAGAGCCGTGGTAGGGTAGTGATCAAAGCTCAGTGGGAACTCACACGAGACAAATGCCGATCTCGGGTCCAAAGACTAACCTGTACACATGTCACCTGAGAACTTCCATCTGACGATAGGTATAGTACCACACGGAAGTTCTCGGCGAGTCCGTCCAGTGTACTCACACCCAGTGAGCACCAGTATACGATCTTAGGTGCATCAGACCAATGGCTGCGGGACCAACCATCCCCCGATGGGGTAGAAACATATACACCAGTCTACTCTGGAGTATCAATGCCCAGTCTCGATACTCATGCGACTAGGGACCATTAAAGGATGTGCTTATAGACTATCCTGCTCCCACAAGTATGATCGCCATCACAACGCAGGTAGTCAAGCAAGATCCTAGGGGCTTTATCAACATGTAACCGCAATATGTAATAACGAGTATGACATATGCCATGTTAAGATAAAGACAAACCACAATAGTATACTACCGTATCGAGTCTTTATCAATATGTGCAAACCAGATATATCAACAATACAAATAAATACACATATCCTGACAAAGACAAGTCGAATAATATACTATAAAACTAAGCAAGATTGTTCTGTACATACATCTCCCTAGTATCCATATGTATACATATACAATACTGGCCTCTAGGGCATATACATCCAACAATCTCCCACCTGCACTAAAGGCCAGTGATTGGCGTACCGAATACCCAACGTCTGCCTAAGGCCAGCTGCTGGCGTACCGCATACCCAACATCCCAAAAAGTCGCTCGAACTGTGCTTGAGGGAGGGCCTTTGTAAATGGATCTTCCGTGTTGTCCTTCGTATCCACTCTCCGGACCTCGATCTCCTGGCGATCTACGATTTCCCTGATCAAGTGATACCGCCTTAAGATGTGCCTGGATTTCTGATGGGACCGTGGTTCCTTCGCCAAAGCTATAGCCCCATTGTTATCACAATACACTGGTATTGGATCAACAATGGACGGAACCACCTGAAGTTCAGCTATGAACTTCTTTATCCAGACCGCCTCTTTCACGGCATCGCTTGCAGCAATGTATTCAGCCTCCATCGTCGAGTCTGCGACGGTATCCTGTTTGGAACTCTTCCAACATACCGCCCCTCCGTTGAGGGTAAACACAAAACCCGAGACAGACTTGCTGTCATCTTTGTCACTCTGGAAGCTTGAGTCGGTAAAGGACTCGACCCTGAGGTCTCCATTACCGTAAATCAGGAACATCTCCTTAGTCCTTCTCAGGTACTTGAGAATGTTCTTTACTGCTGTCCAGTGGTCCTCACCTGGGTCTGACTGATACCGGCTCACCACGCTTAGTGCGTAAGCTACATCTGGTCTTGTACATAGCATCGCATACATTATAGATCCTACTGCCGAAGCGTAGGGTATAGTGCTCATGCGAACCCTCTCCTTGTCAGTCTTGGGAGACATCTCCTTGGAGAGGGTGATTCCGTGCAATGCGGGTATGTAACCGCACTTGGAATCTTCCATACTAAATCTCTTTAGTACGGTCTCTATGTACCTGGACTGTGAAAGTCCCAGTAATCTCTTGGATCTATCTCTGTAGATTTTGATCCCCAGAATGTACGAGGCATCACCTAGGTCTATCATAGAGAACCTTTGTGATAAGAATAGCTTGACCGATTGTAGCATAGGAATGTCATTTCCTATCAAAAGAATGTTGTCCACGTACAAGACTAGGAACACGACAGTTCGTCCTACAATCTTCTTATAAATACATGGCTCATCTTCGTTCTTGATGAAGTCAAAGTCCTTGATTGTTTCATCAAAACAGATGTTCCAGCTCCGCGATGCTTGCTTCAATCCATAAATGGATTTGAGCAGCTTACACACCTTCCCGCCGCTCCCACTGTCTATAAAACCTTCCGGCTGATCCATATAAACGCACTCTTCTAAACTTCCGTTTAGAAAAGCCGTTTTTACGTCCATCTGCCAGATCTCATAGTCATGGAAGGTAGCAATGGCAAGCAAGATCCTAATGGATTTGAGCATAGCCACTGGAGAAAAAGTTTCGTCATAGTCCACTCCTGGTCTTTGACGAAAATCTTTTGCAACGAGTCTAGCCTTATAGGTTTCCACCTGCCCATCTACACCAAGTTTTTTCTTGTAGATCCATTTGCATCCAACGGGTTTTACCCCAGGTGGAGCAACTTCCAGGGTCCACACTTTATTGGTGTACATGGACTCCATTTCAGATTGCATAGCATCCAGCCACTTATCAGAGTCCCTACTGACAATGGCCTGCCTGAAACTAGTAGGATCATCTTCTTCCAAGATGCAATCCTCTCGATCCCCATCTATGAGAAAACCGTAGTATCTCTCGGGTGGATGAGAAATCCTACCAGATCTGCGGAGTGGCTGAGGTTCGTCGGGTATAACTGAATCTAAGGGTTCTTCCAAATCTTCTGTTATAGTTTGTGGTTCCTGAATTTCTTCTAGTTCCACCGTACTCCCACTAATTTCTTTTGCAAGAAATTCCCTTTCTAAAAAGGTGGCGTGGCGAGATACTAACACCTTCTGTTCCTCAGTGTGGTAGAACAGATATCCCTTGGAATGCTTAGGGTATCCCACAAACTTGCACAATACAGACCTTGCCTCGAGTTTATCTGGATTCTGCTTTTTAACAAAAGCAGGACACCCCCATATCTTAATGTAATCAAGACATGGTCTCTTCCCAGTCCATACTTCATATGGAGTGGTAAGCACTGATTTAGATGGTGCTCTATTCAATATGAATGTTGCTGACTCAAGAGCAAACCCCCAGAAAGAAAGAGGTAACCCGGCATTACTCATCATGGAGCGAACCATATCCAATAGGGTACGGTTCCTCCGCTCCGACACGCCATTGTGTTATGGTGTATACGGAGGGGTAAGCTGAGGGAGAATGCCATTCTCTTTTAGAAAATCCCTGAATTCCGTACTTAAGTACTCTCCCCCTCTATCAGATCGGAGGATCTTGATACTTTTTCCAATCTGGTTCTCTATTTCTTTTCTAAATTCTTTGAATTTCTCAAAAGCTTCAGATTTGTGTTTCATAAGATACACATATCCGAACCTAGAGAGATCGTCAGTGAATGTGATGAAGTACGAGAATCCACCCCTTGCATGTGTAGACATTGGACCACATACATCACTGTGTATGAGTCCCAAAAGCTCTGCTGCTCTTTCTCCATGCCCGGTGAACGGAGATTTGGTCATCTTTCCTTTGAGACAAGACTGACAAGTTTCATAAGATGAAAATTCGAACGTATTCAAGAATCCATCTTTATGTAACTTACTTAGTCTTTTCTCTTCGATATGACCAAGTCTACAATGCCACAAGAAGGATGTGTTCGTATCCGAATTTTTCCTCTTGCGTGTGTTTTGTACATTGAGAACCGTGTTTTGATTTAGAACATAGATACCATTACACAGTGTACCTTCTGCAACCAATACCTTATCAAGGTAAATGTTCATGATATTTCTATCAAGGACAAAGTTATATCCATCTTTATCAAGTAAAGAAACTGATATTATGTTGCAAAGCATGGAAGGTACATAGTAGCAATTGTTCAGAATCATAGTATTACCATTTGGCAATACTAGGTGATATTCACCGACGGCCACAGCATTAACTTGTGCTCCGTTCCCTACTCTGAGGGACATATCACCAGGTCGAACTATCCTACTTTTTCTCAGTCCCTGCAATAAATTACAGATATGAGATCCTGATCCGGTATCTAGTACCCAGGAGGTAGGACTGACCGAAAAGCAGTTCTCAACTACAAGAACACCTGAAGAAGATCCAACAGTATGTTTCTTCTTCGATGGGTTTATCAAGGAATTCAAACTTTCCTCTTTCCCTTGCTCATACTTATGACAGTTGTCATGAGTTAGAGACGAACTGACGTTCCCCAGCCCCGAATAAGAATTCGGATCGGTCAAGCGATACATTTTATTATCTTGATTAGGGCGTGAAATGGTTGCTACCTGGAGAGAGAGAGGGAAAACACTCAGCGTGCGCTCTTGCAAGATTAGATTGGTTATTAATTTATCTAACCAGGATGGCTCCCACTGTTTCCTCAAATTCTTCTTCAAACCCTAAAAGAAGAACTAGTCAGGATTAATCACACGTCACAATACTTGCTTAACCTTTCAGCCAGGCCGGTGTTGGTACTTCGAGGGAGGTTTTCCAACGCTTTCGCGAAGTTCCTTAATTAAAGAACCTCTTTTCCCTGGAGGCGTAGCCCCGCTAACACCTTTCTAGACACCTACTTGGTTTATAGCATTGATATTTAAGTGTGATAATCTCCCGAGAGTAATCCTACTCATTAGTGGGATCGTGATCCAACTATCATTGTGTGATGCACTAGATGGAATCCACTCTAGTCACCACACTCCAGAAGGTACGCTAAAATCTGCAAGTTTCCTTTATGTTTGAAACTCCCGATGTGGTTTTTTCCCCAAGCGCTTATGACCTTGACTTTGGCCAACAAATCATAACGCACAAGATGGTACGACTGTCCTAAAACAATGCATTTTATCTATGCTACGGATAATAAACATACAACTACCATACACGATGCCTTGACTTTGGCCAACAAACACCGCATGAATACTATGTGTTTTTATCCGAAATGACAGAGGGCTACGACTGGGTTTTTGGCGAAAAACCCGTTAACGTAATGAACTTGATATTGTTGAAGGAACCTGAGTTATTTTGTAAATTTATATAGTGGCGAAAACCTTTGCTAAAGAGGTCACTCCCTGTGAAGGGATCTCGGCTCTTTCCTCGTCAAATGAGGTGCAGGATATTCCAAACTGAATACCACGATGCAAAGCAAAAAATAGTCGACTATATTAAAGTTATTACCCTGACGCAAACTTTTACTCAAGGGGTCACTCCCGGTGAAGGGATCTCGGCCCTTGCCTCATCGAATGAGGTGCAGGATATTCCAAACTGAATACCACTATGCAAAGCAAAAGAGAATATCTGTAATGTCAGTTTTTAAAATCTGGTTCCAACAACATCTTTTTAGGTTTTTATCTTGCATTAATTAAAATTAATGCGGCCCCATCAAATTTGTAACCTATCACACCAGAAATGAACGAAAATAAAATGTACGTATATGCCATCCGAATTCGCCACGGGGCCCCGTCATCACCCGTTAGGTTACTTAACTAACGACAGAGCGGGGGCTGAACTAGCACGGGTGCAAAACATATACAACATCTACTAGTATATATATAAGTATATATCACATTCGTCCCAGGCATGAAAATAAACAACATCACAGATAACATTACAGAATGGTGGATAATCTTGGAGCCCCGGGTTTCATTTGAGCCGCAAATAAAACCCGATATTCCCGGTCGTGTGGATAGCATGTGCAATGAAAACCTGTACCCCCTACGAGTGCGGCGAATAGCCTGCCAGTTCTAGAATGAAACCCCTTTCCGTGTTTGCGTCTTGAGATGCGGGCTTGTTGCCTTCTAGAACCCGGCTATTCGTGCACCCCATCGCGGGGTAATCCTAATACAGAAAATGAAAATAATATATACAAGCGGTGACATCGACCTCATCCCGGTCGTGCCCCAAAATAATATACAACCCGGCAAAGACGGCAGTCCACATGTCGGACGCTCGCCCCGCAATAACAAATATACAAAAGAATGTAAACTGTATTTCTAACATTTCACCACATGCTATCAACCACGACAATCCAACCACAATCACAGCACAAGCACACAACATCAACGCGAATGTCACGTTCGCAAAACCCGTCTAAAAGAACATATAGCAATCAGACGAGTTTTACCGATCAAGTGACATTCCCGGTCGCAGATAAAAGTGAATGTACTGATAATAAAAATACGTATTTTAAAATCACGATCGACTAAATTTTCTAAGTGGGCCCCAAGTATTAAATCAACACTGTAACAAATCTGGACCCAAAATGTAATTATTCCAGAAACCACAATTCTCAAAATGGGAGGCCCAGAAAAAAATTTATTACGTGGGCCCAATAAATGGCCGCGGATCCGCCGCCAAATGGGGTTTTGTGCGGCGGATACGCAGCTGTTTAGAAGGATCATGTGGTAAATTTTCTTCAGTGGTCTCAAAAAAGCCTGCATGATTTTCTGAGAGCAAAAAATTGATTTTTCCAGCACTTTTAAAATCGACAGAAACTGCAAAATTTCGAAACGTGGTTTTTGGAATTTTCGGTCGATCGTTATTCTAAACACGTTTGAACTAGCTAGTGTAAGTTTTATGAGTGGCTCTGATACCATGAAGGGTTACCCTAGCGCCCCGGCCATCTCACGTGGCCAAATGCGGAACAAAAATTTTCTTACGAATGAAACTTGGCGCTAGACTAAACCCTAAAACCGGATCTTTCCATAGAACTCACTAGCTACACTAAGGGAGCTATCTACTATGATAGAAACCTCACTAAATGAACCAAGTCCTTCGGTCTTCTTTCTTCATCCTTAGCTCCTAGCAAGCGTCTTGAACATGCTTGAACTTCTTTCCTTGCTCCATCGGTCCTCCGGGATCGAGCTTGTTCTCCGGCCTCCTTTTGTCGTAGATGATTCACCCGGGGAGTATGATCCATGGCTCTAGCTCCTAAATATGTAACTAAAGGAGCAACTAGAGAACTTGTTTTGCTAAACCAAGTAGTCTAGGATGTAGTGGAGGGTGTCTTAGTGTATAGCTATCTCTTTCTTGCCTCTTCACTTGATTCTCAACACATGAGAAAGTAGTGAAGAGGAAGAAGATGAAGGTGGAGGAAACTTGAGAGCAAAGAGGAGATGAGAGCAAAAGAGAGCTCAAGGAAAAATAATGAATCAAACATGAAAGAGAAAATATACACAATGGTTTTGTATATCAATTCTTTCATTAAACAATTAGCAACCATACTTCAATAGTAAACCCAAAATGAATTATAAATTCATTTGTTCACTATTGAAGCATGGTTACTCCCATTCCTCCCTCACCTCTCATTTTACACCTCATTTCCAATTATCAAATAAATGGAAAATACATAATGAGGTGGCCACCTTCTAGAAGGAAAACTGTAATAAATACGGATTTCCAACTATTGTACAAATATACCGGCAATCAGATAAAAATCCGAACGCCCAAAAGAGATAGAATAACACGAAGAACGTAATACTAGAATATATATATCGAAATACATATATGAAAATTATTAAATCAATACTTGACTTAATAATCCGGCTCAGACCCGAGCCGGCTAGTATTACAAACTGTCCGATCGAAAAACCGAGTACCAAGTACATCAATCGATCGAACCGTGCACGTATCCAATACGGCTACTACATCGTTTTTCCTGGATCAGGGAAACCCTCTGTGTGGGACTCTAAAGACTCGACAGTACTCTGGCAGTGGGTTTAACCACAGGCACGTCAGCGGTACTAGCTGTACATAACGGCTGCCCAGGTACCTGTCGAAAAGGAAGGCCGATGAGCAAGCTCGTCCGAACTCCTACTGAGCCTATCCGTGACAATATCCGTACAGTCCGGTCTCTTCGTCAAAGAGTATCGCATACCGGGTCTAGGGGATGGTGAACGTCAGACCCTAATAACCTGATAAGTCGTGCCGATGTGGTTCAGGACCAATCCGGGAAAATACTGATCAGCCAATCAGTAGATCCCAACTGCCTTGGCCAAGTTCTTATAGTCCTGACCAATCGAATCACAGTGCGATAACGACTCCCTATACCGGGAGAGACGAATCCCCGACAATCGCTCAATGCCACCATGTGGCTCGGGACTGAACCCAACCAAAACCTGTTTGCACGACTCAGTAGAGCCGTGGTAGGGTAGTGATCAAAGCTCAGTGGGAACTCACACGAGACAAATGCCGATCTCGGGTCCAAAGACTAACCTGTACACATGTCACCTGAGAACTTCCATCTGACGATAGGTATAGTACCACACGGAAGTTCTCGGCGAGTCCGTCCAGTGTACTCACACCCAGTGAGCACCAGTATACGATCTTAGGTGCATCAGACCAATGGTTGCGGGACCAACCATCCCCCGATGGGGTAGAAACATATACACCAGTCTACTCTGGAGTATCAATGCCCAGTCTCGATACTCACGCGACTAGGGACCATTAAAGGATGTGCTTATAGACTACCCTGCTCCCACAAGTATGATCGCCATCACAACGCAGGTAGTCAAGCAAAATCTTAGGGGATTTATCAACATGTAACCGCAATATGTAATAACGAGTATGACATATGCCATGTTAAGATAAAGACAAACCACAATAGTATACTACCGTATCGAGTCTTTATCAATATGTGCAAACCAGATATATCAACAATACAAATAAATACACATATCCTGACAAAGACAAGTCGAATAATATACTATAAAACTAAGCAAGATTGTTCTGTACATACATCTCCCTAGTATCCATATGTATACATATACAATACTGGCCTCTAGGGTATATACATCCAACAATACAAAGGTGAAGTAGGAGTGGCGATGAAATACTTGGTTTGGTCGTGAATAGCAGTCGCAATTTACTTTGCCCTCTTACTAATCCCTTTATTTGTCTTTACTTAATACCTTCTGTACACCTTTTAGGCTAAATGGTTTTCTTCATTCCCTACCGTTCGACACCTGCCTATGGTTTGGATGAAGACTATCCAATAAGCGTAATAGGTGTACTGTCTTAATCCAAGGAGCACTCGCAACCAGAGAGAAGCTAAAAGGAAAAGACAACTGAATAGTCATATTCATTTTCTCCAGAACCGGAAACCATCCTCAAATAAATTCCTTCGAGTTCGTATATAACCATACGATGGTTTTATCCAATGGAAGTGGATGAGGTATTCTGGAGAAAAGGGTAAAAGAAGGAGTGGCAATGATGTATGCAACTCTGACAATCCAAAAGCCAGTGTTTAAGAAGGTTCAGTCAACTTGGTCACTGAGTCATAGTCAAGGTCGGGTCATGGTCGCTGCCAAAGAGAGAGAGAAAAGAAACACTCAGCGTGCACTCTAACCTAGATCAGAATGGTTATCACTTTATATAATCAGGAAACCTCCCACTGTAACCTCAAATTCTCCTCCAAACCTGAAAGAAGAATTAGTCGGGATCACCCGAGGAGTAAACCAACTCATCAGTGGGAATCGGGATCCAACTATCATCGCATGATAAAGTGACGGAATCCACTCACGTTATCACACTCCAGAAGGTATGTGCGTGCCTGGCAAGTTTCAGTTTCTTTAGAAACTCCCGATGTGATTTCTACCCCATGCTCTTATGACCTCGACTTTGGCCAACAAATCATAAGTCACATGTCAAGTTCTACCCGTCATTATCCAGGTTAATTTGAACCCACCCGTACCTACCCTTGACTTTAGCCAACAAGGCAGTACGACTGTCCCAAACCAAAGCATCTATCTATGTAACTGAAAAGTAACAAATAGCTACCATACACTATGCCTTGACTTTGGCCAACAAACATAGCATGAATACTAATTGCTACCCATCTGAAATGACGGAGGGCTACGAATGGTTTTTGGCGAAAAACCTTTAACATAATGAACTTGATATCGGTGAAGGAACGAGATAGCTTTTATAAAAATGTAGTGGCGAAAACCTTTGCTAAAGAGGTCACTCCCGGTGAAGGGATCTCGGCTTTTTTCCCGTAGAATGAGGTGCATGATATTCCAACTGAATACCATGATGCAAAGCAAAAGGCAATTGGCTATAGTGAAGTTATTACCCTGACGCAAACTCCTATCCAAGGGGTCACTCCCGGTGAAGAGATCTCGGCCCTTGCTTCGTCGACTGAGGTGCTGGATATTCATAACCGAATACCACTGTGCAAAACAAAAGAGAACGTCCTTGCAATAACAGCTTTTTGAAAAATATTCCAACAACATCAGAATAGGTTTGTTTAGATTGCATTGATCCGAATCAATGCAGTCCCATCAATTGATCACACCACAAAAGAACGAAAATACGATGTACGTATATGCCATCCGCATTCGCCATTGGGTCCCGTCATCACCCGTTAGGTTACTTAACTAACGACAGAGCGGGGACTGGACTAGCGCGGATACAAAACATATACAACATCTACTAGTATATATATCAATATATAATATTCGCTCAAGGCGTGATAAAAATGCAACATCACAGAAATGTAATAAGCATCACAGAAAAATATAGATATCTGGGATCCCCGGGTTTCATAGAGCCGCTACTGAAAACCCGACGTTCCCCTGGTCGTGTGGATAACCTGTGCAATGAAATCCTAGACCCCTACGGGCGCGGCAAGTTACCCGTCAAAACCTGAAGCGAGGCAGCCCCCTTCAACAACGTGAATGGACCACCCAGCACTTCACGGAATCCGGTAACTTGAGCACCCCTCCTTGGGTCAACCTGTATCCCCTATGAGTGCGGCGAATAGCCCACCAATTCTAGAGTAAAGCCCCCTTCGTCTCAAAACCATGAGATGCGGGCTCGTTGCCATCTAGAAGCCGGCTATCCGTGCACCCCACCGCGGGATAATCCTAGTACAGAAAAGAAAAATATACAACGGGTACATCGACCACAGCCCGGTCGTGCCCCAAAAGAATAGTATACAAACAGGCAGTGACGGCAGTCCACATGTCGGACGCTCGCCCCGCAATATCAAATGTACAAATAATACCAAACTGTACTACCATTGCATCCAGGCTATCCATCATGACAAATCCGCAACATCACAGCACAACACAGAACATCAACGTGAATGTCACGTTCGCAAATCCGTCTAAAAGAACTATAGCAATTAAACAGGATTTACCGATCAAATGACATTCACGGTCGCAGATATAATGTAAATACCGTGAACTAACATGTTTAAAATTTTCGATCGACAAAATTTCCCAAAGTGGGCCCCAAGTACAATACTAAGTACACAAAATAAATCTGGGCCTAAATAGAATATACCATAAACCTCAATTCCAAATCAGAGACCTACTGAAGAAATTTGGTGCACTGTGGCTACAGTACGGCCGCGGATCCGCCGCTCTACAGTAAAATCAGCCAACCAAATTTCTTCAGTTCTCTTGAAAAAGCCTGCACATATTTATGCAATACACCAAATATTTTTTTGACAACTAAAAAATTTTGACAGAAACTGCATATTTGAAATTGTGGTTTTTGGAATTTTTGTTCGATCGAAGTTCTAAACAAGTTAGAGCAAGCTAGAAAAGGTTAATGGCGTGGCTCTGATACCATGTAAGTCTACGGTAGCGCCCCGGCCGTCTGTTCGAGGCCAAAATGCGAAAACAAAAACTTTTCTTTAACTAGAAACCGGCGCTACCATAGATTACAAACCCGGATCGGACCGTTAACCTACTACTAGCTAACTAGAGAAAGGGTAGAGAGCTATACCGAGCGATCTGTGTCCTTCGGTCTTCGGCCACCATCCCGATCTACTCGCGGCAACTCCGGACTTCATCTCCTCATCGGAAAGGGCACCACATCGAGAAGTCTTTTTACGGGCTCCCGCTTTGTCCGAAGCAACTCGGGCACGAAGTGTGCTAGCCGACATGTCCAAGGTGTTGTAGAGAGTGTTTGTGATCACTTTGCCTCTTGCATCCAATGCTTGATGGAGGTTGAAGGTGTTGCCATTAATGGAGTTATGAGCTAGAGGAAGAAGAAGGAGAAGAAACTCTTTTTCCTTTTCTTTTCTTTTCTTGTGATAGAATGAGAGTGAGAGAGTGTAAAGAATAATATAAGACCGGGCTCATCCAAGGCAGACCCTCTCTCTCCTCTCATCATATCAACACAAAACTATCACATTATGTGACACATGCACAAGAAAAGAGACAATGAGTCACCACTTGTGCATGTGTCACAATAAATGCTCCAAATGATGAATTCTAGCTCACTAATTCCATTATCCAAACATTAATCCAAATGTTTGGTCCAACAAAAAGATCCGGTAACATCTAAAGTAAACTCGTGACGAATCGCAAGGATACCCCTCACCTTTATATACATACCTGCATCCGCATTCCGACTGAATGCGAATGCGATGAGACTAAAGTAATCCAACAAATCTAATACTAGGATCCAGCTTAAACCAAAGCCCACTAATATGATCCGTCCGATCATGATCCGTGCAATACCGCACGTATAAGATCGAACCCTGCCATATATCATACGGCTTCTACAACGTTTCGCCCGAAACTTGAGAAACTGTCTGTGGGGGACTCTAAAGACTCGTCAATACTTTGGCTGTGGATTTAACCACTAGCACATCAGAGGTACTAGCTGTACGTAACGGGCTACCAGGTATTGACCAAAAGGGAGGTCAATAAGTGAACTCATCCTGACACCCTACTGAGCCTGTCAGTGACAATATCCGTACAGTCCGGTCCGTTCGTCTATGAGCATCGCATGGCGGGCCTAGGGGGTTGGTAAAAGTCAGACCTCCAAAAGCGGTACAAGTCGTGTCGGAGTGTAGCCCAGAACACCCTGAGATACTACTGGAATACCTATCAGTAAATCTCCTGCCTTGGCCAAGGACTTCGTGTAATGGCTCTCCTAGACACAGCGCGACCTCACCCCCAATACTGGGAGAGACGAACCCCTGCCGATCTGCTCACTACCTCCATGTGGCTCGGGACTGTACCCAACTAAAACCTGTTTGCACGACTCCTTTGAGCCGTGGTAGGGTAGTAATCAAAGCACAGTGGGAACTCACACGAGACAAATGACAATCTCAGGTCGATGAACTAACCTGTACACATGTCACCAGGGAACTGCTATCTGACGCTAGGTATAATACTAACTAGCATGTTCCCGGCGAGTCCTGTCCGGTGTACTCATAACCCAATGAGCACCTGTATACATCTTAGGTGAACCGACTGACACCAGTGAATTGTGAGACCGGCCACCGCCCCTCGTCGGGGCCTCGACTGTATACACTAGTCTACTCTGGAGTATCGATGCCCTGTCTCGAAAACTCCCACGACTAGGGACTTTTTAAGGATGTGCTTATAGACCCCAGCTCCCACGTATATGGTCGCCATCATACTGTTGGCTGTCAAGCAAGAATCCCAAGGGCTCTATCAACGCGCAATAGTGACCTGTAAGGTCACCTTAAGCAGTACACGATGATAAAGATAAACCAGATAGCATACTATCATCTTGAGTAAGTCTGTCCTACCGGTATAGGTCCTCCCTCAATCATTGCAATCACGTGCCTGTGATCCAATAATTGACTCTGAGGGCACTATATCCAACGTCATTTGCTTAGGCAATTGAGTTAATCATGAAATGTCAAGTACCACACCAGATATTGCTTTTGCACTAGATGCAATAAGTAGATATATTATTCTAACCCTGGAGAAACAATGGGAAGCTGTTTATGAACATAAGTGAAAGTTCTTGAGATATGGTAACGGCAGCCTCCTTCTGGAGACGGTTATCACATCATGCTTCCAAGGTGACCTGGATGACAGAGTGACTGTCAGAGTTATAGTTTTCCCTTTTTTGAGAGACAGTATGTTGGACAGGTGGTCTAAGCGGATACTGAGGAAAGGCATGGCGCAGGATACTGATTAAATTCAGTGGACGATACAGTTTAAGTAGTTTGCTGGATTTGGAGTTCATTTGTGAACTGGGTCCCATCAGATATCCAGACAAATTCTAAGACAAGTATTGCTCATTTCGTGAGATAGTTTTCTCCGCGAAGTTGAGATTAAGAGAGATACATAAAGAAATATTGGAGCGGATCCACTCACTGAGGCTATTTCTCGAACGTAATCATTTTCGCAAATAGGCTTTGCGAAACTGATTAGTAGAGAAGTTGGGTGTTCGGTATCACACGGTTTGTTAGTATGCGGCATCGCAATAATTGGCCTTAAGTGCAAGTGGGAGATTGTTGGCTATAGTGCCCTCAAGGCAATTATCATAGTCGCGGACTTGTGATTATGATGATTGAGTGAGGACCTATACCGATAAAACAATCTTACTCAAGATGATAATATGCTATCTGGTTTGTCTTTATCATCATATACATGTTGATAGAGCCCATAGGATTCTTGCTTGACTGCCAGCATTGTGATGGCGATCATATATGTGGGAGCTGGGGTCTATAAGCACATCCTTAAATGTCCCTAGTCGTGGGAGTATCGAGACCGGGCATCGATACTACAGTGTAGACTAGTGTATACTGATTGAGACCCCGACGAAGGGCAGTGGCTAGGTCTCACAAGCCATTGGTGTTAGTTTGTTCACCTAAGATAGTATACAGGTGCTCATTGGGTT
Source organism: Agapanthus africanus (assembly GCA_030015575.1). Taxonomy (NCBI): domain Eukaryota; kingdom Viridiplantae; phylum Streptophyta; class Magnoliopsida; order Asparagales; family Amaryllidaceae; genus Agapanthus; species Agapanthus africanus. The sequence continues at coordinate 207,740,756 of CM057337.1, forward strand.
ATGAGTATACTGGATGGACTCGCCGGGAACCTGCTAGTTGGTATTATACCTATTGTCAGATAGCAGTTCCCAGGTGACATGTGTACAGGTTAGTCTGTCGACCTGAGATCGTCATTTGTCTCGTGTGAGTTCCCACTGTGCTTTGATTACTACCCTACCACGGCTCATAGGAGTCGTGCAAACAGGTTGTAGTTGGGTACAGTCCCGAGCCACATGGAGGCAGTGATTGGATCGTCGGGGATTCATCTCTCCCGGTATTGGGGGTTGATGTCGCGTTGTGTACGGATGGCCATCACCATAAATCCGTGGCCACGGTGGACGAGAATTACCGATCCAGGATCGATAGTTTCTCAGGTGGTGATGGGTTTCAAACCGACACTAAATATCGCGTTGTTAGGGTTCTGACTTTATCCACCCCCTAGACTCGATATGCGATACTCTTAGATGAACATACCGAACTGTAGGGATGTTGTCACTGACAGGCTCAGTAGGGGTTCAGGATGAGTTTGCTCGTCGGCCTCCCTTTCGCTCAATACCTGGGTAGCCGTTACGTACAGCTAGTGCCGCTGACGTGCTTGTGGTTAAACCCACTGCCAGCGTATTGACGAGTCTTTAGAGTCCCATACAGAGGGTTTTCACGGTTCAGGCGATATGGTGTACATGAGGTATGTTGATACATACAGGTGTCCGATTAAATATGTGCAAGTGCTGCGCAGACATTAATCGGACGGTTGATAATACTGGCGGTTTAGGATTAAGCCGTATTTTTAAATCGGGTTTTGATTTAATAATTAATATATGTATTTGTATATACGTATTCTAGTATTATTGTTCACTATTCGTTTTCTCTCTCGGCTATTCGTATTTTGGTACGAATACGCGTATATGTATTTCGGTACATATACCGGGAAGTATTCCGTATTTTATACGGAATAGCTTCTAGAAGGTGGCCACCTAATTTGTATGATTTTCCATTTTTTGGAAATTCATTTGACTCGCAAATGAGGTGGAAGTGTGAGGTGGAAAGTGCATAGTGTTAAGCATGGTTTTGAGGCATGTAGCAAAGGATGGTGCAATTGTTTATTTGGTTAATTGGTGAGGCTTTTTTGGAGGGGAGAAAGAGAGGGGCCGGCCATTTTTGGAGAGGGATTCATTTGATTTGGGTTTTTTACATGAAACATTATGCTAGCCTCTCTCACTCTCTCATACTTCACAAATACAAAGCCATTCTTTGCTCATGCCAAAGCTTTTTCCTCACTTATCTTCTATGCTTGCTCAATGAGCAAAAAGAAAAGAGAGAAAATTATAGTGACACTTCCATACACCTCGACTCTCCATCGTTAGCAACTTTGGAGCGTCGCTTGTCTCGTTGTCGAGCTGGAGCTTGCGTCGTTTTCCTCGGGTGGATCATCGGAGATGGAGGAAGACCGGCAACCAAACTTCGTCAAAGAACTGCTAGGAGCTTGGAATGAAGACCGTAGGACTTGGATCATCTCGGTATAACAATTCCAACTCTTAGTTTTATTTTCTAGTTTAGGGTTTACGGTCGATCCGGAATTCGGGTAGCGGTAGCGCCGGTTTAATAAATTTTTGTTCCGCATTTTGGCCGCGTTTCGACGGCCGGGGCGCTGCCGGGACCCAACAGAGACAAATGATGACTTCAGGTCAAATGACTAAGCTGTACTCATGCCACTTGAGAACTTCTATCTGACGATTGGTATAATACCATCTAGAAGTTCTTGGCGAGTTCGTCCAGTGTACTCACCTCCAGTGAGCACCTGTATACTATCTTAGCTGTCACAACACCAGCGGCTTATGAGACCGGCCATCGCCTCTCGTTGGCATCTAGAAGTGTATACACTAGTCTACTCCGGAATATCGATACCCGGTCTCGATACTCCCACGACTAGGGCATTTAAGGATGTGCTTATAGACAACACAGCTCCCACATATATGATTGCCATCACAATGCTGGTAGTCAAGCAAAAATCCTACGAGCTTCATCAACGATGAAGATAAACCAGATAGCATACTATCATCTCGAGCAAGATTGTTATACCTGTATAGGTCTTCCCTCAATTATCATAATCGTCTACTCGCAATCATAATAATTACCTTGAGGGTACTATATCCACCATAAAGTTTGGCTAGTTAGCATACGAATACATTAATTTATGTCATCCTAGAATCATTACTTATTTAGACACTCAAGTTGCGCTTGGTACATGGATTGGAAGATTATCGGAAATCTTCGCATTTCTGGGAATGGGACGACCGGGCATCTAATTTGAAGGAATCTTGCATTAACGTGCTTGGTATACTTTTATCATTCCTGATAATATATGTATGTGCAATCGTTGACCGGCGGTGAGACTGGAGGAGAGCCGATGGATGGAGGCGAAGCCGAACACGAATGGCCGATCGACGGCGGACCGGCAAGCTGCCGGCAACGGGAGGCGGGGTCGGCCGGCGATGAACTACTGTCGGCCTGTAGAAAACGTCCGATCAGCGACGAGGAGGTCGGTGAACCATCGGCGATGACTGACGACCGGACGGCGATGAACGGCGGATAGGCGACGAGCTGGCAAGCGGCTGGCAACGGGAGGCGGGGTTGGCCAGCCAATTGGTAGTGCTTTCGCGATATGATATGCATTCTACTTATTCTCCTTACCGCAATCAAATCGGGTTTGCTTGGTAGCTAGCCGGTTGAGTACGCATCAATTCACGGAGAGATGGTAAGTGTTTCCGTTCTTGTTTTAGACGAGTCAATTAAAGAATGCCTAAATTTGTTCAAATATATCCTAAATGTTGTGTATATTTATGTTCAAGAGAGCTAGTTAGGCTTAGGCTTGGTTAGTAGAGTTAGGAATTATTCCTGTGCTTGTCTTTTGCCATCAATGAAATGATGTCGGAGTAATCAGAAGTAACGGGGATTGGGTATAGGGTTAGCTTAGCACCTTAGCAAGGTTTTGGCAAGCATCAAACATGCTATATTAAAATTTTTGGGGTGCTAAACAAACCATCCAAGTAATCGAACTAGAGAATTATGGTTAATTTTGCATGTAAACAACTTTACATCTAAATGATAGGGATTACAACCTTTGTAGTCCGTTCTTTCGCTTCAAAAGCTCCTAGTAGTAGTCCCTTCGCTGCGTTCCATGAGCTCCCGAACTTTTGAGAGGCTCCACAAGATGTACGTGCATCCTTGCTTGAAGTCTTCAAAGTCTGTGAGGATCTACATCGAGGAAACACGGACTCAAGCTCACTCTTCACTAATACGGAATTAGTGAAGCTAACACACTAGTCTATATGACTAGTATAGAAGAGGATGATGAAGTTGGAATTTATCTTTCTTTAGTTTTCTTTTTCTCAATTTATTTCATCACAAATGAAAAAACTAGCAAGCTTTGAGGAAGAAGAAGATGAAGTGATGAGAATAATTGTTGTGTGGTTAGAAATGCAACCTTGGGTCAAGTATATCATCCTTAACCCATATAGAGACTTAACCATTAGCTATGGTTAAAGATGAGGTGGATAAATATCCTAAGCTAGACAAAAAGAGTGGACAAAGTCAATGTAGTCTACAAGCTTTCACAAGCTTCCATCAAAATATCAACCATGACAATTATCCACAATTTTTGATTAACTTAACCTTAACATTAACCCTAGTATGGTTTAACTCTCATAAACCCTAATTGCATTTATAACCAAGCATGTTATAATTATACACATCACACATATATAATTTAGTAACAAAAGAAAAGAATACATTTAACATATATCACATATATATCAATGTATCCAAAATGAGAAAAAGAATTACTTAAAGTGAGCTTATATTAGTTAATGTAATATAATATATCACATATATAATTATACATTAAATTATCGAATCAATACTTGATCCGATAATCCGGCTATATCACATATAACCGACTAATATATAAAATGTATCATTTCATCGAATCAACACTTGATCCGATAATCCGGTTATATCACATATACCCGGCCGATATCCCATATCACGAGAATGGAATACGGTATCCCATACACGTATTCTTCTTAGACCCGCACATATCACATATGTGCTCTTACTCCGTTTCGTCTGAACCAGGAAATCTCTGTGTAGGACTCTAAAGACTCGTCAATACTCCGGCAGTAAGTGATGATCATATCAAACATCCACAAGCTGCAAGCGGTCAGCTAAACGTAACAGCCACTCGGGTATTGAGCGACCAGAAGATCAACAAGCAAGCCTGTACATACTCCTACAAATCCAATCAGTAACACTATCGTACAGTCCGGTCTCTTCGTCTGATATGTCGCATATCCAGTCTAGGGGTGGTAAACGTCAGACCCCAATAACCGATAAGTCGTGTCGATGTGAGGCTCATAACGGGTCGAGAAACTACCGATAACACTTACCAGTATATCTCCATATAAACCCTGGCCAGGGACTTCCAGTTATAACCAATCGAACACAGCGCAACATCAACCCCCAATACCGGGAGAGACGAAACCCCTCCTATCGCTCATTGCCTCCATGTGATTCGGGACTGTACCCAAAAGCCACCGTTTTGCACGTTCTCTTGAACGTGGTAAGGTGGAAATCAAAGCACAGTGGGAATCACACAAGACTCTATGACGATCTCGGGTCTACAGACTAACCTGTACCAGTGTCACCAGAAAACTGCTATCTGACGATAGGTATAATACCAACAAGGAGTTCTCTGCGAGTCCGTTCAGTGTACCCAGTATCCACTGAGCACCCGTATACCATCTTTGATGTCACACACTAATGGATGTGGGACCATCCATCGCCCATCATATGGGTCATGATGCGTATACGCTAGCCTACTCTGGAGTATCGATGCCCTATATCGATACACCCTCGACTAGGAACAGTTATAGGATGTACTTATGGACTACCCTGGCCCCACTAGTATGATCTGCATCATAGTCCTAGTAGTCAAGTACATATCCTAAGGGCTTTATCAACATATGAGAGTAAGACAGTAACCGAATATAAGTCAACATGTTAAGATAAAGAGCAACCAGATAGCATACTAACATATCGAGTAAGAAAGTCCTATCTCTATATATCCAAGCATCCACTATAATATACATCATATGTACAACAATGGCCTCTAGGGCATATACATAACTAACAATCTCCCACTTGCACTAAGGCCAGCTGTTGTAGTATCTCATACCCAACATCCCGAAGAGTCTCTCAAATCGTATCTGGGGAATGGCCTTCGTGAATGGATCCGCAGTGTTGTCCTTCGTATCTACTCTCCTGACCTCGATCTCCCTGCGATCAACTATCTCCCGGATCAGGTGATACCGCCTCAGAATATGCCTGGATCTCTGATGGGATCTGGGTTCCTTAGCCAAAGCCACAGCTCCATTGTTATCACAATACAAAGGTATTGGATGCTCAATGGATGGAACCACACTAAGTTCGGTAATGATCTTCTTTATCCAGACAGCCTCTTTGGCAGCATCGTTGGCAGCGATGTATTCAGCCTCCATCGTCGAGTCTGCAATGGTTTTCTGTTTGGAACTCTTCCAACACACCGCCCCTCCATTTAGGGTAAAGACAAATCCCGAGTGCGACTTAGAGTCGTCCTTATCACTTTGGAAGCTCGAATCGGTAAAGGACTCCACCTGGAGTTCTCCATTACCATACACCAAGAACATTTCCTTAGTCCTTCTCAAGTACTTGAGAATGTTCTTCATAGCTGTCCAGTGATCCTCTCCAGGATCTGCTTGATACCTACTCACTACACTCAGTGAGTATGTTACATCGGGTCTGGTACATAGCATCGCGTACATGATAGAGCCTACTGCCGAAGCATAGGGTATCCCTTGCATGCGAGCTCTCTCCAAATCAGTCTTAGGAGACATTTCTTTGGAGAGAGTGAGTCCAGAGATCGTGGGTAAGTTCCTACGCTTGGATTCTTCCATACTAAACCTTTTTAGTATGGTGTCAATGTACCTGGATTGGGACAATCCCAGAATCCGTCTAGATCTATCTCTATAGATCTTGATCCCCAAAATGCAGGAGGCATCACCTAGATCTTTCATTGAGAACCTTTGTGATAAGAAGAGCTTGACCGAGTGCAACATAGGAACATTATTTCCTATCAAGAGTATGTCATCCACGTATAATACGAGAAAGACAACCTTATTCTCTGGTACCTTCTTGTATATAAAAGGTTATCTATGTTCTTGATGAAGTAAAACTCTTTGACTACTACATCAAAACAGATGTTCCAACTCTGCGATGTCTGCTTTAACCCGTAGATGGATTTAAGCAGCTTGCATACCTTTCCGCTGTTCCCACTGTCTACGAAGCCCTCTGGCTGAGTCATGTACACGCACTTCTCTAAATCACCATTTAGAAAGGCGGTCTTAACATCCATTTGCCAGATTTCGTAGTCATGGTAAGCAGCAATGGCAAGTAATCTACACCTGGTCTTAACATCCATTTAGAAAGGCTGTCCTATCATTTACGTTTCCTAAATATCACAGAAAAGAAACGAAAATAGAACGTACGCTTATGCCATCCGCATTCGCCACGGGGTCCCGTCATACACCGTTAGGTTACTTAACTAATGGCAGAGCGGGGGCTGGACTAGCGCGGGTGCAAAACATAAGCAACGTTTATTATATATCTCATATATAAATATAGCCATTATAGATCACAGATGAATACATTGGATATACTAGGAATTCCGCATTTCATTCAAGTCTTAATGAAAGACGGGTTCCAAGGTCGTGATGAATAGCCAAAACCCCACCCTAGACCCCTACGGGTTCGGAAAACTACCCGCCAAATTCCCGAAGTGGAGCAACCTCCCTCAACAAAGTGAGTAGGCCACTCGGCACTTCGAAAACCCGGTAGTTTGTGCACCCCACCTTGGGTCTATCCTAGGAGCAAAAATAGTAAAAAGAAATTATACAACGGTGGCTACAACCTCATCCCGGATGTGCCCCCGCAAAATAATATTACATTGCTTTTTACAAATTACATTGAATGAAAGAAAAGAAAAACGCTCTTCTCACATCCCCCGGCCATTCATCACGACGATCCAACATATTCATATACACATACCATCTCATGATATCATTACAGAAGTGTGCAACCCCGACTAATCGACTTATAGCAATTAGTCGACATTTCAAACACACATAAGAAAAACTGAAAACCTGATTAGCCAAGCACTTTAGAATTTCGATCGAAAATTTTAAACCATAACAACACTTGTCATCTTCCAGTGCACAAACAACATTGTGAAAATTCCAGATGTCCCAGAAACACTATTTCCTCAATCTAAGTAAACTGCTGAAAAACGAGTTAACTCGGCCATGACTCGGCCGCGGATCGGCGGCCAAACACTGAGTTTGGCCACGGATCCGCGGTGTTCCTGGCGAGTTAGAATCTCGTTTTTCTACAGTGTGCTTAGAAAATCCTACATGTATTTGTAAGGCCACATAAATAATTTTTTGAACACTTTAAAAATCGACAGAAAACGGGGACAGAAAATGTGTTTTTCGGGAAAAAATGCATCGATCGAAGTTCTAACTTTTGGCTAACAATCTAATTATGGTCTAGTTAGGCTCTGATACCATGTTGGTGTATGTTGCATGCTCCCACAACTCTTGTGAGGCGGCGGAAGTGATAAACGAAAATTTTCTTCGCATACAACACGCACTTTTCAAAAATCTTGTCTAAACCATAACTAAAAAACCCTAACTAGAGATCTTATCTACTATGTTAGGGATTATACCTCGATGATACGGTCCTTCGGGTCTTCTCTTTGGTGCAACTCCTTTGCTCCTTGCCTTCTCTTTTCGATGAACTCCTTTGCTCCTTTGGATGTTGCCGATGTCCTCGATCTCCGGCCACCTCAAGACCTAGATGATCCACGCGAGAGCTATCATGCAAGCTACAAACTCTTCACAAGAGTTTAACCTAGAGACCAAGTTTGCTAGAAGAGATCACTAAGATCATGTAGAGATTAGGGTATTAGATTATCTTTAACCTAAGTTTTTGTTTCACAACACATGTGAAGGGTAAAACTTAGGATGAAGAAGGAGGAGAGAAGAAGGAGAGAGAAAATGTTTTTTGATAATGAGAGAAAATCAAGCATGCTGAAGGATATGGCACAAAAGAAATAATTGAAGCATGCATTATAAAATTAGCACCATACTTCAATAGTAACTCCAAAACAATAAAATATAATACAAGCCATTCTTACAATCATGCTTAGACTTTCTCAATTTCCACCTCATTTATTTATTTTCATAAAATAAATAATGTATTATGAGGTGGCTTCTTCTAGAAGGTATTCTTGTAACAATTACAAGAATACCCCTCCTCCATATACCGTATACCGTATACCCATATCCGAATTCCGAAAAATACGAATACCAATAATCCAATAATATAATACCGGTATCCGGCTTAAACCAAAGCCTACCAGTATTATCGTTCCGATTATTATTTCTTGTAACTATTACACGAACATAATCGAAACCCTTCCGCAACACCTTACGGCTGCCGTAACAACTTACGGCCTCTACATCTTTCGCCTGAACGAGGGAACCCTCTGTGTGGGACTCTAAAGACTCGACAGTATGCTGGCAGTGGATTTAACCACAAGCACGTCAGCGGCACTAGCTGTGCGTAACGGCTACCCAGGTACATGACGAAAAGGTGGCCGACGAGCGAACTCATCACAACCCCAACGAGCCTGCAAGCAACACTTACCGTACAGTTCGGTCTCTTCGTCTGATATGTCGCATATCATGTCTAGGGGTGGAAATCGTCAGACCCCAGTAACGTGATAAGTCATGTCGATGTGAGGCTCATAATAGGTCGAGAAACTACTGATAACACTTATCAGTAGATCTCCATATCAGCCCTGGCCAGGGACTTCCAGTTATTGCCAATTGAGCATAGCGCAATATCAACCCCCCAATACCGGGAGAGACGAAACCCCTCTTATCGCTCATTGCCTCCATACGACTCGGGACTGTACCCAAAATCCACCTGTTTGCACGACTCCTCTTAAGCGTGGTAGGGAGGAAATCAAAGCACAGTGGGAGTCGCGTAAGACTCTATGACGATCTCGGGTCTACAGACTAACCTGTACCAGTGTCACCAGAGGACTGCTATCTGACGATAGGTATACTACCACATAGAAGTCCTCGGTGAGTCCTGTTCACTGTACCCAGTTTCCACTGAGCACCCGTATACCATCTTTGATGTCAAACACTAATGGATGTGGGATCATCCATCGCCCATCATATGGGTCAAGAAGCGTATACGCTAGTCTACTCTGGAACATCGATGCCCTGTCTCGATATTCCCTCGACTAGGAACAATTGAAGGATGTACTTGTGAACTACCATGGACCCACTAGTATGATCTACATCATAGTCCTGGTAGTCAAGTACATATCCTAAGGGTTTTATCAACACGTGAGAGCACGACAGTATCACAATACAAGTCTACATGTTAAGATAAAGGTAACCAGATAGCATACTATCATGTCGAGCAAGAAAGTCTTCTCAGTATATACATATCCAAGTATCCACTATAATATACATCATATGTACAATAATGGCCTCTAGGGCATATACATAACTAACATATACTAATGGATGTGGGATCATCCATTGCCCATCATATGGGTTATGATGCGTATACGCTAGTCTACTCTGGAGTATCGATGCCCTATCTCGATACACCCTTGACTAGGAACATTTATAGGATGTATTTATGGACTACCCTGGCCCCACTAGTATGATCTGCATCATAGTCCTAGTAGTCAAGTACATATCCTAAGGGCTTTATCAACATGTTAGAGTAAGACAGTAACCGAATATAAGTCAACATGTTAAGAGAAAGAGGAACCAGATAGCATACTATCATATCGAGTAAGAAAGTCTTTTCTATATATATCCAAGCATCCACTATAATATACATCATATATACAACAATGACCTCTAAGGCATATACATAACTAACATTAGGAGGATATAGAAATGGTATTTACGAGTTTAAGCAAGTTTTCCAATGCTAAATCCAATTCTAGTGCCCTTTGTCCGTCCGTTTCATACTCTTATTTCCAACCCTAGGCAAAACATCCAGAACAAGTCTCCAATTAGGTCGCAACTACGTGTCAAAATATAGTGCGCCTATAAGAATTCTTAATTTAGGTCACGGCTATATGTCACTTATAGCGCGCCTAAGGGAGAGGGCTATGTTCATTTGGTTTATATTCAATTCAAGTTGTTTGGCGAAAATAAACATAAGAGATTTTTCCATCTCTCACACCACTCTTCATTAACCCTAACAAGTGAGTAAACTACTTACTCATTTTAAAAAGAAAACAAAATTGAATAGGAGAAAAGAAATAAGAATAAGAGCAAAAACTAGCTTCTTAGGATCTCACCTAAACAAGAATCACACTTGAGCATCATAGTTTTGCAAAAAATAAATAAAAGAGAAGAGAAGAAGAACAAATAAATTCACCATCTAATTAACAAACATGTAATAAATTTTAAGCTAAGAATCAAAACACAATGCAAGTAAATAAAGATACAAGGTAGGAAAAAAATTCTCATCTTCATTATTCATCCACTCAAAAGCTATCACTACATTTTAATGGAGAAGAGATGATGATGAAGAAGAAAACTACACTAAACTAAAACTAATCCTAAGGAAAATAAAGTATGACTCTTTGGCTCTGAACTGGAGGATTTATAGACAGTGAAATGAAACCCTAGGGCTATATTCTGAGCCTTTACACAATGACCAAAACACCCATGAAAATTCGTCACATTTGGCCACGACACGACCCTGATCTGTCGTCAAATAGGCCAAAATTTTGCCGATTCACGGTCCTTTTTTAGAATCGGCGCACCGTTTTTCTTGTGGCTTCTTGTGTTACGATCTTCTTCTATTTGGTAGGTTCATATTTGCAAAATCCTTCCAAAATATTCTCAGATTTTCAAAAATCCAAAATGGTAACATAATTGAATTTTGTTCCTTGACCTCCCTCGAGCTCCGCGCTGCCACCTTGATCCTTGTGCTGCCTCTCTCGTGCTTTGTGCTTGTCCCAGACATGAATGACCATCGCTTGATCTTATCCCTTGTACTGGTAAGCGGCACTTGTCAGATGTGGATGACCCGGATTTTATCTGTTTTCGACAGTTGTCCTGAATTTGTCATAATTGTAGAGAATGTGCGTGATTTGGGTTGTTCTGGACTGAGAACCTCTAATCTGTAATCAAGTAGGAAACACGGATCAAAAGCACCTACCTATATATAAATATGTATAAGAATGAGCGGTATAAAATGTAATATTCTGATGTGAACAAATACCCCCAGACTTATCTTTTGTTTATGCCGAGCAAAACCATTTTATTTTCAAACAAAAGTCCTAAACTCACTTTCGTAGGTATCACGGTTACACTTAGCGTTTGCAACAAGCCGTTAAATCTCTAGGTGTCTCTAGTAGGAAGAGTGTTGTCTCCTAAGGGTTTTCAGCGGATACTACCCATAAAATCCCGTCAAACTAGTTTTATAAGTTAAGCTCGACTCTAATCCTATGGTTTAACATCTAAGTTAGAAACTCTATCATCCTAAGTTAAAATATCCACCCCTTATTCTTCACACCTCCTATTCATTCAACCTAAAATCCTATACGTTTTGTCAGTTTATAAAGACCTCTTAAGTTTTCCTTCTAAAGCGCAGTCTTCAATCCAGAATTTTTATCATCTTTATGGAAAACATTAGACTTATTCTTTATTCCTACCTCTCCTCTAAATATCGATCATATACCCCTATGTGTGTGTAAATTTCACCTCTATACTCAAGAATTCAATTCAAGTTATAGTACCCTTGCCCTAATACCCAGTACTACTTTTTTTTTATTAATGATGGACGGATTCAGTCACACCCCTTTCATGCGACTACTACTGCTTCCTGAGGTACTAATCAGCCGATTACCGAATGTGTGAGCTTATTAAGGTGTAAATAGTAGTTTACAGGTCTTGCAATGTTTTTTTCTTTTCTTTTTTTTAAGATCGGATTTATTTTTTAGTGACGCTTTTGTGGTGGTTGGCTACTAATACCGTTTTTTCTTTCATATTAGGCTTTCACGTAAGAGTATTTTTAGGTATCATATACTTTTCCAAGTTTCAAGGTGCGTGTAAATCCAGTTTAAAGGGTATATACTTTCTGAATTTGGACTCAAGAATATGAACTATTTTTCAGACTTATCTTTCAATATTTTCATTTCATCTCAACTTAATTCAAGAACTGAACTCAAGGTTACTTACTTCTAAAAAAATCAATAAGGACGTATATTTAGTATGGTTAAACTCAAGAAGGGTTATTTTTAGGGTTTTCAATTCGTAAGCTTAAGATTTAATTATTATATCAAGCTAAATGTTTGGAATAAAATCTAAGTTACCTTACCAGCTAATTTGACGACAAAATTTTTACGTTTTGAAATTTTTTTCAGTTTTTATGGGTTTTCAAATAAGTAAGCAAATACAAAATATACACATGAATGCAAAGATAGAAAGCTTACTGATACCCCCAAACTTAAACTTGACAGTACCTTCACTGTCATGCTACATAAAGAGGATCAAAATTGTTGATGGGTCAAAATTTTTCGGTTCCTTTTTTTTACTACAAGAAAATCAAACAAAACATATACATACAAAAAGATCCCCCAAACTTAAGTGAAACAGTGTTTTCACTGTTTAAGCGTTAAAGTGCAAAGTTAGGAAGAGGGAACATCATCAATCCATAAAAGGCCTTACACAGACCAAAAGTTAACACCAACTATTCAAAAAATTTATCGTAATGATGCCATGGTTGGAGAAAGAACGTGTAGAGGAAAGAAATGAAGAATATACAAGACCGTGTGTGGATAGAAGTGGTATACGGTCTTAGAAAATGAAATGACGATTGAAGGGGAGAAAGAAATGGAATATGAACTTGAGATTGTAAATTAACTGAATGAATTAATACAGTTTGTAATGATGTGAAACTGAAATTTTCTAACTGTACTAGTTTATCAATCCGTTGAGAAATGGGGTCAAACTTTTCAAGATTCGCAAGAAAATATGAGCCGACTGAACTTGGTAAACCAGACGTAGGAGATGAAGGTGACAAGTTGTCTTGCATTTTGGTGATGATGGAATAGGTGGAGGGAAGCGATTTAGGAATGGTATCAGTTAAAAGTTTAGGAGGATATTTACAGTCGATGGAAGGGACATGATGAATCGGAAAATCCGACTCATCCATTAAAACAGGATCATCCTCAATGATATCCTCCAAATTCTCCTAAAAATTCAACTCATCCATGCATTCATCATCATCAATAACATCCAGACGCACATGGGGTTCGGGAAAAAACAATTAATAGTTCGGGATGATGCCTATATGGATTTGAAGGGACATGATGAATTGGTGAGAAAAACTCATCCAAATTTATGGGTTCATCATCCAAATTATCCCCAACGTCGATATTCTCAATCAAGTGACAGTTAAATTTCTTAGACACCTTATCAAAAGCATAGTTTTCAATCGATGGATTACAAAACTCACTCGGTTGGTTTTCTAGATTAGAGATGTAGAGATCAAATGGAGTGGTGGTGGTTTCACTTGACATGGTCCCTTCACAGTCTGGTAAATCAAACACTACATAATCACACAACTCATCAAATATGCTATCCTCAATTGATAAATCATTTGGTTTATTTGATAGACTTTCAGACTTAGAGATGTGGAGTTCGATCGGAATGGGTAGGTTTGATTTTGAAGGGTGCACTGCTCACTTTCACTACTCAAATCATCAATCTATCTTATCGCCACATATTACAATGCAAAATCGTGAGCTAGTTGAGAACTACCAGATGGTTCATTAGTGTTGGAGATAGTGCCCTCAAAGTCAATTATTGGATCGCAGGTACGTGGTTACAATAATTGAGGCAGGACCTATACCGATATGACAGTCTTACTCGAGATGATAGTATGCTATCTGGTTTGTCTTTATCATCGTATACATGCCTTAGTTCGCTATTGCATGATTGATAGAGCCTATAGGATTCTGCTTGACAGCCAGCAGTATGATGGTGATCATATACGTGGGAGCTGGGGTCTATAAGCATATCCTTAAAGTGTCCCTAGTCGTGGGAGTTTCGAGACAGGGCATCGATACTCCAGAGTAGACTAGTGTATACAGTCGAGACCCCGACGAGGGGCGGTGGCCGGTCTCACAAGCCACTGGTGTCAGTTGGATCACCTAAGATGTATACATGTGCTCATTGAGTTATGAGTACACCGGACAGGACTCGCCGGGAATCTGCTAGTTGGTATTATACATATCGTCAGATAGCAATTCCCTGGTGACATGTGTACAGGTTAGTTCATCGACCTGAGGTCGTCATTTGTCTCGTGTGAGTTCCCACTGTGCTTTGATTTCTACCCTACCACGGCTCAAAGGAGTCGTGCAAACAGGTCTTTTTTGGGTACAGTCCCGAGCCACATTGGAGGCAAGTGAGCGGATCATCGGGGATTCGTCTCTCCCGGTATTGGGGGTTGATGTCGCGCAGTGCACGGATGGCCATCACTAGAAACCCTCGGCCGAGGTAGTGGAGAATTACTGATTTGGATCAGTAGTTTCTCAGGTGGTGATGGGCTTCATGCCGACACGATTTATCGCGTTATTAGGGGTCTGACTTTATCCACCCCCCTAGACTCGATATGCGATACTCTTTAGACGAATGGACCGGACTGTATATACATTGTCACTGTCAGGCTCAGTAGGGTTTATAGATGAGTTCGCTCGTCAGCTTCCCTTCCAATCAATACATAGGCAAACCGTTACGTACAGCTTGTACCTCTGACGTGCTAAGGGTTATACCCAGTGCCGATGTGTTGATGAGTCATTAGAGTCCCCCACAGACACATTCCCAAGTTCGGGCAAAACGTTGTAGAGGCCGTATGGTGTTATGGCAAGGTTCGGAAAAAGCACGTGCGTTTTCGCACGTGTCGTTTTTCGGGCAAATAATACTGGTAGGCTTTGGTTTAAGCCGGAACCCAGTATTATACTGTGTAGATATAATATCTTTGTCTCAGTTGCATTTGTATTCGGTCGTAATACAAATGCGGGTATGTTTATACTGATACGGGGTTATCCTGAAATTCGTTTCAGGATCACTTTTGGAAGTTGCCAGTTTCCAGTTTTCGATCAGCCGTATTTTGACATTCGGTTAAATACGGATTTATCTTTTTGGGTGAGTCATGAGGAGATGTGTGTGGATGCTTCTAGAAGTGGTGATGAGGATAGTGACTCATTAGTGCTTTAATGGACCATTAATGCTTGTGATGACAAGGTTAAGTGATTCATTGTTTTCATTAATGCATTCATACTTGGTGTCATGATAAGCTTTGTTCTTGTGGTCACCTCCCCCTTGCTCCTACACTCACCCCCTCCTCCTTTAAATGGCCGGCCCCTCCCTCCCCTCTCACTCACTCATTTTTTATGGTTGTTGTTTAAAAAGATTAAGGATTTTGGTTCATGGAAGTTGATATACTTCATTTCTCATTTCGTATCAATCCAAAAGGCAACTTCATTAACCGTTCGTCCATAGCCTTGGACGTAACGAGACAAAGTGTTCTACTCATTCTCTACTTCATCTTGGTCATCTCTTCTAGCAAACTTGACGATCGAGTTGCCTCGGTTCAGAGGCGGGAGCCCGTTTAAAGATCCGTCGACGTGGTGCCACCTGGACGAGAAGATTGGAGTTTCAGGAGATCGGAACAGCCGCAACAAAGCGTGGGATGATGGTTGAAGACCGAAGGACTCGGATCATTCGGTATAACGTTTCTACCCCTTTGCAGTTTGTTAGTTTAGCTTTAATGGCAGATCCGGGTTACGGTACACGATAGCGCCAGTTTCCTTAAAAGTTTTTGTTCCGCATTTGGCGTCTGTTAGACGGCCGGGGCGCTACCGTGGACTTACAGTGGTATCAGAGTCTAACCATTAAGCTATACTAACTTGTGCTAACACGTTTAAAATATCGATCGAACGGATTTCGCAAAAACACAATTTTCAAGCATGTCAGTTTCTGTCGATTTTAAATGATGTCCTAAAATTTTTTTGCATATCACAGAAGACAGAGCAGGGTTTTCTAAGAATACTGGTGAAATTTGGTGGCCCAATTCCACAGAACCGCCGCGGATCCGCCGCGCAAACATAGGTTTGGCCGCGGATCCGCCGCAGTATTGTGAGATTGGCACTCCAAATTTCTACAGTGAGTTCTACATGGGAAATTGTGGTTTTTGGTATATATATTTTGGGCCCAGATTTTATTACTGTACACCAGATGTTCGTGGGGCCCACTTTGGGAAATTTAGTCGATCGAAATTTTAAATTTGTTAGTATGCAGTATTTACATTATATCTCCGACCGGGAATGTCATTTGATCGGTAAACCGCGTCTGATTGCTATAGTTCTTTTAGACGGGTTTGCGAACGTGACATTCGCGTTGATGTTCTGTGTTGTGCTGTATTGTTGCGGATATGTCGTGGTGGATAGCAGGGTGCAATGATAGTGCAGTTTGGATTTATTTGTACATTTGATATTGCGGGGCGAGCGTCCAACATGTGGACTGCCGTCACTGCCTGTTTGTATAATATTCTTTTGGGGCACGACCAGGTTGCGGTCGATGTACCTGTTGTACTATTTTTAATTCTGTACTAGGTTTATCCCGCGAAGGAGTGCACGGATGGCCGGGTTCTGGAGGGCAACAGGTCCGTATCTCATGGCTTTGAGAGGCAGAGGGACCTCACTCTAGAATTGGCAGACTATTCGCCGCACTCGTAGGGGGTACAGGTTGACCCAAGGAGGGGTGCTCAATTTACCGGATTCCGTGAAGTGCCGGGTGTTCCATTCACTATGCTGTGGGGACCACCTCGTTTCAGGTTTTGGCGGGTAACTTGCCGCACCCGTAGGGGTCTAGGTTTCATTGTATAGGCTATCCACATGACCAGGGGAACGTCGGGTTTCAGCAGCGGCTCTGTGAAGCTCGGGGATCCCAGATTATCTGTATTGTTCTGTGATGCTTATTACTTTTCTGTAATGTTGCATATTATCACGCCTGGAGCGATTATTGTATATTGGTATATATACTATTAGATGTTGTATATGTTTTACACCCGCGCTAGTCCAGTCCCCGCTCTGTCGTTAGTTAAGTAACCTAACGGGTGATGACGGGACCCAGTGGCGAATGCGGATGGCATATACGTACATTATATTTTCGTTCTTTTCTGGTGTGATTGATTGATGGGACTGCGTTGATTCTTATCAATGCAGGATAAAACAAACCTATATTTGATGTTGTTGGAACAAATTTTAAAAAGGTGTTATTACAAAGATGTTTACTTTTGTTATGCATAGTGATATTCAGTTCGAATATCCCGCACCTCATTCGACGAGGCAAGGGCTGATATCCCTTCACCGGGAAAAACCCCTTGGGCAGAAGTTTACGTCAGGGTAATAACTTTAATATAGTCGATTACAAGTTGCTATGCATCGCGGTATTCAGATGGAATATCCTGCACCTCATTCCACGAGGAAAGAGCCGAGATCCCTTCACCGGGAGTGACCTCATTAGCAAAATGTTTTCGTCACTATATTTTATAAAAAGCTATCAGTTTCCGTCAACGAGATCAAGTTCATTACGTTAAAGGTTTTTCGCCAAAAACCAGCCGTAGCCCTCCGTCATTTCTTATGGATGGTCAGTAGTATTCAAGCTATGTTTGTTGGCCCTCAGTCAAGGCATAGTGTTTGGTAGCTGCTGGGTATTCATTTGTTGCATAGATAAATGCGTTGGTTTGGGACAGTCGTATTACTTTGTTGGCCCTTAGTCAAGAGTATGTACGGGTGGGTTCAAATTAACCAGGACAATGATGGGAAGAACTTGAAATGTGACTTATGATTTGTTGGCCCTTAGTCAAGGTCATAAGAGCATGGGGCAAAAATTACATCGGGAGTTTCAAACATAAAGCAAACTTGCCAGGCATGCGCATACCTTCTGGAGTGTGATAACTTGAGTGGCTTCCATCAAGTTATCATGCGATGATAGTTGGATCCCGATTCTCACTGATGAGTTGGTATACTCTTCGGGTGATCCCGACTAATTCTTCTTTCAGGTTTGGAGGAGAATTTGAGATAACAGTGGGAGGTTTTCTGATTAGATAAATTGATAACCATTCTGATCTAGGTTAGAGTGCACGCAGAGTGTTTCTTTTCTCTCTCTCTCTTTGGCAGCGACCTTTGACCGACCCTAGACTATGACTCAGTGACCAAGTTGACCGAACCTTCTTAAAATATTGGCTTTTGGATTGTCCGAGTTGCATAAGACATTGCCGCTCCTTCTTTTACCCTTTGTATTTCTCAAAACACCCCGTATCACTACGGACATCCACTTCCATTGGATAGATCCATCGTATGGTTATATACGAACTCGAAGGTACTTCTTCGAGGATGGATCCAGGTTCAGGAGAAATAGAATTGATTTATTCAGTTGTCTTTTATTATCACCTTCTCTCAGGTTGCGAGGGCTCCTTGGTTTAGGAGAGTACACCTATTACGCTTATTGGATAGTCTTATTCCAAACCATAGGCAGGTGCCGAAAGGTAGGGAATGAAGAAAACCAATTAGCTTAAGTAGGGTGTACAGAAGGTAATAACTAAAGACAAAATAAAAGGGATTAGAAAAAGGGCAAAGTAAATTGCGACTGTTATCATTCACGACCAAACTGCGTACTTCATCACTACTCCTATTTCACCTTTGCTTTTTCCCCAGTTCGGGAGAAATAGAATAAAGTTTTATTCAGTAGTCTTTTATCATTACCTTCTCTCAAGTTGCGAGTACTCCTAGGATTAGGAGGGTACACCTATTATGCTTACTGGATAGTCTTCTTCCAAACCATAGGCTGGTGCCGAACGGTAGGGAAGGAAGAAAACCATTTAGCCTAACGAAGGTATACAGAAGGTAACGACTAAAGACAAATAAAGGGATTTGGAGAGATGGCAAAGAAATATACGGTTACAGTCATGAATTGGATTATGGAAGAGGCATTACTAGGAATACCAGGATACCCCTACGAGACATTTTAATGTTTCAGTTACACTACGCATTGTTAAAAGAAAACTGATTTCCCGATTAGATACTTACTCCAGGGTATGTATTTACCAGGTTTCATTCTCATAACTGTATGGTTTTTACAGATGATGAGTGGGAGTAAGTTATTGGGAATTGGGTGATCATCCTCATTATATCGGAATTTGTTGTAATTGGTGATATTTGAGGAAAATCGCCTGGGTACAGTTTTCAACCTACGATGCATAGGTTTTGAGTTATTCAACTCAGGGGACTTACAGAGTACTGTATGTTGTCCAGTGTCCTTCAGGACAAAGGGGTAGGTCCTCGTACTATGTTCTGTTTACTTATCACTTCTCTAGTTTTTAGACAAGTGTTTCGTAGAAATACAATGTCTAATTTTTGAGAAGTTGTGGGTATAAGAATGAAGTAAAGAACCAGGTATCACAAGTATCGGGATTCTTCAAAGAGATTGAAGATGTAGATTCTTGTGATTGGTATTCAGTTGATAGTATGGTTTTGAGAAACTTGTTTCTCTTTCAGGTTACTCATAATTGGATGGACTCCTAAGTTGAGTAATGATGATTGGCCTTTTTCCATTAAGTTGTCATGCACTGGAGACAGCTGCATGATTTGAATCTGGTTCCAATTAAATTAGTACCTCTGTTTCTATATTGGATATAGAATGGTTCATATCTTAACGATGTTAAGATAATGGGAGTTGTCCAGCTTATGCTTAAAACCAGACACTGGATAACTCAAGGCACGTTTCTGTAATGGCTGTTTATGGGTTGACCCTGGCTTCGACGAGGGTTGATTTTTCTACCATCTGGAAGATCAATAGTGATATTGTTCTTGACTCGCCACAGTTTTAGTAAAAATGGATTTTTCAGAAAAACAGTGGTGGGAGTATGGTAGAATTGGAAGTGATTCCAGAACCGCAAACGATTACGGAAAATTTAATAGGACCTATATATTCAAACAGATTTGATATTCCATTAGCCACTCCGCAGATATGGTGGGTAACCTCAGACACCCGAGAGGTACTCCGGTAGCCTCAAGGACGGTGACAGAGAGGTTCTTGTTTACCCAAACTTGACACTACTGTTGTTCCAGACTATGAAACCCGGCAAGAGGATAAGTATAGCGTCGTTCTAAACTAGCTTTAGAAGTGTACGTAGATATTATTCTGCCAGAGGGTTGTTGTAGTCAGTGGGAGCAGCGGAAGCATAATGAGCAAGTAGCTTATGTCTATTTATAGGCTTGAGCATATGTAACGGAGAAAAGATCATCTAATTTTGATGTGATAGTCATGGGTTTGACTTCAATCAGAATAGGGGATGGATCTGTTAAGAAGGTAGTAGGGTGTGATGTCATGGTATCTGGATGACATACACAGAGTAGGAAGTAAAATTCCTACACTACGAACGGTTGTACTGCGGTCGTCACACAGTTGTTTCTCTAGACAGGATATGGATATAATATCAGACATTCTGGTTTCTAGATCTATAGTTTTAGATCTAGATTTGGGTAGTTTCCCAATTTGGGTACTTTGACAGTATTCTAATAGTATTTAGAATAGATGACTCCTGGCAAGGTGGTGTACCTGCAGGTGATGGAGTCACCCTCTCTAAAGGTGTCTTAAAGACTAAAGAAGAGAGGAAAGTGCATGATTGGCAGATCACTTGCTTAGGCAATTGAGTCAATCATGAGATGTCAAGTACCACACCAAATGTTGTTTTTGCACTAGATGCGATAAGTTTATATTAATCCAATCCTGAAGAAACATAATGAAGCAGTTTTAGAACATAAGTGCATGTTCTACGGATTTGATGACGGCAGCCTCCTTCGTGAGACGGTTATCATTCCAGGCTTCAGAGGTGACATGGATGACAGAGTGATTGTCAGAGTTATAGTTTTCCCTCTGACAAGGGACAGTATTATGGACAGATGGTCCAAGAGGATACTGTGGGAGGCATGCTGCTGGATACTGATTAGGTTCAGTTATCAATACAGTCTAAGAAGTTTGGATTTGGGTTCATTTATGAACTAGGTCCCATCAGATATCCAGACATATTCTAAGACAGGTATTACTCGATTCGGGAGATGGCTTTCTCCGCGAACTTGAGATTGAGAGAGACATAGAAAGAAACATCAGGGCGGATCCACTCACTGAGGCTATTTCTCGAACACAAGAGTTTTACAAACTAGCTTTGTGAAACTGATTAGTAGAGGAGTTGGGTGTTCGGTATCACACGGGCTGTGAGTATGCGACATCGCAATAATTAGCCTTAAGTGCAAGTGGGAGATTGTTGGAGATAGTGCCCTCAAAGTCAATTATTGGATCGCAGGTACGTGATTACAATAATTGAGGCAGGACCTATACCGATATGACAGTCTTACTCGAGATGATAGTATGCTATCTGGTTTGTCTTTATCATCGTATACATGCCTTAGTTCGCTATTGCATGATTGATAGAGCCCATAGGATTCTGCTTGACAGCCAGCAGTATGATGGTGATCATATACGTGGGAGCTGGGGTCTATAAGCATATCCTTAAAGTGTCCCTAGTCGTGGGAGTTTCGAGACAGGGCATCGATACTCCATAGTAGACTAGTGTATACAGTCGAGACCCCGACGAGGGGCGGTGGCCGGTCTCACAAGCCACTGGTGTCAGTTGGATCACCTAAGATGTATACAGGTGCTCATTGAGTTATGAGTACACCGGACAGGACTCGCCGGGAATCTGCTAGTTGGTATTATACATATCGTCAGATAGCAATTCCCTGGTGACATGTGTACAGGTTAGTTCATCGACCTGAGGTCGTCATTTGTCTCGTGTGAGTTCCCACTGTGCTTTGATTTCTACCCTACCACGGCTCAAAGGAGTCGTGCAAACAGGTCTTTTTTGGGTACAGTCCCGAGCCACATTGGAGGCAAGTGAGCGGATCGTCGGGGATTCGTCTCTCCCGGTATTGGGGGTTGATGTCGCGCAGTGCACGGATGGCCATCACTAGAAACCCTCGGCCGAGGTAGTGGAGAATTACTGATTTGGATCAGTAGTTTCTCAGGTGGTGATGGGCTTCATGCCGACACGATTTATCGCGTTATTAGGGGTCTGACTTTATCCACCCCCTAGACTCGATATGCGATACTCTTTAGACGAATGGACCGGACTGTATATACATTGTCACTGTCAGGCTCAGTAGGGTTTATAGATGAGTTCGCTCGTCAGCTTCCCTTCCAATCAATACATAGGCAAACCGTTACGTACAGCTTGTACCTCTGACGTGCTAGGGGTTATACCCAGTGCCGATGTGTTGATGAGTCATTAGAGTCCCCCACAGACACTTTCCCAAGTTCGGGCAAAACGTTGTAGAGGCCGTATGGTGTTATGGCAAGGTTCGGAAAAAGCACGTGCGTTTTCGCACGTGTCGTTTTTCGGGCAAATAATACTGGTAGGCTTTGGTTTAAGCCGGAACCCAGTATTATACTGTGTAGATATAATATCTTTGTCTCAGTTGCATTTGTATTCGGTCGTAATACAAATGCGGGTATGTTTATACTGATACGGGGTTATCCTGAAATTCGTTTCAGGATCACTTTTGGAAGTTGCCAGTTTCCAGTTTTCGATCAGCCGTATTTTGATATTCGGTTAAATACGGATTTATCTTTTTGGGTGAGTCATGAGGAGATGTGTGTGGATGCTTCTAGAAGTGGTGATGAGGATAGTGACTCATTAGTGCTTTAATGGACCATTAATGCTTGTGATGACAAGGTTAAGTGATTCATTGTTTTCATTAATGCATTCATACTTGGTGTCATGATAAGCTTTGTTCTTGTGGGTCACCTCCCCCTTGCTCCTACACTCACCCCCTCCTCCTTTAAATGGCCGGCCCCTCCCTCCCCTCTCACTCACTCATTTTTTATGGTTGTTGTTTAAAAAGATTAAGGATTTTGGTTCATGGAAGTTGATATACTTCATTTCTCATTTCGTATCAATCCAAAAGGCAACTTCATTAACCGTTCGTCCATAGCCTTGGACGTAACGAGACAAAGTGTTCTACTCATTCTCTACTTCATCTTGGTCGTCTCTTCTAGCAAACTTGACGATCGAGTTGCCTCGGTTCAGAGGCGGGAGCCCGTTTAAAGATCCGTCGACGTGGTGCCACCTGGACGAGAAGATTGGAGTTTCAGGAGATCGGAACAGCCGCAACAAAGCGTGGGATGATGGTTGAAGACCGAAGGACTCGGATCATTCGGTATAACGTTTCTACCCCTTTGCAGTTTGTTAGTTTAGCTTTAATGGCAGATCCGGGTTACGGTACACGATAGCGCCAGTTTCCTTAAAAGTTTTTGTTCCGCATTTGGCGTCTGTTAGACGGCCGGGGCGCTACCGTGGACTTACAATTAGGTTGTATGAGTAGGGCCATGGGTGCATTCAATTCTTCTATCTGTCATGAAGCTACTCGAAATTCTTCCAATGATCTTTTCAGACTAGACATGGGTTGCGAAAGGGTTTCAATAAAAGATTCAAATTCGTTTGGATACGTGAAACTCCTCATTGGGTGTTCAGAAGCAATATCTAGAGACGGTGTGAAAGTTAGGTGGGATTGATAGGAATTGAATGGTTGTGTAGAATGGACATGATTAGTATCAACACTTTGATAAGAAAGAGATTAGAATTGTTGTCCTAAGGAATTTGGGATGGTGAAAGAAGTGAAAGATCGGCTACATGATTGATATACTCAGTAAGGGACATGGATTTTAGAGTCCCCACATGACTCTCAGAAGGGGTATCAACGTAAGAAGGTGTGTGAGTTTGAAACGGTTGATACGAAATGGATTGTGGTATCCAATTGTTTTGTCTAGAAGCGTCTATGTGATCTTTCAAAAAAAAATTTGGTATGGATGCATCGTTAGAAGTTCTACCAAAACAAAAATCGTATGATGAAATATCTGGTTGAGAGCACCAAACTTTGGTAAGAGTAGGTCGGGTTGGGGTACCCATGATAGGAGTGAAAAGTAGAGAGGGTGGAAGGTGGGTGATTTTTGTTTGATTTTTCTGGATTTTTTTTGAAATTTTGAAATTTTTGTTTAGTTTTTTGAAAAATACGGAATTATGGGACTAAACTTCAAACAATCACAATCACAATCACAATATGCACAAGCAACACCTAGAGCTAGAGTCTTTAAAGTCCAACTAGACCGCTCTTAAACTTCCAAAAGACAAGTTGCACGATAACCCTTGAATCGGCTCTTCACTGCCAATTGTGGCTAGATAAGTACAAGTGAGGTAAGGATGGTTCCGCTCACGAATCACCGTAAGACGGGCCTTTTAAAATTACCTTCTGACTTGTCTAGCCTAGGCATCACAAAGTCAAGTTTAGATAAACGACCGATTCCCCGCAATCTTCACTTGTCCTAAATGAGCGCGGCAAGTCCTTATAGATTTGGTTTAAATATTTTTTAAATTAACTCAAGATAATACGTATGCTTTTTGTGATTTTTGGGGTCTTAGGAATGAAAATGTTTATTACCACCACCACGGGGTTTTATTAGCATCAAGCATGCCAATATTAAAATTTTTAGGGTGCTAATTAACACTAACCTAGAATCTAAAACTAGATGATTAAGGTTTTTGCTTGATATAAAGAAAGCTATACTAAGAGAAAGAGCCTACAACCTTTGTAGACTGTGTCATTCTCTTCTCAAGCTCCATGTAGTAGTCCACGCGATTCCACTAGGCTCCACTTGAAGTTGGATCGAGCTTCCTTTGTGATCTTCGTGCCGAAGATGATCTACTCGAAGCTTCGCTAATCTAAGCTATCTCTTCACTAAACTCTTTAGTGAAGTAAACACACTACACTTAAATTACCAATCAAGTGTAGGATGGTGAAGTAGGGGTATTTGGACTAACTTAGGATGCTCACAAGCTCAAGGGTTCACAACTAATGTAAGGGATTGAGCTTGGAGGTGGAGGTGAAGAAAATCTAGAGAGCTAGAGAGCAAGAGCTCATGTGAAGAAAAATCACAAGTGTAGAGAAGAAAGAAGAATGGCTCATCAAATATCTCTTACTCATTGAAGCATCCAATTTCTATAAATAAAATATAGAACCATGCTTCAATAGTGAGTTAAGAGTAATAAAATAATTGATAAAAGCTATGCTTCCCCATTCCTCATTTTCCACCTTAACATTCTATTTTCACAAAATAGAATTTCAACCATGCTTCATTATATATATTTATATATATATCAAATATATATATTAATATATATATATATATAAAGAAAATAGTTAATAATTAGTGAGCTAATAATATTAGTTAATATATAATTATATCAAATATAATATATATCAAATTATTAAATCAACACTTGATTTAATAATCCAGTTATATCATATATAACCGATTAATATCGTTTATCTGTATATCACATTATCAAATCAATACTTGATTCAATAATCCGGATATATCACATATAACCTAACCGATAACAAATAACTGCCATATTAGAATATGGTATCACACACTTGTATTTAATCAGGGCCCCGCACATATCAGCATATGTGCCCTACTTCATTTCGCTTGAACTGGGAAACTTCTGTATGGGACTCTAAAGATTCGTCAATACGCCAGCAGTAGGTGATAATCACATCAGTGACCCACAAGCTGTCAGCGGTACTAGTTGGACGTAACGGCTACCCAGGTATTGAGCGATTAGAAGATCAACAAGCAAGCTTGTCCAAACTCCCATGAAGCCTATAAGTAACACTTACCATACAGTCCGGTCTCTTTGTCCGATATGTCGCATATCGAGTCTAGGGGTGGAATCGTCAGACCCCAGTAACTTGATAAGTCATTCTGATGTGTGGCTTATAACGGTTCAAGAAACTACTGATAACTCTTACCAGTAAATCTCATCAGCAACCATGGCCAGAGACTTGCTGTTATAGCCAATCGAGCATAACACAACATGAACTCCCAATACCGAGAGAGACGAAACCGCTCCTATCGCTCACTGCCTCCATGTGACTCGGGACTGTACCCAAAATCCACCTGTTTGCACGACTCCTTTGAGCCATGGTAAGGAGGAAATCAAAGCACAGCGGGAGCCACACAAGACACTATGATGATCTCGGGTCTACAGACTAACTTGTACCAGTGTCACCAGAGAACTGCTATATGACGATAGGTATATTACCATTTAGGAGTTCTCGGCGAGTCATGTTCAGCGTACCCATTCTCTAATGAGCACCTATGTACAATCTTTGATGTCAAACACCAATGGCTATGGGATCAACCATTGCTCCCTACAGGGTTAAGAAACGTACACACTAGTCTACTCTGGAATATCCATGTCCTGTCTCGATATCCTCTCGACTAGGAACTGTTAAAGGATGTGCTTATGGACTACACAAGTCCCAGTAGTATGATCCGCATCATTGTCCTGGTAGTCAAGCTAACACCCTAAGGGCTTTATCAACATGTATCAGAACATGTTAAGATAAAGAGCAACCAGATAGCATACTATCATATCGAGCAAGAAAGTCCTTTATATATATGTCCAAGCATCCACTATAATTTACAATAATATATAATAATGGCGTCTAGGGCATACATATTCCTAACAAGGAAGAGTGATGAAATCCCCACCTAATCTGAATTGGTATTATAACCTCTTAAAATATGTATTTATTTGATGCAAAACGATAAACAAAATCAAAACAACACAATCTTGTTTTTATTTTAGGGGCGTTGTTTGTGCAAATAAACCTACAGGAAATGCAATTTAGTGAAGTTCAGGGAGGAATTTTAGAAGATAATAAACACAGAAAAATTTAGGGCACGGATTCTAAGACTCGACCGCGGAACCGCGACAAATTTGCTTGTGTGGTCGCGGTTTAGCGGTGGAAATGATGATTTGGTGCTTAAAATTTCTTCCGTACATTCCACTGGTTCTTTTCTCCTGGTTTTCAGCCTTTGGTTCTCGTTTAGATTATTGTACTTACTCCAGAATTCTTTGCACACTCGCATAAAAATTATCAAAAATAACAAGATGGTTTTTATTATATTTATGGTTTTTAGGGTTTTGAATTTTATATATATACAAATTAACCCGAATAATAAGAAAGAAATACGTTACCGTCTCCCTAGCAACGACGCCATTTGATCGGTAGAGATTTCACAATATGATATGTGTTCTACTTGTTCTACTTACCATAATTAAGTAGGGTTCGCTTGGTAGCTAGATGGTTGAGTACGAGTCGATCCACGGAGAGATGGTAAGTGTTTCCGTTCTTATTTTAGACGAGTCAATTAAAACAATGCCTAAATTTGTTCTATTCTATCTTGAGTGTTGTGTATATTTATATTCAAGAGATCTTGTTAGGGTTAGATTTGGTTAGTAGAGTTAGAAATTATTCTTGTGCTTGTCTTTTGCCATCATTGAAATGATGTCAGAGTAATCAGAAGTAACGGGGATTAGGAGGACATAGAAATGGTATTTGCGAGTTTAAGCAAGCTTTCCAACGCTAAATCCAATTCTAGTGCCCCTTGTCCGTTCGTTCCATACTCTTATTTCCAACCCTAAGCGAAACATCCACAACAAGTCTCCAATTAAGTGGCAACTACATGTCATGTTATAGTGCGCCTAAAGGAATTCTCAACTTAAGTCACGGCTATATGTCACTTATATCGCGCCTAAGGGGTAGGTTATGTTTGTTTGGTCTATATTCAATTCAAGTTGTTTGGCGAAGAGAAGCACAAGGGATTTTTCCATCCCTCATACCACCCTTCCTTAACCCAAACAAGTAAGTAAACTACTCACTCATTTTAAAAGAAAACAAAATTGAAGAGGAGAAAATAAATAAGAATAAGGGCAAAAACTAGCTTCTTGGGATCTCACCTAAGCAAGAATCACACTCGAACATCATAGTTTTGCAAAAGATAAATAAAAGAGAAGAGAAGAAAAACAAATAAATTCAACAACTAACTAACAAACATGTAATAAATTTTAAGCTGAGAATCAAAATACAATGCAATAAAATAAAAATACAAGGTAGAAAAAAACTCTCATCTTCATTATTCATCCACTTAAAAGCTCTCACTACATTTTAATGGAGAAGAGACGACGAAGAAGAAGAAAACTACACTATCTAAAACTAATCCTAATGAAAATAAATCATGCCTTTTTACCTCTGTACTGGAGCATTTATAGGTAGTAAAATGAAACCCGAAGGCAATATTCTGAGCCCTTACACAATGACCAAAACATCTATGAAAATCCATCACATTTGGCTACGACACGACCGCTGATCTGTCGCCAAATAGGCCAAAATTTCGTTGATCCACGGTCCTTTTTTGGAATTGGCATGCCGTTTTTCTTGTGGGTTCTTATGTTGCTATCTTCTTCTTTTTGGTAGGTTCATATTTGCAAAATCCTTCCAAAATATTCTCAGATTTTCAAAAGTCTAAAATGGCAATACAATTGAATTTTGTGCCTTGATCTCCCTCGAACTCTGCGTTGCCACTTTGATCCTTGTGCTGTCTCCCTCATGCTTTGTGTTTGTCCTAGACACGAATGACTATCGCTTGATCTTATCCCTTATACCGGTAAGCGACACTTGACAGATGTGGATGACCAGAACCCGGATTTTATGTGTTTTCGGCAGTTGTGCTGAATTTGTCATAACTGAAGAGAATGCGCATGATTTGCGTTGTTCTGAACTGAGAACCTGTAATCTGTAATTAGTAAGCACGGATCAAAAGCACCTACCTATATACAAATATGCATAAAAATGAGCGGTATTAAATGCAATATTCTGTTGTACACACCGGCGACGAACTGTAAGTTCTTTATGTTCTCTAAAATAGGGTTTATAACATGATGGAAGCGATAATTTAAAAAATCTAGAGAGCAATTACAAGCAAACAAAAGATCATGAACAACAATTACAATATGCAACAAAACCAGTGAGCTAATTTTACAAGTTTAAAGAGACTACAATCTTTGTAGTATGTTAGTCACCTCTCCTTAGACTCCGGCTAGTCTCCACGAAATCCGGAACAAGCTTTCTCGATGATATTTTTGCCGAAGATGATCCACTTGGGATAACTCCAATACAATCTTTAGTTTCAAATTGATCTCATCAAAATGAAGCAACCCACTAATTAAACTTGCTAAGAATGATTAGTAGGTGGTATAGAATAATTAACTCAATTTTTCTCTTTTATTTTATTTTCTACACTTGAGAAAAACCCAAGAGAGGTGCCATGGAGATGAGACTGAGAAGTGATGAGGTTCAAGATAAGAACAAAACCAAATAAATCATATGAATCACACATAATGAGTCACCAAAATGAGATATCAAAGAAAACAACCATAGAATTCTCCAACCATGTATTTTCTATAACTTATTCACTTTAAGAATGTTCTCATCTAAACCAAATAAGTCTCATACTCCCATCTCTAATGTATCATCATACATTACACAATATTTATATCAAATATAAATATTAATAAAGAGAAGAAAGTAATAAAGTGGGCATGATATTAGTTATTATATAAATATATCAATATATAAATATATATATTTAATTATTAAATCAATACTTGATTTAATAATCTGGTTATATCATATATACTGGCTAATATCATTAAACACTCGATTAAAGTACGCGTATCATCACATACACGTGTTTAATCGAATTCTTGCACGTATCCTTATACATGCCCTATATCGTTTCTCCTATGCCGGCAATCTCTGTGTAGGACTCTAAAGATTCGACAATACGCTTTCAAGTAGGTTAGGATCATATCCATGGCCCGCAAGCACGTTAGCGGTACTAGCTGCACATAACGGCTATCTAGGTATTGATTGAAAGAAGGTCAATAAGCAAGTTCATCTGAACCCTGCAAAGTCTATCAGTGACATCACCGTACAGTCCGGTCTCTTTGTCTAAGAGTATCGCATATTGTGTCTAGGGTTTGGAATCTGTCAGACCCCAATAATTTTATAAGTCGTGCAACAGAGGACTCATAACCAATGGAGATACAACTGATAACATTTATCAGTTTATCTCCACTGCGATGGCCATCGACTTGTGGTTGTAGTCATATCCTGCATAGTGTGACATCAACTCCCTATACCTGGAGAAATGAATCCCCTCGACCGCTCACTGCCTCTACGTGCTTCGGGACTATACCCAACAAAAACCTGTTTGCACGATTCCTTTGAGCCGTGGTAGGGTAGAAGTCTAAGTATAGTGGGAACACACGTGAGACATTATGGTGATCATGTTAGGTCTACGTTACCCACCCCGGTTCTTTTGGGGAGGCGGAATAGGTAAAAATAAAATTTTTCTCACAAGGTAACATGGACCAACCATGAAGGATCTTTGCTAAACAAAAACTAACAAACAAACAACAAGTTCTAGCTACTATGTTGGGTTATACCTAGATCTTGAACTCCTTCTCTTCTTGTTGTGGTCCTCTTTCTTGCTTGCTCCTTGGAGTGGTGTAGACGGCTTCTCCTCTTCGTCTTCTCTTTGCCGAAGAAAGATCCACCCGAGGGCCTCTACCTTGAGTTCCTACCTCAACCAAGAGGTAACTAGAGGGCTTGGTTTGCTATACAAAGAACCATAGAAAGAGTAGAGAGATGTTTTGATGGTTTAGTCTCCAAAGCTTATGATTTTCAACACACGAAACACTTAAGTTTTGAGAGAGGAAGAGGGAGAGCTTTTTCAAGAGAGAGAAAGAGCATGAGACAGATGAGAGAAAAATAACAACCATCTCTCATATGAGAGAAAATGATAATAATAATAATAATAATAATTAAAATAAATTGTGATGGTTAGTTTGGAATGACCATTATCATTTCACATTAAATGCAATTTGCAAGAATCAACAAGCATCTTGCAAAAGAAATGATGATGGTCAAAATGTCAACAAAAGTCAAATGGTCAACCAAAGTCAAATGGTCAACCTAACCATGGCACAATAATCCTTAATTAATATTATTAATCATATTCCTCATTCTCATTAGGGTTTAGAAAAAGTCAACTGTCAAAAACCCTAATGAGATTCCTCTGCCTCCGCCAACTGTGCATACACACCCGCATCCGTGTTCCGAGGAACACGAATACAAAGAGACAAAACTAATCCCCAAAAAAATACTAGGATCTGGCTTAAATCAAAGCCCGCTAGTAATAACTGCCCGTACACCAAACGTGCACAAGTGCGCGGATGTGAACGAACCCCGTCGCAAAACTATGCGACCTCTACTCAGTTTTGCCCAAAGGCGAATAACCCTCTGTGTGGGACTCTAAAGACTCGACACTACGCTGGCAGTGGGTTTAACCACAGGCCGCAAGCGGTACTAGCTGTACGTAACGGTCCCCAGGTAGATGCCGATAAGAAGACCGATGAGGTGAACCCATCCGAACTCCTACTGAGCCTGAATGTGACAATCTTCGTACAGTCCGGTCTGTTCATCTAAGAGTATTACATGGCGGGCCTAAGGGGCGGTAAACGTCAGACCCCTAATAGCGGTACAAGTCGTGTCGGAGTGTAGCCCAGAACACACTGAGAAACTACTGGAAACACTACCAGTAAATTTCGCTTGCCCTGGCCAGGGACGACTATGTGTAATGGCTTTCCTAGACACAGCGCGATATCAACTCCCAATACCGGGAGAGACGAATCCTGTCTAACCGTCACTGCCTCCAAGTGCTTCGGGACTGCACCCAACTACTACTTGTTTGCACGACTCAATAGAGCCGTGGTAGGGTAGTAATCTAAGAACAGTGGGAACACACTCGAGGCGAAGTGATAGTATCAAGTCAACGGACTAAGCTGTACTCATGTCATCTGGGAACTGTTAACTGACGATAAGTATAATACCAACCAACAGTTCCCGACGAGTCCTGTCCAGTATACTCGTAACCTAACGAGCACCTGCATACTATCTCCAGTACGACGTACTGATGGCTGTGGGACAGACCATCTCCCCTGCTGGGACGAGAAGCGTATGCACCAGTCTACTCTGGAGTATCGATGCCCTGTCTCGATAATCCTACGACTAGGGACCAAAATAAGGATGTGCTTATAGACTACCCCATCCCCCACTAGTATGATCACCATCACAACGCCGGTAGTCAAGCAAAGATCGTAAGGGCTCCATCAATATGTATTAGCGATATGTTAAAATAAACATATAAACATATTAAGATAGAAACAAACCAAGTAGCATACTACTATATCGAGCAAGACTATCGTAAAATCTGTGTATATATCCCAAGCTTCCAAAATGTATTATACGAACTAGTACTATACAATAATGGCCTTTAGGACATACATATCCAACAGATCACAGGTCCTTAAGGACTATCTTACACTCATGTCACCAGAGAACTGCTACCTGACATTGGTATATTACCAACTAGGAGTTCTTGGTGAGTCCGTCCAGTGTATCTCATCCAATGAGTATCTGTATACAATCTTCGATGTTAAACACCATTAGTTGTAGGATCAACTATCGCCCTCCAACCGGGTCAGGAAACATACACACCAGTCTAAACTGCACTACCGATGCCCAGTCATGATACTCTTATGAGTAGGGACATTTAAAGATGTGCTTATCGACTATGATCTCCATCACCGTCCAGGTAGTCAAGCAAAATGTTAGGGATTTATTTCATATCTAAATGATACGTGATAGTGAATAAAACGCATCACATGAAAGATAAAGACAAACCTGATAGCATATTATCTTCTCGAGTAAAATTGCTCTTTCATATAGGTTCTCTTTCAATTACAATAATTGACTTAAGGGCACATATATCCAATAATCTCACACTTGCACTTAAGGCTAATTATTACGGTATCTCATACCCAACTTCTGTACTAACAGTTTCGCAAACTGCGTTCGAGAACTAGCCTCAATGTATGGACCCGGCACAATGCATTTGTTCTCCACCGAAAGACCGGACTGAGACGTTGGGACGACTGGCCTGAATTTAGGGGAAGATGCTATTTAGACTCTCCATCCACCTCTCCAAAAATACCAAGTTGATTTATAGCACCATATATCGAAGGTTTGGACGGATGCGACAGTTGTAGCAGACTTATCAGATTCCCCCTCATTTGTGAGGGGTTTTTGATTGTGGGGACGCTCTTCTCTGCAGGCGCAAGCCCCTGTAGTTAATTACATTATCGCATTGCGATAACCACTTTCTCCTGCTCCAGCAGTTCACTTCATATCGTGTGTATTTTTGTTTATTTTGGTTGCCTGTAGATTGTATACGGATTCTAGTTTATGTCGTCGCCCGTAGGGCGCAGATTAGTCCAAATCCGTATATTTTAGATTTGGGATTTTGAATTTAAAAATATTTTGTTTATCTTAAGGACCGTTAATCTATTTTGAGATTAAGATCAACTTAAACATATGAACATTTGTGCCCAATTTATTTTTTTCAACTAAGAATACATAAGTCCTATTTGAGACTAAGATCAACTTAGAAATATTTTAAGGATCATTAAATTTTATTAAGATCCAAAGCATTTGGGCTCAGTTGCAAGAAAACTTTAGAGATCGCCAATTTGGGCTTAGTCTGCTCATTCTTTTTTGTTCAAAAGTGCTAAGCACTTATTTAAGCTTTGTTTGTTCAGCCCTTTTTTTTATGCAAAAATGCTAAGCACTTGTTTGACGCTATGGTGCTCACATGGGTATCATGTGAAGCCTTTAGTTATGGGCGCTGCCCAATCAGTGCTAAGCACTCAGTTATATATAGCGTTAAGCACTTTTTTATATGTCGTCTACGTGAGGAGCACATGCGACGCTGGGTGCTGCCCAATCAGTGCTAAGAACTTAGCCATTTTGGCTGTATATGAAGTGTATATGAAGTGCTAAGCACTTTTTTGTGGCGCCCATATGAGGAGCACGTGAGGCGCTGGGCGCTGCCTAATCAGTGTTAAATACTCAGCTATTTTGGTTTTATATGAAATGCTAAGTACTTTTGTGTGTCGCCCACTTGAGGAGAACGTGAGGCGCTGGGCGCTGCCCAATCAGTGCTAAGCACTTAGTCTTTTTGGCTGTAAATAAAATGCTGAGCACTTTTATTCAGTGCCCATGTGTACTTCATGTGAGGCGCTGGCTTTCTGCTTTGGGCACCCGCGTGTTTTTCACGTAAGGCGCTGAGCGCTGTTGGGAGGGCGCCCACGTGAGAAACACGTGAGGCGCTAAGTTCTTTTCTTCTTTTAGAGATTGAATCTCTGCTAATGCCATTTTAGCCATTAATGATTATCAAGATCTCTATTTTGAAGACCTTGAATCGTTTTTTCTTCATTGGAGAACTAAGTTCTTCTTTTCTTTTTATAAGAACTAAGTTCTTTATATAGGGTTAAACTCTAATTTCGAAGGAATTAAATTCTCAGAACATATGTTATTTTCCTTTTTCTCTTTCTTTTTAACTTAGTTCTTTTCTGAAATTTTGATTCTCAAGAACAAGATATTCCCGATGAGAATTAAATTCTCAACTTGTGGGAGACTTGTTTTGTGGATCTCTGATCCAGAGAAAGAACTAAGTTCTTTGAGAAGGGTTAAACCCTTAGATAGGTAAAAAGAGATATTTTGATCTCTGTGTTTTCTTTATCTAGGGTTTTGAGGAGGAAAGTCTTCTTCTTTTATTGAGAATTAAATTCTCTGTTGTTTTGAAAGTTTTCTGTATTTTTCAAAAGCTTATAGGGGGGTTTCCTTCCATCTGAGACTTGAAGTCTCGGGTCCTTTATATAGGAGGCAAATTGTTAATTAGTTTTGAGAGAATCATTTATTGAGAGATTTCAGTTGATTTAATTGGTCTCAAAATTTGTTTGGGAAATTTTATCCACCGTTGGATCTTTGATCCTAGGGTTTCTATTTTACAGTATATATTTTCTTGTTTTTAACAAGATTGGAAAAATATTTTCCCATATATAGAATTTATTCTGTCAAACGGTGATTTTTTAATCACCATTGGAATTTTAATCCAAGGGCTCTCTGTTTTACAGAGAGCAATCTTTTTTGTTTGTAAAAATTGAGGACAGATATTTCTCAAAATAGAATTTAATTCTATTGTTTGATGATTTATCATCAACATTGGATCTTTGATCTGATGACTCTGTTTAACAGAGAGTATTCCAATTTTTTAGGGAAATATTCTCATGTAGAATTTAATTCTACTAATAAAAACTTGGACGCCGGCGCTCACGTATTGTGTACGTGGGCGCCACTTAAAAATTTAATTTTTATTTATGATAGGCGCTCCTATGCTTTGTACATTGGCGCCCACGTGAGCTTCACGTGCGGCGCCACCATATGATTTAATCCTAAGGGGTTGGTACTGGTGGGGCTCCCTCGTGAGGAACACGTGAGGCACTGCCTCATTAATATTTAACAGAGCTTGGCTTTTTTTTCTTATGTTTAAATATTAGGGGAACAAATACCCCCCACCGTTGTTCTCACGTAGCTCATACATGAGTGCAACGGTGTCACTTTTTCCACCGTTTGATCTTCTAGGGAGTTGAACCGTCCCTTCACATCCTATAAATAGGGCTTTTGGCCCTTGAGATGAGTGCCATCTTATCATCTTTTTTGAGTATTCTTCTTCCTTGAAAATTTAATTCTCATCTCATAGCTTACATTTCTGTCCACAGAACTTTTTCAGAGTTAAACTCTGCTAAAAAAATTGGTAAGGATCATGATCAAAGTTCAACTCTTAAAAGAACCTTCCTTTTTGTTTTGAATTTTTAACCCATTAATAGAGCTTGGCTCTTTTTTTAAATGATCTCTCAGAGATCTTAAAAATAACTTCTCACCCATTTTAAAATAAACCGTGGGTTTCAAAACCCTGTTAGTTCTCTTCTTAGGGTTTTACCCTATCATTGATCTTGTTTTTTGAGGGTTTCTGGAATTTAATTCCATTATATTTCTCATCTGTCTTCCAACTTGGGGGGCTTCTGGGATTTAATCCTATTATCTGAGGAATTTTAATTCCATTTTGTCTTAAAGAGTTTAGCTCTGAGAAATTTTTGAACTTTTTGGGAATTTTATTCCCCTTCCTGTTCCCCTCATTTTTTTATATATAGGGTTCTAATACCCTTCTTTACAGATTTGAATCTGTTGCAGGGCTCGTTTTCCGAGAACACTTGGAGTTTTTAACTCCACTACTCAATAGGATTATTCATTTAATGAGAATCCTTTTGGATTCTCACAATGGGTGCCTATCTCATCATTGATGAGCCATCATCTTGATTTTGTGTGGCCTACTGTTATTTTCTTTTAGACTGCAGTGATTTTATTAAGCCATAATGGAGTACATATTTGGGTGTACTGAAAATGCTAAGGCCCTTAGTTGCAGTTAATTACATTATTCCAATCACTAACTCTCTGCGGTTTTTTTAGGTACTATGGTTTCCAATTCCTTTTTTCCTTATGTCTGTTCGAAGTGCCCTTTTGCCGACGTGCCTATAGATCGGGAAGTCTTTGCTTTAATCCGGGACTACGATCCAGAGCAAAAGTCTCTTCATCTATGGAGATCGTGGTATAGTTATATTATCCGGGGTTGGCGCAGTTTTACTTGTGCGGTGCCATTAGAACTAATCCCGTTGATTCATTTTGCTGACCCTCCGCAGGTCGCTTATGCAGTGGAAGAGATCAATTAGACTGCGGAAGGTCATTTTCAGCCTTCCATGACGTCGATACCAGTTCAGTCACCGATGGCCCTAGATATTCTGGGGTGTCGCATATGTCAAGGATAAGCGCGTCCTTAGGGTCAGGTTTATATAATAGAGGTGACCCCTCGACATCCGGTTGGTTATCTGCAGTGGGCCTGTTACATTTTATCGGCCAAGAAAATGTTACTGCTGAAGATCGGGTTATACCCAGCGGTCTACGCGTCTCTTTTCTATTATCACACTTCTCATGTGTGGTGGGTTAAATCCTTCTTGGAACAATGGAACATTCCAACCCACACGTTTCTTTTATCAGATCGTGAGGTATTGATCTCGCTGGAAGAATTCACAGAAATCTCCAGGTTACCCGACAGGAGAGCATCATGAGGAGATACTTCCTCCTAACGAGTATGTTTTTGCCACCGAGTCGGTAGTCATGGGCCTTACCTCGGAAAACGCTATCCAACACAAGTTCCCTAGTTTGATAAAAATGCTGAATATCTATGAGAGCTTGTTTTTGGAGTCTGGGGTCATGGGGTTAGCTTTTCTGACTTCATCACCCATTTCCTTCGTCCGAAGGTTTTATCGAAGAAGGCTGCAAAGTTTGCCAAGCTCGATGATCCATTCGGATTTGGCTCGGACAAATTACCAACTTCAGAGGCGGATTTAAAGCTTTTTTTTATTCCGGATACCCCCATCATCCCTTTTGCAGAGATTGCCGCTCCGAATATTAATGAGGATACGTTTTTCTTGGGTTTTATTGGTTTTTGGTTGAGCTGGTTTGCACTCCCAATACACCCTCGCTACATGAGACCATCTGTTTTCTATCCGGCCCATCGCATTACGGCAGGGACACGTATGACTTTTGGGGTTGCAGGATTGGCCCACTTATATCATAGTCTAAGTATAGCGGCCGACACCGCCTAGCCGGGCTTGAAGCCCGTAAATCTCCCCTTGCACTACTTCACATCGTGGATTGAGATGCACGTGTTGGGTGCCTTTGGTGTGCATAAAAGGCCTAGATTTTATGAAGGGTACAACTTCCCTCAGGTCATGCAATTGGTTGGAGCTTCTTCTCCAGATCCGACACAGCGAGAGGTTCGTTGATTGCTCCTACATTCGCGCATGGTGGGGGACAACATGACCTTCGTTGATAGGGTTCTAACCATTGGTAAAGAACCCTCCAAAGTGATCCAGCTGCTCCACGATTCCTTTAAGGACAGAGTTTCTACTTTGAGGGCCCGGGAGATTGCGCAATTGTATTCAATTAGGCCGGGCTTCCTTGTATTCAGGCAAAATGCATCAGTGTTATTCATGCGATATAACCCGCATCGCATTGCTCAGCAATCTGGTTATAACCAAGGTATTCCCCTTGAAGCATTTCTCGTTGATCCGGTTGCTACAAAGGAAAGCGTTCACAATTTGGCGCACCATTTTATGCGACTGAATACGAGGTCTCATTTCCTTATCGCCAAGCCGAGTCATATCCCAAAGGCCTCTAATACTTACATTGCCTGGTATCAGCATACAACATGTGCTGTTATCAAGGAGGACAGTGGATGCTTCTTAACCATAAGGATTCTGTCCCGGCTAGTAATCCTGCAGTTCCACTGAAGCGACGGGCCGTTGTCCATCCTTCTTTGAGAGAGAGCACCGCGACTGTAGTTCTGCGAGCCTTTCCGACTAAGCCACGACCAGATGTAAGTGCTCCTGGGAATGTGGTGGCTGCAGCGTCTCCTGAGTCGGGAATTGGCTCGGAAATCGGGATTCGCCGTCTCAAGAAGCCTGCAAAGTGAAAGCTTTTATCGTCAGGTGTTGTTGCTGGCTCGCAGAAAAAGAAGAAATCTTTATTTCGGCTGATGTTGTATTCGGTTAGGAGCCGCATGCTTCCTACAGTGAAGGCTTGTCTGAGTATGGCACCAATGACAGTCTGTTCGGGGTTTCTACTGATAAGAATGTCGATATTGATCTTCAAGCCGCTATTGAGGCTTTTTAGAGATTAGCCTACGAGCAAGCAACGCCTGCTTCTCTTGCGGCGTCAGGGATATCTCATTTACATTCTTATGTATATATATATTTTAAAATTTATTATGTTTTATTAACGCTCTTTTCTTAATAGGCATCTCCACCAAAGAGGCTCTTTTAGCGTCCCTTAAAACATTTGAGGAAGAGGAGAGGCTTCGCGCTTCTATGGGTCTCGGTATGATTTGTTTTATGACGCCTTTGAATATACATGTTTAGCTCATTTCATTCACACCCTGACTCCCCCATTTTTTATTACAATAACCATCTCAACTTGTGTTATTCCGAGTGGAGAGGATCTCCCTCCCTCGATGGCACCTACGGAGCCTGCAGAGCTATCGGCTACAGTTGAGGCCTCCCCAGGGCTGCTACGGGAAGCATCGCTAAAGCAGTCGATGACGGACATTACAGCAGATTCGGAGGTCTAGCCTGACTTGGATAAAGACATTCCTCTGTCTGAGGTTCTGAAGAGATCTTTTCGTACGACTAAAGCCAAGAAGAAGCGCCGGAAGCACGCAGCGAGGGAGCGTCATGCTAACTTGGCCACAGGCATAGGTTTCAGCGATGTACGACCCCCTGATGTTTCCATGGAGGACATTCCTTCTGCTTTGTCAACTGCTCATAGGCAGGTTGCGCGTGTAGCTTGTGAAGAGGCCGAGCGGTTACTTTAAGGTAAGACAGCGCATGATATCCTGATGAATCTAATAAGACTTATCAGTTTTTTTGAATTATGACACGCTTTTCCTTGAAAGATGTAGCAGGGCTAAGTTTAGGTGTTAACGTGGCGGGTGAAGTGCCAGCGTTTGAAGATTCTAGGGCGTCGGGCCTTCATTTTGAATCCAGAACTATTCCAACTGCTACTTCCTCCCCTTATGGATCCCCAACATCGGCAGGTGATGCTAGCATGATGACGGTCCTTATTGATTTGGGAGACGAAGGTGTAGACGTTGAGTCCGTCTTCCCGGTGATGGTGAAAATCAAGGAAGCTGTCATGGCTAGTGACGCTCCAGATACTGGTATGGTTTCTGCATCGTCAGGTATTCCTCGTGTTATTACTTTTGGGTTCTCAGTCCTACTAGACACATTCACTAATATCTCCTTTATTTCAAATATAGGTGTAGTAAACTCTGGCACTGTGCTGATTGAAGAATCCCTATCAGCCGTCGCCATGACTGTCGCTAATCAACCTATCTTTCTCGCACCTCCCCGAGTTCTCTCGTGTTCAGCGACGGAAGGTAAAAATCTTTTATTTCCTTGTTTTAGTATAGATATTATTTCTTGGATTAATTTATTTACCATATATTGTTACAATCCTATAGGAGTGCTTTTCGACCACTTATGCCAAATGTTAAACTCGCACTTCGCCTTCTAATCGGAATTCGTCCCATCTTCGGGTGTTGGTTAGTATATTCTTCATCTATTATTTCATCTTTATATAAGTAATCTTTCTATTGCTAAGATTTTCTCATATTAACCACAGTCTTATGTCTCGAGGGAGAGGACGAAGGAATAGCTGAGCCACCTATACTCCCTGATTTGCCACTTTTGACAATTGGTATGTTAGATCTCATTCATCATCATTCTTTTTTATTTTTCGGTTGAAACCTGACCTTTCTTTGTGTGTGTCTTACTCTGTAGCAGCTACACCGGCTTTAGCTCCTCTTGAGTCTCGTATTTCTATGCCCGTGGGGCCCTTCGCTAAGTGTCACTCTTCCAAGGGTTGGCAAATAGCAGGCGGATGCTAAGCAAATTTATTGAAGACCTTAATGTCGAAGCTCTCATTTCTGCTGCGGACTTTGTGGACGAAGTCAACCCTAT
Source organism: Agapanthus africanus (assembly GCA_030015575.1). NCBI lineage: Eukaryota > Viridiplantae > Streptophyta > Magnoliopsida > Asparagales > Amaryllidaceae > Agapanthus > Agapanthus africanus. The sequence goes on from CM057337.1 coordinate 207,781,512, forward strand.
ACTGGTAACCCTTGTGACTTTTCACAATGAAAATTTCGTCGGCATTTAGGTTGACTACTGTAAGCGAATTAAGGCTTGACTCCATGAGATCGAGCACAAACGTCTTGCGCCTGAGGCATTATTCACGAAGGCTCAACTGGTCGCATGGATCGGGCAAAGTGCCGCTTCCATTCAATACTTCGAGCAGAAGTTGGTTGTGAAGCAAAAGGAGCATGAAACGGCTTTTGGTGAATCCAGTCAATTGCATGCCCAGGTCGAAGCGAATGCTACGCAACTGCAAGTTATCTTGGAAAATCTTCAACAATGCGTTTCTAAAGGAGTCTCGCTGAGGCAGAATCTTGACTCTACTGAGCGAGAAATACAAGATTGCGAACTTGCTAAGCAGGAAATTACTGAGAAGCTTTCTTCATGCTTGCAACAACGGGCTCAAGTCGAAGCAACGCTGGCTACAGTAGTGGAGCGTGAGGAAGAGCTACGGCAAGAGAGTGAACGGGTTTCCATTTTATTGAAAGCCATGCCCTCTTAGGGGCTAGAATTGTATCCCCTTATATATATATATATATATATATATATATATAAATTGTACCTTTCAAACATTTTGATTCATGAATAAAGAGTATATATTTTTTTCATGCACTCCTTTTTGTTTGATGTCTTGATTCGGCACTAATTAGTTTATTTACTCGTTTCGGTGTTTGTAGTTTATTCACTCATTTCAGAGTTTCTAGTTTATGTACTCATTTCGGAGTTTATAGTTTATTCATTCATTTCGGAATCTCTAGTTTATATACTCAATTCGGAGTATTTTTAGTTTACCTCCCTTGGGTTTACAGGCAAACTTGTCTTAATGTTGTATGTAGATAACCCCCATTCTTTACAACAGGAGTCTGTTAGGTTTGTGGTACTTGGGTTTTAGTCCATGGCACCATCGCATTGGCTAGTGTATTCCTCAATATGCAGTCTTTAAGCTGCTGTTCGAGTAGTAATGCGACTGTCGTGTCTCTGATCCCTTCAGAGGCTGGACAAGCCATCTTCAAGTAATCTCCTTAGATTATATTATCTTCGGAAGAGCAAACGTTAGAAATTTGCCATGACACTTTTTACCTGATATTAGGCTCAATTTGGAGCCCCGATGAGTCATACCTTCATCTTTTTGGGATGGGATGATCTCCAATGGTCTTTTAGGCTTTATATGAGTTGCTGCCAACATCCGAAGCCGGGAATATGCCGTCACTTCGTTTTTTTGCTTTGACGATGTCGCTCCGATTCTTTTCTGAAGTAGGGTAGACATCTGTAAGACCTCTATACTGCGTGTATTGCAATTGAAGTCCGGATCTAGGAATATGCCATTGCTCCAATTTCATTTGATAATTGCGTTCGCATCCTGTTGAAATGAGGGGGAACGCAGGGATATTCCCTAAGTTGTATATGTACCATCAAGACTTAGAGCTAGGATTTTGCCACGGCTCTATTTTTGCTTTGACCCTTGACTCTTTTGTTGACGTTGCGTTTGCATCCTGCTGGAATGAGAAGAACATCGGGGTGATCTCTAGGCTTTAGATGTTTCTATTAAGACTTGAAGCTAGGATTTTGCCGTCACTTCACTTTTATTTGATTATTGTGTCTGCCCCTGCTAGAATGAAGAAGGGGGACACAGGGATAGTCTCTAGGTTGTATATGTACCGTCAAGAATTGAAGCTAGGATTTTTCCATGGCTTTATTTTTGCTTTGACCCTTGGGTCTTTTGTTGACGGTGCGTCTACATCCTACTGGCATGAGAATCATGTCGAGTCGATCTTTAGGCTGTAGATGTTGTCATTAGGATCTGGCTCTCCCTTTGACGGAGCCTGGTGGGAAAATACGGTTCCCTTTCTTTCATTTTTGCCCATGGATCGTATACAAAAGTCAATATGGACATACTTGCACGGCAGAAAGTTTTATTTTTATTATTAATATTTTTAATTCTTCCCGCAATGCTCTATCTTTTCAGCTTTTTATATCACGAAAGTCACGATTGCCTAATCATTTTGGGTATTTATCGCAGTGCTCAATAATTTCGGCTATTTTTGTAGTTTTACTCGCCGCTTTTTATTGCGAGTTGCCCTAACATTTCAGCTGTCTATGCATATTGCTGATTTTTATCATGAGTTGGGGACTTGGTCCTCATACTCATTGTGGCATCAGCATCTCTACAACTGGAATATTTCCTGGAGGGAATAATCATTTGCCGTGAGAGGACTTGGAGTTTGACACCTATTTAGGCATCACTATCGCTACAACTGGAATATTTCCAGGAGCGAATCATCATTTGCCTTTGTCGATTTGAACATAGATGGCTTAGTAGAGAGGGTTAGGATACTGTTGACTAAGGCTTTTGACTTTATAAGCTGTAAGGGTTTCATAAAGGTATTTCTCCCTACGAGTCGTGAGGATCTTGTAGGTGTGTTTTCTCCTTAGGAATCGTGGGGATTCCTAACTGCGTTTTCTCTTGTAAGTCGTAAGGATCTTCCAAGAGTGTTTTCTCCTTATAAGTCGAGAGGACTTACAAATGTCGTTCACCATATGGGGAATTTCTCGTCATTGGTAGAACTTGGTGGGGGAGATATTTATTTATGCTCGTGGATTGTATATAAGGGTCAATATAGGACTGCCTGTAGGGCAATATTAGGGGAATATCATGGCGTAAGAATAAGTTTAGATCCCTGTAACTTAAGTCTTTTGAATCGTATGAGTCGTGAGGGTCTCAGGGGGAAATTCTCCTTACAAGCCGTAAAGATCTCACAAGTGTAGTTCTCCTTAGGATTCGTAGGGATTTCTAAGTGTGTTGCTCTTTTATGAGTCTTAAGGATCTCACGCAGGTATTTTCTCCTCACAAGATTGAAAGGACCCTATATGTGTATTTTATTATTATTTTTATGAGATTGCGTCCTTCCAGCTTTTCACAAGCTTGCCGGTAGTCCTGCTTTTTTTTACTCACAGCACCCTTTCGGGTTTTCATCCGTGCCCATTTCACTTGTGGACATACCTTTTTTTAACGAGTTTGCGTCCTTCCGGGTTTTCACAAGCTTACTGGTAGCCCTGCTGTTTTTACTCACGGTGTCCATTCGGGTTTTCATCCGTGCCCATTTCGCTTGTAGACATACAGTTTTTTAACGAGTTTGCGCCCTTCCGGGTTTTCATAAGCTCGCCGGTAGCCCTGCTGTTTGTACTCATTATTCCCTTCTGGGTTTTCGTCCGTGCCCATTTCATTTGTGGACATACCTTTTTTTTGGGTCCAACATTCCCTTCTTGGGGACGAACATTAGTTTAATGACATTTCGGTCCATTATTAGTTTAAGGACATCTCGGTCATTGTTAGTTTAAGGACATCTCGGTCCATTATTGCCATGTTTGAGTTGACGGAGATTTTTGGATACTACTCTTGACATTCTGACTCAGGAAGATAGTGGGCGGACAGAAGCGTCGTCATCTATCATTGACCCAGGTCGTGACTCGTTAGGCATAGTATTTTTTGAGGAATCGACCGTTTATTGGCCATAATGGTCTTTCGCCATGCATATCCATAAGCAGGTAGGCTCCACCTTGGTAGACTTTGTCTATGATGTACGGGCCTTCATAGTTTGGCTCGAATTTTCTCCATTTCGCACGATTGGGGATCATTGGTCTTTTAACGACTAGTACGAGTTCGCCTTGGCGGAATCTTCTCAGTTTGGTCATTTTTTCGTATGACCATGTCATCCTTGTCTTATAAGCATCTAGATTTTTCTGTGCTATAAGGAGAGTTTCGTCGAGCTCCTCAAGCCTAAGATGAGCGTTTTCTTTATCTGTCAGCTTGTATCGAACCGCTACTCGTAGAGAAGGGAGTTCTACCTCCAGTAGGAGCACTGCTTCTGTGCCAAACACCAACGCATATGATGTTGTATTCGTGGCCATTTTGAAAGTTGTTCTGTATGCCCAGAAAGCTTCATGCAACCTTTCGTGCCAGTCTTTTTTTATTTCTAGACACCATTTTCTTTATAATCTTTATCCAGATCTTGTTGAAAGTTTCAGCTAGACCGTTGGCTCGAGAATTACAGACTGAAGAGTATCTCTAATCTATTTTATATTGTTGTGCGAAACGACTTATTTTATGATTTTTATAAGCTGGCCCATTATCCGAGATAATTCATCGCGGAGTGCCAAACCGATAGATGACATGGGTTCTGAAGAAATGGAAGATATTCTCCGTCTTCACCTCTCTTAATGGTACTGTTATGGCCACTTAGAGAAGTAGTCGATCGTTGCCAGTATGAACCGATGTCCTTTGGACGATACCGGTTCAATGAGGCCAATTACATCGGTTCCCCACATTTTGAACGGCCAGCTAGCCACTGTCGGGTGTAGAGGATTTAGTTGTTGATGGATGAAGTCCCCGTGAATTTGGCACGAGTGACACTGCTTCGCATATTCGAGGTAGTCCTGAATCATTGTGGGCCAATAGTAACCCATTCTTTTTTATCTTCAGCTTCATCTTTGGTCCAGCTTGGTGAGAACCGCATAGTTCGTCGTGTATTTCTTGGACGACTTTCTTTGCTTCCTCCGGCCCAGGAATCTTAGCCATAGATAGTTGAACGATCTCTTATATAGAGTACCATTGACGAAGGCGAAAGACAAAGCTCTTTTCATGAGCTGATGTCTAAACGACGCATTTTCGGGCGTTCGTTAGGACTTAAAGCAGTCTATGAAGACTTTCCTCCAGCCCTTGACCTTTTCTTCATCCTCTATTTGAAGGGTTACTTGTTCGGTCGTTTCTTTTCCTTCAGATAGCTTTATTAGGTCTTTCGAAGATATTTCTGTTGGCGTGAGAACCCTACGGCTTTGCACAAGATCCTCACGTCATCAAGATCATCATCGGTCAATTCCTTGGCCAATTTAGCCAATGCATCTGCCTTGTTGTTTCCGCACATGGTATACTTTCCAGGATATAAGCAGGGATTTGTGTCAGTAGTTGTTGTACTCTTTCGCCATACTTAATTAGTTCTGGCTTACATGTCTGATAGTCGCATTTACTTGGTTGACGATCAGCTGGAAGTCTCCATATATGAGGAGGTCTTTGATTCCCATATCAATAGCGATCTCGAGACCTTCTATTAAAGCTTCATATTCAGCTTCGTTATTAGTCATTAGCTCTGTTAAGGAGAGGGTATAACGTAATATCTCTCCTTGCGGAGTCACGAAGATAATGTCCACCCCGGCTTTGATTATAAGGGTGTTTTGCTTCCGCCTCTTCACAGAAGATGCTCCGTCGAAGTAGAGTTTCCATTAGGAATCATTTTCTTCTTCGGTTGTATTGAACACATGTTCATTTGGCAATTCATAATTTAAGGAGGAGTCAGCCGGTATCGGATGCTCCGCAAGAAAGTCGGCAATGGTCTGTCCTTTCACTGCTTTGAGGGGACGATACGTTATCGAGAACTCCATGAGGATGATGGCCCATTTGGCAAGCCTTCCTGTTAGTATATCCTTTGACAGTAGATATTAAAGAGGATCCACCTTAGATATGAGATGGACCTCGTGTACCAAGGCGTAATGTCTGAGCTTCATTATTGAGAAGATTAGTGCCAGGCAATACTTTTTGATGGGGGAATAGTTGTTTTCTGCCCCCAGGAGAACTCGAGTCAAATAGTATAGAGCCCTCTCCTTTCCCTGATCATTCTCTTGTGACCATAGTGCGCCTAGAGAACCCTCAAGAGCCATTGTATATAGGATAAGGGGTTTTCTCTTAACCGGAGCGGTCAATACCGGCGGATTTTGCAGGTATTTCTTGATTTCGTCTAGTGTGTTTTGGCATTTTTATCCCAGATGATTGGGGTCCCCTTCTTCATCAAAGGACTGTAGGGACGATATTTTCCGGAGAGGTTGGCTATGAACCGCCAGATATATGCGAGCTTTCATTGAAGAGATCATAACTGTTTGAGGGTTCTTGGCGTGGGCATTTCCATAATCGCTTTGCTCTTTGAGGGATCAATTTCGATACCCCGGTGACGTATGATGAATCCTAGGAATTTGCCTGAGGAGACTCCAAACGAGCATTTTTGAGAATTCATCTTTAGATTATACTTCCGAAGACGTCGGAACACTATTTTTAGATGTTCCTAATGTTCCTCGTGAGATCTGATTTTTACCACAAGGTCTTCGATGTAGCATTCGACAATCTCATGGATGAGGTCATCGAAGATCTTTGTTATGGCCCTATTTTACATAGCGCCGGCGTTCTTTAAACCGATGGGCATTACTTTATAGCAGAATATGCCCAATGGGGTTCGGAAGGTAGTATGATTTTGGTCTTCAGGTTGCATTTTTATTTAGTTGTATCCTGAAGATCCATCCATGAAGGAGAAGACCTCATGGGTAGACGTGTTATCGATCATCAGCTCGGTAATAGGTACTGGGATCCTTCAGACAAGTTTTGTTGAGGTCCCGAAAGTCTACGTAGATGTGGACTGTCCTGTTAGCTATAGTGCCCTCAAGGCAATTATCGTAATTGCAGGCAGGTGATTATGATGATTGAGGGAGGGCCTATACAGATAGAACAGTCTAACTCAAGATGATAGTATGCTATCTGGTTTGTCTTTATCATCATGTACATACTTTATGTGGTATTACAGATCACTATTACATGTTGATAGAGCCCATAGGATTCTTACTTGACTACCAGCATTATGATGGCGATCATATATGTGGGAGCTGGGTGGTCTATAAGCACATCCTTAAATGTCCCTAGTCGTGGGAGTTTCGAGACTGGGCATCGATACTCCAGAGTAGACTAGTGTATACTGATCGAGACCCCGACGAGGGACGGTGGCTAGGTCTCACAAGCCATTGGTGTTATTTTGTTCACCTAGGATAGTATGCAGGTGCTCATTGGGTTATGAGTACACAAGACGGACTCGCCGGGAACATGCTAGTTGGTATTATACCTATTGTTAGATAGCTGTTCCCTGGTGACATGTGTACAGGTTAGTCTGTTGACCTGAGATCGTTATTTGTCTTGTGTGAGTTTCCACTGTGCTTTGATTACTATCTTACCACGGCTCAAAGGAGTCGTGCAAACAGGTTTTAGTTGGGTACAGTCCCGAGCCACATGGAGGCAGTGAGCGGATCGTCGGGGATTCGTCTCTCCCGGTATTGGGGGTTGATGTCGCGTTGTGCATGGGTGACCATCACCAGAAATCCTCGGCCGATGTGGACGAGAATTACTGATTTAGGATCGGTAGTTTCTCAGGTGGTGATGGGTTTCATACCGACACTATATGCCGCATTATTAGGGGTCTGACTTTATCCACCCTCTAGACTCGATATGCGATACTCATAGACGAACGGACCAGACTGTACAGATATTATCACTGTCAGGCTCAGTAGGGGTTTCAGGATGAGTTTGCTCGTCGGCCCCCCTTTCGCTCAATACCTGGGTAGCCGTTACGTACAGCTAGTGCCACTGACGTGCTTGTGGTTAAACTCACTGCCAGCGTATTGACGAGTCTTTAAAGTCCCATACAGAGGGTTTTCCTGCTCGGGCGAAACGATGTAGAGGCCGTATGGTTTTTACAGCACGGTTCGATCATAAACGTGCACTTGTGCCTGTATCATGATTCGGACGGATAATACTAGTGGGCTTTGGTTTAAGCCAGATTCTAGTATATATTGTTGGATTATTTTCGTCTCATTGTATTCGTATTTTGTCGAAATACGGATACAGGTATGTATATACGGATGATGGGTATTCTTGTAATTTATTACAAGATTACTTTCTAGAAGATTACACCTCATTTAGTTTTAACCATTTAGTGGTAAATAGTTAATGAGGTAGAGGATGAGTCATGCTTGGCATTAAATTGATGGCATGCTTTGTGGTGACTCATGGTGCTGAGTCATGTAGTGACTCATGGGACACTATTCTAGTATGCTTGATATTTAGTTTGTGTTGTAAGATATTTATAGAGATGATAGATATTTTCTTGACATGCTTGATTATCTTTATCTCACAACACTTAGCCATTTCTTCACTTGAGTTTTCTTCCCACTCTCATTCTCAAAGCATCTTCTTCTTGTTGGCTATAGTGCCCTCAAGTCAATTATTGGATCGCAAGCACGCGATTGCAATGATTGAGGGAGGACTTATACCGGTAGAACAGTCTTACTCGAGATGATAGTATGCTATCTGGTTTGTCTTTATCATCATGTACAGCATTAGGTGGCATTACAGACCACCATTACATGTTGATAGAGCCTAAATGATTCTTGCTTGACTGCCAGCAGTATGATGGCGATCATATACATGGGAGCTGGGTAATCTATAGGCACATCCTTAAATATCCCTAGTCGTGGGAGTTTCGAGACTGGGCATCGATACTCCAGAGTAGACTAGTGTATACTGATCGAGACCCCGACGAGGGGCGGTGGCCGGTCTCACAAGCCATTGGTGTTAGTTTGTTCACCTAAGATGTATACAGGTGCTCATTGGGTTATGAGTACACCGGACGGACTCGCCGGGAACGTGCTAGTTGGTATTATACCTATTGTCAGATAGCAGTTCCCAGGTGACATGTGTGCAGGTTAGTCTATCGACTTGAGATCGTCATTTGTCTTGTGTGAGTTCCCACTGTGCTTTGATTACTACCCTACCACGGCTCAAAGGAGTCGTGTAAACAGGTTTTAGTTGGGTACAGTCCCGAGCCACATGGAGGCAGTGAGCGGATCGTCAGGGGATTTGTCTCTCCCAGTATTGGGGGTTGATGTCGCGGTCGTGCACGGGTAGCCATCACCAGAAATCCTTGGCCATGGTACTCAAGAATTACTGATCTAGGATTGGTAGTTTCTGAGGTGGTGATGGGCTTCATACCGACACTAAATGTCAAGTTATTAGGGGTCTGACTTTATCCACCTCCTAGACTCGATATGCGATATTCATAGACGAACGGACCGGACTGTACGGATATTGTCACTGTCAGGCTTAGTAGGGGTTTCAGGATGTGTTTGCTTGTCGGCCTCCCTTTCACTCAATACCTGGGTAGCCGTTACGTACAGCTAGTGCCACTAACATGCTTGTGGTTAAACCCACTGCCAGCGTATTGACGAGTCTTTAGAGTCCCACACAGAAAGTTTCCCTGCTTCGGCAGAAACGATGTAGATGCCGTATGGTTTTATGGCAGGGTTCGATCACATACGTGTACTTGTGCACGGATGATGTTCGGACGGATACTACTAGTAGGCTTTGGTTTAAGCCGGATCATAATATTATATTGTTGGATTGTTTTCTTCTCTTTGTATTCGTATTCTTCGGAATACAGATGCGGGTATGTATATACAGTTGAGGGGTGTTCTTATAATTTATTACAAGATTACTTTTAGAAGATTATACCTCATCATGGTTTAGACCTTTTAGGATTAAAAGGTTATTGAGGTGTAGGATGAGGTGTTTATTGCATTTTTGTGGCATGGTTTGGTAATGACTCATGGTTACTTTACTAAGCATGCTTCAGGTTTTGTTTATTGTGAGATTATTGTTGACTTGAGATATTTTGGTTGACTCTAGATATTTTGGTGGCATGGGATATTTTTATGGATGGCATCATTATTTATTGAATAATCTCACAACAAACAAAAGACTTAGCCATCATTTTTCTTGAGTTGCTCTCAACACTTCATCCTCATGGCTTCTTCTTCTTCTTTCTCTAGCTCCACCCAAACCTTCTCATGAGTTGAGAATCCATGGATGTCTTGAGACAAATTAATCCTTCATCACTCTCTACTTCATTTACGGTACCTAGAGTAGCGATCTAGGTGCCCTAGTTGCCTCGGATATGAGGTTGGAGCTTGTTGCATAGACTTTTGGGTGGATCATCTTCGATGGAGGGAGACCGGAGATCAATCATGATCAAGGAAGCCACGAGGAGCTTGGGATGATGGTTCAAGACCGAAGGACACGGATCTTTTCGGTATAATCACTCTAACTTTATGCTTGTTTTTATTATCTAGGGCTTATGGGATGATCCATAGACTAGAGTTCCGTTAGCACCCGTTTTTGAAAATTTTGTTCCGCATTTGGCCATAGATTGATGGCCGGGGCGCTGCCGGAATCCCAGCACTTCTACCTCCACCCTACAAGTCTCATGTGTTGAGAAACTTAGGGTGTCTTGAGACAATTTAATCCTTTATCATTCTCTACTTCTTCTAGGCTATCAAGTTTAGCAAACTAGATACCCTAGTTGTCTCGGTTATGAGGTTGAAGCCCGGAATACAAACTCTTAGGTGGACCAACTTCGATGGAGGGAGACCAGAGATCAAACTTGATCATGGAGGCCACTAGGAGCTTGGGAAGGTGGTTAAAGACCGAAGGACATGGATCATTCGGTATAACCATTCTAAACTCATTTACATATTGCTAGTCTAGGGTTAATGGTCCATCCGTAGAATCGGGTTCCGTTAGCGCCGGTTTAGAAAATTTTTGTTCCGCATTTGGCCACGGTTTGATGGCCAGGGCGCTAGCGTAACCTAATATGGTATCAGAGCCAACCCATAAACCCTAAACTAGTAGTAGACGATGCATTAGTTTCAAATCCGAAAAACTGTGATTTCAAAACCCACTCTCTGTTCTGAAATTTTTTTTATCTCTAAATTTTTTAAACAAGTGCAGAGTCTTAGTTATAACATGAGAATGATACAGAATGAAAAAGAGGCATTTTCATGAAAATTTTGTCGTCCACATTCCAAAAATTCCTGACCTCACCTTTTTTATTATTCACAATGGGCCCCATTTTCATTCTGTGTCTTTGGTTTTGTAAATTGGTGTTTTTGGTCTTGTTTGTTTTCCCCATATTTCACTTAGTGTTGTCATTGCTATTCGGGGCAACTTGAAAAGTTTCAAAACTTGAAATCTTGCATCGTTGATTTCAGTACATACATTACTATCTGCGACCGTGAATGTCATTAGAGTGGTATAACCCGTCTAACTGCTATATGTTCTTTTAGATGAGTTTGCGAACATGACATTCACGTTGATGTTCTGTGTTGTGCTGTGGTTGTGGTTGGATCATTGTGGTGGATAACTAGTGGTGCAATGGTAGTACAGTTTAGATTCATTTGTACATTTGATATTGCGGGGAGAACGTCCGACATGTGGACTGCCGTCTCTGCCCGTTTATATATTATTTGTTTAGGGCACGACCGGGTTGAGGTCGATGTCACCCTTATACATATATTTTTTTTGCACTAGGATAACCCCACAGTTTAGTGCACAAATAGCCGGGTTCTAGAGGGCAACGAGTCCGCATCTCATGGCATTGAGACGGAGGGGACCCTACTCTAGAATTGGCGGGCTATTCGTCGTACTCGTAGGGGGTATAGTTTGACCCAAGGTGGGATGCTCAAGTTACCGGATTCCGTGATGTGCTGGGTGGCCCATTCACTTTGATGATTGGGGTTGCCTCACTTCTGGGATTGTCGGGTAACTTTCCACGCTCGTAGGGGTCTAGGTTTTCATTGCACAGGCTATCCACACGACAGGAAACGTCGGGTCTCATTTGCAGCTCAAGTGAAACCCGAGGCTCCAGGATTATCCACCAATCAGTGTTGCTTGGCCGAGATTCTGTGGTGTTTCTTTATATCATGCCTAGGACGAATGTTATATATATTTATATATATACTAGTAGATGTATATATTTTGCACCCGCGCTAGTCCAGCCCCCACTCTGTCGTCAGTTAAGTAACCTAACGGGTGATGATGGGGTCCAGTGGCGAATGCGGATGGCATATACGTACATTATATTTTCATTCTTTTCTGGTGTGATTAATTGATGGGACTGCGTCGATTCTGATCAATGCAAGGAAAACAAACCTATTTGATATTGTTGGAACCAAGTTTTTGAAAACTGACATTACAGACGTTTTCTTTTGCTTTGCGCAGTGATATTCGGTTATGAATATCCAGCACCTCATTCGACGATGCAATAACCGAGATCCCTTCATCGGGAGTGACCTCTTGAGCAAAAGTTTGCGTCAGGGTAATAACTTCACTATAGTCGATTGTTTTGCTTTGCATCTTGGTATTCGGTTAAGAATATCCTGCACCTCATTCGACGAGGAAAGAGCCGAGAACCCTTCACAGGAAGTGACCTCTTTAGCAAAAGTTTTTTGCCACTATATATTTGTAAAATCACTCGGTTCCTTCAACGATATCAAGTTCATTACGTTAAAGGTTTTTCGCCAAAAACCAGCCGTAGCCCTCCATCATTTCAGATTAGTATTGCTTAATATTCGTGCTGCGTTTGTTGACCTTGTCAAGGCGTAGTGTGCGGTAGCTCTATAATACTTTTCTGTCGAATGGATATATGGATTGGTTAGGACAGTAGTTCAACTTGTTGACCTTGTCAAGGGTCTCTCCGGGTGGGTCTAATGCAATCATGATAATGACGGGTTGTACTTGACTAAGACCCTTTGACTTGTTGACCTTGTCAAGGTCACTTGGGTTCCAGGGGTAAAAATCACATTGGGAGTTTCAAACATACATGAAACTTGCCAGGAATGCGCATACCTTCTAGAGTGTGGTGACTTGAGTGGATTCCATCAAGTTATCATACGATGATAGTTGGATCCGGATTTCCACTGATGAGTAGGATTACTCTTCGGGTGATTTTAGATGATCCCGACTACTTCTCCTTTTTGGGTTTGGAGGAGAATTCTAGGAAACAGTGGGAGCCATCCTGATTAGATAAAGTGATTAACCATTCTGATCTAGGTTAGAGTGCACACTGAGTGTTTCTTTTCTCTCTTTCTCTGGCAGCGACCATGACCCGACCTAAACTAAAACTCATGAACCAAGTTAACCGAACCTTCTTAAAACACTTTGGCTTTTGGATTGTCACAGAGTCGCATATATCCTTGCCACTTCTGCTAGGTTCGCTTAGCACCCCCGCTATGTTTTGGCAAGCATCAACTATGCTACTTTAAAAAATCTAAGGTGCCGAGCGAGCCCGAACCAAGGATCTAACTAGAGTATTAGGGTTTTATATAACAAGTAAACAACTTTATACTAAGTGAAATAGGAATACAACATTTGTAGACCGGTCCTTCACTTCTAAAGCTCCGTGTAGTAGTCCCTTTGCTCCAAGTAGTGGTGTCCCGGACTCTCCTTAGGCTCCACTAGGCGAAAGGAACGAGCTCGCTCAAAGATCTTCGAGGTCGAGGATGATCTACGTCGAAGAATTGCTAACTCAAGCTACCTCTTCACTAATTCATGAATTAGTGAAGTAAACAATTTATACTAAATAGCTAGTTTGGTATAAATTGATGAAATAGGAATTTTGCTCACTTTAGAATTATTTTTCTCTTTTTCTTTTTCACCTTTTTAGAAAGCTAGAAAGCAAAGAAGGAGATGAAGAAGAAACTCAAGTGATCAAGTTATGAACCATGGGTGAGAAAATATCTCATATATCTCTTATAGAGACTTAACCATGGCAAAAGATAATGGTTAGGTTAATAAATATTTAGAGTAAAACAAAATTAGTGAACCAAGTCAAGGTTTCTACATGCTTCCACAAGCATTTCAAACCATGGCAATTTTCACCTAATTTTGATTTATCTCTTAATAATTAATCACCCAAATTATCTTTAGTTAGGTATGTGTCTCATACACCTAAGTCCATTGTATCATCTAGCATGACATAAAATAAATACATTAATATACATCACACATATATTTAAATGTATTTGAAGAAAACATTTTCTTAAGTGACCTAATATTAGTTAATATATATTAATATATCAAATATATAATTATATATCAAATTATTAAATCAACACTTGATTTAATAATCAGGCTGTATCGCATACAACCGACCAATATCATTTATATGTATATCAAATATACATACAACAAATTATTGAATCAACACTTGATTCAATAATCCGGTTATATCACATATAACTTATATCGCGAGATTAAAATACTGTATCACATACAAGTATCAATCTCGGTCCCGCACATATCATATATGTGCCCTACTTCGTTTCGCATGAGCTAGGAAACCTCTGTGTAGGACTCTAAAGACTCGTCAATATGCTAGCAGTAGGTGATGATCATATCAGTCATCCACAAGCCGTCAGCGGTACTAGCTGGACGTAACGGCTACCCGAATATTAAGCGATCAGAAGATCAACAAGTAAGCTTGTCCATACTCCCATGAATCCAATAAGTAATACTACCGTATAGTCCGGTTGTTAGTTATATGTATGTCCTAGAGGCCATTGCTATACATAGGATGTATATTGTAGTGGATGCTGGGACATATATAGGGAGGACTTTCTTGCTCGACATGATAGTATGCTATCTGGTTGCTCTTTACCTTAACGTGTACACAGATTGTCTCTCTATTACATGTTGGTAAAGCCCTTAGGATGTGTACTTGACTACCTGGACTATGATGCAGATCATACTAGTGGGGACATGGTAGTCCATAAGTACATCCTTCAAAGTCCCTAGTCGTGGGTGTATCGAGACGGGGCATCGATATACCAGTGTAGACTAGCGTGTACCTTCTCGACCCATACAGATGGGCGATGGAAGATCCCATATCCATTGGTGTTTGACATCAGAGGAGATATACGGGTGCTCAGTAGAGACTGGGTACACTGGACGGACTCGCCGAGAACTCCCAGATGGTATTATACCTCACGTCAGATGGCAGTTCTCTGGTGACACTGGTACAGAGTAGTCTGTTGACCCGAGATCGTCATAGAGTCTTGTGTGGTTCCCACTGTGCTTTGATTTCCACCTTACCACGTCCAAGAGGGCATGCAAAACGGTGATTTTTGGGTACAGTCCCGATTCACATGGAGGCAATGAGCGATAGGAGGGGATTCGTCTCTCCCGGTATAGGGAGTTGATGTTGCGCTGTGTTCGATTGGCTATAACCGGAAATCCCTGGCCAGGGTTGCTGAGATATACTGGTAAGTGTTACCAGTAGTTTCTTAAACTGTTATAGACCTCATATCGACACGACTTATCGAGCTATTGGGGTCTGACGTTTACCACCCCTAGGCGAGATATGCGACATATCAGACGACGAGACCGGACTGTACGGTAAGTGTTACTGGTTGGATTCACAGGAGTGTGAGCGGGCTTACTCGTCGATCTTCTGATCGCTCAATACCCGGGTGGCCGTTACGTTTAGCAGACCGCTTGCGGCTTGTGGGTGTTTGATATGATCATCACCTGCTGCCGGCGTATTGACGAGTCTTTAGAGTCCTACACAGAGGTTTCCTGGCTCAAGCGAAACGAAATAGGAGCTCATATGAGATATGTGCGGGACCGAGAATAATGCGTGTATGTGATACCGTATTCTATTCTCGCGATGAATGTATCGAATGGTTGTATGCGATATAACCTAGTTATCGAATCAAGTATTGATTCGATAAAACGATACATTGGATACTAGTCGGTTGTGTGCGACATGACCGGATCATTGAATCAAGTGTTGATTTAATGATTTAATGCATAATTATATATTTGATATATTACTTTGCACTAACTAGTATTGGTTCACTTTAAATGGATTTTCTCACTTGAAGTTCACAAGTTGTATATGTGATATACTTTTGTGCACTTGGATGTATCATGTTTGATGATACATGTTTACTTGAGTTTGTGTAAAGATTGAACCATGGTTATTTAAATGGTTAGGGTTTTGATTTTCATATCTATTTATTTATTTATTTATTATGGAAAAGAAAATGAGAATAAAATGGTGGCTTTCTTTGTTTGTTCTTGAATCTTCATGAAGCTTTGACAAAGTGACCATTTTGTCTCATGCTTAACCCTAACCATTCCACTTAACCCTAGTTCATTCTCTACACTTGACCATGGTTGTATTATGATAAGTCTTGATTTTCTTTTCTATTTTAAAATAACTTATCATAACATACTTCATCTTCTTCTTCTTCTTCTTCAAGAAGAAGCTTGCCTCCATCAATGGCAACTTGAGAAAATGAGTGAGAAATCCAATTCTAAAGTGAACCCACTTCCTATTTCTTCATCCTCTACCTCTTGCCAAGTAGTATAGGGTGTTTTCTTCACAAGTTTCATGACTTGGTGAAGTGGGAGCTTGATCTTGTGATGCCTCGACGTAGATCATCTTCGGCATCGAAGTCGACGACCTAGCCCGCCCATTTCTCCGATGAAGCCGACGCTAGAGCCCGGGATCTGATTTGGACAGCAAGGGGACTTCATCATGGAGCTATGGAGGTAGAGAACCGGATCTACAAAGGTTGTATTTCCGTTCACTTAGTTAAGTTGTTAACTAGTTTCATTTGTCGCCTAAAATTCTAGTTAACGATCCGTATTAGGGTTTCTCGGCACCCGTAAAATTATAAATTGGCATGGTTGATGCCTTGTGAGACCTCCTTAGTGTGCCTAGGAACCCTATAGTGGTATCAGAGCCTAGCTAAAGCCTTAGGCGACGCGTAGACGGAGTTAGAAGTCCGATCGAACCGAAACCCTAATTCAAAACATGCTCTCTGGACTTTTTTCAAAAACGGGGATTTTTGAGTATTAAAAATATGCAGAAAAATCAGCAGGAGATTCTAAGAATTACTGTGAAGCCCGTACTCCTAAGTCCATAAAAGCACGGCGGAACCTCGGCATTAGCATGCTAATGCGGCGGTTCCGCGGCCCTTTAGTCTCTTCATGCTTTGAATTTTGCATAGTAACTCCTAGTTTGCAGTGCTGGTTTTCCTGGGAATTTTTAATGTTTTTTCAAGAGTTGAATTTTCTGGGTTGTATTGGGGACTCGGTGTATCGATCGGATTGTCTAATTTTGTCAGTGTGTTTTTCCGGGTATTTTTAGAATATGTTAAAAAGTTCGACCGGATATAAATACCCAATTTTTCCCCTGTCGGGAAATTTCCAAAAGTTGGATTTTTCCGTGGTTTAAAAATATTCTAAGTAGTGCAAGTAACGCGATGGACCCTCTAGAAGACAACAAACCTTAACTCGATTATGTGACCGTCTTGAACTGCCCTTTGAACCTTAGGGTTTGGGGCTGTACGGCATGCCACATGTGAGGCGTTGGCTTGACCCTTCTACGGCTGGACCGTTGGTACTGAGACATGAACTGGATGTTTTTAAACTTGTTTCATGTGTTGAACTGTTTCGGGAAAACTTGGGTGTTTGACTGTTCGATCGGAAAGTTTAACATCTTCTGTTTATCTGGAATGTGATACAACAATTGGAATTCACAAGAAGTTATGAGATAACTGAATGAATGTTATAAACATAGCAGTTTAGTCTCACTTGATCGGTTGCCACGGAATTTTGATGTGATCAAAAGTCCATCGCAATCACGTAGCGTACGCGGATACACGCCGGGTAAACTTAATAGACAGCCTCACTCCATAGCCCCGACCAGGTGACTGTAGGAGAACCCCGTCGCCGAAAGCATCCGTCCGGGTGCTCGCGGTAGCGGTGTTCCGCCTTGGTGCACTTCGTCGACGGCGTCGGGGGTGCGGCCGCCTACTGAAGTTTGCGACGAGCATTCGATCAGGATGTCGGGAATCTTGTTGAATTGCCCGACTTGATATTGAAAAGAGTTTTCGATTTTGAGACTAAAATGCGGGGTTTTATAATTGTTAGGCATGCGATGTCTAAGGGATTCATTTGATTAGGCATGCGATGTCTAGGGAGGTTGCGGATTCCAACTGTTGTAGTTTTACACTTTCTTTTCTGTGACCGTAAGTGTAATATGTGATATCGCCGGTTTCGTTGCTATATGTCAACGACAATTGGGATGCGCATATTTACTTACGTTGATGACATGTGATGTTATGTGTTGCTGGATATGTTATATTGGATCGTCGTGTTTGAATAGCCGGGGGTTTTTATGTGAGATGAGTGTTTTTCATTTTCATTCATGTAAAAACTTGTATGTAATATTCTTTTATTGGGGCACTTCCAAGTTACGGAAGTAGTCACCTTTTGTATATTATTTACTTTTCCGCACTAGGATAGACCCAAGGAGGAGGGCACAAGTAACCGGGTTCTGGAGTCCAGTGGGAGACCAACTCGAGGAGTCGAGTCCGGGTCTCCTAACTCTCGAATTGGTAGGGTTGCTTGTTGCTCTCGTAGGGGTCTAGGGGTGTGGGTTTGGCTATTCATCGCGACCGTGGAATTCGTGTTTTATACTGGCTCGTATTGAAAACACGGACGTCCTAGTATATCCAATATTTCATATGTTTCTTCTGCTGCGATATCTGTGATGTGATCATGTGATGTTCTGTGATAGATGCTGTATATAGTATATATGATATATTATATAGACGTTACTTATGTTTTACACCCGCGCTAGCCCTGCCCTGCTCTGCCGTTAGTTACCTAACCTAACGGTGCACGAGGGGACATCGAGGCGAATGCGGATGGCATAAGTGTACGTCGTATTTATCTGTGATGTTTAGGTAATTTAAATGATGGGACTTCATTAATGAGATTAATGAAATAAAAGAAACCTAAAGATGTTGTAGAATCGAATTTCAAAATAAAACAGGTAGCTACAGTTCTTGCTTTGCACAGCGGTATATATGATATATCCTGCACCTTATTCGATGAGGAAAGGACCGAGATCTCTTCACCGGGAGTGACTCCTTTAGCAATAACTGGCAGATGCTACAACCCTCGGTTTGTCTTTTGATTACTTTTAAGAGTTTTTGCTTTGCACAGTGATATATATGATATATCCCGTACCTCTTTCGACGAGGAAAGGACCGACGATCCCTTCACCGGGAGTGACTCCTTTAGCAAAACTAGAAAAGCCTCAAAAACACTCCATTTTAAAATCATTTGATTCTAAAACGATATCAAGTTCATTACGCAATAGGTTTTCAGAAAAACCTGTCGTAGCCCTCCGTCATTTCAGATAAGTTGTATATAGTATTCGTGCTGCATTTGTTGGCTTTCGTCAAGGTGCAGTGTGCGGTAGCTATATGCTGCTTATCTGCTAGCATACGATGCGATTGGATTAGGGTAGTCGTGCGGCTTTGTTGGCTTTCGTCAAGGGTCGTGTGGGTGGGTTTAATTCAATCAAGAAATGTACGGGTTGAACTTGACTAGCGGGCTATGGTTTGTTGGCTTTCGTCAAGGTCATAGCACGTTAGGGGCAAAATATTATCGGGAATTTCAAGTGTTGAAATTTGCAATGAGATTGCATACCTTCTATGAGATAGTTGGATCCCGATACCCACTGTGAGTAATTGTTACTCCTGGGAGAGTTTTATACATTACAATTAGCCAATCAAGTAGGTGTCTAGAAAGGTGTCAACGAGGTTACGCCTCTGGGAAAACGAGGTTTACATTAATTAGGTTCGTGCGAAAGCACGGGGGATCTCCCTCAAAGTACTGACACTGGCCTGGCTGAAAGATTGGCGAACTTCTAGTGTGTAATTAATCCCGGCTAGTCTTTCCTTTTAGGGTTTGAAGGAAGATTTGATAAAAACAGTGGGAGCCATCCTGATTAGATAAAATAATAACCAATCTGATCTTGCAAGAGCGCACGCAGAGTGTTTTCTTCTCTCTCTCTCCAGGTAGTGACCATGTCACGCCTTAATCAAGATAATAATACGGATGTATTGACCGAACCCGCTTATTATACTGAGCTGGGGAACGTTGGTCCCGCTCCAACTTATAATTGTTATAAGACAGAGCAGGAAATAAGGGGAATACCAAGATTCCCATGCCGCCCAAACGAAGAGAGTGCATGCTGATGCATCATCTTCGGGTGTATTCGTTACAAAGAACTGTTTCTCAGTATCCTCTGCATCCTGGGTATATGATACCGGATTTGGATCCCAGATATGTAATATGTTACATAGGGCTACAGAAAGGTAGAGAACTGAGAACGGGTGATAAGTTTCATGAGGCAGAAAACGGGGCAAGTGTTGCAGCCAGGTCTGTTGGTCACTGTCACCCTGTATTGTAATACATTGATTCTGAACGAATGTTATTAGATACCGAACCTGATATCCAAAATCATATCTGTCTCTTTATTAGTAAAGAAACGATAAAATTTTGTATTGTTGGATAATGTTTTGGACATTTCCTATATCAAAAGTTGATCGGTTCAGGCACATTATCTAAAAGCATTAATGTTCTAAATCAAACTACAGTTCTTAGTATACAGAACACACACAAGAGGAAGAGTTCAGAAATGAACGGATCTTTCTTGAGGTATTGTAGACTAGGTCATATCAATGCGACCCGACTAGCTGAAGTTACATATAGATGCATATTTAAATCAGTTTGAATTTACATCTTATGAAACTTGCCAGTCATGTCACAAAGATAAAATGACCATAGCCCTGTTTATTGGAAACAGAGAAAGAGTTAGTGAACTCTTGGGATGATACATGTTGATGTATGTAGGTCCCCTGTCTACACATGCCAAGACTGGTTCTTTATACTTCATTACGTTCTCTGATGACCTCTTATGATTCAGACATATGTTCCTGTTGAAACACAAGTCCGAACCTTTTGAGATATTCACAGAATATAAGTTAGAAGTAGAGAACAAAATATGGGTATAAGTATTATGTCCTTTGATGAGATCAAGGAGGAGAATACTTGAGCACGAAATTCTTGGACTATTCTAAAGTAGAATGAGATTCTCTCTCAGCATTACTCCTCCGTATACACCATAGCACGATGGTATATCGGGACGGAGCAAATACACCCTATTTGATATGGTGTGCTCTATGATGAGTACTACTGAGTTGCCTATTTCCTTTTGGGGGTTATGCACTTGAGAACATGCATACCTATTGAACAAGGTTCGAATCAAATAAACGCCTACCACTTCATATGTGATATGGAAAGGGAAGAGCCTATGTCTTAAGTTAGTTAAGATTTGGGGTTGACCGGCCTATGTCTAGAAGCAAAATCCGGACAAACTCGAGGCAAGGTCTGTAATGTAGAACTGGAAAGGTTCCAGCTATACAAACTACAGCAGATAATTTGGTAGAACCAAAGGATTCAGTAGATGCCAACGAACCTCAGCCTCTCCGCCGATCTAGTAGGGTTCCTCACCCACCTGAGAGATACTTTTGTTTCTCTATGACAGTGGGAGCGAGGATTGCATCATGAGATGATGACCCAACTAGCTTCGAGCTGGCCATCAGGAGTAAGACTCTGTAAGAATGGCTGGATGCTTAGTGATCTGAGATGGAATCCATGTACACCAACAAAGTATGGACTTTGGTTGCTATATCTGAAGGGTTAAATCCCCATCAGGAGCAAGTATATCTTGAGAAGATTACTTGGTGTACTTGGAAAAGTTGAGACTTTCAAAGCTAGACTTGTTAAAGGTTTTCGTCATTGACCAGGCCTGGATAATGATGAAACCTTTTCCAGTGGCTATGCTTAAGTCCATCCAGATCCTACTTGTCACGGCTACATACCATGACTACGATATCTGGTGGTTGGGTGTCATGACTGCTTTTCTAAATGATGTTTTAGAAGAGAACGTCTATAAGTACACAGCCAGAGGGCTTCGTAGACAGTGGAAGCAGCGGAAACGTGTACAAGATGCTTTATAGGATAAAGCAAGCATCGCGGAGTTGGAACATCTGTTTTGATGTCGTAGTCAAAAAGTTTGGCTTCATCAAAATGGTAGATGAACCTTGTATATACAAAAAGGTAGTAGGGAGTATGGTGGCGATTCTCGTAGAGTACGTGGATGACATATTCTTGATAGGGAAAGAGTTTCCTATGCTACGCTCGATCAATCTCCGCTTATCACAATGATTCTCCACATAGGATCAAAGTGATGCCTACTAAATCCTGGATTTTGGATCTATGAGATAGATCTAATTGGATGTTAGGAATCTCACTAGTAGTAGTGAGATGGTATCAATCGATCCTGGAGAGAATCACTGGAAGTGTTCCAGGGTGATAAAGACGACTGAATGTCAGTCACAGGCATTGTCTTTACCCTCAGTAAAGGGACGGTATGGTGGAAGAGTTCCAAGCTAGATACCGTGGCATACTAGACAATAAAGGCAGGATACATCGCTACTTAAGATGCTACCAAAGAGGCTGTTTGGGTGTATTTTGGTTCATGAGATGAACTACGTTCCTACCATTGTGAGACAATGGAGTTGTAGCTTATGCCAAGGAACGCCGGTCCCATCAGTGATCCAGACATAATCTAAGGCAGTATCACCTGATCATGAAGATGGTTGATCTCCAGGGTGATCGAGGTTAGGAGAGTAGACTCAGAGGACAACACGGCGGATCCACTCACAAAGGCCTTTTCCCAGAGAGAGACTGTTATGGGATGGTTGAGTATGAGATACTACAACCACTGCTATCAGATGGCCCTAGTGCAAGTGGGAGATTGTTAGTTATATGTATGCCCTAGAGGCCATTGCTATACATAGGATGTATATTGTAGTGGATGCTGGGACATATATAGGGAGGACTTTCTTGCTCGACATGATAGTATGCTATCTGGTTGCTCTTTACCTTAACGTGTACACAGATTGTCTCTCTATTACATGTTGGTAAAGCCCTTAGGATGTGTACTTGACTACCTGGACTATGATGCAGATCATACTAGTGGGGACATGGCAGTCCATAAGTACATCCTTCAAAGTCCCTAGTCGTGGGTGTATCGAGACGGGGCATCGATATACCAGTGTAGACTAGCGTGTACCTTCTCGACCCATACAGATGGGCGATGGAAGATCCCATATCCATTGGTGTTTGACATCAGAGGAGATATACGGGTGCTCAGTAGAGACTGGGTACACTGGACGGACTCGCCGAGAACTCCCAGATGGTATTATACCTCACGTCAGATGGCAGTTCTCTGGTGACACTGGTACAGAGTAGTCTGTTGACCCGAGATCGTCATAGAGTCTTGTGTGGTTCCCACTGTGCTTTGATTTCCACCTTACCACGTCCAAGAGGGCGTGCAAAACGGTGGTTTTTGGGTACAGTCCCGAGTCACATGGAGGCAATGAGCGATAGGAGGGGATTCGTCTCTCCCGGTATAGGGAGTTGATGTTGCGCTGTGTTCGATTGGCTATAACCGGAAATCCCTGGCCAGGGTTGCTGAGATATACTGGTAAGTGTTACCAGTAGTTTCTCGAACTGTTATAGACCTCATATCGACACGACTTATCGAGCTATTGGGGTCTGACGTTTACCACCCCTAGGCGAGATATGCGACATATCAGACGACGAGACCGGACTGTACGGTAAGTGTTACTGGTTGGATTCACAGGAGTGTGAGCGGGCTTGCTCGTCGATCTTCTGATCGCTCAATACCCGGGTGGCCGTTACGTTTAGCAGACCGCTTGCGGCTTATGGGTGTTTGATATGATCATCACCTGCTGCCGGCGTATTGACGAGTCTTTAGAGTCCTACACAGAGGTTTCCTGGCTCAAGCGAAACGAAATAGGAGCTCATATGAGATATGTGCGGGACCGAGAATAATGCGTGTATGTGATACCGTATTCTATTCTCGCGATGAATGTATCGAATGGTTGTATGCGATATAACCTAGTTATCGAATCAAGTATTGATTCGATAAGACGATACATTGGATACTAGTCGGTTGTGTGCGACATGACCGGATCATTGAATCAAGTGTTGACTTAATGATTTAATGCATAATTATATATTTGATATATTACTTTGCACTAACTAGTATTGGTTCACTTTAAATGGATTTTCTCACTTGAAGTTCACAAGTTGTATATGTGATATACTTTTGTGCACTTGGATGTATCATGTTTGATGATACATGTTTACTTGAGTTTGTGTAAAGATTGAACCATGGTTATTTAAATGGTTAGGGTTTTGATTTTCATATCTATTTATTTATTTATTTATTATGGAAAAGAAAATGAGAATAAAATGGTGGCTTTCTTTGTTTTTTCTTGAATCTTCATGAAGCTTTGACAAAGTGACCATTTTGTCTCATGCTTAACCCTAACCATTCCACTTAACCCTATTTCATTCTCTACACTTGACCATGGTTGTATTATGATAAGTCTTGATTTTCTTTTCTATTTTAAAATAACTTATCATAACATACTTCATCTTCTTCTTCTTCTTCTTCAAGAAGAAGCTTGCCTCCATCAATGGCAACTTGAGAAAATGATTGAGAAATCCAATTCTAAAGTGAACCCACTTCCTATTTCTTCATCCTCTACCTCTTGACAAGTAGTATAGGGTGTTTTCTTCACAAGTTTCATGACTTGGTGAAGTGGGAGCTTGATCTTGTGATGCCTCGACGTAAATCATCTTCGGCATCGAAGTCGACGACCTAGCCCGCCCATTTCTCCGATGAAGCTGACGCTAGAGCCCGGGATCCGATTTAGACAGCAAGGGGACTTCATCATGGAGCTATGGAGGTGGAGAACCGGATCTACAAAGGTTGTATTTCCGTTCACTTAGTTAAGTTGTTAACTAGTTTCATTTGTCGCCTAAAATTCTAGTTAACGATCCGTATTAGGGTTTCTCGCCACCCGTAAAATTATAAATTGGCATGGTTGATGCCTTGTGAGACCTCCTTAGTGTACCTAGGAACCCTACACCGGTCTCTTCGTCTGATATGTCGCATATCGAGTCTGGGGGTGGTAAACGTCAGACCCCAATAACTTGACAAGTCATGCCGATGTGAGGCTCATAACAGGTCAAGAAACTACTGATAACACTTACCAGTAAATCTCTGTATCAGCCCTGGCCAGGGACTTCCTGTTGTGGCCAATCGAGCATAGTGCAACATCAACCCCCAATACCGGGAGAGACGAAACTCCTCCTATCGCTCATTGCCTCCATATAACTCGGGACTGTACCCAAAAACCACCTGTTTGCATGCTCTCTTGAACGTGGTAGGGTGGAAATCAAAGCACAGTGTGAATCACATAAGACTCTATGACGATCTTAGGTCTACAAACTAACCTGTACCAGTGTCACCAGACAACTGCTATCTGACGTTAGGTATAATACCATCTAGGAGTTCTCGGCGAGTGCTTTTCAGTGTACCCAGTCTCCTCTGAGCACCCGTATACAATATTTGATGTCAAACACCAATGGATATGAGATCATCCATCGCCCATCAAATGGGTCAAGAAACGTATACGCTATTCTACTCTGAAATATCAATGCCCCGTCTTGATACATCCACGACTAGGAACAATTAAAGGATGAACTTGTGGTCTACCCTGGACTCGCTAGTATGATCTGCATCATAATCCTGGTAGTCAAGTACAAATCCTAAGGGCTTTACCAACATGTGAGAGCAAGACAGTATCACAATACTAGTATACATGTTAAGATAAAGAGTAATCAGATAGCATACTATCACGTCGAGCAAGAAAGTCCTCCCTATATATGTCCAAGCAGCCATTATAATATACAATCATGTACAATAATGGCCTATAGGGCATACATACAACTAACAATCTCCCACTTGCACTAAGGCCAGTTATTGTAGTATCTCATACCCAACATCCCGAAGAGTCTCTCAAGTTGTATCCGGGAAATGGCCTTTGTGAGTAGATCCGCTGTGTTATTTTTCATGTCAACTCTCCTGACCTCGATCTCCCGGCGATCAACTATCTTCCGGATCAGGTGATACCACCTCAAAATATGTCTGGATCGCTGATAAGACCTGGGTTCCTTGGCTAAAGCGAAAGCTCTATTGTTATCACAATACAAAGGTATTGGATGCTCAATGAATGGAACCACTCCAATTTCAGTTATGAACTTCTTCATCCAGACGGCCTCTTTGACGACATCGTTGGCAGCGATGTATTCAGCCTCCATCGTCGAGTCTGCCACGGTATCTTGCTTGGAACTCTTCCAACATACCGCCCCTCCATTAAGGGTGAAGACAAATCCCGAGACCGACTTAGAGTTTTCCTTATCACTCTGGAAGCTCGAATCAGAAAAGGGCTCCATTTGGAGTTCACCGTTACCGTACACCAAGAACATTTCTTTAGTCCTTCTCAAGTACTTAAGAATGTTCTTCACAGCTGTCCAGTGATTCTCCCCAGGATCCGATTGATACCTGCTTACAACACTAAGTGCGTACGCTACATCCGGTTGGGTCCATAACATCGCATACATGATAGACCCGACTGCCGAAGTATAGGGTATCCCTTATATGCGAGCCTTCTCCAAATCAGTCTTGGAGGACATCTCTTTGGAGAGAGTGATTCCTGAGATCGTGGGTAAATTCCCATGCTTGGAATCTTCCATACTAAACCTCTTTAGTACGGTGTCAATGTACCTAGATTGGGACAATCCCAACATCCGTTTAGATCTATCTCTATAGATATTAATCCCCAGGATGTAGGAGGCATCACCTAGATCCTTCATGGAGAATCTTTATGATAAGAAGAGCTTGACTGAGTGCAGCATAGGAACATCATTTCCTATCAAGAGTATGTCATCCACATATAATACGAGGAAGACGCTACTCTCTGCAACCTTCTTGTATACACAAGGTTCATCTACATTTTTGATGAAGTCAAACTCTTTGACTGCCATATCAAAATAGATGTTCCAACTCCGCGATACCTGCTTTAACCCATATATTGATTTAAGCAGCTTGCACACCTTTCCGCTGCTCCCACTATCTATGAAGTCCTCTGGCTGAGTCATGTACACGCTCTATTCTAAACCACCATTTAGAAATGCGGTATTGACATCCATCTGCCAGATTTCGTAGTCATGGTATGCAGCGATGGCAAGTAGGATCCGGATGGACTTAAGCATAGCCACTGGAGAAAAGGTTTCTTCATAATCTACACCTGGTCGTTGACGAAAACCTTTTGCAACAAGTCTAGCTTTGAAAGTTTCAACTTTTCCATCTACACCAAGTTTCTTCTTAAAGATCCATTTGCTCCTAATGGGTTTTACCCCTCCAGGGCAAATTCCAAAGTCCATACTTTGTTGATGTATATGGATTCTATCTCAGACCATATTGTATCCAGCCATTTCACAGAGTCCCCAGTCGTGATGACCTGCTCGAAACTAGGTGGGTCATCATCTTCCATGATGTAATCCTCACTTCCATCGTCAATGAGAAAACCTTAGTATCTTTTAGATAGATGAGGAACCCTACTAGATCGTCGGAGAGGTTGAGGTTCGTCGGGGACTATCGAATCCTTTGGGTCCACCAAATCTTTCGTTGAAGTTTGTGTAGCTGGAAGCTCTTCCAGTTCTATCTCATGACCACTAATTTCTTTTGCAAGAAATTCCTTTTGTAAAAAGACGGCATGCCGAGAAAGAAACACCTTTTGTTCCTCGGTGTGGTAGAAGATATACCTTCGTGAATGTTTGGGATATCCAATAAACTTACACAGAACTGACATTGCCTTGAGCTTGTCCGTATTTTGTGTTTTCACATATGCCGGACAACCCCACATCCTAATATAATTAAGACATGGTCTCTTCCCCTTTCATATCTTATATGGAGTGGTATACACAGATTTGGTAGGAACCATATTCAATAGGTCTGCAACTGTCTCCAGTGCATAACCCCAAAAGGAAATAGGCAACTCAGCAGTACTCATCATAGAGCACACCATATCTAATAGGTTGCGATTCCTCCGCTCCGATACACCGTTGTGCTGTGGTGTATACGGAGGAGTAAGCTAAGAGAGAATATCATTCTTTTTTAGATAGTTCAGGAACTCCGTGCTTAAGTATTCTCCTCCTCGATTAGATCGAAGGATTTTAATAATTTTACCCGTTTGGTTCTCTACTTCGCATTTATATTCTTTGAATTTCTCAAAAACTTCAGACTTGTGTTGTTAGGAATATGTATACCCTAGAGGCCATTATTGTTGATATAGTGGAGACTTTGACATATATATAGAGAGCTTTCTTGCTCGACATGATAGTATGCTATCTGGTTACCTTTATCTTAACATGTAGACTAGTATTTTTATACTATTTGTCTTTTACATGTTGATAAATCCCTTAGGATATGTACTTGACTACTAGGATTATGATGAGATCATACTAGTGGGGCCAGGGTGGTCCAAAATTACATCCTTTAACAGTTCCTAGTCGAGGGGATATCGAGACAGGATATCGATATTCCAGAGTAGACTAGTGTGTACGTTTCTTGTCCCTTAGAGGGTGATGGTCGATCCCACAACCATTGGCGTGACATCAAAAATTGTACACAAGTGCTCATTAGAGAATGAGTACGCCGAAGAGACTCGCCGAGGACTCCTAGTTGGTATTATACCTATCGTCAAATAGCAGTCCTCTGGTGACACTGGTACAAGTTAGTCTGTAGACCCGAGATCGTCATAGAGTTTTGTGTGGCTCCCACTGTGCTTTGATTTCCTCCCTACCACGCTCAAGAGGAGTTCTGAAAATAGGTGGATTTTGGGTACAGTCCCGAGTCACATGGAGGCAATGAGCGATAGGAGGGTTTTCGTCTCTTCCGGTATTGGGGGTTGATGTTGCGCTATACTCGATTAGCTATAAATGGAAGTCCTTGGCTAGGGCTGCTGCTGAGATTTACTGATAAGAGTTATCAGTAGTTTCTCAAACCGTTATAGGCCAGACATCGGCATGACTTATCACGTTACTGGGGTCTGACGTTTACCACCCCTAGACATGATATGCGACATATCAGACGAAGAAACTGGACTGTACGGTAGTGTTACTGATAGGCTTCATGGAGTGTATGGACAAGCTTGCTTGTTGATCTTCATATCGCTCAATATGCCGTTACGTCCAGCTAGTACCGCTAACGGCTTGTAGGTGACTGATGTGATCATCACCTGCTGCTGGCATATTGACGAGTCTTTAGAGTCCCACACGGAAGTTCCTCAGTTCAAGAGAAACGAAGTAGGACACATATGTGATATGTGTGTGGGCTTGATTAAATACATGTATGTGATACCGTATTGTAATCTGGCAGTTATCTGTTATCAGTTAGGTTATATGTGATATAGCCAGATTATCGAATCAAGTGTTGATTTGATAATGTGATATACAGATAAATGATATTAGTCGGTCATATGTGATATAACCGGATTATTAAATCAAGTGTTGATTTAATAATGTGATATATATTATATGTGATATAATTATATCTTAACTAATATCATTAGCTCACTAATTATTCTTCATAATATATATATTAATACATACATACATACATACATACATACATATATATATATATATGTTTTATGAAGCATGGCATGCTTTTCTATTTTATGGAAAATAGAAAAAGAGGTGGAAAATGAGGAGGAATGGTGAGTCATGGGCTTTATTGTTTGTTTATTCATCTTGACTCACTATTCAAGTATGGTTGTAATTTTATATTGCTATTTTTCCATGCTTGAATGAGTGAGGGTCAAGGGGTTGCCATTCACTTGATTCATTCTCAACACTTAGCCATTTTGGAAAGTGTTGCTCTCTTGCTCTCATCTTCTTCTTCCTCTTCACCAATGCATCAAGGTTCCAACCCCTCATATGAGATGTGAACCATGGAACCTTGAACATAAATTAGTGAGCCTCAAATTCTCTACTTCACCATCCTACACTTGACTAGCGATCAAATGTAGCGTGTTTCCTACACTACAAGAGTTTAGTGTAGAGGTAGCTTGAGTTGGAGGGACTTCGCGTGGATCATCTTCGGCATGAAGGTCATCGGAGAAAGCTTGTCCAAACCTTCAAATGGAGCCTAGTGGAGTCGCGGGACTACTACACGGAGCATGTGAAGTGAAGGACTCGATCTACGAGGGTATAACCATCTTCACTTCCTTTTAGTTTACATATCATCATAGATTAAACCCTAAATTCTCGTATAGATGTTGTTAGTCTAACTTAGCACCTAGGAAAATTAAAATTTGGCATGCTTGATACCGCCAGGACCTCATGGTGGTGCTAGGGTAGAATTTCATGTGTTTCAACAGGATCACGTGTCCGTATCTTGAAAGATTATCAGTGAATGTAATAAAGTATGAGGAACCATTCCTGGCATGTGTAGACATGGGACCACATACATCACTATGTATCAGTCCCAAGAGTTCAGTAGCTCTTTCTCCGTGTTCAGTAAATGAAGTTTTGGTCATTTTACCTTTGAGACATGACTGGCAAGTTTCATATGATGTAAATTCAAACTTATTTAAATATTCATCTTTATGCAACTTAGCTAGTCGTGTCGTATTGATATGACCTAGTCTACAATACCACAAGAAAGATTCGTTCATTTCTGAACCTTTCCTCTTGTGTGTGTTTTGTAAGTTAAGAACCGCTTTTTGATTCAGAACGTATAAACCATTATATAACGTACCAAACCCAATCAACACATAATTTAGGAAAATGTTCATAACATTATTCTCTACTACAAAGTTATATCCTTCTTTATCTAATAAAGAAATTGATATTAAATTTCATATCATAGAGGGTACATAATAACAGTCGTTCAAGATCAATGTATTCCCATTTGGTAATACAAAGTGATATTCACCAACTACTTAGGCTGCAACACTTGCACCATTCCCTACCTTTAGAGAATGATCACCTTTTCCAAGTTCTCTAACTTTTTTTAGCCCATGTAACAAATTACATATATGAGATCCCGATCCAGTATCTAATACCCAGGACGTAGAGTGCACTAAGAAACAGTTCTCGGTGACAAACACATCCGAAGAAGATGCGTCAACATGCTCATTCCTCGTTCGGGTTGCGTGGGAATCCGGATATTCCCCTATTTCCTGCTCAGACTTATAACAATTATAAGGTAGAGCGGAACCAACGTTCCCCAGCTCAGTATAACAAGCGGGTTCGGTCAATACATCAATATTATTATCTTGATTAAGGCGTGTCATGGTCGCTATCTGGAAAGAGAGAGAAGAAAACACTTTAGCGTATGCTCTTGCAAGATCAGATTGGTTATTATCTTATCTAATCAGGATGGCTCCCACTGTTTTTATCAAATCTTCCTTCAAATCTTAAAAGGTAAGACTTGCCGAGATTAATTACACCCTACAAGTTCGCCAATCTTTCAGCCAGGCCAGTATCGGTACTTTGAGGGAGGTTCCCCGTGCTTTCGCACAGACCCAATTAAAATAAATCTTGTTTTCCCAGGGGCGTAACCCCGTTAACACCTTTCTAGTCACATACTTGATCGACTAATTGTAAAGTGCAAAACTCTCCCAGGAGTAACTCTTACTCGTAGTGGGTATCGAGATCCAACTATTTCATAGAAGGTATGCAATCTCATTGCAAATTTCAACACTTGAAATTCCCAATAATATTTTGCCTCTAACGTCTTATAACCTTGACGCAGGCCAACAAACCATAGTATGCTAGTCAAGTTCAACCCGTACATTTCGTGATTGAATTAAACCCATAGCATGACCCTTGACGCAGGCCAACAAAGTCGCACGACTACCATAATCCAATCGCATCATATGCAGCAGATAAGCACTAAATAGCTACCACTATGCCTTGACACAGGCCAACAAACGTAGCACGAATACTAAATATTACTTATCTTTAATGATGGAGGGCTGCGCCAGTTTTTTTTTGAAAACCTTTTGCGTAATGAACTTGATATCGTTGTAGAATCGAGTGATTTTGAAAAGGAGTGGTTTAAGCTCCGCCTTTTAAAATCGAGTTTTTCAAAATAAACCGAGTAGGTGTAGCATCTGCTAACTTCTACTAAAGAGGTCACTCCCGGTGAAGGGATCTAGGCTCTTTCCTCATCGAATGAGGTGCTGGATATTCATCAAGGAATACCACTATGCAAAGCAAGAACTAGAGCTACCGGTTTTGAAAATTTGATTCCACAACATCATTGAGTTTCTTTCCTTTTCATTAATCTCATTAATGAAGTCCTATCATTTATGCTTTCTAAGTATCACAGATAAAGAAACGAAAATATAATATACGCTTATGCCATCCGCATTCGCCACAGGGTCCCGTCATGCACTATTAGGTTAATAAACTAACGGCAGAGCGGGGGCAGGAATAGCGCGGATGCAAAACATAAGCAACGTTTATTATATATCATATATATAATATAAAGCATTCGTCTCACGCAGTTATATGATCTCATCACAGAACATTGCAGCAGAAGTCAACATATGAAATATTGGATATACTTGGAGGTCCGTGTTTTAAATTAAGCCAGTAAAAAACATTGATTCCACGGTCATGATGAATAGCCAAACCCACATCCCTAGACCCTTACGAGAGCGGCAAGTAACCCTACCAATTCTAGAGTTAGGAGACCCGGACTCGACTCCTCGAGATGGTCTCCTCCTGGACTCTAGAACCCGGTTACTTTCTTCCCTACCTTGGGTCTATCCTAATGCAGAAAAGTAAATAATATACATCAATGGTGACATCATCCTCAAGCCGGAAGTGTCCCAATAAAAGAATATTACATACAAGTTTTTACATGAATGAAAATGAAAAACTCTTATCTTATGAAAATGTTGGAGACAGTGCCCTCAGAGTCAATTATTGGATCACAGGCACGTGATTGCAATGATTAAGGGAGGACCTATTCCGGCAGGACAGTCTTACTCAAGATGATAGTATGCTATCTGGTTTATCTTTATCATCGTGTACTGCTTTAGGTGACCTGACAGGTCACTATTGCACGTTGATAGAGCCCCTAGGATTCTTGCTTAACTGCCAGCAGTATGAGGGCGATCATATAGCTGGTATTCTATAAGCATATCCTTAAAAGGTCCCTAGTCGTGGGAGTTTCGAGACAGGGCATCGATACTCCAGAGTAGACTAGTGTATACAGTCGAGACCCCGACGAGGGGCGGTGGCCGGTCTCACAAGCTACTGTTGTCAGTTGGTTCACCTAAGATGTATACATGTGCTCATTGGGTTATGAGTACACCGGACAGGACTCGCCGGGAATATGCTAGTTGGTCTAATACCTGATGTCAGATAGCAGTTCCCTGGTGACATGTGTGCAGGTTAGTTCATCGACCTGAGGATCGTCATTTGTCTCGTGTGAGTTCCCACTGTACTTTGATTACTACCATACCACGCTCAAAGGAGACGTGCAAACAGGTTTTAGTTGGGTACAGTCCCGAGCCACATGGAGGCAGTGATCGGATCTGCAGGGGTTCTTCTCTCCCGGTATTGGGGGTGAGGTCGCGCTGTGTCTAGAAGAGCCATTACACAAAGCCCTCGGCCGAGGCAGGATATTTACTGGTAGGTATTCCAGTAGTATCTCAGGGTGTTCTGGGTTACACTCCGACATGACTTGTACCGCTTTTGGGGGTCTGACTTTTACCAACCCCCTAGGCCCGCCATGCGATGCTCATAAACGAATGGACCGGACTGTACGGATATTGTCACTGACAGGCTCAGTAGGGTGTCAGGATGAGTTTGCTCATCGACGTCCCTTTTGGTCAATAGCTGGTAGCCCGTTACGTATGGCTAGTACCTCTGACGTGCTAGTGGTTAAATCCACAACCAAAGTATTAACGAGTCTTTAGAGTCCCCCACAGACCGTTTTCTCAAATTTCGGGCGAAACGCTGTAGAGGCCGTATGGAGATATGGCAGGGTTCGATCAGATACGTGCGGCATTGCACGGATCAGGATTAGACGGTTAATACTAGCGGGCTTTGTTTTAAGCCGGATCCTAGTATTGTACAGTGTAGACTTTGTCTCTTTGCATTTGTATTTCGGTCGGAATACAAATGCGGGTATGCATATACAGTAGCGGGGTTTTCCTGTAATTTATTCGGGATCAGTTTTTTGAAGTTGCCAGTTTGCTTTCCGTTTCAGCCATTTTCTTTTGTATCTATCATTGGCTGAAAATTGGTGGAGGGGGGCTTATTTGCATTTTTGTAAATAAGCATTTGTGGAGGGTGTTATTTGCATATCCTTGCTTCATGATGGTTGCACCATCATTTGACTTCTTTTGACCATGATGGCTCGACTTTTAGAGTCATGATTGTTATTGATGATGAAGGGTGATGGTTGGTGGAGTGTTGGACTTTGTTTGTGATGATTTCTTCTCTTGATCACACATCATTCCTTCTTGCATGATTGTGAGGCTCCCTCATTCTTTTCACTCCACTCCCTTTTGTTTTCCTCATGAGCTTGTGGCCGACCAAGATAGATACGGGGCTGTCCAAATTTGGTGTGGTGGGATTTTCATTTCATTTGGCTTTGTAAAAATCCGATAGCTCCACAAAAATTCCATATATCATTCCTCCACCATATACATGGCAACTTAAACCCCATTGAGACAATAGAGCACTACACTTCATCTACAGCAACCCTTGGGTACGTCGACTCGCCAACTTCGTGCCCGAATTGCCTCAGTCCAGAGGTGGGAGCCCGTAAAAGAAGCCGGCAACGTGGTGCCCTTCCGGCGAGGAGGTGAAGACCAGAGATTCCGCGGGGAGATCGGGACGACGACGAGAAGACCGAAGGACACGGATCGCTCGGTATATCTCTCTACCCCTTCCCTTGATAGCTAGGACTAGTTTAATGGCCCGATCCGGGAATTTCGTGCGCGGTGGTGCCGGTTTACAAGTTCGTAAAAAGTTTCGTTTCCACATTCCGACGTCGGATTGACGGCCGGGGTGCCGCCGTGCACTTACATTGGTATCAGAGCCACACCATTAACTTAGTCTCGCTTGCACTAGTATGTTTAAAGATTCGATCGAACAAATATTCCAAAATCGTATTTTTCATGAGCATCAGTTTCTTTCGAATTTTTTTTTGGCTCCAAAATTTTTTCAGTGTATTGCAGAATGACATGCAGGGAGTTCTAAGAGCTCTGTAAAAATTTGGTCACCTTTTGTTACTGTTCAGCCGCGGAACCGCGGCCAAAGCCATGCTTGGGCCGCGGTTCCGCCGCCACTTAGCCTCGTCACTGGACCAATTTTTTTCAGAGGGTCTTGGACTTAGAAATTGGGGTTTTGGCATATTCTTTTTAGGCCCAGAATTTCTTTAAGTGCTACAGTAGTGCTTGGGGGCCCACTTAGGAAAATTTGATCGATCGAAAATTTTAAACACATTAGTTCACAGTATTTACATTATATCTGCGACCGTGAATGTCACTTGATCGGTAAATCCTGTCTAACTGCTATAACCCGGTTAGACGGATTTGCGAACGTGACATTCACGTTGATGTTCTGTGTTGTGCTGTGATGTTGCGGATTAGTCGTGGGGGATAGCCTGGATGCAATGCTAATACAGTTTTGTTGTATTATGTACATTTGATATTGCGGGGCAAGCGTCCGACATGTGGACTGCCGTCACTGTCTGATTGTATATTATTCTTTTGGGGCATGACCAGGTTGAGGTCGATGTACCCGTTGTATGTATATTTTACTTTCTGTACTAGGATTACCCCAAGGTGGGGTGCACGGATAGCCGGGTTCTAGAGGGCAACGGGCAGCATCTCATGGCATTGAGACGGAGGGGTAGTAATGCAGATGATGAGTCGCTCCTGGTACCATATTCCAGTGCAGCAATGCAGATGCCGACAAAAAAAAAATTTCCAAATCATCCCGGGGCAAATGATGAGTTGCTCCTGGCATTATTCCAGTGCAGCAATGCAAATGCCAAACAAAAAAAACCAAATCCAAATCCTCTCAGGGCACATGATGAGTTGCTCCTGGCATTATTCCAGTGCAGTAATGCAGATGCCGACAGAAAACCAATTCCCAAATCCTCTCAAGACAGATGATGATTCGCTCCTGGTACCATATTCCAGTGTAGCGGTGCTGATGTCAACCCAAATCAAATCAAACCAAACTCTATGGCGGAATCATGCTCCGTCCCAGAATTTACCTCGTGTCGAAATCATGCTTCGCCTCAGGATATCTACCTTCCCTGCCGGAATTATGCTCCGCCTCGGAATCAAGTCAACCCGACACTCCGCGCCGGGGAAAAGTCCATCAGCGACACTCTGTGCTGGGGAAAAGTCAACCCGACACTCCGCGCCGGGGAAAAGTCAATCAGCAACACTCCGTGCCGGGGAAAAGTCAACCCGACACTCCGCGCCTGGGAAAAGTCGATCAGCGACACTCCGTGCCGGGAAAAAGTCAACCCGACACTCCGCGCCGGGGAAAAGTCGATCAGCGATACTCCGTGCAGGGGAAAAGTCCACCAGCGATACTCCGCGCCGGGGAAAAGTCGATCAGCGACACTCCGTGCCGGGGAAAAGTCAACCACCGACACTCCGTGCCGGGGAAAAGTCGATCAGCGACACTCCGTGCCGGGGAAAAGTCAACCACCGACACTCCGCGCCGGGGAAAAGTCGATCAGCGACACTCCGTGCCGGGGAAAAGTCAATCCGACACTCCGCGCCGGGAAAAGTCGATCAGCGACACTCCGTGCCGGGGAAAAGTCAACCACCGACACTCCGCGCCGGGGAAAAGTCGATCAGCGACACTCCGTGCCGGGGAAAAGTCAACCCGACACTCCGCGCCGGGGAAAAGTCGATCAGCGACACTCCGTGCCGGGGAAAAGTCAACCACCGACACTCCACGCCGGGGAAAAATCGATCAGCGACACTCCATGCCGGGGAAAAGTCGATCCGACACTCCGCGCCGGGGAAAAGTTGATCAGCGACACTCCGTGCCGGGGAAAAGTCAACCACCGACACTCCACGCCGGGGAAAAGTCGATCAGCGACACTCCGTGCCGGGGAAAAGTCAACCCGACACTCCGCGCCGGGGGAAAGTCGATCAGCGACACTCCGTGCCAGGAAAAAGTCAACCCGACACTCCGCGCCGGGGAAAAGTCGATCAGCGACACTCCGTGCCGGGGAAAAGTCAACCACCGACACTCCGCGCCGGGGGAAAGTCGATCAGCGACACTCCGTGCCGGGAAAAAGTCAACAACCCGACACTCCGCGCCGGGGAAAAGTCGATCAGCGACACTCCGTGCCGGGGAAAAGTCGATCAGCGACACTCCGTGCTGGGGAAAAGTCAACCCGACACTCCGCGCCGGGGAAAAGTCCATCAGCGACACTCCGTACCGGGGAAAAGTCAACCCGACACTCCGCGCCGGGGAAAAGTCCATCAGCGACACTCCGTGCCGGGGAAAAGTCAACCAGCGACACTCTGCATCGGGGAAACGTCCAACACGGACACTCCGCATCAGGGGAAAGTCAACCACCGACACTTCGAGCCGGGGAAAAGTCGATCAGCGACACTCCGTGCCGGGGACACGTCAACCAGCGACACTCTATATCGGGGAAACGTCCAACACAGACACTCCGCATCAGGGAAACGTCCAACAGCGACACCCCGTGCCGGGAAAACATCAAACATACACTCTGTAACGGGGAAACGTCAAGCAGACACTCCGTCTCGGAGACGCGTCAAGCGTTGACCGTCCACGTCGTAAAACGGGCAGTGCAGGCTCCCCACAAATCGGGAACCAAATCACTCCGGGTCAGGGAAACGTCTACCACGGACACTCCGTCTCGGAGACGCGTCAAGCGTCGACCGTCCATGTCGCAAAAAGGGCAGTGCAGGCTTCCTACAAAGCAGGAACCGGATCGCTCCGGGCAAGGGAAACGTCTACCACAGACACTCTGTCTCGGAGACGCGTCAAGCGTCGACCGTCCATGTCGTAAAAAGGGCAGTGCATCCCAAAAAGTGGGAACCAAAGCAAGTCGCATCCATGCAAAAGAAGATCCATCAATTTCATGCACACGACCCACATATGCTGTGTGCATTTATTGATGGGGGGCAATTTGTTGGGGTAAAAATTTACACCCCTGTTGACCGAGTCAAAGTCAAGGTCAACCCCCAAGCTAGGTGGGCCCAAGCCCAGGTCAAGCAGGCCCATGCCCAAGTCGAGCCCGCGACCAGCCTCCCCATGCCAACACAAAATCATGTAATAAATAATTTTTATGTAATTGTTTATGCATGAATGAAAACAAAATGGGTATAAAGCCAATATTTTGTAAGCCCATGGCTTATGTGCAAAAATGAAATAGCATATGAGCCATAGGATGGCTAAAATGCCATTTTTGTAAAGCCCAAGGGGCTATATGTAAATATGTAAGCCTATATAAGGCAACATGATGAATAAAAAAAGATAAACTTTTTCATTCCCCCAAAAACTAGGGTTCTTTGTGCCTCCTGCTCCTTCTCCAAGGTTCTAAACCTTCTCAATTCTTTTGAATTAAATCAAGAGTTTTACTCTTTCTTTTCCAAAACTAAGTAGTTTTCCACCACAAAACCCATAAAGGGGAACTCAGATCTCCCATCAGATCTCAAAAAGGAGTGATTTTTAAAATCTCCTACTTCTTAATCTTCAAGATCCGGCCAAACAACAGAAGGAAGAAGAAGACCCCCTTTCATCAGCTTGAAAACAACATAGGAGTTTAACTCCATACATATATACATAATAAATATTTCCTTTCTGAAGCATAGCTTCTGTTTCTTAGGCTAAAAGCCTCTTTTTCTCGCCGGCGCTCAAGCGCAGAGCGCCCGCGTGCCGATACGTGGCGCGCTTGCGCTCAAGCGCAAACGGCCGAGCGCAAGTCGCCCACGTGCCGACACGTGGCGCGCTTGGGCTCACGCGCAAGCGCACGAGCGCAAGTCGCCCCGGTGCCGACACGTGGCGCGCTTGCGTTCGGGCGCAAGCGCTCGAGCGCAAGCGCTCGAGCGCAAGTCGCCCCGGTGCCGACACGTGGCGCGCTTGCGCTCAAACGCAAGCGCCCGAGCGCAAGTCGTCCCGGTGCCGACACGTGGCGCGCTTGCGTTCAAGCGCAGGCGCTCGAGCGCAAGTCTCCCCGGTGCCGACACGTGGCATGCTTGCGCCCTAGCGCAAGCGCTCGAGAGCAAGTCTCCCCCGTGCCAACACGTGGCGTGCTTGCGCTCCAGTGCAGGCGCTCGAGCGCAAGTCTCCCCCGTGCCGACACGTGGAGCGCTTGCGCTCAAGCGCAGGCGCTTGAGCGCAAGTCTCCCCCGTGCCGACACGTGGCGCGCTTGCGCTCAAGCGCAGGCGCTTGAGCGCAAGTCTCCCCCGTGCCGACACGTGGCGCGCTTGCGCTCCAGCGTAGGCGCTCGAGCGCAGAGTGCCCACGTGCCGACACGTGGCACTCTAACGCCTGAGCGCACAGCACCTAGACGCACAGCGTCCAAGGTGCTGCCCCCACACATCCTTTGGATGTCTTTTCCCCCTTTCTTTCTTTTATATATATACATATATACATATATACATATATATATACATATGTATACATATTTGCACACACACGTGCTCCACGACACTGTCCCTGTTAGAAAAAATTTCTAACGGGGCGCTGCACATTGAGTTCGCATGACCAGTTTAACCCGTTAATCGGAGGTTCCCTCGCCCCAAAGGCGAGGGGTAATTAACGGCAGCTTAGTCCGCGGCTGCCGGAGATTCGGATCCCCACAATCAATAAACCCCGGCCTACCCTAAGCAGGGGGAATCTGTAGTATGCCTGACAAGCGCGCGCGTATTCCCATCTCAATGGGGTGACGAAAAACACCCTACAGATTCTGGCACGCCCGGTGGGACCAATCTCTCCTCCCATATTTCGGGTTAGACGTTCATGCGAACCCAATCAATATACATACCTATATTTATACTAAAATATTGCTTTTTCATGCAGATTTTCAAGAAATCGCCTTCTGACGATGTCTTCGATAATGAACTCAGCTCCCGTCTCCTACACGATGAGGATAGACTCTAGGACGGTCCTTCCGGCCAGTCTCGGGCGACAATGGGAGGAGCCGCTGCTACCATTCGGCTCTATCATGTTCATGCCAGTTGGCGCCATCCCAGCTCCTCAAGCTCCAGCAACAGACAAACCGGTCTCGAAAGGCAAGAGGCCGAATGTGGTGGTCTCGAAGGCGCCCCAACTCAAACACAAGTCGGCGTTTGAACGACTCTCCATGGCCTCAGCTGGGGGCAAGGCCATCAGCACCAGCAAAGAAACAAGGCATCCCGAGCAAGCTCCAGCGGTGCCCTTAACCACTGCTCGATTGGGTGTCTTCTCAAGCCTCCCCATCACTCGGCCTGTGGCGGCTTCTCGAAGAGCAGAAGCCTGCCAGACGCTCAAGGCAGAGAAGCTGAGGCAGAAGTGGCTCAGATATAGAGCCAACAAAAGGGCTAGGGCTCTGGCCATGTTAAAATTTATGAATTTCCAAAGCCCGGACCGCTCCGCGAAACCAGCTGCCAGTGATGAAAGAATGGATGAGTGTGTTATCCACACTGTCTACATGGCCGGACATGAAGAAACGAACCCTCCTCTTCTTCACAGCCATGGTGATGATATGGTTGACGCTACCCAGCATCGGCTCGATCTAAATGATGAAGAGCCCGCTCAGGCCGATAAGCCAGAGGAGCCCGTGGTTCCTACGGAATTGAGCTTAGGCAATAAAGATTACCCGGTTGTCATAGCTGGAACTACAGAACAAGCATTATTCCAATGGCTTCAAAGGCAATTTCAGGACAGGGATGAGAAAATTGCCGAGGTCTATTCCAAAGTCGACGAGCTGGCAAACGTCGTGGCAGATCTCGCGACCCAAGTCGCCCGATTGCAATTACAGCAGAATCAAATTTTGGCTCATGAGCCAGGGATTGATACCCCGGGGCAGCCAACTGATATCCCTTTCAACCTAAAAGCGGAGCGCCTTCGCGAAAAATGGCCGCAATCAGTCTCCAGTCCCTCCGATACATACGCCGGGGGGGGATCGCCTCTGAAAGAGAAGCTGGAAAAGGTCTATTCCTTCAAGAGGGAAAAGGTCCACAAGATATTCCGGGACGCCCTAAGAAACGGTCTACAACTGTCAGAATCAAAGAGACCGCAAGAAGAGAATATGACTGATGACCCAAAATATTGCCCCTATCACAGGGTGATAGGTCATGCCATTGAGGACTGCTTTGTCTTCAAAGATTGGGTCGAAAGGCAATACAGGACGGGAGAGATAGAACTGTCTAAAGGCGTGTTAGCAAACAGTCAAGCTACGATCGCCGATTTACTGCAAATGGAGACCGAAACCTTTCTGGAACCTAATCCTCCCAGACATGTGCCTCGAGGACCAGCATCAGTAAAGGCACCTACTCCGATGGAGGGAAAGAAGAAGGTATACTCCTTCAGGAGGGATGAAGTCCGCAAAATATTCATGGACGCCCTGAACAGCGGTCTGCAACTGCCTGTTCCAAAGAGGCCACAGGAAATGAACATGACCGGCAATCCCATATACTGCCCATATCATAGAGTGGTGGGTCATACCATCGAAGACTGCTATATTTTCAAAGATTGGGCAGAGGACCAATATAAGCTTGGAAAAACCTCACAATCCTCGGATGTATCGGCAAGCCACAGAGCTAGGTCATCAACACAGCTCCGCCAAGATCAAAGTTCAAGGAGCTGGGATAAGGAAAAAGGACCACCACGTCGTTAAACTGGGAACAGTCGACCACCACGTCATTAAACTGGGAACAATCGACCTCTAAGTCGTTAAAGTGGGAATGTGAAAATATACATATATATATGTAAATAAACAAAAAAAATGTGTGTAAATAAAAGAAAAATAGAGAAAAGCCGAAATGATGGGGCAACTCGCAATAAAAATCAGCGAGTAAAATAAAGATGAAAATAAAGCCGAAATGATGGGGCAACCGCGAATAAAAAGCCGAAATGATAGGGCAATCGCGACCTTCGCGATAAGAAAAGCTGAAATGATAGAGCAATCGCGGTAAAACAAAAAAAAAAACCAAAAATTCAAATTTCCAAAATTCTTCCGGCCCTACGGTTAGTCCCCAAATTGACTACCGTATACAATCTACGGGCTTAAATAATTCTCTTCATACCCATGCCCCACCGCAACCACCAGTTACGCGGCTGGTCTTCGCCTTTGGAATTATGCTCCATTGGGAAGACCCACTCATGTGTCCTGGCACCTCTGCTTCAGTGTTAGCAACGCTGATGCCGGCCCCTACCCCAAAATTCCAAGCCCGCCATCCGTAGACCTCTAAGTCTTTAAACTGGAAACAGATGACCACCATGTCGTTAAACTGGAAACAGATGACCTCCAAGTCGTTAAACTGGAAACAGATGACCTCTAAGTAATTAAACTGGAAACAGATGACCGCTAAGTCATTAAACTAGGCACAATAGACCCCTAAGTCTTTAAACTGGAAACAGATGATCTATAAGTCGTTAAACTGGAAACAGATGACCTCTACGTCTTTAAACTGGAAACAGATGACCTCTACGTCTTTAAACTAGAAACAGATGACCACCAAGTCGTTAAACTGGAAACAGATGACCTCTAAGTCTTTAAACTGGAAACAGATGACCTCTAAGTCGTTAAACTGGAAACAGTAGACCTCTAAGTCATTAAAACTGGAAATAGAAGACCTCTAAGTCTTTAAACTGGAAACAGATGACCACCATGTTGTTAAACTGGAAACAGATGACCTCTACGTCTTTAAACTGGAAACAGATGACCTCCAAGTCGTTAAACTGGAAACAGATGACATCTACGTCTTTAAACTGGAAACAGATGACCGCTAAGTCGTTAAACTGGGCACAATAGACCCCTAAGTCGTTAAACTGGAAACAGATGACCTCCAAGTCGTTAAACTGGAAACGGATGACCTCTACGTCTTTAAACTGGAAACAGATGACCACCACGTCGTTAAACTGGAAACAGTCGACCTCTAAGTCATTAAACTGGGAACGAGGGAAATCCACTCATGTGTCCTCACGATACATGAGGAGAACAAACCTTTGTGGGATCCTTACGAGTCACAAAGGAAAAACACACTTAGGAGTCCTCACGACTCCTAAGGAGAAAATACACCCACGGGATCCTTACGACTCGCAGGGAGAAAATGCTTTTATGGGACCCTCACGGCCCATAAAATTGAAAAGTCTTAGGTGACAGGGATCTAAACCTGTCTCCTAAGCCATCGCTCCCCAATCCCCAAGCGGCGAATGATGAGTTGCTCCTGGTACCATATTCCAGTGCAGCGATGCAGACGCCAACAAAATTCCAAATCCCATACCCCAACGGCGAATGATGAGTCGCTCCTGGTACCACATTCCAGTGCAGCGATGCAGACGCCAACAAAGTCCTGAAATTTTTCTGGCCCTACGGTCTGGATCATACATCCTGCAAATCCGTATACAATCCGCGGGCGTAAAACAATCCCGATCTCTCCAAAAAAAAGAAAAAAAAAAGAAAAAGAAAAAAAAAAAGAACGGTATGTCCACAAGCAAAACGGGCACGGATGAAAACCCAAAAGGGCTCCGTGAGTAAAAACAGCAGGACTGCCGGCGTGTTTGTGAAAACCCGAAAGGGCGCAAACTCATAAAAAAAAAGAAATGAAATGCACTCGCAAAGTCCTCTCGACTTTGTGAGGAGAAAATTCTCACGTGAGATCCTTACGACTCACAAAGGAGCAACACACTTAGGAGTCCCCACGACCCCTAAGGAGAAAATACACTTACGGGATCCTTACGACCCGTAGGGAGAAAATGCTTTGTGAGACCCTTACGGCTCACAAAATTGAAAAGTCTTAGGTGATAGGGACCTAAAACCTGTCTTCTAAGCCATCGTTTCCTAATAAGCAAACGCAAATGATAATTCGCTCCTGGTACCATATTCCAGTGCAGCGATGCTGATACCAAACAAAAACCAATTCCCAAATCCTCCCGGGGCAAATGATGAGTTGCTCCTGGCATTATTCCAGTGCAGCAATGCAGATGCCAAACAAAAAAACCAAATCCAAATCCTCCCGGGGCAAATGATGAGTTGCTCCTGGCATTATTCCAGTGCAGCAATGCAGATGCCAAACAAACCAATTCCCAAATCCTCCCGGGGCAAATGATGAGTTGCTCCTGGCATTATTCCAGTGCAGCAATGCAGATGCCAAACAAAAAACCAAATCCAAATCCTCCCGGGGCAAATGATGAGTTGCTCCTGGCATTATTCCAGTGCAGCAATGCAGATGCCAAACAAAAAACCAAATCTAAATCCTCCCAGGGCACATGATGAGTCGCTCCTGGTACCATATTCCAGTGCAGCAATGCAGATGCCGACAAAAAAATTTTTCCAAATCCTCCCGGGGCAAATGATGAGTTGCTCCTGGCATTATTCCAGTGCAGCAATGCAAATGCCAAACAAAAAACCAAATCCAAATCCTCCCAGGGCACATGATGAGTTGCTCCTGGCATTATTCCAGTGCAGTAATGCAGATGCCGACAGAAAACCAATTCCCAAATCCTCTCAAGACA
Organism: Agapanthus africanus; assembly: GCA_030015575.1. Taxonomy (NCBI): domain Eukaryota; kingdom Viridiplantae; phylum Streptophyta; class Magnoliopsida; order Asparagales; family Amaryllidaceae; genus Agapanthus; species Agapanthus africanus. The sequence goes on from CM057337.1 coordinate 207,825,812, forward strand.
GATGATGATTCGCTCCTGGTACCATATTCCAGTGTAGCGGTGCTGATGTCAACCCAAATCAAATCAAACCAACCTCTATGGCGGAATCATGCTCCGTCCCAGAATTTACCCCGTGTCGAAATCATGCTTCGCCTCAGGATATCTACCTTCCCTGCCGAAATTATGCTCCGCCTCGGAATCAAGTCAACCCGACACTCCGCGCCGGGGAAAAGTCCATCAGCGACACTTCGTGCCGGGGAAAAGTCAACCCGACACTCCGCGCCGGGGAAAAGTCGATCAGCGACATTTCGTGCCGGGGAAAAGTCAACCCGACACTCCGCGCCGGGGAAAAGTCAATCAGCGATACTCCGTGCAGGGGAAAAGTCCACCAGCGATACTCCGCGCCGGGGAAAAGTCGATCAGCGACACTCCGTTCCAGGGAAAAGTCAACCACCGACACTCCGTGCCGGGAAAAAGTCGATCAGCGACACTCCGTGCCGGGGAAAAGTCAACCACCGACACTCCGCGCCGGGGAAAAGTCGATCAGCGACACTCCGTGCCGGGGAAAAGTCAATCCGACACTCCGCGCCGGGGAAAAGTCGATCAGCGACACTCCGTGCCGGGGAAAAGTCAACCACCGACACTCCGCGCCGGGGAAAAGTCGATCAGCGACACTCCGTGCCGGGGAAAAGTCAACCCGACACTCCGCGCCGGGGAAAAGTCGATCAGCGACACTCCGTGCCGGGGAAAAGTCAACCACCGACACTCCACGCCGGGGAAAAATCGATCAGCGACACTCCATGCCGGGGAAAAGTCAATCCGACACTCCGCGCCGGGGAAAAGTCGACCAGCGACACTCCGTGCCGGGGAAAAGTCAACCACCGACACTCCACGCCGGGGAAAAGTCGATCAGCGACACTCCGTGCCGGGGAAAAGTCAACCCGACACTCCGCGCCGGGGAAAAGTCGATCAGCGACACTCCGTGCCGGGAAAACGTCAACCCGACACTCCGCGCCGGGGAAAAGTCGATCAGCGACACTCCGTGCCGGGGAAAAGTCAACCACCGACACTCCGCGCCGGGGGAAAGTCGATCAGCGACACTCCGTGCCGGGAAAAAGTCAACAACCCGACACTCCGCGCCGGGGAAAAGTCGATCAGCGACACTCCGTGCCGGGGAAAAGTCAACCCGACACTCCGCGCCGGGGAAAAGTCCATCAGCGACACTCCGTACCGGGGAAAAGTCAACCCGACACTCCGCGCCGGGGAAAAGTCCATCAGCGACACTCCGTACCGGGGAAAAGTCAACCCGACACTCCGCGCCGGGGAAAAGTCCATCAGCGACACTCCGTGCCGGGGAAAAGTCAACCAGCGACACTCTGCATCGGGGAAACGTCCAACACGGACACTCCGCATCAGGGGAAAGTCAACCACTGACACTTCGAGCCGGGGAAAAGTCGATCAGCGACACTCCGTGCCGGGGACACGTCAACCAGCGACACTCTGTATCGGGGAAACGTCCAACACAGACACTCCGCATCAGGGAAACGTCCAACAGCGACACCCCGTGCCGGGGAAACATCAAACAGACACTCTGTAACGGGGAAACGTCAAGCAGACACTCCGTCTCGGAGACGCGTCAAGCGTTGACCGTCCACGTCGTAAAACAGGCAGTGCAGGCTCCCCACAAATCGGGAACCAAATCACTCCGGGTCAGGGAAACGTCTACCACGGACACTCCGTCTCGGAGACGCGTCAAGCGTCGACCGTCCATGTCGCAAAAAGGGCAGTGCATGCTTCCTACAAAGCAGGAACCGGATCGCTCCGGGCAAGGGAAACGTCTACCACAGACACTCTGTCTCGGAGACGCGTCAAGCGTCGACCGTCCATGTCGTAAAAAGGGCAGTGCATCCCAAAAAGTGGGAACCAAAGCAAGTCGCATCCATGCAAAAGAAGATCCATCAATTTCATGCACACGACCCACATATGCTGTGTGCATTTATTGATGGGGGCAATTTGTTGGGGTAAAAATTTACACCCCTGTTGACCGAGTCAAAGTCAAGGTCAACCCTCAAGCTAGGTGGGCCCAAGCCCAGGTCAAGCAGGCCCATGCCCAAGTCGAGCCCGCGACCAGCCTCCCCATGCCAACACAAAATCATGTAATAAATAATTTTTATGTAATTGTTTAATCATGAATGAAAACAAAATGGGCATAAAGCCAATATTTTGTAAGCCCATGGCTTATGTGCAAAAATGAAATAGCACATGAGCCATAGGATGGCTAAAATGCCATTTTTGTAAAGCCCAAGGGGCTATATGTAAATATGTAAGCCTATATAAGGCAACATGATGAATAAAAAAAGATAAACTTTTTCATTCCCCCAAAAACTAGGGTTCTTTGTGCCTCCTGCTCCTTCTCCAAGGTTCTAAACCTTCTCAATTCTTTTGAATTAAATCAAGAGTTTTACTCTTTCTTTTCCAAAACTAAGTAGTTTTCCACCACAAAACCCATAAAGGGGAACTCAGATCTCAAAAAGGAGTGATTTTTAAAATCTCCTACTTCTTAATCTTCAAGATCCGGCCAAACAACAGAAGGAAGAAGAAGACCCCCTTTCATCAGCTTGAAAACAACATAGGAGTTTAACTCCATACATATATACATAATAAATATTTCCTTTCTGAAGCATAGCTTCTGTTTCTTAGGCTAAAAGCCTCTTTTTCTCGCCGGCGCTCAAGCGCAGAGCGCCCGCGTGCCGACACGTGGCGCGCTTGCGCTCAAGCGCAAGCGGCCAAGCGCAAGTCGCCCACGTGCCGACACGTGGCGCGCTTGCGCTCAAGCGCAAGCGCACGAGCGCAAGTCGCCCCGGTGCCGATACGTGGCGCGCTTTCGTTCGGGCGCAAGCGCTCGAGCGCAAGTCGCCCCGGTACCGACACGTGGCACGCTTGCGCTCAAACGCAAGCGCCCGAGCGCAAGTCGCCCCGGTGCCGACACGTGCCGCGCTTGCGTTCAAGCGCAGGCGCTCGAGCGCAAGTCTTCCCGGTGCCGACACGTGGCATGCTTGCGCTCCAGCGCAAGCGCTCGAGAGCAAGTCTCCCCCGTGCCGACACGTGGCGTGCTTGCGCTCCAGCGCAGGCGCTCGAGCGCAAGTCTCCCCCGTGCCGACACGTGGAGCGCTTGCGCTCAAGCGCAGGCACTCGAGCGCAAGTCTCCCCCGTGCCGACACGTGGCGCGCTTGCGCTCCAGCGTAGGCGCTCGAGCGCAGAGCGCCCACGTGCCGACACGTGGCACTCTAGCGCCTGAGCGCACAGCACCTAGACGCACAGCGCCCAAGGTGCTGCCCCCACACATCCTTTGGATGTCTTTTCCCCCTTTCTTTCTTTTATATATATACATATATACATATATACATATATATATACATATGTATACATATTTGCACACACACGTGCTCTACGACACTGTCCCTGTTAGAAAAAAATTTCTAACGGGGCGCTGCCCCGCACCCCGTAAGGGGGCTGCTAGCCCCCTTGACCCCCAGCCCGCTATCCGGGTAGCGGGACCCCCGTAAAAACTCTGCGTGGCTCCCGATATATCCAACCCCCCTTTCAAAACACAACACACGTACACTGCACATTGAGTTCGCATGACCAGTTTAACCCGTTAATCGGAGGTTCCCTCGCCCCAAAGGCGAGGGGTAATTAACGGCAGCTTAGTCCGCGGTTGCCGGAGATTCGGATCCCCACAATCAATAAACCCCGGCCTACCCTAGGCAGGGGGAATCTGTAGTACGCCTTATAAGCGCGCGCGTATTCCCATCTCAATGGGGTGACGAAAAACACCCTACAAAGGTTTTCGCCAGAAACCATTCGTAGCCCTCCGTCGTTTTATATGGATAGTCAATAGTATTCAAGCTATGTTTGTTGGCCAAAGTCAAGGCATAGTGATTGGTAGCTATTGGGTATTCATGTGCAGCATAGATAGATGCGTTGGTTTGGGGCAGTCGTATAGCCTTGTTGGCCAAAGTCAAGGGCTTGTGCAGGTGGGCTCAAATTAACCTGGAGAATGACGGGTAGAACTTGACATGTGACTTATGATTTGTTGGCCAAAGTCAAGGTCATAAGAGCATGGGGTAAAAATCACATCGGGAGTTTCTAAAGAACCTGAAACTTGCCAGATATGCGCATACCTTCTGGAGTGTGATAATGTGAGCGGATTCCGTCACGTTATCATGCGATGATAGTTGGATCCCGATTCCCACTGATGAGTTGGTTTACTCCTCGGGTGATCCCGACTAATTCTTCTTTCAGGTTTGGAGGAGAGTTTGACGGTACAGTGGGAGGTTTCCAGATTAGATAAATTGGTAACCATTCTGATCTAGGTTAGAGTGCACGCTGAGTGTTTATTTTCTCTCTCTCTTTGGCAGCGACCATTGACCCGACCCTAAGACTACGACTCAGTGACCAAAATTAACCGAACCTTCTTAAACACTGTCTTTTGGATTGTCAGAGTTGCAAACCTCATTGCCACTCCTACTTTTACCCTTTTCTCCAGGACACCCCGTATTACTACGAACGTCCACTTCCATTGGACAAAACCATCGTATGGTTATATACGAACTCAAAGGGATTTATTCGAGGATGGTTTCCGGTTCTGGAGAAAACGAATAGGACTATTCAGTTGTCTTTTCCTTTTACCTTCTCTTAGGTTGCGAGTACTCCTTGGTTTAGGAGATAGTACACCTATTACGCAAATTGGATAGTCTTCTTCCAAACCATAGGCAGGTGCCGATCGGTAGGGAATGAAGAAAACCAATTAGCATAACGATGGTGTACAGAAGGTATTAAGTAAAGACATATCAAGGGATTAGTAAGAGGGCAAAGTAAATTGCGACTGCTATTCACGACCAAACCAAGTATTTCTTCGCCAATCCTAAATCACCTTTGTATTTCTCCAGGACACTCCATATCACTACGAAGATCCACAGTTTATTGGATACTCCATCGTATGGTTATATACGAACTCGAAAGGAACTTGTTCCAGTTCGGGGATGGATTCCGGTTCAGGAGAAATAGGAATAAGGTTTATTCGGTTGTCTTTTATCTTCACCTTCTCTCGCTTGCGAGTGCTCCTAGGATTAGAACAGTACACCCATTATGCTTATTGGATAGTCTTCTTCCAAACCATAGGCTGGTGCCGAACGGTAGGGAAGGAAGAAAACCATTTAGCCTAAGAGGGTGTGCAGAAGGTAATGACTAAAGACATAGAAAGGGATTTGGAAAGATGATAAAGAATTATACGGTTACAGTTGTGAATCTGGATAATGGAAGAGGCATTACTAGGAATACCGGGATACCCCATCGAAACATTTCAATGTTTCAGTTTCACTGTGTACTGTTAAAGGAAAACTGATTTCCCGATTAGATACTTACTCCAGGGTATGTATTTACCAGGTATGATTCTCACATCTGTATGGTTTTACAGATGATGAGTGGGAGTAAGTTATTGGGAATTAGGTGATCATCCTCATTATATCGGGATTCGTTGTAATTGGTGATATTTGAGGAAGTCACCTGGTTTGTTTGCCGGACGAGAAATATTTGGTTTTGAATAACCGCTGTCATGCACCAATTTCAAATTGATATATCAGTACGTCTATTTTTATAGAGTGAGATATACCTTTTTGAAATTATGTCTGTGACATTTACCTATATCAGTGGATGGTTAGGTAAGGAGTATTAAACAGCAGTGTAATTCTTCATAACCATAGTACAGTTTTCAACCTACGACACACAGGGATTGAGTCATTAGACTCAAGGGACTTATACAGAGTACTCTATATTGTCCAGTGTCCATTAGGACAGAGGGGTTGGTCCTCGTACTATATTCGGTTTACTTATGACTTCTCTAGTTTTTAGACAGGTGTTTCGTAGAAACACAGGGTCTAAGTTTTGAGAAGTTATAGGTATATGAATAAAGTAGAGAACCAAGTATTGCAAGTATCAGGATTCTTCAAGGTGATCGAAGATATAGATACTTGTGTATGGTATTCAGTTGATAGTAATGTTTAAGAGAACTTGCTTCTCTTTCAGATTACTCATAATTGGAAGCACTCCTAAGTTGAGTAATGCTGATCGGCCTCTTTCCATTTAGTTGACATGCACTGGAGACAGCTGAATGATTTGAATTTGGTTCAATTAAATTAGTGCCCCTGGTTCTATATTGGATATAGAACAGTTCATATCTTAACGATGTTAAGGTACGGGGAGTTGTCCGGCTTATGCTTAAAACCAGACTCTGGATAACTCAAGGCACGTTTCTGTAATGGCTGTTTGTGGGTTGACCCAGGCTATGGCGAGGGTTGGCATTCTACCGTCTGGAAGATCAATAGAGATATTGTTCTAGACTCGCCACAGTTTTAATAAAAATGGATTTTTTCAGAAAACAGTAGTGGGAATATGGTAGAACTAGAAGTGATTCCAGAACCGCAAACGATTACTGAAGATTTGATAAGAACCTAAAGATTCAATCTGGTTTGACATTCCATTGGCCACTCCACAGATACGGTAGGTAACCTCAGGCACCCGAAGGGTACTCCGGTAGCCTCAAGGACGGTGACAGGGAGGCTCTCGTTTACCCAGACTTGTCATTGCTGTTGTTCCAGGCTGCGAGACCCGGCAGGAGGATGAGTATAGCGTCATTCTGAACTGGCTTCAGAAGTGTACGTGTATATGACTCTGCCAGAGGGTTGTCGTCGTCAGTGGGAGCAGCGGAAGCATTGGTGGACAAGTGGCTTATGTCTATTTGTAGACTAAAGCAGATGTAGCGGAGATAGATCATCTATTTCTGATGTGACAGCCATAGGTTTGACTTCATCAGAATAGGGGATGGATCTGTTAAAAAGGTAGTAGGGTGTGATGTCCTGGTATATTGGATGACATACACAGAGTAGGAAAAGAAATTCCTATACTACAATCGGTTATACATTGGTTGTTACATAGTAGTTTCTCCACCTAGGACTTGGATATTATATCAGACATTCTGGTTACTAGATCTATGGTTTTAGATCTAGATTTGGGTGGTTTCCCAATCAGGGTACCTAGACAGCATTCTACAGGTACTTTAGAATGGACGACTCCTGGCACGGTAGTGTACCTGCAGGTGATGGAGTCACCCTCTCTAAAGGTGTCCTACAGACTAAAGGGGAGAGGGATGTGCATGATTGACAGATCACTTGCTTAGGCAATTGAGTCAATCATGAGATGTCAAGTACCACACTAGATGTTGTTTTTACGGTAGATGCAATAAATTGATATTAATCCAAACCTGGAGAAATGATCGGAAGCAGTTTTAGAACATAAGTGGATGTTTTAGGGATATGATAACGACAGCCTCGTTCGAGACACCGTTATCATTCTAGGCTTCCAAGATGACCTGGATGACAGAGAGGTTGTCAGAGTTATAGTTTTCCCTCTGACGAGGGGCGGTTTTATGGACAGGTGGTCCAGGAGGATACTGAGGGAGGCATGGCGCAGGCTACTGATTAAGTTCAGTTGACGATACAGTCTAAGAAGTTTGGATTTGGAGTTCATTTATGAGCTAGGTCCCATCAGACATCCAGACACATTCTAAGACATGTATTGCTCATTTCGGGAGATGGCTTTCTCCGCGAACTTGAAATATAGAGAGACATAGAAAGAAACATCAAAGCGGATCCACTCACTGAGGCTATTCCTCGAACGCAATAGTTTCGCAAACGAGCTTTGTGAGACTGACTAGTAGAGGAGTTGGGTGTTCGGTATCACACGGGCTGTGAGTATGCGACATCGCAATAATTAGCCTTGAGTGCAAGTGGGAGATTGTTGGAGATAGTGCCCTCAGAGTCAATTATTGGATCACAGGCACGTGATTGCAATGATTGAGGGAGGACCTATTCCGGTAGGACAGTTTTACTCAAGATGATAGCATGCTATCTGGTTTATCTTTATCATCGTGTACTGCTTTAGGTGACCTAACAGGTCACTATTGCACGTTGATAGAGCCCCTAGGATTCTTGCTTGACTGCCAGCAGTATGAGGGCGATCATATAGCTGGTAGTCTATAAGCATATCCTTAAAAGGTCCCTAGTCGTGGGATTTTGGAGACAGGGCATCGATACTCCAGGGTAGACTAGTGTATACAGTCGAGACCCCGACGAGGGGCGGTGGCCGGTCTCATAATCCACTGGTGTCAGTTGGTTCACCTAAGATGTATACAGGTGCTCATTGGGTTATAAGTACACCGGACAGGACTCACCGGGAATATGCTAGTTGGTCTAATACCTGACGTCAGATAGCAGTTCCCTGGTGACATGTGTGCAGGTTAGTTCATCGACCTAAGGATCTTCATTTGTCTCGTGTGAGTTCCCACTGTACTTTGATTACTACCCTACCACGCTCAAAGGAGACATGCAAACAGGTTTTAGTTGGGTACAGTCCCGAGCCACATGGAGGCAGTGAGCGGATCTGCAGGGGTTCGTCTCTCTCGGTATTGGGGGTGAGGTCGCGCTGTGTCTAGGAGAGCCATTACACAAACCCCTCGGCCGAGGCAGGAGATTTACTGGTAGGTATTCCAGTAATATCTCAGGGTGTTCTGGGTTACACTCCGACACGACTTGTACCGCTTTTGGGGGTCTGACTTTTACCAACCCCCTAGGCTCGCCATGCGATGCTCATAGACGAACGGACCGGACTATACGGATATTGTCACTGACAGGCTCAGTAGGGTGTCAGGATGAGTTCGCTCATCGACGTCCCTTTTGGTCAATAGATGGTAGCCCGTTACGTATGGCTAATACCTCTGACGTGCTAGTGGTTAAATCCACAACCAAAGTATTGACGAGTCTTTAGAGTCCCCCACAGACCGTTTTCTCAAGTTTCGGGCGAAACGCTGTAGAGGCCGTATGGAGATATGGCAGGATTCGATCAGATACGTGCGGCATTGCACGGATCAGGATCGGACGGTTAATACTAGCGGGCTTTGTTTAAAGCCGGATCCTAGTATTGTACAGTGTAGACTTTGTCTCTTTGCATTTGTATTTCGGTCGGAATACAAATGCGGGTATGTATATACAGTAGCGGGGTTTTCCTGTAATTTATTACGGGATCAGTTTTTTGAAGTTGCCAGTTTGCTTTCTGTTTCGGCCATTTTCTTTTGTATCTATCATTGGCTGAAAATTGGTGGAGGGGGGCTTATTTGCATTTATGCAAATAAGCATTTGTGGAGGGTGTTATTTGCATATCCTTGCTTCATGATGGTTGCACCATCATTTGACTTCTTTTGACCATGATGGCTTGACTTTTAGAGTCATGATTGTTGATGATGATGAAGGGTGATGGTTGGTGGAGTGTTGGACTTTGTTTGTGATGATTTCTTCTCTTAATCACACATCATTCCTTCTTGCATGATTGTGTGGCTCCCTCATTCTTTTCGCTCCACTCCCTTTCGTTTTCCTCATGAGCTTGTGGCCGGCCAAGATAGATAGGGGGCTGTCTAAATTTGGTGTGGTGGGATTTTCATCTCTTTTGGCTTTGTAAAAATCCGATAGCTCCACAAAAATTCCATATATCATTCCTCCACCATATACATGGCAACTTAAACCCCATTGAGACAATAGAGCACTACACTTCATCTACAGCAACCCTTGGGTACGTCGACTCGCCAACTTCGTGCCCGAGTTGCCTCGGTCCAGAGGTGGGAACCCGTAAAAGAAGCCGGCGATGTGGTGCCCTTCCGGCGAGGAGGTGAAGACCGGAGATTCCGCGGGGAGATCGGGACGACGACGAGAAGACCGAAGGATACAGATCCCTCGGTATATCTCTCTACCCCTTCCCTTAGTTAGCTAGGACTAGATTAATGGCCCGATCCGGGATTTTTGTGCGCGGTGGTGCCGGTTTACAAGTACGTAAAAAGTTTCGTTTCCGCATTCCGGCGTCGGATTGACGGTCGGGGCGTCGCCGTGCACTTACTGAAAAAACCCTGGCTATTCAAACGCGACGATCCAATATAATATATCCCAGCAACACATAACATCACATGTCATCAACGTAAATAAATATGCGTATCCCAATTGTCGTTGACGTATAGTAATGAAACCGGTGATACACTATATATTACACTTACGGTTGTAGAAAAGAAATGAAAGCTACAATAATTAGAATCCGCAACTACCTTAGACACCATAAACCCGGAATATCACATACGCCGGATTTCCTGCCGAACACTATAAACCTGACATTTTAGTCTCAAATTGAAATCACTTTTCAATATCCAGTCGGTCAATTCACAAGATTCCTAACATTTGATTGAATGCTCGTCGGAAACATTAGTAGACGGCTGCACCCCAATGCCGTCGACGAAGCGAACTTAGGCGGAACACCGCGGATGCGAGCACCCGAACGGATGCTTTTAGCTACGGGGTTCTCCTACTGTCACTTGGTTGGGGCTATGGAGCATGGCTAACTAGTAGTGTTACCCGGCGAGCATTCGTGTCCTATACGTGATTGCAACGGAGTTTTGATCCGAATCAAAACCCCACGGCAACCGAACAAAAGAAACTAAATTGCTAGATTTACAAAATACTAATTAGTTTTCACAAAACTATTTATTGTGGATTCCAAATATTGTATCACAAATCACAGATATCTAGACGATGTTAAACATTTCGATCGATTTATCAAACACCCAAAATTCCCAGAGACCTCAACACTTGAGTCACGGTTAAAAATACCCAGTGAGTGCCCCAAGTACCTACAGATCAACACAAGAAGGCACGCTCCTTGCCTCACCAACGGCGCCGCGGAACCGCCGCCAAAAAGCTTGTTTTAGCTGCGCTTCCGCGGTCGTTTGGTCGAGTTAGGCCGTCGTTTTTCTTGTGGATCCATAGAAAACCCTGCACAATTTTCTAAATATTTTTAATTAGAAAATTCCAACTTTTGAAAAAATATCCAGAGAGTGGGTATTTCGGGTTTCGAAAAGTCGATCGAACACTTTAACTTCACCTAGTCTACTCCTAATACTCAAGCATGGCTCTGATACCACTGCTGGGTTCGCTTAGCACCCCTGCTATGTTTCGGCAAGTATCAAGTATGCTACTTTAAAAAAATCTAGGGTGCCGAGTGAGCCCGAACCAAGGATCTAACTAAAGAATTAGGGTTTTCTATAACAAGTAAACAACTTTACACTTAGTGAAATAGGAATAAAACTTTTGTAGACCGGTCCTTTACTTCTAAAGCTCCATGTAATAGTCCCTTTACTCCAAGAAGTGGTGTCTCGGACTCTCCTTAGGATCTACTAGGCGAAAGGAATGAGCTTGCTCAAACATTTTCGAGGCTGAAGATGATCTACGTCGAAGAATCGCTAACTTAAGCTACCTCTTCACTAATTCATGAATTAGTGAAGTAAACAACCTATACTAAATGACTAGTTTGATATAGATTGATGAAGTAGGAATTTTGCTCACTTTAGAATTATTTTTCTCCTTTTCTTTTTCATCTCTTTAGAAAGCCAGAAAGCAAAGAAGGAGATGAAGAAGACACTCAAGTGATCAAGTTATGAACCATAGGCGAGAAAATATCTCATATATCTCTTTTAGAGACTTAAGCATGGCTAAAGATAATGGTTTGGTTAATAAATATTTAGAACAACACAAAATTAGTAGACTAAGTCAAGATTTCTACATGCTTCCACAAGCATCTCAAACCATGGCAATTTCCACCTAATTTTGATTTATCTCTTAATAGTTAATCACCCAAATTATCTTTAATTAGGTATGAGTCTCATACACCCAAGTCCATTGTATCATCTAGCATGACACAAAATAAATACATTAATATATATCACATATATATTTAAATGTATTTGGAGAAAATATTTTCTTAAGTGACCTAATATTAGTTAATATATATTAATATATCAAATATATAATTATATATCAAATTATTAAATCAACACTTGATTTAATAATCCGGCTGTATCATATACAACCGACTAATATCATTTATATCTATATCAAATATACATACAACAAATTATTGAATCAACACTTGATTCAATAATCCGATTATATCACATATAACCTATATCGCGAGATTAGAATACTGTATCGCATACAAGTATCAATCTCGGTCCCGCACATATCACATATGTGCCCTACTTCGTTTCGCATGAGCTAGGAAACCTCTGTGTAGGACTCTAAAGACTCGTCAATACGCCAGCAGTAGGTGATAATAATATCAGTCACCCACAAACCGTCAGTGGTACTGGCTGGACGTAACGGCTACCCGGGTATTGAGCGATCAGAAGATCAACAAGCAAGCTTGTCCATACTTCCGTGAATCCAATAAGTAACACTACCGTACAGTTCGGTCTCTTCGTCTAATATGTTGTATATCGAGTCTGTGGCGTGGTAAACGTCAGACCCCAATAACTTGATAAGTCATGCCGATGTGAGGCTCATAACGGGTCGAGAAACTACTGATAACATTTACCAGTAAATCTCTGTATCAGCCCTGGCCAAGGACTTCCTGTCATGGCTAATCAAGCATAGAACAACATCAACCCCCAATACCGGGAGCAACAAAACTCCTCCTATCGCTTATTGCCTCCACGTGACTCGGGACTGTACCCAAAAACCACCTGTTTGTATGCTCTCTTGAACGTGGTAGAGTGAAAATCAAAGCACAGTGGGAATCACACAAGACTCTATGACGATCTCGGGTCTGCAGACTAACTTGTACCAGTGTCACCAGAGAACTGCTATCTGACGTTAGGTATAATACCATCTAGGAGTTCTCGGCGAGTCCTGTTCAGTGTACCCAGTCTCCACTGAGCACCCATATACAATCTTTGATATCAAACACCAATGGATATGGGATTATCCATCGCCCATCAAATGGGTCAAGAAACGTATGCGCTAGTCTACTCTGGAATATCGATGCCCCGTCTCGATACACCCACGACTAGGAACAATTAAAGGATGAACTTGTGGACTACCCTGGCCCTACTAGTATGATCTGCATCATAATCCTGGTAGTCTAGTACACATCTTAAGGGCTTTACCAACATGTGAGAGCAAGACAGTATTACAATACTAGTCTATATGTTAAGATAAAGAGTAACCAAATAGCATACTATCATGTCGAACAAGAAAGTTCTCCCTATATATGTCCAAGCATCCATTATAATATACAATCATGTACAATAATGGCCTCTAGGGTATACATACAACTAACAACTTCTACATCACCTTTGCATTTCTCCAGAACACCCCGTATCACTACGAACATCCATATTGCTTGGATATGCCATATGCCATCATATAGTTACATATGAACTCGAAGGAACTTGTTCCAGATTTGAGGATGGTTTCTGGTTCAGGAGAAGTAGAATACGATTATTCAGTTTTTTTTCACTTTACCTTCTCTCAGGTTGCGAGGGCTCCTGGTATTAGGAGAGTACACCTATTACGCTTATTGGATAGTCTTCTTCCAAACCATAGGCTGGTGCCGAAATGTAGGTAAGGAAGAAAACCAATTAGCCTAAGTGTGGTATACAGAAGGTAATAAGTAAAGACATATAAAGGGATTAGAATAAAGGTAAAGGAAATTGCGAATGCTATCATTCACGACAAAACCGCGTATACCCCTGCTACTCCTACATCCACTTTGCATTTCTCCAGAATACTTCGTATCACTACGAACATCCATATAGCTTGGATATGCCATCGTATAGTTACATACCAACTCGAATGAACTTGTTCTAGTTCGAGAATGGTTTCCGGTTCGGGAGGAATAGAATAGGATTATTCAGTTGTCTTTTCCGTTTACCTTCTCTTAGGTTGCGAGGGCTCCTGGTATTAGGAGAGTGCATCTATTACGCTTATTGGACAGTCTTCTTCCAAACCTTAGGCTGGTGCTGAATGGTAGGGAAGGAAGAAAACCAATTAGCCTAAAGGTGGTGTACAGAATGTAATAAGTAAAAACATAATAAAGGGATTGGAGTGAAGGCATGGAAGTATACAGTTACTGTCATGAATCAGGATAGTGGAAGAAGTGTTACTAGGAATACCAGGCTATCCCTATGAAACATTTTCATGTTTCAGTTCACTGTGCGGTGTTAATTGAAAACTATTTTTCTTAATTAGACTCTAACTCCAGGGTATGTATTTACCGGATTTGTTTCTCACATCTGTATGGTATTACAGATGGTGAGTGGGAGTAAGATATTGGGAATTAGGTGATTATATCCTCATTATATCGAAATTCGTTGTAATTGGTGATATTTGAAGAAATCACCTGGGTTTTGCCTAATGGCAAATATTTGGTTTTGAATATCCGTTGTTATGCACCAATTTCAAATTGATATATCTGTACATTTATTTTATAAAGTAAGATATAACTTTTTGAAATTATGTCTATGAAATTTATCTATATTAGTTGGTGATTAGGTAAGGTGCATTCAACAGCGGTGTAATTCTTCTTAACCATAGCACAGTTTTCAATCTATGATGCACAGGATTTGAGTTATTGAACTAAGGGGACTTATACAAAGTATTGTATGTTGTCCAGTGTCCATTAGAACAAAGAAGTTGATACTCATACTATATTCTGTTTACTTATGACTTCTCCAGTTTTAGACAAGTATTTTGTTGAAATACAAAGTCCAAATTTTGAGAAGTTATAGGTATATGAATAAAGTAGAGAACCATATATTGCAAGTATCAGGATTCTTCAAGGTGATTGAAGATGTAGATACTTATGTTTGGTATTCCGTTGATAGTAATGATTTTGAGAACTTGCTTATCTTTCAGGTTACTTATATAAGGATGCACTCCTAGTTGAGTATTGCTGATTGACCTCCTTCCATTTGGTTGACATGCACTGGAGACAGCTGCATGATTTTTAATCTGGTTCCAATTAAAACAGTGCCCTTGTTTCTAATAGTATATAGAATGGATTCGTATCTTAACGATGTTAAGGTATAAGAGTAGTTCGGCTAATGCTTAAAACCAGAATCTGGATGAACTCAAAGCACGTTTCTGTAATGGCAGTTTGTGAGTTATCCCGGGCTATGATGAGGGTTGACTTTCTATCATAAGAAAGATTAATAGTTATATTGTTCTTGACTCGCCACAGTTTTAGTAAAATGGATTCTTTTCAGAAAACATTAGTGGGAGTATGGTAGAACTGGAAGTGATTCCAGAACCACAAACGATTACTGAAAATTTAATAGAACCTAAAAATTCAATTGGATTCGACATTCCATTAGCCACTCCGCAGAATTGGTGGGTAACCTCAGGCACCCGAGAGGTACTTCGATCTTCTCAAAGACGGTGACAGGAAAGTTCTTGTTTACCCAGACTTGCCATTGCTGCTATTCTAGACTATTAGACCCGGCAGGAGGATGAGTATAACGTCATTCTAAACTAGCTTTAGAAGTGCATGTGTATATGACTCTGCCAGAGGGTTGTTGTAGTCAGTGGGAGCAGTGGAAGCATAGTGGGCAAGTTGCTTATGTCTATAGACTATAGAAGGTATAGCGGATATAGATCTAGTTTTGATAAGAAATTCATAGAGTTTGACTTCATCAGAACAAGAGATAGATCTAGATTTGAGAAGGTAGTAGGGAGAGATATCCTGGTATTTGGATGACATGCTCTTGATAGGAAGTGATGTTCCTATACTACGATCGGTTACACTGTGGTTGTCACAAGTAGTTTCTCCACATAGGATCTGGATAAAATATCAGGAATTCTGGTGGCTAGATCTATGGTTTTAGATTTAGATTTGGGAAGTGTCCCAATTAGGGTACTTGACACTATTCTAAAGTGTTTTAGAATGGACGACTCTTGGCGAGCTGTAGTACTCGCAGGTGATGGAGTCACCCTCTCTAAAGAGATGTCTTTTAGACTGGTAAGAAGAGGGATGTGCATGCATATCACTTGCTTAGGAAATTAAGTCAATCATGAAATGTCAAGTACCACATCAGATATTGTTTTTGCACTAGCTGCAATAAGTTTATATATTAATCCAATCCTGGAGAAACGTTGGGAAGTAGTTTATGAACATAAGTGGATTTTCTAGGGATATGGTAACGGCAGCTTCTTTCGGGAGACGGTTATCATTCCAGGCTTCCAAGGTGACCTGGATGACAGAGCGACTATCAGAGTTATAGTTTTCCCTCACATGAGGGGTAGTAGTTTAGACAGGTGGTCCAAGCGGATACTAAGGAAGGCATGGCGTAGGGTACTGATTAAATTCAGTGGACGATACAGTCTAAGAAGTTTGCTGGATTTAGAGTTCATTTATGAACCGGGTCTCATCAGATATCCAGACATATTCTAAGACAGGTAATGCTCATTTCGGGAGATAGTTTTCTTCACGAAGTTGAGATATAGAGAGATACAGAAAGAAACATTGGAGCGGATCCACTCACTGAGGCTATTTCTCGAACACAATAGTTTCACAAACGAGCTTTGCGAAACTGATTAGTAGAGAAGTTGGGTGTTCGGTATCATACGGGCTGTGAGTATGCGACACCGCAATAATTAGCCTTAAGTGCAAGTGGGAGATTGTTGGCTATAGTGCGCTCAAGACAATTATCGTAATCGCAGGCAGGTGATTATGATGATTGAGGGAGGACCTATACAGATAGAACGGTCTTACTCGAGATGATAGTATGCTATCTGGTTTGTCTTTATCATCATGTACATGCTTTATGTGGTATTACAGATCACTATTTCATGTTAATAGAGCCCTTAGGATTCTTTCTTGACTATCAGCATTATGATGGCGATCATATACGTGGGAGCTGGGTGGTCTATAAGCACATCCTTAAACGTCCCTAGTCGTGGGAGTTTCGAGACTGGGCATCGATACTTCAGAGCAGACTAGTGTATACTGATCGAGACCCCAACAAGGGGTGGTGGCCATGTCTCACAAGCTATTGGTGTTAGTTTGTTCACCTAAGATAGTATGCAGGTGCTCATTGGGTTATGAGTATACTGGACGGACTCGCTGGGAATATGCTAGTTGGTATTATACCTATTATCATATAGCAGTTCCCTGGTGACATGTGTACAGATTAGTCTGTTGACCTAAGATCTTCATTTGTCTCGTGTGAGTTCCCACTGTGCTTTGATTACTACCCTACCGCGGCTCAAAGGAGTCGTGCAAACAGGTTTTAGTTGGGTACAGTCCCGAGCCATATAGAGGCAGTGAGCGGATCGTCGGGGATTCGTCTCTCCCGGTATTGGGGGTTGATGTCGTGTTGTGCACGGGTGGACATCACCAGAATTCCTCAGCCGAGATGGACGAGAATTACTGATATAGGATCAGTAGTTTCTCAGGTGGTGATGGGTTTCATACCAACACTATATGTCGCGTTATTAGGGGTCTGATTTTATCCACCCCCTAGACTCGATATGAGATACTCATAGACGAATGGACCAGACTGTACGGATATTGTCACTGTCAGGCTCAGTAGGGGTTTCAGCATGAGTTTGCTCGTCGGCCTCCCTTTCGCTCAATACCTGGGTAGCCGTTACGTACAACTAGTGCCGTTGACGTGCTTATGGTTAAACCCACTGCCAGCGTATTGACGAGTCTTTAGAGTCCCACACAGAGGGTTTCCCTACTTCGGGTGAAACGATGTAGAGGCCGTATGGTTTTTACGGCACAATTCGATCATATACATGAACTTATGCACGTATCATGATTCGGATGGATAATACTAGTAGGCTTTGGTTTAAGCCGGATTCTAGTATTATATTGTTGGATTATTTTCGTCTCATTGTATTCGTATTTTGTCGGAATACGGATACGGGTATGTATATACGGATGAGGTGTATTCTTGTAATTTATTACAAGATTTCTTACTAGAAGATTACACCTAATTTTGTTTTAACCATTTAGTAGTAAATGGTTAATGAGGTGGAGGATGAGTCATGCTTGGCATTAAATTGATGGCATGCTTTGCGGTGACTCATGGGACACTATTCTAGCATGCTTGATATTTAGTTTGTGTTGTGAGATATTTGTAGAGAGGAGAGATATTTTCTTGACATGCTTGATTATCTTTATCTCACAACACTTAGCCATTTCTTTACTTGGGTTTTCTTCCCACTCTCATCCACAACGCATCTTCATCTACCTCTACCCTACAAGTATCATGTTTTGAGAAAGCTTGGGTGTCTTGAGACAAATTAATCCTTCATCGCTCTCTACTTCTTCTAGGCTATCAAGTTTAGCAAACTAGATACCCTAGTTACCTCGGTTATGAGGTTGAAGCCCGGAATACAAACCCTCAGGTGGATCATCTTCGATGGAGGGAGACTGGAGATCAAACTTGATCATGGAAGCTACTAGGAGCTTAGAAAGGTGGTTAAAGACCAAAGGACACGGATCATTCGGTATAACCATTCTAAACTCATTTACATATTGCTAGTCTAGGGTTAATGGTCGATCCGTAGAATCGGGTTCCGTTAATTCCGGTTTAGAAAAATTTTGTTCCGAATTTGGCCACGGTTTGATGGCGGGGACGCTGGAGTAACCTAACATGTCCCATTTTTCTTCATCACTGGAATAATGTTAGCGATCCAGTTGGAATATTGAACTTCTTGGATGAAGCCGGAATTGATTAGTTTCGTGACTTCAGCGTTGATACTCATCTCAAGTTTGAGTCGCATCCTTCTTGGCACCTGTTTAACAGGCTTTATCTCCGGCATATGGCCAGTTTATGTACCACTACTTTTGGATCTAGACCCGGCATTTGAGAATAGTTCCAGGCGAACCTGTCTTTATATTGCATGAGCACGTCTTTTAACGTAGCTACTTGTTTTTTAGATAGTAGTTCACTGATGAACGTTGGTCTCGGATAATTTTCTGTTCCTAAGTCAATTTTTCTTAGGTTGTCCTCCGTAGTGTGTATCCCATCTTCTAGCTCTTTTGGTGCTGGTGAACTCTAAGATCACCTCATTTTCGTCTTCATTTTCAAAGCACCTGTAGAGGTCATTCATAGTCTCGTGCCCTTTCTATTTTGAGAGTGTAATCATATAGAAGGTACAAGTTCGCTTCCCTTTTTGATGTTGAGCTGGTCTTATCCTGACGGTATATGTCCTTTTTGGCTCATGCTTTTTTTGCGGGGTTACCCTCCAGCAGTCAGATAACATAAACCTTCTTTGTCGATACTGGTCTTCTATCCAGTCTTTGAAGGTAAAGCAGTCTTTAAGGGGATGACCTATTGCTCGGTGGTAGAAGCAATAATCCGGATGATGGATCTCGTTTATTTGTTTAGGATGCCGAGACTCCGGAAGCGTCATCATTTGATATTTCATGACAAGGTTGAATATTTTTCTTGTCTTGTATTGAGGGAAAGAGTATTCCCGACCCATCTTCTTTATAAAGGACGGGCTCCAAACGAGTTTTTCTCGATTGCACGGCATCGTGGATCCGCTTTGTTGTTTTTGAATGTTGTTTGCATTTTTTGCCCTGTTTTTGTCTCCATTTCGGGATTTTCCCCTTTCGCGAGAACATACAGTGGGCCGGGAATGAAGAGCATTATAGTCTTTCTTCTCCGCAGATTGCTGACTGAGACGCAGTGTTCTGGACATTTCATAAATAGCCATTTCGCGGCTGTGATTATCTCGACTCTTATGACAAGCTTCTTTTATTAACTTATCGATTTGTTATTTGAGCGACAGACTTAACGTTCTTAGAGCGGAATTTTGCTCTGTTTCGACTCACAGCTATTTGGAAGAGTGTTTTCTTCTTCACTTGAGCTGTTTACGACGTGGTAACTATGGATCTGCTCCCATTTCTTGGAACGAACGTATCCGAGCTCGGTTGTCTCCATCTTTCCATTGGGCATCTTTCGCCGAGTCCCGGGAATATCCTAAATCTTTTTGTAGAATTGGGCTTGTCGAACAGTTTGTTCGAAGGGTACACCTTGGTATCTTAACAGCCTTTTCAATCCCTCTGCGTAGTATCTTGGCAGACGGGTTTGTTGAAGCCTGTCGAGTGCAAAATCGGCACCATACCAGACTTCTTTTTCTACTTTATTTTTCATAGATTGGTAGAATAGGATCGCTTTTTCACCTCTTCTCCTGGAAGGTATGTAGAAAGTGTGTAGTTCTTGTACGTTGTGTGTATAGAGCGCACCAAGTTTCTTGTAATGCCGCGGCGGAGCTATTGTAATTTTTAGACTCTAATTTATTCTGGCAAAAGTTTGCATTGACGGGCGGATGGAGAACACTGCATTGGTCTCGTCCTCTGAGTCGCTGCCAAAGACCAAAATAGGAGTAGACGGTCCAGGCTTATTGTTTTCTTTCTGGGGCTGCCCTGAGTAGACTATTTCTTCATCTTCCTCGGTATCGCTCTCAAAGATCGGGATAGTGGCGACGGACTTCTTTTTATCTTCCGGCTTATGACACCTTTCCATATTTTCGAAGTCTGGTAGGAAGTACTTTGCGTCTTCATATTTTCGGACTTCGTTTATCGAGAACAGGTTTAGCACTCCCGTGACGGTGTACTCCGAGCCATTTTTGAAATACTTCATACACTGATATAGTGTAGAAGGGATGACGTTGTACTTGTGTAACTAAGGCATGCCGAGCAGAGCGTTATAGTTAGTATTAGCGTCAATGACATGAAATTTGATGTCAGTGATGAGCAGCCCGAAATGTAGCATCAGTATTAAGGACCCAAGTGTCCGTGATGACTGCGAGTCAAACCCGGAAATGGTAATTTTATCTCAGGCAAGGTGATGAACATTCATGCAAATTTCCTTCAGCACTTTCATGTTGAGAAGGTTAACGGAGGATCCGTTGTCGACAATGATTTTCCCTATCTTGATGTCGTGGCAGTACCTGACGACGTATAATGGGCGATTAAATTTGCACGTACCGAGGAGGAGATTTTTAAAACTGAATGTAATGTCAGCCGTGTGGACCTCTGCCAGCTCATCCTTCATCTTTTCTTCTGCGAAGAAAGCATAGAACTGATTGGGCACTTGTAATGCCTTGATAAGGGAATCTCATGCCTCTTTGGACAGGAGAAGAGCATCCAATATGCTCAGTTGTGAGGATATTTTCCTCAGATATGCTAGGACGTTGTAATCCATTTTGTTTTTCTTAGGCGGGTCCCTTGTTGTGAGCTCTTTGACTGCTTCTTCATCGAGGGCAATTTCATCAGAGATTTTCCCTTTCCTCTTGTCTTATTTGTTCGAACCCTTGTTTGTAGGCCCGAGGTTCTTCTCAGGCAGTGTGCAGTTACGCAGTTGAATATTCTCATGGTTCTTCTCTTCCTCTTGCTTCCGAAGGTAAGAACTTGGGGAACTCTTTTTCGGAGGGGGAGTTTTTGAAGAGAGGGCTGAGAGACGTTTCGTCCTCAGAATTGCTTTCGAAGGTAAGAACTTGGGGATTTCTTTTTAGGAGGGGGAGTTTTTGAAGAGAGGGCTGAGAGACGTTTCGTCCTCAGAATCGCTTCCGAAAGTAAGAACTTGGGGTTTTTCCCTTCCAAACTGGTACCAACCATATGACAGTTGCCATTCATTTCATCATGCGCGTTTGTCACACTATTTTACCGTTGACGAGCAGGAGCTTCGCGCTTCATCCTATTGAAGTGTTTTTGATGGGCAACGTATCCTTGCCACCACTTCTTAAAGGCACTGCATTTCTCGGTGGGGGTAGGCGCAGTAGTTTGGACATGCATCTTCTCCATCGAGGTATATAACCTCGGGAGTGTTCCTTATGAGAGGTGACGGCTTCATCCCCATTGACGGGTTTTGGCGAACCGCTTTGCTGTTTCGATCCTGTTTTTATTTTTAGCAGGTGTGCTTTGGTTTGGTTGGAGTACTTTATGACTCATCCTTACTGCGGCTTCTTTGTCCTGATGCTGACGCTAAGCCTTTTCGTATATGGATGTCTCACGCTCTTAGTCAATTTTGCTTTTTTGAAAGGCTTCATTTAACAGCCTATCGATTGGGTCTTCGTTCCGGGGATTTTAGCGCTGATTCTACCCCCAGTTCCTCTGCGTTATTTTCTGACGCTGAAGGAGCTTCTTCATCATATAATGACGAATGGGAGACTATGCGACAACTCGCCTCACGGTCTTTGGTGTTTTTTGATGAGTTATTTTCCTCATCATTGTCACTGTCTTTTTCCTCAAGAATATGCTTGAGGAATTCTTCGAATGTGACCGGTGTCCGTGCCTTCTGGTTGTACTCTTCCAGCGCGTCAATATATTTTTGTAGATCTGTACGCTTGTCGTCATACTCGGCAAGCTGCACAAGCTTCTTGGTCTTCTTCCTTTTCCTTCGAAGACTTCGAAGGCTTGACTTGGGGGTTTTTCCCCTCGTCAAAAATTTTTGGTGCGGGATGAGCTTTTTACATCCCTTTGATTATTTCGGGTTCAAGTTGGCTTTTCCACCTGACTGCTGGATATGCTTGTAGATCCTGCAGCATTCTTTTAGTTTTTGCTGAAAGAACGACTTCCCATAGAGTTTCTTCTACGAGTGAGCATGATGCCCCCAGCGCATCCATCTTTTTTGGAGTGTGCTTCTAGGGTGGGTTTACTCTTCAGTTATCAGAAAGCATGAATTTCCCCTGTTGATACTGGTCTTCGACCCAGTTCTTGAAGACGTAGCAATCTTCAACTGGGTGGCTCACCATTCTGTGATAGGAGCAGTAGTGTAACGCTTCGAAAATCGTTTAGACGGTTTTTTCGATAATCGGCAAAATAATCGGTCTTTTCCGTAAAATGTCAAAATAAGTATTTTTCAATATAGGTCTAATTATACAAAATTTAGATAAGATATTGCTAGAATTTGGTCACTAAATTGTCACTTAAAAATTTCTAGTTAATTAAAAAAAATTCCTTAATTAATTAATTTTAATATTATTTTAAGCTTTTAAAAATACATTAAATTAGTGATAAATACAAATTTAATTGGGTAAATTACATAATTAGGAACCATTATAAACTAAAATATAGTGTAACAAAAATTGTATCAAGACTTTTCTAGAATGTAGTTCTATGCTTTGAAATTTAAAGCAAAAATGAATTGAAAAGGGGCTTTTTTGTAAAAATTGTTGTGTTAAGCATTAAATGCATTTGAGAGTGACTTTTCCTTAGAACTTTCTACATTTTTCCCTCACTCTCCCTCACTCCCCTCCTCTGGCCGAGCTTCATTTCCAGCAGCCCCCATTTCCCCCCAAATTTTCTTGCTTCAAATTCCTTTAAAAAATCAACAAAAATCCACAAAAATCTACAATTTTCTTCACAAATTCAAACCTAAACCCTTTTCCACCTCTACCCAAGCCCTAATTGGTTTAAATCAAAGAGAAAAGAGGCAACTTTGGAGGCTTAGTGCAACGGAATCAACACTTGGGAGGTATAAGCTCTAATCTAGTTGTCAATTTGTAGTTTAAATAAGCTAATTTAGAATTTTATAGTGTTATTTTGTTTATAATTCCTTGTTTAATGAAATTCTAGATTAGGGTTGGTATTGTAATTAGGGTTTGAAGTATGATAATTGGGTTAAAATTTGTGTTGTGGCCATCTAGTAGTTTGAATTGGATGTTGGTGTTAGATTGTGATCGCGATATCGTTAATTCGCGATGTTTGCATCGAAATCGGTATACTAATGCTTACTAGGTTTTTATAAAAATTAGGAGGTGATCTAATTACGATATATGGAAGATATTTATAGCATCTCTTACGACTATTAGGGTGTGTGAATGCGGAGTTTGGTTTAGTCGGGTTTTAGTTTTGACGGTTGCCCCGAAACGACGATTTTAGTTAAGGATTTAGCGATTTTCGTGTGTTTCCCGCGCATCGAGTGCACGTTGTGCCTAACTTGTGAGCGTCGATCTTTTCATATTGTGACTTGCGTCATTTCAGGAATATGTAATCTTATGTTTGTGTTGTACAATTTTAGGATCGGTCGCAGAAATATCGGACGCAGCGCGTAAAGGCAAAGCGGTGGCTGGATCTGTTTAGCGAGGCGTCCAGGTGAGTAGATGTATACATCTATGGGGGAATCATCTGGATGGCGCGAAGTGCCCCATAGTTAAGATCACTTTATTACTTGCAACTATATGCCTAGTTAGTTAGTTAACCATAACATTCATTGCATACCCTTATAGCTATTCGTCTGCTGGTATTGCATGGTTATCCACATACACATATGTGATTTCACCTTTTAGGACATGTACACCATTACCATTGGCTCATGTTGCACGTACACTATTCATGTGACACACACGCCTTTGGTAATTGCCATGCCACGAGCACTGTAGAACCTGTTTAGTTCAGTATTAACACTTGCATCATACATGATACATTGAATTGCATAGCATGTATATACCTTATATCATCATCACGCTTGCATAGATTCCTAGTCACAAATCAATTGCATACCTTTGATATCATAAACATTTATCATATACAACATGTCGGGCAGTATGATTTTCTTGAGAATTTTAGTATTAATGCGATTTCTGGATTTTGGGGAAAACCGCAAGAATTTAACAAAAACTTATTATTATCTTTTTTTAAATAAAGTTGCGGTTTTATCGTGATGTATGTGTCGTTCACCATGAGTATTCATGTTTTCTGTTGGATTTCGAGACCCGATTTGAGAAGTGGATGAACCGTCTCGGGTACATGGTGGGCCCGGTAAGGTACCCCGGGACAAGAAGATCGAGTTGTAGATGATGAGCGTGGCAGGGGAAGACTACCTACCGGTGATGTCTGGCGTGGCGAATATCCCTAGGATACCGACCGTTGTCGTGAGATTTGATGATATGGGCCGATCCGGACTGACGGAGCCCGATGTATTGAGATATTGATACAGTGAGACATTGAGACAGATATATTTCCATATTTGGTGTCGATGCTTGACACGGTTTTCAGATGATTTCATTGATGGTACTTTAGCTATTGCACAGATATTCTTTTTCTAAGTTAAGAATGCAGAGCTTATAGTATTTTAAACACTTAAAGATTTCGTAATGATGCATACATACTAGTGGTATTACTTCACATCTAGACATACATGTTGTGACGCATTTGCGTGCATTCTTACGATAGCCTTACTAGATGTTATATTCTACTCACGAGCTGGTAACTCACCCCCGTTGTGCCACAGTGTCTTGCAGGTCGGACCCGTCAGCCTTTTAGCGGCGGGATTATATTATTATTAGCTTCTTTTGCTCAGACTCGCGACATTGCTCGTAGGTGGGTTACGAGGACACTTTATCTCTTTTGTACTATCTTTGTATCTAGTATTCTCTATGTACCACTTCTTATTTGTATATGCGACCTAGTGATGAGACTGAGAGATTTGTGTATATGTGGTTTTTTTGGGGTCGAGCTCAATTGAGCCGACGTTGTGTTTTCTTTATTTTTGCACTTCTTTATGCTTATTTACTTGATATTGCATATATATTGCATGTGGTTGTGATCCGCCTTGGGCGAAGAGCTAGCTCCCGCTTGCGGATGCCATTATTTCATTACAGGTTATATATCTTGTTGTACCCATTTTTGGGGGCTAGTATTTACAAAGGAGACTCTGCCGAAATTTTCGGAAAATTTTGATGTTTTTAAAAAGGGGGTTAATGCAACTTAGTTGATTTTAAAGTCTTTTTCATGAAAGGTTTCCTTCACTCTTATTGTTTATGGTTTAGATTTTCTGGGCTTTGGCTGACTTAGGTTACGTTACGCCTTTAGACGTCTCGTAATCTAAGTGCCAGTCACGTTCCGTACATTCGCGTCATGACAAAGTTGGTATCGGAGCGTAGGTTTTACCTTTCTGAATGTAGGACGGCCCTTGGTAGATGGAGTAGGTGACTTAAGCAGAGTGGCGTAGCATGGGTATGTTCTGCGACATACTTACGATACGGTACTCCGCCTAAGTGACCTTAGGACAAAATTGCTTGTATTTCCCCTCTTGATTCCTTGATTCAATTGCAATGTTCTTATCGCTCCTGTTTCTTATTCCAGCTTCGATGCCGCCAAAGACTACGAGAGCTCAGCAGGCTGCCGCTAGGGATGAGCTTCGAGCGGGCTCGTCTGAGGCGAGGATCAAACGGGATGATACGCCTACCCCTCAGGGTCAGATTGATCCTCCTTCTCCCGACCGTATTGCCAGATTAGAGGCCGGTATGCAGGAGTTGCGACAGATGATAGGATCTTTAGTTGAGTCCAGTCGGGCACAGAGATCCGAGGACGTTCCTTCCACTGGACAGATCACGATTGTACCTGCGGCCCAGACGGTTACTCCTGCTACTACTGCGACTATCCCTGTTTCACTATAGGAGTTTATGAGATTGAGACCTCCAGCTTTTACCGGTACGGATGTGACAGAAGACCCACATGCATTTCTTTATAGGATGGTTAGGATTTGCCATTGGTTGAGGTGTTCTGATGATAGATGGGTGGAGTTCACGAGTTTTCGTCTGGAGGGCCTTGCCCAGACATGGTACGATTCAGTAGAGAGAGGCCGAGCTGCAGGTCTACCTCCTATAACCTGGGACGAGTTTACAGCTGCATTTCTTGCCCGTTTCCTTCCGGAGAGTGTCCGAGATGCTCGAGCCTATAGTTTTGGGTATTTGCGCAAGACTCCTGGGATGACAGTGTCCGAGTATGATATACAGTTTACTCAGTTGTCCCGGTATGCTCCGTACCTAGTAGACACGAAAGAGAAGAGGATAAAGAGGTTTGTGCGAGGGCTTGACACACAGCTATTCCTTGCCATCGGCATCCAGCACTTTGACACATATGCAGCCGCGATGGACGCAGCCTTACTTTTGGAGGAGCGCATTTCTGAGACTCCGGTCGTTTCTGGGCCAAAGAGGATTCGTACTGATACGTCGACCCAGCGGCAGATCGGTAGACACCGTGATAGATTCTTTCCGGGAGATGGTGGCGGCAGAGGATTGAGACGAGGTCAGTTATTTGGTTCATACCCGCAGACCCAGCAGTCGTCGCCAGGATGTTTTTGGTGCGGGAGTCAGTACCACCGCATCAGAGACTGTACCATAGGGCGCCAGGGTGCGGCGACAGTCCCACATTTGACCTTACCACCCTCACCACCTCCCCAGAGAGCTCTACTTCCTACCCCTGATGAGGCTCCACGCCAGGCAGATGCTCCTAGAGGTCGTGGGCGTGGCGGTCCGGTTCAGAGAGGATGAGGCGACAGAGGCAGAGGCAGAGGTAGAGGTAGAGGCAGAGGACAGCCAGCTATCAGTGGTGGACAGGCCCAAGTGTTCGCGTTGACTCCTCGGGATGCGCAGGCATCCAATGCCGTCGTGACAGTTACTCTGCCAGTATATTCTTTCGATGCACGGGTATTATTTGATCCAGGCTCCACACATTCCTATGTGTCCACATACTTTGCACCGAGGTTGGGCCGAGAGTCTTCCTTGTTAGATCTGCCGCTTGTCGTTATTACTCTGGTGGGCGAGTCGTTTGTTGCTCGTTTTGTGTACCGATCATGTCCCGTTCGTATCGGGGAGAGAGATTCTTCGGTTGATTTTATTCTCCTCGATATGCTAGACTTCGACGTTCTTCTTGGTATGGACTGGATAGCCACCTATTATGCATCTGTGGACTGCCGTGAGAAAGCAGTCAGATTCAGTTTTCTTGGTGAGCCGGTTCTTGTTATTTAGGGAGATCGTAGTGCTACCCTTCCCAGCTTGATTTCTTCTCTTCGCGCTGGTCAGCTCTTGCGGAAAGGGTGTCAGGGATTCTTAGCCTATGTTTGTGATACTAGCGCCGCAGAGGTTCCATTGGACCAGGTCCCTATTGTGAGAGAGTTCCCTGATGTATTCCCTGATGAGTTGTCTGGTCTGCCGCCAGAGCGCGAGATTGAGTTCTGCATCGACTTGATCCCCAGCACGGAGCCTATCTCTATACCACCTTATCGGATGGCTCCGGCGGAGCTTAAAGAGCTGAAGGATCAGTTACAGGACTTGCTGGATAAAGGGCTTATCCGACCGAGTGTGTCACCTTAGGGTGCTCCCGTCCTGTTTGTTAAGAAGGACGGCAGTATGCGCTTATGCATTGATTATCGTCTGCTGAACCGGGTTACTGTGCGGAACAGATATCCCCTACCCCGTATTGACGACTTATTCGATCAGCTCCAGGATGTAGGGTTTTTCTAGAAGGTTGATTTACGGTCAGGTTATCATCAGTTGCGGGTTCGGAAGGAGGATACTCCGAAGACCGCTTTCCGTACACGTTATGGTCATTACGAGTTCTTGGGTATGTCGTTCGGGCTCACTAATGCCCCAGCAGCATTTATGGACTTGATGAACCATGTATTCAGGCCGTATCTTGATCAGTTCATCATTTTTTTCATTGATGACATCTTGGTTTATTCTCGGAGCCGGGAGGAGCATGAGCAGCACTTGCGTATCACATTGCAGACTTTGAGGGAGCATCAGTTGTTTGCTAAATTTTCCAAGTGTGCATTCTGGCTAGACAGTGTCGACTTCTTGGGTCATGTGGTGACGAGAGATGGTATTTGTGTGGACCCGAAGAAGATCGAGGCAGTGCAGTGTTGGCCCAGACCGGTATCAGTTACAGAGGTTCGCAGCTTTCTAGGTCTGGCCGGCTATTATCGACGTTTTGTCCAGGATTTCTCCCGTATTGCTGCACCGTTGACCGGGTTGACCCGAAAAGGGGTTCCTTTTGATTGGATCGAGGCATGTGAGGATAGTTTCCAGCAGTTGAAGACTCGTCTGACTACTGCACCAGTGTTATCATTGCTTTCAGGATCAGGCGGTTTTGTGGTATATTATGATGCTTCTCGAGTGGGGTTGGGCCGTGTATTGATGCAGTACGACAGAGTTATCATGTATGCTTCTCGGCAGTTGCGGAAATACGAACAGAACTACCCCACTCATGATTTAGAGATGGCTGCAGTGGTATTTGCACTTAAGATCTGGAGATATTACCTATATGGCGAGTCGTGCCAGATATTCACTGACCACAAGAGCTTGAAGTATATCTTTCAGCAGCGAGATCTAAATCTGAGACAACACTGTTGATGGAGTTGGTGAAGGATTATGACTGCGTGATTTTATACCATCCGGGCAAGGCAAATGTAGTGGCAGATGCTTTGAGTAGGAGGCCCGGAGGTAGCTTATCTTGTTTGAGCGCAGTACAGATGCAGTTGACCGCGGATTGGTAGGTTTTATGTGATAGCAGAGTGCAGTTTGAGTTTACTCCTACAGGGGGACAGCTGGCCATTTCAGAGCACGCCCACAGTTACTTGACCGTATTCGCGAGGCACAGTCCGGTGATGCCCGTATTTTACAGATTATCGAGCAGATTCGGCAGGGCAGAGTTTCTGAGTTCTTGATTGATGATCGGGGGATACATCAATTTGGGACTCGACTGTGCGTACCAGATTCTGGGGGGCTGAGGCGTGATATCCTTGAGGAGGCACATAGATCAGTGTACAGTGTGCATCCAGGTTCCACCAAGATGTACCGTGATTTAAGATAGGTTTACTGGTGGGACGGGATGAAGGAGAATGTTACAGACTTTGTATCGAGATGCTTGACTTGTCAGCAAGTCAAGGCTAAGCACCAGAGGCTAGCCGGTGAGTTACAGCCTTTGCCCATTTCTGAGTGGAAGTGGGAACATGTTTCCATGGACTTCATTGTGGGTCAATTCAGGACCTGTCGACGGTATGACTCTATTTGGGTGATTGTGGATTGACTGACGAAAGCGGCTCACTTCCTGCCAGTGAAGACCACTTTTGGATTTGCTCAGTACGCCCAGGTTTATATTGATGAGATCGTGCGACTGCATGGCGTCCCGACTTTCATCGTGTCTGACCAGGGCACCCAGTTTACCAGCCGATTATGGCAGAAACTTCAGGAGGCTTTGGGCACCCGATTGAGTTTTAGCACAGCTTTTCATCCGCAGACTGATGGTCAGTCAGAGCATACTATTCAGACTCTTGAGGACATGCTCAGAGCTTGTGTTTTAGATTTCGATGGTAGCTGGGATCATCATTTGCCCTTGATCGAGTTCTCGTACAATAATAGCTTCCAGGAGACGATTCAGATGGCACCTTTCGAGGCTTTATATGGGAGGAAATGTCGATCGCCCGTATGTTAGACAGAGCTCAGGGAGAGCAGTATTTTGGGGCCGCAGATTGTACAGGAGACGACCGAAAAGATACAACTGATTCGGGATAGGATGAGAGCAGCACAGAGTAGGCAGAAATCATATGCTGACAGGCGCCGTCGCCGACTCGAGTTCGCTGTTGGCGATCATGTTTTCCTGAGGGTCTCTCCAATGAAGGGTGTGATGAGATTTGGGCGGAAAGGGAAGCTTAGTCTTAGATATGTTGGTCCCTTCGAGATCCTAGAGCGTGTCGGTTCAGTGGCTTATCGGTTAGGTCTTCCGCCCAGCTTCCTCGATGTTCACCCCGTGTTCCATGTTTCGATGCTCCGCAAGTACCATCATGACCCTTCCCATGCGATTCAGCACTAGACAATCCAGCTGGAGCGCGATCTTTCATTCACCGAGCAGCCGGTGGTCATTTTGGATCGGCAGGTGAAGAAATTGAGGTCGAAGGTTATACCGTCCGTGAAGGTTCTTTGGCGTGGCCCGAACAGCGAAGAGGTCACCTGGGAGACCGAGGTCGAGATGAGGAAGAGATATCCCCATCTTTTTGAAGGTACGCATAGTTAAATTTTAAATTCGGGGACCGGATTTCTTTAAGGGGGAAGATTGTAACGCTTCGAAAATCGTTTATGCAGTTTTTTCGATAATCGGCAAAATAATAGGTCTTTTCCGTAAAAAGTCAAAATAAATATTTTTCAATATAGGTCTAATTATATAAAATTTAGATAAGATATTGCTAGAACTTGGTCACTAAATTGTCACTTAAAAATTTCTAGTTAATTAAATTTTTTTCCTTAATTAATTAATTTTAATATTATTTTTAAGCTTTTAAAAATACATTAAATTAGTGATAAATACAAATTTAATTGGGTAAATTACATAATTAGGAACCATTATAAACTAAAATATAGTGTAACAAAAATTGTATCAAGACTTTTCTAGAATGTAGTTCTATGGTTTGAAATTTAAAGCAAAAATGAATTGAAAAAGGGCTTTTTTGTAAAAATTGTTGTGACTTTGAGAGTGACTTTTCCTTAGAACTTTCTACATTTTTCCCTCACTTCCCTCCTCTGGCTGAGCTTCATTTCCAGCAGCCCCCATTTTCCCCAAATTTTCTTGCTTCAAATTCCTTTAAAAAATCAACAAAAATCCACAAAAATCTACAATTTTCTTCACAAATTCAAACCTAAACCCTTTTCCACCTCTACCCAAACCCTAATTGGTTTAAATCAAAGAGAAAAGAGGCAACTTTGGAGGCTTAGTGCAAGGGAATCAACACTTGGGAGGTATAAGTTCTAATCTAGTTGTCAATTTGTAGTTTAAATAAGCGAATTTAGAATTTTAAAGTGTTATTTTGTTTATAATTCCTTGTTTAATGAAATTCTAGATTAGGGTTGGTATTGTAATTCGGGTTTGAAGTATGATAATTGGGTTAAAATTTGTGTTGTGTTCATCTAGTAGTTTGAATTGGATGTTGGTGTTAGATTGTGATCGCGATATCGTTAATTCGCGATGTTTGCATCGAAATCGGTATGCTAATGCTTACTAGGTTTTTATAAAAATTAGGAGGTGATCTAATTGCGATATATGGACGATATTCATAGCATCTCCTACGACTATTAGGGTGTGCGAATGCGGAGTTTGGTTTAGTCGGGTTTTAGTTTTGACGGTTGCCCCGAAACGACGATTTTAGTTAAGGTTTTAGCGATTTTCGTGTGTTTCCAGCGCACCGAGTGCACGCAGTGCCTAACTTGTGAGTGTCGATCTTTTCATATTGTGACTTGCGTCATTTCAGGAATATGTAATCTTATGTTTGTGTTGTACAATTTTAGGATCGGTTGCGGAAATATCGGACACGGTGCGCAAAGGCAAAGTGGTGGCTGGATCTGTTTAGCGAGGCGTTCAGGTGAGTAGATGTATACATCTATGGGGGAATCATCTGGATGGTGCAAGGCGCCCCATAGTTAGGATCACTTTATTACTTACAACTATATTCCTAGTTAGTTAGTTAACCATATCATTCATTGCATACCCTTATAGCTATTCGTCTTCTAGCATTGCATAGTTATCCACATACACATATGTGATTTCACCTTTTAGGACACGTACACCATTACCATTGGCTCATGTTGCACGCACACTATTCATGTGACACACACGCCTTTGGTAATTGCCATACCACGAGCACTGTAGAACCTATTTAGTTCAGTATTAACACTTGCATCATACATGATGCATTGAATTGCATAGCATGTATATACCTTATATCATCATCACGCTTGCATAGATTCCTAGTCACAAATCAATTGCATACCTTTGATATCATAAACATTTATCATATACAACATGTTGGGTAGTATGATTTTCTTGAGGATTTCAGTATTGATGCGATTTCTGGATTTTGGGGGAAAACCGCAAGAATTTAACAAAAGCTTATTATTATCTTTTTTTTAAAATAAAGTTGCGATTTTCTAGTGATGTATGTGTCATCCACCATGAGTTTTCATGTTTTCTGTTGGATTTCGAGACCCGATTCGAGGAGTGGATGAACCGTCTCGGGTACATGGTGGGCCCGGTAAGGTATCCCGGGATAAGAAGATCGAGTTGTAGACGATGAGCCTGGCAGGGGAAGACTACCCACCGGTGATGTCTAACCCGGCGGATATCCGGAGAATACCGAACGTTGTTGTGAGATCTGATGATATGGGCCAATCCGGACTGACGGAGCCCGATATATTGAGACATTGATACAGTGAGACATTGAGACAGATATATTTCCATATTTGGTGTCGATGCTTGACATGGTTTTCAGATGGTTTCATTGATGGTACTTTAGCTGTTGCACAGATATTCTTTTTCAAAGTTAAGAATGCAGAGCTTATAGTATTTTAAACACTTAAAGATTTCGTAATGATGTTGCATACATGTGCATACATACTAGTGGCATTACATCACATCTAGACATACATGTTGTGACGCATTTGCGTGCATTCTTACGATAGCCTTACTAGATATTATATCCTACTCACCAGTTGGCAACTCACCCCCGTTGTGCCACAGTGTCTTGCAGGTCGGACCCGTCAGTCTTGTAGCGGCGGGATTATCTTATTATTGGCTTCTTTGCTCAGACTCGCGACATTGCTCGTAGGTGGGTTGCGAGGACACTTTATCTCTTTTGTACTATCTTTGTATCTAGTATTCTCCATCTACCACTTCTTATTTTTATATGCGACCTAGTGATGCGACTGAGAGATTTTTGTATATGTGGTTTCTCTGGGGTCGAGCTCACTTGAGCCGACGTTGTGTTTTCTTTATTTTTGCACTTCTTTATGCTTATTTACTTGATATTGCATATATATTGCGTGTGGTTGTGATCCGCCTTGGGCGAAGTGCTAGCTCCCGCTTGCGGATGCCATTATTTCATTATAGGTTATATATCTTGTTGTACCCATTTTTGGGGGCTAGTATTTACAAAGGAGACTCTGCCGAAATTTTCGGAAAATTTTGATGTTTTTAAAAAGGGGGTTAATGCAACTTAATTGATTTTAAAGTCATTTTCATGAAAGGTTTCCTTTACCCTTATTGTTTATGGTTTAGATTTTCCGGGCTTTGGCTGACTTAGGTTACGTTACGCCTTTAGACGTCTCGTAATCTAAGTACCAGTCACATTCCGTACCTTCGGGTCGTGACAAGTGGTTAGGGTTGTTGACGTCGCTGGGTTACGGTGGACGTCGCAGGTCTGGCAATGTGATGAGTTTATTACGCATGCCAATTCAAACAGTCTCCTCCTCTTATCGTGGGGAAACAAGTAAGCGCGTCCTAGTCTTTCTTCCAAGGATGGGTGCGGACGTGCGTTGCTTTGGCTAGCAGCTGGTTTTGGGCCATTCGACTATTGTTGTGTATTGGCAATGAAGGCCTCTTTTCTTTTATCCTTGTTATTTCGAGGGTCCTTATTTGAGAAGGAAGGCCCATGGCCCATCTGGTCCATTTGAGCAAGCTTATTTATCAGAGCTTGAAAGTTTGTTGGTTTAAAGAATGTCATGAACCGGGACACAGTCGTTTGAGGATCAAGGGTCCTGATGAACATGCCCACGGCAGGAGATTCTTCAATGCGTTGTTCGCACTTAGACCACAGGTTCCGTCACCGAATCGCGTATTAGACCCATATTTCTCCCGACTTTTATCCTGGCATTGATTAATGCCGTGATTGGAGTACGTTCACTCGCGCTGGCGAAACGCTGTGTGAACAATAGCTCTATTTATGCAAATGTTTTCACGGAGTCATTTGGGAGCTCCGAGTACTATTCAAAGGCTGTTTCTGACAGGCTGCCAATGAACTGGCGAAGCAACAGTTTGTAGTCGCCTCTAGTGTTGCCGCACAGAGCTCTGAACTGCATGACGTGCTGGTGAGGGTTGCATGTCCCTTTGTATACATAGAATTTAGGGATCGTATATCCCGGCAGGTACTTGATTTAATCATACCAGCCTGAAAACGGTCGTCCGGTTCTGACGATTTGGCCATCAGCTTCATTGGCTTGATGAGCTCTTATTTGTTGAGCAATGTAATCATCAAAGGCGGCCTTAGAGATTGTTTCCTCCTTGGCTGCCGATAAAGCCAGAGGAGGGTCAGATGTTTCCCCTCTGTCATTGTCGACGATTATCGGCGGATCTTCGACCGGGGTTGGATCATCATTCCAACCATGTATTGGAACAAGAGAGCCATCTGCTTTATATTAGCATCTTGTTCAGTGGCTTCTTTGTCTTTTCTCTCGAGCACCCTTCGCAGAAACTCTGTATCGGTTTCCTGCTCTTGGCATTGTTCAGCTTCTTTGTCCGGACTTTCTTTCTATCCGGTAAGTGCTGCCATTTCGGTTAGCATTTCCTGGAGCTTTTGTTATTGCTTCTGAGCCTTAGTCCGCGATCGAGTTTGCGGTCGGTGGCTTATCGAAGCACGGCTCTCTTCTTTTCCCGAAACCTTGTAGACCTTATGTATTGTTATGCCCCCAGACTTGGGGCATTTTGATCCATCACCTTTGGAATTTGCCGCAGGCAATAGAGTTTTCACCAGCCTCATTCTTTTTTAAGAGATTGGCGTTGAAGGAGCCGTTATGACAGGCACTTGTTTAGGAGAAGCCTCTATTGTATGGCGGAGGAGTAGTCGTTTTCTTATCGAGCCTTCGATTTTTTCGGTCGACGAGAGTAGTTTTGGTCAATCATATAGTCCTAGACTTTTCGCCAAACCCTATGAATTTGCGGGAAGAGCCGCTGATGAGGCTGCTCCTACTTTACCTGCATTGCAACTTCTGCAGGCATGTGTGATTTCTTTAGGAGCGCTGTTGGGGAGTTTTTGCGCACCCTCTTAAGCGGATCAAACTTGTTCCCGGTTAGAACAACAGCGTTGACTTCCACCATTAGAGCTGGTGGGGTGAGTCCAGAAGGAGAGTTGCCTCCAGCTTTTCTCACTCGGCGCCAGTGGCGACGTCGTGCATTTCTTGCAGAAGGGACCGCCTCAGTTTTGGAAGCGACTTAATCATGCCCCAGGTTTTGCTGAGGAGTTTCGATCAGTGTCAGCCTGTTGAAAACCGACGTCCTTGTTAAAGCTTGAGGAGAAGCGGCCATGAAAGTGTGTCTTAGCACCACCACTAGGTTTATACAAAGTATGCAATTTTAAAAAATCTAGAGTGCTAAGGTACACAAACCTAGAATCGAACTAGAGAATTAGGGTTTGTAAGTAAGTAAAGAAGCTTTACACTAAGTGAATAGAGAATACAACCTTTGTAGACCGGTCCTTCACTTCTAAAGCTCCAAGTAGTAGTCCCTAGAACTCTTCTTAGGCTCCACTTGGTGAAAGGAATGAGTTTGCTACATCGTCTTGGAGGCAAAAAATGAACCACCTTGAAGTCTCTCTATTTCAAGCTAATGCTTCACTAATCAAGTATTAGTGAAGCTAACAACCTAAACTTATGGGCTAGATGGGTGTAGGTTGATGAAGTAGGAATTTTGCTCACTTTAGAAATTCTTTTCATTTTTTCTTTTTCAACTCAAGAAAACCTAGAGAGGAAGAAGATGAACTTGGGTGAAGAAATTATCTAAAGTGATAGAATGAGAGAGTTAACTATGGGCTTAAGATAATGGTTGGATTATAAAATATCTAGAGTAAAACAAAATTAGTGGAATGAGTGATGACTTCTACATGCTTCCACAAGCATCTAAGCCATGTTCATTTCCACCTCATTTTGATTTTACTCTAAATAAATAATTACCCCTAATTATCTTTAGCCTTAGTGTGAGTCTCATACATCCATATTCTATGTATCATCCACCATGACACAATAGTTTATATATATATATATATATGAGAATAGTGGAGGAAAGATGCCATAGGAGGGAATTTCCTCCAATGGCGTCGAAAAAATGCACCCTCTCTAATTTTTTCCGTTGATCGGCATCCACCATCTTCATCGTTATCATCTAAGATGTGGGTACACCAATTTCATGTGATTCTACAACCTTTTCGCCGTTGATTTAGCAATGTAAAAAGTTCTATTGTCGGTAAACCGTTAATTTTGAACCCACTAAATCAACAGTGAAAAAGTTGTAGAATCACATGAAATTTTGTGTACCCACATCTTAGATGATAACGATGAAGATGGTGAATGCCGATCGTCGGAAAAGATGAGAGAGGATGTATTTTTTTGACTCCATAGGAGGAAATTCCCTCCTATGGCCCCTTTCCTCCATTAACCTCATCATATATATATATATATATATATATATATATATATATATATATATATATATATATAATCAAGAAAAGAAAATCATCAGTGAGCACAATATTAGTTAATGTATATAAATATCATATATATATATATCAAATTATTAAATTAACACTTGATTTAATAATCCGGTTATATCATATATAACCGACTAATATCATTTATATGTATATCATATTATCAAATCAACACTTAATTCAATAACCCGGTCATATCACATAAAACCGACAAATATTCAATACTACATTAAATCAACACTTGATTCAATAATCCAGTCTTATTATATATAACAGGCCAGTATCAAATATATATATATAGCATATCATTGAATCAACATTTGATTCAACAATCCGGTTATATCACATATAACCAAACCGATATCACATATCGCAATATTAGAATACAGAATCATATACTCGTATTTAATCAAGCTCCCGCACATATCACCATATATGCCCTACTTCGTTTCGCTTGAGTTAGGAAACCTTTGTGTGGGATTCTAAAGACTCGTCAATACGCCAGCAATGGGTAATGATCACATCAGTCACCTACAAGCCATCAGCGGTACTAGCTGGACGTAACAGATACCTAAGTATTGAGCGAATAGAAGATTAACAAGCAAGCTTGTCCAAACTCCCGCAAAGCCTATAACCAACACTTACCGTACAATCTGGTCTCTTCGTCTGATATGTCACATATCAAGTCTAGGGGTGGAATCGTCAGACCCCAGTAACTTGATAAGTCATGCCGATGTATGGCCTATAACTGTTCGAGAAACTACTGATAACACTTACCAGTATATCTCATCAGCCCTGGCCAGGGACTTGTTGTTATAGCCAATCAAGTATAGCGCAATATCAACTCCCTATACCTGGAGAGACTAAACCCTTCCTATCGCTCATTGCCTCCATGTGACTCGGGACTGTACCCAAAATCCACCTGTTCACACGACTCCTTCGAGCCGTGGTAGGGAATAAATCAAAGCACAGTGGGAACCACACAAGAATCTATGACGATATCGGATCTACAGACTAACCTGTACAAGTGTCACCAGAGAACTGCTATCTGACGATAGGTATAGTTCCAATTAGGAGTTCTCGGCAAGTCCTGTTTGGTATACCCATTCTCTAATGAGTACCTGTGTACAATCTTTGATATCAAACACTAATGTAAGTGGGATCAACCATCGCCCCATACGGGGTCAAGAAATGTACACACTAGTCTACTCTGGAATATCGGTGCCATCTCTCGATACTCCCTCGACTAGGAATGGTTAAAGGATGTGCTTGCGGACTACCCAAGCCCCACTAGTATGATCTGCATCATAGTCCTGATAGTCAAGCTAACATTCTAAAGGCTTTAGTAACATGTATCAGAGAGACAGTATATTAATACTAGGTGTACATGTTAAGATAAAGAGCAATCAGATAGCATACTATCATGTCGAGCAAGAAAGTCCCCCCCCCCTCTCTCTCTCTCTCTCTCTATATATATATATATATATATGTCCAAGAATCTACTATAATATACAATAATAGCCTCTAGGGCAAACATATCATTAACAATCTCCGACTTTCACTAAGGCCAGTTGTTGTATTATCGCATACCCAACATCCCAAAAAGTCTCTCAAACTGCGTCTGGGGAGGGCCTTCGTGAGTGGATCCGTAGTGTTATCCTTCGTGTCAACTCTCCTGACCTTGATCTCCTGGCGATCTATTATCTCTCGGATCAGGTGATACCGCCTAAGAATATGTCTGGATCGCTGATGGGACCGAGGTTCCTTGGCCAAAACCATAGCTCCATTTTTATCACAATACAAGGGTATTGGATGCTCAATGGATGGAACCACACCAAGTCAACAATGAACTTCTTCATCCAGACTGCTTCTTTGGCAGCATCGTTGGCAGCGATGTATTCAGCCTCCATCATCGAGTTTGCTACGGTATCTTGCTTTGAACTCTTCCCATATACCGCTCCTCCATTGAGGGTAAAGACAAAGCCCGAGACCGACTTACTATCGTCCTTATCACTCTGGAAGCTCGAATCGGTAAAGGACTCCACCTGGAGTTCTCCGTTACCATACACCAAGAACATTTCTTTAGTCCTTCGCAAGTACTTAAGAATTTTCTTCATAGTTGTCCAGTGTTTCTCCCCAGGATCTGATTACTTACTTACCACACTGAGTGCGTAAGCTACATTCGGTCTGGTACATAACATCGCGTACATGATTGATCTAACTGCAGAAGCATAGGGTATCCCTTGCATGCGAGCCCTCTCCAAATTAGTCTTGGAAGACATCTCTTTGGAGAGAGTTATTCCTGAAAAAGCGGGTAAATTACCACTCTTAGAATCTTCTATACTAAACCTCTTTGGTATGGTGTCAATGTACCTGGATTGGGACAATCCCAACATCCGTTTAGATTTATCTCATAGATCTTTATTCCTAGGATGTAGGAAGCATCACCTAGATCTTTCATGGAGAACTTTTGTGATAAGGAGAGCTTGACCGAGTGTAGCATAGGAACATCATTTCCTATCAAGATTATGTCATCTACGTATAATATAAGGAAGACAACCTTACTCTCTATAACCTTCTTGTATATACAAGGTTCATCTACGTTTTTGATGAAGTCAAACTCTTTGACTACCACATCAAAACAGATGTTCCAGCTCCGTGATGCCTGGTTTAATCCGTAAATTGATTTAAGCAGCTTTCATACCTTTCCGCTGCTCCCACTGTCTACGAAGCCCTATGGCTGTGTCATGTACACGCTCTCTTCTAAATCACCATTTAGAAAAGCGGTCTTAACGTCCATCTGCTAGATTTCGTATTCATGGTATGCAGCAATGGCAAGTATGATCCTGATACACTTAAGCATAGCCATTGGAGAAAAGATTTCATCATAGTCGACACCTGGTCGTTGACGAAAACCTTTTGCTAAAAGTCTAGCTTTGAAGGTCTCAACTTTTCCATCTACACCAAGTTTCTTCTTAAAGATCTACTTACTCCCAATAGGTTTTACCCCTTTAGGAGCAACTTCCAAAATCCATACTTTGTTGGTGTACATGGATTCCATCTCAGATCGCATTCATCCAGTCACTTGTGACGGCCTGCTCAAAACTAGTTGAGTTATTATCTTCCATGATGCAATCATCACTCCCATCGTCTATGAGAAAACCGTAGTATCTCTCAGGTTGATGAGAAATCCTACTAGATCTGTGGAGTGGTTGAGATTCGTCGGGGACTATTGAATTCTCCGGTTCTACCAAATCATCAGTTATAGTTTCTGCAGCTAGAACTTCTTCCAATTCTATCTCATTACCACTAATTTTTTTCACAAGAAATTCCTTTTCTAAAATGGTGGCATATTGAGAAACAAACATGTTTTGTTCCTCAGTGTGGTAGAAGATATATCCATGTCAAATTTTAGGATATCCCACAAACTTGCAGAGAACTGATCGTGGTTCAAGTTTGTCCGGATTCTGTTTTTTAACATAGGCCGGACAACCCTATATCTTAACTCGTTTAAGATATGGTCTCTTTCCACTCCATATCTCATATGGTGTTTTAGGCACTGATTTTGATGGAACTTGATTTAATAGGTATACAGCTGTCTCAGGTGCATAACTCTAAAAGGAAATATGTAACTCAGCATTACTCATCATAGAGCGCACCATATCTAATAGGGTGGGATTCTTCCGCTCCGATACTCCATTGTGCTGTGGTGTATATGGAGGAGTAAGCTGAGAGAGAATCCCATTATCTTTTAAGTAGTCTTGGAATTCCATGCTTAAGTATTCTCTTCCTCGATCAGATTGAAGAATTTTAATACTTTTACCCGTCTGGTTCTCAGCTTCATACTTATATTCCTTGAATTTCTCAAAAGGTTCAGATTTGTGTTTCAACAAGAACACATATCCGAATCTTGAGAGATCATCGGTGAATGTAATAAAGTACGAGGAACCACTCCTGGCATGTGTAGACATAAGACCGCATACACCACTATGTATCAGTCCCAAGAGTTCAGTGGCTCTTTCTCCGTGTCCAGCAAATGGAGTTTTGGTAATCTTGCCTTTGAGATATGACTGGCAAGTTTCATAAGATGTAAATTCGAACGGATTCAAATATCCATCTTTGTGCAACTTCGCTAATCTTGTCTCATTGATATGACCAAGTCTACAATGCCACAAGAAGGATTCATTCATTTCTGAAATTTTCCTCTTGTGTGTGTTTTGTATGTTTAGAATTGTAGTTTGATTTAGAACGTATATACCGTTATACAACGTACCAAACCCAATCAGCATTTGATTTAAGAAAATGTTCATAACATTTTTCTCTAGTACAAAATTATATCCTTCTTTATCTAATAAAGAAATTGATATTATATTGCACATCATTTTTGGTACGAAATAACAGTCGTTCAGAATCAATGTATTACTATTTGGTAATACAAGTGATATTCGCCAACTGTTTTGGCTGCAACAATTGCACCATTTCTTAGTACGCGAGACTTATCACATTTTCCCAGTTCTCTACTTCTTCTTAACCCATGTAACATATTATAAACGTGGGATCCTGATCCGGTATCCAATACCCAGGACGTAGAGCATACTGAGAAACAGTTCTCGGTAACGAACACACCCGAAGATGATGCATCATCATTCTCTTTCTTCGTTCGGGTTGCAAGAGAATCTTGATATTCCCTTATTCCTTACTCAGACTTATGACAATCATAAGAAAAAGCGGAAGCAACATTCCCCAGCTCGTATAATAAGCGGGTTCAGTCAATACATCCTTATTATTATCTTGATTAAGGTATGTCATGGTCACTACCTGGAGAGAGAGAGAAGAAAACACTTTAGCATGCGCTCTTGCAAAATTAGATTGGTTATTATCTTATCTAATTAGGATGGCTCCAGCTGTTTTTATCAAATCTTCCTTCAAACCCTAAAAGGTAAAATTAGCCGGGATTAATTACACCCTACAAGTTCGCCAATCGATCAGTTAGGAAGGTATTGGTACTCCGAGGGAGTCTCCCCGTGCTTTCGCATGGAACTAATTAAATAACCTCATTTCTGCACGGGCATAACCCCGTTAACACCTTTCTCAGACACTACTGGATCAGCTAATTGTAAAGTGGAAAACTCTTCCAGGAGTAACACTTACTCGCAGTGGATATCGGGATCCAACTATCTCATAGAAGGTATGCAATCTCATTGCAAATTTCAACACTTGAAATTCTCAATATCTATTTTTTTTACCCCTAACAACTTATGACCTTAACAAGGTCAACAAATTATAAGCGCTAGTTAAGTTTAACCCGTCATTTCATAATTGAATTAAATCTACCCGTACGACCCTTAATAAGGTCAACAAAGCCGTACGACTATCCTAATCCAATCGCATCATATGCGGCAGATAAGCATTAATCAGTTACCGTACATTATGCCTTGACTAGGTCAAAAAACGCAGCGCGAATACTAAATAACACTTATCTAAAATGACGGAGGGCTAGGACTGGTTTTGAATAAAACCTTTAACGTAATGAACTTAATATCGTTGTAGAATCTAGTGATTTGAAAAAGGAGTAGTTTAAGCTCCGCTTTTAAAATCGAGTAGTTTTCAAAACAAACCGAATGGGTTGTAGCATTTGCTAGTTTTTCTAAAGAGGCCACTCCCGATGAAGAGATCTAGGCTCTTTCCTTATCGGATGGGGTGCTGGATATTCATAAAAGGAATACTGCTATGCAAAGCAATAACTAGAGCTACCATTTTGAAAAATTTGATTCTACAACATCTTTAGGTTTCTTTTCTTCTCATTAATCACATTAATGACGTCCTATCATTTATGTTTCCAAAATATCACAGAAGAAACGAAAATAGAACGTACGCTTATACCATCCGCATTCACCATGGGGCCCAGTCATGCACCGTTAGGTTACTTAACTAACGGCAGAGCGATGGCTGGATTAGCGTGGGTGCAAAACATAAGCAATGTTTATTATATATCATATATATATATATATAGCATTCGTTTTACGCAGTTATATGATCACATCACAGAACTCAGGCAGCAGAAGTAAACATATGAAACATATTAGATATACTAGGAGATCCGTGTTTTAACTTCAGCCAGTAATAAAAAACACGGATTCCACGGTCGTGATTGTTGGATATATGTATGCCCTAGAGGCCATTATATGTATAGTGGATGCTTGGACATGTATATATGTATATTTGATCATGCATCTTATTCATTTGGTACATGTTGATAAAGCCCATAGGATATTTGCTTGACTACTGAGACTATGATGCAGATCGTACTAGTGAGACACCTGTAGTTTATAAGCATATCCTTTAATTTTTCCTAGTCGTGGGTGTATCGAGACGGGGCATCGATATTCTAGAGTAGACTAACATATACCATTCTAGTCCCATGTGATGGGCGATGGATGATCTCATATCCATCTGGTGTGACGACACCAAAGATTGTATGCGGGTGCTTAGTGGAGACTGGGTATACTGAACGGACTCGCCGAGAACTTCTATGTGGTATTATACCTATCGTCGGATAGCAGTTCTGAGGTGACACTGGTATAGGTTAGTCTGTAGACCCAAGATCGTCATAGAGTCTTGTGTGTCCTCCCACTGTACTTTGATCTCCACCCTACCACGGCTCTACTGAGTCGTGCAAACAGGTGGACTTTGGATATAGTACCGAGGCACATGGAGGAAATGAGCGGTAAGAGGGGTTTCGTCTCTTCTGTTAGTTATATGTATACCCTAGAGGCCATTACTGTACATACGATGTATATTGTAATGGATGCTTGGACATATATAGGGAGGACTTTCTTGCTCGACATGATAGTATGCTATCTGGTTGTACTTTATCTTAACATGTACTCTGATTGTCTCTATGTTACATGTTGATAAAACCCTTAGGATATATACTCGACTACTGGGACTATGATGAGATCATACTAGTGGGGCCACGGTAGTCGACGAGTACATCCTATAACTGTTCCTAGTCGAGGGTGTATCGAGACAGGGCATCGATACACCAGAGTAGACAAGCGTATATGCATCTTGACCCATATGATGGGCGATGGATGATCCCATATCCATCGGTGTTTGACATCAAGGATGGTGTACGAGTGCTCAGTGGAGACTGGGTACACGGGACGGACTCGCCGAGAACTCTAGTCGACGAGTACATCCTATAACTGTTCCTAGTCGAGGGTGTATCGAGACAGGGCATCGATACACCAGAGTAGACAAGCGTATATGCATCTTGACCCATATGATGGGCGATGGATGATCCCATATCCATCGGTATTTGACATCAAGGATGGTGTACGAGTGCTCAGTGGAGACTGGGTACACGGGACGGACTCGCCGAGAACTCCCAAATAGTATTATACCTCACGTCAGATGGCAGTTCTTCGGTGACACTGGTACAGAGTAGTCTGTTGACCCGAGATTGTCATAGAGTCTTGTGTGATTCCCACTGTGCTTTGATTTCCATCATACCACGTCCAAGGGGGCATGCAAAAAGGTGGCTTTTGGGTACAGTCCCAAATCACATGGATGCAATGAGCGATAGGAGGGGATTCGTCTCTCCCGGTATAGGGAGTTGATGTTGTGCTGTGATCGATTGGCTATAACTGGAAATCCCTGGCCAGGGTTGCTGAGATTTACTGGTAAGTGTTATCAGTAGTTTCTCGAACTGTTATAGACCTCAAATCGACACGACTTATCGAGCTACTGGGGTCTGACGTATACCACCCCTAGGCGAGATATGCGACATATCAGACGACGAGACCGGACTGTACGGGAGT
The DNA here is from genome assembly GCA_030015575.1 of Agapanthus africanus. Lineage (NCBI taxonomy): Eukaryota > Viridiplantae > Streptophyta > Magnoliopsida > Asparagales > Amaryllidaceae > Agapanthus > Agapanthus africanus. Next base: position 207,870,587 of record CM057337.1, read on the forward strand.
GTTACTGATTGGATTCGCAGGAGAATGTATATGCTTGCTTGTTGATCTTCTGATCGCTCAATACCTGGGTGGCTGTTACGTTTAGCTGACCGCTTGCAGCTTGTGGGTGTTTGATATGATCATCGCCTACTGCCGGCGTATTGACGATTCTTTAGAGTCCTAAACAGAGGTTTCTTGACTCAGGCAAAACGGAGTAGGGGCACATATGTGATATGTGCAGGACCGAGGATAATGCGATATGAGATACTGTATTCTATTCTCGCGTTATTTTGATATGAGCCGGATCATCGGATCAAGTGTTGATTCGATGAATCGGTAAATGATATATTAGTCGGTTATATGCGATATAGCCGGATTGTCGGATCAAGTGTTGATTCGATAATTTAATGTATAATAATATATATGATATATTAAATTACATTAACTAATATAAACTCACTAAAAGATTCTTTTTCTCACTCGGGTAATACATTGATATATATGCGATATATGTTAATTGTATTATTTTATTTTGTTACAATAAATATTATATATGTGATATATAATATTGTAACATGATATGGTTATTAATGCAACATGTTTAGTGGAGATTAAACATGGTTAGGGTTTAATTTGGGTTAAGCTTTTCTAGAACCTTCTAGAAGGTTTTGTTTTGTTTTGTGCAAAGATATTTGTTTTGATATTTTAAGTGACTCATCCTTTAACCCAACCAAAACCCTTGCCCTAGTTAAATCTCTACAAAGCTTACATTGACCATGGTTGCATTTCTAACCTCATTCTTGACTTTCATTATTCATCACAAAAGGATTCATAATTTTTTTCTTCGTCTTCTTCCTTGAGTTCTTCATGGAAAAGCTTTCTAGTTTTTTCAAAGGTGATGAAAATGAGTGAGAATAAGAAAACAAATGAGATCTAAAATCCTACTTCATCATCCTCATCTATCCTTGCCATTTAGATAAGGGTGTTCACATCATTTAGTGAGTGAGAGCTTGTGTTAATGAAATTTCAAGGTAGATCATCTTTGTTATCGAAGATCGGAAACAAGCTTGCATCTTTCTCTTCGTGGAGCCTCTCGAGAGTCCGCAACTTGATGATCGCAGCGAAGGGACCACAACACGGAGCTTATGAAGTGAAGGACCGGATCTACAAAGGTTGTAATCCCTCTCACTTAGTGTTAAAGTGTTTAACATGCTAGTTTTCGCCGAATCTCTAGTCTAAGATCATGGTTTAGGGTTGTTCGGCACGGCTGAATTTTAAATCGGGCATGGTTGATGCCTCATAGACCCTTGTGCGTGTGCCTAGTAACCCTACATCTCCCGTTATTAGGGGTTGATATTGTGCTATGCTCGATTGGCTATAACAGGAAGTCCCTGGCCAGGGCTGCTGAGATTTACTGATAAGTGTTATCAGTAGTTTCTCGATCTGTTATAAACCATACACTGACATGACTTATTGAGTTATTGGGGTCGACGATTCCATTCCTAGACTCAATATACAGCATATCTGACGAAGAGACCGGATTGTACAGTAAGTGTTGCCAGTTGGCTCGACGGGAGTTTTGACAGCTTCGCTGGTTTTCTTCTGATCGCTCAATACCCGAGTGGCCGTTATGTTTAGCTGACCGCTTGCGTCTTGTGGGTGTTTGATATGATCATCACCTACTGCCGGCGTATTGACGAGTCTTAGAGTCCCACACAGGAGCTTCCTAGCTCAGGCGAAAAGATGTGGTGTGCATATGAGATATGCGTGGGGACCTGATTAAATGCGCATATGTGATACCGTATATTAATCGGGCGTTTTTCTATTGGTCGGGTCGTATGTGATAGGACCGGTTTGTTAAATCAAGTGTTGATTTAACAAAGACTTTTAGCTTAATTTTTTATTAAACCCTTTTCTTTGTTGATGTATGCATGCATGTATGCACATGATGATGTGCATGGTCACATACATACATACATTATATCATGGTTGATGATACACTAGTGGCGGTAATGTAAGACTCACATGTGAATAAATATGAATATATATTTATTTTTGAATTAAAGAAATAAAAAATCAATTCATGGTGGATAATTATCCTTGACCTTTCTCTTAACCTTAGCTCCCACTATGAGTTAACTTTCTATGATTTTTTTCTCCAAAATAAATATCTAGATATTTGTTAACCCATGGTTAATGATGAGAGTGGAAAATATTTATATTTTCTATTCTCATTTTTATCTTTCATGATATCATTATCTCTTGAGAAAAGCTTAGCCACCATTATCTTCTTCTTCCTCCAAGCTCTCTTGATTTTTCTAAAGAGTGAGGTTGATAAAAAGAAAGGGTTTTGATTATAGAATACAAACCATCTCATCATTCTATACCTCTCTAGCCCATTTGTGTAGGGTGTCTGCTATACTTCTTTCAAAGATCAAGTAAAGAAAGGAGCTTTGGGCAAAGGGACTTCGGGTGGATTATCGTGGACGAGGAAGGCCTCTAGCGATCCGTTCCATACTCTAAAAGGTTCAAGGAGTCACCAAGAAAGGTCTACAAAGGTTGTAATCTCTTCACTTAGTGAGAGATTATCATTTGTATGTGATACTTGTTCATTGTTACCCTAAAATTCTAGTTAAGATTCTAGTTTAGTTTATTTAGCACCTTTAAAAAATTTAATTGTGGCATATGTGATATTTCCAAACTTTAGATTAGGTGCTAGATAAACCCAACAATGGTATCGGAGCCAAGCTAGAGCTTTAAAGTAACCTAGACGACGTTAAAAACCTCGAGCGAACGAAACATGTCGCCCGAATCATGCTCTCTGGAAATTTTTAAAAAGGTTGGATTTTTTTTCACATTAAAAATACTCAGAAAAACGTGCAGGGAATTGTATGGGACCACAGGAAGAACGAATCCCTAACTCGACTTAGCGACCGCGGAACCGCGGCCAAAATGGTCATTTTGCGGCAGTTCCGCGGCGCCGTTGGTGAGGCGTGGACTGTGCCTTCTTGTGCTGGCCCGTATGAGCTTATAGCCGTTTCTGGTGTATTTTAATATTTCTTAAGTGTTGAGCTTTCTGAGAATTATTTGGGTAATTGATCGTTCGATCGAATGTTTTAACTCCACCTAGTATTTTAGACTGTGATACAATAATTGGAATCTACAAATTTGTTTGTTGCATGTAAATCTAACATTTCGGTCTCGGGTTTAATCGGAAATATTGTTGAATTATCCGACTGAATTTGAAAAAGTGTTTTCATAGGTGAGACCTAAATGTGAGCTTTATGTTGTTGGACATGAAATTTTTGATATGTGATATCCCGGGTTTTTGATGTCTAAGGGCAGTTACGATTCCAATTGTTGTAGTTTTTCAATTTCTTTTCTGTGACCGTAAGTGTTGTATGTGGTGTACCGCCATTTTTGTTGCCAACGACAATCGGGATATGCATACTTAATTATGTAGATGATATATGATATTATGTGTTGCTGAGATATGATGTGCAGGATTGTCGTGATGGAATAGCCGGGGGTTTTATGTGAGATGAAAGTTTATGTATAAATCAATTGTATGTAATATTCTTTTATTTGGGGCACTTCCGGGTTGAGGATGATGTCTCCATTATTGTATATTATTTACTTTTCCGTATTAGGATAGACCCAGGAGGGGAGCACAAGTGACCGGGTTCTAGGGTTTAGTGGGATGCCATCTCGAGGAGTCGAGACCGGGTCTCTTAAACTCTAGAATTGGTAGGGTCACTTGCCGCTCTCGTAGGGGTCTAGGGGTGTGGGCTTGGCTATTCATCGCGACCGTGGAATCCGTATTTTCTATTGTTGGCTAAATACAAAATACTGGCATCCTAGATATCCTTTTATTTTCATATGTGCTTCTGCTGTTGATATTCTGTAACGTGATTACTTAGTATCTGAGACGAATAGATTATATATATATATATATATATATATATGATATATAATAAACGTTGCTTATGTTTTATACCCGTGCCAGTCCCGCCCCGCTATGCCGTTAGTTAAGTAACCTAACGGTGCATAACGGGACACTGTGGCGAATGCGGATGGCATAAGTGTACATTCTTTTTTTCATTTCTTTTCTGTGATGGCTTAGGAACTTAAATGATGGGACTATATTAATAAGATTAATGTAAAGAAAAAGAAACCTAAAGATGTTGTAGAATCAGATTTGAAACCCACTCGACCTTTTTATGAAAAATGCAAGTTTCAAAAGATGCAGAGCTTAAGCCACTCCTTTTCTAAACTGTTTTGATTCTACAACAAGATCAAATTCAAAGCGTTAAAGGTTTTTCATAAAAACCATCCGCAACCCTCCGTCATTTTAGGAAGCAGAGTTCTTAGTATTCGTGCTACGTATGTTGATTATAGTCAAGGCGTTGTGTACGGTAGCTAAGTGATGTCTTCCTACAAAGCATATGATGCGATCAGTTAGGACATTCATGTGATTATGTTGATCATAATCAAGGGTCATATGGGTGGGTCTAGTTAATCTCGAAATGACGGGTAGAACTTGATTAGTGCTTATGATATGTTGACCATAGCCAAGGTCATAAGCAACTAGAGGTAAAAACCATATCGGGAGTTTCAAGAGTTGAAATTTGCAATAAGATTGCATACCATCTATATGATAGTTGGATCCCGATCTCACTGTGAGTAAGAGTTACTCCCAGGAGAGTTTTGCACTTTACAATTAGCTAATCCAGTAGGTGTCTAGAAAGGTGTCAACGGGGTTTGAGCTATGGGGAAATGAGGTTTATTTTAATTAGGTCCGTGCGAAAGCACGGGGAACCTCCCTCAAAGTACCGACACTGGCCTGGCTGACCGGTTAGCGAAATTGTAGAATGTAATTAATCCTGGCTAGTTTTCTTTTTAGGTTTTGAAAGAAAATTTGATAAAAGCAGTGGGAGATATCGATTAGATAAGATAATAACCAATCTAATTTTTTGAAAGAGCATTTCGCCGAGTGTATTCTCTTCTCTATCCTAATGGCAGATATCTGATGACGGGACTTAAGATTCTTTTAGAGAAAAATAAACTGACAGGACCGAACTATAAAGAATGGTTGAGGAACTTGAACATTGCACTCACATACGATAAAGTATCATATTTCTTTACTACCAAAGCCCCACCCGTCCCAGGTCCTAAATCATCTGTTTCAGATAGAGAGATCCGAAAAACATGGGATGTTGATTGTAACACTGCCAAGTGCCTCGCGCTTGCTTCTATGGACAATATACATCAGATGCAGCACGAGAATATGGATGTTCAATCCATCTTTCTTCATACAAAGGAGTTGTATGAAGAGAAATCTCGGACTTTACGATACGAAGCATCTCGAAAGTTGTTTCAGATGCGGATGGCCCCTGGCACATCAGTAGGAGAACATGTTCTGAAGATGATTGGTCTTATAGAAGAACTTGAGGAACTGGGATGGACCATGGATAATGAGCAATATACAGATATTGTTCTGTAGTCTCTCCCCCTGCCTTTGCTCCGTTCATAGTGAATTTCAATACGAACGATTTAGAGAAATCATTGTCCGGACTTCTCAATATGTTGAGACACGCTTAAGACAGCGAAGACTCCCACTCTGCTTGCTGGGCCATCTTCTTCTTCCGTCCCAAAAGCCAAGGCCAAGGGAAAGAAGAAGAAGAAACCCATCAAACCGAAAGGAGGAGTTCAAAAGGCAAAGGGGAAAGACAAATCTGGGGCTGTGAGAAGTGGAAAAGGAGAATGTTTTTACTGCCGCAAGTCGGGAAATTGGAAACGCAACCGTGCTCTATATCTTGCTGATCTCAAGAAGAAGAAGCATGTTGATGCTTCCGCTTCAAGTGTGTTTGTAACTGAAAACTGTTTTTCTATAAACTCTGCATCTTGGGTATTAGATATCGGTTCTGGTTCTCACATATGCAATTGTATGCAGGGATTGAGAAATAGTAGAGTTTTGAAAAATGGTGACCATACTCTGCGGGTTGGAAATGGTTCCAATGTACATGCTGTATCCGTAGGAGAGTATCATCTGGGGTTGCCTTCGGATTGTATTATGGTTTCGAACCCGTGTTATTATGTACCTAGTATGCTATGTAATATAATATCCGTTTCTTTGTTGGAAAATGAAGGATATCATTTTGTGTTGCAGAATAATGTTATGAACATTAACTTGAATCAACAGTTGATTAGGTATGGTACACTAAGTAACGATATTTACATCCTGAACCAACACACAGTTTTCAATATACAACATACTAATAAAAGAAAGTTTTCAGATATAAATGAATCTTTTCTTTGGCATGGTAGACTTGGTCATATTAGAGAAATAAGACTAAACAAGCTGCATAAAGATGGATATTTAAATTCTTTTGAATATAAATCTTATGCAACTTGTCAGTCCTGTATCAAAGGTAAAATGATCAAAACTCCGTTTATTGGACACGGAGAAAGAGCTGTGGAACTCTTAAACCTCATATATAGTGATGTATGTGGACCAATATCTATACATGCTAGAGACAGTTTTTCATACTTCATTACTTTTACTGATGATTTCTCAAGATTCGGACACGTGTTTTTGTTAAAGCATAAATCCAAAGCTTTCGAGAAATTCAAGGAGTATAAACTTGAAGTAGAAAAACAAACAGGCTTGAGTATCAAGAAACTTCGATCAGATCGAGCTGGAGAGTATTTGAGTACAGAGTTTTCAGACTTCTTAAAAGAGAATGGGATTATCTCTCAACTCCCTCCCCCTTATACACCACAGCACAACGGTTTGTCAGAACGGAGAAATCGTACCCTATTAGATATGGTACGGTCCATGATGTGTGATGCTGAGTTACCGCTTTCCTTTTGGGGACATGCATTGAAGACAACAATGTATCTGTTAAACAGGGTTCCAACCAAGACCGTGTCTACCATACCATATGAGATATGGAGTGGAAAGAGACCATCTCTTAAAAGAGTTAGGATATGGGGTTGTCCGTCTTTTGTCAAAAATCAGAATCCAGACAAACTCGAGACACGATCGGTCATGTGTAAATTTGTGGGATATCCAAAACATTCATATGGATATCTATTCTACCACAAGGAGGAACAAAAAGTGTTTGTTTCTCAACATGCCACATTTTTAGAAAATAAGATTTTTATAAAAGGTGATGATGGCAATGCAGTAGAACTAGAAGAGGTTCTAGAGATGCGAATTACTCATGACGAATTGGTTGAAACTGATGTTGCAATAGAACTTCAAAAACCTCAGCCGCTCCGGAGATCTAGTAGAACTTCTCGCCTACTGGAAAGATACTATGGGTTTCTCATTGATGGTGATAGAGAAAATTGCATCATGGATGATGATGACCATACTAGTTTTCATCAAGCTATCACGAGTGGTGACTCAGTGAAGTGGTTGGAAGCTATGAGATCTGAAATGGAGTCCATGTACACCAACAAAGTATGGACTTTGGACGTTGCACCTCCTGGGATAAAACCCGTAGGGTGCAAATGGATCTTTAAGAGAAAGATTGGTGTAGATGGACAGGTAGAGACCTATAAAGCAAGGCTTGTAGCGAAAGGTTTTCATCAAAGACCAGGATTGGACTATGATGGAACTTTCTCTCCAGTAGCAATGCTTAAATCCATTTGGATTCTACTTGCGATTGCTGCTCACTACGACTATGAAATCTGGCAAATGGATGTTAAAACTGCATTTCTAAATGGTGATTTATAAGAATGCGTTTGTATGGATCAGCCAAAGGGCTTCATTGATAGTGGGAGCAGCGGGAAAGCATGTAGGTTGCTTAAATCCATTTATGGATAAAAGCAGGCCTCACGGAGCTGGAACATCTGCTTTGATGATACAATCAAAGAGTTTGATTTTATCAAAAATATAGTTTAATCATGCATTTATAAGAAGATTGTAGGGAGTACTGTCACATTCCTCATATTGTACGTGGATGACATTCTCTTGATAGGAAATGATATTCCTATGCTACAATCGGTCAAACTATTCTTATTACAAAGGTTCTCCATGAAGGAACTGGGTGATGCCTCGTGCATTTTGGGCATAAGGATCTATAGAGATAGATCCAAGAGGTTTTTGGGATTGTCCCAATCAAAGTACATTGACACCATCCTAAAAAGGTTTAGTATGGAAGATTCCAAGCGTGGTGCCCTGCCTGCTTGTCATGGAATCACTTTCTCCAAAGACTTCTGTCCGAAGACTGATGAAGAGAGAGCTCGCATGAGCATTATACCCTATGCTTCAGCCGAGGGTCTATAATGTATGCGATGTTATGTACCCATCCTGATATAGCTTATGCACTGGCTGTAGTAAGCAGGTACCAATCCAACCCAGGGGAGAAACATTGGATAGCCGTGAAGAACATTCTTAAGTACTTACGAAGGACTAAAGAACTGTTCTTGGTGTATGGTAATGGGGATCTCCAAATGGAGGCCTTTACCGATTCCGGCTTCCAAAGTGATAAGCATGACAGCAAATCTATCTCAGGGTTTGTATTTACCCTCAATGGAGGGGCAGTTAGTTGGAAGAGTTTCAAACAGGATACCGTTACAGACTCCACAATGGAAGCTGAGTATATTGCTGCAAATGATGCTGCTAAGGAAGCCGTCTGGATGGGGAAGTTCATCGCGGAATTAGGAGTAGTTCCATCCATTGTTGATCCAATACCATTGTGTTGTGATAATAATGGAGCTATGGCATTAGCCAAAGAACCAAGGTCCCATCAGAATTCTAGACACATCCTGAGGCGATATCATTTGATTCGGGAGATAGTAGATCGCCAGGAGATCGAGATTCAGAGAGTAGATACAAAGAATAACACCGTGGATCCACTCACCAAGCCCCTTCCATAGCCGCAGCATGAGCGACTTTTTGAGATGTTGGGTAATAGATACGCCAATAATTGGCCTTAGTGCAAGTGGGAGATTGTTGGATATATGTATGCCCTGGAATCCATTATATGTATAGTGGATGCTTGGACATATATATATGTATATAGATGACTTTCTTTCTTGACATGATAGTATGCTATCTGGTTTACTTTATCTTGACATGTTCATTTGATCATGCGTCTTATTCATTTGGTACATGTTGATAAAGCCCATAGGATATTTGCTTGACTACTGAGACTATGATGCAGATCCTACTAGTGGGACACTTGTAGTTTATAAGCATATCCTTTAATTGTTTCTAGTCATGGGTGTATCGAGACGGGGCATCGATATTCTAGGGTAGACTAGCGTATACCATTCTTGTCCCATGTGATGGGCGATGGATGATCCCATATCCATCTGGTGTGATGACACCAAAGATTGTATGCGGGTGCTCAGTGGAGACTGGTTACACTGAACGGACTCGCCGAGAACTCCTTATCTATCGTCGGATAGCAGTTCTCAGGTGACACTGGTATAGATTAGTCTGTAAACCCAAGATCGTCACAGAGTCTTGTGTGTCCTCCCACTGTACTTTGATCTCCACCCTACCATGGCTCTACCGAGTCGTATAAACAGGTGGACTTTGGGTACAGTCCCGAGGCACATGGATGCAATGAGCGGTAGGAGGGGTTTCGTCTCTACCGGTATTAGGGGTTGATGTTGTGCTATGCTCGATTGGCTATAACAGGAAGTCGCTGGCCAGGGCTGCTGAGATTTACTGATAAGTGTTATCAGTAGTTTCTCGATTTGTTATGAACCATACACCGGCATGATTTATTGAGTTATTGGGGTCAACGATTCCATCCCTAGACTCGATATGCAGTATATCTGACGAAGAGACCGGACTGTACGGTAAGTGTTGCCAGTTGGCTCAACTGGAGTTTTGACAGCTTCGCTGGTTTTCTTCTGATCGCTCAATACCCAGGTGGCCGTTACGTTTAGCTGACCGTTTGCGGCTTGTGGGTGTTTGATATGATCATCACCTACTGCCGGCGTATTGATGAGTATTAGAGTCCCACACAGGAGTTTCCTAGCTCAGGCGAAAAGATATGGTGTGCATATGAGATATGCGCGGGGACCCGATTAAATGCGTATATGTGATACCGTATATTAATCGGGCGTTTTTCTATTGGTCGGGTCATATGTGATATGACCGATTTGTTAAATCAAGTGTTGATTTAACAAAGACTTTTAGCTTAATTCTTTATTAAACCCTTTTCTTTGTTGATGTATGCACATGATGATGTGCATGGACACATTCATACATACATTGTATCATGGTTGATGATACGCCAGTGATGTCAATTCAAGACTCACATGGGAATAAATATGAATATATATTTATTTTTGAATTAAAGAAATAGAAAATCAATTCATGGTGGATAATTATCCTTGACCTTTCTCTTAACCTTAGCTCCCACCATGAGTTAACTTTCTATGATTCTTTTTCTCCAAAATAAATATCTAGATATTTGTTAACCCATGGTTAAGGATGAGCGTGGAAAATATTTATATTTTCTATTCTCATTTTTATCTTTCATAATATCATTATCTCTTGAGAAAAGCTTAGCCACCATTATCTTCTTCTTCCTCCAAGCTCTCTTGATTTTTCTAAAGAGTGAGGTTGATAAAAAGAAAGGGTTTTGATTATAAAATACACACCACCTCTTCATTCTACACCTCTAGCCCATTTGTGTAGGGTGTTTGCTATATTTCTTTCAAAGATCAAGTAAAGCAAGGAGCTTTTGGCAAAGGGACTTCGGGTGGATCATCGTGGACGAGGAATGCCTCTAGCGATCCGTTCCATACTCTCAAAGGTCTAAGGAGTCACCAAGAAAGGTCTACAAAGGTTGTAATCTCTTCACTTAGTGATAGATTCTCATTTGCATGTAATACTTGTTCATTGTTACCATAAAATTCTACTTAAGATTCTAGTTTAGTTTATTTAGCACCTTTAAAAAATTTAATTGTGGCATGTGTGATGCTTCCAAAATCTAGATTAGGTGCTAGGTAAACCCAACAGTGATGAATATCCAAACCCATATCCCTAGACCCCTATGAGAGAGGCTAGCGACCCTGCCAATTCTTTAATTAAGAGACACGATCTCGACTCCTCGAGATGGTCTCCTATTGGACTTTAGAACTCGGTTACTTGTGTTCCCCGCCTTGGGTCTATCCTAATGCAGAAAAGTAAATAATATAGATCAATGGTGACATCATCCTCAACCCAGAAGTGTCCTAATAAAAGAATATTACATACAGGTTTTACATGAATGAAAATACAAAAACTCCCATCTCACGCAAAAACCCCCGGCTATTCAATCACGATGATCCAATATAACATATCACATCAACACATAATATCACATGTCATCAACGTAAGTAAATATGCGTATCCCGAATGTTGTTGACATATAGTAACGAGATTGGGGATACACCACATACTACACTTACGGTCGCAGAAAAGAAATGAAAACTACAATAAATAGAATCCGCATAGTCTTAGACATCATAAACCCGTAATAACTCATATCTCGGATTCCATGCCTAACCCCTTAAATCTTGCATTTATGTCTCGTATTGAAAACACTTTTCAATATCAAGTCAGGTAATTCAAAAAGATTCCCGATTAAATAATCGAATGCTCATCGGAAACTTTTAGTAGATTGTCGCACCCCCGATGCAGTTAATGAAGTGCACTTGGGCGGAATACCACGGCCGCTAGCAGCCGAGTGGATGCTTTTGGCTACGGTGTTCTCATAAAGTCATTTGGTCGGGGCTATGGGGCGTGGCTATCTAGTAGTGTTTCCCGACGTCTATCTGCATACAATACGAGATTGCGACGGAGTTTTTATCCTAATCGAAACTCCGTGGCAATCGATAAGAAAAGACTAAAATGCGAGATTTACAAAACACAAACTAGTTTTCACAAAACTAATTAATGTGGATTCCAAATATTATATCACATATCATAAATATCTAGATGATGTTAAACATTTCGATCGATATATCAAACACCCACAAATCACAGAAAGCTCAACAACTTGAGCCTCACTAAAAACACCCATAAAGTGCCAAATATGACAACAGAGCAGCATAAGAAAAACGACCCCATAATACCCCAAACTTGCGGCGGAACCGCGGCCAAAAGGGGGTTTAGGCCGTGGTTGTGCGGATCTTTGGAGGCATTTGGGACTCGTACTTCTTGGGGCTCCATAAAATACCCTGCACAATTTTCTGCATAATTTTAATCTCGAAAAATTCGAGTTTTGAAAATTTGGACAGAAACTTTGTTTTTAAGGTTTCGAAAATACCGATCGAATAGTTTAACGTCGTTTAGACTAAACCTAATGCTCTAACCTATCTCTGATACCATGAAGCTGTGTCTTAGCATCACCACTAGGTTTATACAAGCATAAGTATGCAATTTTAAAAAATCTAGAGTTCTAAGCTACACAAACCTAGAATCGAACCAAAGAATTAGGGTTTGTAATCAAGTAAAGAATATTTACACTAAGTGAATAGAGAATACAACCTTTGTAGACCGGTCCTTCACTTCTAAAGTTCCAAGTAGCGGTCCCTAAGCTCCAAGTAGTAGTCCCTAGAACTCTTCTTAGGCTCCACTTGGTGAAATGAATGAGCTTGCTACGTCGTCTTCGAGGCCGAAGATGATCCACCGTGAAGTCTCTCTAACTCAAGCTAATACTTCATTAATCAAGTATTAGTGAAGCTAACAACCTAAACTTATGGGCTAGATGAGTGTAGGTTGATGAAGTAGGAATTTTGCTCACTTTAGAAATTCTTTTCTCTTTTTCTTTCTCAACTCAAGAAAACCTAGAGAGGAAGACGATGAACTTGGGTGAAGAAATTATCTCAAGTGATAGAATGAGAGAGTTAGCTATGGGCTTAAGATAATGGTTGGGTTATAAAATATTTAGAGTAAAAAAAAATTAGTGGAATGAGTCATGGCTTCTACATGCTTCCACATACATCTAAGCCATGCTCATTTTCAACCCATTTTGATTTTACTCTAAATAAATAATTACCCCTAATTATCTTTAGCCTTGGTGTGAGTCTCATACACCCATGTTCTATGTATCATCCACCATGACACAATAATGTTTTATATATAAATAAATATATATATCACACACACACACACACACAGATATATATATATAACATTATATAATCAAGAGAAGAAAATCATTAGTGAACACAATATTAGTTAATATATAAATATCAAATATAAATATATATATCAAATTATTAAATCAACACTTGATTCAATAATCCAGTTATATCATATATAACCGACTGATATCCCTTATATGTATATCATATTATCAAATCAACACTTGATTCAATAAGCCGGTCATATCACATATAACCGAAAAATATTCAATACCACATTAAATCAACACTTGATTCAATAATCCGGTCATATTATATATAACCAGCCAGTATCAAATATATATATACATATAACATATCATTGAATCAACACTTGATTCAACAATCCGGTTATATCACATATAACCTAACTGATATCACATATCATGAGATTAGAATACGGTATCACTTGCTCGTATTTAATCAAGATCCCGCACATATCACCATATATGCCCTACTTCGTTTCGCTTGAGCTAGGAAACCTCTGTGTGGGACTCTAAAAACTCGTCAATACGCCAGCAGTGGATAATGATCACATCAGTCACCCACAACCCGTCAACGGTACTAGCTGGACGTAACGGCTACCCAGGTCTTGAGCGAATAGAAGATCAACAAGCAAGCTTGTCCAAACTCCCACAAAGTCTATAACCAACACTTACCGTACAGTCTGGTCTCTTCGTCTGATATGTTGTATATTATATCTAGGGGTGGAATCGTCAGACCCAGTAACTTGATAAGTCATGCCGATGTATGGCTTATAACTATTCGAGAAACTACTGATAACACTTACCAGTAAATCTTAATAGCCATGACCATGGACTTGCTGTTATAGCTAATCGAACATAGCGCAACATCAACTCCGTATACCGGGAGAGACGAAACCCCTCTTATCGCTCATTGCCTCCATGTTACTCGGGACTGTACCCAAAATCCACCTGTTTGGGTGACTCCTTTGAGCCATGGTAGGGAGGAAATCGAAGCACAGTGGGAACCATACAAGACTATATGATGATCTCGGGTCTACAGACTAACATGTACAAGTGTCACCGGAGAACTGCTATCTGATGATAGGTATGGTACTAACTAGGAGTTCTCGGCGAGTCCTGTTCGGAGTACCCATTCACTAATGAGCACCTATATACAATCTTTGATGTCAAACACCAATGGATGTGTGTAGCGTTTTGAAAATCGTTTCGGTGAAATTTCGGAAAATCGGTAAAATGAGGGGGTTTTCTGTAAAAAGTCAAAATACAAATATCTTATTATAAAAATTAAATATACATATTCTAGCTATGTAATTGCTATTATTTGGTGTTTATTGAGCCGCTGGTGAAATTTCAAATTTTCTGAAAAAAATATTATTTTATTATTATTTTAAGCCGTCACTAATACATTTAATTAGGAAAAATTACAAATTGGAATGAGTTGAAACAAATTTTGTGCATCATAAAACATTAAATAAAATTTTATCATGTGGTTTTTGGAACGAAATCATTTGCCAAAACGGTTTAGAAATTATTGAAGAAAAAAAGGCTTTTTTTAGCGTAATTGGATGTTTGGGGTACTGTATTTATCATTTTTCCTCACCCCACACCCGTACCCACACCCACACACACCCACTTACTCCCCCCCATGGCTGAATTCAGCAGCCCCTTCTCTTGTCCCCACTTGGTTTGCAAAGGAAAGAAAAGGAAAAGAAAAGAAAAGAATAGAATAGAAAATGAAAGAAACAATGTGGACTTTGACTAGATGTGATTTTCCCCACCTCCCTCTCTCTCCTCCTTTTTCCTCACTTGCAGCCGAGACCCCCTTCATTTCTGTCCAGAAATTTTGCCCAAAAGCCCATCTCTTTTTCCTTCAAAAATTTCATCTTTTTGCCCCAAAATCAAGCTAAAAATTCAATATTTCTTAAATCCAATCTCTACCCATTTCTTCTTGACCTATTCTTGTGTGGATCATGGATCAAGAGAGCAATTTGGAGTCCAAGATTTTGGTGCTAGATCTCTATTTTTGTGAGGTATAATTTTAGCATTTTGCATAAGTTATTGTTTGATTGCTTGAATCTAGCTATATGTGTTTAATTAGGAATCAATTGTGGTTTTGATATTAAAGATTTAACTTTCAAGAGGGGGTTGTGAACTAAAGTTAGGGTTTTTGTTGGGTAATTATGGTTGCAATGTGTAGATTATCATCTTAAGGAAATGAAAACCTAACCTAGTTGCTAGTTTACTAATTGATGCTTGTAAATTGTTAAAATTGGAATTTTATGCAAACTAGGTTTTGGAAATTAATTACAAATGTTAGACTAAAAATCTAATTAGGTTTTTCATGACTTCATTAACATTATTAAGTGTAGTTTAATACCTTATTTCATGCAAATCCAAACTAGTTTGTTGTATGTGCATTTTTGCTATAAAATGGTCGAAATTGGTTAATATTGCAAACTAGTTTTTGTAAATATTGTGTTAAATCGAGAATTAAAATATGGTTAGGGTTTCTTCATATCTTAAAAATTACATTGAGTGGTTTAACCATTTAAAATATGCAAAACCAAGTTTAATTGTAAAATTATGAATTTTACATTAAAAAGTGTTAAAATTGATATTTTTGCAAACTAGGATTTTGGAAATTATGCAAATTTATGTGATTAAATTATGGAAATGGTTTTATTGACTTATTTAAGATATATAATAAATATATTGGCCGCTAAATTCATTTAAACATCGAGTTTTGTACTAAAACGGGTAATTTTGCTTGCTAGTTTTTCGGAAAAACGGCTTTTAGAGTGAATTTGGGGTTTTCGTGAGTTTTAACCTATTTTATATTAAAATTAGTGTTCGTGAATGTGCAAATGAGTGTGATTGGATTTTCTAGATGGTTTGACGTTCGTACATCGACATCGAGGGTTGGTATGACTATTCTTGCATGTGTAGGCGATAGGTTTTGACCTATGCATGATACGCGTGCCGATTTAGTTTTCGTATGCCGTTTCGATTTTGAATTGGGTTTTTATGCGATACGATACGTTGTGATATGTAGGTACCCCATATGGACTTTGAGACGACAAGCAAGCGCGTGGCGACGTCGGCACCGGCTAGCGAGGACCAGGTGAGTAGATTTATATCTACGGGGAGAAGTCGGGTGGATGGCGTATAGCACCCCCGCAGTCCGTAATTAGTACTATGTAGTATATTTTTTATGTATGATAGTTAGTGTGTTATGGTTAGTTAGGGGTAGAAATAACTAGCGTAGTTCCTAGTTGCGAACCATAGGATAGATTTGCACCCACACGCATACACTTGTATGTTTCTTATACTTGCACGGTGTTTGATGATATGGGATGACTTTGGAGTTGAGTCGATGATGTGGGCTTTGTGCCGCGAGATCGGTGATTTGATATGATTCGTATTTGGGATACGAAATGTGATTCTTGCGGGTTCGGGATGTGTGTTTACCCCGCATTCATACTTTGAAGATGATATCAGTTGTACTAGACTTAGATCAGTACCCCAGATTATATGATATGATAAGTGATATCTGAAATGTGATGAGATAGTGTGATATTGAACCGTACCCAGCTTTTGGGATGCCGTACGACGATTTACCGTACGAGCCTATATTGATGATAGATCCGCGCTCATGACTCGAGGATGTCAGATGATATACTGTATCGTACGCGATACTATTGAGGCGGGATCACCGACTTATATATATTTATATATCGACTCAGATGTTAGGCGGTTTCCTTATCTGTAGTTCAGCTTGTTAGTTCGGCCGTATAGTTTAGTGTAGTTGTTAGAGTAGATTAGACTTCTTACCTATTTCAAAAACTAACGAATCGTGGGCATTTTTAAAGACAGCTCAAGGGAATCTACGGACATTTCAAAAACGACGTATCTTTTCATAAAAACACCGTAGCCCTATTTTCAAAACCCCATGATTCGTGTTATTTCAAAAGGCACCATTCGTAGGACTTATATTAGATTAATGCAGATTAGTTTTGGTTACGTCTAGTTTCAGCTCCCACTTTTTTTGTGGTTCGCTTTGCATCGCATTCTTATATTATGTTTCATACACCATTTTAATATCATGCTGATAGGACACCAGCACCATTACCGATGATGCGTATGTACCACGTACACTTACTTGCCGGCTCACACACATCTTCATCGGTAATTGCCATGTCACGTACACCTTAGAAAATATATTATTGCTTGACATAGCCTATTGGCGAATAGTTTAGACATTGTAGTTATTACCTGCTACTTCATGCATACTGTTATTCATTGTTATGCCGCATTCATGGATTCTCATGCATATACTCACTATTTTGCATGCTATTGAGGTTTGGATTTGGATTTCTATGAGATTTTCTGGATTTGGAGGAAAACCGCAAAAACACAAATAAACATATTCTCTCTTTTAAAATAAAAAGTGCGGTTTTCCCATGATGTATGAGTCGTCCACCATGAGTTTGCTGATGGATTTGGAAACCCGATTCGAGGAGACGGATGAACCGTTTCGGGTACATGGTGGACCCGGTGCGGTACCCCGGGGCAAGAGGAATGTGGTGATGACGTTGAGCCTGGCAGGGGAGTACTACCTACCGGTGATTTTACCCGACGCGTCGGATATCCGGAGGATACCGTCGTGGTCTTGAGATGGATGGTAGGGGCCGGTCTGGACTGACGGCGCCCTAGATATTGAGATTGAGACATTGATATTTCGAGACAGTGAGATTCATGTTTTGTGTCGATGCTAGACACTGTTGATACTGATTTCATTATGATACCTCAGTTTTAAAAATACGAAGGAAATCTCACTAATTTATGAAAACAGTTTCTTTATTTACATGTATTCTGTTTCATGCATTCATACCTCATTCATATGATATATTGCTACCTGAGGCACTGACACGGGCACATGAAATTATACTCGGGTTAGATATTACCCTAGACATTGTCATAGGCTGCCTGTTATACTTATATTTAAGGATATATTATGATCATTGACCTAGGTTGCGTTATTTATGCGATTTCTGTGCGTAGATGTTTTTCTATTCACGAGTTGGCAACTCACCCCCGTTGTGCCCCAGTTTCTTGCAGGTTGCCGTACAGGTTCCTTACGGCTTGCGGGCTCAGTTTCATTCGGGTGTCTTGCTAGTAGGTGGGTTTTTCTTGTATCGTACCCATCATATTACCTGGTATGATATTATTCAGTTGTATCTAGTAAATTCCATCAACCAAACATGTATTCTTTTTGAGATAGAGACCAGTATTGTTTATTCTTTCGACCTTAGAGTCGCTCGTTATGTTCTGGTGGTTTTGAGTTTTGATCCTCGCCGTTGGCATTGTATATTATATTGTTTGTGTGGTTGTGACCGTCGATTGACGAAGAGCTAGCTCCCGCTTGGGGATGCCTTTTCTTGATTTCGTATACTATTCATGTTGTAACCCGTTTGGGGGTCAGTATTTACAAAGGAGACTCTGCCGAAATTTTCAGTAAAATTTTGATGTTTTAAAAAACCGCATAATTCGGCTTATGCTATTGAAATTACTTGCTTAAGTTGGTTTTCCTGCACTCTACTACTTTTCTTGGTTTGGATTTCTGGGTTTTCGGTTTACTTAGATTACTTACGTCTCGAGACGTTCGTAGTTTAAGTGCCGGTCATGTTCCATACTTTCGGGTCGTGACAAAGTTGGTATCAGAGCGTTAGGTTTTACCTTCGGAGCGTAGGATGACCCTTGGTTGATGGAATAGGTGACTAAAGTAGAGTGACGTACCGTTGATATGTTCCGCGGCATATTTACGACACGCCACTCCACTTATGAAGCCTTAGGATGTACATTTCCTTGTTCAGTATTATATTCCTTCCTTATCTAGCCTCATCGGTACCAGTTTGGTTTTGCTGCTACGGTTACGGCAGGGAGAGCTACGGCTAGAGTTGTGGTCAGCATGAGCTCGTTATGAACGAGGACTGACCATGGCGTGATTCCGGCGACACACGATTGCATAGATGTGTCTTTTTACTGTGTTTCCGCGCCATGAGCGTTTGGCGGATCGCCTTTATGAGACTTCTCGGACGTGTCGATCAGTATCAGAGGATTGAGCCAATGATAGAGGCCAGCCAGATCTTGATGACCGTTGGTGTGTTGCTTATTCATGATGATTGAGGCACGGTTCAGCGTGCAGACGAGTGAGCCCGTTATTGCTGCGAACGACGAGATATCGCCCCAGATGTTGGAGCTATTGCAGTACGAGTTGTACTAAGAGATGATTGAAGGTCGCTAGTCACCGAGGATGAATGACTAGGACATGTGGTTCGTTCGCTACCCCGATGCGAGGTCATCAGACAGATTGATTCCAGCTAGAGACGACTTCACGCGGAGACGTTGGGAGTCGACAGAGACGATCGAATGTCAGAAACCTATTATTCCAAGTTTAAAGTAGTCGGAAAGACATGCAGGCAATTCTATGGTCCCTCTAGAAGAATGAAACCCTAACTCGACTTAATGACCGTATGAAAGCCTTTGAACCTTCGGGTTTGCGGCAGTTCTGCGGCGCCATTAGTGAGGCTTGGGTTTGCCCTTCTACGGCTGGACCACCGATGCTGTGGTATGTACTCGATACTATTAAACTGTGCCCAAGATGTTGAGCTCTTGGGGGATTATGAGGTTTTGACGACTCGATCAGATGGCTCGACTTAATTCAGATGCTAGGTGGTGAGATGCATTTCTTGGGAGACTCCAGATATGAGGATAGCCGTTGGAGCTTAGTCCATGCAGCCGCGACGAGACGAGTCCAAAGCAGACGACATTAGAGAAAAGTGGAGTAAGAGGTTCGCACCAGATCTAGATGAGATGACATTCCACTCCGCCGACATTAGAGATGCTATGTGCATGCCGAGGCATGGTACTTGGACTTACCTTCCAGAAGGAGTCGCGATGGGTATGCAGCCGTTACAGAGCAAAGATGCAGATATAGGAAAGGACAATGACTTCCGGACAGTTGGCAGAAGGCGAGACGTGAAGAGACCGTAAGCAGGATTCCTTCCAGGACACTGCTGCAATGATACTTGCACCCAGGATCAGATGTGTCACGTACATTCAGAGAGCCAGAGGCCGACGCCAGTGATATGCTGCCTCACGAGTGGTCGCGATGATTGACCAAGAGATGACCAGAGGAGTGCCAGAACGAAATCGTCCCCGTTAGCACACCTGATAGGGCCGATGAGCCGATGGACCGAAAGATTGGTAATTCACAGTGAAGACCTTGACCCAGGAGTGGTCATGGTTACGCACGCCAGCAGGACAGAGTTCATGATCATCGATGAGACGTCCCACTAGTGACCGCGACAGTTGCCGAGATTCTTAGAGGATGCGCTTGAGCAGTACTGTTCCGCCATTATTGATTACGATGTTTTGGGTGATTTATTCGTATGATTTGATTTTGATGATTGAGGATTTACGATCGTTGCATAGTGTTGCACTTGATATCGTTTTCGTTCTTTAGTTTCACATGTTTGTGATTTTACGGTTTTAGACATTTGAGTTGATTTTGTGCATATGCACGCACACGATTTGGTTCCTGCACTCTGTATAGTTTATATATGCTTGCAGTGCAGTGATACGCCTTTTGTGCATTTAGATGCACTGGACTTTGATTTCGATTGTGATACTCGATATTTGTTTTGTGCACCTTGTGCACCTGAGTGATTTTGCGCACGTTCGGCGCTTGATATTGGATTTCATGATTTCGTGCACGATGGATGCACCTGATTTAGATTTTCGCGCATGTTGAGCGCATGTCTTGAGATGCGATTTTGGTGCACACCAGATGCACTAAATCGAGATTTTTCGTGCATGTCAGATGCACCTGATTTTGCTGTCAGGCACACCCGTTGCCTACGACAGATGTTTCGTGCACACCCGATGCACTTAGATGTTGTTTCTGTGCGCATGTATAGCACATTCATGGATTTTGATTTCCGTGCGCACCAGACGCACGTAGTATTCATGTGCATATTTTGGGATTGATTTCTTATAGAGCAGTACGTTTTTATGATATTGCTATGTGTTTTCGTACTGGGCAGGACTAGTCAGAGGACAGTACCTGAATACATTTTGCATGCATTGATAGTTATTGAAGGGATTTCCAAAAAGCGAGCTATAGCCTCAGTATTTACCTACGTGTCTGATATGACACGAAATGTTTAAAACAAGGAGACCCTTCTAAATTGTTTCCAAAACGGCGGAACGTACATTTCAAACAAAAGTATATATGTATATAGTTATTTTCTTATGGTAGACGTCCGCCACTGTGCAGTGTTATACGCGTTGCACAGCGACTTAAAGAGATTTGGCATGCATTTCCTTCAGATGCTTACAGATATAGATTCGATATTTACATGTATAGTTTCGAGTTATATCATATTGGTTTTGATTTGGATTTGGCATTGATGTCTTCTCCATGACTCCGATGATTGCGGGATGCTTGATGGAGTTTTGATTTGAGTTATATACTCATTTTTCAAGCGCATGCGCTGCGCTACGATTTGTTGTATGTATTTACGATTTCGGAGCCCCGACGACTTGATTGTTTTTCTTAGATGTTTTAGTATTTGGGGGAGTTTTGAATTTAAATTCGGGGACCGAATTTCTTTAAGGGGGGAAGATTGTAGCGTTTTGAAAATCGTTTCGGTGAAATTTCGGAAAATCGGTAAAATGAGGGGGTTTTCTGTAAAAAGTCAAAATACAAATATCTTATTATAAAAATTAAATATACATATTCTAGCTATGTAATTGCTATTATTTGGTGTTTATTGAGCCGCTGGTGAAATTTCAAATTTTCTGAAAAAAATATTATTTTATTATTATTTTAAGCCGTCACTAATACATTTAATTAGGAAAAATTACAAATTGGAATGAGTTGAAACAAATTTTGTGCATCATAAAACATTAAATAAAATTTTATCATGTGGTTTTTGGAACGAAATCATTTGCCAAAACGGTTTAGAAATTATTGAAGAAAAAAAGGCTTTTTTTAGCGTAATTGGATGTTTGGGGTACTGTATTTATCATTTTTCCTCACCCCACACCCGTACCCACACCCACACACACCCACTTACTCCCCCCCATGGCTGAATTCAGCAGCCCCTTCTCTTGTCCCCACTTGGTTTGCAAAGGAAAGAAAAGGAAAAGAAAAGAAAAGAATAGAATAGAAAATGAAAGAAACAATGTGGACTTTGACTAGATGTGATTTTCCCCACCTCCCTCTCTCTCCTCCTTTTTCCTCACTTGCAGCCGAGACCCCCTTCATTTCTGTCCAGAAATTTTGCCCAAAAGCCCATCTCTTTTTCCTTCAAAAATTTCATCTTTTTGCCCCAAAATCAAGCTAAAAATTCAATATTTCTTAAATCCAATCTCTACCCATTTCTTCTTGACCTATTCTTGTGTGGATCATGGATCAAGAGAGCAATTTGGAGTCCAAGATTTTGGTGCTAGATCTCTATTTTTGTGAGGTATAATTTTAGCATTTTGCATAAGTTATTGTTTGATTGCTTGAATCTAGCTATATGTGTTTAATTAGGAATCAATTGTGGTTTTGATATTAAAGATTTAACTTTCAAGAGGGGGTTGTGAACTAAAGTTAGGGTTTTTGTTGGGTAATTATGGTTGCAATGTGTAGATTATCATCTTAAGGAAATGAAAACCTAACCTAGTTGCTAGTTTACTAATTGATGCTTGTAAATTGTTAAAATTGGAATTTTATGCAAACTAGGTTTTGGAAATTAATTACAAATGTTAGACTAAAAATCTAATTAGGTTTTTCATGACTTCATTAACATTATTAAGTGTAGTTTAATACCTTATTTCATGCAAATCCAAACTAGTTTGTTGTATGTGCATTTTTGCTATAAAATGGTCGAAATTGGTTAATATTGCAAACTAGTTTTTGTAAATATTGTGTTAAATCGAGAATTAAAATATGGTTAGGGTTTCTTCATATCTTAAAAATTACATTGAGTGGTTTAACCATTTAAAATATGCAAAACCAAGTTTAATTGTAAAATTATGAATTTTACATTAAAAAGTGTTAAAATTGATATTTTTGCAAACTAGGATTTTGGAAATTATGCAAATTTATGTGATTAAATTATGGAAATGGTTTTATTGACTTATTTAAGATATATAATAAATATATTGGCCGCTAAATTCATTTAAACATCGAGTTTTGTACTAAAACGGGTAATTTTGCTTGCTAGTTTTTCGGAAAAACGGCTTTTAGAGTGAATTTGGGGTTTTCGTGAGTTTTAACCTATTTTATATTAAAATTAGTGTTCGTGAATGTGCAAATGAGTGTGATTGGATTTTCTAGATGGTTTGACGTTCGTACATCGACATCGAGGGTTGGTATGACTATTCTTGCATGTGTAGGCGATAGGTTTTGACCTATGCATGATACGCGTGCCGATTTAGTTTTCGTATGCCGTTTCGATTTTGAATTGGGTTTTTATGCGATACGATACGTTGTGATATGTAGGTACCCCATATGGACTTTGAGACGACAAGCAAGCGCGTGGCGACGTCGGCACCGGCTAGCGAGGACCAGGTGAGTAGATTTATATCTACGGGGAGAAGTCGGGTGGATGGCGTATAGCACCCCCGCAGTCCGTAATTAGTACTATGTAGTATATTTTTTATGTATGATAGTTAGTGTGTTATGGTTAGTTAGGGGTAGAAATAACTAGCGTAGTTCCTAGTTGCGAACCATAGGATAGATTTGCACCCACACGCATACACTTGTATGTTTCTTATACTTGCACGGTGTTTGATGATATGGGATGACTTTGGAGTTGAGTCGATGATGTGGGCTTTGTGCCGCGAGATCGGTGATTTGATATGATTCGTATTTGGGATACGAAATGTGATTCTTGCGGGTTCGGGATGTGTGTTTACCCCGCATTCATACTTTGAAGATGATATCAGTTGTACTAGACTTAGATCAGTACCCCAGATTATATGATATGATAAGTGATATCTGAAATGTGATGAGATAGTGTGATATTGAACCGTACCCAGCTTTTGGGATGCCGTACGACGATTTACCGTACGAGCCTATATTGATGATAGATCCGCGCTCATGACTCGAGGATGTCAGATGATATACTGTATCGTACGCGATACTATTGAGGCGGGATCACCGACTTATATATATTTATATATCGACTCAGATGTTAGGCGGTTTCCTTATCTGTAGTTCAGCTTGTTAGTTCGGCCGTATAGTTTAGTGTAGTTGTTAGAGTAGATTAGACTTCTTACCTATTTCAAAAACTAACGAATCGTGGGCATTTTTAAAGACAGCTCAAGGGAATCTACGGACATTTCAAAAACGACGTATCTTTTCATAAAAACACCGTAGCCCTATTTTCAAAACCCCATGATTCGTGTTATTTCAAAAGGCACCATTCGTAGGACTTATATTAGATTAATGCAGATTAGTTTTGGTTACGTCTAGTTTCAGCTCCCACTTTTTTTGTGGTTCGCTTTGCATCGCATTCTTATATTATGTTTCATACACCATTTTAATATCATGCTGATAGGACACCAGCACCATTACCGATGATGCGTATGTACCACGTACACTTACTTGCCGGCTCACACACATCTTCATCGGTAATTGCCATGTCACGTACACCTTAGAAAATATATTATTGCTTGACATAGCCTATTGGCGAATAGTTTAGACATTGTAGTTATTACCTGCTACTTCATGCATACTGTTATTCATTGTTATGCCGCATTCATGGATTCTCATGCATATACTCACTATTTTGCATGCTATTGAGGTTTGGATTTGGATTTCTATGAGATTTTCTGGATTTGGAGGAAAACCGCAAAAACACAAATAAACATATTCTCTCTTTTAAAATAAAAAGTGCGGTTTTCCCATGATGTATGAGTCGTCCACCATGAGTTTGCTGATGGATTTGGAAACCCGATTCGAGGAGACGGATGAACCGTTTCGGGTACATGGTGGACCCGGTGCGGTACCCCGGGGCAAGAGGAATGTGGTGATGACGTTGAGCCTGGCAGGGGAGTACTACCTACCGGTGATTTTACCCGACGCGTCGGATATCCGGAGGATACCGTCGTGGTCTTGAGATGGATGGTAGGGGCCGGTCTGGACTGACGGCGCCCTAGATATTGAGATTGAGACATTGATATTTCGAGACAGTGAGATTCATGTTTTGTGTCGATGCTAGACACTGTTGATACTGATTTCATTATGATACCTCAGTTTTAAAAATACGAAGGAAATCTCACTAATTTATGAAAACAGTTTCTTTATTTACATGTATTCTGTTTCATGCATTCATACCTCATTCATATGATATATTGCTACCTGAGGCACTGACACGGGCACATGAAATTATACTCGGGTTAGATATTACCCTAGACATTGTCATAGGCTGCCTGTTATACTTATATTTAAGGATATATTATGATCATTGACCTAGGTTGCGTTATTTATGCGATTTCTGTGCGTAGATGTTTTTCTATTCACGAGTTGGCAACTCACCCCCGTTGTGCCCCAGTTTCTTGCAGGTTGCCGTACAGGTTCCTTACGGCTTGCGGGCTCAGTTTCATTCGGGTGTCTTGCTAGTAGGTGGGTTTTTCTTGTATCGTACCCATCATATTACCTGGTATGATATTATTCAGTTGTATCTAGTAAATTCCATCAACCAAACATGTATTCTTTTTGAGATAGAGACCAGTATTGTTTATTCTTTCGACCTTAGAGTCGCTCGTTATGTTCTGGTGGTTTTGAGTTTTGATCCTCGCCGTTGGCATTGTATATTATATTGTTTGTGTGGTTGTGACCGTCGATTGACGAAGAGCTAGCTCCCGCTTGGGGATGCCTTTTCTTGATTTCGTATACTATTCATGTTGTAACCCGTTTGGGGGTCAGTATTTACAAAGGAGACTCTGCCGAAATTTTCAGTAAAATTTTGATGTTTTAAAAAACCGCATAATTCGGCTTATGCTATTGAAATTACTTGCTTAAGTTGGTTTTCCTGCACTCTACTACTTTTCTTGGTTTGGATTTCTGGGTTTTCGGTTTACTTAGATTACTTACGTCTCGAGACGTTCGTAGTTTAAGTGCCGGTCATGTTCCATACTTTCGGGTCGTGACAATGTGGGATCAACCATCACCCTATACGGGGTTAAGAAACGTACACACTAGTCTACTCTGGAATATCGATGCCCTGTCTCGATACTCTCTCGACTATGAACGGTTAAAGGATGTGCTTGTGGACTACCCAAGCCCCACTAGTATGATCTGCATCATAGTCCTGATAGTCAAGCTAACATCCTAAAGGTTTTATCAACTTGTATCAGAGAGACAATATATCAATACTAAGTGTACATTTTAAGATAAAGAGCAACCAGATAGCATACTATCATGTCGAGCAAGAAAGTCATATATATATATATATATATATATATATATATATATATATGTCCAAGCATCCACTATAATATATAATAATGGCCTTTAGGGCATACATATCACTAATGACCGGCCTTTCGAAAACCGACTGTCTAGTGGGGGAAGCTCCTTTGATAGCTTTGCCAGTAGGAGGAGTTGGGAGGGCTATCCATTTCTGTGTATCCCCTTCAGGTATCACGAGCCTTTTTGCGGGCCCATTTGGGTTCTTGCTCAGCATGTTGAAGACTGAGACGCCAGATTTGTATGGCCCGTTGAGAGGGACCGATGTGGTTGCTAGTTGATCGAAGACCGACTTTTTAGGAGCTTTTTTTTGCGGCGCTGAGGCACTGAAACTCACCGGTGGGAGCATGGTCCCGAAAAACAATCTAGTAGTGGCTTGTGTAACTTGCCCCATTGGCATTAGTAAAATAGAGGCCGTGTTGGGCCCATAGGTCACTCCTCCCGTTGGGGTAGAGCGAGAGTTGTTATTGCATGCAGTGCATTGAGAAGCCATTGATTTCCTGCACAGGAGCAAGGCATCAAGTTTTATATCTCCAATCCAGGGGCAACCATAACGAACCGCGATTTTCTTCGCGAAACATGACCCACGAAATGTAGGGTGGAAAGAGAAAAAGGTCCCATCAGGCATGCCAGAACCGGTTTACCGCCGAAAGACCGGACCGAGACGTTGGGATGTCTAGCCTAAATTAAGGGGCAGATGCTATTTGGACTTCTCTATCTACCTCTCCGAAGATACCAAGTTGATTTATGGCATAATTTATCAGAGGTTTGGACAGATGCGAGCGTTGTAGCAGACTATATCAGATTCCCCGTTATTTATGAGGGGTTTTTGATTTTGGGGATGCTCTTCCCTATAGGCACACGCCCTTCTAGTTAATTACGTTACCGCATTACGATAACCACTTTCTCCTGCTCCAGCAGTTCACTTCGCGTCATGTGTATTTTTGTTTCTTTTGGTTGCTCGTGAATTGTATATAGAGACTAGTTTATGTCGTCGCCCGTAGGGCGCTGTTTAGTCCAAATATGTATATTATAGATTTGGAATTTTGAACTTAAAAAATATTTTGTTTAGTTTAAGGACCGTTAATCTAGTTTGAGATTAAGATCAACTTAAATATATGAACATTTGGACCCAATTTATTTATTTTTAACTAAAGATACATTAGTCTTATTTGAGAATAAGATCAACTAAGCAATATTTTAAGGATCATTAAATTTTATTAAGATCCAAAGTATTTAGGCTCAGTTGCAAGAAAAACTTCAAAGACTTAACCAATTTGGGCTTAGTCTGCTCAGTCTTTTTTGTTCAAAAGTGCTAAGCACTTATTTACGCTCTGTTTGTTCAGCCCCCCTTTTTATGCAAAAATGCTAAGCACTTGTTTGACGCTCTGGCGCTCACATGGGTATCATGTTTAGCCTTCAGTTATAGGCGCTGCCCAATCAGTGCTAAGAACTCAGTTATATATATATATATATATATATATATATATATATATATATATATATATATATAGTGCTAAGCACTTTTTTATATGTCTTCCACATGAGGAGCACGTGCGACGTTGTGCGCTGCCCAATCAGTGCTAAGCACTCAGTCGTTTTGGCTGTATATGAAGTGCCAAGCAGTTTTGTGTGGCGTCCACGTGAGGAGCATGTAAGGCGCTAGGCGCTGCCCAATCAGTATTAAGCACTCAGCCATTTTGGTTGTATATGAAGTGCTAAGCACTTTTGTGTGGCACCCACATGAGGAGCATGTGAGGCGCTGGGAGCTGCTCAATCAGTGCTAAGCACTTAAACTTTTTGGCTGTATACGAAGTGCGGCGCACTTTTATTCAGCGCTCACGTGTATTTCACGTGAGGCGCTGACCTTCTACTTTTGGCGTCCCCGTGTTTTTCATGTGAGGTGCTGAGCGCTATTGGAAGGGCGCCCATGTGGGAAACACGTGAGGCACTAAGTTCTTTTCCTTTTTTAGAGATTGAATCTCTGCTAATGCCATTTTAGCCGTTAATGATCATCAAGATCTCTATTTTAAAGACCTTGGATTGTTTTTTCTTCATTGGAGAACTAAGTTCTTCTTTTCTTTTTATAAAAACTAAGTTCTTTATGTAGTGTAAAATTTTAATTTCGGAGGAATTAAATTCCCAGAACATATGTTATTTTCCTTTTTTTCTTTCTTTTTAACCTAGATCTTTTCTGAATTTTTTATTCTTAAGAACAAGATCTTCCTAATGAGAATTAGATTCTCACTTTTAGGAGACTTGACTTGTGGATCTTTGATCCAGAGAAAGAATTAAGTTCTTTGAGAAGGGTTAAACCCTTAAATAGGTAAAATGAGATATTTTGATCTCTGCGTTTTCTTTACCTAGGGTTTTGAGGAGGAAAGTCTTCTTCTTTTATTGATAATTAAATTCTCTGTTGTTTTGAAAGTTTTTTGTATTTTTCGGAAGCTTATGAGGAGTTTCCTTCCATCTGAGACTTGAAGTTTTATATAGGAGGCAAATTGATAATTAGTTTTGAGAGAATCTCTAATTGAGAGATTCTAATTGATGTCTCAAAATTTGTTTGTGGAATTTTATCCAGCGTTGGATCTTTGATCGAAGGGTTTCTATTTTACAGAATATGTTTTTTTTGTTTTTAACAAGATTAGGGAAATATTTTCCCATATACATAATTTATTCTGTCAAACGGTGATTTTTTAATCACCATTGGATTTTTGATCAAAGAGCTCTCTATTTTACAGAGAGCATTTTTTTTGTTTGTAAAGATTGAGGACAAATATTCCTCAGAATAGAATTTAATACTATTGTTTGATGATTTCTCATCACAATTGGATATTTGATCCGACGGCTCTGTTTAACAGAGTATCCCAATTTTTTTTAAGGAAATATCCCCATATAGAACTTAATTCTACAAATATAAATTTTGGCACCGACGCTCACGTTTTGTGCACGTGGATACCACTTAAGAATTTAATTTTTATTTATGATAGGCGCTGCTGTGCTTTTCATATTGGCTCACACCTGAGCTTCACGTGCGGCGCCACCATATGATTTAATCCTAAGGGGTTGGCGCTGGTGCTGGTGCCCTCTTGAAGAGCACAAGATGCGCTGCCACATTAAAATTTAACAGAGCTTAGCTCTTTTTATTATGTTTAAATATTGGGGAACACGCATCTCTCCGTTTCTCCCTGAATCTCAACTTCGCGGAGATAAAAAATCTTTCAAATTGAGCGATACTTGCCTCAGTATTTTCCTGGACTGACGATGGGATTATGTTCATAAATGAACAATTATATCCAGTGAATTCTCAGACGGTATCCTTTGCTGATTGACAATAGGCATCCAACGCCATGACTATCTCAGTATCCCACTTGGGACTCTTTCTAATATACTGCTCCTCAAAAAAGGTTAAGTTTATAACTCGCGACAGACGCTCTGTCCTCTATGGAAAGCTAGAATCGGTAATCACCTCCTTCAGGAGGCTGCCATTACCATACACCAAGAACATTAAATGCTCTTCACTGCTACCCTGTATTTCTCTAAGATTGGACTGACATCCATATCCTGTATGGAAAAACACTTGTGATCACTATTGTTTTTCCGATCGCAGCATAGGAGCATCACTTCCGATCATGAGTATGTCATCCACATACCATATGAGGAATCTTACAACACTCCCTACTAGCTTCTTTCAAATACCAGGTTCATCTCTCATTTTGATGAAGTCAAACACTTCAACCTTGACATCAAAACAGATGATCCGTTTTCTCTATACCCGATTTAGTTTAAAGATAGACTTAAGCAACTTGCACACTTACCGCTGCTCTCATTAACTAAGATAACCCTCTGGCAGAGTCATATACACGTACACTTATAAATCCAATTTAGAAAGACGTTATAGTCATCCATCTGCCCGATATCACAGTCATGAAAAACAGCAGTGGCAAGTTATATCCATATGGACTTCAGCACAAACATTGAAGTAATAGTTTTATCACAATCCACATCGGGTATTTGATGAAAATCTTTTACTATAAGTTTACCCTTATTAGGTTAGTACCTTTCCATTTCTACTGATCTCGTAAGATCTATTTGCTCTTAATGGGTTTTACCTTTTCAGGTGCACCCATCAAAGTCCACACTTTGTTGCAGTGCATGGAGTTTAACTAGTATAAATTGGCATCCAGCCATTAGTCGGGAGTCACCACTTCCCATGGCATGTTGATAACTAGTAGGGTCACATCACATGATGCAAGCCTCCTTATCACCGTCAACGAGGAAACTATAATGTCTCTCAGGTAGCTGAGGTCACCTACTAAATCTGCAGAGTTGACTAAGGTTTGTCAGGGTCAATTGAATCTCTAGGATCTACTAAATCTTCGATAACCGTTTATGGTTCTGTAATCATTTCCAATTCTAGCACACTCTCACTAATTTCTTATGCAAGAAATTTCTTTTCTAAAAAGGTGGCGTGTCGAGAACAAAACAACTTTTGATCCTGAAAATTGTAGAAAGTTAATCTCTCGTCTATGCCCGGGATTACCCACAAACTTTTATTACTAAAACATTCCTTGAGTTTATCTGAATTCTGGTTTTAAGTATAAACCGGACAACTAAACATCTTAACAATTTTAAAATGATAACCCATTCTATATCATATATAAAATTTAAAGCACTGATTTAGGTGGAACTAGTATCAATTAAAATGCATCTATTTCAAGTGCATTCCTAAATGAAAAAGGCTGTATAACATTACTCATCAAAAAGCGCACCCACAGATGAGTAATCTGATAGAGAATCAAATTCTTGATAAGTATCCATATCTTCGAACATTTCGAAGAATATTGATACTTCCAACTATCAGTTCTCTACTTTATTCTTATACTCTATGAACTTCTCAAAATCTTTGGACTATGCATTTCAACAAGAACACATATTTAAAATTAGAGAACTCATAGGAAAACGGAATGAAATATGATTACCAACCCTTTGTGCATGTGGATACCGGACAACATACATCATTATGTATAAACCCTATGAGTTCACTAACTCATACTCAGTATGTTACAATTTGAAAATTGTATTTTGGTTAAGAATATATATCCGGTTATTCAATGCACCTTACCCAATTATCAAATGATAAAGGCAAATGTTCACAGCATAATTTTTGAAAATTTATATCCTAATTTATCAAATAAAAAGTGGATATTTTAGTTTTTAAAAGTTGGTGTATAATAACAGATATTCAAAACCAAAAGTTTGCCGAAAAGCAAAACCAGGTGATTTTCCCAATAGCAATAATTGCTCTGATTTTTGACATTGAGAATTAAATCACCTTTTCCAATACTCTAATTCTTCTCAGTATCTGTAAGAACTTACAGATGTGGGATATTAATCCGGTATCCATATACTCAGGAGTCAGAGTTAATTGGAAAACAATTTTCGATTACAATCACATAGAAAACATGAAATATCAAAATGTTTCAAGGGATGGCTGGGTATTCCAAGTAATGTCTTTTTCATTACCCAGAGTCATAACAGTAGTTGTATTTTCCTGTTCACTCACTTCATCCCCTATTGTTGTCTCATTGTCTTACTTTTCATAAACCGAACTTATGCTAGTTGGTTTTCTTCTTATCCTTCCTTTCATCTCCACCATCGAGATTGGAAGAAGACTATTCAACAAGCATAACTGGTATATTCTCCTTATTTAAGGGGCTCTCAAACTTGAGATAAGGTGAAGATGATAGACAAATGAATTGTATCATATACAATTCACTTTATCTAGAACATGCGGCCATTCTCGACTGAAATAATTTCTTTGAGTTCGTATCAAACTATATGATGGCTTTACAATATGGATCTCTGTATTGGATACAGAGTGTTCTGGAGGAAGAAAAAGGGAAAATAGGAGGGGTAAGGACACATGCAACTATGTTGTGAAATAGGGCAATCATGACTTTCCAAAACTATTGATTGTAAAAAAATTCGGTTAACTTGGTTTACGAGTTTTTAGTTTAAGTTGTTGGGTTACCTACAACGGTAGCAAGTTTTCGGGAGGCATTACCTATGCCAAGTTTAAATTTTTACCATTATAGATAACCCTAACACAAGATCTTAAGATAAAGAATCAAACAAAACAAACAAGTAAACAAATTTACTTGTAAGAGTTAGGGATTACAACCATTGTAGTCCGTTCCTTCACTTCATAAGCTCCGAGTTGAGGTCCCTTCACTGCGATCATCAAGAACCCGGACTCTAGAGAGGCTCCATGAGTTGAATGAGGCATCTTACTTGAAGTCTTCACTTTCTAAGATGAACTACCTTGAAGAAACTCTAACCCAAGCTCACACTTCTCTAATGATGTATTAGTGAAGTGAACACCCTAATCTAAGTGGCTAGAATAGATGAGGATGATGAAGTAGGAATTTTGCTCTCTTTATATTTCTTTTTCTCTCAAACATGTCATGCTTAACCCTTGTAGAGACTTAACCATGGACTAGGGTTAGGGTTTGGGTTAATAAATATCTAACAAATATCAAAGGGGGTTGGCAAAGTCAACAAAAGAAATATCTCCACAATTTAGTATAAACCCAATGTAAAACATTAACCCTAATCCAAACCCTAGCATGGTTTAATCTAAAACCCTTGTTGCAATTGTAACCCTAACATGTTACAATATTATATATCACATATATAATATATAATGTAACAATAGAAAATAATACAATTAACATATATCACATATATATCAATGTATCATCCAAGTGAGAAAAATGATCATTTAAGTGAGCTTATATTACTTAATGTAATGTAATATATCACATATATTATTATACATTAGATTATTAAATCAACACTTCATTTAATAACCCGGCTATATTACATATAACCGACTAATATAACATGTACCATTTTATCGAATCAACACTTGATCCGATATCCCGGCCATATCACATATACCCGGCCGATATCGTATATAACAAGAATCGAATACGGTATCACACACTCGTATAATTCTTGGTCCCGCACATATCGCATATGTGCTTCCACTCCATTTTGCTTGAGCCAGGAAATCTCTGTGTAGGACTCTAAAGAATCGTCAATACGCCAGCAGTAGGTGATGATCATATCAAACACCCACAAGCTGCAAGCAGTCAGCTAAACGTAATAGCCGCCCGGGTATTGAGCGATTAGAAGATCAACAAGCAAGCCTGCACACTATCCTGTGAATCCCATCAGTAACACTACTGTACAGTCCGGTCTCTTCGTCTGATATGTCGCATATCTAGTTTAGGGGTGGTAAACGTCAGACCATAGTAACCGATAAGTCGTGTCGATTTAAGGCTCATAACGGGTCGAGAAACTACTGATAACACTTACCAGTAGGTCTCCATATCAGCCCTGGCCAGGGACTTCCAGTTATAGCCAATCGAACACCGCGCTACATCAACCCCCAATACCGGGAGAGACGAAACCCCTCCCATCGCTCATTGCCTCCATGCGATTCGGGACTGTACCCAAAAGCCACCGTTTTGCACGTTCTCATGAACGTGGTAAGGTGGAAATTAAAGCACAGTGGGAATCATACAAGACTTTATGACGATCTCGGGTCTACAGACTAACCTGTATCAGTGTCACCAGAGAACTGCTATCTGACGATAGTTATAATACCATCTAGGAGTTCTCGGCGAGTCCATTCAGTGTACCCAGTCTCCATTGAGCACCCGTATACCATCTCTGATGTCAAACTCCAATGGATATGGCATCATCCATCGCCCATCACATGGGTCGAGAAGCGTATACGCTAGTCTACTCTGGAGTATCGATGCCCTGTCTCGATACTCCCCCGACTATGAACAGTTATAGGATGTACTCTTGGACTACCTTAGCCCCACTAATATGATCTGCATCATAGTCCCAGTAGTCGAGTACATATCCTAAGGGCTTTATCAACATGTGAGAGCAAGACAGTAAACTAATACAAGTCAACATGTTAAGACAAAGTAAAACCAAATAGCATACTATCATGTCGAGCAAGAAAGTCCTCTCTATATATCCAAGCATCTTATATACATCATATGTACAACAATGGCCTCTAGGGCATATATACAACTAACAATCTCCCACTTGCACTAAGGCCAGCTGTTGTAGTATCTCATACCCAACATCCCGAAGAGTCTCTCAAAGTGTATCTGAGGTATGGCCTTCGTGAGTGGATCCACAGCGTTGTCCTTCGTGTCAACTCTTCTGACCTCGATCTCGCAGCGATCAACTATCTCCCGGATCAGGTGATACCGCCTCAGAATATGCCTGGATCTCTGATGGGACCTGGGTTCCTTGGCCAAAGCCACAGCTCCATTGTTATCACAATACAAAGGTATTGGATGCTCAATGGATGGAACCACACCAAGTTTAGTGATGAACTTCTTCATCCAGATAGCCTCTTTGGTAGCATCGTTGGCAGCGATGTATTCAGCCTCCATCGTCGAGTCTGCCGCGATTTCCTATTTGGAACTCTTCCAACAAACCATCCCTCCATTTAAGGTAAAGACAAATCCCGAGTGCGACTTAGAGTCGTCCTTATCACTTTGGAAACTTGAATCGGTAAAGGACTCCACCTGGAGTTCTCCGTTACCATACACCAAGAACATCTCCTTAGTCCTTCTCGAGTACTTGAGAATGTTCTTCACAGCTGCCCAGTGACTCTCTCCAGGATCTGCTTGATACCTACTCACTACACTTAGTGAGTATGCTACATCAGGTCTGGTACATAGCATCACATACATGATAGAGCCTACTGCCGAAGCATAGGGTATCCCTTGCATGCGAGCTCTCTCCAAATCAGTCTTAGGAGACATCTCTTTGGAGAGAGTGAGTCTATAGATCATGGGTAAATACCCACTCTTGGATTCTTCCATACTAAACCTCTTTAGTATGGTGTCAATATACCTGGTTTGGGACAATCCCAGTATCCGTTTAGATCTATCTCTATAGATCTTAATCCCCAAAATGCAGAAGGCATCACCTAGATCTTTCATTGAGAATCTATGTGATAAGAAGAGCTTGACCGAGTGCATCATAGGAACATCATTTCCTATCAAGAGTATGTCATCCATATACAATACGAGGAAGACAACCTTACTCTCTGCAACCTTCTTGTATATACATGGTTCATCTACGTTCTTGATAAAGTCAAACTCTTTGACTACCACATCAAAGCAGATGTTCTAACTCTGCGATGCTTGCTTTAACCCATAGATGGATTTAAGCAGCTTGCATACCTTTCCGCCGCTCCCACTATCTACAAAGCCCTGTGACTGAGTCATGAACACGCATTCCTCTAAATCACCATTTAGAAAGGCGGTCTTAATATCCATTTTCCAGATTTCATAGTCATGGTATGCAGCAATGGAAAGCAGGATCCGGATGGACTTAAGCATAGCCACTGGAGAAAAGGTTTCGTCATAATCCACACCTGGTCGATGACGAAAACCCTTTGCAACAAGTCTAGTTTTGAAAGTCTCAACTTTTCCATCTACACCAAGTTTCTTCTTAAAGATCCATTTGCTCCCAATGGGTTTTATCCCTTCAGGAGCAACTTCCAAAGTCCATATTTAATTGGTGTACATGGATTCCTTCTCAGATCACATTGCATCCAGTCATTTCACAGAGTCTCCACTCGTGATGGCCTGCTCGAACCTAGTCGGGTCATCATCTTCCATGATATAATTCTCGCTCCCACAATCAATGAGAAAACTATAGTATTTCTCAGGTGGATGAGGAACACTTCTAGATCGGTGGAGAGGCTGGGGTTCGTCGGGAAATACTGAATCCTATGGTTCTACCAAATTTTCTGTTGTAGTTTGCGTAGCTGGAACTTCTTCCAGTTCTACCTCATTATGACTAATTTGTTTCATAAGAAAACCCTTTTCTAAGAAGGTGGCATGACGAGAAACATACAGTTTTTATTCCTCGGAGTGGTAGAAGATATACCCTTGCGAGTTTTTGAGATATCCTACAAACCTGCACAGGACAGACCTTGCCTCGAGTTTTTCTGGATTGTGCCTTTTGACATAGGCCGGAAAACCCCATATCTTAACATAATTAAGAGATGGTCTCTTCCCCTTCCATATCTCATATGGAGTGGTAGGCACTGATTAGGTAGGAACTATATTCAATAGGTGTATGGCTGTCTCAAACGCATACCCCTAAAAGGAAATAGGCAACTCAGCAGTGCTCATCATAGAGCGTACCATATCTAATAGGTTGCGATTCCTCCGCACCGATACACCATTGTGCTGTGGTGTATAGGGAGGAGTAAGCTGAGAGAGAATCCCATTCTCTTTTAGATAGTCTAGAAACTCATTGCTCAAGTATTCTCCTCCTCGATCAGATCGAAGGATCTTAATACTTTTACCTATTTGGTTCTCAACTTCGTTCTTATATTCTCTGAATTTCTCAAAAGCTTCAGACTTGTGTTTCAACAGGAACACATGTCCGTATCTTGAGAGATTGTCAGTAAATGTAATGAAGTACAAAGAATCATCCCTGGCATGTGTAGACATAGGACCACATACATCACTATGTATCAGTCCCAAGAGTTCTGTAACCCTTTCTTCGTATCCACTAAATAGAGTTTTGGTCATTTTGCCTTTGAGACATGACTAGCAAGTGTCATAAGATGAAAATTCGAACGGATTTAAATATCCATCCTTATGTAACTTAGCTAGTCGTGTCGCATTGATATGACCTAGCCTACAATACCATAAGAAGGATTCGTTCATTTCTGAACTCTTCCTCTTGTGTGTGTTTAGTACATTAAGAACCGTAGTTTGATTTAGAACGTATATGCCATTATTTAACGAGCCTGATCTAATCAACTTTTGATTCAGGAAGATGTTCATAACATTATCTTGTACTACAAAATTAAATCCTTCTTTACTCAATAAAGAAACCGATATAATATTGCATATCAGGGTCGGAATGTAATAGCATTCGTTCAGAATCAATGTATTACCATTTGGCAACACAAGGTGATATTCGCCAACAGCCTTGGCTGCAACATTTACACCATTCCCTACTCTTATGGAATGATCACCTCTCCCAGTTCTCTACCTTTACGTAGACCATGTAACATATTACATATATGGGATCTCGATCCGGTATCTAACACCTAGGACGTAGAGTGAACTGAGAAACAGCTCTCCATAACTAACGCACCCGAAGAAGATGCATCAGCATGCTTGTTCTTTGTTTTGGTGGCGCGAGAATCTGGATGTTCTCCTATTTTCTGCTCGGACTTATAACAATTATAAGTTGGAGCGGGACCAACATTCCCCTGCTCAGAATAACAAGCGTGTTCGGTCAATACATCCATATTATTATCTTAATTAAGGCCTGACACGGTCGCTACATGGAGGGAAAGAGAAGAAAACACTTTAGCGTATGCTCTTGTAAGATTAGATTGGTTATTATCTTATCTAATCAGGATGGCTCCTACCGTTTTCATCAAATCTTCCTTCAAACCCTAAAATGTAAGACTAGCCGGGATTAATTACACCTTACAAGTTCGCCAATCTTTCAGTCAGGTCAGTGTTGGTACTTTGAGGGAGGTTTCCCGTGCTTTCGTACGGACCTAATTAAAATAAACCTCGTTTTTCCAAAGGCATAACCCGTTAACACCTTTCTAGACACCTACTTGATCAGCTAATTATCATGTGTAAAACTCTCCTAGGAGTAACTCTTACTCGCAGTGGGTATCAGGGTCCAACTATCCTATAGAAGGTATGCAATCTCATTGCAAATTTCAACACTTGAAATTCCCGATAATGCTTTTACCCTAACGTGCTATGACCTTGACGAATGCCAAACAACCCATAGTCCGCTAGTCATGTTCAACCCGAACATTTCTTGATTGAATTAAACCCACCCGCACGACCCTTGATGAAAGCCAAACAATGCCGTACGAATACCCTAATCCAATCGCATCATATGCAGCAGATAAGCAGTAAATAGCTACCGCACACTACGCCTTGACGAAAGCCAAACTACCGTAGCATGAATACTAAATAATACTTATCTGAAATGACGGAGGGTTACGCAGGTTTTTTAGAAAACCATGAGCGTAATGAACTTGATATTGCTGTAGAAGCAAGTGATTTTGAAAAAAGGAGTGTTTTTAGGCTTTTACTAGTTTCGCTAAAGAGGTCACTCCCGGTGAAGGGATCTCGGCTCTTTCCTTATCGAATAAGGTGCAGGATATTTCATAAATACCACTATACAAAGCAAGAACTATAGAAGCAATAAAAAACAAAACCGAGTGAGTTGTAGCATCTTCTAGTTTCGCTAAAGAGGTCACTCCCGGTAAAGGGATCTCGGCTCTTTCCTTATCGAATAAGGTGCTGGATATTCTACAAGAAATACCGCTATGCAAAACAAAAACTAGAGCTACCCTTTTTATAAATTTGATTCTACAACATCTTTTAGGTTTCTTTTCTTTCATTAATTTCATTAATGAATCCCATCATTTAAGCTTCCTAAGTATCACAGAAGAAACGAAAATACAACGTACGCTTATGCCATCCGCATTCGCCACAGTGTCCCGTTATGCACCGTTAGGTTACTTTATTAACGGCATACCGGGGCGGGACTAGCGCGGGTGTAAAACATAAGCAACGTTTATTATATATCATATATACAATAATAAATTATTCGTCTCACGCATATAATGTGATCACATCATATAATATCAGCAGCAGAAGAAACATATGAAATATTGGATATACTAGGAGGTCCGTGTTTTATTTTGAGTCTGTATAAAACACGGATTCCACGGTCGCGAAGAATAGCTAAACCCACAACCCTAGACCCCTACGAGAGCGGCAAGTAACCCTGCCAATTCTAAGGTTAGGAGACCCGGTCTCGACTCCTTGAGATGGCCTCCCACTGGACCCTAGAACCCGGTTACTTGTGCTCCCCTCCTTGGGTCTATCCTAATGCGGAAAAGTAAATAATATACAATGGTGACATCATCCTCAACCCGGAAGTGCCCCAATAAAAGAATATTACATACAATGAATTTTACATGAATGAAAATAAAAAAAAACTCATCTCACATAAAAACCCAGGCTATTCAGAACACTACGATCCAATATAACATATCACAGCAACACATAATATCACATGTCATCAATGTAAGTAAATATGCCTATCACAATTGTCGTTGATATATAGCAATGAAAACGGTGATATACTACATATTACACTTACGGTAGCAGAAAAAAAAGTGAAAAACTATAATTTTTAGAATCCACAATCATCTTAGACATCGTAAATTCAAAATATCACATATTACGGATTTCATGCCTAACAATGTGAATTCCACATATTGTATCACATTACAAAAAAAGGTAGATGATGTTAAACATTCCGATCGAATCAACAAACACCCAAAATTTCCCAAAATTCTTAACACTTGAGCGTAGTTTAGAAGTATCCATCACATGCCACAGTAGTAGTGAACCAGCCGTAGAGGGGTCAACCAATACCTCACTTGTGGCACCGCTAAACTACCACAAACTCTAGGGTTTAGTGGAGGTTTTGACGGTCAAAAAATCGAGTTAAGGTTTTGTTCTTCTAGAGGGTTCACCGCATCACTTGCACGCTATTTGAATGTTCTTTAATTATGAAAAATATCCAACTCTTGAAAAAATTTCAGCAAGGGAAAAAGTAGGTATTTGATATCCGATCGAACCTTTTAATACCATCTAAAATAACTGAAAAAGAAACTAGAATTACGAATACGAAACACTCCGAATTTGCCTCTGGAAAAAGATAGCACCATATGCAAATTTAGCAAAAACAAACAACACCTGAATTACCAAACCGTAGAGAGCAAAACACCACCCAAAACTCAACCCTAAACTCCTATAAAAATCCGATCTCGCCGGATTTAATGCTCATCTCGCCGGCCAAAATCCGAGCTTTAGCGGTGAGTTTTGCACAGTTTTTATTATGTATCTCATACATCATTCTGTGACTGTTTAAAAAAGTTTTGACACCTGAAAAATTTCGACAGAAACTAGGGTTTCGATACGGGTGTTTCGGAGTTGTTTCGGTTTCGTAATCCTATACTTATCCGTCTAATTCTTTAGCTAGGCTTTGATACCACTGTTGGGTTATCTATAATGGCAGCAAGGTTTCGGGAGGCATCACCCATGCCAAGTTTAAATTTTTGCCATTATAGATAACCCTAACACAAGATCTTAAGCTATAGAATCAAACAAAACAAACAAGTAAACAACTTTACTTCTAAGAGTTAGGGATTACAACCTTTGTAGTCCGTTCCTTCGCTTCATAAGCTCCGAGTTGAGGTCCCTTCACTATGATCATCAAGAAACCAGACTCTAGAGCGGCTCCATGAGGTGAATGAGGCATCTTACTTGAAGTCTTCACTTTCTAAGATGATCTACCTTGAAGAAACTCTAACCCAAGCTCACACTTCTCGAATGATGTATTAGTGAAGTGATCACCTTAATCTAAGTGGCTAGAATAGATAAAGATGATGACGTAGGAATTTTTCTCTCTTTATATTTCTTTTTCTCTCAAACATTCATCACAAAAATAAAAGCTAGAAAGCTTTTGTGAGGGGAAGAAGAGGATGATCAAGTGTTGTGATGAATGAAAATGAATTCTTATTGAGGTTAGAATTATAACCAAGGGTTAAGCATGTCATGATTAACCCTTGTAGAGACTTAACCATGGACTAGTGTTAGGGTTTGGGTTAATAAATATCTAACAAATATCAAAGGGGGTTGACAAAGTCAACAAAAGAAAATATCTCCACAATTTAGTATAAACCCAATGTAAAACATTGACCTTAATCCAAACCCTAGCATGGTTTAATCTCAAAACCCTAGTTGCAATTGTAACCCTAATATGTTACAATATTATATATCACATATATAATATATAATGTAACAATAGAAAATAATACAATTAACATATATCACATATATATCAATGTATCATCCAAGTGAGAAAAAGAATCATTTAAGTGAGCTTATATTAGTTAATGTAATGTAATATATCACATATATTATTATACATTAGATTATTAAATCAACACTTGATTTAATAACCCGGCTATATTACATATAACCGACTAATATAACATGTATCATTTTATCGAATCAACACTTGATCCGATATCCCGGCCATATCACATATACCCGTCCGATATCGCATATCGCGAGAATCGAATACAGTATCACATACTCGTATAATTCTCGGTCCCTCACATATCACATATGTGCTCCCACTCTGTTTTGCTTGAGCCGGGAAACCTCTGTGTAGGACTCTAAAGAATCGTCAATACGCCGGCAGTAGGTGATGATCATATTAAACACCCACAAGCTGCAAACTGTCAGCTAAACATAACAGCTACTCGGGTATTGAGCGATCAGAAGATCAACAAACAAGCCTGCACACTCTTCTGTGAATCCCATCAGTAACACTACCGTACATTCCGGTCTCTTCGTTTGATATGTCACATATCTAGTCTAGGGGTGGTAAACGTCAGACCCCAGTAACCGATAAGTCGTGTCGATTTAAGGCTCATAACGGATCGAGAAACTACTGATAACACTTACCGGTAGGTCTCCATATCATCCCTGGTCAGGGAGTTCCGGTTATAGCCAATCGAACACTACGCAACATCAATTCCTAATACCGGGAGAGACGAAACCCCTCCTATTGCTCATTGCCTCCATGTGATTCAGGACTGTACCCAAAAGCCACCGTTTTGCATGTTCTCATGAACGTGGTAAGGTGGAAATCAAAGCACAGTGGGAATCACACAATACTTTATGACGATCTTGGGTCTACAGACTAACCTGTACCAGTGTCACCAGAGAACTGCTATCTGACGATAGGTATAATACCATCTAGGAGTTCTCGGCGAGTCCGTTCAGTGTACCCAGTCTCCACTGAGCACCCGTATACCTTCTCTGATGTTAAACACCAATGGATATGGGATCATCCATCGCCCATCATATGGGTCGAGAAGCGTATACGCTAGTCTACTCTGGAGTATCGATGCCCTGTCTCGATACTCTCTCGACTAGGAACAGTTATAGGATGTACTCTTGGACTACTCTGGCCCCACTCGTATAATCTGCATCATAGTCTCAGTAGTCGAGTACATATCCTAAGGGCTTTATCAACATGTGAGAGCAAGACAGTAAACCAATACGAGTCAACATGTTAAGACAAAGTGAAATCAAATAGTATACTATCATGTCGAGCAAGAAAGTCCTCTCTCTATATATCCAAGCATCCACTATAATATACATCATATTTACAACAATGGCCACTAGGGCATATATACAACTAACAAAGGTCAGTCTTAGGTCGCGGACAGAGAAAGAAAGAGAGAGAGAGAAAAGAAACACTCGTTGTGCACTCTATCAAGATTATATTGGTATATTTATCTAATCAGGATGACTCGCACTGTACCGTCGAACCCCCCTTCAAACCCTAAAAGGATAATTAGCAGGGGCCATCTGAAAATCATCCAGGAGTAACAATTACTCACAGTAGGAATCGGGATCCAAACTATCATGGCATGGTAATCTTGATGGAGGCCAACAAGTCACCCCACTCATAGAAGATATGCAATCTTATTATAAGTTTCAACATTTGAAACTCCCGATATTGGTTTTTACCCCTAACGACCCATGACCTTGACGAAAGTTAACAAATCATAAACCACTAGTCATGTTCTATCCATCATTTTGTGATTAACTCGAGTCCACCCGCATATGCCCTTGACGGAGGTCAACAAGGCTAAGTCATTGTCCCTGCTAATCGCATCACTATGCTAACAGGAAAACATCACTTAGCTACCATACACTACGCCTTGACGGAGGTCAACAAATGCAACACGGATAGTAAGTACTTTACTTTCTGAAATGACAGAGGGCAACGACTGGTTTTGAAGAAATTTTTTAACGTAATGAACTTTATCTCATCGTAGGAACCAAGTGATTTTGCATATTTATAGTAACGTAGACTATTGCTTAAGTGTGTATTCCCCATGAAGGGATCAAGTCTCTTACCTCATTGAATGTGGTGCAGGATATTCCTAACGGAATATCTCGATGCAAAGCAAAAGACTATAGTTATACAATTTGTAAATTTCTAGAAACACAATATTTTGCCAAAGATGTCACTCCCTATGAAGGGATCTAGGCTCTTTCCTCATCAAATGAGGTGCATGATATTCTTAACCGAATACCTCTATGCAAAACAAAAGATTCGACTATAACACCACAATATCTGATATTTGGTTTCTACGTGTTTTAGGTTTATTATCTTTGCATTAATCTGAATTAATGAAATCCCATCAAATAGATAATCACATTACCAAGCATCTTTTCATACAATCACAGAAAAATAAGAAAAGAAAATAGAATGTACATATACGCCATCCGCATTCGCCACGGGGCCGTGAGTCTTCACTGTAAGGTTACTTAATTTACGGCAGGATGGGGGCATAGCTAGCGCGGGTGCAAAACGTATATAGTATTTATATATATATATATATATATATATATATATATATATATATATATATATATATATATATATAGGCAGATAATCAACATCACAGGCAAGTGATAAATATCATCATAGGCAGGTAATCGCATCACAAGTAAGTAATGAAAATATAGAAATGGAATGGCCGGATTACGTAGAAATCCTGCATTTCGTTCGATCCATCAAACGAAACATGACATTATCCGGTCGCGTGAATAGCCCGTGCGCAGCCAAAAGCAAACTTCTACAAGTACGGCAAACTACCAGGCAATCCAAGAAACGAGGCAACCCAACATCATCATCATGAGGGGTCCACCTAAAACTTTCTTGAATTCAGTGACTTGAGTTCTTTTCTCCAGGTCTATCCTATACCCCCTACAAGCACGGCAAGCAACCCACCAATCCTATACTCAAGCGAGCCGATCTCAACTTCTTGAGATGACCACCCGCTGCAATCTAAAATTCGGTTGCTCATGCGCTTCTTCACGGGGTAATCATAAAACTGTATTATACAACGGTGACAACGATCGCAACCTTATCGTGTCCTGACAAATAATAGTATATCAAGCGGTCACTATGACCACATATGAGCCGCTATGTCCCAAACCAAAGAATATACATATAGCGGAAATGGTGGCCACAAGTTAGAGCTCATCCCGAACATATGAGTATACAAGATGGTTAGAAGCATGAGTGGAAA
The DNA here is from genome assembly GCA_030015575.1 of Agapanthus africanus. Taxonomy (NCBI): domain Eukaryota; kingdom Viridiplantae; phylum Streptophyta; class Magnoliopsida; order Asparagales; family Amaryllidaceae; genus Agapanthus; species Agapanthus africanus. The sequence continues at coordinate 207,915,525 of CM057337.1, forward strand.
TAACATTTATCACAATTCTGCACGGGGCTATTCATTTCACGACAATCCAATACATTCAAAAAAAGCATCACAATATATCACAAAATATACGTATAACCCCGTCAAATTGATCGCATCAAATCGACGACGTTAAGCACCGTGTATTGCATATGCCGACGTGTTATATCTATTAAACATTTGAATCTATTTAACTCATCGCAAATGGTCAATGAATCCCAAAAACTTTGAAGCCGAAACATTAATTTTCAACACTTGAAAAGCACTATTTATCTCGACAGAAAAATCATCACTTTTTAACGCTGAAATGTGTCAAAACGACCCCGAAACACGCCAAAATTTTTTGTGAAGCCCCGGGGAAAAATTAGATCGTTTCGAAGGCTCGGGGAGTACCATGGCCCAAACCCACCAAAAAGTGGGCCCGGGTCATTGCTGACCCGAGAGCACCATAATGGTGCTCTCGGGTGTTCACCTTCTCCCGAGAGCACTGATTGGTTCTCCTGGGTAGAGGTGGCCCTCCCTAACTTTAGTAATACCTCTAACTTTATATTGAAATCTTCAATTAATTCCAGGCACGACAAAAAACACAAAAAAGAAATGGTTTTTGAAGCATACAAAAAACAGTTTTTAATGTGCATCGTAAAATAGATTTAGGGATTCATCTCGCCACGAAAAAACGTTGTAGTCAGTGGACCAGCTCTGATACCACTATGAGTTCTCTATCCTCTCTACAATAGGGTTTATAACACGGCAGGAGCAATAATTTTAAAAATCTAGAGAGCAACTACAAGCAAACACAGTATCATGAACAATAACTATAACATGCAACAAAACTAGTGAGCTAATTCTACAAGTTTAAAGAGACTACACCTTTTGTAGAGCGTTAGCCACCTCTCCTTGAACTTCAGTTAGTTTTCACGAACTCCGAAACAAGTTTGCTCGATGATCACCTTACCGAAGATGATCCACCTTGAGATAACTCCAACACAATATTTAGTTTCAAATTGATCTCATCAAAATGAAGCAACCCACTAATTAAACTTGTTATGAATGGTTAGTAGGAGGTGTAGAATAATTAGCTTACTTAATTTTTCTCTTTTCTTTTATTTCCTACACTTGAGAAAAACTCATGAGAGATGCCATGAAGATGAGAGTGAGAAGAGATGAGGTTCAAGATAAGAACAAAACTAAATAAATCATATGAGTCACCAAAATGAGTCATCAAAGAAAACAACTATAGAATTTGTTAGGAATATGTTTGCCCCAGAGGCCATTATTGTATGATATAGTGGATGCTCGTACATATATATAGAGGACTTTCTTGCTCGACATGATAGTATGCTATCTGATTGTCTTTATCTTAACATGTAGACTGGTATTATTATACTATCTATCTCTTACATGTTGATAAAGCCCTTAAGATGTTAGCTCGACTACAAGGATTATGATGCGGATCGTACTACTGGGACTAGGGTAGTCTAAAAGCACATCCTTCAATAGTTCCTAATCGAAGGATATCGAGACAGGGTATCGATATTCCAGAGTAGACTAGTGTGTACGTTTCTTGACTCTGTATGGGGCGATGGTTGATCCCATAGCCATTGGTGTTTGACATCAAAGATTGTACACAGGTGCTCATTAGAGAATGGGTACACCGAACAGGACCCGCCGAGAACTCCTAGTTGGTATTTTACCTATCGTCAGATAGCAGTTCTCTGGTGACACTGGTACAGATTAGTCTGTAGACCCGAGATCGTCATAGAGTCTTGTGTGACTCCCACTGTGCTTTGATTTCCTCCCTACCACGGCTCAAAGGAGTCGTGCAAACATGTAGATTTTGGGTACAGTCCCGAGTCACATGGAGGCAATGAGCGATAGGAGGGATTTCGTCTCTCCCGGTATTGGAGGCTGATGCTGCGCTATGCTCGATTGGCTATAACTGGAAGTCCCTGGCCAGGGCTGCTGCTGAGATTTACTGATAAGAGTTATCAGTAGTTTCTCGAACCGTTATAGGCCAGATATCAGCATGACTTACCACGTTACTGGGGTCTGAAGATTCCACCCCTAGACATGATATGCGACATATCGGACGAAAATACCGGATTGTACGGTAAGTGTTACTGATAGGCTTCATGGAGAGTATGGACAAAGTTGTTTATTGATCTTCATATCTCTCAATACCTGGGTAGCCGTTACATCCAGCTAGTACCGCTGACGGCTTGTGGGTGACTGATGTGATCATTACCTTCTGCTGGCGTATTGACGAGTCTTTAGAGTCCCACACAGAAATTTCCTGGTTTAGGCGAGACGAAGTAGGGAACATATGATGATATGTGCGGGGCCTGATTAAATACGAGTATGTTATACCGTATTATAATCTGGCAGTTATCTGATGTCGGTCAGGTTATATGTGATATAACCGGATTATCGAATCAAGTGTTGATTTGATAATGTGATATACAGATAAATGATATTAGTCGGTTATATGTGATATAACCGGATTATTAAATCAAGTGTTGACTTAATATGTGATATATATTATATTTGATATAATTATATCTTAACTAATATTATTAGCTCACTAAATATTTTCTTATATATATATATATATATATATATATATTAAGCGTGGCATGCATTTCTATTTTTTGGAAAATAGGCTAATGAGATAGAAAATGAGGAGAGGTGGAGGGTATGGTGTGGCATAGCTTTTATTATATTTATATATGCATGCTAACATTATTGAAGCATGAGTGTGATTTTTTTATTGAAAAAATCAAGCATGCTTTAATATGAAAAAGGGGAAAATATTAGCCATTCAACACTTAGCCATACTTTTCATGCTTGCTCTTTTTTGAGTTGAGCTCTCCTCTTGTTCTCATCTTGTTCTTCCTCTTCTTCATGTCTTCAAGCTTCAACCCCTCACATGTGATATGAACCATGAAGCTTGAACAAATTAGTAAGAAAATCAACACCCCTACTTCACCATCCTATACTTGATTAGCAATCAAGTGTAATTTGTTTCCTTCACTAAAGATTGTTTAGTGAAGAGGTAGCTTGAGCTAGAGAGACTTCGAGTGGATCGTTTTCGGCGCGAAAAGCACGGAGGAAGTTCATTCAAACTCGAAGAGGAGCCTAGTGGAGTCACGTGGACTACAACCTGGAGCTTAAGAAGAGAAGGACACGGTCATCAAAGGTTGTAGCCTCCTTCCCTTTTTACAGTTTTTGTGATATCATGTTTTAAACCCTAATATTCTAATTAAGATCTTGGTTAGTTTAGCTTAGCACCCAAATTTTTTAAATTTGGCATGGTTGATGCTACTAGAACCTCATTGTGGTGCTAGGGTAGACTTTCATGGTATCAATGCCAAGCTAGAATATTAGGGAAGGTCTTTACGATGTTAAAGTGTTCGATCGGTTTTCGAAACACCCGTTTTGTGAAGTTTTTGTTGATTTTTTCAAATGTTGAAATTTTCCTGATTAAAAATATTCAGAAAATCCGCGGAACCGTGGCCAAATCCCATGTTTGGCCACGGTTCCGTCGCATGTTTGTGGCCTCTAAGTTGATGTTAGGATTCTTACTAGGTGTAGTGAGATGTTATCAATTGAACCTGGGGAGAATCACTGGATAGCTTTCAGGGTGGTAAAGATGACTGAATATCAGTCACTGGCATTGTCTTTACCCTCAGTAGAGGGATGGTATGTTGGAAGAGTTCCAAGCTAAATACCGGGGCAAACTAGAAGATAAAGGCTGGATAGATCGCTATCAACGATACTACCCAAGAGGCAGTCTGGATGTATATTTGTTCATAAGATGAACTTGGTTCTTACCATTGCGTGACAATGGAGGTATGGCTTTGGCTTCGGAACCCCGGTCCCATCAGTGACCTAGAAAAATTCTAAGGCAGTATCACCTGATCATGGAGATGGTTGATCTCCAAGAGATCGAGATTAGGAGAGTTGACTCAGAGGTTAACACGGTGGATCCACTCACTGAGGCCTTTCCTGTGAGAGACTTTTATAGGATGTTGGGTATGCTATACTACAACAACTGGCCTTAGTGCAAGTGGGAGATTGTTAGTTGTATGTATGTCCTAGAGGCCATTATTGTACATGAGATGTATATTATAGTGGATGCTTGGACATATATAGAGAGGATTTTCTTGCTCGACATGATAGTATGCTATCTGGTTGCTCTTTATCTTAACATATACACTTATTGTCTCTCTGTTACATGTTGATAAAGCCCTTAGCATATGTACTTGACTACCAAGATTATGATGCAGATCTTACTAGTGGGGCCTGTGTAGTCCATGAGTTCATCCTTCAATGTTCCTAGTCGTGGGAGTATCGAGACGGGGCATCGATATTCCAGAGTAAACTAGCGTATATCTTCTCGACCCATGTGATGGGCGATGGATAATCCCATATCCATTGGTGTTTGACATCAGAGATGGTATACGGGTGCTCAGTAGAGACTGGGTACACTGAATGGACTCACCGAGAAATCCTAGATGGTATTATACCTCACGTCAGATAGCAGTTCTCTGGTGACACTGGTACAGGTTAGTCTGTCGACCCGAGATTGTTATAGAGTCTTGTGTGTCCCCCACTGTGTTTTGATTTCCATCCTACCACGGCTCTACTGAGTCGTGCAAACAGGTAGTTTTTGGGTACAGTCCTGAGTCACATGGAGGCAATGAGCGATAATAGGGGATTCGTCTCTCCCGGTATTGGGGGTTGATGTTGCGCTATGGTCAATTGGCCATAACTGTAAATCCCTGGCCAAGGTAGATGACATTTATTGATAAGTTTTATCAGTAGTTTCTCGCCCTTTATGGACCTTACATCGGCATGACTTATCAAGCTATTGGGGTCTGACGTTTACCACCCCTAGGCGAGATATGCGACATATCAGACGAAGAGACCGGACTGTACGGTAGTGTTACCGATAGGATTCACAGGAGTGTGAACAGGCTTGCTTGTTGATCTTCTGATCGCTCAATGCCCGGGTGGCCGTTACGTTTAGCAGACCGCTTGCGGCTTATGGGTGACTGATATGATCATTACCTACTGCCGGCGTATTGACGAGTCTTTAGAGTCCTACACAGAGCTTTCCTGGCTCAAGCGAAATGGAGTATGAGCATATATGAGTGTAACATTTCAAAAAAATAAAATATTATTTTTTGGAATTTTTATAATTAAATAATAAATATTATGAATATTTTAATGGTGTGGTGTAATAAAATACAAATAAATTGGGGAAAATTTGGAAAATTGTAGAAATTACTGAAATGAGAGTGTTTTAAATGAATTAAGAAAATTATGAATTTTTATGATTTATTATATTTGTTGGATATAGTGCCCTCAAGTCAATTTTTGGATCGCAGACACATGATTTTAATGATTGAGGGAGGACCTATACCGGTAAGACAGTCTTACTCAAGATGAAAGTATGCTATCTGGTTTATCTTTATCATCGTGTATATACTTTAGGTGATATTACAGATCACGATTACACGTTGATAGAGCCCTTAGGATTCTTGCTTGACTACCAGCAGTATGATGGCGATCTTATACGTGAGAGTTGGGTAGTGTATAAGCACATCCTTAAAGTGTACCTAGTCGTGAGAGTTTCAAGACTGGGTATCGTTACTCCATCAGTAGACTAGTGTATACAGTCGAGACCCCGACGAGGGGCAGTGGCCGGTTTCACAAGCCATTGGTGTCAGTTGGTTCACCTAAGATGTATACATGTGCTCATTGGGTTATGAGTACACCGGACGGACTCACCGGGAACATGCTAGTTGGTAGTATACCTGTCGTCAGATAGCAGTTCCCTGGTGACATATGTACATGTTATTCTATCGACATGAGATCGTCATTTGTCTCGTATGAGTTTCTACTGTGCTTTGATTACTACCCTACCACGGCTCAAAGGAGTCGTGCAAATAGGTTTTAGTTAGGTACAGTCCCGAGCCACATGGAGGTAGTGAGCAGATCGGCAGGGGTTTCGTCTCTCCCGGTATTGGGGGTGAGATCGCGCTGTGTCTAGGAGAGCCATTACACGAAGTCCTTGGCCAAGGCAAGTGAGATTTACTGGTAGGTATTCAAGTAGTATCTCAGGGTGTTCTGGGCTACACTCCGACACGACTTGTACCGCTTTTGGGGGTCTAACGTTTACCAGCCCCCTAGGCCCGACATGCGATACTCATAGACGAACGGACCGGACTGTACGGATATTGTCATTGTCAGGCTCAGTAGGGTTTCAGGATGAGTTCGCTCACCGGTCTCCCTTTTGGTCAATACATGGGTAGCCGTTACGTACAGCTAGTACCACTAACGTGCTTGTGGTTAATTCCACTGCCAGCGTATTAACGAGTCTTTAGAGTCCCCCACAGAAAGTTTTCCCAAGTTCGGGTGAATCGTTGTAGAGGCCGTATGGTATTATAGCATCGATCATATACGTGCAGTCGTACACGGATCATGATCGGACGGATCATACTAGTGGACTTTGGTTTAAACCGGATCCTAGTATTAGATTTGTTGGATTGTTTTAGTCTCATTGCATTCGTATTCAGTCGGAATACGGATGCAGGTATGTATATACAGGTGAGGGTATCCTTGTGATCCGTCATGAGTTTACTTTAGAAGATGACATTCTATTTATTGTTGTAAACATTTGGATTAATGTTTATTAGTGGTAATTATGAGCTCAAGTCATCATGAGGAGCATTAAATGTGGCATGTGCATAGGTGATGACTCATGGTATTATTTTTTGTGCCATACTACTTGTTTATTGATTTATTTGTGTGAGATTGAGATGGAGAGAGAGTGGACAGCCACAGAATGTTGTGGGGGCTTGGTCTTGGTTTCATTCTAGTGCTCTCTCTCATCTTTATCGCATACAAAAGGAAAGATCTTCTTCCTCTTTCTTCTTGAGCTTACAATCTCCATTAATGGCATCTTCTTCAACCTCCATCCATACCATCTCATGTGTTGAGAATCAATGGATGCTTGAGACAAAGTTATCACACACATTCTCTACTTCATCTTGGACATGTCGGCTAGCAAACTTCATGTCCAAGTTGCTTCAGTTTGAAGCGGGAGCCCGTAAAAAGACTTCTTGATGTGGTTTCCTTTTCGACGAGGAGACCGAAGATCGAGCAAGATCGGAGATGCCGTGAGGAGCTAGGGATGGTGGCTAAAGACCGAAGGACACGGATCGATCGGTATAGCCATTGTATCATTTTAGTAGTTTGTTAGTTTAGCGTTAATGGTACAATCCGGGTAAAAGCCTACGATAGTACCGGTTTTATAAAAAGTTTTTGTTTCCGCGTTTAGCCTTGGATTGACAGCCGGGACGCTACCGTAGACTTACATGGTATCAGAGCCAAACCATTAACCACATACTAGCTGTTTGGATAATGTTATAATATCGAAACCGAAACAACCCCAAAACAATACCACGGATAATTTTGGTGATGAGAAAATTGAGTGGCTGATTTTTGATGGTGCTGTAAATTTCTTGAGTTGCTTTTGAACACAAAAATCTCACAACTCCACAATGAGGAAATTTAAATGGCTGCGGTTTTGTTTTGTGTGCAGGTTTTTTTTTGTGTGGGCTGGAAAATTTTCATGTGTTGCTTTAAGCATAAATCCCTCACAACATTTTCTTCATCCCACCAAAAAAAATAAAAAAATTCCACAGCCACTTCATAAATTTTCGTTTCAAGCCTTGGCCAAACATTTTCTTCATCCCAATGACATCCAGTTTTTGGAATATTAGTTCAGTGGTATTGCTTGTTTAGCTCAGTTTGGATATGGTTTTATCTAGTTGATTGGGGCTATTCGGGGGTTATTTCGAAGTCGATATTTTCTAACATTTTTTAAAGTTTACAGTGCTTACATTATATCTGCGACCGTGAATGTCATTTGAGCGGTAAATCTTGTCTAATTGCTATAGCACTTTTAGACGGATTTGTGAATGTGACATTCACGTTGATGTTCTGTGTTGTGCTGTGATGTTGCGGATTTGTCGTGGTGGATAGCTTGGTTCAATGTTAGTACAGTTTAGTTTTATTTATACATTTGATATCGCGGGGCGAGCGTCCGATATGTGGACTGCCGTCACTGCCTAGTTATATATTATTCTTTTGGGGAACGACCGGGTTGAGGTTGATGTACCCATTGTACATATTTTTCTTTTCTGTACTAGGATTACCCTGCGGTGGAGTGCACGAATAGCCGGGTTCTAGAGGGCAACGGGTCTGCATCTCATGGCTTTGAGACGGAGGAGGCTTCCCTCTAGAATTGGCGGGCTATTCGCCGCACTCGTAGGGGGTATAGGTTGACCCAAGGTGGGTTGCTCAAGTTACCGGATTTCGTGAAGTGCTGGGTGGCCCATTCACTTTGCTGAAGAGGGCTGCCTCGCTTCTGGTTTTGGCGGGTAACTTGCCGCGTCCGTAGGGGTCTAGGTTTTTTATTACACAGGCTATCCATACGACCAGGGGAACGTCGGGTTTCATTTGTGGCTCAATGAAACCCGGGGCTCCCAGATTATCTGTATTGTTCTATGATGCTTATAACATTTCTGTGATGTTGCATTTATCACGCCTGGAGCGATTATTATATATTGATATATATACTAGTAGATGTTGTATATGTTTTACACCCACACTAGTCCAGTCCCCTCTCTGTCGTTAGTTAAGTAACCTAACGGGTGATGACAGGACCCAGTGGCGAATGCGGATGGTACATACATATACCATATTTTTGTTCTTTATTGGTGTGATTAATTGATGGGACTGCGTCGATTCAGATCAATGCAAGGAAAACAAACCTATTTGACATTGCTGGAAAATTTTTCAAAAAGCTGTTATTATAAGGACGTTCTCTTTTGTTTTGCACAGTGGTATTCGGTTATGAATATCCTAAACCTCATTCGACGAGGCAAGGGCCGAGATCCCTTCATCGGGAGTGACCCCTTGGACAGAAGTTTACGTCAGGGTAATAACATCACTATAGTCGATTACATTTTTCTTTGCATCCCGGTATTCAGTTGGAATATCCTGCACCTCATTCTACGGGGAAAGAGCCGAGATCCCTTTACCGGAAGTGACCTCTTTAGCAAAGATTTTCGCCACTATATATTTGTAAAACGCTATCCGGTTCCTTCAACGATATCATGTTCATTACGTTAAAGGTTTTTCGCCAAAAACCATTCGTAGCCCTCCGTCATTTCATACGGGTAGCACTTAGTATTCATGCTATGTTTGTTGGCCTTCGTCAAGGCATAGTGTATGGTAGCTGCTTGTTACCTTTCTATTGCATTGATAGATGCGTTGGTTTGGGACAGTCATATAACCTTGTTGGCCCTAGTCAAAAGTATGTACGGGTAGGTTCAAATTAACCTGGATGATGACGGGTATAACTTGACATGCGACTTATGATATGTTGGCCTTCGTCAAGGTCATAAGAGCATGGGGTAAAAATCACATCGGGAATTTCTAAAAAAACTGAAACTTGCCAGGCATGCGCATACCTTCTGGAGTGTAATAACTTGAGTGGATTCCATCAGGTTATCATGCGATGATAGTTGGATCCCGATTCTCGCTGATGAGTTGGTTTACTCCTTGGGTGATCCCGACTAATCTTCTTTCAGGTTTGGAGGAGAATTCGAGGATACATTGGGAGACATCCTGATTAGATAAAGTGATTAACCATTCTGATCTAGGTTAGAGTGCATGCATAGTGTTTCTTTTCTCTCTTTCTTTGGCAGCGACCATGTCTCGACCCTAGACTATGACTCAGTGACTAAGTTAACTGAAATTTCTTAAAACAATGGCTTTTGGATTGTCTGAGTTGCATACATCATTGCCACTCCTTCTTATAGCCTTTGTATTTCTCCAGAACACCCTGTTTTACTACGAATATCCACTTCCATTGGATAAATCTATCGTATGGTTATATACGAACTTGAAGGAACTTGTTGCAGATTCGAGGATGGATTTTGGTTTTGGAGAAATTGAATAGGACTATTCAGTTATTTTTTCCTTTTACCTTCTCTCAGGTTGCGAGGGCTCCTTGGTTTAGGAGGGTACACCTATTACGCTTATTAGATAGTCTTCTTCCAAACCATAGGCAGGTGCCGAAAGGTAGGGAATGAAGAAAAACAATTAGCCTAAGTGTGGTGTACAGAAGGTAATGAGTAAAGACATATAAAGGGATTAGAAAGAGGGCAAAGTAAATTGTGACTGCTATCATTCACGACTAAACCGTGTAGTTCATCGCCTCTCCTACTTCACCTTTGCATTTCTCCGGTTCAGGAGAGATAGAATAAGGTTTATTCAGTTTTCTTTTATCATCACCTTCTCTTTGGTTGCGAGTACTCCTATGATTAGGAGAGTACACCTATTATGCTTATTGGATAGTATTCTTCCAAGTCATAGGCTGGTGTCGAAAGGTAGGGAAGGAAGAAAACCATTAAGCCTAACGATGGTGTACAGAAGGTAATGAGTAAAGACAAATAAAGGGATTTGGAGAGATGGCAAGGAAATATACAGTTACAGTCATGAATCTGGATAATGGAAGAGACATTACTAGGAATACCCAGATACCCCTTCGAAACATTTTCATGTTTCAGTTTCACTGTGCATTATTAATTGAAAACTGATTTTCCAATTGGACCCTTGCTCCAAGGTATGTATTTACCAGGTATGATTCTCACATCTATATGGTTTTACAGTTTCAGTTTCATTATATCGGAATTCGTTGTAATTGGTGATATTTGAGGAAATCGCCTGGGTACAATTTTCATCTTACGACGCACAAGGTTTGAGTTATTCAACTCAGGAGACTTATACAAAGTATTGTATGTTGTCCAGTGTCCATTAGGACAGAGGGGTTGGTACTCGTACTATATTCTGTTTACTTATAACTTCTCCAGTTTTAGACATGTGTTTCACAGAAATACAAGGTCCAAGTTTTGAGAAGTTATAGGTATAAGAATAAAGTAGAGAACCAGGTGTTACAAGTATCGGGATTCTTCAAGGTGATCGAAGATGTAGATACTTGTGTATGGTATTCGGTTGATAGTAATGGTTTTGAGAAACTTGTTTCTCTTTCAGGTTACTCATAATTGGATGCACTCCTAAGTTGAGTAATGATGATCGGCCTCTCTCCATTTAGTTGACATGCACTGGAGACAGCTGCATGATTTGAATCCGGTTCCAATTAAATCAGTGCCTCTGTTTCTATATTGTATATAGAATGGTTCATATCTTAACGATGCTAAGGTACGGGAAATTGTCCGGCTTATGCTTAAAACCAGACTCTGGAGATAACTCAAGGCACGTTTCTGTAATGGCAGTTTATGGGTTAACCCGGGCTATGACGAGGGTTTACTTTCTACCATCTGAAAGATCAATAGTAATATTGTTCTTGACTCGCTACAGTTTTAGTAAAATGGATTTTTTCAGAAGACAGTAGTGGGAGTATGGTAGAACTGGAAGTGATTCCAGAACCACAGACGATTACTGAAAGTTTAATAAGAACCTAAAGATTCAATCACGTTTGACATTCCATTAGCCACTCCACAGATATGGTGGGTAACCTCAGGCACTCGAGATGTACTCTGGTATCCTCAAGAATGATGACAAGGAGGTTCTTTTTTACCTAGACTTGACACTACTATTGTTCCAGGCTGTGAGACCCGGCAGGAGGATGAGTATAGCGTCGTTCTAAACTAGCTTTAGAAGTGCACGTGTATATTACTCTGCTAGAGGGTTGACGTAGTCAGTGGGAGAAGCGGAAGCATAGTGGGCAAGTAGCTTATGTCTATTTATAGACTAAAGCAGATATAGCGGAGATAGATCATCTATTTTTGATGTGACAGTCATGGGCTTTGACTTCATCAGAATAAGGGATGGATCTGTTAAGAAGGAAGTAGGGTATAATGTCCTGGTATTTGGATGACATACACAGAGTATGAAGTGATATTCCTATACTACGATCGGTTATACTTTGGTTGTCATACAGTGGTTTCTCCACAAAGGATTTGGATATTGTATCCGGCATTCTGATTACTAGATCTATAGTTTTAGATCTAGATTTGGGTTGTTGGATATAGTGCCCTCAAAGTCAATTATTGGATCACAGGTACGTGATTGCAATGATTGAGGGAGGACCTATGCCGGTAGGACAGTCTTACTTAAGATGATAGTATGTTATATGGTTTATCTTTATCATCGTGTACATGCTTTAGGTGACATTACAGGTCAATATTGCACGTTGATAGAGCCCTTAGGATTCTTGCTTGACTACCAGCAGTCTGATGGCGATCATATACGTGAGAGTTGGGTAGTCTATAAGCACATCCTTAAAGTGGTCCCTAGTTGAGGGAGTTTCGAGACAGGGCATCGATACTCCAGAGTAGACTAGTGTATACGGATTGAGACCGCGACGAGGGGCGGCGGCTGGTCTCACAAGCCATTAGTGTCAGTTGGTTCACCTAAGACGTATACAGGTGCTCATTGGGTTATGAGTACACCGGACATGACCCGCCGGGAACATGCTAGTTGGTTTTATACTTAGCGTCAGATAGCAGTTCTCTGGTGACATGTGTACAGGTTAGTTCATCGACCTGAGATCGTCATTTGTCTCGTGTGAGTTCCCACTATGCTTTGATTACTACCTTACCACGGCTCAAAGGAGTCGTGTAAACAGGTTTTAGTTGCGTACAGTCCCGAGCCACATGGAGGCAGTGAGCGGATCGGCAGGGGTTTCGTCTTTCCCGGTATTGGGGGTGAGATCGCGCTGTGTCTAGGAGAGCCATTACATGAAGTCCTTGTCCTTGGCAGGAGATTTACTGGTAGGTATTCCAGTAGTATCTCAGGGTGTTCTGGGCTACACTCCGACACGACTTGTACCGCTTTTGGGGGTCTGACTTTTACCAACCCCCTAGGCCTGACATGCGATGCTCGTAGACGAATGGACCAGACTATATGGATATTGTCACCGACAGGCTCAGTAGGGTGTCAGGATGAGTTCGCTCATCGGCCTCCCTTTTGGTCAATACCTGGTAGCCCGTTACGTACGGCTAGTACCACTGACGTGCTGGTGGTTAAATCCACAGCCAAAGTATTGACGAGTCTTTAAAGTCCCCTACAGACAGTTTCTCAAGTTTCGGGCGAAACGTTGTAGAAGCCGTATGGTATTATGGCAGGGTTCGATCATATACGTGCAGTCGTGCACGGATCATGATCGGACGGTTCATACTAGTGGGCTTTGGTTTAAGCTGGATCCTAGTATTAGATTTGTTGGATTACTTTAGTCTCATCGCATTTGCATTCAAACGGAATGCTGATGCAGGTATGTATATACAGGTGAGGGGTATCCTTGTGATCCGTCACGAGTTTACTTTAGATGTTGCCATATCATTTTCTTGTTGTAAACATTTGGATTAATGTTTACAAATGGAAATAATGAGCTCAAAGTCATGATTAGGAGCATTAATTGTGACACATGCACAAGTGATGAGTCATGGTCTCTTTCTTTGTGCATGTGTCATATTATTGATTGATTTAAGAGTTGAAATGATAAGAGGAAAGAGAGAGGGCAGCCATATGATGAGATTAGCTCTTGTATTATTCTTCATCTCACTCTCATTTTATCATACAACACAAAAGAAAGCTCTTCTTCTTCTTCCTCCTTCTTTCTTGAGCTCACTATCTCCATTAATGGCATCATCTTTAACCTCCATCCATACACTCTCATGTGTTGAGAATCAATGGATGCTTGAGCCAAAGTTATCACACACATTCTCTACATCACCTTGGACACGTCGGCTAGCAAACTTCGTGTTCGAGTTGCTTCGGACGAAGCGGGAGCCCGTAAAAAGACTAATTGATGTGGTGCCCTTTTCGACGAGGAGACCGGAGATCGGAGATGCCGCGAGGAGCTTGGGAAGGTGGCCAAAGACTGAAGGACACGGATCGATCGGTATAGCCTTTCTAACCCTTCTCTAGTTTTCTTGTTATAGGTTAATGGTTCGATCTGGGATTAAAGTCTGTGATAGCGCCGGTTTCAAGTTTAGAAAAAGTTTTCCTTTCCGCATTTTGGTCTCGGATCGACGGCCTGGGCACAACCGTAGACATACATGGTATCAGAGCCATGCCATTAACCTTACTGGCTTGTTCTATCTTGTTTAAAATATCGATCGAACAAAATTTCTGAAACCGCAATTTCAAAAGTCATGTTTCTGTCGATTTTTTTTATCGTCGAAAAATTATTTTGAGTATTTCAGAAAATCAGGCAGGCTTTTTTAAGATCACTGTAGAAATTTAGTAGAGTGATCCCATAGGAGCGCCGCAGAACCGCGGCCGTACCCATGTTTTGGCCGCGGTTCCGCCGCCGTTCTGGGGCTTTATTGCACCATTTTTCTTCAGGTGGTTTTTCTCTTGGAGTTGTGGTTTCTAGAATTTTTGGTTTTGGCCCATATTATTTTGAGTGCAGCAGTTGTGCTTGGGGCCTACTTCGGGAAATTTTGTCGATAGAAAATTTTAAATAAGTTAGTTCACAGTGCTTACTTTATATCTGTGACCGTGAATGTCATTTGATCGGTAAATCTTGTCTAATTGCTATAGCACTTTTAGACGGATTTGCGAACGTGACATTCACGCTGATATTCTGTGTTGTGGTGTGATATTGCGGATTTGTCGTGGTGGATAGCCTGGATGCAATGGTAGTACAGTTTGGTTGTATTTGTACATTTGTTATTGCGGGGCGAGTGTCCGACATGTGGACTGCCGTCACTGCCTGTTTGTATATTATTCTTTTGGGGCACGACCGGGCTGAGGTCGATGTACCCCTTGTATATATTTTACTTTCTGTACTAGGATTACCCCGCGGTGGGGTGCACGGATAGCCGGGTTCTAGAGGGCAACGAGCCCGTATCTCATGGCTTTGAGATGGAGGGGGCTTTACTCTAGAATTGGCGGGCTATTCGCCGCACTCGTAGGGGGTATAGGTTGACCTAAGGAGGGGTGCTCAAGTTACCGGATTCCGTGAAGTGCTGGGTGGTCCATTCACTTTGTTGAAGGGGGCTATCTCGCTTCAGGTTTTGGCGGGTAACTTTCCACACCTGCAGGGGTCTAAGATTTCATTGCACAGGCTATCCACACGACTAGGGGAACGTCGGGTTTCACTTGCGGCTCAAAGGAAACCCGGGGATCCCAGATTATCTGTATTGTTCTGTGATGCTTATTACATTTCTGTGATGTTGCATTTTATCACGCCTTGAGCGATTATTATATATTAATATATATACTAGTAGATATTGGATATGTTTTACACCGCACTAGTCCAGTCCCCGCTCTGTCGTTAGTTAAATAACCTAACGGGTGATGACGGGACCCAGTGGCAAATGCGGATGGCATATGAGTACATCATATTTTCGTTCTTTTGAGGTGTGATTAATTGATGGGACTGCATTGATTCAGATCAATGCAAGCTGAACAAACCTATTCTGATATTGTTGGAACATTTTTCAAAAAGCTGTTATTGCAAGGACGTTTTCTTTTGTTTTGCACAGTGGTATTCGGTTATGAATATCCAGCACCTCAGTTGACGAGGCAAGGGCCGAGATCCCTTCACCGGGAGTGACCCTTTGGACAGAAGTTTGCGTCAGGGTAATAACTTCACTATAGTCGATTACTTTTTGCTTTGCATCGTGGTATTCAGTTGGAATATCCTGCACCTCATTCTACGGGGAAAAAGCCGAGATCCCTTCACCGGGAGTGACCTCTTTAGCAAAGGTTTTCGCCACTATATTTTTATAAAAAGCTATCCGGTTCCTTCAACGATATCAAGTTCATTACGTTAAAGGTTTTTCGCCAAAAACCTTTCGTAGCCCTCCATCATTTCAGACGGGTAGCACTTAGTATTCATGCTATGTTTGTTGGCCTTCGTCATGGCATAGTGTATGGTAGCTATTTGTTACTTTTCTGCTGCATAGATATATGCGTTGGTTTGGGACAATCGTACTACTATTTTGGCCTTCGTCAAGGGTATGTACGGGTGGGTTCAAATTAACCTGGATAATGACGGGTAGAACTTGACATGTGACTTATGATATGTTGGCCTTCGTCAAGGTCATAAGAGCATGGGGTAAAAATCACATCGGGAGTTTCTAAAGAAACTGAAACTTGCCAGATATGCACATACCTTCTGGAGTGTGATAACGTAAGTGGATTCCATTACGTTATCATGCGATGATAGTTGGATCCCGATTCCTACTGATGAGTTTGTTTACTCCTCGGGTGATCCCGACTAATTCTTCTTTCAGGTTTGGAGGAGAATTTGAGGTTACAGTGGGAGGTTTCCTGATTAGATAAATTGATAACCATTCTGATCTAGGTTAGAGTGCACGCAGAGTGTTTTTTATCTCTCTCTCTTTTAGGGTTCCTAGGCACTCCCAAGAGGTCTCACAAGGCATCAACCATGCCAATTTTAAATTTTACGGTGCCGAGAAGCCCTAGACTACGGATCGTTAACTAGATATATAGGCAATGCAAGCATGTAAACGAATTAAATGCTAAAGGAAAGTGACTACAACCTTTGTAGATGCGGTCCACCACTTCCTAAGCTCCACAATGAAGTCTCCTCGCTGTCCAAATGGAAACCCGGGCTCTAGCGTCGGCTTCATCGGAGAAATGGGCGGGCAAGGTCGTCGGCTTCGTGCCGAAGATGATCTACGTCGAGGCATCACAAGATCAAGCTCCCACTTCACAAAGTCATGAAACTTGTGAAGAAAACACACTCTACTACTTGGCAAGAGGTAGATGATGAAGAAATAGGAAGTGGGTTCACTTTAGAATTGGATTTCTCACACTTATGCTCAAGATACCATTGTTGGTAGCAAGCTTTTTCTTTGAAGAAGAAGATGAAGAAGATGATAGAATATGATAAGTATATTGAATAAACAAAAAGAATTCCATCTTATCATATTCTCAACCATAGTTAAGTGTAGAGAATAAACTAGGGTTAGTTCAAATGGTTAGGGTTAAGCAAGAGATAAGAATGATGACTTAGTCAAAGCTTCATGAATGTTCAACTAAAAAACAAACAAAGCCACCATTCAAATATATTTATCAAAAATAAATAAACAAATAAATAAAAGAATAAGAAAAACCCTAATCATCAACTTAACCATGGTTTAATTCTTTACACTTAACCAAATGAGCATGTATCATCAAACATGATACAAACATGTGCACAAAAGTATATCACATATACAACTTGCACATCAAGTGAGAAAATCCCTTTAAAGTGAACCAATACTAGTTAATGCAAAGTAATATATCAAATATATAATTATACATTAAATCATTAAATCAACACTTGATTCAATGATCCGGTCATGTCGCACATAACCGACCAGTATCCAATGTATCGGCTTATCGAATCGATCTTCGATTCGATAACTAGGTTATATCGCATATAACCAATCGAAACATTAATCGCGAGAATGAAATACGGTATCACATACACGCATTATTCTCGGTCCCGCACATATCTCATATGCGCTCCTATTTCGTTTCACTTGAGCCAGGAAACCTCTGTGTAGGACTCTAAAGACTCGTCAATACGCCGGTAGCAGATGATGATCATATCAATCACCCACAAGCCGCAAGCGGTCTGCTAAACGTAACGGCCACCCGGGTATTGAGAGATCAGAAGATCGACGAGCAAGCCCGCTCACACTCCTGTGAATCCAACCAGTAACACTTACCGTACAGTCCGGTCTCGTCGTCTGATATGTCGCATATCTCGCCTAGGGGTGGTAAACGTCAGACCCCAATAGCTCGATAAGTCGTGTCGTTCTGAGGTCTATAACAATTCGAGAAACTACTGGTAACACTTACAAGTAAATCTCAGCAACCCTGGCCAGGGATTTCCGGTTATAGCCAATCGAACACAGCGCAACATCAACTCCCTATACCGGGAGAGACAAATCCCCTCCTATCGCTCATTGCCTCCATGTGACTCGGGACTGTACCCAAAAACCACCGTTTTGCATGCCCTCTTGGACGTGGTAAGGTGGAAATCAAAGCACAGTGGGAACCACACAAGACTCTATGACGATCTCGGGTCAACAGACTACTCTGTACCAGTGTCACCAGAGAACTGCCATCTGACGTAAGGTATAATACCATCTGGGAGTTCTCGGCGAGTCCGTCCAGTGTACCCAGTCTCCACTGAGCACCCGTATATCATCTCTGATGTCAAACACCAATGGATATGGGATCATCCATCGTCCATCTGTATGGGTCGAGAAGGTATACGCTAGTCTACTCTGGTATATCGATGCCCCGTCTCGATACACCCACGACTAGGGACTTTGAAGGATGTACTTATGGACTACCATGTCCCCACTAGTATGATCCGCATCATAGTCCAGATAGTCAAGTACACATCCTAAGGGCTTTACCAACATGTATCAGAGAGACAATCAATGTACACGTTAAGGTAAAGAGTAACCAGATAGCATACTATCATGTCGAGCAAGAAAGTCCTCCCTATATATGTCCCAGCATCCACTACAATATACATCCAATGTACAGTAATGGCCTCTAAGGCATACATATAACTAACATCTCTTTGGCAGCGACCATGACCCGACCCTTGACTATGACTCAGTGACCAAGTTAACCGAACTTTCTTAAAACACTGGCTTTTGGATTGTCTGAGTTGTATAGCTCATTGCCACTCCTGCTTTTACCCTTTTTCTCCGGAACATTTCGTATCACTACGAACGTCCACTTCCATTGGATAAATCCGTCGTATGGTTATATACGAACTCGAAGGAACTTGTTCCAGATTCGAGGATGGATTCTGGTTCTGGAGAAAATGAATAGGACTATTCAGTTGTCTTTTCCTTTTACCTTCTCTCAGGTTGTGAGTGCTCCTTTGATTAGGACGGTACACCTATTATACTAATTGGATAGTCTTCTTCCAAACCATAGGCAGGTGCCGAACAGTGGGGAATGAAGAAAACCAATTAGCCTAACGATGGTATACAGAAGGTAATAAGTTAAGACAAATAATGGGATTAGAAAGAGTGCAAAGTAAACTGCGACTGCTATTCACGACCAAATCAAGTATTCCAGGACACTCCGTATCACTACGAAGATCCACAGTTATTTGGATATTCCATCGTATGGTTATATACGAACTCGAAGGAACTTGTTCCAGTTCGGGGATGGATTCTGATTCAGGAGAAATAGGAATACGGTTTTATTCAGTTGTCTTTTATCTTCACCTTCTCTCAGGTTACGAGTACTCCTAGGATTAGGAGAGCACACCCATTATGCTTATTGTATAGTCTTCTTCCAAACCATAGGCTGGTGCCGAACGGTAGGGAGGGAAGAAAACCATTTAGCTTAAAGGAGTGTGCAGAAGGTAATGACTAAAGACATATAAAGGGATTTGGAGAGATGACAAAGAAATATACGGTTACAGTTGTGAATCTGATAATGGAAGAAGCATTACTAAGAATACCCGGATACCCCTTCGAAACATTTACATGTTTCAGTTTCACTGTGTATTGTTAAAAGAAAACTGATTTCCCAATTAGTCCTTACTCCAGGGTATGTATTTACTGTTAGTGTATATGCCCTAGGGGCCATTATTGTATCATACTAGCATGTATATTACTTAATGGAAGCTTGGGATATTCACAGTTGTATATAACAGTCTTGCTAAACATGGTAGTATGCTACTTGGTTTGAGTCTACTTTAATATGTGCATATGTTTCTTGTAACGTATCACTTATACATATTAATAGAGCCCATAGGATCTTTGCTTGATTACCAGCGTCGTGATGGCAGTCACACTAGTGGGGGCTGGGTAGTCTGTAAGCAACATCCTATACAGGTCCCTGGTCGTTGGATTGTCGAGATAGGGCATCGATATTCTGGAGTAGACTAAGTGTATACGCTTCTCATCCCAGTTGGGGAAATGGTCTGTCCCACAGCCATCAGTACGCCGTACTGGAGATAGTATACAGGTGCTCGTTAGGTTACGGGTACACCGGACAGGACTCGCCGAGGAACTGATTGGTTGGTATTATACCCATTGTCAGTTGTCAGTTCCCAGGTGACATGAGTACAGCATAGTCCGCAGACTTGACACTGCTGCTTCGCCTCGAGTGTGTCCCACTGTTCTTAGATTGCTACCCTACCACGGCTCAAAGGAGTCGTGCAAACAGGTAGCAGTTGGGTGCAGTCCCGAGCACTTGGAGGCAATGGCGGTTAGATAGGATTCGTCTCTCCCGGTATTGGGAGATGATATCGCGATGTGTCAGAGAGCCATTACACAAAGTCCCTGGCCAGGGCAAACGAGATATACTGGTAGGTTCCAGTAGCTTCTCAGGGTGTAATGGGCTTCGCTCCAACACGACTTATACAGCTATTAGGGGACTGACGCTTGCCGCCCCCTAGGCTTGATATGCGATAGTCTTAGACGAACAGACCGGACTGTACGAAGATTGTCACATCAGGCTCAGTGGGAGTTCGGATGATTTACCTCATCGGCCTTCTTATCGACATCTACCTAGGGACCGTTACGTACAGCTAGTGCCGCTTGCGGTCTGTGGTTAAACCCACTGCCAGCGTAGTGTCGAGTCTTTAGAGTCCCACATAGAGAGTTTCCCTGCTCCAGGCGAAACGATATAGAGGTCGTATGGTTTTACGACGAGCGTTCGGATGTATACGTG